>CM069532.1:76779687-79279687 GCA_035773235.1 Eospalax fontanierii
GGGTAAGACACATGCCATAAGCACCATGCTAGTGGAATTCTGGTGTTATAAGTGGCTACAATTCTAAGATTTGTACTTTGGAGGGAAAACTTAACTGTACTTATCTTACTTCAGTATCTTTCATTCATTCCACTTAAAGTCTGAACCATATTTTGGTATGCTTGAATTAAGATATGAATTCAATAAAGATAAAAAACACCTAAATGAGATTTTTAATGAATTATTTTGTAGATAGTGACAGCTTTGATTAATGTGCACGCTCCCATAATTCAGGAAGCATCCTTTTTATTTGTTCCTGTAAGTGGGATTCACAGGAGATTTGTTTATTCTTCATGACATTTTCACACAAGTAAAACCTTGATTGCAGAGTCTGGAGGAACTATTACTTTCTAACCAAAGTTTGGGGTGGAATGTAACATTTATTTCTTCCTCAAGTTCCTGTAAAAAGCAGTGAACTCTTATTAGCTCATGAAGAATAAAAGTATTAACTGTCCATTTTTCTCCATAACAACTCAATCACCTTTTCCCCAGGGATGAGAGGGCTTCATGGGACTCTGAGTTTGGGAGAACTCAGAGAGGGTCTGCTTGCCTGCCATTGGGTCTGTGGCTCTTTACGGAGCAGCCTGCACTCTGGATCTCCTAGTCTTACTCCCCAGCCATATGGAACATCCGCCCCCGCAAAGCAACTATGGAGCTGATTCACTGCACAGGTGCAAAGCAAGTTCTCTCTCCATCAGTCAGACTCAATGAAAGAGGGCAGGTTCAATACGCACACATGGATAGTATCACACACAGACGAGTACGTACTAAATATGAGGAAGTATTTTCCCCCTTATCCAAAGCTCTTGATGTTGTTGAAACTGTATAACTCTTTGAATATTCAGTTATTTGAATGCTCTTTTCCGAATATTAAAGTAAGATTTTTTTTTTTCAGCCAGTTCTGCACTTCTTCCTACCACTGGGCTTCTGTGTACATGAACACACTGCAGGAAGACATTGGCCTGTGATGCTGTGGACTGAGCAGTGGTCAGATCCCACTTCAGTGTAGATGAGCATCTTCCGTAGGCCAAGGGCCTGGATGGAGTGTGCGTGCACAGAGTGAATACTTCCTGGAATATCTTTTTATCCTGTCCTTGAACATTACAACTCCAGGTCATCTAGCTTGTGGGCCCTGGGACTTACACCAGCGCCTCTAATTCTCAGGTTCTCAGGCCTACAGTCTTACACTGAGAATCACCCTCAGTTCCCCTGGACTAAGATCTTTGTTCACACAGACTCCTACTTTCTCTAGTTTTCTGACTTGCACACTAACTACTGTTGGATTTGTCATCCTGATCATCCTGAACCTAAATTCCACCGATTCAGCTAGAATGGCTGGCCAGCAGACTCTGAAGTTCAGCTTGATCCTGTCTCCACCTCTGCAGGGCAGGGATGATAGGCTTGAGCTACCACATCTGGGTTTTTCCGTGGGGGATGGGCATCTGATGCAGATCTTCTTAACCTGCCTGGCAGGTATTTTACTGGGCCATTTCCCCACCCCAGAATGAATGACTTCTGAAAAGTCAAACAGTGATAGAATTATCAACACAGACATGGTGAAAGTTTAAGATCTCAGCTTCCCTATTGTAGAACCTGATCCAACACATTCCACCTCTACACCACTTATCGCTTCTAGATCTACCGCCAACAGATAGACACGTGCTTCTCCTACAGTGTGAATTATCCTTGAGATGCTGAGAGAACATGGGAGAGCACCAACCACCCCGAGCCTGGCCACTATCCATGCTGAATCACATGCTAACATATTTTACAAATTACCCAAGGCTAGACAGTCACACACTCTCAGACCAATGTATAGTAAAGCACCTCAACAAACACTTTTCCCTGCCACCACTTATTATATCTTGTCCCTGGCTGTTGTATCCTAGACTATACCACTTATACAATGGTCTCCCAAACCTATTACACTGAATCCACTGTCTTCTACAGAGTGGTAAACATGTATCTAGGAAGCAGCAGTGTTTCCAGGCCGGAATAGGAGGGCTCATAGCAGAGGAGGCTCACCATGCACCCTACGCTTGCGCTATCCACCCTGACTTTGGAGTGTGATTCTGCCTCCCACCGAAACATGTGGGCCTCCCTGAGTTAGAGGTTGTCTATTGATCTATGGTCTCCACATGAGCATATCTGTGTCCCTGCATAGCTGATAGCCTCATATAGCCCCCACTCACCACGCTAGTCCAAGATACACTGTTGGAAGTAGTCTGTACCCTTCCTGTGATTTTTTTCAGTCTCAAATGACTTTTAATTTGACAGTCTTCCTAGCCTCAGTCCACCTGGAACTTACCAGACCAGACTGGCCTTGATCTCACAGGGATCTGCCTGCCTCTGCCTCCCAAGTGCTGGGATTAAAGCATGTGCCACCACGCCTAGAATCTTCTCTGTGTTCTTGATGATGGGTGAGAAAGTGTATGTTGTCCTGATTAGGATCCCTATGCTAACTTAGTCTCTGCTTCGTGATTTGTTGATATTTATGGTTTACTGAACACTTAAATCATTATCCAATATGTTTATTTACAAGGCAAACATAATCTCCTAGGAATCTAAAAGGCTCAACCTTACACCCAGTTCAGACCCCCACTCCCACATGAGGTACCTAGGGAGACCTCCAATGACTCTCTATCAGTATCTGTTCCTTCTACACTGACAGATGACACAGGTACAATTTGACATAATGTATCTATTAATTTATTTGGAGAGAATTTGTTTGGCTTACTGCTGAATAGCCCTCAACTAAAATGGTATCCAGAACACAGGCACAATAAAAAGGTTATTTTCCTGAATGAAGGAATTTTATGTCCAAGAACCAATTAAGTTCAGGAACTAGTTTAATGTCATTCACGAATATTATAAGCTACGGAATCAATAAATAGACAAAGTATATGTGATTTAAAATACTAAAAACCAACTTAATTTTCACTTTAAAAATATGAGTCAATTGAAATGACCACAAATCCAAATTATTTCTATGGTCCATAAGTCGCCATCTGGACTCAGCTCTCAGGCCCTTCCACTCTCCCCATCCTAGCTATTTAGGCATTTTTGTTGCTGCTCAAACTGTATGTTCCAGTCTCACTGGGGACATTAAAGGAAGCTATTTCCTCTGCCTGAGCCGCATTCTACCCCTCATTACTATAACTGCAGGATGAGGTTAAGTGTCACATGAAGAAAGATTTTATCTCATTTTGTCAGAGTCCTTGTTTCACACACAGTGTTGCCCTGCGGGCACGGTGACTGGCTTGCAAGAATGGCGTGTCTCTCTCTCCAGGCCCGTGTTTCATGATAACCCAGGAGTGACTATAGAAGATCACTGCAGGGCATTCAGAGGACAGAAACCAGCAAATGCTGTGTAACATGTGGTTTGGTTTGGGGATTCTGGGACCTGTTTGTTACGGATGTATCATGACTCTGGCCATACTCCTCCTCTCTCATAATTTCCTGTCTTTATCTTGGTATATTTTTAAATGTATATTTTAATTGAGTTCTATGCATTTCATATAGATCTTAATTAACTTTAGACACACCCCTCACCAAACCCATAGCCTCCCCACTAGATTTCATGCATTCTACCATATATGTTAAGCCCTATCTGTTCAAGCATGTATATCCAGATGTCCCTGGACACAAGTTCATCAAACTGGAGTCTAATCAGCCTATCTAAAGTCACTCCTCCAAAGAAGATCAATTCACCCTCACCTTACAGTAATCATTTGGCAATAGTTTCTCAGCTAAGCTTGGGATCTGCTGTCCATTTTCCCAGTTCTATGCTAGGTTTTTGTCAGATTGAGTTGGCATGGGTCTTGTGCATGCTGTCACCATTGCTGCAAGTTCATGTGCACAATTTTGCAGAGACCTGAAAGCCTCTGTTTCCCTATGTTCATGGACCAACCCTGGCTCTTAGAATATGTCTGTCCTTTCTTCTACAACAATCCTTGAACCATGGGTGGGTAAGGTTTAATATAGGAGTTCTGTCTGGGACCCACAGTCTGCAGTCTCCTGTTCTCTAAAACTTGGTCAGGTGTGACCTTCTGTGTGCACCACACTCTGTTGTATGAGGAAGTTGAGAGATGCATTAGTTTTCTATCTACCTCCTGATCCCCCATGTTCCATGAACCTAAGATGTCGAAGTTCAGCTGTACATTTCTATGTATGACCATTTGTGGAACTCTGTAATAGCCTCCATCTGTTGCAAAAAGAAGCTTCCTTGATGAGTGGTGTAGGTATACTTGAATGTAAATATAGGGATCCAGAGGTAGCATAGAGTAAGAAATTTAATTTGTCTAGAGATAGGATAGAAATACGGATTTTCCTAGGATCTGTGACCACACCAATCATATGTATTTGGCTATATTCCTGGTGCCATCCATGAGTTGCCTCCCACAGAGATGACTTTAAATCCCATTAGATAACTGTTGATTGCGCACCAGATAAAAATATCACTACTGCGACAATCAAGAGCATTTGCTGTGCCAGTCATTGTGGTTATTAGGCTTCACGGCTTGGTTGGACCATTAATTGATTTTCTCCCTTAACAGCTTTCAAAGAATCATATAGAACATCATATAGTCTTCAAGCAGGAGGCTTCCAGAGCAATTCCAGGTCTACTGCCCCAAGTCCTATGTCTGAAATCTGTCCTGTCTTCAAGTCATGGGAGGTAATCAAGGGCTGTGGCAATAGCTTGTGCTATTTTGGGAGTCTCTTGGACTACCTTGACCAACTACATGAAAGGAGGTTTCTCCTGTCTGGCACTATCTTCTGTGTTATATATCCTCAGGCATACACATGCAATTATGTTCAGATACTGTCTACGTAATTTTCAGATTTTTGAGTTAATACATTTACCTCTGACTTTTCACACCACCTAAGCTTATTTATCTCTTCTCTCTCCCTGTCTAACCTCCTTCCTCCATCCTCAGCTAAAGTGCCCCCAATTTCCCTTGATAACATCTGTGTCCTATTATCCTCCTCTCTTGAGTTCCTTCTTCTTTACCCCTGTGGTTTCTTATATGTTCTTCCCTCCTCCCTTCCCAGTTGAATAACCACATTTTCCCCATTTCTTCCTGGTAACATCTGTTCCCTGATATCCTCTTCTCTGAGGCTCTTTCTTTCTCTTTACCTCCGTGGTTCCTGCAGTTATGGCAGGATATATTCTCATGTCTAAGGGACAGGTGCTAAGCTCTGCAAATGATGGAGGACATAAGTTCCTTGTTCTTCTGGGTCTGTTTTACGTCTCTTAGTATAACAGTTTCTAGTTCCATCTATTAATCTGAAAAGGTCATAATTTCATCTTTCCTTACCACTGAGTAGAACTCCATTGTGTAAATGTACCACAATTTCATTATCCACTGGTCAGCTGAGGGACACTTAGGTTGCTTCCGTCTCTTAGCTATTGTGAAAAGAGCAGCGACAAGCATGGACATACAAGTATCTGTACAGTAGGATGAGTCCTTGTGTATATGGCAAGGAGTGGTATGACCAGATCACACAGTAGATTCAGTTTTTACTTTTTAAAGATGTTCCATACTGCTTTACATATAGGGGTTACACAAGTCTGCACTCCCATCAGCACCGAATGAACGCTCCCCCGTCCCCACAGTCTCGCCAGCATTTGGTGCCATTTGTTCTCCTTTTGGGGCAAGATGAAAGTTTAACATAGTTTTGATTTGCATGTCTCTAATTACTAAAGATGTTGAGCACTTTCTGAGGTGTTTCTTAGCCATTTTTGTTTCTTCATTTGAAAACTTTGTTCAGGTTCTCAGCCTATCTTCTTATTGGGTCATTTATTTTCTTGTTTCTTTGTTTTCTAAGTTCTTTGTATAATATGGATATTAATCATCTGTCAGACATGTAGTTATTGAAGATTTTCCTCTCAGTGGGCTTCCTTTTCACTTCCTTGGATTTTTTTTTTTTTTTTTGCTGTGCAGAAGGTTTGTTGTTGTTGTTGTTGTTGCTGTTTAATGAGATTCCACTTAACCTTAATGCCTGTGCAATAGATGTCTGATTTAGAGAGTCTGTTCCTATACCTATATCTTGTAGGGTATTGCCTATGCTTTCTTCTAGCAGTTTCAGAGTTTCAGGTTTAATATATACAATCTTTGATCCATCTGGAGATGACTTTTGTGCAAATCAATAGATAAGAGTCCAGCTTTATTCTTCTACAGGTGGAGGTCCAGTTTTGCCAGCACCATTTGTTGAAGATACTGTCTTTCCTCCATTGTGGGTTCTTGACTCCTCTGTCAAATATCATATGGCTGAAACTGCATGCACTCATGTTTGGGTCATGTATTATGTCCCATTGACCTACGTGTCTGTTTTTGTACAGCCAGTACCATGCTGTTAGGTAATATAGCTTGAGATCTGGTACAGTGATGCCCCCGGCATTACTCATTTTTTTTAGAGATTTCTTAGGATATCAGGGGATTTTTTGTGATTTCATATGAATTTTTCAATTTTAACTATCGGAATGAGTTATTTTATGCCTTACTGTTTGTCCAGTAGAATGAATAGCCCCAGAGATCAACATTCCTTCCTTCATCCACTGGTGTATTCTGATCATCCACATGGATGGTTTACCATCTAAAGTTTACATAACAGGATCTGTGGGATGGGTTGTGTGTACAAAATTCACATATATTCCCTCTTGTCATTCCAATTTCTATGATCAATAATGTATGGTTAATGAAACTTTTAAGTGGTATGTTAATTTCCTTTCTTATTGAGATGACAAAATACCCTATCAAGTGCTCCTTAATGGAGTAAGATTTATTTGGTCCACCGTTCTCGGTTATGGTCTATCACTGTGGGAAACTCAATGCAGCAGGAGCCTGAAGCCACTGATTCCATCACATCCACAGTCCAGAGCAGAGATTAATAAATTGATGCATGCATGCCAGTGCTCAGCTCACTTTCCCCATTTTCAGACAATTCAGGATTCACTGCCCAAGGCAGGATGTTGCCCACAGTAGGCAGGATATCTCACCTCAAGTTAGGTAATTAAGACACTTTCTATGACACGCCCACAGGTCAAACTAAAGACTCCCTCCCCAGGTAATTCAAAATTGTCAAGTTGACAGTTAAAACCAAATGTCACAACTCTGCCCCCTGTCAGCCTGGTACACAACCCCATATCTTAAAGACATAATCTTCTATCTCTGTCCCAAAGTCAAACGCAAATCTCATAATGTAAAATAGAGTCCAGCTTCGAAATTCCCAAAAGACTTTAAAAATTCATACTTTACAAAAGTCTAAAGTCTCATAACAGTGAGCTCCTGTAAAGCCCAGAGCAGGTTGGACACTTCCTACAAAAGGCCTAAACGCTACATGGCTAGGTTTTCACAACAGTGGCTGCGCCCCACAGCTCCATTCTCTGTGGTGTTTTCCTTTCTAGTTGCTCTGATAAAAGTAGCTTGAGGAAGAAAGGGTTTATTTGACTCAGAGTCCCAGCGCACAGCCATCACTGTAAGAAAATTAAGGCGGCAGGATCATGAAGCCACTGGTCACATCACATCCACAGTCAGAAGCAGAGTCATAAATTATTGAATGTATGCTGATGCTCCTCTGGCTTTTCTGAACTCCTGTAATCTGGGATCCACCACTCAGGGACCGGTGTTACTCACCCAGGGTCTTCCTATCTCAATTACCACAATCAAGATAAGCCCGCAGCATGCCCACAAGCTAGCCTAAACTAGAAATCTCTTATTAATGTGCCCTTCCTAGGTGACTCTAACTTACATCAAACTGACAAAGTCAACCCTCCTAACTATCTCTAGTTGAGATTAAACTGACAACAGAAAATACATTTCTCAAGGAACTGCTCACTGCACACCACTGGAGGAGCAGGGTCTCTCGGGTTCAGGTGGTTTACCTTTGCACAGATGGCTGAGAAATCTGACATTATGAATAAACTGTGCAAGGAAAGTGACAGCTAGTTCTCATTGTCAACGCAACTGGATTTAGAAGCACCTAGGAGACACATGTTTCTGAGACTTTTTTTTTTCCAAACTTTAACTAAGGTGTGATGCTCTGCCCTGTAAACCATCATTAGGGTGGGTCTCAGACTGAATCAAACAGGGAACATGAGAAGCCAGGGTGGGCCCTGGCATCCATTGTTCAGCTTCCTGACTGTAGATGCAATGTGATCAGTCACCTTCAACTTCTGCCGCCATGCCTTCTCCACCGAAACAGCCAGTACCCCTTCACTCTGTGAACCAGAACAAGCCATGTGTCATCACAGCAATGAGAAAGGTAAGAAATGCCAAGAACTGTGACCTCTAGGGCATTCACCAGCACATGTGGTCACATTCACTGAGAACGCAGCCATAGCTCAGATGTTACAGGAACTCTAAGGTTTTCCACCTGCTCTGGGGACTTTTCGAAGTTGATCTTTCCTGTAATCCTGATCCACCACGTTGCTTTAAGAAGCTCTCAGAGTATATCTATATTGGACAGATTCCTTTTTCCAATGCTAGTTTTAGAAAGTGGGTCACCCAGTTCTAGCTGAAAACTAGATGGAGTGGATGAATGAATGAAGACTCCAGTGAAGTCCAAGCAAGCTGCTTTCTCCAGCAGATACATTTTATTGGGGAGCCCTGCTCACTCTCAGAACCCAAGAGCAAACTATAAATGTCACCGTGAACACAGTAGACTCCAGAGAGGGAGCAGGATGAACACGAGAAGACCCCCAGGGGGTCTATGGCATGCAGCTCAGAACGCCCCTCGCCTCCCTGCTGGATGCACCGTGGACACGCAGATAGGATTTCCCTCATCATTGTTTTTTGAGGTAAATGTATTATTCAAACTCCAAACAAAACCCTGGACTTATGTCATGAGGACCAAAAGATCTTGGTTCAGTCTACCCTCTACTCCAGGGAGCCTGGGAGACAAGGTGACTCATTTTTTCATGGCACCTCTAACTTCCTGGAATACATTTCAATTCTTTCTGGAAAAAGGCTCATCAGTCCTGCTCATAAGAAAACTCAGGCTGTTTTAACTATTGCAGCACTGGGATTTTCTAACCAGGCTGGGCCTCCACCTGCTTCTAAGTCATTTTGTAGTGGACTCAGCACAGATGTCTCTAGAGATGTAGCCAGTCTTGATGTTGTCTACAGAACCGTAATGACACTCAAAAAGAGAAACCTTGGGCTACCGCCCTTGTTTGTCACCTGCGGCTCTCACCTCTGCAGTATGTAGACCTGTGTTGCTTGCACAGGGAGTGCAGACTGGGTGTGCAGTGGGGAGCAGGCTATCTGTCTCACAGCCATAAATGAAAGGAAAGGAGAGTTGGAGCAAAGAAAGGAAGCCGAATGCCCTGGGTGGCCACTTTACAGGGTGAAGTGGGTGTGCAATTTATTACTTACAGGTTTTCCTGAAAGGTCAAGACTGCAAGTTTTTGGTGCTCCATATAAAAGAACGCTTCAGAAAACCTTCGAACCTAAGGGATAACAATGTTTGTAAACAGCTTAATTCTGGAAGTCGGTATGACCTCAGTTTTCTAAACTTGAGCATTGAGGGCATTGTGTTATTTTTTAATAGAAGGAAAGCTCTGTCCACACCCAATGGTCTGAAACAGCAGGGTTTTCACTCTCCATGGCTACCCATATTCTTTCATAGCTCCTAGACCCAAAAGTTTAGTGTGTGCTCAGAAATATTGTTTTCTAAAATTTGTATATTTGGATTTATTTATCTTATTTTATGTGTATGAGTACTTTGCCTGTATGTATGTAAGTGCACTATGTGCATGCCTGGTGCCCAGAGAGGGCAAAAGAGTGTGTTAGATCCCCTGGAACTAGAATTATGGACAGTGTTAGCCACCGTGTGGGTACTGAAAACCAAAATTGGGTCCTCTGCAAGATCAGTACTCTTAACCCCTGAGCCATCTCTCAAGCCCTGATATTTAGGTTTTATTCCTTCTATTAGCATGTGAGATGTTTCCAAACTGGTGTTATAAATAAATGCACAATATACTGAATTTCCAAAGTCAGACATATGAATATCTGTTATGTACCTTGTGGACTCTGATTCCTCTTGCTCTTCATGTGAAGACCCACATAATTCCATATGCAATCATAGCCACACGGATATTCCTAAGCTGGTGCTATGAAATTCTCTAAGAGTTCTGCCTTTCATTTGAAAAGACTTTTTTCCAAGTTCTTTTTGTGTAATTTGTACTAGTTGCTTTGCTCAGCTATCATCAGACACAGATACAGTGTTTTATGAATGACAGAGCAGAGGTCTGGGTGGCTAGGTGAGTTTATGATGCCACACTGTCTGTTTACAGTTGAGTCAGGACCACTGCTCAGATCCACAGGTTGAGACAATTCCCCGCCCACCACGTACTTATTTCACTCATGGAACTAACTCTTGCAAAATTTCCTCATGAGAATAAATGTGTACAGTTAGGGTTAGTTACAATTTACCCTCAAGGTGTGGTGCTCCTGGGTGAGGTAAGCAGTCACGTGGGAGTTCAGAGTCACTGTGTCCAGGAATTGGGTCCACAGGACCATCAGATGGGAGGCCAGCCAAGCAAGGTCCTTGCTGATCTGCTCAGCTATCTTCTCCGGGTTGCTCAGCACCTAGAGAAGTAAGAAGGTGCCAGTGAAGGACACAGCTCTCTTGCTCTGCTTCAGTTTTCCTCCTGAAGTCCTATGGATGGCCCAGCTCTTGGCTTCTCCTTTCTCATGACAACTGTGGTATTATAGCATGTGTCACAGTCCTGGAATCATATTCTCCTGTCCCATTGAGTGTAGAAGTTAGGAAAGAAATGGAAACCATACAGCATTCAGCAGCCCTTGTTTACAAGCTGTCATCTCGAGCCTATGGTCTCATGAAAGGCCAGCCTGGACATAACCCCAGTTTCTCTCCCACATCATGTCATCTTCATACACATTTTGAGCAAAGTCAGATTTCCAGAAATGTCTTCACCTAGGGTGTTTTCCTCATTTTTTCTCACTTCTCTACCCTCTTCAAGTTCATCTACCCAAACTTCTAATCCCATCATGCCGGCATGTCAAAACGTAATTATAACAAAGAGGGACTGCCGTAGAATACATACGACATGAAAAGAGAAGCGGCTATGGTTTTCAGGAGGGAGAGCAGTGGGGGCGGGGGTCAGGGGACTAGGGAAGCGGGCAGGGAAGATCAACAAAGACAAACACTACGAAAACGCCTTAATGAAGTCCATTATTTTGTATACTAATGTGAACAAACAATAACAAGCAATAATAAAAAATAAGGGAGGAAAAAAAACACCCAGTTTTTCCAACTGTCAGTTCCAGATCTGGGACTCTGTTGTCATGAGCTTGGTGCTGCTGCCCCAGTCAGAGCATCTCTCCCAATTCTCCCACAGCAGAGATCCTTACACTTGAATCTAATCTGTGTGTCATTAAATTTGAACTTACTGCTTCACAATCACCATAGGACCAAGTTATTAATAGCTGCCATTTGGCAGGTAGAGCACCAAAGATTTCACACGTACTTGATATTTAATCCTTAGGACCATCTTTTTGGTAGAAGTATTGTAACAGAAAATTAAAATGTCAGTGGGCTAATGGAATGCCCAAGATGACACTAAGTTAGCGTGCTACTGAAGGACTGTCAAACCACAAGGATGTATCTCTCCAGCACAGTAGATAGTTTAAAACTTCCTCTGTTGGATGACGGTCCTTATAACCCCAGAGCACTTACTGGTCAGGTGGCTTGGCGGGCTCCACATGGCCTATCATTTTGTTTCTACCTTCACTGTCCTGTTTTTAGGGGGGAAGTTCATGGATTCTTGTTTTAGCATTATGGATTAGCTTCTGATTCCAGAGTGCCTTACTGACAACTTGAAGGAGTCTCAGACTGGCCTAGAGCCTTTAGAGAAGATGCTTTAAATAGAAATACCTTGGATGGCTTTAGTTTGGAACAGAGAGGACCATATTCTAAGGGCATAGCTTGAATTCTAGGGAGATAAGAAAACAGAATGCTTCTCTGAGGAGTAACAAGAAGCCAGCTCACTGTGCACTGGGCTACATCATTTACATAGCAAGCATTAGCTAGAGATTCTTCTGTGTCCTAAGTAAATGTCTGACACAAAAGACACGATGACAAACAAGAGGGGCTCTGCCTTTGCCAAGCCTTCGTCAGTGCCAGAGCTAGAAATGCAAGTTAACAAGAAGGGCAGGGATCTCACAAAGCCCCTGCCAGTCCCAACCCCAAGTCTTTCTCTGCTTTATCCTATGCCTTGGTTCCCTCACTGAACACACAAAGTAAATTAGAGCTTGTGGATGTGGTAATGACAGAAGAAGCACTAAGTCCCGACAGAGGGAGCTAAGTGCAGCTCATACGCACTGGATGCTCCCTTTGCTTTTCTTGGGCTGGGGATTGATGCTGGATAAATGTGGAGGAGGTGGGGGAAAGTGTCTTAGAGTAAGGAAAAGAGTGAAGAAGAATTGTTACACAGCGAAGCTCCTAAAGTTCAGGGATTCTGGCTTTAGTATCATGGACCAGCTTTTAGATACAAGCATCCATTGAAACGTAACATCATCTAAGAGGTAGGATCATGTTCATGACCATTCACAGTTCAGTCCCAAACACTTCAGAAGCAGTACAAGGCAGAAAGGCAAGGACTGTGGGTGACGAGTCTAAAGACCAGGACCAGTCACCGGAAAACGTCCGCATGGAGAGTGAGGCTTTGGATGCAGTCAACATCATGCATATTTGTATTCTTCAACCAGAATCTTCCCACAAACAAGGGCGCTCAGTCAACACTTGGCACTACTTTGCCCTGTAAGTGATTCCTGCCATCATTAAACTCTCACTCAGGCAGCATCCCTCTCCCTGGAATGCCTTCTCATCTCCTCTTAAGTTCTTGGTTCCTTTCTTCTTTTCATCTCTTTGACATGCTAATCCTCAGCCAAGGAAACACTGAAGAATTCTTTGTTCTGGTTGACTGTTCTTAGACCCTTCTCTGCCCTCAGTGTAAGGTCCACTTTCTCTCTTGGCCTCTCCTTGAATGGATGCCATCATCCCTCCGAGGTCTCCCTCACGGCCTCTCTAACACTTGCAGCTTAGCCACCCACCAATGTCTCAATTTGCCTACCTTTTGAGTTGTAACCGCTCAGCATTCACTGCTCTCAGCATGATGGTTGATGGACGCAGTGAACTCTACTGAAGGTGGGTGGACTGGTATCCATAGAAGACACCCTAGACTTCGACCATGCAACCCTGCCTTGAGGGCTTCTGACTCTGCCCCAGAACTCCCCTCCCCCACAGTGGGGAAGACACAACATGAATTCTGAGTTCAATCACAAGAGAGAAAGGCGGAAGAAAGAAAGCTCTTCATTAAGTGCGTGTTTAGGGAAATTATTCCCCCCAGTTGATTATAGAAAGG
This sequence comes from Eospalax fontanierii, assembly GCA_035773235.1. Taxonomy (NCBI): domain Eukaryota; kingdom Metazoa; phylum Chordata; class Mammalia; order Rodentia; family Spalacidae; genus Eospalax; species Eospalax fontanierii. The sequence continues at coordinate 76,793,117 of CM069532.1, forward strand.
TCTTCAGATAAGGTTACAAAGGCTTCAAATCCAGCCACAGGAGGACTTCCCTATGCTCACGGATACATGGACCTTGATAATTATACATGACAGACTTGGAGGGCTTTCTGAAGCAGGAGAGGGCAATAGAAGGCTTCCTGAGCAGGCGACACCACGTTGTGTCTTCAAGGTGAGCAGGAGTTCTGAGCAGCCTGCTTCACGTTTCCTGAACAAGGGTAAGTACTCTTGCAGTGTTTTCCCTCTGAGCTTCACATTAGAATCACTGGAGGCTTCATGACTGTCCGTCTGTCCACAGAAATCTGGGCCCATCTCAGAACTCTGAGGTGTGTCCTGGACACTAGAAATTTTAAAATGCCTCCCAGTCATAATGCACACTTCAGGGCTGTAATCATTGCTTGATCCAGAAGCCCTGCCTTTGTGTATATTTTGGATGTGAAATGACCCTCACAGGCTCATGTGCTAAATATTTAGTTCTCTGCTAATGTCTGGGCTCAGACTATCTATCTCTTGTCAGGGTCCTGCTCAACTGACATGCTGAGTTTCTCCTCACAGTTCCCACCAGACACTATCTGATTCAGTCGTGGCTCTATCCCACTGCCTGACTTATATCACCATGACCACATGGCCATTGTGTGTGCCCAGCTCTCCATTATAGCATTTTGGTGATGTTTTCAGGACACAGGAAGGATCGTTGTAGCCTCTGCAGTCAGTACTCTGTGTGCTCTGTAGATTGCAAGCTCAGGAATGATCTGGGGGCCTTCTGCCTGCAAATTCACTCAGGAGCCCCTTCCCTCAAAACCCAGCTTAGGATGCTCACAGACTCTGTCCACAGCAATGTACAGTCTCAGGTTTACACAACTATCTATTACATGACTGGGAACCAATGGGAGCTGGATCAGAGAAAGTTCAAGTATTTCAGAGAAGCTTTTGTCTGTTCAATAAAATGAAGGTCTTGTCTGGAGTTCAGTTTAACTGTTGCTTTGGGGAAATGTTTTCTTCCTGACACTAAACAAAGTCTTACTTGGCACTTTTGCTTCTGCAAATATTTGTCCAGTATATCGTCTGTTTGTGACAGCATCATGGGGACAGCCTCTTCGTTGCTCCATGAAGGGAGAATAATGTCACATTGTGACGCCTCACTGAACAGGGAGTAGAATGGAGAATAGCACTGTGGGGAACCGCAGGCCACGGGAGCTCTCAGATACTGGTACCTCAGACTGTTTCCTTCAAAGAGAACCTGGGGATTGTGTCCGTAATAAAATGGTATGGACGGTGGGAGGAAAGTGCTGAGTTAAGAACCAAATTATGTCCCAGAAATTGCTGAAATACAGGGCAAATGAGAGGGACAGGGCATGTGAGGAACAGCTGAGAGGGTGTCACATGCTTCCATGGCACTACCTTCCACGCTAAGCAATCAGATTCATCCTCTGGACAGCTGGGACCACTAGAGCTTGGACCAGGACAGAGTTGGGAATCTGTGGGTGGCCATGCTTACTGTAAATTTCCCTGTATCAGATGCTCTGTGGTGCAAAAAGTTCAACAACTTCGCTGCCTCCTAGGGACAGACAGATACAGAAGAAGTCCCAGGAGATTCAGCAGTCCTGTAATGTGGGGCTGGAAGTGAGGAAGGATATGAGGTTCCTCTTGAGGAAGGACATAGAACGGCACAACATGACTGCCAGACCCTGGCCCCCAGGACTGATGGCCTTCAATAGAGCCAGCAGAGTGAGGAAAGCCCCCGCCCATGGGGAGCCCAGACACAGCAGGGAGAAACCTGGGCCAGCCTCAGAACAGCAGAGCAGGACAGAGAGGCAGCTAAGAAGCCTGAACATCCATCAAAGGGTGTCACCACCCATGCCTCTTCAAGGGGATGCAGACACTTCCTGGGGACTTGTTAAAGAATCTCCTGTTCTGCTCCACAGCAGGTGAGTTAGAACTACACTCACAGACCCCTCAGACATTCCTGAGCACATCAAATTGGGGAGACAGACGGGTGACACTGGAACCACTCGCCTGTTGCTGAGTTCTGTGCCCCTGCAGGCTCTCTGTAATCCAAGGCCTCAGGTGTCCTGCAGACTTAGTCCTGGACTTGCAAGAGATTGGCAGAACTAAGAAGAGAGCAGTAACACCAGTGACCACAGAAAGAGCATCACTGTGAGGTCAAGGTGGGAGAGAGAGTGGCTGAATCCACACTTAATAACTGATTTCCTCGACTCATCGTTTGGAAGCAGGGGCAAAGGTGCGTGTGTGCACACATGCGGGCATGTCCTCCTGCTGCCCTGCCATCTTCTCTGCCTGCTTGAACTCAAGGCCAGCTCCCCTATAGTAGGGTCTTAAGAATCTTCTCCCTTGATCAGGGTGCTCTGTCAGACCACCAGCCTCCTGAGGATGTGTCCAGGCTTAAAGGAAAACTCTCCATAATGGTTAATTTCAATGGTCAACTTGATGAGATCTAGATCACCTTGGATATGTCTGGGGGGGAGTCATCTTAATTAAGAAAACTGAAGCTGACAGACACTCCTCTCCACAGAGACAGCTGTGTGTGTGGTATCATTCCCCAGGATGGGATCCTGGACTGTGTATGGAGCAAGTGCACTCCGCACCATCATTCATCACTCTGACTCCTGGGACATGATGTGACCAGCTGCCTCACGCTCCAACTGCTCCGGCTTCCCCAACATGACAGACAGTATGCAACCTCCTGATACTATGAGTGGCAATATTCCCACTCTCCCTCCAAGTGCTTCTGGCGGGGTACTTTATCACAGCAACAGGAAACACACCTAAGACTCCCTCTGAAAAGAAGCTTGGCCCAAACAAACAAATAAAGGAAGCAAAGTGATCCCACAGACCACGCTGCTGGCCAGCCTGGTTAGTATTTCCTGCTGGGGTGGAGCGGCTCCAGGAAACACTATCAGACAGCTGAGCATTTCCCAAAATGTTTACAGGGACAAGTAGAGAACAATATTATTATTTTAGAATAATCTTGTATTTCTGTATAAAAATATCAACAAAAACCAAGGAGCATTACTTTCCAGTGTGGCTCAATAGGACCCTTCCAGACTTGAGAAGGACCATGCTCCCCTCTCTGATGAACTTGTACAGAAAGCACCCTCAGCACCCGGTCAACCTGTGCTCGTGCCTGGCTTTCCTGCCCAGCCCCTGCATCTGCCTTCCAGGCCCTCCATGCTCCAGCATCGCAAGTATACGTGCTCCTGTGACCTGCTTCACTTCTCCTGCGGCCACCTCACCTGGACAGCCCTTCCTCAGATACCCTTCCTCCAGTTCCTGCATGGAACCTTCACCTCCCAGCCAGAACCAGGCCCTTCCCTCTGCCCTGCTCCACTAACCCTTGCTTACAACTCCCTAGTTTTAGGGCTGACCGTATAGCATCTAACCAGACCACAAATCCTGGGTGACTTCTTCCATTTTTGTATCTACAAGAAGAATCAGTGGCCAGTGAATTATGCATACAGGAGCCTAGTAAACATCTATAAGTTTCCCATACTGAGTAAAGATGCCTCAGAAGTCCTCCACTGCTGGAGAGCTCTGATTTTTCCAATGTCTTTATCACCTGAAACTGTCCCGTCCTCCAGAATCCACAATGGCAAGGCTGGGAATGAATACATTCACTGTTGGTCATCACTTACCATGAGGTGGTGATGTTCCACTTTTAAACACAAACACAGACTTACACACTTATATACACAAAAATACATTCATATGCACATATATATAAGTGCACATGTATATACACACATATATATACAGATACAGATACACATATATAGTTGCACACACATACACACAAACATATACCCATATATACACATACAACTGTACAAAGATACATCTGTACATACAAGCATCCATACACATCCATACATATACAAATATTAACATAAGCATACACACAAAACCACACATATACACACAAACATATATTTCCATGCACATCACATATGTATATACACATATGAACGCATACACACATATGTACATACACACAGACACACACAAAGATGAAAACTAGAGTATTTGGAAGAGGAGCTTGCTGAGAGGGGCTTCAGCAGGAGGAAGGACCCAAGGGTTGCTGGGGTTGAAAATGAAATTCATTATAAACATTCATGAAACTTTCCAAAAATAAAAAAATAAAGAAAAAAAGGGAAAAACAGACACGGCTTCCCACAGTCTGAGGCTTGTTCCAAAGAGGTTGGTAAGCAGAAAGCCTCCTGGGGAAGTACGACGGATGAATGTTCTGGCAGCTGTGTTCTACCTTCAAAGTCTCACCTAAACTGCTGCAGACACCGGAAGTCACAAACTTGTGGAAGACACAGGTGGCAGAAACAACCTGAAAGGCTCACCTCTATCGAGTAGCACCTCCAGCTCGCCCTCACACCCTTGTTATAGTTGATAATCTCATAGAATGGAGCCAAGCAGCTCAGAAACTTTGGAGAAGTCCCACTCCTTCATGCCTACTTGTCATTAAGAATATATGTCGTCTGTGGGTGTTGGGCGCTGTGAGGAAGGTGCCCTGGGAACCACAGCCAGGGCTCCTTCACAGAGCAGCATTAGGATTCTTAACTGTTGTATATGTGGCTATAAACCAAGCCACCACTCTCCAACCCAAGGTTTAAACCTTTTGTGATATTATCAAGCATATTTTAGTCCTCAATTCCTGGCACAAGGCTTCTAAATATCTTCAGAAATTCCAGAGTGCGGGCGTCTTTTTATATTAAATCCCTTTCAGAGTTTATGTTGAGGAAGTAGTTCTTACTGGTACCTAGCCAGCTACAGGATAAAGGCTTCTGCAAGAAGACCCTGTAATTTTCCCCTGAGCTGAAGGAAGGGAGAGGTGCTAGGAACTAACTGAATTTCCAGTGCTCAAGAACTCAGGAGCCAGGCTCTGTACTGGAGCCAAGTTGGGGCTTGGAGAGCATTCATGTTGGTAAATGTACCCATATGCTAGAGGTGACATCACTCAACTCCAGAGCCAGAAGCCCCATTCTTGGCTCCTCTTTACAGACTTTGACTTATACACCTCTCTGTGTAGCTCTTCACCATTTGTAAAAGATCGACAATGGAGTGTGGTACCTGAGTTCTATAAGTCAGTCAATGAAATGATCAAACTTGAAGAGGGGGTGATGTCAACCTCTAGTTGACAGCAGATTGATCAAACAGGCAAGTCCCAGGAGCTGTATCTGAAGTAGCAGTGGTATGGCAGGACAGACCATCAACCCGTGGGACCTGATACTAACCCCAGGGAGACAGTGTTAGAATGGTGCTCCATTAGAAAGACCCTCACAGGGCAGATGTTAGAAGTGATCTGTGACAAGAACAGATCTTGGTAGTACATTCTTTTACAGCAAACCTCAAAGGCTTCGATGTGCTATCTTCCTTCTTTGTGACTCTCTGTGACTTGGAAAATCTACCCAGGAAACCTGGTGAGTGGAATATTCAAGCCCCTAGATCTTTAGTCTGGGCTCCCTCCCTGGCACTTCAGTCAATTCACGTCCTCACCCAGAGCTGTCCTCTGCTCCCCACATAGCCTTTTACCTAGGAGCCTCTCCCCTCAGAGTTCTGTCACAGCCCTTGTGTAAAACCACAAGGCTGTGAAATCCCCACCCCAATCCTTGTTTCCAAAGTAACCTCCTCTCTGGGAATCACTAGGGGTTGCTTATTGGTGGCATACCACCTGAGTCCCGCCACTATGCACAGTGTCTGGGTCCTAATCTGTAACTCCTGCCAGGCTATGGAATAGGATGAACAGGGCCGAGGACAGAAGTGGCAGTTTCCTTTAATCCTGAGAAACCAGCCAGCTCGAGAGAAAAAACCTGCACAGAGCCTACACCAGGCCAGCTGTCCAGGACTGGGCCCTGTATTCTAGCAGAGATCACTATCCACTTTGGTCTCCACATAGCTCGTGTCCCTAAATGAACCCTAAATGAAGACACGATGTCCAGGGTCACTTGGCAGATGAGCCCTCAGTGCCAGCACAGAGAACAGTCACCTTCCTCATGCCACTCTACAACTCCCGGCCTCTGTGAGCTCCAGCATTCATTGCTAGCTCAGGAGGCTCCAGGAGCCCTCCATGAGGTGGACGTCCAACAGTGAACGGACCACTTCCCTAAGTGTGTGCTCTGGGAGAAAGAGACTTGGCACTAAACCCCAGGGCTGACCCAGGAGTGGGTAAGCATCCTTGCAGATACTGGATGACCCCACATTTCACATAGTCACTGAACTAGCATAAGTGGATCCTAAGAAGTCGTGAGTAAGGCTCTGCTGGACAGCTTCGGGGTCAACTTGACACACCTGGGTGGAGAGAGCTTCATTTGGAATTGCCTTCACTGGACTCGCCTGTGACCATGTCTATGGGGTGTTTTCTTGATTGTTGAGTGATGTGGGAGGTCCCAGGCCTCTGTGGGTGCTGCCACCCCTGGGCAGGTGGTTCTGTATTATATAAGAAAGCAGGCTGACCCTGGGCCAGAGGAGCAAGCCAGTAAGTAACATTCCTCCATGGCCTGTGCTCCAGCTCCTGTCTCCAGGTTCCTGCCCTGAGTTCCTACCTTGGGCTCCCTCAGTGATGAACTGTGACCTGGGAGATGTAAGTGAAATAAATTCTTTCCTCCCCAAGATGGTGTCTGTCAGAGTGGTTTGTCACACCAGAGAAGCAAACTAGAACAATGACCATAGAGAAAAGGAAGGAAGGTGTCTGACATCATCCACCAGGTCTATGCAGAACAAGAACACACTTGATGAAATAGGGAAAGTCTAGCCAGACCATGTGGCGATTATACAAACTCTGCAGTCAGCACGGTCTGCATTCTGTCCTGCATCAGGCCTCAGGTGTGTGCTTCATAAAATCTTCCTCTGATCCCTGCAACCAATTTTGCTTCCTGGGGTGGTCTTGTGCTCGGGAACAAGCAACTCTGGCACATAGTGGTCCTGACAGGCTTTTGACCCTGGTCAAATGGCTGACCCTTCATGAGCTGATTCCCAGTTCTTCTTCCATTGAACATAATATATTTTTTTACTTTACATAATGTTCTGCTGATTAAGTGAGGAAGCACATCAAATAGTAGCCAGCGAGTGGGCAGGTACATGCCATGCATACTAAGAAAACGATACCATCAAAAAACCAAAGAATTGTTATCCCTGCTGTGTGTGTGTGTGTGCCCATGAGCCTGAATGAATATTTATGGGGGCCCAAGGTGTGTTCTTTGACTGTTCTCCAATTTATTTAAAGGGGAGTTCTCTTGCTGAACCCTGAGTTCACCAATTCCAGCTGATCTAGCCACCAGGTTGCTCTGGGGGAGCCTGGCCTTCCTCTACTTTTATGTGGGTTCTGGGGATCTAAATTCTGGTTCTTGTTCTTGGGTAGCAAGCATTTCCTTTGCTCACTGGGCTATTTCCCCACTTCCCTATTCCTGCTTTACAAATAGGAAAATCAAGACTCAAAAGATAAGCAACAAGTTAAAGTTGTGATGTGAAAGTTTCTTTTGAATCCATTTCTAGGATCAAACAGCTATGTCACTCGCCAAATCATCTGACTTTCTGATGTTAATGTTCATCTCTTTGCAAGGACAGTGGCACTCAGCCACACTACTGGATTTACAAGCATCCTATGAATTTGTAAGTCACGGAGTGTGTAACTGGCATATGCATACCAAGCACAGGCTCTGCAAGCACACATTCAGTTTACTTTGCAAGACTATAACCAGGTCACCAGCATAAGATTAATACTGTTCTTTTTTCCTGTTATATGTGGCTTAGATCATCCTCCTTCTCCAGCTAAAATCTGAAAATGACAAGAGCACATTCTGTCTTTTGAAACCCTTGGAAGACAGAATGAATGCTGAGTCTTCAGCGTTTAGTTGCTTACTTGCTTCACAGACCATAGTAAACAAACAGTACAACAGTACAGACCACCACAGCTTCACCAGGAACAGCACCCCGACCCTCCGTCCAGAAAATAACAGCTTCAAGCTTCACCAGGAACAGCACCCTGACCCTCCATCCAGACCACCACAGCTTCAAGCTTCACCAGGAACAGCACCACACCCTGACCCTCCGTCCAGACCACCACAGCTTCACCAGGAACAGCACCCCGACCCTTTGTCCAGACCACCACAGCTTCACCGGGAACAGCACCCTGACCCTCCATCCAGATGACCACAGCTTCTCCACAAACAACACCACAACCTTCCGTCCATTCAGAATGACTGTTTATGTTTTTAGGGACCCAGAGAAAGCTTTGTCTTGTTCAGTGTATTGAAACCATCAGTCCCTTCACTTGACTTGAGTTTGCATAGTGTCCAAAGTCTTCACATTAGCAGACTACATACATATCATGCTGATGCTGCCATTTCCCAACCCATGTCCTTTGAACTGTCATGAAGCGTACTTATATCTTTTCACGTCCTGATTAAGTTTTCTCACCATCAGTTGCCTTTCTCAAGGTGACCTCACACCCCTTCCTTTATGGCATAGAAGCCTCTCATCCTCAGGGAGATGGACCATCATTATACAGTTGGTGCCTGTGAATATACTCTTTCTCTTTTGCAAAACTTGTGGCTTCAGTGACTGGCATGCTATGTGGCAGGCAGGACTGGCTTAATCCAGTACTGTAACTTCCATCCCTAAGATTCAGGGTCTATACTGTAATTACCTGTAACTCTGAGCACAGCTGAGAGAGTGTTTCTTCTACAGCAAGGGCCTCTAGAAAGGAAGAACAAAGACATACAATTAAAGAGAGAGCAAGGAAATGTCAGAGTTTCTAAACAAAAGGGAAAGTCTAAAACTTCAACTCTAAATATTAAAGTCACAGAGAGACAAACACTGCTCCAGAAGACTGTCCTAATATGTACCCAAACTGCTGAGGGGGAGCAGGCTTGTAAGAGGGTCAGCCTCACTGAGGGTGGTGGACTGTGGATTGAGTGCTAGATAAATCCACCGTGGACTCCTGAATGCAATTAAGAGAGACAACTGACACCTTAATTTGTACAGCACTTGTTTGCCCAAAATGATGGTTTATTTGTGCTTTTTCAGATGTGTGCACACACACATTCAGACACAACTTGCAGATATGGGGCATGGATGGACCTCTCTCTCTATCTTGCATGTGGAAAGTAAGAAACCCAGATGAGTAGCAGGTCTGTGCAGACTACATGTTTCCAGGACCTTGATGTTAATGAACACCATTGCCTACCAAGCCACCAACAGTGGAGCCTGCTAGGAACCATTTTGTCAGTCTGAACAAGTGGCCTCAAGCTATTTGTGATTTAATGGTCACAGCTGTGACCTAGATCCAGAACTCTCCCCTAGATCCAGAATGCTATTGGGAGTCATTTGCCTGCAGGCTTGGAAAGGGCTTTAACTGAAGCATCATTGTTTAGGCGAGTCTGTGCGATCCCTCAAATGATCCAATCTCTGGATCCTGCTGACCTTCCCAATTGACCAGTCACCTCACAAGATTTCCAATTAAAACCTTCAATCCAATGATTGTTTGATTCAAAGGTCAGTGTTTGAGCTCTGGGTTGGACCAGGTGTCACTGCTGAGGATGGGAGCTGGGAAGAGGCTCTGGAATTCAGTGTAAGCACTGTAGCTCTGCTCTGCAGACTAGGAACAGAACACAAGGAATCAAACAGGGACCCAGCTCTCCCAATTCCCAAGTCCCCTGTGGAAGTGAAACCTAAATGCATCATTATCAAACACACGAGCCATAGATATACCAAAGCCAGGATTTTCCTAGAAACTGACACACAGGAATAGAAAAAGAAGCCAAGATACCCAGTAGGATTCTGATACTGAAATATGCCTTAAACTTGAATACTAGGCTCATGGCTCAACCTCTGATCTGAAGAATTTTGATCAGTATTTTAGCACATTCTCTGCTGTAACGGAGGGTGACAAGATGGAATCCTACACCAGGGGCCCAGTGCAGGATCTCTTGGCTCTTGTCATGAGCCTGCTACACACCGTTATATTGCTTCTAGCCAGTATTTGGCATAAGTTAAGCAGGATTTAGGCTCACTAATCTTCATGACATTTAGGTTTGGAAAAAAGTCTATCTGAAAGGATCCACCTTTCCCTATATAAACAAATGTAATATGTTAATACAAGGCTTCTAGACTCACTCATATAACAGATCAAAATACAGGCACACATAAACAAGTACATATTGTCTATGCATTGCATATATGTGTGTACATAGTCCTTTACTATAGATCTATCTAGCTCTTTAAGACTTCCATAATTTGCAATTCTATAATTGTAGTCCATTTTTAAAGGTTATAGCTTGCATATTTTTCTAGAAATCAGCTTAACACTATTGACCAGGTATGTCATGTATACAGTAGGATTTAAGAAGTATTTATTTGATGCCTGGTCCCTGGGCCTTGGGAGGCATACATGAATGAGTGAATGGATATGCCATGGTGTGCCAATGTCTTTTTGTATTGGATTTGTTCTTCCAAAGAGTCTCTCTTACCAGATTGAGGTAGAACCCTGAGAAATCTAAATGGTGTGGACAGAAGTTCCCAGAAAGAACCTATATCTTGAAACTGAACTTTCTGCAAAGGTCAATCAACTGATTAGAACTTCAGTGATTGTGGCAAGTTTGGAATGTTGTGGATCCAGAATCTAACTGCCATTTATCTAGGGCCATCTTCAGCCCTTAAATAGTCACTTTTTGCCCACCTTGGTTTCTAACTTAGCATCTTGTGACTGACAGATAAAAAAGTTTTAGAATACATTAAATTAGTAGATCACAACTTCCACCAACCAAAAAGCAGAGCCTCATCAGGCATCATCTGAGGCCTATGGCTCGGATCTCTCTTTTGCTCTAACCACCTACTTAATGTTTCTACGAATGTATTTGAAAAACGTCTTGATTTATGACTTTGTTCTGTTACTATAAAACTTGAGGAATTGCATCAATATGGGAACACACAATTTGGGGCACCCTGAGTTTGTGCTCCCTGGACCATAGTCACTCATATTTGGCTTCAGAATAAAATCTCTCTTAGCACTTTGAGGCAAGAGTTGTGCTTTTTCCATTGACAATAATCAGCTATGTCTTCATGTGACATTTACAGAAACATGTCACCTTTTCTCCAGTCATACTCCAATGGGAAATTTTAGCTCCTGGGATGAGATCTTTGCCTGCCCTTGAACCCTTACCCAATTCCATGTGCGGCAGCTCAGGAATGTCCCTCATGATGACCAGGAAATAGAGTCGGAGTCCCCGGTAGGCATGGAGGAGCAGTAGACAGAGGTCCCGGTGCCACTTGTGTGCGTGCTGAATACAGTTCTCTGAGGGGACATAGAAGCTTCCCTGCTGAGTCAGAAGAAACAAAGCTGATGAATGTGTTCCTTTCTGGGGCAGCACAGGGCCCCAACTCTTCACCCACCTTTGACAACATTCACAAAAATATTTGGAGTTTCAGGACAGTAAGCCTGATTCTTGGAAAAATGGAGAAAAGGATGAAGATTCCAGGAAGAAAGATGGCTGAGTATTAGTCTCTTCTTAGTCCTTCTCCATGAGAACAACCATGATATGTCATGCCTGTATTTTACTATGTTGAAATTCAAATATTAGTAACGATAATATTAAAGACAGTGATACCAAGTGATGATGATGAAGCAGAAGAAGCTGACTCTTCCCTGATCTGACCAAGAAGGTCTGTGACCACAGAGTACTGCCCATTAGAAGCTCCTTCCCCTTAATGCTCTCGAATGTACGATGGAAGAGACTGGGGAATGAAAGACATGAGGTCCTTCATAGGCGGGTGAGGAATTTAGAGAGCTCTTTGGAACAGTTGGGTGAGCACTGGATTGTGGTAAAAGGGGGGAAATGGAACTATCATGTAAAATAGTAAGAAAGGTTGAGGTTACATTCTCAGTGCTGATACGCCTCACTCCTGGTCACTCTGAGCACTCACTGTCAGCACACTAGACTTTGTTTGAAGTCGAGGAACAGATTACACCAATAGAAGAAGTAAAATGTGGTTTCCCAACACAAGGAAGATAGCTGAGTCTACAATGGACTGAGACATCATGAAAAAAAGAAATGGCTTTGTCTCTCCTAATCCAAGGGAAGCACGCTCCAGGACAAATTGTAGGAGGGATTTGTTCTGAGAACAGAGAAAATCGTAGGGCGGACTATGGAGGGCAACCAAGGAGGGCACAGGAACGTCTGGTGTTGGTGACGCCTACATATTCATCTCTCCCTGCTCAGCTGCAATGGGACGTGTACTGGCTCTTCATGGTCCTGTGCTGCTGTGTCTCTGTCCTGCAGGGACATTCAGCTGAGAAGTCGGTGGACCTACCCTCGTGGCTTTTGTGGGGCGTCTGCATTGATGTGGATTAAGCCAGCCTCCAGACATGCTCAGTCTCACTTCTTTCTTCCTGCCTAAGGGGGTTGAATTGGCCAGTGAGAACAGACAGCTTAAATGGAGGTCAACACCAAGCCACACATCCTGCTGCTGCTTTCACATCAGTAGGCAGAGGTGGATGTAATGTGCTCCTTCGAATCTCCTTACCCTGATAACTGGGCCATGTGGGATGCAAGGCCCTACACATTAGGAAACATGGATGGAAGCTTCAGATATGCATCACTCATATCTGAGATCATTTTAGGTACGTTCTCTAGACAAAGACTGTGAGAAGGTTACTGGGCTGTGCAGGAGGAAGAGCAGAGAAGTAAATGGAGGAGTGAGATTTCACGGTCACACAGGTATGACACAATCCTCACACAAACCACGCAGACTCTGGACCTGGACCAATACTTGCACTCAGGACAGAAAAAAAGTCTTTGTATTGACCACTCTTAGTTATTAAACCACCTAGAGAAGAGACGTGTCCTTGAAAAGCAGCTTTCTCTACAGGACCAATCAATATCCTCCAATATCCCTGGCATGGGAGGAAGGGTTGTCTCAGGCCAAAGGCAAGATCTGGGCTGAGTACTCCACATCTACTAGAGATACTTGTGCTACAGCCTTTGTTTCCCTTGGCCTTGATTTTCTGAGCTCTGCAGCTCTGCTTTGTATTACAATCTTGCATGGTCTTTCCAATCGGAACTTAAAAGAGGTGTTCCACAACATTTGGAATCAGGAGGTTCACCCAGACAGTTCAGCCTAGTAGAACTGTAGTAGAAGGCTGTTCACCCAGCTTCTCTTCTCTCCTATACAATCAGGTTGAAAACAGAGAAGTCATTGTTTGGGCACAGCAGGGAGTGTGTCAGACTCTCCATGCCCATGGAGCAGAAAGGAAACACTTCTAGGACCATGCAGACAGCTCCATTGTAATCTGATCTCATTTGACCTCCAAAATGCCATGGACAGAGGGGTACTCTCGTTTTGCCCTTTGAAGTAGACTATAGATATGGAAAGCAAAAACAGTAAATAATATTCAGTACCATCAAATAATGTCCTGTTACCCTCCAGCCCAATAAAATTCCTACACATATTCTAAAGTAGATCCATGCCCATAAATGCATACATACAAGTGTGTGTATGTGCTACATGCAGGTATGTTTCTAAGAAGGAACATAGACATATGCATAACTCACTCTGGATATTTCTGGTTTTTCTTTTATCACAATGTGGCTTTGAGTTCTTTTGATCAGATCAATGTCTAAGCCATAAGAACACTTATTTACATTTTATAGATCAAAATACTGGGGCTCAAAGAAGGGCTCAGGCAAGGTCACTCAGCTTCTCAGGGGCAGAAGTGGCTCTTGATGTTCATGTTGAAGCAGGGTGTCCCTTTCTCAGCAGCCACAACCCCCCTGAGAGCCATGGCTGGCAGAGAACAGATGCCCAACAGAGGTCTGCTTGCTTTGAAAAAGGAATTAATTTAAGTCCTGCAGTGTCTCCATTTGCTGTGACTAAGCAGAAAAGGGATTTCAAAGACATCAAATCCAGGAGTCACAGGCCCCCGACTGTCTGCCTCCTCACCCCGAGAATCCAGATTCCCATCTACTTCCTGTGCACAACTCCAGCCTCTTATCACGTGGGCTATTTGTGTAGAGTTTTTCCAGACCCAGCAAGGAGGCCAAGGAATTTATGACATCTGTAAAGTTTGACTTTAATTATTTTTTAATTAAAAAAAATATTGAGAATATCCTACTTGTATACAATGCCCCATGATCACGTCTGCCTTCCCCTGTCCTCTCTCTCTTCCAGCACTCCCTGACCCCTCTTCCAAATTTGTCCCCTCCTATCCTCATGACCCTCTTCTCTCTTTGTAATGCTTTTTACAGGCTCTGTGTTTGTAGTTACAGCTAAGATTCTTTGACCTCCAGTAGGAGGTCTTTGTCACAGGACAAGGAAGAGGAGGGGAAGGAAGGACTGTAGAGCTGAGGGATGAGGAGCATGATGACCTCTGTCTTTTCCTTATGACATAACCCCTGCAGCCAAGTTTGACTTTTAAAAGTAGACCCCAGTGTAATAGGGATGTTTATAGAAAGACATAATTTTTTAGTGAATCTTCATAAGGCTGATTCATTATGATAACAAATAGTAATCAAGAGGAATCAAATAATAGTCTAAGCAGCTTTGCTAAAACCTTTGACTTGAGATCATTATGCAGTAAAAAATAATCTATTGTCCTAAAGTACACGACAGTGTGACTTTCTGAAATTGAGTAATATAGCATAGGAAACCCCATTAGCCAGCACTGCAGGCCTGCAGAGCCTGTGTCTGTGTGGAGAAGCCAGGGTCCCTCCATTAGAACTGCGTGGAGTAGACTGCAGAGGGTCACTATCTGTACTCCATAAAGGAGATGCACTTCAGAGATCAACTTGTCAAAGTCTAGAATGAAAACTCTAAACAGTGGAAGAGGACTCAAAAACAGGGCACGCACACTGCCAAGCACCCCCTGAACCCCGAAGTGCTGACCCCTCAGCCGAGGCCCCTCCCACAACAGATGCACAAAGTATGACGGCTGTCTCTCTCCTTTCACAGAAGAACTACACTGAGTATAGATAGGAAATGCTCATACAGGGAGATGGAAGCAGAACTCAGAGACTTGGCCAAGGCAACAGAACCAACAGACTTAGTTCTGAGACCTAAGTTTGAGTTTTTGCTTTGAAATTCTCTATTAATATCGCCTCTAGCAGGGTTCCTTCAGTCTAGCACTGCAGGTGCATTGTCTATAAGGGAGACATCATGACACAGGCCTCGCAGGACAGCTGTTAGGGAACAATGGAAGCCATTCAGGTAAAATATTCAGTGTTAGCTGCTACTGAAAAGGGTATTTACATGCATACACTCACTGAAGGACTCATGGGCACACCATAATGCAGCTTAATCCTCAACATGAAGGACTCATGGGCACACCATAATGCAGCTTAATCAACTTGACCCATTTACAAACCTCAAACATGGTGCTGTCTTAACAGACAGACACCCATTGGTAGCTTGCTGACGAGTGATATACTTAAACATAGAACCTGGATTCAAATAGGTCTTCACCTTGCTTATGGATTAGCCTCTCATTAACCACATATTAAGATACATGCCGTAGAGTTAACCATTTACAAGGAACCAGTTAAGTTTTACTTTATACAGCATTTATTACTTTCTAGGAGAGTTAAATATTGAAAATAACTATGCTCTGGATCTTACCTGTGCATAAATGCCTCTCAAATCTGCACTGCTCAACCTAATTCCAGCTAAAGTCTGCAGGTGTCTAAACTATACACTTATTTTATTTAATTTCTTTTAGAATTTCATACATGAAACCTGTATCCACATCCTTTCTGTTTCTGCCCTTCCTTGTCCTCCTTCCAAGTTCTCCCAAGCCCCCACTCTTACTTGAATTCATGACTTCTTATTGTTATGAGATATGTATATTTATTTATATATACAAATATTATTTATTTATATATATATGTAAGTATATATATATATATATATATAAATTAAATGTTGCTTTATGTACATGTGTTTAGGGCTAACTGCTTGGGATTGGATAGCCTATCAGGGTACGTGTCCCCGAAGACAATAGATTCTCCCTCTCTCGGCAGCCCATAGCCTCTCATCTGGAGGCATCACCTCATGAAATTCCCCCATCCACATTGGCATATCAACTGTTGAGGTCATTGTGTGGGTTTTGTTCATGCAATCATCTTGTTGGGATTTCATGGGTGCAGTTCCCCAGAAGTGTCCGGAGGACACAATGCTGTGGCACACTCCTGGTTGGGCATCTTGCCATGCTCCAGAGACTTCTGAAGCTAACTGATTCTGTACCCCTTACCTAACCTTCTCTCCTTTCCCTCTGGTCTTCCTTAATGGATCTCAACTTGCAGAACACTCAAGAAAGCCAGTTAAGTTCTCCTAGGCTACAGAATCCTTCAGTATTTCAAGAACCTGCAGCAAATTCTTTGCCTCTTGAATGCTCTGTTCTCTTAGTGCTTCTCTGTTGTGCACTCAAATTACTAAATTCTCAAATAGGTCTCAGTGATCTGAGTTCCAAGCCTCTGCAGCCATAGACCATACAAGTGACACCAACCCACATTGTTTATAGTCAAAATTCAGATTACTTGGTGTGATGTTCAAGGCCTTTGTGCTCTAAGCTCTGAGCATATTTACACACTTAAACACTGATCTTCCCCTTCACCTTGACTCCCCATGGCAACTCAGGTTGGAATTCATTTCCTCAATGGCTTCTTCTTCTTACCCTGTCACCACAGGGCCATAGACTTGCCTTCCCTGGCCAACCACCTTGGTGTCTCTCTTCCTCCATGTTGTTTGGACACCTCCAGGGTAGAAACACTATGCTGTTTGCCTCTGAGTTGGGATCATCCAGGACACAGGTGGTCACTGAACATGAAGAGCAGCTAAGAGGAGGAGAGACCACAGCATCCTCACAGGGCAGCGCAGCTCCAGATACCTTGTGAGCATGCAGCTGCCTCTACATCCCAACTGACCCTGAGCTTGTACTCATTCAGAGCTATGAGACGTTCTCACAGTCCGAGGATATGACCTAGGATGACTACATTATGGCAATAATTATGCTCCAGTTATTTAAGCCTTTATAAATGTCTCTGTTTATGCTTTATACGAAATGTAAATGTTAAATGGATAACCATTTAACAGTGTTTTGTGTACCATTACTATTGTTTTCATTTTTAATATTTTTTAACTTGGCTAGTCTTAAGGTATACATTAGTGAATTATGAATTAACTCAAATACTCCCCAAAATGTGAGGTCATTTGCCAAGATTTATCATTATATTTTTCTGTTATAATTATGTGAAAATATGTACATAGAATGATTATTAACATTCTATATATTTAAAAAAAAGAAATGTGTGATCTGCCAGACTTTAAACTCTCTAATGCTGTGATGTTTGTGATGTTTAATCTCTTTTGTCAGATTGAGAGGACTAAAGGGCACTGATGAGATTAATAAACACATTAGGTATGTCTGTGTGGTCACTTCTCAATGTGATTTGATCAGAAGGGCTCAGCCAATAGTGGTCCAATCCACTGATTGGACGGATTCTAAAGATGACTAAAGTGGTGGTAGCTGTGGAAGATGGGGCCTGAGCGGAAGGAATAGCTTCCTGGAGGCGTGGGAGGATGGGAGCATCTTGTTCTGTCCCTTTTCTGAGTCAGTTTTCTGGCTGTCAGGCACTGAGCAACTTTGCTACTCCATGTGCTCCCATGTGAAGGTCTTCCTCACATAGCCCAGAATCAATAGATTCAGCTGATCACGAATGGGCACCTGTGCAACTGTGAGCCAAAATACGTCCTTCCTCATCTTCTTTATCTTGGAGTATATTGGAGCCACACACCCACACACACACATGCACACACACACATGTACACACAC
Source organism: Eospalax fontanierii (assembly GCA_035773235.1). Lineage (NCBI taxonomy): Eukaryota > Metazoa > Chordata > Mammalia > Rodentia > Spalacidae > Eospalax > Eospalax fontanierii. The sequence goes on from CM069532.1 coordinate 76,810,959, forward strand.
ACACAAACATGCACATACATGCACATGCACACAAACACATGCACACACACACATTTGGCACAAATGTTAATAGTCATTTTGCTGCCATTCCTCACATGGCTGATGTGCAGTGCGTGTTACTTTTAAGAAGTCTCTGGGATTCTCCTCGTGGTGATCCGGTGACTTTTATACTGTTACCCCATTTTTACTGATAATAAAACAATAAAATACACATAGCATTATTACTTATTATTTGACCATTATTAAATGTACAGTATTCCTTAGAGCTTTATACGTGTTAGAGGTTCAGTTCTCATGACAACACAAACAGGACTGGCTATTTTACCCAGTTTGCAAGTAAGGAGTAATCTGTTTGCAGCTCCCATGCCAAAAAAGTAAGGGACAAAGTTCTGAGCTGAAACCCATCTGCTCTGAGCATTCCCTGACTTTCCTGTTTCAGTGGTATCAGGCCATGTGAATAGTTTTCTGCTCACGGGCATAAGAAGTGATTGAACAGAGATTCTCTTCATGTCAGGGTTCAGGGCTAACAGAAAACATCAGTGACAAAGACGATAAAAAACCTCATACTCCAGATTTGCAATGAACTAGCTGATGTTTTCCAAAATGATTTTCTCTTTCCAAACTCTAGTACCTATAAGCCACTGGTTTCTGAGGACTCTGGGATGTTTAGTATTTATTGTTAACCTGACAGCATCTAGAATCAATTAAGACATGGGCCTCCAGGCATGTCTGGGAAATTATATCTCAGTTGCTTTAATTGATAGAGACAGATCCATCTTAATTGTGGGCAAGGACAATTTCTGGGCAGGGGATCCTGGATCATTAAAGCAAAGGTCAGACAAGCACTAGTGTTGGCTACTCTCTGCTTCTTGACCAGATTAAATGGGATCTGCCCCTCAAGCTCCTGTTGTCCTGACTTCCTCACCATGATGATTTGTACTTTGAACTGTGACCTAAAATAAACTTTCCCTTAAAGTTGCATTTGTCAGAGAATTCTAACACAGCAACAGAAAAGAAACTAAGACAGCGTCGTTTAACATTTCCTCCATGCAGTGTCTGAGCATGCTCCGTAGGGATGGCTAGCCAAGAGGGCAGCTCTCTGCATTTACCATGACAATCTAAAATATAGAAATCACGTTTTAGAATTAACACAACTTCAAACAACCCCTTTATCCCCTTACTCACATCCCACCACCACATAGATGATCTGAACAGTACAAAAAGGACACAAGAATTTCCAGGCCAGGGTTGAGGCGTGGATCTGCAGATGGGAGCACAGATAACAGTCCTGGGTCGGGTCATATACTGTCCCCACAGGTACAGGCAGGCCACCACATATCTGTGGATCCTGAATACTTGCATGTAACTAATCTCAGACTAAAAGTACTTTAAAATTACCCCATCTGTACTGAATAGAGACTTTTTCTTTTCCTTAATCTCTAAGCAATACACTATAGCATAGTCACATAGCTTTTAGTAGATATTTTTTGTAACCTGTAGATGACTCAAAGTATCTAGGAGGACATATGTAGGTAATGTGCAAATACTATTCAATTTGGTAGCAGAGACTTGAGCATCTCTGGGTATTGGTATCCACAGGGGCAGGGACTCCTGGAATGAATCCCCCTGGATACGAAGATGACTGTGCATTCATGTTGCCCTCTACTTTCAGGAGTCCTCACCTTTATAAGACCCTATGAGCAACTGCTGAGCCAGCGGCAGAGATCTGGTGAAGTTTGTCTTGTGAGTCTCTTCCTCTACATATGCATTGTGCACAGTGCCCTTCATGCAAGTCAGGTACAGGACGTCATACAACTCGTCAGCTTTCTACTGCTGTGGTGTGTTCACAGCATTTCTTCAGTTTAAGTGGAGTTACAGCCAGAGTAGGAATTTGTAGGAGAGAACTTGTGGGTAAGAACACCAGTTATCCATTCTTAATCTGCTCCCAACACAGAAATAATAACATCATCATCATAATCCTGTAGACTCTCTGTCCATTCATTAAATAAATGGTGAATTTAGAATAAGAAAGTAAGATATTCCCTGACCTCCTTTTGAAGCATCACTCAGCCCAAGGAAGGCCTGGTAGTGGACACATTAGTGTCTGCCATCATCGTACCTCTATAGTGAAATACAGAGCTTGGTATTCACATGTACACTTAACCAAGGGTGTAGCCAAGAACCTCCACTGGATTATTTTATTTGATGGGGTCTGTTGAAGAAAGAAGGCATCCTTTATGAGTGTACCTTGCACCTCTGGCAGATTCATCTCTTGATGTTAAGGGAGGTCCCTGGTGTGACCACCATGGCACTGTGGGCAGCAGAACTCTCCAGTGTCCTATGACATGGAATGCTTGGGAATGTCGGCTCACAGGACAACGTGCTGCACTGGGAAGAAGTTTGAACACATCTCTGGTTCCCTGGTTCCCAGTCAGGGTTCCAGACAGGCATGGGGGAGCCATAGTGAGGAAGATGGGTCAGAGTACTGGAGGATCCTCTTCAGCAACCCTCACCCATGCTCCTGTAACAACCCTAATTCGTCTCATTTTCTCTTGTTCCCTCTCTCCTCTTTCTCTCTCACACACACATACACAATATGAAAGATGCAGGCAAGGGGAAAGTTGGGAGAGGAAGTGACGAACTGGTGTAGGAGATGTATGGTTGAGGGTAATATGATCAAATTACATTATAGATGTATGAAAATGTCATACTTACACTCACTGTGTGATATATGCCAATAAAGGTTACGGATTCCAAGCAGAAGGTGAAATACTAGCTATCCATAACAACCTAATGAATTATTCTTGTTTCTGTGATGCGTTTTGCCACAACATACACATTGTTACTCTTATTCTGTTTAAATTAAAAGCTCTATATTTTCACATTGGGTTAATTGCATTGCAACGCAGTGTCATCCTAGCAGAAATCTCAGGGTTCTGAGTTTTTGATGGAGCACACCTAACGACTTACTGGTAGTAGTGAAGTCTGCCTGGAAGAGGTGATGCTTCTGTTCAACTTGAAGAGCTCAGAGGGGGACAAAGAAGAAGGAAGGGCTCACAAGCTCAGGAGCCATCAATAATGCACAGAGTTCGAGGAAATGTGAAAGAAATGGGCTACAAAAGAAAATTAGTCCAGAACCAGTAAAAAGGGGATGAAAGCACCCAGCCAGAGAAGCTGGCATTGCGTCACAGAGGACTGAGATTACCACCCTCTTCCAGGGTCAAGTTCCAGGCATGGAGAGACATGCGATGCACAGACTGTGACAGACTGTGACAGGGCACTCTTCAAGGACTGGAAGGTGGCAGGTATCATTGTTCTCTTCTGTGACTCTGGCCCACTCGTCACCACTGTTGGACCTTCCAGTGTTTGGGGCAGGGGGCATCACGCTGTGCATCTGCAGAAGTGAAAGGGGCCCACAGACACTGAAGAGATGCCCCCAGTCCCAAACAGGAGTTCCAAATCACAGCCTGCTCAACATCAAGCCATTCCTTCTCTGTGGCACTATTCTGCATGGACCAGAATCACAGTTCTGGCACTGATGGGACAGTGGGAATTGAGATCATGAAACAGCCACCAGACAAGCAGGATTCCTGTGTAGCATTTGAAGGGTCCAGCAATGATTGCTTCAATCCCCAGAATCTCCTGTGACCCTAAACCCAGATTTCTCCACAGAATGATGAGTTTTCAGTGTCCATGCCTAGAGACCCCACAGTCATTGTACATATTTATACTCGGCAATTTCAGAGCTTCTGTGATTCAAAGATGCAACATTGTATGCCTTAATGATACTGTATCCCTGGGGCAAGAATATAGATATCATCTATAATTACAGTCTGATTATGATGGCTAATCCTAGTTGTCAACTTGGCTAGATCTGAAATTAACTAAAATGAGAGAGACTGTCTTGATCAGATCATTTGCAACTGGAAGATCCACCCTAAACGTGGGCATCGCCCTGTGACGGCAGCCCATACAAAAGGTCATGGCATCCGCTTTTTGTCTGGCTGTCTTCTCTCTCACTGGTGAGTTTGTCTTGCTGCCATGACCAACTTCTTCTGATTCAAATGTAGACTGAAGACTAGCAGATCTCCCGGAATCCATCAGGCTTTCAGGGTTGGATTGGGACTGCTGAGACATCCAGACTCATGGACTGAGTAACTACCTGATGCTCAACCTCTCTAGTGTGGTGCAGCCATTGTGGACTACTGGAACTTGATGCTGTAAGCTAACCTAATATAGATATATAATGTATGTATACACACAACACACACATATATACATATATATTCATTTTATCCATTCTCTTTCTTTAGAGAACCCTGACTAATACAGTGATGGTGAGGTCTGAGGTTGCTCATGTGGATTTAATTTGTCTTTCCTTGTTATATTCTTTGATGAGCTTTGTACATGTGACAGCCTACGTAGGGGATATGGGAAGTAGACCTGAGAACAGCAATGAAAACATGTGTGTTCTCATACCAAGCAGACACATACTCAGGCGAGTTCTCATGGATTTCTTGACCTGAAATGCACAGAGCATGGGATATTTGTCTGACTCTGGTGTGTACAAGCAGAAGGGTCTTCTCTGTCTCCAACCTGGACCCTCAGCTTGCATTGTGGCTGCTATTTAAGTAAAGCATACCTAACGCCAGAGTCCACACTTCCACCCAACAGCAACCCTGGACTCCCTGTAGCAGAGCTCTGTGAAAGCTCTGTGGCCACCTATTGAGTCCTATAGGAAACAAACAGGACTTCTCTGACAGAGGATTCAACCACAAGAAAGCCCACTTCACAGACCTCATCATACTGGGTTAGAGCTTGAGGGAACCAATTCAGAGTCTGTATGGTGAGTAGACAAAATGATAGTAATCATAGGAAAATAAAAACAATGTCGCAGTACTTTCACAAAACAATCATAGTTGACCAGACTGGTGAGTTCCCCAACCCCAGTATTATCTCTCTGCAGTCCAATGCTCCCAGGCCTAGCTTAGGCCACACATCTTATGCAGTCACCAGACCACTGAGTTACCCAATCCCAGCACTGCCTCTCTGCCATCACACAAACCAGGCAGCATGTCTGGTACATGTCACACTGCTGTCACTTCCATACAGCTTATTCAAGTCTTCAGAACCTCAGCTGCACTTGTGACCATCCCTGCATACCCAGGAATAGCTGGGGTTGTACAGTCTATGCATCATCCCAGACAAGAGTTACATTTTCAAGTTTCCTTGGTTACCAATTGATTAGAACTATTCCCACTCCTCCTATGGGCTGTAGAACAAACAAGAGGAAATCAAGCTGGTGCAGACATCAAAGCTTCACCTCTACTAGCTAGCTTTCATAGTGCTGGAAGGTACTATGCATGCTACTGGGTGAGAAAATCAATCATCAACCTTACTCTTTCTGTGAATTCTGTAATCTACCACAACTTGCTCAGCAGGATATGCCCACTAGTGCAATAGAGGCATGAATATTATGGGGGTAACCAATTACTTTCTAAATGACTTAAAGTTTGCTTCCTAAGATGTAACTCATTCATGATATCACTATCAGACTAGATAGGTCACAGGCTGTTGGACAGAGCATAATAGTATTATTCTGTAGAATACAGTATTAAACTAACTCCAGATGACTCATTGTTATACCCATAAATTATTGAGTCTCACTCACCACAGGATCTTTCTCATGTAACAAATGATAACTAACACAGAGAGCCACAACTGGCCAATGTACAGATAAGAGGCTGCAGAGTGTTTATCCCTGCATAGGATACAAACCAAACTCCTGCCTCCCAAGGTTAGATATCATTGCAGAAAAGGGGGAGGAAATATTGTAAAAGCCATTTGCGGATGATCACAGAAAAACAGTTTTCCAGACAACTGGGAAGTTACTCATATAAAATCAAGGCAATGGTGACAGCATGTACAAGTCCCACAAAATCCCAGCATGGATGTGTAGAGGTAGATAAAAAATCATAACCTTACCTGGCAACCAATGGCTACTTTCAGGGGGAGAGTCAGTATGGTTTAAGGGTGAGACTTTTGGTAGGTTGACCAAGCTTTCCAGTGCATAGACACACAGAGAAGGGCATTTTTGTACATAAATGTGACTGTACAAGGCTGCACACACACACACATACACATACACACACACACACAGAATACATAACATTGGGTTGGGGTACTAGAGGGTATAGATAGGGAAGAAGATCTAAATTTGATCAAAATATATTTTGTATATATTGTATGAAATTTGCAAAAACCAATTAGTACAAGAAAAAAAACTGACCTCACCACCTGCTGGCCTACCCAAGAGCCACTCCTCCCTTCTGGCTGTTCTAGGACCACATGGAGACCTTCTGGAACTACAGGTGCAGAAGTTGAACCTATACGTAGCTAAACTGACAACATTTCTGAAACCCCATTCCCACATCAATGGAGCATCCCCAGGACTCAACACCAAGTACCACACAGCTGGGCTACAACCTAACAGGCTGGCATAAAAGCAAAGAAAGATCCAAACACCCACTCATCAAAGGCAAGATCAGACATACACACCAAGAGACACCACCACCCACAGAACTTCAGGTGCCTAGATGCCACTGAAAACACACACATACACACACACACACACACAAACACAAATACACATACACCCCCCCACGCACACACTGAAGAATCCAGACCATGTCTCCTATAGAAACCAGCACATGATTTTAAATAGCAAGTATGCATATTCAGAGCTTCAAAGAGGAGATGAATAAAGACAGAATGAAAACTGTGAAAACACAAGCAATTGGATGAAAAACAACTCACAATATAAAACTAGAATTTAACAAAGAGAATCTATGATGAAAATCCAAACTGAAATAAAACTTGAAACAACTCGTGGTGCCTAGAAAAAGATTCAGAGGAAAACCTCATAAATAGATTGGATCAATTGAAAGAGTGAATATCAGATCCTGAAGACAAGGTTGAAGAAATGGATCAGTTCCAGGAACAGAACATATAGGATCTCTGAGACAGTACTAAAAGATCAAATCTACTAATCCTGTGTATAGAAAAAGAACAAACCCCAGGTCAAAGGCACAAAAAATATTTTCAACAAAATCAAAGAAAAAAAAATCCAAATCAAAGAAAAAAGATGCTAACTTTCAACCGGCATACTTAACACCAACAAGTCAGAACCAAAAGACACTCCCTATGACATAAAATAATCAAAAGGCTAAAAGTACAGAACAAAGAAAAGATATTGAAAATTGTGAAATATGAAGATCAAGCCACATATAAAGGCCCATCAGAATAGCAGCTGACTTTTCAATGGGGACAATAAAAGCCAGAGTGGTTGGAATAATGTCCTACAGGTCACGAAAGAACACAGGTGCATCCCAGACTACTATATCTAGCAAAACCCTCAGTTTTAATCCAAGGAGAAAGAAAAATTTTCATGATATAAACAGATTTAAGTAAATTATCTCTACTCTTAAATTATGTCTACTTGGCCAGATGTACATAGGACACTAGAAGGACTATTTCATCCTAAAGAGAAGATTAGGCACACCGAAGAGACAAGGAACACACATTTCAAGAACAGGCACCTAAAAAAATTTGAAAAAAATCACAAAAAAAACAGGATTCAATAAGTGCTTGAAAATAACAACTCTTCATTGTTATGGTCTCAACAATTACCCAATAAAAAGACACAGACTGACTGACTGGGTTAGATAACAATTTGCCTCTTTTTGCTACTTCTGATAAACACACCTTACCATTAAAGTGCACCACCTTAGTGCAAATGGATGGAAGAAGGCATTTCAAGCAAAGTGAAATAAGAAACACGCATGTGCAGCTATTCCAATATCTCACAAACCAAGATTCGAATCGAAACTAGTCAGAACAGATAGAGAGGACACTGCAAAGTCACTCAAGAAAAATCCAACAAGCGGTTATTGTAATCCTAAACATGTATGCACCAAACACATGGGCAGAATCTGAAAAAAAGAAATACTATTAGATCTAAGCTCATAGATGGACCCCAGCACAGTGACAGTGATTTTAATATCCCATTGTCACGAACATAAAGACACTCAGGTAAAAATGAACAGATAAACACTGCTGTTAAATAGCACTGTATATCAAATGGATCCAACAGAAATTGATAGAACATTTGACCCAAATTAAAGAACACACTTTCTTTTTCAGCACCTGATGGAACTTTCTCCAAAAAAAAAAACATAATTCAGGAAACAAAGCAAGCCTCAACAAATTAAGGAAATTTGAGATAATTTCCTGTATTCTGTCTCACTACAAAGGAATAAAGCTGGACACCTATAGCAATAGAAATGCAAAAGTATAAAAAATAAAGAAATGAAAAGTTGTTCTACTACTGAAAATTGGGTAAAGGGAGAGGAACTAAGAAGGAAAATTGAAAACTCATAGAAAAGAATGAAATGAAAGCACAACATACCAAATCCATGGGACATGATGGAGCCAGTCATTGAAGGAATATTTTCAGCACTAGGTTACTACATCAAAAACTCAAAAGATATCGTATTAATAAATTAATGATGCATGTGAAAGTCTTGGGAGAAAAGAACAAATAAGAAATAAAAAGAATGGAGAGGAAATCAAAACCAGAGTTGAAATTAATGAAATAGAAATAAAAAAATACAGAGAATTACTGAATTCGGGGAGTTGGTTCTTTGAAAAGATTAACAAGATTTATAAATTTTATCTAAATTATCCAAAAGAGAGAGAAAGATGAGTCATGTTAGTAAAACCAGAGATGACACTTCACAAATTCAGAGAATTATGAGGATATTCTTTAGAAATATGTATTCCACTAAACTGGAAAATTCAAGGGAAATGAATGAATTTCTAGATAAGTATGGCCCACCAAAATTGAACCAAGAAGAAGTAAATAACTTAAATAGACCCATAAACACCAATGACATAGATGTAGTAATTAAAAAGTCTCCCAACTATAACAATTCCAGGATGAAAGGATACAGCACAGAATTCTTTCAGCCCATCAAAGAAGAAAAAATACCAATAGTTTTTCCTCCAATTGTTCCATAAAATCAAAAATAAATGAATAGTTCCAAATTCTCTTTCTGAAGCCTGTTTCATCCTAATACCAAAACCAAACAAAGAACCATAAAAAACATTAGAGGCCAATCTGCCTGATGAACATAGACACAAATATTCTCAATAAAATACTTGATAATCAAATGAAAGTGTATATCACAAAGATTATTTACCATAATCAATTTGGCTTCATCTCAGAGATGCAGGGATGTTTCAATATACATAAATCAACAAATGTAATTCACCCATATATACAGACTTTAAGACAAAAACCACATAATCCTCTCATTCAAAGCTTCTCCACTACAGTGGGGAAAGAGACAAAGATGTCCACTCTCCATTCTCATTCAACACAGAGTTTGAAATTTTACCCAGAGTAATAAGATAAAGAGAATAAATAAAAGGGATACAGATTGGAAAGAAGTCAAAGTTTTTATATTTGCATATGATATGATTTTACATACAAAAAAACCCTAAGACTTCTTCAGAAGATTAATAGAGGTGATTCATGTGCAGCAAGAAACGAAATTAACACACAAAACCAGTAGTTTTGAAAAAGATATCATGCAATAAATCTAATCAAGGACGTGAAAGACTTGTATATATAAACATTAAGACACTGAAGGAAAAAATAAAGAAGATAACAGAAGACAGAAAGACCATCCATGCTCATGGATTAGTAGGATCAATATTATTTTATTTTCCATTATTTTAAATTTATGTATACAAATATATTGACTGCATATATATAAGCGAACTCACGTCAAACAGTGCTCACAAGTAAGGGGCAAGGAGGAGGGATTCAAGGGAGAGGACATAACATACAATAGCATAAATAAAGGAAGAGAAAGGGTTAAAGGGGTGGGGAATGAGAGTTCAGGGAAGAGACGGGCACGTGACGGGGGGAAACTAACACTAAACCAAAGACCTTTTGAAAAGTCATATGGACATCTCCTATGGAAGCTTCCTGAAATACATACACATGTTCTCGCCCATGGCTTGGGGATCATTGTGGAAGAGGGGACAGAAAGATTGTAAGAGCCAGGGCTTTTTCATGAACTGAGGGAGCAGCTTTCAGCCACTGGAAGCTTGCATGTGTGAACTTATGGCAATGGTGACATCAAGTACAAGTTCATGCCAAATTAGACAAAGGCCTGGAGTGGCACGACAGAAATTGATGATGGGCCAGACCTAGACTGAGAATTATTGGAAACTGATTATTGCTGGGAGAGGGAGAGTATACCTTACTTACAACCTCTCCATAGCATGACCAGGCTCCAATGGATTAATTTGTACTAAAGGACATCTGGGCACAAAAACTTGACTGGGATTTTCAATAAACACTAACATTTGTATTATTATTAATCTCTTGGATAGATAAAGAGACAGACTGATAGTTCCAACAGATAACACAGAAATCAAGAATTATCTACAAAAATGTTATCAAAGTTCATAGATGGAAAATAACATGAAAAAATTTGAAGTTAAATTTAGGTCAATTTGATGGACATGTTTTATCCACATATGGCCATGTAGGTTAAGTGGCTGTGAAATATCGTATGTGAAACCATATGAAATGATGGTGTGTACACTCCACCACCACCTTTCTTCACTGATGCCAGGGCGCTTGATATTAATGCTGGTCAGCATTCCTTGGCTGATTGTTGGTTGTGGGTCCTCTCTTGAATACAGTGAGCCCTGTCTGTATGATGTAACACTGCTCTTCCACAGGAGACCTATCTCTGCAGCCATCCCACTGTCTAATAACAAAAGAGCACTGCTGATGTGGTGAGATGCAGCCCAGCCAAGGATCATAAAGCAAGTGTCCAAAGAGTCTCACAAAGATGCAGTCCTAGCAAATAGTAGTTATGAGCATTGGGAAGACATTACAAGAGTGGCATGCCTCTCTGCTCACAGCCGTTATCAGAAACAGAACCTTAAGAAAAGTGCTCATCAACACTGCAGAGAGAACCCTTTGACACAAGCAGCCTAACACACATGACCCCAAATGGTATATAAAGACTCACAGATAGGGCTATCAATAGTGACCCTATGAATAATCAACTCCTTAATTAAGGAGACTGGCATCAGTATAACATTGCAGTGGGAAAAAACAATTACCAATCCAGAGGGGCACAGGCTGGATCTACCCCCACTTCACTGAAATCGTACCACCTTGATTCTCCAGTATTTTCCCACCTGTTCTCATTAGAACAAGTACCCCAAACTGCCAGAAATTGGTGATTTTGTTAGCAGTTGGCAAATTGGATTCTTAATATTTAATCTAATTGAGAACAGAATTACACAACTCAAACCAAACAAGCAATTTAGTTGTCAGTTCATCTTAAGACTATAAATACCTTCCTGATGAATATTTTATATTTACAGTCTTATCCAAAGGAAGGTACTGATTCAAGGGGAAAATTATTATTCTCTGATACAATCTGATATATATATGTTTCTTTAAAATTATCAGTCTTCATGAGGGACATGTTAGAATGAGAGACCTCTGTGTTCAGAGAGATGGGCCTGATCTCTTCCTGGATTAAAGTCAGGTTTTCAAAAACTGTCAGTCTTTCAACCCACTGCAACTTGCCATCGCTTCCCCACTCCTAGAGGAGCTCATGGGCCCCTCACTTTACACACCCCACTGCCTTTTATGGGCAGCACCTTCCCTTTCCTGTGGCTTAAACCCTCCATCTCTATTTTAAATAAACAAATGACAACTTGCAAGGGAATAAACTTCTTCCACTCCTGACCCTTAACACAGTCAGGAATGATGGTCAGGAGCCCTCTGTGGCCCTGCAGAACTGGGGATTGGGTCTGCTTTATCCTGTCTCAAGGTGACTTTCTTGTGAGCCTATGTGACTTTATTGTGGAGGTTTTACTACCACAAGAACAAAAATCTGGGTATCTTTTTCTGTTGTCTTTCCCTACTCTGACCTTAATTTTCCCAAATTAGCCTACTCTGTCTTGGGATCAGTGGCCATTTCCAATCTGGATTCCTGTATTGTGATCTTTCAGCTTACCTCACCCAGTCTCCAGATGGCAAGGCATCAGCCCCCACTGTTTCTCTATAGAGGTCCCAGTACATGGGAGCCTGGTTCATCTAAGAATGGCTCCGCCATGTCTCTAACTCAGATGCTGCATTTTTTAATGCTTTACCAAGACATGAGTCATTCTTTCAAGAATAGTCACATTTCAGAATTAAATATATTAATATATGTATATGCATCATACGTACATGAAAGGGTTATTTATCTAATATCATTTCTGTCAGGGCACTAGGTAAAAATGGAAACAGAGAAATTATCTATCCATAATTCCTGCATTACAGACTCTTAGTCCAGTGTGTGAGGCGCATGCAGATGGGTGATTTAGCAGTTTCATAAATTCTGTAATTAACTGATTCATAAATAGTATCACAGCAGAGAGAGAAAAATCTTTATCGTTCTGGGGAAGGCAAGAAAAAATGTTGTGTATAAAATTATTGTAGTATTTAAAAGAAATAGGCAGATACAGGAGAGAAAGAAAATTCTTAGCACATAGGTAGGGGCACATGATATAAACACATCTTTCACAGAAGCCAAAAGGAGGCCATTTGAGGACAACGTATGTAGGGGTATACGGTGAAGATGAGTCAGGAGTAGAGTTAGTGGTATGAGATGCTGAGGAGGTTTCTTGGGCTCGGTCAGATGAAAATATATTTATCACCTCAAATTAGCCACAGTGGAGGTGAGCAGAGCAGGAATGCAGAATCAGATGGGAAGAGGTAAACTAGCAAGGGGCAGTGGTGTGAGGAAAAGTAACCAGAGCACAGACTCAGGGAGGGGTAGAGGGAAGGGTGAGGTGTGACTACAAAGATTGTGTGTACAGGATTCAGTCTCTCAGAGGTGAGAGAGAAGGCACAGGGTATAGAATCCAGGGTTGTGGTGAATCAGTTAATAAACCACACAGATAAAACTTCAGGCCTCAGGAGGTTGACTCCAGCTTTGCAGATCTGTATTCCAGCAGCCAGGTTCAAACCCTCATGTGATAAGTTACATTCTACCTGGGTGTGGTCAGCTACTCATCTCTCTATGACTCATTTCTGTCCTATCTATAAACTGGGAAATACTAAGAGCTTTCCGGCAGAGTGCTAAAGCAGAATAAGAGAGACTGATCTGCAGATCCTAAACACGAGGGCCAGAAGACAGCACTCAATAGTCTGTTAAGTAATATTATTCTATTAATTAATGGGAAAGAGTCTAAAGTAAATATTAGTCAGCAGACCACATCTCCTTATGAGTCTAGATTCACTGCCATAACCACTGGAGATGATTCTTGTGAATACACTATCATGATCCTTAGAGCAGAGGAAAGGCTAGGCTCATCATTTAAAGTGCAGCATCCGACTTTCACTGTGTGAAAATCATTCCACTGTTTGGGTCTCGGGCTTCTAATGTGGGAAGGAGGTGTTAACATTAAATGAGGCAAGAGCGTCCAAGCACTTTGGCACCAGGGAAACACTAGTAAAATGAAGACAAAAGTTGCCATTACTAGACGCATGAGAAATACTTTTCAGAAAGGACAGCTGTGGTCTATGGGAAGCTACCTGGACACCCCAGCCTCTATGCCAAGAATACCTCAGGTCTTATAAGCCATGATGAGTAAACTTTACAGCACTCCCCATAGCCTCCCTAAGACCTTCTCATAGCCAAGAGCAAACACTGATTTGTGTGAAAGTTCTCTTGGGAAGGAGAATGTAATCAACCTTTTACCTGAAGTCTAGAGCTCACAGTTTTAGGGGATACTATGCTAAGGGAGAAAATGAATCAATGGTCAAATGCAGCCCTAAAGACTGATAACCATAATGACTGACACAGCAGGCCACCTCTATTGGTGCAGTAATGGCACTGTTATCTGGGGGACAATCAACAGCTGTCTAATTGGACTTAGAGCCCTCTCAGGGGGAGGGAACTCATGGTGCCACTGTAAACAGCCAAATACACATGGCTGGAGAGGTCACAGATCCTAGAGAAAACCCCATCTCTGTCATATCTCTAGACAAATGACATTCCTTACCATATGCTAAATATAGATCCTTATATTTAGAGACAAGCATACCATACAACACTCATCAAAGAAGCTTTTTGTAACAGATGTGGGTGACTGCATAGTTCTACACCTAGTCGTACACAAAGAATGTATGTCTGAGAGATGCCCACCCTAGGTGACATATCTGCAGTGGAACCTTTACACCTAAGGCTCAGGGAATATAGCAGAATGGAGGGGTGGAGAGAAAACTAGTACAACCCTCAACTCTCACCAGTGAAGCTTCCTCATACAACAGAGTGTGATGCACACAGAAGGCCACAACTGACCAGGGTGTGGAGAATAAGAGACTGCAGAGTGTGTGTCCTTGGACAGGACTCCTATATTAAGCCTCACCCACCCATGACTCAGCGATCATTGTGAAGAGGGGGCGGAAAGTGAGTTGACGTTTTGTGATGGCTAAACCTAGAAAGCTCTCTTTAAAAGAAAGTACCCTGTGAGCTAATAGTCTTTCCTCCTGTTTAGTTAAGAAAAAAAGTTTGTACAAATAAGTCATAACTTTAAAAAAGGTGTTAAAATATTTAAAGAGTGCTTATTAAATCTTTCAGGTTGTGATTAACATGAACAGACAAACTAATTAATTATGGGTATAAGTTTTCATGCCTCCGGTCACATCAAGTACAGCCAGAGAGGATCTCAGGTCTGACAACGGTAAATGCAAAAACTTCTGTCAGCCTAGTCATGCTTGATCTTGGGTGCTCACCAAACACCCATGGCTTTATAAAGTTAAAAATATTAAGTAAAATAATCTCTTAATAGTATATCTTCTCTTTTAATTGGTCAAACCCTGTTCTAGATAAAGGACCCAGCAGATGAAAAGACTCTCCTGCCTAGATAAATATATACAGGTTATAAGGAGGACAGGTGTTTTCATTGATGCTACTAGTGATTAAACTTAACAGCTCTCCTGTGCAATGACTTTTGTCCAGTTTCAGGCTGGCCCCCTGACTCTATGACCAGAGAAAAGGAAAACAATACAGCCTGAGTAAAGCCATTGTGCTATTGAGATTAACTAAGGCATAAACTAATTTCCATAAAGGTTATGATTATTCATCTTATGATTTATAGCAAAAATAACTCATGAAATTCTCTATTTTCTCACAACAATAAAGGTCACTAACACAGACTAATGCAAATGTATAGTAAAACAGACAATTCACAGTCCCTTGAAAAGATAGACAGCACCCTCTGTCTAAAATTCCTCAGTCAGTGATTATGCTAAAGATTCTAAACTTCAATTTGATAATGTATTACTATGTACCAATTGCTTCTCTCTATCTAGCATCTACACTCTCAAGACCTAAAGCAAGGTTTTGGTACACCAACTCTCTAAAATAGATAAAGTAAAAAGGATTTTAATGGTTTTTGGTTTTACTATAAGGTTTTACTAGAAACTTATAAAGTACGATGTACATTATCTTAGGTGTGTAATTCACATTCCGTATTCTTTATTAAGATGATGCTGCACAGCATTCCTGAGTCGAGTAACTGCCATGCTCGTGACTTCAGCTGTGCCTGCTTACAGAAGTTCATCACAGTTGGGTTTGCTAATGGTTGTATTCTTCCACTGAAGGAGAAGTAAGCAGGGTCACTGGACCCTCACCTGAGTATCCAGCCATTCTTCCCAGCCAGCTGTATGTAATTTTGCTCTAATCACAAATGGTCTCCTGCATTTGGGGGTGGAAATTTGGGGAAGGCTAAAAGACAGGACTTGATCCATGAGGTTATAAAAATGTCAGCATCCATGCTTAAGACTTTACAGTGCATCTGTTCTCAGGTCACCTATATACCTGTTAGTAATACCTCACCCATCTGTATGAGTAAAGTTATTCATTCCCCAGGGTGAACTTTAATATGATCAAACATTGGTCTGATACTAGAGCCTTAGAAAGAGAATAAACATGGCTTAGTACATCCAGGAAGAGAATTTTCTTAATGTTATTACGTCTCATGATCTTAAGAAAAGAAAATGAGAAGAAAATATATATATATATATATTTTATTAAAAAGGGTTTTTGTATAAGAAAGTCTATACAAGTGATTAAAGATCTGAGTTTATGTGTTATAATATAGGAAGAATTGGATAATAATGTCTAAATAGTCTTAAATTTTCTAAAGTAATGGTTCAGTCAAATACTTTAAGGAACAAAATATATGTCTAGTCAAGGTTTATTAAAAAACGTTTGGCTTTTGCCCAAGCTTTAGCTACATAATATACAGTAATTAAAAGTACCAAATTGGTGGAACTAACGTTCTTGGGTATCTAACAACCATATTTAAAGGCCTATAATAATCTGGTCAAACTTAAAGGGACAATTTTTTGTCTCTTGCCCTCCAAGGTCAACTAAGTTCCAGTGGATCTTCTCTGAATGTCCTATAACTATGATGAGTCATCTGTCTTCCTGTTCAGGGAGGTCATGGAGACCCCACTAGAAGGACTTGAACCAATATCCAGTTTGCAAAGAGGAGAGTCAGCACAGGAAAACATTTCCTTGATGCTTCTGAGTTAAGCTATGGTCTAGCAAGACCTTCTGACTTATCTTCACATAGATGGAACTCCAAAGACCAAAAACTGTCCTTGTGCCCTTTAGCAGCCTACTCTGTATCAAAGGACAAATATGTCCAAAGTATTTGGGAGCTCCAATCTAATTCCTAAAAGATTTTGGGGTTACCTCTTTAAATGGGGAATGTTAGAGAACAATTAGCTAACTGAGAGACTGTAAATTCTCTCAGTTATACCTTTCATAAACTCAAGAATGAACTGAAAACCCATAATCCCCCCTGGTTTGCCAATCTCCCCATGGCCTGGCTCCTCCCTTTACTAGGGCCCTTATATACCTCCCCATTATATAAGAAAACGAAGGGGGAGATGTGGAGGTCTGGGTATTGAGCAAGGCAAGCAACCCTGGATACCATGAAGGGATGGCAGATGTCTGGCCTCCTCTGCCTGATGTGATAACCTGGCTCCAGGAAATCACTATAGATATGAATCTTCTTTCCCCTACCCCAAACCAGAACCAGGTTTTTGGGTTTCATTTCCTCGTTCCTGAACTTCCACGTCAGCCCTACAACCTTCCCGCCTTTACCCCAAAACCCCACCTTTAACTTTCCTGCCTTCTGTAATGGTCAGAAAGGCCTCCCTATATAAACCGCTGCCTTGGTTTTGATAACTGAACTACCCACCAACGTAGTACCCCGGGAGGGAACTCCTCCCGATGCACTCTGAGCCACCTGAGGCCCTGTTCGATCACCCTCCATCTCACAACAGCTGTCCTGGAGATGGAGACCCACCCACAGAGCCAGAGTTGGTCCCTGAACATAGAGAAATAGAAATTTTCAGGAAGCTTGCTCATATAACTTGCAGCAATAGTGGGCAAGCACAAGACCCATGCTGACTTGGAAAAGGGACCAGAGTGGAACAAGGGAAGTGTCCAGTGGGTGGCCTTAGCCTGGAAACTGTTGGAGACCAGTTACTACTGGATGAGGGGAGCAGACCTTACAGTCTCTAGATCGGCTGACTGAACTCCAGTGGATGAACTTGCACTGAAGAACATCTGGGTACAAGTGTCTAACTGGATAGGACCTAACATGTATGGTGAAATCCCCGAGGTCTGGTGGAGGGGTCAGGTATAGGGGAAGGGATTCTAAATTTGATTAACAACTCTTCTATGAAATGTACAAAAGTTCAATATTCTTTTGAAAAAGAGAATGGGATTCTCTGAGCCACCTGAAAAGAGGCAGAGGTGATGCTGAATCGTTAGAAATGAGGGCTCTCCAGACAGACATCAGCACAGACTGTGGAAGCCAAGGGTGAGAAATGAGGGCTCTCCAGAGAGACACCAGCACAGACTGCGCAAGCTAAGGGCAGCTCTGATGTGCTCCAACACCTACAGATATAAGAGCTGTATGTACCAGGAATGATCTGAATGTGTGGATCAGAGAGGGTTTCACTTTGTCTACTCCAGCAGTAGGAGTTTCGGGCTAGAGCAGTGGCAGTGAGGTCCTTGGCGTCAATTAAAATGCAAATGGCTGACAGGAGAAAACAGAAGCCAATCACAATTATGCATATGTATGCAAATGATATAATGAACCATCATTCTCTATACTAACTAAAATTGCAAATAATCAAACAAATAAATGAGTGAATTCAGTTGAGTTAAATTAAGCTAGAAGGGGGGTCTACTGGAAAGAAGAGGGGAGAGTCCAGAGGAGAAAGCAGAATCAACAGGGAAATGGACTGGCTACAGAGGTGCATGGCAGAGGCAAGTGGATCTCTGTGAGATAGAGCCAGCCTGGTCTACATAGTGAATTCCAGACCAGATGGGGCTATAGGAAGACCCTGTTGCAGAAACTCAAAAACAATATAGTATAGTGGGCAAAGGTTTAAGTATAGTTAATATACACTATACACAGGTATGAAAATGTCATAATTCTACAATTAAGGTACATCAATATAGGCATATTTACCATTAAAAATTTTAAAATATGACTATAACAGAAATCTATAAAATCACTATGAAAATTATTTATGGTCATTGGGATAAAGGAGGCAGTTTAAATAAAAGAAGATGGACCATAGCAATTTGGGGATAGGAATTGTTAGACTATGTTATTGACATTTGTACACATGGTAATTTTCTGAGGGGCAGATGCTTGTGCAGACAACGGTGTGCATAGTGTAAAGGACCATCAGTTTGCATTGAAGTTAGACACACTTCTTCAGGAAGGTGAGCTCTGCAATGGGTAGAAAGAAAAGCGATGGACTTGAAGCCTCTCTGAGCAAACAGCACTCACCCTGGATTCCAGAGCACTGCCAAGTACAAAATTCAAAGAGGAAATAACCTCATGTGAAGAGAACTCAATGCCATATCCCCTGATGGGCAGGAAGTCAGTTGGGAATCTAGATGTTTCTTTATTAAGATGGTAATGGAGTACATGTTCAGGAAAGATAATCAGCTCCCTCAATTCAGATCTATTCAAAGGGATGCTGACCTGGTGGTCACTGCAATAAGCATTTCATAGCAAACAAATATGTGGTAGTGGATAAAACACACAGATGTTGGGAGGGATAAATATGCTAATCATGTTCACCAAGGTTGTCATCATCACTTACAGTCTGAAAACCACCACTGAGGTAAACGATCTGCAAATCTCTTCTACAATCTGTGTTCACATAAATAGTAACTATGTGGAAAACGTAATTTATGGCTAGGATTTCCTATATGTCTTTAGATAGTTCCATCTAGACAATAAATGGTGTAGTTCAAAGAGTTATCGGCTTAAAAGGTGCAAGAGCTGATTGGAATACCCAGGGTGCCCTCTGTGAAATGGGAGAAACTTCCTTTGCCTCCTACTCTTCTTCTTGAGGTTGCTAATTTATTGAGTTTCTTCCTAGATGAGAGACACTGCAGATACATATCATCATTCAAAAATCCACAGTCTCATGGAGCTTAAGAGATGGCTCAGCAGGTAAGAGCACTGGTTGTTCTTGTAAAGGACTTGGGTTCAAATCCCAGCACCCATGTGGCTGTAATAACCATTAACTCCAGTTCTGGGGATCTGATGCCCTCTTCCAGTCTCTCAGGGCATTTCATGACACAAGTACACTTAGATTCAAGCATAACCCTCATATACACAAAGTATAATAAAATAAATAATGTTTAAAAAACCAGGGTCCTTTCCTTCATGGAGCCTTTTAGAAAAGGAGACACAGCGTGAACCAGAGGAGACGATGCTGCTATAACACCCAGCGGGGAAGTCACGGACGTGGAGCTCCAGGCAGGTTTGAAATGTAAGCAACTCTAACATCTACATCAAACGCTACTTCTCCATTTCAATAATGAGACTGATAATGAACACATATTTAACCCCAATACTAAGCATAACTGTAGACTTTAATAGAGGAATTTACTGTTTATGGGAACATGATAATGAAGATTACTTCCAAATACATGAGCAAAGAGACTTTGGGGGAAAATAAAAACCGAATCTAAATAAGTATAGTTCTTAAGTTGATGAATATCAGTTGTGTACATGATAAAAAAAAATAGTAACAATTTTGTTTCTAGGGCCTTTGCTTGTAGCTATACTAAATTTAATAAGAAAAGTAAAAATAGCAGGCGGTTAAAGAGGAGAGCGGAGATACCACTGAATCAGCATTCACCGTGTGTCGGTCTCTGCAGAAGCATCAGTCGTGATGACCACCATGAAGGTGCCATGGGCCTAGCACTACGCCTGCCTATGTCACAGATTAACTGAGTGTACACACACAGAGGGGCTAGCAGCCCAGAGTTACGGAGGTCAGTTACCGTTTGAGCTCATTACAGCCTTGAAATCAAAAGGCACCCACTTCTCAGATCCTTGGTTTTCGCATCTGTAGAGTAAAACCCATACTGTGTCCGTGGATATTTCAAAACCCAGAAAAGTCAAGCATGGTGGCACAGGCCTGTAATAACACTACTCAGGAAAATGAGGATAGGGTATTACTCTGAGTTCAAGGACAGCCTGGGCTACACATTAAAACCCTGTTTGAACTCACCAAAGGTAAAACAAAGCAACCAAATGAAAGCTCACAAGAGATAAAAGCACGCGGTTTTCCTTAACAAATCGTGTCCCCTTCCTTTTTTCCAGTGACAGCGCTTCCTGCCTTCTAAAGCATTAGTTTACAGAACCGAGAGGCTCAATGATTTGCTGCACTCCAAATACACACAGAGAGGCACGTCAGACTGGGCAACTCAGCTCAAGAAACTGCCTACTTGGCATTGGCAGAATGCCCTTTGAGAAAATGAAAAACTGGGGCGGGGGAGCCATTTCTAAATCTCCACAGCAAATCTGAGTTGATATGGGTTCAGCACATTGTTCACAAGGCCAACCAAGAACATGTGGTCTCGGCCACGGCCAATAATAATCACGCAGAGCGCATTAGCAATTTGATCCGCAAAGAAACAGAAGGTAAGAGCCCCTCCCAGTCCCGAGGTGGGTCTCTTATTATTTCAGTCTTGGCATGTGATTCTTCAAGGTGATATCAGACCTAGTCAGTTATTCATAGCAATGGAGGCAGAACGCATGAATTTTCAGTATTTCTTTGGCCCCACTTATTTTTCAGGGAGTGCAAAGGACACTGGGGAGGCCCAGGCCATCACCCAGTTAGTCCAAGTCATCCATGGCTATTATCTGCTTCTGTGAGACCTGCTTATCCTTCAAATGACTCTCATGGCTCTGTGCTTCCTGATATCAGTTCTCCATACTGCAAGCTACAGTGTGCACCACGTTCCTTCCAAAGGCCTTGGATTTGTGTGGCTCCACTCCTGTAGGAGCTCAGACTTGGGGGAACACAGGGACACCTCACATGTGCTTGTGAGAAGTCATCCTTTAAACTTCCATCCATATCAGCTACATAAGCCTGTCTGTCTCATGGGTTGTAATATATTTTTTCATTTAATTCTCACCTTATCTATGAATTGTTCTTATTACTAATTCTCCTCTGTCAATGAGTAAAATTTAGGCATAGAGAGGATAAATGGTTTTCCTAAAACACACAGACACACACACACACACACACACACACACACACACACATTGGGGAATTAGAAATAAATGAACTGCATTACTGGCACCGAAAGGCAGGAGAAGAGATGCTGATATGCACAGGAAGGCACCCACAAAAGAGACCCATCTACTCCAAATTTCAATGGAGCTGAGGTTGAGAGCCCTGCCCGAGCCACAGCTCTGCATGTCTGCAATGTCACCCATGATCTTACAGCCACATCTTAAAAGTGTTGGAATGTTTCATACATGTACACACTGTATCATAGTTATAGCTAAGCATTCTGCCTCTGTGTTCCCCAGAAGCCCAGAAACGCATGCAGACATACATGTGCACATACAAACACACACACACACCATGCCTTGAGTACAGTCACCCAAAGGACCACTTTCATCGAGCCTGCTCCCTCTCCCCAGCAGGAAGCTCCTAGACAGGCCCTTGACACACATGCATGCAAGCATACATGTGCACACACATGCATACACACACACAAACACGCTCGCACACAGAGAGTACCAGGTCTACTTTGCCGCAGCTTCTCTCCGTTCTAACTTGACCACAGCTCTGTATTCACTTCTGTCTCTGCTCTGCTTGAATTACTAGTTATTCTCTCAAGCCACCACTCCACTCTTCTGTGGACTACTGCAGCATCTTCCTTCCTTGCCTCTCTGCCCCAAAATACTCACTTCCAGTCAGTCCTGCCCAAGCAAGAATGATAATAGACAGTACCTTGCAATCCTGTGGATTATGCCCAGTCTATATGTTCATTGCCTTGCCGTATAGACAGGGAAGAGTTGCGTACATACTAATGTATTAAAGAAGGTCACTGGAGAGGAAAGGCTGGAACCCTTCCCCCACTGGGCTGCACACAACAAACGAAGCATACTCAAAAGAAGCCCATCAAACACTGAGATGTAGATTCTTTGTAAACGGCCTGCCAGGAGTCCCCAAGCTCCTGCAGACCATTTTGGGTTTGTGTTCTTCCCCGTCCCATTTGCCAGAATGTCTTCTCTTTGCTGATAAATGGGATCCATTTCTATTTCTAACCATGTGTCCCCGGTCCAATCCTTTACTGTGTGGTATAAGAATCTGTCCATTTCCAGCTTCCCTCAGGTTTAGATGTGCACTAACGAGGCCACTCTTGATCTTTCCATATCATTCCTGGCTGCACAGGCTTCCTTGGAGCTTCTGACATGAAGCATTCAACACGAACATGATCCAGATGAAAGACTGGTCAGCCATGTGGTTGTGCGGCTCGGACACAGGGTCATCCACAGCACTGAGCAGCACTGTTAACGTGGTTTCTGATTGAGGAGATACTGGTCACTGACTACTCAGTCCTGAATGCAGAAAGTGACAAGACTTGCCCACACTGGGGACCGTGGAGATTAGCAAGTAAATGTTCCATCTAATCACACAGAAAGTAAGAGCTGGACCCAGTTCAGCTAGGCTCATTCCAGCCCGTGCAAGGACCAGCTGTCGGACACCAGCGATTCTCAGTTAGAAGAGGTTTAGTTCTTCCAATCATGTAATGTGAATATATCCAGGAGCTCAAGGAAGGAAGGTGTTAAAAATACCCACACGGAGTCTATCATGAACAGTGCTCACTGCAACTAGCAGACCTGTGTGAGCAGGGACATGGGTTAGTGTTATTACCAACACACTGCTTTGAAACAGGGGCTAGGAAGACAGAAGGCGGCGTGGGAAGAAAAAGGAAATATATACTCATCATGAGTCCTAGGCAAAGTAAATCTGAGTGCCAGTAAATTTCACCCTTCCCATAGAGAATGAAAGAGATAGAAGCCTGAAGGAGTGACAAGGCTGAATTAAACTCTCACAGTTAATGCAAGGAAAAAGGTTACATGAGTCCAGTCTATCGCTTCTCCATGCATTCATAGAGGACCTATTTGCTAAGTGTTTGTTATGTACCAGGTACCGTTCTGGGTGCTAACAAGACCCGCGATCCTGATATGAACTAGTGAGGAACAAAACATTCTGGAGCAGCCATGTGGAATCAGGGCCACGTCCAGTAACGGAATGGAGACACATAAACAAGAACTATCTTACAATTTGGACGAAAAGCCAGTTTTTGTTGACTTATATGGCTCCTTTAGGAATGTCCTGTGGAATTCCACTGGATTTATATACGAACTAGTTTAGTCAACACAGACCCAAATCCACTACAACCCACACAGCACACAGCAATTAGCTGTTAATTCTGCGGGATTTTATTAAACCAAAAGTTAATTAAATGAGAAAAATGCAAACCATTTCATATTAACACAGGTAAATGCAACAGTGATTGGTCTTCTGTGTTATAAAATATGAAAACATCAGCATTTTACAGTAAAGTTTTTTTTTTCCCCCTTTGGATAGCAGACGTAATGCTTTCCTGGTAATGACTGCTTCCTCTTACTCCTTAAAATTCTAGGGATGACAACATGAGATAGAGCCTTTCAACAGTGTTACAGGCACAAAGAACAGTACAGAGCAGTGTATGCCATGTCTATATGAGCCTTTCTCTTCCCATAAAATGGAAACTCCCATCACTTCTCCACCCTTCAGCCCCTGGCAATACCCCTGTTCCCTTTGTTTCTATGTACTAGAATGTGTAGATACTTCATGGAGCGTTCTTTGTCATGACTTGATCCTAAGATACAAAACATCCTAAAGAGTCAAAACCATCCTGAAAAGAAGGCAAAAACCTCATTTAAAATATATATAATGTGTCTGCACCAGGAACCTAGCTGACAGTTTCCTGGAGCCCATCCCACAGGATATCCTGCCCCGTGTTTCCTTTGCTGAGGCCTTCCTATACCACTTGGGAAACACTATCTAGGTGCTAGTATAGGCTCTGCTCCAGGCCAGTCTAGAGCTCCCAGGAATTTTGCTCCTGAATCCAGGCATGTAAAGCCTCCTGCAGCATGCAGCTGACACTGACTTCCCCTGATTAAGGCCTCCTACACCTTCTAGGCGGCTCCCACACTAGACTCCTCCAATACTGCCTCCTCCAGTAAGTAGGGACCTAGTTTATCTTGCTTAACCATCCCCCCAACACATTACTGGGAACCTCCTTCACCAGATGGTAAATGTAGGTCTTGCCTTTTAAGTCTGCCTATACCAACAGATCACCACACTCTAGGCACTGGCCATGGCCTCAAGCTGTTGGCCCACATATAGCTTCCAGGACATTTGGTGCAAGAATTCAGCCTTCACAGCCACTGACAGTAAGTGAGGGATCAGGCTTCCCATGCCTATGTGCACCTAAGCCAATCTGGAATTTCCTGCACCAGCCCCAGCTATGAGTCAGCTCTCTACTGAATATAAGAAAGGCAACTTGAACAATGAGAAAGAGAGAGAAAAAGAGAGAGAGAGAGAGAGAGAGAGAGAAAGAAAGAAAGAAAGAGAAATACAAAGGAAAAGAAAGAGAAAAAGAAAGGAAGAAAGAGAAAGAACAAAGGACTAGAGAGATGGCTCAGCAGTTAAGAGTACTGAATGCTCTTCAAAAGGACCCAGGTTTGACTCCCAGCATTAACATGATGGCTAACAACCATCTGAACTCTAGTTACAGGTGCTCCAGTGCCCTTTTCTGATCTCTGCAGGCATTGTACAACACAGGTGTACTTTCACACATGGAGGTAAACACTCATACATATAAATAATAAAAGCTAATAAATGAATTTTAAAAGGTAGAAAGAAAAGTAAGAAAGGAAGGAAAAAAGTTAACCAACAAACTACTCCACACGCACAAGTGCTAACACAAGAAAATAGCACAAATGCGAGAAGACATGTCTCCCAACAAATCACCAAATGAATGGCAATAATGAAAATAATCTGGAGTCATTTCTAGACAAAGAAGGATTATAAATATGTTCACACAATGTAGGAGAGACATGAGTGAACTCCAAGGGGACAAATCGAAGTTCAGCAGTGAGGCAATCAATCCAAGTTAGGGAAAGAGAACTCAACAAAGAGATGCAATTGCTGAAGAACAGCCAGACTGAAACTGTGGGAAATGAAAAGCTCAATAAGCCAAACTAAACCTCAGAGGAAAGCCTTGCCAACAGAATGGACCATGCAGAAAGTGGAGAATCCACGTTGAAAGAAAGGTAGAGGGAATGGATCACTCAGTAAAGGTCAATGAGACATTTTTTAACGAGCAGAATATCAGGGGGCTCTGGATACCATGAAAAGATCTAATCTTCAGATTACAGGCAAGAGAAGAGTATCACAGCAAAGGCACAGAGAACATTCTCACCAAAATCAAGACACAGTCCCAAACCTAGAGAAAGAGGTATGCATGCAGGTTCAAGAGACCTGCAGAACTCCAAATAGACGGGACTAGAAAAGAAATTTTCCATGATGTACTACAGCTAAAACAGAAAAACACACAAGAAAGAAATGTCACATCATCTATAAAAGCAGTCCCACCAGAATACTACTTGATTCTTTCCCTCTCTCTCCCTCTCTCTCTCTCTGTGTGTCTGTATGTCTCTCTCTCTCTCTCTCTCTCTCTCTCTCTCTCTCTCTCTCCCTCTCTCTCTCTCTCTTTCTCTTTCCTAGGCATGCTTGAAGATATGAGCTCTCAGTTTCTCAGTTTTAGGACCTGGCTGCCCTCTGTCATGCTCCCCCACCACGATGGGCGCTTATCCCTCTGAAAATATAAATCAAATTAACTCTTCCTTCTCTAAGTTGCCCTGATCGTGGCATTTTTTTCACAGCAATGAAAAATACCTAATATATACTTTTAGATCTTAAACAACAGATTGATACCAACCAGTTTTTGTAGTCAACTTTAATCCCCCACTCTTACCAATAAACAGGTCATCAGGAGAAACAATGTAAAAGGAATGACTCTGAAATTAAATGACCTCGTAAATCAAATGGGCCTAACAGACATCTATAAATTATGTCACCCACACATTAAGAATCCACTCTCAACAATACATGAAAATTTCTCCAAAACTGATCACATATTAGGACATCAAGCAAGTCTCCATAAATATAGGAAAACTGAAACAGTATCCTACATATAGGATCCATACATATGCTGGAAAAATGGCTCAGCACTGAAGAGCACTGGCTGCTCTTGCAGAGGACCAGAATTCGATTCCCGGCACCCACATGATGGCTAACAACCATCTGTAACTCCAGCTCCAGGGGATCAGATGCCTTCTTCAGACCTCTGTGGCATTACATGACATGGGTACATCTACCTACCTGCAGACAATACACTCATGCACATAAAATAAAAATATTAAAAAAAATTCTTCATCGAATGAAAATGAAAACACAGCTCAGCCAAATCTACGGGAAACAGTAAAGGCATTTCTAAGAAGGAAGAATCTGGCACTAAGCGCCTGCCTCAAAAATCAGAGGCACGGCTCTGGGCCGCTGTGGAAGTGGAGGCCGAAAGACTGTAAGAGCAACGCTGGTGAAGGACTGACCGTAAGGAAAGAGGGCTTTACAGGACTCTGGCAACTTGCTCATACGAACTTACAGTGATAGTGTGAGCATGCACAACACCCATACAAATTCAATGAGATAGAAACCCAGCAAAGAATCGGGGAAATGGGCAATGAGACAGAAACCCAGCAAAGAATCGGGGCAATGGGCAGCAGACTCCAACCTTAGCTGAAGAACTGATTACTGCAACTGATCACTGCTGGGTGAGGGAGAGTAGATCTTCTTTAAGGGAGAGACTCTAGATAGGCTGACTAGGCTCCAGTAGATGAACTTGCACTGAAGAATATCTGGATACAGGCAGTTGACTCTACAGGCCTTAACATACATAACAGAAAGCATGAAATCCAGGGAAGGTTATAGGATATGAATGGGGAATGGGTATAAAGGTGATTAAGGTGTTTTAGAATATTTTATATGAAATGCACAAAAATTTTAATAAATATGTGAATTGAAAAGTAAAAAATTTGAGAAAAGAATTTTGACTTTCCCCTCTTTTATTTAACATTATGCTCAAAGACTTGGCCACAGCAAATTAGACAAGAGAAAGTCATAAAGGGGATAAAAAGGGGAAAGGAAGATGTCAAACCATCTCTATTTGCATATGACATATGTTGCATATGTGTTAAACACAGTAAAGTTGCAATATTAAATCAATATAAAATAAAGGTAGCCTTCTTATGTGATAAAAATAGACTCTTCAAGAGAGAAATTAGGAAAACTACCCATTTCAAAATGCTTCCAAATGAAATAAGTCACAAGAACTATATCCAACCAAAGAAGAGAAATATCTGCACAATGAAAACTTCATGACACTGCAAAATAAATCAAAGCAGATACTAGATGAATAAAAGTCCTCCTATGTTCCTGGATTGACAGAAGAAATAATGTGACAAAGGTTATGCTACCAAAATTGAATCTACAGATGTAATGCAATACATATTAAAATTCCAACTTTGATTTAGAAAAATAATCCAAAAATTTATATGCATCAGAAAAGGCCACAGATACTCAAAACTATCCTAAGGAGTAAGAACACAGCTACATAGGTAGACCAAGGGAACAGAACAGAGGACCCATAGAGAAACTGACAAAGCTAGTTCCACCTAATTCTTCACAAAGAAGGCAAAGTCATATATTGGAGAAAAGATAGCCTATTCAATAAATGGAAATCTACCTGCAGAAAAATGAAATTAGATTGATATCTTTTACCTTGTATGAAAACCAATTCAAAATGGATTAAAGACCTTAATTTAAAATATGAAATTTTGAAACTCCTAGATAAAAATATATGGAATATTCTTCAGGAAATTGACATAGGCAAGAACTTTCTGAACAGAACACCAGTTGCACAGGAACTATCCCAAGTATCAATAGATTTGGGATTACATGAAATTAAAAAGGTTTTGTGCAAAAGAGGAAACTATCATGAAAGCACACAGCCCACAGAATGTGAGAAACCCTTTATCGCTATTCATGAGATAGAGGGCTAATGTCCAGAATACACAAAGGTGCACAATAAAATACCAAGGAAATAAAATTACTAATCAAGAAATGGCTAATGAACTAATAGATGGTTTTCAGAAAAAGAAATACAAATGATTGATGTCTATTTTGAAAGTACTCAATATTTCTAATTATTAGGGAAATGGAAATTAAAGCCCTTTGAAATTACATTTCTCTATAGATTAGACAGACGTAGGGTTTCCTCTGGGACCCATGACCTCCCCAACATATGTATTTGACTAGATTTACAGTCCCAGGTGTGGGGTCCCTCCCATTGAGCAGATTTTATGTTTCAGTTAGATAGCTTTGATTACCTCCTACATATGAGTGACACTATTGCACTGATATAGTATGCTATGCAGGCCACTGTTGGAATTATAAGGCTTTAAAATGGGGGTTGGACCACAGATCCTTATATTTACTGACAGGTACACCAGTCACTATTCATTGAAGAAGCTTCTTTTTACAACAAATGGAGAGTATTACAGAGTTCCACACCTGGTCACACAGAGAACAAGTGTCTGTGAGATGCCCAGCCCTGAGTGACACATCCACAATGGAACCTCTACATCTAAACCTCATGGAACATAGTAACAAAAATACTGTTGCATCTCTTTACTGTCATCAGTGAAGCTTCCTCATGCAAGAGAGGAGGATGAATAGAGAGGAACACATCAGATCAATCTGTAGAAAATAAGGGACTGCAGAGCGTGTGTCCCTGGATAGGACTCCCACATTAACCCTCTGCCACACACAACTCAGCTGCCATTGTGGAAAAGGGGGCCCCGTGAAGACTGTGAAATCCAGGGTTAAGTAAAAAAGAGATACCATTTCACCCCAGTCAGAATGACTGCTCCCATGAAATCTGACAACACATGTTGGAGAGGATGTGGAGAAAGATGAGTCCTAGTCACAGCTGGTGGGGGTGCAATATAGTACAGCCATTATGCAGACCAGTTTGGAGGTTTGCAAAGAGTTAAAAATAGAACTACCATCTGATCCCGCTCCTGTGCTATACCCAGAGAAGCTGACATCTGATGTCTGAACTATTTGTACCCCATGGTTAATGCTGCTTTATTTAGGACTAAGCAGATGGCTCAGCGGTTAAGAGCACTGACTGCCCCTGCAGAGGACCCAGGTTCTATTCCCATACCACATGGCAGCTAACAACCATCTATAACTCTAGTTACAGGGGATCCAACACCCTCTTCTGACTTCTGCAGGCATTGTACAATGTGGGAACACTTATAAACATGCAAACAATACACTCATACACATAAAATAAAAATAAAATATAAAATATTTTTAAATGCTGCTGTGTTCACTATAGCAAGGAAATGGAACTAACCTAGTTCACCATCAACAGATGAATGGACAATGTAAATGTGGTCCATACACAAACTGGGATGCCGCTCAGCTCTGAAGAAAGATGAAATCATAAAGTCTGCGGGGAAATGGATGGACTCAGAACATATAAGAAGGTCACCCAGTCTCAGAAAGAAAACAATGCATGTTCTACCTTATGTCTAAATTCTAGCCGATACCACATGTGTGTGTTGTAGGGGAGGGTGTGGGGTGTAGTGTGTAAAGAAATGTGCGTGTGGATATACCATAACATTTGGAAAAAGAAAATAAGTATAAATTCATAATGGTATACTAATGAGCTCATATATACATATATAAATATATATATAAGCACTTTATATGAGATTTTGAAAACTATCTCAAGGTATAACACATACTAATAAGAAATAAGTGCTTAAATAGCATTGGTCATATGTGATTCCATGAAAGAATATTAAATTAGAAGGAAATCTCAATCTTAAATCATGTTTTCCATTATTTGAATACTTTTGTATACTTTAGTATTTTTGTAGGTACTAATAATCTTTTAAAAGAAAATTTTTTAAATGGAGAGATGACAAATTAATAAAATAAGGTTACACCTGATGGCCTTGGAAAACAGGAACAAACAATATCCCAAAATATTATCCAGGAAGAGATGATTAAAATCAGGGCAGGCAAAGGTGGTGGAAGACCACAAGGAAAGGATTTCCCAGGCTTCTGGGAACTTGCTCATATGCATGTACAGCAATGGTGACAACATGAACAAGACCCACGCCAACCAGTCAGACAAAACCCAGCACAGAACTGGAGAAATGGGTATGAATCCCAATATTATCTGAGGAACTATTGACAACCGACCATAACAGGTGAGGGAGTCTGTCTTCTTTAAGGGAGGGACTCTGGGTATGTTGACTAGTCCAGGGGATGAACTTGCACTGAGGGACATTTAGATATACAAACTTGACTCTATAGGCCTTAACATATATGACAGAATGCATGAAATCCAGTGGGGGGATTATGAGCGGTGTGTATGGAGGATGAGGTCTAGAGATGATTAAAATGTTTTATATAAAAGGCACAAAAATTCAATCAAAATATACATTAAGAAAAAACCCTAACTAAAAAAAAAAAACTCTAGGGACAGAAAGACTGAAGGCAGAATTCTTATTATCCTTCAAATTAATGAAGACCAATACTCCTTGAATTATTCTGGAAAATCTAAAGAAGGAATAGTTTCTAATTCTTTTTATGAAGGCAGCATTACCCAGTTACCAAAACCAGATAAAGACCAAAAATAAAGGAAAACCACTTGCTAACTTAATTCAAGAACACTTCCAAAGTATCATCCATATGATCAATTTAGTTTCATAATGAAGATCCAAGGTGATCAGTGTACATAAACAATAAGTGTACTCCAACACAAAAACTGACAAAATGCCATCTCATTACATGCATAAAAGACCTCTGATACAATCCAATATCTCTTCATGACAAAAGCCCTGGGGGATCCAGGGATACAGGAAATATTTCTCAGCATGATTAAGGCTATATACAACAAGCCAACTGACCAAATCATGCTACTAAGTAAAGAAAAACTCAAAAGTATTTCCACTAAAATCAGGAACGACACAGGGATGGCCATTCTCATCACTCCTGTTCAGCGCAGGGCTTGAAGTGTCAGCTTCCGTAATAAAACAAGAGCGGGGATACAAGCAAAGATGTGAAAGTACCTTTATTTTCAGATAATGTGAGTCTATATATATCTAAAACACTCTAAAAACTCTGCCTGAAAACTGTTATAAATGAGGAACAATCATCAAAACTGACCTGTGGAAAGTCCATATTCTTCCTTCACACCAACAAGAAGGCCATCAGGAAAGCAATCCCATCCACGGAAGCCTCAAAACACATTGCAGTAAACACAACCAAGTAGGTGAAAGACTTGTGCTATGAAAACTTCAAGACATTGAAGAAAGGAAGAAAGGGACTGAAAAAGATGCCAGAAGATGGAAAGACTTTACATGCTTGTGGATTGATAGTATTAATGCTGTGAAAACAGGCATTCTACCAAAAGCAGTCTATGACTCAGTACAATTGCCATTCAAATCCAATGCCGTTCTTTGAGGAAGTTGTAGAAAAATAATTGCAAAATTCATATGGAAACATGGAATGTCCAGCCTAGACCAAACAACCCTAAACAACAAAGACACTAGCACTGATGACCTTCTGATAGCCAGCCAAAAGTAGTTATACTGCAGAGCTACCAATATAAACGTGATACTTGCATAAAACAGGTACCTTGATCGACAGAATAGAACTGAGGACCCAGATAAAAGTCCATGCTCCTATGCCACTGAGTGCAGGACGCAAATTACACACTGGCATCTGGTCAATCTGAACAGCCACGTAAAGAAGAATGACACTAGATTCCTAACCCTTATCCTGCACAAAGCTCAGCTAATGGATCAAAGACAGCAACGTAACACTCCATACCATAATCTGTTAGAGAAACAAGCAGAGAATACAACGTAGACACAGAAGGGACTTTCTGAACAGGACCCTGGTAGGACAGGGGTAGAGACCAACAATTGACAAATGAGAGCTCATGAAAGTGAAGAGTTTTTATGCAGCTGGAAGATTCTATTCAGTTCTTGTCCTACATGTTGAGAATCCAAGATCCAGAAAGGACATGTGGATCCCTCAGGATCACACGGGAGATTAGTGTTAAAGCCAAGAACAGAAACACATTCATAACTCTCCTTTAAATGTCCTACCTACGACAACATAGTCAGGGCTGCTGAACTCACACTGATTTCATTGTGCAGATAAAAGATAAATATTGGCAGAGGGCTTTCTTTGGAAATTTTGCGCCAAGCTCTGCTCAAGGCCATGCTAGGATTATGTCACTTAATCTCCTTAGCAGCCACTGAGGCTGCCACCAGCATTCCCCTTAAAGGATGAATCTTGACTCAGAGGATAAATAACGTCTGGAGTGCACAAAAATCTGTGTCATCAGTTCTAATGCCAAGGTCAAATGTCCAAGCTGCTACAGGAAGGACATAGACACAGGTCAGCCCTCGTCCCCCTGTGAAGCTTTGCAAAGGACTCTGCCAGGAGGAGCTTGTTGGGAGGGGCACCTGTTCTCTGATGCCTCCAGCTGATACCACAGACTGTGTGGAGTCCGGTGATGTCTTCCAATGCTCTGGGCTTCCTGGGATTTAGATACAAGGCTCCCAGGGGAGTGAGGATATGAGATTGGCCTCTCTGCTTGACAGCCTTTCCTGGTGGGAAGGTACAGGATGGTTACAGCACCGACTCCACACGATTGGAGGGAACCCAAATAGGAAGCACATACTAAAGAATAGAGCCCAGAAAATCACATGCTGAGTCCAGTTTCAGGAGCATGCTCAGCACTGAGCATCATTAAGTCAAGTCAGCCAATCTACCTGCACCTATGACAGGAATGCACACTTACTTTGATGCAAAGCCCTAGTCAAACAAGCAAAACCCAGGGACACTGCAGCAAGGTTACTAAATCTAGCTCTGTAGTCTTTATGCATATTGACTTCAGAAATCCTTTCTAAAAGATGGTACCCATTTCACAGCTCAGTTTCCATAGGCATTAGTCACAACCACAGACTGAAGCCAGATCCTTCTCTGAGGCACATCACAATAGAGGAACGGAGTACAGGGCATCTCTGACATGCGCAAATAATCTCCATTGTCCATTGCCTGGCCCTGTGACATCTCTAGGGTCTCTGCAGCCTCATGTGGAGCCCATGTACCCTAGGAGATGTCCACCGCTCTGTGGTTCCTCCCTTTGGTCTCTGTCTGCTGCCATGTAAGGCAGTGAGTGAGCTCTGCCTTGACTCTCTGGCTGTCTAGCTCACTGCTCCAGCATGACACACACATTTCTGTCCATAATTCATTCAACATACACATGCTGAGTACTAATTATGTGTGGCAGGTCCGCTGTTAGGTCCTGAGGACATGAAACTGAATGAGGTGGTCTCTACTCTGAGCTACTCTGAGCTCCTGTATAGGAGAGCCAGAAATCCTTAGAACGTTTGGAAGCAAGCCCTGTTTCTTAGGAAATCAGAGAGCACTGTCCTAGCAGTGTGTCTTAATCGGCTGGATGGATGTGCAGGGAGTGCCAAAGTGCCCCCAGGGCAGACACTGTACCACAGGTCTGTCATGTGCTTCAGTGGCCCCAGCTAAGGACATGGATCTGTTAGACACCTGCTGAAAATGATTTGAAGCTAGCCATGAATGCGGACAACCACTACAGTCTCCAGACATGTCCCCTGGGATTTAGGCTAAAGATTTTTATGTGGGGAGATCTTCAGAGCTAGCACATTGTGGATGTGGAAAAGGCAGAGCTGGGCACAGTGCAAGTCGAACCATGGTGGGTTCACAGCAGGCTGCAGACCAGGCCTGGAAGTCATACAAGGTGACTGCTTTTGAGGAGGAGTCAGATGCTAAAGTTGCTGAAAGCAGGGGAAATGGAAGGGGACCTGGGGACACGCCACAATCCAGTGTAGAGAGAGGGGTCTGCCACAGGCTTTCAGGATAGAAGCCTTCTATCCTGGCCATAGTCCATACGGACACACACGGTAGAATATGGAGACACCCAGCCGATGACAGCAGACTCCTGCTTTCCGCTCTCTCCCTTGCCCATTCAAGAGTCCTAAGTAGGCACTAAGTACACCGCATTCTGAGAAGCTAGCCTGCGCCAAAGTCCTTCAGAGGTCATGGGAACTCTCTCACTCACTGGATCTCTTGCATTCTAATGCCATTTCGACTTGGAAAAAAGACCAACTCTGGCTTCGGGATCCCAACCTCTCAGGATAATCTTGACAGTACTCCTTGGGGCTCCACAGGACCGTGAGGGCATGTGACACAGATGGACTTGAGCTGCGTTTCTACCCAGATCTCCTGACTAAGTCACAGAGTAGGGAAAGGACAGGACCTGGAAAAGCAGGGTGACTGTGTCACCTCCTTTCATGAACAGTCCCACTGTGGAGCCTGGATAAAGTAGAAGGTGGACAGGGCTGGGTGGGCAACAAGAGCCTTCCACATTCATGCCATTTGCTGCACCATGATCACGTTCTACATACACGTGTCTGGGCCATGAGGTGTCCAGAGATTTGGTTAAATATTGCTTTGTCTGTTGGTATGTGGTGTTTCAAACTGAAAAATGAACAAACAATAAGCCTGAATGAGAGAGTCTGTCCTCACCAGTGTGGACACTACTCGGCTGATCCATTCAAGCACGGTCTACAGCGAGCAAGGATGCGAGAGAGAACTGCAACTCTCTTCCCAACTGTTTTCAGTCAGTGACAGTTTGCACCTTCTGTGTCCTTGGCCTTTGCCTCAGCTCTCCTGGGTCTCCAGCTTGTTGCACGTAGACTTGGAGCCTCCTCGCCTCTGTAACTGTGTGAGTCAGTTCCATACAATTCCATGTGATAAGGAAGAATGGTCCTGTGGTTGTGTCTCTGAGATGCCTTGAGTAATACAGTCTGATTATTTCTGAGCCAGCCACTAACAAAAATGCAATATGTACTGGTTCAGAAATGCAGGTATTGATTCCAAGTATTGATGACCAAACCCTACCTGCTACAGAAGAATGACAACAGATGCTTCTTGGGAAGACACAAGGAAAAGGAGAGGATAGGTCCTCTGAGCAGCTACGAACCACCAGGCACTTTGTGAAGAAGTTTCCATCTGCTGTGACAGAGTATACATGGCCACCTGTGCCTTTACCAGTTCTTAGTACTCCCATTCTATAGGAAGGGACACAGAAACTCAGAGTGAGCAAACAGATGGCGGGTCCAGGTTCTCAAAGAAGGAATGACCCAAGGCCAACAGATGTTCATTAGTATAAAACCTCACAACACCACGTCCTGGCTTCTAGAGAGCCCTCAGCTCTGAGGGAGGGCTTGACCTGCAAAGTGTATTTGAGAAGTTCTTCAGTGAGAACGAGAATACAGGTAGATAGTTAGCAGCTGCCGCACAGCACCCTCGGGGGAACTTGCAAGAAGTGGGCATCTCATAAAACACGCTCTGCAAGGTGAGACTTACAGGTCATGAGTTCATGGCTCCCTTGCAGACATTACCTCAGAGGAAGTTGGTTTGCAGTATCCAGCTCCAAAGACTAAGTTTTCCAGAGAAATAATGGGCTGCTCTGGTCCCGTGTCTGGGCCACCTTTACCAAGCCAAGAGCCTCTTCCTGGACGAGTGAAACTAGAGAGAAATAGAAGAGAGAAAGGTGAGCAGAATGATGATGCACTCACTCAGCTCCCTGGAGGTATGTTACTGAGGAGCCATGAGGTTGGTTTCCATGGTCTGGACAGGGCGGTCTGGATGTTGCAAAGACAAGGCTGTCCAATGGACAGGTATGTATGGGAGCCATGGGTGACACACTTCCATGGTTGTAGAGAAAAGTGCCCTAATGCCATCATGCCTACTGCATGCCTGCTGAGAGATGTTGAGACCAAGTTCTAGGGCAACACAGTCCTGGGAAAAAGGCAGAAGGGGCACCTGACCAGAGCAGAAGGACCAGACCCAGTTACTCACTCTCTTGAGACCTGCTTCTAGACAACACAGCTTGGCGGCCCAGCTTCAGTGGTCAGCCTGCCACACCTGTGGGGAATCTCCTCCCTCCGTGGCTGGTCCATAGGACGTTTGCTTGATTGCTGGTTGATGTGTTAGGGCCTAGCCCACTTGGTGGCACCATCCCCCACAGCAAGCCAATGAATCCTTTCCTCCCCAAATTGGTTTGGGTCAGAGTTTTTTTGTTTTTTTGTTTTTTTTTAATCTCAGCAATAGAAAGCTAACTAGGGCAACAACCAATACAAATCATTCATATATACACCTATATTTTATTATCAGTAATGTTATTTACTAGTTTTAAGAGGCAGCAGCTGCGACTGCTAAAGATGTGCTCAGAGCTGGCACAAGGTCAAGGTGGCCACAATCCTAGCATGGCTCCATCCCTAGCTGAGGAACTATTGGCAATTACTGTCTGATTGGGAGAGTTAGGTTTCTTATCCATGTGGTCCCCAGGAGTCCACCCTTGCTCCAGTAGATTGTCCTGTAACCGCACACACGAGCAGCACTAAGTGGATTCAGAGAGTTTGAAAAGAAGAACACACGAGGCCGTGAAGATGGGAGGACTGGAGGAATCAGAGGAGGGCACGGCGTGGGTGGATCAGAGCATACCATATGAATGTAGGGAATTTTTAATAAAAGTTTTAATAGAATTCTATAAAAGAGATAAAGCAAACATAAATTGAAAGTATTGTTTCTATACTGATCAGGTACAGATGTTTTAATTTATTCCTCTAAGAATGAAATATAACAACTATTTCCATAGAAACTTATGTAGAAATATAAAACTACTTATGTAGGCCAGGATCTGGGGCCAAGCAAAAGGACATATCTGAGATGCATACTCATGGACATCTCATGTAATATTTCATTTAACCTCCAAGTTCACACTGCATTACTGTTATCTGTAATTTGGAGATGATTTAAGGCATATGTGAGCATTTGTAGGTTACATGAAAATACACAATTTCTTTTTTTTAATTTAATTATTTTTATTTATTTTATGTATATGAGTGTCTTGTAGACATGCATGTAATACACCATGCAGTACAATGCCCACAGAGGTCAGAAGAGGATGTCAGATACCCTGGAACTGGACTTATGGCCAGTTGTTAGCTGCCATGTGGGTGCTAGGAATCAAACTCAGGTCTTCTCCAAGAGCAGCCAGTGCTCTTAACTGAGCAATCTCTCCAGCCCCAAGAAAATATTCCACTTCTTATGGGGGTCTTGAACCATGGGCATTTGGGTATCTGTGAACACTCTGCCTTTCTGAGGAACACAATAGTAACACTATATCAGTTTTCTTTGTTTCGTTTTAATTTTTGATTTTGGGGCAGGGTATTTTGTTTTGTTTTGTTTGAGACAGGGTTTCAAGTATCCCAGGCTGGCCTTGAATTTGCTATTTAGCCAAGGCGGTCCTTGAGTTCCTGGTTTCACCCCACGAGCACTGGGATTACAGGTGTATTAACACCATGCCTTCCTTTGTTATTTGCTTTGAACTGAGCATGAAAGCATGTTTACCATTCAGCCAGAGGTATTAGTAAGAACATCCTAGAAAAGAATGAATGTGTGTACATACATGATCACAACCAATTTTTGCAGGTGTCTGCCCAAACAGGGCTAAAATACTTGTGATTTGAATAAGCAGGACTTTTACTTGGCATCCCCAGTGGAGGGTATCCCCTCCAGAGAAACATAGTTATAATCATTTGAAGATTAAAATTCAGATTCTTTTCTTGGGTCTTTTTCAGTGAAGGTTAAGGGTCTTCTGAAGTTAAGTATCAATTTCATCCCTGCATCCTTATTATTGGATTTCACACTGTGAAAGTCTGTTTCCCTGGAAAATCTGTAGCTTGCCCTATTTGACAGGTATTTCCCACGAGCTTAAAGGGTTCCTTTGTTCCAAGCTACCATGAACCAAGACAAAAATTCTCCTTGCAAAACCCAGAGAATGGAAGGAGAGCCTATTTTTAACCCATCTGTGAAGTTTAACTCTCCAAGGCTCTCTGTGTTCCCATCTTGAAGACTGCCGCTGGAAAACTTGTAGGAGAGTGTGTGCAAGTCAAAGGTTAACCTTTCTACTAAGATATCCCTACTCCTAGTCCTCAGTAAGACAGCACGTGGGGCCTACCAGCAGCCCTATGTCAGGGCACTCCCCACGGTGGCCTCAGGTGATGGGAACCCTCCTGGACTCTTACCTTCACTTCTGTGCCTCCTGCTAGAAAGAGCTTTAGGGTATTCTCTGGCTCAATACTTCAGTGCCTTCATATACACGACCGATTCATCTTCAATTCCTGGATGCATCATTAATTATAACCTCAAAATCTGGATCCAATTACCTACCCAAATTCATTTTTCACTGTCATTCTTGTCCCCTGAGTGGAGCGCAAAAACCATTTCTCCATAAAGCGTTCCAGTCACAGGAAGCGTTGATAACCCCCGTGCAGAATGTTGCCTGCCATTTGTTCAGTGCTCATTAGTCTAAATGTGTGGCCTGGAATACACTGGGCAAGACAGAAATTAATCTATTGGATGCAAACGCAGGGGCTTCTTGGGTGCTGTGTCACTGAGTCCTTCTACCTTCTCCTATGGTGCTGAATCCCACGTGACAAAGTGAACACAGTGAACCAGTAGGAGCTGAGAGTTGATACTTGGGACCATCCAGACCTCAAGCCCATTCCTTTTTTGGGATTTTATCATCATTTGTGTATAGGCAATCGAGACGATTACAACTAGAAAAATCTTTAAAGCTCTCCAGAGATAATAGAAAAACTATGTAGCTGGTGAGGGGGCAGTTAGTCCTGAAGAAAGTGGGGAACTGAGAGCAGGGGCCTTTATGTTCAGCAGGCCCTACTTACTGTGGGATTACCCCTTTTGTCTAGCACCCATCCCTACGGTAACCAGGGTAGCATGACCATCACCTGTACAGGTAGGAACATCCAGTGAAGGCAGTGGATGGGATGTGGGCTTCCTTTTAACCCCTATCCCAGCAAGACCTCCCCCAAACACTGCACACCACTCAGTTTAACAGGAACACTCTGCATTGGAGCCCATCAGCTGTATTACTGCCAGACTCTGAGCCCCTTAATGACTAGGGTCTGACCTACACACCTCAGA
Source organism: Eospalax fontanierii (assembly GCA_035773235.1). NCBI lineage: Eukaryota > Metazoa > Chordata > Mammalia > Rodentia > Spalacidae > Eospalax > Eospalax fontanierii. The sequence goes on from CM069532.1 coordinate 76,850,728, forward strand.
ATTTCCAGGTTCCATCTTTCTAGGCGTGTTTAAAGTGCCTAGATCCCACACATTTTCAGGCTGTGGGGACTCTACGTATTCTATAGCATCCTATTCATTCACTAGAGCCACTGATGGTAAAGAATCCTGTTCCTATTTTTATGTGTTTATGTGGCCAAACTGATATTTATAGAACTTAGAGTTATCCAGGCATCCCAGACAGTATTTTATGGAACTGAAAAGACGATCCTGACTTTAGCTTTGAAGGGGAAACTCACTCACTGGGCCCCAGAACCCCTTGGGGTTTCACTTCCTTCACTTCACCTGGGCTGGTGCCTAGCTTCTAGATGAACATACTGTGCTGATCCCAGGATACAACCTTCAGCCATCTGCTCTGCCTCAGCCCTGGCACACAGATGCTTTCCTGAACCCTGTGATGGAGCACTGTGGACTCATCAGAGGGAGCCAGCATCTGGGAACGGTGCTTTGCAGGAGGCCACCAGAGTGCTGTTTTCTGGATTCTCCATCTTCTGCAGCTTCCCATGGTCAGGGCTGCTTTCCTGTGTTCTTCAATTCTTGCAACATTTTTCTAACACACTCTGCTACAGCACTTGTGCTGTATAAATCAACATCTGCACACTCGCACAGCGCATTGGACTCTGACCTCTCTGAAGAGGGCTGGACTTCAGGTCCAGGTCCATCGGCAGATATGTTGTATGCATCCTGAATGCCTTGGCAGAGCCCAGTAGGCCTCGTGGCTAGATATTCATAGAAAGGAGGAGAAATGCAAAGCATCCAGCTCTAATCCAGGCCTCTCATTTGTCTTCAGGAATCAGTGAGTCCAGGAGCTTCAGCAGCGGGAGCTCAGTCAGGATTTTGGACAGCAGAACCTTCAGATTCTTGCAAAGTGTGTGGGCCAGGATGGAAGGGAGGGTCATGCACTATTTGACTTTGGCCATGGCTCCAGGCTTACAACCTCTGCATCCCACCTACCTGCACCCTTCAGTTCCCCATTCTGTCCACTCCTTCTCTGTTCTCTAACTCCTATGCATGCTTTCCCACTGCCATAGCCAGTATTCCCTCAGACCTCCCCTGTGCAACTCATTCCTTCCTTCTTAGAGTCATCTCACCTTGCCTGATAGGCCTACTAACTCCATCCTTGGGCAATGCTTTCAGTTTCTGGATTCTAGCTACTTGAGACATATGCATTATCTCTGTCAGTCTCATTCAGCATCTGAAGTGAGCCTCCTGGCCAGTAGCACTGAGGACAGCAGCAGCAAATGGGAACGACGGAGTCAAGAACTCAAGGAAGTCACATCTTATGACCGAGAACAGGTGCCTCATCTCCCACTCCCAAACCCTAACAGAAAACAGGCCTGGTGGGCCATGTGAGGACTCTGCTCTCTCACACACAATTGTACATTCTCAGACGCTCTCTAAAACAGAGAAACTAGACAAATTCCCTTCCTGAGAGTCTGGGTCACAAGACCCTAACCTTAAGCATCCCAGGGCAGGTAGGCGCAGCTTTTGCCGGTTGTGTCCAGGATGTGTTAAACTCTATGAATGTTTCTCCTGCCATCCTGGATCATGATGAATGGCCATGTACAGCCCACTGCTCTAGTTATTGCCATCTTTGTGTCTTCACTTATAAAACTCATGACACCTCCGTGCCCCTCTGCACCCTGGGGATGCTCTGGGTTGGGTTACTCGACTGAAAAGATAGGAGATCTTAGAGGTTGAACCCATATTTGAACAAAAAGTGAGGAGAAGGAACAAAATTGGAATCAGTGTATGGCCTGGCACTGTCCTTTCCTGGGATTTACTAAAACCTCTTATGATGTTCCTGGTTAAACTCAGTGGGTCACAACATAAAACAAACAGACAATCACATGGGTAAAGGGCTTCTAGGGAGGAGGGGAGGTGGACAGGAGCAGGGACAGTATAAAAGATAGAGGCAAGAGTTATCAGGATACATTGCAAATGTGTCTGAAGTTGGAATACATTTATAAAATTATATAGGCATGTGTTAAATGCAAGGAACTTAGTAAATACTTAAAATATAAAATGAATTTTGAAATAAACCCATCTTTATATAAAAGGGACAATGTTAGTGCTTCTGCTCTAGAGACAGAGAACATGTAGCTCAGGAACAGGAAGTGACACCTCAGCTAGGAAAGTGCGAGGCCAGGGTAAGATTCAGGGGTGGGCCACAGGGTACAAGTCTCTGAGATCCCAATGTCCTCCTGGCGCTCTTTACCCTCACAGCGAGACACAAGCCTGAGCCGGCAACCTGGCAGGAAGCTTCTCGGGCCACCCAGGCAGACTCCAAGTCTGCCAGTCTACCTGTGATGGATGTGAGGGCTTCCCTTCCCTTCGTACCTGATCAGGGGCTGCTGCAAGGCCACCAGGGCAGCGTGGATGGTCACCGAGATCACAGACAGGTGAAAGTAGTCAAACATGACGGGGACATGGTGGTGCAGACCCCTCCGTGGGTGGAAGTGCAAGCCAAGTGTGCGGCTGCTAATCGTCGGTGTCCCCACGTCCTGCAGCCTAGAAGGGAAGGGAATGAGCTCCTGTGAGCACAGTGGGTTGAGCCTGCCTCCTTCCAGCAGCCTATTTACAGGTGTGCACCGTCCTACTCAGTCTGCGATATTCTGCCTGGGTGAAGGACACTCCCCACAACTGACAAGGCTACGTGACCACCACTGAGTCTCCACTCTGCTGTCTTCACCTGCAGGCCTGCCCCTCTGAGATGAGGGTGACGGCCAGTGCTCCCCAGGCTGTGCTCCCCTCCCTCTGCTCACCCCCACGGGCTGAGCATTGTTCTTACAGTGCTGCACAGACATGATGGGATTGTGTTTCTGTTACATCTAATCCCCAAGGGCAGGAGCTGTGAGTAGTCCATCTCCACATCTCCAGCGCCCTCAGCATGGAAACACACTGCAGGGACAGTTTAAGCACATGCTTATTAAGGTAAGTGACTGATTGACTGAATGGGCCAAAGCAAAGTGACATCCAGTACATACTACTGAAATAGTCTGACTACTTTCAGGAAGACTCCCCTACCTCTGCTCCAACAATTTCAAGGGGTACATGTTACATTCTAAGAGACAGATAACAAGAAGGCAAGACCCAGCAATATCTTTTGGTTTTTGATAAAAGGGATTCTGGGGCTTGAGAGACAGTTCAGTGGTTAAGAGCACTGGCTATTCTTGGAGAGGACCCAGGTTCAATTCCCAGCACCCACGTGGCAGCTAACAACCATCCATACTCCAGTTCCAGGGGACCCAATGCCCTCTTCTGACTTCCAAGAGCACCACACAACATGGGTGTACTTACATACATGCAAGCAACACACTCATACGCATAGAATAAAAACAATAAATAAAATAATATTTTAAAGAGGGATTGACTCTTCAGAACTATCAGGAATCACAAGTTCTGAAAAGGTCACTTGGGACCTCCAGATTACGGTGGACAGAGCACTGGGAAAGCCTCCATGGACACCTTCCAGGATGTAAGAGAAAGTTCCCTTCTTATTATTTCATATAGAAGCAAACAGAACACAAAGAGGGGAAGTGAGGGAGAGGGTTCCCCACGCCCAGCCCGGTGACTGTCCCTCCTTGCAGTCCTTGCTGCTTGCGTGTAAAGGAATGCCAGACCATGAAGCCCTGGTGGCCCGGGTGACTCAACATGTAAACTGTGTGCAGAGTACTCTACCTTCTCACAGGGAAGAAACCTGACAAAGGATGTAAAGCAAATCCAGCCATGGAGGCTGTAAGCATTCATACTCACTTTCATTTGGACAACAGTGCTCAGAGACCTTACCTGCTATGGAACTAACACCCCCTAATTTTATAAGGTGTATATATGAGGTGTTTACTAATAGCATTCCACTTATAAAGGAGGAAGTAAAGCTAATATGATTTGCCTGACTTGATCAAAGATAATCACAAGACAAACTGTCATGTTAGACCAGGTCTTTCTGATTCTAGTCTGTGCTAAGTGACTGCACGGTATTGCTTTGAGTTCATCCAGACATAGCTCCTTACAGTAGTAACAATAAGTTCAACATATCTCAAACTACATTCATAAAAAGAAAGAGTTAAGGAGGAAGGTGGCCACCGTTTTGTGTTCTGAAACGGACGTAGCCTCTTCATAGAGCAGAAGCCCACTTCCTGGGGTCGCAGTGTGGGCAGGATGATCGTGAACTTCAGTAGCAGTGAAAGGTGAATGACTGAGGTTCTTATAAAGGAACAAAGAAAACAAAATACTTAAGTAACAGCAAAAGCATCTCACAGGAAGAGTACCCTGGTATTTAGCGTGGTGACCAGGAATTGACTTAAAGTGCTTCCCTTATCTGAACAGTGCTCTAGACAGAATTTTTCTGCACATTTGCAAGGAATCAAATTAAGGCCAACTGAGAGAATTCATGGGAAGATAAACTGCATCTTTAAGTAAAGGAAAATTACCTACCTGCTAAGCTACACAGTGGCAAGACAGCACATAAAGGAATAAATCCCTGGCCCTGGGCGTGCAGGGCCTGATGGATTTCTCCAGAGCAGCACATGCGGGTGGGCTGTAGAGAAGTGCAGGGGCCACAGCTCATTAATACTGACTCTGTGGGCTGCGTAATGCTTTGCCAGGGAGTAGAGCTGTCCTGTGCACCGTGAACTGGTCAGTAGCATCTCTGTTTTCTACCCACTAAATACCAGCATCACTGCCACCTCCAGTTTTGGTGGACTTAGTCCAGAGCCCAGGAGCAGCAGCATCCCACTGGACTGACAGCCATCAGAAGAGATGAACCTCAAGAGCCCTTGAAACTCTGATCAGACATCAGCCTTCTCCACCTTGTCCCTTTCTACATTAGGCTAGGAAAAGAAAACAACAACATCTAGTTGACTTAGTAATACTTCAAGGACTAATGTCTGCCCCTGGGAGGCACCACACATGCCTTATTATCCTTAAATCCAATTTATGAAAATGAAAAATATGGTGTTTCAATAGTGCTTCCTGTTTCTCCCAGCTGATCTTAGGGTCACGAATGCCCCCGCTCTGTTAGTAAGTGCTCTGTAATACGAAGAGGAAGCGGCACATGGAAGCCTTTCTCTGCTCACACGTAGAGCTCCTCAAATGAAGAGGACACTTCTTTAGCAGACCGTGCACTTAGCCTGTTATAGACATATACATATAGATACATATGTACATATGTACATATAGATATTCTTTCTTAATCTTCATAGCAGACATAATAATAATGCCGATTTCATAAGCAAGGCTGAAATTTGGAAAATGCAGAGATTGTCTCATATTTCAAGTTGATGGGTGCTAGGCCTAGATTCTTTTTCACATACTTTGATGAGGGCCAATCTCCTGTAGCAGAGAGGGAAAGGAACGCTATCCCTCTTCCCCTGATGCCAGAGAAAGACAGTGCTCAAGGAAGCTTGTGCCGAGCACCCTAGAATCATGGGGGCAGAATTCTTGTATCTGATTCACCCTGTGACACTCTCGGGAAAGAGGCTGGGTCTGAGAAGTCTGGAAAGCAAGCAGCTTCTTGGGAAGTGTGAGTGTGTTTCCCATGGACCACGTGTGGGTTCCTTGGAGAGGATCTGCCTCAAATAGTTCCCTGGAAAGCATGAGTGACCGATCACAAGACGCTTCGCTGCACCAGTAACTCTGCAAGGATGGGGCAGAGTTGAGGGAGGAGGGTAGACGGTGCTTCTCTCTCTAAGAACTCTGAGGCGATTCAGCAGCTCACATATGAGTCTCTGCACCTTCCTCACAAGCCGAGGAGGAACTACCAAGTCTCCACGACCATATGCTTTAGTGCACAAAAAATTCCCACCTGAAAAAACCCCAATCTCAGAGAATTGGGGGTTGGAAAGAAGCTTTAAACTGAATGGGAATCTAGGGTCTAAATGTCACACTTAACTGGATTTTAATACTTCAGAGAAAGATGGCTTACTTAATTCCTAAAAACTGCAGAAAGGATAAATATCAGGAAAGCTCGATTAGGGGAAAGGAAGAGGGCCACAGGACAAGCCTGAAGGAAGCAGATGTGTGAGAGAGCACCACCGTCTCTTGATTTCCTCAGCAGGGTTGAGACACACAGACTTTCAGTTCCCACGTGCTGAGGTGCAATACCAGATGCTGAGTATGAACTTTTGGACTCCCAGCAGAGCTGGGCTTTGGATTCTCTAGCCTCATGGAGACATTACTCTAAGACCTCCACATAACCACCATATAAAGAAGGCGTAGGGTGTGAGAAGGAAACAATAACGCAGGAAGCCAGCAGTTTGCTGTCTACAGACTCGGAACAACTGGCATCCAAGTGCAGGAGCTTGTCCAGACCCTGGCAGACAGGCTTATCCGGCGTTCCTGGTAGGTCGCATCTATGCAGGGCCAAGGCAGTTTCCTGGGAACTGGCTATCCCAGGATATTCTAGGGCTGTTGGCCCAGGAGGGGAGGGGAGGGAAGAGGGTGGAGTGTGGCTGAAGGAGGCTGCCATGCTGCCATGGTTCAGGGGTGACTGGGCACTCACAGCTGCTCACTGTCTGTAAAGTGCAGATCCACCTTGAGCTGGAACTCAACTTCACTCAGAGCGTCTTCTACCTGCAAGACAAAGCCCGGAGATCTCAGCAGTCAGATAACAATCAAGTATAAACTTTAGCTGGTCTGTTTCTCAAATTAGAGGAACAAAATCTCACCAGAAACTGCCATTAATGTGTAGAGAAGAATCTCCTTGCATTCTGTATAAGCAGGCTATCTGGAAGTGTTAAATGAGAGAAAATGGTTTACATAGCCAGCTTGGTGTCTATATACATAGATGCATATATGTGTGTGCAAGTGTGTGTGTGCGGGAGTGTGTGTGTATGTGTGTCTCATTTTCAAAAAGTATTTACAAAGTGTCCTTATGATGTTTTTTAGGTGTCAACTATCAATTTGATGAGACCTAGAATCATCTAGAAGACAAGCCCCTGGCATATCTATGAAGGTTATGCAGTCTCTGGGCATGTCAGAGAGGAACAATCTAGATTAGGTGAACTGATGTGGGAAGACCCTTCTTGATTGCAGGTGGAGTCTTTCCCAGGACAGCGCTCCTAGATTGCATAGAATGGAGAACACAAGCTGAGAACTTGCACACACCTACAGTTCTCTGCTTTCTGATTGTGGATACGTGACAGGTGGATTCTCCTCTTGCCTCTGTGACCTCCCTGTCAGGATGGACTGGACCTTGCATTAGGAATCAAAATAAGTCCTTTCTCATTGAAGCTGCTTTTGTTGGGGTACTTTATCCCAGCAATTGGGAAAAACAAGACAATCTTTTTAAAATATATATTATTTATTATTTTATGTGTATGAGTGTATTGCCTGCATGTAGTGGGAGCACCTGTGTTGTGCAGTACCCACAAAGCTCAGAAGAGGGCACGGGATCACCTGGGACTGGAGTTACGGATGGTTGTTAGCTGCCACGTGGGTGCTGGGAACTGAACCCAAGTCCTCTGCAAGAGCAGCCAGTGCTCTTCACCATGAAGCCATCTCTCTAGCCCAACAGTCTTCATTATAAGACTTTTGGAAGTTTACTCCCCATTGGATCTGATCTGGATTCCAGGCAGTAGAGAAGAGCACTGTGGGAAGGGCTCAGCAGGGAGCTCCCCGTGACAGTGATGGCAGGAAGTCAGAATCGAAATGACCACCGATGCCGAAATGTCTCTGCGTGACTGGCATCATGGTGAACATGTGTCCAGGAGGAGGCTGGCGTGCAGGGTGGTTAAGGAATTTCCCAGGTGAATCAAGCTTCTTCCTGTCTGCCTTGAGCTTCACTGTGTAAAATCACAGCCGCTTCCCCTCATTTTCAGTCTGGGGCTTCATTTATCTTTTGCTTAAAAAATAACTCAGTGTTTCTATAGTAGGCCCACACTGTGGCTCCAGGTCTTCTTCCGTCACATTGTGGAGGCTCTGTATGCCAGAGACAGGACTGCGTTACCTGCATTCAGTGGACACACCTAGAATTCAGCACCCCTGTCATGGGACGCAGCCTCCTGCCTTCTGTGAAGCTGTGCCCTGCAATGGCTCTCTCCATTTCTACCATCCCATTCAGCATTTCTGATTACCATGGCTTGTTTTGAGCTTCTAAGCCCATTAGCCAAATCTCATCTCAGATGTTTTGTTTAGTCCCCATGGCATATCAAAAAGTGTTTGGAACAAGTTGGAAACATTGAAAATTCAGGTAATTTCATCATTGCATTGGAATTATAAGTTTTAGCTTCTGGAAAAAAATTAAAAATCCCTGGATCTAGCAAGCCTGGGCTAATACATGTTACCTCTGCTAAGATCAGATAATTCTTGTATGTAACACTGGTTCACTGTGTTCTCTGGAAGCTCTCATCTGCCCAAGGCCCTGGCTCTTTTCTTGCCATAATTCCTGGCTGATCTGTTCATCATCAAAGAATATACTACCTTTCAGTCAATATGGACTCCAACCTCCCAGAAGAGGGCCTAGTCACAAAGGCAGTGTAAAGGCACTTTGAGGATTAAAACTATTCTTCCACCCACACATCTACTTCAGCTTTGTGTTTCTGTAAGAATACACTCAGTGCATAAGGACAGATGCGGCCTCTCCAAAGGCCTCTCTGGAGAAATCTTCTTGGTTAAGCACAATTTACACAGAGGCACAGGGACAAAATTTATCTTTAGGTCTTCAGGGTTTAATATTTATTCTTTAAAACAACATTGAAAAGCTAATATTTTGCTGAATCCACGTGCTATAAATAAGTTCTCCTGACTTGTTCTGCTTAATCATGGATCTCGCTTCATACCCACAATGAAAGCAAGGCAGGTTCTCACCACAAGCTCCCTGGAAAACTGGAGAAGCAAGCCCTCAAGTCACCTTCCTGGCTGCATTTGCCTGGATACGCAGCATGCACCCCAAGCGCTAGCAATCACAGGCTGTGATTTTCTTGGAACTGTGGCTAGACCAGGCCTGGTTTGGTCTTCCCTAACATCTCAGTAAATCATACCTGCAAGATTCCTGCATAGACACGTCTCCTTAAGCACTATTCATAAGAGACAAGTCATTACATTCTATCAACAAATCAATGGAGAAGGAAAACGTGGGGGTGTACACATAAGTCTTATACAGGCAGTAGAATTTATTCAGCCAAAAGCAGGACAAAATTATATGATTTGCTGGAAGGTTGATGGAATTGGAAATTCAAAGGGAAGAATGCTACAATTTTCATATGTGGATCCTAGATTTTATAGATATGAATAAAATCACATTGATATTTACAATATGAAAGGATAAGTGGGATGTTCCAGGAAAACAGGAAGGTACTAGTGTGAGGGGAAGACAGGCGTAAGGTCCTTAACTCTGCTGAAGTGCATGACGTGTTTAAATGAAACGTCTTAGGAAGCCCGTCACGACATACAACGGATACATCCAGTCACAGCTACACAGGAGGAAGTCACTGCCTTTTCCAAACATTCATTCATGAGCAGCTGTCAACTATGCACCTGCACCTTGCTCAAACACAAACATACACAGATGCACAGGCACACACACACAGACATACACACATATACATACTTGACACTCAAGACATACACAGACATACACACACAGACATACACAGACATACACACACACAGACATACACACACAGACATATACACACAGACATATACACACAGACATACATACAGGAAGACACAGGCACATATATCCATAGATACACAGACATATACACAGAATTTCACACACATCTACTCAAAGACAAACACACTGAAACACAGACATGCACATGCATACACATACACATGCACACACAGATGTGGTGATCACACAGGCACACACACACACACACACACGCACACACATCCCTTTCCCATACCTGGTTTTATCTCACCTAAAGCATCATCCTTCTATCCCTGATGATCTCATTACCAAAAACAGTTTTAAATAGTTCAAATAATAAAATAAACTAATATTTACAAGTGTCTACATATTTATAATACTGTAATAAGCTAACTGCATTTGGAGAAAAATCATGAAGAAAGGTTATCCTGCTGCCATTCTGAGTGAAGACTCTGCAGCCCCGTGGGCAAGGCCACTTTCCTCGCCCAGGCTGGTCGTGCCAGCTGCACTGCTCCTTTGTGCTGGTTTCATGGTTGCAGCTGGGCTCCAGATGGTGCATTCTCTCCCTGACTCTTGCAACTCTAACCATCCCAGCACTTCTCTCCCCTTTGCTTCTCTCCCAGGGTCGCTGTCACCTGAGGGCTGCAAAGGCAGATTCTAAAGTCAGGTGGTGTGAGTGCAAATCCCTGCTCTACCAGTCAGGCCAACTCTCAGTTGTTTGTCGTCCATAAAATGAGAGTAGAGTACACTTCCTCCATCTCATTACAGTAGTGAACTGGTAGGTCTGGTGGGGTTTCCACAGGAAACAGTTAACAGTCGCTAGGACTTGGGAGAGAGCACTCTGAAAAGCTATAGATCACTGTGTGGCTAATTCACGGAAGAAAGCAGTCTAGCTAGCAGCAGAAGTGCGCTGATGTACGCTCAGAGAGGAAAGGTCTGGACACGGCGTGGGCAGCAGTGTCCTCTCAGAAAGCAGCGAGTCTACCCTCTTCTAAAAGCAGGAAGCCTCGGGGATAGAGAAGGGAGAATGAGGAAATGTGCACAAAGGGTTGACAAATCTCGAACACCGTCACTTACTGTGATTGTTATTATTTAGACTTTACTTCTGGGCCTGGCACATAAGAGACCCATTCTCCCACCAAGCCTACACACACCTCACTGCCTGTGTTTCAACCCAAGCTTTATGACTTTCTAGCAGTATGACCGAGGGGAATAACAGCTCTAAATCCCTGCACCCACATCTATCACATGGATGAAGAATGACTCTTGTCACATAGCCATGATTCAATGAGAAATGCTAAACGAAGCACTCAGCCAATATCTGCACAGCATCCACCTAACAAGCATGAGGTGCTACTAGTGGTAAGGTCAGTGTCATGGCCACTGCAGAGAATTCCCAGCTCCTATCACTCTCTAACAGAAGTGCTGCTTCCCTCGGCTACCATGGTCTGTCAGTGGGATCATCACCAAGATCACGGTCATCTTCCTGTGGAGTTTTCTCTGCAGGGAATCCCGCGTCTCCTAGACAGAACAGAACTCAGGTCTGTGGTTATTCTTGCCACCATGTGGCTCACATTTGACCTCCTCTGTCTGTTTACCTGTTGCTCTGGCACGCTCAGTTCACCAACACTCAGAGGGAAACTGAAGCAATCCCCTTCAGGCCTTTGGTCTCCTTTCCCAGGCTTGTGCACAAGTGGCCTTGGCCAGTCTCATCCATCTCCCTTCTCCATCCCCAAGGCTTCCTGCTTTTAGAAGAGGGTAGACTCGCTGCTTTCTGAGAGGACACTGCTGCCCACGCCGTGTCCAGACCTTTCCTCTCTGAGCGTACATCAGCGCACTTCTGCCGCTAGCTAGACTGCTTTCTTCCGTGAATTAGCCACACAGTGATCTATAGCTTTTCAGAGTGCTCTCTCCCAAGTCCTAGCGGCTGTTAACTGTTTCCTGTGGAAACCCCACCAGACCTACTTACCAAACTCTGAATCAGGTCATCACTGCCCCCCTGGTGTCTGCAGCACTAGGTCTGGGGTCAGCTGGAGAACCAATCTTTTGCACAAGCATTGCCAACATTCTGGGCAGTTCGTGCACAGAGGCCTCTCCCCGGAACTACGCTCCCCTTTCCAGGCCCTTTGCGATGCAGTCTTGTTCACAGTCAGTTTTGGCTGTAATGTTGTCTTCTCCCTCCTCGAGGTGCCAATCACCTTCTGTTAATCAGTGTGTCTTCTCGGCCTCGGCACTGGGAGCTTAGTCCCTACGTGGGCCACCATGAGCCACACCCAGAGGATGCGCGGTAAGTTTGATTTGCTAGGCACAGCCCCAGTGGCTTCCCTTCCTCTCTGTGTTTCTCTCTGTACTTGATAATTCTGTGGTAGGATTTCAGTGCATATGAAATTCACCCAAACTGACTCCAGTCACTCTTAACACTGTTAAGCATCTCAACGGACTCCTGGGCTGCTGTGTAGTTCTACACATACACACACACATGCACACACGCACACATGCACCCATACACACACACACATACACATGCACATATTTAGCATTTGTCACTGGCCACACAGCAGAGACCGATTCTTCTTCAGTGTGAGGGTTGTGTAGATGTGTTTAATCGTAATGTTTTCTGTCCACAGTAGTGCTGTCTGAATTTATGAACACATCTTATGGCCACTGCACTACAAACAACATTTTGGTTTTCAGAAGTAGATACACATGCATTTGAAAAGAGCTAATATAGTCATTCCAGTTATATAAAATTTCACATATATCCTTGTTTGTTACCTTCTGGGTCACCCCCAATACAATAATAAATCTTAAGCTTTTAGAGAAAAGTAACTTGACATGCAGAAAGAAAGAATGCATGGTGATAAACACATCCCCTATTCAATGGTAATACACCACAACCTCACAAGGTTGAACTTGACAAGTTCCAAACTGATAAAGACAGAACCCAGACTCTGACGCAATTAAGGTGGAATAATGCCAGACCCTGATACAGTTAAGGTGGAATGATGCCAAGACACCTGATGCATTTATCCCACAGTAAATGTATCGGGAAAGCACCAGTTAGAGTACAGCCTCTTGTATGCTACTTCTCTCCAGGATACAGCATGGACTTTGTGAGCATCAGTGAACTAGAGATGCATGGGTGAACTACAAAGGCGGGAAGTCCTCACTTCCCAGAACACGAAAGATGTGGGCAAGAAGCAAAGGGCTGAGGTCCAGGAAAATTATCACCTCATCAGGAGGAAGGCTGCTCTACCCCAGAGGGGGCTTGAGAGCTGGAATTCTCTGAGTTCTCCTAAGCCAGGGGCACTTACCATATATAAGCTCTTCCACTGTGGAAAAGCAGCCAGAATGTGGCAACAAGAATTCAAGATGGGACTCGGGGGATTAGAACTGGGGAGTTCCAGAGAATCCTTCAAAATGTGGTAATTTGATGAAGGAGAATTTTTCAGTCGAGTTTCTAGAAAAATCACTAGTGTGCCAATGCCTCTGAGTGCTAGTCCTGCTGTCCCCTCTCTGAGATGTATTCCCCATCTCTCTGTCTGATGGATTCTTAACACATGCATCTGAAAGCCGGCTCCTTTTAGAATGGTTGCCTTGGTCATCCCCCAGTTCTTTCTTCATGTGTGAGGTCTCTTGATATCTTTCTACCTGTGATCAGTGGATCACACCTGCTAAGCAAGTCACTTGCTTGTTATAAGCTTACATGCTAGCTTGAGCTATCAACCCTTCAAAGATAGAGGCCCTCAAAGCCTCCTTCACTTCTGTCTTAACAAATGGTCCAACCTAGAGCCCTGAAATGAGCAGGAAATCTGAAAGCCTCTATTGAGAGTCACGGGCAGTGTGCCTATGCAGAGCTCACATGAGCAAGCGAGGAGGGCATGGAACAGAAAGTCTACAGTGGACATTGCTTCATCTGAGACGCAATGGAACCAGCAGGTGTCTGACTGGAAGGGCGAAAAAAAGCAGGCTGGCAAGTGCTCGGGGCCACAGAACCCCATATTCCTGTGGCTTTCAGAATAAAGTCCACACTTCTTCTTCACTCATCCTGAACCCAGCTACGAGAGGGGACAACAGTCAAGAGGAAAAGTCACTTGTGGCTGGCAGGAGACCATGACTTACCCTTTCACCATCTAGGAGCAAATGAGCCCGGAAGACCATGGCATCGTTTATGGACACCTCCTCATTCCTGTACAAAATCTGGATGACCCGGCTGTGCACAGCATTCTCGTGGACACAGGCTGAATGCAGGCTGTTGCTCTCTGCAAAACAAAACCACCAGGAGCTATGAACTCCAGGACAGTCCTGGGCTGACAGCCCATCAGGGGTCTGCCTAGCTTTGGGATCCTTTGGGTCCCAACCTGCATTACAGATTCCAAAGCTTAAGATGACCCCAAATTACATCCATCATGGGAAGAGCTCGGCTCACTGAGGCAAGCAGTCTCTCAGGAAACCTTGTCTTATTCAATGTCTTATGGGCTCCATGGCCTTGGCAAAGTCACTCTTGCTGTGAGCAGTATTCTGAGCTGGAACCTAGTGCGTGCTAGACCCTCACCCGATCACCTTCCCCTTCTTCTTCCAATGAGAACAGGAAGAGAGTGGGAGAGACACCCTTCCTTCCACAACACCTCCTAGTGCCCACATCCATCTCTCACTAAAGTTCATCCATCATGTATGATCTGAGGAATGCTCAGACTTAGATTATAGGTAAGCATCATATTCTAATTCTAGTGCATATCACATGCTTTAATGAACTATGCTGTCTGTTCTTCAGTGTGCTCTATGCTATAATCCCTAGGTAATAGTTCAATGTTGAGTTTAATTTCAAGTGAAAGAGGTGATTGAGAAACCTTCCTGCACCCACTTCCCTGGGTCATTATGGGCGTGAAATACACAAACTTCTACTGATGTTGACCACTTCACCATGAGAAATCACCTTAACTTACAATCAAAAATATCAATGTGTACAGAAAGCAATGGTTATTCATTCATAATAACTTCCAGCTACATAAAACTTTTATCTTCCAAAGAACTTTTCAAATGTGTCCTTTATCTTAACTCTCAGAGAAAAGTCTTAAGGCAAGTCTACCACAGTAACTAATGCCCCCCTGAAAAAGAAACCACTCATTTCTTCTACAATGTGAGGGTGCAGTGGAAGCTTCTAGTCTGCCACCTCAGAATAGGTCTTTTCAGAATCTAGCCATGCTGGCATCCTGGTCTCAGACTCCCAATCTTGGAGCTGGGGAAGAAGAATTCTGTCAGTTACTAGCTAGTTAGATTATGATATTATGTTTAGCAGACGTGACTAAGAACTGCCCATGGCAAGGCACTGCATGTGCTTGTCCTAGCCACTGTGAAACAGAAAACAATGCCTCCGGTAAGTCAACGAAACTCACTGATTCCTATCGAAATACCAGTACTCTATGAAACACAATGGGAATTAAATAAGGTTGGAACACACGAGTTAAAAAGTAGCAAGAGAGTCTGCATAAGAAGCCAGGAAAACTGCCCAAGGGTTTGTATATCACCCCAGGTAGGGTGAGCGCCTTGGAAATAAGGACAGAGAGGACCAGTGTGGCCTTCCGACGCATGGTAAATTCAAGCAGCTGCTCTGGTAGCTTGGAAGAGAAAGCATGTATAATCCCACGCTGCTTGCATGGCCTCTAAGTCATAACTGCTCTATGCACATGGCTGGGAAGGAGACAAAACCACAGTTTTAACGCAGCTCCAGAGAGACCTTTTGTGTCCACATTGACACAGATTTAAATACAATCTGTTCTGTGTACAGAGTCTTCTGTTCTCATTGACTATCCTCCCCTTTCACATCCCCTTGCCCCATCAGGACCTGGTTGATGTATAAGCCAGAGTAACAGCACAGAAGAGGATGGATGGGGTGAATGCTCTGAAGGTCAGTGGCATCAACCGTCTGCTACCAGGAGGGACAGCTGGCAAAGCTGCTCCATTTGATTCCTTTCATAAGAAGTGACATCATCTTTTATAGTAGCGGTTTTCCATTTGAAAAATGGGCATATCCACACTAATCTCTTGGAAGTGATGTGACTATAACATCAAACAGATCGGGATCTCGTAACCTGGCACATCCAGGCCTCTATGTACACTACGGTGACTGTTTAGTTGTGCAAGAGATGATCTTCTGAGTACTTCCTGTTGAATGAATTTCCACCAGACTTGACTTTAAGGGAAATGAATATCCTCTGATTGACAGGAGACGGTAAACTAGACTACAAGAACCTAGTTACCTATACTCAAGACCCCAAAGTCCCACAATGCTCCATTAAGCCAAGGACAGGGTACTTAGCAAGGTCTAGAGACTTGGTGTCATTTTCTGTCTCTATTGAGCAAGGTACTATGCGTGTGTTTCTTTGAAAGGGATGGCTCACCAATCAAAAGACACCATCCATCTCTGGTGGTGAACACCACTGAGATTGCTCCACCCCATATACCTCACTGGGATTCTGTCTTCCCAAATGAGACAATCCAGATCTGGATGCTCCCTCTTCTGACATCCTGAAAGGACTAATGCTTTCTTCTCAGCAAAGCTGCCGGAGAGGTGGCCCAGTGGTTAAGAGCACCGACAGCTCCTGCAAAGTACCCGGGTCCCATTCCCAGCACCCACCCATAACTCCAATTCCAGGGGATGTGACACCCTTGTCTGACCTCCATGGGCTTTACGTGACACAGGTGTGATTACACACATGCAGGCAGTATACTCACACACATAAAATTTAAAAAAAAATTGTCTTCTTCTCCATGCCAGGGACAGTATCATGTGTAAGGAAGAGTAGGAATTTTAGGAAAATAAAAATGTGGAGGAAAAGGATGGGGGATGAGACTGGGAAAGAAGAGCAACTGTGGAGGAAGGAGAACAAGGCAGAAGAAGGTAGGAGTCCTTCAGTGGCCCAACTTCTAAAGAAAGTGTCTGGATTTCAGGTCAGAGAGCAAGAGTACAAACAGTTTAGGTCTTGATATTTTTCTGCCCTAGAATAAATATTCAGCGTATCATATCTATATACCTCTAATGTTCAAATTCAGACAACGAACTTCCATTGTTGAGAGACACTTGCCCCCCACACACCCCTGAAGGTTCCTGAAAGCTCAGAAGACAAATTTCTGACCAAACAGGAGCCTGAAGCCAGCAGAACCCTCACTGCTCCTGTCCTAGGTGACATGGCCTTGGCTCTGCCCAAAGAATCAAGTTAGTAAATGATCAAAAGTCTGAGAGACATTTGCCAGGTCCCCAGGTAGGTGAGATGTGTGACATTCCCAAAATAAAATACTAGTAATCTGCCTGTGAATTTTCTCAAATTGAGCTCACGGTCTGTGAGGAGCCTGGCCCCCAAACTCATTCCGAGACAAAGTGAGTGGAAAAGCCCCATTCGTTCATAAGTCCCTCCAAGTCAGGATCTTGCATAAGGAAGCTGCTAAAACAGCATCTCCTTTAGGTATCTCTAAATTCACCCTCACCGTGATTCCAGATGCTCACCCTTGGGCAGGTCACTGAAAGCTCAAATGACATGAGAAACATGTCTTGTGTGATTTCTAGGAAGTGCTGAATACAGAAGTGTGTGCTTTTAACTGCAACATTCTCAAAACTCAGATTTCCTAGTAGGAAAAAAAATAAGTATCATGATTACTGCACACTGCTGATTCCAGCTGTTTCCAGGGAAGGCAGAAAGCCACCTGGAAGCCTATTATCTTTTCCCAATCATTTCAATGAAGATGCACAAAGATAGACACCTTGAGAAGTAAATTCACAATGTGGTATGAGTGGAATGAGCTGACAGAACCACAGCATATGCTCTGCCAATCTGGAAGACATGGCCTCAGTGCCCCCTCTCGGGTGAAACCAGGAACCCCTGGGTGAGATGGATCCATGGTCCCTGTGGCTGGCTTGGTATGACATTTGGGACCACTTTAGGAAGGTGACAGAATTTCCTCAAAGAGATATTAGCATATGGTGTGGAAGAGGCAAAGAGAACTCATTCTGAGAAATGACAGAAACAAGAAATGCTAAAGCCCAAGAGGACAGCTCTAGATGCCCTCAGTGGTTCAGGTCCTCCTTGGTAAAAGGCTTGTTTGCTTCCATCATGAAGTTGGAAGTCTTGTGACCTGCCTTAACCTGAAGGGAGATCCATGGCTGAATACGTCAGCTGTGGGCTGTGTCTGTGTGTTTTGCTGTTTTAACAGATCACCACAGATTGGTAAGTTTATACTGAACAGACATTCATAGGCAGAGTTGTGGCAGCTGGAGTGCACATCAACATGTCTTCTTCTGGCAAGGGTCTTCTTGCTCTGTTTTCTCAAGGCAGGAGGCAGAAGAGACAAGAGGCAAAAGTGACAAATCTGGCCTTTTGTGGTGCTAGTTACCACACCGATAATTGTAGAGTCATCATAGTTTGGTTATCTCCTAAAATCATACCTCACAACATTGTTACCATGGCAACTAAATTTTAGCATGAGGTTTGGAGGGATCAAGCATTCAAAACATAGTAGTTATCTAAAGAGTTATAACCTAGAGGCTGGAGAAATGGCTCAGGAGTCAAAAGTACTACATCACAGCTAAAAATCATCTGTAACTCCAATTCCAGGGGATCCAATATCCTCTTCTGACCTCTGGGGGTTTGCACAACGTAAGTGTGCCTACCTACGTGCAGGCAGTACAGTCACACTTGTACCCATGAAAATCATATTTGAAGAGAGTTATAACCTGAAAGCTTGGAGCAGGGACTGCAGGGACAAACACAGACATCCAGATCCACAAGGAGCTCCCACTTTGTTGTGAGAAACTTCAGGACTCTACAGATGTTCACTTCCATAGATGTGTGCCAGTGAGATGGCACACAATGGACTTCATGAGGTCCCTTCTCTTCCCGTCGGACATGCAGAAGCAGAGATCTCTCCACAGGGTAAACTGGGGCTTTATAGACACATGAGATGGGGAAGGTACCATTTTTACTAGCAAGGTGGGCAATTACATGTAATATCTCCATAGTACTTCAGTTTTTGAGGCCCATCTTTATTCATTTGTATTTCTGATGCTGTGATGGAAACATTGAGGGAACTTATAAAAGGAAGAGTTTATTTAGCTTATGGCTCCAAAGGGCCAAGAGTCCATCATGGCGGGAGGCATGGCGGCAGAGGTGGCGGGAGTAGACACAGAAGCTAAGTCTCACATCTTAAAGCAGGCACAGGAAGCAGCAACTAGAAATATGACAAGGCTTAAGAACTCTCTAAGCCCACCCCCAGTGACATGCTTCCTCCAGCATGGCCACATCTTCTAAGCTACCAATTGGGGACAGAAAGTCCAAATACTTAGAGCCTATGGGAGACGTTCTCATTCAAACCACCACAACATCTCACTGGTGACACAACCATAAAATTGCCATTATTAAACATTTTATTTCTACTCTGCTGTAGAGAGAATGCTGCTCGTTCTGTGTCTATGGGCATGGATGTAAGTTTAGGTCTTACATATAATTCAAGAATAATACATGCTATGACTTTTAATAAAATTCATTCATGCACTAACTATCTCCTACTCGCCCACTGTATGCGAGGTCTTAGGCAGAGGACGGGGTCGGCAGTGAACAGTACCATAGGTTCCTGAGGGTATTCTGCGTCACGCTCACTTCCATAGAAGAGTCTGTTCAGTTCCATGCCAGTCCTCCTCATGAATGCCCTACGCTTTGACACTGCACTCTCTAACATCTCACAAAGGCTAGGTGAATTTTTTTAATTAAATGATAATTTATGCTCAGCAAACTGAACTGGAACACAGGTACTTTATTAACCATGTTTCATAAAAATCATTTTGTAATATTTTTAGAGATGATTTTATTTTTAAATTTGTTTTATCGAGTATTTTTTTTCCTTCTTTTTCATATGATAACATGATGCTTGGTATACAGCAAATGCTCAATAAAATTTCATTTTTATTAATTTACCATTTGACAGCCATGCACATGTATATAATGCCTTCTGGCCACATGCAGCCCTTTACCCTGTCTTTTCTCCTCCCATCCCAGCACATCCCCATCCCACTTTCATGCCTTTTGGTTTGTTTTGTTTAGTGTGTATGTGTGTATGTGTGTGTGTGTGTGTGTGTGTGTGTGTGTGTGTGTGCGCCTGTGTATAGAAGTGAGGCTGTCTCCTGGAGTATGAGTGATACACATGTCTACATCTTTGAAGACAATGATTTCCTCTACACGAACAGAATGCGCCCCTGGGTAGAGTGGGGTTCCCGTCATTCCCTCCCATTTATGACTGAACACTTATAGTTTGCATAACTTCTCTATAGGACCTAGCTTGAGATCTGTCTGACCTAGTTCCAGACCTTTTATATGCTTTATATATATATATATATTGAGAACACTCATGATCATAGAATTTGTTACATTGTTAGTGTTGAAAGTCATAGATAACAGCATGGTGACTACAAATCCTGTTTCTTTCTTTTTTTTTTTTTAGGTATTTTTGAGACAGTGTTTCCCTGTAGCCCCAGACGGCCTGGAACTTGCTATGCAGACCTGGTTTTAAACTCACGGAGATCCTCCTGCCTCTGCCTCTGGCCGTGAGTACTGGGATTCAAGGTGTGCACCAACCACTCCCCTTTGTTTCTTTTCTATCCTCAAGTTTTTCTATTCCTTATAACATGTTTATCTGATCATTCACTATTTAATCACATAATCATGCTGACATAACAAATATAATTCTGTTTCTTTTCTTTTAATTTTATTATCTTTATTTTGTGTGATTTAGTATACTGACTACATGTATGCAAGTGGACCCATATCATGTAATGCTTACAGAGGTCAGAGAGGGCATTGGATCCCCTGGAACTGGAGTTACATATGGTTGTTAGCCACTATATGAGTGCTGGGCCCGGAACCCAGGTCCTCTTCAAGAGAAGCCAGTGGTCTTCCCAGTTGAGCCAACTCTCCTGCCCCACTATTCTGTTCTTGATACTTAAATGACAAAGCAGACTCTTGACATTTAACCCAGAGAACTAAGTTCCGAAAGAGAACTTGCCAAAGTTCTCCAACACCAATGGAACTTCTTGTAAATTCGGCAATTCTAATATGCAGAATTTCTTACTCCTAGCTTGCTCTGCAAGAAAACTCATTACATGGCCTGGCAGAAACTCATGTTTATAGGAGAGCAACTAAACCACAGAGCCCAGTTAAAGCACCATTTCAACTTCTGGCAATAAGCAAGGGCTGCTGCTGCAATTTCCCAGTGAGTGTTCTCCTACCAACACTGAATGGGTTTAATTACTTAATTATAAGCCACAGTGACCTGCCTATTAGATAGAGCCCAGTAATCCAGCACTTGATAACACTTGATTAGCCAATAATGTGTATTGCTTTAACATTGCAAAGGTAAGAGGCTAGCGGGAGGCCTGGGGCGCACTCTCATCCTCCTCCAGCCACCAGCAGAGCTTTCTTCAGATGGCTCCCCACTACAGAGCAATCTCAAGTATTTCAATTTGCATTTCAAAAACAGAGTTCAGTGAATGGTCTATACCTTATGATTTTGTAAGAAGAAAAATACAGATCCGAGTTGAAAGATGTGAGTTTTCTCTCAGCCTTGCCATTTATAAACTGGGTACTTAGGAACAACGAACTCATCAGTCTGAGCCTCAGTTTCCTCAGCCATGAACTGTGGCTGGGAGAGTCCCATCTTGCCTGGGGTTGGGAGGGTGGACTGTAAGATCTATCAAAGTATGGACACAGGGAAACAGGAACTAATATGACTATCACTGTTATCAGATGCAGAATTATTCTGTTTTGTTTAGAGACAAGGTCTCTCTGTAGCCCAGGCTGGCCTGGAACTATGTAGATCAGGCTGGTCCTGTTCTCACAGAGATCCCTCTGCCTCTGATGGGATTAAAGGCCCGCATACCATGCCTGTCCTAACTACACAGAATTTTACCAATAGATCTCATGAAAGAATGGGAGGGGTCTTCAGTGAAAGAAAGCAGGCTGTATGTAGGATGGGGCGACTGCCCGGAAGGAGTGGGGAGATGGCTGCTCACACCGGAAGGCTCCAGAGGAAACTTTCAAATCCCCCATCCTCAGTTCATTTACAGATAAAAGCAGCACCAGCAATCATGGTACTGCAGGCTCAGCCTCTTCCTCGTGGGAACATGAGTTCAGCCCCTCTCCCACCTCACTTGGGCCTTTTCTCCTCTTTGTCCATCTCCTGCACCACTGTGTGAGACCCCAGGTCACAGGCCCAGTGTTCTTCCCCTTCATGAACTGTGCTCCATCCCTAGGGGATCTGGGTTATTTCTAAGAGTCAATATATGCTCCACTTCTCAGTGGGCATGGCCCCTATGCATTGGCCTTTGTGTCAGAGATAGCCCATGACCCTAAAATGTCCAAGATAGAACTCTCTTTGTTTCCCAGACATGAGCCTCTCAGGGCTTCAGGATCAAACACATCGTGGTCACTTCTCAGTCTTCCTTTTCTTTCATATCCATAATTCAACCAATACAAATCCTAATTATTCTCATTAGAAGTGAAGTTCTGAAAAATCTGATTCTTTTGATGTTCTTTAAAATTTTTCTTCCATATTAAAAATGTTTGAGATGAGGTCTCATACAGCTCAGGCTGACCTTGAACTCATTATACAGCTGAGCATGATTTTACACTATTGAGCCTCCTGCCTCTGCTTGCCAAGAGCTGGAATTACAGGTGTGCACACAATACTAAAGGTTGAAGACTGTCCTTTCTCCTTCCATTTTTGCAACCCTTTAGCTGCTGACATAAAACACAAACCAGAAACCATTACCCTCCCTGCACTTACAAGATTGGAATGGCTTGCTGTGGTTTAGTTTGCCCTGAAGTGGCTGTGAGGACTTAAAACAGAGCCGCTGTTCTATGTAGTGTCCGGGCCAGGCAAATATTTATAAAATGCATGATTGACCAGTGCTCCAAGTGATCTAATCCAGAGTGTTTGGACGTGGGGGTTACTGACATCTGTGGAAGTGAGCTGAGTGTCAGATGGAGTCGTATACCGAGGCTGCCTCTCTTTCCTGGTAAGTCCTCTCTCGTTGACCTGGAGTCTACACTGACCCATACTCTCTTGCAAACAAGTAGGCATGAAGTATGCCTGACATACACAGCATGGGGCTTTCTGAGAGGCGTGTAACAGCCAGAACTCCATCTGCTAATCCTGCACACACACACACACACACACACACACACACACACACACACACACACAAATAAATTATCAAGATACTCAGCAAAAGTGAAACAAAGAGCCTTGCTTCTATGATTCAAGCCTTCCTGAACCATCTGCCTCAGCCATATGCTTCCCCAAAGAGCTAAGTTTATCTGCAATTATAGCTAATCAAACATTTGTAAGAGCTACAGTGCTCCTGCCCAACTGTGCATGTTCCAGGGAGCACGGAGCAGCCCTCTTGCTCGTGGTGACCTTGGCCTAGGACACTGAATACAAGGGACAAGTAGAGACTGAAGATCCCACACACAAATAGCACAGGGCCCACAGCCACCGCTGAGGAGGCAAGACCAGGTGGTTGCTGTTTTTATCTTCCGCAGATACAGAGTTCTACTGGCTGGCCAGCACTCATTTCAGGGCCTGAGCCAAGCCTGACCTGCCCGAAAGATGGCAGCAGCTCCAGGTCCCCTGCAGGGGCTGAGCCCAGCTCTGCCCAGTCCACACTTAGAGGAGCTGTCTTGTCCCAACACACTTATCTGGCCTCTCTTGATGTGCCTCGTCTTTGCTCTACCGGTTCACTCCCTCTTGTGCATACACCTGGCTCAGCCGAGGAGGTGCAGGACCATGAGGAAACAGAGTCTCACAGACTCCCACGACCCTGCTCATGTGAACTTAGAACAATGGTCAGCATGCACAAGACCCATGCCAGCTCAACCAGACAAACACCAGCATGGAACTGGGGAAATGATGAGGAATCACTGGAGCTGATCACCACTGAGTGAGGGAGAGCTGATCTTCTTTAAGGCAGTGATGCTACACAGGCTAAACAGGCTCCACTGGATGAACTCACATTGAGGAACATCTGAGTACATAAACTTGACTTAATAGGCCTTAATATATGTGACAGAATGCATTAAACTCTGTGGGTGGGATACGGGGTATGCTCGGAAAGTGCAGGACAGCGTTGCCAGCGGCTCATCCCCACTACCGCAAATGAACATTGCCTCCTACTCATGCAGACGAGGTCCCTGCAAGCCAGGGGCCCCATCCCTACAGCTGCAACTTTAAGCTCTCATTCGCTCATGCTTTCCCTCTAAATTTCAGGCTGTGCTGAGCCTCTGTCCTTCAAGACAGCAGAGGGTCACCTCCATCTTTCCCTACGTCTGTTGAGGGGTGACAGACGCCGACGACTGTACATGCAGTAGCTTTGCAGTGGAGTTTGGGTTTATTCCCAGGTCAGTTCTCTGATTCTAATTCTCGACTCCCTTGAAACTACCAGACTCTCCTTGTTAGTCTAAATGTCTTAGAGTCCCCACACAGTAGGTGGCCTAGTTTCTGAGGTCACCTCACTCAGACCTGTCCTTGGTTGAGCCAAATTGTTAATTTACCACTAGATAACAGATAGCTAAGAATGGAAATATTTCTAGCACACCTCCAACCACACTCTGACCACACTCTGATATGCTTCTTTTCTTTTAAAATTTATTTTCATTTGATGTGTATGAGTGTTTTACCTGCATGTATGTAAGTGTACAATATGCATGCAATGCTTAAGGAGGCCAGGAGAGGGCATCAATACACCTGGAACTGGAGTTATGGTTATTAGGTACCACATAGGTGCTGGGAATTGAAGCTGCGTCCTCTGCAAGAGCAACCAGTCCTCTTAACCACTGAGCCATGTTTCCATATACTTCTTGGCCCTCTTAGGCCCCTTCTTCATCTGAAGTTCTCTAAGACACCATCACCAGGTCCTGGGAACTGCTGAGTCTTTCTTTGATAGCTCCCACTTACTGGTGCCATCATTTCAGTGACCACAGTCTAAGCATCAGTGCAAGGCCTGAAGTCTTCCCATTTTCCTGAGCTACCTCAAGGCTATCATGAAGTAAGTTCCCCTGACCTGCCTTCTCTCCCATGACAAGCTGAAGCCCTCTGAAGCCATGGGCCTACATTTTCTCTACATCAGAATGTTTCTGTCAGATATTGAGGTTGTGCAGACATAAGAATAACAATTATAGCTGTTGGGCACCATGGCCTCTGACACTCGTCCCTTTGTGAGCTATTGTGTACAAGATCAGAGCACTGCTCACCCTTGCTGATAAGGTTTGAGTCGGAAATATCCCTTACAGATTCACATTTTGAAAGTTTCATTCCCATCTGCTAGTGTTAAACCCTAGGAGAGCCTGTCCCGAGCAGGCAAGTTAGAGAGGCAGGCACTTGGGGCTCTATTATACTTGGTCACTTCTTGTCACTGTCTCTCTGCTTCTTGAGCCACCATGGTGCACAGCCTCCACCACATATTCACAGCACCATGCACTCAGCAGTTCCATTATGCCCCCTCCCCTGCCAGAACGGAGCAGTTCCATTAACACCCCCCATCCCCCACCCCCGCCAGAACGGAGCCTCTGAAACACTGAATCAAAATAAATATTTCCTTCTTTATATTGTTTCTCTCAGGAATTTGTCATGGTCGTATATAAGACTAACTAATACCTTTGGCTTCACGATTTCGGGACTTCTCCAGGCCAGGCCAGCTCTGCACAGTGTGGACCGTGTCCTCTTCCTATCCTTGTGTTCTTCCACCTCCTGTTTATGCATATACCTGTGTGAGCTTGGCAGAGTCAGCCACGCAGCTCAGCACCCCTGCCACTGGACCAAAGAAAACATGTACTCTTGATGACTGAGGGGTGTCAACTATTTTAAATACTCAATTTTTTCTCCTAGATGTGATCCTGTCCAATGATATTTAAACGTACCCATTCCATAGTGAGTTTCTCATTGGAAACAGAACACACAGGAAGGCCAACCCTCTTGCCCCACCCCACTGCCTTCTGACTCCAAGGGGGTCTCCCCTGGCTGCTCCCGTCAGCACCCCAAATCAAGTGTGTCTCCGGTGTATCCTCAAACATGTTTCTATCCAGCGACTAGTGATCTACGTGTGTGAAAAGAAAACTCCAAGAGATCTGTCAGTCTGCATTGAACTCCCTTAGTGGGCAGCCTCCTGGAAACACTCGCTAAGCCTGACAAGGCACTAATGTTTCTCTGATCTCACTCCCTGGGGTGCTCCTCTGCCTCCTCCTCAGTCTTTATCCTGTGACCTAAGGGGCCTGTCCCCCTGCAGACTATTTCTGTCTCCCTGCAGACTGTTTCCTGCCCCCTGCAGGCTATTTCCTGTCCCCTGCAGACTATTTCCTGTCTCCTGCAGACTATTTCCTGCCCCCCTACAGGCTATTTCTTGCCCCCTGCAGGCTATTTCCTGTCCCCCTACAGGCTATTTCCTGCCCCCTGCAGGCTATTTCCAGTTCCCTGCAGGCTATTTCCTGCCCCCTGCAGACTATTTCCTGTCCCCCTGCAGACTATTTCCTGTCTCCTGCAGGCTATTTCCTGTCCCCCTGCAGACTATTTCCTGTCCCCGGCTGTTGTGTACATTTGTTTCTTCATATCATGAATATCACTTGGCATGTGCCCCACTTTGTCTTCCTGTTGCTGTGATAAACACCATGACCAAACAATGCCTTCAGGAGGAAAGCTGTAATTCAGCTTGTGGGTCAGAGTCCATCACTGAGAAGCCAGGGAAGGAACCCGGAAGTCGGACCTGAAGCAGGGACCCGGCAGATGCTGCTTACGAGCTCGTACCCTGGCTGGCTCAGCTACTTTTCTTATTAGCTCAGGCCCACCTGCTTAGGGATGTACAGCCCATAGCCAGTTAGCAATCAAGAAAACGTCCCACAGACATGTCCACAGACCAATATGATGTAGGAAATTCTTCAACTAGGTTTCTTCTTTCAGGTGCCTCAAGGTGACGACCAAGGTTAACCATTACAGCCTGGACTGATTAAGCTCTATTCTGACCACAGTGTAACTCTATGAGCACAGCTTTGCTGTGTCTGTGGTGAATTCTCCACATGAAGTGATTTCTGGCCCATGAGCATATGATAAAAAAACTGTATCCCTAGTTCAGATTTTACTTCCAAATTCAAGACTTATAAGCTAAATTATCTACTTTAAAGCTGCTAAAATCTTTCAAAGGCAACATAGATAATTTATGTATTTTAATATTTTGATAGGCTTAAAAATAAGCTATCTATTTGGAAGACAGCAAGAGAATTATGTCTTTCCATGGATCTAGCAAGTGATTTTCAAATATGACATGCTATGATACAGCAGACATCATATGTGAAAGAAAGAATTGATACTGGGCTTCAAATTCTAATTTTCTAAGACACTGCCAAGAAAATGAAGAGAGGAGTCACATTGTTTAAAATAAAAATGAAAGAACTCATTGATAAATCAGTGTTACCTGAAATCTCTTGAAATTCAAGAATAAGGAAATAATCCATGGTAAAATGGGGCAAAAGCTCTTAACCTCCACCTCCTTAAAGGCACATGAGCACAGGAAGGATGTGTCTGACGTTCAATATGGACAAAGAATAGAGATTAAATACTACTACCATCCAGTTAGAGTGTCTAATATCTAAAGTTCTGACAGCACCAAATGCTGGACAGGGTATGGACCAATGGGAATTCCCATTCCTCACTGGTAATGCAATTGGGCTTGCTATTTCGGAAGAGAGTTTGGTTCTGTCTTCAAAAGTAAGCACTTTCATACTATGGAACTCATCAGTCAACACTCTTTGTATTTATCAAACAGGTGGAAAGTTATGTCTACATAAACCCATAGGCTTTATTCACTTTTGCCTAACTTGGAAATAATCATATCTTTCATCAGATGAGTGGATAAGCAAACTGATTTAACCAGAATATAGGGTATTATTCATGGTGTTGAACCATACAGAGGAGAAAACATCCACACATGTGTCTACAGATTGTGATTTTAGCTGTAGGGCAATCTGAGACAACAAAGTGCCAGTAGTTCTTTATGTGTTGGAGGGAACAACAGGCTAAGGAGGTGCAGAACAGATGGTATTTAGGGCAATTAAAATGGTTTGTAAAATACTGCTGTGGTGAATCATTGGAGTATATCTCTGTCCACACGTAATGTACCACCATGAGCTCCAATGTAAGTGCTGGTCTTTGAGTAACAATGACAGGCCAAGGTTGGGTCTCCTGTTGTAAGATGAACACCACTTGGATGGGGCATATCTGCTGATAATGGGAGAGGCCTCTGCTTGTGGGAGAAAGCGGGTGTGGGACATCTCTGCACTGCCCCTTCTTTTCGCTGTCAGAGCTATAAAACCAGTCAATAAATAAACTCTCTATACCCTCACCAGTAAATGGGATTTGATGTTCTTCTTTTCCAGTATTCTCTGTTTTAGTGGATTCTCTGTCACCCAGCCTCTGGGTTAGACTGGAATGTGAGTTTCCCTGGGACATCCTTTAATTCCCAGTGTCTATGAGCACTCCCCCATCAAGTGGCCCTACCACACTTCATTTCAGTCTTCAATGAGCTTGATGAAGCTCTCCCTGCTTCCCACCTGGACAGCTCAGTGACCTTCCAGCTGACCTCTTCTGCAAATGCTTCACAATTTTCCTGTGAAACTTTCCCCTATCAATATGTAGAGGGGATTGAACTGCTTCTGGACAAAACTTCATTGTCCTTCAGTATTTTGCAGAAAAAAATTCCTCATGTAGACATAAAGTTTATACTTAAAACTCCCTGACCCTCCAACTCCAACCACTCCAGGATCTGTTCTCGCTCCCTGCTGCCACACACTGGCCTGCCAGCTAACCTGTCCATGTCACCTTCTAATGCATGCTCCCCTTCCAGCAACAGTGCTGCCTGCTTTGTGGGATGAAATGACATCTGCCCACTCCTTCCTGTCCTTTCATACATCCCCAGAAAGGCTTCTCCGAGATCCCTGACCTGGTCAAGCATCTCTCTCAGCTTTGTCACACTGCTTTATATAGAAACAAATTCATGTGATGATTTGCATAACTGCCTCCAGTTTTGGACAAGGTCCATAGTGAATGCAAGGTTCATTTAGTCAAGCAAACCTCATACCTCGTATATCACTTTGGCGTTGAGAGAAGATTATGTGTTTGGCGGGGGGTATGTGCTCATTTGCACAAAGGCAGAGCCCAGAGGAGCACCTCCAGTGTCTTCCATTGTTGCTTTCCATTGTCTTAAGACAGGGTCACTGTATATATCCACATGCTGTGTGTGTGTGTATCTGTATGTACGTATGCATATGTATATATATATATGTATATATATACTATAGATGTATATATGTAACATATATACCACATATATGTATTGTCCTATACTCTCTCAATGGATAGATGATACATACATCAATAGACAAGTAGATAGACATAGTTTTAGATTTTAAACATTGTAAAAAAAATCCCACTGACCTCTTTACTTTTTAAGAATAGGGATTTCTTCTGATTTGACTATTCTATTAAGACCAATAAAAATACAGAAAAGTCAATTTGTTCACTTGATGCATTGAAAGTTACTAACTAAACCAACAAAAATTCAGAGACCTAATTCCTTGACTCCACTCATTTTTAAAGTCTCTGAGATTCCAGGCCTTCTTTTGAAAAAAATACAACGCCAGCTTGTTTCTAAGATGGCTATGGGGTGTGTAGAGTGACATCTGCGAAGGGTCTAGTATACTGCATGGTGTATCCAGCTCTATGGCCAGGGGA
Source organism: Eospalax fontanierii (assembly GCA_035773235.1). Lineage (NCBI taxonomy): Eukaryota > Metazoa > Chordata > Mammalia > Rodentia > Spalacidae > Eospalax > Eospalax fontanierii. The sequence continues at coordinate 76,880,162 of CM069532.1, forward strand.
AATTTCTTAGCTGTATGGCTATGCATCCTTGAATGCATGGGTCAGCACTGGAATGTATTTCAGAAGGCTGAGGCAAAGTGAACATTTACTTCAAGGGAGATAAAACAGGAGCATTCGTTTCCAAGAGTCATGATTTTTATTGCACCTTAAACTTTAACAATATAGACCTGAATTGCTCTAACCCAAAGCCATCAATATCAGAACATGTGTTCTGGGATTTCCAGTAGGACTTAGGAGAAAGGGAAAGATTTCTAAGTGGAGTCTGGAGGTAATCTGAGGTTCTTGTACCTCGTCTGCATGTTTTATTCTTCTTATTATTATTCAGACATTAAATTTACACTCAAAGCTTACCTGTGTAGTGATGAGTAAATCCCAGTGTAGTGGTTTAATGAGGATGTCCCCTACAGGCTGCAAGGATCTGAATACTTTGGCCCTAGTTAGTGGTGCTGTTTGTGGAGGTTTAGAGGTTTTGCCTTGCTGGAGGAAGTACGTCACTGGAGTGGTCTATGAGATAACCTTGTCTACTTCCAGTTTGTCTCTTGTGCCTGCTTGAATTCCTCAGCTAGTCTTGTGGCAAGGGTGGCATCAAGCACAGGACCCATGCCAAATCAATTAGACAAGGGCTCAGAATGGAGCAAGAGAAATTGATGGTGGGCCAGCCCTACACTGAGAATAGTTAGAAACTGATTACTCCTGGGAGAGGGAGAGTGTGCCTTACTTACAATCTCTACATAGCCTCACCAGACTCCAGTAGATGAATTTGCACTAAAGGACATCTGAGTACAAATGCTTGACTAGATAGGACTTAACATGTAAGATGGAATACATGAGGTCTGTGGACAGTTGGGGGATGTGAATAGAGGAACTGTTATACAAAGTGTATATGTATGTGCATATGAAATGCATATATATACATATATAAATGCATATATATATGTTAAGAACTGTTATATGAAATGTAGATAATTGAATTTTGCTCAATAAATTGAAAAAAAAACTTTGTAGGCAAAATATGACATATTCAACTGCAAAGTTTAAAATATGCATTTGACAAAAAAATTACCTAAAATCAAGTTAAAAGGGTATAGGCTACAAGATATTTTCTACATAATAAATCAAATAATGGCTAGCAAAGACATGTTTGGCCATTGGTAAGAAAAATCATATGATTATCTAAAGAAAGGGAAGCAAAAGTTGTAAATGAGCAATGTCTGTGCCCATCATCAGCTCCTATAACTGGCACAAACTGACTGCTGCATACCTCTGTCCACAACAGTGGATGCACGTTAATCTCCTTAAGTTGGAAAAGCCACCATCTTCATGTGAATGCTCTATGGAAAGATCACAAAGACAAACAGAGAGACTATATGCCAGCTAGTTATCAATAGCTTCTTCAACAAGTAAACCTGAGAAGACATCTAAAATACTTCTAATGTCCCTTTTATAGTAGTCTCAAGGAGCCTTTACTCAAAGAGAGTTGACATCACACACATAATAAAGTGACAGCATTATCAAAATGACAGATTGTGCATCTCTGGGGAATCCCTCTTAGGGCAAGGACAACCTGACTTTTCCAGCCACTTGAATGCACTGGGGTTACCTTCCTTCTATATTAACACACACAGCCTTCAAGTCCACCTGCTCTGCCGACAGACCTTCTCTTCAGACCCACACTTGTGTCCCACCTTTGTCATTTTATCTTTAGATAAGTTGCATCTCACCGGAGAGGCTGAGCTGACCACAGTCACTGGTATATGGATGGATTTCCTTTCTCTGCCCACTCCAGGCATTCTGAGAGTTAGCGAGATGCCTTCTCTAGGTGACAGCCAAAGTTGCTTTCTTGAATTTTTTAAAAATCATCTTCCATTTAGCTATTTATTGATTTTAAAGCATCCACCGCAGAGGCCTCACACCTGGAGCACCTGAGGAGAACTTGGAAGTTGCCCAAAGTGATGCCAGCGGCCACACTAGGGGCAGAAAAGAGAACAAACAGGCCAGATGTGGCTTAAACAGTGCCATTGTTATGGTGTCTACATCAAGCACATTAGCCACCAAAAGGCTCGTTTCCAGATGGAAGTTTTGGTCATAGGGGCTAATGGAGAATCAGAATCTGCAGATCCAAGACAGAGGGGTCAGTCTTGGGGAGGAGCACATAGTCTAAGGAATCTGATGTGGCCAAACTCTGAACAGGGGACAAGCTGTGAGGGAAGCTGGATTGAAAGCGGTAGAGAAATAAGTCACAGAAGGTTGGCTCCTGACTCACACAGTCCGCTGCAAGGGGTAAACATCCAGACTTCATTGTTTTAGGGTAGGTGGGAACTGAGTAGTCTCACCTTGGCTATATAAGCCTTTGAGCTTTTTCATTCTATTGAGCCTTAGCCCTTGCTTTCTGTCCTGCTTTCTCTCTCGCTTTATCTCTCTCTCTCTCTCTCTCTGTCTCTGTCTCTCTCTCTCTCTCTCTTTCTCTGTTGTTTGTTTATTTTGGTTTTTCTTTTATATGAGCTACTAGAAACCAAACCCAGAGTCTGGGACCTCCTAGGCAAGGAAAGGCTCTATCTCCGTCTTACCGCCCGCCATCTCTAATCCTAACTTTTACTCTGTCAATTCCGGGGAAGCAGCACAATTTCACCTCACAGTTGGCTTTGGGAATGCCATCCTGGTTTCTGTGCTCCTCATGGCTTCCATTACACAGTGTGTCCTTCCAGGAATACAGAGCTGCTCTAGATGTTCCAATAAAAGGTGTCTAGTGTAGAGGTCAAATTTCAAGGGCACTGAGGTGGGTTTGGGAAGCCCAATGGGAAGGAGAACGTGAATGCTGAAGAGGATGAAGAGAGGCAGGTTAGCATGGGCTGAGGGAACCAAGGCTACGGGGGGTGGGGCTCGTCCAACGTCCCGTCAGCCCTTTTCCTTACATGGCCCACTGTCCACTGAGACCAAGCCCATCCTGTTTCTAACTCCATTTCTTACAATGTCATGAGCTAGCTAAGACTGGGATGACTAGGGGCTCAGGGTCCTGCCAGTTGGGTTTTCTGTATCTCTATGTGCTGCTAAAAGCTCCCAGGATATGCAAATTCCACCAACTGTCAGCTGTTTGACTTTGAGAACTTCTCCAAAATGCCACAGTTAAACGACAATAGCCTGAGTCTCAACAAGTGGGCTGAGAATGGGTTGGATCAAGGCCGCTAAATTTAGACAGAGAAGACGGCACTTGCCAAAGAAAAGCTGGGACCTTACAAGGTCACCTACATGCATATGCGCTACTCAACCTGTGTCAAATAGAATTTGCAAGGCAAGAGACAAAGACACTGAGTACAATTATACCTATGGTGTCCAGTACCCAAGCATGCAAATGAGAAAATGACAAATATCAAACCCTTCCAAAGAATGCATGAGGAGGTCACATTTCCAAAGCCAGATTAAGGCCACTAAAACAAAAGAGAATTACAGAAAATAATAGAAGACATGATAAAACCCAAGTGATCATTTCAATAGATGTAACAAAAACATTGGAGAACCTCAACATTTCTTAACAAAAATGCTTAACAAATCGAGTACAGAAGGAATACCATCTAACCCAGCAAAATCTGCATGGCATATAGCTCACAACTGACCTTACACTAAACAGGAAAAGGCTGAAATCAGTTCTTTTAATGTCAGGAAGTAAAGAAGGATAGCCCATCTCACTGCTTCCACTGTGCATAATTCTGTAAACAAGGATAGCCCATCTTACTGCTTCCATTGAGCATAATTCTGTAAGTCCTACCCCAATGATTAGGCAAAAAGATATAAGACATTTAAAGGTCATGAAGCAATAGGTTAAAATGGTCTCTGCTATTAGATGATGGGATGTGACATAAATACCTAAAGACTTTGTAACCAAATATTGTTAAAACTAATAAAGAATTCAAGTAAAAATTCAGTACACAAAATCAATATACAGAAAGCAATTGTGTTCCAAGCACAAAAGACAAAACTTTGAAAGGAAATTAAGAAAATAATGTCATTAATAATACCTATCAGAATAATAAAATATTTCACAATAAATTTAACCAAGAAGGTGAATCATCTATCTAAGATAGAAAAGAAAGGCACTGAAGACAGAAATGAAGATATCCAGTGCAAGTGAATTAGAAGAATTAATACTTATTAAATGGACATATAGGGGCTTTAGAGATAGCTCAGCAGTCAAGAGCATTGGCAACTCTTGAGGTTCAAATTCCTGTACCCAAAAGCACAACTGTCCTTAACAGTTGTTCCAAGGGGCCCTCTTTTGGCCTCTGTGGGTATCACATGCATAGATACACATATACATACATGTGTTCACTGATCCACATAAAAGTAAAAATAAAAACTTAAAAAAATAAATACACATAAAACCCAAGGCATAGAAAGACTCAATGAAGAGTCAGATATAGTGGTGCATGCCTTAAATCCTAGCACTCAGGAAGTAGGGAAGTAGAGGTCGATCTCTGTGAGATCAGGGCCAGCCTGGTCTACAGAGGGAGCTCTAGGCCAGTTGTGGCTACAAGGGAGATCTTACCAAAAAAGGATGGAAAACAAAAGAAGGAAAGAAAAAAGTTTAATGCCGTTCTTATCAAAGCTCATTTTTTCACAATATTAGAAGTCTTCACATTAATCTGTAACTGCAAGTAAACCCAAATAATCCAAAGGAGCCGTTATGCCAAATTCAAAATATCTACAAAGCTGCAGTTACCAAACCATCACACCACATCAAACATTAAACAAAATTAAAAGTTCAGAAATAAATCTATGTGCTGGTCACCACTTGACTTACTACAAAGATGTCAAAGCGTTCTGGGAAATAGGACCAGTAAATGAAGAGGCAAGCAGACATTCCTACACAGGAGAATAAAATCAAACCCGCATTTCCCAATACAAACCAGTATTAAACTGAAATGTATCAAATACAAGATCTGAAACTATGAAACTGCTAGAAGAAAACATAAAGAACAGTCCCACCACCCTGGTCTCAATGCCCTGGTCTTGCCGCCTCAGTCTGGGCAAAGCTTTTGTCTTGCTTATTGGTTTATCTATATTTTTGTTCTTGCTTTTGTTTTATTCTGTTTTGTATGAGCCCCCCAAATACAGGAAACTACAGTAAACATGCCCGGAACAGCAAACCTAGACCATCTGCAAAGAGAAAGAAATGAAGAGACAGTTGACGGAATGGCAAAAATATTTGCAAACTGCACATCGAATAAGTACCACATATCCAAGTTATGAGGACACTCACAAACTCAATAGCCAAAACTACAAAAGTTTCAGACAGTCTAATAATCCACTTTAAATATAGAAGGAAAACTGTAAAGCTTCAAAGAAGGGATGGTTTGCAAAGATGGAATATAAATGGAGCACAAGTCTATGCAAAAAGCATTGATGTTATTAGTTCTCCAAGGACTATACATTAACCTCAAGGAGACATCAGTGCACACCAGCTAGATTGTGTTTTATCATAATGTGAAAAAATAAAGTATTGGTGAGGCTGAGCAGGAAAGGGAGCCCTTATAAACTGTCAAGGGTAGATCAAACTGGCACAGCCATTGTGGAAAACTATAGGGAAGTTACTCAAAAAGTGAAAAACCAAACGGCTGAGGCTGGAGAGACGATTTAGCAGCAAGAGCACTGGCTGCTCTTGCAGAAGACCTGGGATCAAATCCCAGCAACCACATGGCGGCTAACAACCAACCATAACTCTGGTTCCAGCTCCCTCTCCTGATCTCCAGGGCACTGCACAACACCAGTGCGCTTACGCACATGCAGGCAATACACTCATACACGTAAAATAAAAATATCAATAAAATATTTAAAAACAGAACTGCTACTTTCTGGTCTATCAGTCTCACTACTCAACACAGCCACAGAAGTGTTGAAGTGATGTCTGTGCTCTGCTTTCCACCCAGCAGTATTCACCAAGGCCAGGTCATAGAAACAACCTAACACCCACTAAGAGATGCACGGGGAAGGAAAAGATAGAATGGACTATCAGTTGGCTCTGCACGGAGGAGACACTGTGATGTGAGGTAGCGTAGAAGGAATCCATGTGATGGCTCAGCTGGTAGTGGGCTTGCCACCAAGTCTGAGGACCCGAACTTGTGGAAGGAGAAAACTAACTCCTCCAAGTTGTCCATTGAAGTGCTCTTTTTAAAAAATTTATTTAATGTGTATGAGTGTACTACCTGCACATATGTGGGTGTAATGCCTGCAGAGACCAGAAGAGGTTATAGGATCCTCTGGGCCCAGAGGGAGTAACAGATGGTTGTTAGCCACCGTGTGGGTGCTGGGATTCAAACCCAGGTCTTCTGAAAGAGCATCCAGTGCTCTTAACCACTGTGCCATCTCTCCTGTCCAGAGAAAAGGTTTTTCATTTTTTCAATTTATTTTTATTTTATGTGTATGAGTGTTTGGCCTGCATGTAAGAGCACCATGTGCACCAAAGCTCAAGGAGGCCAGAAGAGGGCATTAGATCCCCTGGAACTGAGGTTATAGTTGTTAGCCACCATGTGGGTGTTAAGAACCAATCCCTGATCCACTGCAAGAGAAGCCAGTACTCTAAACATCTGAGTCATTGCTCCAGCTTCCACCCCAAGTTGTCCTTTGGCCACCACATATGCACTGTAGCATGAACACACACACACACACACACACACACACACACGCACACACACGCACACACACACACATTTGTTCTTTTAATGAGAAGGCATGGTTGAATCTTGAAGGCATTATACTGTGTAGAATAAATTAAATAAAGAAAAGTATTACCTGGCCCCACATATATGTAGAATGTAAAGTTTTGAGCCCACTGGAGTATAGAACATGTGACCAGAGGGACAGGGAAGGGTGGGAGGCTGGTGGTTAGAAGGCATAACCCTACAGGGCTAAGAAGACTTAGTTTTAGATTCAGCATCCTGAACATCACTAGCAATCCCGAATGCTACATCTGAAATTTACTAAGAATGGCTCTTAAATATTAACACACATATAAAAAGGGTGGCTGTGAGATTGGGCATGGCTTACCTAAGTTGATTGGGGTAATCACTTCATAATACAGACATATACTGAATACTCTCATAGGTTTCTTCTATGTAGAATACAAATTATAGTTAATAAACAAAAAAATTAAAAATGCCTAGCACACACAAGAAATGATACTGAAATCAAAATATTCAAAGTAATAACAATAGTTGAATAAATCTGACCAGGTGAATTACATGAAAATTATGCAATGAATTAAAATGTTTAGTCCTTAAAACATTTTATAAAATATGAACATGATTATAATCGTAAAAATTTAGAATGCATTATCTGTTGAATTATCTCAGGAATTGTGTAGTTTTCCAGTCATTCAAACTACAAATAAATACAAGTCCTTTCTTGTGGCAAATACCAAAAACACCTTGCGTTTGCTGCTTCGATTTCATGTTGCTGAGGTTTCATTTTTGGTCTTAAAACATGTCTGCATTTCTCACTACCTTTCTCTTTTGGTTCCTGTTTCAAAGATCTTAGGGCAATGATCTTCAGAGTTTGTCCTCAGTTACACTAACAAGAAAGGAGTTTGGATTAGTTTTACACACACTCCTGATGCTTGTTTGAAATTTCATACATGCCAATGATTTCTCTTGTTTAGGAATCCCTTAGCCCATGATCCCATGATCTGCAATGCCAAATTTAAAGGTAACTAGGGGCAACTTTCTCCAACCATGCTCCTAGATGACAGGACAGATGCTGGCTTGGGAGCCCAGCATGCAGATTCACGTGGAATAAGCTAGATCCTGCCGGGTATAGTGTGGTAGGGAGACAGACACAGTCACGTGTCTACAGCACATGGGTGCTGGCCCTGGTCCAGTACTGGACACTGGAGAGAGTGCTGAGAGGAATGAAAGCATGGCCCTTGCCTTCAACGAGTGGAAATGTGCCCTCACACGTGACCAAGGGAGGAACTGGGCCCTTATTCACAGGAGTTCACACTTAGGACCATGTGAGACAGAGCATTTGTCACTCAGCCAGACAGGGACAGGGACTTCCCAGGGCAGTAGGCTGTGGTCTCTGAAGGAAAATCAGGAGAGACTGCCAGGGTGCTGGGGTTGGGGGAAGCATGAGCAATCATCACAGAAGAAGCAGAGACATCAACGTCCGGGATGAACGGGAAGTAGAACAGCCAGAGTGGGGGCCTGGAGAAGTCAGCAGTGGTCTGCGACCGGATGGCGCCTAGTCTCCATATTTTAAAAACCCTTTGTAACTTTCAGTACAATAGACATTTGTCGTTGAAATTCTCTTCTGCCCATCATTTTACTGTGCCTCTTACACAGCTTCAGCCATGGCCTCTTTCTCTTCAACCCCGCAGAGTCTGATCTAAGAACCTTTAGGAGACAGCTGTCCTCCCTGCCCTGGGTATTCATAGGGTTTATAATGCTCAGTGGTTTTAAGAAAAAGGAGCTCATTCTTCCCCAGTCTCCTCAATTCCATCCTCTGGATGTTCACTCTGGTGTATATTTATATGGTTTTATGAATGTGATTTAGATTATATACTTGACACATGTAACATTCAGTAAGAATCAGTGGAATTGGAAGGCTCTTCTGACTGAGTTGTAAATTTATAGTAAGAGCTGTGAGCTAAGAGGTAAACTTTGTTTCTCACGACACACAAGATACAGTGTATATTTAACATACAAAACCATCATTATAAGAATGCAAGTATTTGGTTTGATAGATATTTATTGAGTCTATCTCTGTGTTCCAATTTTGTTCTTATTTGTGCTTTCCATAGTAATTATGTTCCTCGATTCTCTTTCAGGACTTTGAAACCTATTTAAGAAGAAGAAACAGTTGGTTGGGAACAGCACTCGAGGGCAGTGCTTGGCTAGCATGCATGAGGGTCTGGGCTGGACTTCCAGCACTACCAAAGAAAAAAGATAATATGTTTTAAAAAAATATGTTTAAAGGAGGAGGAACCTGCAAGTATCACCTCTGATTTTGAAATGCTCTCTCTTTCCTTTGAAATTTGACAGTTAAGTAGGCATCGTGGAGAGCAAGGGACGAGGGGAGGGCTATAGTCAGTTGCACAACCTCGAGCTAGGATACTCTCTGTTCTTCTTTCACTGCACAACTCTAGGCGGAGTGAATGTGGTCCATCTGGACCTGGAAGCCAGGGCCCTTACATGTGGCTGCTGTAAGAGACTTAGGATCACACATGCACAGTTGAGACTCCGTCATACACACAGTGACAAGACAGGGAGTGTGTATGTGGTATACACATTGAGCAAGGTGACAGGAAGAAAGTGGCCTCCCTTTGCACACTGCCGTGGTGGCAGGCACTTGCTTTACCAAAGGAAATATCCAACAGGATTTACAAGAGGGATCTATTCCTAAGACAGCTTCCCACGTAGAAACCGAGGCACCAGTGTTGACCAAAGTGTTGCCATTTCAGAAAGGTAAAACTTGGGACTTGAACCTAGACAGATATTAGAAATTATGCTTTTTAGTTTTCTAAAACTCTCATACACAAATTATTACTAAAATAATAACAAAATAATTCAATTCCTTGCATTATTTCAGATTTTTAAATATTTTAAAATGAAGCTGGAGTGGCATGGTCGTCACAGTGCTCTGTTGAAACACATGCCCAGAAAACTACTGGGGAGCCGCTGAAAGTCAGAGGGTACTTTGTGAAGGCTGGGGCTGTGGAAGGCTGCCTAGGTAGACTAAGCCCAGGAAAACACAATGTAGGCTTAAGCAGAGCCTTCCCCTGGGCTTGATGGCAAGAGGAGGAGAAATGGCCCATTGATAGGACTGTACGGCATGAAGGACAGCCAGATGAGAGGTTCAGAGGAGGGGGAGGAGCAGGATCGCAGTGCTCGGGTAGAGGGGCCAGGCCAGTCCTTCCCCCAACACCTGCTGCAGGTACAGTGCCCACTCCAACGACAGAACAGGGAGTAAACAAGACCTGCCTCGCCTGAACTTAGCGCTGCGAAACGAAGCATCACAATGAAACAACAATGTTCTGTCTCTTACTCCATTACCAGTGAAAACATTCTGCCATCTTTCAGCAACTTTAAATGCAAGGTTGGACCACGAGGACAGAATGTTTACAAAGCACCTCTTCACAGAGCCCGAACTACACTCAGTCATCCCTTGAAAGACAAGGGCAAATGTTGTAAAAGAAAAACATGAATAAGCCGTCTGGATTCCTCCATCCTTGGTTGACTTAAGAGCACTGGCTGTTCTTTCAGACAACCTGAGTTCAATTCCCAGCACCCACATGGTGGCTAGCAACTGTCTGGAACTCCAGTTCCAGACATCTAATACCCTCTTCTGACCTCCTCAGGCCTTGTACAAGACAGGTGCACTTTCACACATGCAGGCAATATACCATACACATAAAATAAAAATAATAAAACATTTTTAAAAGGACTAATTTTAGAGTTCACATAGCTGAGACAACACCACGAGCCTTCTTGCAGCTTTGCTAATTGTTTTAGCATACGGATTATGACAGCAGTTGCTTAGGCTACTTTTCAGAGTTTTGAAGGAAGCTTTTATTAAATCACTGACTGGACTAGTCCCTGCAAATACCCAATGGGAAAGGACACTTGGCACCTCTGTCTTCATGCCATATCTGTATCCTTTGCTGTCTAAGCTTTTGAGTTAGACTCTACTCAGCCTGCATGTAGGCAAAGGAATCTTCTGAGGAATGCTTTTGTCTGTGACCATAACACAAGCGTACACTGCTGATCTGTTGCAAGTTGGACTAACCACATGTTTCTTCTGCACTGCCACTGTCCATTTTGAATAGCTCAAGACCCTATGTTACTTCGTCCCAATCCTAAGGCTCAAACCAACCCACAAGGCCAGGACACTTATGTAAAATGAGGACGTCATCAACAGCAGGCACTCAACATTTTCTGGATTAAGTCACCACCAATTACCCACCAAGTCCAAGACCAAGGAAGGTGCTTGTGCACAAAGTAAAAACATCTTTGGAAGCTGTTTCCATGACTAACTGACAATCATCAAACTTTCTCCTGCTCCTCTAACATATTCAATGTAAGCCCACCGTTCCCTTTGAAGTAACAAGCAGTACGGGAGCTTTGCGTGCCTGGTCTGTAATATCAATCTTGGTTTACTGCCTCCCATGCAGTAGAAGCATCCTGTTGTCTCAAATCATCATTGGAAAGATGCAATTATTTCAAAGTCAGATATGAAATACTAAAATGATTCCTTCATATTAAAAAGTAATGATTTTTGAATACAGCATTATTATTAAATTCTAGAGGAAATGAAAACATTAAGTAACTAAATGGATATATACTGAAAATAGCTGAGATGGCCCAAAAAGAGAGGATGGAAATGAAGTGCATGCAGGATCATGAGTTCAAGGTCACCCAGGTTAGTGAGGCAGTACAGTCACAGCTATAGAGGCCGATTCTTCTCCAGATGCCCTACGGTGATTTGCTCTTGTCTACCGCACTGCTGGGCACAGGCTCCAGGGACCTGACCCTATTTCCTCGTTTTTCTCTCTAGATCCTCTGTCATCCTGGACAGGGTGGTCATGAGAAGCCAAGTGCAGTCTTCTGCCTATTTGGTGGAACAGGATAGAACGACTGAGAAGGGAGCAACAGAGACCGAGGATGACAAGGACACCAGGAGCAGGGGCCGAGGTCAGGAAAAGCAGGGGAGGTGGCAGATGATGTAATGGAAATTCCTGAAGGAGGCCCTGAACCCAATCAGCTTTCAGACGCCATCTCAAGGACACAGCAGAGGGGGGTCATATGCTTGGACCAGGGGAAGCTCCGTCCCTGGACAGCTGGCAGAGTGGAGTCCCATGGTGCCAAGGGGCAGAGGTAAGTAAGCCTTGGGCTGTTCCAAAGCTGCCTGCATGGCTTGGCTGGATCCAAGGAGATGGCCACGCCTCCTCGTATTGCTAGGGCTTGCGCCGGACAGACACTCTGCCAGCCTGGGGTGGCTGTCCTCAGCCTCCAGGTGAAGAAGCCCCTGAGAGATGCAGTGTTCTACCTGCTTAGTGTTTTCAGAGAAAGCAGGCATATTTGATGTTTAGGCTACTTTAATGGACCCTGAAAAGAAATTAGATTGATTCATTTGAAGAATAAATGTCTTTCCCCCGCCCCTACACAGTGAGGCTCTTAAGTGATTCCACTTAATTGAAGTGGAAATTACCTCTCAAAACATTACTGAAACGCATCATGGCAGACTTTACACAGTTCCACAGTTGACTTGCTATCTGTTTTTTTTTTTTTTTTTTTTTTTTTTTGTGGGCAGAGACTAGCAGATGCCAGTTTTTTACCCAATCGTTTTCCACAGCCTCAACACACTTGGACAGGCCCTCCCCACCATGTCCTAGCTAATCAGCCCCCAAGGGGAATGATGTTTTGTTTACCTTACCATCTTGATAGGAGGAAGAGACAGGAACTTCTATTAACCAGTGCCTTTTCATGGATGGAAATTACCAAGGCTGAAAACACATGACATTCATCTACTGCCAGGGCCTGACTAATTACTTGAGACCCTGAACTCAGAAGAAAAATGCTTTTAAATAGCTTAATTATATTTCAAACTTTTCTTGCATCTGGGTTCTTTTCTAGAATACTTTAATTTTCACTTTCAATCAGTCACCACCATTATCTCTCTATTTTGTGGGACTTGTAAATTTTCTGGTTTCTAAGAGACATCTGAATAGGTTGTTGGAGGCAGATAAATATTGACTTGATCTTTTAGGCTCAGTGTACATCTTAGGAAAAACATATAACTTGAGATAAGCCATTCACAAGCACATACACACAGACACACAAAAACTTATATGTACAGATGTGATATTGAATTTTGGTTGTCAAATTGACTGGATCTGGGATCAAGAGGAGCATGTCCAGGTAGCTCCATGAGGGTGTTTCCTTGAAGGATTAACTGAGAAGGAAGAGCAGCCTCCAGAGAGGGTGGCATCAACTTCTGGTGCCAGCCCAGATAGGAAGTGGTCAGAGGGAAACTGTCTGCCTTCACTCACAGATGATGAGTGCACTGATCTTCTTGCTGTCTCTGCCCCTGTCATTCTTTGCTGACATTGGAACCCAATGATCCCCAACCTGGAAGTCCTTTGTGGCTTCTAAAGGGACTGAAGTCCACAGTTCTTGAGAAATCCACCAGGCTTTCAGCACCAGACTGGGACTCCGGAAGTATCCTGCCTCATGGTCTGAGTAGCTGCTGGGCTGCTGTCAGCCTCTCTAGCATGCAGACAGCCATTGTTGGGATCTGCAGCCTAAATTACATAAGCTAATAGTTCCTCCTCACAGTATCTATTCATTCTGTGAGTTCTGTTCCTCTAGAGATCCCTAATTAATACAATAGGCATTTATATGTGTATAAATGACATTTAAATTCAACTAGGAATATGTGTGTGCTATGTCTTACTAAGAATAGTGAAATTAATAATCAGCTAGAGTACTGTGAAAACCAATGCGATTTTCCAGACTCCCTGTTACATGAGAAAATGCATTCTGTTGTCTTTGTGGAATAACTAGCCTTATGAGCAAGACATACACTGCTCTTGGGCCTTACTTTGTTAAGGACAAACAGGAGAGGCATGTAGCCTGGCTGTGACACGTGTGGTTAGACCTTCTCCTAAGGGGTTCACAGTGATGCATCCTCCAAGAGGCTGATATTCACAGCATCTGACATGTCTAACCTTGGCCACTCTCCACCTACATTACAGGTCACTATCTCATACCTCATCAGTTCTGCCATGGAACACATGTGTTGCTGCCATCTGTGATCTTTCTTAGCCCGTGGTAAGACACTTTATTAAGTGATACTAAGCTGAAAGCTACTCTGCCCGTTTTACCATCTGTCCATCATCATGTAGGCACCTCACCACCATGTTCTCAAGTACCTGTGAAGCTCAGAGGTTGAAGACTCTGAAGCGAAGGAGAAGGATTTTAACGTGGCTGAGCCCAGGGTCTGGTCACAGTAGGACCTGTCTAACCATAGCCAGACCCCTTCATCTATCATTCCTAATTTTAGTATTTTTATTTATTATTTTAATTATGACTGTATTACCTACGTGTATGTAAATGCACCCATGTCAAGCAATGCCCCTGGAGTTGTACAGAAGAGGGCATCAGATTCTCTGCAATCATCTCTCTAGCCCCTGTTACTAGTTTTAAATATGTCAAAAGCAGAACAACAGGATGGGGATCATAATGACTCTTTATTCTCTTTTAGGTTTGAACCACTAAGGAGTGACCTAGGCTCAGTGAATATTCAGACAATCACCTGCAATTCATGCTTTCCTATTCTGGTGATAATGGAGCCCCTAAGACTGGGGCCGAACTTCCCAGTGTCCCTATGTCCACACAAAGAACTCCCCAGTGTCCCTACGTCCACACAAAGAACTCCCCAGTGTCCCTACATCCACACAAAGAGCTCCCCAGTGTCCCTACGTCCACACAAAGAGCTCCCCAGTGTCCCTACGTCCACACAAAGAGCTCCCCAGTGTCCCTACGTCCACACAAAGAGCTCCCCAGTGTCCCTACGTCCACACAAAGAGCTCCCCAGTGTCCCTACGTCCACACAAAGAGGCATACCCTCCTCGTACCTCTCAGGCCTGCAACCATTTCCAAACATTACCATAGCTGTCACCTGGTCAAGTACCTATCCCTTCTCAGATGCTGGGATCTTTTAGAAATCCCAAGGCAAAGATTGTTTTCTGAATGGTGTGAACTCAGAGCTGGCACAGTCCCCTCAAGGGGACTAACTCAGATGAGAAAATGTTCCCCTGGCAGGAAACACAGGGGCATGCAGGTGATGCACATTAGACACTGTGCTTTATTCATGGGATCGAACCATGGGTATATGTCTTGAAAGGCTCTATGGGACACGAACATGTCTAGAGGAAATGCACCTGAATGCTCTGAACTATTGAGATGTGTTTCCACGTTAACACCCCACCGGTTCACGTCGTAAAGGTCTTTTCTGTGTTTTTCCAATACCGCTCCTTCAAATGGCCCAAACCCGGCCGCAGCCCTGTGTCTCCACACCGGTTAACCTGGTTCTCATCAGCACGCTGCATCTCGGGTTCAGACAGGAAGAACCTGGCTCCATTTGGGGTCCAGGGATTGGTGTCATCTCCTGGCCTCTGTTTCTTGTCCTTCCAGGCCCCACTGTGGGTTCTTCCTCCACCAAACTGGCCGGCTCCGGCTTGGCCATCTGCTCCATCTGGTGCCATCAGATCTTGCCTCTTGTCTTCTGTTCTCCATAGATGACTGTGTCCCCTCCACCCAAGGCCAATACCTACCCCAGGGGTGTTTCCAAGGCCCAACACAGAGCAGAGTGCTGTTACATAAACTGTGCGCCATAGCTGCATTGAACGCAGAGAACCATTATTCTAAGCTCACTCTGAGCCCAGCAGCTTTCAAATCATCATCTTTGCTGAGTTCATCCACTCTCTACCACAGAGCTGTGAGGTAAGTACTTCCTACTGCCCCCTCTTCATAGATGACACCTTCGCAGTCACAGCTCAATAACGTCTGATATTAAGCAGCCTAGAAGTAGTGGAAGACGGATTGGAATCTTCACACTCACTTCTGATCTCTGCCTCTCTAGACTCCAGGTCTTCGTTGAAAACAATTGGGACATTAATACAAATCCAATACTATGGTGACAAGACAACTCAGCTCGGGAGTATCCCATTTTCCTGAACCCCTGCTTTGACACTTTTCTATTTCCCCTTCATAAATGTATGCTATTGATGGAAAATACATTTGGATAACTGTCTACAGACATGGCTGCCAATGTCCTCCCAACAATGGACTTGAAGTTCTGATCAAACAGAAAGGGAAGGGATGTGTTTCCTCTCCTGGTGAAGATAGTTAGCCTTGTCCTAGCTTTGCCCGGAATGATATAGGAGAAATAAGCCTGCACCAGTCCCACATGCAGTCACACTAATGTGAAACTTCTGCATGTTCTTCTTGGCTGGGGAACTACTGTGTAAGTAGTCCAACCCTGAAACTGGAGGCAGAGGCTCAGCCATCCCTTAACCAGGGAGCCAAGGGGCCCAACCTGTAAGTGAAGATATTCTGTCCTCAGCTGAGGTCTCAGATGACAGTAGTACAACCCTGATCTCGGGAGAGCTCAGCCCATTTGACGCATTTAAACACAGACCAGTGTTTAACCAACCACCTCCTGGAGTGCTTTGTATGGAACCATCTATAGCTGAATGAGATATAATTGGAAAAGTCACCCTGAATTTTCTCTCACCCATGGGACACTCTGATTGTAAGTCATTGCTAGCCTTTGTGTTAGCATTCTGTTCTAAATAGTATTTGAGAGAAAACCTCAAGGGCACACCAACTCTACCACAATGATTACTCAACGAAACTAGACCAAAATACAAGATAGCTTTAACCAAAAACTGTATTTCTTGCTTGTTTTCCTTGTCTCTGTAGCACTGTCTGAATCAAGTTCTCTCTGGGCTCTGGAAGCTCCTAGATGGCCAAGCAGCCTCTGGCCCTCACAGCTGGGCCTGCAAGCGCAAAAAGGAAGCTCTTCAATGACAAAGGCTCAGCTCGAGTTGCCAAGTGCCTCTGGGAGGACAGAGCCTAGGTCCTGGTTGGCAGCCTGCAGGTGGTTGCCACAGTTTGCTGGGCTCACACCCCCTGCTCTCAAGTTCACTCCCTGAGGTCTGCCTGGACCCTGAGGGAGGGACCTTGGCTCCTGCCTCTGCCTGTGACCTCTGTTGGACTCTTTATTCCAATTCCCATCAGGACACATTTAATTCACTACAAAACACAAAACACGTTATGTATGATCTCTAAGAGAAAAAGCAAATAGAAATGAATTTTTGTCCTCATATTTCGGATGAGGGAGATGAAATCAAGATGCTGATGATTTACCTGGGGTCATACAGCCAGTTTATCCAAAGTCAGGGTCCAAGTCCTCTGGTCTCCTGCTGATTCAGGTTTGCCACACACACACACACACACACACACACACACACACACACACACAGATACACACACTCATATACCCTGACATTTCCCATAAGGCTCAGTTAAGCAGAACTCTGCAAACACTCCTCACTTGAGGTGCTCGGTTACACATGGTTCGAGTGACTATGGTATTATTGACAATTTCAGCGGGATTTTATAAAGTGTGGCTCTGAATAGAAGTCTACTTCATCTGATTTCTAAGATGGTCAGAGTTGCTCCTGCTTTTAAAGGTAAACAGATACTTCCCGAGTCTACTTTTCAATCTCCTTCCTGTCCCCCCTCTATCTCCACGCGTTTACCACTTCTTTAAGACCTGCTGGTCTACATGGGTTTTCCAGATTTATTAATGTATCCTCCTTTTATGTCTGCTAGTTAATCTTTTGTCTGTGTCTCTTGTTCAGGAAGGTCTACATTTCTGATTCAGCTCTGTTACAGACTGGCTGTAAGCAGTGGATATTCAAAGCAGTGGATATTCACTTAGAAATCCAGGGACAATAATTAGAACCTAGTCTGGGTGTAGTGGTACATGTCTTTAATTCAGCACTCAAGGGTAGAAGCAGATGGATCTCTGTGTGTTTGAGGCCAGCCTGGTCTACACAGTGAGTTCAAGGTCAGCCAGAGCTGTATAGTGAGATTCTGTCTTTAAAAAATAATAACAAGGTTTGAATGCTGGGTTTTCTGGACAGCCTTGTTCTGCACACCAGGTGTTGAAATTCAGAGCCTTTCTGGTGCTTGGAAAGTGCCAACACAGGGCCCTCTGTACCCAGCCACAACCAGGTACTCCATAGCAACAAGCTTTACCTTTCCTATCTGCTGGATGCTATTTGCCACCCATTTTGTCCTGGACTTGACTTCAACCAACCCTGGGTAGCCAGGCTTCCCCAACTACCACCAGCTTGAGAGTACTTTTCCTTCAGCCGAGTCCCCTTTGCAACAGTATTCACCGACGGCCTTTTCTAACAGCGCATCTGCCTTCCGGACACTCTCAATCCAACCACTGACAGTGCTATGCCTGGTGTTCCTCTGGTCCGTGGCGTGCGGTGACATAGGACACAATACCACTGGGGCAGTTACCCACTGCCTGCTTCTACTCACCTGACTGCCCAACGACAGAAGCACTCAGTCTGTGGGGGATCCTGGAGGACACCTTCAAGGTCACTCGGATTTGGTAATACCTAAGAAAAGAGAAAAAGTCGCTGAATGTGTGACATCTTAGTGCTGGCTTATAAAAACATCCAGACCTAATCTGGAATTCCACAGGAGCAAAGTGGAGAGTTCTAGATGGCACGCCGGCTTCTGGCAGCTCAGAGAAATGCGTTTTGTCAGAGGAATTGGAAGGGAATGGGTCGGGCACAGTGGGAGGCAGGAACCTGAATTCACATAAGATCACATGAGGCAGAGCAAGGTTGGAGGAGATGGAGACGCATGAAGGAGTCCACAGGTCATGTGAAGGTTACCTGAAGACATATGGCTTCATTTTAGTCTGGAAAAAGTCACTTATACAGGGAAACAGGTCCTAGAATGCACAACCAAAAATTCATGTATAAACTGTTTCATTCTCATGTAAAATACACATATGTGTGTGCAGGTACATACACACATGCGTTCCACTTCCTCAAGGCACGGAGCGTCAGAGTTGTTATGTCTGGGTGTACTGGCAGACCCCGTTCCCGGGATGTCTTTCTTCCCTTGCTTTCATTCTGACACTTGCAGGTCTCAGGACTCCAGTGCAGCCCCTGTGCTCCAAGTAGCCTCCTAGTGCCACCCTTCATCACAAACCCGGTTACACCCTTGGAAGTTCAGTGCTTTGCAATAAATGGTCTTTCCACTTGTGTGTTCCTGGGAACATTTCTGACCTTACAACTATTCACTCTTTCCACACATTTGAAACCCATTTTGAAATGGACTGTGAACTAAAGAAAGGGAAACAGAACACGAACAGATCAATACCTTGTGGCTGACTGTGCCTGTAACTTGAGAGTCCCATGCTGGTAAGCGGTGCTGTGAACACTCACAGGACAGCGTGTTATGGTGATGGCCTTGGGTCTCTTTTGATTTGTATGTGATGAACAGAGGAGGTGCAGAGCCTTGGAGGGCTGATGCCTGGCTGACAGTTTCCAGCTGTGCAATCATGAGTCTGTCAGGATCTTTGTGAACTTGCTTCTGACACGTCTGACTATGCGACTTTGAGTCTATCATGTAATATTTTGGAACTTTTTTCTGTTACTGTAAATTGAGTATTAAAATAACAAAAAGGTCCCTAAAATGAAGAGAGGACTAAAATAAAAACAAGAAACAAGGCACTCCCTGTCATGACCTCCAAATGAGGAGTAGGCCTGCTTCCCTGGTGTGTCAAAAGGAAACAAATGGAGGCAGAGGAGGGCAGGCTAGGAGTCTCCATCTTCATGGAGAGCCAGGTATTCAAACAGCAGACTGCAATAACACCACCTCTTCTGGCTTAAGTGGAGACCACAAAGGAGGCCTAGAATCCCACACCCCACTCCACCACTGCTAAGGACAATTAATTACAAACAAACAAACCTCAAATTTCATGTCCCACTTTATATAATAATTGTCTCCAAACCGATTTTGCACTTAAATGAAAAATATAAGCCTATGGTACTCTTTGGAAAAAAAGAGATGCTTCTAAATATATTCTAAATACAGAGTTAAGATTTCTCAGACTTCATATCAAAAACACAACCTATAAAAGAAAACACTGATGGGTCTGATTTCATTGAAATTAAACCGCTGTTCTATGAAAGGTACAGTTGAATACTATTCAAGCTGCACTGTAAAAAAATATGCAAATCACATGAATATTATATCCAGTATTTGTGTATTCCATACTGTGAACTCACCTACTTACTAAAATTTACTTGTTAACATCCCATGCAAAGCCAGAAGTTCCTTTCTTGTCAGACAGGAGTTTGGGCATAATCAGTAGATGCCTCTGACGTTCATACTGCACTGAGATAGAAGGAACCCTCCCCCCCTCCAAGCACAGGCTGCTCGGCAGCCTCTTTGGAGCTACTCACTTGGGTGTTTTGGTGATTTTGGTTGATTAGTTTGCTTTGAAACATGCCCATCCTGGAGGGCTGCTGAGTAGCAGCTAATCGGGCTCCAAATCATGTCAGCTGTGGTACTCCAAGGAGGAAGTGTGCAGCTTACATGAGCCACCGTTAGGAGTGAGCAGAGGGAGCTGTGGACTGATTCAACACTGAGAAAGGTGACAACTGGCAGGAAAGTGTGAAATAAGGTTAGCAGGTTAGGTAATGTGCGTGTGCGTGTGTATACTCTGTACACATGTATGGGTATGTGTGCAGAGGCAGAGCTTAACCTCGAGTATTATTCCTCAAATGCCATTCATGTTTTTTTCTGAGACAGAGTCTTTCACTTGGCCTGGAGTTCATGGATAAAGCTAGGCTTTCTGGCCACTCAGCCCTATGGATCCATGTATCTAAGCCTCAGCAGTGTTAGGGCGCAGACAGACACACGCTCTCATTGGGTTATCACGTGGGTTCCAGAGAGCAACCTCAGGTCCTTTTTATTGACTGGGCCATTTCCCCAGACCAAGGTTAGATCAGGAATAGTTGACGGAAACACAGGAACATTTCCCTGAGGAAGAATGATTCAGAATAATAGATGCTTAACCTTGACTCTCTGACAAAGGACTATTAACTAGAATAAAAGTTTTTTAAAACTCAACAGTGAAAACATAACCTAATCAGTTAAAAATCAGACACATGTATAAACAAACATTTCACCAAAGAGACAAACACACTGTGAACCAATTAAACTCCTAGAAGTACATGCAGTGGTCCACTTACTCAAAGCGATATATATAATGAACACAGTCCCAAACCCCAATGCCATTCTGCATGGAAATGGAGAAGAAGTTCTAAAATGTTCATGAAACTCCCAACAGGGCAGGAATTTCGTCAACACAGAGAGCAACACTTCAAGAAGAAAACTCCTGCATTCATAACATAACCACAAGATCATAGCAACGATACAGCAGAGTACTGGAGTAAGCTAGTCATGACAGGAGATTAAAGAGCGAAATCCCAACCCAAGCACATCAAGTGGGATGATATTTAACAAGAACATGAAGAATAGCCTAGTGAAAGGAGACATTTATTAGCAAATAATGTGAAGAAAACTGGCTACTCATGTATGAAATAACAGAATCAGAAACCTCAAAATATAGTATTTATATAATACCTCAAAGCCATAGAAACCCTAAAATTAAAACAGGGGGATTCTCCTTGATTACTTTTTAATCTTATGTTCCAGGCACAGGAAAACACAACAAAACCAAAAGCCAACACATAGAAACAATTAAACAGAGAAACTGCTTGCACGGCAGCTGAAACATCAGAATGCAAAACAACTCCAAACAGAAGAGAATATTTAAAAACTGTCATCCTGGTAAGCAGCCTGTATATGAAGTATGTAAAGAACGTGTACAGCTCAGCCGTAATAACAAAACAGCAAAACTTTCTAACTAAAAGTAGCAAAGTATGATAGGTATCATCATAGCAAAGTATGAGCATGTACTAACAAAGCCTATTCTGTCCACCAACTGAAAGCAAATGAAAAGAAAAACAAAAATCAAACAAGCATCAGCAAAAGTAAAGGTAAAGGAGTCGGACAGACATATTCCCAGAGAAGAAAGTGAATGAAAACACAGGAACTATCCCTAGTGGTCAGAGAAATGCAAACCAAATCCACAGTAAGATGGTATCTCAGAGTAGTCATCACAGAAAAGGCAAGCGGCCGCAGCTGCAGCTGGGGACGCCAAGGGGACTCCAACACACTGTTCTTGGGATGTAAATTGGTACAGTCATTATGCAAAACATGGAGATTCCTCAAAAGAGTAAAACTACAACTTTTAAATGAACCAACAATTGCCTTGGGGTCTGTAGCAACTGAAAGAAATGTAGTCAGCACCTCATATTAACTAATGTACTCTTCCCTAGAAATGAACAAGTAAATTCACGTATATACAGCTGTGTATCTGCATGTAAAACACAAATGAAGAGTCGAGAATGTCATTTAGTACTAAACTAGAATGAATAGTGGATGCATTAAATTACATACAATTTATACGAATATTTAGATATTTATGTATGAGAAACTATTCATCCTTGATAAAAGATGTCATTTGCAACAACAGAAAGGACTCTGAAGAATGAAATAAGCCAGAAACAGAAATGAAATCCTCCATGATCTCGTGATCTTGGTTGTTGGTTGAACACAGGAAAGGACTCCAATATATTGAAATAGAGACTGAATGTTAGGGATGAAGCCAGAAGGAAAATGGAGAAATGTGCATCAAAGGACACAAACTTGCAGTTGTGCTTGTTCTAATCCAGGAAAACTAGAGACCTAGAGCCAGTGCCACCTTGAGATTTGCAAGAATCATTCCACACAGGCTTAGAGAAGCATCAGAATGAAAGGAAAAATGGAAAGATGATTGACTTACTAGAGAAAATGCAAATACACACTACAAAGAGATGTTACTTGCATATACTACAGTTGGTGAAATGAAAAGCATTGACAACATTTAACACTGGCTTCTGCACAAACTCTCTCATGCTGTAGTTGGAAATGTGAGATAGTCCAGCTACTTGGCAAAGTATTGCCAGTTTCTTCAAAGCTGAAATATCACTTAGCACTGGAGAGCTAAACTTTAAGTAGGCTTCTGGGTGGGTTCCCACTTCATTGCTCCAGGTCTTGTGTGCAAAGTATGTCCTGCCTTCAGCAGCAGGGTTTCATCCTCCAGTTCTGGGAGAGAACCAAGAGCTCTGGCAATAGCCGTGCTATTTAGGGATTCTCCAGACCACTTTCACCAATCACACACGAGCTCTCTCCTGTCTGCACTGTGCTCCTTGCCGTACAGCCCCCAGTGTACATATGTACTAGTGTGCAGACACTGCATGTGCATTTCTCAGGGGAGTTCAGAGGCAGCACGATTCCCTCTGGCTTCCCTAGCCTCCCCCCCAATCCATTTTCCTGTATTTTCTCTTCCTCCTGTCCAGCCTTCCTCCTCCCTTCCAAGTCCCAGCACTACCCCTCCATATCCCCAAAAGTCCTCCCAGTAACACCTGCCTCCCACCATCCTCCCTCACAGGAGTCCCTCCCTCCTCCCTTCTAGCCTAGCACTCACACTTTCCCCACCTCCCCGGTAACATCTGTTCCCTAATATCCCCTCTTTCGGGCTCTTTTCCTTCACCTCCATGCGTCCTTTCCATTTTCCTGGCTCCTGTTGTTACATCAAGATTCACACTCACATGTAAGGGATTGGTGCTACAATCCACACGTGAGGAAGAACATACCTCATTTTCATACCTTGCTTTTCATGCAAGCTGCTAAGGGAGAAGATCAGTCAATGATCCAACTCAGCCCTAAAACCTAGTAACCATGGAAACCAGTACAGTAAGCAACCTCTATTGGTGCAGTAGTGGCACTGTTGTCTGGGGTGATCAGCAGCTATCTTGTTACTTAATGCCGTCTCAGTGGAAGTGAATTTATGGGTGACTGTGTAAACACATCCAAATACACATGGCTGTGGAGGTCATAAATCTTAGAGAAAACCCTATCTTTCTCACATGTCTAGACAAATGAAATTTCTTACCATATATTAAATATGTATCCTTTATTTACAGGCAAGTGTACCATATACCATTCACCAAAGAAGCTTCTTTTTGCAACAGATGGAGGCTACTGAAGAACCCCACAACTGGTCACATGCAGAGAAAATATGTCTCAGAGATGCTCTGTCCTAGAAGACACATCTACAGTTGATCCTCTACACCCAAGGCTCATGAAACATGATAGAGAGAAAACTAATGCAGCCCTCAACTCTCACCAGTGAAGCTTCCTCATACAACAGAGTGTGATGCACGCAGAAGACCATAACTGGCCATGTTTTAAAGAATAAGAGACTGCAGAGTCCCAGGACTCCTGGGACTCTTAGATGTGCCGGCACCTGCTATAGCCCTTGGACACACTGACGCATGCTATGAACCTAGTGTTGTGGGGGTGGAGGCAGCAGGAGCAGGCAGGCCAATCCAGCTCAAACTGCATGGCAAGACACACTCTCAAAAATCGAACAAAGATAAACAACCTGAAAGAATCTCTGAACCTAAGATGCCCATTCGAAGAGAGGGATGGCTTTAAAAGCACTCTTGAACTAGCTAAATAACAGAGTACAGCTGAGGTGTGGCCGCAGGTGAGGGGGGATGGGCGTGGCTCTTCAAGATGAAAACAAGGGGTTCTGGTGGAGGTGGAGACATCCTGTGTCTTAACTGTCCATGTCAGTGTCCTGGTTGTGATACTGAACTATGCTTTTGTCAGACTCTACTGTCGGGAGAGATGAAGAGTTACAGAGCAGACCTTTGTGTTATTTCTTAAAACTCTGAACGCCTAACTATCCCCAATAGTTTTTAAAGTAAAAAATAATACTACCGCCCCTATTCTGAGCTGGAGGTAATTGTTATGTGACTTATCTTTTGCCATATAAACCTAAGAAATAGAGTTCCAATCCCAAGAACCTACATAAATGTCCATGGGCATGGCAGCCTGTAATTGTAGCCTCAGAAGGCTGAGACAAGAGATCCCCAGAGCAAGTTGGCTACTGAGATCAGTGATTTATTGAGTTCCAGGTTTGATGCCTCACAGAATAGAAAAGCAACTGAGGATGATTCCTGACATCCATCCGGGGCTCTGCATTCATGCATAACCATGTAATGTGGGAATCTACACACATGTACCCCCATATATGCAAACATGCATACGCTGCATTTATAGCATACACACTGTGTATGTTAAAGGGATACTTGTGGGGGCGAGCCCGGCTCCTTTTCACAGCACTGACAGTGACAGAATAGGGTTGAAAACACAGGCAGCCACAGCATCGGAGAGAAGTCTGTCCACAGGAGCTGGGCAGTTAATGCTGTTTGGGGGAACTCTGGGTCTTCTTGTATCTAGTTTTACTTTTTCCACTTTTACCAGAGATAGAGGCACAGAAATAGTGTATCACTGTTTTTTTCATGTTGAAATGGAAGCCTGGTCATGAGAAGAGGTGGGGTTGGATGAGACCTTTTCGGGGTGATGAGGAAGCCGGGCGGGGGGAATGTGTGTCTGTAAATCCCGGCACTCAGAAGGCTGAAGTGGGTTGCTTTAAGTTTGAGGCTAGCCTGAGTTACACATTAGAATCCCATCTCAAGAACAAATAGCAACAAAATCAAAAGGGTTGATATGAGATCTGTTCTCATGAGGAGGTTAACTGTTTGTGGACTTATGAGTTTACAGGTGGATGGGTATCGTGAGAATGGCTTTTACAACAACCAACTTGAATCTCTCTCCTTCCCCATTCTCTAACTGTG
This sequence comes from Eospalax fontanierii, assembly GCA_035773235.1. Taxonomy (NCBI): domain Eukaryota; kingdom Metazoa; phylum Chordata; class Mammalia; order Rodentia; family Spalacidae; genus Eospalax; species Eospalax fontanierii. The sequence continues at coordinate 76,905,570 of CM069532.1, forward strand.
TGATGTCTCATATGACCTCGAAACTCTGTAGAGTCCCCCAAAGCATGAAAACCCTCACCAGACGTTACTTCTTGATGGTGGAATTTCCAGTCTCCAAAGCTGCAAGAAATAACTGTTCTTTTAATTTTCCATAGTCGGTTATTATGCTACACAGCAGGGAAGACTGAGACAACTGCCAAGATGCACAAAAACAGGCACAGCAACCGAGTCAGAGCACCTGCCTCAGAGACGGCCATGGGCAGGATGCACGGTGCCCACCGCCTCAGAGACAACCATGGGCAGGATGCACGGTGCCCACCGCCTCAGAGACGGCCATGGGCGGGATGCACGGTGCCCACTGCCTCAAAGAGGGCCATGGGCGGGATGCACGGTGCCCACCGCCTGCGTTTCATTTCTAGCCCCTAGTTCCTGTGACAAACACCAACCCAAACACCAACACAGGGAAACAGAGGGCTGATCTGGCTTGCAATCTGGGTTACAGTCCATCACTGAGGGGAGGCCTTGGGGCGAACTCAGCAGCTAGTCACAGCACATCCACAGTGTGGAGCAGACACTGCGTATGTCCTTCCTGGTGTGTGCTCATGCTCAGCAATCTTTCTCCACCCTTGCTTAGCTCAAGGCCCAGCCCATGATATGGCACTACTCACTGTCAGGGTGTGTCTCTGAGCCTCAACTAACAGGATAGTTCCCTGCAGACATGTAGAGAGGAGAGGCCAATCTGATCTAGATAAGGTCTCATCAAGGCACTTTACCAGGTGACTCTAGTTTGGGTCAAGTTTGCAGTTAAAGCTAGCCAGCACATCCACTGAGACGTGAAACTTCAAAGCAACTAATCACAATGCAGAAAACTTTGGTGTTGTGAGTTCATTTTCCCCCCAGTGGAAAATATTTGATTTTTCAATAAAGCATCTTTAAAATGTTAAATATTGGTTTATAAATCCATTGGAATGACAGGAGCATGTCAATACCAAAGCATAACAATGGCAACTGCAGCCCCAGCTTTAGTAAGAAAGCCCTGTCAACAAGGTAAAAGGATTTGCAGGCTCAGGACCTGGGGCCAATCACTGGCAGGTTCTCCTTGTTATAAATGCAGTGCTTGCTTTACCTATACATTTCAATAACTCCATCAGCAGACAGCTGCTATCCCACCACAGCTAACTGTCATATTCCAAAAGCCATTTCTCCAAGCCCAGGACAGGTCAGTCATCACCGGGGCTATTCATCAACTTCCTCTCATACTGCACTAGATGCAGGAAACTATCTTCAAGATTTATGAAGCACTGTGATGTTAGGACGGGTGCTACCAATGTCCACGTATATAATCCTGTCTGAGTTCCCTTAAATCCGCTGTGAAAAATGGCACCATCTCAAGTGTAGAATATAAAAGAAATTAGGCTGTTGGAGAGATGTATTCCTTTGTCAAAGCCTAGAAGTCAGGAAGGGCACCCTGGAATCTACTCAGGAGACAAATGTACAGTTTTCCCTTCTGGGATATCTCACAGTAGCCTAACCTACTGTACAAATTTGACTTTTTAAAGAACTGGTTCCCAAGCACTCTATGAACTCCTGTTCTTTAAACGTGCTTGATCTAAATGAACTTTACTTTAGGAATCAACCATCATCCTGAACTTCCCAGGCTTTGTAGACATCAGTTGATGAAAGTAACTTTCAATCAGCTTTGTCCATTTGGCTCTGATCCAGATGAAACAGAATGCTTAAATTATTTTAGAAATTCTCTTTCATTTCATTTGAAATTTCTGCCAGGAAATAAACCTAGAAACCACACATTCATACATAATATGTATGATGATCTTTGATCTCTTCAGGATATATTTGATGTATGTACCATGATTTGTATATTACCAATGAGAAAATTAACATCTAAAGAAATCTGTTGAAGATTGCATATCAAGTAATGTATGCAACTTCCAAGACTTACCATATTATTTTGCAAGTGGAAACCATTAGTGACCTCAGAGCCATCTTTTTCTAGAATCATTCAAAGATGGTGTAAAGGAGCATACTCTTAGGTTAAGCCCTTGGGGAGTGACTGGGCTGTGAGTTCCAGTCAACATAGAGAAGTGAAGATTGGGAGGTTTAAATCTCAGATGCTATGCTGCTCCATTTGAGCAGCCTGGAATTGAAGAGACCCTTTCAGAAATAACAATAGAAATGGTTGTGTTTTATTGATTTCCAACTGTAAGAGTGCTGTAAAATTGCTTTTTTTTCCCCTAAGATGGTTCTAATCTTAAGCAGGTGGGGGAGAAGATTTCTCAGTGGTTAAGAACACTGTTTGTTCTCACAGAAGACCCGGGTTTGACTCCCAGCACCCACATGCACTAATATTCTGTAACTGCAGTTCCAGGGCCTTAGACACCCTCTTCTGTCCTACATGGGTAGTGGTCCACAAGGATGCAGTTACATGCATGCACACAACACCCACAGACACATGAAATAAAAATAAAGCAAAAAAAAAATTAAGAAAATAAAGGTGGCCTAATCTTCAGAACCTGTGAATGCATTAGACTAAAGGGAACTGATGCTGAAAATGGAAATCAGGTTATAATCCGATATAAGAGATCTTGAGATCTAGAGGTTATTCTGGATAACCAGGATTCAGCCAGTACAATCAATGAAGTCCTTATAGAGGAAAGGAGGCAAAAGGAGGGAGAGAGGATGGGAAGGAGGGGAGAGGGAGGGAGGGAGAGAAAGAGAGAGACTCCAGCTAAGCATCTCTGGGTTTGAAACTTAAAGGATTTCAAGGAATGTGGCCATTTCCAGAAACTGGGAAGGTGAAGAGCATCCAGGTGAGACACAGTGTTTCAGACTACAGCCTCCAGAATCCTCAGGTAAGATCTTTGTAATCCTTCAGCCACTCAGGTTGTAGAGATGTGTTTATAGAAGCAGCAGCAAACTGCTGCACTCAGGCCTTCAATTCCTACTCAAGACAAAAGCCAGTGGGGATAAACTAGCCGCCCTGTACACATCACCGCCTAGAGAGTACAGTGGTCTGTTACAGAAACAGAGAGGCTGGCTGTCGACAGTACCTTGAATGTCTGCAGAAGGACATGGGCCAAAGGCCTAGCATTTTGACTAGCAGATTGACTTACAGGTAGTGGAACCTTCCGGAGGTGAGTTAGAGTGGAGGAAAGTTAGGTCATTTGACGCATGCCCTTGAGGGGGGATATTCAGAGCCCAGTTCCTCTCTTTGCCTTCCAGCCAGCATATGGTAAGCAGACCTGTTCTGGTTCACACATTAGTTATGATAAACTGCCATCACAGTCAAGATCCCTTGTACCATGGCCCTAAAGGAACCATTCCTCTTTGTAAATCCTCTTTATCATCTCAGTGCTTATTACATGCAGCAACAGAAAGTGGGTTGTAATGAAAATTTTAGGTATTAAAATGCTAGATCATTTAACTAACTTCAATCCTAGTTTAGGGGAAACAAAGTGAGATGTTTTGAGTTTCATGAGCTTGTCTTCCTTTTCTGATCAGTCTTGCATTGCCAAGACAACCATATTCCTTTCTGAAGACTTGCTTTCTGATAACCTTCCACACACATTTTCTTCTTTTTTTTGAGATGCAGTTTGAGAATAGAAGTGCTATCTTTCACTTCTTTAGTTTTCGTTGGAGTTCTAACAGCTGCACTGAGGAGGGAATGGTATAGAACAAGCTTTCTGTTCCATTCGGTTATAGACATCCTGATCACTACCTGCTTCTGAATAATGCAAGCCATGTATCTCTAGAATGCTACATGGTTAGCATTCAATAAATGCCATGGATGGATGATATGGATGGTGGACAGCTGAATGCATGGAGGGAAGGATGGAAAGAAGGATGGGTGGGTGGGTAGGTGGATGACAATTCCAATAATACATATTTCCTTAGCAAGCTATGGGGCTACGCAATGCAGCATCAGTATCTTCAAATCTACACATGACCCAGTAGTCACATAACATTATTTAAAGCCAATAAATAATCCTATGGTGGGAATGCTAAGATCCATGACATTTTGTGATAATTGCTTTTATTTCAGTACATTATGAAATAACCCAGGGATGTTTGACATGGCCTGAAATAACATCACTGTGAGGTAAAGGAGAAAAACTGATAGTGGGAGTGCTAGGTCTTAATGTCAACTGGGGAAGTTCAACTTGTTACTACGTAATCTAAGTGCTTGTTACTCTGTATCTAAGTACCCTGTCTCAAGGCTACACACGTTGTTGTAGCCTCCTAGAATCACTGGACATTACAAGTCATTAACAAGACAGTTCATGTGAGGTTGACAAGGTGTGGTGTTGAACCTCATTGCTGACCAGTGATCGGGTGTCAATATTACTATTTCCATGGCATGGGTGAGGTAAATCTCACACATCTGTGGTCCTAGTCTTGTCTCTAGTAACCGCAGTTATAATGAGGTGGAGGGAGGGATGGATGGTCCAGGAAAGATAAGGCTCAGCGACGCCCATGGCAAGCAGTAATTGATAATCAAATGAGGGACTCAAGATGAAGTCTCTTGGCTATGATTTGATTGTGCCAACATGGCAAAGGCTTGGTTCTTCACACTTGAGCACTACAGTATTGTTGAGTCACTACAGTGTTGTGGCTCTGTGTAAGAACTCCAAAGCTCACGCTGTCACTGTCCTGATGACCTTGAGTAAAGCACCTATGGTCCTTTTTGGTTCCTTTACCCATGGAAAGAATTGCCATGGTAATCAGTGTCTTTATTGCCTGGATGGAGATTAAGTGGTGAAGCTCTGAAAAGCACTACAGTGGCTATCCAGTTCTGAGTATGGAGGATTGTCTCCTACAACAACGATAACGAGCAAAGCGACTCTGGGAAGGCAATCTGGCACCTGGCTCCTCTTGTCCTGAGATAACAGAGTTGTCAGTCTTCTCCTTCTGTCTGCTCATCTGGCTGTCAAGGTTCCTACGAACAGGAGTCATGTCTTTGCTGGTGCCTCATGGATGACAAGAGAAGTCAGTAAGCTGCATCAGCTGAATGGCTGCTACAAAGCCTTCTGGAAAGTCTGAGCAGGCCTAACTCACTAGGTCTGCTCATTAGGAGGGAACACTGGAAAGACCTTTGAAGTCGGATAAATAATAGGATCAATCTTCTAAGGACTCCAAATTTAGAGACCCGGTTTTCTTAATTTTAAGTTATGTGAAATGTGAATATGATTCTTTAAATAATAAAGCCATGAGTTTGCACATGACAACGATTCTGTAAGGAAAGGTACTATCAAGACTACCCATTGAGACTATTCTTATTTGTATACGTTTCTTTATCTGAGACTCGTGATAACCTCTCTCCCCTCATCTCTGAAAACTGTGGAGAACATTTGGCAAGCTGGTAGAGGACTCAAGACTTGAGGTGTTTCTTTTGACTGGGGTGTAGGCTGAGTCTTTTACAGTCAAAGCTTCTACCAGATTGCAGGACTGTTTCTCAAGGGAACTCCGAAAAGCCTCTGGAAAGCCCTGGGGGCCCCTTGGCCTCTCTCTCACAGTGGAACACCATGAGAATAGGCAAGAACACAATCAGTAGCCTTCCCTTCCTGAAAACATGTGCCATGTGCAGGATCTAAAGTGAATCAGCTACAGGGATTATTAGGGAGAACTTGCAAACGTAATGGCGGAACGCTTTCTCCAATAGTCAGGTAGATGACATTAGCTCAAAGCCCTGCCAACAACTGCTGTTTCCTTCAGTCTTAGCTGAAGAACATCACATTGTTCCTAACAGCCCTTTCCACAAAGGGAAGCTGGCCCTGCCTAGATTTTCCTTCTCAGATTGCTGGCCACAAACAAATAGTACAGGATCCTCGAATAGTGAACCTCTGCCCTAGCAGTGTAGTTCTGTCAATTATAGAGGCCTTAGTGGTCTGAAAACTTCGAAGGAAATATCCATGAAATGATAAGCTGGCTGTTATGTACACTCAAAGACCAACTCATCTGTCTGGAGAGTGCCTGCCTACCAATGCAGGACAAACCATCCTGTTGGGTTTTATTGGCTTCAACAGTAAACACAGATTTTTTTTTGTTTTGATAGGCTGCACTAGTATTTCAACAGAACATTTCTGGTTATTTTGATAGAGTCACACAACATTCTAACAACTCAGAGACCTCTCATGTTTACATGATGACTCTCCAGTTGTTCACCCACATCTCCCTGATAATCTGAATCACATGTCCAACATCTCTTCCTTCTTAGAAATCAAGACCATGCAGCAGCACAGGAACTATGTTTCTTTAAAATCTTTCCTTCTGGACTCTCATACAGGAAGGAGAAATTTTATGGTCCTGCCTTGGCTAATGAGATAACAGGTTGCCAGGAGGAGAAGCCGTTTTCATGAGCTTCGGGCCGTCTGACTTTTCCACGTTTGTCTTCCGGCTTGATCTGGAGAATACAGGAGTTGCTGTCCTTTCAGTCACCTTCCAGTCAGGGGGTAAGAGGCATGGACTAAGGACAGCATGGCAGAAAGACTGGACAATAAGGACTCTTCATCCATTTAGTGATGAGGTTGCACTATTTGTTTCTTGTGGCATCATGTGATATTTAGGCCAAGGTTGGTGGTGTACCTGACTATCTGAAGCCAGACACAATACTTGGGATTTAATTGGATACTGTGTAGACTCAGAAGCACTTGCTTGGGTAGCTGTACCTCCGAAACTCAGTTTTTCTTTACATCCTTACATGAATTACATCCTTTCATAAATGTCACTGCACTCTAAGAATCCAGGGTGCGATTTTACATAGAAATAGAGCAGATTTGGGGGAACTATGCCCTCTACAGTTACTTAATGGGATTTATTTTTCTTGTGGCTGATCCTAACTCCTTGGTAGTAGCAGGATTTGAGGACAAAGACCCAGGTGACAGGAACCTGATCTTCTTTATCAGCTTCCTGCACAGGTTTCCTATGCCGATAACTTCATGGAATAAGTGGTAAAGCCAAACTTGAAAATCCCTGTGTCCTCAGTAACAATAAAGTAGGGCACACTTTTCACAATTCCAAGGTACCACCACTCCTCCCCCACGTAGTTTCTTGCTCCCCTGTAAGCAGTACCTTTGCTTCTTAAAAGGGAAGTGGCTGTGTCTAATTATTTTCAAGGAGTCTCTGACATCTAAACAAATGATCCAGAATATAAATTATCATTTTTCTCTTAATTCTCAAAGCTGTAGAAACTCAGACTAGAAAGCCAGTTGACAACCATCATTATAACACCTACACACTGTTACAGGATCTGCATTCAGCCCACTTCTGGGTCCTCTCATGAAGTCACCAAGGTCTCCCTAAGCAGACACAGAGAGTAAACCGTTTCCACATGCTTCAATCTCTTTGTTTTGTAAGTTACAGAGATGAGATTCAAACCCAGGGAATTTTAAAGACATTTTTGTTCTATGTATCTGAGTGTTTTGCCCACATGTATTTGAGTGTACCACGTATGTGCAGTGCCTGCACAGACCAGAAGGAGGCCATAGAATTCCTGGCACTGGAATTAAGGATAGCTGTGAGCTACCCTGCCGACACTGGGAACTGAACGTGGGTCCTTTGCAACAAGAGCATGCTCTTAATGGCTGAGCCATCGCCCTAGCCCCGAGTGTAGACTGTCAACTACTGTACAATACACTCTCTTCTGATCCAAAAAATCATGAAATTAAAAGTCTTGGCTTATCTACAAGAAAAGTGAAAGGCAAACTAATTTGAGACATTTATCTGAAGAGACACGGCTACTTAGCATGAAGTCTAGATGAGAACAAGTTTTACACCTGTAGGTGTCTCTGTCACATGGGGCCAGTTTTAGGAACTGGTTTTACAGCTGAAAGAGCTTTCATTTTCCTGTAAGCATCTCACTGAGACTTTTATTTCCCTTGATTTTGCTCTTATGATAACTACCTTCCCATTCTCTCCTCCAATCCAACTCACTTATGTGACAAAACTTATTCACAGGCCCAGTTCACTCCTCTGAACCACCTTACCTTAAAATGCAGGGAATTCTACACCCGGCATAAAGCAGAAATGAAAGCTGCCATTACTTCTGCCAATTCCCCCACACAACAGGGAAAAAATATATGAGATAAGAGACTTTTAGAGTAGGGTTACCGTCCCTGAGAAATGTGCAAACAGGTGTGGCTTGCTACTGTTGTCAGAGCTGACAAGAGAGGGCTTTCTGGAGACCTCACAGAGGTAGAATTCACACAGGACTAAATAGTTTCGAGTCTATGAGACAGCTTTTGACTTCAAGCCAGAGAAGGTGGCTTGAACTTACAGAACAGAGGAGCAGAGGGAGGATGAGTCGGGGGAGGGGCACCTTGGACACCTGCAGACACATCCCTCGAGAGGGTGTGAGGAGCAGTCCACACATGCAGAGGCTACTCCACAGAGAAACGGTGGAAATGAATGGGAAGAATGCCCTTCAGGCTGACAGGGGCTAGGGGCAGTTCTTGCTGGAAGATCTAGTATGCAGGGCAGTGGTCAGTGTATTGACAGGGCACTGGTCAGTGTATTGACAGGACACTGGTCAGTGTATTGACAGGGCACTGGTCAGTGTATTGACAGGACACTGGGGGTTAAGAGGGAGGCAAAGTCTGGAACTGTTCAAGATCACTTGGAACCATCTTAACAAAACTAAAATAGTTTTAGGAATGATCAAACAGATTATAAAAATTTCATAATGAAACCTAATGTTGTCATAATTATATAAAATTCCAAAAAATGGCAAAATTAAATTCATAATTGTGCTATTTAAATCAACAAGTTATAATATACACAAAAAATGAAAATATAAACCAGAACTGAAATAAAAATCAAGAAAATAAGGGGCTGGAGAGATGGCTTAGTGGTTAAGCACATTTGCTATTCTTCAAGGGACCTGGGTTCGATTCCCAGCACCCACATAGCAACTCCAGTTCCAGCTTCTGCAAACATTGTATGCATGTGGGGCAATTACATCATGCAGGAAAAATAGTCATACACATAAAAATAGTAATAAAATGCTTTTAAAAATCAAAGAAATCAAAACAATACAGAAGATAAAATGAGGACATTATCAGAGAGACACTTTAAAAGAACCACTCTAGAGACCCTGGGTCTGATCCACAACCTCCCTCTCAAAAAAAAAAAAAAAAAACAGGTGTAAATATACACTACATATCCAATAAGTTAAAGTAGAGGGGCTAGAGAGGTGACTCCGCAGTTAAGAGCACTGGCTGCTCTTGCAAAGGACCTGGTTTTGATTCCCAACACCCATATGGAAGCTGACAGCCATCTATAACTCTAGTTCTAAGGGACCCAACATCCTCTTCTCACTTCTGCAAGGGCTGTATGATACAGGTGCACTTACAGACATGTTGGCAATATGTGCATACATGTAAATAAATCAGATTTTTTTAAAAGTAGAGGTTCACTTCTACTCTCTCCCATAATTACCAAGGTTGTGTCCCAACTGGAAACCCTCCTGTTCTGGGAATCCTCAACTTGTTTTGCTCCCCAGAGCTTTGCACTGAGCTTCCCTCTCTCTTTACACCATATGCTGCTATGAGGATTAGCACAATTACATGAATGGACCCTAAATGTGTGTTAGTTTGAGTCTCCATAACTTACATGTTCCCCATTACTTGATGCTTGTACCAATTCTTTGACTTAGATGTGGTTATTCCAAAATCTCTCATATTGGAAAATTATCATGTAATGTGTTTAGATACCTTGCTAAAGATAAATGAGAGAGACAGGGTTCAAGGCAGTCTGACTTCAAAGTGTTTCTATATCCTTCTTAGTTTGGATATAGTGGCCTTTTTTTAAAATCTGGAGTTATCTCTACTAATAATTAAACCTTTAGATTTAAAGGGAAATGATGAAGAAAGGCTGGGGAGAAAGGTGGTTAAATGGATAAGAGTGCTTGCAAAGCCTCAGGGTCAGAGTTTGAGCCCTAGAAGCCACAAAATCTGGGCACAGTACTGCATGTCTGCAGCCCCAGTGCTAGGGGGCAAAGACAGGAGGATCCCTGGGACTTGATCATCCAGACTAGTCAACTTCTCATGAGCTCCAGGTTCAAGAGAATAAGGCAGAGAATGATGGAGCAGATACCTCTACCTTCTACATACACATGTATAACACACACATACACAGAGAGAGAGAAAGAGAGAGAGAGAGAGAGAGAGAGAGACAGAGACAGAGAGACACAGAGAGAGATAAGAGAGAGAGAGGAAGAAGAAAGCACCTAACAAATCTAATTTTGCATGCCCAGTATTACCGCTAGTAATTGGAATTCTGAGTTGTAAACAATAAATAAACGTTAGTTCAATTGGATTGTGTATAAATCAGATGTCTACAAAAATCCATGAACATAGTTCTTGCACTTTTAAGTGGTTTTCCCATACCAGACAGTGATGTGTTGATTGTGAACAACTTCGTACTCTGACTTCCAGTTGATATCATGAAATTGACTATAGTAGAAAGATTCACAGCATGGACACTGACAGACTAGACATCGTTTGCTTAAAGTGTCAGTTCTTAAAGATTTATTTATACGCACTGCTCTCCTTCCCTCCAACGGGACTACCACTTCATCCATCTAGACAAGCCGAGAGTAAATTAATCTAGAATAACTATAGGAAAATTACTGCTGAGCCTTTAGGAGAAACATATATTATTGCTCAGAAAAATCTCATTGAATAAAATAGATCTTGCTGAATTTTGGGCTTGGGATGATTCTCCCACAAGCTAAAGAGAAAAGTGACCACTCTAAAACGTGTGTCTTTTGTCTGCCTCCTTGGAAGTCACTTCTCACTTTTCTCCATTTCTTTCAAGTGCCGTCAAAGCAACCCCAGCAATGGCACTAGCAACACTGGGTTCCTGGCAGCTTGAGACTATCTGGACTATGAACTTCAATTTTATTTTATTTTATTTTTATTTTTTTGCAATGGGCATACAGTTACTTTTGGTATTGAAATTAAGTGTGTGAAACAAAACTGGTTTCATCAAATGGTGGTATTACTATTGCTATTGTTAGCCTTGCATATGAAATGCAGTATGTTCAGAAACAAATGTCTATATCCATAAAAGCACGTCTCTAAAGAATTTGAATCAGCATCACATCCAGCTTAGCTGGAGCTGCTATATATAAAAAAATATGAAGTTGCCAAGTTGGGAAACTGAAAAGTCTCCCAGTTCTCAGCTTCCTCCGCCGTTTTCTTCCTCTCGCCTGGGAGACCTGTTGTCCTCTCTAATGAACCAACCAGATGGAGGTTCTAAATTGTGTGAGTGGCCATTTATCAACATGGCTCAGGGAAAGTGGCCACTCTCTGTCCTTGTGTCACCCAAAGGTGCAGCATTTTCAGGTAAAATGATTACTCCTTCACTCCAAAATGCTGATGTGATGTGTTCTGGGGCTCATGAACCCCAGCCCTATCTGGGGAGCTGTTAGCGATTCATGGCTGCTCAGGTAGGGAGAATCAGTTTTCTGTACGATGTAGTGCAAGAGGCCAGCCATGATCCAGTAGACAGTCCCACGCCCATGCCCATATGGGTTCCACGAAGTGGACTCAGTGAGTACATTTCTTAAAAAGCACGTGAAGTTGGGGGGAGGTGTGGGGATGACAGGGAAGGAAACGGAAGGAGGGAACGGGGAAATGGACCTAGTCAAAAACACTGTATACATTATAAAACTGTCCACAAAATGAAAATTCATCACAAAAATGAACCTGGATCAGAGTCAGCCTTAAAGCAACCATGTTGTGCTTGATTAAATGAGCCTGTGTGGAAGCGGGCCTTCAAGCAACTTGCACAGCTTGAGATGACATGGGTAATTTAAAACCTCAGACCAGAAAATCTGCACTGCAATATCACGCTGTGATGGGGTCTCTGCAGAGAGTATTTTTCTAATTGTCAAGTCAAAACTCATAACGGGCGCCAAGCAGAAGGGACAAAGAGGGTCACGGCGTGAGCACACCTCACAGGTCTTCCATGGAGAGAGTTCCAAAGCAGGAATTGAAAGCATAGGACACACAGGCCTGTGTTAAATGCTGGATTTGCCAGTTGCTAACAGTACACGACCTTGGGCAGAGAGTTTTGCCTCTCTGAACACTAACTGCTTTTCTCACATTAAAAATCAACTGTTTCAAGAAACTGAAATGCTACAAATACACCTAGTTCTGTGTATGGCATACTGTCTGAAGCTATAACGATATTATTCATATAAGCATGGCACGGCCATGTGTTACTTATAGAATATAGTCACAGAAAGAAGGAAGAAGCTCCTTAGAGACTTGCAATCTGTGTTAGAACACAAGGCTGACATTCTAGCTCTACCATCCACTCTGTTACACCACTAAATTTGGAATTTAAGTCTAGAACACACACACACACACATACACACACACACACACACACACACACACAGAGTACTATGTGATAACTAAATTCCTTCTGTTAGTACACAGACCAGTTTTCTCATTGCTTTTCTTTCTGATGATCCACAAATATCAAAAAGAACAGCTATAATGTCAGAGTCAGAATGATGAAAGCCACAGATTCTGGCAAGTCAGCCTGTCATAGGGACCGTTCCAGGAGCTCTACGTATACGTTCACATAGAGGTGGCCATCGTTATTCCTGTAAGGAACAGGAAGTACAAAGTAGAAAGCACCTTGCTCATGAACACACACCTAATGAGAAGAACTGTGATGTAAGCCTATGGCTACACACATCAAAGATGAAGATATCCTTAAAGTTAGACTCAGGCAGCGCATCATGGCAACCAACAAGATGACATCAGGTACAATGATGACTTAAAATTGCACGAAGAATTCAAATATTTAAAAGTCATGACAGAGAACTGAGAGAAGGCATTGCAAGCTTCATAATTTCCTCAGTTGGAGCTCAACTGTAAAATAACAAATGCTGGGAACATCAGAGGGCGATAAAGTAAGTCTGCCTGAGGAACCTAGCGCAGACCAGGCAAAGACCCCAAAGCAAGGCCTAGGAAGGCTCTCCGGTTCCAGGGAGACGTGATGAAGGGCCAGGTTAACTTAGTGGGAGGAAGCATCTTTGGTAGTGGTGGGGTTGTCCCAATTTAGGATAAATGTAAAGCTAAAAGTCACTAAAAAGTCATGGTAAACAAGGACAGACTTCACATTTCAGCTATAGCAGCATGATTCCAGAGCTCAAGGTCAGTGAGGACAGGAGGGAGCCTGGAGCCATAGCAGCATGATTCCAGAGCTCAAGGTCAGTGAGGACAGGGGGGAGCCTGGAGCCATAGCAGCATGATTCCAGAGCTCAAGGTCAGTGAGGACAGGAGGGAGCCTGGAGCCATAGCAGCATGATTCCAGAGCTAAAGGTCAGTGAGGACAGGAGGGAGCCTGGAGCCATAGCGCATGATTCCAGAGCTCAAGGTCAGTGAGGACAGGGGGGAGCCTGGAGCCATAGCAGCATGATTCCAGAGCTCAAGGTCAGTGAGGACAGGAGGGAGCCTGGAGCCATAGCAGCATGATTCCAGAGCTCAAGGTCAGTGAGGACAGGGGGGAGCCTGGAGCCATAGCAGCATGATTCCAGAGCTCAAGGTCAGTGAGGACAGGAGGGAGCCTGGAGCCATAGCAGCATGATTCCAGAGCTCAAGGTCAGTGAGGACAGGAGGGAGCTTGGAGCCGCCACACCATCTTCAGTGTCACCAGGGCTCAGCACGGCCTCACTGAGTGCTGTTCTCAACAGAACAAGGATGCAAGTGTTGCTGTCTCCACACCCACAGGGGCCACCACGTGAGAATGCAGGTTGCGACCCACAGATAACTGAGATCGGGTACAGAGATGCAATGAAATTGTGTGCATGTTGAGAATTTTTAGGCATTAATTCACTTCTTATACAGGGACTGACCAATGTCACAAGTGTAAATTGATACACATGCCACTAACATGCCATTTCACCTATGCTTACAGCTAGGTAGGACTTAGTCTGGGACAGACTGGGTGTTCAAGGCAGAGGTAGAGTGCGGGAGATTGTAGAAGGGTTGAGTTGTGTATGTGAATCTGGACAGCTCAGTTTGGCAGGAGAGTCAGACAGGAGTGAAAAGCCACAGGCACTTACTTCTCTTCCAGACAGTTACTCCCGCACTGACCACTACATAAATCCACGGAAAAGGGAACCCTCTGCCATGGACAGTAAATGTAGTGTTAAGGGCAGAGTGAATTCAGAGTTGGATTTTAATACCTTCTAGCTACGCCACCTTAGGAAAACTGTTCAACCTCTATGAATGCCCTGCCAGTAAAAAGAAGATAAACAGTTAAACCAAAATCGCAGGGGTGACAGGGGCTTTCATACATAAAGTTTAGCATAGCCTAGAGTGAGAATCTGATCATCATTAGATATATTAATGTTGTTACCATTATCCACTAAAGGAAGTTGTGACAAGAGCCACGCCAATATATTGCCAATATCACGGCAATATATGGCTTTTGATTCTGGCTGTGTCGTCGGCCAGGTGCACTAAGTTAGTGAGGCCATTTCCCTTCTACGAGTATCGGTTTCCTCAGTTGGTGGAGATGGACAATAATATCCATCTGGAAGGTCTGTGTTATCAGAACTAAATGCGATCACATGTGACACGTACAGATGCGACATTTGTACCCAGAAAATGCGAGGTGACCTAAACCTCCTTTCGAATGATGCCACCTTTTCCTCCGCATGTTGCCTACACAGATCACACACATGTGCACAGGCACACACATGCACACTCAGACAAACATTGTCATAGTTTACATATATCCATGGCCAGATAGAGGGAAGGAGCAGAATGAAAAATGGCGAATAAAAAAAGGCTGGAAGGATGGAAGGATGGATGCATAGATGGATGGATGGATGGAGGGAGGTAGGGAGGGACAGGTGGATGGTTGGCAACTGGATTTAAAGAAGAGTAGGACTGTGGGCTGATATGTGGATGTGAGATGGCAGGGTAGATGTGTGGATGAGTGAATGGGTAGGTAGACCTATAGATGAGTAGATAGTTGGGTGGATGAGAGGACAATAAAGGAATAGATGAATGCCACACACTGATTTACCATTGATGATGATTATTATTTATCATCAGAATGTATCTCTTCTGAGAAGAGAGTGTAACTGTCACAACGGTGTTAATCCCCTGCCTCCCGTTGTCTCCCATGCCTCTTAATTTCCTTTGCATATGAAATACAACAGAAGCCATTCTGGAAATTTCAAGGGATTTCCTGATTTGTGTAAAATTTTTCATTATTTCATCAGATCTTTATAACCTAAAAACTGTTCACACAGAATGACAAAAATTCCCTTAGTGTCATGGGACTGAAAGGCATGCAAGTCATTACAATTGTAAAGGGCCTTTGAACCCAGAGATTATGCACCATCATGCAACAGAGCCTGAAGAAAACCACACACAGCTGAAGTGAGTCCAAGGTCAAGGGTGGTGGCCAGTCAGTGGCAAGGAGCTGCAGAGACCTTGAGGATTCGCTGAGAGGACAAGACAGCATATGTGAGGACACAGCTCCATATCCAGCAAGCAACTGCACTTGAGTCACAGTTAGCATCAATTGGATCCTTACTGTCAGTGCTGGAAGGCCTTAACTCAATGTGAGAGGACCCGGAAGTTTTAAAAGATGGATTCCCTAAAGACATCCTAAGAATCAATGGAGGGAAGAAAGGTGAAAGGTCACAGAGTCAGGACCCACTCAGTAACGTGCAGACGAACGGAACGTGAAAGTGCCAGCTTGAATCTGAGTTTGCTGCTCACGAGTGATTGCAGAACCATGGGCGCTCTCTTTCTCTCTCTCTCTCTCTCTCTCTCTCTCTCTCTCTCTCACTCACACACACACACACACACACAGTGCCAGCTTGAATCTGAGTTTGCAGCTCACGAGTGATTGCAGAACCGTGGGCGCTCTCTCTCTCTCTCTCTCTCTCTCTCTCTCTCTCACACACACACAAACACACACACACACCCTGTACTCACACACACACACACCCTGTACTCACACACACACACACACCCTGTACTCATACACACACACACCCTGTACTCTCACACACACACACACAACATGTACTCACACACACACAGACACACCCTGTACTCACACACACACACACCCTATACTCACACACACACCCTGTACTCACACTCACACACACACCCTGTACTCACACACACACACCCTGTACTCACACACACACACCCTGTACTTACACACACACACACCCTGTACTCACACACACACACACCCTGTACTCACACACACACACACCCTATACTCACACACACACGCACCCTGTACTCACACACACACACACCCTGTACTCACACACACACACCCTGTACTCACACTCACACACACACACACCCTGTACTCACACACACACACATCCTGCACTCTCACACACACACCCTGTACTCACACACACACAACCTGTACTCATACACACACACCCTGTACTCACACACACACACACATCCTGCACTCTCACACACACACACACACCCTGTACTCACACACACACACATACACACACACACACCCTCTACTCACACACATAAGAGTACACTGTACCCTTCCTTTTCCCAACAGTAAATCCTAGGTCTGTTTTGCAGATAGGCACCAGCATCTCGCTTTTATTAATGGTTAGTTGCTGAACTTTGTGTTTCTCTCTTAACCTGCAAGGTGTCATGAGTTCAAGAGTCTTGCTGCAGGGAAAGATGCTTCGCCTCTGGTAATGACACCAACTGCTTTACCCTCCATTCTTGAGTTCCGGGAAGAGCAAACACTAAATCCTATAAGAACAGAACCTGGGCATGGGAGGACCATGTCCCTTTGGGTACTGGACAGTCCATAACAACACTGCCATGTGTCACCACAGAGAACACATTATCTCTAGGCTCTAGGAAGCACTAATATGGCTAGCTTTACATATTTATGAAACTCAGAGACCCACACAGCTTTTGTGACTTCCCCAGGCTTTGCTCTAATGAATCTCCTGCAGTTGGAGCTCCTTACACCCTTCTCTCCTGATCTCCCCATGTATGTGGACAGGATTTAGATACTGGAGTCCCCGAAGTTCCAGACAATCATCTGTCTCCAGAGGAAGCTGCCAATTCCCTCATCAACCTGACATCATCATCACTACCAGGCATGACACATGCGATGACGATGGGAAACACTGTCTGACTTTACGGAGTCCCCAGAGCATGCAGTGCCAAGAGCAAACAGCCTCAGTCATGGACACATTATCTGAAAAACCACATATTCTGGTAGGTGGCTCTCCATTAGACTCAGGCATACATGATATTCAGAGTTGGGTGGGGGTGTTAAATCTATAAAGCATAAACCCGTAATTCAAAGTCTTCAAGAAATAAAATAGTAATGAAATGGCCCTCGTGTCTTCAGGGTGACAGAAAATAGCTTATTTCTTTAAAATGTATTTTATTTATCTGTTGAGAATTTTAGATATGTATATATTTTGATCATATCCTACCTCTCCTCTTCTCTCTCTCTTTTTCTCTCTCTCTTTGTTTCTCTAAGCTACCACTGCAGCAAGTGGAACTCCCACTAGGTGCTACACCTCTGAGAAAGATCATTCTCCTTCCCTCAGCAGTCACAGTCCTCAGCCAGCAGGTCAAGCCTCAGAAGCTTCTCCTTGCCATGTTAGCCTGTTGATTAGCTTGATCCTGTGAAGGTCATTCACAGTCAATCCCAGTTGGCAATGGCTTCTCAGCTGGGATGGGCCTCATGAAACCCCTGCTCCACCACGTTTTGTATTTTAACTGTGTCTTGGGCAGTTCTTGTTCAGTGAATGGTAGCAGTTCTGAGTTCATGAATGCAAAGGTTCTATCATGTCCGGATGACGGTGTTCCACAGCTCCAACTTCTGGCTCCTATTATCTCAGATTATAGATGAGGAAAGAGGTATGGAGAAGTCCAAAACTTTCCCCAAAATCACACAGCAAAGAAACTGTGGAGCTAGATTTAAAACCAAAGGTCATCAGATTCAGCCATATACCCTCCACTGCAGAGTGATTGTCTACAAACAAGCACACAGTCAGCCCATAGCACTGTTGAAAATGTAAAGGAAACATATAAGAGATGCTTTAATCCTGGAAGTACTAGTTTTTGGGTTAATTTGTTCTATGGTTCTGTTTCTTTGTCATTCCTTTTACAGAAGTCTAACTGAAGCTAGAGTAAAATAAAATTCTAACAGGATGTGGGAAAAGATTTCCTGAGAGCTTACAGAAGGGCACCAGCATGTGTAGGCTTGCTGTGTCATGATGAGCTGTTCCTCGGGAAAAGGAAAGGCCTGTTATTATATGTTCAATAGGTCTTAGAATCAACTCTGTCATTGACTCACATGTGGTCTTATACTGGACATCAGTGTCTCGAGGTTTCTCTCAGAATTCTAACGTGAGATTGAACTGCTAAATTTAAAAACCTGGTGCAGAGACCCATTCTGAGATCCAAAGGACAGCACTCTTTGGCTAATGAAACCCCCACTGGGACCTGAGCCTTTGCACTTGGAGTGCTCACTCTAAGTCCTAGGCCTGGGCCTCCATACCCAGGAGTCCACTTTGGCCTTAGCCCAAGAGTGCTTCCTTGGTTCTAAAGGAAAGGACATATATGTATTGTGAGTGAGGCTGAGGGTTGCTGGATGGACAGCCACTGCTCAGTGGTCAATCTCTGAGGCCCACAGTTCCTTCACTGTGTGATTCAGAAGTCACCACCACTCTCAGGAGCTCACTGGGTTTTATCTCTGGTAGAAGAGTCACAATGCTATAATTTACTTGATGGACATTCAAACCATATCATACACCTCTCCAAGGCATATCATTAAGAGGCTATATCCCAGTCTGCAGAAGATAACTCTGAAAACCAAGGTACAGTAAGATCTACTGTTAAAACTGTTAGCTAGAACATGTGTGGATCTAATCTGGCTGGCAGACTGCAGCTGTCCTCTCTATGATTCTTGACAAAGTCAAGTGACAGGAGAGATGATGATCCCACTAACTAAGACAGCTGAGGAAGACCTGGAGAAGCAGCAGATGTGTGGGGAATATTGGAAGAAAAGGAAAGAATAGCAAATTTCAGTGCAGTGAACAGAAGCAGGACCCAGGAGCCTTTGAACTCGAGTTCACCTTAGCTCAATCCTAACAAAGCAGAGAAGTATTAAAAGTTGCTGAGCAATGTGGGATGGTTAGCAGTGCTCTCCAGATAACTGAAGAGGCTTCTTCATGGATGTAGGGAAACAGGATCCTCTCTGCTCAAGTCCTGCCCTCTGGCCAATAAGGAAGGAGGGAGGCAGGGAGTGGGGGAGAAACATGGCGGCTATTCAGAGGAACAGTTGGAGATCGTGGCCACGTGGGAAGAAAAATGCCCCGTTCCAGGCCCACGCAGATAGCCAGGAACCCAGGAAGCAGCATTCTAAATCCCAGCAGTCCCGAGAATCACGTGAGTGGGAGCACAATTCCCGGGGACGAGCTAGGACCCTCACATGGCTGTCACAGGCTCTTTGAGCCAGCTGCCAGCCACCAGGGAGAGGACTGAGCCAGGCACCTGGCTGATGCAGACTTCGCGGGCTGTGCATACCCAGAGACGTTGTAGCTTTGTCCCGGGTGGGCCGTGGGCACCCAGCAGCTTTGTAAACGCCATTAGATGAATAAACCTTTCTAAATAGAAAATCAGCTTCTGTTTTATCCAGCTGGATGAACCAGACCCCACCTGCTAAGGCATGGAGAATAAATTTATGCAACAATGGAAATGGCTGGGATATGAAGATCTTTAATAAGGCAGGGCTGGGCACTTTGTGCCTTATGGGTACACTTGAATCTGGGGTCGGGAAAGCAAATACATACATACACACATGCATAAATCATATATGTGCACATACACGTAAAGAGGGAGATTGGAAATAGCCTTGCCCTGGAAGGACGTGGGTATTTGGACATCATTCACAATTTGGCCTACAATTAATGACTATAAAACGTCTTAGCAAATATCTATTTAGTCATAAACTAATAAGCATTCAGAAAACATTTCAAATGCACAACAGAATCTAACTATGCATTACCTCTTCACATCAGTGCATACAAGCTCAGTTCATGAAGAAGGCAAGCATACATCTTCTAAAAGCTTAGCAATGCTTTGAATGATTCAGATTTTTGGTTCTGATTTTTCTAATGCAGTTAAGTGAATATGCATTTTTTTCAACAGAATAAACATCTGGTTTCCTGATAGTTCACCCACAATACTATACACATATACATCACAGTACAATAGTGTGAGGCTGTGAAAAGGAGTCTTTTCTGGGTATATGATGTCCAGCTCTACATTTGTTTAGAGAAGACTGTGGAATGTCAATGGCACGATGATTTTCAGGAGAAGTAAAGGAACAAGGCAGGAAGAAGGAAACAGGAACAACGAGGTATAGATAATGTGCTGGCTCAGGGGCTGGACATTTTCCCAGGTATGCTAGTCAATATATCATGATATGTAACTTGTCTAATCTCCTGCATGCATAATTCTGTTAAGAAGAAAGTAAAAGGGACAAGTAGAGTAAAGTATCTGACAGGATTTATAGAAAAAAATAACACACACAGGGCATTAAAATAATGAAGAGTCAAACTGACAGAATAGTTTCAAGAGTGATTCTGAAGTTTGGACCACGACAAGATGCCCAAAGCAATGTATCCAAGTAAGACCCTCAGTGCAACATGGAAGATGTTCAGAATCTGGCAGCGTTCCACATTTCCAGCAGTGACAATGACCTCACATCTTCCTCTGAGGTCAGGCATTCCTGCCCAGGAGCCTCCTGTCTCTACTTCCTTCCTTAGACTGCCTCCTCTCGCCTATACTTGGCTGTCTTTTCATTAACCTCCTGGGCTTCTCTTCAATGTTATGTGGTCAGTGAATCCTTTCTGAAGCCTTCAGCCTAAATTGGGAGGAGGCTGTCACTTTTTATGGTCAACTGCTTTTTACATCTTAGCACATATCTCAAAAGGAATGATGTACGTGGAAAGGGAAGCTGGAATTTAATGAGTGTTCTACTCCTGGACCATTTTCTGTGAGAGCAGGGTCAGTTCTGTCTGGGTCATAACCATGAATGTAGCATCCAACTCTGTCAGCCACAAATCAGGCACTCCATCATTCTGTCCTATCGTTGTATTGAAAGCATGAAGATGATGACAGGGTTTCAATCCAAACATCAGTTAATCAACAATGACCGAGCCTGACTGCTTCAGCACTAAATGCAAGCTGGGAAAACAGAAGCAAGAAAGTTTGCTACGGTGAAACAGGAAAGTAACAAGGGAAACTGGGGAGACTTTAACCTAGTATGAGCCTTAAGAAAGTTCTCCAAGTTAGGACACACATTAGAGAGACAAACATCAGGAGCAAGGATTATCAGAAACACATTGTGGGTAGACAGGGTGCTCCTAACGAGCGGTATCAGCGTGGCGGAAACAGTACATACCATACCCCAGAAGCCCTGAGTGGAAAGGTATGGGGAGTGGACTGACTGCAATTAGTTTCCAGAATCACGCCATAAACCCTGGCCTGCCAGTGTGGTACCCTTCAACCATTCACTTATATGTGTTTGGCATAGCATGAGAGAACTCCATGATATCCAGCCAGCTAGCTCTGTCCAGAGATGCTAAGTGCCTCAAGACATTCAATCATCCAATGACACCTTTTGCCCCAATTCAGGAGGGAGGCAAGTCCAATATCTAGCTCAGGGTTTCTCCTGAATCCTTCAAGTGTAAATTAGACTTTGCCTTGGAAGAGGCCTCAAATCATCATGCATAACTTCTGTGGCCTCAGTTTCCCATCCTAGCAGGTGGGATTACGTAGGACTTGACTGGGCTTCTTGTCTCTAAATGAGACCATGTAAAAGGCTCAGCAGAGAGAAACAAGAGTTCTCCTATGTCTGTTACAGTCACATTTGTAAGAGTTTATTGTTCTCCCAGGAGGCTTTAGACACCTGAAGGGAAAGTTTTGTGTTTATCATTATTATTATTATTATTATCATTATTATTATATTATTATTATTTGAGACAGGGTCTCACTATGTAGACCTCACTGACCTGGAATTTTCTATGTAGACTAGGCAGCCCTTGAACTCATAGAGATCTACCTACCTCTGCCTTTGCCTCCTGAGTGTAGAAATTAAATGCATGTATATGACGCCTAATATTATTTCTTATTTCTATGTCCCAAATATCTATACTATGTCTAGCACAAACACATTTATTATAGTGTGGTGAGTAAATGAAGGATGAAAAGAACGAGTGATTTACGGGAGGAACAGGTACACAGAAAGACAGTCTCTGTGAGGAGCTGGCTGCTCATGCTGGGACAGGACCTCTCGGTACAGAGCTGATGACCCATGGGCTCATCTGCTGAGAATGATAGCACAGATGTCGCTAGGGGGAAAACGAAAGTGCAACCGAGAACTTCAGAACATAGATCATAATATCCTGTGTGTGACCAGTGGTCCATCTTCCCGTGACTGGCTCAGTCTCACAGTGAGATAAAAAGAGATGCAATGGTTTCCTTGATTGTCAACTTGACACTGTCTAGACCTACCTGGAAGAGTCTCAGTGAGTGATTATCTATATTAGGTTATCTGTGGGCATGTCTATGGGGAATTGCCTTAACTGTTCACTGGTGTTGGCAGACCCACCCACTGTGGTTGGCACCACTCCCTGGGAAGGGGCTTCTCTAAGAGCGCAGACATCAAGAGGAAGGCTCAGTAGTCTTTGAGCAGTATTGTCACAGATTTTATTGCTAGATCCTGCGCCCTTAATATGGAAATGAAGTGGAGCTGACCGAGAAGCAGGCACCAAGGTTTGTTCTCCACTCAGGTCAGCTACCCCAACTCCTTGTCTTTCTCCTAATGACCTTTTCTCTAAGATTCAACCTGTCCTTCAAAACAGCAATGACTGAAGAGCTCTATCCTGATCCCCTGCCCCAAACTCCACCCAAAGGGCTGCTTTCCTAGATGTCGCCTCTCATATCTCTGTTCTCTACCGATTGAGGACACACATGTCTGCTAAGAACAACCCTGGTCATTGGGGTCAATTCTATTAGAGTGCGTTTCCTGGTACTGGGGACTAAATCCCACCTTCCTTTCTTTCCAGGTTCTTTAGTCTGCCCTTTAGAGGAACTAAGAGCCACTCTGAGCAATCCTGGGAGCCCTTGACAGAATGGCTGTCTACACTGCTCCACTATTCTCTGTAGGCACAATCAGGGTCAAGTTGCCAGGTTTAGTGTTCATGTCTGTTCACACACTGCCACTGACCCTGTGTGGAGAGAGTTCAGTGTTTGGACCACAGCAGCAAAGTGGGCCATGCCCAGTTCCCTCTGTACCCGCATTCGATGGCTGGGGCACATGCTCAAACTCCCTCTGGACTCATGTTCCTATAAAATCACTTCCACAAACAAAGAGAGCACACTCTCACGCTTTCTCACTTTGGACCCTCTGTCCAATTCGGGGGGTATTTGGGTGGGCTTTAGGAGAAAAAAGGTATACCTGTCCCTGGACACTGACGTGGAAGAGGGCACTGGGCCTTCCACAGAGCAGCCTTCCTGGCTTCGTGTTAGTTGTGTTGCATCACGCTCACCCTGTTGATGGCTGTTTGCTCATGTGTAAAATGGAAAGATAACTCCAATTCCAGGGCATCCAGCACTCTCTTCTGACCTCACAGGCATGGTATGACATGACTGATGTGCGGGCGACACACTCACACAAATAAGATAAAGATACCTTTTTAAAAGCTAGAACAATATACTCTCACAATTAGCAGGGTATTTTTTTTTCCATACATTTAGTAAGTTTGATTAATGGACACTGGGATTTTCCTATGATCTAGGTTCTATTCAAACACTCTACCACTCCCTGCACCTCTCTTCCTCTCCCTCTTTCTCCCTTTCTCTGTTCTTCTTCCTCTACCTCTGTCCAAATACTGACCTCTTCAGTCTAAAGCTTCTGTTAATTAGCGTGGTGAGAGGCAGACGGTAATCCTATTTAGCTATTATTACCTGTGCCTCATCCTCCTTGGCTGATCTGTTTTTGGTTTTGTTTTGTTTTTTACATATTGCTCTGAATTAAGAGAGTGCCAGAGCTTTCTCAGCTATAAAGTAAGTCCCTGTGTTGCAGTTTAGTGCTGATCAATGTGGTCCCACTGCTTACGAGTCATGGGAACAGAGAAACCAGCAGAGGACTTCGAGCTTTCTGCAAACATAAACTCGATTTCACAGAAATCTCTCCTGGGATTAGAAGTTGTAGGATTTCAAGTGAAGTTTGTGGGAGGCCTCTTTGTCACACTGCTTAATACTTGTCTCTGCCCTCATTCTCACCCAAACTGACATAAGTAAACACCAACAGAGGAATTAACAGAGAGCTCCTGCTGTGCCCCAGGCAGGCACTGCCAGCAGCCCCCTTCCCCACTCTCCAGAAAAGCTATACTCTAGGCCAAGTATGATCTCATCATCCCATATTAAAGCACTCTGTGACAGCCAGTTTTCTGTCACTATAATAAAACACCTGAGATGATTAATTTAGAAAAGAAAAAGGAGGTCAGGCAGGTTGGCACATACCTTAAATCTCAGAGGAGATGGACCTCTGTTTGTTCAAGGCCAGCCTGGTCTACATAGGAAGTTCCAGGCCAGCCAGGACTGCATAGTGAGACCTTGTCTCCAGAGAGAAAGACAGAGAGCAAGAGAGAGTAAGAGTGTGAGTGTGAGTGTGTGTGTGTGTGTGTGTGTGTGACAGAGAGAGAGAGAGAGAGAGGGAGAGAGAGCTATTATTTTCATCACAGTTCAGGAAATGAGTTACAGTAAATCCATGCCTTGCAGATGCATGTATGGGTCAGGGACTCCATCCTGTGTGGTTCCATGTATGGGTCCTAGGCAAAGGATGCATGAAAGACAGGATTATTCAAATTTCTCAACATTCAAATGTACTTCAGTCACTCATTTTCTCATTGGAATATGGTTTCCCACCACTGCCATTACCATGACCAACAATAACAAAATAATACAGCTAGAACTGGCTTTAGAGACACAGAACTGTGAACTAGGTAACTGTATCCCTTAGAATATTCATTTGCACAATGACAAGCATCATACTTTGTTCATCGTGTCGATGGCATCTCAGGTGCCATTTCAGGGAAGGGCTGCTGTGTGATAAACACCTCTGCTCAAGCCACAGTCACTGAATGAGCCAGGCAGGCTCAGGAATGCTCAGGAAATGAGGAGTCTATCTTCCAGCCAGCACTCAGACAGCCCCTCGCCTTGGGACACCTGGACTCTTCTCACGTCCTGAGGCCACCTGGTGCCCTTTGTTCTCGGCTTTCTGTCCTAGTTCACACAGGGGTGCTTCATGCTTTCCTCAGCACAACAAACAAACACAACACACACAACTCAATACACAAACACAACACACACAAACACAGCACACAAACACAAACAGCACCACACACAAGCACAAACAACACACAAAAACACAACACAACATATAAATACAATGCACAACACACACAAAACACAAAATACACAAACACAATACACACAGAGCACACAAAGCACACAAAACACACATACACACCACACAAACACAAACAACGTACAACAAAACAAAGAAACACAACACACAAAACACACACATGAACACAACATACAAAACACACACAAACACAACACACAAAACACACAACACAACACAGAAACACACACAACACAACAAACAAAAACAACACATAAAACAGACACACACAACACAAAAAACACACACAACACACCACACGGAAGAGCGGGTCCTCTCTTTCCACTGTCCCAGCATGCTTCAGTCCTTCTGAGCTTTCCCCGCTCCTCCAACATTTCCCCATTCCCAACTGTCATCTCTTTGCCTCCGAAGTGACATTTATGTAGCCCACACAATCAAGCAGCTCTCTTCCTTAACTGTTCCACAGCCTGCTTTATCTATGAAGTATATTTCTAGCTCCAGAGCAGGACACGTTACACCTTTCACCATCAAGCTCCCTGCAGCTAGGCTTGCCCCATGGCTTCCACTTTATCAAAATGCCATCTTTTGGTCATGCCTGAGCGAGGTACCACTGCTCCTGGAATGCCAGGCCCACTTTCAGTTTTAATCCTTTTCATGTGGTACTTTCAAGGTGCGATTCCTTCTCCCCTTGCCGAGCTGGTGACTCCCCCTCCTCCGGGTGACCTATCCTGACACTTCCTGGGTGACATCACTGTATACTCTTAGCACGTTGCCAATGTTGGACTCCCATTCCTGACATAGTTTTCTTAACTTACTCCTCTCCTTCGAACAAGAGCTTGTGAACCACTTACATTCACATCTGTGTCTTTCCCTCCATCCTAGCTGAATTCCCTGGGACACAGACTGAAAAAGAATGGAAATTAAGATCTCTCCTATAGAAGGAAACTGACATGGGGTTGTCAGGCTTTCCTCCAGCAGGAATACCCCTTCCTGAGGAGTTTATAGTTGTGACTACAAAGTCTGTTTAAAATGCAGGAACAAAACCTGACACAGAGCTGGCAAAGGGCAGTGTGATCTTCTACCCTTGACATGACCCTAAGGAAAATATTTGGTTCAGAATTTTGATGGTAACTACTGGCAGATGAGGCTATCTCAGTGAGTTCTAAAAGGTCTGGACCTCAGGGTAACTGGACACTGTATAACAATTTGCCAACGTCTAATAAAGATGTGTAAAACAATGCATATAATCAAATCAGAGACCTTAGTAACGTCAGCGTGGGTGCCCAGTCATTATACGATGAAGGAGTAACGTCAGCGTGGGTGCCCAGTCATTATACGATGAAGGAACCAAGGCTGGCATTTCTGAAATGCCGCCATTCCCACTGCACCACCTTCCAGGCCAAATGTCCCTCACTCTCCTCAAGAGACCTGGGTGAGGGCCAGAGAGATATCTCAGGGAGTAAATGCATTTGACACACAAGCCTGATGACCCAAATTTGATTCCTGGAAGCCATATAAAAGGCCAGATGCAGTGGTTTGCATATGGAGTCCCAGCACTCCCAGGGTGAAGTGGGAGGTGGGTTGTTAGGCTCCTGGGTAAGTTACCCAGAGTGCACCACTGGAAAAAGACAAAAAGAAAGACTTTGCTTCAACAAAGTAGGTGAGACCAACTCTTAAAAGTTCTCTCACTTCCACACGTGCACTGTACACACATGTCCTCCTCACACACCATACACACACAAATATGTACATGAAATGAATTTTAAAAATTAGAGAGCTGTGTATTTTTTTAGAGCTCCCTGCTATGCTTTGATTCCTCCAGGGGGTGACTGGGCCTGTGGGTGGCTCTGAGCTCACAGGCAGCTCTTCTCCCTGCAGGGCAACTCTCTCGCCCTGCTGGAAAGGGCTTTGCCTTTCCAGCACCTGCTGAGCAAAGCATGTCCTCCAGGGCTTAAGAGGATAAAAGGCTCAAGGCAGCAGGCTCATGAAGTCATGGATTAAAAGGCAAATACAGAAAAGCAGGGCAGGAACACTGTTATTACCAATGTGGATTTGCTAGAAAAATCATCCACAATGCCCACGTACTTAAGAACTCAGGTGATTGAATTCCGTTCTGTCCTCACAGCAACAACTGACATTTGTGGAGGGGTTAGGTTGTATTAAAATAATAATTATGTGATTTTAGCCAAGAATTCAGGGATCATGGAATTTACTTATAATCTTTGTTCCTGACCACAAATGATAAACACCCTAAATCAAACTGTTCATTAAATCAAATTAGGGAACTGCTTGGCTTTATTTAAGTTGAAGACCCTATGACTGGTGTATTAAATCCATTGCTTCTGTGGAGTATCACAACCATTTTCAGGAACTGTTCTGCCTCTACAGAGTCTCATTGTGCAAATGTCAGGGGGGCTTACCTTTACTCCACCTCCACCTGCCTCACAGCTCTCCCTGGTTCTGCCTTTGACCTGAAAAGATGTGCATTCAATAGGCCTCTCAAATCTGTGCAACCTCTACATACTCTCAAAAGTGTTGGACAGAATGAAAAGAATCTCCACTCAGATTAATAAAAGAAGTTGAAACAAGATTGCTTCTGACAGAACCAGACAAATCAATTAATTGATCTCTGGAAAGCAAAGATAATTGTATTTCTGAGTCTATTAAGGCACATCGAGGCTAGTTAGCTAATTTCACAAGGGACCTTGCTGTTGCTGGACATTAGGCAGTGATGGAAAACATCAGGTAGAAATACAAGATGGCATTTTCTTTCATGCATGGTTGGACCTATAGCCTCAGCATTTATGTTCAGTACAGAAATGGCAGGTGTGTTTGTACAAACGGGATTTCAGTCATCACACGGCCAAGAGCAACTGAACTCTTACATCAGATCTGACAATTCTGATCATACGGTTCTGTGAAGGTTTTCATCTGAAACCACCAGCCAGGAATCTTCAAAATCAGATAGTAGAGAAAGAGGCAAGGCAAGAGATGAGTCTGAACATTAAAGGATGAAAAATTTCACTCAGAGAAAACTAGTTTGACTCACAGCATTTTTGGTAAGATTCAGAAGCAAGTTTGAATTCCTATTGAATGAAGATGTTCGTTCCATGAGAAATGAAGGTTTGTCATTCTTGTAGCTGTTAACTTGCAAGTTTGGCTTTAATTAAGAGATGGGGAAATTTAACTTAATTACTGCTAATTTTGAAATGTGTCTGTAAGAGGAGGCTTAGCACAGATGTAGCAATATGGGAGCCTAAGAGATGTGGTCACTGTTATTTGAGTTCCTATGAGAACATTAATATTTTATATGGAGTTTACTTTTCAAACACGATACTAAAGTGCTCCCTTGAGTGGCTGAACAAGCATTGTAGCTTACATAGTAGTAAGATGGGCCAAAGCTTAGGGTTCTGACATGCTCTGAAATTAAGAATCTTGAAATAATAAAGAAATGAAGAGGGTTTTTTTGTTCCATTATAGAATACACACGGGTTACACATGGGTGAGATAGATATGAACCCAATGTTTTTTTAATGATTACTCATCTAAAAAGAATTTTATTATGATAATATTATTACTCTCTATGAAATGAGCTCTTTCTTCCAGCCTTTGGGAAAGTAAACATCACAGTCATGCCATGAAATAAATTGGGTCTCACTTTTCAGGGCAGAAAGGGTAGGATAAAAGGCTAAAATTATGGTTACTCAGCATATGGGTTTTTCATTAGTAATCTAATTAATCATCTGCAACCTGGGAATTTACCTCAAGAAGTTTAAAAGGGATGAAGGGCTCAATATCCTTGTGGAAATTTGGGGTGTCGTTGGTCTGGGGTGAGGAGTGGGAGGTTTCAGTTCTCCAGGTAATCCTAGTGCATGGAGAACTGAAAGGTTTTTAACATTGTCCCCTTCCCATTTCAAACAGAAATACCCAGAAAATAGGATAAATTGTGATTTTCTGAGATCCAGACCCAGAAGTCTAAGACAGAGTGGAGAACTGCTCTTCTACCAAGTGCTCACCAATGGTGAAACTACCCGTCCATGGGTCACACTTTGGGTACCAGTGATTTAAAGAGCTTATCAGGGATTCTCCATATTAAAACCACTTAATGAAGATCCATATGACTCCATCTGGAGTTGAAGAAGCTATAAAATCATAGCATGAATTTCAAGCTCAACCAATATAAGCTATACCTGAGCTCCCTGTATACAACAGGTGTTGTCGGTCATTGACCACTTAAAGATGATAAGATTAAATCCTCACTTGTGACCTACAAAAATGAGTCTGGCAAGACATATCCACTTGTGCAATAGTGGCACCAGTGTCACGGCAGCATCAACTAGAGTCAAGGCACCATTATCAGAACCAAGCTCCTATGGCCAGACATCTCGCAGGCACTAGGGGAGAATCAACTAGCATTACCTTGCTAAATGGACACAGACTTAAACTGACTCTTTAAAAATATTTTATGTATTGTTTTTATTTTATATGTATATGTTATTGCCTGCAGATATGTAAGTGCACCTGTATCATTCAGTGCCCACAGAGGTCAGAAAAGGGCATCAGATCCCCTGGAACTGGAGTTAGAGTCAATAGCTAGCTGTCATGTGGGTGATGGGAACCAAACCCTGGCCCCTCTGCAAGAGCAGCCAAGTGCTCTTACCTGATAAAGCCATCTCTCCAGCCCCTAAACGAACTCTTAATGGCTTATCGTTATATCTGTAGATTACTGCATCTCTCACATCTCCTCAGAGAAGCTCTTCTTTATGGTGATTAACACAGAGACCCAGAGTACAGAATGCTCATCTATGGTAATACCTCCACCTCCTCCTAAGATTTGGAATCATCATAAGACAAATGTAAAAGCCAGAGCAGTCCTGTGTGAATGCAATCCAGGTGAAATCCCAGGATGGAGGGGAGAAGTGAACCTGAACCCCACCCCTATAGCTACTGGGGATTGGAAGTGAATTTTTTTAAAGGACATGGCCCCAGGTAGGTTGACAACGATCCATGTATGGGTCCACATCCAAGAACGTATGGGGAGCACAAATTGAACTTCATGGGTTTACAAAAAAATGAGGACATGAATTGGGAGAGTAGGGAGGGAGCTGGATCTGGGAGGAGGTGGGGGAGTGAATGTGTTCAAAATACATTGTTTGAAATTCTTAAAGAATAAATAATCAGAGGCTGGAGAGACAGATCAATGGTTAACACTTGCTGTTCTTCCAGAAGATCCAGGTTCAATTCTCAGCACCCACATATTGGCTAACAACCATCCATAACTCCAGTTCCAGAGGATCTGATACCTTCTTCTGGTCTCTGTGGGCACTACAATCATGTGGTACACTTACATATATATAGGCAAAATCCTCATACATATGACACAAAGATAAATTTTAAAGAATAAATAAATACATTTACCAAAGAAAAGACAAGTTACACAGAAGACCTCCAACATTCCCTAGCCTCCTTCAACCCAAGTCTAATAAAGTAGACTGTCATGAGTCCTTTTACCTCCATCCCTCCCCTCCCTATTTGGTCTTCATTTCCATCACAAATGTCATCTTTGGTCTAAGATGGACTCTTCCTCACCTCCCTGAGCCATCCTGTTCCTGATCTGCTATGTCCTGATTTATCAACCTGACTGCTCCATCATATGATAATCTGATATATTTTTACTTCAGGATGCCTTCCATCATTCTTCCCACAGACTGGATTCTCCTTTCTGTCCCTTCAGAGTACCCAACACACCTGTTATGATGACAATTGACTACACATTTTGGCTCATTTTAGTATATGTATTAGTCTTTCTTTAGCTGCAGAGCCCTAGCCTCCCCTCCCAGCCCTGCTCAGCTCCCTCTCCTCCCTGTAAGTACTTCTTCCATTTTCATGGCTTTTCCTTTTTTTGTTCTGTTTTTTTTTTTTAATTGCAGAGACTCCCCTCAAGTCCTCTGATCACATAGGTGGCTTCAGATTCACTTCTGACTTCCTAAGTCAGGGTTCCCAGGAGTCTGCCTTTTTGTTAGCATGAGTCTTACTGTTGAACATGGGCATGGCATCTCGTGCTATTTGCTGACTATGTTGAGGACACGTTTCCCTTCGAGAACTTGTCTGTCAGATAAACTCTGGATAAACACAAGTTGACTGTTTGCTCAAAGCAAACATTGTCAAAGGACAGCCTGCATTGTGGAACAGGAAAACCATCCTCAAATATGAATGTGCTGGAAGCAGGTCATTTCTTAAGAGAGGAAAATTCCCATCAATATTATGAGTTCTGTATCCACAGGCTTCCAACTCGGCTTCACACAATAGCTCAAGAGAAAGATCTGTTCTGGCTCCAAAAAGGAGCGAGGGCTGGGATGTCAGAGGTGGTGGTCCGGGGAGGGCCTTCCTACTTCCTTCCCTTCAGCTACAGAAATGGGGTGGAAGTTAGATGACCACAGTAAAGCCCCTCACACAACCCCATCTGTCGCAGTTGAGACATAAAATGGTCCTTAAAGATCCATATGTCTAGCTTGGTCCTCACTTTAGTTGTTGGAACTCAAAGGGATGGAAATCTTTCTCTTACTTGCATTTCCTAGCTATGAGATGCACAGTTTTGCTCTGGCCCATGGCACTGTGCAAGTCAGAAACCAAAGTTTCTAGAACTGTGAGCTAAGACAAACCTCTTTTCTCCATAAGCCGATTATTTCCTGCTGTGTGTGTAGTTTATGTGTGTGTGTGATGTGTATGTGTGTCTGTGTGTGTGTCTGTGTGTGTGTAAGACAGAGGTGAACACTGGCTGTTTTCCTCAATAACTCCTCACGCTGTTTGTAGAGATGGGCTCTCATTTTCCATGGGGTATCAGTTAGGCAAGGCTGACTGGGTAATGAGCTCCAGACATCTGCAGATCTTCATCCCCTCAGTTCTGGGGTTAGAGACACACAACACCATGCCCAGATTTTATGTCGTGTCTGAAGATCCAATCTCAGGTCCTCGTGCTTTAATGGTATTTCACTGAGTCATCTCTCCAGCCCTTGTACAAGTTTAATAGTGACAGAGATCTCACACACACACACACACACACACACATACACACATACATACACAGACATAGACACACACATGGACAAAATAAATATAATAAAAACTAGCTTGTTAGCGGGAAGTTTATTTCTTGTTATTATCTACCTGGTGATGTGGCTTTAGAATTGTTCTGCAGAAAGGGTTTGGGAAAGTTGGGTAGGTTAGAAAAAAGTCTAGAATATTAATAGCTCATTTTGAAGGATGAGTCTGGTGTAGATGGAGAAGATCAGAATGCTGACAGAAAGTCTGGCAGAAGAAATGAAAACACTGAGGCTTTGCCTGACAACCTGACTCTACTGACAACCAGATGACCCTGGCTAATCCAAATGGAACCATGTGGATGTACTTCGTCCACACCCTCAGACTTGGTGAAAGGTGGCACTTACAAGTAACAAATGAATTTATTTACTAGATCAAATTTCAAGCTAGAAGAGCACTTGGGCCTGTGCACAGGTATTGACTGCTGCTTCGGTTAAGATTTTCAGCAAGAATTAGGAGCAAAAAGAAACAGCAGGAAAATTTGAAAAAGATACACTTTGGCCAGAAACATAGTATATTTAAGGTTTCAGTCAAGGTTTTGATTAATAAACTACATGTCTTACATCAGAACAAAAGGAAAAATGTCTTGAGAGCACGATGGAGATCACCTTCCGAGACATTCCAGGAGAGATTTTGATATGAGTGTTCCAGAGCACCTACTCTTCCATGATCACCTGAACCAGTGAGGAACTCAGGGCTACTGAAGCTGTGGTTCAGACAGGCTCAGATACAGCAGAACAACAGTGAACCTTGGCACCATAGGCTTCATATGCCTTCTAAGCAGGGTTATAGGATCATGGCAGCTTCTATTGAGATTTCAGAAAGTCACGGGAGGCCAGGCAGTGTGTCGCATGGCTAGTCACCCACAGGATGGTGCATGGATACATGGAGCTGTGTAAGTGAGGCTGAATTTGCAATGAAGACTCCGGCAAAGAAGAGAGGTCAGCAACATGGAGGGCTGCTGAGGGAGCTTTGGGCACCATACAGACCTTGAGTGTGGGCACGTTAGGTCGCACCCAGCAAGGCCACAAGGCAGAGCTGCCCATGGTGAGGAGCTCACCCTTCAGCAGTGTTCCCGAGAAGCCAGACATGCAGCTGCCACATCTGCTGTTTACTCTGCTGGTTTTACCCTTGCTGGGTATCACCCTCCTCTTTTCTGGTTCCCTCCTTTTCAAATAGGAATGCTAACCATGTGCTCACCTTGTTATTTTATTGTGAGCAGGTGGTTTTCCAGCTGGCATAGATAGATGATTTTCTTGGAAATTTCAAGTTTGCTCTGAATATCAGAGATTTTGGTCCTAAAACTTTGGAGCAATAATGAAACATTTAAGACTTTAGAACATTAGTGATAGAGTAAATGAATTTTGCATTCAGACAAACACATCACAGACACACACACATGAGACACACATACAGACAGACAAACAGACACATATATACAAGACACACGCATATGCAGAGACACACAGATATGTAGTCACATACACACACATCATAGACACACATACAGACACACACAGACACATACATACAAGATACATACCAGACATTCAAAAGACACACATGCACAAGACATACACATACATCACAGACACACACAGACAAATACTTACAAGACACACACATACACACACACAAGACACACACACAAGACTCTGCAGACACATACCACACACACACACACACACACACACACACACACACACATATACACACACTCTCTCTCCTGCCTTTGGAGGCCAGGATTAGAATATTAGAACTTGGAGCTCAAATGTCCACTTAAGGCCTATATTTTAAAGACATAGTCCCAAGCTCTTCACGATACTGATATGGCCAAGTTGTTGAGTTAGGGCCTCATGGAATGTTTTCAGGTAATGAGGAACATGTCCTCTCTGGAAACGAATCCAGGGACTATTGGTTACTAACTTCAGGGTTGTATTGCTAACTTAGAAGTATAGATTCTAGAGGTCACTCCATTCCCTAAGATGTGTAATTCTTTTCCTGCATATAAAAAAGCCCTGTCCATAAAAATAGTTTCCGTGAAACCCATTCTCACACAAGTTTAATCATGAGAGCATGTGTTTGTTTATATCTAATGAATGCTAATAATACTGGGAACCAAGCAAGGCTACCCTGCATTTTGAGGGCCCCCTGGGGCCTCCTAGACCAATGATTCATGGGGATAAATCTTACACTTTGTAGTGTGTGGGAAATGTAAAAGCACTTGGCTTTTCTACTACAGGGTTAAAGACGGCAAAGTTCATCTTTAAAGAAAATTTTAAAAGCACCACCTGGTAAAAATCTTCCTCTAGCCAACACTTTTCTAAGATCAAAGCTTGTGCTCAAGGTCACCTGCTGCATGCTGGTCATCAGCTGTGCCATTTGAAATAACCACCCATGTGGAATGGTGCCCCGCAGCACTGACCACTCAGATAGGATCCCTTGCTTTAGGAATAAAATCCCAGTGGGACCCCCACCGAGGGTGCTTGCTTGCCTTATCTTGTAGCCTTACCTTCTTCTCCAAAAGTAAAACTTTTTGCTTTGACAAAACATTTTGGATTATGGGGTCATTTTCCTGCTGTGATTTTTCTTTATAATCCATTCTAGAAGGAAGAGCTTATTTTGCTTATGGTTCTAGAGGGTGAGAATTCATCATGGTGGGAAGGCATGGGAGCAGCAGTGGCCAGAGCAGAAAACTGGGGATTTATGTCTTCAAACAGGTACAGTAAGCAGCCTTCAACCCGCTGGGTTTAATTAGGGGTTCTTGCATGAGCATTTGCTGAAGGGTGTTTACTGGGGTGTGGGAAAATAACAAGTGACCACACCACTGAAGAAGAGTGACTCCTCCTGCTCTGGTCCTGACACTGGGTCCGCAGTGAGGGGACCTCATGAGCCCAAGGAAGTTCGTCAAGGCTCAAGAACTTTCAAACCCTGCCCCCAGTGACATGCTTCCTCCAGCATGGCCACCTCCTAAAGGATCCATGACCCTCCCCAAACAGTGCCATAAACTGTCAACCCATTATACATTCATCCAGGTAAACGTGCCCCACTGATCATTTTGCATAGACCTGACATGCAGTATACCCACAGTAAAGACATAGACAATTGATAAAGACCAACGATCATGGAAAGTTACTCTGTGAT
This sequence comes from Eospalax fontanierii, assembly GCA_035773235.1. Classification (NCBI taxonomy): domain Eukaryota; kingdom Metazoa; phylum Chordata; class Mammalia; order Rodentia; family Spalacidae; genus Eospalax; species Eospalax fontanierii. Next base: position 76,941,318 of record CM069532.1, read on the forward strand.
ACAGGGGGCTAGACGAACGTGTGTTTTGTCACCTTCAGGAAGCAGAACACACACAGTCTGCCAGACTGACTAACTTGATCTGACAGGTCAATTGTTTTTGAATCCAGGAGATGCAGAGGGTGGTAAGAAGGTTGGCTAGGATGAATACAAAGGAGTGGGATTAAAAGTGTCTAAGTCTGTGGGGGACACTCACTCACACAGCCACACATGCCTTCTTGGAGTCCTAGTATCTGTTCTTGCAGAATCATTCTGTTCACACTCGGTGGTGGTTAATGCAGAGACTGATCACTGGGCAGAGTTGAGAACAAGTGATTGTTGAGTGTGCAGCCCTACATGGAACATCTATCCCTCCTTCCAATGCTAGGAAATATCACGGAGGAAGGAGCAAAAACAAGTGTGAGAGATGAAGGAAGGGGTGGACTGGTGTAAAATGCTGTCCTCTGAACAGGACATGGCCATTCCACTCGTGAAATCACAGAAGTTGTGATTTCTTCAAGAAGACCCACATAAAACTGGCCCCAGGAGAGGGTCATGTCATACAACAATTCTTAATCAAATTTAGACCCCCTTCCCCACCCACGCGCCCCCAGCCACCCACGAGATCTGGTGCATTCTGCCATACATGTTAAGTCCTGTTCAGGCAAACATTTGTACCAGATGTCCCCTAAACAGAGCTGAAAGTTCACGAGAGTATTCCTCTACTGGTACATGAGTTGTCTCTAATATTTGATGACTTGCATGTTCATGAATAAGTGTAACTTGGATTATACATATATGATTACTATTACCTTGCTATATATACTATGTTCTAGAATATAGAAAATGTCTCTTATAATTCCCAATATGGATGCAATAATTCATCACTTAAAATAAACATTTTATGTACTAATGCCTTAATTTCTTCTTACTAAGCAAGTACAGTATATATACTACAAATTCTAGCTCTAGTTTGGCTAAATTCAATGCTAAGCATCATTCATAAGCATGACTACAAAAATGTTTCCCCTAAACATAAAAATATAAAGTAGAAAGAGGGGCATTCCAGATTTGCTGAACAATTTGTGGTTTTATATTTTATTATTTTATGTTCTTATTATTTTTATTTTATGTGTATTAGTATATTGCCTGCATATGTGTAAGTGCACCCAAGTCATGCAATGGCTACAGAGGTCAGAAGACAGCAACAGATCCCCTGCAACTGGAGTTACAGTTACATGGTTGTTAGCCATGATGTAGATGCTGGGAGTCAGACACAGGTCCTCTGTAAGAGCAGTCAGTATCTTAATTGCTGGGCCATCTTTCCAGACCCCAAATTTATGACACGGGAATTCCCACACATTGTTGACAGTCGCTATGGAAAGCGGTATAGAGGTTACTAAAATAACTGGAACTAGAACTCTGATGTGCTCCGGCAAGCCCCAATGAATACACAGTCAAAGAGCAAAAGCAGAATGCAGAAATGCCTCTTCATGTACAAGGCACAGCTGCAAAGACAGGCAATGAAACTACATGTCCAGTAGACAGATGCATAAAGATCCTGTGCAAACGCATACATGTTACATGCTTATTGCACACATACATGCACACCGCGGAGACAGAAGAGCTAGGAGAACGTTACATTAAGTAAATAAATCACATAAAATCAACTGTAGCATTTTGCTTCTGATATGTGGAAGCTAAAGTCTTGTTCCTATGAAGATGGAGAAAAGCACAGAGGTTACCAGAACATAGGAAGAGTTTAAGGGATAGAACAAACATTGAGGGATGGTATCTCTGGTCTATGTTCCATTGCCTTGTGTAACCACTTTACTTTTTACCTCTTCAGTGACCCTCAGATGTAATTCTATCACAGAAACTCATGGACACTGTGCATTAAAGTGTCAAATTCGGTGTATAGTCTAAATAATGGCTGCAGTTATGCTTGAATTGTATTTGAAAATACAAACAATGGTAGATTTTGAAGATCTAGTCATGACTGTTACTGTGTGGCCTGGGGGGGAATGAGCCCAACAAATCCGGAGCTGGGGCGCCCTTCTATCAGGACTTCACAGTCAAGCTTTGTTCCTCTAATATTGACACATGCAATAGACAGAAGAGAGGGAAGGTAGGACGGGGTGCAGGGAGGAGCCATATGAGCACTTTCTAGCTTTAGTCAATACAGAATTGACTTTCAGTTGCACTAATAGTTTAGATCTTCCACTTGGCAGGAAAATAATGAAAATTATTCATTAATCTACAAGGTCCTAGAGCCTGACCTCATTCCTTTCACCTCCTGAGAGAAATACAGTGGCCCCCCACACATGCGCGTGCACACACACACACACACACACATCCCAGATGGTGACGTGTACTCACCCTCTCTGAAAGAGATCCACATTGTAAAACTTATGTAGTTCTACAGAAAATTCAACTGTTCCTTGTACTTCAGACATGATCTTTTTGGTTCATTACCTGAAAAACAAAGAGGGAAATTAACTTCTTGGCATGACTTCAGTCAAGCACACATAGCCCAGTCTCTGCAACCAGTAACTCAGAAGAATGTGTGGCCAACAGGATTGACTAGACTATCAGAGGACCTGGGTCTGCAAGATGACACCACCAGAAGGTACTTCTTATAAGGAAAGACACAGAAATGCAAAGTAACATGAGTAATGTCATGATGTTCACAGCTGGCAAGGCTGGAACTGAATCCTTTTCCACAGCTGCATCCAGTCTGTAGGTAACATGAACACCATCCCACCTAAGCTATCAGCAAACCCCTCCTGGCTCAGAAGTCCTTTCTCTGCCACTGTCTAGCTGTGAGACCTGAGGCACATCATTTACACCGCTCTTCCCCAGTGCCCCCATCTGCAGCATGTGGCCTGGTAATGCCATGAGGTTCAGATAAATGATGAGATGGTGAGGTAAACTTGCCCCACTGATCATTTTGCATAGACCTGACATGCAGTAAACCCACAGTAAGACATAGACAATTGACAAGACCAACGAACATGGAAAGTTACTCTGTGATACAGGAGGCTAGACGAACGTGTGTTTTGTCACCTTCAGGAAGCAGAACACACACAGTCTGCCAGACTGACTAACTTGATCTGACAGGTCAATTGTTTTTGAATCCAGGAGATGCAGAGGCTGGTAAGAAGGTTGGCTAGGACGAATACAAAGGAGCGGGATTAAAAGTGTCTAAGTCTGATATTACAAACAAACCAGGAATGACATGCCAGGCAGATTGAGTTTCCTGAGGTCATGGAATCAGCTAGCTATGAGATCACCAAAAGAAAAATATAAATTAACTAGTGTATCACCTGCCATATGCTTGGTGCTGCACATTGTGTATGTGTGTGTGTATGTGAGTGTGTATGTGTGAGTGTGTGTGTGTGTTCTGATTTTTGCCAATAACAATCTTAGGATAAATATTCCTTTCTAATTTTTCAGACTAAAGATGAAGGAAATTCTGACTTGCAATCTAGAAGATTCAAGGATGTTCTAATATTGCATCCCAAGCCTTGGTTTACCACCAAGTGTCATGGAGACAATGCTGTCCAGTGGGATTCTGGGGAGAATATAAGGTCATTATCGCAATGTATCTGTGGCACAGCTGCCCTGACAGCCAATCTGACCTCTGGGAGAGGGAGACAGAGACAGAGCACTATGAACTTTCAGAGTTGCAGCTGTGGCGGGCACGCAAGTCTTCTATGAAAACCTTTTCTTTTCCCCTTCAAGGGGCTCCGGGAATCCGACCTCTACTCTGGTTCATAACTCACCTCAGTGCGCTATCCAGCACATGCTAAGCCAGCGCCAAGGACAGCAGCACACCACACTGACCTTACTACGCTTTAACTCTGAATCTCAGCTCTGACAAGGGTCTCCGCCTAGGAACTATTTCCGGAGATGCAAAAGGCTGCATATCAAATTAGGATGCAGACCTCAGAAAAAAATACCTCTGTAAATTATGTAAGCCAGAAATCCAATCTGGTAAGCCTGGAACTCCTGACTTACACAATAGGCTGGAAAGCCGGCATGAGCCATGGTCCTGTCCAGCACGGCAGAACCAGCAGGGTCAGAACCTGCCCTCCAGCCAATCCCAAGATGTGTCCAGGAAAAGCCAGATGGGATCCTGCTGTGACTCGCTTACCGCACCAGGAGCATTACTGCATGCTCCCCATTTCCTATCACCCCAGGGTCAGCTGTCACACACCTGAAGAGCTGGCTCAGCCATGTGACACCTTGCTGGTGGTTGTCACCTTTCGATTACTCAGGTCTCTCCTGAGCTATATCTCAGGGTTAGATTATGTGCAAGGAGGGAGAGTACGGACAGGGAGAGGGAAAGCAGGACAAAAGCCCAGCGGCACCGGGCCCAGCGTGCAGTGAGGCGGGCAAGGCTCTCCCCTGGTCACCTCACACACCCTGGATCACACCGGACACTGACACCATACTGGAAACAGGGACGACCCCGGAGCCCAAAGACCTCACGTGTCTCGCCAGTACTGTACATGATGATAGGAACAGCATTGTTAGGGGATGTCAGAAGAAAACATGTCTAATAGATGCCATACAGGCCACCATTTTCCCCTTGGAAAATGCAACTTACCATTCTGTTATCCAGGACATCAAATTAGGGCAGATTTCAGGAACTTGTGGACACAAACCCAAGTGTCTTTTTCTTCTGATACCATGCAGTTAATGATGGACCAGATACCTGGTCACCAGCTAAAGAAGATGAGCTCTAATATTAAAGTATCAGTTTTGCATCTCTGCTGTTGTTTTGCTGGGAACTAGCTCCACGGAATGAAATTTAAGCTCAGTGACTCAAAACCACCGACTTTGGTTCCAACCCTTTCTCTGATCTTCATAGAATGAAGATCATCAAGGATGCTAAGATGTCTGACAGTCCTCAGACAGCAACTTCAGTGATGAAAGCTGAAACTTTGAGTCCCTCCCTAGATCTACTGAATAAAGATTTGGTCCAAGGATGACACTAGAAGATCTGTGTTTCTCCATCCTCCAAGAATTCTGATGCAAATACTTACTTGAAAAACCCTGTCTTAGACAAAAGGATTGGAATTAACTGGCCTGAGTGCCATGGAGTTGACCAGACCAGGGTTAACTTGGCTCATTGTGAGTTGTGTGATCTTTGAACATAGTTGAATCTCCTCTTTCTCAGTTTCCACCTAGTTACAAAGCACATTTGAAATCACCTACTCTGTGAGGTGCTGGGGGAAGTGTGTGAGATGCTCGACACAGCATGTGGCACACTACAGATCATATCATGACATCCATACAGCAGATTCATGATTCAAGCCCCACAGAGCACAGGCCACACATGTCCACTCCTCAACAACCACATAGAAACACAGAATATACATAAATACAGACAAAGCAGTAGGCAGATCACAGTCTTCATCACACTTATAAGACGCTGAGGACATTTTCTCATTATGCACACTAACCACTGAACACCCCACACATACCCACAATCAATATGCACATGAATGACACCACCAACCACCTTACACGCCTGAACAACACACACAGCCTCACCTCACATACTTCACAGGTGGCCTCTGTGCTGTTTCTAGCAACCAGTGCCATATATAACCATCCTACTATATCTGATGTGATGTTTGGATACTCACCCTCAAACCAATGTTTCCTGAAAAAGCTACATGCTCAGACACTATGTATACAGAGCCTAAAGGAAGACTGTGGTCTCAAGGTGCTCAAAGACAGAGTAAGGATGAACTATGACTATTATACTGTGACCCTGGGAGCTCAAGAAGAGGAAGCATGCAGGCACATGGGACTCATCAGGCTTCTCAAGGAGCCTAACCTTTGAGTGAGGAGGTCTCTGCCATACCTTTGTCCAGAGTCATTAACAGCAATCTCTGTTTAAAAAGTACACATGATCTGCTAGTCCATGCTGTGCTATCTAAACTCATTAGTATGTCTTTGGGACATACTTCCAGTGTGTATGGACCCTACATACCCTGTTTCACTCATTGCCTTGCCCTGGCTCAGAAAGCATCACTAAAAGCCTGCACTTATATAAGGCCAGTTTGTCCTGTGCAACAGGTTTTAGACAAGCACCCAGCAAGGTGGGGATGAGTGAAAGAACTGGAGAAAAAAGAATGAAACTGCTGTGAGCTGGTGCTTCTAGAAAACAGAGAAAAGTTTCTGTCGCTAGATCAGCAGGTAGGGCTCCAGGACCAGAAGCTGGGTCCCCAGTGAACCCTAGTGGTTGACCTTGGATTCATTGTTCACCTCCTTGGGACTTAGTCATCCATAAAGATGCGTAAGTATACTGCTCATGGAACTTTTTAAGAATTAAAAATGTTACTACCTTTAAGATGGTGAGAAGAACATGACAGCCTGCTGGGCACTGAATCCCAGTAAGTGAAGTCACTTTTAGTTCTGTTTCAGAAGATACAACCAAAAGGTGGAAAAGAAGATTCTATTTTTGTTTTCCACATAAAAAACTAAAGGATGCTTCTGAAGTATCTCTTCTTAGTGCTCCCAGAAATCCGGCCCTTTATTGGGGGACTGCTAGCCACACCAATTGCCCAGCAACGAATGAATCCATCCTGTGATGCAATGGCATTCCACATCCCTGCAGGAGTCCAGGCAAAGGTGGCAACTTGCTTTACCAGATGATGGGACTCTGCTGCAAGTTTGAATATCAAGTTTCTTCTGCTCCTAAGATCCTACGATGCCCTCGTCCTCACGCAGCTCTTATTTTTAATCAACAAAGCAGAACTGTAAAAGGATGCTATTTATTTTTCTCCAAGGAAGTGGGAGCCTATGCTGTGGACTCTAGGACACAAAGGTCCCTGTCTGTGAACTTCTTAGTACTCTAGTACAACAGAGTGTCATAGGCCAGTGGAAATTCACTAATACGGATTCCACTAAAGCATAAAAGGTAGCATCAGAAAAGAACCATGTGGCTGGAGTGTGAGTGCGGGAGGAGGGCTCAATTCAACAATGGAAAACTTCACATGAACACCAGGGCATTTGAGATTGGAATGATGATGTGGTCTGTGTTACAAGACTAATTTGCCAATAGAGGTGTCTGAAGAAAACCTGACAGGGTAGGGGCTCCTCCAGACTGTTGGAGGACTGAGGATTGGCTCGTGTCTTGACAGCGCATCACGGCACATGCTTTGTGAGGTGCCAGCACAGCATGCTCAGGAGGAGAGCAGCTCTGGTCTCTCTACTCACAGCTTGTCACGGGCCCCTGGACCTTCGGGTTGTCTGTAGCACTAGGACCCCCCACAGTAGAATCACCAGGGAAACTAGACTTGAGAGTAGATTATTGGGTCATACGACCAGATGCCTTCCACTTGAGACCTAGAAATGTGCAGGATAACGTCTGTAGCTACTGAATTGGCGTCTAAACCAACTGGGACAGAGTTAATAGAAAGGCCAGCAAAAAGAGGAAGGCGCCAGTTTCCTACTTGTGTGACCAAAGAAGGGCATCAAAGTGCCCGCAGGAAGGAATATTACATGCAGTCAGACTCCTTTCCCAGAGTTATGTAGATGAGTTAGTAACAGAGTTAGTAACAGTTAGTACACTGTTACTAAAAGGCAGGCAATCAAGATCTGTGCCCAGATGTCCTTTAGCACAAATTCATCCACTGGATTCTGGTCAGGATGTCTATAGGTCATAACTTTAACTGGATAGGCCTTAACACGTATGACGGAACACATGAGGTCTGGTGGGGATTGAGAGAAATGGATTGATAGGGGAGGGAGTCTAAATTTGATTAAGAACTGTGCTGTAAAATGTATAAAAAACAATAAAAAGGAGAAAAATAAACAAATATAACAGGCAATCTGAGTGGCACCTGGAACAGGGTCTCTATGGCTGAGTGTGCATGTGAGTGTGCATGTGTGTGTGTGTGCATGTATGTGTGTGTGTTATGCATGAATGTATCAGGTTTAGCATGTATAAGTGTGTGTGTTACATGTGTAAGTTTATCTCAGGTTTAGTGTATGTTGTGTGTGTGTATCAGGTTTATAGGTAAATGAGTCAGGATTTGTATATCTATTTTAAGATTTAATTTGACTTTAGGCCTCAGTTTCCTTTATAACACTAAGGCAGTCTACACAGTAGGTAAAAGAAGGTTGGTGACAAATGTTCATTTCATCAACTTATAACTGTTGCTCCAGCAGGAGTAACTATTAATATATTTGATGAGTGCTCTGTTTGAGTTGCCTTTTTACACACATCTCAGTTCAGTGATCTCTTTTCTGTGCATGTAAGTTTCCTTCCACTTAGGTCATTATCATCCAGAACAACTGCATTCCAAGACAGTCAAAACTGGGTAACATGGGGCACAGAGGACACTGGTCCTTCTTTCCACAGCCTGCCCCAGGAACAGGGCCAGAGGAAGACTCTTCCATGCATGACAGGTATCTAGAGGGACCCCAGACTTTCATGATTGTCATCACCTACTCAGATGTCTGGGAATTAACCAGGTATTAGCCCAGTTTCTCATTTCCATTCACCAAAACTTAGTTTTCAGTTCTTACCATCTTCAGCTCAAGTCTAACCCCACCCTTTCATCTCCAGAGCACCCCCCTGTGAATGCCCCACCCTTTCATCTCCAGAGCACCCCCCTGTGAACGCCAGTCTCCTTTATCTCTCCTGGGTCTCTCCTGCCCTGGGGCTGGTCTTTGCTCAGCCTGCACTGGTATCTTGACATCCTCTACTCTTGACATAGGTGCCCTTTGTAAAAAATCAAGCAGACTGTGCTGCCCTTTCTGATCCTCTCAGTGACCCTGCCTGCCCTCAGTGTGACAGATACTTCATAGTCACGAATATTCTCCAGACACAGTGATCTCCGAAGCCACACTCCATGCTATGTCTGAGAGTGAATTGCCCTTCAATTCTACCAGGTGTGCTCTCCCAAGGATCCCATCTCCCCACAGGTAGTGGGGGAGAGACTTCGACACAGAAGGGTGAGCCTCTGGACTAAAGATGGTCTTGCACACAAAGAATGTTAGCCATTGCCAACAGATTGGCGTTCCCTAATCAGCCATAGAAACTACTGTTTTCATTTCTTCCTTCAATAAAATTTGCAGGATTTCAAATTCTTCCACACCATCTGGACCATCACAACTAGATCTCTTTAGCTTAGAGGTGTTGGAGTCCCTTGGTACTTAGCTCCATGTCTGTTTAATATCCACCCATTGTTTGAACTATTCATTGCAATATGTCTAAACAGTATTATTAGTGATTTATATCTTCCAAAATATTTTGGAATGTTCTCAGTTTTCTTCTAAGGAAAATTGATTTAAAAATTAATGTTATTTATGCTTCTTAATAAATACTGTCATTCAGGACTTTATTGTATGTTAATGTGGAAAACTTTTACATATGTACTTTCTATTAAAGTATGGCTTTTCTCTAAATTTTGAACATTTAATATATGTGACCTTTGATATTTTTAGTTGAACATGAAAAGTATATTGACCTTTATACACACCAGCATTTACTTTATGAAAAGGCCACATAGCATTAATGTGCTGAAAAGACAGTGCATTGTGGAATTACAGCACAGAAGGAGAGAGGTGCATGTCCTCTCAGGCTACATAGGAGAGTCAGTAAGGGGAGAAGTCATCTAAGTGCAATGCAATGACATCAAAGGGGAGATGCCCTGGGACTCAGACCACTGTCAGCACATGCTGCTTCACCCCAGTCTGAAACAAGAGGCCAAGATGTCCCCAACACCCTCCTCTAACTGCACAAAGAGATGGTCCCCAACAATTTCTCTACACTCCACGAAGAGATGGTCCCCAACACCCTCCTCTACACTCCACAAAGAAAAGGTCCCCAGCCACCTTCCTCCACAAGCTATGCAGAGATGCTTTGGGGACCACCTGCACTGCCCTCTGTCCTCATCTATCTCTCCAGTAGATTTTTCCAGACAGCCACTCTAATGAAGTTATCCCAACTCACTTCTGGCATGATCACTGTGGGAGAATCTACTCAGTGCCCAGGAAAATGATCTCATTAGGAATGGAAATGACCATTTCTTCATCATGGAGAGGAATTCTCTAAGATGTTCTCTTTTCTCAAGGAAGGACAACTCGTGCTTTCCCAGAGCGTCTTAACCACAGACAAGTCCTTTAAAATCACCATGCCGCCATGTTCACATCTGATATGTAAGCCCTACACAGCAGACTGATCTTGAGATAAGAATTAAGGTTGGGGAGACTTCCCCATGACTCAATTTTTCAACTGCAAATTGCTTTGTAGCTGACATAAATGTTGAACAAGTTCAAGGAACAAAACCTAAACACAATTGTGTGGAGATGGTAGAAGAGAAATGGTGGTCTCTTTGCACTGAAGAGTTACCTGCATCTGGCAGACCCGGAGCTTCATCAGACCTTCTGGCTGGCAGATGCCGATGGAAGCCTAGACCCAGGACTCAGAAGCTCACCCACAATACAAATGAAGCACAGGTCTATGGTTCGAAATGCCTAGAACTGTCTTTCCTTTGGTGCAGTACATATGCCTACTTTCACACCTAAAAGCAGTTCAAATTGGAACATCTACACACCGAGAAATTCACATCTCCCTCGGGTCCAGGGCCCCCTCATCTTAGCATTTTAAATCAACATGAAGACACTTAAGATTCTGTAGTTTGGAAACAGTAAATCTGACTCATAAACTCAGGTCAAAGCCTTGAAATGTCAAAGATAAGGAAGCTCCTTTTGGAGCTATCATCCTTCACAGTTCTGGGGCACAGAGCCTTCTCCCAGCTGGCCAGTGCTGGATGCTCCAGTGACACTCAGCGAGAGGCATGAACCAGTGGATGTCATCTTGCTGCCCTGATACCTACTAAAATATATGTACACACAGAGCAAAAGCTTCCCAAGAGTGAGGCTCTCACAGACTGTTGATTGGCGGACAGGGCAGTGGCTTCAACTCTCCCAAACCCGGTTCACACCCAGCTCTTCTCACTGGCTGCTTCTCAAGCTTTAGTCTTCCCAGTTCCCTAAATTTTACAGCAGTAAGAACTATAGAAGAATGTTTTACCTCTCTGAAAATCAACAATAATACCTTTTTTCAGTAATAAATAGTACATAATATTCTTATTAGAGTAGCTAACAATAGTGATTAGGAATATGTTACAGAAAGCATTTAAAGATGGTGAAAGATAAACTTCAATACCCAAAGAAATCTGACCAGGGAGGGTAAGCTGAAGCAGGACAACTGGGCATAACTGAGATGCTTAGGAAAGAACTAGGCAGTGTGTAGGTCCAGAGACCAGGACCCTTCACCAGAGAGCAGCACACTGGGTGCCCTGGTCACAGCCAAAAAAGCTGGGACTAATTTGGCTTCCTGTTTCTCTGAGCTCTAGAGAAGAGAGAAGCTTCAGTCCCCTTCCTGTAGAAAACTAGTGCAATCTGTCATATATGTCAAGGCCTACTGAGTCAAGTTTGTAGACCCAGATGTCCCTCAGTGCAAGCTCATCACTGGGGTCGAGTCAGCCTATCTACAGTCTCTCCCTTAAAGAAGATCAACTCTCCCTCACCCAGCAGTGACCAACTGCCAACAGTTCTCTGGCTAAGGTTGGAGCCTGCTGCCCGTGTCCCCAGTTCTATGCTGAGTCTTGTCTGGTTGAGTTTGCGTGGGTCTACACATGAATCCAGTGGGGGGGGGGGGCATAGTGGGTGCAGATAGGGGAGGAGGTGTAAAAATGATGAAATGTTTTGTATGTAATGCACAGAAATTTAATAAAAATGATACAGAATCTCATGCAGTGGGATGGTAAGCGACTGACATTATGGGCGGAAGGTCTCAGGACATGAGAGAAATGACCAAAATCAGAGATAAGGTGACAGACACACCTGCCTTGATTTGCATCTGCAGATGCTGTCTCCCCAAGATCCTCATGAGGGGATTCCTGCCCTGAGATCGAGCCTCAAGTAGACGTCCTCTAGTTTCCTGACAGCTTTGAAAGTCTATGAATAGCACATCACCTAATTTTAAGATTCTGCATTCATTAATGGATATAAATGTTTCAGAAGCATTCCCTTTGCATAACTACAGCATACGCAATTCAAGTCGAATCCAAGGAAGACATCAGAGGGGTCAGCGTCTTTGCTGTTTTGTTTAACCCTTTGAGGTCATTGTCACTAAAGAGACACTAATTCCTTGTACATCACACACAGTAACTCAGTAAGCACTGTGATCATCCTGTCCACCCCTGTCCCTTACACAGGGAGGCCCAGGAGACCCATGCCCAGGATCCCAGGGAAAATGTCTCAAGATTCCTGCCTCCTAGTTTCTAGTCCAGAGCCTGAGCATTCTTGCTGGTCAGAGCTGTCAGAACAGTGATTTCATCTGGTCATAGAACTCCGGGAAGTCAACAGAAGATAATAAAACATTCCCCAGTCCATGCATGGTAACTGGAAATGAAGTGGATGAAGCAAGCTTTACCAAGAACTCAAAACTCCAGAACTTGTAGAAAATTCAAGGATCAAACAGTTCAACCTCTTCACATTGGGTGGCTTGAGGTGTGGTACACAACCAACTGAGAGGAAATGACTGCATGGTTCATATATTAGATTGTGGTGCTATGTAAGACTATACAGACAGACCTACCTCTGTCCCAGGTACAGCCCTGGAACCAGTGCACATCTATTTCAACAATACCTGCCTGAATCCCTACCTTACAAATGAGGGCCTTGAGATTCAGTGACTTCTCTGGTTCTTCCAGTAGCCAATCCCAACAAACCCTCTGCAGCGCTCTTCATCAGAGCCCTCCACCACCTCAGAACATTCCTGTGTCTTTGTTCAAGTCACCATCACCACAATGTAATCACCTCTCTACTTGTTGAACTTACATGTTCCCAGCTTCCCCAGGAAACCTTTCCTGAATGGCCATGCTGCCATCCACACCAGCAAAAGCTACACCCCCACCCCTGACCTGCCACATACATCTGAAGGCTCCTTAAAAGAGGGGACTCCTGAATTTACTAATATTCAAGACAAGAATAGGTGCAGAATAACATTGGGGGCTGGCAGAAGAAGGAATGGAAAGCCAGAGAAATGCACCTGTGAAGGAATTAGCAAGTTGATTGTTGTTCTTGGCAATGAAATACAAATATTCACTGTGTTTTGAACTAGCACCTACCTAGGCCTTGGAAACCAAAAAGAATCAGAGCCCTGGGTTCATTTTGTACTGGATATGTCTAAGGAGAGAGGCAGGTGAGTTCTACCTAACAGAGACTTCCTGAAGGAGGGATTCAGGGCTGCTGGGGTATGTACTGCAGAGAAAGGCCTTATTTATCCTTCCTGTACCATCGTGTGGGCAGAGACAAGCTGACCTCTGGACAGCAAGGCATCAAGGCCTCACTGATGAGTCAGACTGGCATTTCAATGTGTTCTGTGCCTGGGGTTTAGTGGTTTGGGATCTCGTTTAATTTGGCATCTGTCATTAGCCTTGCAAGTAAACCATGACTCAGCCTGCATCTCTGCATTCCCACACTGACCACCCACAAAATCTCTGGGGTGCTCTCACTACAGATGGAACAGAAAGAAAATTTTGGAAGCACTATTAAGGCCCTTACTACTCATAGATGTTTTCTAGACTCCTCCAGATCCAAGAGGAGCAGGGAATCAATGCTTCCTGGGATAGCTGCAGTTGGTGTCAATTATGCAATAGGTGTCCTTCTTCCCAGGGTGCTGCTATTATGAGAGATAAAATCCCCTTCCATTCAGGCCTTTCAGGGATTCCAATTTCTCACTCATAGGCTGACAGAGCTAGAGTGGCTTTGGGCAGAAGTAAACTCAACTTCTATTTTCCAGAAAGAAAACTCAAGCAAAACTGCTGATTTGGAGAACAGATCCCTACAGAGAGAGACAGAGCTAAATGTTCATGGCCACAAACCCTGTTCTTTATTAGCCTTGATTCCAGAGATGTGCATTTGCTCCCTCATTTTCTCATCTGTAAATAGTAGCTGATAATATCTTTCTAGCAGGGTCAGTGTGAGAAGTCAAGGAGTGTATAGTTAAAGCACTTTGTGTGAGATATACTAGACAGAAGACACTTGAAGTAGTTGCCATTAGTGTTATATTTGTGTTAAAGTCAAATTCCTTAAGTAGTAATTTATAAAAGTACTGATCTGTTCATTCAGGATTAGAAATACTGTATCCTTAAAATAAATGAAGGGGTTTCATTTTATAGGGAATGCTTTTCTTCTCAAATATGATTTACACCATGATCCTCTTGGCAAGATGTTATCCTGGGATGATGAGGAGAACCATAGAGGACAGAAGCCAGACAAAGATGGAGGCCAGGGAATACATAGGCACACGTCTGCCCTGCATACATGCACTGAGAAAGGGTGCAGATCAAATCACAGGCTGGACTAAGTTCACTTACTGGAGTGAACCACAATTACAAAGTTTCTCCATTAATCCCAACCACAATAACGACTATTTCTGAATTGTTACATATTTGTCCTTATGTTAGGGAGATTGGTCATCTCTTTCTTCTCCAGAATCAATGATTCTTTTGATGGAAACTCAGGACCATGGAGCAGAGAGATACCCTGTACCCACTCTGTCTCTTGGACTTTCCTATCATGTCCTTTAAAGCAGGCCTAGCTTTGGCTCAAATCCCAGCTCCCATGTTTGTTTCTGGCATTTCACTTAGTGCTCTGGGTACTTGGGTTCCCTCAACTCTAGAGCATATGTATCCAGTAGGAAGGAGAAGACTCAGGAGACATCAAATGTCTGCACATGCCCAGTCTATTCATCCAGTGTTCCCTGATGGTCAGAATGCCAAAGGCACCATGCAGGAATGGATGGACAGAGAGTCAGCCCTTACCAGAATATGCACAGTATTCTGAGCATCCTGTCTGCATTCCCAAGTCCCCAGTGGTCTGAAACACCACGATCCTGGTTACTTCCAAACTCATTGCATTTTTCTCTTCAAAATAACATGGAGGCCCCCATCGGACGCCCATCTTTCCCCTTTACTTGTTTCTTCCCTTGTAGGACTGATTGATGCTAAAGGATGGTGGATAATCTCTGCATGGTTCTTTTCTGAAATTCTGATGCTTTCTCCCCTAAATGATGAAGAGTATGACCATTGGTTCGCTTCTTTCTTCTGTCTGTCCCCGTTCTTACTGGTAAGCATTGTTCCGATCGTGCTGGGCTCCTCCCATGTGACAGCTCAGACTGCTGTTTGCCGGCCTCTTCCCTCGAGATCGAGTCCAGGTTCTAGGAGGTCCAACTCTCCTATTCAACCTTCCAAGACTCTGTATCGCAGTCTTCCACGTCTCGTTTGGGATAGAAAATCCATTGTCTACTCCACAAATGTGTTACCTGGTCACAAAGCACAAGGTGCTATACCAGGATTTGGGGGCAGAAATGAACCATGTGAACAGCCTTAACACTCATCCAGTTAGAAGGCCAGCTTATGACAAAACTGCCCATATTGACAAAGCCCACTAACCACATGCAGGCATAACTTGTTGTCTGAGTAACTCTGCAGAGTTTGCACAAGGTAGATGTGCTCCTGTCAAGAGTGTCTTCTTCTTGTTGAACCTGTGAGACTTATTTGTCTGGTGGTCTTCACATACGCCATCATTTTAAATATTTTATCATTATTTAAGGTACATTGAGGCCCTACTGAGTGCCAGATTTCTAGAGTGTAAGCAGGGATCCCCCAGAGAGGATTATTTATATTCATAAGACTCCAAACACCACGCGTTCCATAAGGAACCAAAACAGGCCAAGGATGTGCTGCAGCTGGACACAGGCTGCGTGCTAGGAGCAAACCACCTGCCTGCAGGATAACAGAAACATATGGGTTTGGCCAAGTTGTGTGTGTTTGTGTCTGTGTGAGAGAGGGTGGGGCTGGGGATGTGAAAAGTGTGGAAATAGAGGAATGGAAGGAACCCATGAACTGTGTCCAAAATCTCTTCCATTTTTATCTCAAAAATCTATTTAGAGACAGTCTCCTGACCACCCCCCCCTCACTGCCGCCCTCAGCTCTTATCACTACATAAACCTCCACACTGATGCTCTGAATTTCTTAACCTTCCATCTATACAGTTCCTTCTCAACTGGGGAGCATAACATTAGAAGCATTTTCTAAGCAGTAAGTTCAAATGCCTCAATTCTAAGAACTTCCTACAACCTTGGTTATTAAGCTCTATACCCTCACCTTGGCCAACATGATCTCCTCCTGGACCTATTAAAGATTATCCTACTCCCCGAAAGACGAACCTGTTTCCAGGCCCTTTCCCAACTGGCTTCCAACTTTTCTCTTAGTCTTCGTCAAAGCTCATTTCCTCAAACTCATCTTCTCCCATTTTTTGGAGTACCAACCTTTCTATTCAGTGACCTCCTTGCTCAGTTTCTATCTCCTCTTCTGAAAATAATACTCTTCAACAGTAACCCCCTTTTCCCTGAGCTTCCAGAGGACAACACAACTCTAGACACAGCATTCCAACATATGGATGGGGCTATAGAGGTGGCTCAGTGGTTAAGATCACTGCTTGCTCTTGCAGGGGACCAGAGTTGAGTTCCCAGCACTCATGGTGACTAACAAAGATCCTTGAGTCCAGTTTCAGGGGATCTAATGTCTTCTTCTGACCTCCTCGGGCAGTGTATGACATGGATGCACTTACATACATGCAGATAAATCATAAAATAAAAATGATGAAAGAATACTTGCTAAATGAACTAAAGGCAGAGTGGGACTGGGTCCTAATGAATAGGGAACTTATGAGTCAAGGGTGGCAATGGACATACTTTAAGCAAAGGGAACAAGGGACCACCCCCAACACTATACACTTAAAACATCGCATTCCATCTTGCAAACCCAGCCTATGTGATTATCGTGAATATGTACATGTTTTCATGGAAGGAAATTGATGTGAACGCAGGCAGCCACAGCTGCTCAAGGCCACCCTGCCAAGAAAAGGCATCATGGCTCCCAAGTGGATTATACAGAGCCTCAGCTTCTGTAGCCAAGAAAGAAAGAAGATGATGAACACCTCAGAAGATGGAAACCAGAAGTGTGCTGGGGTTTGACAGTGCAGGCAGCATTCAGACAGAAAGGAAGGACAGAAGAATTGCTAGTGTTCAAGACCCTGTAGCTGCCTCTAACTGCAAAGGGAGTCTGCTTAAAGGTGGAAACTTAACCTGGCATAGCTATTAACCATTGTAAAATGAGAACAATCGACCTATTTTGGCACAAACTAATCATGAATGTATGCCATTTTGTTTTTAAAAACAAATTTCCTTAACAAGTATCTCTGAAAGACAGCTTCCACAGACAGGATGAGATGACCGAAATATTCGATCATTCAGCAAATAATCATATTAACTAAAAGTCCAATATATTTCAGCAACTGAGCCAATACAGAGGACAGGAGTGGAAGGCAGGGGGGTCCGGCACCAGGCGATCGTCATAGGAGGATGGACGAGAGGTATAAGGCTATTCAGGAAACATGCGCAAAGATCCCAGAGGCGGCTCAGTCATTTCCTCCCTGCTTAAGAGGTTAATGGAATAGCTTCTCACCCTCTTGGCTAAGATCAAGAGAAGAGTAAAAGGGAATGGAGATGTATCTATAGGACGTAAGAGCAGAGTAGATGGCAGTGTCAAAATCCATTTAACCTGAAGTGTGTGCACATACACACAGACACACACACACATATACACACAGACACACACACACAGGTATACATATACACAACCATATGCAGTATGCATACACACATTTATACATACACATACATATTCACATGTATACATATACATAGTCACACGTACACATATACAGATACATACATACACACATTTATACATATATACCTCACACACATATCCACAGATGCACATACAAACATACACATGCCTATACACTATACCTCACACACAAGCATACACAGATACACAGAAACACATTCACTCACATACTCTGACATATGAACACATACACACACATGAACACACAGACACAAACACTCACACATGTTATGGAAGCATAGGTGTGTATGTAGTGTTACTCGAAATTTGGGGATTAAGGACAAATGGTAAATGAGTCACTAACTACAGTTAGCACTGTGCAGCATAGATCAATGGAGATGCCTAACGAGACAGAGGAGGTGAACTCAGGCCAGCCTTGTGAAGTTCTGGCTCAGAAGAGTCACAGCTGCACCTGGCCTCAGACCCCAGGGATCTGCACCTCCTTCCTGTCACCAGTAGCCCTACTCCCAGCACTTTGCAAACCCCAGGAAGTTCAGTCCTACTTCCTACTTCTCTGTGTAATGGGGATGGAAATCCATTACTGAGAGAAAGAGACAGAGACAGAGAGATAGACAGACAGGCAGACAGGCAGACAGACAGAGAGAAATAGCTCTGGCAAGTCTAACTAACTCCATGTAATCTTTCCAGTTCTCAACCTCCAACATCCTAGTAGTGAGAAATACAAATACAATAGTAATAAAACTCCGAAGCCTCCAATTTTCTTTGTACACTTGAGATCTTGGCACCCAAGCTGGCTGCTCCTGGGAGTCTACTTCTCAGAGTCCACTTTCTGCCACATGGTCAGTGGAGGGTGGGTTTTCTCTCAGCACTCCACATTACCCACATCCGCTCCTTGGAGGATGCTGCAGCTCTTGCTGCATCCTTCAGAAGTCGTGAATGTGGCTCAGGGATGCACTCAGATATTGAGCATCAGAAAGATACTGACAAAGTCAGGAACCACTGTCTCCCAAGTCTTTCCCCTGCACCTAAAACACCTTCCCATGTGCTCCCCATGTCTTCTCTTTCCCACCAGAAGTCAGAGGGTCCTTGGATATGAAAATCAAATCCTACAGTTCCCTGGTTAAAAATCCCATGGGCTTCATATCACACTTTACATAAAGTTGAAATCCTCCAGAGAATGTACACAGATGGCCAGTATATCCACGAAGAGGTCCAAACTCTAGTCACTAAACAAATGCCAACTCAAACCACAGTGAGACACTCCAATTAAAACTGTGCCAAAGACTTCAATAGTCACCCAGCAAAGCAGTCACACAGAAGGAGCATAGGAGATGTTCCATAACACACATCATCGAGGAAATACAAAATAAGACAATCCTACAACAGCCCAAACCCAGCACACAGACAGCACCAAATGCTGGCGAGAAGGTGGAGAGTCAGGAACTCTCACTTATTGTTGGGTGCGGGGGCATGGGGGGGTAGGGGAAGGTTGAAAATGGCACCTTCACCGTGGAAAAGAGTTCGGTGCTTTTTTAAGGGAATAAACATTCTTAGAGCAAGGTCCAAGAATCATGTTTCTTTGTTTCGACACAAAGTAACTGAGAATTGTCCATGAGAATATCTCCAGGTAGATAAGTAGAGCATCCGGTTCATAATCCAAAACTGGAAGCGAAGCAACCAGGATGTCCTTAGCAGGTGAACAGAATCAAACCTCCATGTATCCAGACAACAGAACAGTATTTAGAGCCAAAGGACACGAATCCATGCCTTATGAAGACACAGGGAAGAACGCTGCATGCACATTGCAAAATAAAAGCCACTAACTAATGTCCACAGCCATGTGTGACATGGCCATAACTATGACACTCTGTAAAAGGTGATATAGAAAGAGCAAAAACAAAAGTCAGTGGTTGTCACGGGTTTGGGGTAGGATGCCATGAATAGACAAAGGACCTTTAGGGCAGTGAAAAGTCTATGTAAGATACGTTGTGATAGGTGGGTATCCTCTTACATCTATCCTAATTCATTCAGGGCACATCAAGGATGAACGTAATGTGAACTATGGAATTTGTGTTATAGTGATATGCCAATACACATCCATAAACTGTAAAAGATGTGCCACTATGTCGGGAGGCATGGTAGTGTGAGAAGTGAGGCGTGTGTGGGTCACAGCATGAACAGAAAGTCTGTGCCTTCTGCTCTGCCACCACGTCTTCAACACACGCACATGAAATGATGCAGAGGTATTACTTCATGCCTACTAGTATGGCTGTGCATTCTTAAAGGACATATCCTTGAAGGAGGGGCAATGACATGGGGCTCAGTCAGTGAGGGTGGTGTTGATGTGCGGGAATCAGTTCGAATGTTCTTCAGTGACTGAAGCACACAGTTAGTTGCCTTGTGGCACAGCTCCTGGTATAGACCTAAGGGAAGTGGAAACCATGTCCAAACAAAACACAGCACATTAAAAAGATATTAATAATATATCAACACAATGGCATTAGACACAAATGAGGAAATGAGTCAACTGATGAGCGTCTCTGACATCGCCCGTCGCACACTGAATATGCTACTTCTTGCTGGTTTCTCTAATCTAATGTGTTTCTATTTCTATTGACTCAGACTTTCATACATGCTCACAGTGTGTTTTGACCAAATCCATCCCCCATTTCCTCTCCTCCAATTCCTCCTCTAACCCTAACCAGCACTTGCCCTCCCAATTTCACATGCTCTCTCTACTGTTGAAAATCGACCGAGTGCACTTACTGCTGCCAGTACACACAGGGGTGTAGAGCCATCTAGGGGGGCACACACAGGCAGCCGCCATCAATTGTCAACTAACTCCCTGGTAGAGGTAGGACGTCATGAATCCCACCCCCATCCGTGCTGGGACTTCATGCAGTGCAAGCCTTTGCATGCTGGAATGGCTGCTGTGACTCATGTGCAGAACATTATTTACAGAAAGAAACAGAGTCCCAAACCGAACATCACAGCATGATGCTAAATGGAAGAAACCATACACAATCACACAGCGTGCTGTATGAGTCCATTCGCAGCAAGACCAGGGGATGACTGTGGAGGGTGCGAGGCCTCCCGAAGTGCTGGAAACATCTCAGGGCGAGAGGTGGCGAAAACCGCCACTCTTGTGAAAACACGACTGAATTTTTGTTGTGTATGTATCTCCACCGTCACCATCACATCAGCAACAACAATCCCGAAAGTCAAACCTTCTTTCTGCCCTCTTTTAATTTCTCTTCCCGGACAAGTCAACACCGAGGCTTTGAGGGGCTGCGCAAGCAGCTGCCGGAGGAGGGGGGCGTTGAGGGCGGGGGTGCCGCGCACAATTACGAGGTTGCTCCTGTCTCTACATTCTCACACTTCTGCCCTTGATGCAGGTGCGCACCTGGAATGAGCATCTCTTGTTTACCAGCGAAGTTTCCGAACCAAGCAAAGTCTGTGGAAATCGTGCAATTCGTGGACATCTCTGTACCAATACACATTCAATACTTCTATGTGAAAATGAGTGTTGTGCAGTTTATTGATCACCCCTATCACAACTCTACTCCAGGCGCACAGGGTAAATACCTATGGAAGCTTCATAAATAATAGCTAGTGAATTGATTCTCTGAGAGTCAAACTGGATGAGCTGTGGACAAACACCCCCTCCCAGGCTGAGTGGTATTTACCCAGGACCACCTTGGGTGGAAGAAAGAGGAGGAGCTGGGAAAGTCCTGTGCCCCTCGCAACCAGCCCATTGGCCTTGGATGTAAGAAGGGGAGGGGCTAAAGGCATTTAAACTGAAAGCGCCACAAGAGGGGCCCTTTTTTTCTCCCCCCCCTGGCCATTTTAGATCAGACCATCAGGATGTCAAGAGATCCAAGCCTCCTGTGGATTTATTAATGTAACTTCTGGAGCGGGGTGGGTTTCCATGCACTGTAAGTAACCCCTGGTCACTCCACTGCTAGTGAGCCCAGGTAAATTAGTTAGAATTTGCCTAACTGTGAGCTGGAAAATTTGTGCTGTTTTGTGGTAGGACGTGGGGAGGGAGGAACTAAACTTAGCCCCTTGCAAGAGGAATTTCAGCTACAGCATTCACTAGTGAGGAATCAGCTATTCCTTAAACATTTCTGCGTGGCACTGTAATAGTCTGCTCTGCGCAGGCTGGGACAGAGGAAGAGCAGCTCTTTCCTTTGGCTTGCTCCAGGCTTCCATGCGTGCGGGAGGAGACTGTGGGGAGTGGGAGTTTGGGAGCAGCGCCCACGCCAAACCCTAAGAGCCATTCCACTCCCAAGCTGCTGATGGACTTTTTCTCCCCTCTCCCCCTGTTCTGGAATCCCAGTCCTTTCCTCCACATACTGGGATGTTTGTTTCTGGTGTTGAATCCTCATGAGGTGGTGAAATGCCTGATTATCTCACTCCACTGAAAGTGCCTCTGTTCATGGGTATGGTAATTCCCATTCCATGTACAAGGACCTGAATTCTGAAGCACCTCAGGGCAGATCTTCCCCTTCCTTGTCATTCCCTGACCACCTTCCTGCTTTTCAAACATCCTACTGGTCCCCACCCAGCACACAGGAGCCAGTTTATGGCCCGCGTTACTCTCACCTTCCCAGATCTACAGAGACTGCTCCTCCACTTGGACCTGACATCCCTATCCTGAACAATTCCTACCATTTCATACATGCACTGTGCACTCTTCCCAGCCAGACCTAGTCTAAGATGGTTATGTGACTCAGTTGCCCTCTGAAGGTCTCAAGGCTGAATGAAGTTATTACTATTATATTTTACAGATGAAGCAGAGAAGATGAGCAATTGGCAGTTAGCCTGGAGGTCACACAGGGAGTCAGAAGCAAAGCTTGATTAGAGTCTGTTGAGCCACAATTTCCTCCACTGAATAGAAACACTCCCTCGTGGAAAAAGGAAGGGACTTATGGGGGGCACAAACTTCAAAAACTTCAGAGAAAGCTAAACTACCAAGATTCACAGAGCGGCTCCCTAATGTTATGGAAGCAGTCAACCGCCACTGGGGAAGAGTCTCTTACCAGCTGAGTTGCCTAGAGGAGACTGTCTGATGGGTAATAAACTAACTGGCTTGCCAATTTCGACTTTCCTGGAGTCTTGTGTTGGTTCCCAATCTGGAGTAAGTAGTCATTTGCATGAATTTCTCTGGTAAAAGTCATACAAGGTGCAGACGCAAGGGAGCCTGGCTCCTCCTCACTCAGCCCTGTGAGCACTGCCCACCCTATGTCACCACCTCGCATCCAGAAGGGAAACAGGCTAAGAAAATCACTAGAACTGAACATTACATCTTTAATTGAACAGAACCTTGCTTGATGAATGTCACACATTCAAAGCTCAGAATTTAACCATCCCATTTCAATAATGATTACCTTGGTAGAAACACTCATCAGTTCCAGGGTCCCTGACCCAGGAATTCATCCTACTGAACACAAGCTCCCTCTCCCTGCTCCAGTCAGGAGTCGAGGAGCTCTGCAGGCCAAAAGACTGAGTTGTACTTTGCTACCTGTGAAGATATTAGTTACTGAAGTGAGAAGGAGGCAGCAGTTGTAGTGGGGAAAAGAGAGATTCCAAGCAGCTACTGAATAAACCCTGGATCGACTCCATGCGCTCATCACGCTTTGGGTTTCCTTCTGGAACATGAAGTCAATGAGAATTCCAATCAGTCTGCCACTTCCCTCACCTGCCCGGGCTTGTCCTGTGTATCACAGCGCCCAGCTACTCTCTTGGGTCTTTCTGAATCAACATAAATAAGACAATGTTTAGGAAATGGACCTGTGTCTAAATTCCCTCCAATTTCTCACTTTGTGACTTTGAACAAGTGACCAATACTTTGTGAACATCTAGATCTTTGCCTGCAAAGTGGGCCGACAGTTGGATTTAGATGGGTACAGTAGAGATTTGAGACAATGAAGAACAGTGTAGGGCTCACGGCATCTCTTCCTGGAAGCCTCTCCATTTTCAATCTCCAATTCATGGCCTCTGGGAAGGGATTTAAAACAGTTTCTAGACTGGGATAGTGTATGTCTTAATGGATGTTTCTTACAACAGTAACTCTTGGCTAAGAAGGTTGATTATTCTCAGACGAAACAAGGTTAATTGCTGACCCACCTTAACATATATAACATGCCCATATTTGATGGCCACATCCAAGGTCTGAATAAATTTATACAGTACACCTCTAGTCCAAAAAAATACATTTCCATAGGCTGATTATTCTCAGACGAAACAAGGTTAATTGCTCACCCACCTTAACATATATAACATGCCCATATTTGATGGCCACGTCCAAGGTCTGAATAAATTTATACAGTACACCTCTAGTCCAAAAAAATACATTTCCATAGTGTGTGATGAGCTGGGAATGTTGAAAGACCATCCCTGCACATGGTGACCTAAGTTCCTGAAACTCAGTTCGGAGACCTAACAGAAAAGCCTTTGAGTTAAGATCCAGTACGGAGTTATTCTGAATGATGGCATGACTTCAGCAGTGCCAGGCTGCAGCCTATATGCGTTTTCTTTACAGCCCACGCTGAGCTTAGTACACCCACAACCTCTCCATTCTTCTCCATTGCCTTTTTAGGTCTCTTCTAAATTCACCTGCCCTGGGGAGCAGGGCAGAGTGAGGCACACCTGTGAACCCTCACAGTGCCTGTGGCATGGATGGATGGATGGATGGATGGATGGATGGATGGGGATGGTGGAATTCGGCTTCCCTGGGGAGCAGGGCAGAGTGAGGCACGCCTGTGAACCCTCACAGTGCCTGTGGGGTGGGTGTACTGGTGGATTGATGGGGATGGTGGATGCATAGTGTATGGACAGTGGACATGAAGGCATGATCAAGGACTTTTCATATACACCAGATGGACACCATATTCTCAGTCTTCCCATGTGTGAAGTGGGAAGCTATGCTAGACTGGACCCACACCAGAGACAGGCATGAGTAAATGGGATACTTGAGCTGACATCTTGGTTCCTGGAATACATATCTGATACAACCCAAGACCTAGTAACTTTGGTCCTTAGCAAAAGAGGGTCTGCTTTAACTACTTCCAAAAGGTAGTAGCTCATAATATGAATGGTTGGAAGTAAATTTAAAAACCTCCCCAAATCCCTGTAGCCCACACCAAACATGTACATGGAGAGAACCCATCCCATTGATCACCAGATTCTGTGATGTGGAACAACTAGGAGCTATGGTCCCAAGTGCGGGGAACTGGGCTGGACTTTACCACACATCATCTCATCCAAACTCCCATCAATTCTGTATGTAATGTTGACTCTGTATGTAGTGACTATTACCATAGCCATGTTGAAGGCTAAAGAATGTGGCCGCATTCAAACACAGAGTGGAAGTGTGCGGGGGGGCGGGTAGATCCAGTCTGGATGTACATTGACGTCCCCAGACTTGACCAGTGCTGTGTACTGCCTTCTCATCTGCAGACTGAAGGGTCCTCACTTTCTAAGGTGAGTTATATTGTCTGTGAATGTCTTGCTTTGTGGAGGCAATTGACCCTGAAACCTTTCTTACGTGAATATCATATATTCATTGAGTTTTTCCTATGTCATGAGTCCTAGAAGTGGGTTAAAACTCAATCCATGTCAATCCTTTAAGGGCTCCTGACACTTCTCCACAGATGATACAGGTTCACACTGGCCCTGATATCACAGGAAGCACAGCTACCAATCAGGAAGGGCAGATCTCACTGCAGTCTTTCCAGGAAAGCGGTGGTTCTGGAGCCAGGACATCACTGGCCACAGGCAAAGCAGCAGCCTATGAGGTAACATTCGGAAACGCTTACAGGGAAAGCAGGCGGGACACGCATAGCCGGTTGAGGCAAATCATTTTGTAGACACTCTCTGGTTCCTTGCCTCTTGCCCACTGACCTCTATTTCTATACTTGTCTCCACACTGCTCTTCAAAGACAGCCCCTGAATGGCCGAGCAGCATGTCATCAATGCACCAGGTTAATGTGTCACCGTCCCCCCAGTAGCTGTTGCCTATGTGAAACACATGTCCTGAACCTGTGTGATTAACCTAATGAGACAGCAGTTACATAAATTATATTTAATGTCTCCACTTACACAATACATTTGCCTGCACAGCCCTGCCATTCTCTCTGCTCTCTAGCCCGGTGTGTTGCTGACCACCTGGATGGCCTTGTCTGTACTCAGCATCTTCAGGCGACAGGGTTTAGATCTGAGTTGGATAGACGTGACCATTCCAGGTCCCAGATGAACTTTTCGATGCCTGTGTCTCATGTAGCAAGTGTTTATTGAGCACATAATATGGGCCAGATAACGTGCTTGGGTCTGAGCCTTCGCAGACAAAGGAGAAAGCTCTGCCTCAGCATTTTAGGGACAGAAAGGAGGAAAATCTTCTACGCTCTTAGCGTCTTTCTTTTAAGCATGTTACTGTTCCTTACTAGGAATGCTGCTACGCAAATCCAGTAACTTCACAGGCCCCATTTTTATTATCTGCAAAATGAGAACAGGAGTTGAGTTCTTCATACCTGTGATGATTAAAAGCTATGCAAGGTCTCTACAGACACCGGCTGCATCACTGAGATGGTTAGTTTTCATTGTAAACTTGGTATAATCTATAATCACCCGGAGAGAGTCCTAACGACAGACTGCCTAGATCAGCTGGCCTGTGGGCTTGTCTGTAGAGTAAATACCGTCTTGATGATGTTAAAAGATGTGTGAAGAGCTAGCCTGAAACTGAGAGGCTCCATCTTCTGGATTTGGTTTCTTAATTGTATAAGACTAGAGAAAGCTAACTGAGCAGTGTGAGCATGTATTTATTCTGTCTGCCCCTGACCGGATGGTGATGAGCAGCTTCAAGTTCCTACATTGACTTGCCTACAGCAATGGACCATAAGGCAAAGGAACACCTTATTCTGTTAAGTTGTTCAACACAGTCACACATCTTTGTGTATCCTTCAAATGGGATATTGGGAGTGTAATCCTAAGCCCTAGACCTTCTTGGGGTGAAATTCTGTCCTGTGTTCTGTGCATTGGCCTCAGTTTCCCCATTTCTACAAGGAAAGACTATCTTTGATTTTCGTGAATAGTGTGAGGTTCAGAGTTGATCACAGGTTCAGCATTGTCAAATGCTGACTTTATGGCCTTGGGGTATAAAATCTCTGAGGGCTTATTTGACTATCATCCACCTCATCTACTAACACATAAACTCTAGCAAGTCCTTGCTCAAGAGTCTACATAGTCAAGCACATTGGCTTGCATATAACCATTTAGAGTGAATGATAGAAAACAGAAAGAAGGAGACTGACAACATGTCATAGCATCATGGAACACACCATATGACATATCATAAAACTTTCATGGCTGTGTTTGATTTCAGCTGACCTGCTGCCTCCCCAAAATGGCGTGTTGAGGAGACAACGCACAACAAATTTCTGTGTCCTTCCTCCCAGCATCTGACATAGCCCTTATATGCTGTTAGTGCAACCAATAAATGTACATGTAAACAAACACACATTTATTTAAGACCCACAACAACTCTGTGCATGGGAACAAAGGCTAACAGTTAAAATGAGGCTCATGATAGGAAAGAACTCTGACCAACAACAGTTGACGAATGATGTTTAGAACACAAATCTCCCAGTCACCTCCCACTCTGTCTACTTTACCTCCCCCAGAACTGCTGACTCTGCTGGCTTCGTATGTCCATCCAGAGCAAAGCCCATGTCTTTGGAGCCACCTTGCAGCCGCTGGTGTTCTATAGCATGACCAAGACTCAGCAGATTAGCACTCTTTCCCATTGTCATAACTCCAGGGGTTTGAAGTTCAAAGTTCATGTCCCTGCATTATTTTTGTGGGGACAAAACATGATTCGAATTTCTGACTTCAGAGAATAAGATGCTGCCACTCCTGGCCCTTCAAAACCTACTGTTCTTGG
Organism: Eospalax fontanierii; assembly: GCA_035773235.1. Lineage (NCBI taxonomy): Eukaryota > Metazoa > Chordata > Mammalia > Rodentia > Spalacidae > Eospalax > Eospalax fontanierii. The sequence goes on from CM069532.1 coordinate 76,968,993, forward strand.
AAACAAGACCTACTCCACACCCAGCCTGCCCCTGAGATCTCCCTAAGTAACCAATGTGGCAACTGCCTCTTTTGACATTTAAAAGAAGTAATGTCACCCTTGACTCCCAAATGCTCCTGGCCATGTCAGTAGGACACTCCTTGGATGTGAACTTCAGCTGTTATCTCTCCATCAGCCACCAACAATGTAGGCTTGGAGATCATGGCTCTATATTTTGGCTCTTCTATTCAAGGACTATTCACCCTGCAATGATTTGTTTCAAACCTATTATATAAAATGGGGATGTGGTGCCACCCAGCACTCCTCAGAGCCTAGGGGACCATGGTCCAGTTCATGGGTTCCAAGTACAGTGTCTGATGCAGCAGGCCTCCTTCAGATCATACTTCTGAAAGGACCCAGAGGAGCCCGGGGTACTGAATTCAATTCCAAGGATATGTGTGTCTGTAGTCAAAATGAAGTTACTAAGACAGCAGGCTCCTATGGATAATTTCATTTCAATCAGTTCAGTATATAGGTCAAAATCATATTATGTTTCTTCCCCAACCTTTCAGGAACTCAAAACTCTGAGGAAAAGTGAGTAGAAGAGAGAATCACAAGTATGACCAAGGTGAGCCATCCTTGATGTGGTGGTTTGAATGAGGTTGTCCCTCAAGTATTTAGACATTTGTTCCCATTTGGTAGCATGATTTTGGGAGGTTTCAAGCAGCTGTGAGCCACCACGTAGTTACTAAGAACAAAACCCCGGTCCTCTGCAGAAGCATCAAGTGCTCTTAACTGCTGAGTCATCTCTCTCAGTACTCTAACGCTGAATTTTGAAGCCATGGCTTTAAGCCTATAATGGAAACATGCTTGTAGCAGCCCTTAAGACATGAGTGTCCAGATTATGACAGAGGTTACAAAGCACTTTGGCTTTCCTATGTGTTTACTGACCAACACTCTGTGTCCAGTCCCAGCCTCTGGTTTTGGATAGACACTTTCTCAAAGGTTAACCAGAAGAACTTTGTCAGTTGAACTTTAATTGAGATATCCAGGATTCTTAGTAACGGCTCTTTCTACCATGGTATAATTCTCTTCTCTCTCTCTCTTTCTCTCTCTCTCTCTCTCTCTCTCTGTCTCTCTCTCTTTCTCTCTCTCTCTGTCTCTCTCTCTCTCCTCTTTCTGCCTTGTTCACTCATCTTTAAACCCTTCCTCCCACTGACAGAATAACAGAGCTTCTTGTAACATAGCATCATTTTTTAAAGATATTTTATTTACTATTTCTTCTTTATGTGTATGAGTGTATCGCCTGCATATGTGTAAGTGTACCCATGTCATGCAATTCCCGTGAAGGTCATAGTCCCCTGGAACTGGAGTTACAGATGGTTGTTAGCTGCCATGTGGATGCTGGGAATTGAAACCGGGCCCTCTACAGAGCAGTCAGTGCTCTGCTTAGCCATCTCTCTAGCCCCTCATAGCATCATTTTAATTGAAGCGTATGTCCTTATTTTCCAGAGATAGTCTCAATCTACATCTAATGTCACTGCTGAGTGACATCCTATCCCCATTCCATCTCAAAAGATATGGGCTTGACTGCCTCACTGTGGGATCCTCTATCTACTGCAACCCTATAAGGAATGCATTATTTCTGACCCCCTTAGGAAAACAAGAAAATAAAAGCTCTGTCAGGATTAGCTATTGAAGAGTCACTGTTGAAGTCCTGTCCATGCAGTGAGGGTCTCAGAGCTCACCCATACACTACTCTTCCTTGCATAACACGTGGTTTCCAGGCTGTTTCTCATACAGCAGACAACAGAGTAGAGACATCCCTCAGGATACACTTCAACAGGGATGCCGGGAAAACAAAATGGAGAGTCTCAGGGTTCCGCCACACACTGATAATACACCAGCCCATTCTGTGAGTTTCATACGTAATGGGTAGGGACTTCTGCAGGAGCTCCTTTTCAGGAAAAATACGGATTTCTAAAAAAAACTGAACAAAATGATGTTACTTCTGTAACACAGATTCCTAGCATAGTGACAGCACACTGAGTCTCCAATGACTGCCTCCTGGACAGCAGAACAAGCTATTGCCACTCCCTAATAACTCCTTAGGGTGACAAATAATTTATAACGTACTGATAATTATATTCATGACAAAATTCACATCCAAAATATCCCTGTCAAATGTATCCAGCCCCACTCTGCAGCTCGTCACTTGGAAATATAAGGAAAAGCCATCCTGATGGGAGTCCTTGGGCTTAGTTCTCACTAAAGGCAAAGTCACAGTCTAGGCCAGGTTACACAGAGGAGACATCCACATATATCATGATCTTTGAAAACTGTCTGGAAATCCAATGACTTTTTCTCCTTAAAGTTAATTATTGATCCATAAGGATCTTTTTCCTTTATGTTTCCCCAAGACCATTAGAGTAATCTATCCATCTATATTCTTCATGAAATAGTTCTATTGCAATCTCTTCTCCAGAGCTTTTTAGTTAGAAGCAACAAGTTCAGTTGGGTGAATCGTGTTTGTGGGTAGAAGTCCTTGGTGAAGTTGCTCTCTGAAAGCTAGACTTTGAATGTACCAGAATCAAGCAGTACCCATGGAGGAATCTGCCTGAAATCTCTAGGGAACCAGATAACACCAGAGACAGAGCTGCCCTTCTGATATTGCAGCTTAGATGGTGCTACAGATTGAATGTACCCCCAATGTAATTCCCCAGACTGTCTTGTGCTGGTATTTGTAGGTGGGACCTTTGAAAGGCAGATGGGATTGAGTAGGGTCATGAAGGTGGAGCCCCATTGTGGGATTAGAGTGTTTGGACACATTTTATTTCACCTTACGGGGTCTTCTGTCATGTTAAAACACAAAAAGTAGACCCCTGAGAAATCCCAGTGCTTTCATACTGGATGGTCTATGCTCCAGAAATGTGAGCAAAGTAGATGTTTCTTGTTCATCATTTAGGAGGTCTCTGTATTCAGTCACAGTTACACTGAATGGACTAAGGCAGGCAAGGTGGGAAACACGTATTCAAGGCCAGCACCCACAGAGCAAATTACTGTAGAGTGGCTTAGAGCCCTGCTGCATCGCGGGCTGACCCGGGATCAGCTTAAGGGCTCATGCCATTGCCATGGGTGTGTCCCAGTGCCTGCCATGCTTATCCCAGCCTCACCCTCCACCCACCACCACTGGAAAGAAGTGGGAGCAAGGAAGATTGGGAGGAGGAGGAGACGTAAGTCAGAGAAAAGTGGGTCAGGCTCCCACTCCTGGTGGCGTCAAGTGGAGCTGATGGTGTGAGCTGCAGGCCCCCTCTGTTTCCTCACACACTCTGCTCAGCCTCTGCAGCAGGCCCTCGTGTCTGGGAGCCTCCTATCCTCCAAGGCTGATGGGAGCCTTCTACTCGGGCTACCCACACACAGCTTCACTTAGCTTTCAGGGGACAGGGTCCACGCCCCTAGTTTTAATGAACCGTAGTCCTCATGGTCCCATGCCTTCTTCCAAATAGCTAAAATGTATGAGAAGTATTATCATAAGGGTTCACAGTCTGTTTTCAGTTTATTTCTTACTGATGATAACTTTGCAGAAACTGAACCACCAAACAAGACCTCTGATAGAATTTCACAGAGCAACATGCTTAATGAGAAACCTGGAGATTGATAAAATGCTGGGGTATTAAAAGCGTGGCCCTGAGGATCTTCTAGTTCACCACTTATTGATAATACTGTTAACTAATATGCTATAAGATAAAATCTTATTTGGTATTATAAAGAAAAGTTTGCTACACATATTTAACCAGTCTTAGGACATATTAGATTGAATGGATTTCTGCACTGCAGGACATCTCAGAGCCTTTGGCATGATGTGGCCCTGTAATGACAGTTCAAGTTGACTTGGAACAGAATATGTCTTTGCCTTCTCTGAAGATGAAATTCTTACTATGCAGGCCTGTCCCAAAGTCCAAGATACACTCTGAGAAAAGCTGGTTTGACAAATGTAACTTTGAATCACTGAAAAGCTCTGAGCCTCAACTGCTCCCCGCTAACCCTACAAGGTAGCCACATACAAAGAGGTGTGTTCTAGTCTGCCTTCAATTGCTGTGATAAAGCACTCTGACCAATACCAACTTGGGGAGGAAGGGTTTATTCGGCTCCATCTCCTGGGTCACAGTTCATCAGGAAGCCCAAGGTAGGAACTCAGGGCAGGAACCTGGAGGCAGGAGCTGAAGCACAGGCCATAGAGGAACGCTGCTTACGGGCTGCTCCTTAACCCATGCTCAGCCTGCTTTCTTATACAATATACCACAACACGTCCAGGGGATGGCACTGTCCATAGTGGGGTGGACCCTCCCACATATCACTCAAGAATAAAGAAAATACCCCACAGAAATGGCCACAGGCCAGTCCAATGGAGGAAATTCCCCAATTGAGGCCCCCTCCACCCAGGTGTGTCAAGTTGACAACTAAAGCTGTCCAGTGCAAGGTGTAACTCTGTTCACTGTGAGTAACCATGCAGAAGGCACACGGCACTCTCCTGATCTTCCTGAGAGATACCAACAAGCTAGTGAGGATCCCATCTGTCCACAGTCCCAGCTAGAGTCAAACATCAGTCCCTAGGAAGATCCCATCTACTCTCCTAGTCTTTGACAAAGGAAAGAAAAGCCAGTCGTTAACCTGGCTGACAAAGCCCAGGGCAGGGCAGGAAGGGTGAGTCTTTCTGCTTAGTGTGGTGCTTTCTCTCAGAGACAGGGATGGCTGATGGATGTGTTTCCTTCTCCAGAGCCTGGTAATGACTGTGACTGATGGTGAAATGTCATTTGTAGGTCATATATCCTGGACCGGAGCTGCAACAGCAAGCTCACCCCACCATTTCTGCGAAACGGAGCTTTAGTGGATTGGCTCAAGAAAAGCCAGCATTCTGGGAACCTGGGAGATGTGCTCCCCACAAACCACAGTGTTCCCAGGCCAGCCAGTCACCATGAATTGCCAATTCCAAGTGTGTTCTGTGTACCTTTCCTTGGAGATGTGTGTGTGTGTGTGTGTGTGTGTGTGTATGAGAGAGAGAGAGAGAGAGAGAGAGAGAGAGAGAGAGAGAGAGAGAGAGAGAGAATAGTACAGTTCTTCTCCAGACAATATAACTGTAATGTAGAGAAAACAGAAAATGAGAAAGAACATGGTTCTGAGGCCTTAGACATCTGCTGCCTGGGGTACCTAGAACACTGCCTTCTGCATACTCTCAAGCTCCTGATCCTAAGAATACAGAGTAAATATATGGTATTGTAACAGGTCTTCTAAAGTCAGGGAATATACTGAGAAGGAATTTCTCACTTAGAAAATTTAATACATCTATTCATATATTTAAAATAAGCGATAAAGACCAAGCCCAGGACACTCACTGTGGGCCAGGCACTGTGCTCAGCCTGTCCCTACTTACCTCTCCTCCACTTAGGAAGTAGATGTCCCTTACCAAAGATGAGAAAACCTAGGCACAGAGAGACTCAGCCCACTTGTACAAGGCCAATAGAAGGAAAGGCAGCTCTGGCCCCACCTTGGAGGTTTGATCCCCCAGGACGCTGCTCTTGGCCCTTGTACTCTATTCTCAGTGAAAAAGTGCAAATTAGACTGAGACCTAGAAATCTACTCTACATGGTGTGTAACACTGCCCCTTTCAGCTACGTGGGCTTACATGGGGCTGTGGTGAATCACGCCTGTGGTGGGCACGGAGTTTATGCAGCACAGACAGCCAAGGCTGGAAGGTCCCAGATAGTATAGGGAGCTATCTCTGTGTGCAAGGCAGAATCACAGACAGCACTGAGTACCCCTCTCTCTCTCTCTGAGGATCAGATGCTATCAGGAAAGGCCTCCGAAAAAGGAGAATTGAAGAGACAGAGCTGATCTCCCACATGGAGTAAGAGAACCCTACCTTGGGGCTATAGTGACTTCTGAATATAATGTCTATGTGGTAGGCTGACCCTAAGATAGCAGCAGTGACTTTGACCCAGTGTCTGTGCCTTTGTGTAATCCTCTTCCGAGATGAGACAGCACACTAGCAGCCTGCCTCCTGCCTTGGCTGTGGTCTCCTGCCAGCTCTGATGAAATAAAAAGCCAGACACTGTGTCATGACTGTATGAAAGAACTAAGGAAACGTGGGATAACAAGCCAGGTTTAACTGAATCCTGACAACCATTTGAATGAACTTGGAAGTGGATCTTCCTCAAAATGATTGTTACCAAAACCACACCTTAATGGCAAATGGGGCCAGATCATCCAACCAAACCAAACCCAAATCTTTAACCATTGATGTTCATTGTTGCAAGTTGTCAACACAGGGATATGTTGTTCAGCTGCAAAGATAGCACAGAGCATATTGGATATTTCTGAGATGATTTCAGATCCCTGTGGCCTCATCTGGCACTGATTCATCTTCAAGTTGAGCAGGTATTGGCCCCAGTCATCCCGTGAAGACATGTTCTGGTCCTGTCCTGCCTCTGTTCTATTCGACCCTCTACCCTCCACCCTGCCTTGCCTCACATATGTCCATTTTGCAAAAGGGTCAGATGGCTGTGGAGCAAATATTTGACCAAGAGGAGAAAGAAATACCCAACATCCTCTTCTTTCCACTTGGATTTGTGTCCTGAAATACAGGTCACCTGCCCCATGGTTCCTGTATGCATGTACACCGTGAGCCACAGAGACAGCCCCCACCTGGGCACAGTCTGCACAGACTTTCTCACCTTAAGTTATCTATTTTCTGGCCCCTGCTCTTGCTCCAGGGGAAAATTATCCCTTAGGATTATATGTATGTAATGCTTTATCTCAGTATCTCAAATTCTGCTTTTGAGGCAATCTATGGGCTAACAACGATGTGTCTAATACATCATCAGGCCCCTGCTGTTTGATGGTGATTTTATTAGTTTGAAAGTTTATAATCACATTATTTTTCTTACCTTCACCCTGGCACACAGCAAAATGAAAGACAAAGAAGTTGCTCAGTGAACAGGTTTTAGAAAATGTTAACAATCCTCCCTCTATCTAACTACTTATCTTTCTATCAGTGTGTGTGTGTGTGTGTGTGTGTGTGTGTGTGTGTGTGTGCATGTATGTGTATGTGTGTGTATCTCCACAGGTTTTGGATGATGTTAACCTCCGTTCTATTTGTCTGTCTGTCTGTCTGTCTATCTATCTATCTTTCTATCTATCTCTGTGTATATATGATGTGTGTGTGTGTGTGTGTGCATGTGCATGTATGTGTGTGTATCTCCACAGGTTTTGGATGATGTTAACAACCTCCATTCTATTTGTCTGTCTGTCTGTCTATCTATCTATCTTTCTATCTATCTCTGTGTATATATGATGTGTGTGTGTGTGTGTGTGTGTGCATGTGCATGTATGTGTGTGTATCTCCATAGGTTTTGGATGATGTTAACAACCTCCATTCTATTTGTCTGTCTGTCTGTCTATCTATCTATCTTTCTATCTATCTCTGTGTATATATGATGTGTGTGTGTGTGTGTGTGTGTGTGTGCATGTGCATGTATGTGTGTGTATCTCCATAGGTTTTGGATGATGTTAACAACCTCCATTCTATTTGTCTGTCTGTCTGTCTATCTATCTATCTTTCTATCTATCTCTGTGTATATATGATGTGTGTGTGTGTGTGTATGTGTGTGTGCGTGTGTATCTCTACAGGTTTTGGATAATGTTAACAACCCATTTCTATCTATCTACTTATCTTTCTAGCTCTCTCTGTGTGAGTATGTGGTATGTGTGGTGTGTGTATCCCCACCCCCCTATACACACATCTGTAAGTTTTCCCATCATGCCTTTGTTGGACTTTAATGCTATACTGGTATTTCTAGCTCAGAGTCCCCCTGTCTCACCATCTGCTTCACGATTCTAAGTATTTGCTTATCTGTTCCCTTGACTTAAATTGCTTCCCACCTTCTGACTAATTTCTGTATATATTTAATGATGTTCTTTAAGGGGCATCCTATCCAGTAATGAAGGAAATCTTCCCTACAGAACCTCCTCTCCTGATTTAAATGCCCATTCTCTGAGATTTCTGGAGGACCTTGAACATATGAAAGTCTTAAATTATACATTTTACTTAAACACACTGAACTCTTGTTCTCTGCACAGTGGCCAGTTGTGAGTTTCTGTGCTAATTACCATCTGCCGCATAAGGAAACCTCTGTGATGAGGGTTGAAAAATGCATGCATATTACATGTAGAAGTTGCACTGAAAATATGTCACTTAGGCTAAGTGTCTCTCAGACAACTATTCTCTGTTTGATCAGTTGTGGCACTCTGGGTTAGTCTCCATCTGTTGCAAAAAGGAGCTTATTTGATAAGTGGTAAGAGGTACACTTGTCTGTAAATAGGAGAATGCATATTTAGAATACAGTAAGAAATTACATTGGTCTAGATATGTGGCTAAACTAGGTTTTTCTCTGAGATCTATGACCTCTTCAGCCTTGTGCACTTGACTATGTTTGCAGTACCACATATATGTTCCCTCCCACTGAGTGGGCCTTCATTATAATTAGATATCCAACCAGCTCTTGGTGTAGCTCAGGAGTAGCAGAGCTCTTGCCTAACATGTACAAGGCCATAGGTTCAATCCTTATCAGTCACTGCAAAAAGTCTGATGACACTTAGGGCTGCTTCTGGGATAGACAACTGTTGGGGTCTGGACTCACACTCAATCATGCTTCTTTCCCTTTATTGTTTCTTTATAATCCTAAGAGTTTAACTTCAGACTCTAAGAAAAACAAGAAGAAACTGGACTTTGGTGTTTTTATCTCTTTTCTGAAGGCTGGATGAGAAATGAGGACTGCTTACGAACCTATGGCTACATTCTTGCATTATGGGTTACTGAGTCATGGCACCATGCACAGAGCAGCCTCCCCAGGATTGCTGGAGCCCGGCACAGATACGCAGTAAGGAATAGTTCTCCTGCCCTGATGTGGAACTGACTCTGATCATCCCACAAAGCTCCCCAAACCCATGTTCAGTTGCTGGCAGCGACAATGATGAGTTTCATCAAATAAACTTTGCCCACGAGGGAACTTTCCTGGCCAGCTCTCTCAGTTTGGAGTTTAGGAACTGAGAGCCAGGGAGAGAAAACAATAAACCTGAACACAAAACTGTAACAGACACTGTAAATTAAGAGTCGTGATCTACTTACTCCATGCCTCCTCCCGCCTCCCAGGGGCCTTCCCAGAAGCAGAGCTGGACACCACTCTCCAGAGCATCAGTGATTTGAAGTGAGTGAAGTCAGATCAACAACAGATATTTTATTACTATGGAGTGGCATTCCAGGGTCTGTAGCCCCCAGGGCAAGCCTACTACTCTCCAGAGTGCCAGAGTGAATGACAGTGAAATAGTAACTTCATTTTCTCTAATCCTATATGTCCCTATGGTTCCCTCTCCTGACATAAAGCTTTGTATCATTACCTCTCACCAAATATGCCCACTGATTCTAGCATCCATAAACGGAAGCCTAATTTTGGACTAGGACATGCTCAGCCCCCCTATATGACCGATCCCCCTGATCTCCCCCCATCTCCCTACTTGTCCTCTGATCCAGCCATACTGGGTCTTCACCCTTTTGCCCAAGCTGGAATACTGTTTCCCTTTACCCTCCTGAAGTTCAACCCCGCTTGTAAGATGGAAGAGAGGTGTCATGTGACACCACTTCATCACCCTTTATAATTCTGGCATGGATGACTAAGAGGAGCACAGAAGACAAGTAAAGAGGTAAGACCTTGGGTTTAATTAAAACAGACCTGCCACAAGCCAGTGGCAGCATCCTTGTCAAATTCTCCAGGACCCTGAACCTATACTTCTTAAAATAAGGTGTTCCTATAGTACCTCCTAGTGACGTATCACATCCTCCCTATAACAAAAGGAGTGTACTATTCTGTGTACTCTAACACAACAGCAAACATGGTTATATTCTAATCTCTACTGCATAAAGTCAGTTAAGTGGGCTTGATATATGTTTTTTGTTCACAAATCAACTATGAATTACAAATGTGTGTCAGGTGATCTATTGTACACTGGGCATAGTGAACTGAAAAGAAAATCCACAGTTTCTCTTCTCAGCACTTACATTTGTGGAGGCTGGCATGTAGGTCTACTGATTAAGACATTCTAGTTGCTGTGATGGAACACACCAACCAAAACCAACTTAGGGGCAGAACCCTTTATTTAACTTACAATTCTAGGTTATAGTCACAGAGGCGGGAACTTGAAAGAACTGGTCCCATCATGTCTCCAGTCAAGGACAAAGAGAAAGAATGCAGCCACCCTGCCTGCTTGCCTGCCTACTTGATACTCAGCAAGATTCTCCAACTTCACAGTCTCTGACTCACCCCATGAAATTATTCTACTCGTATTCATGGTAGGTCCTCTTACCTCAGTCACCCATCAAGACAATCCCCCACAGACAGGCCCATAGGCCAATCTGATCTAGATAATTCCTTATTAAGACTCTCTTCCTGGGGCTGGAGCAATGGACTCAGTGGTTAAAAGCACTGGATTCTCTTACAGAAGACCAGTCTTTGAATCCCAGCCCCCACATGGCAGCTAACAACCATCTGAAGCTAAAGTCCCATGGGACTACAACACCCTCTTCTGACCTTGGCAGACACTGTTTGACACATGCAGGCAATACACTCATACACATAAAATAAAAATAGTATGTAAAATATTAAAAAGACTCTTTCCAAGTGATTCTGTTGGCAGTTAAAGTCAACCAGCACAAATACCTTTAGATCCTGCACCATTTACCTATACTAAGTGAGTATTTGCTAAAGTTATCCTTTTGATGACATAATTTCTTTATAAAAACACTATACTAGTTTATTTCTATGTGTTATTTCAATACATTTTTATAACCTTCTATATATCTCTCCATGTAGTAGAAAATTATGGCTCTATTGGATTAAGTGACTTTTTCGGACATCTTCAAGTGAGAACCAATAGCACCAGAATTCATGCTTAAGTGTGCCTAACCACAGATCCCTCTGCTGTATTTAGCACCTGAGTTATTATATTAGCTAACATAATGATGGATGAAATATCAAATTTGGGGAGGGATTTAGCATTTCATTTCAGAAGGACTTTCTGAAATTGGAACCCATGGTATCTTCTGAGCCAGCCATAAATCACATTAGACATTATGAAATTCTCAGGTAGATTTCATAATAAACTTATAATGCATAGCTATCATTATAATGCATTGCTACTCAGATACCATCTTGTATTCTACTAATTTATACTTCAAATCAAAATATATGTCACAAAGATATCCCAAAGTCATGTGGGCCAATAATATTGCAACAATGATATGTCACTAATTTCAAAACTATATCCTTCAGATGCTCCTGCTGATAAGAGCCAACACTGAGTGACTGTCACTATAATAGCTTCAAGGAGCAGTGAACAAGCTCCCTCATGCAACAGAGGGCCATGAACACAAAAGACCACACATGGCCAAAGTCTAGAGAATAAGAGTGTGGATCCCTGGACAGGACTTTTATATTAAACTTCTCCCACCTGAGGCACAGGGACCACAGTGGAAGAGGGGACAGAAAAATTGTAAGAGCCAGAGAGGAGGTGCATCACCATATAGAAATAGAATCCTACAAGCTCCTGGGACCCTGTTCATATGAACCTACAGCAATGGTATCAGCATGTACAAGACCCATGCAAAATCAAGCAACAAAAATCCAGGATAGACCTAGGTAAATGGCAGCAGACCCCAACCTTAGATGAAGAAATACTGGTAGCTGATTACCGCTGGGTGAAGAACTAATCTTCCTAAAGGGAGGGACTCTAGATAGACTGACTAGATCTCAGTAGTTGAACTTGCACTGAGAGACATTTGGGGTCATGGACAGACTTGAACTGATAGACCTTAACACAAATGACAGAATGCATCAAATCCATGGGGGGCTGTAGGAGGTCGCCAGTGGGGAAGGGGGCGTAAAGATGGTAAGATGTTGTGTATGAAATACACAAACATTCATGAAAATGCTCGCTCTGTCTCTCTTTCTCTCTCTCTCTCTCTCTCTCTCTCTCTCTCACACACACACACATGCAAACACACACACACACACACACACACACACACACACACACACACACAGAGAATAACTTCAAGGAGCACTTCACAAAATTTTAGCTGTGTGGATACACTTGACCCTTAGAGTGACCAATCATAGTAGGTAAGATTTCTCCAGTAGTACATATGGAAAGGACTCATACCACAAGCACTTACTTGAAAACACCAAATACCAAGGAGAAGGTGAGCATCACTCTGAGCAGGGTACCTCACCAGTAAGAGGTGGATTTGGAGCAAGTAGGGGCAGAGCATGATCTGTTATCCAGAAAGGCATCCAGAGAAAATGTAGATTGAGCCCTTGACAGTGTTATTCTCCAGAAGGGCCTTATAAGAATGTCCATTGTTCACAACAACCCCAGTCATTGGCCTCAAACATTCCATTTGGAATTGTTCTTGCACAATAGGGAACAAAGTGTGAGCTCAATCTCCAAGTCTTCAGAGCAGACAGAAAGCACATTCAGCTCTGAGGGGCATACCTCCTGACTTCATCTCTTACACAGTGTAGACCCCAGCTTCAGGTCCAGCCAGGGTTCACTGGTTGCTGTCCTTGGTGCTGAAGCAACAAGAGGTACTGAGGCTCCATGTTCAACCACCAAGATCACAGGAACTGGAAGGTGTTAGAATTTGGTAAGTGCAGTGAGAAAGAAACCTAAGCCTCAAGTCACACAGCAAGACACCATGCCAAATCCTAAAAATTGTAGGAATAAAATGTTCAACCCCGTTTGTTTTCTAGTAAATGCAAATTAAAATTGCCACGCCATTTCATAGTGATTAAATGGTCGATAAAAATTAGGGCGATATAGGAGTCCGACCCAGGGACACACTCTGCAGTTTCTTATTCTCTACATCTTGGCCCATGGTGGCCTTCTGTGTGCATCACACTCTGTTGTATGAGGAAACTGCTTGTGAGAGTTGAGGGATGTGTTAGTATTCTCTACATTAAACCCATCCATGGCTCTGGGACCACTGTGGAAGAAGGGACAGAAAGATTGCAAGAGCCAAGGCTGGTGCATGAATATAAGGTAACAGGCTTTCAGGCCTATAGGAACTTGCTCATGTGAGCGTGTAGCAGAGGGGACAGTGTGCACAGGGCGCGTTCTGACTCAGTCAGGTGGGGCCCAGTGCAAGCAGGGGGAGCGCACGACAGGGGGAAGTGGGCTGCGGGCCCCAGTGTAGCTGAGGAGCCCTAGGCAGCCAGTTGAAGTGCAGTAGGAGAGAGCTGATCTTCTTTAGGGGAGTGACTCTGGATGTGCTGGACAGACTCCAGTGGACGGGCTTACACTGAGAGGCATCTGGGTACAGATTCTTGACCAGATAGATCTTGGCATGTGTGGCAGGGTGAATGGAATCCAGTGGGGGTGTGCATGGAGGATGGGGTTTAAATTTGATTGAGATCTATTCTGTGAAATTCACAAAGACTCAATAAAAATATGCCAGCAACAAGTATAAGTGTGGCTAGGAAGCCCCTGAAGTGTGTGCTTGCAGTGTGAACTGATGTGGCTACTTTGGAAAAAATATATTTAGCAGTGTCTTCTAAAACTTCCACATATAGATAGGTACGTAGATATACACCCTGTTGCACAAGCAATACAATCATAGCACTCAGTGCTTACACCTATTAACTGAAAGACATGTATAAGACTCCCATGATCATTTTCTATAATGGTACACAAATCTCATCAAAATGGGTACATTGTAGAACCCTCATGCTTTGAACACTGTCTGTCAGAAAGTAGGGCACGGATGTGCATAGCAACATGCACGAATTTCAGAATCATATTTGAACAAAAGAAAAATGCAGACTTGAAAGAACTTATACTTCCTGATTCTATTTGTATATACCTATTCAAAACCAGGTAAAACTAGCACATACTGTTGGGAATCAGGAGAGTAAGCACTTTGATGCATGAGACTGCCCGGAAAGGTCCAGTGTGGGGTTTCTGGGATGTGGGTGGAGCTCTGAAACTTGATCTTGGGGCTAGTTAAACTGGGTCTTTGAGTCTGGGAAATTTTATCAAGATTATATACATGTTTATGCATTTTGTTTTGCTTTGTTTGTTTTGAGACAAGACCATCCTCAGTAGCCCAGACTGGCCTGGAACCTGCTGTTTAGCTGAGACAAGCCACACACTGGCAATCTGCCTTCCTCATCTTCCCAAGTTCTAGGATAGCAGAAGTGTTCCATTGTGCCCAGCTTATGAAAATGCACCTCATTATTAATAGTTCAATAAGGCACTAGTTTCTTTCACAGTACTAATATTTTAAGATGTGTTCAACTTGATTTCTGTAAAATTCTTGTTTTATTTTGAAACGAGCTATCTATATTAAAGATAATATTCAAATTTATTAAGACCTAAAGGTCTAAAACTGTTAGAGGGAAAATAATCCAAGATATCAGGATAGGGCAAGCACTTTCTAAATAGAACTCTGTTTGCTCAGGAAATATTGGCAACCGGTGGTGAATGGTATTTCATGAAGGAAAGGGTCTTCTACAATGCAGAGGAGACAAGCAGTGAAGGGAAAGCCGACAGAATGAGGAGACTGTTTTCTAAGGGTAGATGTGACAGAGGATTAATATCTACAGTATCCAAAGTGCTAAAATCTAAGCACCGAAAACCCCTAAACAACTCAGCCAGAAAATGGGCAAATGAAATGAGTAGACACTTAATAAATGATAATGTACAAATATCCAATAAACATGAAAAAGACCTTCAGTATCTCCAGCCATCAGAGAAATGTGAAGAAAAACTACACTGAGGTACACGCCAGTCAGAATGGGAGTAATTGAGAAGACTGTAGAAGGCTGGTTAGGGCTGTCAACAGGAAGCCTTTGCACTGCTGAGGGCTGGGAGAAAATGAAAGTCAATCCATGGAAATCATAGACAAAAAATGCTGGTGAAGGTGTGAGTAAAGGCTCCTGCCACACTGCGAGGTGATGAACACCAGTCAGTCACTACAGAAATCATTGAATCACTCATAGACTGAAACTAGAGCTCTATGTTGCTATGCAGTGCATATGACACACCCACACTATGTTGCCCCTGGGTATTTACCTCAATGACTCCAGGCTAACATATCACAGAGATACTTTCATATCGTAGTTTAGAATAGCACTAGTCACAAAAGGCTCTGAGTTATGGAACTGATCTATGTCCATCAACAGAAGAATGGATACAGAAATAGTGGTTTATATACACAACAGCCACAAAGAAGAATGAAGTAATATTTTGAAGGAAAATATATGCAAAAGAATAATCATATAAAGTGAATATTATACGATGAAGTATAAATATCATTTTTGAGTTTTAACATATCTCATGTATTTGTCCTTTAGGAGTCCTGTGCTTTGGACATTAATAAAAGCACGTGTGTACAGAAGACATGAACACAGAGTCAACATTTTCCGTGTTACAAAGGTAACAAACGGGAGGAAGAGAGTGCGAAGGGAGGTTGGTGGGCTATGAAAGGCTGTGCAGAGAACAGTGGACAAGTGCAGGCATCTTGATAAAATAACATTGAAAAAATCTAATAAATAAAAGCATTTTAAGCCTTGACCTATGAAATGAGAATTTGAGATTTACTTTGACAAAACTGACAATAAAGCCACATGGGAAAGTTTACTCCGCAACATGTGTCACAAATGAATGTGTGAGTCTGTGAATGAGCGAATGAAGGGATGGATGGACAAGTAGACGCGTGGGTGAGTGGATGAGCAGGCGAGTGGACTGGTGGACACACAGATGAGTGGACACACGGATGAGCGGAGGAGCAGAGGAGCAGACAAGCAGATGAGTGGATGAGTGATGGACGTATGGATGAGTGGACTAGTGACCGAGTGGAAGAGTGACAGTGAGTGGGTGAACCAGGAAGGGAACAGGCATATAACCAACAATCAGGTCAACACTACCCCTTTGAAGTCCATTCCATGGTTTGTTAAACTGTGAAGCCTTATCTCCTAAATCCAGACTTGTACATATTCTGCAACAGAGTTATGATAATCTAGACCTAGGAAGCAGTGTGTTCAAGTAGGCGTTACCTCAGGCCCTGACAAGTCTCATATGTCCATTGACCTACGAGGCCTCCATGCATCCATATGCTCCAGCGATTGTTCTTGAGGCACTGGGAGGAAACTGCTAGTGTGCGGATCGCCAGGTGATGGGTCTGGGGTTCTTACAGACATCTCCAGTTCTCTGATAGTAGTGGTGGCCACAGGACAGCAGGAATGAAAGGGGTGATGATGAAAGCCAATTCGAGGGAGATCTGTTGGCCACCTGTAAGATTCAACCCTGGAGCTTTCTAGGGCATGCGATCAAGGTGGTGATAATGGTTCAGTGAGTGCTAGCACAGGGCACGGCAGTGCCACACTCACTGCATCTGCAGATCTCAGCTGGGAGTGTCTCCTGACATCATGGATTTTCAGCATGGCACTATAAACTGTACATTTGCAATGGGATAAGGGGTACCAAGGCAGAGGTCCATGTCGGTGCCTGGGTATACCCAGTGTATGATAATGTAGCAGTATGTGACTGCAGGGTGACGTCTATTGCCACCAACTAACCTACCTGTACAGGACAAGCAATGTATTCAAGGCCACGTAAAAATAGCAGGAAATAGGATTACAGCCCATTTACCCATAATACTTTTATACCAAGCTCTTTCCACCACAAAACTCACCTAAAGATTCAGATGTATGTGGGCTTCAGAAAGAACCATACCAACCCCATAACACAGGGCCAATGAGGACACACTTTCCATTTAAAGCTGTTATTTTTAAACTTACTTTTAGTCTTGCTGTTTTTGGATACAGTTTTCTATTCATCTTTCAAAACCTAATTTAAATATCCTGATCTCTGAAAGGTTTTCTTGGACCTTACAGCCACTGCTTCATTCAGCAAATCAAGGACCTACTGCACAAGAGGACGTGGAGAAGGGTCTGGGGATCCAGCAGAGAATAAAATGTTGCTCTTTGCTTTTTACAGCTTAGAATGTGGGGAGCAGAGAACTGCAATGCAAATGTGCTGCCAGCTGTGGTGAATGCGGTGAATGAGAAGTCCAAGGGCCTTTCAAAAAGTATAGCAGGGCAACAGAACCGGGTATGGAGGTCAGGGAAGGCTGCCTGGTACTCAGGCAGGTAATTAGCCTGGCACTGCCTGCACCCTTTGCCAGGACTCATTCCACTCCGTGTACTTCATTTCCCTCTGGCCTGTGAGTAACACAAGGGCAGAACCATGCGTTGTGAACACCTTGATCGCATGCCCTGGAAAGCTCCAGGGTTGAATCTTACAGGTGGCCAACAGATCTCCCTTGAGTTGGCTTTCATCATCACCCCTTTTATTCCTGTAGTCCTGTGGCCACCACTACTATCAGAGAAAAACTCTGAAGATGTCTGCAAGAACCCCAGACCCTCCTAGATGTCCGCTCTAACCACTTCCTCCTGGTGCCTCAAGAACAATACAACCGTTTGTTGATGACAGAGATGAGGAAGCCAAGAGAGTCCAGCCACTCCCTGCAATGACATTTGCTCACAGGCTCTTCTCCAGGTCTTTGATTACCTTTTCAAAGACTTCAGTTTCTGCTGATGACTGCAAATCCAATCTGATGATTACATTTTGTTAAGCCTAGTTAGAACACCAGCTTCCAGGCAGGAGAGAAGAAACAAAGGTATTACTAGCCAGTCAAGAGCAGAGACCAGATAAGCCGTCTTGGCTAAAGAGATCTGTTCTTCCTACCTTTGAGTATTAGCACACTTTTGTTTGTGTGTTTCACTGATTGTGGGAGGAGGTTTTGTGGGGTTGTCTGTCTGCTTTTCCATCTGTAAAACACCCCTTTCAGAAACAATTCCAAACCTCCACAATAGGAAAGGACCTGAAAGATCCTTGATCTGAGGGTTGTGAACTTCCAGATGTTGCAGAGCAATGAGAGGCACCAGAGTTCTAAAATTTGGGTTCCAAGCTCCTCCCCACTCCTTCTACCACTCTGTGTGTGTGCCTGTGTGTGTGTATGTTAAAACACAACTCCTTGGAAACACCCCCAGTTATTTTAAGACACCGGAATCATGAAATGCCAGCCAAGGTGGAATCTTCTTGAGTCCACCTAGATTAGAAACGCTGTGTGAACGCTTCGTTCTGAGACGGCGCCCAGTGCGCTCTCCTCTTTTACAGTCCCCCCTCCTCACCTTTCAAGGCCACTCACTCTGAAATGAACTGATGCTCTCTGCTCCTTCACCACTCCTTCCTGAACTCAGGCTAATTGCTGTTCTGTGTGATGATTCTTACCCATATTTAGTGATTACCTATTATAGTCTGTAGCAGGAAGTTCTATCAAAGCTCTGAAGAAGGTATTTAGTATGCGCCTCAAATATCTACTAATGCATCCACTCACCACTCAGTGGCTTAAAGAGCAACCATTTGGATCTTCCCAGTCTTGCAAAACTAAAAAACAAGAATTCAGTGGGGTGACTCCAGGTCTAACCTGGGAGCTGTCAGTTCTGGCTGGAGTGTCCCTTTCTCAACATGACCTCTCAGGCTTGCAGAACAGCCAGAGTTCCAGACAGCACTGGCCTCTGAAAGTAAACAACTCAGGGGGCAGAGCAAAAGTGTGACCATCTTAAGGCTCAGCTTCGAAAAGCAAATGGCATCACTCTGGCCGCAGTGCTCTTCAAGCTGGGTGACAGTGAAGGTTCAAGTTCGAGGGAGGAGAAAGAACCTGCCTACCAGTAGGGTATAGACCACGTCAATTTGTAAGAAAGCTGAGAGGAGGAGCCTGGAAATATCACCACATGCACCTTCAGGAATAAGATCCACCTGAGCATAGTGTTGAGGACTATGTTCCTTTAACTCAGATAAGTCCATTTGTCATCAACCACATGTCCCTGGACAGGATGCTTCACCTCTCTGAGCCTTATCGCTTCCCCTAAAGAGGAGTGATAGCAGTTACCTCACGGAGTTACTTAAGGAACCGACATACTCAATACCAGGTGTTCTGGAAACAGCTGCCTTCGAGTCGGTGTGTTCACCTCCAGCTCCTATTACCACTAGCATGGGATTCGCTTACCCATGCTCCCACACTGACCCACACACTCATAGGGCCTTTCTGTACTAAAACGAGGCCCTGCCATCTTGGGGCGTCCAGCCTAGTGATTTCTTGTGATTCTACATCCTCCAAATAAATACGTGCTCTCCCAGCCTGGATTTGTACTTTTCTCCTTTTCTCAGCATATATTTATGTGTGGATTAGTTTAACCTTACATCTCCTATTAAAGTGTGAACTCTTTAAGTTCAATGACCATAGCTAAGGCATACCCACAGTTACCATGACCATACCGAACACACTGTGAGCACATGGCAAAACTCTGATCAGAACCCAATGGAGCTGGACATGGTAGCCAAAATGTATAGATCTAGCAGTGGTGATGACCTAGAAAACTTTGATATTCTTACAGCAACTCACGTACTCATGGGAAAGAGCGACAATAGACTGTTTGTCTGTGCAGTAATCAGTTCCTAGAATACTGATGGGCAGCACACAGGCAGATGGCAGGGCAGCAGTGACTGCACTTGTAGCAGAGGTAAATGACACAGGCACACAGACTGCCCTAGAAGCCGCTAACAAAATTAGGCATGATTTTCCAACGATGAAGAGTTGCTGATGATCAATTTCATTTCATGAATGCTGCACTCTATGTAAATCTAAACCACATGAAAGACTGTTAAGTAGCCTGGATTAGACTGTAGCTCAGTGGTAGAGTTCTTGCCTAACATATAGAAGTCCTTGGGCTCTATCTTCAGCACCACAAAACAGCAGCAATAAAATAAAAACTATTAAGTAGCACTATAATCTGTTTCATAGATGAGAAAAGTCATGCTCAGAACAGGCAGGTAAGAGCAGTGACAAGATGACAGTCCCACTATCCCACCTAAACCTCCTTGATTCTCAAATGTATGGTAGCTGAAGAGTTGACCTCTGACCAACAATTTAAGAAGTTCATTCCACTGAGAACAGGAAGAAGTTTGTAGGAAATGAAGCAAGTGATGGGGACACTAGTGAGCATCCATTAGCCTAGCTCTGCACAGGTGACAGAAATCAGCACAGACGAACATGAAGTGGGTGAAGGGAGGGCTGCGGCAGGTGATACAGAGGCACGCACCTTGCAGGGTGGGCTGCAGGTTAATCACAATCTTTTCTGCTTATGCTTCTGCTGATAAATCAAGGCAGCCTCACACTTGTCCTGAGGATTATGGCCCTGACTCTGGGTGCACATTCTAAGCTTAGGCAGGCTGTAGTCACAAGGGTGGAATATTATTAGTTTAGCTGTGTTTTAGCTCCAGATTTCTCTATGAATCATGTGTGGATGAATCATAATCACCACTCTCCATATTTTAGAAGCAGATGTATAATTTTTCTTATCCAAGAAAAAAAATCAATTTCTGCCTAAATATGACTCTACTGTTGTTTCTGAATCTCTTTGATTTATTCAATTCTGAAACTTCATTTTGGGGGAGAGTGAGAATAATTAGCAAAGTTAAAAAAAGAAGAAGGTGACATTTATTATACATTCTGTCTATGATTCTGCTCTACACTTCAAAGTTGAGGTAGATGCAAGTGCTCCCATTTTATAGAACAGGAGCCTAAGACTCACACAAGGAATGTAATTGGCCCAGATTATCACAGCCAGTGCTCAGATGGAGCCAGGATTCCAGCTAAGGTACAAGACACACTAAATCTTGGGCCACGGATGGTCCTGCCCAGCTTTCCTAGTTACAGCAGAAGAAATGACAATCCTAAAGAGCATTTTTCTAATCTCCTTAGAGGTGGCATTCGAAGCCCACCCCCAGCCTGCATCATTTACTATCATCTTAGGACATTTGTTTTAATTCATAAAAGCTAATTCAACAGGTTCAGGAAGTAAATTATGTGAAGTTTATCATACATAGCAGAGGACAGGCATGGAAATAAGCAATATTCCCCGATGAATATGTGAGAAGAAAACCCAGACCTACAAAGAGGGAAAAATCTTCATGACTCCAAGGCTTAGGAATGTTTAGAAATGTCACACTTCATGCTGATGTCTCCTGTTTTCCTGGATTATCCCTAAACTACTTCAATTTTTTAATAGTTTTTAAATTGTTATGTGTGCAAGTGTTTTATCTACATGTTTGTGTATCATGTGTATGCCTGATGACCACAGAGGCTAGAAGAGGGAATCAGATACCACAGAACTGAAGTTACTGACAATTACTGCCATGTGGGTGCTGAGAACATAACCCAGCTCCCCTGAATGAGTTCTCCTCACCACTGAGCCATCTCTCCAGATCTTTGAACTGTTTTAATGTGAAGCGTGCTACAGCATGTTTCTTCCCTCATTGTGGCATGCAGTGTGAAGTGACCAGCTCTGTAGGAACATTTGCAGAAACTAGTCACTGGAGATGAACAGCAGGGATTGATGTGCCTCCTCACATTGCCAGTGAACAGACATTGTACTCCAAACACGCCCTTCTGCACAATGCAGTAACAGCCCATGCCCTGCAGACCTCCTAGAATCAAGGACTCCTAGGCACCAGAGGGAATTCAGGACATCAGAAACAATTTCATGAACATGACACAAAGGAGAACAGCAAAGTCATGTCCCTGTCTGGGCTTAGATAACAGCAAGGTTGTCTATAAAAGAAGAACACCCAACACTTCTATGATATCTTTGTTTTCTGCAGGTCTGATCACTTGGATAATGACAGTAGTCAGTAAATCCAAATTTGCCATTCACATGCCCACCATGAACAGGTGATCCTACACTAGATCTTAGCCCAAAGGCCAAGAAGCAATATGAAATCCCTGTAGAGAAGGCCAGCACAGGAGGATGCATTCAGCTTAACCATATTTGGCCATTGAATCTGACTAGCATGTGACTTTTAAACAGGAAGATGCTAGAACCAGCCACTGGAGTTGAATGAACTGATAGCATTTCTAAGTGCTGTGCAACCTTAAGCAATCCCTTATTCTTCCCAAATCTGTGAAAGGAACATGAGGCTCTGCCACAGAGGGCTGTTGTGAGACTAAAACTGGTGCTGCCTTTACTGTAGCAACAATCACATGACATCCTTAGGGTCAAGTTCTCCCCTCTTGTTTCTTGAGTCTCTGAATGCTGCTCTAATATCGATAACCAGGAAGACATACAGATAGTAATGTCCAAATGTCTTGGCTGATTTTGCAAGCCCCCCACCCCGTACTCTGACTTCCACTGGTAGTCTGAGTTCATCCGCTCTCACTCCATTGTCGAACTCCCTCTCCAAATCTTCATGTCTGTGATGCACTTCTATTTCTGGTGTGGATGTGTTACATTGTCTGGGAGTGTAGAAAGAGAGATGGAAAAAGCAATGCAGTTGGTAGATAAAAATACAGACAGCTATCTCACAAGCTTGGATTACCTCTCCAGCTCTGACATGTTCTAGGGACAGGGATGTGGCAAGTTATTCAACTTCCTTGAATCTCAGTTTCCTGGGCTTCAAAGTGAAGACAAAACCAATACTACAGGATCTGAAGAGATGGCTCAGTGGTTAAGAGTAGTGGTTGTTCTTGCAGAGGACCCGGGTTCAATTCTCAGCACCTACAGGGCAGCTAACAACCATCTATAACCCCAGTTCTATGGTATCAGACACCCTCTTATGACTTCTGTGGGCACTGCATGACTTGGGTGCACTTACATAGATGCAGGCAATACACTCATACACATAAAATAAAAATAAAACAACCCACGACAGTAGCACAAAGGGAACTAAGACCTGCCCTCGTGGTGTCATCGTAAGGAAACAATGCCATACTGCAAGCCGAGTGCTGGGTGGACACACGATCGCTTGTAGTCACTGAGTAAATAATACTGCAAATGGGCTTATCGTGAACACCACTATTTATGAACCACAAAATTATCATTATTATTCAGAAGAGCAATGAGATTTAGCAGTGTGGTTTCCATGCTGATGCTGCACTCACCTGTTCTTAGAATGTCTCTGATTAGTCAAAGTTCTGATTTATGCTTCAACATACTCACCTGTAAAAACACCCCCAAGTATAAAAACAGTCACCCTCTTTGTCTAGGAAACCTGCTCATTTTAATTAACCTAAAAGGTTTCTAGCAATTCGTGTTGATAAAGCACCTTGACACCCTAAGAATAAGAGGCAATTTAAATGTGAAGTTTTATTATAACAGCATTTGTACGGTTATTTCACAAGGGGCTCTTGAGCAATGCGGAGTGTAGAATCACAGACTTCTCATCAGAGGAGACACCCTGCTGCCCACTTGAGGCCCCCAGGGAGGCCTTGAGAGTTTTGGGAACTCTGCTTCAGCAAAAGCAGGGGGCAGAGTTGGACATTATAACCAAATGAGGATTAAGTAGAGGTAGAATTTGAGCCCTTTCAAATACCAATCAAAGATAGCGCCCTCTAAATCCACAAATCAAGCATTCGGGAGCAATTCTGAGAACTATCATAAAACCCAGAGACTAGCAACAACGTGGTTTTAGAACACAGTTCCTGGACTGTTGAAAGAGAGGAAAAGAGACATCAGTATAACCTGGAGTTCATTCTGAATCAATATGGTCACTGAGGAATATGTGGCCCAGAAGGAACACCGGGGTGAAAGATGTATAAGGACTATGAAGGACTATCAGGAACAAGGAATTCTGGGTAAATAGTCCTACCAGGCTTCTTGTCGAAGACAGGCCAGGGTGATTAGAAATTGCAAGAGAAGATGGAAGATGAGAAACCAGATCAGGTATCAAGGGATACACTGGAGTTTGGGGAATTTTACTAAAACAACATTTTGGAAGGTAGTAGACACAAGGGCCTAAGAGAAGTTTACAAAGTTGACTATAGCTTGGCCAAGCAAAGAATTTTTGTTAGCCCTGAAAACATTATTTGATATTTTAGACATATACAAAACAAAGTACTACTGCACACGGACACTTATTGATCTCTGCTCCCATCACCACCTCCACGGAACCACCTTTCCTTCCTCTCGCTTCCTGTGGATGCTGCTGAGATCTGCCTTTCCTGCCGCTGCACTAATCCCTCCCATACAGCCAGTCTCCTCTTACTTTCTATACCAAAACTGAAGCAGACTTTGAAGACAGACCATAAGAATTAAGCTGCTAGATTTTCCATTCACAGATATCTCTGGGTTCTAATCCCCATCTCTACATATTTATTAATCTACACCTTATAAGATAAACACTTTCACTTTATTGGTAATAAAAAGGCTCTTGGATGTGGAAGCTATTAATATTAACATTTTCACAGTTAGTGCTTGGCACTCATAAATCATAATTCTTTCTAAGTTGTGACGCCATAACAGCTTCCTCTACTTACAACTGTATTCCTGAGTCTAAATTCTTTCCAAAGTGCTTAGAAAACACAAACACTTGTAGGTAGAAGGACATTCTTTTCAGAGCTCAGTGATGCCCTGTCACTGAGCAAGGCAGGCAACTCCTGATACCCTAAAGGGATGGCAGGTGTCTGACCTGCTCTGCCTGTGTGATAACCTGGCCCCAGGAAGCTACTGTAGATATGAATCTTCCTTTCCCCCACCCCAGACCAGAATCAGGTTTTTGGGTTTCATTTCCTCGTTCTTGAACTTCCACATCAGCCCTACAACCTTCCTGCCTTTACCCCAAAATCCCACCTCTAACTTTTCCACCTTCTGTAACGCTCAGGAGGCTTCCCTACATAAGCCCCTGCATTGGCTCTAATAACCGAACTACCCACTGACATGGTCTCCAGGGAGGGAACTCCTCCCGCCGCACTCTGAGCCACCTGAGGTCCCCGTTAGATCGTCTTCCATTCTCTGGCATGCCTGGAGCACAACAGCCATGCTGGAGATGGAGACCCACCCACAATGCCCTACCTCATACTACTGAAATTAACTCTCCAGTGTGACTGATGGAACTCATACCAGATCCCCTTCCTATAGACCACCCAGTGGAAACACTAGATGATCTTAAGAAAAAAAGCCTGATTCAAGGCAAGCCAGTGCTTATGAAAGCAGAATGTTTCTCAAGGAGAACTGGCCTTTGCAAAGGGGGAGGGGTGATACAGAAGTTACTCTCCATACAGATTCATCATGAGGCAGGGCGTAACTCCTAGAAGAAACTCTGAAGGACCAAATTCAGGGCAATTTCAAAGTGAGGGAGGAATGTAGACAAGAAAGAATCCAAGAGGAAATGACATGTTCTATGTACAGATCCTGCATAAACCTCTAGCCAATTCCAGACCACATGTGTGAGAGGTACACTCCAGGTGCTCTAGGGATAAAGGAACAGAACCAGACAGAATCCCAGCACACCTCAAAGGTGAGCCTTTTAATGCATGGAGGTCCAAAGAAGACTTTCTGGTACTGGAGAGTAATTAGGAATGAGTTAGGCAAAAGTGATTTTAAGTCACTACAATGTCTAATGCTTGTGGGCTCCAAGAACATACCTGTGAATTTATTAAATACATTACATGTCACAAATGTTCCTAACATTTTAGTGATTTCATGACTGATGAGAAGACAGACAAGGTTGCTGCACCAATGTAGTTTTCTCTTGAGCTCCACTAATTGTCACTACAACAAGGAGGACCACAAATAACAGCAGTAGTGGCAAACCACGGCTCTGATTGGATGACTATTATAAAAGTCTCCCCAAAACACAGTAGTTACAAATCCAGGCTATGACTCTAAATTGCTCAACAGGAAAAGGAACATGAAACTGTGACAGTCTTTAAAATGAAAGTCAATTGGAGAATGACCCTAAACTGATCAAGATTTCACATAATGAAAAATATCCTCAAAATAAATTCACCATAATTGAAAAATGGCTGTACAACCTTGGTATCACTCAAATATCAAAGTCAAAAAGAAGTGAAGAAATTTAAGAGATTGTAAAGGTTGCTTCGGTTATCACAAGTACGTATTAGTTTGGGGAAGTTAAATTTATCTGGGGATGAAGTCTTTGGACAAACCAGCTACTTGAAGCCAAGAGACCAAGAGCTCAGTATACCTGTTAGTGGATTAATTACCAGGTAAGCAACAAATACTTGGGTACCAGGCCATGCTCTCTGCAGGACCATAGACACAAGCTAAATCAATAACCAGCTTGCTGCCCCTTATGCACAATCAGTCAGAATGGCCTTGTTGTGATAATTACTTTGCACATATATTTGAAAACTTAGACATTTTCTTCTAAGCTTGATTTCATACTTTTTGTTCACAATTTCCCCAAATAGGTTGTTTAAATTTTTCCCCCCAAAACTCTATTTATTGATATAGGAATTAAGAAGTTACCATTCCGTAGAAAGTTTACAGTTGTCATTGTAAATATACTAATTTTTAATTATATATGAACATCATACCTTGGTCTCTTTGCTAGACATCAAGGTTGCACAAATAATAATATTTATGCCACCCAGTGTGGGATCTGGGGACTAGATAAGGAAGTCAAATATCTCATTATATAATATAGGAAAATGGCAATTGAAATTCAGGAAGTAGGACAGATGTCTTTTTTTCTCAACAATAGGCTGAGCATTCCTGGAGGAAGCAGCATGAGAGATGTGTCCTGAAGACACAACAGAACTCCAGGCTGCGAGTGGGAATAAGAATTCAAGATGCATGGCATAGAACCACAAAAGCTAACGGAGCCTTTTCACATTTAACTCCCGTGACTCTACCATGCAACGATGCTGTCTTTTAAACAGGAAGTGAACCAGACAAACATTCTGCTCTCCGAAGCAAATAGCACTGTTAAGACTGCAACAAAGCATGTGTGTGTGTAAAATGACATTATGGCATTTTCATGCATATATATATAATGTACCTTGCTCATATTTACACACACACACAATCCTTCCCATACCTCCCCCACACACTAGCCTTCATTTCTTGGCTGTGATAGTTTTAGGAAACAAGCCAGACAGAAGATAATGGGGGCAGGATGGAAGGGAAGACAGCATTTTAGACAAAAGAGTCAAGAAGAAAAACTCTGAAATTGTATTTGAGCAGAAAGTAGGCTGGATAGCAGAGTGGGTACTTTGGTTGCTGACATAACGAGATCTTCAGAGAGAAGGAGGACACTGAAACCCTAGTGTGGTGTGATGTAGTTTTGTTTTTGTTTGTTTGGTTGGTTTTGGTGTTTTTTTTTTTCTTTTTTTGAATGCTCAAATGGCAGGTATGGCTAGAACCAGATGCATTGAGGGTAGCAGAGAGACAGGAAATGAGGTCATAGAGACAATAGGGTCCAAATCATTTAGACCTTGTAGAGCATTGTGGGGACCCTGGAAGGTCTGGAGCAGAGACAGAGCGTGACCTCATTTGCATTTCAGCAGACCTCTCTCTCTCTCTGCTGGATAGAAAGCAGATTGCGTGTGAGAAAATCTAGAATGAAGACAGGCTATCGCAATAAAAGAAGTGGAGGATGATGGTGGGTCACAGCAGGCGGTTCTGTACAAGCTGGCGATGATGCTACACATTCAGGAGGAAGAGTAGAACCAGCAACTGCACACATCCTCCATGCAGTCTGCAGATGGAGGCAGAATCTGGAGGGGAGAGTGGAGTCCACCTGCAGCAGCACCCAGAGCCTCAGTGGTTAGAGACATGGCTCAGGGCAGAGTCGACAGAGAAGAAAGCCCAGGCCTGGCCCTTGGAAAGGAGATCACAAGTGCCATATGCATTTAAGGAAACAGACACAAGCCAGACAGGATTAAGGTGAGGGGTGACAGGACATGTGGGGAGACGGGGTGTGAGGCAGTCAGTGTGCACTGGGAACATGTGAAACTGTCCAAAAACAAATGTGATTTTTTAAAAAAGAGAATTGTAATGTCCCCCGTGAGGAAAAGTTTAAACAACGCAATTTTTGGCATGGTAATTACATATAATATGCGATATTAAGAACTCCACAGGGAAAAGGAGGAGGGAGGAACAGAAGGGTCTAGAAGGCAATGGTCCCAACAGCCATACTGACTCCTCATTGTTGTGGGTTACCAAAATGTTCACATGAATCCTTTTCTCCTCCCAAGAAGTCTATTGCCCCATCCCCATGAAAAGGCATGTCCTCTGAGCTGAGTTAGTTTCCCTCTAACATTACCAATCCCAGTGTTAGGCACAGAGAAACCATGAGCAAATTCTTTAATAAAGGGCTATAATTTTTATTTAATAAAATGCCCCTTGAATAAAGCCAGACTTGTAGAAGGTACATTTTTCTACTGTTTTGTTTCTTTGGAGGGGTGACTTTTCACCTATAATTGCCATGGAAACTTTGTTGGTGGGACAGGAGAGGTCACTCTATAAGCAGGTTAACAGTGACAGATATGACTTCTGTTCATAATTGGTACCTGAAAAAACAACTGGGTCATCACATTAGCTTGGCTCAGGACATCTCT
The DNA here is from genome assembly GCA_035773235.1 of Eospalax fontanierii. Taxonomy (NCBI): domain Eukaryota; kingdom Metazoa; phylum Chordata; class Mammalia; order Rodentia; family Spalacidae; genus Eospalax; species Eospalax fontanierii. The sequence goes on from CM069532.1 coordinate 76,997,503, forward strand.
CTCCAGGCCATTAGTCCTCAGGAAACACAGATCTCAATTAACTTTCATAGAAATTGGTTTGTTTCCTGCCCACTTGAAGGCCTTCATTTATCCACAGGGAACTGTACAAGACAAACATTCCAGAATGCATATCCTTGAAAATCTGTGCTGAGGATCCAGCACAAAGACAACGTTCTTGCCTCTCCCGGATTCAGACTATCCGTTACCCTTTCATGATGGGCTGTGTGGGCAGAGGTCACAGCATGCTATACAAGGAGCAGGGATCGAGGGTTAAGTAACTAACCAGCAGGGCCATTCGAAGTCCCAAAGACCATACTCAAGCTAACAACTAAAAGGCCCACATTTACAAAACACAACCAAGGAAGAGGTTAATGAAATGAACAGACAGTTCATTTGAACTGATGAAACATGAACAGATGAAACACAAATGGCCAATAAGCATATGAAACATATCTGGCCATAAGGGAAATGCAAATTAAAACTACCTTTGAGATGCCATCACCCCAGTCAGAGTGGTAACCCTAAGAAAGCACTCAACGCACACACCAGAAACATCAGTAAGACTTAGTGACGTTGGGAAGGAGATGGGGTGTCCGGGGAGCTGGAGGGTGAGTAGAGGTGGATATGATTGAGGTACATGGTAAACACACATGAGAGTTCCCAAGAATAAAAACATTATTTAAAATATCGTAAAAATACAATTTTAAACCATAAAGGAAGACCAACAATAAATGCTGCTGGAAAAGAAAACTCTCACACTGGATGGAGACATAAAACAGCCCAGTCACTGTGGAGACCAGCGTGCGGGTTCAACAGACTGAAAGCAGAATTACATACAACTCAGCTAGTCCATTTTTGAGTACGTACCCCGGGGACTCTGAGAGAACCTGCCACAGGGACACCTGCTCATGTTCATGTGGCACTATTCAAAAAGCCAAGCCACACAATCAGCCTGAGTGTCCTTCCACAGGGCAATGGACAAAGAAAGCATGCCGTGGACATACAATGGAGTGTTACTCAGCCAAGAAAAATGAAATCATGCTCTGGAAAATAGAACTGCAGATCGTGTCAGTAGAAACAAAATAGACTCAGAAGGGAGGACACGGGAAAGAAGAGCGCAGTAGGAAGGGGAGAAGACAAGGGGTGAGAAAGGGGACAGTAACTAGACGACAGGCCTTAACACAAACGAAAGAGTGTGTGAAATGCAGGGGGCTAGGCGAAGTTGCCAGTAGGGAAGCGGGTATAAAGAAGAGTAAGATGATGTGCGTGAAATACACAAAAATTCAGTAAAATAGTAATAATAGTAATACTTGTTATTAATAATTCTACCACATCAACTCACCTAATGGTCTTCGTTGAGTCATGAGCAAGGCTTGTCTTCTCTAGCCCAGGAAGTGCTTCACACACTGACCCACATCACAGAAAGGAGCAAGATGGGTCTCCCCTGCCTGGAGTAGTCAGTCAAAGGGTCCCATCACAGCTTTGTGAACAGTGATGGCTCATACTAACAAAGGGGCAGAGAGCACTGTACTTGAGCTTTCCCAGACGCTTCACAGGTACACAGGTACTGATATAATCTTAACTCCCCCAGTCCTCTGCTCCAGATGCGTTAATGTGCCCCAGGGGGCAAATAAGGTAATTGTGCTCAGAAATAAGATCGGCTGATTCTGCAATGCAAGACACAGTTACAGTGCTGGGACTTGAACACAATTAGTCTTGACTCCAGCAGCCCCAAGTTTTCTATCACTTGAGGTGCTTCCTGAATGAGTGAATAAGCCCTGTTTCTTAACCAAAGGAACACTAATGTTGGCCTACTATGTAGAAGAGCATCCAGAGGAAACCTCAAGAAGTTGTGAGCAGTGGAGAGAAGACCAGTCAGAGACAGCCTTGGAATTAAGACTCAGCAGGATGCTCCTGACAGTCTCAGCAATGAGTACTTCTTGGAATAATCATTTGTTCCTTATCACTTGTATTTATGCACTACAATGCTTTCTTTGTACTGACTCATCCCACTGAAGACTGAAGGTCCCCGGAGAGAACTGCCTTTCTGGCCACATTCAGGCTACCATCCCAACCTATGAATATGCTAGACCAGGAAGAGAAAGGCTCTGGTAAATGACACTTTCGTAGTAAAACAGGCCACTGTAAATTCAGGCATTTACCTGGATTATTTTCAAATACAAATACACAATTAAGAGGTAATTCTAGATGAATATTTGGATGATATTAGGAAGTTAGAAATGAATTTAATATAATTACCAAAGCTTTTACTTTGGACTTGGTTTCAATATTTTTAGAGAGAATGCACTTAAGGCTCACAAAGGCAAAATTAGAGGTCTTTTATGTGTCCTTAACAATATTCACGAAAAGATAAGCTATATTATGTAAATTATGGACAATGAAAACCTCATCACATGATCATCAAAGACAACTTTATCACAATCATTACCAGATAGTATACTCCAATTCCAGAACATGGGCCAAGGTTACCTTATGACTTGTCAATACACTTCTTGGCATGGGAAGGTGTAGAAGTGAGATGTCTCCATTTGCAAAGGTGTTTGCTAGCAAGCCTGACAAGCTGAGTTGTCAGGACCCACAAGACAGAAGGAGAAAACTGACTCCTCCTAGTCTTTCTGACATCCACATGCAAACTCTACATGCTCCCCCAAAGTAAATAAATGGAATCTACTATTTTGAGGGGTAAAGTGTCCTTGTAAAGGCTAGATCAATTTAAAAATCTTTCCAGTCTCTGAGTTAGGCTCCTCCAGCATAATTCTCCTGGAGGACTGAAAGACTGACAGTGGTTATCTCCCAATTCCCTGGGAAGTAGAGTCAGTTTTCATCTTCCTGGACCCAATTGGCTGAGATCTACTTTAGAAAACAGAACACAGCCAGAGAGACAGCATATGATCTCCATAGGCCAGCCTCGGTGTCTGTTTTTAGAGAGCAACTGTCCTTCCATCAGGATCCTAGACTAGAAAACTGACCTTAATGAGACAGCTTTCATCCCAAATCAAGGCCCCAGACAAGGGAGCAAAACCACTTCAAACAGCACAGTTTCAGCTGGGGAAGTGGAGATCACATCTGTGCCTGACTGCAATGTTAATCCTGACCACAAGCACATGGGGGCGGGTATTGCTTAGCACACTGGAGATAACAGGAAGATGAGGAGACCTGGGCTTCCGAATGTGATATCAGTTTAGGAACAGTGAGAAAACAGTCTTGCCTCTGCCACAGGGTGGAAAGGCAAGCAGAGCCAATGTTTTGGCTGGATAATATTGCACTTGATGGGCTCTGGGATCACCTAGGAGACAAGGCCCTCAACACTCTTGTGAGGAATTGTCTACATTAGGTTAACTGAGGTAGAGAGATCCAGCTTAACTGTGGGGAAAACCATTCCATGGACTGGGGTCTTGAACTGAATAAGGAGACACCATGTTGACTGTGGATCTGGTGTGATTAGCTGCCTCCCAAAGCTCCTGCTTCCATGACTTCTCCTCCAGAATGGGTTGCAGCCCCACAGAATGCACATCTAAAGAACCTTCCAACCTCAGGATGCCTTCATCGGGGTATTCTGTCACAGCAACAAGAGAAACAAGTCACCATAGGTTCCAGAATTGCTTTGAGAGTCGACTCTGCAGGTGACATGTGTCCTGGGTAACTGTGGGTGTGCCACCTGGGGAGGTGCGGGCACTGACATTGAGAATGGGGTCTTTGAGTGTCTCTCATTTTACTCACATCATCATCAGAGTGAGTGCCACGTTCTGCTGCAAGCAAAGACTGATACCCGTTCACTTCTTCTCAACTATTTTTCCCTCCAACTTAGAGTACATAAACTCCAGGACAGCAATAGTATTTGCTTGTTCTCTTAAGTGATTAATCAAAACAGTGTCTGCTCTGAGTGTCATCAAATAAGCAATTGTGTGCAGAGGAGAGTACAGACATTTGGAATGAAGAGGTATTAGTAGGTTAAAAAGTATGTGCTGATAAAACCATATTATACCTTATTGGGAAACTGAGACACTTAATTGAACATGTTAATTCCTGCCACCTTTTCTGTTTTGCTTTTCTTTTGGTTCTCTTTTGACTAACTCTACTAGAATTCTTTATGTATTCCCTCTGACTTGTTCAGTGTGTTTATCCTTCTCTTCAGACCTAAGTATTCTTTCCAGTGTCTTCTGTAGAGAAGGCTTTAGTGGTCATAAATCCCTTTAATCTGTTTTTATAATGGGAAGTTTTTATTTCTCCTTCAACTTTAATAGCTACTTTGTTGGGTATAATAGCCTGGGCTGACAATTGTCTTTTAGAATTTGGAATGCATCGTTCCAGGGAAGAAGAATCAGTTTTCTTCAGGGAGGTATCCTCTGAGAAGCTACCTAAGCTCCAGTAGATGACCCTACACCTATGTAAGTACAGGCAACACTAGGTAGACTCTGTGTATTGATGAAAAAGAGCACACAAGGTTGGTAGGAAGATGGGTGGGGGCCTGTCGGGGGGACTGAAAGGGAGAGAGTGGAGTAAATATGATTAAAATGTAGTATGCATGTATGAACTTCTCAGACAATAAAATTTAAATATATATATATATATATATATATATATATGTACACATAAATACACACACAGACATATGTTGGTTAAAGTTTATATACCCATGAATAGATAAGATGTTAGGCTGTAAAGAAAGGGTATAAAAGTTCATTTAGGGCAATGCGTTTTCTGGGTCCCCTCCTGGCTGCAGAGAACTGTTTCGCTACTTCTCAGAAGTTCATGTGGATATTGGGCTCTCCCTGTTTTTGCAAATGGGAAAGACCTTTCCTAGGAGTAGATTGCCTTTTATTAGCATATAGAATCATACAAAGCAATGGGTTTCATTATGACCTTTCCACTGGTGTCTTTTGTCATATTCCCCTCCATGACCTTTGCTCGCTGTATCCCCTGCCTTCTCCCCTTCCACGTCCCTAAGTCCTACTTTTGCTTTCAAAGCCTTCCCATTTCCCTGGAGTCCACACAAGAGAGAAACTGGGGGATGCCAGCCTTCCAGAGACGGGCTTACTCCATTTACAATTATGATCTCCAGTCCCACCCATTCTCTATAAATGGCATAATCTCATTATGGATCCATAAAACTCAACTGTGCATATCTACACTTTTTATCCATTCATCTGTTTATGAGCTACATAGACCATAACTTCATTGTTATTAATAGTTGATCTGTAAAATTGCACCTCTCTTTATAGTTAGTTGAATTTGACTATAGATGATTCAAATAGGTGATTTAGGTGGGTCGTATGGTAATTGTACAGTTAATCTTTTGTACTGAGTTTTTGAAATTTTCATATAATGTAATTTGAAGGTATTTTGATTCCTTCCTCTACACCTCCCTTTACTGTCCTCTGCCCAATTTAATGTACTCTAATATATATATATAAATAATTAGTTTTCTGTTGCTGTGATAGAAGCACTGACCAGGGGAACTGATAAAAGGAGGAGTTTATTTGGCTTACAGTTCCAAAGGGGACTGAGTCCATCATGGCGGGGAGGAACAGCGGCAGAGGTGGCTGGAGTACATGCAGAGGCTAAGTGCTCACATCTTCAAGCAGGCACAGGAAGCAGAGAGTGGCTGGAGATCTGGCAAGCTTTAAGAACCTTCTAAGCCAGCCTCCAGTGACGTGCTTCCTCCAGCATGGCCACACCTTCTAAGACCTCCCAAAACAGTGCCAGCAACTGGGAACAAAATATCCAAATACTTAGAGCCTGTGGGGAAGATTCTCATTGAAACCATCACCACTACATACATACACACACAGTGTGTGTGTCTGTGTGTGTGTGTCTGTGTGTGACCCAGTGTCCTTCTATGTAAGTCCATCTACTGGAGCCTGGTTAATCTACCAAGACTATTATCCTTGAAAGAGAATGTCTCTGACCTTCCAAGCAGCCATCATTTGCCACGATTTCCATAAGTAAAGTTAAGGATTCTTATTCACTTCATGTCTATGCTGAGATTTCTGCCTGAGTTGAGATTGCACATGGCTTGTGCAGCTATCACCAATGCTGTGAGTTCATATGAGTAAATGACCAGCTATTTGGAAAACTCTGTTTCTCTGAGGTCATCATCAACTTCTGGCTCTCATAAACATTCTGCCCCTTAAAAGAAGAGATTTTAAAATGTTGTATGACTTTTGCAAGGTGTACAAATGCCGGACTAAAGTTAAGTTCTGCCTACTCCATCGGTTTCAGTTTAAGAATATAGTCAGTCATCTCCTGTGGAAGATTCATTTCAGGTCCCCAGTAGGTACCAAAGTCCCTTATATAAAACTGTGTAGACTTTGGACATAATCTACATGCTTCCTCTTTAATATTTTAAGCCACGGCTACATTGATTATATGCTCAGCAAATACTTGTTACAGTATATTTAAGATAATGAAAATAAAAAACCTCTATGCTTCCTTAGTATAGACCAAATTTTTTGTATTTTTGATCTCCAGTCAGGTGAAACCATGGATGCAGATGTTGAGAACACAGAGTTAATATTAGTTAAATGTAATGAAAAGAGAACCTTGTTTAGAAGAGATGAGGTGCACATCTGCAATCCTAACACCTGGGAGCCTGGGAATGGGGATCTTATGTAAAGGAGGAAGAGGAGGGGTGAGAAGAGGAGGAGGAAGAGGAAGAGGAGGAGGGGTGGGAGGATGAGGAGGAGGAGAGGAGGAGGAGGAAGAAGAGAAAGAGGAGGAGGAGGGTGGGAGGACGGAGGAGAGGACGAGTGGTAGAGGAGGGGGGCCAGGAAACTTGCTAGTCATGAAAGCGTTAGGTATTTGATCATCTCTTTCTAGGCACAATGCCTATGTCTGAGTCTCTTTAGCATTCCCTTTGCTCAGGACACACTGACAGAGTTCCTACCATTTGCCAGACACATCGCAACATACTTTTGAGTGACTACTATTTACCACCCACTACCAATATATTTTAAATGCCAAATTATTGGACATAACTGACTTAATTTCTATTTTTCCACTTCTAGAATTTACACTTTTTTCACTGTATTTTCTCTACCTGATCTCTACCACCAAACACAACACAAAATAAAACAAAGACAAGAGATAGATAGAAACACAAAAGCAATCAGAGAGTCTGGACAGTAGCCAGCGCATTATGGCAGGCACTCCACAGCAAGCAGAATGTAAAAACTAATAGATCTTCAATTCATCACATCCCCAGAGTAATGAATTCTAGGCACATCACACTGCATCAAAGTGCCATGCTGTGCTGGGGAGTCCCCACTCCCAGAGGGAAAATCTGATGCACTCTAGCTGTGTCTGTAATTCAGTAAGACAAGAACAGCAACAGGGATTGGGAAATGCATTGACTTTAATGCACTGCCCTGCATGTCTGAAAGGTTTATGTGATGGCTCTTGAGAGGACATGGCTGGGTCCCCTTTTGCCTGGGTGGGAGTGCTCCCCGTGACATTTCCTTCCTGTTACACCAGGTGATCACAGCCCATCTTGGCTTTATCTGTTGAGGGGTTGAGATTCACACAGAGGCGTGATTTAAATAGAATGTGTGGACCCCAGGAGGGGTTCTATCCCCAGACAGGACTGTGTATCAAGTCGTGTGGTGGAAAGACATGGTCCATTATCTACCCTAATGCCAACCTGTAATAGCCTCATTTTTTTCATCACATTTTGGTAAAGCAGATCTTGTCAACCACCTAAAATAGAATACGAAACTAATGTCCCAGAAATGATAAGTAATTGAGACAGAAATTGAAATCTAGGCTCTTCAGTTCAAATGTTCTCTTGCTTTTTCTGTTATTTTTCTTATGACTGCAAATAATTTCTCTGAAAAGGAAGCACAAAATAGGGTCGCGATACCTTAAGTCAGTATTATATGCAATGTTCATATGTATCTCAACATGGTATTATGAAGGACAAAAACAGGAACTAGAAAGACAAAATGTGATCCTCCAAAATCTTACATTAAATATGGAAGGCAATACTCAGAAATAGAATACCAATTAGTCATTCCAGGGCATTTTTTACTTCCAAAATTGCCATTAATTAATTGTTTCACTCAGCAAGTATTTACTAAACACTGTGTGACAAGTCCTGATCAAGAAATTGGGGGCAGAGATAAGGTGCCGGCAGCACATGGAACCTAATAGCTTATTGTTGGAGAGACAGAACAATGATAAATAAATACATCCATGTCACATAATTTTCAGGTCATATGAAGAAAAAGAAGGCAAGAAGATAGTTATGGAGGAGCCAGTATGAACATTATTAACTGCAGAACATATTTTACATTTAAGGAACTACAACAACCCCTCCAATCACTTGCTAAGGGGGAAAAGCCCATTTCTGTGTTCCAATCTAGCAAGCCCAGTCAAAGTTAGAAGTTAACCCAAGATAAAGAAGCCACATGGCAAAGACCAGAGAGTGAGAGAGGAGGTCTGAGGAGAAGAAAACTGTGTGTGGGGTTCAAGACAGAGTTTTGATGATTAATATTCTGAATTAACTTGAATGGATCACAACTTGATTAGAATCTACTCTATGTCTTCAAATGTTCTTCGATGTGAGTCCATCCAGGAGAGACTAACCAGTTAACCTTCCAACAGTCGCATGCTTGAAAGTGACTGTCTCTGTCCCTCCCAACAGCCACCTGGTGCCACAGTTTTCTGAGGTGGTCTTGGGGCTTCTTACTCACTCCTGTCTATACTGGTTTTTCTGGTTTCATCTTCCATGGGACTTGACACACTGTCACCATGACTGTGAGTTCATATGAGTAACTGCCCAGCATTCTGTAAACCTGCTTGCTTGTGGTCATCACCACTTCTGGCTCTTACAACCTCTCTATCCGCTCTTCTGCAGTGACCCCTGAGCCTTGGGAGGAGACGTTAGATATGGGTGTTCTATTCAGGATGCGCACTCTACAACCTCTTGTTCTCACACTGACCAGCTTAATTCAGGTTTTGTTGTTATTGGGTTATAAGAATCCAATGCATTTTTTATAACAGTGCTTTGGTAGATAAGTGTTTTCAAATATTTTCTTCTGGTCTGTAGCTTTCTTTCTATTGTTTTTAGAGTGTTAAGTGTCTATTACAGAGCATCAATTTACAATTCTAGCAAATTTCAGCCTATCAAATCTTCATCTCATGACAGATTTAGCTAAAAGTTCACCTCATTCTCCTGTTCACAATCATCCGTCTAATGTTCAGGCCATAATCCATTTTGAGTTAATCATTATGAAGCTTGCCAGCTCTGGGTCCTAGTTTCTCTTCTGTTCCTGTGGCATAAAGCAACTTGGGGGATAAAGGGTTTCTGTGCACACAGGTCCAGGGCACAGTCCATTGTTGCCAATCAGTCAGTGAGGCAGCTGGTCACAGCCTACACATGGTGAGCGTAGAACGATGTGAGAGCACGCTTGTTAAGCGCTCACCTCCACTTCACCACTCACACAGGTCAGAAACCAGACCCAGGGAATGGCGCAGTCCAGTCTTCTTACGTCAGTCATTCACAAACATCTACACAGGCAAACCCAGTCTAGACAATCCTTCCTTGAGAATCTCTTCTTGCAAGAGCCTAAAATGTGTTGGGTTGACAATATGTTGACAAACTACCCATCACACTGGGTCTAGTGTTAATCCCTGCTCCTAGATGTACACCTGACCCAGAACCATTTGTGATCATGGTTCCTACATACTTCATAACACTTTTGTTCCTGTCTCAGTATTAACTGACTATCTGTCTGACTATACTACATGGGGCTATCTAAGGGATCTCTATTCTGTTATACAGATTGATTTGTCTGTTCTTTACCCATCACCAATGTCTTGATGCTTACAGCTTTTTAAACAATCTTGAAATTGAGTCATGGCAATCGTCCAACTTTGGTATTATGTTGAATATATTGCACTACTTTTCCCGCTGTATAAACTTTGTTATGTGTTTGCCAATATTCCAAAAACAACTTACTGAAATTTTCATTAGGATGTACTGATATCATGACAATATTGGATCTTCATAATTATTTGGAATTGTTCTCAATTGATTAGTTCTTTGATTTCTTTCACCTGAGTTTGCTTTTTCATCTTGATCATGGACATAAGTATTTAATTTGGGGAGCTGTATTCTGTTGTGTATTGTGTTTTCTATTCTATTTGTTTATTGCTAGCACATAGGAGAGAAACTGAGTTTTATACAAAGGTCTTTCATTTACTGATCCTATTTTATAGTATATTCTTTTAAATATTTCTTATGGATGTAACATGTCACATGGATTTGGTAATAGCAAAATTGGATATAGGGACACCCATTTGGCCCATCTACAATTCAGGAGAGAGTCATGATGATGGACTAAAGTGGAGAAACCATTGGGTATGACAGAAACGAGGCAGAAACAGAGATAAACATGAACTGGAGAGCTGACAGAACTGGTGATTCAAAGCAAACCATCAGGAATAGAAAGTCTCCAGGGTGATACCTGGGCATGGAAACATGCAAACTGGAGGCTGAGGGCTTTGGGGGTTGGCTGTATTATAATAACAGCAGTCACATTTACTGAATGTGCTCCTGACCAAGACCCTGACCGCTGCAAAAGTACAATCTCATTGAACATCCCAACACTCTGGAAAGAAAGCATGACTCACACCCCTACTACAGCAGGACTGAGGCTAAAACAACCATCTTATCGATCGCCACATACTTCAAGAGCAGTGGGGCTCCAATTCAAGTGCACATCTTTTGGGTAAGCCTGTACTGTAACTTATATGTCTCAATGAAAGGAAAATCTGACTCCAGGGGATGAACTTGCACTGAGAAACATCTGGGTACACAAATGGCATGATAAACTTTAACATACATGACGGAATGCATGAATCTGGTGGGAGGCCTAAGGAGAGGCACAGATGGGGGAGAGGTATAGAGATGACTAAGATGTTTTATATGAAAATCACAAAAAGTCAACAAATTATACATTGAAAAAAAAGAAAAGTAAAAGCACCCTGTCTTAGCTGGATCACTTAGATATCATATGTAACGAATCATCAGAATTCATTTTCTCTCCAGAACATTTTTTGTCCAAAACTCCCTATGTAAACCATCCCAGGGCAGCCTTGATCTTACAGTGATCCTCCTGCCCAAGTGCTGAGATTAAAGGAGTGTGCCTCCATGCCAGACTCAAACCAGTTTTGAGCTCATTTGTCCTCATCTAACTCCCTCAGCTCCACTTTATCTCTGAATGACAGTGACCAGATTCGAATTGTGTCTCTTCCTTTTCCCTCCGATGTAGCTTCCAAAAGGCACAAGTCCATCTTTCTGAAATAAAAATTTGTAACTCTTTGGTTCAACACTCTCCTGTGAATTCTTATTGTTTCTAAAACAAGTTCTACATGCTCTATTTTTTTGTACTACCTAAATTGTGTCCTGTTTACGCCTTATCGATTTGGTCCTCCCTCTGTCTGTCCAGCTTCAGTATTGGTTATAAATTCAGGAAAGAGCTGGTACATGTCTTCTTAAACAACAAAAACAACATAAGATTAACTTGAAAAAACTGCAGTTAAAAACTGTAGAAAGAAAACAGGTCAACAGTTTTGGGCTGTCATTGGCAATGTTCACGTGAACCTAACTTCAGACCCTCTCCTTCCTACTCCATGCACTGGTGTCTTTGCTGTTCCAAGTTCTAGTAGAATCAGTGACTACTCGACCACTCTCACTAGATGGACACATGGCTTTTCCTCCTTCCTAGTCAGCAGAGCTCATCAGCACTGACCTGGGTTCAAACCAGTCCTGTTCAATCCTGAAGGGATGATGTAATAAAGACATGTTTTACGGGTGCTTCCTCTGGGCCACACACTGTTAAACACTTTACGTGAACAATGTAATGTATGCTGACCCTGATAAACTTAGTCCTGTTAGAGTCTCCCCTCCATAAAGAGTGAACCATAGCGAACTGAGAACAATTTAAGTAACTTGGAAAACATCACAAAACTAGTTTGAAAGTTTTCTGGGGTCCATAGCTGTGCAGTCTGGTTTTATGGAATTCCACACTCCACTGGTTCAAAAGGGGTCTTGAGTCCAGAGCCCGCCTATTGGCCTTGGTGCTACCACAGCCTCTGCACGTTTCCGCACTGAATCTCTACCATCTTCCTAATTCCACGGTTCCTTAATGTACTTGTAATGCATTCATCTCTTTTAAAGATAATCACAACGTGATCTTGATTTTTAATATCAAGAGTCTTCATTGACACAATTCTTGTGCAACCTAAGGCATCACTGAGGGTGAGGACCCCTTCATCACCTGGAGTACGTAATGTGACTTGAACACCTTCCTGACTTTCTAATGACTCCTTTCTCTAACAATGCTTCCCCCATAGACAGAGGCTATGAATATATGTGCCAGATATATAATATTATATATATATTATATATATTATAATTTATATATTATATAAATATATAATATTATATATTACAGGTCTACAATGACTTCTGACACCCTCAACTTTATTTAAGTCTAAGTCAAAAAAAAAACAATGAAACAACAAAATCAACAGGATGGTAGTCTTCATTTCACAAGAGAAATATGCCCTCACCTGTCATCCCCAGGTCTGTTAAATCCACCAAGAAGTTCTCCTTGCAGTTTAGGATTTACTCAATAAGAGAATATAATCCAGAATATCAGCAGAAGCCCAGGGACTACGTATAGATGAGAGGCAGAGTCCAGAGTCATGGTCACTCAAAACCAGCAACGTTCAAATGCTGTTCTCTGCTCTTTCTAGGGCAGTGGCTATGGTGGTCCAGAGACAAGATCATGGTGTTCAACTACCCAGATTAAGATCCAGCACCCCAGGAGTTAGCCTTGAAATATCTTCTGTACTTAATCTTTATGATCCCTGACTTGGCATTTGTATAACAGAGATAAATTGTCTTGGTTCCATTAGCAAGGTACAAATTACATTCCACACTGTGATGTCAGTTTCCCGTTACTGTACAAATACCTGAAATAAACCCATTTAAGCTGAGGAATTGTCCTGGATCGAGACTTTAGAGGGTTTGGCCTGTGGTTTCATGCCTTCTTGTCTGTGGGCAGAGGGCACAGTAGCCAGAAATTCGAGCCAGGGTCAAGAAAGGTTTCCTACAATCCCCCACATCCCATAACCTAACTTCACTGCATTAAATCTGACTCCTAGCCTCAACCTTGTCTCAACAACATGAAGCACATACTCTCTGCTACAGTTTTAGGGTGTCTGCCACAAAGGCATCATCTACTCTTCATTTCACTCAAGAAGAGTCAGAATCCCTGGGAAAGCCAATGGCCTCCTAGGGTTGAGCAGGTGGTAGAGTCCTGTCTACATCTTCCAAATGTTGATTCCCAAGACTGCACTGGGCACTGGGCTGGTCCAGAAGTGCAGCAGAAATGAAGAAATCAGGGGAGAGGGAGAGTCATTGAGCAAAGGCTCCTTCTAAGCCCATCGCTCTTAAAATTAAAAGGCTTAATTTTGAAAATGCTTTTTCAGCAGGCAGCCTAAGTGTTTAAACCACTGATTTGGCCGAGTTTCCCCTCAAAGGTCGATCCTCCAAGCCAAAAAAACTGGCTCAGGTACAGGTAAGTGGATTACTCTGGAGCACAGCCACATTTCAGTGTCCCATTTTCTCCTCCATCCGTCAAGTAGAAAATGGCCATCCTAAATGCACCCCCCTCTTAAATGATGGCTTTTAAGAGATTTAGAGTTTTAGTGCCTATGGTGGGGATGAAAAAATGACCATCAAATCCCAGCATCTTCCCCTAGAAAAGGCCTGAGTATTTATCTGTTTGACCTATCTGCTGAATAGCGGAAAAGATGAGACCAAATAAACACTGAAACTGACTTAATACTACAGCGTGGGTAGCCACAGAACCAGAACAAGAGACGAGGCCCAGTTGGCTATAAGCCTTTTCCTTCCCCTGTTTCTTAGTACTTAATAACAGAGGAAGGCATTTTGTAAACACAGTCTCAGCCTCAGTTCTGTGGAACACTCTCATCTCAGAGCTGCTGGGACTCCACACAGGAAGGGCCACTCAACTTAGAAGGGATGGGAACGAAGGGTGACTGTGGACTTGACATGTAACTGCTACACTGCTTTGTATGCCCCTCAAGACTGTAGAATCCACTTCTGCCCATTGTTTTTCAGTGCAAGCCAGGGCTTGGCAGGCAGAAGCAATCAATAAACAAGTAGCACAACAGAGTGATCTCACTCAAATCTTTAGATCACCATTGAGTACTGAGTTATAAATGAAAACACAAAAACTCAGACTCATTGAATGAGTCATCAGAGCCAACTGTTATAAAAATGTAGGATCTAAAAGTAATTAATTTTATGACTCTCAAAAGAAGAAAGTCTCTTTCACTGGATGGATAACACTGCTTCACAGCCAAGACGCAAGGTGCTGCTGGTACGCAGGTCCTTTCAAAGCGACTCTGAGGTGAATCACCTCCCTCAGTTGTTGCACTGCCTTTGTCTATTTGCCCAGGAAATTCTTTCACAATAGGAAGAAGAAATATTAACTACAGTGAGGTATTAATATGCACATTTGTCATAGATTTCAGTCATAGAAATCCAAATTAATCAGACCTTTATGTCTTTTAAATCTCAAGTATTTAGTCTAACAGCATCTTATAAGATTGTAGGGCTGGGAATATATTTCAGTAGATCACCTTTTTAGCAGGTGTAAAACCCTAGGTTTGATTTTGTCCTAGTTATTTTCTATTGCTTTGATAAAATACTGACCAAAACCAACCTTGAGGAGGAAAGGGTTTATTTGGATTACAACACTATTCCTTTATTGTGAGAAGGCAAGGTTAAACTCAGGGCAGGAACCTGGAGGCAGGAAGTGAAGCACAGGGTACAGAGGAACACTGCTTACTGGATGCTCCTCTGGCCCATGGTCAGCCTGCTTTCTTATGTAACTCAGAACCACGTGCCTAAGGGTGACACGACCTATAATAGGCTGGCCCTCCCACGTCACTCAACAATCAAGAAAATGCCACACAGACATAGCCACAGGCCAATCCAATGGCAGTAATTCCTCAGTTGCGGTTCCCTCGTCCCGGTGTGTCAGATTGACAACTGAAGTCATTCCGCACAACTGACCTCTTGTCAACTTGATACACAAACACATCACTACCAACACACAATCTTTCCATTTCTCATCACCCAGATCTCACATTGATATTGGTGTTACAACACAAAACAGTGCTTTAAAAATCCCACAGTCTTTAACATTTCAAGCACTTTAAAAGCACAATTTATCTCCTTAAAATAATCCACAGTCCCTCAACTGTGGGCTCCTATAAAATCCAAAATAAGTTACATACTGTCTTATTTCAAAAAGGAAGAAGTGGGCACACTTAACTAAAGTCAAAGTCTAGCCAACTACCTTATTGTTGGACATCTGGGATTCATTCACGATATTCTGGGCTCCAAAGGGCTTGGGCAGCTCTACTTCTTTGGCTCTGCCATCCACAGCACACACAGTTTATCTCATAGTCCCAGACTAGCTCTACTCAATATCTGCCACTGCCTTTGGTGGTCCCCCCACGGTCCTGAAACCTCCAGTATATAGGGGTCTCATCTATACCTGAGGCTGATTTTTCATCAGTGGCCTCTCCTGGCCTCTCAGGGTTCAAGGCCTCAGATTTTCTCCATGACCCATTCCCTCCTTCAATACCAGTACCACCTGGGAGACTCTTACACATTACCAAGTTCTGCTGCCAGTTTGACATACAGCCTTGCTCCCCTCTGGATCACAGGCTCTGTGTGCTGACCCCAAGGAAACACTTGTCAGGAGATTTCACATAATGATGCCAGTCTCTTGTTATGCACAGCTGCTTTTTTCAGCCCCCTCATCATTTATCCCAGTAATGCACAAAAGGTTTCAAATGTCTTCATTCTTAATTTGGAATATACCACACGAACAGCTCTGACAGTCTTTGTTTCCCTGAAGCATCACAAGTCAGGCCTCATTGTGAACATTTTCCTCAGCATAATTGTCCCAAGCTCCACAACAACAGTTCACTGATCTTTGAGCACTCCGTGGTGCTTTTAGTCCAAAGTTCCAAATGCTTCCACAATCCTACCCAAAACAACACGGTCAAGTCTGACAGCAATACCCCACATTTCTGGTGTGAACTTCTGTTCTTGTTACTTTCAATTGCTGTGTTAAAAACACTGGCCAAAACCAACTTGGGAGGTTCACCTTACAGCTCACAGTTCATTGTTGAAGGAAGACAGGACAGGAACCTGGAGCACAGACCATGGAGGAATGCTGCTTTCTGGCTTACTCCCCTGGCCCGTGCTCAGCCCACTTTCTTATACAGCACAGAACCACCTGCCCAGGGGTGGCACCCCTCCCGAGTGTGCTAGACCCTCCCACATCACTCAGCAATTAAGAAAACATCCCACAGACATGACCACAGGCTAATCCAATGGAAGAAGTTCTTCAGCTGATGTTCCCTCCACCCAGGTGTGTCAGGTTGACAACTGAACCTATCCGGCACGAAAATCAAATATTCTGGCCAACCATGTATAATGTATGTGAATTAAAAAGTAATGTTAAAAATCTACATCTGTTATCTAATTGAATCATTAAACTAACCTGATCTATGTATGTCCATCATTACCATAATAATCCGCATTGATCAAGGCGGTAACTCAGTGGCAGAGAAACACAACTGTACAGCCATTACTTCGAAATCCCAACTGTCCGTTCTCTTGCTGACATTATTGTCCTTGAGAATGGGCGAGCAGATGACTGTATAAGGAGACAGACTGATAGGTAGATGTGTGAGTGAAAAAAATTAAAGAGACCAGAGTCAATTAATGGAGTGTAATGTGGAGGTCCAGCATCCAAGCATCCAGCTTAAACCTTAATTCACTGTATGCACACCTGTGGTCGGTGTTCAGCAAGACTGATCTAGAGAGAGGCCAAGAATGGTGGATCTATTTTCAGATTTTGAACTCAAAAGTAGCTTTTGGCAGCCAGCTATACCCTAGAAGCAACTGTACCATTGTCTGTAGTGTCACTGAGTTTCAATTTCTATTTTTTTAAATGGAGATATTCATTATCTAATCAGAAGAATGTGTGAACATCCAACACTATTCCAGAACACAGTAGGTATTCAACAGGCATGTGTTGAAAGAAAAAGTGAACTACTCAACAACATATCTGTTCCTCTAGCAAAAGAGATCAAAGCCAGGATTCAGAATGTTCCATAAAATCAACTCATCACTTCAACCTTGAAAATTCCCAGTCTTCCATGTTAAGCCATCATATACACCATACGATATGTAGCAGAAATGTTCTCCCTCATTTACCTTCAAGTTATCCAACTGAATTAAGAGCTAATTGTCATCCACAAAGCCAGGTAATCTTCCTAATCCGTGGAGTCTCTGAACTACCGATATGCAATGTACCAAAACTCAGTGCATTTCTGTAAAGCTAAGGGAAGAAAGGACCATTTATTGTCCCTTACAGACTGCAAGTTGGAGCAGTGTTGACTTTCTTGTCTACCTTTTCTATTTAATCTCTGCATCTAGTCTGGGGAGAAGGCTTTATCTAGTGCTGCAGCAGGAAGTTCCTGCCCTTGAGGTCATGGGCCTCATGAGAGGTGGGCCTCTCTAAGTCTGTAAAAAGCAGTTCCACTAACTCCTGAGTAGTAATTCTGCATTCAGCAGGAAAGTTAAGACCATTGCAAAGCCTTCTCAAGCTTCTTCAGAATATAGGAAAAACGGCAGCATTTCCATTTTCCCTGGCAATTCCTTGGAGGCACGAATCTACATCAAAAGATGCTCCTGTCTAAGAGTGAAAGCAAAAGGACTTTCCTTTACGTTCCATCTGCACCAGTGTTCAGCAGATGAAGGGAGGCGGGACAGTGGAGATCTGATCCACACTCCCTTCCTTGAGTCATTCCACAGTCCTCTCATGTCTGACATGAAAAGATGAGACACTGAAAGCTCTAGGAAAATCATCCTGGGAGGCTCTGGGGAGAAACCTGGGACAGACAAGTAGATGTAAAAGGAAAGATGAAGAGGACTGGAAGAAAAATTTGACTTCGAATGGGAAAAGCTGAGATGAGAGCAGGTAAAATGTTTCTGGAAAAGAAAGAGAACTGGAACCCAATTCCCAGCTTGACTTTGAAGGTGAGTGAGAGCAAGAGACAAAAGAAGAGTGAACAGACATGTGTCACCATAAGAGGGGGAGAACGGTTTGGGTGAGCGGTGGTGAGGAGTCGCAGGCATTCCCATCGCTGAGCCAGCAGGAAGGCTGGGAATAACCAGGCATGTCAGAGAAGGTACTTGGATTCATGGCAAGGACAACCTACCTTGATCTCCTCAGACCATAATAGCTAAGCCGGTGGCTTCAACTCTATCACAAATGGTGGCTGAAAATTTAAATCCTAACCTTTTCCATGGCTAAGGGAATAGAGTACTGCCAGAGGCAGCTCTGGTCCTGCAGATTCCAGGTAATTCTTGTCTGCGTGATACCAGCAACTCCTCCATCCTGGAACCCCCAGCAACGGTGCCCCACAGAAGGGCTTCAGAATTTTGTACCCCGGTCTCATGTTAGGAGGATTTCCCCATCCTATAAGCTTCACAGGATTAACAGCACTCTTTTATTTTTCTGGTATTCATTAGCCCTGACTCGCATATCATTGAATTTCCATGCTCAGTTGTGAGTTGTGAAGGTGGGACAGCCGTTGCTGCTGTTTATGTTTGTTTGTTTTCTGCTCCTCTCTGTAGCATTTACAGCGAGCCCAGGACTACCTGTTACATGAGAGGAATCTCTAGTGTTTACTGAATGATTAATGTCATAGAGGCACTCAGAAGTCTGAATAGCAGGTCAGAGGACAAAAGTCTGGGACAAAATATCAACTTCCTGGATAACACAGATGAGAGGATGTTGAAAGACCAATGTCAGTACCGGGAGGGCCAGAAGTGGAGAGTCCACAAAAGAGCACCTGGTTGGGAAAGGGGTGACTATCAGGCCAAAAGTGTAAACGCGGCCAGGAAACGTCCTATTTCTTTCCGGCAACAAACCTACTTCAAATCTGGCCCCCTGCCTGTCTGTATAAATAAAACTTTATTGGGACACATGCATAGCTGTTTGTTTGTGTGTTGTCTGGCACTTTCCCACCATAAGAGCAGAGTTGAGGAGCTGTGACAGAGACCATATGGCCAGAGGAACCTGAGAAACCTAAAATATTTACTGTCTTTCTGCCCCCCCCCCCGATTTGGGGGTTCATTTACTTTGTCTCTATTTAAAGAGCTACACTGAGCTTAGAGCCAGGCACAAATGATGATTCTCTACTGGATCACAGCTCAACTCTGCAAAGGAAAAAATAAAACATGAGATTTCTGAAATGCAAACTTGCTAACATGTTCAGGTGGTCACTCCGTGCCTGGGAGAGAGATTTCTCTCACAGAGAACCCCAGGTAAACAAAGTAGAACTTAGACTTCTGAGTCTACTAAGTGGCTCAAAAATTTAGCCAGGAGCAAAGGAGATGGAGAAAACTATCTCTGAAATTGTGTGAGGAGCGGGAGGCACATTGCAGGAAGCACTGATGATAGAACAATAGAGGACCACAGAAGACTTGGACCCCTTTGCCACTGACATCAATAAGAACCAGTCCTCTGCCATTAGGGAATCTGTTCGTCCTGTCCCAGAGCCGCTGCTCACAGATGTCACAATTGTGAGGGAGAAAGCCAGATAAGCAAGGCAGACATGGAAGAGAAAAGGGCCCAAGGTGATGTGTTAGTGTCAGAGGTAAACTTTTAGGAGGGGAAGGGGAAAGGGAGGAGGAGAAGAGAGAGGGAGAGGGGAAGGAGAGGAACAGAACAGGTATGCCAGAGACCATCTCAGACCTCACTCAGTCTGCTGTAGAGAGTTATGTTCAGCTGACCAGTTACCATGGGACTCTTCCAGTTCACTAACGGCCTCATTGAAGACCAAGAAGATCATGAGACCTGGACTGTGCTGACAGTATTCCCACTTTGAAAGCAGCAAGTTATGGTCAATCTTGTTCCATCCTCTAGAAAGACAGCCCTACCCTGATTCTCAGCTCTTCACAGATCCTAGTTCACATGTAGACAAGGAAAGGCACAGCAGGATCATGGCATGCTAAAGCCAAAGCTTCCATATCCAGAGACCTCATATTTCCCATCTTCTACCCCAGAGCAAAGGAAGATGCTGAGAGAATTTGCAGACTCCCTGTGAAATCTGCAAGAACTGTTTTTCCATGGTGATTAGGCATGGTCGCTGGGTTCAGACTGTTTTGGTATGAGTCCAGGTGACCAGAGCTAGTTGCTGGGTTCCATCAGCTCTGAAACTGAGCTTATGCATACAAAAACACTTCTAATGGCGCTGGCCTGCGTTTCACTCTGATGCTTATCTCGCAGGTTAAACCATTTCCGCACTGGTTCACTGTGCTAAGCACTTTCTATTCACCGCCCATTCCTACTCTGTTTCAAGCATTATTTCTTTCATTTCCCTTCCGTGGCACCCTGGTCCCTATGGTGTGCCCGCATTAACCTTATTATGCAGATGATGATGTTGAGGCTCATGCTGGTAGGGCATACTTTGGTCATAGACACACAGTCAGTAGGCAGTGGAGGATGGGATGGAAGATTCCATGGAATGAATGTCTGACTTCAAGGCTGAAGAGTAACCTAGCACTATACTACAACAGCCGAGACAGCCACAGTCAGGAGTCTCAGCTTTTCTCCAGGTCCCAAACACTAGCCCAGCCTGAAACTTACCCACACCTGCAAGTGGAGAGGAGAAAGTCCTCCAGTATTCTCATCAGGAAGGTGTTAATCCAGGCATAACAGGTGCTGTGGAACTCCAGAGCTATTCTGCTCAGCTTTTCCTTTTGTGCCTGCCCCTGACTGTGGGGACTGGGGAAAGGAGGACAAGATACCCACCCACCCCCCAGCATTTTCTTGGCTGGTGGATGTTTTACTGAACTTTCTATTGCTGTGATAAAACACTGACCAAAACCAACTTGGGTAAGAAAAGGTTTATTTCAGTTTACAGTACATTCCTTCACCCAGGGAAACTGAGGCAGGAACTGACCCACAGGCCATGGAGGAACACTGCTTAATGGCTTGTTTCTCTTTTGGCCCATTCAGCAAAGTTTCTTATAGAACCCAGGACCACCCAGACCCAGGGGTGGCACCACCCACAGAGGGCTGAGCCTTCCCACATCATTTAACAATCAAGAAAATGCCTCACAGACATGACCACAGGCCAATCTGATACAAGAAGTTGCCCATTTGAGGGTCCTTCTTCCCAGGTGTGCCAAGTTGAAAACTGAAGCTGTCTAAAACAGCATATCTATGTGATCATGTTTTAACTAATGAAATAAGAGGAAAAAATATTCTAAGAGGCTTCTGCAAAGTTTTTATTTTTTACATTGAAGAGATATAAAAGGCAGAAGCTAAGAAGGCAACTGGGGCTGTGTTCATTCCCTTCTACCTTGAATAACAGAAATGTGAAATCAGGGTTGGTCACCACAACACAACAGAGAGCTAACAAGCACAACTAAAGATGGCAAGGAGAAGCTGCGGCTGACAAGCCAGGGGACATCCCCTTTGGGTAAGTATGAAAAAAAGAGAAAAACAAAGAAAGTCCTGCTTTCTAACCCCTGGGAGTTCTCAACTTGTTAAGTGAACGGGGGGGTGGGGGTGGGGGGTGGGGTTGAAGCTAAGCAAGTTTACTATTTCTTAGAGCTGACTGCCATCCTGTCTGACAAGGCAAAGCTGCCAGAGTCTGCAGAGGTATTAAGTTCTTATCATGAGCCAGGCAATGGACCCAAGGGGCAAACTCTCATGCTCTGGAATATCAATTCTTATTGCTAAAGAATCGGTGTCAGTAAAGGTCCATCCAGGTCTGAGATGTTATGACATTTTTGCAATGAGAGGAGACTACAAAGGATTTAAGCAGTGTCATGAAATGATAAAGCCAGGATGCAAACAAGAAATTACCAGGAAAATCACGTAAGCATGGCTCCAGTGTCTACATGTACTTTTTCCTAGTTTTCAAGTTCAGGTTGAAGTCTGTAAAAGCAATAGCATTTAATGGCCACTACATTTACAACCAAGACTTCTAGGGCATATCTCAATTAGTTCTCTGGGAACACTACAAAATGAGTTGAAATTCTGTTTAACAAAAGAGAGAGCTAATAGCTCAAAAGCCAGAAAAAGTCACCCCAGGATCTCAACACAACTGTGATGGGGGGGGGGGTCTAATCCCTGGCCTGGCTTCCTCTGTCAGCCAAGGCCACACTGACACTAAGCCTCAACTCATCTTAAAACCAGCAGGTCATGAGCAAAGATAGTCTTCTCTCCCTTACATCCAGCCCATCACAGTAGGGGAACTGCTAATAACCACCCACCTAGAGCAGTGTGACTCATGTGGATGTCACCTGCTCAGCGATGCACAGGCCATTGTGCAGCTGTCTGCCCCCTCTCAAGAGACTGAATCGAGGTTCTGACCAGAAGAGTCAATGATCCAAAGCTGGCTTGGTTGAGAACAGTGATGATGATGATGATGGTGATGATCCCATAGTAAGTCCTCCCAATGAAAATATTTGCACAAACAGAAACTATATATGAAGATGTGTGTATAATCATATATTGTATATGTTTTTATATGTATTTTATATGTTTTTATACATTTCATTTATTTTTCTTTCCACTTTATCATGAACCAGAGGCCATGTGGGGACAACACGGTTTATTCCATGGCTTTTTGCATTTATTTTGTTTTTTTTGCAGCTTTGCACAAGGTTATCCTATTTGGTAGAGCAAGCCACAGTCAAGTTCTTTCAAGGATTTAAGAGACCAGGGGGATTAAGGCTTCAGTGTTCTGCTGTAAACTTAGTCAGCTCCAAGGGAGGCAACTCTACTGCTGAGCACATATTTGCAGAGAGTTGGGAATGAGCTCCAGAATTGCTGGTTTCCTCCGGAGAACATGCCAATTCTGGAAAGCTAAGGAACTGCAGAAATCGGAACAGTAAAAGAGAGCCTCTGGACCTCCAGTCCAAGACACAGCCCAAGTAGCCCTCCTCTCTGATCCCTTCGGATAAAGGGGCCATCTTTGCAACTTCACTGGGAAAGCAAAGCAAGGAGTTGATGTTTTCTCAAGAATAGAAAAGATAAAATACCAAGAAATTTTCCATCAGGCCAAACTCTTCACCTCGGAAGGCGAACTTTGGTTGAGGAATTTCCTCCATCAGACTGGACGTGCACATATACATGGGGTATATCCTTGATTGCTAGTTGGTGTAGGAGGGTCTAGCCTACTGTGGGCAGTGCCATCCCCAGGCAAGTGGGTCAGGGCTGTACAGGAAAGGTGGCTGAACAAGCCAGGGGAACCCAGCCAGTCAGCAGCACTCTCTATGGTCTCTGCTTCAGCTCCTGCTTTGAGTCCCTGTCTTGACTTCTGAGTTTAAGCAAAATACACCTTTTCCTGCCCCAGCTTGCTTTTGATCAGACTGTTTTATCATAGAGACAGGAAAGCAATCTAAAACAGTAAGAAACAAGGACATAGAGGGGGGAAATGGAGGGAAGAGTCAACGAAAACAAATATCATTTGACAGTGTCAGAAAGAAACCTACTCTGCTCCCAAGGCTCGGGGTCATTGTGGAAGAGAGGATAGAAAGATCTCAAGCACCAGAGGTGGTGGATGACCACCAGGAAGCAGTCTTCTAGAGAGCTGCTCAGTCACCCATACAAACACAGCTGAAAGCAGAAAGCATCCCAGCCCAACCACGAGGACCTGGGTAAGGAGTTTCAGCCCCACCTAAGTAAACTGCAGCAACAGATGGCTGCTGGAAGGGGCGGAGATGGCCTCTTTCCACCTTGGTGCTCTAGGTTAACTGGGCTCCAGTGGTTGGACTCACACTGAAGGACATTTGAGACACAAACAGACTCCTTAGACCTTATCATATATTTGTATGTAGTAGAGTCCATTAAATGGGGCAGGGAAATGAGCAGAGGTGTGGATGGGAGAAGATATCTAAGCACCACCAAATTATAATGTATAAAGCTCACAAAATATTTTTAAAATGAAACCTAATATTTTGTATGCTGATTAAAAATGCAATAAATAATTTTTTAAAAGAGAGAAAATAGTCTCAAAAAGCAACTGCTGTTGAAATCTAAACATTGATTTAAGGCTAAGAAAATGGCTTTTCTGGGTGATTCTGACTATATTATTTGGAGCTCTTAAAATAAAAATACTTTTAAATGAATATGAATATATATATATATATATATATATATATATATATATATATATATATATAATCTTCCTAACTCTCAAATATTTTGTAATGTCTGGTCACAAGCATCTCTAATTTAATTAACAAGCTTGAAAATTCCAAAAACCTCAGTTCCAAAACAGGTTTCTGCTACTGATTTTTCAGGTGAAAGCACATATTGAGTACTTGGTTTGGATTCTGTTGCTAAGCAGATTGAGGAAAGAGACCAAAAAGAAACTTCATTCTCTTACCGTAACTCCTGGTCAGAGAAAGGCTGACTACCAGCTGATCATAATCCAAGACATAGTGCCCATGATGGACGCTGTAAGCAGGAAGGCCAGGAGTTCCAGCAAGGAGAGGACACTGAGTCTCAACTGAACAGGTAAGAGAAGATACAGCAGAGGGTAGAGGATGGCTTTGCTAGAGGTCACAGGCCTACAGCAAGCAATTATAAGCCACAGCAGAGCGGGAAAAAGCCAGACCCAGGCGACTTGATTTCCTGCTCAGGGCCAGGGCTCAGCAGCCCCATAGATTGTCTATGAGAATGCTTGCAGACGCCACAGCAGGGCTCACCCCACACATTCCCTCAGTGACCATACGGGAGATTCCCAAACATGGAGGCTCTTCATCAAAGTGACAACTTATGTGAGATTCTCTGTTAGGATGGGAGTCAGTCAAGAGAAGAAACAGTGAGGTGTTCGTTCAAGGAGGGGCAACGCAAGTGACAGGGAGAAGCAGTTGGGAGCTTGATGCCTGAGTACCACTGAGGAGGCCACCAGGATGAGACTTCACAAAGAAAGGCCCACTGATCGAGAAACTCGGGGCTAACGATCATCATCACTAGTAAAATGATGCTACTGAACAGCTCCTGGGCTCTTTGAAAATGTGCCTCATCACTGAGCTGCAGGATCTCATCTAATCTGCTTTCCAACATGTGGAGTAAAAACACATCACCTGTTTTAGGGGAAAAGGAGCCTGGTCCAGAGACTTCAGACTCCACGCCCTTTCATTCCTCCACTGAACACCATATAGCCTTAGAGTCCAGTGCCAGGCACGGCTCGACACCAAACTTGGAGACAGGTATGTGGTGGATGCCAGCCTTGACTTCAAGTTCGTTACAGTCCGACCTGGACAGCAGAGAGATGGCTGAGTCACCCGGTGTGAAGGTCCACCAACTGAATTTGGAAGGTGGGCAGGTGGCCAGACTGGATTCTCTCTTCCTCCTTAAATGGTAGCAGATCCTTTCTGGTTCTGCATATTGAGCTCAGTGTAGGGCCCACCACATAACTCTTCACTAAAATCCTGGGCCCAGTGTCTCTTTTCTCTAGGTGACCCATGAGAGGCAAGAGATTCAGAGGGGGAAAACCAAGACCTCTCTCTTGAAGCCATGTTCAGGTAGCATCTCTGGACACTCTGGCTCCAGGATGGGCACAAACAAGGTCTCTTCTGTGTCTTCCAAATACAGAGATCACAGTAAATGTGGATGAAGAGAACACCCTTAGAAGAGACAGGAAGAACACTGGTTTAACTGAAGCTACAGTGAAATTCCAAGATGGAAAAAAACAGAATGGAAGGATTTCAAGATACTCTGTCATGGTCCCAGCAAAGATGCCTGCATCAGGATGACAATGGGCCCACTGCCCAGATCCTCAGAACTGAAAACAAGGCCATGCATATCTCTGAGGGAGAAGCATCCAGTACTCTGCAACATTGAAGTAAGTGCCTGGTCTGAGTGGCTCCCTCTGTCAGTCCAAGGCCAGCATTCATCAGGACAGACCCTCCCTCTGTCTCTAACTCTGATCACTGGGAACCTACCCCTCTGTGTTAGAACCTTTGAGGATGCAGAGTAAAAGAGTGGACAAATGGAAAATCAACAGGCTTCATTCATTGTCTGAAGAACAATTAATGAGGAGACAACAACAAGCTGGAATCACAGGCTTCGGGGCAATTTTGCAATTAAGAAAATTAGAGGCTGCAGTTTCAAGAGACGAACTGTCAAGTCAAAAGCAGGAGAGAAACAAACACAAACTGAGCCCAGCTTCTTATCGCCTCCCCATCAATACTGGAACATGGTTTGGATAGGTCTGTGGTGGGGGAAGGGCAGGACCAGCTCTTGGTGAGGAAGCGAATGTGAGAGATGTTTTACACCACCAACCCCATCTGTTAAGTGCCCACAAAAGCCTTTCCTGGCAGGTGTTGGTGAAGTGCGCCTTGTGTCAGCCCAACACTCAGATCCTACAGTCATATTAGCTCAGGCCATCTTCAGCTTCAGATGGAGAATGTACCCAATTTACAGATGAAGAGCCCAGGGATTCAGAATCGATCACGTTGTCCTGAAATCACACAGTAAGTCAGGAGATCGTACAAGGAGCGTTCGGCACTGTTCATTCCCCAGCACTGGTTTCTCTTCACTATCAAATTACCTCTCAATCCCTCTCATGCCCGCAGGCCACCCCTAAGCCCTAACAGTTCAGTGTCCATCCTTCAGCCTGGAGGAGAGTCATCTCCGGAGCTTGGTGCAAGAGGAGCCCTCTCTTGTCAGAGTACATCATGAAGCAAGTGGGAGTTACTGGAGGCCACCCTGCAAACAGCAGCAGCCTCCCCTCACATGAACCTGCTTTGGGACACAGCCTCGTCTGGGCCTCAACACACCGCTGCCAACTTCCGAATGCACAGCTGGCCTTATGAGTCTGCGGATCTCTTAAATTTGCCCTGGGTGTCAAACTGGACCAAGTTTGTTTTCCTTCTAGTTGGATGACTGACAAACCTTGCCCCCATGGGGAGAAGGCCTGGAAAGATGCCTACAGTGAGTCAAGTCAAGCCCCTGCACATCCAAAGCCTCTTGACGTGTCTTCTTAGCCCTGAAACTGAGACACGTCAGACATGTCAGGGAGGCTGTGCTATGACCCAGTTAAAGAGAATGGTCAGAATCTTGGTCAGGAGGGAAAAGTAGGTTAGCATGGGACTGAGCATGAAGTGAGCCTGGGGATGGCAGTGGAACAGGGTCCAGAGAAGACAAGTGGTGGAATTAGGATACAAGGATGGCTTGGGCACCAGATAGGTGGATCCAGAGGGAAAAGAAAGACAGTTGGCAGTGAAGAGAGATGCACAGAAGAGTCCCTGTATAGGAATCGGTTCAACAGCAGCTGCAGACAGAACTGACTGAACAACAGCTTCTAAGAGAAAATGTGGGGTCTGACAGGAGTTATGTCAAGAGCAAACTAATATAGTTGTGCAGTCAAATGACAGTTGCTTGTGAGAAAACTTTCTATTCTTTAAGCTTTTAATTGACAACATGCCCTGTGTAATTTGTTCCATGCCTTGTGCAGGGGATGAAGGTCCTGCATCTCCTCAGTTGTCCGAAGTATTTCCCTTCCCAATATGAGTGGTGTGGTGAATTTACATTAACTTTGCCTTGTGGTCCAGGATCAAGCATGTCTGCCAACACTGAAAGGCTGACTGGGAGCTCATGCACATGTGGATTACAGAAGTGTGACAGAGTGAGGGCAGAATGGGGTTCCAGAATGCATGATGGTGCAACATCATTCCGGTTGCTGTACAGAATACCATCTCTTCTCTCCAGAGATGTGCTGAGTCATGGAAAGTTTTTTGGATTCACTGTCTTCCAAAAAAATTATTAGTAAGTAGATTCCTTCTGGCCTGTGCTTTAAGTGTACAGAAAGAACTGTAGAAGAGCCTGAGGTTCACAGACTAACCCTACAGAGTCACTGGTGGGGCGACTCTGTTGTCCACTTGAAGGTGAATAGAATTCAGTCTTTAAAATCAGGGAAAAGTCACCAGAGCCAGAAACACTGGAAAACTTGACCTGAGTCTATTTGACCTCCTAGAACTATGGTCAAACATTGTCACTAGTCAAATGTGGTTGCTTAAATTTAAATTATTAAGGAAAAATTTAAGATGTATCTTCTCTTGTTCTGTTAGTCACATTTCAAGTGCTCAATAACCATTTATATTGCTGGCTGCTATCATCAGAGTACTGTGCATGGACTCTAGAAAAACATGCATGCATTCACGTTCTTCTGATGCAAATACTACAAAATATTAACAACTGTAAAATCTGGGTGGAGAAGTCACAGGAATTCTTTGTGCCTTTCTGCAGCTTCTCCACATTATTGACTTTCTTTTGCATTTTACAATTTTTGTGACACAACACCCTAGCAGAATGTACAAGTGTTGACGAGTTTCAAAGCTCCCATTTGTATTTAAAGGCCGCTGCGCTTGCTGTGCCTGGTAACAGAGCATTTCCGTTCCTGCAGCACTGCCTTACACATGTGTCCAGGAGATCAAGAAGAACAGTTGTATCACGTCTTACACTCCATCTGCTGTTAGCTCTCTATGGCTCGTTATTCATGGTCAGAAGAAAGCCGGTACATCTTACTAATGTGGACATTTCAGGATTCTTCTCCCAGTCCTGAGCCAATCAATTTTATCATAATTCCAGTTGAACCAATGCCGTTACCCTCCCTCCTCCCCAAATCCTCCTTTTTACGTTCCAGGCAAGATGTGGGAATTTACGTACAACATTTGGGTTTCATCATCAAATAGGAGATACCTGGCTTCTCCTGTGTCTCACAACAACTTTTGAGTCTGCAAGCTGTAACAAGAAGATTCCTTTGTCAGTGCCAAAAGATATGGTAAAAAGTGAAATTAAATAGATAATTTAAAAAACAGAATAGTTTTCTTATGTTAGGAAAGGAAGAGGGGAACTTAGAAGAGCTATGGTGGGATCTGGTGAAGGAAGGGTTCCAAAGGAGCTGACGACCTGACCCAGGAAGGGAGACAAGGACATTTTCACACAGCAACTGGAGACAGGACACATCTCTGAACAGACTGGCTGCTCTTGAGGGCTGGGAAACTTGACATCAATTCTGCACGGTGACTAGGAACCAGGAGAGGAGTTGTGTGCTCATATGACATCTTAGCACCGGGGAACACAGGTAGGAAGAAAACAGAGGCATTCAACCCATGGCAATGGACTTCGTGGGATGGCAAGAGATTGACACAAAGACCCATGGCCACGGACTTCGAGTTTCAGAGGTTCTCTGATTGATCATGTGACTGCACATGTCTTTGGGCCAAGCAGCAGGGCAGAACAAATGCAAACGCTGAAAGCGCTGTGACCTCTGTGATGACCTCTGTCCGTCATCATGCTAGTGATACATAAGGACTGTGGGAAAGGCTGGACTTCATCCTCAACTTCAAGCAGGCCTGTAGAACACGTTCCAGCATAGAGTACCCCATATTCCGCACACTTGGGCTCACTGGGAAAATACCAGCATGACCAGAAGACACATCAGCCCACAGGTTCACTAGTCGTTAATATGTAGGTATGGTAGCCGGTGCACCAGGGCTGGGGCTCTTGCAAAAGCAGACATGTTCTCTGCCACATGGACCATATCAGCTAACAAATGAGGCAAAAAACAAATACAGAAATAAGTGTAAGCTTCAAAGTAAGACTAGAGTCTTTGCAGGATATAATATCTTGCTTAAACATAAAAGAACACACGGCAGGAAGGAGCACTGTACTTCACACGCAGGCCCTGTGACAGGAGGCAGCAGACAGCTTTAGGGATGTGTTTCCGAAACATTTCAGAACACACACCATAGGCAATAACATAAATCCCGTGTACCCACAGCTTACATCCAGATTTTACAGAACCTCTCAGGTCTCTATTTAGATGCAAGCGTGAGTGTGGGTCAGTGAAAAGCCCTCCTTCAAATTGGTCTTGCAGATATGTTTTTATAATTTAATTAGATTGGCTTTGCTGTTCAGCTGTGTTGAGATGGGAAAAGCTCCTGTTTGATATCCATTCGGTATAAAATTATCAATATTATCTTCAATCTGTAGTTTCCTTACAGGAACTTATTAGGGTCCCTTGCTCATTTTGTAAGGACCATTTAATTAAAACTAAATACTACAGTCCACCAGTCTACATAACGTGGTTATGCAAACAGTATGCAGAAAGGACAAGTTGAGTGAGGACACCAAGTCAACCTGCCTTGTGAGGAACCCCCATCCCTCCAGATACCTGCATGAACACTTTACAAACAGACTGAGCCCATCTGCAGCATATTGGCAGAAACTGGATTTCTTATGTATTTCACAATGAAGCAGCTAGTTTAGATAAAAGTTCTAGCATTTTCTGTCTCTGTTCAAATGAGCTCCATAAACACTCCTTAGAATGCATGCCTCGCACTTCAGAACCACTGTTAGGGGACATGGGATTCCAGACAGCAACAAACTTGGAAGGGGCCGTGACCTGAGAGGTGAAAGGCCTCTCAACCCACACACCTTGAACATATCCTGACACAGAAGCCTGTGCTTTTAGTCCTCGTGGTGCCTCCAGGCCTCTGAAGGGCTTCCAGGAAAAAGAGGCAAGTCAGGACCTCAATTCCATATTGGCTTCACCACAGATTTGAGAGCAGATGTGTAGAAATCAGAAAGAAGACTGTGACTATTGAGAGCAGAGAGGTGACGGTGGCCTCTCCAGGGTCAAGATGGAGAAGAAGATGGGGAGATTGGGTGACGAGATGAACAGGAAACAAAGTGACAGTTGCTTCCAACTTAGGGAGATGGATGGAAAAAGCCATCCCTGTTCAGTGGACGGGGACACCCCCTGAGGACAGTCTGCAATAAGATGCTTGAAAATCAAGATCGGGACTTGCTGAGTTCCAGGTGCAGAAAGAGAGTGAGCCAGACCTGACAGTCAGGAACTTGGGAGAATAACTGAAGACCCTGAAATGGATGAGGACACGGGGTCTATAACTGACACAAAAATGTCCTAAAACCAACGCATGTGACAGAAAGAAACACGCCTTTAAGAATTAACCATAGGTTTTAAGGGTTCCTCAGGAGATACTCAGAACCATGCTGAGAAAAGCAGAGTGACTGCATGGTGGGCGGGAGGAGCGGTGAATTCAGGGAACTTGGGGGAAATGTGAAAAGATCTTCAGAGAGGAAATGCACAACCAGCTTGGCCACTTGAAGGCACATCCTTCCTGGGACATCAGAGTCAAGATGTTTGTAGTGAATTAACTAGAAGCATGTTAGTGATTTGCACCAAAACAGGCATAGTGGGGAAAGTAATGAAGAGTGACAGATGGGAGTATCCAGCTTAGACAAGATGGCCAAGATGAGCTTCGCAGGAGACACAAAGCGGAAGGTGGCACAGCTCATGACAGTGGCCATGTCTCCTGAATAAGGAGAGACATTTCCACCTTATCCAAATTCTCTCGAGCTGTAGACCAGGGGCAGGAAAAAGATGGGTTTCCACTCTGCAGAAGGAAGGAAAGTTGTAGGTGATAGACCTTCCCTGTCGTTCAAAACCACGAAAGAGGCTAGGACCCCGAATAGGAGGAATGGGGAGGGTCTGGCCTCAGTGGGGGCCTGTTCTTCCCCCAGTTGGCTGTGTACGGATGGCGTGGCATGTCTGAGGATGGGAAGCTGAGGCAGAGGGGCTGCCATCTTGCCACTGTTCCATTTTACTTTCCCGGTGCATAAGGTGGTGCTGGTTTCCCCTGACTGTGAGAAAGGATGCTCCAGTACGGTTGTGTTTGGTGTTATACAGAGTCCTAAGTCTACCTCTAGTTTATAGAAAGAGACATAGGACTGGTGGGATGTGGTAGCCACTTATTTGTAAGCACCTTCAACACTGTGGCGAGAACTCAGGGAGGTGTAGTCACTGCCCTCTGGAGTTGCAGATTTGTGGAAGAGTGACTAAACCAGTAACCTTAAGAAATTCTTTACTCCAGCAGAGCAGACAAGTGGTCCATTCTGGGAGCTGAGGGGAGGCAAGGGACCATGGCATTGGGTAGACTTCTTAGAGGTAGTGATATGTACACCAAACACAACCGTACTGGATGCTGCAGTGCACTAAGAGAAACCAAAACATTTCTCTAAATGTTCACAGAGAGACTATTTATGGTGCAGGGATATAACTACCTAGAAGACCTACTGCCGGAGATCAATATCAACCCTCAGGTTAAGCATTCAGTTCCACAAGACTGCCTCCCCCTTCAGATGTCAAGTCCAAGTCCAGGTGCTTTGATTAACAAGCTATAAAGCCGCAGTTCCTTCAACTCTCCCATTAGGTTCAATAATTAGTTAGAGCAGTTTATAAAACCCAGGAAAGCACGCAGCTACGTTCACGGGTTTATTATAGGGATTGGTTCAGGAAGAGCCAGACGTAAGCGGGATATAAGTCAAGTGCTGGGAAAGGGCACAGCTGGAGGCCTGGTCTGTGAAACCATGCTCCCCAAATGGGGTTCTGATGGTTCATCTCTCTAATCACACATTATCTCCCTGGGAAACTAGCCACCATATTTAGGGACTTCCCATAGACATTCCACTGATGAACTCAGATGTGAGTGAAAGCGAACAATAAACGTCCCTCTCGCCTTTGAAGCTTTTATCATTTCGGAAACCTTAAGAGTTTTAGGAGCTCTGTCTGCTACACTAACTGGAAACGAAGAGTAAAACCTGTATTTCGTGTTATGTCATAATATCCGGCACCCTGGAGTTGAGCACAGTAGGGAAAAGAGATAAAGCGCTTAGAGTGCGCCGGATGACTCAGCAACACCCACACAGTGACCTCAAAGCTTGTGGTGATAGTGATGATGGTGGCTGAGGTGATGATACCTTTGTATCCTCAGCACTGGACTTGACTGAAGCAAGTTGCTCGGTATGAAGAAAAGAAATGAAATGCAAGCCTCTTATTCTTGGTCTTAAATTATCAAGAGCTCAGAAATCTCAATACAAAACCAGTACAGAACCCAATGCTATCCCTGTGCACCTACTGTTTCTCATCAAACATCTCAAGGTATTTATGCCCAGACCTCAGCCTGTAGCCTCAGCTGGCATGGAACTTGCTGTGCAGACCAGCCTGCCCTTGATCTCACAGAGATCCACCCGAGTTCTAGAATTAAGGGCATTTCCCACCAAGCCCTGAATTTTTAAAAATTCTTTTTAAATTCTGAATATTAATCCCTAGTCAGTTGAATAGTTGTCAGTCTGTCAGTGACTTTTCTGCCTTTGGGGAGGTCATCTCTCTACGTTATTGGCTACGCTGAAGCTTTTGGTTTGATGCAATTCTATTTGGCAAATTTGCTGTTATCTCCTGAGCTGGTGGAGTCCTTCTTGGTCTCTGTCTAGGTCCTGAGGTGTTTTCCCTATGCTTTTCTCAAGAGGTTTCAAAGCGTCCAGCCTTATGTGAAGATCTTTGATCTACTGAGAGTTCTGTTTTCTTCAGTTAACAATGAAAGACAGGGATCTAGTTCCTTGCTTCTCCATGTTGATTCGGTTGGTTTCTGGGTTGTTTTGTTTTTGTTTTTTGTTTTTCAGCAGCACTTATGGAAGAGACTTTCTTTCTCCAGTGAATGCTCCCGGTCTCGATGTCGAGAACTGTGGGTTTATTCCTGGATCCTGTGTTCTATCCGTGTAGTCAACATGGCTGTTTATGTTTCAGTATCTTCAGTTATGTGATTGCCATGCACTTGAAGTCAAGTGTTGTGATACCTTGGATGTTGCTCTTTATGCTCAGGAATGATTTGACTATTCCTCTTGTGATTCTAATTCTGTGAATGGTGATATTGGAAATTTGGTGGGGATCTGTTTAATCTGTATGTCATTCTCAGTAACAGAGACATTTTAGTATTAGTTCTGCAGTCAGTGCAGGGCACAGTCCTTCTCTCTACTAGCTTCCAATTTCTTCTTCCCTGTTTTATAAGTTCAATGTAGAGGCTCTTCACTTCTCTGGGTGTATTCCTAAAGATTAGGAGGGGAGTTCTTGCAAATGGGAGCATTTATTTATTTATTTATTTATTTATTTATTTATTTGCAGAGACAGAGTCAATGCTGTCTAGTCCAGGCTGGCCTGAAATTCCAAATCCTCCTTCCTTTACCTCCTGGAATTTCAGGTATGTTCCACCACACCTGACTGAGTTGTTGTTCTGGGTTTTTTAAATTTCAGTTTTACAAAAGAAATACAGAGAGGTTGGCTAATGTATCTATCAGAACATAGCTTCCCAGGATTGGAACTAGGCTTTGAGAGAACTGTTACCCTTACACACACCACAGACTCTGACTGTCTGATGCTATGATCCAGCTAAGGTCAGTTCTGTAGGACCCCAAATGAAAGTGATGGATTCAACTCCCTGAGGGATGAGGAGAGGCTTTTCAGATGAGATGAAGGTTGTGATGAATCTAGACAAGTGAGGAACATTCCACGTGAAGGTGGATATGTGTGTGTGTGTGTGGAGAGAGATAGAGAGAGAGAGAGAGAGAGAGAGAGAGAGAGAGAGAGAGAGCGCAGAGAGCAGAAAATAACACTGGGCTAAACATATAAGCTAATCCCCCAGCCTCTTCTGGGATCACCTCAGGCTCTATATCTCTAGAAGCCAGCTGAGGACTATAGTTACATCTGCAAAGGAAATTTCCAGCTCTGGACACAATTCTCATGCTGACAGGGTCTGCAGAAAAGCTTCCACTACATTCCACTGGTGTCAACACAGCCTCAGTTCTAGTTTCGCATGTGATTCATCTTAAAGCAGTGTATTGATTTTACATCTAGATGTTTGTAATATATTCCATTAACACCCCCGAAGTTCTGGCACACACATTAATCACTGAATTTTGAATTACAACACCCAGAAAGGACACTGAATCAAACTATGCAAACAAAGAGGAAAGGGCAGATTTGCAGCTTCAGTGAATGCATCTCCCTTCATTTTTGACTCAAGGTAGTCAATAATGTATTGAAAAACGAAGCTAGAATTCTGATTTCTCACCTCAATAAGTTGGGAGGACAGAGTTTCCTCTGGATTTATTTTTATCTTTTTCTTTTTTTTTAACTTGGGCAGTTTCCTAATCCTACTAAGAAGACATGTTTGCAGTCTTCCATGAGTGTCCTGAATCAAAGGATCCTGGGAACAGACCTAGCACTGATAATCACCCAGGGACCCTCCTGAATGAATCCCCTCCAAGCCACACAGATTCCATAGAGTCTCCACATTCACACAGCTGAGTAGTTAAAAGCCATTGACAAACTAGGGTTAATTTTAGTTGGGAGGATTTTTTAATCCCTTTTTTCTGAATTTTGACCACTGTTCATAAAAGTCTTATACAGAATGAGGGGAAAAAGCAAGTTTAGAGATCAAACAACTGTGGATCCAGATCTGGCTAGCAGATTCGGGCCCTCTCTGTGCCTCCTCTCTTCACCTTCCACTGTAAGCTCCTACCTACAGAGAAGTAAGAGCATGACGTAAGACGGGACTGAGCACATAGGGGCTCTGGACAACCTTCCCTTTCCCTCTCTTCTGTGCCAGCTGATAACTCATGGCTATAACGGCTTTATGATCATTATGTTCAGTATTTAAATGTTTTAAAAAGGATAGGACAAAAGAAAACCAGGGGAATCTTATTTTCTAATTCAGAAACAATTATATTAATATTCATTTTATTTACCCAAAAGGTCAACAGGAAGCAACGTGCTAAAATACCACTTCTAGCGAATTCTACCTTGGGCAAAAGATTCAAAGAATAATCTTATCTGTGTATATATCCTTTAAACAAATTGAAAAAGGCAATGTATTCTTCAGTGAATTTTTATTCTCATTTAAAATCAACAACATTTTGGGGATGGAGAGATAGCTCAATGCATAAGAGCACTGACTGCTTTTGCAGAGGACCAGGGTTTGCTCCCCAGCACCCACATGGCAGCTACTGACCATTTGTAACTCCAGTTCCAGGCCATCTGATGCCTTCTTCTGACCTCCACAGGCACTGAACACCACAGGTACACATACACACATGCAGGCAATAAACTCATACACATAAAAATATACAAATAAAAAAAACAAAATATTTTTTTAAATGAACAATGTTTCTCAAAGCCACCAGTTCATTTTCAGTAACATTTCAGTGCCGATAGTGGACGCCTCAAACACTCACCTTCCAGGAAACTGATAGCCAGTCTTTTAAACAGAAACTCTTTCATATTTAATTTCAGTAATAGCTAATGCAACTTATTTTATAAATTGCCCTCTTCTGTCTTACTGACTATAGTTTGCTTTTCTTTGTGACCCACTGCAGTGCTTCTGAAGTCACCACATAGCACAGCATGAGCCCCTAAGTCATGACCCCTCCTAAGTTCCAAAGAAAGTCCCAAGATCCTACATCACAAACAACTCTCTGCCCATGGTCCAGCCGCATGGGATATGCCCATTTCAGCAGAAGTTGGATCCAGGTACCTTGTTTCTATACTGATGTCAGCTCCACCATCGTATTGGTATAAAATACTCAGATCAGTCTTTAACCAGAGCAAACACTGATTAATCTCATATCATACACCACGAATAAAAATAAATCTTTGGTACTGAAGAGATGGCTCATGGGTTTAGAGTATTGGCTGTTCTTGCAGAAGACCCAGGTTCAAATCCCAGCACCCACATGGCGGCTAACAACCATCCATTATTCCAGTTCCAAGGGATCCACTGCCCCCTTCTGTCCTCCGTGGGCAGTGCCTACCTACAGGCACTACAGTTAGACATATAAAAATAAATAAATATAAATAAAAAAAATTTATTTGAAAATTAATCTGTTGAATTCTATTGGTTTCATATTACTACTGTTAACAACTCCTCGAAGGATATGTGTGGTTGTTGTTCCCAGAATAAGAAATTTAAAGTTAACAGTACTGAGTAACATGATTTAATCCTTAGGATATCCCAGTTAACAGTACTGAGTAACATGATTTAATTCTTAGGATATCCCAGGGAGAAGCTGTGATTGTAAGTTCTCCGCAAAATGTTGCTAAGACTGCCTATTTCAGAAGTTTTAGGGCAAAGAAAACGGCTAGAGAAAAAAACGCATAATGGCTTGAGAGGAAACGGAGAAAAGCTGGAGGCCGTGTGGAGTCATAGGACAGCTGTGGGAAAGCTCAGCAAACAAGCTTGGGAGGAGGCTGAGTCCACGGCTTACTGGGATCTGCAATGACTGTGCCGTGTAACACGCGTGTCATGGGGCAGGATAGAGCAGCTTCCTGAGCTGAGAAGGCTAAGGACTGCACAGAGCTCATCTCCCTGGACTTAGATGACACCAAATAAAGGTGGCATTTGGCTGCTGGGGAACACCAAGCTCCAGGTACCCACATAGCCAGTGAACACGCCAGAGTAGCATGTGACTGAAGACTAGCACAGCCTGAGGAGGACAGCAGATTCCGGTGCAGCTAGCATGCCACATATCCTTCAATTGTGTACCCATCACTAAATCTTAGTAATATCTTATCCTAGGTAAGGGAGCATAGTGTACTCGTTCTTTAGAGAGTTTTTCCTGGATCATAATAGTTCCTTCTTGCAGAAATGCCAGAGAAAAAATATGGCCAAAGAGAGATCCACAGGCCACGATGTAATCCTCCTGGGCCCTTGTGCTGTGAGCTATGTGAGGCGCACAGCCCCTGATCAATCAGGCTCTGATCTGCATTGTCTAATAAATATTTGTTTTCTCTCTCTTCTCTTTTGTCTCTTCTCTCCTCTCTCCTCTCTCCCCTCTCTCCTCCCCTTCCCCTTCCTCTCTCTCTCTCTCTCTCTCTCTCTCTCTCTCTCTCTCTCTCTCTCTCCTTATTTCTTTACCTCCACAGAAACCAAAGGAAATGCCTAGGGCCTAGGGTCCCTGGACTGACAGTGTTAGACCTATAACCGCTCAGTCTCACTTATTCAGGGTGCTTCCTAGCATGCAAGGTTTTAGGTTTTCAAACTTGAACAGTCCTAGGAAATATGAAATAAGTTGGCCACTCTGATCAGAACTGAATTCAACCCAAAACATGCCTCGGGCTGAAGACCACGCTTTTTATAGCTGTAACCCAGCCCCACATCCACTCAGAAGACAGGCAGTGCTGGCGCTCACTAAGAGTGCATCTACTTCATCCCTGCACGGATGTGCATAGGCTCCAAGGCAGCCCCAGATCTGTCCTAGGAAATGTATTCTTAGCTAGAGGTTCATGGGAGGGTTCTGAGGGACCTGAGCTGTCACTGACAGGGTTCATGATTTTCTTAGGTTTTATTTTGCTTCTCTGACAAGAGTGACTATACATTTCATGACATGTTCAAAGGCACTTTTGATGAAATTAAGGATTAAGAGCCACTGTTCAAGAGGGCATGGCTCTTACTTCTGGGTTAAGGAGGACACAATGGGTATAGCAATGTCCCATCCTCACTGGTCCCAGTCAGAACTGGATCCCAGTAAATGGACAAACACCCAACCTTGGGCTCACTGCTCACACTGGGCAGCAATTATCGTCCACATGGTTCAGCTTGCCCTGGGGTTATCCCTAGGCTGAGGGGAGGGTTCTTCAGTTTAAACTAAAACTTGAAAGACCCTTATCACTGTTGCCTGAAGATACGGTCAGGGTAGTTGCCTCGGAGGAAGGAACAGCCCCTGAGCCCTGGCTTCACTGTTTCCTTGACCTGTAGTCCTACCCTGACCAGGGTGTGCTAAGCAGTGCTTCCACAGAGCTGTGGGTACAGGTTTAAACTGAAAACAAAAACATCAGTTCATCACTGAAAATTTCTGGTACTAATTCTTCAATCTTTAAATCAATATTTATTGCATTGCTGTTTGAGTGCAAGAACTGTTTGATGTGGCCACAGCATGCCGTGGCCCGGGAACCACGGAGCTTGCAGTCTTGTGAGGGGGGCCGTGGCTGAGAAAATAGCTCAACACATTTATCATCCTGTTTCAGAGAATAAGAGAAGAGTGATTGCTGTGGGTTTGAAAAAGGCAGCCCTTGTGCCTAGAAACCAGAAGTGACTATTTGACTAGAATATTTCACAGAGACCTCCACACAGAAGGCCTGGGGGAGGGAGGGGCAAAGACTAAAAAGCGGAGTGAAGAGCCCTAGGACAAGAGGAAACCGTATGGCTGCAGGTGCTTTTGAGTTTTGATAACGATGGGATAACCACACACACTATTTTTTGACATCTAAAAAATGAATAAATATATGGATTTCAGAAGTCAATGAGTGTGACATTTCACACGTGTGTACATTGTTTGGCCACACTGGCCTCCGTATTACTGTCTCTTGCCCACCACCTGTTGTCCCTCATCTCTTCCCAAGTAGTGGCCATGTTTGAATTTATGGGATTCTATGCACCTTAATTTGCCAAGAGATATTCATCCATAGAAATTGTAATTATTCATTTACGTATATTTTATACCAAATTTCATGAGTGTACACAATGTGTCTTGGTCATATCCATCCCCCACTCCCTCCCTCCAGATCCCCTTGTCCCCTCTCACTTCCCATCTCCCTCCCAAATTCATGTCTTTTTATTTATAATACACTGACACAAATTAGTGCTGCCATATGCATTTGTGTGGGGTCAGCTATTGGGGCATGGGCAAACTACCAATGGGCTCCCTCCCACCCACAAAGAAAAGTGACTATCCCTCCCTCGGCCACTGTCAACCCTTCCATTGGACACTGTCACCTCTTTTCAGCTCCTTGGTGGGAGGACATGCAAAGCCCCCTCCCTCCATGACCCTTCCTAGAGACTTGCCGAAGTTGATCATTTCTATTCTCATGGCCTCAGCATTTGTCCAAGCTTTCCTAAATCTATATATTCAGTCAAGAACTCTTCTGAGCCTGACTCATATCTCTTTTGCCTAAAATGTACATGGACATCCCAGAGACTTAAAACTAGTTATTCAAAGAGAATTCACCATTTTCCCTTTTAAAATCTGCTCTTGAACCTGTCCCCCAGCCAAGAGTCAACAACAAGACCCGTGCATCAGCAGAAGGAATTCAGCCCTGTTGACTCTCACACCTGCTGTGTTACTCATCCAGCATGTCTGTGTCCTAAGAGTCCACAGGCTTAAGACCCTTAAGAGTTTTTTCTTCCATCCCCATCCTCACTGTTCTGACCCAGGTTAGGACCTCTTCATCATCGTGTGCTGTGTAGTCCCCACACCAGCCACTGCCCCAGCCTCTGCTATCATTACTCTGCATTTTCTACAGTGTAGGTAGAATGAACCATTCCAAACCACAGGAATGTTACTGCCATATCTTATTGCAAAATGTGTCCCAAACTGCCACTACGATGCAGACAAAACTGAATTCCTCCATAAGATGTCCAGGGCCCTGCTGGGCTCAGTCTTTGCTGACCTTTTCACCCTTCTCCAGCCTATGCCAAACACACAGCACCCATACATCCCTCAGTGCTGCTGAAGCTCCTGGTCCCCACCCTGTTTTTACCATTTATCTGAACCCCCCTCTCCAAACACTGGGTACATATGTCCAACTCCTTCCTCATATTCATGTCTCAGATTTGTTTTCCTCCAAGAAGTCTCCTGCCAGAACCCCAGCTGAGAGAGACTGGGTGCTCTCTCACTGCAGGCCATCACAGGTGCAGTGGAGGATGGCCATAGCACTTTGCTACCTTTTGCTCTTTATCATAAGCCACACACACAGAGCAGGGCTCATAATGTGCATTTAGAAAATATGTGCTGATGAGGCAAGTCACATGGAGCCCAAATGCCTTCACAGTCCAGTGAGAAAATAAGCCCAGGAAGGTAGGATTCTCCCTAGAGGGACACAGCTCATTTGTTTCAAAATTGACACTAGAATATCTATCTTACATTTTATAGATGTTTAGCTGATCTTTTTCTCCCTTTCTTTCTCTTTCTTTCCTTCTCCTTTTCCTTCTCTTTCTTCATTCTCCCTCCTTCCTTCCTTCTTTCCTTTCTTTCTTCCTTCTTTCTCTCTCTCTTTCTTTTCTGTCTTCTTTCTTTCTTCTCTCTTTCTCTATTTCTCTCTCTCTCTTTCTTCTAACTTTCTGTGCATGGGATCCAACCCAGTGCCTTGTGCACAAGAAGCAAGCACTTAACCAACTGAACTCCACCCACAGCACTGATATCTGTGCTTTTGTCTTTTTCTCTCCACAGATACAAGGCTTCTCACAGAAGGTGACCTGAGCGCCTAGGCTCACCCACATGCACTAGTCCAGGAGGAATCAAGATCTAGACACACAAAAAGGTACACAAGTCAAACTCGAAGTCAAAGGAATTTCACTAAGTGTTGGGGGGAAATAGAGAGACTTCTTGCCAGTGGAGGCTCCGTGGGAGACGGGAGCCCAGTCCTGGCGATGTGACAGGAGATGTGCCCGGTTGGCAGAGTGAGACATGTCTGAAAAAGGAAAGAGTCTTCTTTGCTGTTCCAGCTGCAGCTCACTTCCACAGAGCGGCTTCCCACTGGGAACTGCACTCCAATAAGACACCTCCCAGACCAGACGGGAGTCCTCACTTTCTTTGTCCATTCCCCTTAACTGAAGACTGTAAGTTCAGGCATGTGACACCACTTCAACATCTGCCTAGGTAAAGCAAAATTAGAAACAAAATTCCCCAGCGGGGGGATGGATGGTGAACACAACTTCCCTCTGTCATGAAGCCAAAGAAAGAGAAGCTGTGCCTTTGAGTAACATACAAGGCCAGCCATCAGAGACCCATGGAAGGAGCACTTCTGAGTGAATGAAGGAAAGTGAGCACAAGGCCAGCCATCAGAGACCCATGGAAGGAGCACTTCTGAGTGAATGAAGGAAAGTGAACAAGAAGCTAGGCCTCCCGGGATACGCCTCGCCCGAGCTGTGGACTCTTCCACACCAACGCCCATTTTCAGTGTCTCTCACCAAATGCCTTCTGAGATGTCCACACTAGGCAATGTCAGTGTCCAGCAGCCTAGACATGCCTCATACATCACACAGTTGTAGTAAATAATGACTTCACTTTAAGACTATTATTGAAAACGTCATTCCCTAGGAACAGCACCTATGCTAGAGTTAAGTTAATCTCCCATTCATTCATTCCTCAAACATGTACTCAGCACATATCACAATGAGAGGGTCTGTTCTACTAATGGGAGTTCCCAAAAGCCAATGCTGTATTCATAGATCAACCCATTTATTCAACAGACATACACTGAGCACAAGGCCCGTGTGAGAACTGGTTCTACCAGTGGCCATTCCAGAGTGAAGCTGATATGTTGGTCAGCACTGCAGCGGAAGACACAGGAAGAAATTTGTTTCAGAAGTCGATGGCAAGGAGTGGGCTAGTGTTCTGTTAAGATGGCATTTGAGCTGGAGCCAGAATGAAGTGGGGGTGACCATGTGGTTATGGAAGAAAAGAGCGTGTCAGGAGGGTGCAGTCGCATGCATTGCTGAAGATGAGCAAGAAGACCGGATGCTGCAGGTGAACCTGTGTCACAGCAGGTGAAGGGTTGGGCGAAGGGATATATCCAGAGTCAGTAGGTTAAGAATATGGCTGGCATGTAGGATTTCAGATTGAACTATAGATTAGGAAAACACAGATGGGCTTTGGTCCATCAAGCTTGATTCCGATTTTCCAGTTGCTTGCTGTGTGCAGAGGGTCACAGGGAAGCCGGAGTGTCATCTGAGATGAGTCCAGGTGGAGGTGACAGGATCAGAGCCGGAGCAGCTGTGGAGTCTGGAAGGAAAGGCAGGATGACAACTGTGTCCTTCCTTCCTCCTGACCTGCCCCAGTGGTTCCAGGTCCCAAGGTGCTTTGCAGACATTCTTGACGAGAACTTTCCTCTCCGGCAACTTCCTCCCACACATTCATTTTCACGCACTTCCTGTCTACCTGTCTCTCCATCCCAGCTCCCCGGCCAGTGTGAGCATCTCTTACCTAGCAGGCCATCCTTTCCTTGATCCTGATTCTCTAATCTAGGCCCCGTTTTGCACTGGAGAGAAGAGAGCATTCTTCTTAACTACCAAGCTTTCCAAGGCTCTGCATGAGCTTGAGGAGAGAGAACATTTGACTGACTTATAGTGCTCTGTGTGGCCGGCCCAGTTTGTGGTGAGACGCTTCACTGGAGTTGTGAAGACGCTCTTCCCGGCGTCCTAGATGCTTCTTGCCCCTGTGCGCCTGCCCTGCCCTCAGCACTGTTTGTTCCTGGCTTTGTACATCCGTCTCCACCTCCATTTTCCCTCTCCTCCACTCTCACAAATGAGTTTTTTCAGAGCTTAGATCTCCTCTCTTCTTCAAAGCCAGCCTTGACAGCCTCGCCCAGGAAATGGGCTGAAAGAAGGCTTTTCCCGTGGCTCCCATAAACCCCTGTATTTCTGGATCTGCTCTCGTTTTTTATGCTTGGCACCACAATACTAAGTTCATGAAAGGGCCTTGTCCAGTTT
Source organism: Eospalax fontanierii (assembly GCA_035773235.1). Lineage (NCBI taxonomy): Eukaryota > Metazoa > Chordata > Mammalia > Rodentia > Spalacidae > Eospalax > Eospalax fontanierii. The sequence goes on from CM069532.1 coordinate 77,041,028, forward strand.
GTGGTGGATCCCCAGCATGAAAAAGGACACGGGACGAGGATGACGATACAAGATCTGTTACAGACATGTCAGCATCCATTCACACCATGCGGAGAGCACAAAGTGCTGGCTCACAGGACTGGTTTCCTCTGTGATGCTGAGAGCTCTGTCATCACTGCACAGGTTCCTGAACAGTTACCTAGAAATGTTTCATGCTTGAGTAGAAGCATTTGGCATTGCTGTGCACTCAGAGTTGAGAAAACTCAGCCACATTAACACTGTCATGAAATCTCACCAACTCTATCAAGTGGTGAGGGAGTAGAGTGATATACTGAAGGTCACACAGAGCTAAGCAGTGGAGGAGACTGGGCTCCAGAGTGCTGTCTGACACTATGCAATTCCGCACAGGGGCTTTGCCCGTTTTCTAGAACCAAATCTAAAGAAAAGAAAGCATTCGCTTGTGCCGAGTGTGCTATGACTAGTGTGGAGCTGTTCCTCTACAGTCACTCCAAGATTGCTATCCACAGCCACATGCTACACACCAGGGACCTGGACTTCTATAGGTCTTGGTCTCTCTTAGAATGTGGACTCAGCGCTAAGCCTTGAGAAGCAGATTTATACATTTTCTCTTTATATGAGAGTTGGAATCAAGGAGAGAAATGGAAGGGAGAGAAGTACATTCTAGGTCTAAAATATTTGATCTAAAGTTTGCAGCAAATGTTAAATGAAGGCCATTCAAAACCGGATTGCAGCAATACAAAGTGTCCCTTAAAAAGAAACGAGCGCTTTGTGTTCCCCTCCGCTCTGCTTTGGTGGATTGGCCCTAAATACTGTGCAAAAAAAGATCAGCAAGCATCCCCCAGGCTTGCTGCACCCGGGCCAGGGAGAGGCAGCCGGGCAGGCTCTGTGGTGCCCCTTGCAGTACAGGAGTCTGGTCACTGGTAAGGTCAGTCCTCTCACTCAGTCCAGCTCACCATGGGATCTGGGGCCACGGTGGAGGCAGGATAAGCAGAGGCCCCTGCCCTCACAGAACACAGACTAAAGAAAAATGAAGTATGTGACTGAGCAGTGACACAGCACAGCCTGTCTGCCACGAACAGTGCAGTGTGCCGGGGAAGCACATGAGAGGACCTGGGAGGGCTCTCTATAGGTCGGAGCCTTTGAATTGGGCTCTGAAGAGAAAAAGAAGTGAGAAACAGTCACTCTCTGCAGAAACACCAGCATGAGCAAAGGCAGGGACACAAAAGGGCAGAAAAGAAGAGCACAGCCCTGGCTCCTTCCTGAGATCACAGTTCTCTCAGCCACGAAGTCAAGCTGTAAATATTTGGTTAGTTTCAGAAAACTGGGCATTAAAGAGCAGAGTTGGGTGAGGACAATCCACATCACCAGGAACCCAAGCGTGTACAATGCCCCCAACTAACCAACACTTAACGAATGTAAACGTCTGCTGCACTCCCAATGTCTGCTTCACTCTGGGTACACAGAACACAGTGTCTGGACACAGAGGAGAGGCATCTTCCAAGCCAAAGCTCTTGACCTTCACCAGCTATAAACAAGGAGGAGGACATGTGATGATTCCACTGGAAAAAGGCCCTCTTCAATGCGCCCTGGGTACATCTCGAAGAAGACAATGTATCAGCCCTGAGTCACTGACCACTCTCTCCTCCCTTTCCTTAGGTGATGGCTGTATAATGCCTTGCTGATCTGAAGGAGATTCGTTAAGAAATGATAGTTGCTTTGATCGCAAGAGGCAATAACTTTAACGATCTCATCTAGTGTACCCTCCACCATTCTGTTTGATGTTACAGAGTCTAGTGAAATTTAAAGACTTATACTACACCATTCAGTTGAGGAGAGGAATCAGCAAGGTGGAGTAACTCAAGGTCATACAACAGGTGTATGATGAAGTCAGAGTTCAGACTCATGTTCCGGACTCCCAAATTTTGGCCTCTTTCCCCTGCACTACAGCTTGCCATCTGCCTAGAATATAATATCGTCCTCATTATGCCATGAATTCCCAGATGAAATGCTGGCCAGATCACATCCTCTTGGGTAACATAAATACATCATAAATTAAAAGCCCAATTAAAGAACATAGCCCTTTAACTGGGCCTTAGCACAGTCTCCTGAGGCCAAGAGATACAGAGTGAGCCATCTCAAAGTCAAAGGCTACCCATACTGAAAATTACCTGGAAATTTGTTTATCTCCTTGAAGAGCTGTCAGACCATAATTACTCACCTAACTCTACCTCCCTTTTCTTAGGGTCATCTGGGCCTCTGTTCCAGATCAGCTGAGTTAGACTCATGCCCCAAACACTCAGCCCTTTCTCTATCCTAAATATGTGGTTAACAGTCCACCCCACAATGTTTCAAGTACCTCTAGGCTTTAAAATACATCACATCAAGAATGGGGGAACCTGATGGAAAACACTCTGCCCCTAGTTCAAAAGGTAAACTGAAGCTGTTTGAAGGACAGGGTGCCAATGGCCATGGGCCAGAGGTGCCTCTGTGCTCTACACAGGGCTTGTTTTCCTGGCAAGAGGAGGAAAGAAGTGATGTGTGGGAAAGGCTTGACTGCTACCCATAATTTTATTTCTGTTACCATCCCATCCCCGACAACCAATGCCCAAAGCACGGTAACTCTGGGGGTACTCTGGGATCCTCAGATCTCAAGAGCTACTACTTCCTGGTCCAAATGTCCCCTGTGGTGTTTGTTTCCAGCTGGCTGTATGGATGGGGAACTGGTGTGTGTTCTGGTTCCTTTTCGTGGCACAGTGGAGATGCAATGCATCCCCTCCCCAGTGGGCCTCTGATTCAGCCTGGTCCACAGAGAATGATGACCATCGCCCCTCCACCCCGACAAAGTCTTTATTTAAGCCTGCCCTGGGTTCACTGGCTCAGAGGACCTGAGCAGACAGAGGATCTGACTGGATGAGCCCCTCAGCCTCCATCTGTGGGGACCACCTCATTCATCCAGCGTCTCCTCACCAACACCAACGATGCCCCTTCTTGTCCTCTCAAGACCTGCCAAGATGCGCGACAAGATCGGAGGCCGGAGAAAAGAGGGGAGATAGCTGTAAAAACACATTTCGCGGCAGAATCCCTGCTCTGTAATAGAAAGCTATCCAACGAGCAACCGCGCTTCCAGAAACGTCACTGACACAGAGGAGTTTTGCAGCTGCCGAGCCCAGCCCGGAGCGCTCTCACCTACCCGTCTCCCACCGCAGGACTCTCCTCTCTCACCTCCGCAGGCCCGGTTCCAGCTCGGTGTCCCCAATTTTCTTACTGTCTTCCTCGGCCGCCAACAGCAGCCGCGATGATGGGCGGACCGCGGAGTCCTGGGGACCTGCGAGCTGAGACTCGGGTCCCCGCTGCCTGGAGGAGGAGCGAGAGGATGCTGCCCTCGCTGCCGCCGCCACCGGTGCCGCCACGGTGGTGCTGATGTGGTTGCTATGGTGATGGAACTCCGCAGCTGCCCCCTCTTGGCGCAACAGCTGCCCGTCCGCCGCGGCCTCCAGCAGCCCCAGCGAAGGCGCTCGCTGCCAGGAGCTGAGCGCGGCCCCGGGAAGTCTCCCGCCGCCGCCGCAGAAGAGAGAGCACCCGGAGCCTCCGCAGAGCCCGCCGAGGTCTCGCAGGCGCGCACCCCTCTGTCGCCCTTGCTCCTCTCCTTCCCCGCCGGGACCCGGCCAGGCTCCAGCGCCGGCGCGCAGCGCGCCCTCGCGGCCTGGAGAGCCCGCCCTAGCCGCTCCCGCCGCCGGGGCTCCCGCAGCCCTGCGCCCTGCACCGCGCAAGGCTGCGCTGCCGCCTGGGAGGCGCTGCTCTCCTCCCGCGCCGCCCCGGCGCTCCGCGGCCAGCCTGAGGTCTGCCAGGAGAGCCTGGGCTCCCCGTCTGCCCCGCGGCCAAACCCCTCCCGCTGGCCCGCTCCCCTGTTAGCCGGGCCGGCCTGGGCCGGGCGCAAGCTGCTGGACCAGACGTCTGGCCCTGGCCAGCACAGGCTGGCGGTGAGCATGCTCAGTCTCCACGCCAGGACCGGCCTGAGCTGCAGGAATGCGACTCGGGTGGAAGGAAATGGTCCTTTAAAGACCCCAAGGGAGAGGGGTATTAAATTTGGAAGAAGAGCCAGGGAGCAACAAATACATGCCCCCCAAAGACGAAAGCACTGTGTGACCCATACCGCCAACACCACGTGAGCGGTGGCCCTCAGGAGCCAGCCGACTCACCATTTACAGACCTGCTTCATGCTGGGCACCTGGGGCTTCCCAGGTGTGCAGATTTGGCCCGTGGAGGAAAGGAGACAATGGGAAAACGTAAACCAATCCCTGTCTGCTGGCCAGCATTCTGCCGCACTTTGCATGAGAATTCACCATCTCACTATCCCTGTGCTGAGTTCTCCTGGCCGGCTTGTAACAGGTGACAGCACAGGGTTAAAGATGGAACCAAGGCCGAGAGTCGGAAGCCCAGGGCTCCATCCGGCAGACAAGGCTGCACCAACACCAGTGAGACCCTCGGGCTGTTGTTACAAGTGTGGGACACACCTACATGAGCTGAGGGAAAGACACTTAAGAGAAGGCCAAGAAGGTGCTCAGTGGGGAAGAACATTCCAGAAGGAGAGGGGCAGACAAAGGCCTCAGAAGTAAACAGCAGGACTGGTATTTGATCCATATGGGGCATCCAATATGCCTGCAACAGCATGAGCTGGGGAAGGTGAGACACCATCGAGATGGACACCTAGGGCTGTAGGATCAAGAAAGCCTCGAACTTGAACTTGAACATAGTGGGAACTCTGAAAGCACCTAACCAAGAGTAAGGCTGGATGATTTAGTTGGCCATTGTGGCCATGGGTGTTGAGCCTGCTCAAAGAGGTACCCTGAGGAGCTGCTGGCAGAGGCCAGAGCAAATGTCTCATCTGCTGATCCTTCTGACGGCATTCAGCCAAGCCTGGGAGAGTAAACACGACAAGAATGGTTAATAGACGAATATCTGTACCTGCATGGAGGAGAATGAGTGCCTTTCTTTTGCAATCTTCTGTCCCTGAAATATGATGAGAATCACATGATGTTTATTTTACATTTCAGCTTCATGCAACGGTACTTTGGAAAGACCATGCAAGTCCCTAATGTTTTCCTCTGCCTTTGCTGGTCCTGGCAGAGTGGATAAACTGGGATCATTATCTGCATGTAACGGAAGGTGTTTCAATCATCTAGGTAAGAGAGCTCCATTATTTACTAAGTGCAAAAACGAAATGAGAATGTTTAAAGCAGCATCGCTCATGCAAAAAGGAGAGAGACACTTGTGCAAATTAGTGTTTTATTGTCTTGTTTGGGCTTAGAAAAACACAGCAAAATGCTCAGCAAGAAACTTGGAGAGATGGCTGTTAGCTGTAAAGGGCTGGGGGAGAACTGACTGGACAAGTTTGGAGTGGGGATGAGACTGTCAAGGTGCACTTCTATAAAGCATATTTTTGTAGGAGAGACAGAATCTCATGTAACCCAGCCTGGTCTCAGATTCTCCATATAACCAAGGCTGGTTTTGAACTGCATCTTCCTGACTCTTTCTCCTGAGAGCTAAGATTACAAGCTTGTGTCACCACATTACATAGATCATGTGTGTCCACATGTATATGCAATGAACCTTGAGCTAACTCAGTGTAACATGGCAATGTCCTAGTTGGACTTGTCACCAAACCTTCTCCCTTGTTCCCTGTGCAGTCTTCAAATCCTGCTCTTGGATCAGCAAGCGTGATACCCATCAGTCTTTTGGCTACACTAATATTCTGCGTCCAGATATCCCCTGGTCTTATTCTCTCCTTCTAAATGGTCCCATGCAAGGGTCACTCCTTAGATGGCACAGCTGTTCAATTTTAATTGTCATCTTGACCCAATCTAGAGTCACCTGGGAATTCAGCCTCAATAAAGGAATTGTATAGATCAGGTTAGTTTGCCTGTCTGTAAGGGATTGTTTTGATTATGTTTATTTAAGAAGATCTGTCCACAGTGCATGGCAGGAAATCTTGAACTGAATAAGGGAGGGAATGTGTGTTGAACACAGGATGCATTCATTCATTTAATTTACTCTCTGTTACTGATCATGGAGACGATGGGACCAACTCCTCGAGCTCCTGAAGCTGTGACTTTCCTAACATGATGGACTATGGGTTAAAATAAATCCTTTTCGGGGCTGGAGAGATGGCTCAGCAGTTAAGAGCATTGTCTGCTCTTGAGAAAGACATGGGTTTGAACCCAGCACCCACATGACAGCTAACAACTGTAACTCCAGTTCCAGGGAATCCAACACCCTGTTCTGGCCTCCCCAGGTACTGCATGACATGGGTGCAATTACACACATGCAGGCATAACACTCATACACACAAGATAAAATTAAATGTGAATCATAAAATAACCCTTTTCCCCTACGTTGATCTCGTCAGAGTATTTTATCACAGCAATAGATGATGAAGCTAAGACAATTCCCAAGTTCATGGAATAAGGCCTTGAGCAACCCGATAATGCAAACAGCCTCTAAGGGGAAGTCCCACCAAGGCTCACAGTGGGCCTCAATAGAATTGAATTCAAAGCAGAAATCATGATACAATCCCCTCCTCCCAGGGAATGAGTCCCGCCCATCAAATCATAGGAGCTAGGACCCTCACATCGTCCTGTGCTTCCTGTCTGACTTCCCATAAATGCCAGCAGTCAGTTCCACAATGTGATGATCATTCAAAGTCATTGATAACAGGGGAACTGGGAGAATTCCGAGTCTGGCTCATCAGCGACCCTGGGTGACGATATAGCTGGAGAAATGTGGGTAACCTTAGGTTTATGCTTTGGTGATCAGTCAGAGAGGATAGGAGGAGACTGATTCTGTGATAGAACTGAGATATTCAACTCCAGGGCTGAGATACAGCTGGTAGGTGGTGATAGCCCCTTGGGAAGCCTGAGAACCAAAATATATGGTCTAGGATGCTGAGCCCCAGATTATCTGACTAAGGTTGGCTCTGGGGTGGAGAGTGAGGTTGCTGTCCCTCATAGCACAGAAGCTAAAGAGTCTTCTGGGAGAACAAAGAATTCCTGCAGAGCAGGCCAGCCTTTCTTACTAGGAGGCTAGTTTTCAACAGAGATCCAGCAGTACCAAGAAGTGACTGCCATGCGGGGGTTCCAGACTCCAAACACTGCAGGAGCATGAGGAAAGTCAGACTAGAGAAGAAAAAGAACCACCCCCCCTAAAAAAGAGGAGTAACTTCTGGAATGAATCTGGGCTCTCAGAATCAAGATTCCAGGCCTGGCACTCAGAGGACTGGCAGATCTGATTCCTGCTCTATTTAGTCTAGTTAGCAAAACTGCCTATGATTTCCAAAGTCCCAGGACATCTGTGAATTCTTACTCAGCCTCCAAACCTTGGCCTCCATGTTAATCCCTTCATGAAGTCTTCCCAGATTTACAGGATGGTTCATTTCTCCTGCTGAGCTGTCTCCAGAGCCTCTTAATGCTCAGAGATGTTTCCACACTAGACTGAGAAGTCTTTGAATGGAGTCCTTAAATAAAGGGTCTGTGCTTGTTCTTTATCCAACTCGGAGCACAGTTTGTAGAACAAACAGAAGATGTTTGTAAATTTTAAATATTTGAGAGAGAGGGAAAATGTGGGAGGAGCTGGAGGAAAAAGGAAGGGGTAGAATCATGTGTATATATGATTCACAAAATATAAACAAAGGGCTGGAAAGATGGCTCGGGGGTAAAAACACTGGCTGCTCTGACAGAGGACTTGCGCTCAAGTCCCACGGCAGCTAGCAACTGTCTGTAACTCCAATTCTAGGGCTCCAATGCCTTCTTCTGACTTCCATGGGTATTGCACTACACAGATGCACTTACATACACGCAGGCAATGTGCTCATAGAGGTAAAATAAAAATAATGAAAGAAAAGTATTTTTAAATGTTAAAATATATTATTTAAATATATGTGAGACTTTTTCTTCGTGTGGTTCTCTTTCTTGCCAACACGAATCAGGTTATTTTTAAAAAATTATTGAATTTTTGTATATTTCATACAGAACATCTCAAACAATCTTAACCGTCTTTATACCCCCTTCCCTACTGGCATTCTCCCATAGGCCCCTCCACTGGAATTCATACATTCTGTCATTTTGTTAAGGCCTAGTGTGTCAAGTTAGTGTCCCCACACATTCCTCAGTGCAAGTTCATCTACTGAGGTTACCCAGCCTATCTAGAGTCCCTTGTTTAGGAAGATCAGCTTTTGCTAATTCAGAAATAATCAGTTGCTAATATTTCTTCCTCTAAGATTGGGGTCTGCTATCTCCCCAGTTCTATGCTGAGTTTTTGTCTGCTTGAGTTTGCATGTGTCTTGTGCATGCTGACACCATTATTGCAGTTTCATATAAGCAGAGTCCCAGGAGCTTGTAGGACTCTATTTCCATATAGTCATGAACCTCCTCCCTGACCCTTACAGTCTTTCTGCCCCCTCTTCCGAAATGGTCCCTGAGCCCTGGATGGGTGAAGTTTAATACAGGAGTCCTGTCCAAGGACCCACACTCTGCAGACTCTTCTTCTCTATGCTTTGGCCATTTTAACCTTTCATGTTCCTGGCCCTCTGTTGAATGAGAGATCTTCATTAATGAGAACTGAGATTCACTGGTGTCCTCTTTACCTGTTGTTCTATGTTCCATGAACCTTAGGTGTAGAGGTCGCATTGTAGATGTGCCACTTGGGCTTGGGATATTCACAGACAATGTGTGTATGGCCAGTTGTGGCGCTCTGTAAATAGTCTCTGTCTGGTGCAAAAGAAGCTTCTTTGATGAGTGGTGACTGGGATATTTGTCTCTAAGTATAAGGATCCATTTTTTGTACATAGCAAGAAACTACATTAGTCCAGGAACATGGCAGTCTTGGGTTTTTCTCTAAGATCCCCATTGCCTCCGTTTCTCCCTCGATGATAACTGTCTCCTCTGGTCCCACCTCTCTGGAGAGTCTTCCTCCCTTTATCCTCACAGCTCCTTCTGTAGTCCTCCATCCCCCTCCCACTTAAATAACCCCATTTTATCCATTTCTCTCTTAGTAACACCTTTTTTCTTGCTCAGGTTCCTTCTTTCCCTTCACCTCCCTGGTCCCTTTCCATTATCCTGGCTCCTGCAGTTACATCAGGATATGTACTCAGATATAAGGATTTGGTGCTAGAATCCACATTTAAAGGAGAACATGTGTCATTTGATCTTCTGAGTCTGTGTTACTTCCCAGTATAACAGTTTTAATTCCATCCATTTACCTACAAATTTCTTGATTTCGTCTTTCTTTACCTCTGAGTAGAACTCCATTGCGTGTATTGTCCACTCATCAGTTGAGGGACACTTAGGTTGCTCCTATCTCTTAGCTACTGTGAAAAGAGCAGCTGCAAGCATGGACATGCAGGTATCTCTACATAGGACAAGTCATGTGGGTGTATGCTGAGGTATCTCTACATAGAACGAGTCACGTGGGTGTGTGCTGAGGAGTGGTATAACTGGGTCGAATGGTAGGTTCATTTTTAGTTTTTCAAAGAGTTATCCACACTGCTTTCCATGAGGTTGTAGGGAGTTTGCATTCCCACCAGCAGTGAATTCCCACCACCCCTTTCCCCACATCCTCTCCAGCATTTGGTATCATTTGTTCTCTTGATCTTAGCCAGTCTGACTGTGATAAGATAAGATCAAGAAGGTTACTCTTTAAACCTCTTCGTACTTATGAGACATGTGCAATGGCCATGTTTGATAACTGATGAAAGGGTGGTTTGCATCCTCCTAGGTCCAGTGTGGTTGGCACAGGAGTGGGGAGCGACATTAGAAGAGAGAAGTCTCTTCACCTTTGGGTCGGCTGTCTGGCCACACAGCAGTTCAACCACAGGACTCGGTGTGGGTTTTTCTAACTGTGTTTGACCCTCAGTGCTTTAGCTGGACATGTGTCACAGTGATCACAACAAGCCCAGGGTAGAGTGACTACCAGGCCCCAGCACTGTGCTAAACACTATATTGAATGGCATAACCCCTTCACTGTAACCCTAAGATAGCCCTATTTTGAGAAAACTGAACCAAAGGGTAGACCTGGCTGAGTTCACATAGCTGAGGGAGCCAAGTGAAGATTTGGACAGGAATAAAGATTCCTTCCCGTGGCACCAGCACCTTCGGTTGCCTCATGGGTTTGCTTCCACTATTGGTGAGGATTATGTGTATACATTACATAGGTGCCTGGCTACCATTCTGCAACCCAAAGTCTTGCACACAGACAGTTCCTTGACCTGAGGGGCTTCCCTATGCACCAAGGAATGTCCATCATCACAGTATCCCAAACCTGGCCCCACTAAGCCAGGAGCATCTCCCTGCCCTCAGTGTGACTCATCTCCACACACTGGCAAACATCCCCAAGAGTCTACTGGGCCCTCCACAGTAGTCAAAAGAGCTGAAGTGACATTGTCACCGACACGGGGAAAGACTGGGTAAAAGATCTGCAAATCTGCACATGAGCACCATGAGCTGCATGTGAGCATCTTCTCTTCTATCCAGGAAACAAAAAAGAAATCAGCAATAGCACAGCACAAAAAATAATGCCTGCCTTCAGAGGGGAACTAGGAAAGACCCATGAGGTTCTCCCTGAAGCTTCTAACAGCAAAAGCATATTGAATTATCAAGATTCATGAAAGGGACTGTCATCTCATGTCACTGAGACTTGAATTTACTTCTATATGTGTCACCTGTGACCCAGTCTAAGAGAAGCGAGACACAGAATCATCTCCAGACCTACTCAGAACTCCCACAACTACACCATGAGATAGGTTCCACGATTTATCAAATCTTGTCATAGAAGAGGAAACTGAGGCACAGCTGACTAATAAATCTGTTCCAAGCTAGAATGTGGCACGGCTGGGATACAGCCTTAGATCGTCCCTCTGAAAACCCATAATGAATGGTTGATATAGTCGAAGAACAGGATTTATGTATTTATCATATATATATAATGTTGCTTTAATGCTGAGAAAGCTTTGCTTAGAAAACCAGAAGAGGCTGGTTGGTAACAAATCATATCTTTGAGAACATCTGAAATTTTGAAAACCAAGGAGGGGGTCAAGTTGACAGTGAGGTACATTAAAAAAAAATGTCCTCACTATGTCACGAGCTAATGATATTTTCAACTCCATAAATAAAGTATATGTATACACATACATTCCAAGATGGGTGATTCATTCCATTAAATGATGACAGCACTTTGGGGACAAAGTCTTCCTTTCATAAGGAACATAGCCTTGGGAGTTGTCCAGCGTATTCTCACTTCTAATCGAAGCTTTGGGGACTTCAATAATGCTTCTGTCTGTAGAAACTTCAGGCCCTGCTCCAAGGCAGGCCCTTGGTGAGTTACAAAGGGGGATTTTATCTTGAGCACAATGGTTTGTTTTCCCTTCCTTGTCTCTGGCTCCTTTCCCAGAGGATGGCCCAGGGCATTAGGTAGAACTTCAGTGTACAGTTGACCTGTCAGGAAACTGCACCTATGGGCTCCCAGCACTGGTTCTGGTTTCCTCCAGATTCTGCAGTCTTGTGTTTTCTTCTTCACTGAAAGGAGATTGTGGTTCATGTGTAAGGACTCAGCAAATTTCTGAAGATAATGTGGGGTCCTTAAGCCTTACTTTAGCTCTAGTATATGCTACTCAAGAGCCCAGCTACTCAAGAGCCCTCTAAGCCTGTTTCCCCATACCCAAAGTGGATGGGTCTTTTAAGTAGAGTGCTAAACCCTCATTAATTGGAGACTCCATATATCTCCCCATCTGTATCTGTTTTTACCTGCCTATTCCATGTCCTTAGCAATGTATTTGAAAAGTACGCTGATTCATGACTTTCTTTGATCTGTTACCATAAAAAATTCATGAAACTGCTAGTTACTGGACCATGGTGTTTGGGGAGACCTAAATCTGTGTTCCTGAGCCATGGTCCCTCATTATTTGGCTCCAGAATAAACCATCTTTTTCATTCCCTTGAGGTGAGAGCTGTTTCCTTCATAGGCATCTTTATGTACATTTACTGGCCATTTGTGTTTCCTATTCTCTGGAAAGCTTACTGACTTGCTGATTCTTATTTTTGGATCATATGTCATCTTCTTGTGGGTTTGTAGTTCTTATATTCGAGAGTTACTTATGCTTTAAGGTTCGGATATCTTCTCAGATATCTCTCATTTCCCCACATTCTCATGGTGTCTATCTTTAGGCCACTAAGATCCTTCCATATATTTTGTTATAATTAACTTCAACTTGACAGACCTGGGAAGAGGGGACCTTATTCGAGAAAGTGTCTCCACTGGATTGGCCTACAGCATATCTTTGGGCCATTTCTTGATAATTAATGTAGGAGGGTCCAGTCCACTGTGGGCGGTGCCATCCCTAGGAAGATGGGACTGAGTTGTATAAGACAGATAACTGAATTAGTCAAGGGAAGGCAATAAAGCAATCTTCGGCTATGGTCTCTGCTTTAATGCAGACTCCCAGGCTCTTGCCTGGAATTCTTGCCCTGACTTCCCTCAGTGATAGATTGTGATTTGGGATGTGTAAGGTGAAATAAACCCTTTCCTCCTCAAGTTGGTTTTCATTCACGTTTTATCACAGCATCAAAAGTAAGTATATTTATATCATATATTTGTATACAGATACACAGTCAAATAAACTCACATTATTCATAAGTCTTTGCATTTCCTCTTTAAAGTCTTTTGCCCAATTCAGCGACACTACACATTCTGGAACCATCCTTCTGGCTCTAACCAGACTGTCAAGGGTGAGGTTTTGGGAAACAAAGAAGCTGGCTCTGGGCTTGTTAATTTTCCCCATTCGTATGTCTTTCCCTCCTGGGATCTATGCCACTCTTTATAATCCTCAAGTTGTTTAATAAGCTCTTCCATCTACTAGGGTGTGTCCTCACACCTGGCTCTTCCTTGGAGTTTATAAGTTATTTCAGACAACACAGGACTGAAGGAGTCTGGAATGAAGGGTTGTGATATTTCATAATTTTATAAGAGGCTCTGTTAGTCTCCATAACAATGCTAGTTAGACCTTTTTCTCATTTAAATTGCATTGAATATGCAAATTTGGGGAGTGACATTCATACTTATTAAAATAACCATATATTTTTTTCAGTTGTCTATGTAATAATTTTCTCTTTAATCTATTTGGAATTCTTTTATTTACACCTAGATATGTATATTTTGTTGTTTTTAATTAGCATACAAAGTAATGACTTTAAGTACCTGTTTCTATGGATCCTTCTCCCTTTCTGTCAGCCCATCTTCTGCTGGTCCTTTTCCTTTACCTCTCATTCTGTATGCCACATATGCCCTATTATCTGATTCTTTCCCTCAAGATCACTCTATCACTTCCCATGGAGACCTTTCTAGTTTCATAACACACCCCCCCACAGACATATGTAAAAATTAAAACCTAGGCTTTGTATGTGAGTGAAAACATACGGTATTTATCTTTCTGAAACTAAATAACATAACAATAATTTCCACTTGCATCCTTCCTATTTTAAGTATGTCTCTTTAAAAATGAAACCTTTGCCAGAGGCAGAGGCAGGCCTAGGAACCAGAGGCTACACAGGTCACAGGCTGTAGGGGAGAGCCTGATACTACTGTTCTCCTAGGTATAGTATTAAACTGACTCCTAATAATAACTTACTGTTATACCCAGAGATTAATGTATCTCTCAGCTCTCACCAGAGAAATTTCCTTATGCAGCAGATGGTAACTAACACAGAGACCTACAACTGTTCAACATGCAGAGAATAACAGGCTGTAGAACATTCATCCCTGCATAGGCACCATATCAAACTTCTGCCTCCCAAGACTCAGAATCATTGCAGAAGATGGAGTGGGAAGACTGTGGTGGATGAGCACGGAGAAACGATTTTCCAGACAGCTGGAGTGACAGCGTGCACAGGTCCCACGTAAGCTCGGGCCAGACGAAATCCCAGTGTGATCTTGGGGAGGTGGGTAAATCCCCAGTCTTACTTGAGGAACTATTGGCTAATGATGATTCCTGGGAGGGGGAAGTGTTAGTCTCATTTAAGGGTCAGACTCTTGGTAGACTGACCAGGTACCAGTGGATGAATCCACTCTTGAGTATATAGGTGCCCCCTCCGTAGATATATATATATATATATATAGAGAGAGAGAGAGAGAGAGAGAGAGAAAGAGAGAGAGAGAGAAAGAGAGAGAGAACATGAAATTGAGTGGGAGGAGTGGTGGTGATGGAACAGGAGATCTAAATTTGATCAAACTATATTAAATTAATGAAAATTGAATAAAAAATAAAACTTTTGAGGACTCGGCAGATAGAAATGCACTATGTCGAGAGCATTTTTTTTACTGACTGTTTTCCTAATTTGTATGACTCTCTGCAACAAAACACCACAAACTGGGTCTCTACAACAAAATGCTACAAACTAATTTGACTCATAAGAACAGATACTTTTTAACAATTTTAGAATCTAGAAAACCAGCCAAGGCCCTTGCAACTGATCCATGGTCTGGTGAGGCTCTCTACTTCCTGTCTGTGTCTTTAGAGGGTGAAAGGTCAAACCAGCTCCCCAGGCCCCTACAATGAGGGCGCTAGCCTCATGCGCACTGTGCGGCAGTCACCTCTGCCTCCTCCCCCCGCTGACATCAACACATTTGGGACCAGTTTTGAGCATATGAATTGGGAGGGAGTAAAACACTTAACCATGACAGTCCTGTGATGTATAGCTAATTCTCACAATGTCTCTACTGATTCATTAAGTTTCTTATGGAAGCAGTTATGATATATGTAAATAACTATAGTTGTGAATGTTTTGTGCATGTCATAAATCATTTCTCCTCCAAGTCTTTGTTCCCGGGCTGAGCATAGACTATAGGAAGTGGTGGTGTACAATCTTAACCTAATCTTCCTTTAAAGAGAGTGTTTCCAACAATTCAATATTGTATGTACAGTTTCATTATTTTAGCTATTGAGGCTCAGTGATTATCACTCTCAGGGCCTTTTCCTTTATTCTTATAAACTTTGAAAATAATAAATGTTTCCTAAAATTTTATCAAACATTCCCTTCTATATCTATTAGGATATTGTCTCCTCATCTGTATTAATATAATAGATTCTATCAATGTGTACACACTTCCATTAGTGGAACAAGCAACCCTTTGGTGACAATGCTCCATATTTTTGCCAACACTGTTCTATTCAGTTGACTAGGGATTTATTTAGAAACTTCTCATATTTATGAACAAGATCCAAGTATGATTTTCCTTTGCTTTCCAAACAGGTCTGGGTGTGGATTCTATAAACAATATGAAATTCTAATAATTAGTTGTGCAATGTCCCCTCTCGTTCACTTGTTTGAAGCATTTAGCACAATGTTCACAGTGTCTGCATCTTGTCTGCCTCACAAAGGCACTCTGAGCTTAATATTTTCTTGGCATGAGAGTTTTAGACATTGATTCAGTTGCTAAATAGAAGAATAAAGTTACTAAGTGAAACTTTGGAAATGAAACAACTTTTCAGAATTGAAACAACTAGAGTCTGTTCACAAGCTGAGAAAAAAGAGCACAAAGGATGAGCTGGGGGGCGTGCAGGTAAAGGAGAGAGGAAGAAGCAAACACAGGGTGGCCCCAAGAAGGCAGGAGATGGTGATTCCAGTGCTCTAGCCCAGGGTGAGAAGATTAACCTCAGAAAGAGGAGTTGGCTCTGTTCCGCAGAGACAGGCTGGAAGGACAGAGGATGTGTTACATAAGAAATGGCAGACCTGAGAGCAGAAAGAACTTTTACCTGGTGAGGTGTTATTTGAGAGGAAAGAGGGCTTGCCCACCTAGAAAGAAAGGTAGAGGGAGGTTTTGAGCAAAGTAAAGCACAAGAGCTGGTATAGGAAAATAAAAATCCAGATCATCATGCTGGTTTGATGTGAGGGGCCAAGGCAGGCTGTAGACAGCAGCCACAGGGCTGTGCCTGTCTGGGTTAAGAGAGCTTGAAGCCTAAAAATTAAGGATAATGATAAGCTGTTGGCAGGAGACACGGATCATGATTAACTGGGCGTTGAATGAACTGGAACTGGAGATGTCGATGAAGGTAAAAAATTCAAAAGATTGAAATACTGAGAAAGGAAGAGAAAGCTTACAGATAGGCAGGTTAGGAAGAAGTTCCACAACGGTGGCTTCAGGACAGGAGAGGGCCATTGCTACCCTGAGCACATCGCAGCTGTGGCTGCAGCACAAGACCCGCACACCGAAGACATGGAAGGAGGGTAGGGACTAGCTGAGAAGAAGCAGGAGTCAGCAGGAGGAGGCGAGAGAGGGTGACGGGGTGACCACCATCCCAGTGCACCATACACTCGTATGGAGTCGCCAAAGTAAAGGGGAGAGAGAACAGACCGCCTGAAAGACCAGAACAACTAAGATCAGTTGATCAGAGAGAGGAGGTTGAGTGGGATACAGAATGACAGCCAGGAAACCCCTGTCAGTTCACGTGTGAGCACCTGAGTTTGATGCCCAGCACCCTTGCAACAGGGGCACTGAAGCACATGCCTGTAATCCTAGTAGTGCAGAGAGGGACTGAAGGATCCTTGGGCTTGCTCACCATCCAACCAGTTTACATAAATCAGTAAGCTCCAGGTTCAGTGAGGGAGTCTGCCTCAAAAAATAAAGTGGATAGCAATTTAGGAAGATATCCAGTATTGACCTTTGACCTCTACATATGCATGTGCACATCCATACACTCCTACACAAACACAGGTACACACCAACATATGAGCACATGCAAAAAACAAAAGAAAGAGAAAGAGAGGAGGAAGGAGGGAGGGAGGGAAGAAGGGAGAGGGAAGGAGAGAGGGAGGAAAGAAAGAAGGAAGGAAAGAAGGAAGGAAGGAGAGCCTGAGTGGAAGCGTCTTCATCTGGAGTTGGCTTATGCAAAGGCTCAATCCTGAGTTATACCACGGGAGAGGAAATGCAGGTATCTTAGTGGCAATTCGTGATGGAGCCAGGGATGCATGAAATGACTGCAGAGATAGCTTCCTTTCTTATACCTTGTTATCTGCCCTGTAAATTGTTATGGAATTTGCATACTTGTCTAAGTTAACACTGATAACAGGAGACTGAACGGGTCCTAAAAGTATCTCAGATTTAAACATGAAAAGCTGACCCTCAGAGAAGCTTAGGGCCGTGGTCACCTCATTCATGAGATGGAATTTGTCTCCATGTCTTTCTCATCCACTAATCTTTATACTTAACCACAATTCCATACTCTAGAGAGGCCAGAAAGCTGGGTGTCCCATTCCTTCTACATGAAAATCTCCCAGGTAAAAGTAGGAGAGAAAACCCATGTGCCAGCAATTGCCAGTCAGGACAGGTGTCGAGTGGGAGGAACACTGGCACAGATGCTGAGGTACGCTATGGGTGAAGACTGGGACCCAGAGTTTATAAAGAACCAGCGTGCAGCAATCCAAGCAAGAGCAGCTTTCCCGAGAGATGATGGCAGTCAAAAAAGTACAAGCAGATGTGGACCATGTGGGTGCTAATGGAGGAGATCCTAAAGGATGTCTCCTCATTCAAAGTCTGCTCAAACCCCCAGATGAACACACATCCTCAAAGCCAAAATGTGATTTAATACTACAGGCACGCGCAGTGGCATATGGAGACGGCTACAGGACCCTGAGCAGATTCTCTGCTTTGAGCATCCCCGAAGAAGGAGATATTTGAACTGGGACTTGAGGTACAAATGTTTCCAGAGAAGCTTAGTGCAGTTTCAGACAGAGGAAGCACAGACGTAGAGCACTGTGAGTCTCACAGAGGCTGAGGCCAGTCCATAGCGGCTGGAACAAGGGAGGTACTTGTGAGGAGAGGCTGATTATGGACCTTTGTTGCAGTGGAAGCAGCAGCAAAGGAATGGTTAGGGTCACACTGCAGGCAGGTGTAAGGAGGATGTGCATGTGCACAGAGCTGTGGAGCCCCAGGGACTCGCTGCCTAGCTTTGCCCACAAGGCTTCACAGAGGAAGCGGTGTTTGCACAGAATCTGAAGAAATGTTAGATGAGTGGGTGACTGCTGAACAAAGAAGAGGAGGTGAGGAAAACAGCCTCAGCGAGAGGACGGCAGTCCTGAAATGTGTCTGAGAAGAGAGGCTTCCGGTCGCCTGGAAGGGTACTAGAGGCAGAGGCACGTCTGCACTCGGGCAGCCTCCTCTGTTCCACTTAAGTGGCACAGTGACCCACCAGGCAGGCTTCTATCTATGCCTTTCCTAAGCTCACTGCAAAGCAAGCCGGTGCTGCCTGTCACAGAACCCTTTTACCTCAGTGCCGAGGGTGGATCACTGAGCCTGACCCTGTGTCTTCTGTCAGGCAAGTTAAGGTGGAATCATCTCCAGCAGGTATCCTTGTGTGTTGTGAAATTTGCAGGCAATCTGTGCAGCCTGGTGGTCTGTGAAGACCATGTCATTCTGAAGGTTTCTAACATGTGATTGAGGTTCTGTCCTCCTTTAAACTCCCAAAGAAAAGCAGAATTCTTGCTCTTCCTGTTTTAAACATTCACCATCCATTTGTCATTTCCAAGTGTGAGCAAGAGAACTGAGCCAGTCATTTCCTATTTAGAAACTTTTGGGGGTTCTTTTTGAGGCAGGGGCTCCCCATAGTCCCAGTTGACCTGGAGCTTGCTATGTAGGCCAGGTTGGTCTCAGCCTCACAGAGATCCATCTGCCTCTGCCCGCTGAGTGGTGAGACTAAGAGCATGTGCCACCACATCCAGGTTTTAGTGTCTCTTTTGATCTTTTAATCCCCAGCTGCCAATTGTGTGGTTTGGATATTATTATGCAATACAACATAAGCCCAGAAATCAAAAGGTTTGTCTAGGAGCATATATTTTTTATAATTATAAACACATGAAGAAGAGGAAGAGGAAGAAGAGGAGGAAGGAGAGGAGGAAGAAGAAGGCAACCAGAGTTTGAAGCATTATCATTGTAGGTTCAAAGGCTCTGAGGAAGGACCTATAGACTAGCCCTGAGTCTGTGAGCTGAAGGAGTACTATATGGCAAGCATCACATAGATTTTAGCTAGAAATCCTCTACCTGTGTTCGATTTGAGTTGGAACTCAAGTGGCTTTGTGTCCCATCCTACAATGTCCAAGAGTAAAATGAAAAGAAGAAAAGAAGAAAGCATCCCAAATACTTTTTCTTCATGTCTTCTCTGTAACATCAAATGTGTGTGCTTCTCGTTGCCGTGACAAGGTACCTGACACATGCCACTGAAGGAAAGAACGGCTTTTTTTGACTCCGAGCTGGAGAACACAGCCCCTCATGGCAGGGAGAAGGTGTGGATGACATAATGTACAGAGACTGGTCACACTGCAGCTACAGTTGAGAAGTAGAGAATAGTGCTGCTCAGCCCGCCGCATTGTTCTGTGGTCTAAGTCCCGCGGATTGCTGCTGTCCACATTGAGAATGAGCCTTCCCACCACAGTGACCCAAATTAGAAACTCCTTCACAAGGATGTGTTTCTAAGGTAATTAGATATCTCCACAAGTTGAAAGCCATTGATTAACAATCACAGTAACTGTCACTCTGGGCGTGTCTCGTTTCTTCTCTTTCACCCAAACATCTGCCCTTCCCTTCCTGTCAAGGCAACACACTTCCAATCCATGCAGCACCCTGCCAATCTATAAGGCCAAGATAAGACCGCAGGCCTCCCATTCCCCTACAAGGCAGCTGGGACTTAGTGACACTGGGCATGGTACTGAACAAGAGGCATTAAAATAACTGTCCAACTCTTCCCAGTTCTGATCTGTGATGCTTTCAATGACCTCTCCCACTGATGTGTCTGGAGCCCTGGCCTGTCTTTCCATCTTCATATCACAGCAGAGCTAACACCACAGAAGGTAACTCACATCTGTGCTGCTTCAGGAAGAGGTGGGAATGGTGAACAGGGAGGAGGACGGCAGGCTCAGTTCAGAGTAGGGGACAGGGAATGTTTCATGCAAGAAAAGGCAGGAGGACTCACTATCACCGCATTTGTATACTCTGGTGTCAAAGGTGAAGGCTTGACTCTGTGTTTCATGTATTTCAGAGGCTCTAAGAACTTGGGGAGACAGAGGCCATGGAAGGAGGCATCAACTGTTAACACACCATCACAGTCCGCAAGGGTGGGCACCAGAACACAGACTTGTTTAGGAATATTTTCCAGTGTGTGTAACACTCAGCCTGGGTCTATCACAGAGGAGGGTGCTTGGGCTAAGAATCTGCTGGGGGATGGTTGACAGACCCTTCGACATAGCATGGTTGACTGTACCTGGGGAGTTTCAGAAGCACTCTGTAAAGCATAGACTGCATCATGAATGATAATTGTCAATAAGATGCATACTCTGAGACATGATAGAGTGCGTATTGCCTGGCCTTATGGCCATGGCAGCCAAACACATGTTATATCACCACTGCGTCTGTATTCCAGATCTGGGGGTCTCACCACCTCATAGCACTCAGGTCTGGTCATACCTCCACTGCCTGCCCCTTACCTGAGAGTTTGTCTGAACTGAAGTCCACATCACACCTATATAAACCATGAGTGTTCATGGGGTGGCTGCCATCAGCCATCTCAAAATGACCTTTAGATTGAGCCATAAAACACCAGATTCACTCAATGATCCCATCAGCTCTCCCAGATGCTCCTGGTTTCTAGTAACTTGGTAGTATGATCACAACCCAGTTAGGTCTTCTTTCCTGTGTCTACTTGCAAATTCTCTGAATAAAGGATAGGAAGCGATTTTACCAGTGGCCCTTTGCTTGCTGTGCCAGGCAGTGCGTCCCCCTGTGTCGTCTGAAGCACAGGGAGTGGGGTCGAGAGGACTGCAGTGCACAAGAGAGGGGACCACTTAAACAAAGCAAAACATTGTAAGCTGCCAGCCAACTATCTGAAGCCTCCTTTAAGTGTACCTAAAAACAAAGTGTTCTTCTTAAATGGAGAAATTTGATGTAGAATACTGATCCAGGCTGTGAAACCATCGCTTGTGCAAACTCAGCTGAACAGAACAAAACAACCTTAAAACACACAAAGCAAAGGTATGCTACGAGTCCGAAGTGTACGTGCGCTCCACGCTGCACATTGTCCATAGTTCTGAATATTACAGAACACTTTCTCTTTGTCAAGGAAAAACGGATATGAGGTTTTTTAAATTTATTTTTATTTTATATGTATTAGTGTTATTTATGCCTGCACATATGTAAGTGCACCTGTGTCGTGCAATGCCTGCAGAGGAAAGAAAAGGGCATTGAGTCCCCTGGAACTGGAGTTATGGACAGTTATTAGCCACTATATGGATGTTGGGATTTAAAACTGGGTCTTTGCATCTGGGTCTTCTGCAAGAACAGCCAATGCTCTTAACCATGAGCCACTTCTACAGCGCCTGAATTTTTTGTAATTATCTTGTTTCAAGTGGCCCAAAGTGTGTATTCTATATGTGCATACATTTTATTGGTAATCCATCTTTCCATTCTTCATTCTTCCTAGGAGAAGCACAGAACTCCCTGCTTTGGCCTTGTTGTTTCTGCCCTTGGGACACATCTGGCGCTGAAGGGGTTTGGGAATCTTCAGATGAAGAAGTGGTGGTATGGGGATGGTGGAAGACTCTTCCTCCATGCGTAACTGTGCACTCCACTGTGATCTGACACACTGAGTCGTAAGGAGGTCCCACGTCTGCTTTGTTGCAGCAGTCTGGGCAGAAGCAATCAAGAGAAAACCAAAGACAGAAGGGCATGGGGCCAACAGGCCACAGTTATTCTGGGCACGGTGAAAGACATCTTCTGAGTCAGACCCTGGGCTGGCATCCAGGAGACAGAGATGCCAGAAGGACTGCTGCGGGGCCATCTTAAAAACGGGAACTGGCTAGGGTATGAGAAGAGTTCCTAGCGGGTCTCACTCTTCCTGGCTTCCCTGGTCCTATTCTGGCATTTCGTTTGTCTGTGGAGAAGAATGAAGGTCAGAGCATCCCTGACCTGAGAACACTAGAAGAAAAAGCTCAGTGAAGAGGTCTCTCTTCCCACCTCTGTCCTAGGACCCCACTGTTGCTGGAGATGTACCTTACCAGGGAATGTCATGAACCCCAACAAATGGCTCAGCCTCTGTCTTCACTTGGATGTAGAAGTGAAAACGATTGCTTCAGCTCTGCCTGCCTTTGGGATTTTTTAAGCAACAAAAGGACTAAACGTTTAGGTGGAACTCATTAGGCAATCTACTCCTTATATGTGCAGCCAATGATCTTCATAGTCCTAGTGAGTTTCCTGCTTACTGACTTCATTTTTCAGAAACCCAAACCAGCCCTAAACAACAGTTTCCATACAAATGCATCTTTGGAAGCTGTGAAGGCTCCAATTAAGATTTTGATGTCTAAAAGAAAATGCATACCATCTCTTCCCATGTAAAAGTAATTTACTAACATCCTACGTGAAGGATTCTTTTCATTTAAAAGAAGAACTCTTAATAATAGATGATTGCTTTATGAATATGAAAATTATATATCTGTTGCATAATCAGCCATTTAATTGACACATCATTTCATTTCCCATGGAGTGTGTGGAACAGATTTGAAACCACGTGACTGATTGTTCCTCTGCTTCTTGTAAAAGCAAGAGGAGTTATTTAGCTAAGAGTATTAGGAAATATCTAATTCAAATCCTCCATTGTTTATTAATCACCTGCTGTATGCAAGCAAATGATTACTACAGAGGTCACACTCTTCAGGGTGCCTGAATGAATCTCAAAACTCCCGAGGCTCCTGGGCAGATCATTGTAATGTTTTCTATATTGATATGTGAAGCAGAATAAAACTGTTCACAGAAACAAGAAAAGAGTCCAACAAAGCCAACTTTTTAGACTCAATCATGAGCACAGACTTTAAATGTAGTGTTGATTCTCAGCACAGTCCAGTCTGATGGGTATCATCAGCTCCACCTCACACATGAAATAATTAAAGCACAGGAGGGTCTCACCTTCCTGAATACAGTTTACAGAATCAAGAAGAGAGTACTATAGAGTCAATCATTCACTTGCTGTTTGATACAAAACTGCCTTTCCTGTGAGTTACAAAGAAGACAAGCTCATAGGGCCTGGAGAGATGGCTAGGGCTTGGGAGCACTGACTGCTCTCGCAGAGACCCAGGTGCAGTTCCTAGCACCCTCATAGTGGCCAACAGCACACTGTAATTTCCATCCCAGGGGATCTTGTGCCCTCACTTGACCTCTCTGGGCATTGTATGACACTGATGCACTTACATACAATCAGGTAATACACTCAGACACATAAAAATAAATAAACCAAAAAAAAATTTAAAGAAGAAAAGCTCACACGGTTTGTGATAGGAAAAGGCTTAGAGTGATGGGGCAGGAAATATTCCAAGAGAACTTGGAGGGGAGGGCCAGGGTCTGGACTGAAAGCAGTAGCATAGAAAGTATTTCAGAAGGGATCGTGGAAAAGATGGAGGCATTGTTGAGAAGGCTCGTTAGTGCTTGTGTGTGCCTACAGAATGAGTTGAAAGCAAGCTACAGAAGCTCTCTGACAAATGTGCTGTTTGAGCAAGGAGTGCTGGCCCGCTAGGGAGTTTGAGCAGAAATGAGTATGCAATATTTAGAACTTTGTTCACATTCTGTCTTTGTAAAAGGAGTTACACAGAGGCAGATTGTTAGTCTGGTATAGCCAAGGGCAGCAGCCTTGGACTAGGTTTAGGAGCCATTTCTACAGAGCCCTGAGACTATTTTGCTGGGGAAGGCTGATAAAAGAAGGACCTGAGGGAGAAAAAGCATCACTGATGAAAAGCGTTAGAGGGACCCAAAGCCTCAGAATCCAGCCTCTCTAAAACAGCAAGATCCCCAATCACAGCAGATAAAAGCAAGGGCACTCCATCAAACCTGAATTTCAGGATAAAGACATGTATCTTCATATAAGTATGTCCCAAATAGTTCGTGGAGATAACAGCTATCTGTGGTACCTGTGAGTGAGCACTTGTGTTTCTTCTGCCTGTCTATTCCAGAGGGACACAAATCCCCAGGCTGTCTTCCTGCACAATGGACTGTCCTATAGTAATGGACTCCCTTCCCTTGCAGCTGGCTTTGCCTGTCTCTGAGGCTACTGATGCACTTCACAGATCCATAGCACTGACAGTTTGTATCATCAGCAAGAAACCCCAGGATCCCAGTGTGTGCCAGGAACTCCTGAGGAAAGCTGAAGGCAGACATGTGATCACATGGACTGCATTCAGAGGGGACAAACAGAAGGCTTTGGAAAGTAGAATAAACTTTCTTTCTCCCTGTTGTTTGCTCTTCTCTCTTCGCATTCAATGAAGATTTACTGACTGCTAGGGGGATCCAGGCACAAGAGAGTAAGGTTAGAAAGAAGAAAACAGCCCAATGGCAGCCTTGCAAGCTGGGTCACAAGTATTACCTTTTTCACCTAAAAGTTGTCTAAACTTTCACAGATTCTTCTTCCTCTCTTCCTAGAAAATGGGTGCAAGAGTGCTGTTTCGGGGTAACCTAAGGTAAATCTTAATCAAAATAGCACTCATCAAAACCATGTGCCCTCTCAGCCTCCATTCTTACCCACATAAGAAGTCAGTCCACCAGCACAAGGCAGTGTGTGAAAGATGCAACCTCACTGGACCACAGAAGAAGAAATGAGCCCTTAATAAAAGAGGCACATTTCACACTGTCTTGAAGAAAGAGTGTGTGCTGGATGTAGATGCCTAAAACTTAAATCTACCCAGGGTTTAGTCCTGTGGATGCTCTCATCAATTCTATTCAGTCCAATTCCACAGCTAGACATAGGACCCACAGCCTGCCAGTCAGTCACTTTGGGCCTAGTACTAGCACAGTTCACCTAGGTAGCTACCCCATCTTTGAGATCTGGATCCCCCAAGGGTCACCTAAGCCTAGATCTCTTAGGGGTTTCTCTGCAGTCATCCAGAGCAGTGATGTCTGACGATGACAAGACAGACTGTGACAACAGCAGGCTCTGAAAAGAGTGGCCTCCATTCAGGTTCCTCTCTTGGATTCATCCCACACAGCAGTGGCTCCTTTTAGCCGAAAGCCAGCTTGACTCATGGCCTTGATTCTTATAACTAAACAGTTCTCATGCTGGGTGACATCACACATTATTATCTCAAATACCCAGTGTTGCCTCTACTCTCAGACAGGTGGATGACACAGTTTAGGAAAATATATCGATCAATCTATTACTATTAGCACTGATGTAACTGCCTATCGAGAAGTTCTTAGCTGGCTGCAGGATCTATACTTCAATCGCTGATGAGAAGATATGTGTGCACTGGAGTTCCACTTTGGAGGCTGTGACTTCTCCAGATATGGGCGGATAACAACACAGAAAGTAATACTCTTAACTTAAAACACAAAACCCCAGCATGGTGAGGGGAGGTGGGAATGAACTCCTACCCCTGCCTGAGGAGCTGCAGGCATTTGTAGCTGCTGGGAGAGGAACAGTCAGTTTTCTTTAAGGATGTGGCCCCTGGCAGGTCGACCAAACTCCAGTGGGCAGACCCACACCCAAGAGTATATGCACAGCAAAAGCTGGACTCAGTGGGGTTTTATTTTATTTTATGTGTATGAGTGTATTGCCTACATGTACGTTAATTCACCTGTGTTGTTCAGTGTCCATGGAGGTCAGAAGAAGGTGTTGGATCCCCCGGAACTGGAGTTACAGATGGTGTTGGCTGCCATGTGGGTGCTGAGGTTTGAACCAAGATCTTCTGCACTCTTAACTACTGAACCATCTCTCCAGCCCAAGGACTCAGTGTTTGTTTGTTTGTTTTTTTAAAGAGAACACAAAGATGTGTGAGTAGGAAAAGAGATGCGGTTCTGGAGAAGTTGATAGAGGGGAGGTGAATAATATCAAAAACACTGTAGGAAATTCACTAATAATTAATAAAAGATTTTAAATATACAAATCAAATTCCATTAATGTGCTTTAAGAACTGCTTGATATTTCTGAAATAATTGAGGAGTCCTTCAGTGTGATGAGATCATACACAAAGTCCCTTGCTGACAAATACTTAGAGATTCAGACTGAGCCTAGGACACTAATGGCAATTTGTTTAACCTCTTCCTTTCCCTAAACCCTCAAAACATTTCTGAGTAGCTCTAGTAAGATTTTTATTGATTGCAGGATATTTATTTTTAAGTTCAACTTTCCCACCTTGGGGAAGTTTTCAGAATATTTAATTTGTGTACGTATCACTTCATCTTTATAACCCAATCAGGACCTTATCTTTAAGAAGCTTTGAACTGTGTTTATGAGTGAGAGCTTTCTGGAATGATGAGAGCATGAACTTCAGTTTTAGTTATAGACAAAGACACAGAAACACAAATCTTGCAGATCTGTACATCAAAGATTAGGTCCTCAGTGCAGGAGGGATCTGTGATCATTTCTAAGACATTAGTGAAGATTCCTCCTCCCCGCACCATCCCAGGCTTCGAGCTTTCACTCTGCAAACCCATGTTAAAAGATTTCCTGAGAATCCAACACTGAAGTACTAAACTCCTTGACGTCAAGTGTCAGTAATGGGAAAAAAATAGTCAAGGAACGGATAAACTGTAGTTCACTAATGAATGACAAAACCATAGGCTGAAGTTACTAAGCTAGATTACTCTTTGCTATAAACTGGAAGAAAGACTCTGTAAAGGGACAGATACAGAACAAAGCTCCTTATGAAATCTTAGTCTTTTCATTTACTGTTTATCACACATGTGCTGCTGCCACCAGAGTTCAAAAGAAACCTTGGAACCCCTGGAGGTGGAGTTACAGGTGGTTGTGAGCTACCTGCCTCCCCACCCCCGCCCCCCACACAGCATAGGTGCTGGAAACCAGACTTGTCTCCTCTGCGAAACTACAAGAGCTCTTAACTACTGGGCCATCTCACCAGCCCCATGAAACCTTAAGCTTACCAGTCGGTACCACATACCATTTATAGCTAAATACATGCATTAAAATCCAAACATGTGCACAGAGTGGTACATCAACTTCAGAACAGGGGGTGCTCTTGGAGAAGAGGGAGGAGGGAAGGGGCAGAGCCAGGCCTTTAGCTAATCTAGCTGAAGTGGCTAAGAGGAAAACGAAACCAGTCCTAGCCATCTGGAGCACACGGCGCTGTGCTTGGCTGAGAGGTCTAGGTCTCGCTGCTCCTTGTCTGGTACTATCTTTATCTACTGGCACTGTGCTCTGAGTTCACAACACAGCGACTTGCTCTCAAAACCCAGGAAGGTCAGCGAGACGTGAGGAGTGGGCCGCACGTCTTTCTCTAACACAAGCACCGCACTGAACTGATTCCTTCCCTGCACCCTTTTCTTAGGCACTTGTCACCTCCCCTGCCGGCATTCACGGGGACCAGCAGGCGGGGACCGTGGAGACTTCGCCAGTCTGTTCACCACCCTGCTGCTTTGAAGCCCCCACTTCCGGCTTCTTTCTCCCCATGTTATCTGATGTCTGTACTGTAAACCTTTTGGATACTGTTTTATTATTTGAAAATTTTATATATTACACAGACATCTTGAGCATATCTACCTCCCCTCATCCTGGTTCCCCTCAGAATTCCCAATGCTTCTTCCTCCTACGTTCATGTCCTCTTTTAAATAGTTTGATTGATTGATTGATTGATTGATTGATTGATTTTTGACCCACTTAGTCCAATTATTGTTCCCACATGAGCATGGGGCATGGCAATCTGCCAGAGGCCACTGCCAAAAAGAACAGTGGCTCTCCCTCCCCTAGCAGACATCAGTTACCAATAGGTCCTCAGCTATTGAACATATTTTTCATTTCTGTGATGATCGTATTGTCAAATCCCTGACTCTGGTGACCAACACCAACTTCTCTCTCTCTGCTATGCACACAGCCTTCCCCGACTCCATGGGCCACCACGCTCCACCATGCTCTTCAAGTTCCTGATCCTACTGCCTCCATCTGAGCACCGCAGCTCCAGATAAAACAAGCCAGGCACTGCACCGTCCTGGGGGAAACACTGCAGTCCGCCCTTTCCAGCGTGGCTTTCCTGTCCGTGAATAAGCATCACTGCTGACATGTTCAGACTTGCTTTCTAAGTGAGGAACTGGGGAGGCAGATCAATTCGAGATCTTTGCCATCTGCACATGGGAGGCTGTGACAGACATGGATTTAGAGCAAAATCGCTCTATTCTTTCCACTCTTTGCACCTGTGTGTCCCAGGCATCCAGCTGTCTATGAAGTTGCCCCCAGCCTCCTCCAGGTACTCCACTGATGCTGACTGCCAGCACGGGCCTCTGATTCTCCCTCCCTGTTTTGTGTTTGTGGTTGAAAGCCTCAGGTGCCTTGTACTTCACTTCCCTTCTGTTCCACCCAGATTCCTTTTCCAAAAGAAGGCACGTGACAACAGTGCCAAGGATAACAGGGCACACTGCAAATGCTCAGGGGATTGATGTGCTAACATCTTTTATCTTTTCAGTTATTGTCAGAACCGTGCATAGCCAATTAGAGTCTACCAGATCCAGATTTAAATATTCCTGTTAGCTATGTGTTTACTTGGTTCAGGAAGATTGTAGGAGGTGTATTTAACTGTCTAAAGGAAAAAGAAACTTGGATCTGACCAGTCTATCGCTGCATCATGGTGTTAGAAAATGAAGAAGGTAGAAGTTGGGGCTGTGTCATGGTCTTTCAGGAGACAAACTACATCCATAGCACTGTCTTGGTGTTTCTGGTAAAATATATATCTGATCATTTTGGTGACTCAGGCCCCATGGTCTCACCAAGACACAGCATCATGGCAGGGAAACTCTAATATACAGGTCTTTGAGCCTCAGATGTGTGTGTTACAACAGCCCTAGAACTTTAAACAGGTTTTGCTGCACAATAAACCCAACCTCCGAGCTTCACACCAGTGTAAGTCTATGAGTGGGAAGTCACACTCAGCAGAACAGTTATCCCTCTGCTGTGGGTTGGGTTCCTCTGTACATCGCTTGGAGGTATGATTAGCTACAGAGCTGTTCCTGGGAATGAGAATGCCAACTGTAATTATAAGGGTGTGAAGAATAATAGGGGCCAATGGGCCATCTGTCCCTCATCCTCCAGCAAGCTCCCAGAGCTTGTTCATTTGAAGGAGGATTGAAGGAAAAAAAAAAAAAAAAAAAAAAAGCAAGACCCAGAGCTGGAGCGATGACGCAGTGGTGAAGAGAAGAACAAGCGTTGCCCTTGCCAAGGGCCTGAGTTTGTTTTTCAGAACCTACCTCTGGTGACTTCCAACTGCCTGTAACTCCAGCTACAGAGGATTCAAAGCCCTCTTCAGGCCTCTGAGAGCACTAATGTGCACAAACACCCCACAGACACATAATTTTAAAATGAATTCTAAAAAATAAAAGAAAAAAACAAGACCCAGAGCTGGAGCGATGGCTCAGTGGTTGAGCACTGGCTGTTCTTGCAGAGGACTGGGTTCGATGCCCAGCACCCACATGGTAGCTGACAATAATCCATCACTCCAGTTCCAGGGGAGCCAACACTCTCTCCGCCTCTGCAGGCACTGCGCAACACGGGTGCAATCAAACACATGTAGGCAATACACTCATACACATAAAATAAAAATAATAGCACATTAAACAAGAAAACCAAGACCGAATATGCAGGTACATTTCAGGCTCAGCTTATGTCACAAGTGCTGCAAGTGCTGTTGCTCTTCCTGCCAAAATGGGAAGCATGGCCATGTTCAGATTAATGTATAGGAACATCATCAGATGGGAGAGATTTACACAATTTCCACAGACGCACCGAAGATAAGCCTTTATCTTAATTCTGGCCTGCACCCTCAGATGTCCCTTCTCTAGGAGAGGCACAGCACCCTTCCTGGCTCCCAGTGGGACTCCCAATTCACTTGGAACAGTTCTGGAGAGAACTAGGACCTGTCTGCCCTCATTCACTTTGCATGTTCTTTCTTTTGCAACAAAGACTCTTCCCCATTTGCATTCATGACTAAAAGAGAACATTCAAGTGATTCTTTGCAGAACAATGAGGATCTGATTCAAGGTTGCTTTTCTTTGTGATGACTGCCAAGAAATAGCTGATGAGTCTTCTTTCTAAAAGACCAAACAAAAAACCACCTGCAATATCACTATCCCACCCCACTGTAAAAGCGGAAGGACACCATTGCACATACCCAACCTAAACCAGCTGATGCAATGTTTTTAAGAAATAAATAAATAATTAAATGTAAGGAAGAAATTTTATGATGATTACCAGAGAGGGCTTAATCCTCATTTAGTTTTTTTTTTTCTAAACATGTATTTGTGTGTATGTGCATTGGTGCATTGGTGCACAGTGCTACTACATGGGTGTGGAAGACTGAGGGCAACTTTCAGGAATCTACTTCCTTCCTGTGAGCTCCAGCCAAGGATAGAGCTCAGGTGACCAGGCCCAGCAGTAAGCTCCCTAACCCAGTGAGCCATCTCATCAGCCTGGTTTTGGTTTTCTCTCTTCTCTTTCTCTCTCTCTCTCTCTCTCTCTCTCTCTTTCTCTCTCTCTCTCTCTCTCTCTCTAACCATATTTGCCCATGTGGTGGGCAAAATGCTTCCTAGGAAGTCCCATCACCTGCAATAATTATTATGCCCCAGCAACAGAACTGGTTCATAGACCACAACCTTTGGAGCCATCTTGTCTAGCAGACAGAAACCATTAGTATCAGCACCAGAAAAGGTCAACACTTGACAGAAAATGTCACACTGGGCTTGACATATTTCAAAATGAAGCACATTCTCCCAAATTATTAAGCACACCTCCACATCAACCTGACAATGTAAGGATTCATTATCTGCTTGTGGACTTCTTTCTGTTGATGACTAAGACACAAATCTCATTTCAAAGAGAATAAGACAGTTTATTTTGGAGCCAAATATGCATGAACAAGGCCCGGAATCACAGATTTAGCTTACCAAAAAATTCCAGGTTCCAATGTAGTAAGAGTTCCATGAAGTCTTTGTAAGTAATGGAACAAACAAAGCTGTAAACCAAAACACTTTCTAAACACGTTGGTGAAAACACCAGAGAGGGGAGTTAACTGTCAAGTGAGAAAACTCTGTTATAGCCTCAGATGCTATCTGATGGCAGTCTTAGCTTTGGGGTCGGGTGGTGGAACCTAGTGGTCTGCTGAGTTCATACATTCCAAAGGAAAACTGGTGCTCTGTATATTCCAAATGATTTACTGAAAGGTCACAAAGCTGTTAGGTCAGGTACAAAAGAGGGTCATAGATGATTGTCAACAGGGCTAAAAACGGACTGAGATAATTTGGCTATGAACATGCAACCTTCCATCTTCTCCGCAACCACTCAGGTTCTAATCAATCAGCCTTCCAGAAGGGTCAGTTTGATGGTACGGCTTCTTTCTGAGAACTTTCATTAACCTTTCCAAGTCTGGGAGATAATTTCTTTAACAATTTTAATACCCCAACAGGGAAGCCTAAGCACAGTAAAGGGCACAATGAAGACTCACTCTGTTGTGTAGTTAGAAAGTCACTGTAAGAGAAAACAGGTTGAGAGAATAAAGATCTCTGGCCTCACCAGGCATGTTGGCCCCTGCCTTTAATCCCCTCCTCTGGAGGCAGAGGCAGGTGGATCTCTGGGAGACTGAGGCTAGCCTGGTCTACATAATGAGTTCCAGGTCAGCTGAGATTATAGGGAGACCTTTTCTCTGGCGTAGGTTGAGGCTTGACATTTGACATTCTTTTCCTCAGTCACCTGGTAGAGGACCACCCCTCAAGGGGTGGCTTAATTCATACTAAATACATTTTTTAAAATGTTTTATTAGGAGACTAAGAACCCTAAAAGGGGACCCTGTTATCCCCTGTACAGCTCAATGATGAGATCTGTGACTCAGCCATTAGTGACTTTACCCATGGCAACTGGTTCTCACACTGGATAGAAAGTTTTCAAGTAACATTCATCTGCCTATTTAAAGTGAGTAAGTGATATGTGTTGACTGATTTATTATAAGATCAGTGGGTTGATAATAAGTAGCCTAATTATTGGAAGAATGGATAGTAAGTTTAACCACTTCTGACAAAGACAAGGAAGAAGAATTCTCTGCCACAAATATAATCACTTAATTTCATGAATTCCTATGGTCTCAAAGTTGCAAGTAGGTAGGTCTAACCTTAACCCCCTCACAGAGCCACCAGGTACTCAGACAAATATTGCTCCCTCTGTCTCTTTCTCTGTCTCTGTCTCTGGTTTGTTTGTTTTTTGAGAAATGGTTCAGTTCTTGTAGAGGACTCTAAGTTCCAGGGGTTATGATATCCTCTTCTGACCTTTGTGGACATTGCATGACAGGGGTGCAACTTACATGCAGGCAATCCACTCATACACATAAAGTTAAAAAATAAAGTAGTTTTTAAAGAAAGGCATGAGGTAGACAAAGAGAATGGGGTGAGGAAGTTTAGCAAAAACAAAGTATATAGTTTCCTCTTCCATGTGCATCATGGATCTTCTTCAAAAGGATAAGGACTAAATTCTTTGCTCACTCATCCTTTCAGATTTTTGCCTGGATGCCAGTGAAAACTGTGATTTCCGGTTTCAACAGAAATGTCGAGGTCTGTGTCAAAGCCACTGGTGTTTCATTCTGTAATTCTGGGTGCATGATTAAGTAAAGAGGAGCAGTAGAGGATATAACAAATTAGGTCTAAAGTATGAGCAGAAGTTAAGTCAGTGAGAGTCAGGATAGGAAGCAGGGGATTCCAGTTTAGCAAAAACAAAGTATATAGTTTCCTCTTCCATGTGCATCGTGGATCTTCTTCAAAAGGATAAGGACTAAGCTCTTTGCTCACTCATCCTTTCAGATTTTTGCCTGGCTGCCAGTGAAAACTGTGATTTCCGGTTTCAACAGAAATATCGAGGTCTGTGTCAAAGCCACTGGTGTTTCATTCTGTAATTCTGGGTGCATGATTAAGTAAAGAGGAGCAGTAGAGGATATAACAAATTAGGTCTAAAGTATGAGCAGAAGTTAAGTCAGTGAGAGTCAGGATAGGAAGCAGGGGATTCCAGACTATGACAAGACATGCATTAAGAGTCCTCAACAAGTTCAGAGCACTCAAAGATGGTTCTAGAGCACAGTCACCCAGGCTAGGGCATGACAGTGAACCAGTGAAGAGGGTGTCGTAATGATCAAGGTAAGACAATTATTCCTTATCTTAATAGCAGCAGGATGGACTACTGAGCCAGAAGGGAAACAGGATGATTTGCTTTTGGAAGACAGTTTGGCTCCTACAGACAATGCATTGGAAGTGGCCAACATGGGCTGTGGCAACACCAGTTAGAAGGAGCTGCAGGAGTCTAGGTGACAAAGGCCCAGGATGACTACAGTGATGGAGAGAGGGGAGCAAATCAACCTGAAAGCATGATGCTCTGGGGCTGTGAGATGACTCAGTCCACACAGTGCTTGCCAGGAAGTCTTGGGGAACTAGATTTGGCTCCTCAGCACCCATGTGAGGCATGGCAGTGTACACCTATAACCCTGTCTAAGGGTAGGATAGAGACAAGAGTCTGATTGAGCTGGCGAGACTGAGGTTCAGTAGGAGACTCTGTCTCCTAAAATAAGGTGGAGAGAAATTAAGGAAGGTATAGGACTTTGTCCTCTGGTCTTTCTCTACATGCACACACACACACACACACACGTACACACACACAGAGTATGAAGCCTTGAAGATGAAATTGGAGGCAAAGCACAGCACGCAGCTGGTGTATAAGACTAGAAGAAAGATGACAAAACACTGCATCATAAAACCGATTCAGCCAATGACAGGTATTTGGATTGAGGCGGAAATTAGGTCTTTGTGTTCCCTTAACAGTCAGGCCTGTTAACATCTACATGGAACTCCTTCGCAGCCCTTGGCTAGAGTTGAGAAAAGGCTGGCTTTTAGACTGGGATAAACTTCTGCAGAGTCCTGTAGGCCTCTCTTGACTGTCTTACCCTAGTTCTCACCTAACTTGCCTATGCAATTTGACATTTTCTATTAGTCAAAACAGTGTCTCCAAAAGTGGGGACATAAATTTCATAGACATAGAAAAATGAGCAGAGTGTCCATGACGCATAGAACTCGTGAACTCGGAAATCAGTAGTGTTGTAAGGCTGACTCTAGGGAAGAAACGTGCATATAAGTACAGAGAGAGAGAGATTAAACCAAAGGTTGAGGATGAAGCTACACCTTTTAAGGCTGATTGATAGATCTGAACCTCAATGATGAAGAGAGCCATATCTTAAAGCACCTTTAGCACCTTGACAGCCATTACTGCCCACTTCTGTATGCAAACAACCACCCTGTGCCCATCTCTGTATGCGAACAGTCACCCTGGTC
Source organism: Eospalax fontanierii (assembly GCA_035773235.1). NCBI lineage: Eukaryota > Metazoa > Chordata > Mammalia > Rodentia > Spalacidae > Eospalax > Eospalax fontanierii. The sequence goes on from CM069532.1 coordinate 77,075,390, forward strand.
TGCCCTGTTAGGCAAGTCCTTTGGACGGCGGCTTCCAGCCCTAAAGGTAAGAATGTTGCCAGTTGTCATCGAGTCTGGTCTCGGAGGATTCTCCGCCCTGCTCTAACCCATCTACCTGATGTTTTCCATGGATATGCTTGAAAAATGTCTTGATTTATGGTTTTCTTATGTTATTTACAAAGACTTCACAAAACTCTCATGGCATTGGAACATGGAATTTGGAGTTGCCATGGTCACTCATATTTGAATCCAGAGTAAACTACTATTTACCCTCTGTTAAGTTAGAGCTGTGTTTCTTGTGTAGACAATTCTCTATCGACATCCTTTCCTTTATGTGTTCCTGTTGTGTATAAACAACTGCATTTGATGGGAAGATCATTAATTTAGTGAGAGGCAATGATTGATGCATTACAGGTTAATTAAACCTTTAGTTTTACTTTAAAGTCATCTTCCACACAATAAAATCATCATTTATATGTTGGCCCTGCAAGAGCAGCAAGGCTCCTCGGAATCTGGGTCCTAATCAATATCGAATCTTAAGTCTAAGAAAACACTCCCCAAAGAATGACATATTCTACGGTGTTCCTGTTGAGAAAGTGAGAGGTTACCAACAGTTTCTCTTTACTTTTAAGTATCGGGAAGTTGTTTTCTAAGCACAGTCCTGGTGGGATGAGCTTGAACTGACAGTTTTATTACAGTAGAGTTGTTTCTGAAATCCATCCAGATGCTTCTAACTGCTAGCAGTCAAGGTAAATTATTGGGCCATTAGTTCTCTTAATTTTCTAAAAAAAAAAAATCACATTTACAATACATGTTTAAGGAACTCAACTCTTCCATTCTTTCTAATCAGATTCCTACCTATTACTCCCTCTGTGCATTAGGAAATAATGCTTCTCAATTAAGCTGCTTGGCTCGGAGACTGGAAATTGAGGCCTGAAGTTTGACTGAAATTATTACCACCAGCCTCTCTATTTCTCTAAATAATGATTGGTCTAATCTCTGCTTGGTTATTTGTTGTCCAATTTTCCTTTGAGAACAACAGCAAGCCATGGCTATGTTTAAATACAATGAGCAAAGTGAAAATTGATACAATTATCTAGACAATTGGGGCTAAAAGGAAAACAGTAATTGACTAGAAGATAATTCATGCTTTAGCAGACACCGTACAAATGGGCCATTGTTATCAGTCAAATCCATCCTCCTTTTGACTTATTCCATGGATTCCCTAGCCAGAGACTTCATTCTGCATGGCACATGAGTCTCCATCCAAAGTCTCATAGCTAAGGAATGGACTCCAGTGAATCCTTCACCATATGGTCCATGGAGATGTAGTATGACATCCCTGGAGAGATGTAAAGAAACCTCTGTTCATCCCAGAATGGATGGACATTTCCACACAAGCTCAGCTTGGCGAGACAAGGAGTTTATTGGGACGATTAACTCTTGGGCAGCTGCCTCATGAGAAAAGTCTCCTTGGCCCCAACATGAGTGACACATCATGAAAACCGTCACTCAAGTTCCTGGGGCAACTTACCGGCAGTTACACTACTGAAGACTCCCACTGCAGTCAGTTTGTTTACCTCTTCAATCACCTTGTCCTTAAGTAGGGTGATACAAGCCTGTGGCCTCTGGCAGATCTTGCAAAGTAGTTTGAACTTCAGGAGTCCTGTGACCCCCTTGAGTTCTTTGAGTCCAGTGAGCTTCCTGAGTCACATGAATTCCACCCCCATGAGGGAATATTAAAAGGCCCCATCTTAGGGGGGGTCTTGGAGTCATCAGAGCTGCTCTGATGCAGAACAGCTATGGTCATGTGCAATCCAGAAGAAACATGATCTGGGCAGGTGAGTGTAGGGCTTCTAGTGGGCAGTCCCAGGTCTTATCTCCATCCACTCTCACTAGCTTTGGCAGGAAAGCTTCTCTGGGAGCCTCCAGTCTGGCCACTGTCAAGTGGAGATAATGACGCAAACATTCCAGGTGACCGTGAGAGTTGCGTAAACCTCATTGTGGCAGGCACAGCTCCAGTATCGGTGGGCAGCCAGTAAATGCATCTCCGTAGCTATGTTCCTTCTTCCAGGCCCTATGCTGGAGGTTGTCCTTAGGGAGGAAGGATTTGGATGTGTGGTGACGTATCCAAATTCTCCAGGTATTAAGAACACAATGGAATATTGATTTAAAATGTAAATGAGTGTATTCCATCTCATACACCCTGAGCTACATTCTCCCTACAGAGGGCACAGGAGGACAGGGTGTTCTCTCACAGAGACTGCACAGAGAGACTCTCTTGTTTGTCTCTAAATCAGAGAGTCATAATCCCTGGGTTGTAGATAACCCAGACACCTGTCATTTCAAATTGGGTTTCTATTTTATCTTTCAGATCTCATTCTTTGAACAAAATCTGAGTTGAAAGTTGAATATGAGAAACAAATAAAGGTGAGCCTTCACTTAGAGCAAGAGAGAGTTTCCTCTGGGGCATATAAAGTCCTCTCCCAAGGATAACTGCATACTAATCCTTCGATTCTGGGAATACATCACTTTGCAGGAAAAGAGGGATGACATCAGTGAATAAAGGGTCTTGAAATGGGAGATGGGGAAATATTGGCATCTAGTGTAATTGCAGAGCAGCTCTTATAAGTAACAGAGGTGGAGGATAGTCAGCAAAAGAATAGAGAATCTGAAAGAAACAGATGGTGCTAGTCATCAGCCAACACCAAGAAACTCTTGGTGGAAGGAAGGAAAAAGCTAGAACAGTTCCCCGCTCAGGCTTCTCAGAGAAGCACAGTCCGTCTGATCCATTTGGGTCTTTGACTTCCAGAATTAGCAAAATGAATTTCTGTTGTTTTAAGCTGCTAAATATATGATAACACATTACAGCAGCAGTATGACTCTAATACATGCACTCACACATTCCTCTTACCACAGGTAAAGCCATTAAAATAGAAGGGTGATATTCTATTAGATGATACTAGACAAAGGTCACTTGACCCCAGATCCTCTTTAATGGAGCAGTGGGTTGACTGGAGTTAGAGTGAGTCATGCTATCGGACTGACACGTCATTGAAGCCCACACTGTAGCTCAGTTCCACTATCCCATACATAAGGCATTATACACTCTTAGTAATAGAGGCGAGGTGAGTACTTCCTCAGGGAGGCTGCATGCAACTAGAGTCTGCAATCAAACAGCTCTGGAGCTGTATAATACACGGTCTGTAACAGTGATGGCGACTCTGAACTTTGAGCATTGGGTGTTGTTTCAGCTACAAGTTCTCCTGTGGGAATCTTGGAATCAGCATCAACACTACCAGGAACTAGGGATATTTGACAGGTAGCCACTGGAATCTGTCATCTGTTGTACGTCACACCCAGACCTTCATACATGTAGGTCTATATAGGTCTGTGTCCCATTCCCCATCCGAATATCAGTTCTGTCTTAGAGATAGGGCCATGGATACTGTAGGAGTGGGAGGCCAGTGGGTGAATGGACCCTGAGCTTCTTGAGAGGTGTGTGTATGCATGATTCATTGCTAAGTTACAGCACAGCTTCTTATCCCCAGAGGGAAACTGGATTTGTAGCTAATATGCAGGCTGAAAGGAAAAGACGGTATACAGCCTAGTGTTGAGTATGGTATTTGATACACTGAGTTTATCATCTTGCAAAGCAAAATCAGACATGAAGTGTCCTTTATCTGTTTTTGGCTTATGGGAGTGTCAGGGCCAGAGCCTGGCCTTGATAGTGTTTTACATCCCTGTCTCTCGGAGTAAATGAGGTATATCTTGAGAATTGCCATTGTGAAACATCCAGAGTGGATGCAGGCATCATGCAGCTTCACAGAATCAGCTTCTGGGAAATCTGTTGCCAACATCCCATATTCAGACAAACCATCTTTGCTGATTCATGGAGAGCTTTCAAACCTGAGGCTGTTGTTGTTCTTCTTCTCAGTAAACAGTTCTGCCTCGAGCTGGCATGGAACTTATGGTGTTCTCCATGGTAAGTGAGGCTGCCTCTCCTGGTGATCCAGCCCTTTGCAGTTACATGGTTTAAAACATTCACTCTGTAGCTGCATTGTAGAGACAGCTTTAGTGTTGCCCTTTGGCTTTGGAGAGTTAGAAAAACAGGTTTGAAGCCAGTTGAGGCACAGAGGGGCAGGTATTAATGACCTACTCCAGCTAGATTCTGGGCTAAGCCTCACACACTCAAGAATTCCTTGGAATCTCTAGCAATCAAGGTGAGTAGATATGGTTTTACCCACATGAGAAGACGAAGAACCAAGGGACATAGAGAATTACCCAGTGCCTTTGGGCACAAAGGGAGAAACTGAAACTCTGTCCACAGAGCTTGGAATATGACAGCTACAACCAGCAAAGAAATGGGTGAGAAGACAGTTTCCTCCAACAGGTTATGCCTCCCTCTATTTCATACACACACACACACACACACACACACACACACACACACACATACAAACTGGGGGAAGGGGGTGAGCATGTGTGTGTGTGTGTGTGAGAGAGAGAGAGAAAGAGAGAGAGAGAGAGAGAGAGAGAATAGAAAAAGCTCAGAGAGACAGTGGGAGGGAAGAAAGAAAAAGGTGAAAGTGAAAGGATAGAGACAGGGAGAGGGAGGACAGAGGGCTGAATGGAAGGAGGAAGGAGAAAGAGTAAAGAAAGGAAGGGAGGGAAGAGGTAAGACAGGGAAGGAAAGAAGGAAAATAGGAGGAGGGAGGGAGGGAGGGAGAGAGAGAGGGATGGAGAGAGGGAAGGAGGGAGAAGGGGAGGAAGAGAGGGAGGGAGAGGGAGGGAAAGAGGGAGGGAGGGAGGGACAGAGGGAGAGAGGGAGGGAGGGAGGGAGGGAGAGAGGGAGGGAGGGAGGGAGGGAGGAACTAGGAAAGAGAGAAGGGAAGGAAAGGGACACCCACGTACAAAATTACGTTCAAACCCTGGCTGTGTGGTTGGTTAACAATAACCATAGTAGTTTTAATTCTACCACTTCTGTATGCATTGGCTGTTCTCCATTATCCGGTGTTTATTGTGACAAATGGATGCATTCTTTATAAACAATGCTTTTACAGCGCCTGGAACATAAGAATGTCTCAAAGTACTCTAGTTATTTCTGCAATAAAGGAAAGTGTCCCCCACAGGGATACTGTGATGATATGCAATCACTCTATCCTGCAGTGATGAAGAGACTCTGATCCCCATGGCTATGAGTCAGGCCATGAGGCAGATTTATTTCCTTGGGGAAGGTGTAGTTTTTATCAAATTCAGAGCACATGAGCACTGAGTTAGATGGGTATAAAGGGACATACCTGCACATACATCCAAGCACACAATGTTTCTGATTTATTTAAGCCATTCTGAACATAATACATATTCATTAAAAAGACTTAGAAACTGTACCAAACAAGGAAATAATATTCTCATCTGTCAACCAAAGAATACAACTAACATTTTAATATTTTGCTTTAGAATTTGCTTTTCCGTTCTATGGATTTTTAACAAGAAATTTTGAAATTTGCTTTTTGACCCTAAAGTGGCATAACACTATTTAAGACTTTTTGTTATTTTAATATTCTTATATTTGACTGTTATGTATTTTGTTCATTTTGTGAGATAAACAACATGTCTACCTTTGTTAGACTCATGAGCATAATTGCTACTGAAAATCACATCTTGTATATTTGCTTTGTGTAGTTAATATTCATTAACTTGCTTCATCTTTAAATTTTCTCAGTAATGATAGTGCAGACACTTTAGTGCTTCATTTTTCTTTCAAAATTCAGGAAACCCTTTGCATTTTCTCAGCACTTTAATAGTTTTTCAAGTAGTCTTATTCTGTTCCAGTGCTTGAGAAAGATTCATGACTGTTACAACACACCAGGCTCTGTGGTACAGGAAACAAGTGGATGGAGAAGGTTGCTGGCCTCCTGGATCGTTTTAGATTGTAGAGACTCCTCAGGTCATCTCCTCGGCCCTTTCATTCCCAAGGGGCTGCAGATACTGACTGCCATTGTCATTTTAGGTAAAATGGGCTCAGAGTCTCATGTCATGACTTGTGGCAAAATAATACTACAACTTGTTCTGGGCATAACCCGGTGTATTTTCTTACCGTCTACCCTTCCAGGTCCTGCTCTATACAAGGGAACTGATGTCCTGGATCCAGCCAACAGTTTTTTTTTTTTAACGTGAGCCCTTTGATTCCACTGGCCTTAGGGCTCCTTTAAAGCCTAGACTTCATCCCAGCATCTCCACAACCCTGCCCTCAGCTCTACAGACAGCACTCAGAAAGTGCGTGCTGGAAATTTCAGTGATCCTGTCTTCCTTTCTTCTTTCCAGTGCCAGCCATAATAGGGTATTTACCACACTGTCAGCAAACGGCAGTGCTTACATTCAGCTGGCTATCGCTCTTGCTCCAAACCCTTCTAAATGTTTGCTATCAGCACAGAAAGTGTCCCAGAGAGCCGACGCCCCAGAGCATTCTCAGCCTCAAACCCAGCGTCCTTGGTGGTGGGCAGTGTCTCCCCAGGAGAAACCATCCATCCCAGAGGCTGCAGGGAGAAGGAATGGGGCCTGGTCAGAATAAAATGGGATCTTTTCCATCTGGGCGTGAAATAGGGTTCGCTCTGTGGTTAATGAGAACAGCCTGTTTCCAATTTGACTAATGCCTTCCATTAGAGTTCCTGCATGGCCCAGCAGAGAGGCAAGCCTGGACCTTTGCTGTCACTTCTTAAAAGCCAGGAACTGCTTTATCATTCAGAGCTTTCCTTTGTTCCTGTCCCACAATTCTAAGACAAGATTTATTGAGGAAGATCTGAAAAGAGCTTCTCCGTTTCTGGTGAGCTGGTGACCTTGAGCAAGATTCTCTACTCCTCTGGTCTTCATTGTAGTCGCCAGCAAAAGGGATGTGATCAGCCCAGCCCACTTCCCAAGTTCAGCATCCCCACCAGATTTTGAACAACAAGCGCCAATGACCATTGCAATCTGTAGAGCCCTTAATATGTGCCCAACACTTGACAGGGCATTTTTATTTTCTAGGCATCCTTGACTCTTCAGAATAGTCCTGCAAGATGTGGTAGCTGGAATCATGATCCCCAAAGATGGCTCTGTCTTAATCCCTAGACCTTCAGATACCGAGGTTTGCAAAGGGAGATGAGGTGTTAAGCATGGCGGTCACTGCTGCTCAGTGTCACAAGGAATTAGGTTGGAGAGAGAGATCTGACAGGAGTTGGAAGGGGGAGGGGTTAAATATGATCAATCTGACTTTAAAGATTGTAGAAGCAACCATAAACCACAAGTGGCAACTTCCCAAAGTTGGAAAAATTCTTCCACAGACTTGTTTTTATTTACCGATTTTGTTCTTTATGTGTGTGTACCTATCTGTGTGACACATATACATGGAGGTCAGAAGATGATCTGTTAGAACTGGAGTTCCAAACAATTGTGAACTGCTTGACAAAGGTACTAGAAATTGAACTCTGGTCTCTGCAAGAGCAGCAAGTGCTGTTACCCAAGAGCCCATCTCTCTAGATCCTGGGAAAATCCTATTAAGTAAGGGAGAGGGGCTTCTTCCACAGCCTTTAGGAAGAACTCATTCCCACCCACACAGGCTGACATCAGCCCAATGAGACCTACCCACAACTCCTAACTTACAGAAATGTGTGCTACCAATAGTGTGCTGGGGCCCAGAGAGCATTTTTTTTCCTTTCTTTCTGTTTAAAACACATGAGGGAACTATGAATCAGGGAAAGTTATCATCCTACCAGGTGTATTTATGTCTACCATAATAACTAATAACGCCTAATCTGTCTTGAAACTGTGGCCCAACTGATTGTTCAGAACATGCTTTAGGACTGGGTTAAGTCACAATTTGAGGAATCTATGTCTAGATATATCCTACCCCTCTGTAGAGTCCAGTGTCTGCTCTCAACATGCAGAGGAATCCTAGCCCTCATCTCTCTAACCTACACTACGAAGTGGGCTTCTCCTTTCTAGGTCTCAATGAATGGCTGTAATGGAATGGTAGATGCTTTCCTAATGCTGCCCAACACCTTTCTACTAACCTAGAGCCTTAATACAACACACATCTGTAATCTTCTACAACATGTGTGTGTTGTCTTATGGCCCCAGGGGTCAGGTCAGGAAGAGAAGCTCAGGGTCCCTGAGTCCAAGCTCCTTCATTCACTTGGCTCCCTCCCCATCCGGAAGGGTTCCTTTCCTGACTCCTGTAAAGTGCTGGGAGAGTTCATCTCCTTGTAGCATCTTCAGGCTGATGAGAAGTTATGACCTTCCTTGTTCCTTCCCTTCCTACCCCTCCTGGATTCCTGGACTTAGTCCTTCTGAGACCTTCCTTTCTCTCACTGCCTCCCTTCCCACCTCCTGATCTCAATGCTTCTGATCATATCTGCCAGCTTGCTTCCTTCCCAATTGTCTGTTCTTCAAGAACCAGCTTCTCTGAGATCCAGTCTTCTCTAGTTGGCACAAACTGGGGATAATGTGTATCTAGCTAACCTATTCAAGATGTCCGATTACATCTCTCCTCTAGTCTTCTTCCCTCCAGCCTCCCCCCGTGACTTGTCTTGTTCTCCCTACCTTTCATTCTAGGCCCTGTCTGTCTGCCTCCCTCATGCTTGGTTGGGAAGGGAGGAAGGAGTTTTGAATATTCTCCTGAAGGATGTTTCTGACTCTTCTACAGAATAACCTTAAGCCTGTGATCAGTCTGGCTCTGACAGCCCCAGTGCCTCTTTTGTGTTCTTTCTACACCCACTATTATGTGAAATTGTCTGACTTAATCCCTCAATTACTTGTTCCCACTCGCATGTAAATTCTTGGGACAAAGACTTTGCCAGGTATGCATGGCTCTACCCAGTGTACAAAGAATTCTGTTCACAAGCAGCAGCTGCTCCCCAAGTGTTCAAAAGGTTCATTGATGGTGAATATATGAATAGCTGGATGGATGACTCACTCAACAGATGTTCAGATGGAAAGGCTGTGAATTAACTGAAACCATGTCAAGTGACTGCAACATGCGATGCAGCAGTAAAGATGAAAAGGGTCCACAGAGGAGATCCAGATTGGAATCCTGTTAGCTTAGGATAGGCTGTGTTCCCATTTCCTGATCATAAAGGGATTCCCGCCTCCAGAGTACCTTAAAGACAGCAGATGGTTACTAGAACCAGGCAGCACTGAAATGCTCCTCAAGGGCCACAGTCCTGAGTGACGCTGTCAAATGAGCCCAGCCTCTCAGTGCAGCAAAATGCTTGCAGATGAAACCTTGGGTAACCACCCACCTGATCCAAAACAAATCCAACAGGACCAGAGACAGACTTGCATCCCTTCATAGAAATGGAGGTTTCAGGGGTCAGAGGTAACCCCGGGCAATGCTAATAGACCACTAATTTGCTTCAGGGCCAAATTAATCCAAGACATAACAGGGAGAGAGATATATAATTTTTTCATTTTACAAGTTAAGGAACAAATGGATTTCCTATTCATTATTCACTGATGTTTGAAGTTTAATGAATAGCTTAGGGACAATCATTAATTATTGTTCTTTATAGAAAGTGAGGGCCAGCCATAGTCAATGTTCATCAAGTATGGAAATATCAGTTTATTATACATAATGAATTTTACCTATTACGTTAACTATCTTGAGTTTATCAGCTTTAAATTTTTAATGAACACAGTGATGAGTCACCAAGCACGGACTCTTCACGCTCCTTGGGTTTGATTCCTTTGAGACAAAACTGGAGAGAAGAGCAGAGTCCACGTCTCCTTTTTGTCTGTGTTGATCTAAATAACGGGTCTTTAAAAACCATTCTTCCCAACAAAACTAACCTTTCCTTTCATGCTTGTCCACTTTTCCACTTGTTTCTTCTGCTGCTGGGAAATGAATGCTTTTCCATCCTTTTTGTCCAGATTGGGGATTCGTGGATCTTGTGTTTCATAATGAGCAGCCAAAAGGAAGACCATGTGAAACTATTCCTTTAAGATAACTTAATCTGAAAGAATAGTGACCCTATTCAGAAGCCATTACCCATTCTGCTACCTACAGCTCCCCGCCCACTTTAAAGAGGATAAACCTCACAGTCCTTTCAAGAGAAGAAACAAGAGATTGATGTTATCTTGTCATACAATTACAGTCAGCATCACATTAAATTTTTGCCTTATAAAGGAGCCTAAGTATGCGAGTGGCAGAGACAGGAAGTAGTCTTTGTTTTTTTCAGTTAACAATCTCCTCTCAAACTGGACAGTGATTTCTCTGAACAGCTAAGCCAGATTCCACAATGTTTACTGCAGACACCAGGTTTAAGTTCCTGAGACTCATCCTGCTCATGTCCACACACCTGACCCATACTTGAGTCAAGCTCTGCACCTGTCATTGCCTCTGCAAGCTAACTGGTGCTTAACTAGGCACGTTCTTGCCTCCTCTCCATAGCATCTGATTTGGGCAGAGAGATCCAGAGACTATTGTTGTAAGGTGAGGCTGATGGGCTGATAACAGTGGACATTGGTTTCTCTATGCCCCTTGGCAAGGCCGTGTCTCCTGCAATCCCTTCACTGCCTGACCCTCAGGACTCACTTCTTTCCCTTGCTGTCATCACCTGTCAGCACAAAGTGTGGATACTGGACCAGCCTGTGAGTCACAACCTCAAACCACCATAATGGCCTTTGTGTAAGAATCAGTCACCAGTTCCTTTCAAGGGGTGACAGGAATTTCCCCACACCCTTCGTGTAATAGCTGATCTTGCAACTAGCCTTGGTCAATAGAATGTGGTAGAAATACACGATACTTCAGAATCCGGACTCAAAGAGACTGACAAAATCCTGCTCACTCTTAGCGTTTGCCTCAGTCCATTTTGTATTGCCTGAACCAAAAGCCAGTATTTACACAGAGATGAATGGGTCATGCTGCCTGGCCTTGGGATGTTCAGACTCCAGTTCCATCTGACTCACATGTGTGCACTGAGTTTCCGGGTTCCAACAAGACCAAGCCTGAGCATCCCTTCATGCCATCCATGGAGGTGCTGCCAGTCACAGGGAGACCTTGAATTTGAAGTCCAGCAACATGAGCTTGCCCAGGCAGAGGCCTCCTTTCTCTGGAGCTCAGTCTTGGAATAGCTCAGTCTGCCCAGCTCCATGGCATGCCTGAATAAGACGCAGACTGGATGGAGGGTGGTTTCCACTGAATTTGCACCTGACCTATTTATTGATTCTTCCTCATAGGGCCACTCAAGACATCACTTTTGGAACCAGAAAGAATAATCAGTGGGTGAAAAGGACAGGTGGCAGAGATGAAACGGACTCATTCAGGGACCAAATGGCAGATTACTGGTTATCTCTATGGCTGTGCTTCCCCACGGAAGGTAAGATAGGGAATGCTTACATGAGCACAGGAGTCATCAAGCACTCCTTTCCCTTGAGCAGGGTAGAACAAAGGTTTTAGTGAACAGGTCACATCTGAAAAAAGGAATAAATAAAAGGCTTGACACTCAAATGGTTGCTAGGTAGCCTGGAGATGCTGGAAATTAATGTACTAAGATCGGAAGGCCAATCTTTCTTAATATTACTTATTTCCGTCCTCACAGGGTTGTGACTCTGGGGGATGTCATGTCAGTGTTAATAATAATTACAAACTATCATCTTTTAGGAAAAGGTTAGAAATTAGTAGATTTTAAAATCCTGTTTCAAAATGTTTCCTTCATTAAGCTACATAAAATCTCCCTGACTGGTGTCCAATGCCTTCACTCAATTTAAGAACAAACTTGCTTCCACTAAGAACAATGTACTGGGCATAGGACTGGGTATTTTAAATGGGGCTATATTTACTTCATGCTCACCAAACCCTATTAGTAGAGACCGGTAACTCATTTACAGATGATGAAACCCAGGCTCCAGAAACAAATCGACTTATACGAGGTCAGAGTCAAGGTTGGATGACCATTTCCTTGATGTGCTGTTCAGTGCCGCACATCTGTGAGACATCTCTCTCCCTGACTTTGATAGTCAGGCTTTGCCCTAGACATGATCTCTTTAGTCTCAGTCCCTGAAGTGTGATGTTTGATCAGGCACATACAATTGGCAGGGTATGAGCTTGGCACATTACTGAATTATTTAATTTTCATAACCATGCAAGGTAGATTCCAGTAGCCTATTGTCCAAATAAAGACACAGTCTCAGGGAGATGAAATCAATTTTCTAAGTTTCTACGTTTATCTAGACCCTGGATCTTTAAAGAATAGGACTGCCTGACTCCAGGGTGAATCCAGATTCAGCCACTTTGCCATGGTCATGCCTCTAGGTCAGAGATCACATCCTAACCGCATCACCCTTTCTGAGCACAGTGAGCTGTGACAGCTTAAACTAAGCAAAGGTCCTTCAAAATCCTCTGTGCCTCTGTCATTCCTGCTACTCACAACTCTGCCTGTCTTTCACCCTCCCTGTCCAGTTCACCAGCCAGTTCTGTCAAGTCTCCCATTAAAATGTCTCAATTCTGACCTCCTCCACCACCACCATGTTAGAGAGAACGAGCACCATTTGCATCTGGGTTAAGACTCTGACCTCCTTCCTGGTGTCCTTGTTCTGATTCTCAGCTCTCTGTTGTCAGTGGGCAGGGGCATCGAACTGGTAACTCCCATGTCATATCAAATAAAGAACCCTCAGATCCTTCCCAACGGCATCTGAGTTGTAGCTATGATACCCACATTCACAAGCAACCCTCAGCCATGTTTTCTTTCAAAGTAAATCATCACATTTTTTGTATTTCAACCATTTTGCACAAATTCAATACTATCACGTTAAGCCTGACTTGTAAAAATGCTTTTATTTTTATGTTTTTTTTTATATTTATTGAACTTTTTTGTATTTCACAGGGAACATCTCAATCATCTCTATACCCACTTCCCCCTCTAGTATCTCCCACAGCCCCCCCCCCAACCGGAATTCATACATTCTGTCATCTGTGTCAAGGCCCATCATGTCAAGCTAGTGTTCCTAGATGTCCCTCAGTGAAAGTTCATCCACTAGAGTCTAGTCAGCTCATCCAGAGTCCCTCCCCATAAGATCAGCTCTTCTTCACACAGCAGTAATCACCTGCCAAAAATTCTTTAACTAATATTGGAATTTGTTGCCCATTTCCACAGTCCAGTCCTGGGGTTTGGTTTGTTTGAGTTTGCGTGGTCTTGTGCATGCTGACACATTGCTGCAGGTTCATATGAGCAGGATCCCAGGAGCCTGTAAGACTCTATTCCCATGTGGTCATGTACCTCCTCCTTGGCTCTTATACTCCTTCCACACCCTCTTCTGCAGTGGTCCCTGAACCCTGGGTGCATGGAACTTCATATAGGAGGAGTCCTGCCCTGTGCTCTGTAGCCTCCTAATCTCCATGCTTTGACCATTTGTGACCTTTGGTGTTCCTGGACTTCTGGTGCATGAGGTTGCATCATAGATGTTCCATTCAGGCTTGGTCAATTCACAGAAAATGTCTGTGTATGGCCAGTTGTGGAACTCTGTAATAATCTCTATCTGTTGAAAAAGAAGCTTCTTTTGAATGATTAATAGTGACGGGATACTTGTTTATAAATATAAGGATCCATATTTTGCACATAGTAAGAAATTACATTTGTCTAGGGATGTGACAGCCTTGGGGTTTTCCCTAAGATCTATGACCTCTCCAGCTATGTGTATTTGGTTATATTTACAGTACCACACATGAATTTCCTCCCATTGAGTGGGCTTTAAGTCCAATTAGGTAGCTGTTGATCACCCCCAAGATGAAAGTGACACTACTGCACCAATGTTATTTGCTGTACTGGTCATTGATGTGGTTATTAGGTCTTAAAGCTGGGGTTGGACCATTGATTGATGTTCTCCCTTAGCAGCTTGCGTAGTTCTCTCCAAAGCTATCAGAGCTAACCTTCAGGGAAGGTGGCTTATAGGTCAGTACCAGTTCCACTGCTCCAACTCCTATGGCTTAAGTATGTCCTGTCTTCAGGAATAGACTCTTGTTTAAGTTCTGGGAAGCAATCAATAGCTGTGGCAATAGCCTGTGTAATTTGGGGGTCTACCCTGGCCAACAACTCAAAGAAAGGTTTCTCCTGCCTGGCACTATTTCTTGTTATGTAACCTTCAGCTACACATGGACTCCTGTAGAGATACTATATGTGGAATTTGCAATAGGCTTTTTTGGACAGATATGATTCCCTCTGTTTTTACCAGCTAGGCATGATTTATCTCTACAAATGCATCACTGTGAAAATTTGGAACATTACAACTTTACCTCCATTCTCCCCATGATTCTGAGCAGCAAGTGATTTTAAGAATGTGTGTATCATATTATAGCAGAACAAATAGGACACACGTTATTTAGTCTCATTCACCTCTTTATAAGCTTACGGATAGGGATAATATAAACCACAGTCTTGGAGTTGCAAAGTTTATGACACTTTGGAGTCATAGACCTTGTGTCACCAAGTTTGATCGGAGAGTTAAGACAACAGAAAGAAGTCGATGGTGCACAGTGAGGAAGTTGGAATTGAATTTAGCACTTTACCATTAAGCCAGTCACACACTACACATAGGTTGTTCCCACGACCACCACAATAGCTCTTCAGACTAACAGTTGGAGATAAAAAGGGGCAGAACAAGGAGAGATGGAACTTATGAGGATGAACTGGAATCCACAAGGACACCCCACCCAAGCCCAATGATTCAGTGACTAGCAGGAGAACTAGTCTGGAAGCCATGCATATATCTGGGCTAAGAGTCATGAGCGGAAGAAGATGGTCCCGTGGGGACTGAACGAGTCACTGCCTGTTCTGTCTCTAGACGATCTGTGGCAGTATGAGCAGTTGCCATGGAGCTAGGAGCCCATAGCAATGCTTAGAGCACAGAAACAGCCTCTACTTCATTCTTTCCTCATTGTTAGCACCAGGTAAAAGCCAAGTAGAGAGTTGAATTCTGGTAAATATGGCTCCTGGATGTCAAGCTGACCCACTGCAAATCTCTACAGAGCCTTCTGGGAATGAAGAAACTTCTCCCGCCATGGCGGAATCCACTAAACGCAAAGCTGTGTTCAAAGGACTCACAGGCTTGCAGACTCCAGGACAAGGGGTTCCAAAGACAAAATGACTCAGATTTCAGAACAGAAAAGCTATTTGGTTAAATTTATTCTTAAAAACATTCTAATATTATTGTAAATAGGATTATTTTCAGATAAATTTTTTTGTTCCTGTAAAGAACACTGAGGATGTTTATGATGATGTTTGGATCTTGAATGTTTGACATAAGTGGGAAGATATCCTGTACTGATAGACTGGAAGAGTTATTAACCGTGAAAAGTTCTGTGTTATCTCAAGTGATCCACAGATTCAGTATAATCCCAATCATTGGGATTATTCTTCGCTGTCAACTTTTCACACCTGGGAAGAAGGAAACTTGACCTGTGGGAAAGTCTGTTGGCATTTTCTTCACTGATAATTGATGCAGGAGGGTCCAGTCTACTGGGGATGGCACCAGTCTTAGACAGATGGGCCTGGACTTTATGAAAACACACCTAAGCTTGAGCCATGGAGCAAGCCACTCAGTGTTTCTCCACACTTTCCATGTCAAGTTCCTGCCATCAATTCCTTCCTTAGTTTCCCTTAATAATGGATTATAACCTATGAGCTGAAATGAATCCTCTCCTTCCCAAGAGACTTTTGGTCAGAGTTTTTGATTACAGCAATGAAAAGCAGAATAGAAAACAATATTAATGACTTTTCATAGAAATAGGTGTTCCTAAACTTCATATGGAACAATGAATTAATTAATCTGGGTAGCTGGTAAAATCATGAGCAAAATCTACTACAAAGTGTTAATAATGTATCCTAAGAAAAAAAAAACCAGAACCTGGCTCATTTGTTAATTAATTTTAATGCAGATGCAATTATGTAAAATAAAACGAAAGTAAATTATGAAAAAAAAATCTACTATGAATCTCTGGTTATCAGAAACACATGGTTGTAACACAAAACAGAGTCTAGAAGTCATAATCCTAGAGAAAACCATACCTTTGCTCCATCCCTAGACAAATGTCATTTCTTACTGTATGCTAATTATGGATCCGTATATTTATAGACAAGTATACCATTCACCACTCATCAAAAGAAGCTTCTTTTTGCAACAGATGGAAACTATGACCTAGTTCCACAACTGGTCACACACAGAGTATAAGTGTCTGAGAGATGCCCAACCCTAAGTGACACATCCACAATGGAACCTCTACACCTACGACCCACAGAACCTAGTAGAATGGGGTGGAGTGAATACTAATACCCCTCAACTCTCCTCAGTGAAGCTTCCTCATGTAACACAGTGTGATGCATGCACAAGGCCACAACTGGCCAAAGTGCAGAGAATAAGAGACTGCAGAGAGTGTGTCCCTGGACAGGACTCCTGTGTTAAACTTCACCCACCCATGGTTTAGGAACCATTTCAAGGGAGGGAGCAGAAAGATTATAAGAGCCACGGTAGGTGCATGAACATAATGAAACAGGCATTCAGACTTCAAGGAACTTTCTTATATTACCATGCAACAATGATGTCAGCACAAACAAGACCCATGAGACTCAAACAAAAACCCAGCATAGACCTAGGGAAATAGGCAGCAGGTCCCAACCTTAGCCAAAGAACTATTAACAGCTGATCACTTCTGGGTAATGGAGAGTTGATCTTCTTTAAGGGAGTGATTCTAGATAGGCTAGCACAACTCCAATAGATAAAGTTGCACTGAGCCATCTGGGTCCACTAACTTGACTCCACAGGCCTTGACATCTGAAAGGATGCATGAAATCCATTGGGGCAGGGGGTATGAAGATGATTAAGATGTTCTATATGAAATGCACAAAAATTCAATTTAAAATATACATTAAAGAAGACAGACCCCAGAGATTAATGAATGGCATTTTACATCCATAGACTTTTGGCACAGAAGAAATATCATAACAGTGAAAGGATGCCCCTTCAAGAAATGGTACTGAGAAAACTGGATGTTCGCACAAAATATTGAAAGTGAATCCGTATGGTACCCCACAGGGAAAAGTCAACTCAAAATGAACCAAAGACACTGAACGTAAAGCCTAAAACCATAAAACTCCTAGAAGGAAATATAAAACCTGTGTTTATCAATAAATAGATATGAATTTTATGTTTTATTATTTTTAAACTTATGCAGTATTTAAATTGGAAGACTCTCAGACCCTTCAGAAAACATCTGCTAATTTTCATCTCCAGTTCCCAGTGATAAAAAAATACTGTCTTAAAACCTAGATGTTATAATCTAGGCTCCAACATAAGAACTCAAGGAAACACAAATACTCTTCCAAGGAGTGGTGAGCATACTTTACCAGAAGGCAGCCATCCAGGTGGGATAGAATATGCTCAATTTTTCTTTATCACACCTGAAATTACAAATTACAAATATCATGTACAAAACTTATGTAACCTGCCATCCTATTTCAAGTATATTCAGGTGTAGATTCTGTTTGTTTCTGAGAATAGCTTTGTCATTCTCTGAGACTGAGATATACTTGTAGAGAGTGAGATATACTTGTAGAACACCTGACCTCACCTAACCATGCAGATTCAGTGTACCATGAGTACCTGAAAAACACCAGGGGGAGGTTGGTTCTCATCTTCTTCATACCACCACCATCATCATCACCACCGCCATCATCATCATCATCATCACCATCATCATCATCACCCTCATCCAAATAAACACATTTTCTCTATTAGCTGGATCTTTCTGACTAACATAACTAGCAAGTTACAATGACTGAAAATTCTCTGAAAAGTTGCATATAAGGTCTGAAGTTGACGTCCCAGTATTCACCATAAATGATAAGGTGATTTCTTGATGAGGATGTTCTTGGTCTGCCTGAGGCACCAGTGAGTAGTTTCCACCACCAGGAGGAAGTGGAAGTGTGTTCAAGATGCCATTCAGCACAGAGTGGCATCTGGGCAGCACACTGGGCCCCTAGACTTGTTCCCACTCTGTCACTCATCAAAACGCAAATTACATGCTTCCAACACATGATGGCACAGAACACACATTACCATTCCAAAGGGAGGACAGAGGAAATACTGAGGAAATACTGAACCAAAACAAGAGAGAAAACAAGTGAGGCAAACACCAAATCCTGCAGCTCCATGACCAGTGTCTGGAACTGTACTTCCAGGGGCTTTAGATGGCTCAGTTCCTTCGGCTTTGATGCCTGCAGCATACATTTCTTTAGGGGGCTGGTTCCATCTCCTGTACACAGTTCTCCTTGGCAGAGCTAATGGCTCTGGCTTCTCTAACATCTTGGATCTCCAATGCAAGCCAGGCTTGATCTTCACAGTTTTATGCAATGGCCTCTCCAGACCTCTTGGCCTCCCAGGGACTCCCCTGGCCTCAAAGCTCTCTGAAACACTGAAGAAAGAATCAATAACCTCTTTCATATCTCTAAAGTCAGCACCTTGTGAATGACACTGCCAATTTAGGCTGCCAGTTTGGGATGGACCTTGGGTCTCCCAGATCACATCTGCAGCTGGTTTGTATGGTGTGATTGTCTGGGAGCAGAAAACCACCTTAGGCCTTTTCAGTTCATAAGTTGGAAATGTAGTTGGGTGAGGTTTTGCCCTGAGGGCATTTTTCCAATTGTTCAGTAGAACAGGAGGCCTCTCCTTAAGGGCTCTTAACAAATAGCCTCTCTTCCAGCATACACCTTGTCTTTACAACATTAAGCTTTCTAGCCCTCTTTTTCTCTCCAACCCCTGAATTTGGTAAATCTTTCTGGCCCACTTGTTCTTTTGCATTGTAGAGCTTCATAATATTCACCATTAGTAACCATTCCACAGATTCAACATTAGGATGCCTTAAATTTTCCTACACCAAAGAAATTAGTTCATTACTTTTTAATTTAGCATCAGGCAAGGTCTTATGTCAGGAACAGACAGAAACTAGATTCTTTTCCAAAGAATGCCATTTAAGTTCTTATTTCCTTATCAAGCTTCATTGCTTTTAGCAGTACGTTCTTCCATGTTCCTATTTCAACAACCAGTTAAGTTTGGCTTACAGAATCCAACCACTTTTCTAGTCCAAAGTTTCAAAGTCTTTCACATTCATCTGAAAAACAACATGGCCAGGTTCTTCGTAGCAACACCCCACTCTCAGTACCAACTTCTGTATTACTCAGCTTTCTGTAGCTGTGATAAAACACAATGACCAAGGCAATTTATAGAAGGAAGCATTTACTTGACTTACAGTACCAGAGGGATAAGTGTCCATCATACAAGGGAAGCATGTAAGGAGCCACCTGGAGCAGAAAGCTGAGTGCTCACATCGCCAAACATGCACAGGAAACAGAGCAAGCTAGAAAGTGAGGCAAGGTCATGACATCTTACAGCCCATCCCCAGTGGCATGATTCTCCAGCAAGGCCATATTTTCTGATCTGTGCAAACCAACAACTGTGATCAAGTATTCAAATATTTGGATCCTAAGGGGGACATTCTCACCCAAACCATTATAAATGCAGTGGGATGGTGTGCAGAAGACAGGATGTTCTGACTGTGCCCCCTTCCAGAATCTCCAGGGAATGCCCAGTGAAATCAGGGTGTGCTGGACCCAGTGGAAACCATCCTATCATTCCTTTGTATATGGGGCCATTCAGGAAGAATGCACAAAAACAGGTAAAGGTAGGTCATGGTAGGAATACATGTGTAAAGGCAGGTGTAGATAAGTGTGGGCAGGTGTAGACCAGTGAGGATAGCTGTAGTAGGTGTAGTAGGTAGGTATAAGGAGATATAAACAGGTATAATGGCATGGAGAAATTATAGGCAGATGAAGGCATATGTAGGCAGGAGGACAGTGCATGAAAGTGTAGGCTAGTGTACGAAGATCCAGGGCAGAGAACAGAGATGTTCCACCTTTTCACTGACACTGTTTCCATGAATGTATTGTGTGAACAAATAGAGAGAAATTCTGATTAATTTCAAATTATAGGATTTCTTGAAGCAACTGATACACGTAGAAATGTTCCAACTGTTTTTACAGCTTGAAAAAAAAGAGATAATGCTACTTCATTCTGGGTGTTCGCAGGACAGTCATCAAAATAGAAAATACATGTAGCACTAGAAAAAATATATTACATGGAGTCCCAAAAATAGGAATAGTGGAAAAAATGTCATAAATGTTATTAACCTACAGATGAGTAGCAACATCATCCTGTTTTAGACTTCTTTGCCATCTAGACATGAAAAGAGATAGTCTATTAATCCTTGGATCCAAGAGGAAATAAACATGAAAACAGAAAATTATTTCTAGAAGAAAATAATCTTGAGCAATCTAAACATTAAAGCTTGTGAGATCCATCAAAGCTGTTCTCAGAGGAGCCTCCACAGCTTCAAATTAGAATGTTGGCTACTAAAAAGTTAAGATTCACCTGTGGAAAGCTAGAGCTAAAATACATTTAAAAATTCATACCATAGGAAATCACTAGCTATTTTCATGAAAACCAAAAGTGAGAGAAATCATAAGAGAAACTATCTTAAAACAAATGCCTAAAACAAAATAACCATTGGAAGAAGGACACATGAAAAACATCACAAGAGATGCCTTTGTAACTTAGGAAATACATGTGACATGTACTAGACTCCTAGATAAATATAATTAATAAAAAGCAAATATGAAATGAAAAGGCATTCCTTAGCCTAAAAGGCAGAAAGACCATTTAGTCTCAGTCCATTCCAACTATTCCTGAAAGTATAAAACAGAAGGAAATGTTTACAGTATTTTAATGGAGTCAGATGCTGATACTGAAACCCAGAACAATTGTATTCTAAAAATATAAGGTATTTCCAACTCAGTTTGTTAGACTGTCCATGGGCCATCCCCAGTCCAATCTTGCCCTTGATCTCCTTCCTGATCTTCCTGCCATAGACCTACTTACTACCTTGATAAGTCAGACTTTGCCAATCGTACCTTGAGTCCCCCGTACCCTGACCAGCTTCACTCCCCTGCACTCTTTCCCCTTTTGGGCCTGGGCCTAAGCCTGCTCCATCTATTCCTGCTTCAGGACTCCGGACTACCTTCCTAGCCCAGATACTGCCCACTGCATCCTGAGACCCTGTACCCAAGCCAGCTTCATTCTCCACCTTGGTTTGTTGCCCTCCACAGGATATTCCTACCCACCTTGCCCTTGGCCCCACTCCTGATATGCTGTCCACAAACCTACCCTCTACCCTGGTAAATGAAACTGCCCACTGTACCTTGATTTCCCTGTATCCTGAGTAACTCCATTCTCTCACCCCAACCTGTCCACTTTCTAGCCTTGGGACTAGGCCTGCTCCTGCTCTTCCCATCTCATATCTCTGAACTAATATCTTAGCCCAGATTCTATCTACTGAGTCCTGATCTCCTGGACCCAGACTAGCTATATTTCCCAGCTTACTTTGTTAGAACCTCCAAGAGCTTCTTGGAGCTCTTGCCCTGGGTCCTCCTCCAGATCTGCCTGCCAGAGACCTATTTACCTCCATGTACTGTTTCCAGGTGGGTTCTTGCTCTTCCTGACTCACATCTCTGAACTAACTTCCTAACCCCACCCACTGTGGCCCACATCTGTCTTAGATCTCTGACCCGCTCCTGATCTTTCTGCCTGAGACCTCCTCGCTACCCACCAGAATCCAGCCACCTGACCCCGATGGTCTTGAATTCCCTTCTCCCGACTGGAAAGCACTTTACCAATCAGCTTGGAACCACCCTGTCTCATCAATAAAAAAGGAAAAGCAAGAGCCTGAAGCACATACCAACTAACTTGGCATACCTGAGCAAAGACCAACCAAGCTACATCAACAACATGAACAGAACCAAACTTCAACTGAAAAGGGCAGAATAAAATGTGATGTCAGACACTCAACCAACAGAAGACATCTGTATGCCCAAACAGCAATGTAAAAACACAAATAACATGAAAAACCAAGAGAACATGTCCCCAATGAAACCCGCCAGTCCTATAAAAGGGTACTTCATTGAAAACCACCCAGAGGAGCTCCATGACACAGAATTTAAGAGAACACTCATAAACATGATCAAAGAACTTAAAGAACACACAGAAAACTCAAAACACTCAGAAGATATAGGCATGATCTCATGACTGAAGCTCAAGAAAATTTAAATATACAGTTGAATGAAATAACAAAAAAAATTCATAAATTGAATGGTGAATTCACGAATGAGAAAAAACAGTGATGAAAACCAAGCTGAAACACAGTTGGAATTGAAAATTTGAATAAATCAATTTGAAATGACATGAGAAAGACCCACAAGCAGAATGAATGAAATGGAAAACAGAATATCAAAACTAGATGACAAAGTTGAAGAACTGAGCCACTCAAGCAAAGACTAAAGAATTTAAACAACAACAACAACACAGGAATGGCATATGGAGGAACTGTGAGACACCATGAAAAAACCAAGTGTATATATATATATAGGCATAGAGGAAGGAAAGGACTCTCAGGTCCATGGCACTAACAAAATCGTCAACAGGATTTTGTCAATGTCATCGACCTGAGAGTCTTTTCCTTCCTCTATATTTATGATACATAGAAAACTATCTATCATAATCAAAGGGAACAGAAAATTTTCCATGACAAAAATAAACTAAAAGAATACATATCTACCAAACAAACCCTACAGAGAATACTCAAAGCAACACAAAGGAGAGAAGACAGGAACGACCAGACATTTCTTCCCTGGAAAGAAAACAAAGGAAGACATAACTAAGGAAATACAAAATAGGACCAAGAAGACAAATAAATTAAAATGATGGCAACAAATACACATCTTTCAACAATAACCTTAAATATCAATGGCCTCAACTCCCCAGTCAAAGATGCAGCCTAGAAAAATGGATTAAGAAACAAAATTTATTCTTTTGTTGTCTTCAAGAAATTTATTTTACATTCAAGTATAAATATTCCAAGCAAATGGCACTAAGAAGCAAGCAGGTATTATAGTTCAAATATTGGATAAATTAGACTTCAAATTAAAAATAACCAGAAGCAATGAAGAGGGTCTTTTAGTGCTAGAGAGATAGCTCAGTGGTTAAGGACACTAACTGCTCTTGCCAAGGAACCAGGTTTGATTCCCAGCACCCACATTGAGCTAACAACTATCCCATAACTGCAGTTCCAGAGGAATCTGAAGCCCTCTACTGACCTCTTCAGGCATTTCATGACATGGGTGCATTTACATACATGCAGGCAATACACTCATACACATAAAACTTTAAAAATAATAAATAAAATATTTTTTAAAAGAGGGTCATTTCATGCTAATCAAAGAAACAATTGACCAAGAAATTATTACAATCATGAACATTTATGCACCAAACTCTAATGCAGGGTGGGCCTAGCTAGGCCACCTGCAAGGAGGAATGGAGGAATGGCTCTTATGGGTGTGGTGCTCCATACTGGTTGGTTGTGAAGCCAGTTTCTGCCCAGCACCCGGAGGGAACCTGATCCACCTGGGAACAAACTGCAATTGGCTGTAGTCAGGACCCCACTCCATAAGGCTATTGGCTAATAAGACCTATAAGACTCTCTGCTCTGTTGAATAAATGAGTTTGCAGCAGACCATCACTGCTGGCTGTCCACTCAACTCCTGGAGTCAGTGTCTTGATTCTGCACCTACTTGCCCCCTCCCCACAGCAGAGACCCTTCAGTCCCCCTCGGTCTGGCCCTGAGTGCTGGGACCCCCAATACTCTGATGCACCCAATTTCACAAAATGAATAGCAGTACTACAGGACTATAAAACAAAGATTAATCCCAACTCAGTAATAGTATGCTCCAATAGATAGGTCAACTAGACAAAAACTGAGCAGAGAAACAGCTGAATTAAAAGACATCATAGATCAAACGGACCTCACAGATACCTACACAATATTCCACCCAAGCACCTCAACAAATATAAATATGTTGAAATAATTCCATGCATTCCATGAGCCAACAATGACAGAAAGCTTAAAATCAAGAATAAAAGAAGCTCTAGTAACTATATGAACTCGTGGAGATTAAACAACACACGCCTAAACGATGAACGGATCAAAGAGGAAATTAAGAAAGAAAGAAATATATTTCTGGAACTAAATGCAAACAAGAAGACAATGCAACAAAATCTCTGGGACACTTCGAAAGCAATCCTAAGAACGAAGTTTACGGCTATAAGTGCCTACATTAAAAAAATCAGAAAGAGCACAGCTAAAAGACTTAACAGTACAACTCAAGACTCTGGAAAGTCAAGAATGAATCAAACTCAAGCCTAGAAAATGAGAGAGGAACTAACAAAAATCAGAGCAGAAATTAATGAAACAGAAACAAATGAAAACAAGATAGACAAACCCTTAGCCCAGGTAACCAAGAGAAAGAGAGAGCAGGTCAAATGAACCAAATCCTAATCAGCATCACAACAGAAACCAGAACATCCAGAATATAGTAAGAACCGATGCCCTACTAAATTTGGAAATCTAAAAGAAATGGATGAATTTCTAAATTCCTGAATCCATCAAAGGAAATCAACAAGAGATCAATATCTTAAACAGACACATAGCATATAAGAAAACTGAAACAGCAATACAAAACATCCCAACTAAAAACAACCCAGGCTCAGATGGAGGCACAGCAGAATTCTATCAGTCAAAGAAAATGTGGAAACAGTACTTCTTATATTACTCAAAAAAAAAAAAAAAAAAAAAAGAGGAAGAACTCCCAAATTCCTCCTATGAAGCCATTGTCACTCTAATGCCAAGACCAGGTAAAGACATAACAAAAAAGAAAACTATAAGCCCATATCCTTAATGAACATAGATGCAAAGATTCTCAACAAAATACTCACACATCTCATACAGACAGGCACCGATAAGATCATCCACCATGACCAAGTCTGCTTTGTTCCTGAGATGCAGGGATGGCTCAATATATGTAAGTCAGTAAATGTAATAAATCATATAAATGGACTTAAAGATAAAAATCACATGGTCGTCTTAATAGATGCATAAAAGACCTTTGACAAAATCCAACATGCATTTATGTTAAAGTGCTAAAGGGAATTGGACTGGAGGGAGCATACCTCAACATAATTAAAGCTGTATACAACCCACAGCAAACATCATTCTAAATGGAGAAAACGTGGAAGCATTCTCATTAAAATCAAAACTAGACAAGACTGTCCACTATCTCTACTCCTTTTCAACACAGAGATTGAAACTCTTGCTAGAGCCAGAAGACAAGGGAAGGAAATTACATGATTACCAATTGAGAAAAAGGAGATCAAATTATCACTATTTGCAGATGATATGACATTATCTATAAAAGATTCCAAACATTCCACCAGAGAACTGATAGAAATGATCAATATTTTCAGCAAAGTGACAGGTTACAAAATCAACTTACAAAAGTCAGTTCTTTTTTATATAACAATAGCAAGCAATCAGAAAATGCATTCATGGAAACTCCTCCATTCACAATAGCTTCAAAAAGTAAGATAACGTTTTTAGGAATAAACCTAACATCAAATATCTCTACAATGAAAAGTTTAAATCTTAGAAGAAATAGAGGAAGACATCAGGAGATGGAAGGACTTTCTCATTCTGGGGAACCTTCACATGCCTTAGACTCCTAGAGACCTCCACTCACCCACCGCCCTGGGAAACCCCCTAAAATCTTATGCCTCGGGCTGCTTTCTTTCCCACTTCTGTGGCCCTGCTAAATACTTCACACTCTTCTGTTACAGTGCGTCCACTCTGTACGGGAACTACCACAATTTCTAGACCAGTTTTGGACAGTGATTCTGAAACTTTGGGGTTTAGGGGATCCATCCTCCATTTATGAATTCTAACATAGCATAAATCCTCTATAGAGGATCAGAAAGCAGAGGGAAGGAGAGAGGGAGAGAGGAGGGAGGGAGGAAGAGAAGGAGGGAGGGAGGGAGGGAGGAAGGAAGGAAGGGAGGGGAGAAGAGAAAACTAAGGATAGAACTGGACCTCCCTAATCACCCAGATTCACTTTTAAAAATTTTGGTGTCCCACGTGTACTTTGGTGTTTCCTGTCAATCACTAAGCAGACCCTGGTGTCATGAGGAGGTGCCCTCAGGCTCCTGGCACATGGCAGGAGATAGAAAATTAAAAGTTGTTGGTTTCCTTTAAGCCATGAACTTTGGAAGGCCAGGCTTTGAAACAAATGCCTAGCTTCAGTTTTTCAGACTGATTTCTTAATAGAGAAGTGGGAATCACTCTGCAAAGAATACCCATCTGTGTCTTAGCAGCCTAAGCCACCACGTCAGCTCATCATAGGCAACTGTTAGATCCAAATTACTTCATAAAGCTTTCAGCTTTCAGACATTTAAAAATCTTGACCTAAGATGATTTTTCAAGGTCTAGCTCTATATTTTTACTGGGGAGAAACATGTAAAGTTACACTTGCTTGATAATATTTGCACAGCTTTCACTACTTGGATAGGAATTTTGAGTTTGTCACTGGAAAATAAGGTGAGACATCTAAAATATGTTGATGTTCTCCCCAAGCACAGGCAGATTTTCACAGCTTGAGCTGCTCCAACCTTCTATCTCACTATCTCCGCGTCCTGCAGTCCCACACCACTCCTGGCAAAGGCTTGTCTTCCATATCCCTATATCTGGGTCCCCATACCCCCACTCTACGCCGGGCAAAGGTTCATCTTCCACTTCAGTATCCCCATATCCTGTAGTCCCACTCCAAGTCTGGCAAAGGCTCATGTAGGCTGTGCTACTGACAACCTCTTATTTATGTTTTTACCTCTGCTAAGAATCCCTCCTCACCTTGACACCTGCTACACTCACTTCTCCCTTTCTGCAAAATCATGAACAGTCTTCCTTGTTGGCATGGTGGGACATGAGCACCTTATTTTCCTTAATATGCCCATTTAACACAAATTCATTTAATATCCACCATGCAGAACACTGAGGATATAAAAGCCAATAAGACAGAAAAGGTCTCACTCAAGTTGTGGAACATCCCATTGGTTCAGAGAAATTAATAAGTAGATGGTTAGATAATTACAAATGTATTCAGTGTTGCAAAAGAGTACATGGTCCAAAATGGTTTTACTAGCCAAAATGGCAAGCCCAGACAGTGGTAATCCTAACAAGACCAACACAACTAACCCAACTAAGTAATGCAATGTAACAACCACAAATCTAGTATCACAAATAGAACACACCGGTCACCTTACTCAGGTGGCCAGTGGGCCGTGGCTGCACCCTCTACTTGAGAGTCTCGGGGTGTAATAGAGGTACAGACTTGGGCTGTGTCCTCCTCTGTAGGCTAGCACAGGGAATGAGGAGTTTTCTAGCTCCCTTGGCCTGCTGGCACAATCCATTCCCTTTGTAATTATAGGATGCTTACTGCATCCCTTAATGCCCTTCTCACAGACAAGCATTCACACACTTGTCAACAGCTTCCCACAGACAAAACTTGTTGGTCTTGTGGGAGGCCTGGACATCTATGGCGTGACTGTCCCAGAGCCAAGCGAAAGATCAAATGTCCAAAATGTAACAAGGGATTTCACTGGGCCAAAGACTGCCATTCCTCATCAGACGCTGCTCCCTTAAACGGGAGGCGGGGCACTCCTCAGCGCCGCAAGTAAGAGAGATCCCAAGCCATCACAGGTTTTTTGGACTCTGCCTATATTTCATCATTCCCCTATAATGACCATACTCTTGGACGGGCCGCAGTTCAAGGGGCTTGTTGATACTGGGGTAGATGCTACCATATTAACTGAAACCGAGGCACTCCGTTTTCCTCAGTGGACATTTAAGCCCGGGGCCCCTCTTAGCAGTGTGAGGAGCCAGCAGGACTCACGAGTTACCCTCCGGCCAGTTCAATGGAAAGACCTAGATGGCAATAAAGGCACAATTAATCCTATTGTGGCCAAAGTACCCACAATCTATGGGGCAGAGATATTTTGGAGGAAATGGATGTTATTACTACTGATGATAGAGCCTTTTATGATGAAATCTTGGTACATAATAATACTGGACTGTCCGGTCATAAGGAAAAAGGTGCAGTTCACCCCCAATTCTAAAGGCCACTGTTCACCTTCCTAGGGTTGTCGTTAAGGCTCCTGACCCTATCCCCATTAATTAGCTATCTAATCATGATATCTGGGTAGAACAGTGGCCTATCCTGGAGCCCAAGTTAACCATTTTAAAACAATTAGTGAATGAACAGCTTTCCCTAGGCCATTTGGAGCCCTCGACTAGTAGACACAATACCCCGATTTTTGTTATCAAGAAAAAATCTGGAAAGTACCAGTTCCTCCAAGATTTAAGAGCTGTTAATGAACAAATGGAAAAAATGGGGTCTGCTCAACCGGGTTTACCACACCTACTGCTGTACACTTACACTGTCATATACACACCTACTGCTGTACCCTTACACTGTCATATACACACCTACTGCTGTACCCTTACACTGTCATATACACACCTACTGCTGTACACTTACACTGTCATATACACACCTACTGCTGTACCCTTACACTGTCATATACACACCTACTGCTGTACCCTTACACTGTCATATACACACCTACTGCTGTACACTTACACTGTCATATACACACCTACTGCTGTACACTTACACTGTCATATACACACCTACTGCTGTACACTTACACTGTCATATACACACCTACTGCTGTACCCTTACACTGTCATATACACACCTACTGCTGTACACTTACACTGTCATATACACACCTACTGCTGTACACTTACACTGTCATATACACACCTACTGCTGTACACTTACACTGTCATATACACACCTACTGCTGTACACTTACACTGTCATATACACACCTACTGCTGTACCCTTACACTGTCATATACACACCTACTGCTGTACCCTTACACTGTCATATACACACCTACTGCTGTACACTTACACTATCATATACACACCTACTGCTGTACACTTACACTGTCATATACACACCTACTGCTGTACACTTACACTGTCATATACACACCTACTGCTGTATGTTTACACTGTCATATACACACCTACTGCTGTACACTTACACTGTCATATACACACCTACTGCTGTACACTTACACTGTCATATACACACCTACTGCTGTACACTTACACTGTCATATACACACCTACTGCTGTACACTTACACTATCATATACACACCTACTGCTGTACCCTTACACTGTCATATACACACCTACTGCTGTACCCTTACACTGTCATATACACACCTACTGCTGTACACTTACACTGTCATATACACACCTACTGCTGTACACTTACACTGTCATATACACACCTACTGCTGTACCCTTACACTGTCATATACACACCTACTGCTGTACACTTACACTGTCATATACACACCTACTGCTGTACGTTTACACTATCATATACACACCTACTGCTGTACACTTACACTGTCATATACACACCTACTGCTGTACACTTACACTGTCATATACACACCTACTGCTGTACACTTACACTGTCATATACACACCTACTGCTGTACACTTACACTGTCATATACACACCTACTGCTGTACACTTACACTGTCATATACACACCTACTGCTGTACGTTTACACTGTCATATACACACCTACTGCTGTACACTTACACTGTCATATACACACCTACTGCTGTACCCTTACACTGTCATATACACACCTACTGCTGTACACTTACACTGTCATATACACACCTACTGCTGTACACTTACACTGTCATATACACACCTACTGCTGTACGTTTACACTGTCATATACACACCTACTGCTGTACACTTACACTGTCATATACACACCTACTGCTGTACCCTTACACTATCATATACACACCTACTGCTGTACACTTACACTGTCATATACACACCTACTGCTGTACACTTACACTGTCATATACACACCTACTGCTGTACGTTTACACTGTCATATACACACCTACTGCTGTACACTTACACTGTCATATACACACCTACTGCTGTACCCTTACACTATCATATACACACCTACTGCTGTACACTTACACTGTCATATACACACCTACTGCTGTACACTTACACTGTCATATACACACCTACTGCTGTACACTTACACTATCATATACACACCTACTGCTGTACACTTACACTATCATATACACACCTACTGCTGTACGTTTACACTGTCATATACACACCTACTGCTGTACACTTACACTATCATATACACACCTACTGCTGTACGTTTACACTGTCATATACACACCTACTGCTGTACACTTACACTGTCATATACACACCTACTGCTGTACCCTTACACTGTCATATACACACCTACTGCTGTACACTTACACTGTCATATACACACCTACTGCTGTACACTTACACTGTCATATACACACCTACTGCTGTACGTTTACACTATCATATACACACCTACTGCTGTACACTTACACTGTCATATACACACCTACTGCTGTACACTTACACTGTCATATACACACCTACTGCTGTACACTTACACTGTCATATACACACCTACTGCTGTATACTTACACTGTCATATACACACCTACTGCTGTACACTTACACTGTCATATACACACCTACTGCTGTACGTTTACACTGTCATATACACACCTACTGCTGTACACTTACACTGTCATATACACACCTACTGCTGTACCCTTACACTGTCATATACACACCTACTGCTGTACACTTACACTGTCATATACACACCTACTGCTGTACACTTACACTGTCATATACACACCTACTGCTGTACGTTTACACTGTCATATACACACCTACTGCTGTACACTTACACTGTCATATACACACCTACTGCTGTACCCTTACACTATCATATACACACCTACTGCTGTACACTTACACTGTCATATACACACCTACTGCTGTACACTTACACTGTCATATACACACCTACTGCTGTACGTTTACACTGTCATATACACACCTACTGCTGTACACTTACACTGTCATATACACACCTACTGCTGTACCCTTACACTATCATATACACACCTACTGCTGTACACTTACACTGTCATATACACACCTACTGCTGTACACTTACACTGTCATATACACACCTACTGCTGTACACTTACACTATCATATACACACCTACTGCTGTACACTTACACTATCATATACACACCTACTGCTGTACGTTTACACTGTCATATACACACCTACTGCTGTACACTTACACTATCATATACACACCTACTGCTGTACGTTTACACTGTCATATACACACCTACTGCTGTACACTTACACTGTCATATACACACCTACTGCTGTACCCTTACACTGTCATATACACACCTACTGCTGTACACTTACACTGTCATATACACACCTACTGCTGTACACTTACACTGTCATATACACACCTACTGCTGTACACTTACACTGTCATATACACACCTACTGCTGTACCCTTACACTGTCATATACACACCTACTGCTGTACCCTTACACTGTCATATACACACCTACTGCTGTACACTTACACTATCATATACACACCTACTGCTGTACACTTACACTGTCATATACACACCTACTGCTGTACACTTACACTGTCATATACACACCTACTGCTGTATGTTTACACTGTCATATACACACCTACTGCTGTACACTTACACTGTCATATACACACCTACTGCTGTACACTTACACTGTCATATACACACCTACTGCTGTACACTTACACTGTCATATACACACCTACTGCTGTACCCTTACACTATCATATACACACCTACTGCTGTACCCTTACACTGTCATATACACACCTACTGCTGTACCCTTACACTGTCATATACACACCTACTGCTGTACACTTACACTGTCATATACACACCTACTGCTGTACACTTACACTGTCATATACACACCTACTGCTGTACCCTTACACTGTCATATACACACCTACTGCTGTACACTTACACTGTCATATACACACCTACTGCTGTACGTTTACACTATCATATACACACCTACTGCTGTACACTTACACTGTCATATACACACCTACTGCTGTACACTTACACTGTCATATACACACCTACTGCTGTACACTTACACTGTCATATACACACCTACTGCTGTACACTTACACTGTCATATACACACCTACTGCTGTACCCTTACACTGTCATATACACACCTACTGCTGTACACTTACACTGTCATATACACACCTACTGCTGTACACTTACACTGTCATATACACACCTACTGCTGTACGTTTACACTGTCATATACACACCTACTGCTGTACACTTACACTGTCATATACACACCTACTGCTGTACCCTTACACTATCATATACACACCTACTGCTGTACACTTACACTGTCATATACACACCTACTGCTGTACACTTACACTGTCATATACACACCTACTGCTGTACGTTTACACTGTCATATACACACCTACTGCTGTACACTTACACTGTCATATACACACCTACTGCTGTACCCTTACACTATCATATACACACCTACTGCTGTACACTTACACTGTCATATACACACCTACTGCTGTACACTTACACTGTCATATACACACCTACTGCTGTACACTTACACTGTCATATACACACCTACTGCTGTACACTTACACTATCATATACACACCTACTGCTGTACGTTTACACTGTCATATACACACCTACTGCTGTACACTTACACTGTCATATACACACCTACTGCTGTACACTTACACTATCATATACACACCTACTGCTGTACACTTACACTGTCATATACACACCTACTGCTGTACATTTACACTGTCATATACACACCTACTGCTGTACACTTACACTATCATATACACACCTACTGCTGTACGTTTACACTGTCATATACACACCTACTGCTGTACACTTACACTGTCATATACACACCTACTGCTGTACACTTACACTGTCATATACACACCTACTGCTGTACATTTACACTGTCATATACACACCTACTGCTGTACACTTACACTATCATATACACACCTACTGCTGTACGTTTACACTGTCATATACACACCTACTGCTGTACACTTACACTGTCATATACACACCTACTGCTGTACACTTACACTGTCATATACACACCTACTGCTGTACATTTACACTGTCATATACACACCTACTGCTGTACACTTACACTATCATATACACACCTACTGCTGTACGTTTACACTGTCATATACACACCTACTGCTGTACACTTACACTGTCATATACACACCTACTGCTGTACCCTTACACTATCATATACACACCTACTGCTGTACACTTACACTGTCATATACACACCTACTGCTGTACACTTACACTGTCATATACACACCTACTGCTGTACACTTACACTGTCATATACACACCTACTGCTGTACGTTTACACTGTCATATACACACCTACTGCTGTACACTTACACTGTCATATACACACCTGCTGCTGTACGTTTACACTGTCATATACACACCTACTGCTGTACACTTACACTGTCATATACACACCTACTGCTGTACACTTACACTATCATATACACACCTACTGCTGTACATTTACACTATTATATACACACCTACTGCTGTACACTTACACTGTCATATACACACCTACTGCTGTACACTTACACTGTCATATACACACCTACTGCTGTACGTTTACACTGTCATATACACACCTACTGCTGTACACTTACACTGTCATATACACACCTACTGCTGTACCCTTACACTGTCATATACACACCTACTGCTGGACACTTACACTATTATGTAATTATATTAGATATTAAGGATTGCTTTTTTCAAATTCCTTTAGCTCCTCAAGATCGAGGACGTTTTGCCTTTACAGTCTGGGAACCTAATGTCGCCAAACCTGCCAAACAATACCAGTGGACAGTTCTGCCTCAAGGCATGAAAAATAGCCCCTCTATTTGTCAGCTATATGTGGCACAAGCCCTTATCAATATCCCATCGGATGTCCTGTTAATCTATTTTATGGACGATCTGTTACTGGCTCATACTGACCCACATTACCTAAAACTAATTGTCAAAGCCACTCTACAAGATATGGCCTCATTAAAACTAATAGTTTCCCTGAAAAAATTCAACACCTGCCTCCGTTCTCATTTTTAGGATACAAATTGGCAGACGATGTCCAACCTCAACCATTAAAATTAAAAATAAAAGATAAATATTCCCTATCTGAGTCGCAGCAACTGTGTGGGACCATTAATTGGCTCAAACCATTCCTACCCATTCCGGAAATGGAGATGAGAAGCCTTTTTTCACTGCTAGAAGGCCCTACTTGCCCCTCTCAATAAATATTACTTTCCTCTTCTGCTAGGGAAATGCTGCAAAAGGACATTACCTTGCTGACTGCCACTAGTCTTAAATGCCATGACCCAAAACTTCCACTGTTGGCTATAATATTACGGACTATCGAAGGCATATTAGGTGTCCTTTGGCAAACTGGGCCCCTAATGTGGATACATCAGGCCCATTCTGACCTACATAAAATAACCTCCAAATTTGACATCTTTGCCTTAGGGTTAAAGGCACACATGATAGCTCACAGAGTTTACAGTAGAGAGCCAGACAAACTAATACTCCCATTCTCTCTAAAGAATTCCCAGTCTCTTTGGGCAGACTCGCTTGCCTTCCAGGAAATGATGGCGGGATTTACAGGTGTCCTAGACAATCATCTGCCAAAAATAAATTATTATCTGAAATCCCTAATCTCCCCATTGCAGTTTCTCCCTGCTCAGTACCCTCCACTAACCCTATCCCTTTGGCAACCTTAGCATTTTCAGACACAAATAAAAAGAGGTATGGGATTCTAATTCAAAGGAAAGGAGAGGAAAATAAATCTTATGTTCTTGACAATCCCGGGTCGGTCCAATTAGGAGAATTACTGGCTCTTTATAAAATATTAATAAAATGTCAAAATGAGCCTGTTAATGTGTTTTCAGATAGTCAATATGCAGTCCAGGTGGTAATAATGTTAGCCTTTTCAAAAATAAAAGACTTCCTGAGTTCAATTACTACAACCATGCTCCTAATCCAAGATATTCTACTTCAAAGAACGGAGCCATGGTGTATATCCCACATCAGGGCACACACCTGGCTGCCAGAGATTTTAGCTAAAGGCAATAAAATTGCAGATATCCTAATCATGTCAGTCTCGACAGATATTCTAGAGCAAGCTAGAATGCTGCACCAACAATTTCATTTAACACCACGAAGTCTGCATAAACTATTGCCTGAATTGCCAATTGCTCAGTGCAAACATTTATCTAGAAGTTGTGCAACCTGTGCACCACTTGCCCTGTTGGGTCCCCTACAAAGGATGGGAGTTAATCCTCGAGGGTTGATGCCCAATGCACTTTGGCAGATGGATATTATTCACTATGCAGCCTTCGGCAACCTAAGATATGTACATGTAGTAGTGGGCACTTACTCTGGCTTTATCTATGCCTTAGCAATGTCAGGTGAAAAGGCCTCCAATGCTATAAAAATGTTAAAATCAGCAATGCTAATTATGGTGGTTCCATGGGCTCTTAGGACAGACAATGGCCCTACTTACAAATCATATATATTTAAAGAATTTATTAATTCTTGGAAAATACCCCACACTACTGGCATCCCATACAACCACAGGGACAAGCCATTGTGGAGAGAA
Source organism: Eospalax fontanierii (assembly GCA_035773235.1). Lineage (NCBI taxonomy): Eukaryota > Metazoa > Chordata > Mammalia > Rodentia > Spalacidae > Eospalax > Eospalax fontanierii. Next base: position 77,111,195 of record CM069532.1, read on the forward strand.
CTAACAGAAAACTCAGGGAAGCCCTGCACAAAAATATCTCGCTGGAAGCAAAAAGGGATCCTAACCTAGCACTGGTTGAGGTCTGTTTCATTTAAATTTTCTAACCTTCGATGACAAGGGGCTAAGCCCAGCATATAAACACTGGGCCCTTTTTGCCATTAGTCAGATGGAGGGACCCCTTAACACAGGCCTGGCAATCGCCTGCCCCACTCCTGACCCAGGGGCGAGGATATGCTTGTGTGTTTCCGCAGGGTGCGACTACACCAACACGGGTGCCCTCGAGAGATGTATGCCCGGCCACAGATCACGGAGCTGCCAAGGACACGTTTGGGTGATGTATTCCCTTCTAATGTCCACTCCCCTCAACACCCAGGCTGCCAACCTTTGGGCTTCACTGCCTCTGCTCCCCATATTAATGCCTATGGACATAGACTCCCCCACATTTCCTGTCCTATTTACAACTAACGCTGCACTTGGGTTACCACATGTGGACCCAGTTATTACATTTGCTAGCATAAATGTGACTTGGAATATTAGTCGAGCTTTGTGTTTTTCCATTAACACAACTACAACAAACCCTGTATAGAGCTACATAACTCGACCACGGGAGACTTTCATGACAATAAAACCCAGGCACTATGCTTGGGGTCAACATCCTTTCTCCACTAGTATACAGCCCCTGGGAGATATTTGAAAACCAGTCAGAATTTTCTGCCATTTACCACTCTCCCGCACCTCGATGTCCCCCTATAACTAGATTGCCAACCCTCATTGCCCTCCCCTTCCCTTGGGAAAATTGTAATCCTGCCCTTCCACACGGAACATACTCAGTGTCCCGCATCCACGGGCAAGCTGACACAGCCTGGGCACTTGGAGGAACTACCAGTCGACACCTTACCTGCATCCTCCTCCTGTTATTATGCCCACGCCCCTTCTACCAGGCGGTTTGACCCTGTATTGGGTAATTGGGATATCTGTAACCCAAAAACTGCATGGATGCCCGCCCTCTGTTGTTTTTAAAGGGCACCCGGCGTTTCAACAGGACCTATCACGAACTAAATACAAACACAACCGTCCCTTGGTTTTCTATTCTTAATGCAATTGAATCATATCACATGACACAGTACCCCACCCTCATTTCTATATGCCCTCCCTTTTTCTTTTTACTTACTAATTACTCATGCTCAGAAGTTTTAAATTGCTCTACAGGTTTGTGTGCTCTCTCTACCTGCTGGACGAGTCAATCTTAATTTGCAATATTAATGAGAGAACCAGCCGCTCTATGGATACCTGTCTCAAACGTCTCTCATTACCATTCTCTTTATGGAACAGACACGGTTGCAATCTCTAATACGCCAAAAACAAGATTTTGACATCACTGCTGCAATTATATCAGCTATAGTAGCTGCTATTGCAGGTGTGTCAACTGCAGCTGTGGCTCTGACTCAAACAATTACCACAGCTGAGGTATTAAATGAGGTTGTGTCCCGCTCAGCTGAGGTTTTGCGTACACAGGAACTTCTTAATCAGCATCTTTATCAGGCAGTCCATATTCTTCAACAACAACTCGACCTCCTTGCTGAGGAAACTCAAATACTTAGACAGATGACGCTCTTGGCATGTGACCCCCAATTTAAATCCTTCTGCCTCACACCATACCAAGTAAATAATGCGTCTGAACAAAGGGCTACACTGGCTCAATATATTACAGGCCACTGGTCAGACCAGTTTCTAACTTATTCTGTCCTCCTCAGTCAACATATGTCCCATCTAAATATGACTAAGGCTGACCAATCCAATTTGATAATTCCTTTTTATCCAAAATCTGGAATAATATTAGAACCCTCTTTGACCTCTCTCGGATCGCCACTATTCCATCTTGGGAGGTGTATGTATCATGTTACTAATTTTCTTTAAGTGTTTATTGCAGTATCCATCCCGGCAACGTGCCATCAACAAAACAACTCTTCAGGTCCTGATGGCTCTTCTATGCCCCAAGCATGGCCCTCCCAAGGAAGTGATGCACGCATGGCTTATGGAAATACAACATAACGCTATCTAACATCCTACCACCTAGATGAGTGTACCCTTAGAAGGGTAAGACCCTTCTAAGGCCTGGTAGCCAGAGACGGGGGAAACCTTCTCTCAAACTAAGCTAACATAAGACAGGGCGTGAATGGTGGGCATTCATGTGCCAATGACGGGTAAGGCTTATGTTTTGGAAAGAATGACCTAAGACAGGCACAGTCTCGAATGCTGGGCTTCCCCAAGGTGGAACAACCCACTAAATCTCATCCACAAAACATAAAAAGGGTGGATATGTAGGATGATTCTGGCAAGGTCAGGCAGGCTCCCGGCTTGCCGGCCTAGAACAAGCCAGAACCAATATTGAGCATGCGTGCACAGTGAACACTTCCTGGGATCGAACCTGGAAGCTCCCAGGCTAGCAGCCATCCAGAACCAATGAGAGCAATGAACTTCAGATTTTCAGGTGTTCAGGACCTACCAGAATGAAGCACGTCAAATGATTAGATAAAGACCTCCCCTAAGCCTGACAAATGTATAAATCCTGTTCCTTTCTAACATTAAATGAGATCGTGGCTCCACTTTCTCCCAGGGTCTGTGTCTTTGACTCTGTGCCTCCTTACCCCCGCCCCCAAGGGACCTGGCCGTGCTAGCCAACACCTGGCACCAATAGCAGACAACACACCATGACTCCATGGGAATGTAAAAAAGGAAGAGGTTATTTGAACTTACAGTTCCAGGAGAATTAGAGTCTGACATGGAGGGGAGGCATGGTGGCAGAGGTGGCTGGAGCAGACACAGAAGCTAAGCACTCACATCTTCAAGCAGGCACAGGAAGCAGAGAATGGCTGGAGATCCGGCAAGACTTAAGAACTCTCTAGGCCCGTCCCCAATTACATGCTTCATCCAGCAAGGACACACCCTCTGAGACCTCCCAAAACAGCACCACTGACTGGGGACCAAAATGTCCAAACACTTGGAGCCTGTGGGGGACATTCTCATTCAAACCACCAGAGCCTTTATTTAGTCATTTACTTTATTAGTAAAACAGACACAATAGGAGTAATCCCTACCTCAGGAGTCTGCTGTGGAGATTAAGTTATCTTAATGATGGATTGGATATTGAACTTTAAAGGACAAGAGAGGTCAAGAGTGACTAAGATACCCAAGGAACTGGAAAGATGGACTTTCCATGAATAGATGGTGTATTACAAGACCTAAACATCAATGTTTTACATTGACAACTTTAAGTTGTGATTTTTCTAAGTTTTTCAACACGATGAAAAGACTCTCCACCTGTGAACTCCCCATGAGTTGAACCAGCTGGTCACTGCCAGTCCTCAAACTAACAGGCTCCAGTTCTCTACCATCATGCAGACTTATTCAAAGAAACCAAATACCCTGGGAAGGGAATATGAGGATATCTACCCTTTGATCATAGCACAGCCTGTCTCCTGTGGCCTCTATACCCAAGTACAACCCCAGCAGAGCCCTGAATGTCGTGTGGTATCCTTCCTCCCAAGACTGTGAACAGGTGTGGCTGAAAACCTGCTGTTGACATTTCTGTCCAGTGGTGAATGTCCAGTGTTCAGGGATCTTGCACTGCTCAGGGGAAGGGACCCCTAGGCCATTGGTGGGATGATTAGGTACTGGTCATAAGATATGGGCAAAAATGTAGGAATAACAGGTATATAAACTTAAATGTTGGAAGGGATCAGGTGGGCCTCAGACATGTTATACTGTAGAAGTCTGCCTTGGCCAGTGCACTCATGGAGATCTGCTGTGGCAAAGGAAAATCAAGTGGAGTTCAGGGAAGCTGCTGAGAGAGAATCCTAAACTTCAACAGTATTGCAGATCATACAGTCCACAAAGTCTTAAAGACTGTGGTGAGGGCTAAGAAGTGAGTCCTGAGCCTGTGCAGGGCTGAGAGGGGAGAGAGGCAAGGAGAACTAAGGGGAGGGGAGGACACACTCAGAGATGCTGACGTCCCATCAAGGACACGAGAGGCGTCCCAGGAGCCAGATGGAAACAGACCTCCAGTGAAGAGAAGACAGCGATTGCAGCAAGCGTTACCGATTTTACAGGTAAAATGAAGACTGAGAACTGATCAATGAATTCTCAACAAGGAGACACCTTGGGAGAGCTGATCAAGAATCAGTTCATTGGCTGGTAGCAGACCAGGGCAGATTAAAGAGAGGGATACAATGCACATGGATAGCTTTTCCTGAAGTGGAGAAGCGTAATGCTACCGAGCAGTCCCTGGGAAGGACTTGAAGTCAAGGCAGGCTGTAGCTGTTCATACAAAATGAATTCATTGAGAGCGTCATACAGTGTATTCTGATAGCATCCTTCCCCTTTCCCAGCCCCTCCCAGATACACTTCCATCTACTTACCCACTCACCTTGTCTTCTTTATCTCTGCATCGAGCCCAATTTGTGTTGCCCTGGTACCAGCCCTGGAGCATGGTCAACTTTACAGAGGTCACACCCTTAAAGAAAGCTGACTCTTCTCACCTGACAGCTGTCACGTGCCAGCAGTTCCTTGGTTAGTGACGCGACTTCCTGCGCACCTCTCCTCTCATGCTGGTTTTATCTGTTTGAGCTTTTATGTCTTGTGTACGCTTTCACAACTGCCCTGCTGTCTGGAAAGCACTGTTGTCTTGTAGCTGCTTTTAGGTAGGAAGAGACTGTATCAGAACAGTATGCACACTAGAACCATCTAAAGGAAGAGGAGTTGCATGGGACAGAAGGGGAAGTGGGGCTAGCTAGAGGACAGGCTTCGCATTTGACGTGGGGGCTGGGGCCCAGGGGAAGGAGCTTGCTCTAGGCTAGGGTGAGGTCCACTCACGCTGGCACCAAGAGAGGATAAAGATAAGTCACAGATAGAGGACACTGGCAGCTGTGTCACAGAATGTGAGCAGATGCTGTCATCCCACGTCAGTGAAACAGGAATCAGTCTTTAGTTGAGGGTGGAGATTTCAGAAACAAAGCCGAAGGAGGAAGTGTACTGTCAAATAAGAAGCCCAGTGAGTGTCGGATACTTTCCCTCCAGCTGTCGGTCAGTGGTGTCCTGGAATCCTCAGGAAATGCAGGACATTGCCATTGTTCTTAGCTGTCCACCATAACTCGATGGCATTTATTGTCTTGGAAGGCGCCATGCAAAGGTCTGGGGAAGAAACTCATCAATAGTCTTACCCAGCTGCGAACCCTGTCAATGATAATAACAACCAGGGTATCTGGGGGGCAAGATATGCCCACGGTGCAACAAGTGTTGTGGAGGCGGCCAGCAGCTTTCTGACTGGATTTAAGGCCCACTCCATAGTAGGAAGTTCATGCCTGGTACTGGAAATCTGGCTGAAAACTCCTGTCTGGAGAGCTCACAGCCCCTACAGGTGAACCTGTTACCATTGTTTGGCTAAATGGAGATAGTATCCAACTGATTCTAAGTTCTAATTTCTATGTTGATAAATTGGTATAACTCTCAGACCTCATCCGAGAAATTTATTTGGGCAATGGATCACAGTTATCACAGAAACTGGTCAAAATGCAGAGAGTTAAGAATAAATGACCTTCTGGGGCCACTGTGGAAGAAGGGGATGAGAGATTATAATAGCCAGAGGTCAGGGAGGACAGGAGCAAAAACAGTGTCTTCTGGACATAAGAAAACTCATGAACTCACAGCAACTGTGATTGCTTACACAAGACCTGCACAAGATCAAGCCAGTCAACATTCCAATATGGAGGGGAAGGAAGCCGCCTTGGCTTAGGAGCTATTGATAATTGGTGGCTGCAATGTGAGGGACAGTCACAGACAGTCACTCTAAGAGTGTGGCCTCTGGTAGCCGTCCATGCTCCAGTGGATAGCCCTGTACCCATGAACAGATGGGCAGCACAAATTGGACTTTGGGGGTCATAAAGAAGGAGGACATGAATTTGGAGAGGTGGTGGGGAGCTGGGGAGCACATCTGGGAAGAGTTGGGATGAATGTGATAAAAATACATTGTAAGCATGTATGAAATTCACAAAGGACTAATAAAATAAACTTTAGAGCACATCAGGGGTCCATGGGCAAAGGAAAATCTCAGAATATAGGCCAATGTCCCAGCCAAAAACACATAGCAAAACTGACCAATATCACCAAGAAACTCAGCATTAGTGATTACTAACATGAAGGAAAACTGAGTAGCCTGAATTCTCTAGATGGTTGTTCAGGGGAAGCACATAAAAAGTGGAGTTAAAAACAGATGGCTTCTGCCCAGGCAGTAACAGTGAGGGATAGTGGCCACGGAGAGACCCCCACACTGTTATCATGATGGATCATGTAGATAAAGCTTGGTAAGGAGAGAATGAAGGCCAGGAGGCTGGAGACCTTTGCCACTGGAATGACAGTTGGACACACAGCAGTAGATGAGGCAGATTTGAATGATGAAACAGATGATTGAAAGGGGTTTGAGTATGACTATAGAAAGGGGTCCATTGTCACAGTTAAGGCTACAGTGTAGTGATCAAAGAAAAATGGAAATCAAATCCAAACCACCAGGGAAGAGGCCAGGGAGTCCTGAGACGGTGAACAAGCAGTCACCGTGAGTAGAGCAAATGCACCAGAAATCATAATCAGGAGGGAAGCAAGGAAACCTTCAGTGTACGAGGGGTTCTGAGGACAAGCAGAACCAAGGAGGGTGGGTGGAGGTAGGGACTGATGGCACGTGTTTCAAATGCTTTTAAAGCGGTGGAGTCAGGGGAGGAAATGACGATGGTCAGGAGCAGTGAGGGGAGAGTGACTGCACCAGGACAAGGAAAGAACACCAGTGTGAGGACCAAAGAGAAGGAAGGGGTGTGGGGGTGTGCAGTGTGCATGTGTGTGCATACTTGCCCATGGGTAAGACCTCTTTTCTTTTGTTCAGTTACAGAAGCCCATCTTCCACATCATAGCCCACTGGCTTGAATTTCAGACCCCCTCCTGCTCTAATAGCCCTCACAAGCAAATGTAACTATGGGAAACTTCTGATGACCCAGTGACCAGAGAGGGTGTTTATTTCTAGGGTTGTTCTGACAATAATCCAGAGATACAGTGAAGCAATCACTTCCCTTATTTTACATATTTCCTCCTATTGAGTGTGCTTGTGACAAAGACAGCTTTTTAAATTGAAGTTTTCAAAGTTCACACTGTATATTTTTATCATATCTATACCCTTCCCTATCTATAACTCTCTCTTAGCACCACCACACACCAGGTCAAATTTTTGTCTCCAAATGCCCTTCAGTGTGAGTCCATCCACTGGAGCCTGGTTAACCTATCTAGCATCACATCTTTAAAGAAAGCTAACTCTCCCTCTCCCAGAAGAGACTGGCTGCCAATAGTTCCCCAGATAAGGCTGGGCTTTCTTCCTCATTCCCAATTTCTATTTTGGGATTTTGTCTGGCTTCAGCTTTCATGCCTTGTGTGTGCTGTTACCATTGCTGTGAGTTCATATGAGTAACTTTCCAGCCATCTAGAAATGGTCTCCTTGTGGTCATTCACCACTTCTGGCTCTCACACTTTTCCTGCCCCCTCTTCCACAATGGTGCCTGAGCCTTGAGTAGCAGAGGCTTGACCTAGGTGTCCTGTTCAGAGATAGCACGCTGCAGCCTCTTATTCTCTGTGCTTCCAGTTGCGGCTTTGCATGTTAGTCTTCATCTACTGCAGGAGGAAGCTTTGCGGGTGCACATTCTTTCTCCCACCCCCCGCTCTGTTCCTGGAGCCTTAGGTAGAGGTTGCATTATAGATGTGTCACTTAGGGTTGGGACCTCACAGACACTTATTCTCTACATTTAGTCAGTTGTGGAACTTTATAATAGTTTCCATCTGCTGCAAAAAGAAACTTCTTTCCATAAGTGGTGAGGGGTGCACTTGTCTGCAAATACATATTTAGAATAAAGTAAGTAATTACGTTAGTCTAGGGATGTGATAGAAGTTGGGTTTTTCTCTATGACCTCGCCAGCCATGTGTATTTGACTGTGTTTACAGCACCACACATGAGTTCTCTGTCAATGAGCAGGCCTTAAGTTCAATTAAGATAGCTGGCGATCACCCATGTGGCACCTCTGCACCAGAAGAGATTATTTTCTGTGGTTTGTAGACTTTACAATTGGATGGGATCATTGATTGATTTTCTCCCTTAGCAGTTTGCAGAGTATCTTCTGATACTCTGAGAGCTAGTCCTCAGAGGGGAGACGTTCAGGTCAGTGCCAGCTTGACTTCTCTAAGTCATCTGTCTGAATTATGCCCTGTTATCAGCAATAGAGTCTTACTATAACATCTGGGAGGTGACCAATGGCTGTGGCAATGGCCTGTGTCACCTGGGGAGTCTTCTGGACCACCCTGACCAGCAACTGGACAGGAAGTCTCCCTTGCCTGGCACTGTGTTCTCTGTTATGTATCCTTCAGATATGCATATGCACTCACACATTGTATATATAATTTTCCAGGAGGCTTTTGAACTAATACATTTCATGCCACCTAAGGATCATTTCTCGCCCCTCTAGCAGGTGCGGCTCTTGTTGTCCCCTCCCCAGTTAAAGCACCTCCATTTTCTCTATCTCCCTGGTCATACCTGTTACCTGCTATCCCCATGTCACTAAGACAAATTTTTAAATTCATGACAAGATTTCAAATTATACTCAGATATCTTTACATGACTTCCAGTGGGCTGCATAAAGCAAGAACATTCCATATGTAGGAAAGCACTGAATTCAAATTTCCCGTCCTAGAATGTACCCCATTTCCTTTCTATTCAAGGCTACATGTTTAATGCCCAAAGGGGTTAGACTTTATATCTTTCCTTTACTTGTGAGTACCACAGGTTGAAGCATACAAGTTTCAAATAGCAAGCCATATTCATATGGAATCCCATACTTGAGAGCAAATTTGCTGAATAGCAAGATGCATCAAAGGAGAAATGAAAGAGGTGCGTTTGGAGTTATCTGATAGTTCATCTACGGACTTGAGAAATGAGCTTAACTTCTATGAACTATTTTTTCATATCCTTATCAAGGATAGATGTTTTCAAATGAAACATAACTTAAATTAGGCTGTCTGGCATGTTCAAAATTCACTTTAGAAAGCTCAAAGTGTTAATTTTCCAGAAAAGGGAAACTAAGTTGGGATTTTTTTTTTCCCAGCAATTTGACATTAAAGTTCAAACTCTGAACTAGAAGCGTTTCTTGCGGGAAGTCATAGAGGCATTTTGAAGGTGTCCTGGGTTGTTTTCTCTGGCTGTGATAAAGATCTTGACCAAAAGCAACTTGGAAGGAATTGAGGTTAGATTCTGTCATCCAGGGAAACCAAGGCAGGAACTCAAAGCAGGACCTTGAAGCAGACACCAAGGGAGGATGCTGCTTGCTGGCTCATTCCCAGATTCAGGTTCTGCTGAATTTCTTATAGAGATGAGGCCCTACTGTTCAGTGGATCCACAGAGAGCTGGGCCCTCCTACAGCAATAAGAAATCAAAAAAATGCCCCATTGGCATGCCCACAGGCCAGTCTGTTGGAAGAAATTCCTTATCAGAGGCTCCCTGTTCCCAGGTGTGCCAAGTTAACCATCAAGATCACCGATCACAGAACAGTGAAGCCACCCACCTACTTCTGCAAACCTCAGGACAGAAGGCAGAATGCATTTCACACTGAGACCATTTAAAATCACTGAATTGATTCAAATTTCATGCAAGATTCCCATGAAATTCCCAATCTAGGATATTAGGATGTACTCAGTCTTTCTGGGAATGCTTAGGAAGATGTTTAGGGGTTCTCCTGAGTGATGCTCCTGAGAGCCAGATTCCTGAGGGAGTGCTGTGTCACTATAGCATTCTGACTTCCTTGCCAGGGTGACTGATGGGGAGAACAAAGGAAATATCAAATGTGGAATCATCCTGTAGATAGATCACCACATCACTACGTTATTTCTTTTTCTATTGCTCTGACTAAATTACATGGTGGAATCATAGGATCTGTTAGGTAAATTTTCCCTTCAGAAGACCAAGCCCCACCATAAGAAGGGAAAGAGCTACATTCACAGAATTGGTATTTACTATGACCTTCTCTGAATCATATACTTATTATCTTAACAAGTATTAAGTGAAGATGGATTTATTTTGGTTTCAGAGGATCCTAGGCTCTTAGCAGAGCACAGGGTTGGAGCATCTATGGTGGAAGCTCTTTACTGTGAGGACCAGGAAGCAAAGAGCTCCAGCTGGAACCAGAGGCATGGACAAAGCCCAAGCCCACTCCCAGTGATCTTCTTATGCCACTGACGCTCCACTTTCCACAGTTCCACAGAACAGTGCCACCGGCTGGGGACCAAGTGTCCACACACTTGTAGTGGGGAGGCATGTCATATTGCACAGCAATCACCCAAGACAGAACAAAAGGATGGACGAGTTGATGGATCCACTGAAAATGAATAGGTGGAGGACAGGCAGATAAGCACGTGGAATGGAGAATTAGCTGTCACACAGCATTTTTAGCTCAGAAGAAAGTGTGGCTGAACACACAATAAAATCAATAATCTCATTTATGATGCTTTAAAGAAAGCGTCTAGCAGCCACCAGCCTGTACACTGCTTTCATAAAAATTGACTTTGGGGTCTAAGGGAGAGAGGCACCTGCAGCCCAGGTGGGAGTGCTATTTGAGTTGGCACAATTGTAACCCTTGAATGTGAGCAGGGGTGAGTTAAGGGTGGAAGGGAGGATGGAATCCCATTTCAGGAATGTCCCCACGTTACCTCAAAGCTGAACAAAAGGGTTCCTAGGATCCTAAGAGAGTGACCTCTGTGAGAATCAATTTGAACAAGTTCTCAGACTGAACACATAGTTATCCCTTAATCCAGGCTTCCTTATCTATGGAATATAAACTCCAACAGGACAGGAGCCCACACATTCCCATTTATTCCCCGAATGTGGAATTCTCAGGCATCATGCAGGGTGGGAGCTTGCTCAACCTTCATAGAAGAAAATCTATTCCGTTTTTGTCATAGGTACATCCTTCTACATCCCTGGATTCTCCACAAGTCCAGAATGGGGCATCTCTGGCTGGGCGGTCGGTCAGGGATCTCATAGTCTCTCTGCCTCCTCTCTCAGTTTCTTTCTGAGCACTGCCTCAGCTGCAGACATCCTGCTAGTCTTCCTGGACCAGCAGCTCTGGATGAGCATGATGCTCCGTAGTTTTCTTTGATTAGTGTTTCCTTATTCACACTGCAGAAAAAGATGTATCCTAAACTGGACCAAGGACAATTCCAGGTCAAGTTTCTCAGATACTATAAAAAGACACTTAACCCCCTCCACTCACACACAGGGGAAAGATCGCTTGGTCTATAGAACTGGACAAGGGCAGCAGGTGACTGTATTTTTGAAGCTAACAGCATAGGTTATAATGAGCAACTGAGAGAGAAAAAAAGAAACATTAACCATGATTCATACCCCAAATTACAGGTAGGACAAGTAGTTCTTGAACATCTTGATTAGATTTTAATCTTGTTTTAGCAGTTGAAGATCAAGTTAATGTTTGCTCAGTGCAAAAACAGAACTCAGATTGACACATAGGTAATTATGCTATTTATCTTCTTATAAAACTCTCTCAATTGGGGAACTGTGATTATTATTCAATGCTTGGGAAGCCTGGGGACAAAGGGCCACACCACTGAGAGAAGAGGGCTAGAAACCCTCAGTCAAAGGAATTCCTGGAAGGGGACACGAGGCTGGTGCCTTGGGGGTGCGTGTTCAGCACTCCGGGCTTCAGAAGGCCTGGGTTAACTTCTCTGTGCCGCCTCAGCCATTTCTCTGCTCACTGAAGCTTCTTATTCAAGTTCCGATTCCCTCCTCTCCAGAGTCAAGCATCTGCTTCCTTGTCTTTTTTTTTTCTCTGTCTCTCAAGTATTTCCTTACTTAAAAAATAAATAGAAGCACTAATGGACTCAGTGGGTGTTTTAAAGAAGGGCATTGGGAGGGAGACACGGGCAGAGAAAGAATTGGAAAGGGGGCAGGGCATGAGATATTGAAATGCACTGTATGCATGTATGAAACATTCAAAGTATAAATAGAATATATTTCTAAGATTTCCAGGAATTTCCTACTTCCCTATGATCCCAGGAGGATTTTTATTAATGAAATAGTTACCACTTATCAAGAATTACTTAGGTACCAGGATGATGGTATAAATATTGCACAAATTGCTTCGCATAATAGAAGTAAGAGCCGATGATCCCAAGAAGGCTTTATTAATGAGATAGCTACTCAGTCATATCAGGTACTTGCTTTAAAAGCAAGTGGCTTCATTTCTCCTATTGAACAAAAATTTCTGACCAATTTCATCAAAGACGCCCATCACCAGATGTGATGCCATACAGCTTTACACCTTTCAAAGATGCCTTGTCATACTCCATCCAAGGCCTAAACTCTGTGCACTTCACCTCTTTCACTTGGCTCTGATCCATGAGATGCAGTGAAGAAAGTCTGACCAAGACAGGAAACCCTACCAAGAGCAATGTGGAGAAACCAAGGCCAGACCAGACCTTGGGAGGAGAATGGAAAAGACCAAGCAAAAGAACTTTTGCTCTTGAACCTGGAGTTCTAGTCTGCCTTCAATTGCTGTGACAAACCACTCTGACCAACACCAACTTGGGTAAGAAAGGGTTGATTTGGCTTGTGTCTCCTGGGTCACAGTTCATCACTGAGGGAGCCCAAGGTAGGAACTCAGGGCAGGAACCTGGAGGCAGTAGCTGAAGCACAGGCCATGGAGGAAAGCTGCTTACTGGTTTGCTGCCCTGGCCTGTGCTCAGCCTGCTTTTTATACAATACACTACAACCTGCCCAGGGATGGCACTGCCCACATCACCCAACAATCAAGAAAATATCCCACAAACATGGCCACAGGCCAGTTGAATGGAGGTAATCCCCCAACTGAGGCTCCTTCAACCCAGGTGTGTCAATTTGACACTAAAGCTATTCAGCACAACCGGATTTAAATATGTGCATTTGGATATAAATTTATATAGACAGATGTAGACATGTGTGTACATATAGTTATGTACACCCATAGCTATAGATAGTGATATACTCCTCATCCCACTCTAATCTTCTCATCCAGTCTTCTTAGGGAGTCTTCTAAAGTTATGTCTCTACATACCCTCATCTGCAGTACACCCTCAGGTGACTGAATTAGGGTTCAGACCTATTCTTAGTCGAAATGCACCTTGTCAACCTCATAAGTATCATCTTCTACCCACAGCTAGAGTTTAATTCCCTGTCCTCCCTGATATGACTTTCAGCAACAGCCGACAAAGTGGAGCATCCACATCTCTCTGGAAACCTCTCTTCTCAGACTCACCTGACACCTGGAGGCCTGGCTTCTGTCTGCTCTGATAACCCTGTTCAAGAGTTTCATGGACTCCTCCCTCCTTCTTGAGTCGCCCTGGGCTCTTTTCTGAGGTAGAGTGTATAGAGATGAGGGACTTCCTTTGCCATGGTCATGAAGAATACCTCTCTTGGTACCCTTGGTATGCTATGACTACCAATTATTTCCCACATTCCTGAAGGCCAGGGAGTTCAAGATTAAGGGGCACCAACCCTGTCCTCACCATGACCTCACATGGTGGACAGTGATGAAGCAACATGGGCCTGTTTTATAGGAACAGTAGTCCCATTCATGACCCAGTTACCTCCCAGAGGCCCTAGTGCTTAGTACCATAGCTTTGAGGCCTAAGATTTCAACATATAAGGAAGGATAAAAGCCCATATTTGTACCATTATACTTTTCTCTCTAACGCCCACACCCACACACATACATGGAGTGCATACTTGCTGAACAGGGCAGCAGGCAGGCCAGGACACTTGTATTAAAGAGATTGAGAAAAAGTCTGAGAAAGTGGCATTTGAGCTCTTTCACTCAGCATTTGTGTGATCAGATACAAGTACTTTCCTCGGGGCCTCTGCAAGCCTTGGCTCAGAAGCAGGGACAGCAGGACACTGTACTTATGAGAAAATACTAAAGATTCACTAAGAGCCCATTTCTGGGCAACTCTGCAGGCAGCTGAAGGTCTGGGTAGAAGGAAGTCTGGATGCTGAGACAGGAGACAGCCCAGGGGTCAGGAGGCAATGCACTAGAAGACAGGTCCATCTCTGAAGTGCAGTCTCAGCTCTCTAGAATGCTACAGTTAAAACAGACTCAAGCACTATCCTGCGAGATCTCTGCAGCCCAGGCCCCCAGATAGAACAGGAGAGATTCTCATAGCCTCCTCCTGCTAGGCTGTGTCATCTTAGACATCGTTTCAGGTCCTGCCTGTGCTTGAGCACCATCTTGAAGATGCTCTGTATTTGTCTCGTGCTCTGGAGTCTGTCTCTACTAGGTAATCTGGACTTCCTGTCAGGTAAACTTGCTTGTTGCTGCCTCAGAACTAACCCAGCCAAGCCAGGACAATATCTGGTTTTCTTCCTAAAATGTGTTATACCAGCCTAGGGGGCATTTACTAGAGGTGAGTTAGAATTATATGGATCAAAAATCTTTTAAAAACCCAGTATATATCAATGAGAGATTTCTTAAAATTCTGACTCAATGAAGAAAAATTCCCAAAGCATAAACTATTATTTCATACAAAGTAAGGACAGAAGCAGTGTTTTGACTCCACCCTCAGCCTTAGCTCACACTAAAGCTTGGGACTGCACCTTGTCTTGGTATAAAATGCCGTCTTTCATTTTAACTCCCTGAACACCTCTCTGACACCCTCAGGGATTTGATTACCTCCCCACTTACATGCTGGGAAGTCAGGTGACTTTGGAGACAATTAATTAGCTGTCAGCCAGGTCCTTCTGAACCTCCCTCCTAAAGCCTGCTTTTCCCAGGGGCGCCTGCCTCACTTATGGTTTCCTTTTAATACATGATGGGAAAATATACCAGCATATGCTACTCTGAATTCACAGATATCTGTCTTAGCTCCCTTTCCTGCTACTGTGATGAATCCCTGAAAAAATCAACTTAAGGGACAAAGGGTTTATTTGCTGGAATTCCAGCCTGCAGTCAGTCACTGCAGCGAAGCCAGGCTGGCGGGAGCTGGAAGCAGCCATTACAGCATATCTGCAGTGAAGAGCAGAACCCATAACATATTGCACACACTTGTGCTGAGGCTCACTTTCTCTGGTCACCAGGGAACGATGCCACCGCAGTCAGCTGGTCTTTCATCACTTAAGGTCATTAAGACATTCTTCAAGGTCTTTCAGAGGTAATTCTACATTATGTCAAGCTGACAATTAAAACTAACCATCACAATTTTACGATTTATGAAGACATTATGGTGAAAATCAGGGTGCTGAATTAAGAGAGCACGCTGATGCCTAGAAGGGGTTCTGAGGCCACTTCACTGTCTGACCTCGGGAAATTCATATCCCTTTCCGAGTCTTCATTGTTTGCGGCAACTGGCCATGACTAGTGCATGTCCTGGTTTGCGTCATTTTAAAGCTTCAAATCTAGACACACCTCAGGCTCACTGTGAAGAACCATCGTTCAACCTTTCAATGTGACACAGTTTTTGTTTTCTTTCCTTCTCACCCCTGATCAGCCAGTCTGGGAGGGAAACACCTGGCTCTGTAGCAATCCAGGGTGCAAGGAAGGTCAGACTTCTGATAAAGTGCTGTAAGCCGTGGTATGCAAGGAAACCCAACATGAAGAAAAAGTTTCTAAAAAATTCAAAAAGATCTGAATAGTCATCACACCAGAGAAGACAACATTAGAAGAGATGATGAAGAGAGATGCTTGCTGTTCCATGTCATGAAGGGATGACAAAACAAAGAGACATTTCCTACACATCACAGAAGAGCCGAGATCCAAAGCACTGACTGCATCAAATGGGAGGGAGGATGAGAAGCAAGACTCTTCCTCCCTGCTGGTGGGAATGAGAGAGGGTTCAAGAGGGTTCAGCCCCTTTGAAAGACAACTTGTCCAGTTCTTGAAAAACTAAGCACACTCTTCCTTTGTAATGCAGAAAATTATCTTTGTATTTATTCAGTGGAGTTGAAAATTGATGAGCACAAAAATCTGCACATGACTGTTTACAGGAATTTTATTCATATTACAATTAGGAACCAACCAAGATGGCCATCAGTAGTATCCAGTGCTGTATCCAGACAGTGGCATATCATTCTCCACTGTAAACTGATTCCATGACATTCTAGAAGAAGCAACACTACAAATACTAAAACGAGCTGTATTTACCAGAGGCTACAAAGGAGAGAGAATAATAAACTGACAAATTCAGGAGTTGTTAGGACAATGAAACTCTCTTTGTAAGATAATAATGAGGGGAATTGGTCATTTTACTTGAGATCAACTCTACACAGCATCCAATGGTGAGTGCTGGATGACAGCACTTAGCTCCATCAGTGCAAATGCACAATCCATGCGGGCTTCATGGGTGAAGATTGTGTACAGTGAACAGGACAGACATAGGGAGTTTCAGTATTCTTCTGTATTCAATGCTTTAGGATTTACTACACTATATTTTGATTATATTTAGATGCCCCCCCATCTGTACCACTCCTTATTATCACACCCAATTTCATTTACTCTATAATATATAATATATATAATAAATACTTTAGACCTATGAGTCTGATTTGTGTCCACAAAAACCCTTCTGTGTATGTCTGTCCTCTGGATCCTGATTAACCTCTTTAGCCTTAAGTAAAATTAATTCTCAGTATTTATTTCTTAATTTCGCTATGAACCTAAAACTCCCATGTTCTAGTTTGCTTTCAATTGTTAGGACAAAACACTCTGACCAATAGCAACTTGGGGAGCAAAGGGTTTATTTGGCTCCCATCTCATAGGTCACAGTTCATCATGAAGGGACTCCAAGGTAAGAACTTAGGGCAGGAACCTGGAGGCAGGAGCTGGAGCACAGGCCATGGAAGAATGCTGCTTACTGGCTTGTTGTCCTGGCCCAGGTCAGCCTGCTTTCTTATACAATACAGAATAATCTGTCCAGGGGAGGCACTGCCCACAGCGGGCCCTCTCACATCACTCAGCCATCAAGAACATACCCCCAGACATGGCCACAGGCCAGTCGATTGGAGGCGATTCCCCAGCTGAGGCTCCCTCCACTCAGGTGTGTCAAGTTGACAACCATCCATACCATTCCCTAAATATATTCCATGTGAAATAGTGACAAACAAACAAGTCAAAGAGCATTCAGAGGCTTTGTGCTTGGTCAGGGCAAATATTCTATCACCCAATTCTTGGCTCATACACAAACACACAAAGCAATTGTCTCTCTTGCTGGGGATCATGGTCACTGGATTAGGGTTCTGAACTCCCACAGACAGTTTCTTCAAAGAAGAAATGCTATCATAACTTTATATGGTAAGTGGTTGTAACAGACAACTGAGATGGCCGATGTGGAAGAGACTCCAGAGGAGGCTATCTCCTGCAGGGATGTGTGTTGCTTTCCTTGGACGCCCATCAATGGACCCCAGAATCAACACAAACCTACCTGACATGAGAAGGTCTCAGCTCTTGTAAATCCCCACAATAATACTTTTCCACCAGGCAAGCTTCAGCCTTCTCTGGATGATCATTCTTTTGGTTCCCAAATCAATCAGAAGTGACTGGATGGCGGGAGGGGTGGCGGGGAAGGATGGACTTGGTGTGCTAATGCTGTGTAAGTGCACGAAGGGCTGGCCATGTGGGTGGTTAGACATGTGAACGGACAGCTTAATCAACCTATCAGACAGCATCCTCAGTCAGTCAAGGGCACAAGGAAAGGAAGTGTCAGTCAGTCACTGGTAAGTCACTACCTGTTGGTGCACAGTTGGCAGGTGTGGAGTTAAAACAAGAAATGGCTCACACAGGCATGAACACCCAGTTTCTACTCACAGGTGCTGTTTGGGGGGTTTCAGGAGGTGTGGCCTTGCTGGAGGACGTACATCACTGGGGGCAGGCTTTGAAAGTTTATAACCTTGTCCTACTTCCTGTTCACTCTATCTGCTTTGTAATTGCTATTGAAGATGGGAGCTTGCAGCCTCCTGCTCCAGATACCGCATCTGCCTTCCACCATCCCTCCCTCACCAGGATGGACTCTTCCGGCAGAACCATAAGCCAAAACAAACCCCCTGCCATAAGACAGCTTTGGTCATAGTGTTTTATCAGAGCAGTGGAAATGTAATCAATAGAGTAGGGTACATCCCACTGAAGTCTGAATTCCAGCTTGCAGAGCCTCCTGCCCACTGTGATTGTGTCCCTTCCATAACACAGGAGGGCATCCGTGAAGGGCATGGGGATGAACGGCCCTGGCTCCCTCCATCCCATACTTGCACATCTAACTTGAGCTGAACAGGTAGAGGAGGTGCCGTGATTCCAAAATTCACCCGGTGCTCAAGGGGTTCAGGGAGAGATGGCGGAAGGAAAATGAATGGTCAAGAGTCACTGAGAAGAAAACATGTTTATTGAATCCTGTTCAGCTGTGTGTGTTGTACACATACAAGATGGGATTGTTACAGATTCCCCAAGTCCATGGTGGTGACCCACCCTCCATCGAGGAAGACACGGGACCACTGTTTTACAATTCACATAATTGAAATCAACACCAGGAGCAGGAAGAGGTCCAGGCTGCAGCTTGGAAGCAAATTCCCACCCCACAGTCACTCTCCAGCCCCAGCTTTCTATCTGGGCTACAGATACAAATTGCCACAGAGCCATCGCCAGCCCTTCTTGTGACGCCAGTCTGCTTCTGCTAGCTTGAAGTTCTGAGGACTCCCACCCCTCAGGGTGGGTTTTGCGCTCCAGGGGGACACTTTGTCCCCAGAGATCAGAGCATTTCCGTCTGCACATTCCCGTGCTTCCTGCTTCAGGTGTCTCCAGGGAGGGAACTATTTTCGGTTGCTTCTCCCTGAGCCATCTCTAGGCACAGCTGAGGACCAAGTCTCACAGGCTCCATCCCTTAAAATCTCCGTTACAGGAGAGAGGTAAATCGGCAGGTGTCTGCTCAGCAGCTCAGCACCAAGGGTTCAACAGAATTAACAGCCATACTTCAGCTGGTGCTGACGGGAACTGAATCAGGAAACTGCCTCCTGTCCACAAGCTCTCCCAGCTCAGGGGGAGTGGGGAAGCTCCGAAGCACCAGCATATGAAATGACAATAAACAATATTATTACTACTAATAATAATCTGACTGCCAGTTTCTTTTGGTTCTAATAATTATAAGGTTTCTCAAGAAAATAAAACAAGAAAGGAAGGAGGGAAGCAACGAAAGAAGGAAGAGAGGGAGGGAGGGAGGGAGGGAGGGAGGGAGGGAGGGAGGGAGGGAGAGGGGGAGGGAGGGAGGAAGGGAAGAGAAGGAAAGGGACAAGGGGAAGCAGGGACAGAGAGGAAGGGCAAAGAAGACAGACTTGAAGTGCACCGAGGCCTCTAGCTTCCCACTGGGCTCTGACTTTGTTTCTTCTGATTTTCGAGAATCTCCTATGGGCCCTTCACGTTACTTGGCCTGGCAGCAAGACTGGCAAAATAGGCACACTGGGACGGGTCACACTGTCCAGGAGGGCCGGGCGGGCCGGGCAGGCCAGGACGTCCAGCTGGTCCTGTCTCTCCTTGAGGGCCAGGGCTCCCTGGGAGTCCATCTTTAGCATAGCCATGTTCCCCGGGCTGACCTGACCCAGGAAGTACAAGAAACAGACATCAGTTCACATCCGGGAGCAGGCTCATTTCCAAAACAAGTGAGCCCTGTGCTCACTGTGCTCACTTGATATGAACTTGGGACTTGACAAATCCTCAGAGAGAACGGCCCCTGCCTGGCTCTAGACTGAGTGGAGAATGGCCCACAGGAGCAAGAGGTCCAGCAGCACCTTGGCAAGCAGGAAGGGCACCTTCACTGTCTGAACTAAGACAGAGGCCCAGACATCCCAAGAGACACAGGCAAGAGCAGGTTAAGGCCAGGTGGACTGCACATTCTCCACTCAAGTCAAATGAGAGACCAGGGGTCTGTGTTCCCATACAGCTTTAGGAGCTACAACTGAATTCAGGGTGGGTTACCAAAACTGAGCCCTGGGGAGTGAGCTGGTCCTGGGTACCTGTCCTTACAGAGACACCCAGTGGCATTCCACAGCCTGGCAACCAAACTGTCTACACTACCCCACCCTTCCCACAGGAACCTCTGCATTCTGAAATTCTCCTGTACCCATAATTCCCTTCCAGCATGACAACTGCTGCATTCTAGATCTTTCAGTATAGTCCCTAGGCACGATTGCCATCTGGCTGCCATCTTCCCAGTTATCTTCATGTTTCAGAAATGACAGTCCCACAGTCTCAGAACCCCTCAGCCACAGGGAGCTAACCACCTGCCCATTGGTTCAGATTCCCTAGGCGTAGTCTGAAGAATACTAATGGGTCATGAATGAGTGTGTAAACAGAACAAAAAAAAGGGATCCATAGTTTGAAAAATGTGGGATCAAACAAGATGAATATAATTTTCCCTTTACCACTTAAGTTAATATACAGGAGTGAAAGTCCAAAAGGAGGACGTGTCTCCAGCAGGCTTGGGCTCACCTGATCTGTGCTAGGGGCCCTCTCCCACAAGATCTCCAGGACATTTGGTCGTTTACTTTTTAATCAGAAAATAATAATTCTGTACCTTTGAGGGGTGCAATGTGCTTTGTCTCAGGACATATGTACAGAGTGTCATGATCAAATCAGAGCAATTGGCATATGCCTCACCTCAAATACTATTTCTTTGTGTTTGGAGCATCAAAATCCTTTCTTCTTGCTATTTTGAAAAGTAAATTAGTCATTGGGACTTCTGACTCATAAGGATTACCTCAATGAGTTTAACTTAAAAAAAGAGTGACCAGTCTCTGGGGCTGGGGCAGTTAAGAGCACTGGCTGCTCTTGCAGAAGACCTGGGTTCGATTTCCAGTACCCACACCATGGCTAACAATGATCCATAACTCCAGGGATCCATCCAAGGGATCAGATGCCCTCTTCTGACCTCTGTTGGCATTACATGACACAGGTGCACTTACATACATGCAGGCAATACACTCATACACATAAAATTAAAATAATAAATAAAATATTAAAAATAAATAAGAGTGATCAGTTTCCTCGGCTGAGCCCAGCAGCTTTGTTCTACCGGCCGGCAGGCTCACTGCTGTGTGCCCTGGCTTCCATGACAGATGTCTCCCCAGCTCTGAGACCTTCATACCTGGGATTCCAGGGGGGCCCATCTCTCCTCGGAGGCCAACTCCAGGTGCACCTGGGTCACCTTTGACTCCTCGCTCACCTGACAGTAAGAACACACATCTTGAGTGGTGGAGACTCATAAGGAGAGTAGACAGAGGGAGTCCTAACCCGCAGACATGCAGGTGCAACCCAGTGCTCAGAAGCCCTCCATTCCAACTAGCCTTGTTCACACATACTCCCCTGCCCAGTACTCTGCCCTCAGGCACACACTCACTCGCAGACACACATACTCAAGCACGTAATCATGCTCAGCATATGTACATATAAACAGCCAAATAAATAGATAGTAGCTCCTGAGTACATGATCAAATACTCAGATTTACACACAAGCATTCTCTCAAGCACACATCTACCCATTGACATACACGCATCAACACATTCTCACACATAGCAACAAATAAATAGCACACACATTTACACATACAGACTCATTCAACCTCAGACAACCAAATATGCACGCCACCCACAATGCTCTCTCTCACACACATCAGCCTGCTAATATGGCATCATGTGTGGCTATACCGGCTGCCTTGTCTTCTCATTCATCTGAAGCTTCAGCAAGAAGGTACAAGATTGATAAATGAATTCTACATATTAGTTGACATGGCTGAAACAGCAGTAGTAGTGAGCTCTCATCTCAGGAAGATCGCAGTCTAATAAGACAGCTGAAAGTGGGCACAAGGAATGCTCCACAGAAGGCAGAGGTGACAAACACCACGCTAAGCATGGACAGTAGAACACACGGTATCTGTTTAAGGAGAGCGCCTTTATTCTGGGAGCATCCTATACAAGTACTGATTTGACTGAAGCAGGAATCCGGTCTATCAGACTACATCGGTAACACCAGCAGTATGGGAGTCTGTGGCTAATGCTATTCCTGAAGCCAGAACCACACTGCTGCCATCATAACCACTGCCAACGGAAGCGTCGTCACGATGGGAATGGAGCCAGGGCGTCCCAACCCACAGGGCACACAAATCTCTCTCTCTGTCTTTCTATCTCATTCTCACTCTCCTCTTTTCACTAGTTATTTACATTTTTGCTCTGCTGCTTCAAAAATATATCCTGTGCTCCTGTGCATATCATACTTTTTTTTTTCAAAATCTAAACTTATATTCTTCTAGTTCATGAAACATTCACCTTTATTGTTTAATTGCTATGTCTGGGTCAGGATACTGCCATAACCTAATGTGTTCTATAAAGTATGCTTTCCTATGGACAATTATGTTGTGTGTTTTGTTTTATGAACTAGAGTAGATAGAACATGGATACACAAATTTAACAAAATTATTCTATTAGAAGAAATATAACAGGGATGAATGTATAAACAGTTAATAAGGACATGGGCAATCAAAAGACACTGATATTAATTTCATCCACTTCTCTAGCTCAAGGTCACTAGAATGATCTCACAGGCCCAGCCATTACAAGCGACCTTAGACTGGGGAGTTTGGTGTCAGGCTCTTCTCTGTTCTTCATGTCTGCTGGGCCGTGGGGAAAGGGCATTCCCTGGATGGGCTCTGCCCGTGAATGGCAGCTCTTCTATTGTCCAGCGCTCTGGCATTCAGACAGGCCACCCTGCCTGAGAGCTAGACCATCAGCAGCCACTTTTAGCAGCTGCTCAAAGTCACTTTGTCAGATCTTAAAGTTGGCATGTCATCTCCATTGCCTGTAGATGATGTCATATTCCGCAGTCAGTTCTACACTGGGACAGGGGAGAGGAAAACATTTGTATCACCCTAAAACTTGAGCAGAGGGGACTGCGAGAAGACAAGAAAGGAGGAGGAAATGAATTCAGTCTCCCTAGCAGAAGTATAATTTTGTAAAACTGTCAAGTATAAAAATCTCGAACGTATGAAGAAATGACAGGATGCCAACATTCAGTGTTTCCAAGCTGCTGGGAACGGGGCAGAATGGATGATGTGAGCTCCGCCAGGCGGGCACCACACTCTAGTGCCCGCTCAGCCCTCGCGCAGTCTGAAATACTTCTTTTCCACATCACTCACCTTTGGGGCCTATTGGTCCAGAGGGTCCTTCCAGACCCCCCTGGCCCGGCCGGCCTGGCTCACCCATGGGGCCGGCCCGACCAGGAAGCCCATCTTTTCCAGGGGGTCCTGGGGGCCCAGGTCTGCCTTGAGAGGACTTCATGTGTGCTGGGGGCAACTGGGCCAGGAGGTAGGCGAGTTTGGCTATGGAACAGGAAAACAGAAGAGATATTTCATGAAGAATAGAGAAAGGACAGAGGGCAGAGGAAAGAGGGCAGCTCAGTGCGAGCTGGCAGCGGAGGAAACCAAACAACCACGGATACAAATAATGCACACACCACCACCCCTAAAGACAGGCGAGAGACAGTTCCTGATCATGACCTTCTGACTGTGAGGGACACAGGGTATCTCAGGCGGTGGTGGCCAGCCCTGCCTTGGGGGCCTGACTGCCTTGGCTGGGATCCCGGCAAGGCCAGTGGCCTTGACCAAGCCAGATGACCTGCCTGCTTACCTCCCTCTCCCCTAAACCCCCCAGTAAGACTGTGTGAGGTGCACAGTAATTGAGACATGTCACCTGAATGGAGGAACTGTTTGTTCCACCTGTTCCTCTTAAGTAGGGCTTCCTCTCTCCTGCCAGAGGATCATGCTCGCTATATTTCCTAAGCTTCTATCCCAGAGGACGCAGAAGGAGTTGTTTCCCCCAAGACTCTGGTGTTGCAGTCCATGGATCCCGAGGCTATGAACTCAGGCCACACACCGCAGTTCCTCAGCATCTCTGCTCCTTACCATGTTGTCCTGTGAGGGCAACAGCGGGCTGCCACAGGGCACACCCGCAGGAGCTGACCACCCTCCTGAGGCAGGCATGCCTGTGCTGCTGTCTCTGTTCTGTCTCCCCTGACCCCGAGTATCTGCTGTCCACCAGACCCAGAGTGGACATGGGGACCCGGCACTGTACTTACACAGCGGCATTAAAGGATTGTTTTCTCTTCCTCTTGAGTTTTCACAGGTGCTGGTCCCAAAGTCTAGCTTTTTATCCCATCTTTCACCTCACAGCCTACATGACCTTCTACTTCTCACTCCATTATCTATCATGGGGCAAATTCAGGTCTGGTCACCTTTTCTCGTGCCCTCTGTGCCAACATAAATCACACTGGTCCTGCTGGTCCCGCAGGCATCTTGTCTATTTGCTGAGCTATCTCTTGCCCGGGACTAGAAGTCTGTGAGGGCCGTTGCAGGCCTCCCCATCACTGATAAGCTAGATACATAACTGGATACACAGAAAGCATGCATGATCACAGCCGAGCAGGTCTGCTGACAGCCAGCTCCTCTGTGATCATCTATACGGGGAATCTTCACTAGTGGCAACTCAACAGGAGCTTCAGGCACATACAGAGGTTCTGCAGAGTGTGTCCACAGTCACAGAAGGCTGGACCAGAACCTTCAAGGTGCCTCTCAACCCCGCTGTTCCACATTTGCTGGCCATAGGGTGCTGGCCCAGCATGGGACAATGAAAGCAGGGCTGTTTACTAGGGATCCCCGCACATGGAAGTCCAGCTCCTCACCTTCCAGCTGCTTCCCAAGCTCTTCCTGAATGAGCCGCCGCAGAGTGTCGATGGACGGAGACTCCCCCTAAGAGAGGGAAAGCAGAGACGCACTCATCTTCCCAATGACTTTCATCAGAGACCACTGTTACTCCCCAAACCAAGACGTCTGTGGGTATCACCAACATGGTCTAGCCTATTGCACATCTGCAGCCTGCTCCACTGCCTCCTGCCTTACAGTAGTGCTATCCCTTCAGTAGTGCAGCCTGGGCCCTGGGGCTCTCAGAACCACTGATGTCCTTCCCTCTGGACCCTTCCCGTCAAACTCGTTCCCAGCCCTGTGCGTGAGCAGCATGAGCAGCATGGCTTCAGGCTTGACCACCTCCAGATCGCTTATGGGCTTCATCACGTGGGAACTCATGTCTGACTCCTCTGACTGGTCTCTTGGTCCCTCTACTCCCCAGGGTCAAGACTGCCCTGCTCTCTAGTCCATGCTAGCTCAACACAGGTACCCGACTAAATCCTTATGCCTAATCTACAGCATCTGGAACTATCCACCAGTGAAGGTGAGTGCTGTTGCCAAGCTCACAGAGGCTGTGATACCAGAACTCAGACGAGCACTCTCCGTGAGCGATCAGGTTCATCCTTCCCATCTAATTCCACTAGGGTAGCTTCGATACTTGTGAGTGGGTCCCCTGGGCTTCTCCTACCACCTCAGTATCTATCCGGGGGTGGATTCCGTTCCCTTGTTCTTACCCTGTTCTGGCCAGGACTCTTTATAATAGCTCTAGATGTTTCACCGCTCCCCACTGCACAGGAGGCCAAGAACTCGACAAGGTTTCACTGGGGCTTTAGACTCAGCCAACTGAGTCCTCTGGATTTGGTTAGGTGGCAGACTCTGGACACCCAGACTCTCAGGGTGACTACAACCAGCAGCAGTGGAGGGAACCACAGAACATCAGGGCTGGCAGGGACAGGAGTGGCCACACTGTGGCCTCTGGACAGAAGCTGCTCCAGAGAACCAAGTGGGATGCTGAGGGGAAGGGAAGGTTGCCAGGATGGGGCAGCCAGCCCCATCTTATCACATTCTAACCTGTGCCTGTGCTCCAAGGCCTGGTAAGATGAAAATTCTGCCACTGGAACAGCATGTGGAAACATAGTAAGCAGGCTTTCTGTTTACATTCAAGAAAAACAAAAGACTAAGGGAGGAACGAATGCCCACCATGGCTGGCAGGGAACAAATGGTGAACTACACAATGCAGCTTGGATCACTCACACAGAGCGTGTCCACTTGGGCACCTTTGCATAGGATCCTAGGAAATAAGGGACCTACAGTCAATGCCTGGAGACGTATCATCCCTGGAGCAGAGGACTCAGAAGAGACTCTGTTTCTGAGCATTTCTTAAGCTACGTGCATTACTCTGAAGAGCACTTTCTCAAAGGGCAGGCTCAGTAAGAGGAAGTACTCTGCCCCAGATGACACAGCCTGACCCTAGGAGCCTGGGACTGCTGCTGCCTGTGAAGACCACACACTGTGCTAGCTTCTCTTCCACTCTCTTGGAACCAGTCTGAAGAGGTATCAGTATCCTTACCCTCGGTCCTGGGAATCCAGGCTGGCCAGGCGGTCCGGGAGGCCCAGGAGGTCCACTCTCCCCAGGTTGTCCTTGGGGGCCCATGAGGCCAGTATGGCCCTTGTGGCCTGGGATTCCAGGGTCTCCAGGCTGGCCCTTCCCACCTGGCAGTCCCTTGTCCCCTTTGGCCCCGGGGTCTCCCTAGAAAGGAGGGAAGACCAGCGAATGAGCCTATGCTGGAGAAGCACAGGCTCCAGTGCTGTAGCTGGGACTGCTTTCCTCTACGGGGATCTGGGCTGGGGCCGCGGGAGGTCTCGGTCCCAGATGACTCATGTGTGACTCCAGGGAAGAAAGGCCCCAGTACTGTGTCATCCACAGCACAAAATAGATCAGGAGTGTCCAGAGAGAATTCCAGCACCCACAGAATGAGTGGGAGTCGGGAGACTTTGATTTCCAGCCCTGTCCCAGACTGGAGCCACGCACAAGGCCATCCTCAGAGGAACAGTGCAGAGCACTGCCATTCACAGCCCAGAGCTCCCACAGCTGTCAGCGTACGAGAACACTTATCAAGGACTCTGTGGCCAGATTAGCAGGTGCCACCTTCGCAAGAAAAATTCAAAGTGTAGACCAGCGTCTGATGTGTACAAATGAGGAAGGGAAAATTTGCTTTGTAAACATCAAACATGGTGGGAGGCTCCATAAGAAGGTAAACTGTAAAGTATAACAAGGATGGGGCAGAGAAACAACTCAGCTGGCAAAGCATTTGCTCCCTAAGTGTGAAGACCTGCTTCCATACCCCACAAGAGCCAGAGCTGTCCACACAATCAAGGGGTAGAGAAAAGTGGAGCTGTGAGACTCACTGTCCAGTCAACCTAGCAAACTGGTGAGCTCCAGGGTCAAATGAGAGACCCTGTCTCAAACAATAAGGCAGACAGTGATTGAGGAAAACATCCAGTGTCAACCTTTGGGCTATACATGCACATGGACACACATTTATGCAACACTTGCATGCACACACACAAACATACATGTACACAACACAACACATACACACATACACACACAAAGGTATAACAGGGAGCTGAGTAGAAACAGGTATCATTTTTCACATTATTTTCAGTAGGCTTAGTGGTACAGGTCTGCCTGTCATCCCAGCCACTTACGAGGCTGAGGTAGGAGGGTTGCAAGCTGAAGGCCAGCCAGACTGCAGTATGTATTCAAGGTCAGCCTGCACAACTTAGTGAGACCATACCTCAAAAAGAAGAACTATGATGTGACCAGCTGCACATCGCCCTGGGTTCAATTCACAGTATCATAGTACATACTGCCCCCAAATAATCTCCCAGTCTGGGTGTGCTGGTTAGTTTTGTCACCTTGACCCAAACCTGGGAAGAAAGCATCTCAATTGAGGAATTTCCTCCATCAGACTGGCCTGTGGGCATGCCATCTCTGGGGCACTTTCTTGATTGCTAATTGAGGGCCCAGTCCACTGTGGGTATTGCCAGCCCTACACAAGTGGGCCCGAGCAATGTAAAAAAACGGTGTTGAGTAAGCCAGGGGGAGCCAACCAGTACGCCATGTTCTCCTGTAGTATTGGCTTCAGTTCCTGCCTTCAGATTCCTGCCTTGGTTTTATGTCTCAACTTACCTCAAAAATATATTATGATCTGTAGGCCAGATAAACCCATTTATCTCTCAAGTTGGTTTCAGTGTTTTTTAAAAAAATATTTATTATTTTTATTTTCTGTATATGAGTATATTGCCTGCATGTATGTAAGTGCACCTGGGTTCTGCAGTAACTATGGAGGACAGAAGAGAGCACCAAATCTCGTGGAGCTGGAATTACAGACAGTTGTTAACTGTCATGAGAATGCTGGGAATCAAACCCAGGTCCTCTGCAAGAGCAGCCAGTGCTCTTAACGGCTCATATGTACTACTGGCTACTGTGTGTCTGACCAGCAATCCCAGTGGTCAATAGGTCTAAACACGAGACAATCACATTACAGATCTCAGAGTCCAGTGGACATGCACTACTATGATACATCGGAGAGAGACTGGGGCAGGAAGAGAAGCAGTAATGAGAGCATGGCAGAGTTATGGGCAGGACCAGAGCCTCTGCTTCTACAGCATCTCTAAGTCTGCCTGGAATGAAGCACGGCTGAAACACTGTCTGGAGCTGGGATTTGCTGGGGTCAGGAAGTAAATGTGTATACACGCTTCATATGTACATGTACACCTGGAAGAATAAAAGTTAGGGGTGAACAGTTGGGTGGTCATAAAGAAGAGCTAGGAGGTGAGATGGGAGCACCTAGGACGTGAGATGGGAGCACCTAGGAGGTGAGATGGGAGCACCTACCTTCCACTGATTTTATCTCTTGCAATTTCCTTTTACTAGGACCCTGTACTGTCTTTTAAATTTCAACAACAATCGAAAAATCAATGAATTTTTAATTTTTTTTGAATGTAGTAATTTTTTTAAGACAGTCACTTCAGTATTCCAAGTGTGGTATGTTTCATGGGTCCCTAGACCCTGTTGTGGTGATCCTGGATTCAGAGGTCTATAGACCACCCTGTTCCTGAGCCACATGAAGGCCAGGCCTCATCATACAGATGGTTCAGCTTTTCTTTTTATGTCATCTATCATGCTGCAATTAAAAAACTTGTCCCCTATCTCAAACATTCCCATGAGGACGAAGAAATTAAGGATCTAAGGGCTTAGTGGCAAGTTTCCAGAGAGCCACTTAGCAGGAGACAGACAAGCTCCTCAATTATTGATTGGATATTAGAGAAGAGCTTTCTGTTTGTGGACTGGTCTCCTTGGCTCTGAGCCTGAACTCAGGCCTCTACTCCTCAACAATTGCTCTTAGGGTCCCCAAAGAGGGGAACTTCTCAGTCAGAACCAAGCACAGGCTCCATGGGACAGTGGGATCAAAGTCATTAGAAGGAGAAACATGATGGGAAGGGAGGGATGCCAGAGATCACTTCCATTTCTCTGTCCAAGCTGCAGGAAAAGCCTGCCAGCTCCCCACCCATCCAACTTGTGAAGAAAGCCGAGATAAATTATCTGCAGGACCATGGAAAACAAGCAGGGCGGGAGACGGGGACGAGGTACCATCCATGTAGTGCAACAGCCCGACAGCTGACCAGAGGCAGGGATGCGGGCAAACCCAGGCAGAGCCCGAAGGGAGCAAGAGCGGGAGTGTGAGCGCCCCCCACCCCCAGCTCCTCTGCAAGAAAAGCTGCTCTCCCCTTTGGTTTCTGGAGGAATGAAATGTAAAGAAAGCCTTTCTGAGTGTGGGGCCAAGGCGACTCATTATGGGAAAATCTGTTCCCTTGTCACCTCCAGTGACAAATCTGGCTCCCAGCAAATTGGCACTTAGGGAACCAGGCACATCATGCACGTGCCGTCACACATGGTGAGCAAAAAGTCTGTCGAAGTCCCCCAACACTTGCCGTGCATTGATAATTATGGTCATGATTCTATTCTTCAAAATAACAACCAAAAGGAAAAGGAAAAAGTGAAACTGACTCTGACGATATTGGGGAAAAAAGAACCCACTATGTCAGGGGCTGCAGACTGTCCAGGGAGCAGAAGCCACGGCAAGAGACAGCCGTCCAGCTGGGCTGCTCATTAACGATCCTGAATCGATGCCAGCTCTGCACCATGGGAAAGTCACCTTGAGCCTGCTCATATGGCTGCGCATCTCTGCTTACCCTTTCTCCTTTGGATCCAGGCTCTCCAGGCTTCCCAGGAGCGCCCTGCAATGAGATAAGGAGGAGATGGTCACCTCACCGTGGCCATCTGTGCTGACATCTTTGCCTTTCTTGATTCTTCCATACAACATGTGCTGAGGAGAAAGAGATCCTGGAGAATCAAGTTGCCCCACCCCCCCGAGCTCCTGGCAGTCTGCCATTTCCTCTTCACACTTTTGCTCCTGGCCCTGCCCACCCTGGATCCAGGGCCACACGAGCCAATGATGCAGCCTCTTTGACTTCCTCCTCCGGGTTTCTCAGAAAAAGCTCTAATACCCTTGGCATACCCCAAAGGCCCAGTGTGCACTGGCCTTGAATAAACTCACATCACCCCTGCTGCCCTGGCTAACTTCTTTGCAAGCAAGCCTAATGATCCCAGGTCCCCAAAGAAGGGATCCTGGTGCTGTACAGACTCATGGCCTCTGCTTATCATCTTCCCTGTGACTATGACATGCTCCTCACCCTCATGACTAGATGACTGGGCCTAGCCTCAGATCTCCCCTCCAGAAATCCCTCCCTTTCCATCAGCACATAGAGAAGCACCTGCTTCTGTGTCCCCGTAGACCAGCCCCCGTGGGGGCAACACATCAGGAAAGAGACATCACTGCACATCACTGCACAGCCCCACCGCGGAGCCCTGCTTCAGCCACTTTCTGCAACTCCATCTGTCTTTGCCTCCAGCCTCCTGCCAACGCCTCCTGGAAAGCATCTGAGCTCTCTGATCACCGTCTACCTTCATGTATAGGTTACTTTCCCACTAGTCACCACCTAACTTTCTTTTCCCCAGAAGTAAGGGCAGAGACCTGCCTTGTCTACTCTCTCCTTAGACAGCAAGAATTTGGAAAGCCGGACCTATGTTCATTTACTCTAATGGGGTCATGGGGCTCCCATCCCAAAACCCACTGTATATTTGGAAGGTAATAAAAGCATATCAACTCCAAGGCTTGACACTGGGGGAGTCAGTCCAGCCTAGAGGCTCATGACCATCTGCAGACAGGCCCAGCCTACATGAAGAATACAGACATTCAAGATCTTCTAAGCCTGGCCAGTTTGGTCACTTCATCCCAGAGTCATATGCCTCCTTGCCTTATGGGCACCACCTTCATCCCTGTGCCCCATACACAGTGGCAGGTGGATACGAACTTATTCCCAGTGGGCTCACTCTCTGGTTCAGAGGCAGATGTAGGCATAGTGACTAAGGTTGGCTTTCTGTCAGGTAGGTGCCACAGCAGTCTAGGAGAAAGAACATGGTGTTGGATGCTGGAAATATAGTGCCTGGGAGCTCATATAGAATCAAACAGTGAAACGAGGGGAAAGGCTCTCAGGGAACGTGGGTACACACTGTATGCAGCCCAGAAAGGCAGAAGGTCACATTTTAAAAAGAGAATGGGGTCAGGTTAGGGAAGACCCAGGAGGCTTGCCTATCCTGGATTTTATTCTGAAAGGCCACTGCGGAGCTAGAGAGAATTCAGGTAGGTAGCGGCCTAACTACAAGCATGTGGAGCTGATACAGTCTTCAGAAGACTTTCTTCCTCCTCAATCCAGTAAGCATGTGCACAGTGGGTCCAATGAATGACAAACAATGGCTGGGCCAGGAACAAAGTTCTCCCCAACATGGAATGCTTGATCCTGCTTCAAGGAGGATAGCCACTTATGAAAGTGGTCCAAAGGCACATAGTGATAAACATGACTGTCTTAGAATTCTTTCCTCCACATCTGCTCATTCTAATCATCAAATACTTTTTGTGTCTATCTGTGGGTTAGGACAGACAGAGCAGTGCTAATCAGGGCAGGTGGATAGTGCTTTCCCTCTGGTAGTTAGCAGGAGTCCACAGAGACAGGAGCCCTGGAAACAAAGTTGGTATTTCAGGAAGAGGCCAGAACTTCTAAGCTAAGAAAATGAAGGACAGAGGGCGATACTGGGGCATCTCTCGGAGAATAGGGCGGTGATTTCAGTTGCAAAATGGTATGAAATGCTGATGTCCACAGACCTCTGGCTACTGTAGAGGGTCAAAGCTAATAGAGGAAACCATTAGGAGAAGTGATAGTTGGTATGTAACACAGCATAGAATTAGCTGGAGAAAGGTCTCAGTGAGGAACTGTCCACATTGGGTTGGCCTGTGGGCATGTCTGTGAGGGAGTATCTTAATTAAGTTAACCAGTGTGTGAAGGACTTTCCCATTGTAGGTGACATCGTATCCTAGACAGGTGGTCCTGAACTGTACAGGACTAGAGAAATGGAGCTGAGGACAACAAGCAAGCAGGTAGGCATACATGTATTCATTTCTCTCTCTGCTCTTGAGTGTTTGAAGTTCTTGCCTTGATTCCCACATAATGATGAATTGCAACCTGGAATTGTAAGCTCAAATAAATCCCTTTCTCCCCTAAGTTGGTTTGTGTTGCAGCATTTTATCAGAACAGCATAAATAAAGCTAGAACAGCATGTTACTGTAATGGTCCATTTTAACAAAGGATGGCAGATTGGAATAGCGACCATTGTAAAGTGATGGACAGCACCAACGAGCTCCAGAATACTAGATTTGATTGAACTTTGTGGATGGAGTGATGCTGAGGGTAAAAAAGAGATTCATGCCATGGAAGACCAATGGCTGCATGATTTATGAGAATCTGTGATATTGAAACACTATTCCCAAATACTTGGAACTCAGGGATGTTGGGTCTGTACAGACGTCCCAGGCTTGGAACCTGTAGCATGAATTGTCCTCTACCTGCCAACCCTGCCCCCAAAATGGACCGTATATCCAATCACAGCACAAACATAGTGAACTTTTGGTACTCCATACAAAGGGAGAAGCCGAGAGATTCAGCTACCCTCCCAACCAACCAGTGACCTGAGCTGTAAGTGTGCGAGGGACCAAGGTGAATTTGGGACGCTGGGAGGAGACTCTTCCCTTCACCATCTTGGGTGGCTGGCAGCAGCTCCAGGTCCCCATGGAAATGGAGAATTTGCTGTATGACCTCAGTAGAGGATCCTGCCCTCCCACCAAAGTAAGCCCAAATAAACTCTGTTTTCCTAAACTGTGCTTTGGGGAATGTATGCCTCTGTTTTGTGATTCTGGACCTAGAGAGGAGTGCAGGGCTAGACGCTGCTCACACCTCACAGAAAGAAACTTTACAATTGGTGTAGTTGTGAAGGATATGACAAAATTGAGACTGAGTTTGGGGAGAGCAATTATGCTGCCTGACATGGGGAAAGACACAGTAAAGGGAAGCTGGGTGAGGGGAGGGTAGGGGAGGGTAGGGGAGGGTGAGGGGAGAGTGAGGGGAGGGGGAGGGGAGGGGGGAGGCTGAGGAGAGGGTGAGGGGAGGGTGAGGGGAGGGTGGGGGGAGAATGAGGGGAAGGGGAGGGGAGGGGAGGGGGAGGGGAGGGGGGGAGGCTGAGGAGAGGGTGAGGGGAGGGTGAGGGGAGGGTAGGGGAGGGGGAGGGGAGGGTGGGGGGAGAATGAGGGGAAGGGGAGGGGAGGGGGAGGGGAGGGGGAGGGGAGGGTGGGGGAAGAGTGAGGGGAGGGGGAGGGGAGGGGGAGGGGAGGGGGAGGGGAGGGGGAGGGGAGGGGGAGGGGAGGGGGAGGGGAGGGGGAGGGGAGGGGGAGGGGAGGGTGGGGGGAGAGTGAGGGGAGGGGGAGGGGAAGGGGAGGGGAGGCTGAGGAGAGGGTGAGGGGAGGGTGAGGGGAGGGTGAGGGGAGGGTAGGGGAGGGGGAGGGGAGGGTGGGGGGAGAGTGAGGGGAGGGTGAGGGGAGGGTGAGGGGAGGGTGGGGGGAGAGTGAGGGGAGGGGGAGGGGAGGGGGAGGGGAGGGGGAGGGGAGGCTGAGGAGAGAGGGTGAGGGGAGGGTAGGGGAGGGGGAGGGGAGGGTGGGGGGAGAGTGAGGGGAGGGTGAGGGGAGGGTGAGGGGAGGGTAGGGGAGGGTGGGGGGAGAGTGAGGGGAGGGGGAGGGGAGGGGAAGGGGAGGCTGAGGAGAGGGTGAGGGGAGGGTGAGGGGAGGGGAGGGGAGGGGGAGGGGAGGGTGGGGGGGGCGAGTGAGGGGAGGGTGAGGGGAGGGGGAGGGGAGGCTGAGGAGAGGGGGAGGGGAGGGGGAGGGGAGAGGAAACTTTCGACGTGGTGGACTATCCCCACAGGGCTGGTGTGCAGTGCCATTGTCTGGACGGCGCAGTGTATACTGAAGTGCACAACTAAGGTGAAGCCACCCAAGCAGATGAGGTCAGTGGGGAATCCTGGGATGGCAATCCACTTGTAAATGGTCTGGAGTGGCATGCGTGCTTGACCAGTGGTGCCCACCATGAGAGTATGGAGATGATTTGAGAATAGGGGAGGGCCTAGAGCAGATTTTGCAAGCCCTGGCAGCAGTGTGCCAAGGGCGCAAGTTTCAGTGGACTACTGCAGAGGCAGCCTGGCCACTGCTTTGTGTGATAAGAAATATGTCCCAAGCAGAGGCAATATCCCAGAAGGAGATTAAAGGTTTAAGAGAGGAATTAGAGCAAGAAAGGGATATGAGGCTGGCCTCTTCAGTACTACCCTCTGACTTATTGATAAATTAGATGAAAGGGAAGAGAAATGGAAGTTTTAACCTGCCATTTTTATAACTAAGAGGTCAAAAAAGAAGAAAGCCCACATTAGATGGATATTACAAGGCTTATCCTGGGACTCCTCAATTGGGAACAGGACCTTTACAAGGCAAGAGAGACTTTGACAGATTTCAGTGACTTAGACCAGCATGTAATGTATGTCTGTAAAACAAGAGAACAACCAAAAAGAGATATAAAAAAGAGAAAGAGGTCCACTTGGGTTACTTGAAGGCAAAAGTGGCAAGACTTGTGGCAAGTCCAAGTTCCTAAAGAAAAAACTGACAAAAATCAAGTTCTGTGCTAAAGATCTTCTGGAAAGCTTTAAAACCTGAGGAAATTTTGCAAAAGGTATACAAAAAATAAAAACTAACCCAAGAGTGGATACTAACCCCACCTCACCCCCCAGAGTAAACAAGTTACATTTCTTTCCTGAGAATGGTTATTCAAGGGGTGGTGTATGGTAAATACGGGGTTCTTGCTGAAGTTTTTTTTTTATTGGTTCATTCTGGGGCAAATCCTGCCCTCTGACCAATAAGGGGGCAGGAAGGTGGGGAGAAAGGAGAGACAACAGGGCAACGAGTCCTGGGGAGGAGCACAGATTGAAGTCACGTGGGAAGAAAAATGCCCCAGCCCCAGGCCCATGAGGAAGGCCAGGACTCAGAAGGCAGCGTTCCAAGTCCCCGCAGTCCTAAGAATCATGTGAGTGGAAGCGAAATTCTGGCTGGTAATGGACTAAGAGTCCTGCGCCTGGCTGTCACAGACTTTGCGGGTGGGCCGCAGGTAACCAGTAACTTTGTAAATTTCCCTAAATAAATCAGTCTCTCTAAATGGAAGATCAGTTTCCATTTTATCCAGCCAGATTAACCAGACCCTGCCTACTAAGGCATGGAGAATAAATTTCATGTGACAGGTGGGGACAGTTTGCCTAGCCAGGACCTCTCCCAGCAGGCCAGGTGTGGCCAATGGAGAGACATCATGTGTGGCTAGAGCCAGGAGTCAGATCCAGGCTCTATGTGGGCCTGGGAAGCAACATGTGCAATGGGGGCAAGAGGGCCTTATTCCTCCATGGCCCTGTGCAGGGCCAAGCAGTTTGGGCCAGCCCCAATGAGTTTATCAAGGACAAAGGAATGTAGGGAGGCTCCATGTAAAAAGCCCAGGACACTAATGGAGCCAAGAAGAAGACTGAAGATAGTAAAGAACTAACTAAATTAATTGCCACCATACCCAACATGAATCTGTTGAGAAAACAGTCGATACAAATGGATAAGTCTTTCATGCTGTGTTAGACCTTGTTTATGTTTAGTATAAAATGTTAACTTCTGAGTGTTTTACATATGTGAAACCCATTTGAGGGACATCAAGTACACCTGAAGAAACAAGGAGTTAATATAAATTCACAAAGTGTACAGGGGCCAGGTATAGCTGTAAAATTTACAGGGTAGCATCCACCAAGTGATATCCACCATAATGGTTGAAAAAAGTCTAGAAAAACCTGGACCTACAGATGCCAAAGAGCAAAGAGATATTTTATACAACTGTCAGCTAGAAATTCCAATGCCAGACATGGTTTGCCCCTCTGTGAGCTGTTGGCCAGTGAAGCCTTCAAGGTGCACTCAGCAATGAAGGTCATTGCCACTAATGCTGGTTGCACACTGGAAGCAGACAGTAAGACCCTATTGCTGAAGACGTGGCATGATGTGAGCATATGTTGGGTAAATTTACATGGAATATCACTCTGGCTAGATGGACACACCCATGGAGGTGCATGTGGGATCCAAATGCAGCTGCAGGGACCTCAGCGGCAAGACATGCCTCTAAGAATTTGATTGATAGAAACGGAGCCAAGAAAGTCAACCACTTTCTAACCAACCAGTGACTTGAGGGGGCGGGATTAGGGGGAAAGCAGTGAATGCTGGGTAGGAGATGCACTCTTGGGCAGCTGGTCACCATCTTGGTGGGGTGTGCATGGGTTTGCAGCAGTTCTGATTAAAATGTAGACCTCACAACAAGATTGCTATCCCACTCTCCAGCAGATAAATCCTTTGTAAGTAAGCCCAAATAAACTCTGATTTTTCTTATTGGTGAGCACACCCTGTTTGCTCAGCTGGAAGGAACCAGAGGGACATGGCCAAATGCCATGCCTCATTGTGACAAAAATTCTTAAGACAGCATGGGAAGGAGAGATCCAGCTGGGACCAAGCTGGAAACACCCTGAAATGGATGACTGGCCTTCATATAGCTGGAGGGCGCTGTGCAGAATGCTAGGGGAGAAAGCCCCCACAAAGTTCTGCTTACAGATGGATCCTGTATGTTCCATTATCAGATGCTAAACAAAATGTCCCCGCTGGTGCAATAGTGGCTCATCTAGTGGACCTACAACCAGCAAGTTCTGAATTGGCTTTAAGACTGGCTCCTCAGGAAGGAACACACATTTGGTGCTGTAAGAAAGGTCGACTCACGTGGTAGAGGAAGTTATAGGCCCGAGCTGGGAAGTCACTGCAATTGTTTTGTAAGACGAATGTGGTGCACCTACTAGGTGCAGTCTAAGTCTTTGTGTTCATGCCCAGGGGTAGGTTATTATAGCAGTCAATGTTTGTCTAGATGTTCCTGCTTCTTTCTGTACACCACTGAAGCGGTCCAGGAGTCCACTGAAGACAGATGATGAAAAGGCCCAAGAATTCAGTATCTCACCACAGTGGAAGAAATATTGTCCTACATGTATATCACCCTCTTCTAAGGCTCAGGGACTCTTGTGGAAGAGGATGGCAGACAGAATGTAAGAACTGGAGGAAAGGAGTGGGGTGTATCGTGAATTGTCCTCCACCCACCAAAGCCTCCCCCCAAAATGAACTGCACATCAATCTCAGCATAAACAAACTGGACTTTTGGTATTCCATACAAAGGGAGAAGCTGAGAGAGTCAGCTACCCCTCCCAACCAACCAGTGACCTCAGCTGTACATGGGGGAGGGACAAAGGTGTGAGTGGGGGAAGCTGGGAGAAGACTAGCCCTTCACCATCTTGCGCAGCTAGTAGCACTCACCAGGTAACCACGAAAATGGAGAATTTGTTGTAGGGCCTCAGTAGAGGAACCTCTGCTCCCCGATAATTGCTCTGTAAGTAAGCCCAAACAAACACTGGCTTCCCAAATTGTAGTTTGGCAAAAAAATACCTCCACTTTGTCCTTCCCAACCTAGAGAGGAGGGTGGGGCTGGACACGGCTCAAGCCTCAAAGAAATAATTTTTATGACAGCACCCATTGGTGACTTCTATGGGAAAAAGAAGAATGAGGAATACTTGCCTCCTTTCCTGGAGCTCCTTTGTCTCCAGCTTCTCCCTAGGAAAGAGAGCACAGGGTCGGTGGGGTAGCATCAGCCCAGTGTATGACAGTCTTCTTGGTAGACATTTCACTCTTCACATTCCAGCAAAAATACAAATCAGTAATCTAACAGTCTACCTGACAAGGCCATGTCATAGAAGGCCCTCTGGTCAGCTCACACAGGGGAATGTTCAGAATTGTCCCAGAGTGGGAAGGGGCCCTCTGGTTCTGGGATTGTTGTCAAAGGGATCCATGTGACTTTACCAAGCAGGTTTCCAGAGCACACATTCTATCAGTTGTCAGTGGGAAGGAGACAGCTCTGATCAACAGGTTACAGTGTATGACATAAGATGGTGAAAGACATGGGATTCTCAATGCAAATTTGATTCCTCTACTGATTGGCTCTGTGACCTTAGATAACCTCCTTATGAACTCCTGAAGTTCACTGCACCTTAGTTTCTTCATTTGTAGAATGGGAAACATCACTGCACCCGTGTCATTGGGTACCGGGAAGCTTATATGCAATAGGTTATGAGAAGGACAGCCACCAACATGCAGTAAGAGCTAGACAACTGACTGTATTTTTATAACTAAGGAATGATTTGTGTAAGACGTGGGCACCCAGCTGCTTGGTGGCAGCTAGATTATAAGCAAAGGATGGGAAGGAAGCAATTAAGTAAATACATCTAAGAAGAGAGCCATGCAGAGCTTAGACAGAAACCCAGCTGGTGACAAGGGGCCAAAGTATCACTGGGAAGAGCTGGTCCTGGCTAGTCATGAGGGCATGATCAAGCTGGGGGGGGGGTGGGCAGGAAACCAAGGAACCGATTCCAGCCTAGCATGTCACACATAGCCCTTGTCCAGAGTCTGCAGAGCA
The DNA here is from genome assembly GCA_035773235.1 of Eospalax fontanierii. Classification (NCBI taxonomy): domain Eukaryota; kingdom Metazoa; phylum Chordata; class Mammalia; order Rodentia; family Spalacidae; genus Eospalax; species Eospalax fontanierii. The sequence goes on from CM069532.1 coordinate 77,150,094, forward strand.
CTCCATGGCCTCCGTGTGGCTTAGCCCTCAGTAGCCCTTTCTACAGGAGATTCAGTAAGGATAATAACTGGCTTCTTTCTCCACTGAGAGGTCAAGCCGGGGGTTCCAGACTAAAGCCCAGCTGGGACAAACTTACCCTGTGCCCTTGCATAAACCATCTATAAATCTGACCTTGTGGCCCAAACTTGCTCATCATAATCATTCTAAGAGTCCTTCAGGTTCCAGGGTCACTTCTACTGGAGCTATCTACTTCAAACACCATTGTAGTCATCTGTGCGTATTTGGAACCATGAGCCAGACATTACCACAATCCTTTAACATGAGCTATCTCATTGCTCCTCAGAGGTGGGTAACACTGTCACAGTATTTGCATAAAGAGATAGCCACATGCTGACTAGGATACAGAATCTCCCTAAGTTTTCATGATTGGAGACTGGCAGGCCTGGGAACGCCATGCAGACCTCACCCTCGGTTCTCCTAAATCATAAGCACTCTGATCCCACACTGTCTCATCAAGTTTTGAACAAATGGGCCTGAGAACGGAGGAGATGGCAGGGACAGCACTGAAAGAGAAGGCCACACCTAGAGCTGGGCGTCTTGGCTCCAGGAGGGTCACTGCTTACCGGAGGCCCACGGGGACCCAGGAAACCAGGAAGTCCTGGGCTTCCATTTTCTCCTTTGCTTCCCTTCTGACCCTATAAAGTGAAAACACGGTTCATTATTCAAGGTCGGGTGCTATAACTCCAGCACATTCAGAAACCTGATGACCTTTCTAACTCCAAAGTCCTGAGACATGCACTAGAGAGCAGACCAGACCCTTTCCTGCAGTGGAGGGAGGGTGGGTCGGCAAGAGATACAGGGTTTGTGAACCTTGATGTCACTACAGAGGGGAAAGTAGAAGGGAGAAGCATCTCCACAGACAGAAGACGGCTTCTCCTGAACACAGTGTGGGATGGATACCTAGAAACAACATATAACTTAGACACGTGTGGCCCCTCAAGGGATCCTGGATGAAGTTGTACGCTCCTTGCTACATGGCTGCCAAGGCTCCCAGTGTGGAGGTTGCAGCCTTTGGGGACAGTTTTGTCATCTAATGTTTCAGATGTTCACAAAGCTGTGGCATGTGACTAACTCTAGCTCCTCTTCAGGGTGGATCCATCCTCACAATCCAGCCTTACCCTACTGGTCACACCTCAGTAGGCCTGAAAGACCCTAACCCAGGGCTCATGACAGCTCACTGAGACTGTCGGGTGGGTAGACACTCAGCACAGCTGTACTCTGTCCAGCAGGATGGTCTCTGCCAATGTGACTAAGCATCCCAACTGCCTGGGATTGGTAGAGCTCTGGTCACCCTGGTTTCTACAGTGTTAGCAAATTGTCTGGGTAGAACACTGCCCTGACCAAGCATGGCTGGACTCATAACACTTGCAAGTGGTTTCTGAACAGAGTTCTCAACCTAAGCAAATAAAAATATCAGCAGGCTGGGTGAGGAGAGGACTGGTGTTCAGGCTTGAACTCAGCCAAGCCTGATCCAGCGGAGAACCATCTATTCTAGCTCCCACTGAGAGGCTCCCCTCTCCCAACCCCCACTGAACAGGTCTGAACTCTGAATGCTAAAACTTCTATTCAGTGTCCAGGTCTCTCCTTGTCAACCAGGCCACCTCTTTCTACTATCAACAGTGGTCTTTCTTGTTCTCCACCCACTGTCCCTGACTATTTTGATATGTTGAACTCACCTTGTCAACTAAGATGGTCAAGGTTGCTTGATCTGACCCAATTCCTTCCTTCTCTGAAATCACTAAACACTGAAACCTTACTCTACATCTTTCACTTAATAACTGTGAAAGATAGGTACCTACCTATGGTTTAGACAGCAGAGAATTGGGCATATGGTCACATGCACGCTAAACTATGAAAGAGGTGGACATTCTGATCCTCTAGTTTCTAGTACTATTAACTATGGATTTTGCTCCACCAACACTTTCATTGATAGAGAATAAACAACAGGTGATGTGAGCCTCTCACTCTCTCAGAGTGTGCCCCGACACCATCACATAGCTGGGATGAGTACTCACTGGGGCCCCTGGGTGGCCAGGGTCTCCTGGAGATCCGGGTGATCCACTGTTACCCTGGTGGAAGAAACAGAAATGATCATCCTGTCAGGCTTCTGACTGCAGGAGGAGGACCTGATTCAACAGGCTGTTTGCACAGGCTCATGTGGTTCTCTACAAACCACATTACTTTATACAAGATACTTTTCAACATGCAAAGGGAGATCCAGATATTTAATTCATAACATTAATATGGAAATAAATGAGTCCGTGGGCAGGAAAAGGCCAGCTCAGTGACTGGTTCCCACGCTGCACAGGAGAGCAGGCCATATTCATTCATCCTTCAAGTCACAGGCTGAGTTAGGAAACAAACAAAGCAGCACTCAGACAACTCAGGATTAGTTGCTGCATTGTGAGTTATGGCTGAGGAGGCAAGGTGACATGCTCTTCTATTCAGTCCCCAGGAGACTGATTATTTTAATCCTGTTTCATGGATGAAGTCAGAGGCACAGAGAACCTCTGGCTTGTGCAGTTGTGCAGTTAGGGAATGGATGGACCTATTCGCTCCAGGTTCTAAGACTCACTATCTCCAGTATCACATTCTCTAACTTGACAGCCGTTCTGTGTATATTTATAACTTTGGAAATGCATCTAACCAATAACAGTCTCCTGCTGACACATGCCTGTAATCCCAGCATTTGGGGGATGGAAACAAGATCAAGTACGCAAGGTCGGCCCAGTTGCATAATGAGAGAGAGGCCAACCTGGGCTACGTGAAAGTCTTTCTCAAAACAGACATAAAAGTGGTTTTCATATAATAAAGATCAGAAAGTTTAGGGACCCCATTTCAAGCTCAAAAAAAAAAAATCCCTATCGCCTAAAATGTACAGCTCAACTTCCCACAACTCAATACTTCCTGCCCATCAAACTTCCCACTGGATGTTCTCACTGTATATGGCTTTCATCTCTGCCATGAGTCTGTGGCTCGTGGTTCTTACCTCCCCAGCTTCTAGTGCAGTGGTAGACTCTGGGGCTTTCTGCTCCATGAAAGAACCAAGAGTATCATAGAACTCTGCAACCTCAAGGTATGAATATCCTATCCTATGATGCATGTGTTCACAGAGGTGTCAGAATCCCCAAAACATGTTACAGTAAACAGTCTTTAGCTGAACCAGATAGATCTTCTTCTAACTTACCCACTGCTCACACCAAATGCAAACATTATCAGCATTTTACACGTGGGGAAACAAGGCATAGAAATGCTAAGCAACCCACCCAAAATGGAAGTGGAGAAGCTGAGCTCTAAGCTTAGGCAGTTCTGAACCCATCCCATAATGGACTTCTCTCATGAAAGACACAGTTTGTAGGTTGGTGAGCAGAAACACAGCCTCCGCTTTTGTGCCTATGGGACTATGAGCATCCAAGCTCTTCAGACCACTAGATCCTCCCAGAAATCATGTAGCAGAGATAATCTTATTCCTATATCAGAGATGAAGAAGCTGAGGCATTGAGATAGCCCAGGTTCTGCATGGGATGTGGAGCTCGTGAGCACAGAAATCAGAGACATGAGCAGTATTTCTGACTGGCAGGTGCTCAGCACTTCCAGTGAGTGCTGCCTGCGGCCCTCCTCGTGCTCCCTCCGCCTACCCATCCATCTGCATCGCTCTAAAAATATGTACTTCAGTTCATCCCTATGGAGATGATATGCTCCTGTTTCTCTCGCTGGTCCTCCTTCTGCAGAAGGACAAGGGCCATGGCACTCTGGCACAAGGCACCAGCACTGGCTCTAGTAGACTTCCCTATGAATGTGGGCCTTTTGTGGCTGGGACCAGGTACCTTCCTAGGCCCCAAGCCACACTGTGTGTCTCACCCTCCATGAAGGAGCCCCCTGGGTCCTATGCTGCCCATGAATGGAAGCTACAATCCCCTCTCCAATTGTCATAAATGCCAAACCCTGCTTTGACCTCCTCCCTGCAGGATGCCCTTTCTGACAAGACAATCCAGTGTACACACTTCTATCATAGGGCCTTATATTTCAGATCCTTGGTCCAGACTGCTTGAATCCAAAAGCTGGCTCAATAGCTCACTACCTGGATGATCCTGTGCAAAAGACTAATGTCTCTGCTTTCGTTTCTCATTTGTTCGTAGACAGATTCATACCACCTGCCTCATAGGTCCAAAAGGAAAACTGAAGGAATGGTATCAATGCCTCAGCACAGCCCCCAGCACTGAATTCTGCAGTGTTACTTTGAAGCCAGGGGCTGTGAGGTGGTTGTCACATAGGCTATACCCATTACTGTGCCTCTGTAGAGTTTAAAGAATCAAAGCACAGATTTGTGGGATGTGTACACATTTACAATAACCACGGACATAAGTGAAAGAAATTGTCCAATACAGTCATGCCCAACATCATAGCTGAGGTATGTTACATGGGGCAGATTTATTCTCAGCGTGAACTCAGCCAGTCACCTGGGAAGAGGAAGTCTCAGCTGAGGAATTTCTTCCATCAGACTGGTTGTGCCACGTCTGTGGTACATTTTCTTGGTTGCTCATTGATGTAGGGTGGCCCAGCCCACTGTGAACAGTGCCATCACTGGGCAACTGATCCTGGGTTATATAAAAAAGCTAGCTGAGCATGATTCAGAGAGAGCAAGCCAATAAGCAGCACTTCTCTGCGGTTTCTGCCTCGAGTTCCCGCCCTGAGTCCCTGAGTGACGTCCCTCAGTGGTAGACTGTGAGCGGAGTGTCAGGCAAACCTGCTCCTCCTCAGGCTGCTTTTCTCACGATGCCTATCACAGCAACAGAAAGCACAGCAGGGGCAGAGAACAGTGGACAGACTGCGTCCAACAGTGGTCCTCCAAGGCTACAACAGAGCTGAAACATTCCTCTTGTGCAGAGACATCGCAGCCATCCTGAAGTCACAGCACAGAGCATTGCTGAGTCTGGCAGTGCGCTGGAGGAACAAACCTACTGCTGTGACGGGCGGAGAAGAGGAACGTATCTACACTGATGAATGTTCCTGGACAACGGTAACAACCGGTCTGTGTGTTTACAATAATAAACTGTCTCCTTTGTTGTACAGTATGCTTATACTTACTAGAAGCGAAGTTCACTATATAATAGTATGCTGTGTTACATCTGCTGTCGCCTCAAAGGAGTCTCTTAATTATGTTTTTCTCTTTAAACACAGCACTGGGCACCTGGATATCTACTTTCCTTCATACTCTCTGTATGTACGCAGTGTACAAACAGGAAGGGAGAGCACCCAAAGTATTTACAACATGCGGAATATTATAGCTCACATTGACATGTGAAAATGCTAATGGCCAGGCCCTCCAAATGTGAAGTTCTGTGTTATTAGCAAGACCAAAGATGTAATTGATTACACAAGTTCATAGTATATTGGGTTGGATCCCTAATTCAATATGACTGGTGTCTTTATGAAAGAGAACAATGGGAGGTATGCGTGTGCATACACACACACACACACACACACACCAGCGGAAGAGCGTCCTGAGAAGACAGAAGCAGAGATGGGGAGATACATCTATAAGCCAAAGAATGTAAGGCTAGCTAACCTCAAGAAGTGGCAACATAGGGAAGCTTTCTTTCCTAGCTGGTACCTTAACCTCCACTTCTGTATAGAAGCTATCAGCTGTGATGCTTGTTAAAGCAGCTATCGGAAACTCAGATGAGGCACATGGATCAATCTGTGTAATGTCCTCAGGTTGGAGGGATCACAGCCCTTTTGGTCCCTGTGACTCTGTGGGTAGACTGTGAGTGGGCTATCTGTTATAGGCTGAAAACTAATGAAGTCTCTGACACCACTTTGATGGAAAGTAGCAAGGAAAATTTATTACAACTGGCAGGGCTGTCTGTATCAAGGAAGGGCACAGTAGCCGCGAGTTCTGGCTGGCAGACTTTTTATAGGGTTGCAGGAAGCTGGAAAACATTGTTCAAATACAACTGATGGGGTTCATACAGCAAAGTTTGAACTTGTACCAATCATAAGTCTGCTAATTCACGGGCTTTGGTAGGGCCAATCATCAGCTTACAAATTCGCAGATGAGGGCTTATGAAGCAAATTACAGAAGCGAAATAAGCACTTGGTTAGCTAACTGCACCTGTTTCTCCCAGATTAGAACATCCCCAGGGGTGTGGTGAGGCCACTCCTTTCTGGGTATGTAGCTAGGAGTATGGCAAGTGTCAACCACAGGCAGACTTTAAGTCTGAATAAACAGCAAAAAGACAGCCTTTATTCTATATTCTAGGCCATTACACTATTCAGAGGTATGTGTAGGTATGTGGAGGCAGATAGCAGTGGCTGTTTAGTATCTGCCAAGCCATAGGACATTATTTTTTTTAAGTGTATTTATTTACACCAGGGTAAACTAACCAAATAACATCATGGTAACAGTTGAACTGTGTAGTAAATTGATCTCACAGCAAAACTCACCGGTGGACCTCTTGGCCCTCTGGGACCCTGTGGTCCTGCAGGTCCAGTGTCACCCTGGAATAAACAGAGGAGTCATATCATGGAGGAGCATGTGAAGATGGCATAGAAACAGTTCCAGATGTGTACCAGACTGTACCAGCAGAGCCAAGGGACCCAGCGGTGTGTCCAAACACCTCTTTATGAGTTCCCAGTGGTTTCAAGTATGTGCAAAGTCACTTCACCCAGACCAGGGTGCTTATCAGCATTTATAAATTACTAGTTTGTTCGCTGGCACAGACCCGGTCTACCCACTCTCCCAGGGGTTTAAGACAGTCTCATCTTGAACCAAGACTCTGGAAATTCTTCTCCTGGGTCATCAGGTAGAAAGCTGAGACCATTCCTGCTCTCGTCACTATAGTAAGAAACCTGCCAGCCACGTGCTCAACAGCTGACAGTGTGCAAAGCAGTAGCAAGGACATGACTCAGCAGCAGTGCCCCAACCTCACACAACATCCCAAGCAGGCATGATGTGCCCCACGCTGTGGACGAAAGCAGACATGTTACTGCGCAAAGTCAACTGTGAAACGCTTCAGAAAATGGGTCTGTAAATTCAAGGAGCCCCAGAGTTGAGGAGGAAAAAGTATGTACGCCTCGGCTGACGTGCTGGGCTTCCGTCCCAGCCCCCTTGACTGCCATGAGTGGGTCACAGAGCCCCACTCCGGCCCAAGGCACTCCTCACTTCCTCTATGGATGATGTGACAGGGGTAGGCTAGATGAGGATCCACAAATTGTCCTTTAGGGTTCGGACTGCCCTGAGGTTGGTCAGAGGTGACCTCCGCAGTGGTTGGTACGGAGCGTCACACGCTGGAGGATTTTCTGACTTCTGTGAGGAAACATGGGGACTTGGTTGCACCTTCACTGTGCTCCCTCCCTTCCAGCCCTTTCAGAGCAGAAGTCAAGCAAATGCCCAGGAAAAGAAAGCCGCATCTTGGACTGAACTTCCTGCAAGGCTGACCAGCTGATTAGCTCTTCAAGAACTGTGGTCAGTTTGGGATGTTGCAGATCCAGGACCTCTTTACAATTTATCTGAGGCCATGTTTAGCCTTATGTAGCCACTCCTCGTCCACCTCTGTTTCGGAAACAGCATTTTATGACTATCAGATAAAACCCTTTTGGAATGTATTAACACAACAAGCCCTAGCTCCCCCCAACCGAAAGGCAGCAGTTCACAGATAGCATGGAGGCTGGGAGCTGAGATCTCTCTTTTCCTGTATCTGCCTATTTAGTGTCTCCACCAATGGATTTGACAAGTGTCTCCACTGATGACTGTTCTTTGTTTTGTTACTATAAAACTTCATGGTTCTGCTTCCATACTGGAACATGGAATTTGGGGGAACATTAATCTGTTCCCAGGCCATACTTGGCTCTGGAATAAACTATCTTTTATGCCCTTTGAGGTGAGAGAGGTGCTTTAATATAGACACAGATCACCCAAACCTCTAGTCTGCTGTCCACTTTTACAAAATGCACAGAACTTGATGAATGACTTTTCTCAACCTTATCACCAGAAGGCCACTGTTTATAATGCAAACAAGATCACTGAGATTACAGTTGCCCAATTGATGCTTGAGAAATGGCTTTGGATAAAAGTGTTGCTCTCTGGTTGGGAGCACAGTGTCATGAGATGTCTGGAGATACAGGGGCCCTCTATTCGTAAAACTAAAGAATCAGCTTTGTTATTAATTATAATAATTATAAGTTATTCAGCCATAATTGCAAGGTCACTTAGAAACGCTGCACTAAAGCATCAAGAGCACCAGGAGGAGCCGCCTGCTCATTCCCTGGCAAGTCTTGAAGGATGCAAAGAGCCACTTGAGACCTAACCACCTGGGATCCTGTGCTTCTGACCCAGTACCCATTCCCAGGAAGTCAGATTACATCCCAAAATTCCAGGTTGCCCCACGTGAAGCCATGTACAACAAGCCACCCAGTCTTGGGAGGGGAGTAGAGGCTGAGCGGACAGACACTGGCTCCTTGATGGATCTTCTTACCTCTGAGTCCCCAGATCACGTGTTTGCATTTGAACCTGTTGGACAAAAGGTCTATCTTCTCTGTCCAAATTCCAAGACCAAGTAAAATTGAGTTACTCCTGATATGTGTGTGGTGGGACACAGCTTATGACAGAGGTGCCAGTGTGACGCAGTTCATGACGGCAGTGATGGCGGTGCTGGTTTAGTGTTGGAAATGGGGGCGAGGATGGTGATGTGATGGTGTGGTGTGGTGTGGTGTGGTGGTGACGGTGGGGTGATGATGGTGGTCATGATGGTGGTTGTGAAGGTGGGAGATGGTGTATGTGGTGGTGATGTTGGTAAAGATAGTGGGGTGATGGTGATGGTGGGGTGATGGTGTGGTGATGATGGTCATGATGGTGGGGTGATGGTGTGGTGATGATGTGGCAATGATGTTAGATAGCAAATTGCCCCAGAAGATTGATGGGAATACATTATAAACTCTCTACTTAATCTGTTGAAAGACCCACATTTCCAGTTTCGCTGGTGAATCATCTGGTCATAGGCTCACTCCTAGGAAGGTGGGTGCACCTTAAGTTATGCTAAATAGATGGGCAGAATACCAAGTGTGTTAATGAGACAGTGAACTCTTCCTGCCTGGAATCCCACCTCCCAGTGCAGTGCTGATGGACCCGCCACAGACATGCAGCTCTCTGTGAGTCTGCCCAGAAAAGTGTAATCTTTCCTTTTCTTATTCTTGTTCCTTTTCTAAATGTGCTTTCTCTGAGGCTGTGGGCTGCCTCAGCATCTTGTATTTCTCTACTTTTTCTCTCAAGCTTCTTCTCCCAGCCATGTGGCTGCCAGTCCACCACGTGTCTGACCTCCATGCAGCTCTAAACCTGCATGCCTTCATGGCTTTCTTTCCTTCTACCCAAGGAAGCTGCTGAGATTCCCAGCTTGCCTGTGCTGAGGATTTTTTTTTAATTCTAATAAAATTGTCCTAAAGCTTCCATTTGGGTTCATCCTTAAATTCTTTTATGAACAAGATCAAGAACCCACTAGGGGATGCTCTTTCTCCTCATTTAATGGTGCTAATGGTGATGGTAGGATGATGGCCATGCAGTGGTGAGGGTGTGTGAACGATACTGGTGGTGCTGGTGATGGTGGTGATGGTGATGATGGTGATGATGGTGGTGATGGTGATGATGGTGATGGTGGTGATGATGGTGATGGTGGTGATGGTGGTGATGATGGTGATGGTGGTGATGGCCATGCTATAAACGGTGACGGGAAGATGTGAAACTAATGATTGCTTTGAGCACCAAAGACATCAAGAGATGGAGAGACAATCTGGGAGATACCATGAAATGCCTCTCAAATCCATGTAAGGTGGATTTGATGGGTCCATCACTGAAATTCTAGACAAATCAGATGAATCTAGAAAAGCCTCCCATCAACTGTGAGATGCAGGCAGAGCCCTGAACTGAAAGCTCCCAGTCTCCTCTGTGAGTGCCAACTGTGTGCCAACTCCTGGTATGTGTCTTCACAGCTCAGCTGCCTGCCACGGTGGTCGGGCTCTTGGGGCTCCTTCCTTGCTCCCTCAAGCCCAGTAGCCCACAGCATCCTACTTACATCTACTACTTACATCTTTTCCCGGTGATCCCTCCTGTCCTTGGGGACCTACGGCACCAGGTTCTCCCTAGGAACAAAACACTGCAGTTAGGGGTGAAGGTGCTTCAGCTACAAGCTGCCTCGAGTACAAAGTATCTGAAGGCTATGGACAGATGCAGAGACCCAGAGGGCTGTAAAGCAGTAAGTACTCCCTGGAGAGCAGGGGAGCCTCTTCAGCAGAACCCGGGGTCACAGTGCAGTTTGTGAAGCCCTCAGTGCTTCAACAGCAGAGAAGGAAGGAAGGAAGGAAGGAAGAACAACAGCTGAGGGTCAGGAGGGGGTGTTGCAGCCCCTTGCTATCTCCTACTAATTGACCTCTCTCCATAACGTGGCTTTGACGTGGTCATTCACCACAGTCAAGGAATCTGACTGCTCACTCCACAGTATTTTTCCATTTGGGGTACTCGGGAGAGACAAGAATTAAAGAAAAAGAAAAGGGCCCTGGGGTCTTCTCATCTGAGAGATGGCTTCTACATCTGCACATAAGCTCTAGGACCCTGAGAAAATCACCCATGTACCCTGGGTTTCAGTCTGTTCCTCTGCATAAGAAGTCTAAGAATCTATGTCACAATGCTCAGGGGCCATGTGCAACCCACATAATCAGGCTGCTTTGACCAAATTGACTGCATGTCACCGTCACCCCAGAAGAACCACCTAGAGGATTCAGACCAAAAGATGGAGTGCTGCTGTCTGCTGTTCATCATTCTTGAGAGTCCACTGTCCTTCTCTGGAGAGCAAGGTTCTGCACTACCTGCAGTCCTGGGGTCCTCTCTCCAGTGTCAGCTCTGAGTTCCCTGAGGTGCCCTCCAAGGTGAGTCATCCACTTACCCGAGGACCCGGTGGACCAGAATCACCTGTGTGTCCCTTGAAGCCCTGGAAGAGATAAGGTGGAGTCACACTCACAAAGAGCAGAGGTAGGGAAGAGCAGGGATCTGGGAAGATTCCTCTTCATCCCATCCTCCAGCTGCGGCTCACCCTGTCTCCCCTTGCTTGACACCAGTTGCATGATATCAAGCCCTGCTCTAGCCAAGCACAAGTGGAAGAAAATAGGGAGCAGAGGCAGGAAGCAGAGACGAGCGGAGGGCTGCACCTTACATAGCGCTGCGTCCATCACAAGCTCATTTCACGGCTTAAATCCCTGAGCAATAGGTTCTGTCAACTCCATTTTGTAAGGAGCACAACTCAGGACTGCTGCTAGTGAGGTGGTACCATGATTCACACACAGGCCCATGCGATGCAGAACACGTCTCCAAGGGCCACTCTCAAACCAAGGAGACCAGAAACAGCCCTTGGGATCAAGACTCACTGCCCCCTGATTGCATCGACTGGGGTCCACTCTAATTTCATACCTAGATCCCCTAAGTAAATGAAGACTCACCTAGGGATGAGACCACCTGAGGAGAACACCACCCAAAGAGGCCTTTGAAGGTGCTATGCTCACAGCCCAGACATCCTGCTTGTGAACCTCCTCCCACCACGGCTGACTAAAACCCATGACCTTTCTGTTCTCTGGAGGATGAGACTATGGCAGCAGGATACGGTGGCCGAAGACCCCCAAGGGGCAGTAGACAGGGCAGCAGCCTGGTCAAGCCCCAAGTTGAGTAGCTGCCTTTCTGCTCCTAGGCCTGGAGCTTAGAACCAGGGCTAAGTGAGATTCTGTCTAGTGCTAGACACTGAGCAAACAGAACATGATGGACATTGATGGGGAAAGATGAAGGAAGAGACCTAAGTCATCTCAGATTTAGATTCAGCTCAAACTACTGCAACCCCCAGAAAAAGCACTTTGCCCTCTGGGGCCCTGGCATCACCATGGATGGGGTGATAAGGTAAGCACATCTTGTCTGGCCTCCCTTTCCTGTCTGCAGATGGAGCCCCTGCACCCATGAGCAGGGCTGACCGTGAGGTGGTCTGGGGATGAATGAAGTCTGCTCTGTAGCATGTGGGACACCTTCCAGGACTCAGTCACCACATGTAGGCATGAGGACAGACCCTTCTGTCCAGAATGAATAAGCAAACAGGGCTCTCCAGCTGTTCAGAACAGAGCAGGGTTCTGACCAGTTCTGACGGAATCCTAAGGCCAGCTGACCACACTCGCCCCCCAAAAGCAGAGACTCTGACTGGCTCTCCTCTCATATCCTTGGGACAAAATCCCCAAGTGGGGGGCCCTACACCATGCCAGGTGCTTGCTGGGGGATTTACATGCTTTTTCATCTGCTTAGCGCCCCCAGCCATCCTACAGGAGCAGCAGTCAGCACAGTCTCCATTCCACGTTAGAGAAACAGAAGGCCAGAAAGGACCCCTTTGTAATCAACGTCACACAAGATAAATAAAGTAAAGGATGAGCTGCCTTCTCAAAGCTCCTGTCAGTCTTGCAGTCTTTGCTCTCATTTAGCCAGTCAAGGAGCCGGCCCTTAGCGCCAGCTCAGTCTCTAAACCTGCATCCCTTCCTTGAAGCCCTCGGTGCACAGATGGGTCGTAGCAAACGAGTCTCTCCTGCTGAAAGGGAATACTCATCCCCACTGTAAGCCAGATGCCAGCTGATGGAACTGGACCATCATTCACGAGAACCACTTGGTTATAAGGGCTGGCACTGTGCTCCAGAGTAAGTGGCCACTTCCCAAATTTTAAAAAGCTTTAAGAAAGAATTTAATGGGTCTATCAATTAAAGTCTGTTTGAGGAAAAATGATCAGTTGCTGATGCAGTGTTTTAGCCTCTGTAGTCTCAGTGGTCCTTGCCCACATTCCTTTTCCTCCTGGTGTGGGCAGGGGAAGCAGGGAGATGGGGAAAAGAATATTGATTTTTGTGTGTTTTATTTCCTTCTTAATGAATACTAGCCAGATGATCTATTGATCTTTTTCAAAAAAGAAAAACAACATTAAGGAAAAAGAAACAGCATTTTGATCTGTTACCTTTTGCTAGATACTTGGATTTTAGGGTTTTCATTAAAGATTTTTATTTTCCAAAATAAGGAAATTATATATATTCCTATCTATAATTGAAGCATTATGAAAGGTAAAATATTTAGGAAAATAGAATCTTTGAACACAAAGCTCATTTTTATAGAAAAATATCTGTGTTCAGTATAATATCTAGCTATACATTTAAATAGAGGTTACAATTCATACATGGAACAATACATCTTAAAAATAGATTAAGATATTAACAGAACTTTACTCTGTTGTAGAATTAGGAACAACACTTTTTTTCCTGTATATTCTTGCTTTACTTTTTTCTTAATTTACCGTCACTTACAGTGACACAGTCAGAATCGGAACACTTCAATAACTGGACAAAAGTTTGAGTTATGGAGCTAAAAGGCAGAGGCTGTGTAATCCAGGTGGGAGAGTGCTTTGCATGTACAAGACTCTGGACTCTATACACATGGCAGCATATAACCCAGCGTGAGCACGAGGAGCCTGGGGACGGCTCAGAGGTTAAGAGCACTAGCTGCTCTTGCAGAGCACCTGGGTTTAGTTCCCAGCACCCACATGGCAGTTAACAGCCGTCCATAGCTCCAGTTTCAGGGTATCCGACACCTCTTCTGACTTCTATGCACATTGTATGACACAAGTGCACTCACATGCATGTAGGCAATACACTCAAACACATGAAATAAAATAAGAAATAAAGTATCAGAAAAAATAACATGGAGGTGTCTATCTGCAATCCCAGCACTCAAAAGGCAGAAGTAAGATCAAGGTCACCCTCATCTATGTAATGAGTTCAAGGAAAGCCTGGGCTACATGAAACTCTGTCTCCAATAACATAAAACTAAAAGACAAACTCATTTTTTCCTTCAATTATCCACACTAAAATTAGGATAAAGACGGTTAGAATGAAGAAAAGTTTAAACAACATGCTAGATATGGCTGCAATCTTGAAAATGGAAGCATACCTATGGCCTGGTTACAGAAACCCCTGTATGCCGAGCACAGGGACTTCTAGAGAACACAAAGGTGCTGATCTCCCTGGCAGGGGCTGTGTGGCCCCAGGGTTCACTCTATGGGAGACAGCCCAGGATGTGCACTTACAGGTGGACCTCGGGCTCCCTCTGCTCCTGGAAGGCCTGGCTCTCCTGCCTTGCCCTGCAGTGAGAGAGAAAAGAAGAGGTTCAGGATCCCATTGTCAAGAACCTGCAATGAGGGGCTGCCTTCCATTCACACCAGTGTATTCCCACATGCTCCTGGCTGAGCAGCCAGCCAGCCCTGGCCCGGGATTTGAAGGGCATTTCCTTCACACCGTCTCCACTGTGCTCAGGACCACTATAGTCCAGTTTTCCCAGGATGGTGCTGGCTCAGGCCTTACCCCCAGATGATCAGTTCACTGTCTGAGTGCTCCAGCCTGATGAAAATGTATAAAACCATCTCAATTATAAATGACTTGTATGAATATTTCCTCCGACTTGCAGATTGGACCATCCTTGACCACAACATAAACAGGCTTGACTGACAAAGGAAGAAGCCAACAGAAAATCAGCTACCCCTCCCAAACTACCAGTGGCTTGAGATGTAGGTGGGGGAGGGACTAAGGTGTGAGTGGGGAAGCTGGGAAGAAGACAGGTTCGTTCGCCATCTTGGGAAGCTGGCAGCAGGTTGGCAGTCCTGGGAAAAATGTAAAATTTGCTGCATGGCCTCAGCAGAGGAATTCTGCCCCACCTCCTGCTAATTGTTCTGCAAGTAAGTCCAAATAAAAGCTGGTTTCCCAAACTGCAATTTGGCGAAATCATATTTCTTTCATTCACTTTGTTGTTCCAGACCCAGAGAGGTAGGCGGAACTGAACACCACTCAAGACTCACAGAGAGAAATTCCTAAGACAGACTTGATTCACACAAGCGCTTCAAGGCAGCCAGGAGTGGTTAGACTTCTCCAATGGCTACACTGAAGTTTGGGGCAGCTTGAGTTTCACCACACATCGAGAGGGAGCAACCAGCTTCGTGCCACTCTAAGGCAGAGGCTGGACTCAGACCATCACTGGCACAGCTCACTGGGGCCTGTGGTCCAATTCCCCCCCCCCGCCCACACACACACATGTTTGAGAACTTTTGTTGCAATGTCCCTGGCATTTCCCTGGGCAGAATCAAGCAACTAGTAAAAGCAGCTGAGATCCAGCACAAGGCTCAGAGGAGGGGTTGGGGCGCTTCAGAGGAGCAGGTAAGGGCGATGGTTGGTGGGCTGCTGGGCCAATATTCTGGATTTTTCTTCATTGTATCCTAAGGACATGGCCTTCCGTAAACACTTTATGTGCCTCATTTTCATATAGAATAAACCTTGACGATCACATGGGGTCCATATTAGAAAAGGACAGAGAGGAAATGGGCCATCCTTAGGTTTAGAAGGAAATTTCAGACAGGAGCCAGGGCTACAAGGTCCACTGTCCTCAGGTGTTGGCTCCTTGCTTCTGCCCCATCTGATTCAAGTCCAGCTGTGTGGTGTTGGGTACCACTTCCCCCTATATCTGATTCTGCAGTTATAAATTTGGGATGTCTCTCCCTTGCAGGTCCTGGCCCTGCCCCCATCATCAAAGGCAATGGTCACCACGGGCCATGTTACCAACAGAACAGTGACAAGAGTCAGAAACAATTACAGGTCATCCCTGCACTAGGACTGGCTAGACTGCTTTGAAAAATATTGAATCCTTGCTGAAACCCAATGAAGGCAATACTTGTTATCTCAGACAAAACTTAGGGGCACAGAGAGGTTACATCATCTGCTCAAGGACACACAGCCAGGGCTGTAATTAAGACTAACTGAAACTCTGCACTTTAGACAATAATGGATGTTCAAGTATGTCTTATTTTTTTAAAAAGCAACAGGCAATTCAAAATATTTTCTGTTTATCTATCTGCTCTACAATCTAACAGTCTATCAACAGTCTATCAGCTGTCTCCTATCTGTCCGCCTGCCTGTTTCTCCATTTGTGCGCCTCACGAAAGAACAAGTCAAAATGGAAAGAGACCCTGTGCTCCCTGCGGCCAGCACTGTGATGCTCTAGCTGCATGCTCTGGACCTCAGCCAGAAGGGCGTCTGTGAGGGTGGGGAAATGGGTGTAAGCTAGGTACCCCTCAGAGCTTCTCAGGAGACCCCAGGGATCCCAGGCCCCAGCTGTCCTCGGGGGTACCACTCACGGGTCATGTTTTAAGGCCTGCTCTTCTCAGGACTCATTTGCGGCCTCATTCCCTGAGCACCTCACTTAGTAGGATGCCCTTCTGTAATCCAAGTCTCTACTTCAAGATCTCAGGGGACCCCTGATTCCACCCACCCAATGCCAACTTTCTCCCCACACAGTGCAGACCCATAAACTTTTAAAGTAACTCTGCAGTGAAATTCCAAACTAGCCAGAGGAAGGGCTCAGGCATGGACATGTCAGAGCCTCAGGGTGCCACTATCCCTATGAAGTCGCTGAGATCTGCTCCCCTGGTAACCCTTGCTCACCCAGACAAGACTGGTCCTGAGCCAGCAGTGCCCATCCCTGGAGCAGGCATTCATTAATCCCATGGAAGGAACTGTAGTGAGCCTGTGCCCTAGGGACAGCCTCTCAGGACAACGCTCCTTCAGCACAAAGGTGGATGCCTCTCTGAGCTCTGGCTCAGCTCCACAGCCGTGAGTCCTGGAGGCTTCACTTACTGGCCAAAGGACCTCAGCCAGCTGTTAGGCTCTGTGTATCCCAGGGTCCTCATCTAGGGGCAGTGAGCGCACCCATAACCCTGAGTTCTTCTGGGGTCTACACTGGCTAAGGCTCCCCTAGTTCCCAGGACAGACTGTGTCTTCTGTATTGTCTACTCCTCACCCTCACACACCTGCCCCCTTGAGCAGCTCCACAGAGCACCCCACTTCATTCTCCCCAGAAAAGCTTCTCTTCCCCTTGACAGTGAACGTTGGCTGGTGCTTTGGAAGGTGTAAATGATGAAGAAAGTGCCTCAGGCAAGCTGTGTGAGATTCCAAATGAGTCATAATAGTTTATGACCGAGCAAATTAAATGGAACATGAACCTCACTAGAAACACTTTTATGTAATTCCACTTAGTGGCTGTAAAGGCTCCACAGCTTCAACCTCACTAGGCCTTAAAGTAGGGCAGTAGCAAAGCGGACCTCACTAAAATAATTAAGAGTTAGATAAGCCTGGTGTACTGTGCATTCTTTAGCTCATTTGGCCCCCTACTCCGCCCCCCAGCTCTGCCCAGTGAGCACATCAGCCTCCACTCACTTGAGAGTAAGGCTCAGAGACTCCAGGTCACACGGCCTGGAGAAGAGTTGCCATCCACAACCTCTTTATACTGTGGTCATTGCTGACTACATGAAACAATTTCCTTTGCTGACTTTTAAATTCAATTTTATTAATAAGTAACTCATAAGCATGGCTTTAAAATTTTTTAAAGGGCTGGAGAGATGGTTCAGCTGTTCGAACTTGCTGCTCTTGCAAAGCACTGGGATTTGGTTCCCAGCACCCACGTCAGGCAGCTCACAGCCACCTGTATGTACCTCTAGCACTAGTGGATCTGACAACCTTGATGGATACCCACAATCACATGATTCACATACACACATGCAGGCACACACACATCCATATAAATAATTTGAAAAATCTTTTAAAATTAAATTTAAAAGAGAACAAGACAGCCAGTAAGCTGACTCTGCAGCAATGGAGCTTGCTGCCAAGCCTGAGGACCTGAGTTTTCTCCCCAGGCCCCACGTGATGGAAGAGAACACTGACTGCCGACATTTATAACTTCACTAACTGGGCACGTGAGCGTGCACATCCACAAATAAATAAACAAGAGGAATAATTTTTAAAAGAACAGGAACTAAAACACCACAGAGCATAAAGCTGCCTTCACCCAGAACACGCCTTCCATGGACGGAGCACACCTGCACTGGAGCTCTCTGTGGTGTCTCAGATGCCTACACACACAATCTAGGAGAATCTGCAGACTCCTATTTTTACCTAAAATGGGTCAAGCTGTACCTGCTGCTCCACACTCTGCTTTTCCCTGGAGCAAAGCACCCCGGCCCTGTCCCAGGTCAGCTCCCACTGAGACTACCCTTTCTCCGAGCTGTGCAGTGCTCTAGCACTTGGACATCCTGCCATGTACCCAGGCTTCCAGTGGGCACAGGGGAATGCAGGTCTCTCCCCACCCAGCAGCCGTTCATCGTCCCTACCATGTATGGGATTTTTTATTATTTCGTTTTATAGTGTTTTATTTTTCTTTGCTGTACTGGAATGGAATCAAAGGCCTTGTGTATGCTAGGATAGTATTCAGCCAACTGAGGCACATCCCAGCTCTGGATGTGTGAAGACAAAAGCACTGCCAGAAATTTCAACACCATCCTCATCTTTACAGAGCCTTGAACCCAGCAAGACATCTCCCCACATCCTGGAAGACAAATCTGAGTTCACAGAATAGGGTACCCTTGCACCCTCCCAGCAGGCAGCTATGGGGCCATAAAAAGATCTTCTGGAGCACTGTATTTGCTACTTTACTAGAGGCCCCTGGACAGATGTCAGTCAAGAGCAGCAACATCTATAGGCTATATTAGAAATGAATCTGGCAGGTGACCCTGAAGACCAGGAGCTGGTCTCGGCTCCACTGGCCAGCATGAGAACCTTTTAGAAATCAGGTTTCTGTTGCATGCACCTCACTCACCCAGAGTCCTCTTCCACATCCACAGGGCTGAGGGTAC
Source organism: Eospalax fontanierii (assembly GCA_035773235.1). Taxonomy (NCBI): domain Eukaryota; kingdom Metazoa; phylum Chordata; class Mammalia; order Rodentia; family Spalacidae; genus Eospalax; species Eospalax fontanierii. The sequence goes on from CM069532.1 coordinate 77,168,939, forward strand.
ATGGGCAATGGGGCACAGTGGGGAGGGAAGGGCAGGGGCCCTGGACTGTGAGTCCTAGGCTGTTACCAGTCCATCTGTGTGGGACCTGGGCCTATTGCATAAAGGCACTGAATGGGCAGTGTGACCCTGGAGACCCTGAAGGGACAGCAGGTGTCCTGGCCTGCTCTGCCTGAAGCTATAACCTAGGTCCCAGGAAGCCACTGCAGGTATGACATCCTCAGTCCTCAGCAGTTGCTTAATCTCCTTTTCTCCCCCTACAAATCACCCCAGACCAAAGCCAGGTTTTTGGGTTTTGTTTCCTTGTTCCTAATTTCCATGTCAGCCCTACAACCTTCCCACCTTTACCTAAAGACCCCACCTTTAACTTTCCCACCTTCTGAAATGGCCAGAAAGGCCTCCTTATATAAACCCCTGCCTTGGTTTCAATAATGAGCTGTCCACTGATGCAGTCTCCCTGGAAATTCTTCCCATCGCACTCTGGGTGGCCTGAGAACCTGTTCAACCACCTTCTGTTCTCTGGGACGGCTGGAGCACAATGGCCATGCTGGAGACGCAGACCCACCCACACATCTGTGACTTTGGGCTGGACTGCTAACCTCCCTGAGACCCAGTTCCTCAGCTGTAAAGTAGGACAGTGTGTTTCCCATGCAAGGAAATTAGAAGAAAGGGACATGGTACATGAGCTGTAATCACGCCTGTGTGTCTAGAGCACAGGCATCAGAGCTGTAGCTGAGAAAAGATGAATTTGGCATGCAGGTAAGCATAGGGCCCCTTACCGGTTCCCCCGGGGGACCTGGCTTTCCATCTCTGCCCTGTTTGCCTTCTTCACCCTGCAAGATAAAATAAAGTTGGTCATCAGGTCAGAGACCATTAGAGAGGAGGGAGGAGAAGTCACCGGAACACCCATGCCATGCCCTCTTTCTGCCCAGTTTCCAGCAGCTTCAGGTCCACTGAGCAGCATGGGGCCGGCTCAGCTCACAGCGTGGGTCTGAGTCCAGTTTCTCCCACACCTCTGAGGTTCTAGATGTGGGCCTCAGAGTATGCACTTGACATGTGAGAAATGCAAACCCACTTTGAAAGAGCATCTTGGTTCTTGGTATCTATCTACAGAGGCCCCACTGATCATACTCATGAAGTTAAACAGAGGATCTTGGGACCTCATCTGTGGGAATCTTCAGTGAATATGGTGTGGGGAGTGTGGGTGCTAGGGAAGAAGATGGCAGTTCGCACACTCCATGCAACAAAGAACTGAGCAGTGTTTCCCGGACTCCTGGAACGCAAGGCGCAAGAGCCGCTGGGACCGTGTGGTTACAGTGTTCACAGGAGCTCGGGATTGTTCTCCACAAAGTAAAGCTACGAGTCCCTCTCCAGTAATCCCTCTGCCCCAGCCAGCCTCAGCTCTAGATGGGGCAATCTAACCTTCATGTTTAAGGTAAGTAGATAGTCAGAGTCTCACAAAATAGGAAGATGCAATTCTGGGCCACCTGGGTCCAGGTTTTGGCAAAAAAGGGGGTGGGAGCAAGGCAGAGGGAAAACAGGGTTCAGTCAAGTAAGGACCGAAAGGCTGAATCCTATTCACACCACTTAGATATAGAACCTTGGGCAAGTTACTCAAAATCTTGGCTGCTTGGTCCCTCTTCTCCTAAAGAGAAATATTAAGGCTGCCCTGTAAAGAGTCAGGATTTTCCCATTTGAAATATCAACAAAACCCCGAGACAGACAGCTGCTCCTGGACTGCACACCGCTTCCTCACAGCTGCCTTTGCCTGCGGTACGTGGGCAGAGGGGACGCCACTGTGGGACTCAGGCCGCTACCCCACTGCTCATGCACACCTACTATTCCTCATGAATGCTGCTTCCAACATTACTGGGTGAATATCAGATAAACCCGGTCATGAATCAAACTTCTCTGCCGTTAAAAGTTCAGCTCCACAACCATTCCTCTCTAAGCACAGAAGCTGCAGAAACAAGGGCCTAGAGAGCCATGCATAGAAAGCAAACTGGCTTCACAGAAGAAATCACATGGAGGAGAGAGACCAGAAAACTCAAGGTGAAAAGGAGGCAGAATCTGGGTCTTCTGACGCAACCTACTGTCCTCGAATGCAAGAATTTGAGGGGGGTGCTAGACCAGTAGGTGTGATTTCCAGAACAACCTGAGAATAAAGTAGGATGTTCCAAGAGAGAAAAATTGCCTTGTATGGCTGAATAGTTCTTTAATTTGTGCATCTCAGTCTTTTCACTTTAAATGAATAGGAGTGTACTCATATCTGTACTGTATGATGAGTATTTGATGAAGTACCACATACATGGAGTGCTTCACACAGCATGCATGGCTGATTTATATACTGGAAGCTAGTGTTTGTCCTTGGATATTAGTAAGCTTGCATCTCATAACATGTAACGGAATTGGAATGGGTTAAATTCCTCCCGTTCATAAGCACATACATCCAGGACTGTTTTCAGGGTCCAGCTTCTACCTGACATACCTTCTTCCTGACCCCTGCCCACTTTTTCTGGCTACATACCTTGACCCTGAGTACCCCTGACACCTCTCTTGGAAAGTCCCAGAGGCCTCCTCACATTTCAGTTTGGGTGTCCATTCTCTGGGTCCCAATAGCTAATATGGACCCATATACAATTCAATGCATCCTGCTCTCTATCAATGGTTTCCTCCTCTTTGATTTGACTTCTCATGAAACCATAGTCTCCTGGGACTGGTACTTTGAATGCACAGGTATGAAACTTGCTGTCATTCCTGTGCCACTCAAGTACTTACCTGGACATCCATGCATCCCAGGTTAGAAAACTCTGTGATGGGGAGGTAGAGGAAAGATGGAGAAAGACATGCTCATGGGTATAGCCTAATTGCTATGATGAGAGGGTAACTTAGGTCTATTTTCATACTCATGCATGTGTGTCTGTGTATATGTACGCTACACATGTGCAGATGCCTGCAGAGGTCAGAAGGGAGCATTGGATCCTCTGGAGCTGGAGTTACAGGTCATTGGGAGCTGTCTGGTATGGGTTCTGGGAACTGAACTTGGGTCCTCTGAAGACCAGAAAGTGTTCTTAACCACTGGTTAACCATGTCCCCAGGCCCTGTTCTTGAGTCTAGCTCAAGTTCATGCCTAACCCTGCTGAGAGGTCAAGCTAATGTCTCAGGAGGAAATGACACCAGATGGTGGTTTACGGGTGAGTAGGTAAGTGTAATGTATTCATGTGTGCCAAACCCTATGCACACAGCCCACTATAGTGAACTCTGTATTACACAGAAATCATCATGGTTCTCACTGTGCCGTCAGAAGGCAGAAGAGGGCACATCAGGTAGGAACGGCCTGACAGGAAGGAAAGCAGTGGAGTGATTTGTGCAGGTGTGAAAGGAGGTAAGGGCACAGGTGTGAACCAGCCAGAGAAGAAAGACGTGCTCTCTGTGCATAACCCTTGGCTCTCCTCTGAGGCCCAAGTGTTGTGCAAAGAGAGCACATCAGAACAAGCCCAGCCTTGGATTGACAGTGACAGCAGACACTGGAAAGGATGGTGACATGATTAGGACAACACTGGAGGGGAAGACGGGAGAGGCGGGGACGGAGGAGTAGAGAAAGTGTCAAAAGCAAGAGCTTCGACCTCAGGGTTGAAGGGCGAGCAGGGGAAGAGTGAGAGGGAGGACTGGAGAGGCTTGAGGACACAGCACTATTGCATCCATGGCTGCCTACCTCCGGTCTAGTCCTGATGATAGGGTTGGATACAAAACACAAACCGGAGATGTTCTCTCCTTGGCTTTACCATTGCTAGAATCGAGTCACTCCACAGGTCCCAGCTGCATGCACACCACTCTCCGGGACTGCATCTTACATGGCAGGGGTTCATGCACACCACTCTCCGGGACTACAGTTTACACGGCAGGGGTTCATGCACACTACTCTACACGGCAGGGGTTCCTGCTTTCCCTGTCACTTTCCACCCATGCGCCAGAACAGGGAACTCAGCCCCAAGGCCGCAGAAATGGAGTGACACTGCCAGGAGAGGCCCCGCCATCAGCGCTCACGCTCCTTAGAGTCACATGTAGAGCTCTTCACTCACTCCCAGTCTCTTCACTTACTGTTTGCTCGGTGGGGAAGCAAGGCTCAGCAGAGGCAGATATGAATCCGTGCAAGCCTCAACCATAAACCAATCCCCAATTATGCTCCTCTATCATGTTCCCCAGTGTAGGACACGGGTACTTTTAGAGATGCTGAATGAATGATACAGTCAGATCAGAGATTAGCAAACGATAACAGAAGTGACCACACCAGGGTGGAGATTCAGAAGTGCAGAGAGGAAAGGGCAGAGCCTGTCCCAGCTGGAAATGATGTCTGGGATGAGAGGGGGTGAGAGGAAAGGCTTCCTCCAGGGGCAACAGTCATCTAGTATGTGCAAAGCTTGGGGTTTGACTCCTAGCATCACTAAACAACAACAAAGTAGGTCAGTAGGTCAATATATATATATATGTATATATACAATGTATATAATATTGACACACACATATGTATGTATCTGTGCTTACATATACAACAAATTGAAGGAAGAAAATAGTAAATTGAATTAGGAACTAGGTATGTAGCTCGGTGATAGAGTCTTTGTGAAGACCCAGGTTCCACTCCCAGAATCCAGGGGTTGGGAGCCATGAACCAGTAAAAGAAGTAATCAGAGATCATTCTGCACAGGCAGGAATAAACAGGCAGAAGTCCTGTGTTCTGGTGGGATCAAGTGTGTCAGGAGAGACTACAGCATGACCTAGGAGTGGCTGAAATAAAGAATGAAATAAAGACAAGGGTGCTATAGCCAATCGATTGCAAATGCTCATTCTCACTGGAGAAGGCCTTCCCCAACAGACCTTATTACAAGTACACTGGGGACCTCAACCTTATCAAGGTGTATATTAAACTGAGGCATTGAGAATAAATATTTGTTTAAGGTCAAGTTTGCTGTATGTATCAAAAATCTTACAATTATTCAGTCTGACAATTAACACTCCACTATAGAGTGTCACCTAAAGGAGTCAGAAAAAAATGCTAGGTGTGAGAAATTCCCCACTGGGCGTTTTTAGTGAGTAAGGAACCCCAATCTACCTGAGGAAATACTGAAAAGCAATGGCTGCTGGGAAGGGGTGAGTTGGCAGGTTAGTCAGGCGCCGTGGATGGATCCACACCAAAGGACATTTGGGGGTCACAAATAAGACTCTATTGGCCTTAATAGCTATCTATCTGTCTATCTATCATCTATGTATCTATCATCTATTTATCTATATATCATTTATTTATCATTTATCTATCTATCACCTATTTATCTATCATCTGTGTATCTATCATCTATTTATCTATATATCATCTATCATTTATCTATCATTTATATATCTATCATCTATGTATCTATCTTCTATTTATCTATATTTCAACTATTTATCATTTATCTATCAATCATCTATGTATCTATCATCTATTTATCTCTATATCATCTATTTATCATTTATCTACCTATCTATCATCTATCTATCACCTGTCTATCTATCTATCATCCATTGGTCTGTCTATTGATATATATATATGCATATATATATATATATATATATAATAAAGTACATGAAACTTGGTGGGGGGATAGTAAGGAGATGCAGATTGGATAAGGGATTTAAATATGATCAAAATAAACTGAAATTCACAAAGATTTAATAAAAAAGGAATAATTATAAAGTTTGTGTGGCGACAGAAGAATATCACACATGTAAGGACATATCCACTAGACATATTGTTGAGTAAAGTTCACGAACATCTAACAGTTCAGGAGAGGATTCTAAGGCAGGGTCTCATGTACTCTAGGCTGCCCTTAATCCTGCCTCCACTTCTCCAGTCCTGGGACTGTAGATGTATGCCACCTTTTCTGACTGGAACATACTGTTTTGGCTTATTTTCATGAAAAGAAACCAGACTCTTAAAAAAAGTGCTACTTACTGGGATTCCTGGAATTCCTGATGGGCCTTGGGGACCAGGAGGACCTTCTTTGCCCTGAAAGATCCAAGACATAAACACAATGTGAAATATTTGATCATCTGTTCTGGAACAGAATTACTTCACAGGAGGCTGCCCCGTGAGCTGGGAGAAGATGCCAGGAGCACACTGTGGCCGTCTCCTCACTTCATGGGTGATGACCCTCCCAAGGTAGACACGTCCTCAAGAGAGCATCTTACCCAGTGCTGGCCTACAGAGTCTAGGGGAATTCACCATTTGTAAAGGCCTGGGAAATTTAGGGCTTGGGAGCTGAGACTTGGGTGCAGATCCAACTCCTCACTCATCCCCAGTCCCATAGCTCATCCTCACACCAAAGGGTGCTGCTGGCATGAACGGACGGCTGATCAGGAGGCGTACATGAGACAGGGTTCGGTATTGTCATTGTTTTTATTTTCAGAGATTTCTTAACCTTTACCTAGAAATAGCTGCAGTTGTTATCTCCTCCTTGGAAGATGTGGTATTTTGAAAGTTTTATCAAATTGCATTCATTAGCACATTTAATTCATCAATAGCGCTGTCACCCAGGGTGTCTGTATCGTCTGTATCGGCTCAAGGGAAGCAGCATCACTATTCAGAACACTCCCAGCTTCCTACCGTGCTGTCTCTACTGTGAGTGCGTAGAGCCCCTGGAAGCTTCATGATCTCCTAGCAGTGCCTTTGTGAGACAAGATTCTGAAGCCAAGTTTCACATTCTGATCCCATAAAATGCAGGTTTCTAAAGGGTTGTTATTTTTGTCCTCAAAAGTGAAAAGAAGCAAAAGTTTATATGTGTTTTACATTTATACAGATTTTACATATTTTCATAAAAGAATGGCCTTATCAGAGGACCAAAACACACTTCCTTTATTAAGGGATGTTTATATTTACTATAACCTCCATGAGTGAGATTTTTCCAAATGTGAAAAAGAGCAGCAATGTGTGGTTGAGGCAGTAGGGGATTCTTTTGAAATTCTTGCACAGATACATCAGAGTTGGTGAAGAAAAGATTATGCTTTAGGCTTATCATCGTTAAAACTTTTAAAGAATTCACACTCTTCATATCCATGTAGAGAAGTGTCTTCTTCTTTTAGAAAATACTGGAATGCTATGTTGTATCTTTGTGTTGGCCTCAGAGTTGGTATATACTGTGTCTTTACAGTATTTCGAAATGAGATACTCAGGACTATCTGGACATACTCTGACCACTGCAAAATAATCAATCTAAGCAAAGACAGCATTCGCCTCTCCCCATTTACAACATCTACCAACACAGATGCAAATAAAGTTGATAGACTTCATCAAGATGGGACAATATCCAATCCATACTAGAGAATTTTAAATATCAATAATGAAGCATTTTGGATTTCTTCCTAGATGTTTGCTGTTCCAAAGACCTTAGATGGAAATATCAGTGACTCAGGAACAGGGTCTGCAATCTCCGGCCCTCTGTCTATTTTGTAAATTCAGTTTACTCAACATGAAATCATCATCTTTATGCTCAGTCTCTGACTCAGGCTGCCTTACTGTGGTGTGGCTGAGTTGTGCAGAATGCGTCTCACAGAGCCCAAAGTGTTTCCCATTTGATTCTTTCTGGACAGTTTGCTACGCCTTGAACTATACCATTATCTGACCTTCAGGTGAGAAAGACAACCCAGGTGAAGACTGCCTCCTGGCTCCAGGGCACCATAAATACTCCTCAAGTATCCAGACAGCAGTTCACTCAGCAGACACCAGCAGATAAGCACAGTAGACAGATGTTCTCTAACCAGCACATTCCAGCACACCAACAAGTCCCACCAATCTTCCAGAACACTGTGGCCCAGTTGGCACAATTTTGGAACCATTATTCTCTCTTTGACACCAGAGAGGAGCTGAAAGCTCACAAAATGACCCCGGGGCTTTTCCACATTTGTTTGTGCTATCGTTTGCTACAACTATGACATTAACCCATTTAAATATTTATGAAGTAACTTATTGAAATCTGGCAGAAAACGGAAATTAATGATCTTATACAAGTTCAGTTTTGGCTTTGGAAATGCGAGCTCCTCACTATATAAACAGATAGCAATAAGATAGCTGTACATGATCAGCAAAACCCTGACAATCCAAATTCCATATTCCCACCACTTCAGGGGTGTCTTTGTTCCATCAAACCACTTTTAGTAGCAGACAGCCAATTTACAGATTTTATGTTTTATAAGAGTGATATCTTGGGTTCAACAACAGCTCATTGGTCTTCCTGTCATGTCAAAAAATGGTAAATAGCTCATACGTTTTCATTCAAGACGCAGTGTAGACAAAGGTTGGCAGGAACTATTTGCCAGCAGACATTGTTTCACCTAAGAAGACGTCTACCACATCCCGGCTTAACAGTTACATTAATGTACCAGGACCACAGACAACTCCAACTGCCAGCATGATGGCATCCAAGTCTTACTTAATACAGCTTAATTTGTAGCAATATAATGAGTTTACATCTATGCTCTGCATTTTATTCTCCTCAGGCAAACAGTCCATTAGTTTTATTGGGAAAATCTTTTATAGTCTGAGAATCAATAAAAGCTGCCTGCAGTGTTTTCCATCCTGGGATTTATGCATGGGTTCCTTCAAAAGGATTGACCCCAGGATGATCCTACAAAGTACTGTGGGGCCATCAGTCATTCAGCCTCAACACTCTGCAGTAGGCTGGTGTGAAATGGTAGAAAGAGCACTGGACTGAAAGTCTTCAAACTGACTTAAGTCCCAAGTTGGATATTCATTTCCTATATACCTTTGCTCACTGGGTTCCACTTGCTGGCTAAGAAGGGTGAAGTTGTACTAACTGTAACCTAAGGTTCCCTTTGCACATGAACTTACCAAAGACAGCAGAGTAAACTAACCTCCATGCTAGTTTGGGACTATGACAGTAAGACTCCTGTAACCAGCTAGTGTTTGGCTCTGACACCCTGGTTAGTGATACGGAACTGGTCACTTTGTTTCTCCAGGTTCACTTTCCTTATTCACAAAATGGGTATAATGATTCAAAACTTCTCTGAATCACAGGGCTGAAACTGATGGGGAACAGTCAGATGGGATATGAGATATTAATGTACTGCATGTCCTTTTAGATGCTAGGCATGTATTCTACCAGCACCTTGCCCCTTAACCTGCATTGACACCTTTGCTTTATGGCACTGAAGTCAACGGATTTCTAGCAGATTCTCTCAATGAAAAGAATTCTGGATTTTAAGATTTAAAGCTTTGAGCCTAAATGTTGACTTCACCAGTTATGACTTGGAAACCTTGACAATGACCTTCTTTCTCATGTTCAAGCTCCTTTGCAACGATGGTGATAACAGAGCATACCACAGGTCAGTGTGAGCCTCTCCACTCATCCATGCTTGCTCAGAAGAAAAACTGCTCTGACAGGGAGAGATGGAATGTGTACAGAGCTTGTCTCCATTGAGGATGGGAGTTCAGAATCACAGCTCACCAGATCATTTATGCAAAACCTTCATTTTTGCATGTGGTAGGGCACGCCTTTACTCAGTGCTAGGCAGGCAGAGGTTCACGGCCAACCTCCTCTACCTAATGAGTTCCAGGGCAAACAGAACCCTAGGAATGTATGGGGCTACAATACAGAAAACATGAGAGCAGGGTTGGCAAATGGGGTTCCAGAAAGACCTAAGGATAACTCTGTCCCTCAAAGAACTTACCTGTGGTCCTTGAATTCCTGGTGGTCCAGCAGCTCCTGCAACGCCATCTGCTCCCTAGAAAGAGAAGCAGAAGGCCAGGTTCATGGGGAACTGGACTGCGGCTGTGGGTCACGTTCCCTGAATCCCCTTCCTCTCGCTTCCTCGGTGCTGCCAGCTTCTCATGAGGCCTGCCCAGTCTCTGGGAATGCCGTGACACTGGAAGAACAGCCACATCTCGGGGAAGGTAGAAGCACTGACCAGCCAGTCATCCCTTAGGTAATAGGGAATCATCGCACTCTAGATAATGTTGAGAGGGTTAGGACAGAAACCAGTCAGAGAACACTGGGTCTCTTCTGGGAGATCAGGAAGAGAATTATGAGTGTCAACCCAAGAAGGAAGAGAAGAAAATCCAGGGAAGAAGAGTTTACACAGGACACAGTCCAGAGTGAGGGTGCTTCCATGAGCTGCTCCTTCTGCCCACATCCCTGCCCGTGTACCACAGTGTCAACTCAGCCATCAGTTTCTCAGAGAGTCTTGCTCTCTGCAAGGCCCAGAATTAAAAGTTCTGAACCGTTACCCCCTCAAGTAATATCACTCCCTTTTCTGGAACTTTTTCTCATTTTTTTGTCTGTAGTTCATGCTAATAGCTGACATCTTGGTGTTTGTTGACTTTAAATCTGTTTACTGTCTGTCTCCTTCTCCTCACATGCTTCCTGCATCACAAAACTCATGTTTTTTCCTCTTGTTTCCTTCCTGGGAATGTAAATAACACCTAGAATATATTGGATACTCAGTCGATATTTCTTGGATAATTGGCAGGAGGGAGAGGGAACTGGATGGGGCTAAAGGCAGCAATTTAGACTAATTTACACATCTGCCTCTGACTAGCATTCCTAAAGCTGTGTGTGATCTCTAAGCTCTGATTCTCCCTAAAAGGACAGGGATTGCTCAAACCCCAAGAAGACAGGGAAATGAGGTGCCACAGACTGAACCTCAAACTCAGAATTCTGGGTGCATACTGCACAGCCCAGAACAAGCTGCTTTCCCCTACCACGTCCCAGGTCCTTTTCAAAATGCAGAGAAAGACAGAATCATCACCTGTCAGTTTCTAAGCAGGTAGAAAAAGACAATACACGGAAAGAATCGGCCATCACCAGAAACATCTTATGGGGTCTGTTCAAAAGACCATCCAACATCATGTATCAGTCATCCATCTGAAGGCAGGGATATGGCAGCTGTTAGCTAAGCATGTAAGCATGCATAAGTAAGTTCTCAGGACTTTACTGGTATCTACCCAGGAACTTTAATCCAATGGATTTAAATATGCCTATTGAGTAATTCATTCCACAAATGCTGGCTGTGGTCTAGGAATATAGACATAATTGTATCATAGTCTTAGGCCTCAAGGAAATTTGATGGAGCAAATATGATATATTCTCTTTGGATTGCAAATTCCAGGAACAGAATGCACTTTGATTTGTCTTTACTTTTTAAGCTATGTAATAAGCAGGTAATGTTCATGATCTATAAAGATATCAATAATATTTAAATCAACAGCATGAGGTTCTTAGTGAAATTACATAATCATCCAAAGCTAACTGACTAATAGAGCTTCTATCTGAAATTTGGATTTTTCTACCTAAATTTCACACAAGTTTCTGCCCCCCTAGACTTGGGTAAATTATAACTACATGCTTACTGGGAAGATGGTAAAAGTTTTATCTGGAAGGATGCTGAGTGAGAAACAGAAAATAATCAGTAGAAGAGTTTTGTAGCTTGGCACCTAGAGCACTGGGTCCCCTGAACAGGACCTGACAAAGGCTAACCATGAACATAATGACCAGGCTGGCTAGGTATTCCTCTGGAGCTGCTTCTGTGGGACTGGTCCTGAGGAAGCCAACTCAGCACCCAAGCTCAAAACAATTAACAGTGCAAGGAGCCAGTGATGTGAAACAGGAGCTCAGGAAGCATCTGCTAAGTGAGCTGACAGCTCGCCTGGGCCGGAGACAGACACACGGGCTTCTGGCTATGACCGTCTCTGTGTCTCAGAGTCACCACTGAGCCAGGAACTGTGCCCTGTGGCTGTCACAGTGGTATGTTATTGCAATTTCTGGTGAGAAAGGACTGGAGTTTCTTTGGCTGTGCAGCTGTGTTCTGTTAGGGTGCCGAAGGGAAGGTGCTCTAACCCAGTGTTCATTCTCTGTGTCCCTCAGCTGACAGGTGCAAAGGGGAATTAAAGTCACCGGGACATGAAGGTTTTCACCAATGAACTGACTGCCAATAATCTCAGCTTTCTCTCAGGCATTCCTCTCTGATTAATGCTAGAGACTCTTTTTATTACCCACCAGAGTCCTTCCTCTGTCTGGTTTACCTCTCCCCAATTTCCATGTCTCACAATATCCAATGATGTATGCAAATACAACATAAAGTGATGAAGCAAGTGAACTTATAAAATATGAGAGAACTGTAAGATTCCATGCAGACCAGTGACAGCAAACTGACCGAGTCCCCACAATATCCTTCCTGAAAGGGGGTGTCTCAGAACTGTATCAGACAGGAGCCGAGGCTCTCAACATCAGAGATGTCAGAGTGGGAGGAGCTGTGAAAATCCACGATCTAAAGTGTGCTTCTGCAAATCTGAGAGCACTTTCAGCCCTGTGTAACGGATTGCCCTTCTTGTGGACCTGTTGTCGAAGTTTGTCAGGAAAGTGATAAACCCACTATGCCATGCCCACATATAGTCAGGAAAACGTATTTTCTTCTTTCTTTTTTATGAAAACACTGGTTTTTTAGTATTAATTTTTTTTAAAAAAGCTTGGCTTGTTCAGTCAATTAACACTTTATCACAATTAGAAGTCATTGTGATCCTTTTTTAAAAAGACAGCAGGGTGGTGGTGGGGGCAGAGAGACGGCTCAGCAGTTAAGAGCACTTGCTGTTCTTACAGAGGACCCGAGTTTGGTTCCCAGCACCAAAATCAGGTGGCTCACAACTGTCCATAATTCAATTTCCAGGGGATCCAACTCTTCTTTGGACTTCTTGGACACCAGAAACATACATATACAAACACAGAGACACAAAATACACATTGATAAAAATTAAAACTTAGACATAAAAGGCAAAGTAAACTTAATTTCCTACAGTTTAATTGCTTAATCCTCATTAACCCTCTTTTTCAGTCTATTGCAAAACTCTGCTTTCTGCTCTCTAGGAGCTGCCTTTCAGGGGGCTCTGAGTCAGTGACAGTGGCCTTCTTCACAAGGTCCAGAAGTCAGGGATTCACAGAGAAGTCACAGACATCTCGGGGGTCCTAGACTAGGCAGGGAAAGTAACACTTTTGTTGTTGTGGCTACCTCAAGGAATCCATGAGCTGCAGCAGAGCAGGCTCTGAGCAGCAAAGGATCATGATTCATCTGTGAGCAGCCTGGACTGAGTGGAGAGAGAGATGCTGAGGTCCTCAGAGCACACCACAGCCCCAGCTACTCACTCAGAGCACACCACAGCCCCAGCTACTACAAGAGCAAGGAAATTATTCACCTACGTGGCCCCCATAATGAATCACTGTAATAAAGTCATCTTAGTCATCAAGTAAAAAGGGATAGAAAGTTGGTACAAATAGCTTAAAAGAATAATTAATAGCGAACAATAATTTGAAGTTGTCATTATTGTTATTAATTATACTATATCAGGTAACATCTGGGTTCATAATAAACATTTTGAGATTCCATGAAAAGAAATTCTTTCCTTGAGACCCTAAACCTTGAAGTTGGGCTTCATCCTTCTTTTCCAATGCCAACCAGTCCCAAGGTCATCCTTAGCACCCTGTTCTGCAAGGCTACTCAAGTCCCTTGATCCTCACTCTGGATGTTGTGGTATGTTCACTCTCTTTTCATCCCTGGGCATTTGGGGTTAATCCCCTTCCTTCAACTAAGATAGGCCCAGTGTGAAGCCATCTCCAGTGACTACAGACACTAGCCTTGAATCTTAGGACCAAAAGATCAGGATCATTAGAAGGTCTACTTACGGGTGGCCCAGGATTCCCTGGAGGGCCCATGAAACCTGGAACTCCAGGGTGACCCTAAGAAGACACAAAAGTTAATTCTTTAGGTTACTCACAATGTTATTTTTTTATCTTGAAAAGGCATCAACTTTCATAAAGAGATCAAGAATCTGCTTTCTAATTCCAGTAACTCTGGCTGAGGATGCTGTGAACAAAGGGTCCCATTTTATTTCTATCTTTAAAAATATATATACTTTTTAATATAGATGATTTTTTGACCTGCATATGTGACTGCAATGCCTGCAGAGGCCAGAGGGGGCACTGGAAGTAGAGTTACAGACTATGGTTAGGTGCCATGTAGGTATAGGAAACTGAACACAGTCAGGTCCTCTCTACAAGAGGGGCCAGTTCTCATCTCTCTAGCCCTATGAGTCTCTTTTTCATAAATCATGAGAGACTCAGTAGGTGAAAACGAACCTGTCTTGTAAGTGCTGGAATTCAGAACAATTTGGGGTTGTGCGGTAATGCCTGGAGAAGAGGTTGAGAACATGGACCAAAGAGGGGTCACATCTCAAAGCTCTGTGGACAGCTGCTGGCACCTGGGGTTTTACTGTAGTCCCAACTGTGCAGATATACATGTAGTGTCCATTTAGTAAAAAGAATTAAGGTGGGCACCATAGTAACTCATACATGTCCCTTAGTATCTGCAGAGGGTGGTTCTAGGATGTCCTCCTCCCAAGGATGTAGAGTGCAGGGTTGCTCAGGACCCTTATACAGAATGATACATGACCTGCACACCCCCTTTCATATATTTGGAAACATTTCTAGACTACCTCTAATATTTACTAGAATGAAAACATTAAGTAAATCATTAGTTCATATTATTTCAGAGATAATAAAAAGGGAAAAGCATATAAATATGTATATATATTCAGTATAGATGGAACATTAAAAAATATTTTCAATCATGATTGGTTTACTCTACAGGCATAAAACCTAAGCAAGTAAAGGGTTAAGTGTGAATCTGTATCTTAGCCTTTTATGTGCACATGTTCGCATGCACACGTGTAGGGGGCAATGGTCAACCTCAACCGCTTTCTTCATAAACCATCTATCTTTAAAATTGTTTTTTTCTTTAGTTTGATTTATTTGTGAGTACTTTGCCTGCATGTATGCAAGTGCACCTGTCTTGTTTGAAGCCTGCAAAGACCAGAAATGGATGCTAAGTCTCCTGGAACTGGATTTACTATGGTTGTTAGCTGCCATGTGGGTGCTGGAACTTGAACCTGGGTCCTCCAGAATAGCAGCCAGTTCTCTTCACTGCTGAGCCATTTTTTAAGCCCCATTACCCACTTTTTTGGAGACAGAATCTCTTACTGCACTGGAATTTGTCATAATATAGGCTGGCTGGCCAGAGAGCCCAAGGATCCCCTGGGTCTAACTCCCCAACACTGGGATTACAGGGCGGGCCACCACACCAGCTTGCCTTTTCACATAGGTTGGGGGTTTGAACTCAGAACTCATGTCACAAGGCAAACATTTTATTGACCCAAGACTCCTATCTGTAGCCCTTTGTGTGTGCATGTATATCTGCTTAACAGAAATAAATTTCAAATTATATGGCATCAATACTATAGCACTGTTACATAATAATCCACTTCCCCACACGGACCATGCTTGTGTATTACAGAATGAGTTGTTTAGTCCATATTCATCTGGGTTCAGTGTTTGGCATCTAACATTTAGTCTAGTACAACAATGACAAAATATCAAATAAACCTCAGGAAAAGATTCTTTCTCTCCTCTGCCTCTCCATGCCCAACCACTGGAAAACACAAGCTTAACACTCAGCACAGAAGCACTAAGAGAATGGTTGCAGACAGACCACCCTTGCCACGATAGCCCCAGTACATGTTGTTTCTCTGATTACAGAGGACCAGACCTTAAATGAAGGTCTCATGTGGTTGCTTGATGATCACTGGCTCGCTGACTGACCGCCACCCAGCTGTACCAACATGCCCTGAGGTCAGGATCCACCTTTGCTCCTTGTGTATCTCAGACTTGGGAGCCTGGCATGGAGCTGCTTACCACAAGCACTGGGCTGAGATGCCAAGGAGCGTGAAAGTGGAAAGTGAGGTCTGGCGGGAGGCAGGAAGGAGAGGAGAGGGCACAAGAGCAATGCGTCCAGAGCACACGTGCCACTCAGCCGGCATCAGAGCTGCGAGAGCGAGGCTGCACAGACCCAGCCAGCCACACCGGACAGGGGAGAGTGAGGAGGAAGCGCTCAGGTCCCCAGGAAAAACAGAGGTCAGTGTTGAGAGAGGGGTCCAGCTGCCCACAGTGGACACTGGACAGGTCAAGAGGGGCTATAAAGCTGCTCAAGTAGCACTGGGAGAGTGAAAAAGGGGGGTGGTGTTAAGAAATGGCAGGAAGGAATAGAGGTGACGTTTCCTAGGATGGTGGTGTTTCCCAGGACGGGTGGTGTTTCCTAGGACGGTGGTGTTTCCTAGGATGGTGGTGTTTCCTAGGTTGGGTGGTGTTTCCTAGTTCCTAGGTCGGGTGGTGTTTCCTAGGGATGGAGCACCATTTTAGTGAAGAAGAAGTAATTGGGGAGAGCAGGAAGATAAGGAAGAGGCAGGTTCCTCAGATAACTGGGGAGGCAGCGTGACAGTAAGCAGAAAGCTCAAGTTAGAAACCATGAAATCAAGATTTAAAACTTCCTGTGCAGGCACGAAGAGGCCAGGGTGGGATCAGGAGCAGTGGACCTGAGGTCCTTCGTCCAGTGAGAGAGTCACTATAAAAGAAATAAGCTTTTACCTGATGACCTTTCTGTCCAGCCTCACCATCAGCGCCACGCTCTCCTGGGACTCCCTTGGAAGGAATAAACCAAGTCAAGTCAAAAGACAGTTCACTAGAGCTATACGGCAAAGATAAAAGACACTTTACTGCTGCAGTTTATTCAGCCCTCAGTCTTCACTGTATTATTGCCAAGCATGGTGGCAGAGGTTGGGCACATGTCCTGTTTAAAAGACTGTGGCGATACCATGAAGCTGGGTTTGAGTGCTACTCAGGGACACAGGAAAACAGGGCTGGAAAGCGGGGAGGACTCAATTCTTTGTGAGTCTGGTGTGTCACTGGTGAATGCGGACGTAGTGCTGGATGGCAGACATCACTAGCATAGATCACAGCCCTGGATTATAGCTGTGACCACAGGGAACTGTAAATCAGATGGTCCAGGCTGAGGGAAAAGCAAGTCTGGTGGAACTTGGCATCTTCTAGAAGAATGGGATGGAGGAAACAGCAAGAAGGACTCTAGGTCTTGCTGAGCAGGTAGGAGAGGAAGAGGACGGGTGGGGCTTGTGACTCGGGCAGCCTTGAACGCTGGGCTTTGAGGGAGACTTTCTCCATACATGTGTCCCGAACCCCTTCCTGTTAGTTACGGGACCCCCAGGAGTCACACAAACTCTTAGATGCTACTTTCTTCACCAATGAAAACAAGAAAGAGAAATTAATGGTATCTACCCCAATGAAACACCCAGAGAAAACAAGTCAATGACACATGGAAATTATCATGCATAGAGCTCAGGGGAGGGGAAAACTCATAATTCCTTATGATTGTTGTTTTTGTTGACTGGCACTTCAATCCTGACTTTGTCTCTTGCTGTATGTCACTCCAATGGGGCCTCAGGTCTGTCTGTTGAGGTCTAAATGAAAGTGGTAATAATGGCAGTTCTGTTGAGTCACTACTAAGAGAACTGAATGAACTAAAATCTACACAGAGTTTAGACTAGTGACAGGCTCAGTTACAGTGCACAGTAACACCTGCTGCCATCCCTTCTCGTTATTACCTAATCATCTTCCTCATAGCACCATCATCACTGCCATCATGATTATAATACTATAACCATCACCATCACCAGGGTCCCCAGGTCCATAATCACTGTCATCATGATCATCAGTACCATCCTCCTCCTCTCGTCACCATCATCACTACCATCATCCTTATCACCATCACCATCACCATGGTCACCGTTACCATCACCATTAGAGTCATGATCACTGCCATCACCATCTCCCCTCATCACCCACCTTGTCACTAAAGTCACCAAGACACTTAGATACGAACATATCAGAAATATTTTTATAGTCCCCTAAAAGTATGACTCAAAGAGCCTGAAGTCCTCACTGTCATCCTTCCTGGTTCTTGATTTGATTTTTATATTTTTTTCTTTCTTCCTGCTTTGTAACTCTCTTTGAGACAGAGTGTCACAAAACCCAAGCTGGCCTCAGACTCATTATGTAGCTGAGGATAGCCTTGAACTCCTGACACATGTGCTTCCATCTCCTGAGTGCTGGACTTACAAGCACACGCTACCTCATCACGCCTACTTCTCAGGTCTTTGGTTGCTTTGGTTTTGTTATTTGATTTTTTTTGAGGGTCTCAAACTGTAGCCCTGGCTGTCTTGGAACTATGTAGCCCAGAATGTCCTAAAGTTCCTGCCTTGTGCTTAGAATACAGGTAAAAGCCACCAGGCCTGACCTTGCAAGACAGGGTCTTACCCTGTATCCCAGGGTAGACTGAAATTCACTGTGTAGACCAGGTTGGCCTCAAATTTGTGTCAATCCTTCTGCCTCAGCTTCCCAAATGCTAAGATTATAAAAAGTAAGCTACCACAGTACGTATGCCACTGTGTTAACAAAGGTACTGCAGTACCTTTTATTAAACAGAAGCGTTTCACTTCCTTTAAAGTAATTCGCTAAACTATAAAACAAGCCCTTGGTAGTAAGTCAGAGCCCTGCTGGTTTTGTTTCCATCCCTCTTTATCTCTGCATTATTGAGTAGGTAATATTCCTCCTAGGATTTCAATCTGTCCATTCAGAAAGAGTGGGGGGTAAGGTCAATGCATGAGAGTCCAAAGCCCCACAATTCTCTCACTGAAATGTCCAGTCTAGCCCTCTTTCCTTCCAGCCCATGGCAGCACATAGCAGTTCACTGATGTTACTCACGGATGTGTACATAATGACACCCCCTGAGCCATGCTGAGAAGGTTGGGTGAGTTATGATTATGGAGTGTCATTGTTTAGAGGAGGGAAAAAAAGAGCAGGATCAAAGGAAAAACTGTTATGCCACCATCTTTGTGCATGGCTGTGTCTAGTGCTTCTCCAGCACTACGCTGTCTGCGGCTGCTTTGTAAGCAATGAAAGAGCACGCCATGGACGAGCACACTCCTTCCCTAAGGGTTAGGACCACGTTCTTAAAGGTAAGTGGTTTCCTTCCAAATCCCAGTCCTCAGCCTGGCTATAGACTTGCCTGGCAACAATGAACACGTCAGCGGCTCAAGATCCCCACAGTTGTCCCTGTCTCTTGCCCACCACAGCCTAAGATCAGAGCAAACACAGCCACCCCCAAGCCTGACTCACTTCCTTCTGGAAAGAGGACTGATATTTGTGAAGCCCCAACTTTGCTGGGCACTCTGCCAGGGCTTTCCACATGAGATCCCACTACATGCAGCTCTTTGTCTATATCCTGAGACAATGCCAAAAATACACAATACATCTATAATATCAAAGTCATCCAGTAAAACATGGGGGATCTTCAGAGGCTGATAAGAAATGTTAGCTATGAGCAAAGCATAGCTAACATTTGGGCAGGGAGGGCTGGAGAGAAGGAGTTCCTTAATGAGCTCGAGGCTGGTCTGGACAATGAGATGAATCAATTTTTCAATCAAATCAATCAATTAACAATCTGAAGATGTAAAGTCTCAGAGAATAAAAGCCAAGCTCTGGAATCTAATTAAGGCCAGTCTGACTGATTATCAAATATCCAAATGCACTCTCTCTGACCAAATTAGTTTCCTGGCTCTTTCCTGGGGCTATGATGCCTGATCCTGGTGGCCTTATTGTTGTGAGATTTGAGGTAGGGAGGAGAAGCCAGATCAAATACACTGACAGCAGATGAGGCACATGATTGTACAGCAAAGATGCAAGAAGAAAGATGTCAACCCCATCCTCCTGGAATTTTTACCCTTGGAAAGTTATAGGTTTATTTTCCCATCCCAGTTCTTTTTAGTTATCTATTTAAGAACATTTGCAAAGGCTTAATCCCTGCTGCTCAAAATAAGGGGCTCAAGTAGTTCACCCCTGCCACATACCCTTTTCTTTAAGCGCTCATGCATTGCAGAGTTAAGACTAAATATCTGATAAAAAACAACCAAAAAGCTGGAATTATTGATGCTGGCTTGTGGGTTCAGAGATATTAGTCCACCCTGATGAAGACGGCATAATGGAGCAGAGAAGTTCACATCAGGGAAGCCAGGAAGCATACAGTGGAGACACAGGAAAGAGCCAGAGCAAGGCATGTCCCAAGAGTACACCCCCAGGAACCCACTTCCTCAAAGTAGGCTCCACCTCCTACCTTGTGGCACCTTTCAGTAATATTCAGGCATTCTGAATTCATTTATTAGGTCAGAGGCCTCATGATCTGATTGTCTCAAAACCTCATCCCAGTCACACTGAAAGGTGTGCCTTATCAATGTTCTATCAACTTTGGAAAGTCTGTCATGAAGAATTTTCCCTGTTCCTTGAAATACATGAAAGTTTTCTTAAAAAGTAAGCAAATCTCCTGCATCAGCATGCCCAGGAACCAGGGTTTATCTTCCTCAGGACCTAGTAGCTATCTCTTTGAAATTTAATCAGCAAGGAAGAAGACGGCTCCCTTTCTCAGGCCCTGCTAGGAAGCAGGAGACTAACTTTGACGAAAGGGAGGTGCGTTCTTGTCTGTTTCTCGGTTTCTATGCTGTGACTCTGACCAAAACCAATGTGTGGAGGGAAGAGTTTATGGCATCACACACTTCTGGGTGACACCCCGTCTTTGAATGAGGTCAGGCAGGAACTCAGGTAAGGAAGCTGGAAGCAGGAACTGAGTCACAGACCACGGAGGAATTCTGCTTATGGGCTTGCTCCACTGACCTGTGCTCCACCAGATTCCATATACAATCCTGGCCCTCCTTCCTAGAGATGGTACCACCCACAGTGTAGGTGCTGGGCCCTCTCAACTGCTCAACAGTAAAGAGAATGCCTCACAGACATACCACAGGCCAGCCTGATAGGGAATTCCTGAACTGAGGCTTCCTCTTTCCAGATGTGTCAAATAGACGCCTGAAGCCAGTCAGGAAAAGAAAGTAGAATCTCTGAATAAGGCCGGCTGGCTCACTGATGGCTAGCCCAGTCACTTGGCAAATCAGTGATGAACACATGTGACAACATGCTACCAAGTTTAAGTGCTCCAGTGAGCACTTATCCTGAGCCACATGTGCAGTGTGCAACTGCACAGTCCCTGAGTGGTGAAGGGCGGGCCTTCCTCCAGGCTACGACCTCCTACTGAGTATGTGATGTGTATCCCATTCTAGCTTAGGATTTTTTCATGGATAAGATCGTCCCCACCCCCACCTTCTACCTTTGTGGAGAGGTTTTCAAGGTTGAGAAGAGATTTTGATTTGTTTTTTAGCACATTATAAATTGATATAAATACTAATTTAAACCATTGTACAGTTTTAATTGCATTTCCGTTATTTCAAATCCACCCTTGTGCCAGTCTAAGTCAAAACAGCTGGATTTCCTTGCAGCGTCTGCAAGCTGCGGCAGGGAGGTCTTAAACTTCCCAGAGAAATAAGTGTGTGCTACTCTCAGATCAGCCCCTGCTGTCTCCAGCCCAGAACCTTGTACACACCCTCGACAAATCCCATCTAATTCCTCAACATAACTAAAACCCCACCTCCTCAGGGGAATTTACATGTGGCCACTTCTCTGATGGTGCTAGTTTCTTTAAACTTATCTACTCATCTCCAGGCATCTGTCATGTTTAAAGTCCAATGCAGCAAAAGTCATGAGGACCTCTAGCAGTGACATGTGGTAAAGCTTCAAATGTGCTGGGCTTTATGAATTTTCTTGGTTCTTGCCTGTTGGTTTTGAGTTAAGTTAAATAATGAAAAGTATATTGAGTTTGGGTTGGAGAAAACCACGAACAAACCACCTGTCCAGTTATCATCTCTAGATGAGGGGATGAAGATTGGGATGAAAAGTCCAAGTTCTATAATTAGTCAAATGATTCAGGGAGGAGAAGTGCAGCCTCAGCTACACTGTATTTTTGAGAGCTCCCTCCAGACCATCGGTGTTTCCCTCTATCTCAGTCCAGGCTCTGAAATCCACAGCCCGTGTCTTCCTTTTTCCTATATTCCCTGACTTGGAAATAACCGTTGAAGGGAATTCTTAGTGACAGTCCTCACAGACTGAGAAGTCAAAGGTGGAAAAGCTCCCTTCCCGTAGAGAGCTCACAGCAGTGGCCTTGGTGACCTCTGTAGCAGGACGGGGCTCCCAGGGGCTCCGTGGGAGTGGGAACAACAGGTATCACTTCTGTCTTCCCCAGAATTCCCCAGAAGGTCCATGAGAGGACTTTTGCTAACTAGGATGTCTCCAGATCCAATTCAGGTTCCCCTGGACTCCTGACCTAGTTGAGGGATGTGCAATGGGCAGGTGATAAAATGCTTTTGATGAGGAAGGGTTGAACAATCTTTATTTCCAATGCAAAAGAGGCTCTTGAGTTCAGACTGCAGAAATGTGGTCCTGGCGCTGTTCACTCCATTTCCATCTTGCTTCTCATTCCTCCTCCTCTATCTGATAGCAATCCACGCAGCAGCCAGACCCTGTCCCTTAAAGGCAGTTTCAAGACTCAGAGAGGCATCTCTGTACCTGACCACGGTGCTGACTTCCAGCCCTAAAGAGAGCTGTTGCCCAGATACCAAGTGGAAACCAAGGAGCCAGGCCTCTTGGCAGTGAAGCCAGATGAGTGATCAAGGGCCACAGTGCTCATTGTCTTCTGTCACAAATAGCATCTTCTGCTTAAAAACTCATCTCTATGTCTGCAAGTCCTGTAGAGTCCTTAAAGGGAGAGGATGAGCAGAGAACAAATAAAACAAGTCTGTTTCCTGGAGAGTTGTGGGATTAGTGAAGAGCAGAGAAAACGGCTTAAGGTTGAAACCACAAACCACATCACAGATCTGTGGATGTTCAGAGGAAGCACCGAGCCCTCCATGACAGATATTAAAAACAGCAAGCAGCAATAAGGTGATGGTTCCCCAGGAGCCTTACCACCAGCCTAGCATGCAGGAGTGCAGCTCTACTGGAAGCTGTCCCAGGTGCTGGCACTGTGTTAGTGTGACTAAGCACTGCAGGGCTGTGTGTCAGCAGGGGTCAACCTCAGCTATAACACCTGCAGGCTTTATTCCTGGAACCTAATCTTACTAGATTCTACTTTCCAAATTTGTAAACTGAGATCATTCTCCCTCCCAGAATAAAGTTGACCACTGCCAGAGGCAATGCTGAATAGGGGCCATCCCAGCCAGCACTTAGAATACTGCTCCAGGGACTCCTAATGGCTCACTGAGGGGACAGACCTGGAGCTCCAAGGACTTCTCAAGATCAACACCTCCTACCAAGAGGAGGAGGAAGAACCCTGGCTTTCAGGTGCAGCCCTAAGCTTTGCTCCCTGTCTGGGCAGAGCTCCTTCATAATACTTAAAGAACAGGCTCCCTTGAGGCAGATGACAATGGGCAAGGATGGAGACATGATTCCAAAACATCAGTGCCTTCTGCAGGGTTGAGATGACAGAGAAAACGGTAGAAACAGGCCGCTTGTAGCAGAGGAAACTTCTTATTGGTTTAATTGATTTGCAGCTGTTTCTCTGAAAGAAGACTCCACATTGGCAGACGCCAAGCTCAGCAGTCTGCAAAATGGCAATAAAGGTCACTTGAAGAACAGCCGAATTCAGAAGCTAAGAATTCAGGGGAGTAGCTCAGCATTCGATGCAGGCTCAGAAAGGGAGGGTCACATGCAGTGAGTAGTTGGATATTTGGTGACACTACACTTTCTTAGTATCTCTCAATCCAAGACTGTCCTCAGAAAAATATTCTATTCCATATGTGATGAGAGCTGATGAATTTTTTTTATGTTAAAGTCTTGGCTGCATCAAAAACGTTTAAATCTCAACCAGGTCTATAGATTACAAACACTCGCCATCTCAAGCTGCGTGTTTCCCAGCAGGAGTCATCCCATGACAGGTTCTTCATCAGACCACTTGTTTACAATGATAATAATCACATCTCCGGTACCATGTTACAGGGCTGGGCCTAGAGTGAGCAAGTGGAGCCTGTACCTTTGAATGCTTCTAACATGTGTTCATCTACTGATATTGTGTGTGGTGTATGCCATTGTGAACATGCGGAGATCAGGATCACGTGCAGGAGTTGCTTCTCTCTTTCAGTGATAGGGGCTCCAGGGATCAAACTTAGGTCATAAGGTTTTGTAATAGGTGCCCTTGCTCACTGAGTCATCTCACCAGCCCAAGCACTTTAGTAACCAAGATTAAACTGCAACCCAAAGCAACATTTTAAAAAGCCAATATCAAGATAATGCAAAATATACAAAACTTCAGAATATAAACAGAGGATCAGACTGCCCAGGCCCAGCAAGAAGACAGCAAGGAGGCCATTCAAGTGGAGCTCAGTGCTGCCTGTATGTTAAGTTTTGACGTTTTCGTCCCTGTAGATCAAGAACATTCATTTTAAGTGTTCCAAGGTGTTATAATAGAGTACTATTTACCCAGGTTCTTCAGCTTCCTCTTACATTAAGCCCACCTTCCTTCTGGTCTGCCACATGCTATGACCCAGAGGCTAAAAAAATAATTAACTGACTAGGAGTCTGCAAGATACCAGGAGCTGATGACAGCATTTTACCTATAGTTGTCACAATGATAAGTCTCAACTGTCCTGCACTTAGACACCCGATTATTTATTAAATAACAAAGCAAAGAGGTTAAGAAACTGTCCCAAGGCCACAGAGATGGGATTCCAAACCCAGGTCTGGCTCCTGACCCCACTCCAAGTCACGGATTCATACTGCCTGTACCATTAGATAAGTCACACTGCATCCAGCCGGGCCACAGGAAGAGACACCAGGATCCACTCTTCTCTAAGCATTAGGACTGACTGAGCCACAGGGAACCAGGGAGTGCTCACCAGGGACCACCAAGGGGTATAGGGCAGGGGGGTGTGTCTGCTCCTGTCACAGCACTGTGGACTCTCTTCCCAGAACCAAGCATCTCACTGACAGGCACCATGGGACCAGCCCCAGAGCAGCTGTTTTGACAGTCAGGGAGTACCTCCTGCCTGCTCTGTGGTTGAGATCATGCATCTTTCTTCCTTGGTGGCCTCTCCTCAGCCCAAAGGCTTCAAAGAGGGAGTTGCTGATGTAAACAGAGCCTTCAGTTCTCCTGAGCTCACTCGCATTAGGAAAGTGCTTCCCTGTTTGCTCTCTTCCAATTGAGAGGTGGTTCTGGGTGCGTTCTATCACTCAGTGACAGAGAAGGTACCACAAAGCCCAGAGACCTCAGGTATTCCACAATATGCAACACTTGGATGCTTCTAAATGAGAAACTGAGGCTCTTCAAGACGCACTGAGCACTTCAAGATGTGGGAAAACTACAGTCTGGAAGCTGAGTTCACAGAGTTTAAGGCTTTTAGCCACTATTTGCCACAAAGTGAGAGGAAGCCGTGATGTGGGTATATACACAGGTTTTTGAAGAGTCACTGACCTGTGGCCCAGCTACTCCTGGGGGACCTGGAAGGCCTTGGGGCCCAGGATCTCCCTGCAACAGAAACACAAGAAAAATAAAATTAAAAATCCAACATGATGCTAAATGGAAAAAAACTCAAAACATTTCCACTGAAACCAAGAACAAAACAAAGACGCTCCCTCTCCCCAGGCCTGTTCAGTACAGTGCTTGAAGTCTTCGCTGGAGCAATATGACATGTGAAGGAGATAAAGACATACAGATTGGAAAGGATGAAGACAAAGTGTTCTTTTTTTCCAGACAATATGATGCTATGCATAAAAGACCCTAAAGACTCGACTAGAAAACTCCTAGAGCTGATAAACACATTCAGAAAAGTAGGATATAATATTAATACACAAAAAGCAGTAGCCTTTCTAGATACCAAAAACAAACATGAAGAGAGAAACCTGGGAAATGATCCCATTCATGATACCATCAAATAGTGTAAAATATCTTGGAATAAATCTAACCAAGGAATTGAAAAAAGATTATATAACAAAAAATTTAGGACCCCAAAGAAAGAAAGAAGATACCAAAAGATGAAAGATTGCCCATGCTTATAGATCAGTAAGAGAAATATTGTGAAAATGTCTATTCTACAAAAGCAATCTACAGAGCCAACACAATCTCCCATTAAAATTCCAATACAATTCTTTACAGAAATTTAGAAAATCATTATCAAATTTCATATGGAAATACCAAAAAACAGGACACACAAAATAATCTTAAATCATAAGAGAAGCTGAAGGCGTCAACATTCCTGATTTCAAATTATACTACAGAGTTACAGCACTAAGAACAGCATGGTACTGGTAGGAAAACAGACTCCGTGGTTAGTGGGATAGACTCAGCATGGCATGAAAACAGACTCAGTGATTAGTGGGATAGACTCAAGGACCTGTGAATGTGTCACTCACAGATTTAAGTCCAATCACTTGTAGTCACCTGATTTTGACAAAGGGGCCAAAACATACGTATTGAAAAAAGAGGCATGGTCAACAGCTTGTACTGGCCAAACAGGAAAATTACATGCAGAAGAATGAAACCTACACAAAACTCAACATAAGACCCACTACCTTGACTCTGACAGAGGAAAAATATGGAATACACAAGACCTTACAGGCATAGGAAAGGACTTTCTGAACAGTACCTTTATAGTACAGGCATTGAGATGAACAACTGGGAAATGGGACCTCATACAACTAAAGAGCTTTTATACATCACAGGACACCCTCATTTAAGTGAAGAGGCAACCTACAGAAGGAGGAAAAAAAATCTTGACCATTAATAAAACAGATGGTTAGTATCTAGAATATAAAAGACTTTAAAAAACTGAACATAAAACAGAGTTCAACTATAAATTAGGGCTAGGGTCTAAACAGAGAGCACTCAAATGATGAACCCAAAAAAATGGTTGAGAAATAGCTTTTAAAATTCCAACATCTTTAGCTATCAGGGAAATACTAATTCACACTAATCTGAGATTTCATCTTACGCCAGTCAGAATCACTAAGATACAATAAAACAAGCTATGCCAAGTGCTGGCAAGGCTGTGGGGAAAGGCGCACGCTTATTCACTGCTGGTACAGCTGCTATGGAAATCAGTATGCATGTTCCTCAAAAAGCTAGAAATAGATATATCATAAGATCTAGTCAGACCTCTCTTGGTCACATACCCAAAGGACTCTATATCATACTACAGAGATACATGTTCCTCCATGTTCATTGCTGCTCTACTCAAATATCCAGGAAATGGAAACCACCTAGATGTCCTTCAGCTGGTAAATGGATAATTAAAGTGTGGTGAATTTACACAATGGAATATTATTCAGCTACTAAGAAGAACAAAAATACGGCTTTCAGAGGTAAATGACAGAACTGGAAATAGTCATCTTAAGTGAAGTAACCCAGACTCAGAAAGACAAACATCATGTGTTCCCTCTCATAATTTGATGCAGCTTTGAAACTTGAGATAGGTGTTTTTCAATTGGAAAACTCTTAGTGGTCAGGAAAACAACAAGGGTACATGGGATGGGCGGGTTCATGAAGGCGGTGACAGAGGGACAGGCGGGTTTCTGAAGGCGGTGACAGAGGGACTGGCAGTAAGGGGAAATGGAAATAATGGGATTGGAGGGTTAAATAAGGTAGGGAACTGGAGAGCAGGATGCCCGCGAGGCCCCATAGACCTCCAACAGTACTGGCTATTGCCAGTGCTCATGTTCCCCACCGGAACTTGACAGTGAGAATCTATTGGTAACGTGCCATATAGGTGAGTCCTGGAAGAAACACGGAGAAATCAAGCTGGTACTGACTTCAAAGATTTATCCCTACTGGCTATCTTTCACAGTATTAGAAATTACTATGCGTCTAACTGGCATAGAAGTAACCCATCAATTGTACCCAGCTACAAACCCTGAGAGTTGGCCCGGAAAGATGCGGTAATGGCATGGAAGTTACGGGAATGACCGAGTGCCTTCTGATTGATGAAGACCTGCTCCACAAGATGGAGCCCGCACCTGGCACTATTATTGGAACCAAGAACCTGTGGCTAGATAAGTCACAGGCCGAAGGGGCAAACTTTCTACCATCATCCTAAATAGACACAGCATTCACCTCCTAATGGCTTGTGATTATTCCTATGGATTAATGTATCTTTAAACTCTCACCAGAGAGTATTCTTATAGTAGACAGTGATTAACACAGAGGCCCACAGCTGGTCAACATGCAGAAAACAAGACGTGGTGGAAGGCTCACCCCTCAATAGGACACCTCTATCACATCCTGTCTTCCAAGGCCCAGGGATCATACAGAAGAGGAGGCAGAAAAATAATGAGAGCCAGCGGTGGTGGCTGAATACAAAGAAACCGTGTTGTCTTGACTCCACAGGTTAGTTGTACATATGAACCCACAGTGCTCGTGACAACATGCACAGGACCTACACAAGCACAAGCTGGACAAAAACCCAGAGACAATGGTGGAGTTGAGCAAGAAGCCCCAGCCCTAGCTGAGAATCTATTGGTAGCTCATAGCTTATGGGAGTGGGAGAGTCAGTTTTCTTTACTGGTGTGATACCCAGCATGCTGTCTAGACTCCAAAGGATGGACCCACACCCAAGCACTTTGGGAAACATAGACTAGATTTGATAGGCCTTTAAAAAAGAACAATCATAATAGAGGACATGAAGTCAGAATGCAGGGATAGTTAGGTGAGGGTGGAGATGGAGTAAGATTTTTTTTTCAATAAAAATTGAAAATGCCCAAGAATGAACTCAAGTTCAAAGTCATCATTGGGTCTGCACTGCAGTCAGAGCCTTCCTGGGCACATGTGGGCAAATGGTTTAGACAATGTCACCAGCTGTAGCTTTGAAGTCACAGACCTAACTAATGTGTCTTACTGGTGAGTGATGTGGTAGCCAGTCACCAAGGTGACCCAGTGCCCATGTTTCCCACATTCAAACATATCATGCTTGTTACATGTGGCTAACAGAATATGGTAGAATTGATGGTATGCTGCTTCTGAGATTAAGGTGTGAAAATGCCTAGCTCTCACCTCACCCTGGCCCTTTACCTCTGCTCCTTATCCAACCACTCATTCTGGAAAACACCTTCACAATCTCAATCTTACTAGGAAGCTCTGTGGAGCATTCATGTGCGAAGGGAAGGGCTAGGTCTCTTGCCAACAGCCAATGTGGACTCCAGCACAAAACTGATAGCCACAGAAGGGTCTTGTATAGAATCCTGAAATAATTATCATAAGGGCTTGAGGGCCACCATGGGGAAGACCTGATCTAGAACAAACCCACTAAGTCACAGACACCTGTTGTTTTGAGTAAATGTGCATGAATAGACAGGTCTCTGAAACACTCACAGTGGGAAGGTCTGCCACGGCAATAAAGTCTGAATAATCGAGCTTCTCACCGTCTGCGGTCATGCTCCATGTGTGTGCACTCATGGTTAGGCACGCACGTTGTGACTGTTGCTCTTTCTCTTTAGCACCTGCACTGGCAGCTTCTCTGTGGGAGGGTGGTTACCGCGGCTCCCTACCAGCTCTAGCCAGAAAGAACAGAACACTGAGGACGTCTGAACTTTGGAATGGCTCGAGTAGATAGTGATGTTGCTATTGTTGTGCAGGCCACACAATCTTCATCCCATCACTGGTGATTTAATGAAAGGTTCTGAGACGGAGAGTTCTGGAAAGGATTTACCTAAAACACTTCCCAAGTGATTGGAAGATGCCACCTTGAGAGCCACCTGCTGGTGCCACTCCAGAGAAAGGGCTCCTGTGACTAACCTCCAAACATGCTCACCTGAAATAACATTGTTTTTTAGAAAAATGGTTAATTAGCATGCAAAGAAATGGCCATAATCATGGCATTGTGTGTGTGTGTGTGCATCATCATATGTCATCATAGTCTTCTCTGCTCCCCTTCCACTGTCCTTACCATTCTTCCATATCACTGGTCCCTTCCTCCCCTCAATAATCCTCCTTTCACATCTGTGTCAAATACATTGGATTACTCTCTCTTTTGCCTCTCCCCTGACCATGTGATCACTTCCTCCTCTCTTGTACCCACCTTTCTTCTTGCAAGTCTATAAACTGAGCAGTTGCTTAACAGTGAACCAGGGGGAAATTCCATCACATGGATACAAAATCATCCAAATGTGTCCATTTAGCATCCCAAAAATATTACATAAGAAATGCCACAAACAGGCATGGTATTAAACTGATCCCTATATGGTTAGACCCATAGATAAGTGAGTCTCTTAACTCTCCCCAGAGAACTGTCCTCAAGCAGCAGATGGCAATTAACACAGAACCCAGAACTGGCCAATGAGCAGAGAATAAGGGACTGCAGAGTGCTTATCCCTGAGTGAGACACCTGTATCAGAACTCTACCTCTTAAGGCTCAGATCATATGAAGAGGGAGCAGATAGGCTGTAAGAGTCAGACCACAAGGAAACAGTTTTCCAGACAGCTGGGCAGTTGCTCATGTGAACTAACAGTAACTGTGACAGGATGTATAAGACCCAAGTAAATGCCAGCAAGACACAATCCCAACATCTAAGGGGGGAGGTGGGGAGGAGGCTCCAGCCTTAGCTGAGGAAGTATTGGCAACCGATAGCTACTGGGAGAGTGAGGGTCAGTTTTCTTTAAGGGGGTAATGATGGACAGGTTGACCAAGCTCCAGTGGAGAGACCCACACCAAAGAGCAGTATGTGGACGTGGGTTACATATGTATACATAGAGAGAGCACATGAAATCGGTGGGGGCACTGAAAGGGTGGAACATAGGAGGAAGGGGGTCTAAGTACAACCAAAAAATATTTATGACAATAAAATATGAAAAGAAAAAGAGATACCACTGCCAGAAATACACATTTATTTTAATAATTTGATCATCTGGAGGACTGGATCAAGGGTAAAAATTCTTTCTCAGGTCAGGTTTAGGATTGTTCTCTGACCCTTTGCAGGGTTCCAAAGGATGTCAAAGGATGCATGGGCTTCTGCCCCAGACATTGGCTAAGATCACCTGCACAGTTGGGTCTTTTCTGGGGAATAGTGTTTAGGACACAGGCATGGCATTAAAGGCGACACTCACACCTGTATTTTACCTGTCCCACAAAACGCCCAAACAAGTTATACATTAGCAACTTAATTCTCCCCTTTTGAAAGTAAAAGAACCTCCCTAAGTCATCTCCTAAACATATAGTTTGGAAATTTGTTGTTAGGAGATCTTTCTTTAAAATGCAGGCAGATCCCTTTAAAAGCTAAATGTGGCTTTTGCCAAATTTATAACCCAAGAATACCTTTCAAAAGGGGCGTCTCTGGATCATAAGCAGCAAGGAAGAAAGGGGTGCTAATGTGACTTTCTGTAGAATGGTAACAGAATTCTTTCCCCAAGTTGTATAGCTGCCTCCTGTCACAAAGGTAGGTGCCATTTCTCCCTCCTCTGGACAAGGCCAATCATCTGACAGATGTCACAGTTATCAGGTGAATCTGGAATCAACAGTGCTCTTATTTGAGGATTTATGTGGCTCGAGACTATGCTTGCAATGGGTAGCTCGGTTTACTTGGTTATGTGAAAGCAAAGGTTTTCTTGCCTTTGTAGTCTCTTAGCAGATAGTCTTCAATGGCTGTCACATTCTGGCTGGTGCTTATTCAATATTAAAACCGAAATTTTTTCTTTTCTACAATTGTGGAGAAGTTTTCATTGCTGGAATAAGGCTTTGTTTTCAATTATATCCCTCCCACTGCAGTAGACTACCTGTACCCCATTCTACCCACGGCAGCATGAGAACAGAAATCCAGTCTTCTTCGTCTGGGTCTCCCTAGTGTCCACATGCCAACTGCCACATGAAACACACTTTATGTGAGTGAGTGGGAGGAGTGAGATAACACTTCATGATATAGCCTACGCTAGCCAGAAACTTCATAGATCATCCAGAATGGCTTTCAAATTGTGGTTTTTCTGCCTCAATTCTCAAGGCTGAAATTATAGGTGTGTTCCATCCAATCTGGCTTACAACACACTACAAAAACAAGTGGTGACAAAGTGATGGCTAGATAGGTAGATGGATGGATGGACGGATGGGTGGGTGAGTGGGTGGGTGGATGGATGGATGGATCAATGGATCGATGGAGAGATGGATGGGTGGATGGATGGAGAGATGGGTGGATGGATGGATGAATGGATGGATGGATGGATGGATGGGTGGATGGATGGATGGATGGGTGGGTGGGTGGATGGATTGCTGGATGGATGGATAGATGGAGAGATGGATGGAGAGATGGAGAGATGGATGGAGAGATGGAGAGATGGATGAGTGGATGGATGGAGAGATGGGTGGATGGATGGAGAGATGGATGGGTGGGTGGGTGGGTGGATGGATGGATGGATGGATGGAGAGATGAATGGATAAATGGAGGATGGATGGGTGGATGGATGGAGAGATGGGTGGATGGATAGATGGGGAGATGGATGGATGGATGGATGGATGGGTAGATGGGTGAGTGGATGAATGGATGGATGGAGAGATGAATGGATAGATGGAGGATGAATGGGTGGATGGATGGAGAGATGGGTGGATGGATGGATGGCTGTGATAGGGAACATTTCATAGTCTGTATTACAGGGTCACATTTGGACTTTAGTCTATAGGAAAAAATTAGCATGCATACTCTACTATTGATTGATTTTTTTCTGGATTAGCTTTAAATCTAGATGTCATACAGATCATATACAAGACTAAGTAGCCCTGGTGTATGTGAGCTCTACTCTGTCCACCAAGAAAGAGATGAAAAGGAAAATGTGAATCTCAGAAACAAGACCCCCCCTGACCATAGGGTAAGCCTAAGCTTTGAGTTGATTTATTGCCTCTGTCCAAGTTCTTTATAAAAATGTTAAGGAAGAAGATTGGAAGGCAGATATCACTCTGAGTTTCCAGATTGCAGGTTCTCTGAATAAGGTATGGTTTAAAGATTTAGTTCCTGATATTTATGCAATAGTCAACACGGCTGTTTACAGATGGCTACATGGATCTGAAGGCCTATAGTAGGTAGCTCAAAGTGGACAGAGGAAGAGAAAGGAGGAAGTCAAGGCCAACCAAAGGCGTATAAATGTCTAGATATCGATGTGTATTGGAGTGCCACAGGCAATATTTTCACAAAAACTATAGATATCCAGTCTTTCCTCACAACCTTGAACTCCCCTATGATCTGACTAGTGCCAGCCTGAATCCTTCTAGAGAAATGAAGGCCATGCTGGAATCTGTAGAGGGGAAATTTTCATTGCAGGAATAAAAACCAAGCCCCACCCTTTCTTACCTTTGTCCCCTCTGTGCCTTCTCTCCCTGGTTTTCCTGGGAGACCTTTGTCCCCTTTGAAACCTGGCAGACCTGGGAGGCCTGGAGGACCAGGAGGACAGTCATTACACACATCCTGAGAAGGAAAGAGAGAATAAATAGATACTTTAGTTACTAGCAAGGCAATGTAGCCCCAGATCACACCCTCTGGTGGAGATTAGTTTTTAAATGCCATCAAACACGAACAAAGAGATGAACTGAGTCACGACCCAGGTACCTTCGTATCTAAACTTATTTCAGCACTTTGGATTGGATTATTGGATTTTTACAATTTTGGATTATTTGGATTTGGATTATTACAACATTTGTCACTAATTCTAGTCAGTCACCCACTGGAGTACAGCCTAAGAAAATAATGTCAAAATGTATGTAAAAATGCCTGTGTGAGAAAGAACATTACCAGTGCACACCGATGACAAATACTCAGTACTAAAATAACAGAGGACAGAATCCAACAAAGCCAGGAGGGGAGGTCTCTGTGGTGTGCCAGGGTAAAGTAGCTTCCTGAGAAAGGGTAACAATGACAGCCACAGGCACTCGTGACCGTACATCCTTGCTATGACACAAAGCCAAGCCCTGACTCTGCTTAGCACTGTTCTTTGCCCAATGGAGGAAGCTAGTAAATGCACCCAGAACTAAGCTTTGTTCTGCATTGTTCAAGCAGGTAAATGCTATTCCTGAAGTAAATTTAAAGTTCTGTCAGGAATTCCTGTCAGTGTTCCCTCTGCATCTTAAAAACTCAGAGCATGGTGAAAGTCACCTGACTACACTCTCCCGCCTCCTCGACCCCCTCTTGGATCACCTATTCCTAGGAAACTCTCTTCTTATAAGAATAATACAAATGAGGCACTAAAGGCATTGAGAGGATGGATGGACATTGCCTGGGACATTTAGACATTATTATTAGCCCATTATGCACTCAGAGTAAGCACACTTAAAAGATAATTGCAAAGTCTCTGCTCTGTTGGGTACTGTGCTGAGAACACAGAATACTAGGAATCTTAAGAGCCTAAGGTTGGTTGGTGTCAAACAGCACAAAATAAATGCACTAGCAAAGGTCTTCTGGGTGCTCTGCTGAAGGTCAAACAGGAGCATGAGAAGCTGCATGGGTCTATATTCAATGAGGCATAATCATGAAGATGTGCACATTCATCTGGGTTGGTTCCTAATTTCAGGATGTCATTTTCTGCCATGGAAGCAAGTCCTCTTTTCTCTTTGTTCCCTCCTATGTAATCTTCAAATATGATCTCAGGAAATACTCTGACTAAAGTATCAGTCTCACTAGTTGATGGTCTGTAAGTCCTTTCTTTCCACACCAGACTGAGGAAATGTGAGCTTGCAGAACACGGGGGTGCAGCTTTTTAAAATTGCTAGGTCCAGTTCATAACTGAGCTGAGTTCAATAATAAATGAACCATGAGATCTAATAACCACCAACTAATCAACTACCTGACCTCTTGATATGTTGTTCAATCTTCTTTTAGTAGGCTGTTTGAGAACCTGACTCTATACTTGGAAGGTGAGTAGCATAAGTACTTTAGTACCTTGTGCAAGGGTGAGTGAGAGTAAATGCAGGAAACCATTGATGGTTCCTGGTTTCTTCTTTCAAAAGTAGAAGAGCAGAGAAGGACTAGAACTTCTAGTACAACACTTTAAATGAAATGCATGAGATGCATCCATGGTACATTACAACAAAGGATGGATGAATGGATGACTGGTTGGGTAGGTAGATGGACTGATGGATGGGTAGGTGGATGGATGAATGGATTTGTAGATGGATGGATAGATGAATGGATTGATGAATGACTAGACGGGTGAGGGGAGAGATGGACAGAGGGATGAACGGATGGATGGATGGCCAGCTGGCTGGCTGGATACATGAGCAGGTAGGTGGATTGATGAATGGGTGACTGGTTGGGTGGATGGGTGGGTGGAAGGATGGATGGTTAGGTGGCTAGGTGACTGGCTGGGTATATAGATGACTGGATGGGTGGCCAGTTGGATGGACAGATGAATGGATGGGTAGGCAGAAGGTTAAGTGAATGGATAGATTATCTATAGATGGATTGGTTGATAGATATGTAAATGGATAGGTAAGAATGAAGCTTTCCTGATCACAGCCAACAATTCAGGCCATCAAGATTTTTCCAGACATGGCAATAAAAAAATCCTTATTACTTTGTTGTTTCTTTCCAGTTTCCAGTAAAGCTCTCAGCCTGGGAATTTCCTAGATGCAGGCGATACAAGACTGTTCCCTGAAGATCAGTGGTATCTGCAGTCACAGCTGTACTGGTAAGTAACCTGGACTCAACACATTGGCCTAGTCTGGAAGATCAGGAAGCACAAGGTGAGATGAGCCTCACCAGAGTTCTCTTGATGTTCCCTTGGCTCTCGACACCTGGAACCCTAGACCCTCTTAATCCTGCACCACGTCCTGAAGGTGCTTTGTGTCTTCTCTTCATTCCTAGAGACTTGACAGGGTCTCTTTTCAAACCAGATGGGCTTGACGAGGCCCCACCATAGCCTGGCATATGGCTTCATATTTCCGATGTTCCTTCATATTTCTAATTAGGAATTCTAATGTTCCTATAAACAAAAATCTATAAAGATTATTCTAATGCCCGTATTTTAATAGAATTTAACTTTCCCTTAAGATGTGAAGGGAAAATAAAGTCACAAGCTTAGGAACTTGCTTATGGGGTTCATTGTATTTTTGTTTTCTCTCCTTTGGGTTTACACATGAATTAGGGACTTTCTGACATTATCCAGTGGTTTTTAAAATACAAGAAGCAGGCCTAGGGCCAATCCCTTCCTGATTTCATATCCAGTGTTAGACAAAGGCTTGGATTAGAGCCAGCAAAGGTCCTCCACTCCCACTACAGCAGAAATTCTCTGAGAAAGAAACTGTATCATAGCCTAACCCAGACTCACTATTCGAGATTCAAGGCCTTTAAGCAAAGTGCCGAGGACCTCCAAAAGTAAGCTTCCTGCTGTGGTTAGGGCCACATATTTCCTATCCTGGCCCAGTTGTACTGTTTTGTGTCCCTTAAGAAAGCAGTTAGGTCAGCACCAAATCAGGACCTGTGCTCACTATGGTGACCAGCATCTGACATTCCCTCTCTGGGTCAGCACCTCTGGTCCTTAAATGAACAAGATCCCGAAGCCAGCTTAGGCTCTGCCTCCAGCCCTTTCCAGAACAGCAGACAGTTTTATATGGTAGCCAAGTCTAGCCTTTGATCATGGAAAATTAGATTCAATTTGCAGAAATAGTCTCTTCTACCCATTGGCCCTTTCTGCATCTCATGTTTCTAACAGGAAAAACAATAACATGAATCACACCTTCCTCGGAGTTAAAAATTGAATAAAAGATGTGCAACAAACATTTGACATTGCCCTGAGGATTTTCTGCTCCATTCCTGCATTGCCCCATCACATAGCCCCCGAGAGCATGGGAGCATCACATACTTGTAAGGCATTAGTATAACCAAGGAGCTTAATTTGTAGTTGAATTTAAGTTTGTATAGGTACCTATGGCCAGGGGATGCCATATAGGGTTGTGTGGAGTTGGCAGCCACTGAGCAGATGTTGCTGTGACCATTGTTAATAACAATCTTTTTTTTTTTTTTCAGAGAAAAAGGAGGATTTTAGGTCTGTGTTTCCCATCACCATTTTCAATGCACATGCACTTTTACCTTAACTAAGAGATTTATGTCCTCTGGAGACAGCGGTGAAGAAGGGCCCTGTCAAGTAAAAATAAAATAAAAATACGCAGACACACATGCAGACATACATTATCTTCCATGCATCGTCAGAGTGAATAGCTTCCTTGCACAAGCTATAACTCATGATGTGTTTGTGTATTCATGGACTGTACACAGCACTGTCGATGTTACAAGCCTGGACACCACCAAAGGAGACTGCCCAAGCAGTGGCCACTCCGCCACCAGTCCCTGCCAAATCTCAAGTTCAGGTCCTCCTGTCTGGTCTCCTGGTGCTTATGCCTCCTCAGCTTCATCAAAATCTAATCTATCACATGGACAGCGTGAGCAGCAAAGCTTGCTTGTACTTAGCTGTCAGGAATCTCCTAGATGGACAATAGCAATTGCTGGTAATCATGTATCACCTGGTATAAATTTAAACCAATGTCCCAGCTCTCATAGGTAAAGCAGCATTTTAAATCTCATCTGCTATTTGGGGTAGAAAGTCTTCAGTACTGGAAAGGAGATTTCAGATATCAAGAGTAATTACAACGTGTCTGGAAGTATGTAAGATGCTGCAGGTCACTGAATTCACAAACCCCATTCATTAGTTGAACATGTTCTGTGATGACTATGACCATCCTTAAGTCCTGGGCAGGATGAGAGTTCACAGTTCACATTAGGTGCAAGGCACAAAGAAAAGGCAACCCTCATTAAGAAGGACACTTAGCATAGATTAGGGATTGGCAGGCTCTAATGCAAGCTTCAAATTGTGCAGTGGTAAAGCAGCACGGAGCTCTCTGCCCAGAGGCAGGCCAGGGACCGTACCCACCTCACGGGGCGCTTCAGCCACCGCCAATGCGCAGCAGTGACTCTCCAGGAGACTGTAGCCAAGACAATTCTTATAACTACTTCCCCTTTCCCTAGAGTTATTTCTCTTTTCCCAGACCAGAGATTTTCTGTCACATTATGCAACTGAGCAGTCAGCTGACCATGGTGGCATGTGTCTGCATAAGATATCTGTGGTCATGGTTGGAAAAATCTGTTTTCTGTGCTGAAATGCTCAAAAATTTAATCAACTCTGGAAAACTGCATGAGGGGTAGAGTGAGACCTGGGCTAGAGTACCCCAGATTTGGAGGTGGTCGGTCCACTGGTAGCAAGGAGGTCCCACTTAGCATGTGGTTGCTAAAGACAGGTCTGAGACCCTTGCCTAGTTGTCAGAGTGAGGCCCTCTGGAGAAAGACCAACCTTTCTAACAGTAATTAAATTTAAATGGGGAAAGGTTACATTTTGAGGTCTTACATGTTTTCCTAAGGTCATAATAGATTGGGGGTTCATATTGCTTCCACAAGGTATTCTCGGGTAGCTGGCACTGTACTGTCTGGGACATCTTACCCTGATGTTTGAACTCACTGAATGTCTATATATTCAAATACAGGTAGCATGAGATCTCTTAGAATAGCAGCATTACTGACAGAGGGAGAAGATTGAGTGAAGTCCACAGGTGGTCTTGTGACCATTTCACCAGGGTCTTGCTCAGCCCACTGTTTGTAAACCTCATGAGAGGTCTGAAGGCCATCACTTTGGCTTTGTATGGGAATGGTGGTCTCAGGACATGGGATAAAAGATGCTCAGTAAACTGCCATGGCTGCCTCTGGGAAGGTGCTCATATACTATAGATTAGGCCCAACATTCTAACATAGCACATATTGGGAGGTGTTAGGCTCCAGAACGCACAGTCTATGCCCCACCTGGAATCTCCTTACTCCTTACACTATCTATACCTGCTGAGTATATTAGCTAGAAATTCTGGGGAAGCCACACTGCTCATGACTGACACAAGGATGCAGAGGGCCTTGCCCAAAGGTGAGACAGCCTGCTGCTGTCACTGGCCAAGGCATAGCAGATATGGAGCTCTCTTTACGTAGTAACCAACTGTGAGACTCCAACCCCCACACTGCCTGCTGGCCTCTGCCAGCTTAACTGTTGTTGCAGGGTAGTGTCAAGATCTCCGGTATGGCAGATGTCACTCAAGGGTCACCTGCCTCTGGTGTGAGTCTCATCCTTCCATGTGTATCCCTGTGGCCTTGCCTTGGATGATGACAAAGCTTCTAAAGAGCTTCTCTGGAAGCTATCCAGTTGACTCCATGGAGGACAGGATGGGAGTTCCCCTCCAATTTCCAATATGACTTGTACCCATTCCATTGGAAAGTCTTCAGTGAAAAGTTTCACAACCCTCAGAGGCTAAACAAGAACGCTCTTCTGCTCCCTGCTGTGCCAACTTAGACAAGAGAGGGAGGGTTGTCTGTGTCCAACATGGGCCTCTGTATACTGGGTACTTGGCTGAAACCAGGCCAGGCTTGGAAGGGCGACAAGCAAT
The DNA here is from genome assembly GCA_035773235.1 of Eospalax fontanierii. Taxonomy (NCBI): domain Eukaryota; kingdom Metazoa; phylum Chordata; class Mammalia; order Rodentia; family Spalacidae; genus Eospalax; species Eospalax fontanierii. Next base: position 77,208,240 of record CM069532.1, read on the forward strand.
CCCTCAGACTCCTCCTGATGTGTAATTTCTGTCCAGGTGAACAGCTTGGCTCACAATAGACTATGTGTTCACTCTGATGGCCTCTGACTCTTGGACCCAGTTAGTATTTTCTAATAGTCTAATAGTCTAATAGTCTGCCTCCTCTGATACCTGCAAAGCTGCTTCCCCTAAACCCTAGATATGCTCAACCTTGTAGTCCCTTCCCTGGAGGAACCACACATGACCTAGTCACCTGGCTAAACCATTGGTGCTTCTCTGGCATTGGGGGCTCAGAGACTAGTCCGGAAATGAGGTAATGTATACCAGGGACACCTGTAGGACATCTAGCTGGCCTGTGCCCACACTGATAAGGACTCAGGTATCAGGGCTGCCAACATCTTTTCAAGCTCTTACAGCTTCTCATTTGAGACAAGAACTGTTTCTGGAACTCTAAAGAGATTCAACTGGCAACCCAGCCAGATAGGAAGGAATGCAGAGGTGGATTTCTGAAGGATACTCCTATTGTCCAGTCTCTACCCTAGCTCTAAGTTTTGTCCTTCGCTGTCCTGTTGCATGTATCTTCATGTCCACAGGATGTTCCTAGAGCTAGCCTAACTGCTGGCCTGTGGCAGAATTGATCCAAAGGAAATGAGAAGGCAAGGAGGTGGCATCTGTCTCAGGCCAGACTGTCCGACATTGGCTTTGAAACCACAGCTTTTATCTGGCTCTGAAAACAAGTCTTCTGGTAGAAACTGCACCTCCCCTCCAGGTTGTACACCAGGGTCTTACCACACCCCACATTGCTTTCCTCTGCCCACAATCCACCCCCCTTTTAAAGCCTCTTGAACTGTCTGGATTGCACTTTATTTTTCGTGGGCACCCCGACAGTCAGCCTTCATCCAGACCCGACAGGCCACATACTGGTTTTCCAGGAGGGCCTCTTTCTCCTGGATTTCCTGGTGCACCCTAAGAGAGAAACAAAAGAAAAGGATCGCTGTGGCGAGCATGTCACCTGATCCACCCACCCTCTGCTAGCCTCTGTATCTGCCCAGTAAGATTGAGTGGGGAAAGTCTGAATGTGGGCTGCTCTCCAGGCTCAGCTGAATAACCAAGATTCCCAGGAACCAAATGGGCAGAGCAGAGTGAACCTTCCTGTAAGTCCCATCCAAAACCTCAAACTAAAACCCCCCATGTGCACATGGAACTTGCACTCACCCACATACAAAGCTTCTTAGACCTTCCCAGACCTTTTCCAAATACAAAGGAAAGGACTGGCTGACTTTGAAAGAGAAGCATTTTCAATGACTGGCTACAGAAAGATAAGGATATCACACTAAGAATACTGGGGAGCAGGACCAGGAGGTCTTTCCTTTTCTGACATAAATTCTAGGGAAGGGAAGAGAATTTTACTGCTCCTGCTTGGCAGGAACTAAAGCAACACAGAAAGGTGTGTGTGCAACCAGTAAATACTGTGTACAGGTGCCAGATATCTTTGCAGTGTAAGAACCCAAGGTTGCCAGTTATCTATTTGGTCAGCGAGTGGGAATCAAGTATCCTCAGTGTCTCTCACGCTCCTGAGCATCAGGGACCTACCAATGCTAAAGCCCCATGGAGCTCAGCACTCTCTGAGTAAAAGCCAGAAGGCGAACTGAAAAGAAGGGTGTCAACATCCCAAAGGGGGACAAAGCAAGAGGCCTCGGCTGTGTCATTCCTTGAGGAGAAGGAGGATGCTCAGGACAGAGCCAGGAGGAAGTCCATGGGAGGGCTTGATCCAATTTGATCAAGAGCCAATGACCAAAAAGGGCACAGTGTATTGGAGACTTGGGAGTTTTAAAGGTTCTGAAAACATTCCACACACACTTATAATATAAATCTGGATAATTCAAAATTATAAGCCACATCAAGAGAAGAACAGAAATAAACACCCTGTGGTGTCATGAAAATCCTTAAGTAAGCCATAACGCTGGTGATGATGGACACTGACCAAGCCCATGGATTCTCCTCTTCACTTACATCTTGACCAGCTGGTCCTTGGGGGCCGGGGAATCCAGGTAAGCCTCGAGATCCCTGATTAAAAAGAACAGAAGACACGCTCATCTGTGACAAAGTAGGACCCCACCTTGCTTGGTAATAGCTCTCTACGATTACACACATCAGTTACAGTGAGGAATCTAGTATAAATGTGATGGTTAGTATTAACTGCCAGTAATTGTCAGAATCTAGAATAATCAGGGCATGCTTGTGGAAGTTATCTTGATTATGCTCACTGATATGTGAAAGATCCCATCTTAAGCATGGCAGGGGAGAAAATGGAAGAAGCGTGCCGAGCTCCAGCTCATTATATTCATACCTGTGTCCTGACTGCGGACGTGAAGTGACCAGAAACCTCCCTCCCGGCGCCCTGACTCCCTGTTCTGCTGGCCCACACCGTGGACTGTGAACTAAAGTAAACCTGCCCCCCCTTGCATTGCTCTTGTCTGAATTTTATCACAGCGGCAGGAAAGGAAATTAAAACAAGGGGCCAAAAGCCCCCTGCCAAGAGCTGACTGGATTAACATGCTCTGTGTGATGGATGTGCTCTGTAGGCAGAGAGGCTCAGGGAAGTCTTCACTGAGAGCCTGACCTCCCAGCCCCATGCACAGACCCCTAGCCGGGGTGGCAGGCACAGCTCCTGTAATGAGCCAGGCCTGAGCACAAATCTGGGCTATTCTCCTGTGTGCCTTGATGACCGCCAACCCCACAAGTTGCCAGTGGGTTAAGTTTCCTTGCAAAAGGCCTAGAAAAATGCACAGGTCGTGCATAGTACTCATTGCTTTTTAGAAGTAAACGACTTCCATTATGTTGAAAATTTCTGGACAGCACATGTATCTTTGGGAGTAGATCCCATTTCCTCCTAGGCTTTTCCTTAAATTTACAAGTGGAAATAAATCAGTTCTTCAGGGCACTTACTGAAGAGATGTTAACTGCTCCCCAGGCCCTGACCCTGCCTCTTCTGGGCTCTGCAGATCTCTCCTCATGCCTGCCCTTCATCTGGACTCCCATTTTCCTCACCTCTACTTGGCACAACTTGCTTTGGAATCAATTGCCCTGAGCCTCAGCTTCTTTCATCAAAACAGTCATAAATTCCCTGTGCTCCTTAATCAGAAATCATGTGAATGAATGTAATTCAAAATATGTGCACACATCAAAAAGTATAGGATCATTCTAGCCACTAACACGTGGCCTGTCTCATGAGGTGACTTCAAAGTGGAAGACACACCGCCAAGTGTTCTATGAATGAACTAAAATGCTGTTCTTGGGAACAGATGCGCCCTGGGGGATCTCCTATTGAATTAGCATAAAATGAATCCAACAGATCTCTACAACGGCTGTTGGTATTTCTGTCACCCTGTGTTATAAACTTGGCCCTAGCGACAGGAAATCTCAATCAAGAAATTTCCTCCATTCGACTAGTGGCTGGACGTTTCTGTGGGAGTATTTTCTTGATGGCTAATTGACAAAGGAGGGTGCAGCCCACTGTGGACATTGTCCTCCCTGGGCAGGTGGGTCTGGACTGTGTAAGAAAACAAGGGGCACAAGCCAGAGGAGACAAGCCAGGTAGTGCTCCGCGTGGTCTCTGCTTCAACTCCTGCCTTCAATTTCTTGCCTTGAGTTCCTGCCCTGATTTCCCTCTGTGATGGAGTGTGACCCGGAAGCTGTAGGATGAAATGAATCCTTTCTCCCCAAGTTGCTTTAGGTCATGGGACTCTCACAGCAACAGAAAGCCAGCTAGAACGCTAGGTTGTAAACTGAGTGAGCCCCTCATGTGTTCCTGGCTATGTGGCTGGCAATGGGGAAAGCCAGAAATCAGAATCAGTTCTGGCCACTTGACTGAATTTATGAACTGGCGGTTCTCCTTCTGTAGAGGAGCCATGCTAAGTGGTGAAGCCACCTCCCAGTGCCCAGCATATAGAGGGCTCTTGGAGGCGATGACCCATCGCCCCATCCTGCTCTGTTCATGCCCGCCTGACCGGCCCCATACTCATATTTTAGAGAGTCTGTACTGTCACATAAGGAATTTTCAGAAGCTATTTTACTTTCAGGTGCCTCTGATTTAAAACTGCCTTAACTAGGACAGAAATTCTTCACAGGAGTCTACTTAAAGTGTACTATACCTGGGGTCCTTTGTCTCCTGGTAGTCCTGTAGGGCCCTAAGAAACAACAACAACAACAAAGAGAAAAATTAACAAGCAAAGTAAGAATGCTCAGCCAACCATGTGATCCTTTAAAATACAACCAAAACAGGGTCTCATTTGGCACAGCTGGCCTCAACCTCACTAAGTAGCCTAGAATAAAAGAAGTCTTGATCCATCAGCCTCTACTTCCTAAGTTCTGGGATGACAGGCATGTGACACCATACTCTGCTATTAGTATTATTTCTAAGTGATACCTATCTTCACTCCCACATGGCTCCCGAGACCTGCCACACCTTCAAAGCTCTGGTGTACCAGGGCTGCCCATGTTACAATGCTTCAGGATAGGGAGGAAGAGTCCAAGGCCCTTCATCATCATGCAAAGACCTTGTTCTTTGTGTGAAATCCTCTCTTCCCCTTGGGAATACCTGACATGTTCTCCTGGGCTCCGCTACAGCAAGATGCAGGGCATGCAGAGCTGAGGAAGTAGGTGACACTAATTCCACTTTGCAAGACTTTCCCAAGTATGACAGAGTGTGTTCAGACAAAACAGCAAGACAGCTTTCTGTGGGAAAGCACCAATCTGGGAGCCAAGGCTCAGGACACAAGCACATCTGTTCTCAAAACCTGAGAGTTACACATTAATGGGTTCAATTCTGGCCTTGGAATATGAACAGCTTCAGTGTTCTCAATAATGTACAGCTAGACAAGAACTTGCCTTATGTTATCAGATATAAGAGCTTACTGAGTATAGAAGCTCCCTGGTGTCTGTCTCATAAAAAGCATTCCCACAGCTATTTTGTCCATGTTTAAGAAATGCGAAGTGGACAGTGGAAGTTTCTTTGTGAAGTGGACAGAGTTTAGCTCACAATCTGTCAAACCGCACAGAGTAAGTGACTGTAGAGGGCTCATCTGCAAATGAGACATCTATATCACACCCCTCCCCACAAGGTTCAGGGACCATCACAGAAGAAGGGGGCACAAAGATTCTGAGAGTCAGAGGTCAACGGAGACCAAAGAAACAGGACATAACAGGACAGTTGCCCTCAGGAACTCAAGGCAGCTGTGGTTGTCTGCACAAGAAAGAGCTGCACAAGATCAGGCCAGTCAGCATTCTGCACGGAGGGGTAGACGCAGGAGCCCCCAGCCTCCAGTTGAAGACAGTTGACACCTTCTAGGGGAGGGAGAGTCAGTTTTCTTTAAGGATGTGGCTCCTGGTAGGTCATCCATGCTCCTGTGGGCGGCCCCACACACAAGTATACGCACAGCACAAACTGGAACCAGGAGACATGAAGAGAACATGAGGCTTGGATGGGAAGGAGCAGGTGCGGGGGACTGCAGGGGTGAGCACCAAGCATTTTCAAAGTGCGTGGTGGCAAAGGAGGATTGCACAGTGAGTTCCTTCCCGATTCGGAAGCCCAAGTATCTCTTTGTAAAACCATGCACTCTGCTGTGGTTTGAGGGTGAAATGGACCCACAGGTGCATCCATCAGAACATTTAGTTCACAGATGATGACGCTATTTTGGCAGATTATGAAACATTTAGGAAATGGAGCCTAGCAGGTGTGGGTGGGATGCTGGTGTAGTGGGAGAGCCTTTGGGGTAGCCTGGGCTCAGTTCCAGCCTGGCTGCTTGGCACCAGCACAATCAGCTGCCTCCTGCTATTTCAGCTGTAAGCTGAACTCACTGTATCTCCTGAACTGTGAGCCAGAAAATTTCCTCCCTCCCTTGGGTTTTTTTCTGTCAGTTTCTCTGCCACGGGGATAAGAAAGGTAACCAAAACACCATTCAATGTGCTCGGTCAAGTCATCTGATTTCAGCCATTGATTCCACCAAGAGGAACTAGGACTCTTTCAACAAATGGCTAGTCAGAGATCTGGCTAAAGCACATGCACGACAAACCTAGATCACCTTTACACCAGAGGGCAAGGGGGCACCAAACAGGGGTGCCAAAGGCTGCTAGACTTATTGTCAAAGGACTCAGGGTCAACTTGCATAGGCTCCTATGGGAATAACAGAAAACAATTTGAGCATCTGAAACCTATTAAAAATCAAGTCCATGTACACCATTGAGTTCAAACACTCTTAAAAATATGCAAATGAGTTTCTAATGGGTCATCTCTACAAGATATTAGGGAACCGTGTCATTATGTGAAAGCAGTCAACAGGGAGGACACAGGCATTTACATGCATGCAGCTTCCATACTGGGTACTGGACATACTCGGCAGGCAACTGTGAAGGAGATTGCTTCTCTCTGAGGAGAAACGGTCCAGCTAATAAAGAAAGAAGAATCAATTGAAAGAACTAGTGCAGCAGCAATTTGCAACCTTTGATGTGCTAATTGGTGGAGCTTTGGACTTCAAAACGTGCAAATATCACAGAAAGAGACTCCACCAGATATCCTCGGTGGCTTCTGAGGGAAGAACAGGCCACCTGTGAAGGCTTGCCAAAAACATCAAACTTGAATCTGATCACGCCTCTAGACATGAGAACCAACTGCTGGGAACTACAAGGACAGAGGCACGTGCTAAACTATCATATAGGAGAATGCTCTTAGCAAATCTAAAACAATTCCATGAGACTGAGAAAGAAACCCGATCTCATCAAGAAATAAATAACAAAAGAGAAAGGAGAGAGAAAAATCTCCAAATTAGTCAAAGGTTTCTTTTCAAAAATCAGTTGCTATTTGTCCATTTGCCTCTTAATTCACAGACAGAAGCCACTGTGTGTGTGAGCCAGGTGAATGGACACTGGGCGTCTGGCGGAGGCAGGGAACTGTCTGTGGTGTGGATGATGAAGTCATGCGTGCATCAAGACCCACTCACCGGGGATGCTGATTCGTGTCCACAGCCATGTGGCTACGAGGGGACCATGGACTAGCTACCTGCTGCTGGTATGTCTGACATTCTGTGGCATAAAAAGGTGCACATGTGTGTAAATGCATCTACATACAGAGACAGTGAAGGACTGCAAATCTAATGAACTCTACATTGCTTCATAACATCATAACCATCTTAGTTTGCATGATGTAGGGACAGTGACAAAGCTACCCAGCAGCACATGTGCCAAACATATCCTTGTCTTCAACTGGCACAACTTCTAAATGTGTATGAGCACACACACACTCACATATAACAAATGCACACACACACAAACACCTGTACATACAGGAACGCACACAAGCGCACACAAGCATGCACACACACACACTGCCGTGACATTTACTGGTGCCTGCTGATGACTGCAGCTGGTTGAAGTGACAGACCAGAATGTCAGGGGACTGAGTGCACTTTGTCTCTCTGCCTCCTCAAGAAGCTGACCAGCTCTCTTCCTCCCAACAGACATGTATCAGAAAATAAAGTGCATCTTTACTCCCTAGATGTGCACAGGCTCTGACCTCTGTACGGGGAGCAGAGGACTATGACTTGTGGAACTTGTCACAAGACGGTCCTCTAGCTTAGGGAACATGGAATGGAATGTCACTCTCGTGACACCCGATCAGGACTCACTGGGTCATGGCTGAGTGATTCCAAGAGCCACAAAATCCATCTAAGAGAAGCTACCGAGTCTAAACTCAGAGGGAGGCAGGTCCAAAAGGGTTCAGGGTCCAGGGATGTCACAGGTAGAAAAGGGAGAAGCCCCCGCAGAGGGGCATCAGGCCAACAAGAGATGTTAGGCTTCTGTGCAGAGGAGGAGAACCAGTGCCCAGAGGATCAGGGGAAAACAGTGTTTGGCCTGGAGAGGCAAGACTCGAGTTCAGGCCCTGTTTAGAAAGACAAATATGACTCTAAGGTCTGGAGGGAGTGGAGGGAACCGCAGACACCCGGAGGCCCGGTGTGAGAGACCAGGAGCAGAGAGAGAGAGAGCAGGAGGCCAGAGCCCACTGTGGGTTGGAGCTCAAGTGCCCGGGAGCCGCTGAGCAGGTGCAGGGGCTGCGGAGGAAGCAGGGACCACAGGGGCAGGACCCGGCCAAGACAAAGAGCTCTTCCTCCGTGGGGCCTGTGACTAAACCAGAAACAAGCAGGACAGCCAAACTCCCCACTGTGTCCTGAAGCAGGCACCTCAGGCCCCAGGAACAGCAGAAAGATCCAGCAAAAAGATCCAGTAAAGACAGGGCTCGGTATCTCATGCCTCCGTTTCTTCAGCCATCAATGGGAGATTGTAACAGCCATCACCTCAAGGACGGTGAGAAAGATCAGGGAAGGCACAGCGGACGGTGTGCAGAGCACAGAGCCCAGCCACTCAAAGTATGATGAGGGAATGATCAAGAGAAACAAAATGCTTCTGGCATGTACAAGGGAGAACTCCCAGCTAGAAGGGAGGGCAGAAACTTAGTTAAGACTTGCCTGTTCCCCACCAACAGGAGGAAGTCCTGCATTTTCTTCCAAGACTGCAATGTGGCTACACACGGAGAAATGAGGAGGGCTGCAATCTGGTGGAGGCAGGTTCCTGTGCTTTCTCCAGATCCTTCCTCTGCTGCCCAGAGCACCTACATAGCTGTGTACACTGAACCGGGTGTCACCCTGGGGGACAAGGTACGAGTTTGACTGATATCCCCTGTGGTGTCTAGAGAAGATGGGATATTGAGCTGAGCTGAGACACTCTTACCTAAAGGAAACAAGTCAGCCTAAGTTGACACTTTCTACCTCCAAAGGACATAGGCTTGAAACAGGAAGATAAGGCATAAGAATAAAGCATTTGGTTTTCCACATAAGCCAACAGTTCAGGAGGAAAAGAGGACAGAGAATAAAAAGACAGAGGCAGCAATGAAGCCTGGACATGTGAAATGGACACATCACCATCATCCCTTGAGGGAGAGCTGCAAAGTTGTCTGCTTAAAGTCCAAGCACTGGGAGTCCGAGCCCTGCTCCCTGTGTCCTCTATGTGCTATCAGGGGAACAGTTCCACATCTCCATTCCCCTGTAAACTGAGAAGGAAAGCAAGGGGTGGTCAGGCAGGAACGAAGGACGGAGACTTGATCCCTCCGCTCCCCGTGCCTGCAGACACTGAGAACAGCCCTCCACTCACACATGGACAGCTGCCATCCCTATGGTTTGTACACGTGGACGGCTGTCATCCCTATGGTTTGTACACATGGACGGCTGTCATCCCTATGGTTTGTACACTATATCTGTCAAACTAGAGAAGTGCATAACACATGGGGCACTTGAAATGCTCCCTCACCCAAAATCATGTCCTCCTGTGCTTCCTGCTACTCCTAAGCTATTAGAACACTGGAGAGAAGTGAGTCTGCCCTGGGGAGCATACACCATCAGCACCTAGAAATCTAGACCGAGCAAGGCATCCTATTGCTAATTCTAAGTCATTCCCCTCAGGGAATAGAATTCCCATGACATCGTCCTGTCAAAGTCCTGAAGCCCACGTCAACAGCAGTGGGAGCGAGCATCCTCTCAGCTCCCTTGATGGCACTGTGGAAAACACTGGTACAAGGTTCACAGGGAAACTGACAGTCAGCGTGGGAAAGAACCAGTCCTGGGTTATGTGGCTCTCTCTCTCAGAAGTAGCCTTGTCCTTACAAAGCCAGAGCCCTTTGGTCAGACCCATGAGCACTTTGATCTTCTCAAAGCCTGAATGAGCACGTTTCCACTTTTTAAATCTTACAAAAGAAAGATCAGAGACAAGGTGAAGATTAAAGGGAGACTGTGTGTGAAGATCTTGAAGCAGGAAGTTAAAATCCCAAGCAAATGCATCACCACACAGCCTCCTGCCTGCTGACAGAGTACAGGAAAACCAGCTCCTAGCTCCCTTGGCGATGTGGGTAGCATGGTCTACGAATGATGAATACCTGAAGCACTCAGGACACAGGAGGTGGACAGAAACACAGCTAGGCCTATCCTTACCAGACCTTCTGTGCAGAGAGAAAACGGACATGAATAAGTCCTGTCTGTCCTGCTGAGACCATGGAGCCTGATGGCGTGGAGGAACAGGACCTGGCTTTGGAGGCTATGGAAACTCCATCTGCATCACGGCCCTGACCCTAGACTAGCTCTGGGACGATGGCCACTACCTTTTCTGAGCCTCAGATTGATCATCCCCAGGAACAGTGACATAGCAGACAGGACAGCACACGCATGCATGCACACACACACATACATACACACACACACACACTCAGACTCACATACACACCTACACTCACACAGTCATACACCCACACACACACACTACATACTCCAGCCCAGTGCTCCTGTCCCAAGGCTTCTTTTAGAAAAAAATTATTATGTGTATGAGCATGTTGCCTGCATGCATGTAGTGTGCAACACCTGCAGAGGCCAAAAGACGGCATTGGATGCTCTGCAACTGGAGTGAGATGGTTGCTGAAGGCTGCCATGTGGATGGCTGGGATTTGAACCTGGATCTTCTGCCAGAGCAGTCAGTGGAGCCATATCTCTAGCTTCACCCTCCCCCAGGGCTTCTTTAGCCATAGAGACTTGTGGGTCCCAAGTCTCAAGTCCAGGGCAGGCTGACAGTTCCTCAGAGCAACCCCTAGCAGTGGTGTTTGCATGACAATCCCCCGGCTTCCCTGTTCTTTTAGAAGGACTTAGTCTGAACCCTGAGCCCAGGTGTCAGTGGAGTATCAGCTAACCCCAGTGCCATCCACTCATTGACAATTTCTGCCTGGGCTCCCTTCCTTTCTCTGACTCGCGTTGCGACTTTCTAGGAGGTACTCCTTGAGTTTAAAATCTGCACCTTCGCCTTGAAGGAAAATCCACCTCCCCCAGGACTGAGGTACAGGATACTGTCCTTTGTACCCCAGCATGGAGCAGAGAGGAACACTAGACCGCTCGGCAAAGGGCCAGGCTCCCAAATGAATTGACACACCCCTTCCTCACTTCCACTACACATCTGCCCTCAGCTTGCCTTGAAGCTTTCATGCAGATTCCCAGGCCATCAGCAAGCCTAGGTTGCTGGCCAAAGAGGTTTATGGCAAATAAGGTTTCATCCCACAGGAAGCTTTTAGTAAGTGGAAGAAAGGCAGTAAGAGCTGATTTACAGCCTGTCATTGGCTGCAGCCAACCAATTATGTTTCAGGTAGGATCACTTGGGCAGTGAGCTATTTCATCTTAGCTAGCTCTAAAGTGGGAGGCTGGGTAAACTGCCAACTTCTACTGCCTGTGGACTACAATTTCACATTGTGCTCTTTAATCTAAGGGTCAAGTCCATCAGGAACCAAAATCCTAACTCTAGCAGATGGGCCTTTCTAAGAGAACTTCAGAAGTCAGAAGCCTGGACTACCACATCTCTTCCCTTCGTCCTTAACCCTCCTAGTTACTAGACACTGAAAACAGTCCACAACAACAGATAAAATGAATGTAATGGAGAGGATTGATTGTCAGAAATTCTAGCTGAGAATTTCTTTTGCAGAAAACAATTAATCTGAACAAGAAGTTCCCAAGGAATTTCAATTTCTCCTTCCATCCTGTCCATGGATTCCTAGAAACACCCTGAAAGCTCCTGACACTTCTCCAGTAGGGAGGCACTTAGGTCTCCTGGAGAATGGAAGGACGGGGACAGAAGGGCATCTGTGGGGAAAAGGCCCGAAATACCTCAGACCATGAAGACCACAGACAAAGGCCGAGCAGACTCTTAAATTAATTTTGTGCAGCGAACTGAATCTCCCTCCTTACTGAGCGTTCTGTATGGTGGATGGTGTTTCTAGCCATTTATTCGCCTATAGTCTGCAGAGACTGGGCTGTGTTCTGTTCTGGCTTCATCCAAGCTATCTCTTGCAGGGGTTTAGTTCAACTGGGCATATGACTTAGAGCAATCACAATGACATGTAGGTGGCTTGGTTATTCCAAGGTTTAGAAGCGCCATTTGAAAAGAACAGAGTATTTGAGGTTTTTTATTTAAAACATTAGTAAGACACGTCAAGAAAAAATTAATGCCACTTAAGGCAAATCAGTATTTGGCCTCTGGCAAAGAAGAGATTAGACATAAAAGGATAAAGCCTCTGACTGAATTGTGCTCAAATTCCGAAATGTATCATTGAGTTGGAGGGTGGGGGATACATTTACTGTGGCAGGCAAAAGGGAAGATTAGGGAGCAATGGATTAAAGACACAGAATACAATCCTATCCTCAGAGAAAGAAATTTCAGTTCTTCATGGAAACCAGTTCTCCATTTCAAAGTGGATCTGGTATTTCAGGAGGAAGCTAGCAGAGGACAGCAAGAGTCGTCTGCAATCAGTGAGGACCTGGACTTCAGAGATGGCTACCAGTCTGTCTAACTCAAAGGCAAGGAAGCTACAAGCTCTACAGTCTTATAAGCTTGTGCTTAGTAGGTGAGGCCAACTATTCATTAAAACTCACCGTGGGAGCAGCATTTATGAGTGTGATTTGGAGATGCGATTCTGGTTGTGACCTCACCTTTATAATTAGAGAAATCAGGCTATTTCACGTAATACACAGATAAAAACACAAGTTTTCCTGTGTCTGACTCCTTCCTTCACTTAATTTCATTGGCTGTGATTTCATGCCTCAATATTTGGTTTGTGAGCTTTTTATTTTCTCCTTTAAAAGAAATTTGATTGAGAAACTACTGGCAGCTGATCACTGCTGGGTGAGGGAGAGCTGGTCTCCTTTAAGTGAGAGACACTAGACAGAATGAACAGGCTCCAGGGGATGAACTCTCACTGAAGAACATCTGGGGACACAAACTTGACTTGATAGGCCCTGGCATATATGAAAGAGTGCATGAAATCTGGTGTGGAGGGCCCTCTGGGGAGTGCAGAGAGGGGACGAGGTCTAAATATGACTGAGATGTATTGTATAATACACAATTCGATAAAAATATATATTGAGAGAAATAAGAAAACTTGGTGGAATCTCAGCAGATGTAGCTACCCACACCAGACCCACCCAACACTGGCCCATCACCGTGGAGGGGGGACTCACAGAGCCACACCTGACCCTGGGTAACTGTGGGCACTTAATGGTTGCTAGGTAGGGGGAATCATGGTTATTACGGTAACCCCTGGTAAGTTGCCATTGCTGAAGTCAGGCCTCCACCTGTGCTCATACAGGCAACCCTAATTCAAATCAGTGGGCCACAAACAAAAGCAACAGGAAAATAGGAGAAGGGCTTGCTGGGAAGAAGAGGAAATTCAGCCAAAGCAGGAAAGGGAAGGGGGAGATGGGAGAAAACGTGATCAAAGTACAAAGTACTGAAGTCTTGAGAACAAACTTGGTGAGACTCGACTTGCTAAGAATCAAAACCATGTGTTGATCCCTCTAAAAATTAATATTCTTATTCCCATTAGAAGGACAATGAATTCTATATCAATATCAGCCATGTGTACAGATCCCGCATCCAACAGACCCAAGAACCTGTGGCCCACTGAAACCTCAGCTGGAACAGAAGCTCCCTACAACAGCCCAAGCTGTTTCTTCCCAGATGAGCCTGCCGGGAACTGCAGGGAGGTCTGCAACAAACATGTGTTAGGTGAACAAAGACTCACAGGTGGGCCAGCAACTCCGATGCCTGGGTCACCACGGCTGCCAGGAGGTCCAGGGATCCCCGGCGCTCCTCGGTCACCCTAGGAAGACAGAGAAGATGGAGAGTCAGTGCTAGGAAGGAGAACACCATCCTGGAACAGATACCTCCTGACTGCTGCTCATCAAGTCCTTACACACCACCTGTCCTCCTGCCCCATGGTGCACCGAAGCAGCCCATCCTCTTAATTTGGACCAGCACAGCATGGACCATAAATCACAGCTGTGATCACAAACCTGACCATGACCATGGGATAAGGACATTACGACTTCTCCCCATGTGGAGATTCTGGGCTTCTTTCAAACCTCCATCCCAATACCACACACACTACATTTGAACTCAGATTCCACATCATCAGTGTCAAGACTTCTCCATGACCTTATGTGGGCAGCTTTTCTGGGTATCGCAGGGAGGAACTCAAGGATGACTCAACTAAGGCCTCTGCTTCATGCTTCAAGATGAAAAGTATAGATTTGCGTGTCATAGATCTGAATTTAAGTTGAGCCTTTAGCATTTGTGAACATCTGACTACTGACTTGCGACAGTGACACATGTCCTGAGAGTATGTCTCTATACCTATCAGGTAGCAGAGAGGACCAGCCATGTAGGTAGGCAGTGGGCGTCCTAAATGAGCTAAGTACCTAGAGGACAGTGTGTGCCACACCTGGCACACACTCCACATGGGCCAACTGCTGCCTTTGCTGCCGTGGCCCTCATGGGATGCTCTGGACCTGATGGGAGAAGAAACAGGGAGGAAGTTGCTGCTTCCCTCAGAGGGAGTTCAGGTACAAACTCCTGGGCATTTTGACACCCTCAGTCTCAGAACACAAGGGGATCCTCAGCAGGCAGGAAGCTGAATAAGGGCTGACACAGGTTACTTCCAGTCTTTGATCATCATGTTTTATAAGAATACTGATGTTTCTGTTGCCTGCTAATGAGTTTGTTTGCTGTGCCCCCCAAAGGATGCCACAGGTGATGTTAGGAAGAATTTAGTTTGCTCGGGATTACCCTTCTCATAATCCAAAGTCAACTTGATCTGTACGTGGCTCAGACAGCTTTGTGTAGGGACTGTCCTCCTGCGCCTCCATACTGGCCTGACAGGGTGGTGGCAGGTGTCCTGTCCCAAGGCACCTAATGCTCCCAGTGAGCCAACTTGTCTGATCAATGGAAACAGCCTAGATGCCACCATCAAGAACCACCAAGATAATATGCAGTCAGCTGACTCTAGGTGCAACCCAATTCTTTCTAGGAAACATTGATTTAATAACCTTTATGTCTTTAAGCATTTTAAAATTCCTAATAATAAGCAGACTACTTTTGCCCATAAAGCACACTGGTAAACCTTGCATTTGGGGCCCTAAGAAAAGTGGTGCTGGTTTTTATGTGGGTAACCACCAATGCTGTGAGTTCACGTGAGCCGCATCCATGTCGTGTCCAGAAGACAGTCTTTCCCGGAGCTCCTTCCCATTTCCCAATCCCTTAACACCCTTTCTATCCTTTCTTCTATGCTGTCTCCTGACCCTGAGGGAGACTGATACAGATATCCCTTCTACAACTGAACACATGTAGTCACTTATTCTCAACACTTTGAACAGTTATGAGTCTGTATTAACCACTGCCCATTGCAAAAAAGAAGCTTCTCTGAGCAAGGCTGGCAGGTGGCCCATGCATCAGCGGTTGGTCCCATTCACATATGCATACAGACAGCAGTAACTAGCCTCAGTGGGATTCAAAGAGAGGTACGCTAGGCAAAGTGGCACATACCTTTAGTCCCAGCACTTGGGAGCCAAAGCGAGGGGAATCTCTGCCAGATCAAGGTTATCATGATCTATATATCAAGTTCCAGGCTAGCTGGGGCTACAGGAAAACCCATATCAAAAGTGGGGGAACTGAAGTGGGGTGGGAGATATATTGGGGAATCCATGAGGAGCTGGTGGGAGAAGTAGGGAGAGATATGATCAAGATGCGTCATGTACATGTATGAACTTTTACAGATATGATCAAGATGCGTCGTGCACATGTATGAACCTTTACAGGTATGATCAAGATGCGTCATGCACATGTATGAACCTTTACAGATATGATCAAGATGTGTCATGCACATGTATGAACCTTTACAGATATGATCAAGGTGTGTCATATACATGTATGAACTTTTACAGATATGATCAAGATGCGTCATGTACATGTATGAACTTTTACAGATATGATCAAGATGCGTCGTGCACATGTATGAACCTTTACAGGTATGATCAAGATGCATCATGCACATGTATGAACCTTTACAGATATGATCAAGATGTGTCATGCACATGTATGAACCTTTACAGATATGATCAAGATGTGTCATATACATGTATGAACTTTTACAGATATGATCAAGATGCATCATGTACATGTATGAACTTTGACAGATATGATCAAGATGCATCGTGTACATGTATGAACTTTGACAGATATGATCAAGATGCATCATGCACATGTATGAACTTTGACAGATATGATCAAGAGGCATCATGTACATGTATGAACTTTGACAGATATGATCAAGATGCATCATGTACATGTATGAACCTTGACAGATATGATCAAGATGCATCATGTACATGTATTAATTTTTACAGATATGATCAAGATGCATCATATACATGTATAAATTTTTACAGAGAGTAAATTAAAGTATAACTCAAAACAGAAGAAAAGCAATGCTTCTAAGATGACGTCTTTCTGCAGGGGGACTGGGACTGTGATGATTACACAGTTCTCCATTCAGTTACTACTCATTGCGTGCTCCATGTAAGTAGCAATCCAGGCTCCAACCCCCAACTACAACTGAGTCACGACTCCAGCTTACTGTCAGTCCTTGGTGCTAAGTTCTAAAGGGGAATATCAATTATGAGGACGGTAGGAATAGAGCTTTCCAAGTTCTTACAGATACGTGGGAACCAAAACCCAAATCCTTCACTAAGCTCCCTTAATACCCACTTCTCCGTGTCCCTCCAGGCCCAAGGTGGCCAAGCCACCAGCTGTTGTTGATTCCTGGAAATCACAGCATCCACTGTCCCACCTTCAAGGCCTCTAATAGACTTTAAAAATTCCTATTTAGTGAATTCTTTTTCTTTGGAATAATACAATATGGGTAGCCTAAGATGCTTTGGATCTAGAAATCTGATTAGGATGTATAGGGAGGTCAAAGAAGGAAGCAGGTCAAAAGTAAGACAAACACAGAACTACATGTAGGCCTGACCTGAGAGTCATCTGTTCCCAGCTCTTTGCAGAATAGAGTACTCAAGTGACTCCAGGATAATGTGTGACCTTTGGTAGGTCTCATAACACCTTTAGACCTTAGGACCCTCAGCCATATCAAGATTCCACCAAATCCCCCAATATTATGAGTTTTTATATAGGAGGGAAGAGTCTAGGAAGTTGAGAAATAGGACAAATATTTCAGTTACACTGTTACAGTCTGTATGAGTCTATGATGCTGTGATGATTTCTGTTGCTGTGATAAAACACCATGACCAAGGCAACTTCTTGAAGGAAGAGTTCATTTAGCTTATAATGCCAGAGACAAGTCCATCATGACAGGAAGCCACGGTGGCAGGAGGGCCAGAGCAGAAAGCTGAGTGCTCACATCTTTGAGAGGGCACGAGAGGCAAAGAGAAACTAGAAATCTGGCTGAAGAACTCTCAAAACCCCTCCCTGGTGACATGCTTCCTCCAGCACGGCCACACCTCCTAAAGGTTTCATGACCCTCCCCAGATAGTGCCATGAACTGGGGACCAAATGTCCAAAATTTGAAGCCTATGAGGGACACTCATTCAAACCATCACAGCATTTTATCACAAGTTACCAGAGACAAAAATTAAGTGGATACCTGCAAATGTCAGATAAATCCATATCCCATTCTGCATTAGTTTGATTTTAAAGTGATGGTTACAGAATGCTCTACTGTAGCCAGTTCCACGCTTGTCAGCAAAAGTAAGCCTCGCGAGTCAAGTTACACTGTTGAATCTGTATTCTTTGTGTGTGGGGGGAGTGGATGGGTGTGGTTTGTTCCCCTGCTGCCTAAATGTGCTGTGCCTTTGAGAAGAAGAGCATCAATCCACATTCTAAGCCCCCAGGCACGTACTCATCTACTGGCCTAGTCATTTCCACAGAACTGCCATAGCCCACTCCCCACCCCCAGCCCCCGTCTTCTTCCAAGTTCTTGTACACACCTTCACTAATCTGCCTCCCACTACCAACGTGTCCACCTCACCTCTGACTTCCCTGAACTCAGCCTGAAAGTAGGCTATTTGTCCATTCACCAGAAACTGACCACGAGGTCTCTCAAATGAGTCAGACCCTATATAAGCACAGATCTGCGTGTCTCTGACCCAAGTGTCCGACTTAAAGCCCACACTGGCGGCAGCTTTAACGGCTCTGCCAGCAAGAGCAAGCGGCCAGTGTGCCAGGCACTGATTTCTGCCTCCACCAAAAGCAGGCCCCCACCTCCGAGGAAGGAACATTCTAGCAAGGCCTTTCTGACCCAGCTTAGCAGCACTGAGTTCATGATTGATTTTCTGCACAATGGACAGGTCTGGCCCCATCTGTGTCTTCAGTCTGTTGTGATACTAACAATTTCCCCAAGAAACTACTTCACAGTTTAATGAACAGACACGTTTAGAAAATAGACTAAAAAGCAAAGAAAGACATAGTAGTCTGTCATCAAAACAAGGAGCCCAGTGGGTAGGAAGGGTCCCACACGCTGGCGACTATGACCCAGACTTCAGGGAAGAATTGGTGAAGTCTGGGGTTCTGCATGATGACAGGGAACAGGGACTCTGGGCCATGTGCTGTGAGATAATTTTCCTCTCTAGGAGCCTTTTTGTGTCAAATGCTTTACTCCTTCCCGGGACAGGGAGCAGAGTGTCAGAGGCTAAAGCCGTCTGTTTCCAAGCAAGTCATCTACTCTGTAGTAGCTGAGCATTCAAACAAAGTTCTGCATGACCTAGTGTGCTCTCTCATGTTCTCTCTGTGTCTCTCTCTCTGGGTCTCTCTGGGTCTCTCTGTGTCTCTCTATCTCTGTCTCTCTCTGTGTCTCTGTCACTCTGTCTCTTTGTCTCTCTGTGTGTTTCTCTGTCTCTCTGTGTGTTTCTCTGTCTCTGTCTCTCTCTGTCTGTCTCTGTCTCTGTCTCTCTGTCTCTGTCTCTCTCTGTCTCTGTGTGTCTCTCTCTCTGTGTCTCAGTTTCTCTCTCCCCCTCCACCCCATCTTCCTACCCTCTCTCTCTCTCCTTCCTATTTCCAGCTTGAGCAATCCATTCTCCAAATGAAGATGTCCCTGAATTCCAACTCACTTTCTGATCTTTGACTGTGGAGACTATGGCAACCTTTATTCCCAAACCACATTGCAACTCACACATTTATTCAATATCAAGCAGAATTAATTACATGTTTAAAGCCTCATACTTTAAACAGGCGGAAGTCAAGAGGGCAGCCTCTTAAGCCTAGTGGAGTTTGGACCGGTCAGGACCTGGTTCATCCCATCTCTCCATCTTTCCTGATGTCTGCCCCAGTTCTTCCAGGGCTGCACACAGTATGACCACATGCGCTGGGAGCTTTAGTGTCAACTTGACATGCCTGGGCTGAGGGGGCCTCAAATGGGGAATCGTCTCCATTGGACTGGCCCGTTGTCACGTCTGAGGGGTATTTTCTGGATTGGGGAGTGATGTGGGAGGGCCCAGCCCACTGTGGGCGGTGCCAACCCTGGGCAGGTTGCTATGTATTGTGTAAGAAGCAGGCTGAGCCTGGACCAGGGGAGCAAGCTTGTAAGCAGCGTTCCTCCATGGCCTGGGCTTCAGCTCCTGCCTCCAGGTTCCTGCCCTGAGTTCCCACCTTGGGCTCCCTCAGTGATGAACTGTGACCTGGGAGATGTGAGCCAAATAAACCCTGTCTTCCCCAAGCTGATGTTGGTCAGTGTTCTATCACAGCAACTGAAGGCAGACTAGAACCCCACAGCCCAGACGCAGCCTGTCTGGGGGCCCACCATCTTACTGTAACCCTGAAGCAGAGCCCACAGGAAGGCTAAATAGTACGGGTCACAAGACTCATGGGCACCTGAGGGCAGCAAGCCCTCGATAGAGAACTATTGTTTCCCACCAAAACATGCATCTCCCTAAACTCCACGTGCAGGGACGGCAAGGGTGCCCTCCGCAGCTCTGCGGCTCAGATCCCAAGACGACAGACGCTGCAGCATGAAAGCGATCTGCTTAATTTTGGTCAAGGTGACTAAACCGAACACCTGGGAATGGAGACCCCAGCTGAGGATTTCCTCCATCAGGTGGGCCTGCGGCCATATCTGTGGGGTATTTTCTAGAGTATGCAGTGATATGGGAAGGCCCAGCCCTGCTGGATGATACCACCCCTGGACAGTTGGGCCAGGGCTGCAAAGGAAAAGCTGCTGAGCCAATCTGGGGACAAGCCAGAAAGCAGCACCTCCACGGTGGCTTCAGTTCTGGCCTTGAGGTCCTGCCCTGTTTTCCCTCAATGGACTATAAACCAGCAACAGAAATCCAACTAGAACAAAAAGGGGAAATTAAAGAAACCTCTGACTGCTAGATAAATGAACTTGGGCGGTGAAGGCAAATCTACAGGGGCCTTACCCCTGACAGAGTCTCCTCCTACCCTCAGGCAGTTCCCTGAGTCCTGGCTCTACTTCCCCGTCCTGTTCTAGCCACACTTACAGGTCCTCACTGCCCCAGGTTTATAGAACAGTCTCATGTGCCCCAAACTTAAAGCAAAGTTATTCCTTTGCTTTTTTTTTCCCTCAGAAGAGAAGCAGCTGACATTTATTACTCCCGTCATACAGAAAATCCTGCCATCTAGGGAGATGGTTGATCAGAGACAAAGCGATCAAATTACCACATGGCAGCCAAGTTAACATACTCCCATCTCAATTACCGCAGGCTTCAGTTGGTCACACGGGTCACCTGCTTGAATATTGAGAAAATGACAGAGCTGTGAAGTTCACTGCGGTTTCGGTCGGCAACCCCACAGCCTCGCGCTTTCCTAGGCCGAATCCTACTTTAAGAGTCTTTCACAGATGATGTTAAAAGCCATTCACTGTGTGGATATGTCACTGAGATCCCAAAAGGATAGCTATAGAATAAAAGGCATAAAAGGAAGGAAAGGTCTCCTGGTAGGTGGTGGGTCTCTGGGGCTTGGAATGAAGATTCTAGTCACAGCAGCAGAGATGGAATCTAAGTGCTGATTCTTAAAGCACCGGCTGGGATGGGGGCAGTGAGCTTCTGACAAGTGCTAGCTGAAACAAAGGGGCCGTGGTGTCTGGTGAGCCCATGGCATTGCAGACACATAAGAATATTTTTTCGCATTTGGAAGATTCTTTATTTTAACTAGGGTGGCCTGTATCCCACATTGTGACCCAGGCTAGCCTCAAACTCACAATTCTCCTACCTCTGTCTCTACCTTTCAGTGCTGGATTTACAGGCCTGCACCACATCTGGCCAGAAGAACATTTTAAAGGAATTAGTTTTATAAATATGCACAAGCTGTAAGAGGCATTCGTTTATAATAATAGAAATTTGAATATTCATAGCAAGCTAAAGCCAAAGGCCTTCCTATGGTCAGAAGCAATTCTGACCCACATTCTCTGAAGTGTGTGCATCTGAGAGGGTAAACGTGGGTGGGTGTGACTACGGCCCATGCCTCTCTCTCTGAGGGCCGTACCCCGTAACCTCAGTCTCCTTCGTGCTCAGGGCTCAGGCCCTTGCTAAGGTCTGCAGCATCATGTTCCCATCCCATTAGCAGACGCTGTATGCAATTCAAAAGCAAGACAAGCATCTTGTGTTCCAAGAAGCGATCCACAACCAAACCAGGCTGAATGAGAGCCTCCCCTGAGATCTCTGTGCCTTGGCACCCCTCTCTCCAACACTCCGTGCCTGCCTTGGCTGTCTGTGTACCCATCTGCCCCTTGGACCACGAGCTGCTGGAGGCAGGAATACATCACTTACATTGCTGATGTCCCACAGTCCACCCTGAAGTATTCCCTGTGGTAAGCAGCTCTACAGATGTGCAGCAGCTGAAATACCAGTGCCTTGGTCATCCCTGTGGATTTGACCAGTGCCTTGGTCATCCCTGTGGATTTGACCAGTGCCTTGGTCATCCCTGTGGATTTGAGTGAGTGAATGATTGATTCAGTGTCAAGATCTTCAGGCCATGCTCAGCTTACTCAGGAAGATCTCTGCTCTTGGGAAATGTCACCTTTCCAGGACTGTGGTTGCTGGTGGATTGAGGGAGAGATCAACTAGAATTCACTCATTTCCTTCTCCCTCCGGGTACTAATCTCCAGGACTGACCCATCAAATTCTCCCTCCAGATTCTCCTCTCTCCTATCTATATGCACACACAAGCTTCGGAGGAAGGAGAGAAGAGTGCTGGGTTGGAATGTAAATCTCCAAATGACTGGGTGGACCAAAAATACTGCTATAGCCAGACTCCCTTTAGACCATGTTTTAGAGCTGAAGATCGTCTGCTACCAAACATCACCTGTAACATGAGAAGACTTAGACCTCTGATTGGCCAGGTGAAAGCCAGCGTCTCTTGTAATTTTATCTAATCAGGATGTATTAAGCACTGGCTGTGTGGCTCACACTTCAAGATAAGCGGAGTCTCCAAATGACTTACCAAACAGTGTGTGAGAAATTTGGTTGAGGTGACTAAAGATGCATACAATGAAAATTATTTCCACAGTGCTTGTCTAAGTCTCCAGTTTGCTTGGATAAGCACTTACCTTGGTTCCGAGGGGACCAGGTAACCCAGGTGGTCCACGCAGTCCCTGTTGAAATGAATATCACAAAGACAGACATGGAATCAGTCTGAATTGTCAGCATGCACTGGTTGCCTGCCCTTGGCTGGAGTGGAGTAGATAGAGAGGGGACTCACTGTGACTCGACTGTACACCCTCACAGGCCCTGGGTGTGACTTCTTATTCTGCCATCTCCCACTTGTATGGGGTGCAAACAGATTTCTCTATATTTTAGGGTGCTTTTCTACATAAGATTTTCATGGTAGAGGCTGACAAAAGGAAGTATCTAGATCAGGCTTCAAAGTGATGCCCACCTACCTCTAAAGACTAGTCTCTCCAACACATTACAGAGGCCTAGGTGTGGCCCAAGAAAGGGGCTTCCTTTTCCAGTTCATAAGCTTTGTCAGATCTGGGGATCATGAACACCTTAAAACTGAAGCCTATTTTTGCAAGTAGCAGCCAGAGGAGCCAGCATGGACCAGAAGGCTTTCTTTGTGTGCACACCATGACCAGACACTCTAGAAACAGGCTTCCCTGAACTGGGGCATTCAGCCACTGCTCCACGACAAGAGCACAGCAGCCACATGGGCACCTGTGGCCTCATCTTCCATGGCTTCAGTTTCCTGTGGTCAACCACAGGCTGAAAATACTAAAAAGAAGTTTCCAGTAGTAATTCAAAAGCTATAAATAACTTTCATTGACTACAATGTTGTAAGTGTTCTACTTTATTATTAATATCCTTCTATAATTTATAAACTAAACCTTATCATAGGGAAGACACAATATGCCAACTGCAAGGTTTAAAGCCTGTGGCTTCAGGCTCGTGCTGAGTACAGGAGGATGTTCCTAGAGATGTGGGGACAACACTGAACTGGAAAGCAACCCCTTCTCAGCCAGCCTGTGGCTCATTTTCTACAAGATTAGCCTTTACTTTGCTCTTTTTTCCTTTTCTAGTTCTAGCCTGTCATCCCAAGGCTCACAGCCCCCAAACCTGCCACTTACCGGTTCACCATCTTTCCCCTTGCCAGGTGGCCCAGGAAGCCCCGGAGCACCAGGATCACCCCTAGGACCAGCTGGCCCTGGACTGCCTTCTTCTCCTGCTGTTCCCTGGGGAAAAAATAGACACTGTTGAGTGTAGAGGTACAGGGGTTTAGGAGTAAGCAGAATCAGCTTTCCGATGGAGAGTCAGCAGGACCATGTTCAGCAGCTTGCGGAGTTGCTCTGAGTACTTTAAACCCTGTCCCTCTGGGAGCACTGGAAGATGGACTTAAAAGTGAGTGTCAGAGAGTGAAATCTGTCTCCCCAAATTTATATGCTCAAGTGCTTTTCCTGGCAGAGCCCCCACTAATCTTCAGCTTACATGATCCTTCTCTGACAGAGAGGTGCAGAAATCAGCCAAGGCTATAAGCAGGTGATGGAGAAGCGAGCCCCAATCCCAGGACTGTCAGCTTCTCTACCCCATGCCAGTCATAGGATGTCTAAACAAAGAGCAGGCTGTGTTTTCAGGAAATTGTGCTACTTGCAGAGCATCAGTCCTCTCAAAATATCCTGGACCAAACCCAGGCAGCCACTTGCTCAGCCAAAGGGAGGGTGTTTGGCTCCCCCTGGTGGTCAAATGGGCCACAATGATTTTTCTAGGCTCTGAAGGTGCAACTAGTTTAGTCCTCATGAAACCTTCAACAATTACTTGGTGACTCTTCTGGGTTGTTAAGAGCCTGATTATAATGTGGGATCCTTCAGGCATGGTGCAATCAGCAAATATCAGAAATATCTGGGATTTATCCCTTTTTAATTGAAGTGATCTTGTCACTGCAATCTAAGATGCCATTACCATAAAGATGATAGATAGATAGATAGATAGATAGATAGATAGATAGATAGATAGATAGATGATAGATAGGTAGATAGGTGGATAGATGATGATAGATAGATAGGTAGATAGATAGATAGATAGATGATAGATAGATAGATAGATAGATAGATAGATAGATAGATAGATAAAATAAAAAAGTACCAGCCAGGCACATTAGCACATGCCTATTATTCCAGCACTTGGGAGTAGAGGCAGGAGGACCGCTGTAAGTTTGAGGCCAGCCAGGTCTACACACACTCACACACACCGCACATGCACACACATAATCTATACATGTACCATTTACGGTTATTGAGTCTGTGGTTAACAACCCACACGACAAAGGCATTTGCTACAGTTTGATTTTTTTTCTTCTCAGAAAGAAATCATTTTTCTCTGATCTATATTTTAAAATTGAGTTTTTTGCAAAATAAAAACTATACCCATTCTTGTTAAATTTTAAAAAAAGCATGAAAGATAAAATGACCACTCCTTGGAAGGTTCCAGAAGTCTGAAGGATCTCTGTGAAGAATTTGGAATGCCTTGAATCTACAACCCCAGTACGTTAGAAACTGAGGCTGGAGGATTGCTGTGGATTCAGGCTAACCTGGGATACAGAGAGAGTTTAGGGTTAGTATTGGCCACAAAGTGAGATCCTATCTTTTAAAAAGGCTCATCTGGGCACCTGTGTGCTGGGAGAGGCAGGGATGAGTGAGATCCATCCAGAGGAAGTGCACCTGCCCATGTGGTAAGGCAGGGCACACTGTCATGTCTTTGTTACCTGTCCTCTGTGGAGGCCCTGCCTGACTTCACAGTTCTCCAGGATATCTTCACACACTGGGCTATGTTCCCATCACCCGCCACATTTTACAGCTGAATAAGTTCAGGTGCAAAGAGAATGCCTTTCACAGGGTCAAGATTTCTCAGCTTTGGCCCTGCTGATATTTAGGACAGATGAATTTGTATGTCTGTTGGGGATAGGATCTTCCTCACTGTCTGCTGTAGAATTGTAGGCAGAATCCCTAGTCTCTATCTACTATGCCTGCAAAGTGATTCCTCCTAATGGCAACAGCCAGTTGTAAGGATGTGTACTACCCACACTGAGAACTACTACCATCACTCCAGTTCAGAGGCTCACAACTAGGACTGGAGAACTGGTTTTTTACCAAGTCCGAAAGCCTACATCTCCCATGGTCATTCAGATGCTGAGTTTCTCAAAATCTGGCTCAGCATCGCCAACAAACACAGACACTTCCAATCGTACATGGTTGGAGCAATGTGCAGTGGGGCCTGCACCCAGTGCCTCTCTCCTCCTCGGCCTCTCGAATGTTTCCATTGATGGAAGTTGGAGGCTTTCTTTCTTCTTATTGCTAATGAATAGAACTACTTTGCAGGCATGGGAAGGCTTCTCTGGCAACCACGGTGCCCAGTGGATGAGGGGAGCACTGGGTTGGGAGAACATGACCCAGTTCGTTGGCTTAGCAGCCACAGATGTAGAGTTAATAAATTCACCTTTGCGAGCTTCTGCCTCCCCTCTGTAAAAAGGGAGTCCATCTGACTCCCAGGTATGCCGTGAGGCTTAGAGAAGGTGACAGATGATGTACTCTCCCTTCTCCCTTTAACAGTCCCTTCTGATGTCTGGGCCCTAAACCAGTCCTCAGCCCTGTGAGCTCTTCACCTGCTGCCCAAGAAAAGCCCAGAACAGACACCTCATGCTGGGATTGCATTGTTCTTACCTTCTCCCCACTCTCCCCATCTTTTCCAGGAGGACCTCTGACACCAGGAGCGCCCTGAAGAAAGGAGGGTTATTCACATTGTCAGTCTGTTGATGTCCAGTGGCCCCCAGGGCAAGGTTACCAAGACCTCTTTCATCCCCACTTGTCTGTTCCCCATCCTCACAAACTCCCTGAGGCCCATCTCCTCCTCTGAGTCTGGTCCTGCATCTTGACATCCACACTGTAAGAATAGGTGTGGTCTGCCTCCTCTCGGTCTATGTTACAGAGGGCAGACAGCAGAAAGGTCAAAGAAGTTCCCCCAAATACAGACTTGGGGCTAGAGACCTGCTTCTCTACTGTCGCCTGTGGACCCTCCCACCCCAAACCCCCAAAGAAAGCTCAACAGTGAGAATTCTGTGGACACGGTGGCAGGGACAGGTGGCGAGAAGCATCCAGAAACACTGAGAAGCCAGAGCTCAGTCCTGATGAGCCCACCCAGGATTCCCTGTACAGCTACTCCACCTTGGGGCAAAGAACTGAGGTGCTTTTTACCCTCACCATCCCAGAGCTGGTTCAGGTGACAATTCTGGACACCTTCTGTAACTGACTGAACACCATGCTCTTCAAAACCCAGGGAAAATGGGCAGAGGACCTGCAGAGCTGGCTGAGGTTGACATGCATGGTAGAAGCCATTCTACAGGAAAGGTTCCAGTGCTACACACCCACTCCTCTTGTGGCTCAGTTTCCACCTCTATAAAATGGGGTCAATAACAATATCCTCCTAACAGGCTTGTTGAGTGGATGATTGAACTAACATACATAATACCTTAGACATCTAAATGCCTGATGTTTGTCCTCTGAGCCACACTGAATATTACCTGGAAAGGCTAGAGGAATGAACAAGCCTGCCCTAATCTACTACAGAAGATACATTCCCCATAGCCTGTGACTAGATATCACTGTGTTTTACTGAACAGCGTTAAAGTCCAAGTCAATGCTTATGTTCAATCACAAAATTGATCCATTGGAAGGAACCTTAGGTCTCTTCCAGGGAAAGAGGTGGAATCTCGGCAGATCAGGTGATATGAAACATGGAAGGTAAACTGACCCAACCCTGTCTCCTTTCTGCAGAAAAAAGACCAGGGGCTCCAGGAGATGCTGGCCAAGGTCTTGATGCCAGTTGGTGGGGAGCTGGATTAGAATCCAGGTGTCTAACAGTCTTCAGGGGCCTTTGACTTCTTTAGGTTCATTTCTTTCCTCAAAGGCAAACTATGATGCTGATCCCAACCTTAGTGAAGCATGCAGACTAGGTCCATCTACCTAGTTCTGGGTGGCCCTCACTAGGACAGTGTTGTCCTGTGCTTACCACACTGCCTTGGGGGTGGATAAGGACAATGAAGAGTGGCAGACGGGGCAAGCCCACAGCCCACACCAATGTCCAGCCCACACTCTGTGATGCTTACCACACTTCCTGGAGGGCCGCTGAGACCGGGGGGTCCGGCAGGTCCTGGAGCACCCTAGTTAGAGATAGAGCAATTGACTAAGGTACCCAAACAGCTATCCCATACTCAGAGCCTCCGGATCTGGAACAGCCTCCAACTTGACAGCCACACAGACAGGAAGAAACTGGGCTCATTGAAAATCACTGCATCCCAACCAGCCAGGCTCATGTGAGTGGTCTGGAGGGGGAGGGGACCAGAGGACAGGAGGACTCTTATAGTTTTGAGTTCTGGTATGAGTGAGGGAATACAGATGTCAGGGGTGGCCAGAGAGGAAGGCCGCCCATGCCTGAGGAATTAGATGACATTCAGCCTTGATCCTACTGATGGGGGAAAGGAACCCATGGAGAGGAACATGCTCAGAGCTGAGTTATAAAGGATCAACTGACACATCTGCAATGTAACTGCTATACCTAAGGCTCGGGGAACATCCCAGAGGAGCAAGCAGAAAGACTGAAGAACCAACACTAAATGGACTCGGCAGATTATATGTGTGTGGGGTGTGTGTGTGCATGTAACAATAAGAAACAAAGAAGAGATCACAACATTGAGGAGTTGAAGGGGACATGGAGGGTTTGTAGGGGACAGAGTAGAAAATATGTAAATCCAGTACTGGTGCATGAGGTTTTCAAAAATAAAAACAAAGGTTCCAGTATAGTAAAGAGGGTCAGCTGAAGGGCACTGGATAAGACTGGGGGACACAGACACGTGAGGGTCAGGCAGTGGCTGACCAAGAGTTGGACATAAAAGCACATTTCAGGAAGATGGGCAGAGAGCAGTGAAGTTCTGGATCACAGGAGATCACAGGTCTGCAAGGGCCTGAGAAGCCAGTTTTTTTCTTTTTTAATATTTTATTATTTTGATTGTATATGTGTGAATGTATTGCCTGCATGTGTGCAAGTGCAGCCATGTCATGCAATTCCTGCGCAGGTCAGAAGAGGATGTCAGATCCCCTGGAACTGGAGTTATAGATGGTTGTTAGCTGCCATGTGGGTGCTGGGAACTGAACCCAAGTCCTCTGCAAGAGCATCCAGTGCCCGTAACTGCTAAGCCGTCTCTTCAGGCCCTGCTTTTTTCTTTTAAAGCTTTTTAACTAAATTTTTGTGTAGTTTATATATTTTGATCATATTTAGAGCCCTCCCCTGTCAGCACCTCTTGCTTGACTTCATGTATATATGTATGTATATATGTATATATGTGTATATATGTTTATATATGTATATATATGTATATCTATACATATGATCAAATTTTTGTGTCTCCAAGTGCCCTTTGGTGAGTGTCCACGTGCTAGAGCCTGGTTAACCTACCCAGAGACACACCCTCAAAGAAGACTGACTCTCCCCTTTCCAACAGCTATTGGTTGCCAACAGTTCCTCAGCTAAGGTTGAGGTTTCTTACTCACCTGGAAGTCTGCTTTAAGGCAGCACCCCACTGAAGATGCTGGGCATTCAGGAAGAGGAGCAGGTAGGTACCTGCATGTATGTGTAGACATATGTGTATGAATGCATGCATGTATGCGCATATGTATGCTTGGTTGGACAATTGAAGAGTGTTTCCTGAAGGAAGTGGATTTGAATTCAAACTTGATGACTGGGTCCTGTGTCGGGAGCCATTTGCCTGTTTTTGAGCTATGCCCTAGTTTAAGGGCTAAACAGACAACAGTCGAGGAAGTGCTGTGGGAGCAGGGTGCTTTGATATGCAAGAATCTTGTGACTCCTGAATGGGAGTCTGCCTTGAGCCCAAGGCTGAGGACCCATTGTTAGTAGATGTGAGTGGCTTGAATATTTTCACATATGTAAATGCATGTTTGTTTTTGCTTGAACTCCTGATGGTGGTATTGTTCCTCAAAAGTTTGTAAGACTATAACTACATTGTGTATAATAAAGTCCTGGCCTCAGTATTGACTGAGTGCCCTCCCGAAACTATCTTTATCTCTCTCTCTCTTCATTTCTCAATCCTAACTCCCCAATTCAGGTACAGTTCGATTTCTGCCGGCGGGCTCCGGCATATGGCGCCCAACATGGGGCCTGACTACTGGGGACGCAGTTAAGGACACCGCAAAGAAAAATTGATCTCAAGTTTAAGGAAAAAGGGTGCGGTGAGTAACTTCGGGAGTAAAATGGGTCAGGGTAGTAGTAGTCTGTCTTTTGTACATATACTGGAAAATATACTGCATACTCGAGGAGTTAGGGTAGGACATCAGCAACTCTGTAATTTCTTTGATTTCATAGAAAAAGTCTGTCCTTGGTTCCCTGAAGAAGGGACTGTAAATTTAAAAACATTTTAAAAAGTAAAAAAAAAAACTTCAGGATTATTATAAAGTTCATGGACCAAGCGAGGTCCCAGTAAATACTTTCAGTTTATGGACTTTAATTAAAAATAGTTTAGATCCTAAACATGAAATAAAAAGAGTTTGAGCAGAAAAAAAAGTGAGTGACACTGAGTCACAAAATACTCAAACAAAGGAAAAATATAAAATTGAACCTTCTGCTCCTCCGTTAGAGGAGGCAGTTCTTATGGAGCCTGAAATTAAGCAACTATCCAGGCGTGAGCCATTAAATCCCCAAAAAAAATAAAACAAAAGGAAAAAACTGCTAGGTAATGAAAAGAGGCATTGGTAAAAAAAAAAAAAAAAAAAAAAGATCAAAAAAAAACTTACTCAGAAAAAAACCAAAACTTACAAAAAAGGATAAAAATGTTGTCTGTACAAATGCAACAAATTAAAAAACAACAGGCTCAGGAAAAACTACAAGGCCAAGCAGAATATAATCCTCACCCAAGAGTAAATCCAGTGGGTACACCTTGTTCTCTGTCCTTCGTGCAAACTTCTCTATCCCCTTTGCAAGCTGCTGTAAGTAAAGCGGCAGAAAAGGGAGAAAACACTCAGGGATTTCAATTATTCCCTGTTATAGAGCGAAATAATGGACAAAAAAATCAGATGAGGGAACATGTTCCCATTCCTTTTAATCAATTGAAAAAGTTAAAGCTTGCTTGTGCGTAATATGGACCAACTGCTCCTTTCACACAGACAATATTAAAATCCATGTCCCTTGAAGCGCTTCCTCCAGAGGACTGGAAGCAAATGACTAGAGCATGTTTGTCAGGAGGAGATTATTTGCTGTGGAAATCTGAGTATGCAAAACAATGCCAGTCCACAACTAAAACAAATCGAACTCAAGAGTTACAAATTACCTTTAATATATTAACAGGAGAAAAACAATATCAAGGTATAGGAAATCAACTGGCATTTAATATTACTGTGTATGCACAAGTCAGTACTACAACTAAAAAAACATGGTATAAACTTCCATCCACGGAAAATAGGACTAAAGATTTGTCAAAAATTAGACAAAGGCCTGATGAATTGTATCAGAATTTTGTGACTAGACTGATACAGGCAACAAGCAGGTTACTGAGAAATTCTGAGTCAGGACTCTTGCTGGTAAAACAACTAACTTATAAGAATGCAAACTCTGCCTGTCAAGCAACTTTGAGACCATTTAAAAAAAAAAAATTATCAGACTATATCAGACTTTACTCTGATATTGGGCCCTCACATACTCAAGGTGTAGCGTTGGCTACTGCTTTATTAGGAAAATCAGTTAAGGAAGTACTTTTTCAACAACAAACGCCTGTAAAAGGCAGAGTTGCTGGTCTCCCAGGAAGAAACCTATAAAAAAATTTCAATGAAAAGTACTACCTCGGAGTATGGCAAATAGCCCCACCCTGTGTCAAAGATTTGTGGCCCAAACAGTTACAAAAACTAGACAAGCTTATTCTCAAATGTATATAATTCACTATATGGACGATATACTTTTGACTCATAAGCAGGAGGGAATTTTACTTGCAGCCTATGCTCATTTACAACAGACTCTAAAAAAACAAGGACTAATTATAGCTCCTAAAAAAATACAAACAAAATCTCCATATTCATATTTGGGTTATAAGTTATATCCTAAAATAATTTTACCTCAAAAAATTCAAATTAAAAAAAATGAGTTAAAAACTTTAAATGACTTCCAAAAATTATTGGGAGATATAAATTGACTTAGACCTCATTTAAAAATTACTACAGGAAAACTAAAGCCTCTTTTTGACATTTTAAAAGGTAATCCAGATCCTAAATCAACTAAAGGCTTCATAAAAAAGACCAAAAAGGCATTGTCTCAAATAAAACAAACTATTAAAAATCAACAAATGCAATATATAAATTATAGCCAAGAATGGGCAGCATATATTTTGGCTACCAGTCATACTCCGACTGCAGTTTTATGGCAGAAAGGACCTTTGCTATGGTTACATTTACCTGTATCGCCTGCTAAAGTGTTGACTCCTTATTATGAGACTGTGGCATGTTTAGTTTAAATGACTCAAGTTAAATCTCAAAAATATTTTTTAAAAAAACCTAATATAATAGGACTTCCATTTACAAAACAACAGTTAGATTGGTTATTTCAAAATGTAAATTCATGGGCTATAGCTTTTGCTCATTTTTCTGGCATTATTGATAATCATTATCCAAAAAATAAGTTATTACAATTTACAAATAGTCATACTTTTAGTTTTCCAAAAATTATAAAACAGAAACCTATTAAGAATGCTTTAGCGATATTTACAGATGGGTCTTCTAATGGTAGGACTATGTAATGCAGGGGCAATCTTATGTTTTTCAAACTTCTCCAGCTTCAGCTCAAGTAATAAAACTTCGAGCTGTAGCTGCTGTATTTCAGCTTATGGCCTCTACTTCTTTTAATCTGTATACTGATAGTCATTATATTACTAGAGCCTTACAGATGCTTAAAACTGTGCCTTATATCAAGACAAATAATACCAAAGTTCAAAAATTATTTGGTCAAATACAAAAGTGTTTACATGCCTGTTCTCAGCCCTGCTTTGTAAGACATATTAGAGCCCATACTGGGCTTCCAGGTCCTTTAGCTTTAGGGAATAATTTAACAAATAAGGCCACTCAACTCCTAAGTTTATCTCAGTTGAAATTAACACAAAAATCTCATACTATTCATCACCAAAACAGCCAAAGTTTAAGGAAGCAGTTTCGCCTTACTAGGAAAACTACTAGACAAATTATTAAACAATGTCATTCCTGTCCTAAACATCATTTAGTACCTCATTATGGAGTAAACCCTAGAGAATTAAAGCCTAATCAATTATGGCAAATAAATGTAACTCACATCTCTAAGTTTAAAAAGTTAAAATATGTTCATGTGTCCATAAATACTTATTCAGGATTTCTTATGGCCACCACTCAAACTAAAAAAACTACTAAGCATGTAATAACACACTGCATTAAATGTTTTGCTGTTGCTGGCTTGCCATCTATTATAAAAACAAACAATGGCACAAAATATACTAGTAAAACTTTCCAACGTTTCTGTGCTCAGTTATCTATTGTGCATAAAACAGGCATACCATACAATCCCCAGAGACAAAAAATTGTTAAACGTGCCCATAAAGTTTTAAAAAATCAATTACAAAAAATAAAAAGGGGGGAGTTATACCCCAGATCTCCACAGAACTCTTTAAATCATGCTCTTTTTATTTTAAATTTTTTAAATGTGGATCCTCTTGGTTTTTCTGCTGCAGATAGGTTGTGGCATCCCAAAACATTGGATACCTATGCACGAGTGAGATGGAAGGATCCAATTGATGGGAAATGGCATGGTCCAGACCCAGTATTAATTTGGGGAAGAGGGCATGTTTATGTTTTTCCACAGGATGCTGAGAATGCCAGGTGGCTGCCAGAAAGACTGGTTCGGTTCACAGGGACTGAAAGCAGGAAGAGTGACGCTGTTGTAGCTGTCTGAGATGGAATCAGTTCGCCTGATGATACACAGAGAGCTGTATTGGACTCGTGTACCAGATTCAACTATGCTGCATCCAGCCATATGGGAAGAAAAGAAAGTTGCAATGATGAAAAATGATACTCGCCTGTCAGGACATTCTTACATGGGACAACACAAAACTGACTTTAATTATTCAGACATATTATGGACTGGTCAAAAAACAATCAGGACATTGGACAATTAAGCATTCCTCATAATGTTATCAGGTTTAATGTTTACTATGTTCTATGTAACTTGTCTAATTTGCATTTCCATAAGAATGTAAGTTATAGTGTTTCAGCAATTTCATCTATTGTAATTTGCTTGTAAAAGTTACAAAATTTCATTTGGTATGTCATGCAGACTATCAGTAAATTTGTGTTACTCCTAAAATATACAGTCAATGTGATTTGGAGAAAAGAGTACATTTACAAGGAGTTTAGCATAGGGAAAATTTGGCCACTTAAATTTGACTCTGCAAAAACTACTGCTGAGTTGTTAACAAAATTAAAAGCCTGTTTGCTTTCAGGGTCTTCTTTAACCTCATGGTTAAAAAGTATTATAGCCTTGGGCCTTTGTGTTTTCTTTAGAATTTGCATGCTCCCTCCATGGTGATATCCTCAGCACATTCCTAGAATATTCAAGGCTGATGTACAAAAAGCTAGGCTCTGAACTCTACCTTAAATAGAGTTGCCCTTTGCAGAGGCTGGGTAGCCAGAGACGGACAACCTTCTCTTGAACTAAGCTAACCTAAGACAGGGCGTGAATGGTGGGCATTCACGTGCCAATGACGGGTAAGGTTTATGTTTTGGAGAGAATGACCTAAGACAGACACAGTCTTTCTGCCCATAGCTGGGAAAGCTATGGTTTTTTAAAAAATAATAAAGGGGGAGCTGTCGGGAGCCATTTGCCTGTTTTTGAGCTATGCCCTAGCTTAAGGGCTAAACAGACAATAGTCGAGGAAGTGCTGTGGGAGCAGGGTGCTTTGATATGCAAGAATCTTGTGACTCCTGAATGGGAGTCTGCCTTGAGCCCAAGGCTGAGGACCCATTGTTAGTAGATGTGAGTGGCTTGAATATTTTCACATATGTAAATGCATGTTTGTTTTTGCTTGAACTCCTGATGGTGGTATTGTTCCTCAAAGGTTTGTAAGACTATAACTACATTGTGTATAATAAAGTCCTGGCCTCAGTATTGACTGAGTGCCCTCCCGAAACTATCTTTATCTCTCTCTCTCTTCATTTCTCAATCCTAACTCCCCAATTCAGGTACAGTTAGATTTCTGCCGGCGGGCTCCAGCAGTCCTGACTCCATCAAAGAGAATGTGTCTGAGGTAAGAACATTTCAGGAGAGTCAGTGTCATGGAGTGGAAACAGGGACTCTCCAAGTACTGGAGGCTGCTGGGCTTCTTGGCCCTGTCCACTGTCACACACCATGTGCCTCTTCAGGCTTAGACATCACAGAGCACACCTGCTCCCCTCTTCCCAGCTGTACTGGACTGTCTCTGCCACAGGACCTGCTCTGCCCCCACGTGGCATCCTCCCTAGTCACAGCTCTTGGCTAACCCCACTTCCACTAAGTCACAGTGTCAGACAGTCTGGACCTATAAAGGTGCTCTGGCTAGTACCTGTGGCCCATGGTCCCAGGAGCATAGCGGATAGTGATAGCTCCTCCTATTAACTGGCCACCACTCCCAGAAGGCCAGTCAGGTCAGTCTGACCCTGCCCACCTCTGGTATCTGGACAAATCTGAGCTCTATAGCTTTGACCATGCCCTGGTAACCAGTGCCAGCATCTCTGAGACTAAACCCACTCTGTGATGAGGTGAGCCCAGAGCCACAACAGGACCACAGAGGGCTCAAAAGGTACCTGAAGACAGGCATTGCTGTGCAATTCCTCTGAGAGAGAGAGAGAGAGAGAGAGAGAGAGAGAGAGAGAGAGAGAGAAGAGAAGAGATGGAGAGAAAAGGAGATGGAAGGAGAATGTTTGTGACACACTTCTTTTAGAATGTGTACATGAGGATTGAAACCTGGGCATTGTTCTTAGAATGACAAACAGCTGGAAGTGGTTATAGCTGCGTGTTCTCTTAATCCACACTGGAGGAGAGTTCTCTCATGGGTCAGACATGGAGATCAAGCACAGCCTCGCTCTACACTTGTGTATAGAGACCATACATGCATGGGAGGAGGTTTGTCTTGGGGACCTGACACAGGACAAACCTGACACTGGGATCACTATTGGCCCAGAGCACCTCCCTTTGCACTCTATGATCAAACAGCCTCCAGCCCTGGACAGCTCCCCAGTGTGGGCGGGGCTTTCCTAGCCACATCAGTGTTATCCAGGCTGTGAGCCCTGAGTCGATGATGTTCATCAGGGTCTCCACTTCTAAGGAGCCCCAAGAGGTAGGCAGGGCACAAGGACTCACAGGGTTCCCAGATGTTCCAGGAGCCCCAATCGCACCATCTTGTCCCTTGGCACCCTGTGCAAGAAACAAAAGGAGAGGTCAGAGATTTTCACAACCCTGTCTGCAGGACTGGCAGCAAAGTCTCAAACATAACTAATCTGGGCTCTATAGCCTTGACCATGCCCTGGGTGACCAAAACAGAAGGGGTAGGAGGTAGCTTCTAACAGGTGCAGGAAGCCACCATTCCCTGGGCCTCCACAGCTGCTTTTAATTTATATCACACACACACACACACACACACACACACACACATATATATAAAATTTATTATATAAATAACGTAAAGAGGGGAAAGCATCCAGTGACCCTCAGGGCTCTTCCAAACCACAGAGAGACTCTGTTCCTCCAACATTCAGTAACAATCAAGAGAAGCTGCCTGAATCAGCCCAGAAAAATAACAAAATCAAAATTTTCTTCTATGCACCCAGCATCATGCAAGCCCATCAGAAGCAGAGAGGGAAGCTAGCTCCCGGCATCTGAAGAGGCACTGAGCAGTCCTGCTTGCCGGCCACCTCTCTCCGGAGCACTTCTGAGAGGTCTCCTCAGCCAGCCTTTGTCAAAAGGACAGAACCACCAGAGCTCCAGAGCCAGGCCCCAGTGGGTGCATTTGGGGGTACTTTGCAAGGTGCAAAGTTTCAGGGTGTTCTGTAGATCACAGCAGCACTGTTCTCCAGAACCCCCTAGCATGAGCTCACAAAATGCCAGGCAAACAAGCCCACTGAGGAGGACACAAAGGAAGAAGGGAGTGGGTACGTCATGGTCCAGGAACCGACAGGTAGAGAAAGGACTCTTACCGGCGGTCCAGTGGGTCCCCGAGGGCCTGCCTCTCCAGGATGGCCCTGCAGTCCCTGCAATGGAAAACTGTGTCCATGAGCCAGCTCAGCATGTGAGGGCCAGTGAGGGAACGTGCAGCGGGCATAATCTGAGCTCCATGGAGACCGTGCACCAGCATCTAGAGGACTGAGGTGGGCGGCTTTCACAATACTCCATTCTCCAGGTATGTAGGGAGGGGGCAGGAGGGCCCAGACCTACTGCACAGGATATGGGTGTCTGGTCTCCAGGCAGCCGGAGGAATGGGAAGCAGTGTCTGGGGTACAGGCACTCACCAGCTCCCCGGGCACTCCAGGATCACCCTTTTCTCCTTTCTGGCCTGGCTCTCCCTGTTGGTAAGAAGCACATGGTGCAGGTGATTTGAGAGTGAGCCACCCTCCCCTTTTGCAGAACACCTGCTCTGCATCCCCACACTGGAATACAGGTCACCACCCATCCTCCGGTGACCACACCCACACCCAGTCCTTCTGCCTGGGTCTGGGCCTCTCCCCTCACGTCCCTGTGATGCACTGTTCCTGACTGATCCTGACTTATAGCTCAGATCTAAGAGTGAGAATCTTCTCCTCAAGGAAGCAGAACCCCAAGCTGGCCACATCCTCCTTGTTAGGTGCCCTCATAATGCCGTGTTTTCTCCATGGCACCTGCTAAGATTTTACTTCTACATTTGTGTAGTCTGACTCAGGGCTGGCAGAGGACAGATCATCAGTGAAAAACAATGTAGAAGAAGGTCTTCCAAGGTCAGTCTCTCTGGAGTGGAATGTAGGGAGATAGCTTTACTAAGGGGACTCAGCAGAGGACAGAAAGGAATCTTGAAAGACAGAAAATAGAGTGACTCTTCCTCTCCAATGCAGAACGGAACCTCCTACAGGTAGAGTGTCTGCAGAGCAGAGGATCTGGGGAGGACGATGACAGCATCCGGAATCAGACTGTAATGTCTCCAGAAGTCTGCTGAACCCTGGTCTGTCTATGGCATGACCAAATTTTGCTGAACAGACAGGATAGTCAGATGGAAAGGAAGAGCCCTCATGCATGCTGGGCATGGAACTGGACAGGCACGAGGGAGTCAAACCACTCCCTTGATGCTGCAGGTTCCCAATACACTTCCCAGGAATCTTGTTGGGTCATGAGATTCTTGTCCCTGGGGACAGTGGGGTGAGCCAAGCTGGAGGGGCAACAAGAGTAGACTTGAGAAACTGCAGGACAGGAGCAGAGACAGGTGGCTGTGGTAGAAGCAGGCCGAACCATAGACCTGGGCAGGCTGGCTTAGAGTCCCAGCTCTTAATATTAGAAAAGGAGCCTTAGGGAGATTGGTTGCCAATGAAATCTTTTGTTCCCCTGTCTACCAGATGAATAGGTCATCTCTACATCACACTGAGCATGGTTCAATGGTGCAGAGAGGTCTGAGAGCCGCAAAATGAGCCCCGCTGAGTGTGCAGAGTGGAGAGCAGATAACAAAGCATTGCTCCTAAAGAGGCTGCAGAAAGTACTGAACATCTCCTTAAGGCACAGCACGCACAGCTAATATCCACTATTGCCCTGGATCAGGGAAAGTGGGATGAGCCTTTGCCTTGAATGTAGGAAGGAGCCTCTCATAGGTGGGGAGTCTGAAAGCTAAGGCTGTAGAGAGCAGAGGCACATGCATCTAGTGTCTCCATAAGAGAGCCTGGAGTGGGCAGACCTATGAACCTTACTTGGCCCAGAAGGGCTGCCTATTGATGTTTGTCACACTGTCTTTTGTGCCTGAGTACAGACGGTCCTGGGAGAGCTTGTCACAGTCGCTGCAGCCTGCCCTCCTCCCCCAGCCTCTCACTAACTCTCCATCTGACACCTGCATGACCTCAGGCTGGCTCCTCACGCTTCTGGCATCACTTTCCAGTGCTGTCTCCATGGTCTGCCTCACAGAGCTGTGACCTGGATTAAGTGATAATGCTTTTGCTCTGTCTCCTAGTGACCAGTATATCGAGCAAGAGAGTGCAAGTTTTATTCCTTCTCCTTAAAATCTCCATAGCTAACTACCTCCAAATGAGGAATGCCTATCCCCAACCACCAGAGCCAACAATCCCACAATTTCTAGCATGCTTCCTTCCTAGAACATTTCCCACAGTGAGGATTTGCAGAACTGTGTGGCCCTCCAGCCACTGGCAGTGCAATCCACGAAGCCAGAGGACTCAGGGTCTGGTTTCAGGCCATGCAGGGAGACGTTGGCCAACATAAGGAACTAAGGTGGCAAGAAGACAAGGAGGCACTCTGGGTGTTTAGGCCAGGCCAGAAGAAGCACCCAAGGGAAGGCACAGGAAGCACTGCCCCAGTTCCGGGGAGTCGAAGCGGCAGGGCAGAGCTGATGCTCTCTCAGTAGATGTGGAGTGCTTGAGCATGGCTGGCTCCTCTACCAGACTCCAGACGATGGCAGCCAAGCCAACATGGAATTCCCCCGAAGGCTCCAGGTACCACCAGGACTCTCACAGTAAGGACGGAATGAGGATGCCCTGGGTAGGGGCTGCTGCTGAGCCCTGCCCTCTACCTAAGCCTACCCTCAATTCCTCTTTTCGAAATCTCCTGTGGCCTCAGATTCTTGTCCCTCTTTCTTTCAGCTAGAAAATGCTTTATCTCACCAATTTGACATATTTAGACTCCAGGGAGTCACATCATCTAACAGTCCCTGCTGTCTTCTCCACAGCCGCCACCACCAGGCCACATCTCTATGTATACCTGCCAAACCCTTATGAGCCTCCTCAGCCCCTGGAGGAGGAAGCAAAGGAAGCTGGACTTTGATCTCCATTTTATTATCTTAATTATGCAGCAAACTTGACTGGCCCTTTAATCTACTTTTCTGAACTGCT
Organism: Eospalax fontanierii; assembly: GCA_035773235.1. NCBI lineage: Eukaryota > Metazoa > Chordata > Mammalia > Rodentia > Spalacidae > Eospalax > Eospalax fontanierii. Next base: position 77,247,760 of record CM069532.1, read on the forward strand.
GGGACTCATAGGAGCACACCTGCAGAGGGCAGGGAGAAGTCACACACAATAGCACTTTTTAAATTCATCAATACAAACACGGTTGCCATGACAACAAGCCAGTCCCAAGGACAGTAAACAAGGGCCTACTATATGAAAGTCTTTGGGGTTTTTTTGTTTTCTTTAGACACAATCTCCTTCCTTTGATTTGATGAGTGGCTTCCTGGTTCCTTCAAATGTACACATTTGAAAGAAGGATACCCTGCTGAGAGTCCAAGGGGAAGACACACACACCCTCATGGGCCTCCCCAGTGAGATATTCTGGAAATTGTCTCTGCGGACCAGCTACAGTCTAGTTTGAATCACATGGGTAGTCAGGTGGACCTAAAGGGAAAACTGGAAGGTTCGAGGCAGCGACAAAACACACAGACAGCAGAAGCGTACGGGGGAGGCAGCGAAGAGTGTAGTCTTCCTCTCTGTGCAGGTGTATGAGCCTTGAAACACAGCAACAGACAGGACATCACTACAGCCAGCCACTATGGCTGACAACATCTCCTGACAACTTCCGGAATCCAGGCTGCTCGAGATGACTCTCCTGAAGTTCCTCCCTATCTCACCTCCAACGAGTAATAGCCTTCCTTCTGATAAAGTCCAGCCACTGAGTGTCCCTCCCCTTCCTTCCTTTGTGCCACAGTCAAGATCCTTTTAAGTCTTTGAAGTTGTATCTCCGTATTATTATGGAAATAGGAACAGCGCTGGTAGAATAAAGATATTTCCAACTCCAGCCTTTCAACTATTCCATGTCAGAAAGCACAAGCCATGTCCTAATGCCAGAAGAACCACAAGAAGTGCAGGAGCCAGGCGTGGTGGCTCATGCCTTTAATGCCGGAACTCAGGAGCCAGAGCCAGAGGCAGATAAAACTCTGTGAGTTCAAGGCCAACTAAGTTTATATATTGAGTTCTAGACCAGCCAGCAATACATGATGAAACCCTGCTGAAGATGGAAGAGGAGGAGGAGTAGGGAAGAAGAGACAGCATAGCACGAACATTTCCTGGCCCCAGGCTGCAAGCAGCATGAAGACATTCTGAACACACTGATGGAAGAACCACATCCATGGAAGGAGGGACAGAGTCCCCAGAGGCTCGGATGATGAGGACCATCCTTTTGCTAAGTGTCTTGGTACCTGCAGGAAGCCACCGAAGTCCTTCCTCCATCTGCCAGGATGCAGAGGCAGGTTCAGACCTCTACTGCCCCCAGCAGCCTGCCTCTGAGCTTTGGGGAACTGGGGCTGAAGCACTCCACCTTCTGTAACTCCCTTCCTTCCATCCACAGAACATGTTCCATATCCACAGAATGTACCTTCAGAACTCTGTGGTTCTGCCAGCTCAAATATTCTATCCTCAAAAAGCCAGTAGTTCCCAGGGCTACAGAATGATCTCTATCCGAAGGCAGCATGACCTTCGATCATGATCACTGACAATGTCCCTAGAATCCTAGAATTGTGAGTTGGGCATGAAAGCTGGTTTCTTGCAGGAATTTGTACCCATTTATTACCAGGACAACGTCCAGAAGCCCTGATGCTTGACTAACTGACATTTGAGGCTGAGAGTCAAACCTAACCCAAGCCCCAACTCTCAGCTCCCTCCAACATCACCAGATGAGCTGAGGTCACCAGGCTGCATCTGCTACCACTGCTACTTACCGGCATCCTTGGGTGTGGTGTGAACAAGGATGGCTGAAAAGGAAGCCACACAATTCAGAAATCTAGTAATCAAAGGAGTCCACCATTTCATCTAGCATCCTTCTGCCTCTGAGAGACTGTTCAGGTCAAAGAGCATAGCCCTGAAATATCCTTTTGTGGTTTCTGTAGGTTTAGTTTGGTTGTTTTCTGGAGATAGCATATTACATAATCCAGGCTGGCATCAAACTTGCTCTATCGCCAAGGATAGCCACAAACTTCCGATTCTTCTGTCTCCAACTTCCAAGTGCTGGCACTACAGGTCTTCCCACCATGTGTGGCTTTTCATATAACTTTATTTTAATGAGGCATATTCATTTGAATCACCTTTCTTTAGAATCCCTGTGTGTGCTTACATTAAAGTAGAAAAGCATAGTAATTAAGGTTAGATGGCCGTAGTCCCATGGTCTGATTTTAAACCCTACGTAACTCTGGGTATCTTCCCAGAGTTATCCCCTATCAGTAAGGAGGGGATAAAACAGTCTCTCCTTGTGATGTCAGGAAGTCAAAAGGGGATAGTCCCTGCTCCTAATGGGGTCTACGTAAGGCACTGAATTCAGGTCTCAATTTCCTTCTACAGTTTTAGCACCTGCCCTGAGCCAGCCAGGTACGGAGGTGAAGAGGAGAACAACGTGAGGGGTCCAGCCACTGGCCTGTGGTGAGCCCAGCCTGTGTCAAACCATCCCAGCAGAGACCATCCTGACCCTGTGTGATTCTTCAGCCTGGGCACCACCCAGGCTGCATGGAGTCCCTGCAGCAGAACTGCTTTCTCTAGCCTCAGAGCGTTCACAGATGCCGTTCCTTGAGACCGGGATTCTTCCTCCTTTAACTTTGGCTCAGTCTTCAGGGCCCATTTCAATGTCTTCGGTGATGCCCTCTTCCTCCTCCATCACTCAAATATAAATTAGGTAATTTGGTGCCTCTTATAATTCCTGTCAAATGGCACCTCACGGTCTTCCTGAACTGCGTTTTCACTAACTGTGATAAACACGTATCTTGACTACTATGTATGTGATTCGAGTATATTCCCCTCAGGATACTGTAAGTTCTCCATCAGGGCTGAGTCCTGTCTGTGCCTGGTTCAGAGCAGAAGCTGTCAGAGAGACACTATGGGGCCGGTCCTGAAACACACTGGATTCAGGATCAAAGAGGTAACAGCTCCCTCCGGCTTTCCCTTCATGTTACCAGGCTTCCTAGCTAACCCGCTGTTTCATTTCAGCACTTTTTAGACCCCACGTTAATGTTTCCATACAATTATAAAGACATAGAAATATATAATTTTGTACAAGAAGCAGATGAATAATAAATGTGGGCCCAGTTGACTAGAGACATCAGTGGAGGATTCTTTGCCAGCACTATGAGAGATGAGTGATCTGCCCTGCTCTGTGGATTTGTCAGAGGACAGAAACATGAGCCCCTTGGGCATCAAGAGCATGTAGGGTAGGAACTGCTATCCATGTGCGAATGAAAGCCTTTGTTCGCAGTCCTTCAACATACAATGATCCACAGATCGATTCTACTCATCTTCCACTGACTCTGTTCATCCATCTCTTCAAAGACCTCATACCGTATGTGTGTATTTCTATATAAGGCTGGATTGTGTGATATGGAAATTGTGTGGCCCACTTAATATTATGCTCTGGCCATAGAGATACTGTCCTAATTTTTATCATTATAAGTAACACTACAAGCTACATCTTTATACATGCTTTTCAAATGAATGCAGCCATCCTGACAGGAGTGAATATTTTCTAAAGAAAGAGACTTGTGACCCTCCCTTTGGCTCAGAATATTGAAACAAAAGTCCCCAAGAAATAGAAATTTCCTTGGGGAATCTCATTCTGGGAGAAAGAAAAGGCAGAAGCCTTGGTACCAGCCAGAGGAGAATTTGCCTCTCAGGAGGAGATTTCTCACCCAGCTCTGACAGCTTGTTGGGACACATTGCAGGACAGACTGGAGCCAAGACAATGATGGGTTAACAGGAGCAGAGCCACACCTTGACCAGGACTGCTGACACTTCTATCCTCCATTTAAACCTAGACCTGAGTCAGGAGTCTGAAGATGGACTGGAAGCGGGGTCACTGGAACCCTTTGTTCCTTCTCTCAATGTGGCCACACTGAATAAATCCTTCTCTGTTTTCCACTATGGCTTATCTTTCTAATTCTGCATTGAGGACAGTGACTGAGCCTGTTAGGGCTCCCAGGTGCCAGGCTTTGACCCTCACAGCTCCAGTAACATGAGGCCAATACTTCACCATGAGAGATGCTTAGACATAAGATATCCAAACTCCAGGGCAGACACTGCTTGGTAGTTTACTTCTGCCAAGTGATCCCTCCATGGGTGTTGCCAGAGAGCTCTGCCAGAAGCAAGAAGAATTCTCATCTCCTTGCTCATTTGCCAACATGAGGTATTACAATCTTAAACAGGATGTTATGTAACCAATTTTGACTCAATTTCTGGTCCAGAGGATCTTTCAATATCCTTATAGAGTAACTGAATCTTGTTTTAACTGGGAAAAGGTGGGGTGAACACACTACTGCATAATGATCTAATGCTGATAAAAGCCACAGAGCCTAACACCTTGCCACACTTCAGAAGGATTTCCTAATGTGCAGATGTCTCTTCCTACAGCCAAGCTCAGGCCATTCCCAACACTGATCAGGAACCCATCAACCTCTGATACTCATCTGATCAAAACCAGCACACAAAGCCATGTGCATGCCCCCAAACTCAAACAAGCATTAAAAACTAAGTAAATTTCAAATACAGTCCGACTTCAGAATTCTTGGGAGTAAGATAAGTGACATTAAAAGTGACCATTCTGTTGCATACTATGAACTAAAGTTCCTAGAGAAAAGCTATGTCTGCGCTAAGTATTCTAGAATGGCAGCTGATAACACCTCTGATCACCTGGACTTAGAATGACACAGGTCCAGAGTGGCATCACCTTTGGTTATTTTTTGCCCCCTCACTCTTTCAAGTATTAGGCAAAAAGTCTTTGGAGTGTATAAACAGGCCACCAACTCAAAAGCTAAGGATGCCATTAGAGCATTTAAATCTCACAGTAGAGATGTCCCCCTTAGCCTTTAGCTGCCTAACTGATGCTCCCACAAATGTATTGAAAAACATACCTTGATTTATGACTTTCCTGTGTTTTATGATGATCAAAGTTCATGTAACCAATTCCAAGCTAGGAAATGTTTTTCTGTGTAATCTGTATCCATATTCTTGGGCCACAGATATTCACATTTAGCCCAGAATAAAGGATCTCTTATTCCCTTTGAGGTGTGAACAGTGTGACCAGAGCCTCTGTTAAGTAATGTTGCATTGTCTCAATTAATTTTCACTATAAATATATAAGGTGGACGGGGATGTCATGTTTCCTTAAGGGAGAAAGGGCTTATTTCAGCTCACAACTCAAAGCTGATAACCACCATGTTTTTAACAGATTAGAAAACTGTGTTTCTTGAGAATCTAATGGCACATTTAAGACCACAACACTGACAACAATAGGTCTGGGAGAGCCAGATCTTTCTGCCCCCAAAGACTTGTCCCCTAGACATAGCACCCACTCAAAATGCCTGCCCTAGTTCCTGTGGAGGTAGGAGAGGAATTCTAGGCTTGGGTACTGTGGTCAACTTCAAACAAATGGCTTCTTGTCTCTGGACCTCAGTTTCCCTGTATGTAACAAGTAGATATGTATTCTCATAGATATGTATTCTCAGTGTCTAGGACAATTCTGATGAGTAATAACTGTGCTTGTGTTGACTAAAGTAAGTGAATAGAATAAGCCATGACTTTCTTGAGTTATGAGACCTACAAGTGTCTAGACAACGGCAAACCAAGGAGACGTTTTAACTAAGCATGCGTGCATACACGCACAAGTGTGTGTGTGTGTGTGTGTGTATACCTGTAAGGCGTAGGTGGAATACAAGTGTCTTGGAAATTCAGAAAAGGTGCTGAGATTAGAATCAGAGTAACTTACAGTTCCAGGTAAACCAGGGGGCCCTGCTGGACCAGCTTCACCCTAGAAAAAAAATGGAAGACAAATTATTTAAAAAATACTTTAATTTTATCTCTATGAGTATTTGTCTGCATGTACATAAGTGTACTACATATGTGCGGTACCCATGGTGACAAGAAGGTATCAAATTCCCTGGAACTGCAGTGACAGACGGTTCGGAGCTGCGGGTACTGGGAACCAAACCTATGTATTACGCAAAAGCTAACTGCTGAGTCATCTCTCCAATGCCCAAAGTAAATTACTTAATTTTGTCACTTCTTCTTATCCCAGGAAAGGTCTGAAAATGCCACCTTTCCCAGACATCAGCAACGCCCTCCATGCACTGATTCGGCAGACTGTAGATTATAAACATATTGATAGATCAATAGATTGATAGATAAGTCACACAAACACTGTAAATTAGAGCATATTTCAGACATACAAAAAGTATCTATAGTGATCTTTATACCTACAAGCTATTTAAATCACAAAATACCATTTCACCATGTATGTAGTAATGATGTTGAAGACATTAAGGTTGTTTCCTTTGACTGCCATCAAAGCCAGTATTTGATATGTTACAGCAAACATCTCCACAAGTGTCTATCAGCTCAGTGACTACACTGAAGATCTGTCCTCTTAGAGACACGCTGGCCCTGGCCCACTCCCTTAGAAGAAGCAACTTAGAAGCAAGTTGCTGTCACATGTCCATAGGTAACAGGATTGTTCCTGAGCACACACAGGAAGTTGAATCAATTGAACTTCAAACCTAACTCTATTATTTCATAAACAGTAAAATGTCTGGGTTCCCTTGGCCTGCTTCTGTGCACGCTCTAAAGACTTTTCTCACAGACCATACTGCACCACATAGGGATGAGGGGACAGTAAAGAGTTAGCACTGCACCTCCTGAGGTAAACCAACCACAGGGCTGTTCTGAGAGAGGGAACCGCAGCAAGTGGGCAGCAGCCTCCAAGGTCTGTCACTTCAGAGGTCCCACATGGAGTTAGAGGACAAAGGTTATATTGGACCTGTGCCTGGAAGCAGCCTTGGGCTAGGTTTAAGGAAGGTCTTCCATTAATAGCTCCCAGATGAATAAATGGATGAAGAATTGGCTCACCACGGGGCAAGGCCACCCTTGGTGAATAAGGTGGTATTAGAGAGCCATATCTTCCATTGTTTTTCTTGGTACTTAGCTAGGTTCTGATTTATGTACTTGCGTGTGTTATCTGGGACACCACTGAACTGATCTAGTTCCACTGATAAGTTCATAAATTCTTTTTAAACATTTTATTAGTGTATATTCACTACACATATGCTAGGTTTCATTATAACATATATATATATATATATATGAATTATACATATATATACATACATATACATAATGGGCTTCACTCCTGTTCCCCACTGACCTGCTGGTCCCCTTCTTCCCAATAGCTTCTTTTACTTTGATGTCATGCATACATTTTTATCTATATGCATGTGTCATACATGTCATCTATACACATTTTAAATTATTATTTATTCATATTTATATTTATGTTATGTGTATGAGTCTCGCCTGCATGCATATAGGTGCATCACATGTGCGCAGTGACTGTGGAGGCCAGAAAGGATGTTTCATCTGCCCAGACTGGGTTGTTAGCCACCACCTGCGCTGGGACTGAATCTGAGTCCTCTGCAAAAGCACCTATGCTCTTAACGGCTGAGCCATCTCCCTCACTTCTGTGCATTTTAAAACTGGACTCCAGACAGTGAGGAAGTATGGCTATTTTTCTTTCTCAGCTTTGTTTTGATTAACATGGTGATTTCCTGCCCCTTTTAAAAATAAAGAAACTGAGACACAAAGGCTTCAGTCCAGGTGCACAACCACAGGCAACCGGACAGCTAATTCTGTTTTCAAACTCACAATCTAGCTCTTAACCAGGACTGAAGTTCCAGAAGCTTCCCAAAGATCACGGTCTGCATGACACTCTGACTATGCTGTTTTCCTGACAGGCTCAGGGCCAGAGCTCCGGAACAAGTCTTATTTAACCCGCCTCCCATCCAGGAGCAAAGCCAAGGGTCACAAGCAGAGTGCTGCCTAGCAGGGACATGAAGACCAGGTAGAAACGGCGAGAGGAAGGGCATGGAGGCCACAGCAGAGGACACAGGCTGCCCTGGACCACAGACCCCGTGCCCGTGCTCAGAGCTGTGCAGGAAGAAAGATGGCTTGATACACAGGGCAGGTGAGGGAGGGGCTCTCCAACACTGAGTAAGAGGCTCGGCTTGTGGAAACCCGTGGGTCTGGGTAAATTTGATGGGGATGGGTTCTGATCTTGCTTCAGTGTGGGTTTGTAGCTGCCAGTTGCCGTAAGCAAGAAGTACCATCCCCACCTCCAAGGTGCGGTCTCTGGAGCAAAAAGGACCAGAGCAGGGACTTCCAAGGTCCAGTCAGAAGGGGGCAACATTGCTTTAATGTCTAATTTGGGGTTTATTATTACCCATCTCTCTGGAGGAGCATAAACTCAACCCAGGCTCTTTGGAAACTTCAGATAGGATTCTGCCAAAGCAATTACAGGAGCTTTGTGGTCTCCCTAAGCCTTTGCCTTCTGGAAATTAGTTTCTCTAATAGAAATTGCATTTCTAAGAAGTCCAAAGTGAAGAAAAGTTCCTGGAAAAAAAGTTGCACCTTCTGCAGAACCTTCTGCAAGGCTGATTAACTGATTAGAACTTCAAAGACTATGGAGAGGTTGGGAAGTTTCAGGTACAGAGCCAAATTACAATTTATCTTGGGTCATCTTTAGTCCCCAAATTACTATTCCTTGCCCATCTCTGTGCCTGTTCTAGCATCCTTATGACTCTCAGGCAAAACCTTTTGAAATGTCTGAACGTAGCAAACCACTAGCTTCCACCAATCCAAAAGTAAGAGTGCCGTCAGAGACCATCTGAGGCCTGCTACAGGCTTCCCCTCTCTGCTATGACCCACCTCTCTGATGCTTCCAGCCCTGTATTTGAAAAGCATCTTGATTTATGACCTTTGTCCTGTTACTCTAAAAACTTCACAAACTTGACACCTCACTGGAACACGGTATTTGGGGGAGCCTGAATCTGTGTTCCTGGGCCACATTCACCCACATTTGGCCCTAGAACAAACCATCTCACTTATCCCTTTAAGAGCTGTTTCTTTCACTGACACCAGGAAATCAGCAGTCTAGGAGCGCTCACCCATGACCGTGCCACCAAAATGGCTGGAGTCAAGGAAAAGCAAAGGAGGAGGCTGAGAATCAGAGTGGAGGAAGTGCAGAAGTGGGAAGGAAAACATCCTTCTGGGGTGTCCATGTCCTCATGTCCTGCAGGTCAGCCCAATGTGGCATCCTGCTGGGAAAGTCTACACTGGTTAGGGAACTAGTCAGCTATTAGCAGGTTTGGAGGTCACTGAGTACAGGGGAAGGACCCCCTATAATCAGCAGCTTGTGAGACCAGGAACTGAAACTCCAGGACTTTGACGACCCATCTGTGTGTATCTCTGGTCTTGACTTTGACGACCCATCTGTGTGTATCTCTGGCCTTGACGGTGACGACCCATCTCTGGCCTTGGGTAGAAACATGACATATTAAACTGCTCAAAAGATCTTAAGAACACTACCTAGCCAGAGGCTTTCCAGCAAAGAACAAAGACATCTTCTAGCTGACAGCCCCTAGAACAAAGCATAAGGCAGCAGAGAAACAGCTCTCCCAAGACTTCTGTGTGACAGGATCTCAGCTCTGCCTATAGCCATGCCCACGTGAGAGTGTGACCCTGTCTTCTTCATTGCATTCCACTGGGGCAGCCAGCAGAAATGAACGCTCTACCCACCTCCAAGTGATTCTCTGAGGGATGGAGGTGAAAGATGGAGTCACTTACAGACTGAAACTTAGTTGGACAACTGAGCATCACTGTGGCTGCAGTTCCATGCCCTGGGGGTCAAGCTGCCTGGGCCCCACCCCCTCTGATCCATTATTCGGTTCTGAAATCTGGGGTTAGTTGTTACGTCCCTCTGTACTTTGTTCTTCCATCTGCAAAATGGGGTTGAGGGTAGAAATCACCTCCTGACTCACTGACTCCCAGAGTGAGAATGGAGAGTGAACTGTGTGGTGTAATGCAGTGTGGGCCTTAGCCGGGCCACCTGCCACGAGGAATAAGGGAGTGGCTTCTGTGGGTGGACATGGTGTTCCGCTCCAGCCAGGCGTGACACCAGCTTCCGCCTGGTGCCTGGATGACCTGCCTAAGAGGCGGAACACTAGTGGCCACAGTCGGGAACCACCCCATAGGGCTATTGGCTAACCAAACTCATAAAACCCTTTGCACTTCCTTGAATAAACTGAGTTTGCTGCAGCTCACCCTCTGTTCCTGGTGTCTGTGTTTTGACTCTGCACTTCTCACCCTTACTCCCCGGAGACCCTGCGTCCCACTCAGGCCAGCCCTGAGCAGAGGGAACCCAACATCTGGTGCCTGAACAGGAACTCCACCCGCCTGGTACTGGCGAGACGTCCCCACCCTGGCTGTCAGTGAGTAGGCCCCTCACGTTCTCTGTGCTGATGGTCGTCACCTGAGGGTGAGCGAGCAGCCCCTCCTTCTCCCCTTTCCTGTGTTCATCTTTCCCAACGCCATAGGAAGCACACTTCGCGACACAGTCCTGAAGCCCATGCTGGTGCCTACCTTCTTGGTTCATCCAGCAAAATCACATGAGGGCCTGACCTCCCCACCGCCCGATTTGAGAACTGAGGGGAAGCCATCGGCCAAGCCTTTCCAGAGACACCATGTGGGCAAATGGCCGTGGCATAATGACCCACAGAAGACCCCACTGAACACAAGACATTTGGATCCTAAACATTCTGTCTGTATGTCTCAGTTGGCCCCGATATTAGGCATCTTGGTTTGTGTAGTGATCATTGTGGCTTTAAGTTTCCATTTCATTGGCGTCACTACACAATGATGGGCAATCTCCCCCTCCACCAGGAAGCACCACAATGACAGGTTCTTAAGGCTCTTCTCCTGCAGCATGGCTTGAAAGTGAAACAAAAGGATAAAACAACACCCACCCCTTCCCCAATGTGGGCTGGAGAGATGGTGTAGCCGTTAAAGGCTCAGGCTTTGCTCAGCCCTTGGATGGAGCTTCAACAGCTCCACCCGCCCTGCCCTGGACGCCCCCTAACAACCGCCTGTCCTCTGTTGCTTTGGGTAACAACTACTTAATAGGATTTCAGCTTTTTCTTGACCCCTCAACCTAGTAATCTGGGATATTTTTGCTGTGGCCTTCTTGATAGCACTACTGAACTTTTGTTGCCTTTGGAAAGCACTGCATCAAAGCAGACACTTCAAATTCTCCAGGCCTCCATCCAGGCCTTGGACCTCCCCCCAAATACCAAATATTCCCTTCAAACCCAGATATCAGCAATACAGGACAATCCCTTAATAACATGGCCGCTTAATAACACCATGTTTTTCACAATACTTAACTATTCTCACTTCTTCCTGAGTCTTCTACAGGGCACAAAAACATTCTTTAACAAGGACCCTCACGCACACCACAGGAGCCTTCCTGCATGATCCTCCCATGCCATCCTAATAACCCTCCTTAGCGACAAGCACTATCCCATAGGTTCTTTCATCAGAATGGCGGGTAGTCAATGACTGGTAAGACCCCAACAAACAGGGCGACCTAAGACAGGCACTGCTGCCTGATGTAATCTCTAAGGGCCTGGGGTCAACAATGGCTTGGCAAAGAACCATGCCTCCCATTACCTCTTAGGTTCTTTCACCAGGATGGCGGATAGTCAATGATGGGTAAGACTCCGATGAGTGAGGCAACCTAAGACAGGCACTGCCACCTGAGGTGATCCCTAGGGACCTGGGGTCAACAACGGCTTGGAATAGAACCACGCATCCCAGGATCGCTCAATTAATAAAAACAAAAAGAAGGATATGCATGGCATAATGAGGTGTGGGCCTTAGCCAGGCCACCTGCCATTAGGAATAAGGCAATGGCTTCTGTGGACATGGTGTTCCATTCTGGCCAGGCGTAACACCAGCTTCTGCCCTGCACCTAAGAGACGAAACACTAGGGGCCACAGTGGGGAACAGCCCACTTATATAACCCCTGCACTTCCTTGAATAAATGAGTTTGCTGTGACTCGCCCTCTATATGCCTCCCCCGAGCTCCCGGTGTCTCTGTTTTGACTCCATGCCACTCATACCCTCTCGGCGAAGACCCTGCACCCCACTCAGGCCAGCCCCAAGCAGAGGGACCCCAACAGTGAATGAACCACAGCTAGCAGATGGACCAGTTGTTCAGACACCCTGATTTCACTCCCAAGTGATCTCACACTGCCTCACGCACTGTTTTGGTAAGTGAGAGCACAGATTAGTGAGCCCATCAATGACAAGCGCATCCATGTGTCAACTAATCGGCACCTTCACCATCAACAAAATCCTCACGAGTCCACAGGTAGCACCAGCCCAAGGCCACCTATGACGACCCTCTTATACCAGTGCCTGAGCCTCAGCAGCTCAGGTAACCATAGATGGATAGTCCTTCCCCAGGGTGTCTCTAAAACTCCAGCAGGGAAGATTCACATGCCCACAAGCTTCCCTGGAGTGATGTGAGGAGGCAAACCAATAAAGTACCCACTCAGTGCTAATCCACGCCTGGCCCAGCCCCACCTGCTTGGATCTGAATGGAGAATCTCTTCTGAAGGGGCTAGGACCCAAAGTCCTATTTCTTATGAGGTGATCTGTAGCTTCAGGTGATGTCACATCCTCTCTGAGAATCACTCCTTGCCACCTGCAGTAGGTGCTGCCTGTTGCCTGTGCCTGTCTGTGTTCCCCATGCCCGTCCCTGGACAACTCTCCATCCTGCCTACCATCCCAGGAGGTAATCTCAGTGTCTTACCAATTTTGCCTCTGGTGTCCACTGGTGTGGCAGGGAACCAGACCAACAAGGAGGAACAGGCTGAGATTCCAAGGGTGCCAAGTCCTGAGACAGTGGCCTTTCACAGGCTGGCTGTGTCTGTTTGCCTTCCCTGAGGCCAGTGCCTGCTAGATTCCTTCTCCTGCAGCCATAGGCCTGTCTGGATGGGGAGGACAGCTCCCTTCCCTTTCCTGGCTTCTTGCTACTCCTTGCCCTAGAGAGCATTACCATGTCTGACTGCTCTTCCTTAGCACCAACCACACACACAGCAAGTCTCTTAACTGCATTGTCTCTAACTGTTCTAGGTGTGCTATTCCTGATGCACACAGTACTGACACACAGAGTACTGGATAGTGCTGCTTAGGAAGCCACTGTGTGTACTAAAGAGTGCAGAGAAGCATCACAGGGGTAATTCTGCCCCTGTCACTGGCAGCACGTTTATGAGGTGTGATACGATAGCTCATGGGAGATACATGGGAGGATGCAGGACTCAGAGAACACACAGAATGATTCTCAGGAGTTTCTTCACTGTGGAGCCTCTACTGTCCTCGACAAACTCAGGTCACCAATGTCTGCTTTCCAGAATTACACTGATACTTAGAAACCGAGCATGAGCAGACTAAACAAAGCATTTGGCATGTAGGAGGTGCCCAAGCAATTCTCAAGTATTATGTGCAAAATAGGATGGATGGGTGGATAGATCGTGGATGGGTGAATGGATAGGTAGATGGATGAGTGGGTAGATGGACAGCTGAATATATGGATAGGTGGGTGGGTGGGTGGATGGATGGATGATTAGGTGCTTGGACAGATGGATGGGAGGATGGCTGGCTGGCTGGATATATGGAGAGAGGGACAGATGGATGGAGGGAGAATAGTGTGGTGGATGGGAAGATGGAGGGAGCAGATGGGTGCATAGATGGTTGAATGAGCAGGTGAATGGTGGTTAGGTAGCTAGATGTGTGCATAGGTAGATGGGTAGGTAGAGAGTGGATGAGTGATGGATTGATGGTCCTATAATCTCTGAATTCATAACCTTCTTTTGAAATGTACTATAGGTACAGACAAGGTTTGTGTCTAATAAAAACATACTTTAGAGTCACACAAATACATTTTGCAGAAGTGTCCACTTTAGAGAAGTAGCTATTAACGACTTGATGTAGGTGGGAGCGAGCATCCTACCTTGTCACCTCGGGCACCTTTCAGCCCAGGAAGTCCCCGTTCACCTTTTTCTCCCTATAGTAAAGTATAAAAGTCACAATATTAGAACTCAGACCAAATTCAAGTCTGCCACTCTGGGGAAGTGTCCTATAAGGCTGTAGACAATAGGGATGTGAAGGCATACATGTTTCTCTCTCTCACTGCCCTCACCAGATTTGAGAATGGACATGGTGATGTCTAACTCTACAGGGCTCCTCACAGGAGCTAACTCCCCACTCGAGTGCCTCACACCGCTCATTCCCATCAGTTCCCTCTGAAGATGCTCCACCCTTCCCAGAGCTGTTTTCAGACACAGCTTTTGCCACACTTGTGCATTCTAGACTCTGATCTTCTCCCTTTTCTCTTCCTTCAACACTGTCAACACTTTCCCAGTCAAAATCATCACCACCCCAGAGGGATTTCAACTCCAGAGGGAGCTTTCCATGGGCATGGCATTGTACCTTGGTAGGAAGAGGCAGCCACACTTACCTGGTCTCCTTTCTCTCCACGCACTCCTGGGAAGCCTGGAACACCAGGAAGGCCGGCTTCTCCCTGTGAGAACAAAACCATTAGGCACCAGTGAGAGGCCTTCCCTGTAACACAGGTCCTCAGAGATCTTCAGATTTAGTGCAAGTCACATGGGAAGCAGAATCTTCCTGAAAGGGGAATTCTGCAGAATCTGTTTGGGGGATACCCCAAAGCTCTTGTCTGTTTGGGAATTCCCATTCTGCCTCACTGGGTGGCTAACTTTTCGTCCCCTTTCAGACTCAGCCACGATCTGACCTCTCTCCCATGCTTCCCGGCATTCTGTGCCCTCCAGCACCACATGCCTCCTACTACATCTGTTACACTGTTTCCATGTCCCACTTATCTTAGTTCATAATAGAGGTCCAACATTCGGGACAGTCACAGATACATAGCACAGGCTGAAAACTACTGAGCAAGTAAACCACAACGAGCTTCTAGGAGATACGATTAGTTCCCCTTGGCAATAAAAACATTAAGACATGGTGTATGATTAACTAATTTATCAACCAAATGAATGAAGACAGGTAAACAAACCTTCTCTCCAGGATGACCTGCCAGGCCCTGCTCTCCAACTTCTCCCTGGAGATGGAAGAAGAGAAGCTCCATGTCTTCGATGTTCACCATGTTTGGACATGGTTCATTTCCCAGTGGGGCTTACGTATCTACAGTACCGGCCGGCCACAGGCCTCGGCTCCCAGAGGAGCATAAAGACGCGAATACCATGAGACAGGAAAGCACAGTGTGTGGCCTTTCTGCAGAGAGGAGTTCCATGCTCTCACTCTATCTTTTCCCCGCCGACCCTCAACAACCCATCACAAGGAACAATTCCCAGAACTGTCAGAATGAACATGGGCTGAATCTGCTCATCTTAAACCTAAATACTGATGATTCAAAATAGTGGGAACAAGAACCTATGACTCTCAGGTTCATACCAACTCCAGGTCTCTGGAAAAGCACATTAGTGAACCCAATACCTATGCTGGCTGCAGTCATCAAGTGGTAAAAAATGTGTCCCTGGGACTTAGGGCTCCTGGTTTTTATTTAGACATCTCATAAACACAGGCAGTCTCCTGTGTTCAGAAGGGAAGAGTTTCCTCTATCCTTCCCCAAGAGAGGACACAATACAGGGGCCTCCTGGGTAGTTAGTGCGTGGAGTGCTCCAGAGCGTAGGAGAGAGCCCACCCTGAAGAGGTGGACATGGACTCTCATCCTTTGGCAACTTTGTTCTACTCCATTAGGTTCCTGCTATGGTCTCAATGTTCATCCTGAAAATTCTTATGTTAAAGCATAATCTTTAATGATTTATTATGGGATGAGGCCTTTGGGAGGAAAAGAGGGTGGTAGTCCCATGAATGGGACTACCATTACACAAAAGGCCTGAGAGCACTGTGGCCTCTGCACCATGGAGGCTCACTGTTTATCCTGTAGCTTGGATGCACCAAAGTTTCCACCACCTGGAGCTCTAAGGGCCATCTATGAAGCAGAGAGTTCCCAAAGACTCCAAATCCACTAGCACCCACACCTTGAACTTCCCAGCCTCCAGAACAGTGAACCATGAGTTTCTGTGGCTTATAAATTATCCAGCCTAAAAGAGCTCCTCAAAGCTCACCAGAGGACGAAGCCCATTCCCCACCAGGACTGTGTGGTCAGGCTGATGTGTGAGATTCATGAGCAGAAGGGCCCCATCCCTATCCCAAGGCTGCAGACCCTTGCAAGAACAGGTGTGTGATGGGTTCATTTCTAACCCTATGCCTTAAAAATCACTAATTCCTTCAGCAGCAATTTAAGCTGAATATCTGTTATAGTGTTTAGTAAAACATTTAGCGGGGACTTTTATAAGAAATGTGTTTTTCTCATGAATGGGCATATGAAAGGATGAATGAACCAGCTGGTGCTGTACGTGAATGCAAGGATTTTCCCCACAGCTGTGCCACACTCAACTGGCAGCGATGGGCAGTACCAGTGCTGTTTCACAGAGAGGAAGGAGAAGGAAGGAGGGAGGGAGGAGGAGAGGGGAGAAGGGAGGCAGTGTGAGGAACCCAAAGGCATCTTTAGCATACACATCCATTTCATCCTGAGGCTCTAGCTCTCCAGTAGGACCCAGCATCTGGAGTCAGCACATTCTGGAATCCTCTGTGTGCTCCAAAGCACCCATCAATTCCCTATGTTTACAGCACAGTTAGCAAGAATTGCTTTAAATAGAATTATACAAATACTCAAAGACTCGTCAGTCAAGTTGTCACTTGAAATCTGCTGAGATGGTGCCATTTGCATCAGGAACTGCTTCCTGGATGCTGAGGAAGAGTAAGGGGCTGGGTGCGGTGGTTGTTAACCACCATGTGGGAGCTAGGAATCAAACCAGGGTCCTCTGTAAGAGCAGTCAGTGTTCACAGCTGCTGAGCCATGTCTCCAGCCCCTGTCCTGCTCGTCCTTATGTAGGATCCACAGTGTTCTCGGCCGCATGCTATAAGTGTGCACTGCAGGGCTGGGGCAAGCACAGCCACTGTGTTTGAACAGCTCACACAGTGGCGCAGGCATGAGAGGAACGTCCTCCTCACAGTCTCTTGTTTGGTCACAATGTCCCCCAGAACTACAGGTCCACAGTGAGGAGCCTGGGCACAGGGGACCCGGCTGTCTACATTCACAGCAGCGCCCTGTCAATCACCGGCCAAGTAGCCCAGTTCCCCAACCAGGCTTCACGCTCTACCATCCACTGGAAGCCCAGCTTGATGAACTTTCAACACTGCCCCAGCTGGGTTTCTGGGTCCCTGCGTTTCTGAGGCATCTAGCCACCAGGGGTCATGGGAGGAAAATCAAAACTAAAATTGAAAGGAAGGGAAAGAAAGGGAGAAAAGAGAGCAAGGAAGGAGTCCCCGTGCTCCACCCGACAGGACAAACCAGTCCATGGATGTGATGTGCTCCCAGATCTGCAGCCGTGGCTTCGGCTCCTGCTGCAGGTCTCCCTAGCAGGACCACGCCTTTCAGCGGGAGGGGACCTCGGCTCTGCTGTGGCCAGTCTCAGGGCACCACACTCTCCTACGGGAGCCCTCTGGCCCTGCCATGCCTGACTAGCCGCCCTTTCGCTTTGTTTATGGACTTCCGGCCAGGTCCCTGATAACACACCTGATGTAAGGTGCACACACAGTCACACAACCCCACCCAGAGCAACACAGAAAACAAGGAACCGGGGGGGCCTACCGGAGGTCCCGGCTTCCCTGGCAGGCCGCCTTCCCCAGGGTCACCCGGTTCTCCCTGTAGGAAGATAAAGCAGAGTTATCACGAAGACCCCATCTGGGCTAAACACACCACCACTGGGTCCTCATAGCTCGGGAAGAGGCCCACCTGTGCATGCGTGGCTCTTAACCCTGATTCTTCGTGGTGCTACCATCTCCTCATTCTATATTCCACAGCCCTGTTACTCAAAACAGGACACTGAGCAGAAATGGCACTATACTCCAAAGTAGCTGGTGATCCGTGATCTTCAGGAAGATGAGACGAGAACAGGCACACAATTGGCTTACAGGGTACATCCCAAAGACTAAATCCGCCTGCTAGAGAGACAGAGCGCCACTGCTAGCAGTCAGCCTATGAGATCAGCCTTGGTGTCTGTCATCAGACAAATGAACAAGAGAAAGTGTGCCCCCCCACACACACACATACACACACACGTACACATACATACACACACATACACACACGTACACACACATATACACACACGTCCGCACACATACACATGTCCATACACATGTCCACACACACATACACACACGTCTACACACACATCTACACACACGTCCACAATGACTTTTATTCAGCCAGAAAGAAGAATGGAATTATATATGCTATTTTCTAGAAAATCAATGTAACTATAGATCACGTTAAGTGAAACAAGTCAGATTCGGAAAGACAAATGTCATGTAGTTTTTTTTGTGGTTCCTAGATTTTATACAGATTCTTACGATCTAGTATGCAAACATGAAAGAAGACAGACTGTGCGAAGGGATGAAGGGAAGGGAGGACAGAGTCAAAGACTATGATAAACTTCAACAATCCTGTCCTGATGAAACCCATCACTATGTACAAAGAACGTCTGAAATAAAATCATTGTAAAGAACTTCGGATCCACACTTACGTGACATTTTGTGATGGAAACCCTGAGTCTGCACTTATTGGAAAGAACAATGAAATTTCCCCATAATTTGAAAAGTTGCTTTCCGCAGTTGCATTTCAAGAGCTATGGCCTGGCACGCTAGGCAGGCACAAGTGACAGTCAAAGAATAAAGTTTATTCTTGTATTCACTTGGTGTGTTTAAACTGTGAATTTACCTTCCCAGTTCCTGGTATCTAACCTCTGACCCCTCCCTTCATAATCTGGCTCTAATGAGTTCAGTGCAGTATTTTTAAAGTCTCCCATGTTGGTTTGGGTGGCTGAAAGCTTATCTCCAGTAAAAATAAGATAAATACTTAGAACAAGTAGATTTTAAAGCCCAACGCCTTCAAAGCCTTCCTCGGGGGTACAGAAGAAGCAAACAGCACGCCTACGAAGCCTTGCGAAGCCAAACGTTTCCACGAGGTTCTGGTCCAAAGCCCTGTGGTCAACTCATTTTTAGATCTCAACCATCAGGAAACCACTTTTCTCCTATGCTCTTGTTTCCCAAGCTCCTTCCACCCTGTGAGCACTGACCTTGGAGCCGGGCAGGCCTGGTGGTCCATTCAGTCCATCCCTTCCAGGGGGCCCCTGGATAAAGAGAGGAAAGGAAGAAAATGAGAACAGAGGCACTGAAGCCAGAAGCACTACTCCAAGTCAGCCTGGGCGCAGGCCACCACCGACAAGCCGTGTCCTCGCCCCAGAGTGGACCCCTGCTCGCTAGGCTTTCCTTCCTGCCAGGACGAGATCATTAAGCCCCCATGTCGCCACCCTGCTTCCTTTCCTAGAAAAGCAGGGGGAAGAGGAAGGAGCAGGGACGTCTGCCGAGCCTTCCGGCCATGGCTCCTTCCTAAGCTCGCCTTCCAAGCGGTCCCGAGGACAGCGCCATGCACATCACCCCTGCACGCCTCTGCACAATCTTCTGCCATCACGCTTCTTTTCGTCCTGCCAAGATCTTTCCTTCCTCTTGTCCTTCAAAGCCAATCCCCAGCATCTCCTCCCGGCATCCTTGTCTTGTATTTACAAGGCGCTCCCTCTGTATCTTCTGATTCAACGTGCTTCCTTCACCCCATCCTACGGATGCTAATACCCCCGAGCTGTGTGCCATGAGGGCCCAGCTCTCCAGGCGGAATGGCCTCACTGAGGTCACAGAGCAGGGATGGGGATGGAGACAAGGACACGGTCCCTTGGCAGACTATCTCAGAGGCTAGTTCTTGGTAGCTATTAGTGCCATTCAAAAGGCAAGGTTTTCTGCTTATTGCTTGCTTCTGTACTTTGACACGTGACAGCCCTGGCTGCCCTGAGGCTCTCTGTGTAGTTCAGCCAACCCTTGAACTCACAGCAATTCTCCTGTCTCAAGGGTCCTCTTATAAGTATGTGCCAGAGTATGTATCTTAAACATTCTTATTTAAGGACTGGAGAGATGTATCAGCTGTTAACAGCACTGGCTGCTCTTGTAGAGGACCCTGGTTCGGTTCCCAGCACCCACACGGAAGCTAACAGCCACCCAAAACTCCAGTTCCAGGCAATCTGATGCCCTCTTCTGACCTCCACTGGCACTGCACAATGTGGGTGCACTTGCATGCGTGCAGGCAATATACTCATACACATAAAGTAAAAAATAATAAATTTTAAAGGTTATTGTTTTGTTCTTATGCTCTTGATGCTTGTTCTAAACAGAATTTAATTATTTAAGACTCTGTCCCCAGCCTGGGACAGTGGTGGGAAGTAAGCAGAGAGCTCCCTTGCTCAGGTTTGCAGATTGTTAAGACCACAGGAAGGACAGGGAAGGGGCTTGATCAAGGCTGAGGCCACGTGAATCAAAGGATTCTGTGACTCTGCCCAAGAAGAGCAAAGGCCAAGGCAGAGCCGGGACATGGCCTCATCTTCAACCAACTGTGATATCTTTCAAATTCTTTTGTTCTCAAAACACCTCCACTCCTCTGCTTAGATGTACTATTTTGTTTTGTTTTGTCTGAGACAGAGTCAGTATGTAGCCCAGGCTGATTTAGAACATGTGGCAATCCTCCTGCTCATATGAATTAAGACAATGCCTGTTGGCAACTATGCAGTTTACCTGATGATTTTCCAGGTTCACCTGAGCATGTATCATACCACTGGCTTGATGCCCAATGCCCTCCAGGACAGTACCCCAGAGTACAGAGTTAATACCCTGGACCAGGGCAGCTTTGGTTTCTGGGGTGGCAGCAATCGCTTTTCCTATGTCCATGATAATCTATGTTCACTAAGGGCTGTGTGGGCCCCAGAGAAGGCAAACTGCTGTGTGCTGCACCCTCTGCAGTGTCCACGGATCCCATCTTGCCTTGGCCTCCCCACCTGGCACCCTAATGAGGCAGAACTCGTCACAAACACATCCCCCCAGGTGGAGCAGGACCCTCCAGGGCAGGCCATCAGGGCTTCCCAGCATATGGCCTCAGAGTGACAGACTGCTCTTGGGACACTCCTCCAACAGTGTGCCCCCGAGTCATGCACCAAAAGGCCAATGTAGTCTGTCTACCTTTACCACACAGCTTTCCTGAGGCACTGAAGCTTGCAGAGCTCCGCTCAGGGCTTAGAAGAATCCAGAAGGCATTTGAGATGACAGGGAATTCTCAGCACACAGGCGGGAAACGGTCAGGACAACACAGATAAAGAAGGGAGAGTGTCAGGGGGCTCTACTCCCGGGACTCCCTGGAGTCAGAGGACAAGTGGTCACACTGTGATGGAAGGGACTCTAGGATGTGTCTTGGGGAAGAGGAACGGGGTGGTGACCTGGGAAAGTGACCAGGGCAGACAGACAGGAGGCCATCTGAGGAGGCAAGAGGAGGGAGGCTCCACAAAGGGAGGAGAACCTGCCTGCACCGGCCTGCACCTGCCTGCAGCCTGCTGTAAAGAAAGGGGCTACACAGGGTCATCTCTGGGACAGTGCCTTGAAGTTAGGGACCTGTGCCTGGCTGTTCTTGACAGGGGTGAGGACAGGAAGGGGACGAAACAAAGATAAGCTGAGACAACTTACCACATGTCCAGAAGGCCCCGGTTTTCCTGGAAAGCCAAGCTCTCCAGGTAAACCCTGAAAAGAGAAAGTCAAAACTGCTAGTCAGCCCACCCAGAGATCAGAGCCTTCTCCCAGCACTAACTCTGGCATAGGCTCAGGCCGCTGGCTCTGAAGATACCCTCAGTGCCAGCCACTGTGAAACAGAGAATTGCCCAGACCCACAGCTGGTGAATTCCCAGTCTGCCTGCTCTGTGGGAAGAGCCACTGTCCTGACCTCCACTGCCAACCAGTAAATAGAGGACTCACCTCCCTGCCTACCACTGGGTCAACCCTGCCCAGCACCTGTTGGGAGGCAACATCCCAGCTGGTCCCTAACTGACAGGAGGGGGTACAAATGCTAGCAAACACTGGCTTTGGTATGCTGTTTTGCCTTGAAGCTAGACCACAACTACTGTGGATGCTTGAGTGGACTGCCCAGCATGATCCATGTCCTATGCCATGTCTCAAAAAGGTGCCAAACTGTTTTGTTGTCTCACAAAATACTTATAACCACTGGAGCCCAAGAGCCTGACAGAGCAGAGGCTTATGGGTATCTGTCTCAGCAGTCCTTCTGTCTGGCTGTGCCTTTACACTTGTCTTGAGCAGAGAACATTCTCCTGTTGGCCATGAAACTCAGCTCCTTTGTGAGAGAAAATCAAAGCCAGACTTACCGGGGGACCTCCAGGTCCAGGGGGCCCTGGGACACCAGGTGGTCCAGGTGGACCCTGTAAAGAGAGTGGGAGAGAGAATTTTAAAAGTGCACAGAGAAGCCACCTGGTACACGCTGGCATTTGAGAGAAACCGGGTATAAAGCACGGCGGTGTGGTGGGAACCAAGATTCATCTGCCCCATCTCATTTTAAATAGAAAAGAACAGAAATACCAAAGAAAAGGATCTACAGCAGAACTTTGAAAACGCAATGTGTCATATTTGTGTGGTGGGGATTTAACACCTATTTGGTCAACTAATCTACGGTATGCATAAATGATGTGAACATTTAAGGAGAGTACTTACGTGTGCGCATGCAGAGAGCCATTATTCATTACAAGGTTCTCCTAGAACATTCCCAGTTATCAGTCTTTGTCCAGCATTGATACCAGCATCACATAGGTGAGAACTATGGATCTCAAGCCACAGAACCCTGCTTTTCTAGGTTCAGGGAGACCCCTCTCCTACCCTGAACCATGGGGACAGCCTGGCTAGCCCCGGGCCGGGTCTAGAGCAATATTCTATTTCAGTCATCCACTGCCCATTGCCCATTGCCCACTGCCCATGCTGGTACTTCCGGCCCCTACAGTAGCTGGGAAGAGTGCCAGGGATTGTTAGTGAGCAGAGTCAGAGCTTCTGTGTCCATGAACATGAGTATGGTGAGCAACACCTGGGCAAACAGGCACTGTCAACACTGAGCAGGGGTGACCTGTGTACTAGAGGGAAGGAAGCAAGGGGCTCAGAGGAAACTTGTGAGACTCATGGAGGGCAGATGACACTACCAACAGGCCAGGCACATAAGAGAAGGCAGAACCCAGAAGCATAAAGGGCAGTGGAATTCAAGGCACTGTGCTCTGAACAACATCCAAAAACTCCAGACGGCGGAAACAGTGTGTACACGGCAAGGCTTGAGGTGTCAGTGTGAAGAGCTGATGTTCCATTGGAAAGGTCTTGGGAGTAACTAAAGAGTCTAAACATGTCAGTCATGTATGTGAGGTAAGCAGCTGCATCCAAAGGCCACAAAGAAAGAGACAGGTGTGAGGTCACCAGCCAGGGGCTGGTGACAGCCACACAACAATGGGGCCCTTGGAGAATCTTGGCGTGTCTGAGCACATGGAGAACCCGGGGCTCCTGTTTGCTGATGAAACCTCCCTGTGGTTTCTACCTGGCATTCTGAATTCTCCCAGAAGCATTCACAACCTCCTTCCTACCCTGCACAACTTCTAGGGCTGTGCTTGTCGCTCTCGCTCTCCTGAGATGGCCTCCAGGTCCCCAGGCACAGTTAAGTTTTTTGTCTTCCATAGTCAAGGCCTCGGTGACTGTTTACCTAATCTTCACACCCTCAAGGATCACACATTCTTGTTCCCTCTGAGTCTCATGGAGAGACTCCCGCAGGCCAGGACAGAGAAGATACTCAGAAAATGCCAGAAGTCACCTAAAAGGAACTCTGCTGGTGCATTTTTGCATTTGGAGAACGATAGGACACAGCCACCAGAGGGCGACAAACACCAAGGAATGGGAGCGTTGTCTTAATCGCGAACTGTTCCCTTTCCTCCCACAGGGTGGCGCCTGTGAGTCAAGTCATCAAAAACAAAGGAGCAACTTTTCATTTGCCAATCAGGGCTCTGGGTGGCACCCGCATTTAGATCTCTCCACAGTTCACTCAGACCTGGCGATTCTAGATGAAAACATCACACAGCACCAGAGATGTCTGCTCTGAGCCAGAGCACCTGAGGAACCGTAGAGCTGGGCACCGGGGGCTAGGGACCCATCGAGGACAAAGGCCCGTGAAAAGGCACTGAGGGTGGCTGCAAGCTATGCCCCATTATCCGCACACTGCACCCACCTGCTGCTGTACCTCGGCTCTTCTCGTCTCTCTGCAAAGCATCTGCCAGGCCACACACTGTCCCGCCAGTCTCACAGCACCCTGCCTCTACCCCAGCTTAAATGAGGCCTTTCCTAGACAGACACACAGCACTCTGCTGGCAACGTGTGTTTCCTCTCCTTCCTTCCTCTCATCCGTGGAATGTTTTGTGCCTTTCAGAAAGTGAACCTCTTGGCCATATTTCTCTTTCTCTCCCCACCCCCCTCATCTTTTTGAGACAGGGTCTCCCTGTAGCCCCGGCTGGCCTAAAACTTGCTATGTAGACCAAGCTGGCCTTGATCTCACAGAGAATTGCCAGCCTCTGTCTCCCAAGTGTTGGGACTAAAGATGAGCGCCCCCGAATCCAGCTATGGCCATCTCGGTATTCCGACCTGTCCCCTCCTTCCCAAAGATATCCTTACCCTGCTGCTGTTTGTGGTCCTGTCTCCACTCAGCTAGAGTTGATCTTCAGTGAGCATGGACTATAAATAACCTTCACTGTCGACAGTGAGAAGAACATGCCCAGAGAGGTCAAGCACCCAGCTAGAGATCACACAGCCATCTTCTCCAGGTTCCTGAATGTTCCCAGGGGGCCATACCTGGATTGGTAGTCATACACACAGGAACGGGGGTCTCCTGCTCAGACTCTAAGGCAACAGATTTGGATGGTGTGCCTATGGTCAGGGGCTGGCAAAGGCCAGGTAGCTCTGATGTTCTCAGTATGGAACCATTCAAGTCATCAGCTCCATCCACAGCCATCCCCACCACAGCCCCATCCCTCTAGCTGTACTCGGAATACTGCATGGTGCAGGGCCACAGTCCAGTAGGGCAAAGGAGAGCCCAGAAGACCCACCGGAGCAGAGTGCTCCAGCTGCATTTGCACTTCCCGGGTTTTAAGGACCTGCCCCATCTCATTTTAGCCCCCACACTGATTAAGGGAGGGGGCAGAGGGGGAAGAGAAACTTGGAATAAAATCGGCTGGAGTCCATGGAGCTGGCTACCATTGGGATAGCACACCCTAAACCACTTCACCGGGCCAAACCCTGCACCCCAGCCTTGCCCTGACACAGGCCTCCTCAGGACACTGCTAACCCCCCTCTTGTAGCCCCATTCTGCTACCGAAGGAGAATCCACTCTTCAGGTATAAGATCACTTATTCTAAAGCCACAGAACCTGGATTGTGCTACACAGAGTCAGGGCTTAGTGAGGGTCCGATGGCTGGATGCCTTAAGCACAGGGCCAGGAGGTAGGTCCTCAGTAGTTAAACCTGAAGTTATCATGCAGAGGAAGAGAGAGAGGCCGGAAGCAGCTGGAAACAGCTGTCAGAACGTCTGGAGACTGCTCCCAGGAGACACCGTCCAGCCTCCAGCCTCCATTCCAGTTACACAGAGCATCTTGCAAGTCCAGGTGGCAAGGGGCAGGCATGCAAAGCAGCAGTCAGCCCGCCCCCAGGGACCTGCTCTGATGGCCTGAGCTGTCTTCTGAAGGCAGTGATGTCCACGGGGGACAGGAGATGTACATGAACAGCTGCTTTGCCTCTGGAGGTTCTATCCAGCCTCTTCCCACTGTGGGACACCAAGCGAAGTGTGGACTCAGCCCTCACAATACCTTACTTTGTTTCTGATTAAGTCTCTGGGTAGCCCTGAGAAGGAACAGTGCCCCAGGGCCAGTGTCCTGGAAGACGCACATGCCCTTGAGTCTCCAGGCAGGAGAGAGTCACCCCCTCACCAGAAGGGAAAACGGTGTTTCAAAGTTCTGCAGTGCCTGGCATTCCAAGAGGTCTTTCCTCTGGTGCCCTGTGATCCCTGGTTAGACTGTCTCCCTGCCTTTGTGCACACCCCTGCTCCTGTGCCAAACTGCCATGAGTCTAATCCTCAGTGAGGCAAATGGAAGCACTACGTGCTACATGCGGCCCTCAGATCACTCGAAGTGAAGTGCCTTGGCTTCACTAAGCTACTTCTGATCTCTACAGGAAGAGGCCCTGCACCCCTCGCACATATCTGGGAAGCCAACACAGCAGTGGCTGCAGGGAAATGGGCAGAAATCCCAGTAGCTGTGGCACCCATGGTGTGCTTTATTACCGTTTTGTTCTCTACCGCGCCATCTCAGTGCAGCATCTGAGGAGAGTTTCCATTAGGTATTTCTAGAATCAAATAGAGCCTGGGAGGAGACACCTGACTCCAGGGAAGATGGGGCGCTTGTCAAAGGCGGTGGGGATTAGAGACGGTGCCTCTCTGAACAGGCTGGCAGGGTTCACAGAGAGCAGACCGGGACAGGCCCCCCGACTCTGTTGTCAGAGAAAATCCCAAGTTGCCCAGGCCTGTCTCTGCTGTGAAGATGGAGGTTGCGAGGAGGCTGAGGAACCAGATCCTTGGCTGAAAACTCAGTCCCAGCTGGGGGTGGGCGATGGGGATGAGCACCAAACAAGAAACCACTGGGCAAGTCTGCCTGCTGCATGCAGACCAGACATGTGGACACAACCAAACGCATTTAGATCCAGAACATTCTCCATCCCTGCCAGGGTGACATTTGGGAGGAATGTGGATATTTCCTTGGAAGAACCAAGTTTTCTTATGTTTGGTCAGTAGTTGTCCTGCGCCCAACCATCAGCACAGAGGGGCTGACACCTTTCTCTGTCCCCCTTGCCTTTACCTCTTAATAACGGACCTCTCATAGAGAAGGAATCTTCTCTGTTTTCCCTCCAAAAATTCTGTGTGCATCACACTCACAACACATTAACCACACCACAGGCCACCAGGCAGCAGGGAAGCCCACATGGGTCTACAGCCTCAACCCCAGTGTGCCAGGTAGATCGGGGGGAGGTGGGGGCGGAGAGCTCCGGAGCTAGACAACCCATCCACCATCCATAGCAGCAGGATGTGGCAAAGACACCTGGGCTCAGCTAGACTCTGCCACAAGTCCAGCACTGGTTGCGTCCTGCTGGATATTGAGGAGATCCAGACCTCCAGCCCCACCTCTCCTGTTACAACAGGAACAAGCAAAAAGTCCTGCAAACTGAATTCACGCAAAGACTTTTGTAAAAGCTATGCACACCCAATGCAGCACATCTGTGGATCAAATAAGGTCTATAAGGCTTGTCATCTATTGAAGGCTTTTTTTGTAAGGCTTTTCCAATCCCTGAAATGAAAACATTCTCAACAGATGTATAGGAGGCAGATGTTTGCCTCAAGGACGACAGCCCAAATGTGCTGAGCTCAGGATGAATGTCATACTTCCCTAGATCTGCAATCCAGACCCAGGATCCAGCACTGCCAGTATTTTTGTTTCTTTGTTTTTGAGACAGGATCTTATGTAAGTCAGTTTGTTCTCAAACTTACTCTGAAGATGAGGATGATCTTGAATCTCCCAGGTGCTGGAATGATTGGTGTGCACCACCACACCAGGTTTTATATAGTCCTGGGGACTGAACCTAGGGCTTCCTGCGTGCTAGGCAAGCACTCTGCCCACTGACGCCCAGCCCCAGACCTAGCACCATATTTCTTCCCTTCTATGCTTAGCTTTGTATAGAGTTCTACAAGTCACAAGGACTACTTTCCTTCTGCTTTGATGGAAAAGAGTAGGGTTAGGTCCTAGGACTGAGGAGTCTGTGTTGGTCTGAAGGAGAACGTCCCCCATAGGCTCCAAGTATTTGGACATTTTGTCCTCAGTTGGTGGCACTGTTTTGTGAGGTCTTAGGTGTGGTCATGCTGGAGGAAGCATGTCACTGAGGACGGAATTAGAGAGTTTTTAAGATGTGTTAGATCTCCAGTTGCTCTGCTTCCTGTGCCTGCTTGATGATGTGAGCACTTAGCTTTCACACCTCTGCCACCACGCCTCCGCGCCATGACGGACTCTTGCCCCTTTGGAACCGCAAACCGAATAAACTCTTCCTTTTATAAGTTCCCTTGGTCAGTGCTTCTACCACAGCAGCAGCAAAGTAACTAAGATAGAGATTGGTACCAGAGAGTGAGCTGTTGGCTGTGAAGAACCTGACTATGTGGGTTCGGGGAGATATGTAGATGACTTTGGAAGTCTGAGCTAGAAAAGCAGTTGATTGCCGCAAGCAGAGCTTAAGGGGCTATTCTGGAGGGAAATAAGGACTTAAGCAGCAATTGGGATATTTTGGCAAAGAGTCTGATGGCTGTTTGCCATAGCCTAAGAGCTTGCCTAAGGCTAAGCTGGAAAGCAAGGGACTAATTTCTTTGGCAGAGGATATTTTAAGAAAGTCTAGTGTAGAAATGGCAGTGTGGCTATTAATGGTGACTATTACACAGGTCTACAGTGAAAAAGAACAAATGGGACAGAAAGAAATGCAGATGTACAGTTCATATTGAAAACGAGCACTTGAAGATTAATGTTGGAGCCAAGGCCTGTGCTGAAGGGGAGGATCCCTTTGATAAGGAGATTAAAGTGATTAAGGAGAGACCTAGAGATTTGCACTTAATCAATGGAGGGAGTGCCTCCAGGACAAGACCACACTCAGCTAAGCCTCCAACTTTTAGGAAAAGCTTTAAAAATGGATGAAGCAGGATGGGGTCCATCCCAAACCTGCAGCCAGACTTGGCAGTGTCCTTCACCTGGTGCTGGCTTTAGAGGCCTGGAAGACACTCTTGTGTCTTCAATCTTGTGAAGGGTGTCAGTTCTTCCTCTGAGGTTTCAGAGAGCTGCTGAGGCCAGGTAGGAGGGGTGTCCCTGCGTAAAGAAGATCCTGACAGGCCAAGAAGCCTGAGATCATCGCATAAAGCTGTGAATGTGAAGCCTGGTTCACAGTGGAGACCCCAAGAAGACGTTTATGATGCCAGAACTGTGAGACATCTGCCAAGAAGAACTGCATATAGGGAGTGGCACCAGCCCAAGAGGGGGATGCATGTTGCACACAGTAAAGCTGGAGAGGCTGAATCATCTAAGCCGTTTGGAAATAAAGTCCCAGAAGTCAGACACGGAGCTACTGGATTTGGTGTTTGCCCTGCTGGTTTTCAGTCTTGTTTCACTCCAGTATTTCCTCACAAAGCCTCTATTCCTCCATTTTGGAAGAGGAATGTGTATTTGGTTCCATTGTATGTTGGGAGGATGTAATTTGTCTTTTGATTTTACAGAGGCTTACAGTTAAGGATGCGGGTGGGAGACGATGGAGGAGAGAATATGGGTGGGAACTGGCTACAGAGCCCTGGGACCTGGTGACTTACTGGATTAGG
Source organism: Eospalax fontanierii (assembly GCA_035773235.1). Classification (NCBI taxonomy): domain Eukaryota; kingdom Metazoa; phylum Chordata; class Mammalia; order Rodentia; family Spalacidae; genus Eospalax; species Eospalax fontanierii. Next base: position 77,277,094 of record CM069532.1, read on the forward strand.
ACAGGGATTTATGGGGTTACTAGCAGGAAGAAGGGCTTTGATGGAGACAGGAGCTATTACAGGACGGAGCAGGTCTGTGCTTGATGTAGTGAATGGTAGGTTCAGTTTTGATGTGAGTTGAAGAGTCATTAGAGGAAGAGAGAAAGGAGAGAGAGAGGAGAGAGAGGCAGAGAAAGAGGCGAGAATGTGAGGGCTTCGTGAGAGAAGAAAGCCATGGAGAAAGCGGGAGTGGGCAGTGTTGCTCCTCATCCACTGTTGTTGGTAGGACATGTGTGCTGTCTACCTACGGGAACACTCTATGATCGAGGTAAAGAATAATCCCAAACTGCACCAACTTAAATCAGTACCTTCACTGCACAACCCCTTCTCCTAAAAGTCAAGTGGAACCATCTCCGAACCAGGATCACCATGTATGTATGATACCTGATGGTTGTCCTATAAACCTACAAGACGGATCACAAGATCTTGTCTTCTTTTCTTTCTACAGGCACCTAACTGGTGTGTAGGTTTTCTAGGGATAAGAAACTTCCATCTCTCCCCCACTTCCCTACCAAAAGAAATGCCTAAAAGACCAAGGATGTTCCACCTACCCTTCCCTTTTCACGGACGAAAATATTAGCATCTTAGGAAAGGGATGGGACTCGTGGAAGACATAGACTGAGAGGCAGCAGCTTCCCAAGATTCTGCAGGCAAGTGATTCATCTTACCTGGGCAAAGACATGGGTAGGCTATAGTGATGTGAAAACTAAGGCTTAGAGTCAAGGCTATAGCTCTGTGGTTCAGTGTCTGATTGGTACAAGCAAGGCCATGAGTTGATTCTCCAGCATGGCAAACAACCCAAAATGTCTAGGGCTTTAGTTTAGTATGACCCAGTGAAATTCCAGCTCCCGTCATGATACTTCAGTGGACCTTACTTTCAAACCTTCATCTCCCCAAATGCAGCACAATGGTTATAGAGAATTAGCTGTGACTCAAGAGGTTGTTTGTGAACTACCCCGGAACTTGGGGGAACTTCACAAGTGTTATTTTCTCATTCCTCTCTTTTAAACATTAATAAAGGCTCACAGATAATTAATCATACCCTTAATGAGAGTGACAAATTAGCCTACAGATCTAAATGTTAACAAAATATTCACCTGTTTTTATCACTACTAATTAAAACAACTAAGTAATGGCTCTACATAATAATCAGTCTGATTATTATTAATGAAGCAGCATTTGATCCCTATGCAGTGACTAAATAGCTATCTAATGTGATTAGTAGTTACATAAATAGCCAATTAATCTAATTATCATTAATAAAGAAATAGCAAATAATTACTTCAATCACTGTAATTCTAACTGGAGTACATTTATGAAGTTGGAGACACATGAAAATTGCCTGCATAAAATAGCACAGAAACCAAATTAATTTCCTATGAAGCTGAGACACTGACTTCCTGGGGAAAGGTGTTCATGATTCATCTTCCCCTAATATGTGGAGTCTTGAGGGGTAAATGTAATCTCTGCCCCATTGGGGAACTTCTGCACAGACCTATAGGAACGAGAGCCCACCCAGCTCTTGCACTGGCCCTATCCCCTGGCTGCATTCGCACCATCAAAGGGTCTTCACAGTGCGAAGGGCACCAAGCAGCATCAGCTATGCATAAGCTGGCAGGCAGACCCGCTTTTTCCTTAGGAGAGCAGTCCCCTCATCGGACAGTGTGGATGGGCATACTTAATTCTCATGGCCTACTCGTTTTTGAAAAACTCTGTGGAGCTAAACAGCTCAGTGTGCAGTGTTACAAGTGATCTCAGAGGAGGGAAAATACTCTAAGTAAGTGACTCTTCACAGGCGATACATTCCTTTCTCTATGAATTCACAGCATATTTCTCGAGACAGAGTCTCACTCTGTACACCTGCTTGGACTGAAACCTATCTGCCTGCCTCTGCCTCCGGAGAGCTGCGATTAAAGACGCTCACCGCCGTCCCGCTCACCACCGTCCCACTCACCGCCGTCCCACTCACCGCCGTCCCACTCACCGCCGTCCCACTCACCGCCATCCCAGGCCCTCAGAAATAATGTCACCAGCGTGCCACTGAACTTTGGGTAAATATCCCACTTTTTTCAACATTCAAAACATTTCATTTTGCCATTTCCTAAAAGTATGTGTGAGATTACAGACTACTAATTAAAGAGTGGAGCCCACTGTCACAGCAGTTACAAGGTAAGCTTCCGCAGTGCGACCACGCAGCCCCACATACAGCAGGTGGATGTTTATGCTCCTACCCAGATTTTAGTTGAATGAAAACAGATTGTCCAATTGGAAAGCAGAATTCAACCATTAGTTGAAATTTTTAGGTTAATACTTAAAAAGCTTCATGCCTGTTCACAGCTTGGGAATAATACCGGCTTCATTTTTATGCTTAGCTGATTGCTAGACAGAGCCGACTAGGTCCTGGGAGCAAACCAACCAAGGTCTTGGCCCCTTGCCTTTCACCAGGTTCCTACCACTAAAGCATGACAGAATCCGCTGTATCAAATCACTCCAAGATCCAACCCCAGGAAGCGAAAGGACATCCCACCAGCCAGAGAAAGCCAAGACGTTTCCCCCGTCCAATCTTCACCTGCTGGGCACTCTTCTGTGCTTGGCCTGTTCTTCCTGAGAACCACAATGAAGTTTCTTACCCATGTCTCCCCTCACACCATCTGCCCAGAGCCCAGAGCTCACCCACACAGTGTGTGTGCTCATCACACTCCCCACAGAAGGCACAGGGAGAAACTACATCCCGGGTACTGCCGCTCCTCACCTGGCAGTCCTGCCTGCCTGGATACAGACAGAATCCAGGATACAGGAAGACAGCTGCTCTGCCTCCACCTCTTCCTGTGCCCCTAGCATGGGTTTCTTAGATGATAGATTCTGGCTACTTAGGCTTTATAACTCCAGAGTGCAGTTTGGTATAGGGCAGATGTTTAGTAAATACGGGTTGGATGAAGAATTACTCAAAATGGGGAAAAAATGAGCACATGAATGTTAAGCAGGAGACAGCAGTGTCCAGGCCTGGAATAGCAGAACACACATGTATCAGGAAGAGGTAGAGGCAGAACAGCAGAGAGCCAGACGGACTTTGCCTCTTACTGTACACACGGTTGGCTTTGTGTCCAACAGCAGTGAGCCAATCATTTGGCAGACAGTGCATACTGCAAACTCCATATGCCCTAGAGACTCAGTCTAGGGAACCAGGCAGTACCTACTAAAACTTTCATGCCCTCTGGCCTACTGACCAGACCCAGTTCATTCACTGGGCAGCACCTGGTTCCAAAAACCAGAGCTCCTGAGCTAATCAATATGCAGTATGCCTGACAGCTCTGCCAGGGGAAAGACTGGTGACATGTCTACAGCACCTGGCATTCAGTAGAGATATGCTGAATGAAAATGGCCTCAAAAGCCACACAGAAAAAAATGAGCTCTACATTTCCAGGCAGCAACCAGAGATACAGTCAAAACACTCTGCAGCTTAAAATTTAATAAAGCAGCATCAATACTGAAGGTTCCTTTGCTTCATCTTTTTTAGAAACGGGCTGGCCTTGAACTCATGGTCTCAGGAGATTCTGCTTCTAGGGTAGTCCCAGGTGCACAGCAGTGGAGGGGCTACAGGTGATACCCCATCCAGCCCACCTCACCACAGCATATTATCTCATCCCATCACATCGTGTTATCTTACTGGGTTTTTGAATTGGGGTCTTACTCTGAAGCCTGGGCAGCCTGAACTCATCACGATGCCCGGCTCTTACACTGGGGGGATAGAAGGACAGATGACCAGTTTTTATCTGTGGCTGGTGGCACGTTCATTTCTATAATTTTGTTTTTTAAATTTTTATTGGCGTGCATTCGTCTTACCAAGCAATGCTTTTCATGGAGCTAATTTTTCTCACCTGTATCCTGTGCTTTGAGCAGATTCATCCTTGTTACCATTCCTGTCCTCTTCCATCTCCTGCTAGCTCCTCTCCTCTTTGCAATGACTCCCTTTCTGTTTCCATTTTATATGCATGCATGTGTGTGTGTGGATGCATGTGTATGTGTGTGTGTGAACAGATTCCACGTAGGAGAGAAAACCCTTTGCTATGTTGTGTCTAGCTTACTTTTCAGGAAACCGAACAGGACAGGTGGCCATTCTGTCAATGCTTTGATGGTCGCTACCGAGATGCTGGCTGAGAACTGCTACCTGGTCTGTGAGTCAGAGAAAGCAGCACTGGATGGAGGGATCTGGAGGCAGTTCTTACCTGCGGACCCAGTGCTCCAGGAGTTCCTGGCGGACCCACGTCACCTTTCTTCCCCTGAGTGTGGAAGAGAAGGCAAAGTTAACAGCAAACCACCATCACTCACAGTCCATGCAATGACACTTCTCAGTGGAAATCCTGAGCACCCAGGCACACCCTAGAGGGGCAGTGTAGGATCATCGAAGGGACTGGTGCTGTGGGGTCTGGGAGGTCAGCTTTGGTTCCCTGCTCTGTAACTGACATCACAGGTAGCATATGGCCCAAATGCCCAAGGTACAGGGAATAAAGACATCTTTTTAAAAAACAAATTGTGATTTAGTTCTACTTTATGTGTATGAGTATTTTACCTGTATCATGTAAGTGTACGCATGTTGTGTAGTGTCCATGGAGGACAGGAGAAGGTATCAGATCAGAACAGAAGTTGTTAATGTTAACCACCATGTGGATTGTGGGAACTGAACCTGGGTCCTCTGCAAAGCAGTCAATGTGCTTAACCACTGGCCCGTCCCTCCAGTCCTGAGTAAGAGCATTTTATTACTCTTGCTCCTCCATGACCCCTGCTTCCCCATCCTTCATCCCCATCTCCTAAGCACACATCAGGCCTTGTCTCTCCTTGGACTGAGCACAGTCTGGCACCAGTAGAGTGAAGCCTTGGGCTCTATGCACACAGGACTCCTGGCTTCCCAGGGAGACAGGCGTGAACCATGTCACTGCAGCACACCCGATAAACACCACCTGAGGGTAGAGTGCAAAGGGTGCTGGAGATGCTGGGCTGGAGTGCAGGGCTTGGGAAGACTCCACAGAAGGGGGGTGCTCAGGCAATGCTGGAGGACAGAGCTTCTGGGGGACAACTGGGTGCAGCAAAAGAGACAAGCGCTCAGAGGCAGATGGAAGCAGGACATCTCCACATACCATGTGTAACTGAGGCACGTGACTGGGGGCAGGCAGAGGCCAGCAGCGAACCCCAAAGGACCTGAGTACTCTGGACCAAGCATAGCCACTCAAGGAGTTAAAAGTGCACAGCCTGGTCTGCTATGGGCAGGCTCTGGAGCAGCAAGGCTTGGGAAAGATGGAGTAGGGCTGGTCAAACATAAACAACACTGGGAAGCTCAGCATACTTCATCCCATCTCATCCCGCCCTCTACTCGTCCCTGGACCAGTGCAGCAGTGCTCAAACAGGCACCTTCCTTCACACCTTCACCTCTAAGAAGGCAGGAATAAAGTGTGTGTGTGTGTGTGTGTGTGTGTGTGTGTGTGTGTGTGTGTGTGTGTGTGTGGTATACCCATCAGTTCCCATCTCCTCTGCCTACTGAACTTAACTCAATGCAAAATTTCAATCTGCCCTGGTCTGCCCTTCATGACCCCATGCCACACTCTTTGAACCACAACCTTGAAGCCCTTCTACCAACTTTCTCTCTGCCTAGAGTGCTGTTTCTCCAGGGACCCATCTGGACTCTGCTCAAACACTCCCCATCTGAATGGCTCTTGGCAGCCTCGTGTGAACAGCATTCCTCTATCCACTGTGCCTTTTCACCTGCTGACCTGCCCTTAGTCTGTGATACCACCGACATCTTTGTGTTTATTTACAGCTTCTCTGCCCATATTGGCACACAAACCATCTGAAATCAAGTGCTGTCTCTGGTTTTGTTTGATGTTCTACCCTGTGGGCCCAGAAAAGTAGCCACCACCTCTTCAAGGAAGGCCCAGCAATAACAAGAAATCATTGGCAAAGTGAGGAAGACGTAACTGAGACACAGACTTCCCGTCTAACTCCGTGAACAATGAGTTAGAACTGGCAGGGGTAAACACAAGCTCCACGTGGATCCGTGGACTTGATCTCTGGATAAGATCAATGAAATTCTCCGTTCTTTTCCCACTCTCTCTCCTCCACAAAAAGACATCTAAGTCTGGTAGACAGGGAAGGACCAGCCACTTAACCTACAGTCTTAGTTTCAATGTAAAAAGTTATCACCTCTGAAATGTCTTCAGAACATACATGCTAAAGAAACTAAGATGTAAGGAAGTCATTTATAATGATGATGTGTCAATAAGAATGCAGTGATAGGAATGAGGAAAATGATGAGGATGCTCACAGTGAAGACGCAACCCTGGGAACAGGGCTCTGCTTCCCTAAGTCCTTGTGGTGGGTACAATGCCTAGAGATGACATGACACGACACAGAGTAGTTGGTGGTGGTGGTTATCATGGTAGGGGTTACGGTGGTGATGGTGGTGATGGTGGTGATGATGTTGGTGATGGTGGTAATGGTGGTGGTGATGGTGAAGATGATGGTGGTGATAATGCTGGTGATGGTGATGATTGTGAAAGTGATGGTGGTGACGGTACTGGTGGTGATGGTGGTGATGGTGGTGGTGGTGATGGTGATGGTGATGGTGATGGTGGTGATGGTGATGGTGCTGGTGGTGGTAATGGTGGTGGTGGTGGTGATGGTGGTGGTGGTGATGGTGGTGATGGTGGTGATGGTGGTGATGGTGATGGTGGTGGTGGTGATGGTGATGGTGGTGATGATGGTGGTGGTGGTGGTGATGGTGGTGATGGTGGTGGTGGTGGTGGTGATGGTGAAGATGATGGTGATAATGCTGGTGATGGTGATGATTGTGAAAGTGATGGTGGTGACGGTACTGGTGGTGATGGTGGTGATGGTGGTGATGGTGGTGGTGGTGGTGATGGTGGTGGTGGTGGTGGTGGTGATGGTGGTGGTGATGGTGATGGTGATGGTGGTGGTGGTGATGGTGGTGGTGATGGTGATGGTGATGGTGGTGGTGGTGATGGTGGCGATGGTGATGGTGGTGGTGATGGTGGTGATGGTGATGGTGAGGTGATGGTGGTGATGGTGGTGGTGGTGATGGTGATGGTGGTGATGGTGGTGGTGGTGATGGTGATAGTGAGGTGATGGTGGTGATGGTGGTGGTGGTGATGGTGGTGGTGGTGGTGATGGTGGTGGTGGTGACGGTGGTGGTGGTGATGGTGGTGGTGGTGATGGTGGTGGTGGTGATGGTGGTGGTGGTGGTGGTGGTGATGGTGATGGTGATGGTGGTGGTGGTGATGGTGGTGATGGTGGTGGTGATGGTGATGGTGATGGTGGTGGTGGTGATGGTGGTGGTGATGGTGATGGTGATGGTGGTGGTGGTGATGGTGGTGATGGTGGTGGTGGTGATGGTGGTGGTGGTAATGGTGGTGGCGATGGTGATGGTGGTGGTGGTGGTGATGGTGATGGTGGTGGTGATGGTGATGGTGGTGGTGGTGGTGATGGTGGTGATGGTGATGGTGGTGGTGGTGATGGTGGTGGTGGTGGTGATGGTGATGGTGGTGATGGTGATGGTGGTGATGGTGGTGGTGGTGGTGGTGGTGATGGTGATGGTGGTGGTGGTGGTGGTGATGGTGATAGTGAGGTGATGGTGGTGGTGGTGGTGGTGGTGATGGTGATGGTGGTGGTGGTGGTGGTGATGGTGATAGTGAGGTGATGGTGGTGATGGTGGTGGTGGTGATGGTGGTGGTGGTGGTGATGGTGGTGGTGATGGTGGTGGTGGTGACGGTGATGATGGTGGTGGTGGTGATGGTGATGGTGGTGGTGGTGATGGTGGTGGTGATGGTGATGGTGATGGTGGTGGTGATGGTGATGGTGGTGATGGTGGTGGTGGTGATGGTGGTGGTGATGGTGGTGATAGTGGTGATGGTGATGGTGGTGATGGTGATGGTGGTGATGGTGGTGGTGGTGATGGTGGTGGTGGTGATGGTGGTGGTGGTGATGGTGATGGTGGTGATGGTGGTGGTGGTGATGGTGGTGGTGGTGATGGTGGTGGTGGTGATGGTGGTGTTGGTGGTGATGGTGGTGGTGGTGGTGATGGTGGTGATGGTGGTGGTGGTGATGGTGGTGGTGGTGATGGTGAAGGTGATGGTGATGGTGGTGGTGGTGATGGTGGTGGTGGTGGTGATGGTGGTGGTGGTGATGGTGGTGATGGTGGTGGTGGTGATGGTGATGGTGAGGTGATGGTGGCAATGGTGATGGTGAAGGTGATGGTGGTGGTGGTGATGGTAGTGGTTGTGGCGGTGTTGGCAGTGTCATTGGTGGTAGTGGTAGTGGCAGTCATGATGGCAGCGGTGGTGATGGTGGTGGTAATAACGCTGGTGGAGGTAGTGGTTTTGGTGGTTTTAGGTGAAGTTAATGTAGCAGTATCTATGTGCTTTTTGCATTCGACACAGTCTGCTGCAATAAAGAGTTATTTAACTCATGATAAGTCTGTTTCCTGCAATTTTTCCCCTCTTTTAAATTGATGTCCAGCACAGTATCTGGGTAAGTCTTTGCAAATTATCACAAGGGAAGATTGTTCAAGCCATTCTGAATGCCAAAATGCTGAGTGGAACTGATATTTCCAGGGTGGCGCATCTGCCCATGGAGAGAGGGGAAGTCTATAAATTCAGAGTAGCAGACCTTTCCTCGCCAGGATGAGTTAGTACAGTCACTGGCGGGCAATAGAAATAAAAGGATTGCTTGTGCAAGCTGGCTAATGTGTGCCGGATGGTCTCTGGCTCAGCTCCTCTTCTCTAGGCCTCCAAATGTCAAACATGATTATTTTCCACTGTTTAGAGCTGAAGCCAGGTGCTCAGAGACACTCTAGAGTGTTCTAACAGGATTCCTGGCTCGAGGCCCTGGAAAGAGTCAAACAGTAGCCTGAGATCCAAACAATGTGCTCCCATCTGGTCTAGCAGGAAAAGGTTTGAACAGTGGAAAGGAGGATGAACGCATCCCAGACTGGGACTGTCAAAATCTGCCCATGTTTTTCCCTGAAATCTGGCAGAAGTCAGAGCTGGTGGGTCAGATGACATTCGCAACCATGAGATCTCTGTGCCAAGGGAAACAAGCAGATATTAAAGGGATATGTGTCTGTCATATGACAAAGAACGTGCCTGGGAAATCAAGAAAGATCCTAGGTGTCTGCAAGGCACACATGGCTGGGAGGCTAGCTTCTAGTTTAGAACTCTCTGTGGAAACACATAGTCCTCAAGCACACATTGTGAAGGGTTTGGAGCTGGGCAGACCTGCTTCTGATCCTGCCTTACAGTCTAGGCTACACTGGGCACTCTGCCTTCTTCCTCTAGCTCTTGGATTCCTCTCAGTAGACTGGGACTATTTCACAGAACCCTATAAGAACTAAATAAGAAACATGAAAGCAAGACCCTACAAAGTTGGGCTGGGGCGATGGTTCGGCGGGTAATGTGCTTGCTGGAGAAGCATGAAGACTTGCCTTTGGGTAAAGACTTTCCCAGGCATAGCAGCAACTGTGCATAACCCCTGTGCTAGGGGGTAAAGAAAGAAAGATGCCTAGAGCTCTTTACTCAGTCAGGAAAACTGAATTGGGGAGTTCCAGGTTCAGTGGAGAGACCCAGTATCAGAAAATAATGCGGAGCAATATAGGAAGAAAACACCTGACATCAACCTCTAACTTACACACACACACACATACACACACAAATACATACACATACACATAAATACACACATGCATACACAGACATATAAGTACACATACACACATACACATGCACAAACACATACATACATACATACATATACATACACACATGCACGTACATACACATACACACACACACACTCAAGGAAACATTACAGAGTTGCATGTCTGCCCTGCCATGACTGTCTTGTCGATTTCTCCCTTCTGGGAGCTCCAAGCCTGCACAGATCCACTTCCCCAGAGTGTGTGCTCTTATGTGCTGATGGTAAGGAACTCCACGTGAGGTCCGGGGAGACCCTGTCTATTGGAAGGGAAGAATCACATCTGATCACAGTTCTTATCCACTGATGGGAGAGAAGAAACCAGATGTTGAAAAATAAAGGAATCATAGATTGCTGAGCTTGAGCAGAGAGCCAGGAAGAACAGAGGCCTAAAGAGCTTGGGTGCAGATTCTTACTGTGAGTTTCGAAGACACCTTCTTCATGATTAGACAGCTTAGACACTCCAAATGTCACATTTAAATTTATTTTTATTTTATGCATATGAGTGCTTACATACACCCATGCATACAATGCCCATGGAGACCAGAAGAGGCATCAGATCCCCTGTAACTAGGGTTGCAGACAGTTGTCACCTACCATGGGGTGCTGGGAACTGCATCCCGGTACCCTGCAAGAGCAGCTGGCACTCTTAACCACTGAGCCATCTCTCCAACCCCTAGTTTAAATGCTTGATATTTTTATCTTATCAAGAGAAGAGGAACAAAAATGTCTCTGTTATTATGTCTAGGCCTCAGCACGACGGAGCTGGGTCACATGTACATCCTCTTCTCTGAAACTGAACCTCTCCTGTCCAATGCTCATGTCTAAGTGACCAGATACCAGTCCTGGGTCTTTCCTTCATGCCCCACACAGTTATGTGTGTGCCCAGAGACCTGAATCCACGTTTGTGTGTACCCTCCTGCACAAGTCACTATACACTGCTGGGTATTTTATAGGTGTCTCTGCACCATGTAAATATTTCACATGTGTATAAACTTGTGTTTTAGAGCATGAGGCAGACTTCTTTATCCTTAAGATACAGCATCAAGACAACGTTCTGATTCAAAAAGCAAGAAAATTCTCATCTCAGATGAACACTAGCAAGGTCCTGACTGCAGAACTCATGTGAGCAGGACGATGGGTGCTTCCAGATGGACAGTAACAATGATGGAGGCTTTTGGGAGAAAAAAGTCTCCAGGGAGCCTACAGTGTGCACATGCAGGAATGAACTTAGGCTTGCTCTTCTGCTGAACCATTCCAGATTCACACACAGCCACCCATGCCCCACAGCAGCTAACTGATAATGGTCTCTGCTCCCCAGTCAGTCTAGTTCAGACATTGAATTAGACAAAGTCTAATCAAGGTACCATCTCTGCTCTATCGTAGGACACAAGCTCCTTGCCTACAAGCACATAGCAGGGTTTGCCATCTCTTCCGGCCTTTGGAATGGTGCAGAGGAGGCTATGTTTAGCTTACAGTTCTCTGTCTTCACCATGTAATTGGGGAGAACACTAGCACTGTCTGAAATGAATGCATTTGCTTTGCCAGGGATTATACTGTCTGCCTGCAGCTAATCTCTAAACAATGGGCCTGGGCTCCTTCCCTGCCATGGTTTAGTCTGGGTCACCTTCCACAAGCTTCTGTGCCTGGTCTTTGTCTGTTCTCTTCCTTTAGACAGCCTGAGTGTGTGCTGATGTTCAAACGGGCTTCATGGTAACGCCTCAGTTGAAATTGATGAGGAAATGACTGGTCATGGCAAGGAAGCAGGGATGTAATTGTTGAGTGTCATCCTGTCTCTGGTTTCCCTGACTCAGCCAGGGGACAATGGCACAGGAAGCTACTTCCAACCCACAACCTCTCAGTTGGCTTCGATGCTTTTCCCCCATTGCTCAGGCACCAAGTTCAAACGATGTCCAGAGGACAGAACACAGTGCAACCAGTGAGCAGGCCCAGCCCATTGGAGGCTCACAGGGCCACTGAACACCCTTCATGACTACCTGCAATTCCCAGAGGCAGCAGCAGGCGGGTGACCGCTCTCCCATTGCTCCCTGCGGCCACGGCTCCCTCCCTGCCTTCCTCTGCTGCAGGATAGTCCTGCAGGACCCAACTTTTGCCTTTTTCTTAATCTCCTTATTCCCCACCCTGTGATCTGGGCCAGGGAGGAGGCGGCGGGGAGCTCAACACCCTCTGTCTTCCCTGTCCCCAGCTCTGGCCATAGCTGCCATCTTCATCATTTGATTATCATGGAGCTCCTGAATGGTCTCCAGTGCCCATAAGTGATTCTCAACCCAGTAGCCAAATGGATGTGCTCACAATGCACGGCAGTACCCAACACTGCGGTGAGCCGGCGTAGCCAGGCCAGAGGGGACAGATCATGTGGAGCATTTGGGTAAATATCTGATGAAATTTCAAGCTGTGGTTTTCACAAATTTAGGTGAGATAATGGCACTATGGTTTAGATTCTCTTAAAAACCTTTATCTTTTGGAGACACTGTGCTGAAATATTCATGTGGAAATGATGGGACTAAGAAGTTCTTCCAACTAATCTGGTAGAGAGAGCATGGCTATAAATAAAGCACACCTTTCAGCAAGCTGAAGTAGAAACTGGGGGCAGGAGGTCACTGCGTCTATTTCTACTTTTGCACACTGTCCCATAATAGATCATGGTGAAGGCACGGCAACTGCCCCACACATCCTGCATGGTGAGAGCCACGATCCTCTCAGCGGCCCCAAGGCCTAATGCTAATGGCACCTGGTAACTCTTGGTTCATCTCCCCTGCTAGATCCTTCCTGGCTCCAGCCACATGGGTCCCTGCTCAGATATACCAAGCATATACCTCAGGCGCTCGGCTAGGACTGCTTCTTGTCTCATGTCACCTTCCCACAGCTGGCAGCTCAGTCAGCTACCTCACCTCCAGAAGGCCTGGTCAAGCACACCGAACCCCCGGAGCACTTCTGCCGCATGTGCTGAAATGACAGCTGCTGTGTCTCCCTGACCCTGTTTGCCAGAGCAGCAGCGGCAGAAGGAAGGATTCTCCTTGGTGAAGCATCATCTTGGCTGGGACAGTGCCTGGTGCAGAGTCAATGATAGAAAAGTGTTTGTTGAGGGGTGGGAGAGATGGCTCGGTGAAGAGCACTGACTGCTCTCACAGAGGACCTGGGTTCGATTTCCAGCACCTACATGGCAGCTAACAACCATCCTAACTACAGTTCCAAGGAAGCTGACGCCCTCTTATGACCTCTGCGGGCATTGCATGACATGGGTGCACTTACACACGCGCAGGCAATACACTCATGCACATAAAATAAAAATAATAAGTAAAATATTTTTTAAAAGAAATGCTTGTTGAAAGAATAAAACTGAAGCTGGAAGGGAGAAAGGGTGGGATAGGAAAATGGCAAGGAGAGGAGAAATAGCAAGAAGAAGTGGGAAGAGGGAAACGGACTGGGTGGGTGTCCCCAGCGCAGGGCTGGCAGAGCTGGAACAGAAAGTCACATGCAAGGCACTTTGGGGTTATGACTTACGCACTCCCAACCTGAGGAACAAACGTGGGCAGCAACGGGATTTGTGAAAGGCAGCAGTGTAGAACCACTGTCCACCTCCGCGCACCACCTTCAGGATCTATTAACTACAAGGTGCCTCAGTCAGCACCTGGGGCTGCATCTCTCTCAGGAGGGCTCAGCAGCCTTCCCTGAGCTGAGCTCCTCTGCCTGTAACTATCCCATTGCCTTTATCAGTCTTACCGAGGCCTGATGAGGTTAGCTTGAGGTGGGCATTAAGTTTCTTAGCTGTTAACTTCTGGAAGTGGAGTCCAGCGTCTTTTCAGTAAACCCAGGATGTCTGTGAATGCAGTTCGCAGAGCTCTGTACAAGCTCTGCTGACATGCACATATGGGAAGAGCAAAAGCAGGATGGGTTCCGGGCAGGGATGCACAGTCCAAGGAGGAAAGGCCTGAGAGGTCACCGAGCAGCAGTGCTCTGCGCGGGCCTTGCCTTGGTTTGCCGACATGATCATGAGGGTGGCCGACGCCTACTCCGGTCACCGCTCTGTCTCACCATTTCCATCTGTCTGCTTCCCCGGGCTCTCTGTTCTATTAATACATCTCAAAATGGGTTCATTTACCCATTTCCCAGGTCCACTAAATTATGTTAAGTATGGACTAAGCCAAATCCACACGCTATCTGTGGTTGATGTGGCTTGTACAGGTAAAAACTGGACTACCTAGGATGACAACAGAGAATTCGGAAACCACACCAAAGTAGGTTCCAGGCAATCAGATCCAGGAAGCTTGGGCCTGACTAGTAAGCCCCTGTGAGACCTCCTTCCCCACAAAGTGAATAAATTGGATAAAGATGTAAATGAAGACTATTCACAGTCATCTTTATAGAAACAGTTCTGTCTTCCATCTAATACTATATCAGGAGAAGTAGTGCTTGCACAAGCCCAGTGCAGGCACAGAAATACACTCATAAACACTGATTATGTAACATGAAATGTTACTCTTTCTACCAGCCGTGTGTAGACATGTTCAGAAAATGAGCTCCACAACACCGGGATGTTTTGCCCATCCTGAGCAGCTTTAATCATAGCAACTTAGACATCACGAGGCTTCACCACCTTAATAGGAAGGTGTATAGAGACCAGGTGACGTACAAGGGTCGCACAGCCTGGAGGTCAAGCCAAGATGCATCTTATTGCAAAGTTGAGGAATCTTCCTCTACACAAAGAAGAAAGCAACATGGTGACTATTGCATTTGGTTGAGAGAAACGGAGGCCAGGACAAGGTATGCCAAATGGGAAATGATGTGACCAAGTCTGCTAGGAAAGTGACTCTCTTGTCTCTCATCCATGGTGTCTTAGAGTCATCTTTCCACATCTCCCCAGTCTTCACAAGAAGCTTCTCCTAGAATCTTGTAAATTCAAGATGTCTATGAGAAGCAGAGTTGTGTGGGAGTTTACCAGTGAGCAAAGGCAAGGCAAGTCTGCTATGTAACAGGTGCTCCTCTGATTTTAGAATGGAGGATGTGGAGAGTTTGGGCCTGACTCCCTCAGTCAATCCGCACCAAACACACAAAAGTATTCCTCAACTGAGCTACTCAATCTTCAGTCTAAAGGGGGCACTAAGTGGGACAGGGCTGCCTCTGTAAGACCCCAGGACCTCTACCCACCCACAGGTTAGTGGTACCATTGCCTCTGAATGAAGAACTCTAGAGAAATGAAGCTCACTGTGTCTGATGCTACCTGAGCCACTATTGATGGGTTACTGGCTGGAGAACTCTCTCTGGGAAGTAGAAATGAGGGCACTAGCTTCAGAGTTAGGCTTCAGTGAGTCTGTGGGTTCTCTATTCTGTGCCAGCCACCCAGCTAGGAACTGGGGAGAAAGAGTTGAGTCAGGGTTCCTGATCAGTTTGCTATATGGCAACCAGCAATCCATGTGACATGTACATGATTCTGTAGCCTGTCAGATGTGCAGAATTTATATGAAACAAATGCTAAATTAAATTTAACCTAATTAAATCAAATAGAATACAGTGAAATCAAGTATTCAATAATAATACGTAGATTTAGATTAAAGTAACTGTAACAGTTTGGTGGATCTCCAGATCTCTATATGTTCTCCTTTTGTCTCTTAGGCTTTTTGCAAAACTTAGAAAAACTTATCTCCTGCAAGAAGACCTGATCACTGCCAGTCTGCCTATCTCTGAGCTCTCCCACACCCATGTCCCATTGGGACTGTTTCTGTGCAGAGTTCTGACCACCTAGGGGTATGTTTTCCTCATACCAGACCCACAGACGATCACAGACTCCTCTCTACATCCCCAAGCCCAACTCAAAGCAGAACACATGGAGTGTCCTCAACATATTAATGAAGTGAGCCCAACCTTTCTGCTTCCATTATTAACTTGCAAGCTCCTGGGGCTGGACTCTGGTCCTCTGTTGGACACTGTGAAAGGGAGGCCAGTGTGGGTCAGCATCAGAAGGGGGAAGACTATTTACTTACTCGGACGCCTTGAGAACCGGGGGGTCCTTCTCTGCCTTCTGGGCCCATCAAACCCTTTAGGAGATGAAAAAGAGAAGAGAGAGAAAGAATGTAAGTGTGGGGTTCCACAGCATTGCATGCTCTGCTCTCTCACTCTCATTAGACAAGGAAATATCACTGCATCCCAGTGGGAACTCATGAATTCAGAAGGGAAGCCACAACCCATACTCAGAAACCTACAATACAACACACATCGTCTGGTGGTCTGATGGGAATTGTCCTCCAAGTCAAGTATCTGAACTGTTATCTGGTCCCCAGCGGGGATGCTGCTCGGGAAGGTCATGGGGACATTAGGTCATCACAGCATGGGCTTTAGGAGTTGACAGCCCTGTCTTGCTTCCAGCTTTCTCCCTCTGCTTCCTGCTCATGCTCGACAACGTGAGCACCCAGCTTTTCGCTCTGGCTGCCATCTGCTTCCCGGTCATGAAGGACCATAAGCCAAAAAAAACTCTTCCTACTAGAAGTTGCCTTGCTCATGGGGTTTTATCACAGCAACAGAAAAGGAACTAATACGAGACCTTTTCTGGCTACTTAAATGTGAGTAACAAGACAGGCCACGCCATGCACACTGTGCAGACGGACACAGTGAGGATGACGTGGCTCCTATATAGCAGAATCATCTGGAACCTGTGTTTACCCCTAAATCCAGTAGTCTTTCACATCAACTTGCTACCTACAGAGACACTCACTTGGGTTTTCTGACCCCTGGGCAACAATGATAAGCAAAGCTGTCCAGGAAAGGCACATGTCAATTAGACGAGACACATTGATGTCAGACAGGCTATGTGACCCCTAAGTAGTCACTGGACGTCACTGAATCTCCAGATAGTGCAGCCATTTGCTGAGCAGTTGAGAAGCGTGGACCCTCAAGCCACGACACACCACAGGTGGACGGCGAGACGATGCAGAGCAGGTAGGAAACGGAGTGGACAGCTGAGACCTCAGCTCGCACTCAGCTAGCACTCCAGCTGCATCACCACTCCTGGGTAAATTATGGCCAAAAACATCTTCTCTGAACTCAACTTCCTGATTTTACACAACTGGCATCATCACTCTAGTGGTCCCTGTAGCCAAATGTTGTTTAACTGTGTGGTGACCAAACTGTATTTAAGGCCATGGTTGTTCCTTTCTATAATACTGTACACATGAGTACACACATGATAGGGATTACAGGTGTGAATTCCCATTACTCACAAGGAAAAGTGTGCTGAACTCAGGGTATACTAGAGAAGAGACCCCTGCATGAGTCATTCTGCTGCAAGCATTGAAAAACACCTGGCATTGATATGCTTGGCAGGTCCTTTGGTGGCTCAGAGAGACACTGCTAAGATTACCAAGGCCTGTTTCATCTCAGGGAATGGAGGGATGGTACCAGCATTTTGATGCAGAGCACTATATGCTATTAACATTTAGAGTATGGGATGTATTTTCCTCTCTCTGGGGTTGCTGAACACAAACTCAGAAACCTTCCATTCCCCACAGAAGTCACTGAAGTCAGCTTCTCAGTTTGATTCAATCCAATGAATATTTAGGATGCAATTGCTCTGTAGATGGCCTTAGGTATATTCTTCTAGGGATTCAAACAAAGGGAGAGCTGAAGACTTATATCCATGCTGGGATTAGGAAATCCTTACAGAGCTACTTTGCACATTAGTCTGTTTAACCCCACAGCATGTTTATGGAAGAGATGATGATAAAGATGAAGATGAGGGATGATGGTGGTGGTGGTGGTGGTTATGGATGAATGATTGGTCATTATAGTCACTAGGCACTGTTACAAAAGACCCAAATCTACATCATGGAGGAACACAATTGGGATGTGAGGTCAGGACTTTGGCTCCTAAATGCTTAGTGCATCCCATACCCAAACTGCTGCTCACCCACCGTGGCCACATCCCACTGTGGCCACATCCCAACGTATGTAATGTCTTCCTTAATGTTTACTGGCAGGAGCATCTCTCAGATATGTATTAAGTTCCCATCAGGTGACAAATTTCAGGGATTTAGAAATGAGAGAAATCATGGTCCCAACCTTAAGAATTTTAGTCTTAGGTCACTCATTATTGTCCTAGCTTTTTTGGTTTTGTTTTGTTTGAGATGGGGTCTCCCTGTCACCCCAGCTGGCCTGGCGCTGGCTCCATAGACCAGTCTGGCACTGGCTCCATAGACCAGGCTGGACTAGCCCCCATCTTACTGTCCACCTGCATCTGTTTCCCAAGTGCTGGAATTAAACATGTGTGCTAGCATGCTGGACTTCTGTTCCATTTTCGGTGGGGTGCTTGCTTCCTGAACTTCATGCAATGGGATTTCAATCTCAACACCTGTACTGTACTAGGTCCTGCTCTATAATGCCAGGAATATACAATGTGCAGGTCACCCTCAGGACCACGGACAGTTCTCTCTGCTGGCAGTTTTCAGATGTTCTGGAGGACTGACTTAGGAAAGACGTTCAAGACCTTCTCTGGGTCCTATTTAGTGGATCACTGTACAGTGATGAAAAGCATTTGGGCTGGGCAGTCAGACAGATCTGGTTCAAAGACGTGTTTAGCTTCATCTTGACCAGTGAAAAGCTTGGTGTAGAAACCAAGTCAGCCGGTCAGCTATTAAGAAGCAGAATTCATATGGATATACTGTACATAAACATATACTATTGTACAGAAATCTAATATTTGAAATAGTAGATCTGAAGAATATACTTATATTCTCCACAGAGCTAAAATATTGAACAACAATGGTGGACAGCTATTGGGAATAAGCCTAGTAAAGTTAGAAGTAAAGAACAAAGTTATACTGGCTGAAAGTTTTAATATAAAATTGTTCTAATTACACTGCAATTAAACATCATCTAGGTCTCGTTTATTTTTACCCCAAACATGTGTCAGTATCCTAATGACAAATAGGCCTCCAAAGTTCAACATGAATCACACTTATGGACATTTGTAAATAGAGTGGTTTCATTTCCTGTAATAAAATGCAACGAAGTGGAAGAATCACGCTTGTGCTTGTTGCCTGGAAATGCAGCTTTAAAATGCACCCCCTCCAGTGGAACTCACTGCATAATTAATTATCCTTAGTATCTGAACTTTCATCATAAATGATCACAGGGACCCTTGAATGTCTTCTCTCCAAACGGTTATTTACACACCATTAAGTTCTTTTAATAGAGGCAGACATCAGAGGCGCAGGCTCTGAGCCCCAGCACAGTCAGGACTAATCAGGGAGGTGGAGAAAGGAAATGTGCGTGAAATGACTCAGCTGCATTTGCGTGCCCAGCCAAATGGAACCTGACAAACCAGGAGACCCCAATCCTGGCCGGGGTGGGACGAGGGACTCTGAAGTTGGGCTGCATACCACCCATACATGATCCTGAATACAGTGATTCCATGGGCTCACTGTTCTGGGGAAGATGGTGATGATCACAGCACCCACCCCAAGGAATGCCAGGGCTTCTGAGATAACAGCCTCAAAAGTAAGATAAAAGAGTACACATTGCCAGACCTACAAGTGTTCAGAAAATACCCCGCGCTGGGGAGGGATGACTTACTGGTGCTCCTGGGGGCCCAGGGAGGCCCTGGTGACCTCTCGGTCCTGGAGCTCCCTGGGAACACAAGACAAACACACATTAGTCGCCACTCTCTCCACATGAGCAGGGCCACCATTGACCGACTAAAATTGACTTTCCACGTTTTCAACAAAGGCATGGACACAGGCATTTGATTCCTGGCAGGAGGCAACTGACTGGACATGTCTCCTCTACTACAGCTTAAATCCCCCACCAGGGACCCTCAGTCCCTTACCTGCTCCCCCTTCAGGCCCTCTCTCTGCACCTGAGAGACAAACAGAAGTTAGCAAGGTATCATTTTCTCTGCAATGTTCAGCCCCAATGCAGCGGCTTCTGACTTTTCTCTGATTGTATCCACTGTTTGGTAGTGAATACTTCTTCAGTTTGTTTGGGTTCTGTTAAAGGTTTGTAATATTGTTGATTATACAATGGGTTCCATTATGACATTTCCACACAAATATAATGCTTTTTATCCCCTACATTACCCTCTAACTCCCACATGCTTCCTGCATCTTTTCAATTAGTTGACTTTCCATTTTCATGTCCTTTTTTGATAATCTAATGAGTTGAATTAGGGTTGCTTAAAGGAGCATGAGAAAGGTGTCATTTATAGGATCATGGCTACATCACAAAGAAATGTTTCACCCTTCTACCAACAATCACTACCTGCCCATAGATCCTCATCCAAGACCTGTCATCAGAAGAGTTCTGCTTTATGCTTAGAGATCAGCACTCTTCAAGTGACTTAAGTCCATGAGCATATGAATACATGGGTCTCATCATCAGTGACTCACCACAGAGCCCGGCACACCAGGGGGTCCTGCAGGCCCCACTTCTCCCTGTGTAGAGACAGAAAGCACATCAGCGATTAATGCTGTGGCCTTCTCCCACTGCCCGGCACAGGCACTTGCTTATTCTCAAAAGTCAGGAACTTCTCTGTGCTCCATCACATGTCATCACCATGACTTTATTCCCACCCCTTGAGATATTCTAGAAGATTCTGTGTCTGATTCTGAGCTCTACATCAAACTCACAGCTTTTAAAGGACAGGGGACTTGTTTTCTCTTTGTGCACATTCTGTCCAGTGTCAAGATCTGGCTGGTGTTCTGTGAATCTTGTCCCAACTATGTAATGCTTTAAAATGGCCTGTGGACTACCCCTGGGGAATACCCATGTATAGCAGGCTGTGTTGGGGACAGAAACAGCAGTGAGTGCTGTCTTTCCTGGCTCCTGTACCAGGTTCATAGCATTTGGTAAGCATTTTTCAATATCTAACGAGTAGTAAGAAAATGCCGTAATGATTTCCATGCCTTGTCCTTTTCATTATATACAATTCTCCCCCCTAAAAGACAGAGGGAGAAGGAGAGGGAGAGGGGGAGGGGGAGAGGGAGGGGGAGGAGGAGGGGGAGGGACAGGCAGAGGCAGAGGCAGAGGGCGGAGAGATGATTCCTTTGTTTTTCCTTCTCCAGTGCAGGTCCCCTGTGTTGCATGGGCTCTGATTTCCCCAGGTATCACAGGGCACAGAGCTGCATCTTAGCTCTATGTGGGGATATCTGTCAACTGAGGCACTAAAACACTCTTTATTCTACAACTCCTTATTCTACAAGTCCGATACCTTATAGCTAAAGCAAGGGAACTGCATTTAGCTAATGGTCCCAGCAAGGACACTCATTACTCTTTTACTTGGAGCCTGGCTCAGGGCACACGGAATCAGTCAGAAGCTATTACTCAATAAACCGGCAAATTAATGAATGAGGCACGGAACAAAGATGAAAGCACCCGTTAACTCTCAGGGTAAAGTAGGAAGAAGGAGAGACTCGGGGAAAGTTTTCTCTCCTCCACTGCAATGGGGTGTCACATGAACAGGGATGCATCTGGTCATCTGCTCTGCTTCAGGCCCTCCCATTTGACAGCAAAATCAGCGCAAGCAGTTCTTAGCTGCCTAGCCCCACGTAACCCATCCCTGCCTAAAACATGGAAGACCTACTGTTCTCTACGTACAACCAAGAACATTTCTAAAAGTCTCAGCTGTGCTCTTCTCACTTTCTCTGCATGTGGATATGCATGTTCACATGTGTGGGGGTTTGCACATGCATATTTGTATGTGGAAGTGAATGCCAGAGGTTGACATGAGGTGTCCTCCTTGATTGTTCACCAGTCCAGGCAGTCAGTTTGCCCTGGGGATTCCGTTTCTACCTCGCTAAGTGCTGGGATGACAGGCAGGCTGCCACACCTGTCACACTTCTTATCTGAGTGCTGGGGACACTAGTACTTTACCCACAGAGCCATCTACCCAGATCTTCAGCTGCTCTTTTCTTTGTCAAAAAAGCTTGAGCAAAATGCCACATTTAAACCTGAAACTTCATAAGCACATTAAAAGTTGAACTGGGAGAGGGCCTGGGTACCAGTTTTCTTTGCCGTATCTTCATCTGGGTCTCTCATGTAGAATCCCTGAGCTCTGCCTGACAGCATCCTTACCTTCTGTTACCACTGCACACACATATGCACACGGTGCATTTTAAACCATTCTGTCACCTAACTGGGCACTTCTATAATGTGCACGCATGCATGCATAAGTCATGCACTCAGCCTTAGCTCAAGTATGTCCTCTGCACTTCCTCAGGAGCATTCAACTCCTCCAGGCTGGTTCTGTCCACCCCAGGCTCCCATAAGCTTTGTTCATATTTTGGTAGCATACATATGCTAGGAGATATACTGGAAATATTCTGTGTGGATGTCACACCCACATATGACAGGGGGCAAGAGCATGCTATCCCCGGCTGAGTACTGAATTCTGTAGCTTGTGACGTCTTCTTGCATTTAAGCCTTGTGTCTCTAGCCTTTCACTTCTGTTAGTTTATGTGTTTGGCATTAATATCATTAGAAACAGTGAGTGTTAATAATACTTATGAAATAAGCCAGTGAAGCTTTAACCCCTTGCAGTTCATAATATAAAGTAAAATCTTTTGACATATTAAATTTTCATTAAGGAAAAATAATGAACTGGCTTTCATCCATAATAATTATGAAAACATAACTAATAGTTATTGGGCTGTTTCCTCTCTGCCAGGCCATATGGCTAGAATTTATATAGATGAAGTCTTTCTTTTTCTAGGATATCCTTTTCCTACCTTAGAGAGAGGAAATTGAAACGGAAATTTTGAGTAACTTGTTCAAGGCCAAAAGATTAATAAGTGTGATGCTTCTTTGCTAGCCAAGATGGTGGCTACTACGATGAGCACAGAGGCCAGACCAAACCCTGGGTTGCATGAGATTCACATCGACTCAGGCCAGAGCTTTCTAGGCAGCCAGAGGATGAGCATTCGGCCAAGAGAAGAATGTATCTTTGAACAACTTCAGTGTTGATTAAGAACCAGAACCCTGGAGAATGTGCTAACTGCCAAGTCTCAAGTCTCTCCACCGAGATGAGCCAGAACCTCAGAACCTGGATCTCCTGGGCTGGATCCAGCATGGAAAAATTCATCCTTTTACTCTTTGTAGAGCTTATGCTGGGCCAAAGTAGTTTAATAATAGAGTCAGATCATTTTCTGAGTTACTTTTCTACTCTACGGAAGAATATGTTTTCGTGGTGATCAGTTATAGCAATCGGGGTGTCCGATCTCTGGAATGGTCCAGTAGCCTAGTATTTACACCTGGTACAGTAGCTTCCACACTGTAAGACCACAGCAACAGCAGAAGGACGCAATGTAGCCCCCATGTTAGATTATTAAAAAGACTACAGCTTCTATTTGGGGATTTTCCCCTCCTCCTTGCCTACGTCTACTCCCTCCAGCAAAATCAGTTTCCACTGCGAGCAGCACTTAGAGAATCCCAATGTTGCCAATAACCACTGAGGGACTGGGCCCAGAAATGGCCAGAGAAGTGACTTTCCAGCCGCAGGGGACCTTTGACATAACCACAGCCTGCCTGACAGACTGACTGCAGCTTCAGGATACACCCTGAGCCAGGACAGATCTGGTCATGTACCTCTTGATTACTCTCTGAAACCATAAAAGATCTTGAATCAATGCTGTGTTAAGCTATTGATCTTTAGAGTAATTTATTACTTAACAATAGATAATGGATACAGGTGTGCAGGTGATCCTGCAAAATTTTTAAAAAGTGATTTATTTTTATTTTATGTGATAAGTATTTTGCTATATGTATGTAGGTGTATCTATGATGCTACTATGCCTGTGGAGGCCAAAAGAGGGCACTGAGACCCGTGGAAATGCAGTTTGGGACAGTTGTTAACTGCCATGTGGGTGCTGGGAACTGAACCCAGGTCCTCTGCAGAAGGAACAGCCAGTGCTCTTACCCACTGAGCCATCTCTCCTAGCCCCAATCTAGTAAAATTTCTAAGGCAACATAAGATGTGTGTTTCCCAACATGTATATGCACAACACATCCTTGGATAGACAGGCAGATACCATGCGGATTTGATACTGTGGGGCGTGGGGCAAGATACTCGTTTCTGTTGTTGTCCGCATCTTATCTGTAAAAAGAGGAGGTTCAAAAGGCTGTTGTTCCAGTGGCTTTGTCCATGACTGCATGACAGCAAAGATTCTATGAAATCTAAGATTTGTTTCAGAATGAGGCCAGAGGCACATGCCATCTGAGTCTCATTTGTGTTTAATTATCTTGACAAAGGTTCCAAGATAGGAAGTCCTTGACCTTGTCCTGTTGCCTCTGCATTCACCACAAGAAGCAGTACCTCAGCGTTTACCCCCTACAAGAGAGTAAGCCACATCTTCAAACACAACAGAAAGTCAGAATTCATCATAGATGCAGCCATGCGCATGCATATACACATGATGGGTGCCCACACAAGCATGCACACACATGCAGCAGGAAGCCAAGCAGTTATCGTTATCAAGGTCCTCACAACAAGCATCATTCCCTCTAATGACTTGAAACAAGTGACTCGTTTGAGGATTTCACAGCCTCATCAAGGGGCTGCAAGAGTGTATTAAAATCTTGACACCACAGTACAGAAGGGAAATTCCAACCCCAAATCACCCAGCAGGAGAGAATAATTAACTCAGCTAGAACTGAAGCCCAGGCAAGCAAGTGATGGCAGCAAGAGCCCTGCTCCTCAGAGGAGGCTTTCTGTTCCTTGCTCGCTCTCCCTCCCTCCCTCCCTCCTTCTCTCCCTCCCTCTCTTCCTTTGTAGTGTACACTGTATCTGCCTCCATAAGGAGTTTAAAGAAGCCCTTTCCTGCACTTTGACTGCATGTTGGGAACTGAACTGTTTCGAGATGACCACCACCTTTCTCCCCCTGCGAGAGCTGAGACGCGAAGCCGCTCTGATCCCACAGGGTCAGGTCAGCACTCGGCATCCCTGACCTCATTAATAGCCTCCTCCCTTCTCCTATCTAGTTTGATGTATCATTTTTTCTGAGGCCCTCTATTGGTCATTCCTCTCAGCTCCTACACAGGCCAGTCTCATCATCTGTCCTGCTAGGATCTCAAACCACCACCTCCTTCACACTTGCTCTCTTCCTGACTGGAATACTTAGAAGTTATTACGTTTCCTCTGTCTTCATCCTTGCTTCACAACTTTCAAAGAACTTTCTCACGCAGGCCATTGGGTTGAAATATTGAAATTCTGAGCATCTAATTTATTAAGCTAATCCCCATTGGAAAATGTTCTAAGACAGATGACCTGTGTGATGGGATACAGCTGTTAACTTATTTATTAAAGGCCAAGTACAGTTTCAGGATGGATTGAAAAAAAATTTGTAAAAGACTGTTACAGAGAAAGAATTAGAGGAAGAGCATTATGAGAAACAAAGGAGTTTTTAAGATAGGATTTGTATTCATATCATTCTTTAGTCCAAAAATCATTTTAAGTAACAAAAGATTTTAATATGTCTGAATATCATGTGTGTTTTTTATTTGGGGTTTTGTGTTTTAGTGGCATTAATTCCTAAAGGTAGGCAACAAATTTAAATGCAGTAACCAGAACTGTCTTGTTGGCTGGGTTCCTGAGGCCAATTCAACCTGCTTTGTGGGCACTCTGTTCCCAGAACTCACACTCTGTTCCTCCCGAGGTCTTGGTTATCTTACCTTCTCTCCCTGGGGCCCTGCCATGCCAGGAGAACCAGGTCTTCCCTGGAGGAAAGAAAGCAAAGGTGGATTATGGCAGGTACTAGGCAGGGGTGTACACAGGTCCAGGCCACTGGCTGTGGCTTGGTTTCCCTTTAAAATACCTTGTATTCCATTACAATCATGCCAGTTCGACAACACAACACAGATGCTGTGGTCTGAGAAAGCTGTTTGCAGATTTTTAGAGGTCTCGGGACTGGCTGACCTCACAATTCAGAAAAGAGGGAAAGTCTGCCTGGATTCTGGCCGAGACTAGGAAATTGCACATGGAAACTGAGGCCCAGAGACCCACAAAGAGAATAAGAGACACTAAAGATATAGTCCACCTCTTCTTCAATGTCCTCACACACGCCTCCTTCCAAGAGTGGCCGGAGGAAAGGGCACGAGCGCGCACATCTACTAGCAGAAAGAGAGGGAGCCGAGGTCTGGGACGTGCCATTTCTGTCCCTGTGTTATGGTCTTCAGCAAACGAAGGGAGCGTGGAAGGCTGTCTGATAAGCTCTGGGAGACAGAGCTTAGAGACTCTGCCCTAATGCACAGAAATGCATCCAAGGACCTGTGCCCTAACTCTCCCTACCTTCTGCTATAAGTGGAGGCCAACCAAGCGGCCACTTCCCAGTTTCCAGTTGATGCGTCCAGAGCCCAGGGTGGAGGCACACAGTCAGTGTTTCTCTGTGGATTTCACAGACCCCTCTCCTTCAGTATGAGGGAGACCTGGTGAACTCAACCTCCTCGAGCATATGGACTGCTTCAGTCTTCCCTCTGCAGACATGTTGTAGACTCTGCTCACATATACCCTGCCTTAAGCATGTGCATTGTCTATGGCCTTGGGTTATGACACTGTCATTTTACTCAAAGTACCATGGATATAAATTAGTGTGTTTTCACTGAGACCCTGTAGCTCTGGAGTTTGCAGAATCATCACAGGCTGGGTCTGGTGTTTGATCCTTTTATTGCCTCCACTGAGCAGGAAGGAAGTTGAGGATGATACTAGAGTGCAACCAACCCTGTCTTCAAGGAACACAGCCTAACAGCCCCTATCCACCTACCTGTTCTCCTGTCTCTCCAGGCTTTCCAGGGAATCCATCCAGGCCTCGCTCACCCTGGCAAAGAATTAAAATAAAGAAATGAACAAAGAAAGCCTCCACCCTGAAGATGAACTCTCCTGGTATGAGAAGATACCGTGAAAGCTGCTAAGGGAGAAAATCAATCGATGGGGCAATCCCAGCTATAAAGCCTAAAAACCACAACAATGATTTGCACAGTAAACTGTCTCTATTGGAGCAGTATTGGCACTTTTACCTTGGGGATAATCAACAGTTATCTGATTGGACAAGCCCATTCAATGGAAGGGAACTCATGTGTAGTACTGTAAACACAGTCAATGCAGATGGCTGGAAAGGTCACGGATCCTGGAGAAACACCTATGTCTGTGTCTGTCACATCCCTAGACACATGTAATTTCTTACTGTATGCTAAATATGGATCCTTATATTTATAGACAAGTATGCCAGTCATTACTCATTAAAGAAGCTTCTTTTTACAATAGGTGGAGATGATTACAGAGTTCCAAACTGGTCAAAGAGAGGCTAAGTGTCTGTGAGATGCCCAGCCCTAAGTGACACATCTACAATGGAACCTCTATACCTAAGGCCCACAGAACCTAGCAGAACAGTGTGTAGAGAGAATATTAATGCATCCCTCAACTCTCACAAGCAAAGCTTCCTCATATAACAGAGGGTGATTAATATAGAAAGCCACAATGACCAAAATGTAGAGAATAAGAGACTTAAGAATGCATGTCTCTGGATAGGACTCCCACATTAAACCTCTGCCACCCAGGGCTCAAAGGCCATTGAAG
The DNA here is from genome assembly GCA_035773235.1 of Eospalax fontanierii. Taxonomy (NCBI): domain Eukaryota; kingdom Metazoa; phylum Chordata; class Mammalia; order Rodentia; family Spalacidae; genus Eospalax; species Eospalax fontanierii. The sequence goes on from CM069532.1 coordinate 77,304,464, forward strand.
AAGAGGGAGTGGGAAGACTGTAGGAGCCAGGGTATTAGACCACAAGGAAATGGTTTTCCAGGGTTATGAGAACTTACTCATATGAACTTACAGCAATGGTGATAACATATATAAGACCCATGCAAACCCAAACCAGAAAAAAAATCCTAGCACAGAACTGGAGAAATGGGTGAGAAGCCACAACCTGAGCTGAGGAACTACCGGTAGCTGGTCACTACTGGTAGGAGTCTTCTTTAAGGAGGTGATGCTATATAGGATGAACAGGCTCCAGTGGATGGCTCATGAACTCACCCCAAGGGCATCAGGGGATGCAAACATGACTCGGTAGCCCTTAGCATATATGACAGAATACATGAAATCCAGTAGTTGGGACTACGAGAGGCTGCAGATAGGGGAATGGGTCTAAATAGGATTAAGATGTACTGTATGAAATGCACAAAGTTCTATTGAATATCTTCAAGAAGCAAAAAAAGAAATGAGCAAAGAGTCACCAGGGAACATTTGGCTGGACATCCTGTGGACACTATCACAGAAAAAGAGGGCAGCAAAGGCCACAAGTGTCCAAGCATGTCCAGTTCCCCTCTTCACCAGGCTCCACCAAACACAGGAGAGCTAAGCACATCACACAGGACACCCCAGAATGGATATGTGCTGAGGCTCATGGAGTAGACATGAAAAGCCAGGAAGACAGGCCTATCTCCATTTTCCTCATCTGTAATTCAGAGATGGCCATGAAGCTTCTGTGAGCTGCAAAATCTCCTCACATGGACATTTGTATGAGTCAAAGAAATAAATGTGTGTGGTTCTCAGCAGAATTGGTACAACTTCAGCCACACTGTATACATTAACTATTCAGCCAGCCTGAGCATTCTTTATGTTCCTAGTGCTCAGAAAAGACCTAAGAATTCACTGCTAACTAGCAGTCAGCCATCACCCACCCATTTATCCAATTCTTAGCCATCCACCCACATTCACACACAGCTGGCTCGAACCTCCTGCTTCATGTGGGACCCTGGGCTACCTAGGAACAATACCTCCTCCCACAGAAGGTGTTCATGAATCAGCCTTCGCCCAGCTGCATGCTGGTTTCCATTGGCCAGAATCCACAGAAGTCCCTACGGGTTAGCGGGAGTCATCGCCCAGAATCCACAGAAGTCCCTACAGGTTAGCGGGAGTCATCACCCAGAGGGAACCCAAGACCTCAGGTGATGTGGATGCCGGTATTGCAGGGGGGATTCCCACTAACACCAGCGGCCTCTGAGGGAGCTGGGCAGCCTTGCCTTCCCTCCTGTGCGTGCTCGAGTCTTGCAGTTCCTCTGCCGGCTGTAAAGCTGCCCACAGTGCTCAGCTTCAGACCCGTCCCCTGACCTCTTGGTCTAATGAGACGCCCCTCTCTGCATCCCGGTGTGCCCCATTCCACTCTGGGCTCATTTTCTCCACCTTGTCTTCCAGAATTCATTTGTATTTGTTATCCTATGTATTGCCCTCATTGCTCTCAGGAAGACACAAGGAACGAGCATTCTCCACTCTGCTGTGCCACGAGAACCAGCCCAGAACCTCGAGCTGCAGCTCCCTGTGATGTTCACTGAGTTTCAGAAGCACAACACATGAAAATTATTCTGGATGCCTCTGCTTTCCCTGACTAACTTGATAAATTGTTATTTCTTTCATTTTGTTTGTCTTAAGATGGGTACCTCTTTCCACACATTGGTTTTGGTCACATGAATGAGGAGATTCATGGCTGTCCGTCAGGTGCATCACCACAGTGCTGGCTGCAGCCCACTTCTGACCCTGCAGGGCTGTGGATATTCCTACCTGTGGGGGACCTGTGCTCTCTTCAGGATGTATATGCCTCTCCCCTTCCTTCCCAGGACTGCTGGCTGCCTGGGGAAGGCACCTCTCCCCCAGAACAAAATCCTGATACTTCTGCAGCCCAATTCAATCAGGATGTGGGGGAGAGCTGACCAGCCTGGCTTCCCAAGTGCTCATCCTCAGTTAATCTCTGGCAGCTCCTGCATCCTCCTCTCTGACCCTGCCTTGAACTTGGGTGTTTTCTTTTTTAAGCACCTCTCTGTGCTGTGTGACTGGCTGTCCCCTTGAATCTTGCCTCACATAAATGTAACCACAGATGCTTCCAGAAATGTTTGGTATGTCTAGAACACTGGTTGATTTCTATTTCCAAGTACTGTTGCATGGTGATTCTTTTGGGGCCACAGAGGAAGGGGTCCCATTTCTTTCTACTCGGGGAGTCAACATCCTTTCTGCACCATCTCCCTTCCAACCCCTTGTGAAACTGGAAGGCTTGTTCACAGATGGTGCCCAAATGTAAGAAGCTGCTTCACCCAGCTGAGCACGTGTTAACAGCTCTGGGATCTTCTGTCTCTTCATTCCTGGCCCATTTCTGCTTCCCCAAGGGTCTGAGTGGGGCCTCAGGGCAGCAGGCTGGACACTCACTCCTCAGCTTGGTGAATCCTAATAGCCTTAGTGCCCATGGTCCTTCTTCAAACGAAAAACAGACAGCCTTAGGGGGTACTATGTCCAAAGCCACCAAGAAGCTTGGTGGTGGAACCAGCATTAACCCAGGATCTCCTGACTTCCAGTGCAAAGTGCTGGATGTTCCAGCACTTGGTTCTTCCTCAGAGCCCAGAGCAAAGCAGGCATGAATGACCAGGCACTAATCTATAAGTTCTGCCTCGAAGCTGAGGGCTCTGTCTGTGCCCTGCTTCTCCATTTCTTATGCCTTCATAGCTGAAGACCAAATTGAGTACAGTCCAGAGTTCTCCCAGGCAACCAAAACAGGCACAGGGGCAGGGAGGGTGAGGGGACCCATGGCTGGACAGCTAGACCCTGCCAGTAGTCTATATTACTTCTCAAACACAGAGAGAGTCAGGCAGCAAGAAGGAATGCAGAAATGAACATCCATCAGAGAAAAGCAAGAATGCATGAGAGGTCGAATGAGGGGAGTGACGAGGGGGCTGAGGGCAGAGAGACAGACAACAGGGAGAGTGCTTAAGAGAGGGCCACAGAGGGGAAGAGGCAGAGAGAGACAACGGAAGAGACAGGGAGGAGACGATGGAGCCAGAAGACAGAGAAACAAAGAGGGAGAGAGAGGGACAGAGAAAGAGAGGCTGATGGGGAGAGAGAGGGAGAGAAACACAGAGAGAGGCAGAGAGAGAAAGATACAGAGGAGGAAGAGAAAGAGAGAGAGAGGCAGAGAAAGACAGACAGAATGAGACCAGGATCTGCACAGACAGGTGGAAGAGAGAGAGAGATCAACAAAAGGGGGAAGAGAGAGGCTGTGACAGAAAGCCAGGCCAGACACAGGAAGGGAGAGAGAGAGGTAGGGGGAGATAGACACTGAGACAGAAACAGAGTCGAGAGAGACAATGAGAGCAAAAGGCAGACCAGACAGACAGGGACAGGAGGGGGCGAGTCACTGAGACAGAGACAAACAGAAACGAGAGAGAGAGAAAGAGAGATGGGGGAGAAGGGGCGAAGCAGACAGAGAGGACAGAGCCAGAAAACAGCACCCAGAGCAAGGCCTGATGCTGCGCTGCCGGGGTACCAGCTGAGCCGAGGTGGAGGACAACACAAGACAGGCCGAGGCCATGCTCCACCCAAAGGCTCCGTGCTCTGCCGGACTCCGCACACTGCATTGGTTGCAGGAGGAATGGATGGCCCTGGCGAGGACCGAGGAACCCAGACTCTGGACTGAAAGACAGTGATAAGCCTCACAACTCAGCCTCAAGCCTGCTCCCCGGTCCTTAGCCCTGTTGTGAACTCATACCAAGCATTTAATATCCGTATGACTCAGTGATATCCATATCACCCACAAATGGAAAGTGTGATATTTACCTGATGCTGTGAGAATTAATTGTTCTAATATATATGAAATATTTGGGGAAATGATGGGCTAACAGAAAGCATACACTGAATGTGGGCGACGCAAAATAAAGAGCCTGACGATATGGAATGAGGGAGAAGCCAGATGTCATGAACCACAGAGTCAGCAGCAGAAAGCCAGTGATGAACAAAGGAGTGAGGAGTCGGGAGCTCTGAGTTCTAATCCTGTCTGTTCCCGTCCCTAGGCTCAGTTCTCCCCTTGGGTCTAGATGAAACAGGAGAATGAAAAGATGCGGTGTATTACAAAGACTCTAGTGGGCATATCCAACCTGCTGTCCAAGGACCACATACAGCCAGCCCCAGTCCAGGGACAGCTCTGGACCCAGTTCAACACAAACCTGCACACCTATTCAAAACGTCACGTGAGCGTAGAGATTTTTTGGTAATTGGATCACACAGTTCTTGAGCGTGAACTTTGCAGATAACAACAGGGTTGAAACATCAAAGGGTCACACCTGTGAGGCCTCGGCTTCCCACACCCCTCAATAGGGAAGTGTGTTGGTTCAAATGAAAGCTGATCAGACCCTGTTCCGGTACAGGGAGACTAACTCACTTAAAACACACTGAACTCCCACACTGGCCCGTGCTCAACAAACGAAACCAAGCCTCGGAGACTGGAAACAACAAGCTGGTCAGAGGGTAACCGGAGATATGAGACTCCCAGTCCCAGTTCTGCCAGAGTCCACTGGGTGCAGTTCCCAAAGTCTGACAGCAGAGAGCAAACTCGCCCCACTCAGAGCAAAGCAGACTCTGCCCCTCCCATCTGGGCTGCCCCTCGGGACCATTCTGAAATCTCTGTTCTAGTGAACACATTTGATGTCTGGGGTACTTGCGCACTTCTTTTCCTCTGCCTCTCAGCAGGCTAGAAACAACTACCACACAGGAGGCATACCTAGATCCTCACCACATGCAAGAACTTTCTCAGCCCTTCTTCAGGCCTCTGATGGAGAACCTGCTTGCCCTTCCTTCCTTGCTTTTTGCTCTTTCTGTCCCAGGCTGACCTCATCCTCTGGTCCTCTGACCTACCCATTGCTCCCCATCAGTCCCTAGTTCCTACCAGGCTCTCACTGTATGACCATCCAGGTCCTCCTTCCTCACTTCCTGTCACAGGGAAGCATCCTCCTTTTCCCTGCCACTCATGTGGCCCATAGGGGGCCTCTTTCCAGAGGTCACCCTCCACGTTGACCTCTGCTCACTAAGGTCAGAAGCGCTACTGCATGGGAGAAAGGCTGCATGCTTAAGATGGGCAGACAGAGGTTACACTCTCCTATTTCAAATCCATGAGCTCTGACACACTCAGGGTGCTGATGATGCTTTGTCCATCTCTCCCTTGTTTGTTTGTCAGAACTTAGAAGGGGACATGCGAAGTGGCTACTGCTATGGACAGCACTCCAGCTAGACACCACCAGCAGCTCCCCGTGGAATCCAATTGTCCTCACCTTGTCCTCTCCCTAGACACACAGACTCTGTTACTTTATATGTCTGACCTTCCCCATTAGGCTGAGACCTCCTAAGGTCAGGATCCTCACTGGATTTTTCTCATGACCCCCACAGGACCTGGCGTGTTCTATAATGCTCAGTGAAAGGGTACATACATGACACTGACTCCAACGCAATATCCAACAGTCACTCCAAGACACAGAGACCACCTACCACAGCCACACGCATGAAGGACAGAGACCATCCACCACATCCACACGCATGAAGGATAGAGACCACCCACTGCATCTACACACGTGAAGGACAGAGATCACCTACTGTATCTACACAGCAGGTGGCTCTGGGACAAGAAGATGAAGGGAGCATAGTGTGTCTCCAGGAAGCTCATTCCACGTGATCATGGTACTGTGCCCTGCCTTGCTCGGCAGTCTGAGGGGAGCCAGGAAAAGATGAAGGTCTTGAGAACTGCATATACTGCCCAGGTACCAATGATGCCTCTCTCCAAGGAGCTCCTCCAAGGGACTGCCTTCTCCAGGTTCTAAGAGTAATCCAGTTCTAAAAGTAATCCAACCCAGAGATTCTTAAAGAGTGGACTCTGAGAGTTTTTCAGGACCTTGATGCCCAAGATTTCAAGTTTCTGGGTAGCTGTCCCATAGAAGTTGACCCAAGGACCCAAGGGATTTGCTTCTATGTACCGTCACATAGGGACACACACAGGGAGGAATGCTTGTCCCAGTGAGACCCAGTAGACAAACAGAGCTGCCAGTTCTCCAGAATAATGCTCGTGGGGTGGAGTGGGAGGGTGACTGTCAGGGTAAACTTTCTTTTTTTTTTTCAGACAGGGTCCCCTGTAGTCCCAGCTGGCCTGGAACTATGTAGACCAGGCTGGGCTTAAACTCAGAGAGATCCGCCTGCCTCTGCCTCCAGAATGCTGGGACTAAGGCTTTGTACCACCACATCGGGCTCAGGATGAAAATGTAGGAAGGATGTCTCGGATCACAGTAGATCTTAATTTCAGTTCCGACAAACACAAATTCCCTTCGGTGTCCGGGAAGCATCTCCCAGGAGCCAAGTCCTGTGCTTTCTCTCATGATCCATTAAACCCTCAGAGCCAACTCTGAGATAGGTAGTGTTATTCCTAATGAATAAACCAGGGCTTGGGTCCAAGGAGTTAAAGCCTCATCTAAGAGCTCTCAGAGAGCCTCCCCAGGTACGGCCCAATCCTCTGACTCCAGAGTTGGCACACTCTGCATTTCCCCAGGGCCACCTTGACCTGGGCTCCCTGAGTCCTGCCAGAGCAGGACACCTGTAGAGCCTCAGAATCCCGGTGCTCTCAGCTTCCTGTAACCATTTGGCCATGTATTTCCAGGCATCGCCAGGGTGCACAGCATGCAGTCTTTGGTTCCTCTCTTCTCTGCACCTTCATGGATACATCTCAGTTTGCCATCCATCCCACTTAGTGAGACAATCCTCTCTGCTTCTCTGTCCCTCAACCATAGGGACCTCCTTAGACTCACAGAGACTTCACCCACCCTGTCATATCATCAGACACCTGAAAAACTCTCCAGGGAGGTCTGTCCCCGTGTTGCAAGAACACACCTAGCACTCCTGGTGACCACAGTGATGGGGAGGCAGAGGCGCTCTCGGTTTGGATGGAGCCAGAGGCTGGAAGAACCTGTCTCAGGGGAAGAGGAGAACTTCCATAAATGAGAGAATGTCCTGAAACTGAAGCATTTTAAACAATTACCAAACATAAGAACTGGATAAAGGCCTAGTGCAGCACAGTGCCCAGGTCTATGTTCATAGTGAGGTAAACAGACGTCCAGAGAGCCCTGCATGGCAGCCAGCCAGGGGCCAGAATCAAAGTACCCTTATTTGCAGATGATATGATTAAAGTCTCCCCCAGAAAAATCCTACAGCTGGTAAACATTCAGTAAAGTCTCAGGACACAAAATTAATATATCAAAATCCATAGTCTTCTACATACCAAAAACAAACATACTGAGAAAGAGATTGGGGAAGCAATCCCATCCATAAAAGCCTTTAAAAAAACACCTTAACAAAGGAAACAAAAGACTTATACAGTGAAACCTTTGAAACATTAAAGAAAAAAACTGAAGAAGATACAAGAAGACGGACAGGCTTTCCATTTCATGAGTTCCAATACTGGTAGGATTAGCCTTATGAAACGGAAATCCTACCAAAAGCGACATGAAGATTTCCTGTAATCTCCATCAGAACTACAATGCAGACAACAGAAGGGCACTGCACAGTCATTCCGACAAGGGCTAAAGACCCCAGAGCAGGCTGCAAAACACAACCCAGGAGTGCCAGTCAGAACATAGGTCGAGTATAAACATGTAGCTTGACTGTAACTGGGCCAGGACAGAGAAACGGAAAACTAATTTTTACTATGTTCAAAATGTAGAGAAATAAAACTAAGTTAACTAATAAAGAGAGCATCCCTCATAGGACCAGAGAAACACGTACTTTACAAAGATAGAATGGGGTGCAGCCTAACAGGGTGTCTGGGACCTGACTGAGGGAAAGACGTGAGACCCCGCTCTCAGAAGGCCTTGTTCAAGTTCTGAGAAGCTCAAGCATGGGAAGAGAGGGCTGTAAGCTCATCACCAGCCAGTGTGTGAGGAGGAATGGGTGAGATCTGCAGCCCTTGGAGTCCCCATGGAAGCCTGAGCAGGCATGGCATTACACCGCAGGAAGGACCAAATCTGGGTATTTTATCACTGCTACCAAGGGAGTGCCATGAAGGATCATCCTGAACCCACTGGGATGTGTTGGCCACTGGTGATCTGACTGGTCACTGCAGCATGGTCAACATCCCCCAGGAGTACCGCTAGCCCTCCCTTTTCATTGCGTTGAGGAAGGGAGAAGGAATGTAGAATGTGAGATGTGTGTCCCTGGCTGGTGACCAGGCCTTCTGAACTCCAATCCAGGGCTCTAATCTCACCTCTCTGGTCTGGAAAAGCTCACCTCTGGTTGGCCAAGAGAACTGCAGGTCTGTAGTACAAAGCCTCTGGCCTTCTAGGTAGTCTAGTTTCATGGCAAGAACTGCGCTGGCACATCTGCCACACACACACACATGTACACACACACACATGTACACACACACACGTGTACATATAAATATGCACACAGGCATGCAGTGACCAGCCCCCAGCATTCTCCCTCTTCTTTGTGCCAGTGTTAATCATTGGCCAGTATAGATTATAAATACCTTTTCTCCTCGAGTTCCCCTTTCACCTCGTTCTCCTTGGAGACCCTGGGGAAAGAGAGAGGAATGACATACCTTATAATGTGGCCCCTCTGTGCTCACCTTCTGGAGATCCCCAGAGGAAGTGCCTGGTAGCTTGCATCCAAATGCAGGGATGGTGGTAGGAAGGACCCTGTCTCACTGTCACCCAACCCAGCACCTGGAAGCCTGAACTCCTCCCTCAGCCTGGGGGCCAAGCCCAGCCACTTTCAGGTAGAGCTGTGCTCCCAGGGCTGCTTCCCTGGCTTGGGCTAAGCAGGTGCTCAGAACTATGGATGTGGATGTATCTGAATTCACCTGACCAAGATGAGACCTGTGGCTTTGGCATTAGTCCCACAGCTTCCTGTTCTGTCATGATCACAGGTTATTGGCAGAGGCTCCCACCTGGGCCTGGAGGCACTAGTCTCCTTTAATACATTTGCTCTACCTACTCCTGTGAGAAGGTTGCTTCCTGTCCCTGTGTCCACCCATCTCCTTCTAGAGCATCACCCAGACTCTGTGACATGATCCCCACAGGTCCCTCTCCTCTTCTTTCCTGGAAGAGACCCTCAGACAGTCTGGGGAACATGTGTTAAACGTGGCAGATCGGTCCCAGAGCTGATGCTGACTCTAGGAATGACACATACAGAACATAAGGGCCAGAGCCAGAAGATGCTGACCTAAGCGGGTATGCAGGACACGGGGGCTTCCAGGGTGAGTGGACACAAGTGCTGCCTTTATTGTGTCTAACAACTGTGGCCACGTGTCCTGAGACCAGAGGTCTTAAAGGACCACAAGGCAATGCAGCTATTATGCCCGAAAATGGCTTTCTCCATGGCTGCCTTCCTTTGTACACAATCTCCCTTCTTTTTCACTGAGAAGCAACAATAGGGTTAATGCCCACGAAGTCAGTGTGTCCATTATCTGCTGTGCCTGCATGCTAGTCACCTCATGCTACAGGACACTCTGAACACCCAGTCACCTACATCCACGGGATACTCTGAACACCCAGTCACCTCCATTCACGGGACACTCTGAACACCCAGTCACCTCTTTATCTATGGGACACTCTGAACACCCAGTCACCTCCATCCACAGGACATTCTGAACACCCAGTCACCTCCATCCACGGGACACTCTGAACACCCAGTCACCTCTTTATCTATGGGACACTCTGAACACCCAATCACCTCCATCCATGGGACACTCTGAACACCCAGTCACCTCTTTATCTACGGGACACTCTGAACACCCAGTCACCTCCATCCACGGGACACTGAACACCCAGTCAGGGTCTGACTCTGCTGTAGAGACTGGAGATTCACTCAACTCCTTATCCCTTCTGGGAGTAGACGAGTGGAGAGGTGGGTGAAAACCATTTCTCTACACTGCCATATGCTTCCAGACATGATCCTGTGCCCAGGAATATGCATTTAACAGGCTCCCCAGGTGACCTGAGTATCACAGCATTTTAGACTCTCTGGTCTAAGAGAGGCTGACAGTTCCTTAGCCTCTGACCAACAGATCCTTATTATAGAGATAGAAGTGAAAGTCTGGCTAAACATCCAGCTCCTGATCCATGCAGAGAGGGACAGAGCACCCTCCCAGACAAGTGTCTTGACTTACTGGAGGTCCGACATGCCCAGCAGGTCCTGGAAGTCCAGGTGGTCCCTGGGGCCCCTGCAGGAGAAGAGTGTTCACAAAAATAGGGATGGGAATGCAAAGAATGTCAGTGACCATTTGCAAGAACCATCCATGCTTTCTTATCCTACCTACCCATACCACCTGCACAGGGGTCTGTCCCCATTAGACACCCCCAACCTAACCTCTGCCTCCTCACCTATGAGAGCTGGCACCATCAGATGTCTGATAGAGCCATAATCACAGCCAGACATGCTAGACGTCAGTGACAGGCTAATGGGACGGGCAGCTGAGCCATGAGAGACCCAAACCCACACACAGTCTCCCCTTCCACCCGCCCCTCAGTCTTCTCTCGATCCGACACACACCTAGTCACAGCTTCTTCTGATCTGACACAGACATATTCACAGCTCCTGAAACTATGCAAACTGGTCGCTGTGCTGGTCACTTTCAAGTCGCTACATAATGTGTGTAGCCTGGGCAAATCCTGACAAAGCATCTAACAGAATTCTGTAGAGCCCGGAGGCTGTTCTACTACCTGACCCACAGGCTTCAGTAGCCTTTGGGCAATAAACTTGGACCTGTCTCCTTGCACTGCACTGCTGTAACAGATGCAGTTCCCACAGATGGACAGGCATGCTTTACTGTTTTGCTGGTTTGGGTGGAAAACAAGTGAGGGAGATACGATGCTCAGGCTCTAAGAAGAGGAAACGCTATATAAATTGCAGTGTGTCAATATCACTGACTCCAGTGCACCAGCTGAGGATTCAGAATGAGCTAGCTTTATCTGTATGAGTGTGGGAAGATGTTCTGTTTCTATTGTTAAAGGAGAAAGGTTAACTTTTTCAAGTGCATGACCCATTTTTGCAAGAAGTTAGGAGGATTTTCTGTGTGTGAACATGTACCCATATGCATAAAGTTGTGTGAGGAGGAGGCAAGGACCCATCCCAGTATGTTGTCTACACCCAAAGCAACTAGTTTTGCACCAAGACCTGTCCGTCCAGTGAGAACATACGCAGAGTACATCTCTTGGCAACACTTACCCGTGTGCCCACCTCTCCAGGCAGCCCCGGCTCTCCAATCTCTCCTGGCTCCCCCTGAACAAAGCGAGCACATGGTCACGGTCAGCAGGACACAGGCCAGGCACATCAGCATGGCTCAAGACTCCCTGAAGTGTTCATTCCCCCCAGCTCGGGACTCATCAGAAATGAGGTAACCACGAGCCATAAGGGTCCTGGTGCTCTCGGGCACTCTTTCTTCCAGCCAAAGAGCCTTTCCTAGGTGCATGGTGTTGTCTTGACTGCCACTCACTCCGACTACCAAAAGCCAACAGAATTAAATCCCAGCAGAGTGGACACAATGGCACCCAGACTTCTGGTGCTGGCTGATTTTTCTTTTCATATCACTCTTTTTCTGGTTTCCTAGAGCATGTTCCAGCCCGAGGGCTGATGGGACGAAGGGATGGAATCTGGAGTAAGAAAGGGCAGGCCACGCAGATGATGGGTACTAGTTAGGTCTCCGATGGCCCCTGTAGCTATGAGCTGGGGACTGGGGAAAATTCTTTCCTCAGTGCAGCTCAGTCTCCACATGAGAGACAAGTTCCCTGTGCAGAATGACTTATCAGCTAAGGGAACAAACAGCTTCCCAGAATACACTTGACAACAGCTGCTGCATTCAGAACTATAAGGAGAAACTCTAGGGATCTGAGAACACAAACCAGCCTTGCTCAGGGTGGCCCAGCGGGGCCAGCCCATGAGCGGAACTTACTCTCATGCCTTTACTGCCGTCTCTTCCGGGGGGTCCAGGTGGACCCAGGGAACCCTAGACAGAGAGAAAGAGAATGCCAGGTGATAGATGGTAATGACAGTCGGGGGGCGGCACGCATTGGCAAGAGAGGAGCAGGGCGAACCAAGTAGGTTCCTCCACCCCAGGTGTTCCCACAGCCTTAAATACACTCTGGTGACCACAGTTCTTTGCCTGACCCTAGCCTGCACAGCCTTTCATAGGCCTGTGAGGGGACCCAGTGATCCAGAGCAGGTGGAGAGATGGACGACAGCTCCTGGGAAGCTCAAGAACAAACCCAAGTCCCAGACACAGTGATCAAAGGAGCGTGCTGGTACATCTGCTCCTGGCTAGGCTGCCGTAGCCTTCCTTCCTGTTTGTGAGGGCTCACACAAGTTTCAGGGCCAGTCACAATTATGGACTAGAAGAGGAAATGCTGAGGCGGTCTTTGTTCAGCTACTTTTAGACCCAGGTGGAGGTTTTGGAAGGGGAAACGTTCCAGTTGGTCTTCAGGTCCATTTGGCCATCTTTGTCTAAACACAATGAAACAAGAGGAGCCACCTGGGTCCCTCACAGGAGAAAGAGTCTCTCACAGTAAATGGTAAATGTGCCCATGGCTAGCCATTGGCCTGGAACTCACGATGTAGACCAGGCTGGAGCCATTGTCCTTGAACTCACGATGTAGACCAGGCTGGAGCCATTGTCCTGGAACTCACTGTGTAAACCAGAGTGACCTCCCAAGTGCTGGGATTAAAGGCATGCGCCAACATGCCCAGCTGTAGTGATGTCTGTCTCTGCCCTCTTTGCATCCAAATGTTGTAACATCTTCACTGGAAGAGCCCTGTCACTTCAAGAGGTTTTAGCCTCCATTTCATCATCAGCAAAACAGGGAAACCCCACCTGGTTTGGCTACCCAGATAGGAAGACCTAACCAGTGCAGGTGGAAGCGAGCCATGAGGAGACTGAGTATAATTCAATACAAATTATTTATCATTAGGTTAGTCATGGCAGAACCAGGAGCAATCGTAAAGTAGTACCATTCATGATCTATTGATAAAAATGAAGACACTGGGCCCTGGGATCATCTGAATAGCTTACCCAGTACCTGGCCCCAAGTGTGGTGTGGCTGAATATAGCTCAATCCCACAAACATTTTCTAAATCTCCATTTCATGTAGCTCACAAAAAAACAGGAATATTAAGATATTTGCCCAAGGTCATGCACTTAGTGTAGAAGAGCCAGACCTGGGACCCCGGAAGATGCTTTCTAATGTTTTCACGTCATGCCAGAGCACACACACACACACCAGGTCGCAGATGCTCTGTAGCTGTAGCACACACACCAGTTCATGCTCTGTAATCTTTTGAACCAAAAGTGTGACCCTCTCTGTATATATTGTCATTGTGGAGCACAAAGAGAGATGAAGACTCTCTCAGGACCACTCACAAGTGCACATAGTGAGATGAGGCAGGTTGAGAGGGTTGGAGGAGTTAAGACCCAAGCACATGGCTGTAGCTGTCCCTTATCCAGAAACCATGTCCTCTTCCATCAGCATCAGCAAATCCCACTTCCTTAGAAGTACTAGAGTCCCTTTACCTCATGAGAAGCAGAAGATCAATAGGACCATGCGACTGACTGGTGGTCAGGTATAGGGTGCAATTAGACCCCATATGTTTCATCTGTGCCAAAGGCCATGTTCCACACCCTCCCCTCCTTCTCTGGCTCATTCATTGGCAAAACTCTAGCTTCCTTAACACTACATTCCTGAAAACCTACGACTAAGTCAAAGTTTTCTCAAAAGGGAAGCATCACAAAGGAATACGTCCATCCTCCGAAAAATCACCCTCCACAGGTGCAACCCTCTGGACCAGTTCTATGGGTTTTTAGTGCAAGAGTTCACCCAACACACTGGTTACCCACTTGAAACAGCACGTCCTTGAAAGACCAAACTGTCTTCTGGCTCCTATAGGTTGGGATGCTTGGAGTAGAGACGCCTGGATGGGCTCCTGCCTTGGGGATAAACGTGGGGGCAGTGGGGGCACAGTTGCTCAAGGACTGTAATACAGGGAGTCAGCGATAAGACCCGGGACAATGCCAGAGAGAACTCTGGAGAGTTCCGGAACCTTTGCCTTTCCTCACAGTTGTCACTTTTCTGGCCTTGTTCTTTTCTATTACACAGATTCCTAATGGAGACCTGTGTGACTCCAGCCCAACCATAACCTGGGAACTCCAAGAGACAAGACAGCAAGGCCACATTCCCGGATCTTGCTGAATACTCTCTCTGGGCATAGATGCATTCTAGAGCCCTGTGGCTTATATATGGAGGTAATGAAAGACTTCTGTTCCAAAATGAGTCTTGGGGAATGTGACCCACATGGGCAAAGCCAACACTCAAGAAAGACAGTAATCTTAAGAGCCAGCAAACTGCAGCTCTGAGCTTACCCACATCTCAGTCCTGGTGGCTTTGGCCAGGCTAGGACAACATGGCCATTTAATTCAAGAACTGACCACATATGCTTTGGCACAAGAGTAGGCTACTTTGTTCTTTGTACCTGAAATAATCCTTAGAAGTGAGTTATTTTCTAAGTCAGAACGTCTCCCCCTCCTCCTTTTCTCTCTCTAGTTCAAAGCATTAAGATAACCAAGCCAGGGTCTGGAGACGTGGCTCAGAGGACCACAGTTAGTTTCCCAGCACCCATATTGGATGGCTCACAACCACCTGTAACTCCTGCTATGGAGACAGGAAATCTAATGCCATCTTCTGGCCTCCATGGACACCTGAACTGTGCACATACCTCCTTACAGATATACCTATAAGTAAAGTAAATAGTTGTATGGGGGAGGGGATCAGGAGGTCCCAGGCCTATATGAGGAACCATTGACAGTTGATAGATACTGGGAGAAGAAGAGTCACTTTTCTTCAGGGATACAGGTTGTGAGAGCCTACCCATGCTCCAGTAGATGCACTCACACCCATGTACATATAGGCAGCACTAACCAGACTCTGTGGGTATTAAATAAAAAGACAGAGCACATGGGGTTGAAAGGAAAATTATGGAAGAGTGGGGGAAGAGTTGAAGGGGAGGGAATGGAGGGTGAACTGGATCCGAACACAGTATGTACATGTATAAATAGTAGATAAAATATTCTTAAAAAATAACCAAGCCAGCAAATAGATCCAGCCTGAGGTATTTCCACACTGAACTAAAGTCATCAGGAGATTCAGGCATTTCGTTAGATGGGCCCCTGTCCTTATGAGAACTGTATCCACAAAGAGAGTCAAACTGGGCCAGATACATCTCCATGTTCTAGGGCCCACCAATCTGACACTACAGAACAATGCCTTGCTCCTGGTATGCCTTCCAAAATTCTCCACTTAGCTTCATCCCCAGCCACCCTGAGGGTCTTTCAAAAGAGAAAGTCATAGGTTGGGGCAACCTTCTTCTATCCTGTAAAGGTTAGAAGGTTAAAGGACATTTAACCTCTCAGCCTGTTTCATCATTTGTAAGCAGAGTTTCATGCTGCTTTCAGATGAGAACTGGGTGTAAAGGTGTATCTCAGTGGTAGAGCACTTGCTGGGCATGTGAAAAGCACTAAGCTTGATATCCAGCACCACACAATATAAAAACACCAGCTGTCTGTCCTGTATTAGAAGAATTAAAATTGTGCTCCCTTCCCAAGCTCACCTTGCTGGCACACTATGGCAGCGCAGGCAGGAGGATTGACAGCTAGAGTCCAACCTGGGCTATATAACAAGGCCCTGTCTCAAAAACAGAAATAAAAACACAATCAAAACAAAAGCATACCCATAACAGCCATGGAGGGATCTATAGAAGAGAGCAGAGAAAGAGGAGATCGCCTCAAAGCTGGAAGGTCAGGCCAGGAAGAATGTTGTAGGGAATATGCATAGCTAAACACTCACCGTAAATGACCAAAGACAAATGAAGCATGCATGTGGGAGGAGGAAGGGACGGAAGGGAGGTCTGGACTTTCACACGTCTGCTGACGTCTGCTGGACCATGGTCGGAACGGTGGCATCCTGCTGGAATCTGTGTGTTGAAACCTACCCCGAGTGCAGTGATATTCAGAGTCAAGACCCTCAGAAAGTAGTGTCTTAAGGAAGAGGCTCAAGAGAGCTTGACCACCCCTCTGCTACATCAGGACATAGCCATACGCTGCCACTCAGGAAGCACCAAGCCCTCACCTGACATCAGTTCTGTGCATCTACACCTCAGACTTCCTGGTCTTCAGAACTGTGACCAGTGAACCTCTGTTGTTTAAAAATGAACTACTTAGGGCTGGAGAGATGGCTCCGTGGTGAATAGCACAGGGTGCTCTTACAGAGAATCCAGGCTCAGTTCCCAGCACCCACATGGAGGCTTACTGTCCATAACTCTAGTTAGGGGGGTTGACACCCTTTTCTGACCTCCAGGGGCATTGCATAACACAGGTGGAGTGTCCTTAGATGAATACAGGTATTAACACAGAAAATTCAAATAATAATTAAAATATTAAAACACAAAATAAAAAATAAAAGTGGGCTACTGGTAATTGATGATGGCTACTGGGGGGACACTTTTCTTTACAAGTGTGACCACTGGTGAGCTCCAGTAGATGACCCAATGCTCAAATGCCTGTGAGTAGCACTAATTTGGACTCAGTGGTTTAAAATAAATAAATAAAGACAAGAAGTTGGGAGGGAGATGTGATGCGGGAGTCTTGGGGTTGCTGGGAGAATGAGGGATGGCTGTGACAAACACATATGTGTGCATTTTTCAAGGAATGAATAAAAGTTAAAATGTTACAAAATGTACTCCATCCCTGGTTGTCTTTTAGCAGTAGTATTAGACTGAGCTGCTGCCTCAAGGCCATACATGACTGAGGGAGTGACGGGGAGAGTTGTGCCTCTGGCACGGGGGGTGGGCACTGAATACAGGGAGATTCAGAAGAAGCAGCAAGTGCTGTCATTTTGAGTGGACCGTCTGAGCCTCTACATTTTTCTTCTGAAAAGGAAATCGGCACTGGGCTACTAGGAAAATAACAAATAGAAAATGCGCACACACCCACGGTAAGAGATGGGCAAGGCTCCGGGAGCGGGACCTTCTCAAATCCATGCCTTACATTGAGACTCAAAATTTAGGTTTGATTCTAGGTCCAGACTGAATTCTCAGCCCCACGTACATATTCACTGTCTCCATGATCCCATTTGGAGACCCATGAGAGGGAAACATCTGGTAGGCTATTCCTCACCCACTCACACCCACTTGTCAGTATTCAGAGCCCTAAGGATCATACTGTCACTTAACTGGGCAGGTGCAGGTACTAAAGAGCACACGTGTCTTGGTCTTGGTAAACTTAGTGATTTATTTCTAAGTGTTCACTGCCAGAGGACATGTGTCAGGGTGATTCGTCATCTATCTGGCAGGAGGCACAGCAAGCAGACCCTTTCAAGGGAGTCTTAAGAACATTCTAGACAGTGTTTCTCAAAGTCTAGTTCTTGGGCAGCAGCAGCAGCATTGCCTGGGTCCTGGTTAAACAGGCATGCTCTCTGGCCTACTGTGGTCTTAATGAATGAGACACTCTGGATCTGGCTAGTTTTTTTTGGTAAATCTTCCACATTCTTTAGATATTGGCTCAAGTATGAGAATCTTTCCCAGCACAGACACATGCAGGTTACAGAGCCAGAAAACATGAGCTCAAAAGCCAGCTCCACTACAGAGGTGAAATCACTTGATGGACCCACAGTCACTATCCTGTAAAATAAGGATGAGGATCCCCACATCAAAAGTTAAGCTAATTAGTGTGTTCATCAGGAATCCTGGCAGGTAGTATTTGTGAACTACTGATGCTGTCTGAATTCTTAGATGCCTTAGATGTCCTGAGAATTCTTTCAGAAGAATTGAAGAAAGGACTGGACCTCTACATGTCCCCATACGCCCCTTTTAGTGGGCACTCCCTGAGACCCCTGAAGTTTTAGAGATTGCAGATCTCCATCTAAGGGTGAAATGGGAGAGCTCGGACATTCTGCAGCTGCCGACTGCCTCTCGGGGTGAGGTGCCATGATGCTTAGAATGCAGAGGATGTCATCTGGCATATAAAAATAAGTGCTGCTGGTATCACAGTAACTAAACATTTATGAGTTCTATACAACTATGTTATTTGTTTCCACTGGCTCATTTAGTCTCTGCAACAACTGCCTGGTGGTGTGTGCCAGTCTGCAGAAGAGGACAGCCAGGGTGACAGGGCTAAGTCATGGCCCCTTGCCATGAAGCTGCCAAGTGGCCAAGTCTGGACCCAGTCAGTCTGCCTCTAGGGTCCCTGCTTCACCTCTGGTGACCTCGAAGTATAGTTATCCAGAGTTTGTTCTGCCTATCCAGGCTCTCTACCTCTTGTTTGAAGCCCTTGGTCTTAAGTTGGAGCAAACCTCTGAGTCTCAGAGGGAATTACAGTGAAGACTGATGACTCCCCTTATTCCACTGCGGTCCTGAACTGTGAGATCCTTGAACTCAAATATCTCCCAAGGTGTCCTGAAACACCACTGACAACTCCTAAGGCCTATTTAGTCTCTCAGGATTGGTCCCCAACCTACAAGGCAACGTGAAGGTATGCAAGCAGCAATCTCGCACATCAGACATCAATGACCCAACTCAATAACCATTAATAACACAGACTAATGCATGGGCACAAAGAAGGACATTGGGATGCAATTAAACCAGCTAAGAACAAAAACGTCAGAGCTAGAAGAAATGACATAAATATATCTTCACAGTTTCACATATGTAAACACATACATCATTTATATTTTCTTGCCTAAAAGCTCTACAATGAAATCCTTACACCATAATTTATATTTTCTTGTTCAAAAGCTTTATCATGAAATCCTTACATAAAAGATGCTGATTTTCATAAGGTATCCAGTTTGGGGGGCAAGTGTCAAGAATTCCTAGATAGCAGCTTTTCTTTAAGGAAGGGACAGCAGATGGCCAAGTGTACAGGATTTTTCCTCTAGGGTCTTGTGTTAGAGACCCCCAGTCTCAGTCCAGTCACCCATGTGCTCTGTGATCTTAGACACAGTCTAGCCTCATTCAAAGGGTTCGTAAACAGAATAAACTGGAGCACATGAAAAGGCCACTAAAGGGCTGGTGAACTGAGATTTCCACTGATGGCACCACCTGTCCAGGCATGGCAACATTCTAGAAGGAATCACCAGCAAGACCTTCCGCATTGCTTCTACCGCCACCCACCGTCTGCTTCCGGAGAGCATCTGCAGACAGAAGTGCATGCTATCCTTTGCTATGGTGAGTGTTTCCCCCATTCTCAGATGCTCCGGTCTTCAACTAGAGAACTTAGAAACAACAGAAACGAGTCCCCAGAGTTCTGCAGGCTGGAAGTCCAAGGTCAAGACAGTCAGTGTCCGATGAAGACTGTTTCTAGTTCCCAGAGGATCCTTTCTGCTTGTGTCCTTATGTGACAGGAAGGTTGTCTCTGGATGCCCTGATTCCACTCATCTGTCCCCACTCTCAGACCTCACACCCAACTTCTAATGCTATCCTTGGGGGTCGATCTCAAAATATGAGTTGTGAGGAAACACACACTGAGAATAGAATGTCTCTGACGTGGGTAGGTATCGTACACTTTCTAGAACACTTCTCTGGTCACACTATGGAAAGGAGGCTGGCAGAGAATCTGGGGAGAATCTCTGGGTGGCAGGACTCCCTCCTCACCCCCACCCACCTCTGCAGCCTCATTCTACCTCCGAGAGCTCTGCGTCTGACAGGTTCGAAGAGAACCTTCATCTACAAGGCACCGAGCTGCCAGGCCAAAAAGACCTGTTTTTTTACAACGCAGATGGTGCAAGGTGTGACACCATGACAGGATCAGAGAAGTGCCATTACACACTCAGAGCTACAGGCCACGTGTACGGTGCCCTCGAATCACAGCAGTGTTACATGGGAAAATCACTTCCTGATACTGGCTCTGTTCCATTAGCCACAGTGGTCACAATGGTGGTCTGGGTTTGGGCTTTTTGTTGTTTTGTTTTTAGTACTAAGAGCACTTAGAGCCTTGGGCATACCAGACAAGTTCACTGCTCTATAGCCCCAACTTTAATTTTTGAAACAGGGTATGACCTAGTTCCTTGGGCTGTCTTTGAACCTGCAATCCCCCTGCCTTAACCTTCCAAGTAGCTGTGATTACTTGCCTGAGGCCTGGTTTGTGATGTTTCCTTTGACCCAAACACTTGGGTCTTCATCCTCACTTACTATTAGGAACAGAGGTTGCATTAATCATTCCCCAAAGTTCACATCCTCCACTCCGTGCTCTTCCCCAGTCCCCTAGCTTGTGCCTGGCTCTTGGTAGGGCACTGTTATTTACTTATTACTTATTTATCTATTTATATTTTATGTTTATTAGTATTTATGCACATGGGTGTAGGTGCACGGTGTCATATAATGCCTGAGGAGGCCAGAAGAAGGCATCAGATCCCCTGGAACTGGAGTCATAGCCATAGATGGTTGCTAGCCATCATGTGGGTGCTAGGAATTGAACCTGGGTTCTCTGCAAGAGCAGACAGTGCTCTTAACCACTGAGCCACTTCTCCAACCCTTGGGAGCTATTACTTTGAACAAGCCAAAGCTTACTATAAACCATGTCATCCTCTACATGAGTCTTTATAAAATGAAATAAATTCCACTGGTATGTGTGTCTCTCTAAGTTTCGATGCCCTTTTCCATGAAGTGGGGGTGGTGAGTGCTTATGATAGCAAAGCAATATCTTCTGGACACGACAGGACCATGGCATTCATGAACTCACAACAGCTGGGCTTATCCACATAACACATGTACAAGATCAAGCCAGCAGACACCCAGCATGGAGAGGGAGCCCTGGGGCCCTGCTGCTGGCTGAGGAGCTACGGGCAGCTGATTGCTGCTAGGAGAAGGAGAGCTCGTTTTCATTAGTGGTGTGGCACATGGTAGGCTCATCATGCTCCAACGGGTGGCACCCTATACCCATATGCATATAGGCAGCATGAACTGGATTCAGAAGGGGGACTGCAGATCTAAGACTAGTTGGAGGGAGGAAATATCTACATACATTGTATTCTTGCATCAAACCCCCAAAGAATGAAAACTAGCAAAAACAAGCAGAAAAGAGAAAAATTAACAGCGGTCTGTCTCTAGCATCAGCATGCTCCTCCTCCCCCCCCCCCCCGTCTCCCCGTTCTCCTTCTCCTGTCTTCTCTCCTCTCTCTTTCTTCCCCGCCTCCTTTTCCATCCCCTTCTCCCCAAGTAGGTTCATATACATTTTACATAATGTTTTACAGGTGACAAAATTTTGTCTGTATTTCTAGCCATGAATTATCCTAACCACAGTTTTGTAGCTCTGGGTCCTGTTGCATTATTTGCACACATAGTCAGATGTCTCGACACATGCCTTGTCCAGCATCACTTGTCTCTAGCTGGATGTATAAATTATTCATCCCCGTTTCTAGTCTCTCTCATAAAGTCCATGTGGATACGGACGCATGCATGTAAAGTACTAAGTAGTGGGTGCCTACAGGGATGGCCACTGGCCACCTCCTCTGTTATTTTACAGACCAGATCCTCACTGACATAATAAGCCCTAAACAGAGAGTGGATAAGGCCCCTCCCACGAGTGAGCGGCGCTTGTTTTCCATCTGATAGTCCACTATCTATAAGGATTTCCTTTTCAGTCTCATTTGCTCCAGGGTCAGCTGTGCTGTGTCAGTTATGTTCAAGGGAGAATAGAATGCGACTTTCATAGCGGGGAACAGGCCAGCCTGCCAGTGTCCTGCAGTCCTCTCCCTGTTTAGTCCTGCTGTTGCCACCCGCTCTGTCCTTCGTCACTTCCCTTATAAACCTTCTGGTATTTTCCCAAATGCCACTCTCTGGATGGCTTCCTCTCAGATCCACCTGGTGCTGCTGGAGCACGCTCAGCCTCACTGACCACCTTTCGGTGGTTCCGTGCCACTCTACCCGGTGCCTGGGCATGCTCTCACAGACAGCTGGTGTCCTGCATCAAGGCCCTCATGCTGCTTCCCTGGCTCCATTTCCTACCCTGCTTGAATGCCTTGAGTTACTTCCTGCCCCAGTCTTTGAGAACCAACCTCATCTGCAGTGAGCCCCTCCCTGGCCTGCCTATGCTCTGCACTCGGCTGGGATAGCCCGTCCCTGACCTCTGCTTCCTAAATGCTGACCAACTTCCACTTGCTCAGTGCAACTTCCACAGTGCACTGAGACCAGAAGACACGCAGGCCCTGCTTCTTGCCTCTCACTCCACCTGCACACCATTCTGTGTCTGTTTATGCTGCAGTACCCGAGTCAGTGCACACAGAAGTCAGCCTGTCACCAAGGACCTCGCAACACTGAAATTCTTGGCAGAGGACATGATGTAACACACCTCCCACAAATCCACATACTCAATCTTGTGCAGCAGGGGCAAACGATAAAGGAAGGACTCACCTTTTCACCCTTTTCTCCATGGACAAAGGGGCCTCTCCCCTAGAAAAGGGAAACAAAGGCACAGGTTACTGAAGGGTGTCTCCCTGGTGTGACATTGCCCCAAGACTCAACAGCAGGGAGCATCTAAAAGAGAAGGAGCTGTTTTCATTGAATATGAACTCTCATGAGTGTTCTCTTGTTTATTTTTTCCAATAATTCAACACTATAAACACTGCCTGTGGGTTCCATATGCGCTTTATTAGAGTATTGATAATTCACCGAAAGTGTCTAATAGATGCAGAGCTGTCAATTACAGTCAACTTGAGCACATCCCCAACCATTCAAAGAACCCACGCCCACTAGCAGACACCCTTTCCTCCCGTTCCCAGCTCTAGATAAGCACTAATTTGCTTTCTATCCTTGTAGGTTTCCCTGTGCTAGTCATCTCTGGTAAGCACAAGCGTGTGGTAATGTGCCCCTTGAGGAGTGCCTCCCCTCACTGAGAAAGTCTTTGAAGGTCCACCCAGGTTGTATCGCATAGCAGAATTTCATTTTGTGTCAGATTGACATGGGGATAACTGAATGCCTCACATTTAATCCATTTTTTAGACAATGGTCTTTGAGTTGCTTCTACTTTGGGCTATTAAAGGGCGTGCTCTGAATATCTGTGTGCAAGTTCTTGTGTAAATGCATGCTTGGTTTCCTTGGGGAGCATACCTGGGAGTGGGATTAAATTTCTTATGTGTGGCAACTCTATGCATAGACATTTGAGAGCTGCACAACTGTTCTCCCCAGAGCCTCTCTATTCCCCACTGGCACTTGTGGGAAGGCCGTTTGGCTGCATTGCTGGTTGCTCTGACTTCGCTGGGAGCTGTTGAGATGCTTATTTCTCCTTTAAAGTCTGTAAGATGTATGCCATGCATTTTGAAGCACTACTGCTGGATGCCTATGTTTATTATTATGAATTTGTAAAGGACGGACCCTTTGCCATTATAAATATCTCTATCTGAACTGTTTTTGTTTTAAAGTCTATTTGGTCTGATAACGGTATAATCCTTACAATTTTGTTGTTTTCTGCTTTTATAATACATATTTTCAATCATTCCCCTGTCCTCCTCTCCCCTCCCCCCATCTCTACGTGTGTATTCACTGGGGCTAGAGCTCAGGGTCTCATGTATGCTAGGCACTCATATACTACCGAACGAACCATGTCTCCAGCCCTGATTTGTTTTAATGTAAAGTACGTCTCCTACAGACTGGATAGTAACCTGATGTCTTTATAACCTTTCTGGAAACGACTTCATTTTGATAGTCTGTTTTACATGTCCATGGATGACATTGATGTTGACACCAGCAGACTGACACACACCAGCTCACTCTGGCAGCCTGTCAGTCTCTTGCTCCCTCTGCTTCTTTCATCTTTCAGATGAAGTGAATACTGACTAGTGCAGCTTTTCAATCTCTCTCCTAGCATTCGCATTAGCAAGCATGATGCATTTTCTTACAAGGTTCCATAGGGCTTATGATAGACCACTTACCAGAGTCTATTCCAGATTTATTGTAAAATAAATTTATTTATAAATTACTATAAGTGAGATGCAACATGCTTTCTTGGGTCTATCGCCTCTTCTCCGTCTTTTTTTATATTATTGTCTTGCATGCTACACACCTGCTTGTTAGGTACCTAAAACTTCATCATTACAATCATTACTTTGAACTTGCCATTCCGCTATATCCTGCCTTCAATTATTCTAGTGGATTTCCTTGTACAGGATGAATCATCCCTGTTGTTTTCTCTTGTGCTTTACATTTTGTCTTTCAGCATTTAAAAAATATTTTATTGGTTTTATTCTATGATTACGAGTATATTTATTGTCTGCATGTGTGTAAGTGCACTCATGTTATACAATGCCCATGGAGATCAGAAGAGGGCATCAGATATCCTTGAGCTGGTTGTTAGCTGCCATGTGGGTGCTGGGATCCAAACCCAGATCCTCTGCAAGAGCAGTCAATGCTCATAACTGCTGAGCCATCTCTCCAGCCCATGTCTTTCAGCATTTTATAAGATGTTAATATCTGTATATCTGCACTTACCCTAAGTGGACCTCACTGAAGATCTTGAACGTGTACAGCACTGCCTTCACTGAGTGCGAGGGGTCTTCATCCCTTGTTTCTTTACCGCTATTTACAGCACAGCCTTCACTGAGTGCGAGGGGTCTTCATCCCTTGTTTCTTTACCGCTCGCTACTTACAACCTGTCCGTCTTTCCCTCCTGTCTGAGCCTCTGATGTGCGCACCAGTGAGCTCCACACTGCCACATGTCTGTGACGCTCAGCTGTTTTCTCCTATACTTTTCTTTGTGTTCAACCTTCAGGAATGCCGACTTCTCCCTGGCCCTGTCCAGACCTACTACTGGGACACTGGTCATCCTCATCCCATCTCAGCACAGAAGCTCAACTCACTTCGATGCTCCATCTTTGTTGGTGTTCATATTTGCCGCCGTCCTGACAGTTTCTGTACGAAGTGTTCCTTTTAGTTCCTCGAAGACACAGCTTCACAGGTCACCCTGAAGACTCTGAAGTGCAGCATCTGCAGCTCTCTGGGGACACTCTCTGTTGTCTCTTGGTTTTGTTCTGTTTGTGTCACATTGGTCTGTTTCTTCACATGGTTTATAAGTTTTTGTTGAAATACACATTTTAGAAAATATACAGTTGCAACTCTGGAAAAGGACACTTCCTCTTTCAAGACTTGATTTCTTGGGTTCTTTATTGAATTCACTGAGCTTTCATTTTTAATCTTTTTTTTGTTTTCTGTGTCAGAATGTGTACATGTACACAAGTTGGCATTTGACAGAGGAGGCCAGAAGAGGGCATTAGATGTCCTGATGCTAGTGTTATAGGTACTCAGGAGCAGGCCGATGTGGGTTCTGGGACAAAACTCAGGTCCTCTTAAGAGCAGAAAAATGCTCTTAACTGCTGAGCCATCCCTTCAGACCTAGAGATTTGTTTTATTTTTATGTAATTGTGTGTGTGTATGTATTCTCCTCTGTGTCTATGTGTGTGTATATATATGGGTGTATGTTCAGGTACCTATGTATGTGTATGTGAGTGCATGCCCATGTATGTGTGTGTGTGTGTGTGTGTGTGTGTGTGTGTGGTGTGTGTGTATGTTTTCTTGTTTAGTGAAGCCTATGTCTTTCCCCAAAGTCATGTCTCTGGTACAACACTTCAGAGGCCATGGACTGGACATGACAGCACCCTGGGGTGACAATGGCTTTAACAGAACAATTTTTTGCTGCATTTTTGTTTGTATTTGTTTGTTTGAGACAGGGTCTCCCTGTATCCCCAGCTCACCTGGAGTTATGTGGACCAGGCTGACCTTGATCTCCCACAGGTCTGCCTGCCTCTCCCTCCCCAGTACTGGGATTAAAGGGATGCCACCATGCCTGGTTTAACAGCACTCTTTTTGATGGACTCTGCTTATTAAATATTAAACTTAGTGTCTCAGTGGATTTAATGCATCATTACTGTTTCTACAGTGCCTGATGGTGTTAATTGCTGCACTGTCAGATCCAATCCGGAGCACTAAGACCCTTGTGAACGGTGGCTGTGGCCAATTGCCGAGGTCTTATCTCTGACCTCGGTGGAGCTTTTCTCAGCTCCGTCTCCGCTGGTTCTTGCTGGAGAACCCTATGGCTTGTGGTGCTTCTCAGTGCGGTGCTTGCTGGTGAACCCAATGGCTGGTGATCGTACAGAACTGCCATCTCCTAAGTGATAATGGCCCACATCGGCTTCTAGAGAGGAGAGGTTTATTCATGTTCTTCCTAGGCTCCATTTTGAAATCAGCATCTTTAAGGAACAACACAGATTTCTCTGCTCTTAAGGGCTACTGGTCCCCTGGGATGAAACTCTGAGTCCTTGCTCTAAGCTTGAGTTGAATGCTGGATCCTCCTTTTGGCAGATCCCTGCTGGGGACTGAGCATTAGTTTGTCTACTAAGTTTGTATTCCCCATGTGGAATCTCCACCCCATGAGTGACTGGGGTAATCATAATAGGGATCCTACATCTCTGGCTTGCCACAATTGAAGCAGATCTTCTACCTTTTGAATGGGACTTAGGGCACCCTTTGGTTGCGCCCACCTGGGGAGACAGGTAATAATGAATGTTGGCAATCTACCAGGCGTGGCTCTGCATGTGACACAGTATCCCACAGGTCACCATTCTGAAAGAGTTCTGTGGGTATTGGTTTTATATTTCACACCCAGGAAAATGGGGCTAAGAGACTTCTGGCAACTTCTTTAGTTCATGGAGGACAGAGACTGTGGAACTGGATTTCAGTGTGAGCTGTGGTGGTTTGAATGAGAAATATCCCCAATAAACTCATGTGAACACTTGGTCCCACGTTGGTGACTCTGCTTGTGAAGGTTTCAGAGGCCCAGCCTTGCAGGAGGAACATGTCATTGGGAGAGGGCTTTGAGAATTCCTGGCCTCACTGCATTTCCAGTTCACTCTCTCTGCCTCCTGTCAGCCACTGGATACGTGAGCTCTCAACCTTCAGCTTCTGATGCCTTGCCTTCCCTAGCACAATGGACTCTTCTAAGTCGCCTTTGTCCTGGTGTTTTATCACAGCAATAGTACGTGGGCCAGCAGAAAAATATGTCATCTCCTCACTGGCCTTGACGGAGTTGCCAGCAGCACCGGGCAGGCTGTGCCAACAACGTGCTGTCTTTGCTCCCCAGAGTCCAGGCTTTGGATGCGGCCCCATGTCTGATCTCTGATTCCAGAACTGTTCCCTATCAATCCACCTTCCTCTGAACCCAGCTTCTGCTGACAGAGCTCAACATAGAGCCTTGTGCCTCTTCCTGGAGGAACAGGAAAGGCCACTGTCCACTACACTCACTGTCCACCAACAGGGTTCCCAGACCCCACGTGTCTTAAGTGACCCTAGATACCTGAACTTCCTAAAAGTTGGGCATCTCATCAAGTGTCACCTCACCAGGCAGATGTGAGAAAGAAAGTAGCCCCACACCTGAAAACTGTGGCACTGGGCCAGGAGCAGAATGTATTACTACACAGTTCCAACCCCACCCTTTCACATCACTGTACATGTGCTAGGACTATGATTAAAACAGACACCTCTGCCACACCCAGTCTCCAGGATCAGAAATGGCTCAGTCCTCCCCAGTAACTGTTAGCTGCTAGAGAAGTCATGAGGCTGTCACAGAAGGACTTAGTATGCCCTCCAGGAGCACCTGGGAAGAGCAGATAGAACAGCCACAGTAACAAAATGGCGGTAACATGAGGAACTGAGTGAGCTATGCACACCAGGCTGGTCCACCTGGGGAAGGGACTTGTACTTTGAGATTTCCTCCTAAGCCATGAGAAGCATAAGGAATCAATTATAATCACGTACATCAGAAAGATAATTGCTACCAGGTATGTTGCATATGCCTTTAGTCCCAGCAC
This sequence comes from Eospalax fontanierii, assembly GCA_035773235.1. Taxonomy (NCBI): domain Eukaryota; kingdom Metazoa; phylum Chordata; class Mammalia; order Rodentia; family Spalacidae; genus Eospalax; species Eospalax fontanierii. The sequence continues at coordinate 77,332,405 of CM069532.1, forward strand.
AGGCAGGCAGATCTCTGTGAATTCAAGGTCAGCCTGGTCTACATAGTGAGTTCCAGGACATGTAGGGATATACACTATCTCAGAAAAAGAAAAATATACACCTAAGTGTTTGGGCTGGTAAGATGGTTCAGTGGTTAAGAGCTGTTAAAAGTGCACACTACTCCTGCAGAGGACCTGAATTTGACTCTCAGCACCCACATCAGGAGGCTCACAACCACCTGCAACTCCAGCTCTGGCTGCCATAGGTTCCCGCACTCATATGCACATACAGACACAGACACATAATTTTAAAAATAGAAATAAAAAATGTGAAAATATAACTGCCATTCACTGTTTACTCTGGCCAAGCATTCTGGAGTAAAGTAGTCATTATTATTCTTATTTTTTGAGTGTAGAAAATGGCTTTCAGAGTGAATTAGAGACAAGCCCAAGGTCACACAGCTAATAGAATCTAGTACCAATGACAGTTCCTGAGGTTTGCCTCAGTCATACAGGATGCTCAAGGCTGGGTGTACAGTTGGGTGTTACAGCATGACCGGTGATCCGAACAGTAATAATGTGCTTTATTGTGTTTCCAGAACTGTTTCCAGATATTTGCAACTCACTTTGTTTACCCCACTATAGGATGAAAAAATGAGATTAGAAAGGTTAGGTGCCAGACACTTAGCATCTCTGTGGCTCCCGAGGCTCATTCACAATCCACATCTGCTCATCTCTGTGACTCTCCCCTGGCTCACCATTAGGCAGAGAGGGGTGAGAACAGAAGGGTGTGTGGGGGGTGGTTATTCTCTCTTTGTGGATATGCATGTGAGTTGGCTGGAGTGAGAGAGGACCGCAAAATGATGGATTTCAGGATCGCGACAGTGCCCATTTGGAAAACCAGGAATCATGGGGTGGGAAGGGATGAAGCACGAGAGAATCCCCAAGACCACATCCAGCATGTTTCTCTTGCTTGTAGCAAAGAGATGGGCTTCATCTCATTGGTGGGATATACTCAGGGCCTGGCCCACACATGTGACCAAGCTGTGATGCAGGAGGAACCATGGGCCTCCCACAGCAGCCATGTGGCCCAGCCAAACAGAAAAGCAGCATCTTACCATGTCTCCTTTCTCTCCCTTGGGTCCAGGAGCACCCATTGGTCCAGTGGCTCCCATGTCTCCCTGAATGGTTAGAAGCAAAGTGAGCATTGGTTAGAAATTCCCAACAGACCTCCAGACGGCTACACTCACAGGCTGCCCACAGTCAACCTTGCCCAATTTCTCTGGAAAAGCTGGATCACACTGGCTGACTGCACAGAAAAGCCACCTGTCTGGGGGAAGCACCTGCACCATTTCCCCGGAGTTCCTTGAACTGATTCACCAGTCAATGGGCACCACCAGACTCAGGACCACGAGGACAGGATCTGAGTCTCAATGTTGAAACTATCATTCGTCCCTGGCATTAACCTGGTACCGAGATGAAGTGATTGTGATAATGATGTTGCTGAAGAAAGGCAAAACCAAGTAAGAAGGGAGTGAGAGACTGAGGACAGAGGTGGGGTACGGGAGTGGGGAGAGCAGACGGGAGGGGGATTCAGAGGGGATGAGGGAACTCCGCACAGAAAAAGAGAAAGGAGAAGGAAGAAGCAGCCACAGGAGAAGCCCAAAGGCTCAGTTGTCTCTACCACCACACTCAGTGCACCACACTCACGCTCAGTGCACCACACTCACTCAGTCCCTCTTTCAAACACCAGACTAGGTGACAACTGAGCAAAAGCACAGAACTCTCCCACTCAGTGCCCATTACAGTTGGCACCTCCCACATCTCAACGTTCTAAGACCAAAACAGTGGTGGGGAGTGCCCTGAAGGAGGCGCCCTGGAGAACAGGAAGGAGGCAGCGATTATGACTGAGGAAGGACCACTCTAGGGAGAACACCTAGACTTGTGCAATTACTGAACTAACAAACTTTACATATAAGAAATTAATGCACTTTAAACAAACTCTAAAGCCCAACTCGTGAACATTCCTGGAACCAATCAGCTTGCCAGGAATGATGTGGAATTAACTGTCCTTGGAGGGTTGAGCCCGTGTGACATGCGAGCTGCGACCTGCACTTGGACAGTCCTGCCTTCCTCACTCATATTCACAGGCTGACAGGTGTATCATGCTGCTCGTTCTTATCCCAGCATCTCAACCAGCTCCAAGACTGGCAGTCTAACACGCCGCTGTCAGGCCTCCACAGCCAGCAAGGCAAGGGGTACTGAGTACATGCAGGTACTGACCTTCTGACCAGGGAGTCCCACAGGGCCATCAAAGCCCCTTTCGCCCTACAGAAAGACAAAAAGAAACAATTAGGGCTGCATATTGATTCTCCCACACTCAAAAGCTAGTCTTGAGGTTCACAGAGTATTGGCAGGAAACAGGATGAGAAGCTGAGAATCCTGTTCTTGAACTGCAAACCTGCTGGGCAACTTTCCACACTACCTCCACATGCAGCCATTGGGTAAAAGACAGAAACAGACTCACGAACAGAAGATGAATACCCCACATTCTCATTTATGTCCAGGAGGTAAAGCTGTCAAACGCACAGAGCAGAGCAGAGCAGGGTTATCGGTGGCTTGGAAGTCAGGGAGGGGATCTGGGGGAGCAGCATTATTCAATTCAAAGGGTTCAAAGTTTCAGTTATATCCAGGGTAAGTTATAGACATTTGAAGCAGTGAATGTGTTATTCAGCTTGATTTGCTCACTCATTCCACACCAAACACACATATTAGAGCATCCGTTTGTACCTCATAAATGCACATGATTCTGATTATCAATAGACAATATATATAATAAAATAAAAAATACTTTCCATGGGCTAGTTTTTTAAACCTGAATGCTATCACTCCAATTTAAAAAAAAAATGTGATACTGCTATTGGTTCATGCAGTGATTATTTACAAAAATTAAAAATGTGACATATCTAAAGCTATTTCTAGATATAAACTTCATTCAGTTTTTAGGATGTGTAAAAGATCTGGCCAGTGGATTTCAGCATGATCTTTAGGCTGAGGCTACATGCACATTGTCACACTAAGAACAAATACAGAATTCTTATAATCGAAATGTAAGTACCACCATGTGAGCTGGACCATTTGCACATGCTCCCATCACTAACGATAATAATCCACACCAATATTCATTTATGTGCAGAATACACATTTTGTAAATGCGATCACAGATGCCACCAGCACTTGCCAATGAGGATAAATATTTGTGTGCATTGGACCCCAATGGTGTCCAGCAGAATGCCTTGGACAGTTCCTGTCTGATTACAGAGATATAAACAAGGATTCAAAAGGGTATCTGATCTCATTGAATAGAGAAAATGGGAGATTTAAACAACAGAGAGCAAAATCAGCCTGTGGCCAGAGCTCTGCCTCCATGGACAGAACTCTGACTTCCTGGGTCCCACACTGGGATTTTATAGACTCACAGGTAGAGGAGACAGAGGCCATGCCCGCCTCACAGGTGGGGAAGTCGGCCCTTCTCTCAGGTAGAGGGAGTGCATCCTCTCCTGTCTACCTGTCTCTGTAAAGATGCAAGTCAGGTCTCAGAGCTCCCCCTTCTTATCAAGATGGCAGACAGACTTATCAGGGCTGTATTCCGTGGTTCTTAAGTCTCAGTAGGAAAGAGAGAGCAGGTGCGCCCTGTCTGTGGCCAGAAACTAGGAATGATGAGTTGAATACAGGAATAGAGTAGCAGGTGATGGCACCGAGACTGTGATGCTGAGGCTGTGTCAACTGAGAAGCTCTAACAGCAGCACTTTATCCAGCCAAGAGCCCCAGGGTGTGCACCTTTATCCCTCAGTCCCACCTGTCCAGCTCCCTGTCTAACTACCTGTCTTTTCACACCCTGACCTGTTCATCCATCAAGTTGGCCATTACACAGTGGCTGCCTCTGTGCCAGGCTGTGCAGTCGTCCCCAAACACAGACATATAAAGAGCCAGTCTCTGTCATCTGACACTTAGGATTTTACAGAAACAAAAGCAAGAGAATGTCATCAGTGCACTGTGGTCACTGTGACAGAAAGGAGCTCAGAAGAGTTATTGACTAGGTGGACTGCAGAAAACATAAGCGACAAAGGGAGCATGGAGGGAAATCGCGTAGACAGGCTCAGGCTCAGCAGAGTCACCGGCCGCGTTTTAGATGCTGGGTCACCAAAGCAGCTCTGGGGTAGGGAAAGATGTCCCGTGCAGGTGCTGCAGCTCCAAACGGCCAAAGGAGAGAAAGACCAGGTTCCTGCAAGAAACCAGAAGCTCTTTCCTGGCCTGGAAACTGGAAGGGCGCTGAAATGAGGGTAGAAATACGGAGGGTGTGGCGTGGGGCACACGGGGTGGATGGAGAGACACGGTGTCCCTAAACCACACCAAGGGGTCAATAGAGAGTCAGGCATTGCTAAGTCAGAGTGGGAAGATGACTGGCAAAGGGAGGGTGCTCCTGCTTGACTGAACCTCTCCTCTTTGGGTCCCTGGCAATGACCACTGGAGCCTTCAGGGACCCACCCAGGCATAGGTCTGGCTCAGCAGGAAGCCTTGTCCTGGGAGTGGGTTCTGGTTGCCCTCCCTATCTGTGAACACTGGCAGGAGATCAAAACCTCCCCAAACCTTCCCCTTTCCACTGGAGCTCTAACTAAAAAGCAGGACTCAGAAGGATTTGGGTTTAGGCAGAGGCTTCTATGACTTCACTGGCATGTGGAACAGATCTGATCATAGGTTGAGGCTTCCAGCCTGCAGCTGGAGGAACAGCTGCCTGGCCTGAGCACACCCAGCCTGCCTCCTCCCGGGACCCCATCTTCCTCCTCTGCAACCTGGGCACTGGGTAGGGGACAGCTTAATGTTACCCATAACCCCACAAAAGGTTCAGCTCAGGGTGTAACTACCCTGGGTTTTATTAGGCCTTTGGCAAACTGAGTCAAGATAAGGTAACCCCCTTTGACTCCTTAAAGGCTGTGTCTCCCCCAAGTTCGACTCTCTGGGTAGAACAAAAAGAATGGAGGAAGGGTGTCAAGTCTAAGCAGGGAGAAGGGAAGGAGTGTCTGCCAGCTGAGCGTCTGTGACTGTCCCTGAAAATGGACAGTGTGGGTGCAGTTACTTTAATCTTCATCTCACTTTTGGGCCTGGACATCCCTAGCGCCTGGCAAAGCCCATGTCTCTCATGCACCCTGGCACCATGCAGATGTGGATGGCCATAAGTGGTAGGTCAAGGCTGGGATTTCCAGTCCAGAGGAGCTTCAGAGACCGTCCCCACACAGCTACACTCCTGGTCCTTCTGCTCAGAGAGTAAACTTCGGGCTGGGGAGATGGCTCCAGGTTAAGAGCAATTGCTGCTCTTGCAGAGGATCTGAATCTGGTTCCCAGCACCCACACGCTAGCCAGCAACCATCTGTAATTCTGGTATCAGGGATCTGACACCCTCTTCTGACCTCTATGGAAACCAGGAATAGACACAGTGCACATGCATGCATGCAGGACTAACATTGGTACCAATAAAAAATAAAAGTATATAAATCTTCCAATATCAAAGTTTTGTATGCATGTCAAGAGCTGCAGAGAATTTAATGTGCTCAGTGGATGGTGAGAGGGATGGTCACAAACAGGTACTGCTTTTTAAAATTTGAAATTATGCAAAAACTTTTATCCATATATGTATATATACTCACAACGACATACACACCTACATATATGCGTACACACATATAACTACATAAAGATTGCTCAGTGTAGATACCTAAAGGAAACACTGAGAAGCCAAGGCTGAGGATGTATTTTTGTATAGTGTATCCAAACACTCATCCCATTCTTCTGCCAAGTCTTGTCCACAACTTGAACCAGTTTTGATTTAGTTGCACAGGAAGGGAGAAGGCATAAGAACCAGAGAGACCTCAGGAACAAGCTGTTAGCTTCAGGAAAGCTCACTAGACCCAAGCCCGAGACTCTCTCTTCCCAGTGTGTACAGAAGTCTAGAAACAAGAACGGTACACTAGCAACCACTGTGAGCCCAGAGCACCTGCTCTGGGACTGAGAGACCAGGTGTATAATGGGTGCTCCTACTTCACCCACTGCCAGAGTAGTGCCTGTTCCACTCAGCTCTGAGGCTGCAGACTGGAAACTGAGGCTGGACTATGGAAATTACCTTTTCTCCAGCTGGGCAGGAACAGTTGATGGTCTTCAAGAACCCAATCTGCTCGCTGCCTGAGGTGGGCAGCTGTGGGGGTGGAGGCGGGGGCTCTATCACCACAGCCACCTGACACTGAAAGGGAGAGTCAGGTCAGGATGAGCTACTCACCCAGCAAGCACTCCCCGCTGAGAGCCAGGTAATGAGCACCCAAAAGCCCCTGAGGCCAGCTGAGTTACAGCGTGAGTGGACAAGACACATCTGACAGATTTGCCTGTCAAGCTCCAGACACTGACCAGTTCAGCAACCTACCAGAATCACTTGACACCTCAGGAGAGCCTCAGTGTTCACCCTCAGAATGGAGACAGGGTGTTTCCTTTATCAGTTATGAGGATGGAGATAACCCAGGAAAACTAACACTCAGTTTCTCAGCTACATCTTCCCCAGCCTCGCGCCTCCTCTTCCCCAGCCTCGCGCCTCCTCTTCCAGCCTTCCACGTGCTGCCAGCTGCTATTGCCCCCGCCCTCTTTCCTCCCCCCTGTCTCTCTCCACACCCACGCCCATGTGCCAGATTCCAGCACCTGCTTACCACAAGAGGGCTGAGCAGAACACAAAAATGGGGCCCTTACTGTGTCCTTGAGCCTGAGCCAGTCAGACACTATACACGGGCCTCACCCTTTAGCCCTGGGAAGCTGAATTCCCATCTTTCAAGTGAGACTTGGAAGTAGCATTTGGTACAGGACTGAGAAGGGAAAGGAATGTGAGGGAGAAGGATGTGGTCTGGGGTCGAGTGGGGCCGACCCGAGTTTCTGTGGCCATGGAGGCCCTGGCTTCTCCCTCTTGCCGCCTCTCCCACAGTACTGTGGCTTCCCCTCCTGAGTACTAATGGCATCAGTCCACTGTGGTCACCTCTGTCCCTGCCTCCCACACTACCTAGAGCTGGGTCACATGACTTGGCTAGACGCTTTCGAGTCCCCCCAACTGAGGGTCACACCGCAGTAGGACCTACTTAACTTGGTTTCCCCCAACCCCACCCTGTGTAAACAGCTGGAAGTGCTTCACCATCCCAGACTCCACCACAGGCCACATTCTGGTGGTCAGTGCTGTCCTGGCCCTACAGGCCCACTCCTGAGCCCTGGACACTCCTGCCCCCACATCCTACACATCTCCAGGCACTCTGTGTCAGTCTGCTCACCGGACCGGATGGGATGTCACAGCAAGTCTCCAGCTCTGCATGTCTCGAGTCGCAGTAAATCACAATCCGCTGCAGGTCAAACTGGAAGGGAGTATGAAAGAAGACAGACTGGAACCTGCATGCTGCAGACGCTCCCTGCCAGGGGCACTTCCCACTCTGCGCTCTACTGCTGGGCTGAAGAGGGGGCTCAACCTGCTGTGTATACCCACTTCCCATCTGGAGAGAGTGCTCTGCAAAGGAGGCTCAGCTAATGCCCATGCTGGCTTCCACTCTGCAGGAACCCTGGCCTCAGTCCCAGCCACAGACGTAGGCATGCCTGCCCCTATCCAGGTCATCACAGTGCTGATGACACAGTACCATCTGAAAGCTCAGTGTGTTCCCATCTTCTTGGTTCTGTGTATCTCCATAGAGTGGATTATATGAACCTCTGAGTTAAAGGCCTGCTATCTACCCCACCTACATGGAAATTGAAAACATAAAAGTCTCAAAGCTTGAGAATCATGCTGTTAAACACACATGCACACTGGAGCCTTGCATGCTCCAGTGCAAGCTGTGAAGGGACCGCAGGCCTGGGCATCTGTCTGCTTTCTGGGCAGCTTCCTGCAAGGAGAGCAGATTCTAGACACCACTGCCTTGGGCAGTAGCGGGGGATAGGCTGCAGTAGGGAGATTCGGCAAACAGCTGCTGCCTATCACCTCCAGTGGACCTGCTTTCCTCTCAGCTCCCTTGGCTGCACCAGCTGGGACTTCCCCACTCAGTTCTTCCTGCATTCACCCTCTCAGTCCCAGGGTCCAGGCCGACTCCTCCCCCAACCCTGCACAGACCGGCCATCCTCTGGCTCTCAGCCGGGCCTTCAGCCTCCCACTCGAGGCTGTTGGGGAGTCCCTCCCTCCAACATTTAGGGTACACTGCCTGCTATACGACTTTAGCCTGTGTCTACCATGTGCCCCTGAAAGCACAGCCCCCTCAGACCACTGGATGCTCTGCAGTTAAACAACAGCAGTTTTGTTCATGTCTGCCTAGTTTCCTGTGGAGACACCAGCCCAGAGGAGGAGAAAACGATGGAATGCATATTCTTAATTTTGAGCCAGGCTGGTCGTCAGGAGAGAGCCCTGCTTTCTTCATTAGCAGAAGAAGTCCACTGACTGCAGGTGACTCATCAGAAAAGGCTGAAGAGCGGAGGAGGTGGGTGGGGCATGAAGTCAGCACCATTGTCTTGGGTTCTTGTTTGTCTTGTCTAGTCTTTCCTCCATCCCTTGTCTCTCCGAGCTCCAGAATTCCCCCTGGTGACATCCCCCTGCCTCAGTCCAACTCCCCTCTCCTGTTTGGAAGTCATGCTTGGGCCCATCCTCAGCAGCTATGGGCTAGACTATCTCTTGGATCTGCTCCCATGTCCCACACACTGACAGCTCATCTAATGGCCCTTAGCTGGCCATGGTATGGAAACTGATTTGGGAGAGCTGAATGTCCACAAGGCTGAGTTTGAGGCTCAGCCCTATTCTGTTCTCACGGAGTCACATCCATTCCCCAAGCCTCCACTTGTTCCCATGGTCTCACAGCACTATGGTGGGGACTAAGTGAAATGGAGCCCAGAGGACCCTGTGTCTATGCATCCCACAGAGAGCCCAGAAAGGCTGAGGCCCCTCAACACCATGTCTAGGACTCCAAATATATGGCCATAACTACCAAATCCCTGCTGGTGGGAGACTGGAAGAATATACTGACTCTCCCTCCAAGCATGTAACAAAGAAGCATAGTAAGGGACAGGAAGTGGGTAGAAGACAGCTGTGGATGAGCGCCAGAGACCCCAAGATTCTCGTGTTTGGCTCCAAAGCCCACCTTAGCCGTCCTGACTGCTCAGACTCCACCCGCAGGCTGACCCTGCCCCTACACTGAGCACATCCTAACCTTTCACTCCTCACTGCCTCCCGCATCCCACCCTGTGCTTCAAGCTCCCATTCTCTGGCAATGAGGTCCATTACCTTAGAGTCTTTAGCTCCTCTGCATAAAGCAATCAGCCCCTCTCTGGGTCTGGCCCCGGGAGTCACCTCCTCCAGGAAGCCATCTTGCCTGCCTTTTCAGCACCCTCGCAACAGATATCCTGTTTGTTTAGGTTGGATTCCCATCCTTGGATCCATGATGCTGGGTTCTGCTGTGGAGCTGACCTCACTAGACCCAACGACCTTAATGAGTCTTGCTTCCATAGAAAACCTAGGTATTTATTAATCTATGTTTATTTGAATTTTATATATATGAGTGTTATGCTACGTGTGTAAGTGCACCCGTGTCTTGCAATGCCCACATCGGACAGATGAGGATATCAGATCTCTGCAACTGGAGTTACAGCTGGTTATTAGCTGCCATGTGGATGCTGGGATTTGAACCTGGGTCTTCTGCAAGAGCTGCCAGTCCTCTCAGCTGCTGAGCCATCTCTCCAGTGCAGTTTGTTAAATTCACAAATGGTTTTCCTATTCTGCAAGCTCAGTGGTGTGTCAGACAGACGGGCTGAAGCACTAGACAGCTACCACAAAGGAGCTTGCATTGCCCCAGAGTAGCTACCAAATCACACACCAAGCACCAACAGGTGTTAACACGGTTGATGTGGTGTGGAAGGGTCAGCTGCCATGCAAAGGACACAGGCTAAGGACTGCAAGCCTTCTCCATGTCTGCTTATCCCAGGACAGTGTGATGTCACCTGAACATGACTTGTGATTCTGCTTGTATGTGTCATCAAAGTGCTGTTCTTCCTTGGTACCCATGGATGATCTGTGTGAGGACGCCTCAGACACCAAGATTTGAGGATGATTAGGCCCTTATTTTAATGACTGGTATTTGCATGTTGGTCTTGTGTTGTTAACATGTGCACCCATGTCATCGGTGCTGAGCACAGTGCCTGGAAAACAGCGAATCTCAATGCATGTATGATGACTAGATGATGAAATGACTAGATGAATGAATGTACCGGACAGTGCGGAATCTGGGCTTCCACATGCAGTTCTCTGACTCAGAGCCCTCCTTCCTCAGACAGCCCATGATGGTGACTTGATAAGCTGATGCATAAGGCTTATAGATATGGGCGACCTTGAGGTGCCTAGCTTCTGAGGGTCCTCCCTTGTGGCCTAGTCCCTGGCTGCAGGAGCTCCCCCTCCCCTGCCATCACTCACGTCGATGGGCACACTGTCATAAAGGCGCTTGCCAATCACAGTCTTGCCCTGGATGTCAATGTTCTCCCTGTCCTCGATGGGTAGTGTCTGCACCAGCGCACAGTCGATGTAGAGGGACACATTCTGGGTCTGGATGCTAAGAGCCATCTTGTGCCAGTCACGGTCAAAGAGGTCACTGACTCGGGGACCTCGGAAGACCACCCTGACCGCATCCTTCATGGCACCCACAGCGTTGTACTCGACGGCCTTATTCTCACCGTCTAGCCGGATGGAGACCTGAGGAAAAGGACAGCAGAGACTCCTTGAACACCTATCACATGGCCTGAGCATCATGGGACAAAGCACAGACGTGGCAAGAGGTAGAGTCAGTCGTGACAAAGATGTGTCGTGTGGACAGTGACTCACACCAGTCTGCTCAACTACTCTCTGACCTCATGTCAGTTAGGCTCCTCGCTGAGACCAGATTCCTCCTCAGTCCAAGGGCATCAGTGGCCACATTGCACACTGGTCTAAACTGGGTTAGGTATGGGATAACTGTGTTCACTCACTAACCAGGGGCCGTGCGCTTGCCTGTGTGGAGGGGCTACTAGAATTCTGCAGGACAGCAAGATGACCAGTGAAGAGGGACTGGAGAGTGACACCATTCGGAAATTCTGACAAGTTCCAAGGTCTCTTAAGACTACCCTGCCTACTGTTCTTCCTGGCCGGGTACCAGGTGCCAGTCTACAACAGATGGGTGGCCTGCCATGTCTCTCATCTGAAGGGTTCAGTTGAGACTTTATAGAAATGAAGTCACTTGGTGGCAAGGGTTCAGGTCACTGGTGCATGCCCAGCCCTTTGCATAGGGCCTTTAGCACTTTGTATCTCCTCTTGGAAGGCTGAACTCACATTTCCTGGGTCAAACCAGAATCTCCCCAAGATACAGAAGTGTTCATCATCAGCATCTCCAGCACAGGACATTCCACCAAGGTTACCTATTATAGTGAGCTTCGGAGAGTTTCTTCAAAGTCCAGCCTCACATCTTTCAAGGCAGACTCAACCTCTGCATAGCTCTGCGGTTTTTTGATCCAGGGCTCACTCCAGGAGGAGGCAAGCAGTCAGTGAGTACAGCTCTGCAAATGCCATGGAAGGCAAGCACCCAGACTGTGGGGGTGGCACAGCCTCATTCCACAAAAATGTCACAGCAGGTGCCCAGTCCCATCCTGCCAGACCTAAGAAACTCGAGAAGCCAAATCTATGGTTAAATGGACATGACAGGGACACAGAGCCAACTTCCTTCCAGAAAATGGCCTCTGCAGAAGCCTGTCCACCCCTGTCAGCCTCCCACATTGTAGGAAATTGCATCTCTCCATGGATAACATTGAAGATGAGAGTGTAACCATGAATGTTACGGTTATTCGACCGGACTCAGAGATCTGCACAGGCCTAAAGCAGGAGCACAAGATTAAAAGCCTGGCCTGGGACCTCAACCATTTGGATTCAACTCTCAACTTTTCCTCTCATCATCTGTGTAAATTCACGCAAATTTCCTGCCTTGAAAGATGTGAGGCTTCACTTTGAAGAAACTCTCTATAGTTCACTATAATAAGTAACCTTGGTGGAATGCCCTGTGCCAGAGATGCTGATGATGAACACCTCTGTATCTTGGGGAGATTCTGGTTTGACCCGGGAAATGTGAGTTCAGCCCTCCAATGGGAGATATTCTGTCACGCAAACTCACAATGGCAATTTCTACTCTGAGTTGGCAACAGTGGAACTTGTTTATAGATAGATGAGGACTCAGGGAATTAAGGGTGTGAGGCTCTCAGATCATACTGAGAGAAGGCTTGTGTCAGTGAACAGTGTAGGTATGACTCCAAGGCCTTCTCTGACCACAGGATAAGGAGCCTGCTGCACAAATGAGCTGGCAGCTTCAGGTCACAGGCTCAACTGTGATTGCTGGTTCTCTCAGGTCACATGACTGTGATGGCTCAGGTTCTCTTACATGGACTTTTCAGTGGGAGAGTTTCTCCTGGCTGAAGGTGAGCATGTGTGCACACAATTCATTTCCAACAAGAGGACAAAGATATGACTAGTCAGTGAGCCCTAAGGATAAGTGGATTTGGACTTGCTCAAGAATGGAAAGCTGTGTTTCTTTCCTCTCAAACCAACACACTGTGTTAACGACCCTGACTCTGAGACTTGTCCTTCCTCCCTTGACTGAGTGCTGTTGAAGCTCTGTGGGAATTGAAAGCCAACACACCAAATGGGCAAAGACATACCTTGGAGCTTCATTCATGAGAAAGCTAAAGACAACCTTCTGCTCTTATAAATGAGATATACCTATGACAACTCACTACAGATTCTGTACACAGAATGTTTTATTAATAGCTGTTCTTCCACTAACCATCCATGGTAACTATTCACATTTTCTACTTTCTAGCTAAGGAAACTAGGACTCAGAGACAGTCCTGCCATGAGATCTACACCAAGAAAGGGGGAAATACAGTATTTGGCTCAGGTCTGTCTAGTCCTAAGCCAGTTTATTCCACAACACTATGAGGTCACCAACAGACCAAATATGATAGTACAGCTAAACGGGCAGCCACTTCTCTGGTTAGGCAAAAAGTCCTTGAGGATGATAACTAGGTGTCCATCCTCCATGCAGAGAGTTTGACCCTAGACAACCACTGAGACAAAGACCTGGACCTGCCTCTGTTACTTCCCCTCAGGCTCTCTGAGGCTCTATGCACTGGATCCTCCTTCTCTCTGGACCCAGAACTGAGCACCACAGAGAAAACACTGTAGTCACTACCTCTGAGGACAAGGCAGGCTCCACACCAGGAGACAAGGTGGCACTTCCCGTACCTGTGGGATGCCATACTGGTCAATGACCTGCCAGATGTACCAGTCTTCTTTCCGAGATGTTTTCCTGAACCGGAAGGTTGTGACAAAGGCGTATTCATCAGGCAGACCTTGGGGGAAGACATCCCTGGGGACAAAGAGAGACAGACAATGCCAGACTTAGCACAGAGAATAAGGAACACCTTTCCTGCTCCCTTTTAACAGGGTCAAACTGTTATATCTTGTCTTGATGCATTCATTCGGGAGGGGAGGAGATCCTGTACCAGGATGCTGTGGTCTCAAATGTTTTTATTCTCCCAACATCCATGTGCTAACATCCTAACCCCTAAGGTGATAGTGTTTGGAAGTGGGGATTTGGGAGGGTTGCTAGGTCATGAGGGTAGAGCCCGCATACTAGGATCAATATCCTTGAAAGAGCAGCCTTGCAGAGGCTGTTTACACTTCTTTCATATATCTTCCATTGATAGTGAGAAGACACCATCAATGAAGTTATGGCCTTAGACACCCAACCTCCAGCTCTACAAGAAATAAAATTCTGTTTCTAATGTGCCAAACTGGCCATGGAGCATTGCTACGGTGGCTGGGACAGACTAAGACATGGAACATCCTCTTCTCTCCATCAGACCCTGAGTTCAGCCCTGCCTATAGGGCCAGCTCCTCTTCTGGTAATGTCTTCTACTTCCTTTTGGTCTACCCCACTCAATCCGAAAACTGCCTTTTCTCTTCCAAATTTAGTAACAGAAATTATCAGTTTCTTATTACAAAGGACCAAGAACCTATCTCTATGAGTGCTCTAGGACCAGCTGTCTTTCTACCTTTACCCATGTCATGAACAGAAGTGTCTCAGCTTCCTCCTGACCCTCAGGATAGCCCCTCATATCCCAATCACCGCCATAGCAAAGCTGCCCCTGACTTTGTATCCCCAGCCTGCACCAAAGCAATACATTCTTCAGTTCATTCCTTCTCACTGACAGAACTCGGGGAGGAGTGACTTACGGTCTTGCTCATTTCCTCATCACTCTGCTCACCATAGCACCTGGTCTCCACCCTCGGACCTCCCCACAGTTTCCCCAGAAAAACCTCAAACAATTCCTCGTCCATCAGCACCTCTCACAGAGCCCCCAAGAGCCCCAGTGCAGCAGGTTTCCTACAGGAGCCAAGGAATGAAGAACCCTGAAAGCTGTCGATGTGACGTTTCTGTGCAGAAGCCTTTCTTTCTCCATCCTCAGTGAAGTGCTGGGTTCTCAGAGGACATTCACGGGGTGCTTCCTAGCACCCTCCCTCCCTCCAGGTGGCCGTGACACTCTTTCTACCCCAGCTGTGACAAGAAAAATGCCCTGCATACCACCAAGTTTTGCAAAATCTCCCTTGGTAGATACCAAACATCCATCATAGATTTACATACTACCAGGATAAGGTTTAGCCTAATTTTGATAATGTTTTCAACAAATTACACATGTGATCTCATTTGATACAGTATTCTAAGATTTAATATTAAAATGAGTACTTTTGAGGGCTTGCTAGTTTTCATCTCATTTATTCCTGGACAGAACTTGTACAAAGCTATTTTGATTTTTGCATTATATAGACAGGGCACCAGGACTCTGTGGTTAACTCAGTGCCACATGGCAGACAGTTCTCACCCAGGGGGTCTGGTCTCCATAGCTCTCTTAACCACCAGCCAACTGCACTTTTCTTCAGCAGAATTTGACCACCGTGGAGCCAAGTCAACCCTGGGGGTAGACAGCTGCCTCTGGAAACAGCCCTGATTTTGCTGTTGGAGAAGATGGACGATGTCTGGCCAGACAGCCAGGAAGGGAAGTGGGGAGGCGTCTGGTTCCTGGTTCTTAGATCTGCAGATCCTCAGGGACCCTTCTTGCAGCTACCAAGACTAGGACGTAAGACTAGTTCTCACTGACTCTCCGTTCACAGATCCACGGTGGGAGGTGGCTCATTTGTACAATGCCATTCCCTGAAAGAGGACTTCCGCGAGGAAGATCGTACACAGACAGAAGGAACAGGGCCTGTCACCTTCAGCACCCAGGCTTTCCTCAGCAGCCAGAGACCCCCTTGATGACGATGCATGTAGGAAAAGGTCAGACAGTACTACCTAGGCCACAGTTGTGGCAATTCAGTTTTCCACTTATTTCCTTCATGAATCTGTCTACTGTTTTCTTTTTGAACACAATAATTTCTTAATACATTTGAAGCATTTCTACCAACAGATACACAAATGTGTATCCTAACAAAATATGAGTGTATATACCCATATTTTATATATAATATATATATATATATTATATATATATATATAGCGAAAGGAAAAGAGAGAGAGAAAGAAAAAGGAATACAGCACACAAGCCTATCCACATACATAGAGCCTAAGGGGAACTATGAGTACAATCAGGGGTGGAGACGACTATTAGAGAACTTCTAAAGAAACAAAAATTCTCTAATATATTCCTTTCATAAATAATATATCAGATTATAAAATTACAGTGCAAAGGACAAGGATTTGGACTTAGATTTCTTGACTGTGAGGCCAACTTTTACTTCCTGTAATCTTTTAGGTTTTAACAAATAACCACCTTATTTAGAGACTCAAATGCTGTACCAAATAAGTGAGAAAGACGTCTGCCCCACTCATCGCATTTTGTCATAAGAAATAAATTAAATAAGATGTATAGAATGCCCTTTGTGTGTAAAACAAGTGAGTGACAGCAAAAGTGACATCTCTTTTCCTTATGAATGAAACTAATCCACAAGTAAAATCACGGGTATAGACAAACACAAGGGAATCCCTAAGCAGAAGGAAAGGCAAGCTGTTCTTTCCTGAGGTATTAGAGTGTGGTTGGTTTGGTTTTCTTTCTAGAGCTATGCTACTGAAAGTATGAATTCATACAGAAATCTCCTCTCCGGCAATCCACTAGCATCATGTGAGTTAAGCTCATCACCCTGACATCGGGCTTAATTCTCTGATCTGCAGAATAAGCTCCTAAAGAAGCTTTGCTGTCTGGGGCAGTGTGCTGGAAGGCATCTCTAACAGATGGGATGAGCTCTCTGGGAGGCAGCCCACCACACTTCTTCACCCTCCTGTCTCTCTTTGTTCTTTCTCTGTTGCATTTTCCTTTAAGCGATATCTCGGATGTCTCATGTGGCTTTTTTTCTGTTTCTTAGTAGTAGGACTGGTGAATTCAGCTAGAAGGGGTGAAGCAGG
Source organism: Eospalax fontanierii (assembly GCA_035773235.1). Classification (NCBI taxonomy): domain Eukaryota; kingdom Metazoa; phylum Chordata; class Mammalia; order Rodentia; family Spalacidae; genus Eospalax; species Eospalax fontanierii. Next base: position 77,348,964 of record CM069532.1, read on the forward strand.
AGTGAGGCCTGGACTCTGTCCATCCTTGCATCTCCCTAAATGAGCCTAAGACCAGGGTATTGACAACACCATCCTCATCTGCACACCAGTACTGAGAGGGTGCGCAAAGAGGGCGTCCTGGGACCCATTCCTTTTCTCTCTCATGAAACGCAGGCACTGAGCTACAGTGAGGTGAGATTCTAGGCTACAGCAGTACTCAGAGCATGGGTGGCTCTCAGAGTACGCTCAGTGAACTAAATGACTGTACATGTGCAAGAATCCAACCTGCGTGCCTAATGCTCAGAGCCCACCATGGCCAGAGGAAATCTGACTTCACTCTGATCCATGTTGTCAGCAGAGATCCACCAAACCCTGCATGGCTTAGTTCAGTTCTGCAACTATGGAAGAGATCAAGACTGGCTGTCTTCCAAAGCTTTGTATGGAGCAGTGCAGACATTCTGCAAAGGACCAATCACATACTTTGATTGGCTGGAGGAAGGAAAGGTCTGAAAGTCTGGGGGCTCCAGAAGAGCACCCTCAAAAGCACAATGGCTGAGCTGTACTTGAAGAGGAGCAAAGCAGGTGTTCCAAGTATTCCAAGTAGAGAGAAGAGCACCAGCAGAGGCCTGAGTGTGGAGGCGGTGCCCGCCTGTCAGTGTTTAAGCAGGAGACCTGGAACAGGCCATGAGATTCCAAAGGTAGAGTGGCCAGGTCATATATGGGGCCTCCAAACTTAAGAACACTTAGAATAATTAGAGTTATAAGATGAAGAAGAGATTGTATAATAGGATATCATCCTATTTTCCAGTCCACCTGTCTGTCTCCAATGAGCATGGAGTGTTCACTGTGAGATCATTTTTAGTCCTTGACAAGAGACCCCGTAGGCATCAGACACTGGTCAATTCTCTGCAGCAGAGCTTCTCTGTAGCATTAGAAGGCAAGTATATCCATTTTAGACAAAAAAAAACAAAAAAACAAAAAAAACAAAAACAGGAGAAAAATGAGGCATTTGATAATGTGCAGACCAGGTACCCAGCCAACACTAGATTTCCACTGGCCAAAGTGATTACGTCATTCTAGAAGGTATGTGTCTGCTACAGAAGGCAGTGAATGGTTCATAGTAGGTGCCGTGTACCTATAACCATAAAATTATTGCTATTGAATTAACTGGAAGGAACCTATGTGTATAAATGAATGATTAATGTCAAATGTATATGGAGAAATGAGTGCCAGTAAACCAGAGAATCATTAGATCAGTGATCACAGAACTTCAGAGGACCTGCATGAGTCCCTGGGTCAGCAGCTGACCTGGGTCATCTTCTTAGTTTGACATCCCAGGCACTGCTGAGTGGGTGACTGCACTCTGCTACTCATGGTGTGCAGGAGGGTCTAGAAGGAGAAACCACCACTCACTCAGTCCTCTGCACCACAGGGAAGGAACCCATCCGGACATAGGAACTCTGGGCTCCATTTTCTCTCTTCCCCAAGATTTCCTTCACACTGAACAAATCCATCAGGTCAAAACCTGTGTAAACAGAAGAGTTGAGAGTGAGCTCAGCAGAGGAAAAGTATAGGAGACAAATGAAAAGCTGGTTCCCCTCCCTCAAAGACAGGCAGCCTGCCCATGCTGCTCTGGGGGTGGCAGAGGAGAAGACATGAGTGAACTGATCAAATCCATATACCGGGAAGACGAAGAGCAGCTGACATGGGGGCCATGCAGCCTCAAGTCCAGTGCCAGGGCAGGTGCAGCAGAACACAGACCCTGGGCGCACTGGAATGCTGAGTATGGAGAGTATCCCGAATCATTCAAGCGAAGGCATCCTGGTTTCTCCTGCTTCAGGGCCTCTGTGTTCTAGAAGCTCAAGTGGGTACATTTCCTGGCACTTCAGGTAAACCCACAATTTAAAGTCTGTCCTTCCTGCAGCCACACGGTGACTCTTCATCTGGATCTTGCTGGAATTACTGTTGGCTACTCTTAAATCTCATGATTTTAAAAACAGAACCACGAAAGAGAAGTAAACTGTTCAGTGGTGTCACATTAATGAAAGTATGTGCTTTGGCTTGCTTTGATTTCCTCTAGGAGATAATCAGAAGTCACTGTCAATGAAAGGTAAAAAATAGTCGTGGTCATGGGTATTGGCTTTGGGGAGTAGTAGATGTAGAGATGGAAGTTTGATGATATATTCAGTCACATACTAATGGGAAGCTGGTAAGCTCAGTGACCAGGAGGTGTCTCTTGTCTCTGCTCATAGAAGGAGAATGAAGATGTACAGCAGACACAGCTGTTTGACAGTAAAGGGAGACCCTCAACACACACCCAGAGCAGTAACGGGAACCCTGAACACAGCCAGGCTTCAAGGAATGACCACAGCAAGGAACAGCCACCTCCTCCCAGGGAGCCCCCAAAAGATCACTGAGCTTTGAGGAGGCTGGTGGCACCCAGCTGAGGGAGACATGCTCTCTGTGACACAGCAGACAGCCAGTCTCTTCTGCACTTTGGCCATCTCACCAGCCCACTTGGAGTGGGGACTGGCTGCCCCCGGGACTGCAGTCTAAGCCCACCTGCAACTTCTGGATCCCTGCACCACTGAGGAATAGCACCCTTGAAAATGAGGGAATTTCTGATGACCCACAGGCTACTCCACGCACTGGGGGCCCTCTACCTGAAGTACATAATGGGGCCCTGGCAGTGGGAGGGGCTGCTTCCTGGGGCATGGGGACTAACCTAGAAGCTAACTGAGGCCCTGTAATTCTACGTTCCTCAGAATGGACATCAGGAAGGACAGAGCCAAGATCCCAGATAGAACCTGCTTATACTCAGGAGAGCAGAACAGGTTACACATGGTAAGGACCTGGGTCAGCGGTGTGGCAGGTGGTCCTGGTGGCTCTGCCAGGCTGGGCTTGCAAGGGTGAGGTCAGGAGAAGGATGCTGGGTGCTGCCTAGAGAAGGGTTCCACAGAGCACCTTGGAGGTCTTGGGCGAGGGGCTGCCAGTTGACACTAAGGAGTCAAAGTAGAGATGACCTACAGGTAAGGGAGTTGTGCCTTCAGACACACCTGGTCACTCAGCCACCTTCGGTGTTTCTCGGCGTACAGGGGGTCAGAGCAACCATGTCACATGTCACCCAAGGACTCCAGGACCACGGCCCAGGAAATGAACAGAAAGCAGCAGTTCCTATTTTGAAAAGGCTCACAGGTGGCCTACACAGGAGCACACAGCACTGGAAGCTCTTGGTGGGAGGTCAGAGGCCAGAACCATGAACAGTGTCTGGTCGTCCACGTCATGGCTTTGTGGACTGTCACTAGACACAGCGCCACCTTCCTCCATGTCCCCTTAGCTGCATGTGGGAGAAGTATTCTTTAAAGTTTTAGAAAAGCATGGCTTTTAGAAAAGCTCAGTTGGTCGCCTGCTTACATGAACTGGACACAGTAGCACATGCCTGTAACCCTAACACTGGGAGACGGGGAGTGGGATCAGAAGTTCAAGGTCATCTGTGGCTAACCGTGAGCCTGAGGCCAGTGTATAGTACCTGAGACCCTATCCCCAAAACAAACAAAAAACAAAAACCAGGTATTCTTTCCTTCCTGGTTCCACTAGTTTCAAAGAATGAAATCAAAGATTTAAACAGGACAAAAATTTAAACAAGTAATTAACTAGGTGACAAAAAGGGCATAAAAAAGAAAAGATGAATTGCTTCAAATAAATAAGGACTGGAAAGAAAAATGCCCCAGAGGTGATGGACTGTGGGCACAGGTGCTGGGAGATACAGAAGCAGTGGGTTAATGCAAAGACTCTGAGGTTACCTCATCACAACTCACAGTCAGCTGACCACATGCAGACAGACCTTAGTCAGTGTCCGTGAATGCAAGTTGTACAGCACTAGGCCAAGAACTAGGAGGCGATTACCAGGACAAGGGGGGCCTCAGAGACATTCCTGAGAGCTCCTGTTGTTCAGGTGGAAAACCGAGGTTCAGAGAGGTCAGGAGTTTGATCTGAAGCCACCTGACTGGTGAGTAGCAAGGCCATCTAAGGTGGTTCAATCCCCCTCGTCTATTCCCATCGACATGCTCACTTTCCCAGACCAAAGGATCCCTAAGAAATAGATGGTTATGTAAAGAAATGCCTGGAGGTGAGGCTTATGAGAGCTGTGTTTTCCCATAAAAAAGAAAGCTGCTTTCCTTTCTCGACTGCAACGGAATCAACGAAGGAGCTGAGGTTCCAGTCCCGCACTGATCCTTCGGCTTCAGTGTGACTGGGCTGCCTTCTCAATGCCTGTTCTTACTAGATGATACTGAAGATAAAGCAGGGCCCCATGCACCCACAGATTCTAAATACCTGGTCTTTATCCACAGAGAAATACAGCTCTCACCCCTTATCAAAGACGCTTCTTTTTGTAGCAGACAGAGGTTACTACAGAGACTGGTAACTCATCAAAACGAAGAGAGTAAGTGACCTCGGGGTCTGGCCCCAGTTGGTACCTAAGGCTCAGGAAACATCACAGAAAAGGGGGCAGAAAGGTTGAAAAAGCCAGAGCACTAGGACACCTGATGCTTGCTAGGTGTCTTTGGACAGACCAGGTGTGCTACAGCCACAAACCCTCAACAGCAATGTGGCAGTCCAGTCGACATGCCGGCATGGGTGGGGGAATTTCACAAGGACACGCTCCCAGATGGAGAGCCACAGCTGAGGGATGGAAAATCACCTTCTCCGGGAACACAGCTCCCTGGTAGGTTCCGCAATCCCAAGTGGTCAGTCCTAAACACGGGTACTTAAGAGCAGCCTTAAATGGGCTCAGCAGGCTGTGTGTCTGCTAATAAACACAGTAAAATCACAGAAGAGATGAAGTTGAGTGGGAATGAGCCGCGGACAAGGCAGAGGGAGGACGGAAATGACATCAGTGCAGTACTCAAGCAGGACATTCTCAGAAGAATTAAAAAAAAAAAATTAAAGCCAAAAAGAACAATGACTCTGCGCGCGCATGCTTGCTCTCTCTCTCTCCGCCTCAGATTCTCCACCTGTAAATGTATAATGTACACCTGACCTACTGTGTGAGTTAAGGAAGAAATGCATCGGTGCCCAGCACACAGTGGCTGCTGCTACTGCTGTTGCTATCAGTGTCATGGTTGTCATGATTATCCCTTCCGTGGAGATGCATTGAATGATTAATGACTTGGGGGATGCTGCTCTGAAGGAATAGAGCTCACAAAGCCAAATTTATTCAAGGCAGCAAGGTGAGAAGAATGGGCTTTGAACAGGAATTTCAATGGGAGGTGTCCTGGGGTGGAACTGAACAGGCTTCCCCGGGAGGGAATGGATAACAGTTTATCCAAGAGCACGGCTGGGGCACTAGGCAGAAACATCTAAGTCAAACCGCCTAGCAGGCTGCCCTGGGCAGAGCGACTTAGCTACAAACCTGCTCACTTCAAGGCACCTGAGCGATCAAAGGGAAGCAGCGAAAGTCACCCGTCTCAGGAATTAGACCAAGAAGCTGTGACTGTGACGGTAACAGTACCTGCTGGGTGGCTTTGTTGTTTAGTTGGAGCTACACAATGAGCAAGCTGGAGCCAAGGACAGAAGGGAAGTGACTGGTAGAATGAAGCCATCACTCAGAAGGTGACTGCCCTTGGTCCTTCAGGCAAACCCTGGGAGATGGGACGCGGGCCTGCCAACAACCCCACCTGGAGCACAGGACTTGCGGAGATTCTAACCCAAGTCACTGCTAGTGCAGGAGGCTCAAGAAGAATCCCTTGTTCTTTCACAGGCACAACAGAGTTGTCTACTAGAAAGATCCTTCAGCCTTAAAGACATAGACTTGCTTATGTCTTAGAGTCTACAAGGCACACTGACATGGCAGGTATCCTGGTGTGGGGGCCAGGTATTGGTAGTGCCTGAGTCACACCTAGTCCTGACCTTAGGTGCTGGCTATCCAGGGTAAGAGAGGAGGATGAGGGAGAGAAGAAAGAAAGAGAAGGACCCTGAGCCGGGCAAGAAGGGCAGGGGTGGGGGGTGCCTGCTAGAGTCTGCACATTCAACATGCTTAAGGATCAACGGTACCCGTGACCACAGGGAGACAGATCAGAGGGCAGATCAGTAGCAGACGATGAGGACACCCACTCCCCACACTCTGCCCTCTGCCATGGTCCTTCTGTTTGGCATCCGTGAAGGCGGCCTTTGAGCATGCCACACGCGGCTCTCTGCCACCGGCCTGCCTCGCTTCTCTGCTCTCCTGTCTCTGATCCCCTCCTCCACGTACGCTGTTGGTTCCTTCTCCTTCCCTCTGAAGCGCTTACTGAAGTCAATCTTCCACCCAGCTTGCCAGTCCTGGGCTGGTTCTCATCGACCTGCTGCACTCTTTCTAATGCATTTTTACAGTGGCTCCAGCCTGCAGAGAGGAAAGCTACAGATGTTCTTCACTGTGGCAGATTGCTGCCACCTGCACAGCTCAGATCATTCCACCAGGACCTTGGTGACTGATGAGAATGATGAAGAGTCAGAGACGCCTCCTCAAGTCCAGCAAACTACACATGAAAGCCAGCCTGTGTGTCGGTGTCTCTCTTACCTGTGATTTCCTTGGTTCCTCCATTGGTGTGTTTAAAGTGGCCTCCTTCTACCCGGACACTAGGGCACAGCACATCTGAGAAAAGAAGGAACAGCCCGATGAGAGGATATTCCCATGGGACCCCTGCATGAACGCAAACGGAACCCAGTCCACCTGGGGTGATGGGGTGCACACAGAGGGTGCAGGCTGCTCGTACTTGTTCATTCTTTCATTTACTTGTGTTAAGCATTGACTGTAAATACCATGCTGAGGCCAGACATGAACATGGCACTGCCCCTTCCCCAGAGCCTCATGCTTAGAGGGAGCCACACATGGAGATAGGTAACAGCAATATAGCATCCTAGGTCAGAGACACTGCATGGTGCTGGGGGACTCGGGGCACAGTGCATCTCCTAACTTACCAAAGGCCAGTAAGGTTTCCTAGGAAGTTACTCTTCAAAAGATAAAAAAAAGAGACCTGGGACTAGAGCAAAGAAGCACCACCTTGAACTGAGCCTCCCACACACTTGCTCCCCTCCCCGTGCCCAGCCCTGCCCAGGAAGCAATTTGGCTACCACATATTATTTTAATCACAGATTACTAGGGAGTGCCACCATCCCATCAGTAACTGACCACTTTTCCTATTTGGGGACATCAACATTGGAGTGCATGGCTGTCAGGGCTCCCTTTTCCCACAGCAGTAAGAAGAATGAAGGAGATCCTCCCTGCTGATCCTCTATGGCACCATCAGGTCTGACAAGCCCCAGGGAATGGATTATTTTAGACATAGCACCAAGTTGTCTGTCTAGGACTAAATCTGAGAGAAGCAGGGTCGTATTTAGAGAACTCCACCCGAGCAGCCCGCAGCTGTGAGGCGGCAATCATCCTGAAACTTTGGCAGCCCTCCAAGGAGAGAGTCCAGGGACTGTACGTCATTTAAATGAGTTTAAACTCTAAATGGAATTGACTCACAAGGCTCCATCCTAGATGGTGACCAAGTCCCTGGAGGCTGATAGCTGGAGCCTGAAGCAACCTGCGTGACTGAGTCACATCTGCTCATAGCCCAAGGGGAGGAAACCTGGTTCACAGACCCAGATGGCAAGGCCAATCTGGAGGTTACAAACAGAAAAAGATCGCGTCCACACAGCTCTAAGGAGTCGCTTCTAAAGCAGCTGCAAACTCTCACAGGCCTCCAGCACATGCTGTTGCTCAGACTCCCATATTCAAACAGGTTCAAGTGGAAACTCATTTTCTGCCTGGTTAAGTCAGCACAGGTGGCTCTCCAGCTAACCTCTGAGCCAGGCTTCCTAACGATGCTACGGCCCTCGGGTTCATCTGGGACGTGATGGAATCTAACAGACTCATGCCTTCAGATCTTATTCCCTGCCAATGGAACTGTACTGAGAGACACTGGAAACAGAAGGGGATAGGTCTGTCTAGCAGAGGTGGCTCACTGGGGTTGGGGTATGCCTGGCCATCATTGCCATCCCTGCTTCCTGATTCATGAGCAGACTCTGCCACACACTCCCACTGTGACAAACTGAGCTGTTCCATGCCTTCCCATGTGATGGGATAAAACCCTCTGAAACCATGAACTAAAACAAAGTTTTTAAGCTGTTTCTGCCAGGTATTGCAATCACAATGACACAAAAGTCACTAACACAACCTGCTTGGCAGGTAGGCCGGTATGGTACCCTGAGCTAGGTTCAGCCATCTTCCAGTTCCCTTTGGCAAAGATATTGCCACATCTTAGATAATGACTTGATTTCCACGTATATTTACACTGAAATATGGACTGAGTTCTAGATATGCTCCAACCACCCACAGCATGGCCTTCGGGGTACTCAGGCTGATGCATTCCCTATGACGGCATTCCCTATCATTCACTCCTAAAGAAGGACCTATCCTCAGACAGCCAAGTCCCAGAGCTTGTGGAATCATACAAAGTTATTGTTGGTCATGTCTGTCCCTCAGAGGGTGGCCTGTCGGGAGCCATTTGCCTGCCTTGAACTATGCCCTGGTCCAGGGTTAGGCAGAAGTCAGTCTTGTTGTGCATAGAAGTGCTGTGGGAGCAGAATGTTTTGTTATGCAAATAATTTACACCTAAGGGGAGGTTTATCTTAGGCCCAAGGCTGAGGACCCTGGTAGACCCTTGAAGGAAGATGTGATTGGCTTGAGTGGTTTTGCCTGTCTTAGTATTATTTTTGCGTTGAACTTTTGACCTGTTGTTTTGTTCCTCATTTCACAGTAAGAGTATAAATAGTCTGTACTTAATAAAGTCAAGGCTGCTTCGGTATTGACTGACAGCCCTTCCAATTCTATCCTTTGTCTCTCTATATTTCTCAATCCTCACTCCCGGCTTCAGGTATGGTTCGATTTCTGCTGGCGGGTTCCGGCAGTGGCCAGATCTCAGTTCACATGCATAGGGCCTCTGTCTGTACATTGCTAAGCCCACCAGGCCTTTGGTTCAAATGAAACAGAAACAACCACTGATGCTTGAGCTTGGAGTAAAATACTCGGTGGACTACACAGCCTTCCAGGCCTGGGCTCATTGTGGTTTGATAAGGCAGCGAGACAGTATCTGGGCTCCAGGGTTCCTGTCAGGGAAATGCAACTTTTACCATTAGCCATTTGATTCATTTCCACACCTTACTTCTGTTGGCTTCGGAAATGGGAGACTGACTTGTGAGTAAGTCACTGTTCATTACATTTCTTCCCTTTGCAGTTAAATGCTTCCAAATGTGCAGGAACCCACTTCCTCTGAGCCACACTTAGACCATTCCATGGAATGCCCGAGTCTATTTATTTTTCATTTGAATTATTTTTTTGGTCTTTTTGAGACAAGGTCTCCCTATAGCCATGGCTGGCCTGGAACTCCCTAAGTAGACCAGGCTGGCCCTGAACTCAGAGATCTGCCTGCCTCCACTTCCTGAGTGCTGGGGTTAAAGGTGGGTGCCACCATGCCCAGCTTTTAATTTGATTTTTATTTTATGTGTATGAGTGTTTTGCCTTCACGTATGTAAGTGCACCATGTGCCTGCAATACCCAGGGACTCCCTGCATCTGGACTAACAACCTGGGTGCTGGGAACTGAACCGAGGTCCTCTTCAAGAGCAGCAGATCTGAATTAGAGTCCTGAAGGAGAGATGACAGGACCTAGGTGATGCTTCAGCAGGAACTACAGGGGTCAGTCATGCAGCCTGGTGGCCAGCAGAAGACAAGACAGAAGAATCACTGCTCGCCCACCGACCATGACAGCTGCTGCTGGTGCACCTAGCCTCAGAGATGAGTGGCATTCAAGTGAGCAAGGGACAAGGTAGCGGAGGGAAGGGACGATTCGGGCACCCTCTGCTAATAATCCAGCTCCTCTGTTGCTCTAGCTAGGTCAACCAGGGATTGCACATGCGCTGCAGAGGCAGCAGGTATCACACAAGTTTCAGAGATTCTAGAAATAATAATGTAAGTAAGAATTGCACCCCCAAAGCTCCACTGGGATAGGCTGGCCTTCTGTCCAGTTTCCTATGGGGTATGCATGTGAATTGTTTCTGGGCATCTTCACTGCTCCACTTGGGTGCAGAGTTTTCACCAACACCAGAAGACATGTGGATGTCATGCTGTGCACCAGAAACTGTTGAGAGCATGTAAAATACATTAACATATTTAACTGTCTTCAGAGAGTTTAAAAATATTATTTTTATTTTATGTGGATAAATGCATTGCCTGCATATACATAAGCGCACTCATGTCATACAATGCCCAAGGAGATCAGAAGAGGTTGTTGGATCCCCTGGAACTGGAGGATGGTTGTTAGCCACCATATAGGTATTGGGATTCAAACCCGGGTCCTCTGCAAGAGCAGTCAGTGCTCTTAGCCACTGAGCCATCTCTCCAGCTCCTGCAGAGTGTTCATGTAAGATTCAGAAGCAGCCTGCTAGGGTACGGAGCAGCCCAATTAATAGTAGAAATTCCACTTGACCTATAAACAGCTATAAGTTTCTGATCACATAGCCCACACCCACTGTTTTCTACCATCTTGGAAAAGCATATCACAGTGTGAGATTAGAAGGGATAGCCAAGCCCTTCCCTTCATAACTGCAAGATGGGCACAGAGTCATCTTTGCCGGGGGGGGGGGAGGGGCAGGGGAAGGGAAGGGAGAGAGGAGGGGAGACAAGAGGGAGAGGGAACAAGAGGCGGCCCTTGGGCACCATCTCTCCTCTCCCAGCCCAAGCACATGCCAACTTCTGGGCAAAGAGAAGCTGAAGCAGGGCAGGCGGGGGAACTGGTCCAAAGGCTAAAAACAGGACGTTCTGCACAGATCACAACTCACCCGTCCATGCCTACTTCCAAACTTAAAAGCAGGGGTCAAAGTCAGGGATTCCCCTCCATATGGCTATTCTAAAGGATAGGTGGGACTGTGGGGGCCAGTGCAGGACACCCGGCATCTAACAAGCGCTCTCCCTTCATTTATCAACAGTTTCCACTGTCCGGCACATCTGTCCCAGCTTGGGAATCAAAGGCAAGTAGGCTAACACAAACACCTATCGGGGCCTACACTAAGGGAGGGCAAGGAAGCAAATGGGTCAGCCTGTGTCACTGAGGCTGCAGAAAACACCCTGTGCAGTGCCAGGGTGGTGGACAAGCTTCCAGGGTGATGGGACCTGGGAGTTGATGTCTGACCTGAGCCAGGCATCCATCAAGGGGAGAGCTCAGCAGGCAAGTGAGAGTCCCAGAGGCTGAAGGGCACCAATGTCAGGAGAGGGGGGAGTGAGGAACCATGTGGAGCAGGAGGTAGAGGCAGGGAAAGGGGAGAACCCTATAACCCGAGGCAGGGTGCAGAATTCAGGGCAATGAAAAGATCCCTGGGGTGGGGGGCAGGACAAGCATGGAGGAGGAATGTTGGAATGTCTTCTCCTGACAGAGCTCACTATGGGGCTGGAACTCACTCTGGGGCATCACCATCCAAAGAGGGCTGAGAGTACAACCCCATGTCTGTTGCTTCAGTGATCCCAGCATCAGCTCGGCCTCATTTTCTTCCCAGGGAATGTCCCTCAGTGCAGCCTCAGTTGGTGTCACCAGAGACTGTGAGGATGGTTCCCTGAGAGGCACAGGAGAAAGCAAGGGAATACTGGGCATCATCGGCTGAGCTCAGGACAGCCCAGGTACCACAGGGCCCATAGATGTCTTTACCATTCCCCTTAGCAAGGTAGTGACTGTCAGCCTGCGGCACCTGAGAGACAAACTCCCAGAAGAAAACCTCCTTTTTGTTGTTTCACACCATGAATGCCAACTACGTATCTGGCATTAAACTGAGTATAAATTACTGAACCAAGCAACAAGCACTCCAGTCTAGGGAGCTGCACCTAGCAGAAGATATATTGTAATGATTAGAGTGCTGGAGGTCAAACCTGCTAAGGATGCACCTGCAAATGCAGCAGATACCCCATCACCGCGGAACCACGGGATCCATAACCACACCCCTTCTTCTTACTGTGCATGCTTCCACTCCCAAGCCTGAGTAGGGCTGATACTCGGCCATTTCTTCGCTCCTTAATTTGGTAACTTGGAGCACTTTGCCGTGGCCTTCTTGATTACAAACTGACCACTTAATAACAATGCCTTCTTCATAATACTTAACTATTCTTGATTCTCTCTGAGTTTGCTACAGTTCACAAAAGCATTCTGCGACAAGAACCCTCGCACACGCCACGGGAGCCTTCCTGCAGACCTCCATGCCATCCTAATTACCCTCCTGAGTGACAACTATCACCCATTCGGTTATTTCACCAGAACGGCAGGTAGCCAATGACGGGTAAGACTCCAATGCCTACCGAGGCAACCTAAGACAGGCACTGCCGGCAAAGGTGAACCCCTCAGGTGGTTTCCCCACAACAGCGGATAGCCAATGACAGGTAAGACCTCGGGGCGGGGCGACCTAAGACAGGCACTGTCGCCTACGGTGATCCCTCAGGGCCTGGGGCCAACAGTGGCATGGCAAAGAATCATGCCTCCCAGGGTCGCTCGATTAATAAAAACAAAAAGGAGGATATGCTGGGCATAATGTAAGGCGGGCCTAGCCTAAGGCCACCCGCTGGGAGGAATGGAAGAATGGCTCCTGTGGGTGTGGCGTTCTGATTGTGAGACCAGCACCTGGAAAGAACCCGCCTACCTGGAGACAAACTTACTACTGGCTGTATTTGGGACCCATACTGTAAGTGTCCCCAGGGTCTCTTTTCTTAAAGAAGTCCTTTCTGGAGACTCAGACCTTGAAATTTCACCATCAAAAGATAGACACCATAGTGAAGTTGTACTCATGAGTCAAGCTGGGCAGGAGTGGGAGGTAAACAAAGAAAGATGTTCCCACCTGACATCTAACAATACAGAATTAGATTTGGGAATGTGAAGGAAGCCCTAACGACCCTGTGACTGGCCTCTCTACACTACACAAGGAACCTTATGTCTGTAAAGAAAACTGCCTCATGGTGTAGGCTCACCACAGGTAAGGCAAGTGGGAACACCCCAGGTGTAGAGAACTGCAGTTGGAGTGGCCTCCTGGTCTGTCCCTGGAGGCAGGTGTGCTGTAGAGACCATGGAGCATCCTCTGCCCACGCTGTCCTCATCTCCAGGACCCCACCCATGGTACTGCATGAGCACAGACTCAAGCTCCAAAGGGTGTGAAGGCCAAGGGGAGAGCTGGAGGTAATCACACAATGAGGCCACCTGCCTCTGTGCCTCTAGATGGCTGTGAGTGTGCTCACGTGAGCCCAAGCTCTGTATACTCACTGTCTACAGCTCTGTGGGGAAAGTAGTACTCACCCTGGGCTGCACCTTCAGCTCCAAGCAGTTTCATTCCATCTGCATCTGGCTGCCCAAGAACAGACTACTCAGCTTTTCTGGCATCGGTTTCCTCATCAGACTCACTCCCTTCCAACTCCCTGATCACACCTCTACTCCATGTCCTCATTAGTGGAGCTCCAGGCCACAGGACTCCTGCACCTGAGGCTGAGGCTAATCCTGACCTTTTATATAGAGTACCTCTCCAGTCCATACCCTGGCTGTCACCAGAGGGCACATTGACCAGAAGAACCTTATTGCTTGATTTTTCTTACCCTCTCCCCAATGACGCATGCCCAGAAGAGGACTTGTAATTTCATCTATAATGGTAAGAGTTCATTTTTCTCATCGATTTCTCCAGCACAGTCACTAACCCTAGTAACTGACACTGTTGACATTTCCAGCTCACAGGAAGTGTTTGATCAGCATTTTCCGAATCAATGGAGACGGTGCTTGCAGCAAAGCTATAAGGGTTTCATTTTGTTTCTCATCATTCACATGTGTCAGATGAGGAAACTGAGAGTCTCCTGTGAGCTCCCACAGGATACATGAGCATCAGGCGAGGTCTGGAGGGGGATCAGGAACCAGCAGTTATTCTTACATGTAACCTGCTGCATCTTTACATCAGTGGGATCGCTGAGTCCATTTTATAAGTGTGAACCTTGAGTGCAGAGACACTAATGGGTAAAGAGGAGAAAATGCCAATCCCAGGAAACTAAGCCCAGGTCTTTGCTCATAAACATCCACTCAGTTAATAATGGCATAAACTTCCAGGCTTCAGGAGGTAAGACACAGTCCCAAGTGGTTATATCTAAACAAATGTGCATAGAATAACACTCAATAGACTCAGTAGGTTCCATATATGTGTGTGCGTATGTATGTGTGTATATATATATATATATATATGTATATATATATATATATATACACATTTAACAATAAAGAAGTCATGAATCTGAGGTGGGGGGCAGAAGGGGGAGGAGGGGATGGAAAGATAGAAATGATGCAATACAGTAGTCATTGTCTCAGTTTGCTTCTCCATTGCTGTGACAAACCACTCTGCGCAATACCAACTTGGAGAGGAAAAGGTTTATTTGGCTCACAACTCCCGGGTCACAGTTCATCAGGGAGCCCAAGGTGGGAACTCAGGGCAGGAACCTGGAGGCAGGAGCTGGAACACAGGCCTTGGAGGAACACTGCTTACTGGCTTGCTCCCCTGGCCCATGCTCAGCCTGCTTTCTTATACAATACAGAAAAACCTGCCCAGGGGTTCACATTACTCAACAATTGAGAAAATACCCCACAGACATGGCCACAGGCCACCCAGGTGTGTCAAGTTGACACTAGCACTATCCAGCACACTCATGTATGAAATTCTCAATATATAAAGTTTAAATGAAAATCTACACACAAATAAAAACTCCCCTCACCCAGACCTTTTAAAGGTCCTCACTCCAGATCTCCTGGCTCAGCCTCGCTCCCTTGCCCAGTGGGATGGTGTGACACTGCACCGGATGTCTATGTGACACAGAAATCACCTGTTGACATTTCTAGTCCACTTCCTGCGAGGTGCAGGGTGAGGAGTAACTTGGCCCAGCACCCCTCGCTAGTGGAGTTGATTGGTATCAGTGAACTGGGGTCCTGCAGTCTAAGCTGCCTGAGACCTCGTGCATAGAGAACCAGTGCTGAACGGTCCGCTCCCTGCTCCTGCTCCTCCCGCTCCTGCTCCTCCCGCTCCTGCTCCTGCTCCTCCCTCTCCTGCTCCTGCTCCTCCCTCTCCTGCTCCTCCCTCTCCTGCTCCTCCTCCTCCCTCTCCTGCTCCTCCCTCTCCTGCTCCTCCCTCTCCTGCTCCTGCTCCTCCCTCTCCTGCTCCTCCCTCTCCTCCCTCTCCCTCTCCTGCTCCTCCCTCTCCTGCTCCTCCCTCTCCTGTTCCTCCCTCCCTGCTCCTCCCTGCTCCTGCTCCTCCTCTCCTGCTCCTCCCTCTCCTCCCTCTCCCTCTCCTGCTCCTCCCTGCTCCTCCTCTCCTGCTCCTCCCTCTCCTGCTCCTCCCTCTCCTGCTCTGTGAAGTCAACGTCCACATCGAGGGCAGTCGGAAGGGAAGGTGAGGGCCTGGTGTGGGGCCTGCAGTGTCGGGAATGCACCGCGTACTCTGCCTAGTATGCTCTCACCTGACCAGCCTTCTTGCCTCCCCAGGCTCTGGCCTGGCCCTTCTGAAGCAGGAATGTGGGAGATAAGGGGACAGGGCACAGACACAGTGAGGACTTCAAATCTTTGCATTTTGTCTACAGGACATAGTTTGCTTCCACTTTTCCAGAAAAGGATGGAAATCTGCCTAAATCCACACAGCAGACTAAAAGCAGAGCAGGTCTACACGGCAGGCCCAGTGCACAGCAGCAACTTCTTTTTTCCCCTTCTGCTCTGCGGAGAGTCACCCAAGACAACAGAAAGCAGTACTGCCTTTGGATCTAGATGGGTCCAGAGCTCCTCTCTGGATTGTCTCCATTTTATCCCTATACCACAGAGGAGGAGAAGGAAGACCTGGAACCATGTCCACTCAAACCCCACGCTTCTCTTCTAGCTCAATTCCAGGGATCTGGACCTTGGACTCTTTCTGCACCACCCCCAAATAGCCAGGCTGTGTCTATTTCCACAAGTTCCCCTCACTGCCCATTTGTTCCCCTGAGAATGGACTGAACCATTCACATGATGTCCTTGGGCAGGTGTTTGTAGGGTTAATAGGCTGAGATTGGTCTTGTATCTTAGGGTATCCTTACATATGACATGATTCAAGATGAAGCAGAAGTCAAGTCATGAATCAAAGAAGACACTGGAGCTGGGACTGAGATCTGACCATTGTGTCCTTGAAAATCTCTCTTAAGGAGTCCAAGTGTTATAAGCTCAAACCTATCTCTCAAGCTGTCATGTGAGTTTGTCATACAAGACACACATGTATACTTATGTACAGTCATAGGAACATACAGACCACAGGTAATTTCAGACACTAGAGCACATTTTCAGGATGTTCCTCAAACTTGGTCTGTAAGTCCTATTGTCCTGTAGCAGGCATCCCTGAGCACAGAGCGAGCTTTGGCCAAGCTTTGTCTTCTCAGATGAGCAGAGGGCTAAACAAAGATGCCAGGGTCTTTGAGAGTCCAAACATCCACTTATGCAGCCCTTGAATATCTAGACACTGAACATCTCGCTCCCACCATAGCCTGAGCTTCAGTAGGAGCTCACCTCACACTCCTCAGACTTGAGAGTCTAAGACAGAATGTGTCCACTGTCCCGGTCAGCTTTAATTCAGTTTGACACAGCCTAGAGTCATCTGAGAGAAGCCTCAACTGCAGAATTGCCAAAAGCAAACTGGTTGGTCTGTGGTCTGTCTGTTGGGGGTTATACTGATTATTAATTGATGTAGGAGGGCTCAACCCACTGTTGGCAACACTGTCCCTAGGAGAGGTGGCTCTGAGCTATACAAGACAGCTAGCTAAGCATGAATTTCTGAGTGAGCCAGCAAGCAGCCTTACTCTGTAGTTGCTGCTCAGAGCTCCTGCCTTGAGTTCATGACCTGACTTGGGTGATTTTGACATAGAAGTGAAAGTCAAATAATCCTTTCCTCCCTAGGTTGCTTTTGGACAGTGTTTGTACCACAGTAATAGGGATTAAACTAGAACATTCACGGAGCAAACACACATAATGAGCAGTGCCAGCCTTACAAACTGGCACTGAAGAGGATGGGAGGGTCCCTCAGGCAGCACCAGCAAACACCTCATTATCACCTTCCAGGACCTGGCTATTCACATGTCCTTCCTATTGTTAAACTGAGCCTACAGCCATTTCTACATAAGCAAGAAACCTGGCTGTTGATGTGTCTGTTACCACAGCACACAAGGCAGAATCTTCTTCAGGATTCTAGAAATTTTGAGCATGTATTTCACAAGTATGCACACAGATTTTTAATAACATTGTTTTTCTGAGCAATCGCCTGTAAGACTCTTACAGGATGTGGACCAAGAGGAAAAGGTCTGTACTATCCTGAGTGCACTTTCCTGCACCATAGATGGCACACTACAGACATCTGTAAAATATATGTCTATGCATGTGTGTATATAGGTGTCTGAGTGTGTAAGTGGGCCTCTGTCTCAATGTATTCCTATGACGATGAGGTCAAAAGTGAAATAGGGATGTTTTAGAGTGAAATAAGTCACCTAAACCATACCATGGGGGACCGCTGTTGTTCTTCAGTCTTCCAGTGAGCATACTGCAAATAAGATGCATTGCAATTAGCCACGTTTCTTGGAATGCTCTGAGACTGTGTAACCCTGTGTCCCACTTCCCCTCAGATAGTTTAGCTAGGAAAAGTTTACTGTAGGGCAAGAGAAATGCTTAGAAATGCAAAAGCACCCTCATGAATTTCATCGTACAGATGTGTGTTTATATACACAAACTTATTTTTATATAGATTTTCTCTGTGTGTATACAAATAGATACTTTTCGCAAATACAGATTTACTTGTGGTCATTATATGTAACCCCTTTATCAACTCGAAACTAAAACCACCAAGTGTAACTTAGCCTCCCACAGACTGGAATGCTTGAACAAGGCTTGACCCCAGTGACTGGGATCGTCACACCCAGGAAGGCACAGCCTCCAGTGTACTTGAATGACATTGGCACAAATTGATGGGGCTGACATGTGGAAGGGTATTTAGCAAGGCAGGGCACAGCGGCTGTCTGAGCACATATCACCATTCAGTCCCACAGGGCCCTGACTCTATGTCTGAGACCTGGGATGGTATGATCTATGAATCTACAAGTGACACAGAACAAAGAGAGGCAGAGAAGATCTAAGTATTTGGCCATGGAAGGGACAGCTGGTTATCCACGATGTTGACTAAGACAAAGAAAGGGGGGCCCCGACCAAACCACTCAGACCCTAAGAAACATCCTGCCAAGGTCACCTCAGAAGCTGGTGCTGGGGATTTCTGATTCTCAGCTGTCACTCCATAATACATTACCAGGATCAGAAAGCTAGTCTGCCACAGTCTCTGTCAAAGCCAGCTTGCCACCTCAGGAAGAAGAGCCACAGACAAGATGCCTGGAGGTGACATGTAAGATTCCAGAAACCCAGCACTTTAAACTCTGACGCCTCCCAGGCTGGCCTGAGGGTGACCACTAGCCATGCACCACAGTAGACCAGGAAAGGCTTTTATTATTTTCCCTACATAGACCTGTTGCCTCTACAGAACTCACAGCGGATGGACTTCGGGAGGCTGCCTGGCGCCCTTCCCCGGCAAGGAGCTTGGGTCCAGCCCTAGTGTGTGGTGTGTTTTGTTTTTTTAAAAAAAATTTCTGATTGAAGAACTCCATACAATGTATCTTGATCATATTCAGACCCCTCCCCCATCGACACCCCCATCCCACCACCACTTGCACTCTTCTGTGGGAGGAGAGGAATCCTTTATGTATATAGACTTGCCATAAAATATGAAGCTCGATAACAATAATAAAAATGACATTTAGAAATGCAATAAATCACTCTCACTCACTTGGTATATATCATTTCAACTTTACAAGATGAGGAAACTGAGGCAGGAAGGAAGCTATATTCATTTGATCTTCGTTCAAGAGGGAAACCTAAGCTATAAAGAAGTTACTGTCAAAAATAAATGAATTTTATTTATTTAGAGAAATAAATCATTTCTCTATTCTTCCCCTCCCCTTCATAACACTTCATCTCCATTCCCAGGGTCTCCTCTTCCCCTCCCCCACCATGGTCATTTATTAGTTTTTGATTTCTCTGGATTTTGAAATTGAAACATGCACAGCTACAATTTCAAAGCCAGCATCCAACTGTGAGAAAGAACATGCAACATTTGTTTTTCTGAATCTGGGTTACCTCACAGATAGATAAATAAATAAATGGAGAGATCTGATTTTAGCTTAGTTTTTTAGAACTGAGTTAACCTCTGAACCTGTTGTTAAAAAGTCACAGACTAGGAGGCAGAGAAGATGGGATCCCAGTCCAGGTTTTCCTGAGATTCCCTCCAGAGGTCAGTTACTCTGAGAGATCTGACTCCATATCATGCCCAAGAGGCAAGCAGTGATGTTGGAATGAGGCCACCTGGAAGACTGTAATGGTCTGCGGTCTTACAAAGCCCAGCCCCGCCTGGCAGCAGGAACACAGAAATACAGTATGTGATCCGCGTGTGTGGCATTTCAACTCAGAGAAAGGAGATGTCAGTGAAAATAGTACTTCTCTTGAATCTGTAAAATAAAAGCTGCAATAATGCAGTATGAGGCTAAACATCGAGAAAGTGGAATATATTGGACCTGGTCACTTCTGATTAGACACACACATAACCACCTATTTTTTATTTACTTACATGTAAATATAAAGATATATGCTAAGAGGCTATGCTCAGGGCTTCCAGGACACAAGCACATGGACGGCAGGAACTCACTAGGTCTCCATACCCTTTATAAGGCAGGGTATGGAGTCATAGAGGCAGAAGTCTACTGAGTAACAGAGAAGATGGACTGGGGCTTGGAGGTCAGCAGAAGGGACAATTCAGGTGCTATCATCTGACCAGCAGCACTTGCCTCTGCCTGACCGGATCATGTACTTTGACCACATAAACCTTGGTTAAAAAGCATCCTGCCAGAGGGCTGGCAAGACGGCTTAGCAGATAAAGCTGTTTTCTGTCAAGCTTGATGACATGACTTTGATCCTCAGGTCCCACGTGTCAGAAGAAGAAGACAGACCTATAAAAGCTGCCCCGTGATCTCCACATACATGTGCCCCCCTCTACAACACACTCAGTAAATAAATAAATTACATTAATTTTAAAAGGTTTTTTTTTCAAAAGATACAGCCTGAGCCGGACATGGTGGCACATGTCTTTAATCTCAGCACTTGAGTGGCAGAAGGAAGTAGATCTCTGTGAGACTATGAGCACGCTGAGATGGTCTACATAGGGAGCTCCAGGCTAGCTGGGGCTACACAGAGAGACCCTGTCTCAAACAAACAAACAAACAAAGGACACAACCTGGGGGCTGGAAAGATGGTTCAACAGTTAACATCACTGGCTGCTCTTGCAGAGGACCTGGGTTCAGTTCCCACCACCCACATGGCAGCTAACAGCTCTAACTCCAGGGTCCTCAGACATCAGCCATGCACATGGTTCACCTACCTACATCCACACAGGCAAACACTCAAACACATAAAAAAGAGAGAGGGATGGACAAAATCCACAGGAACAAACCCATAAGCACATTAAGAGTTCATCATGAGAACATCTGTACCACAGAGCATAGAGACAAAACAAATGACCAACAAGGAATCAAAGAAGAAAAGACTCATACATCCTGGGCCAAGAGTCAGTCAAGGACTTCCGGCAGTCCTGCATCTGCTTTAAGTACACAGATTAAAAACTTAATTCATTAAACACAAATGAAGGGTGTTGTTGAGTTTCCATCCATTTTAGTCACTTTCTAATAACATTTCGTGGCACATATGAGAATTAAGTAACTGGATTACTATTTCTAGTGAGTAGCAAGATCATTACAAGATTTCCCCAGAGGAACTCCCAGTGACCTTTGGCTAGAGGGCAGAGTCCAGACCAAAAGCCTGCTATGGTCCATGTGGTCCCCAGTGCCAAGTCACAGTCCTGAGGTGGCACTCCAAACCCATAGCTTGGCTGCCACTCTTTCCTCTTTGGCCTTGGGTCCACCCAGGGAGAAGAGCTGGGTGGGACACTTTGTGGTGACATACATGTTCCTAAGTGTGCCTGTGCCTGCATATGTAGTATGTAATGTGTGTGTCTCTGTGTGGTGGGGGGAGGTAGACAGTGTGAATGTTTGAAGTGTGTGTGGGTGTGAGATGTTGTATGTATGTAAGGTGTGTATGTGTGCCTGTGGTGTATCAGGTGTGAGTTTATGGTATACGTAGTATATGTGATATGTACGTGAGCTGTGGAGGATTATGGTGTGTATGTATATGTGAGGAGTATTTGTATACGAGGTACATAAGGTATGCCTGTGGAGTGTGAGGAGTAGGTGCTTTGGGCATGTGTGTGCAGTGTGAGGTACATGTATATGTAAGGGAAATAGGTGGATATGGCATTGTGTGGATCATGTGGATTATATGTATGTGAGGTTATGTATGACGTGTACATGTGAGTTGAATGTGGTGTGTGTCTGTATGTGTGTATGTCTAATGTGTATGGCAGTGTCTGCGCCTACCACCACAGGGGCCCCTCTTTGTAGCATCAAACACGCCTATAGCGGAGTACTAACCGTACATAAGACCTCAAGGAGGGAAGCAGATGCAGTGTACGGTTGCCTCAGTGAGGACCACGCATACAGAATTATTCTCTTCCCACATGGAGGGAAGCTCCCCCATCCCATTCCCAGTCCCCAGTGATCAAAATGGCATGGAGAAATGAGCTATGCGAGAGAAAGAGGGCGTCCACGTGTCATTAGAGTTTGAGCACCGTGGGGGCAGGGCAGTGGTGCCTCTACCAAATCCGGTCCAACATCTCGGCCCAACAGGAAAAGCAGGAGCCAGGGGTGCCCCTTGCCCCCAGGGGCAGGGTAGAATGGACCACCACAGCCTGTCCTCAGAGAAGTGGGTGGGGGCATCTACAGCAGCTGGGTGGAGTCCACAGACCACTCACAGGGAGATAAGCTATATAAAGATTTTTCTGTGGCCACTAGAGTCCAGGGTGGAGAAAGCTCTTAATTACAGCCAAGGCTCTGGGGCTAAGCCTGTCCACTGTCTCCACCCCACACAGAGCAAGAAGCTGAGCCTGAGGCTGTGTCCTCTGGGAACCTCAAGTCAGTCCACAGAGAAGCAGGAGTAGTTGGTACTCTGATATGGAGGCACTCCTCTGGATAGAAAGTCAAGTTAAGACTAAGATTCAGCACCATGGGAAGCCCTGTGAGCCTGCTGGGCCTCTTCAGTAGTTGTGCTAGCTGACAAGGAGAGGTCGTGTGCTTTGGAAGCAACCAGACCTCCCTTCAGCATCACCTCCCTTCAGATCATCAGTCAGGATGAAATCCCTGTTCAGACTGGTTCCCATTCATCCAGGTCGTGATGTCATTCACAGACATCTTGCACGTGCTGAGGCTATTTCTGGTGTTAGGATTCCATGATGTGCCTTGATTTGATCTTCCAGATGTTTCTAATGTGTTACTGTTGGAACTTTTATTTCGTTTTGCTTTGTTTATACTTGAAGTGATCATAACGGGGTTCTGTCTTGATTGTCACTGGAACAGATCAGGCCCTCCTTGTCTCACAGCTGTGTTTATAAAGATGTCTTCTCCCTGGGTGGCTAAGCATTAACTCAAATTTCATTTCTACTTAGGCTTTTGGAGAATCCTGGCTATGGTGGGTCCATGGGATTTCCTTGAGGGTATTACAGTAAGCATGCTAGATGTCTAGCTGTTCTAGACTGGGTTGCACCTGTCTCTCCTTCTCTTGTTACCCTCCCCCCACCCACCACAGATTTTTCTTCAGATATAAAATCCCCTTCCTTTAAAGAGAAAGGCTAGCAACTGTCTCTACTCCCAAATATTGGACAAGATCATATGCTTTATAATTCAAACTTTCAGATAGTTCCTCTGTAGTCACATGACCTTCACTAATGCAATCGGATTGAATGCCAGGCCTCCTGGGAAATAGCCTCCTCTCTTTGGTATGAGGGCTTACAGAATTCTACAGTGCAATGGCAAGTGTGTGCTGACACCCTTTCTGCCCACTCCCATCTACCCAGTCCTCCGCCCTGTGCCCAGTCCAGAAGGCACAGTGACCAGTAACAGGATCACCTGGACTCCTTAGGTGGCTGCTGTCCGAGCTGAAGGGTGGCAGCAGCTAGACTGGAGAGGGATGGGGACTTCTTTTCTGTTCTCTTCTGCTGCAGTCCAGGATAACTGAGAGCTTCCTGCTGGCAAGCTGCCGCCCAGCCCTCATCTGTTCATTCATTCACTCACCCTTGGATCCCACCCTTCTTCAGACAGAACTTTCATGAGCATCTCTTCAGTGAAGCCCATTTTCTATGTGGACCTATCAATCAAAGCTTCTCACAACAGACAGTATCACTGCTTAGGCAGGAGGGAGGAGTGGAGAGACAGGAATAAGACCTGGTTTCATCCTAAGAAGCTACCTGATCTCTGGCCTTTTCAAACACAAACCCAACCAAATGTACGAAACAGAACAAAAATAATCCTCCCTTCTGCATTGGACTACCGGAGCAGGGATTTACCACCTGTTCTCCAAAGCATCACCCATATCACTGAGCTCAGGCTGGCAATGGTGACCCCTGCTGGCAACAGGTACAGCTGGGGGTGTCCATCCAGTGGAGGCTACAGGGTGGAGACTGCATCCTGTCCTCAGCCTTGCTGTCTAATTAGCTATATTATGTCCTAGTCCTAGGGACTATCTTTCTGGTTTTTTGGTTGCTTCTCTGCCATTCCCTTGGGATATAGTCCTTGGGCCTGGAGGCACTTACAAGCCTAGACTGAGCCCTGTGGAAATCCAGAACCAACCTTAAAACACACTGGAAAGGTGATGAAATGGCAACGGCCAGGACTAGGTTCCTCTGGCCTCCCAGGGTCCTGTCTCAAGGTGTTCCAGAATAACGGCTGAGAGCTCTCATTTATAAGTCCCATGCTGGATTTCTGCTGCTCAGTCGGGGCTCTGCTCTGCTCTCTAATTCTTCTCAGTCCAGATTTCTTCTCAGCACGAATCTGGATCAATTCCTTAGGCCGACCCTACCCAGACTGTCTGCTCTGGCTTATTCCTCTCCCTAGCCTCTATCCTGACCTACAGGCTTACGTCCTCCTGGGCCTACCAGGATCTCAGCAGCTTTTAAAGGAATTGAGGTTTGAGGTTGTAATGAGGTCAAATAAAGTTGTCTGCATTAAGTCCACGGTCAATGCCTTCCTTGCATACAAGCAGACAGGGTACCTTCACTCAGTGCTCTGGATAGCAACGTCTTCATCTGCCTGGTCACTGGCGCTGAGCTCTTCCAAACCCAGTTCTCTGGATATCTCCAGCAATCTTACAAAGACACATCAGCCTTTCATTGTTGGCACAGATCCAAGCATGCCCAAACCCTGCCTAACAATGTCCTCACTTCACACACAAACCCGAATTTAGTCAAACTCTGACAATCTGGCAGTCAGCAACCGCACTGGCCTCTGTGACCCCAGCACAAGGTACATTGTAGTTCAGGGGTATGTCAAACCTTCCCTCAACCCCACAGCACCTCAGCTGTCAATACCACATAACTCATGAGCATCCTAAGCAGGCCTCCTCCTGACATCCCTCCTTGGTTCTTGGCAACCCCTCCTCTGCCACACAATGGTGAGGAGGAGCCCCTGCCCAGGGCCAGGAGCTGAATCTCATCTTTTTTCTATAGCCCAAAAGTCAGCACAAAGCTACACAAATGTAGATCCTCAGTAGGTATCCATTGCATAAATAAGTGGTTAAATAAACAGTATAGAGATGCATCTTGTAGTAAGGAAACCCAGAGCCATGCCCATTTCTAGAATCATTTACCTATTTTCTCACTGGATGCAGGCCAGACCCATCTGGTACCTACTTTCCTGCCACCAGCACCCCCCACCATTGCCCTCAAACCTCCAAGGCTGCCTTGCACCCCTGGCAGGAATGAGACTGGCTGGGTTTCCCAGCCAGGGTCTCCTCATACCCCAGCAGTCATCAGCAAGCCAGGCTGAGACTCTGCTCTCAGCACTTCCACTCATTCCCCAGCCTCAAAGTACAGTACTTGCGGGCCCAAAGGGGCAAGTCACTCAGCAAACCACCCCATCCAAGAACAAACATTATCACAGTAAAGGAGGAGGCAGAACCTAGACACAGGCTGGGGCAGGTGGGCCAAAACTCTCTATCCTTCCTATGTTGGGGAAGGGCTAGCCTCAGAACAAACCCTTTAGGATCCTGAAGGTCAGACTTCCAGGTCAGTTCAGGGGTCAGTACCCATCAGCCTGCTGCTTCCCAATGCCCATGCCCCTCCCCCATCGCTCTCTAAGTCTATCAGATTCCAGACAAACAATTAGAGACCTCAGCTTGTCTCAGGGGTCACAGGTCACCAGCCCCTAGAATGCACAGCTGATTTGGGGTTGCATGCCTGGCAAAGCCGTTTTCTTGCCTGATCACTCACTGTTAGTAACTCTTGGGAGACCTTACTATGTTCCAGGATCCACCTCTAACTTTATTATTTTTAATTTAACTTGTGAATTTTTATTTTTTAATTTTTAAAAATAAGATCCCTTTACTGTATTGAACCCACAACATCACACGGCTAGATTAAGATAGCCACTGACACACTCGCCCCAGCCTCAAACTCTCTATATCTCAATGAACTTCTAGACAGTTACAATAGGCAGGTACCAGGCTGGAGAGATGGCTCAGTGGTTAAAAGCACTGGCTGCTCTTGCAGTGAACCTGTGAACCTGAGTTCAATTCCTAGCACCCATCTAGCAGCTAACAACCATCCCAACTCCACACTCTTCTGACCTCTGAAGGCACTGTACAACACGGGTGCACTTACATACAAGCAGGCGATAATATACTCAAATATAAAAAAATAAAATAAAATAAAAAGAATAGGTAAAATATAATAGGCAGGCTCTGCCTCTAACTTTAGAAGCTCTGGGTGGTCATCAAACCACGCTGACTATGAAGCAGGGACAGGGACGCCTTGAATTCCCAAGTCCTCTCCACTTTTGCCCATGGAAGAAGTCTCACACGCGTTTAGAGGGCAGGTTTTCCTGCTGTGAGCTGTCATTAGATCCCTTGCCTCTGATGCCCTCGGGAATGGTGGTTTTACCTGACCCCCACATCTGCCTTTTGCCTAACCATGCCTCCCCGAGCGGGTGCACTGATGGTCTCTGCCCACAGAACTTTCTCCTGGCCGCGCCGTGGCAGGCGGCGTGGGCCTTGTGAGGGGACAGGCTCCGCGAGGAGCGGGGACACTCACTTTCACAGAGCCGGCGCCTCAGCTTGCCCCGGATCTTGTCAATCGCGTTGAAGTCGGATACATGGAAAACATGCGCAGACTTGGGCTCCGAAGCGATCTCATCCAGCTCCTCCTTCAGTGCTGCGCCCACTCCCACAGCGAAAATGCGGATGCCAGCTGCATGGGCAGCGGCCGCAGCATCCAGCACCAGGTCCTGGCTGCGGCCATCGGTCAGCAGGATGGCCACCTGCTTGAAGGCACGGTCCCCAGGTCGGCCTCCCGCCTGCGCCGAGAAGCTGCGCCCGGTGATGAAGCGCAGAGCATCGCCAGTGTTGGTGTTGCCCCCGTGGTAGGTGAGGCGCCTGGCGGCTGCCTTAACCTCCTCCTGCGAGCCAAAGTGGCCGAGTTCGAAGGCCGTGGCCGGCCGGTCGCTGTAGCGCACAACCCCCACCCGGGTGTGGTCGGGGCCTACTTCAAAGGTGTCCACCAGGTTGGCCACCCACTGGCGGACCTTCTCGAAGTCTTCCTTGCCCACACTGGAGGAGGTGTCCAGGAGGAAGACCAGGTCGTAATGCACACTTTTGCAGCCTGCATGGGCGCAAGAGAGGGCGGCCAGGGTGAATGGGTATTACAGATTCTGGGTGCCACCTACTGTGCTGCCCACCCACGCGGCTCATATCCTACCTGCCCACCCTCTCACTGCAGCTGACACCAATATGAGACTCCGACGGCAAGGACCGCATAGAAAAGTGTGTTGAGCCTTTCTGGAGTCACCAAGGATCAACTGAGGACGTGTGATAGTAATGTGTGCCATGGAATGGCTCTGGTTGTCAAGCTCTTTACCTTTAGGGTTTGTGTGCTTCTGAGGAGTATGCATGTGTGCCACATGTGTACCGACACACATGTACATGCCAAGGTCAGAGGGGGCTTTGGGTGTCCTCCTTTATACCTCGTCTGCTTAATCCCTTGAAGCAGGTCTCCCTGAACTTGAAGCTGGCTACTTTCCAGCTAGACTCCCTAGGAGTCCCAGCCATCCTTCCTCCTGCCCCCAACACACTGCAGTTACAGGTGTATGCCAACATTTTTACACAGGTACTGGGATCTGCACACAAGTCCTCCTGCTGACCCAGCAAGTGTTCTTATGAACTGATCCATCTCTCCAGTCCCTTAGCATTTGTTTCTCTTTTTATAAACTTTGATGTAAATAACAGATTCTCATTTCAGAAAAATGAGAAAAAGGTATCACATCGTACTTAAAATGTGTATGCCCCATCTACACAGATGGAAAAAATCACTGTTAAGTCATGCTGGGCACCTTTGGTTACTTTTGAATTTCCCTACAGTTACAGGAATATGCCAGGCCCAGTGGGTATAGAAAATAGATTCCTCACAGCCAGCTGCATGCTTGGAGTGTTACCACCTGATTACGGGGCTTTCCACAGCTACAGCCTCCACTCTATAGAGGACATGCTTTCTTGTGATATTTCACTATTAGAAATTATATAAAATACATAACATTTATATATTTAAATAAATGCTCATAGACGTTCTGTCATACTTGTGTACATATCCTTATATTTTTATAAAGTTTATATAAACTAAAAGATGCTTTTAATTACACAAAATAAAGAATTAATATAATTTCTCCTCCATACGACAGTCCTCTCTACACGGAACCCTACTTATCCATTTTACAACTCGATCATTTGAGGGAAAAATCTGCTTTCTAAGCTCCAAAGTGCTACACACACGGGTTGTGGGCAGGTTAGGAACCAGGACTCACCTGTCCAGGCAAGGGTCCTGCCACACCCAATCATGGCAGGTGCCTGCTTCCCCCAGCCACCATTTCCCACCCTAGGATAGGAAGGCCTTTTCTCCTGATTCTCCTGTTAACTGCGGTTTGGCCTGATGGAGGCAGAAGTCCCTGGTCCTCACTGTGAAGCTAGTAAGTTTGCCTTTTCAGCCAATCAGCCTCTGAGATGCTCAAAGTAAAATATAGGAAAACTGTAAAGTCAATAAAAAGATCTTTAACTTTTGAGGTCCAGGGATTAAAGCTTCAATACTTTCTGCTTAGGGCCACCCTTCCTCAGTTCCTTATCTGCACAGGGAAGAGCATTGTAGGTCCACCCTGTGTTCAGTCCCCACCTGCCTGTTACCTATCTGCAGAAACAGATGCCAGCTCTGTGCTAGGTATTCTGGACACAGGATAACTGGTGTGCTCCTGACTCTTCCTTCCTGTCAGCACCGACCAAGCATTCTCCATGACACGGCCCTAGCACAGCAGGATAGTGAAGCCATCCACCACAGCTCAGCCCCACCCCACCCCCAGGCTTTCCCATCACTAGTGACCATGCCTAGTCTTTGATCCATTCCACAGGCATGCTCTCCAGTCCTGGACACTTCCTACCGGAGCTCCAGCCTGTAGATTCTCACTCACAAGCCTTTCCAGAACAGAACAACACAACAGGCCCCAACCCTGCCCCGTCCATCAGTCCCAACCCCTGCATGCACGTGCTAGAGTCAGGCTCACAGCATGGCATGGTGGCTCTCTCTCCCTCACACATCCATTCGTACATGTACACACATCCACAGGCACTGACGCATCCTCAGCACCATGCATTCAAACTCACAATCACAAACATCCTCTCTCATAAGTAAGCTTTCACACACTCAAATACATTCTCTCACTCAAATATACCCTCTCTCACACCATCTCTCTCCCATATATACCATCTCTCTCATACACACCCTCTCTCACAGTCTCTCTCACACACCCCCACCTCACACATCCTCTCTCACACACCCTCTCTCACACACACTCACATACATCCTCACTCATGCACAGACCCAGGCAATATTTCACAGTCCCATAGTCTCACACACCTTCTCTCTCACACAATCACCACTTCTCACAAACACCCTCCCTCACGCCCAGGCCCAATATTTCGCAGTCCCGCGGTCTAGAACACACTGTCGTGCTCTCTCACACATTGCTTTGCTCTCACAGTCCCTATTTGAACAAATGGCCTTACACACCCAGAGACTGAAAGTTGGCTGATACACACCCTTGCTGGATTGCTGACACAGTCACACTCCTCAGAGGCCCACACCCTCATTGACACATACATATGCTACATTCCTGCCTCCAGCTTCACGTCCCACCTGCACGCTGGGCCTGGCAGCCGCTGGGCCTTCCCCAGAGCAGCAGCATCCACAGGAGCCAGGCCACAGTGCTCCTTCTGGGTGCTGCCGTGGCTCTCCTGTTCTTGGGGACAACCATGTCTTGTCCAGCAAGAGACGTCATCAGGATCTACGCATTACCTGTGTGGAGAAGACGCACCTGAGAAATGTTCTGGAGCAGAAACATCAGAAGTAGGAGGAAGCCCTTCTCCAGCCCTTCTCCAGCCCTCAGCGCCCCCTTCCACCCGCAAACTGTGTGACCCTGTGAAGCACAGAAGCCAGACAGTCTATCCAGCCACCTCCCTGGCCCATCAGCTGTCCCTCCATCCACCTACTGACCAGTGTGTACTGCGGACCACCCTCCCCTGGTGAGGAAGGGTGCGAAGAGGAGAGGGAGATCCCGGCGCTGGGTGACCTGGAGGCTGCTCTCACCTCAGCCCATGTCATATTATAGGTTTTTAAAGTGTTCCATCAATGGCACACTTCCTGGTTGCCGAGCCCACACCACGCCGCCCTGATGATGTATTATCTCCTGACTCTGCTGGGGACTTAGGAAGCCTGTCTGACTGGGGACTCACTGATTTCCAGACTTGTGGACAGCTCGTGATCCCCTGCTAAAATGGTAGGCGTGTATGTCATGTAAGCGCATGACAGCTCTGACCTTTAAAATGATAGGATATTAGAAATGTGCTTTACTGTAGCTGGCCCCTGCATACTATATAAAACCTGGTGTGAAAGTAAAAGTTCAGTTCCTCTTGTGAAGCGCTCACGGGCGTTCTGTTCATCTCTGTCACACTCGCCATCAGCAAAATGTGGGCCAGTTTCTGGCCAGTGAAACCCATGGTGACCCACTGCTGGGTCTTTCCTGGAGCCCTTCATCAGTTCTACCTTAGCCCCCTAATTAGCATGACCCACAGACCTACTATGGCCCGCCAGCCTCACAAGCTGAAGTTGGTAGCTCTGGACTTTCTAGCATCATCATGCCCTTGGTCTCCAAGCCTGTGCCTCCCTGGGAAATCAGTGCTGAGCTGAACCTCCTTCTGGAGGTGTAAGAACATTTGTTTCCATGGGGTCTGGCACTGGGCCACGGTACAACTAACTGCCCCTAGGGAGTCTGCCCATCTCGGTGTCCAACGGGTGCCTCAAGGACAGGAACTGGGCCCTAGTACATTCTGTAGCACTGGTGACCAGAACAAAACCCAGCAGGTAATGCTGATAGTTGGAAAGGGGAAAGAGAAAGAAAAGGGCCTTGATAGCTTAGTTGCCACAGGAAATAGCTGAGCTCAGAGATTCTGCTCTGCTAGCCTAGGGAAAGGATCATCTAGGCCATTCTGTCCAGACACAGCAGAGCCCAAACCTAATCTTTAGTCCCCTAACAGATTACCTCAGCACCTGTTACTAATAGCAAGGTATGCTGAGAGTCTGTTCCAATGAGTAAGCAAGTTTTCCACTGCTAATCTATTTTAATCATCAGAATCAGGCTCTGTGCTGGTGCCAAAATCTCCCTCCACAGTACAGGTCAAAAGGGCACAGCATGAGATGACAGTCTCACAGATGTCGGTGAATCAGACCGTTGGAATGAGACACTGAAGTCAAATCCCACTGGCCTAGCCTGTGACCAGCCCACAGTCCCCTTCCATGCCAGGGGTATTTTTCCTCTCAATATCACATCTGGAGCAGTCTGGGTCATTTTACATCCTTAATACAACTTACCACTATTGACACTGACTGCATTAATATCTAGAATGTATAGTTGTGTATCCTTAGCATTGTTAATTTATTGTAATTTCCACTTTTGGTCACTTGCTAGGCCATTTTATTTAAGAGATTTAGCAAACTATTATACCTAGGTCTTGCCCATGTATAAGACCAGAAGTCAAGCCAGAGTCTTCCTCTTTCACTCTCTACTTGTCTGTTTTTCTACACAGAAACAGGGTTTCCCACTGATTTAACTGGGAGCTTTCTGGTTTTAGCCAGACCAATTTCCAAGACTTGTCCATCTCCACCTTTGCGTCCTCAATGCTGGGGTCACAGACACATGCCTCTGTGCCCAGCTTTTATGTGGGTCCCAGGAATCTGAACTCAGGTTCAGAACATGAACACAGAAAGCATTCACCCACAGAGCCATATCCTCAGCTCATTATGTAATCCATTTCTAAAAGTATTCATCCTTTGTAAAGCCAAGGCCTGGACAGCAAAAAGAATTCACATTGATTTGTTCATTTGATGACTATTCACCATTTGCTCTCACATGCCGAGTGCACAGGATAGGTAGGTAAAGGAAACTAAGCCCACCTTCATGGGTCCGTACTGACTCTTGGATATGGATAAGATATATTCCATGCCATACCTGGACAAGTCAGTGAGCATGGGAAGAAAGAAGCCCAGGGAATTATGGTAGACGAGGTAAGTGAGGAAGGTGAGGCTCCTTGGGCTTCTTCCAAGTGGATTTAGAAGGCTGAGCAGGAGGTGAACAGACAAAGACAGGTGGCAACTTCCAGACAAAAGGAATGTATCGCCAGATCCCAGAGGAGACCAGGGTGCTTAGGAACATCCCCATGCAGAAGTGTGCGAGTTCCTCTTGGGGCAGGTATATGAATCCTATAATTAGATCTCTACTACCTTCAGGACAATTGGCACTCATCCTACCCAGGCCTGATGGCCAACTCACAAGTGCCTGAGTATAAAGGACCTCAATAATAGCACACAGAGAACATCAAGAGGAAGCCGCCAGAACAAGAAGAAAGTTTCTGTCTCTGTCAGAATGAAACAGGCAGGGCCGTCAGAGTTCCAGGCTCAGTGGTCAGGGGCCCAAGAGGAAGAAAAACATGAATCTAGCAAGTCTGAGCTGCTTTCCCAAGTCTTTCATGCTTCGGAGCCTTCCAAAGGCAGGGTTTGTCTGCTGTGGAGATGCTGTCCCCAGCACCTAGGACAGTTCCCGGCAACACTTGCAGCTTGGTATTAGATTTATGAATAAATGAGGAAAAGCCGGCATCTGATGCCAACCTGTTCACTGCCCTGCACTGGCTAGGGACCATTTATAGATGAATACAAATGTCAGAGACTTATGAGCTTGGCAAACCATCATTTATCTGACACATGTCAGACACTGACAGTCCCATCCCAGAACCTCATGTGTCCTTTCAAGACACACATAATCATCCCCTGGAGGTGGGGCAGGAAGAGCCTAGGATGGAGAGAAGGCCCATCTTTCCCCAGGTCACCCACTTGGTGAGAGTGTAGAGACTGGATTTGAACCCAGGCCTCTTCCAGGCAGAACTCACACTCTGTCATCTCTAGATACAGAAAATCCTCTGAGTCACTTCTGTTTGGGAAATAAGAAAGTTGGTGGATGGAGGAAAAATTGGTACTATATATCCTTATTCAGTAATTTTCAGGGTTCATGAAATTTGATAATCCTCCTGATGAAGAAACAGGGTTTCATCCAAGTTGTGCTATTTAAGTTCTTAGGGGAAAATTAATTGGAGATCTTCCCCTAAAATACAAAAGATAAAAACTACAGATAAGTATCCTCTATGAACAAAGCTATGTAGTAAAAGATAAGCCAGCTGAACTGTGTGGCTTAGTGAATGTTCTAAATACCAGGGCCAAATGCAGTTCTCAGGAATGTGGTTCAACACAGAAAAATAAACTGATGTAATAGACCACATCAATAGAAAGAAAGGAAGGAAACAAAACATGTGATTCCTATTGGCACAAAAAGCATGAGATAAAAGGCAATAATATATAAAAACGACAATAATTAAGTCCACCACAAACCTTCCTAGGATAAAAAAGGCCACACCTGAAAGCCCACGGCGAACATCATACACAGCAGTGAAAGACTGAATGCTTTTCCTTTTAGGTCAAGAACAACACAAGATTCATGCTACACAAATCAATTCAACATAACACTTTGCCAGAACAATTCAGCCTGAAAAAGCAATAAAAGACATCCAACCTAGAAAAGAGGCAAAATCCTCTGTGATGACACAATTTATCCTCACAAAATCCTAGAGAATCCAGTTAAAACTAACAGATCCATCAGAGTCTTCAAATGAAAATCTATACTTTAAAACTGGCTGCATTTCTGGGTGCTAACAATGAGCCATCCAAAGAGGATGTGTGGCCAGCCTGGTCTATATAACAAATTCTAGGCCAGTCAGGGGTACATAATGACACCCTGTTGCTAAAAAGAAAAGAAGTATGCACTTACTACTACAAAGTAAAGGAATTAATGAAGGCCACCACTTCCTGTTGGAGCAATGAAAATGCTCTCAACATAAACAGCCACCACCATTGCACAACACCTGGGTGTGACTATCACACTGAACCATGCATTTAAAATGACTTAAAAGGAAGGTTATGTTACACATGTGCTTATATCCTCCACAGAGTTTGTGCATCTATAACCAAACCAGAAACAGAGATGTTCATATAATAACCCTCCTGAATGTACTGTCTTCTACAGCAAGGACAGATTACCTTTATAGACGAAATATAGGACAGTAAGCAGCTGGTGGTAAAACATGGAGGTGAGCAGAGACTTTCTCACTGGGCTCACTGTCCTCACAAAGGCCCTTCCAGGGAAAGGAAGAAAGCTAACTCTGAACCAGAGAGATGGACATCTGAGTAAGACATGACTTGTCATCACAAGCTTTGAAGATGCAGAAGCTGTGAGCTAAGAAATACAGGTGACTCTAGAACCTGGGAAGTCAAGAAAAGGGTTCTGCCCTGGAGACCTGAAGGAATGCAGCTTTGCTGGACTTTATCCACTGTGGACCCGTGGTGGACTTCTGACCTCCATAAGTTGAATATAAGACATCTGAGTCATTTCCAGATTCTAGACGAGGTGTAAGAGAGTCTATCACTGCAACACTGAGAGGCTGAAATGGGTATAAAGAATCAGTGAGGGCTGCAGAGACGGAGAACTTAGCAGAACCGAGGGCGGAATTTCCTCCTGGCAACCCACTGCCTGCCCTTCTTCCCCTCTGTCTTTGCAAGATTTGCTCAGGCCCCATCAGGGTCACTCTGCCAGAAACCTGGGCAGTACCAGAGGGAGGGACAAGGCCACATCTTCCACCTTGGAAGTACTGTGAACCCTCAGACTTGGTAGGAGATCAGCAAGGGTTATGGAGGTTCCAGGAACTCCTCCATCCATGGAGGCAGACTTGCTGACCCAACGGAAAGAAAAGGGGAGCGGGTTCTGCAATGCTACAGAAACATGACTCCAACATCCCCTGCGGATACGAAGCAGGGTCCCCTTGCTTATACCACTCCGACAACACCGGCAGGGGAGGTTTGCGGTCCAGTGATTCTATGGAAGCTGAGCCAGTGCTTTCAGTGGTCAGCAACAGAGGCTCTTAAATGAGAGGGCCTAGCAATACACATCCTGGTTAGCCCTGGCACGCGCAAACTACTTCCTCACCTATACAGTGGTGGTAATAATAGGACCCATCTCACAGGGGATGGCTGTGTGGATTAAGAAAGCTTTGCACAAGCCCTAAGCTTAAGGCTTTAGCCACCTGAAGGCTATAGCAATAAAATAAGCCAGAGCTAGAAATAAATCCCAGACCTACCTCTTTCCTATCTTCACAGAACCCAAAGTGTCCCCATAACAAGGGAAAAGCCTGGCATTGGTGGCTTTATGATAAAGACAGAGAATGTTTCTATCTTTGCCACATCCCCTGGGAGGAGCATCACCATGTCAGAACTAACCACTCTCTGTCTGTTCCTCTAGGGAAACTGTTTCAAACTCCACCCTCACAGGCCAGGGCTCACCATTCAATACAGAGCAGACTGAGAAGAAAAGTGATGACTATAAAGCTTGGCTCTCTAAGGAAGGGTTATGGAAAGATACGTTTCTCTGTCTCTCTTTTGCTCTCTTGTTCTCTCGCTGTGTGTGTGTGTGCTGTAAGCAAAGAGCCTTGTACAAACCTCACAGTAACCTGCAAGATACTGCCTTGTCTCCACTCTTCTGACGGTGCATGGGGGAGCAGAAAGGATGGGCAAATCCTCTGAACACACACCACTAGTAACAACCATGCTGCCCTTGGAGTCTGGTCTCAATGCTACCAACGCTCTATACTTTCCACCACTAATCATTTCCATGTACCGCTTGCTCACTAATGCCAGGCACCAGTCCAAAGTGTTCACATATCACAAGCCATTTCCTCTGAATGCAGGCATGCTGGGTCCATTTCCAGAGTAAGACACTTAGGAGAGGTCTTCAGCAACTTCCCTACAACTTCACATCAAGGAGCCAGGAGTCAGTCCCAGGCCAAGTCCAAACCACCTCAGAACCTTTGAGCAGCCTGTCTCTTTGGGTATATAGATTCTAGCTGGAACCATATTTAAACAAAGAGGAAGGAGCAAGTAAAGGATCTAATTATGAACCAAACTACATACTGCCTAATTCACAGGAAGGAGGGACCAGAACTTCATAAGCAAAAGAAAGGCTTCAGGAAAAGACTTTCAGATGAGACACTGGATGGAGGAAAGCAGCCTCCTTGAGTCTGCCCATGTGCTGGCTGATGCTACCCAACTGGGTAGTGTTGAACCAACCTTGCCTACCTCTGATGAAACCTACCACTCTGGAATGTGTAATTCTTGTTAGATATTGTTGGATTTGATTTATATTTATTGAGGATGTTTAATTCTTTATTCATGAAAGCTATTAATCTGTAGTTATGTTTCTTCAAAAGTTTTTGGCCTGATTTAGATATTAGAATGATGAATGGGTTCATAGCATGTGTTAGGAGGCGATCCTTTTGCTCCTGTCTTCCAGAAATAATGGCAGAGAAGAGATTATCCTTCTACCCATGATAAACAGAGTGCTCAGCAGAAGATGTCCACAGTAGGGACAGCATCTTGTGGAATGTCTGGCTGTCCCCAGTGACTAAATGAGCACGTTAAGTTCTCTGTTCCCTTGCCCATCAGAAGAGGACATCTCTGTCCCACAGTGCTAGAGTGAGTTGTGGGTAGTGGTTTCTGCAAAGAATGCAGCAGGGATCTGAAAGTACTGTAAGATGGGACTTCTGATAGATCTCCACACTCGCCAGCCCACCTTGGGTTACAGCCCCAGTGAGTAGACACCACACTGTGCCATCTCCTCCTACTTGGCCTTGAGTTATATCCAGGGGTGAGCTGCCAAGCTGGCAAGATGTAGGCCACACCCCTGTCCTGGGAGGCAGAACACTACCATTAGTCCCCAAAAAGGTCCAGCAATTAATTTACTGAGCTGGGTTCCTTTCACTAGCCAGTCCCTTGCCATAGTAACCGGCATTCCTTGTCCAGGGAAGGGGATGGAGGCTGGAGACAAACACTGGGCAGAAAGCAATTTACAGAGAGAAAAATGAGATTCAGCACACTACAAGGACAGCCTGGGCAGATCCCTGCTGAGGGTGGAGTCCTGCTGGTTTGGGTCTGCTTCTGTGTTGCTGGGTGATAAGCTGCGCTCTGGGCAGGAATCTGGCTGGTGCATAGAGGCCTGGTGTGGCTGTGGACAAGACAGGCCACTAAACTATGTCTTCCTTCCTATTGTGACCCAGCCCTGCTGAGCTTTCCAAGATGAAAACTGTACTTATAGGTCGGAGAAGGCAGGTGAACACTGAATGTCTTTGGCCTAAAAGGACTGTCAAAAATCCAGGCAGGGTCCTAGATTCAAAACCGGGCTCTATATGGCTTGGTGCGTGTCCTCAGTAGTCAGCACTCACAGGGCAGAGGACTGTCCCCATGCCAGACTAGACACTGTAACTACCACTGTTGGCCTGTCTTGGGGGCAGCCCACATAGTGATGAAGAGAGTGAACACAGTGTTCAGTCAGAACCCATGTTCAAATTCCACGTAGTTCCAGGGGAGTGCAAACCAGACCCTTATGAACAGCTCTCTCCTGCATATAGTTGGAGGAAATACTCATCTCCCAGGCCTATTGGTTTCACTACATGAGTGAGAAACCTGGAATACACCTGGCCATGAGGAGTGCCCACGCCGTGGCATACTGCCCCAGTGCTTAGCTGTCTCACTGACAAATGTAGAACCATGTCCCCACTTCAAAGATCCGTGGAGCAAATGACAAAGACAGTGGTGTGATAATTATGTGGACAAAATGCTGCCATTATAGTTCCAGTGGGCTGACATGGGAGGTCTTCTGACCTTCTCGGCCTGACTTACTCTGTCACTGTTGACTGCACAGGGTACTAGTTGTCACAGTGTTTTAATCTCTGATCTAGACATATCAGCATTACAGTACACTAAATAAATAAAGATGTGGGTCCCGAGAGGCTGCTCCTGCTCGAGTGGTACTACAGTACTACACTCAGGCACATATAGGCAGCACTAAGTGAACTCAGTAGGCTTTAAAAAAAGAACATTTGAGAGAATCAAGCCTCCCAAGACTATAAACTGCAAATGTCAGGAAACTCCCCATCCCCATCGTAAGTCGAACACAGGCAAAGCCACTGCCATGCACGTCCCTCAATGGCCAGCTAAGGTCTTGACTCCACACACGGCCCTGGACACCCAGGCCGACACTGGACCTCTCCCACTCCCAAGCACCTGGAGGTTTTCCATCATTTTTCTATTACTCTTCTAGAGCCCCAGTGTTTACCTGTGCCCTTCAGGAATGTAAAACGCCTAACTGAACTTCTAGAGATTAAAGAATATCAGACACGCAGTTGGGGAAGTTGGGGGTGAAGATTGAATATATTAAAAATACATTGTATCCATGTCTGAAGTGCTCAAAGAATTAGTAAAAATACTACATTAAGAAAGCAGTACATGAAGTGGGAAGGAAATGCGATGGGGGAGAGGATGGATGGGGGAGAAGGTAGATGTGATTAAAATGCATGATATGCATGTGTGAAGTTCTCAAATAACAAAAACTCAAAAGAAGAAAGGGAGGGAGCTGGAGGGAGGAAGATGGAGTGGGGAAAGAGGCAGGGAGGAAGGGAGGGAGGGAGGGAGGGACGGAGGGACAGAGGGAAGAAGGAAAATAAAAGAACTAAAACAGAAACATGGTAACCAATGTCTAGCAACCACTGACCATAGCTGACCTGAGACAATGGAACAAGCAGGGGCAGCCTGGGACACTGACAGAACCCACACCCCAAGCAGGGGCAGCCTGGGACACTGACAGAACCCCTCCCAAACAGGGGCAGCCTGGGACACTGACAGAACCCGCACCCCAAGCAGGGGCAGCCTGGGACACTGACAGAACCCCTCCCAAACAGGGGCAGCCTGGGACACTGACAGAACCCCCCACCCCCAAGCAGCAGCAAGAAAATGCCTGGGAAAATAAGCAGAACGTTGGAGTGCCGGAAGTGGGGACCGAGCACCTGACACTCATAGCTCTGGAGTCAGTCAAGTACAAGGGAAAATGTATATACTCAAAGGAATATAAGTGAGATATTCCCAATTTGGTGAGATCCTAGATGCTACTGATTCCATTTTATTCAATATGAAATCTCCTGAAAGCTAAAGACAAAATTACTGAACGAGCCTAGATGAAGAACATTATCTATCCAGGAAAGGCAACTTGGGAAACGGCAGATTGCTCCCCTGAAAGCTTTTTCAGTGATGAAAGGAAAGATGTGCTGACCAATAATTTTATCTTTTCGAATGAAGGAGGAAAGAAAGTTAGTAATGAACTAAGAGGCTCTGCTGCTCACAGACGTGCCCTTCAAGGATCGGAAGGCTAGCAAAGTCCCTGGGCAGAAAGGAATACGAAAAGGAGCCTGGGGCTTTAGGAAGGAGACAGAGCTCCAGTAACATGGAGAGTGGGAAGGACACTTGTTGGGAGTTTTCAGTTCCTGTAACAGCTTCTGGGAGAGGGAGACTCGGTTTTCTTCGGAGCTGTGGACACTGGCGGGTTGGCAGTGCTCCAGGGCAGGGCCACACAGCCAAGAGTACTTGGGCAGCACAAACTGGACTCTAAGTTTTTGTTATTTTGAAAAGAAGAATACAAAGTTGAGTGGGTGGAAAAGATGGGGAGGACCTGGGAGGGGTGGGGAGGGGGGGACCCGGGAGAGGCTGGGGGGCAGATATGAGCAAAACACATTGTATGCAATTCTCAAAGAACTAATGGTTTTTAAAAACATTATTTGATGAGTGATATCAAAGTTGGTATCTGATACTGCTCCCCGTTTGTACAGAGGCCGTCCTGAAGACAAGATTTTCATTTTAAAGATGGAGGGAAGCGAGGCCTAAGAGGGAGAGAAGGGATTCTGCACTCAAAGCCATAAAACAGCCACAGCGTGGTCAGCACTGCTTCCCATGGCCACCACAGTGCTTATGATAATCAACACAGGTCCATAATTACATCTACACTGCTGGAGGCTGAAGTAGGAGGGTCATAAGTTCAAGGCCAGCCTGAGCAAAATGTATTAAAAAGTTTTACTGAGAAATCAAAGGGGAATTTTAAGAGCTCTTTAAATAATCCCCCAAAAGCAACAAAGAGGAACAGCATTAGGGACCAAATGAATAAAAGAAAAGGATAAAATGACAGACTGGCCCCTCAAGACAGCCTAGGGTCGCCAGGTGTGGTCTGCACGCCTTTAATCCCAGCACTCGGGCAGAGGCAGGCAGAGCTCCGTAAGATCCAGGCCACCCTGGTCTATGCAGTTCTTGGCCAGCTGAGGCTACAGGGGAGACCCTGCCTCAAAAAGACCACAGGGGGAAAAATAGCACGGGGTAAAGCAGTGGGCACATAAGCATTTAAAATATCCCCTCAGGAACTTCCCTTCTGGCCCTGGGCCCCCAGGTTACACAGGCTACACTGATTAGTAACCTTCTATCACCATGTGGCAGACGGGGCCTGCCTGTTCATTTTCTCCATTTACAAGTATTTAATAACATAATAAAACATGTGATAAACAAAATAAATATACACACACATATTTAGATAGTGACATTCCAAGTGTACACAGAAATTCATTTAAGAAAAACAGTGTGACTAGGCATCCTCTCTGGGTGCTGGATCCCCCCGTTTTATTTTTATAATTGCTTACGGTTGTATCAACAGTGTGCAAGGGAAGACAGTATGCAGGCCTGGCTGAAGGGCAGAAGGAGGAAGGAGCGTATGTGTTACACATGCTCCAGGTCAGACCCATGTGTTAACTCCCTTAATGACAGTCTCTGAAGAGTCCAAAGTCAAACTGTGTGGCCACAGCCCAGCTCACCTGGCCACAGAAAAGGCTTTAACAGGATTTAGTGAATACATCAGGGAATTAATTCTTTTTGATTCAAATTCACAGCTTCAACAATGGGCAGGTTTCAGTAAGAAAAGGTGTCATCATTCTGAAAAATCTAGCCAGCCGAAGAACAATGTGTTCTAATTCTGTCTGGGCTGCTGTCGCAGATCTGGGTGACTGGGTATCTTAAAAAATAACAGAGACTTGCAACTCAGAGTTGCAAGTTCCAGACTAGAGTCTGGAAATTCAAGGTCCCAGAGGGTGTGTTCTCCCTAAGTACCACAAAGCAGAAGGGGTGAGGGGTCTCTCAGGTCTCTTTCACAAGGACAGGAAACCCATTTAATGTCTTCCACCTTCATGGAATAAGCACTGCCCCAAGGCCTCATCTCCAAACACCATGACATCATCAAACTGGAAGCTAGGTTTCAGTTTATGAACTGGGGGGGAGGCCACATTGGAGGACAGAAAAAGTTGCCAGTCATCTCTCCCCCTCCTTGTGAGAACAATGGTTCAGTCTCTCTTCCTCTCCTTTCACCTTTGACTGACCACTCAGTGCAGATATGTTTTCCCAGAATTCCCCTGTTCAACTTCTCCCTCCAAAGGCAGACTTCCAAAACCCATCCTACCAGGGCCAACATGGCCATGACGCAGACAGAGGGTGGCCACCCTCTGTCAGTCCCTCCACCAGCAGGAGGAAATATGAATGGGTCTTCCCTGTGTATTAGATTCTCCAGACATCTGAGGCCATCAAAGCCCAAACATGTCTCTTTCTCCTTTTCAGCACGGAATTCT
Source organism: Eospalax fontanierii (assembly GCA_035773235.1). Taxonomy (NCBI): domain Eukaryota; kingdom Metazoa; phylum Chordata; class Mammalia; order Rodentia; family Spalacidae; genus Eospalax; species Eospalax fontanierii. The sequence goes on from CM069532.1 coordinate 77,390,455, forward strand.
GCCTAGCTCATTCAAGAGAGATCAGCTCGAATTACAGGGGCTTGAGGACACAGGGTATTTCTGTTTAATATATTTTGAGAGTGTCTATGCTGGTGAAGCAACGCATATAAATAGTGCCCGAGCCTCTGTGCTGTTCCAGTGGGCTCTGCTTTTTCTGGGGTAGAGGAATGAGAAGGCCCACACAGGGCCACTGTAGGATGGCAGTGCAGTGGGAAAGAGCTACACGGCTGGCTCAGTTCTGCCTCTATCGGTCTCTACTGGGATTAGAGCTAGCCACTCTTGGCTTCAGTCACCCCAACTATAAGAAGGGCAGATTGAGAGCTGGAGAGATGGTTCAATGGTTAAGAGCCCTGTCTGCTCTTGCAGAGGACCTGGGTTCAGTTCTCAGCGCCCACTGCCCATAACTTCAGTTCCAGGGATCCTATGCCCTCTTCTGACCTCTGCAGGCATTGCTCAACACAGATACACTTACATATATGCAGGTAATACACTCATACACATAACATAATGAGAAGAATCAATACTTTTTAAAAATCCATGGCAGATTAATCTGCCTCATCTTGTTTGGAGAAAGAGGATTTGCTAGTGCAGAGCCTGATTTCTAGGCAATGTAGGCAATGGGAGAGAGAGAGAAAGAGAGAGAGAGAGAGAGAGAGAGAGAGAGAGAAAGAAGAAAGCTATTGTAAGCAGTCATTTTCAGGCTGATTCTATAGTCAGAATTCTGCATCTCAGTTTACTGCACTCAGGGAACTTCATCTGAGGTCGTAGACTCCTCCAGAGCCCTTGTCAGCTGAAACTTGACTGCCATCTCCCTTCCTCCTATTCACTCTCAGATGTCTCCAAGAACAGACAGTAGCTCACTACTTTGCAAGATACTAAGTACAACTCAGCATTCCAGTCAGGCTAGAGCATGAAGGGCTTCCAAGATGGGAGCCATCTGCAGTCAAGGGCACCAAAGGAAAGCTGGGCCCTGTTCCTGGTCGTACAGCATCGGGCCGATCCCAGTAGAGAACTGATGCACACCGGGTACCTCTAGTGCAGAACTGTCAAGAGTCCTCATTAGACAGCCTGTGGTCTCTAACCCAGGCTTCCCAGTGTCTCAGAGGACCCACTGCCCCTTTGCTGCAAGTGAGACCACTGTGTCTGGTCCACCAGATTACAGTCTCCTGCTCCCCACACTCTCCCTTTGCAAAGGGCCCTCTTCACCCTCGTCAAGGACACTGTCACACAGGGCAGGCTGGGGCACAGGCTCTTCCAGCTTTAAACCATCTTTGGATTTTCCTGTCCTCTCTCAGTCTGAGCTCAGCCTCCTTTTCCAAGTCCTTGGTCCTCTACCCCAACTCATGACTCATTCTCCAACCCAAAGACTTATCTCCCTATAATGCCAGAACTTTTTTTTCCTAACTTTTTGATATTTCTCTGTTCTTAACTCAGAGATCATATATTTTCCTTTGCTTTGCAGGCTCCTATTCAGCCTTCAGAACTCAGCTATGTCAGTGGATCCTTCCCTGATCTCTCCAGTAAGGAGCATGCCACTGTCTTCCTCAAGCTCCCATAAACCTGGCTTTTAGCACTCCATGGATGTATTAGAAGTGGTCACCTGGCCGGACTTGGTGGTACACGAATCCTAGTGCTCAGAAGGCAAAGGCAGAAATTTGGAGAATTCAATGCCAGTCTGTAGTAGACAGTAAGACTGTTTCAAAAAGAGAAAAAAATGAAGTGGCCTACTGATTGTTCACTACTGAACTCCTCAGAATTATGGACTGTGACTATGATGTGCTTCGTCAGTGCCTGGTACAGTGATGAGCACTGAGCCAGTGCTCAGAGAGGCTGTATAATAGAGAAAGTGTGCAGACTGGCCTGAGCCACTCTCTTTGCCTAGTTACCCAGGCAGGTTCCTTTCTATAAAGAAATAGCCTCAGTTCCTACCTGTGGGCCTACAGGTGTGAGCACACAGAAGTCAGACCTGCTCTCAAAGGACCAAGAACAGAGGCCTGCAGGATGAGTCTCTCTCCACGAACTGATTCACAAACGTATCTGATACAGGAAACTAAGAAGAGTCTAACAGCAACTGAAGAACCACGGCCAGACTCCTGGGGAAGCCTGAGGTTTTAGCAAAAGCTCACCTGCCAGGACCTGAGGATGTCTTATTTGTTTGCTGACCAGATGGTGCTTACCTGGGTTTTAACAACCTCTCCTGGGGTGGAACCCAGGCACATTTTACAAGGCTCCAGAAACCACAAAGCTACTCAGTAGAAGAGCTAAATTCAGAAGCTCTTGTGACTACCGGCTATAATTCAGGGCCCAGGCCCAGTGGAGACCTCCACAGGGTCAGGGCACCAGAGTGCCTGGCAAGCAGACAGAATCCTCCCTAAGCCCGCATGCCAGGCTCACTCTGGGCATGGTCCATGTCAGTACACATTTCCCAGTTTCAATATGGCATTTACTTATGTTAACTACAATGCAAATTAAATTGAAACTTTACAAATCTACCCTTTATTATGACCCAGAAGATCTGCATAGGTTTCAGTTAGAGAGCTGCTTGGTTATGACCATTTTTAACCTGTTTTTTCCACAAAGTCCCTCATGTACCCAGCTTTGTGCAGACACTGGTGGGTCTGAGAGATGTAGTTCAGAGTTCAGGGGCTAGAAAGACTCATTGCCTGGGGGCACAAGCAGACACACCAACAGGTGATTAGGACAGGAGATAACACAGAGGTGCAGGAGCATGTCTGGGGAGGAGCCATGGAGACATACAGCAGATGGGTCTCTGGCACATACTTCTCCAGTGGCTTGGGGACCTCCTATCTGGTTTTTATTCTGCCATCAACACTGCTGACAGTGAGGGAGTCAGAGCACTGCACCTCAGTGTGCGCAGAGCAAGCATCAGATCAGGCAAACCAAAAGCGGCATGTGGACACTTTCAACCATCTAGACACTATGGTGTATAGACGTGTCTTCTTGTATTTGTCGTTGTTCCCAAATTGTTCCAACCCTGGATTTGGACTGATGTGTGTGGATACAGATAAGGCTGGGAGGAGGTTAGCTAGCATGTCACTTGTGGTTAGAGGTGGGATAAGATGAAGGCTTGCTGCTGGAACAGCTGTACATGCCCCAGCATGCTCTGTAACCTGCATGATTTAAAGCACTCCAGCAGGGAGTTGTTTAGAATACTTTGTAACTGCCACATTTGCCTTCTTATGTGAATTACAGACATGTACCTTTACAGGAGTGACATAATTACACACATTTATCATCTATTAATTTATGTGCAATATGCACATTTATGGGGAATGCCATGGCGTGGGACCTCTGTGGACCAGTCTGCAGAGAGAGGCATCTCTAACATGCAGTCTCTGCTCTAGACCACATGGAACTCAGTCTCAGCATCAAGAAGGTGCAATTTTTGTTTTTACAGAGCTGGAAAACATTCCGCAGGAAAAGGATTTAATTTGTTCTAAGTACACCTAAAATTATGCAATAGAGACTGACAAGTGGCAGGGAAACCGCTCTCCTTTGGACCAAGAAAGAGTCTGTAGCCACATGTCCAGCAGGACACCACAGGCTGCCTTAGGACAGCGTGGCCCTGCTAAATCTACACAAGCCATGCAGTGGGTAAGAGCCTCAGCAAGGACACTGCACGAGATACCACAGCGGGCAGCTGCGGTGCAAAGGGCCCAGGGCAGGAGGGTTTGTGGGCAGCAGACTCTGCGGTCAGCCACGACTCTCTCAGGGACATCTGTACTTCTGTTTCTGTTGTATTTCGCTTGACTTCATCTCTCTGTGGCAGGTACCTGAAACACGAGAGCTGTTCTCATACCAGACTGGTATTGTTAAACCTGGCATAGCCCTGGGAATTTCATCTCCAGAGCGTAGTCATTGTAACTGATCCTCACAGGCCTAACTGAAGTTTTAGACCCATTTTTTAAAATGCAATCTCATCTAATTTGGTATTGTGGTTTGTTTCTTTTTTTCCTTCTCTTTATGGCACCGAGAGCAGACAATAGCCCTGCAATTTGGCTCCTGGACAGACCAGGCCAGCTGCCACAGCCCGGAATCCACAGTATACCACCACAGGAACAGCTTCTCTTTAGAGACAGTTCCAACTAAAAATATGGTGTGCATTCTGAGATTTTTCATAATTTTCATGTCTCCCAGAACATAGCCAGAGTTAGCAGGAAATCGTGACCCTCAAGGATTGGGGTGCACAGAGGACGGCTGGTGGGCAGGGCATGAGGCATCAGATGGGGTTTGTCACAGTCCTCCATGGCTCTTGGCAGGACATCTTCAGGCCTGCAGCAGGCAGGCGCAGTTATGCTCGTTCACACATTCCTGGGGTATCTGCCAAAACTTCCGTTGTGTGTGTCCACTGACTCCAGCTTTTAGCCTGTCCTGAATGCTCAGTTCTGATGTGTCCTGAGTACCATTACTGTGCTTGTAACCTCTGACCCAGAAATACTATTTCTTGGGAATCATCTGATCCACATCCTTCCCCAGTGGAGGGAAATCATATTCCCAAAGATGCTCAAGGCCACTGCAAGAGGGCACAGCTAGTGGGGGAGGCTCATCCACTCTCTGGGATGTTCAGAAACAACCTAAGGTGTTACTTACCAGGATCAAAGAGCAAATGACTGATTTTGCTAAGTAATGCAGCTGAGGCGTGGTTATTTCAAACACTGACTATTCACTCATTCATTCATATGGTAATTCACATATTCCTGATTCCATCAGCCGTGAACTGGCCCCAGACAGTTGCAAAGGAGGATGATTCAGCCTGGCTACTCTATCTCACATTTTAATTCTGTCCCCAACACACACATGTGCACACACACACATACATGTATAGTCAATGCTAGGTTCTGCATGGTAAGATAAAAAGGCTGGCCTCTCTGTCTTGGTGCCTCATCAGACCAGTACTAGAGACCCAGCTCTGTCGTCCCAAACAAAGCAGGCAGGTCACCCCACATTCCACCACATTCCAGATCTGTTTCCTCATTTGTATAAGGGAAAACTGCTCTCTTCCCATCTCAACACATTGTGCATCGATTTTTGTCAACGATCTTGGCACTTCTTCAATTCTTGAACCCACTGGTTAAAGCAATCCTCAGGCCTTTCCTACCCATGTGGGACTTCCTCATTTTAAGGTTCTTTTAGGGAGTGACAATAATGCAGTCCTGTACTGAGGAGAAGTTTTCACAACATGAGAAAGACTTTTGTTAACTTGAAAGTACCCTTTGAATTTTTCTCTCTGTATTTGTTCTATTGACCTAGGTCAATTTATTCCCCAGTCAATTCTTATTTATAAATTAATATGTGGATGAACATGGGCAATTCAAAGTCCAAGCCTGGACAGAGGATATTTATGGTCCCAGCCATAGCAGCCACATACCCATGTTAACCTTCCTCAGAACCAGCAGCAGCAATAGCATTTGAGTGAGAGGCCGGACGGGATTTAGGGACAGAAAGGAAAGAGAGCTAGGGAGAGCCTTTAAAAGCTCACCTGGTCCAAGCACTCAGCTTTGAGACCACCCACTCAAAAGCATGGAGAATGGCTGTTCAAACTTAGTGTGAATACCTCCTTTAGGGACGGACACACCCACTAGTGAGAGTCAACTGCATGGCTTTTACAACTGACCCAGACCCAGAGATCAATGAAACTACCCCATTACCCCTCAAAAAGGCCAGGCCTGGGCCTCTGCCTCTGGGAACCCCAGGGCAGAGAGACCATCTGTCCTTCCCTCTCCACGCCACAGACCTTCCCATGGTGCTGCTCATCTCTTCACACAGGTAAGTTTCTGTTCCCAAGACTTCTCTTCAACTTCCATGTCTTATCTGTGACTCTCGTGCAGTGGGCTCAGAGGGGCAGACTCGACCTGGTCATCTGACCTAAGAGGCACACTGCAGAGTTACCCCAATGGCCACAAATGACTGGAGAGTTCATGCCTAAAATGACCACCCCTCCTCCACCCAGCCAATGAAGACTTTGAAGAGATTCCAGGATCCCAAAGCTTCAGTACACACTACCTGAACATTTCACAGTGGCGAGTAACAAATATCACTGTAAAATACTCAAAGTGTCTATGGGTGGACTGGCTCATGCACCACTAACTGCCATTTTGTAGGTGGGAAACATCTGCAAAGTGCTGAAACTTTGAACAAACCCCAGGAAAACAAATTATAAACGTAATTCTGCTGCAGACATTGCAAAGGGCCCATGACCAGAGCCCTACTAGACCCCTGGAATGAAATTCTTCATTCCATTCCACCTCTCACCCAGCAACATAAGGGTGATGATTTCCTCTAGGTTCTCAGTAGCAGCGTGCCAAGCAGAGCTTGCATGGAACAGGGAGCCTTCCATAGCTCTCAGGCTTGTGAGGCAGAAGCAAGTTAAGATATCCCACATTGGCTGTGCACTAGACAGTTCCCTTATTAAGGAGCCCATCTCTCTCACCACCTTCTCTTAACAAGCGGGAAAGTGGAAGCTCCCTGGGTGCAGGTCTTGGCTGGAGGCAACCAGTAGAAGAGAACCACAGACAGAGCTGCCCCCCCCCCCCCCCCCCCGCCTCCCATGCAGGTCTCTTAACAGACCAGAAGTCCTAGGGAAGAGCTTACTGGAGCAACTCTGAACTAATTCAGATGGGCTCTACAGATTGTGTCTTTGACCTTCTATCATTTTCTCAGGCATATGGTCATCAATGCAAAGCAGACTGGAAGTTAGAATAACTACCATGTCAGCAAAGAAAGCACAACTCTGGAGCTGAAGGATGATAGAGAATGGGGTGGTGTGCAGTTTATGCACAGAGCTCCTCAATGCCAGAACAACATGTCTGATTGTCATTGAGGAGACTGTCCAAAGGCAAATCAATCCAAGGTAAGCTTCATGAACCAGGACCTGAAACCTGGTCTGCTACACAACGTGTCATTCAGAAACAGACAAAAGCACCTCTCTGGTCTACAGGAGGGGCAAATGCAAGCTCAAATAGGAAAGAAACCTAAATTTAGACCTAGAAGACAAAGACCCTTGTCCATCAATGCCAAACCAAAGGGAGGCTATTCTTCCTCACTCCGCAGCCCCCAAGGTCCTTTTCACCAAGCCAGAGGTTGGTTCATCTCAACAGCTCTAAGAAGAACAACTCCAAACTGTTTCTGGCAATAGCCCCTGTGGCCATTCTGGCTCTTACCTGCTCGTTCATTCTGCTCTTGAGAATCAAAGAAGCACATTCTGTGGTTTCATTTCTCTCTAAAGTCTGGGCAAAGCCTGTCAGCTCCCCAAAGGGCTCCAGCAGGAGGCAGATCAGGAATGGCAGCGGGCACCCTCCCTGGCTCACATAACCCTTTGCCCCTCCTGGAACCTGTACCCACAGGCACAGGCAGCTGAAAGAACTGGCCTTACCTGTAGAGAGGTGCACAGGGCGTCCAGCCTGGGCTTCTGTCCAGGGCCCAGACCACTGGAACCAGTTTTCAGAGAAGACCTCAGTCCAGGCAAGCCCCTCTTGGGGAGTCCCATGCTAGTGGCCACCCTCTCTCCCTCCAAAACCTCCTGCATTCCATCTCTAGGCAAAGGTGGCCAGGGGTTCAGAGAGAGCGCATTAGCTTTCAAACCAGTAGCTAAAGGCCAGCAGTTAGAGGGCAAGGCTGGAACTTACTGAGTAGGGTGTGAGAGAGTGCAAAGCCGAGACTGGGCAGGCAGGTCCTCAGGGAGAAGCCGCAGCCGCAGCCAGCCTCTGCCGCCCCGGAACAAAGCCGCCCCAGGCCTCCCCAGGGGCCAAGTGGCCCGGCACCGGGGTTCCCCGGCTAAGAGCTCCCGGCGCAGGGCGGGGCCAGGCGGGGGCGCGGCGCGAGCGCGGGCGGAGGCGGGGCAGGACCCGGCGAGGGAGGGGGTGGGTTCATCCCGGCCCCCAGGAACAGGGGTGGGGGAGCTGGACCTGGTGGGAGACTGGAGGGGCTCGGCCGGTGGAGGCAGCGGGGGCTGCGCTGCGTAGGAGACTGACGGCTAGGGCCTTGCGGTCCCGGCCTCAGAGGCTGCTTTAGGAAGCCCAAGAAAGCGCAGACGACTGTCCCATGAAGGACTTCACCGGATATTTTGGTCCCTTTACAGCCTGGTCTGAAATAACCCACCGACTTTAGAAGCAGCTGCTGGGGACCAGTTTGGAAAGTTTGGAGCGCACTGGGGTACCTAGGTGGGGCGGGGTGGCTGCACTGTCCCTGTCCTGCCCGCACACTCCTGCTGGAGTAGGTGGGAGCAGGAATCACCCCTACCTCAGTGCCAGGGGCTCCTTCCAGGGCCAGCTCTGTTTATCTGATAAGCACTCACTCCAGCCCAGGGACACCAAGGACCAGGATTCTGTCCACTGCCTTGGATGAGGAATATGGAACTCAGAAGTGATCATGGGGCCAGCCTCCCACCCCCACCCCTCACCCCCAGCCCCCCACCCACACCCACACCCACACCCCCCAGCAGAGCAGGGCAGAGACAGCCCAGGTAGGGCTGATGAGGTCACTCCCTTACCAGGGGCTGAACAGGTGCTGGCCTGGGTGCCCTTTGACTTTTCCTGAGAACTGTTCCTAAAAATGGGCTGGGCAGGGTATTTTGAACTCAGTGATGAGAACATGGCTTAATTGGTAAGGTCTCCCCGACCCCGCTCTCAATAGGTCTCCTAAGCCGCGGGGTGTCTATCTGACTGCCTGCTGGGTAGCAGCCCTCATAAACAGGCAGACTTGGCTCCTAGTGACTGAGCCACTCACACAGCCGCCCCCGTTCTGTTTACCTGCTTCGTATTCCTGTTCCCCGGGCAGGTTAGAGGTTGGCTAAACTGAGCAGAGGCTTGCTGGGAATACCTGCCCCAGCCCTAGAGGGGTGGTTGGCTGAGCTGAGTGCCCAGCTGATCAGAATTACAGGCAGAATGTGTAGAGAAGGGCTGCACCTTCTTGAGGAAGGCACACAGCCCCTCAGGGGTCAGGGGTCAGGGGTCAGTCCCTTAACAGTCAGGATTTCCCAGGGCAAACCCAGCTGAGCAGGAAGCCTAAGGGAGTCCCTATAAACTCAGTGTCTGAGCTCCAGAAAGTTCTGTGAAGAAGAGAACAGGCTAATCAGAGAATGAACCTTGGGATGCTGTTAAGCCCACAGACTTCTCTGAGGAGGTCATGGCCCAAATAATGAGAGAAGCCACCTGCTGAGAGGAATCTGGTAAGGGCTTCGAAGGTGACTAGGCCTCCAGCAGGGGTCTAGCCTTGGACACCAGTGAAGCTGACAGCCCTTGTGGCCTGGGTCTTATAGGAGCAGGAGAGCTTAGGAGGCAGCAAGAGCTTCAGGGAAGGGTGGGTGCATCCTGGGGTCCCAGGAGTCCCCCAAAGCACTTTAGAGGGAAGAGAAACAGGGCAGTCAGTGTGGGACTTTATAGAGCAGCCATGAGACTGGGGTGAGACAGGGGATGCATTGGGAGACTACTACTAAGTCAAAGACAATATGGAACTTTGCAGACGAGAGAGAGACAGACAGACAGAGAGAGGGGAATATAAATATGAATATGAACATATGTATTTGGAAGCCTGGATGTATAGGATGGACTAGCTGCAGTCCAGATCCCTAGGGAGAAAAGAGAGCCGCTGCCAAGCCGACTACAGGTGACCACAGGTGAGTTGTTTTCCACCTAACTCGATGTTGACAGCCCACTAATGTCAGATGTTGGGAATGTGGGTTGGATAAACAAGCCCACAATCCAGCCCAAAGGGGTAGACATGTCATCCCACGGCTTGTGAATAATGGAAGCTCCAGGGCTCTAAGCTCCCAACAGTCCAGTAAAGGCTCCTTCCAGTCCCCGGTGGAAGCTCCTGCCCGGTGCTGGGGTGAAGCTTGCTGGCTGTAGGCCTGTGGGTTCTCCTGAGACCTCCTTACTTGGGAGCGCTTATTTCTAACACTAATTACTTTCATTTGATTCAGGTCAGAAGCCAGGAATCTACTACCTGCTCTCAGACCCCATGTCACCCTGGTAGCCCACCCTCTGTTTTCACAATGAGAGAATGTGGCCCAGGTGCAACCCATGGTCGGGAGTCCAGGCTTGGATTTCATTCTCTATGGTTGCTATTAAAAAGTACTTAGCTCATGTCCCTATGCCTGAAATAACACTAGCTTCTTACATTAGAGTTCTGGAGGGTCCCAAGAAGCAGAGTTAAAATCAAGGTCATGGCAGAACTGGTTCCTTCTAGAGGCTCCAGCAGGGAAGTTCTGCTTCTGCCTCTTCCACTTCTAGAATTTTCCTGCATTCTTTGCCTCATTACCTCTTCCTCCTCTGGCTCCAACTTCTTGCCCAGGCATTAGAGTTGCATCACTGTCTATCTCCTTTTATAAACAACCTTGTGACAACAGAGGACCACCCAGATGGCCCAGCAAGGTCTCCCAACTCAAGGTCTTAATCACATATGCAGAGTCTGCTTTGCCCTGTAGAAAGGAAACAGATTTCCAGGCTCTGGTTCCAGGACTTCAGACACAGATATCTTTGGAAGTCCATTTCCAGACTCCCATAGACCACAGCATCAGCATCTCAGCTAAGCATGGGGCTTTCGTTTCTCCTGTGACCCTCTTCTCCTGAGATTCCTACATACCACAGTGATGCCTGCAACTGAGACAGGCTTGAGGATGGTCATTCAGCAGTGTGCACTCAGGCGGACTGGTGACCAGGCTGGAGGCGCCTTGCACTGGCCCTGTTTATATATGGTGGAGATGCAAATGAGGCAATGAAAGACTTGGAAGAGCATACTGGGCAGGTGGAACAGCCAGGCAAGGGGCCACTGAGAGTAAGCTTGGCACATTTGTGAGGCAGAGATAATGGGGTCCCCCAAATGGCCCTTCCTGTCTGACATGAATCCAGGATCTGGGTGTAAGGACAGAACCCACCCCCAACAGGAGCCCCCACACCATGACTCTCCCATGTCCCAGGACTCCCCCATCTTCTCTTCACTGTTTGTTTCTTGTCAGGGCTGCTGTGAACAGCTGGCGGACAGGGTTCATGGCTTCCCCATACACACTCTGCGACAGGTAGAGACTCAGTATCCTGCTTCCTTCTTTCGTTTTGTAAATTTTATTTTTTATTTTATTTAACACACACTTGTACCTATTTGTAGGAGAGGGTGTGATGTTTCCACACCTGTGAACCTTGTGCTACTCCTCCAAAGAAATGGAACAAATACACCAAATGGAGAACCCTGACAAGCCTGTATAGATGCTGGGACTTCTAGGACCTCCTTTCAGGCAGGGCATCCCAGTTCCAGAGGAGAGGTAGGACTCTCATGGACACCAGCCCTGTGCCCAGCCTCTGCTCCTGGCTGTCATGGTCTAAGACCAAGCTTTTACTTGGAAATGGATCTCAGCCTTGTCTGGACCTACTCTGCCACAGTACAGAGGGGCTCAGATGCATCCGCTCCCCAGCCCCTGTGATAGGAAGCCCCTAGGCTGGAGGCAGTGAGCAGGGGCTCTGGAAAGATAATTCCAAGAGCTGTGCATATCACTTCCTTCTCCTTTTGGACCACTTCTTTGCCAAGATGACAAAACTTGCAAACATCTGCCATGTATTAAACAGGGATGGAAAATCTATATACAAATTGCTACACCCACGGATATGTGGCTATGCACTTGACTGTCTCATTTGGGACATTTTTGTTTTTTGCTTTTTCATTTTGTGAGAGAACTAATGTGAATGAAAAAGAAAACAGCTAGCCAGATGTGGTGGTGCATGCCTTTAATCCCAGCACTCAGGAAGCAGAGGCAGGTAGATCTCTGTGAGAGCGAGGCTAGCCTGGTCTACATAGCAGGTTCCAGGCCAGCTGGAGCTATGGGAAGACCCTGACTATTTACATATTACAGATATATATATAGATATATCTGTAATATGTAATGAAAACAATGTTTAGACATCATTAGTCACAATTCATATTTCTCTCTCTGTTGCTAACATTCCTTTGCTGGTGGAAGGGAGTCGGGAGACGTGAACATCTATCTACCTCTCTTCTAAGGCCCTAACACAAACCAGAGAATGATTCCTTCACAGTTCACCTTGGGGAATGAATAAGCTTCTCAGGCTTCCTTATAGAGCATGGGTGACTGGAGCATCACTGACAGGAGTTTGGGTGACCTCCCCTCAAACAGCCACACTGGAAAGTTTTCACCCAACATGGAGGATGACTCCCACAGCTCACAGCTGCGTAGACAGAGCCTACCCTGAAGCGCTTCCCAGCCTGTGTGCTGGGAAGTTTCACTTGTCCACTGGTCACATCTGGGTAGAGGGAAGGAACCTCAATTGTGAGATTGTCTCCATTGGATTGGCCTGTGGCCTTGTCTGTGGGCCTTCTTCTTGAATGTCAAGTGATATTGGCCATGCCACCCCTGGGCAGGTGGTCCTAGGTTGTATAAGAAAGCAGGTTGAGTAAAGAGCCAAAGGAAGAACCCAGTAAGCAGTGTTCCCCCGTGGCTTGTGCTCCAGCCCCTGCTTCCAGGTTCCTGCCTTGAGTCCCTGCTTTGGCCTCTCTCAATGATGAGCTGCGATCTGGGAGATGTGGATCAAAGAAACCTTTCCTCCTCAAGTTGACTTTGGTCAGTGTTTTTTTGATTTTGTAAATTTTTAGCTTGAGTTTTTGTGTATTTCATACAGAACATCTTAATCATCTTTACGTTTTTCCCCACTGGCGCCCTTGCATGGCCCCTACCACTGGGATCCATGCATCCTGTCATCTGTGTTAAGGCCTGTCGATGCAGGTTCATCCACTGAGGTCCAGTCAGCCCACCCAGAGTCCCTCGCTTTAGGAAAATCAGCTCTTCCTAACCCAGCAGTAATCAATTGCTAATATTTCTTCATCTAAGGTTGGGGTCTGCTGCCCATTTCCACTGTTCTGTATTGGGTTTCTCTCTGCTTGAGTTTGCATGATCTTGTGCATGCTGACACCATTGCTGTAGGTTCATATACGCAGGGCCTCTGGAGCTTGTAGGACTTGATTTCCATATGGTTATGCACCTTCTCCCTGGCTCTTACAATCTTTCTGTCCCCTTTGCTCAGGCCTTTTAATCACAGCAATAGAAAGCCAACTAAGACAGCCTTATAGGCTTATAGGATATATTATCCTAGCATCTCCCTAGACTGAATTAGGGCAAAATTGCACACCAGTGGTTGGAAGTAGTGGCTGGATTGTCAGGTGAAGCTCCAATGTCCCTCATCCTCTGAGGGGACATCAACTATCCACAGGCCTGGCTGGATGGGCTCTCTCAAGCAGGCACAGCTATTCTCATGAAGATGGCAGCACTTTGGCTAGAGGATGGTGCCATTAGACGTCTGAAACCCTTCATATTTTATGTTCAAATAGAAGCATGTCTGTATTGTCTGTCTCAGTCCTCTAGCTCAGGGACCTGAGGTTGTACTGGCCTGTCCAGAGGTCCTCCAGGGAAGCCATACCAGGGCCTCCAGGGAAGCCATGCCAGGCTCAGGCTGTTGGCATCTCTCATTCAGCCCCTTGCCACCAGAGGTCTGCTTTGATTCTGCCTGGTGAAGCCTCCCCTCCAGCCCCTGGGTGGCTCCTGCCTCTCTGGTCACGGAGGACAGCTGTCCTTGTCTGATGTTCTTTTGTTACCAGCTAGAGAAAGTTTTCAGATTGTAAGGATGTGAGTGATTAGGTCAGGCCCAGATGCTCTACATCAAGTTGTTTGTGTCATCTCACATGGTGTAATCAGAGGCAGAGTCACCACACTAAACCACTCTGGGGACTGCAGCAGGACAGTGTCTGAGACAAACGTTCTGCCTTTGACTCTTTTCATTCATTTTTTTTTTCCATCTTCATATGTGTGGTATGCATAGGTATGTATGTATATTTGCACGGTTGTGGGTTCACATGTGAATGTATGAATGGAGTTGATGTTGACAATCTTTCTCACTCCCTTCTGTCGAATTCACTGAGGCAGGGTCTCTCATTCAAAGCCAGAGCTTGCCAGTATGATTCGTCTCCCTGCTCAGATTGCTCTACTGAGCCCCTGTGGCAGCCTTCCAAAGATGGAATTACAGGTGGGTTCTGGGTCTCCGAACTCGAGCCCTCATGCTTCCTCAGCAAGCACTTTAACCACTAATCTGTCTTCCCAGGCCTGACTTTCCTAAATCCTCACCTCTAGAAGTTTGTGACTCTCACTTTTCTTCCTTTCCAAAAGTTATTTCAAAATTATTCTGTGCATTCCCATTTGACGTTGACCTCTGTTTTATGAGGAGCAGAGCAGTAAAGGTATTTTCCCTTTGATGATTCTGGTGGTTGAGCCCCAGGAACTCTTACACACTAGGGCAGCGCTTACCACTAACCCATGGAGCTGCATTGACCTTTCAGTACCAGATTCCCACGTGTCGCATGGTTCCGGGTACAGGAAAGGCCTCAACAGTGCATATGAGATGTATGAACAAATGAAGCCCAAAACGTATGAAGGGTGGAGAAAGCCTCACTTCTGGTCAACTTGTCAGTGCTCAGAAGTGACACTGACGTCTTGCACAGGGTATCACATGATGAAGATGAAAAGTATAAAAGATCCAGAACAGTGATGGAACCATGCAAATCCGCCAGGAACACTCTCCATGGAGATAGGGGCTTTCCAACCGCAGACACTCCTGAGCTGCCTGTCGTGGGGAGATGAGGGGGTGCAGTGGAGAGCTCCTTGTTTGAGGCCTTGTTCTGACTTGGGTTAGCTCAAGAGACTTGAGCAAGGCTCCTAACTGTTCTGAGACCTGGTTTCGTCAGGCTCATTTCAGCTATGACCTTCCTCTATCCAGGACATGGTGGGGCAGGGCAATGACGTCACTTGTGCTGCAGCCTGGCAGAAAGCACCTGTTCACTGGATGGTGCTCATAAGGTTCTACCAAGTCCGTTAGGCAGCCAGCTGGAGAGTGCTTCTCTTGGCCCTGGGATTTTTATGATCTACTTGAGGAAATAACATATAACATATAATGAAATAGACACTCAAAATTAAACATAAAAAACTTCATAAACTTCTGTTGGCTCCTAAGACTTCCCTGCATCACTGGGATGAAGTATCCAACAGAAACGAAGTAAGGAAGGAGGAGTTTATTTCAGTTTCTGGTTTCAGTTTAGTCTGTGGTTTTTTGGACCCAGTGCACTTGGCAAAACATCATGGTTGAGGGGTAGGCAGAGGAGAGTTGATCACATTGTGGCCCAGCAGGGAGTAGAGAGGAAGGGGAAGGCCAGCAAGCTCTAGCCTTATTCTGTGATTGTGTCTGGGCTCCCACCCATGGAATGGTGCCACACACTGGCTTTCAGGGCAGGGCAGGGCTCTCTCAGATAATCATCTTTGGAAATCCTTTCGGATACATACAGAGCTGTACTTGGTCAGTCTCTTGGCTGATTTTATACACAGTCAAATGACAATGAAGAGTATCACAACTTCATTTAAAAAACAAACAGGGGTTGGGGTGACAACTCAGTAAAGCATTTGCTTCATAAGCACAAGGACCTGACTTACATTTCCAATACCCACATAAAAGGCCAAGTGTCCTGGTATGCAACTTATAATCTCAGTGCTGTAGGACAGAGATGGGGGCTCCACTGGCTGACTAGTCTAGCTTAATCTGTGGGTTCTAGATTAGCTGGCACACAGTACAATTAGCAATACCAAGTGGGATTTAATATACCTGAGAGAGTCCAGGGGAAGAGAACTTAGCGAACACACCTTATAGAAATGTTTGCAGAGATAAGAAAATTCTGCAAGTGGAGGGCTAGGCACAGGGCTGATTGG
The DNA here is from genome assembly GCA_035773235.1 of Eospalax fontanierii. Classification (NCBI taxonomy): domain Eukaryota; kingdom Metazoa; phylum Chordata; class Mammalia; order Rodentia; family Spalacidae; genus Eospalax; species Eospalax fontanierii. The sequence goes on from CM069532.1 coordinate 77,406,224, forward strand.
AAGAGACCACAGGAAAGGCTGCAAGTCAGTAAATACTGATGGAAAGCAGGCCTGGGGATGAGGCAAGCTTAAGCTTCTTGCAGAAACCCAAACTGTCCCGCTGGAAAGAAGTTTAGAGGGCACCACTCAGTCTCTGATTCCACATGGAAAGAGGAGCATTTTAGCCGGAGATGGCTGCATGCTCAGCTTCCTCCTTGTCCTCTGTACTCCCACCCCGCCAGCAGCCAGAACCGCCTCTCCTCTAGGTAGCCGTGCCCTCTGGTCCCTCGAGGCCTGATTTCTCTCTGTTCACTCCGGCAGACACTTCCCCTCTGGTCACTGCATTCTTGCAGGACATTTTGACAAGATCACATGAGGATGAGCTGTGTCCTCTGCTTCTGTGAGCCCTCTGTCCACAAGTCTTGAGTTCCAGAAGGGATGGTCCTCTCTGCTCCAAGTGCACTTCCGAACATATAGGCCAGTGCTCTCTGACCCTGACCCTCTATAAAATGGCACACTGATGCTCCTAACTTGTTTTCCTCTTTTCAGTCTTCAGATTGGACCCTAACCCCTCTTTTTCATCAGGACCTCTAAGCTCCTCGAGGGAAGGAAAGGGTGTGGATGGTTTGTTAGGGTCGTTGATTGGCAGTCCTATAAATATTTATTACAGAATAAATCAACAGATGAAAGAGGGAATGACTGAGAGGACTGTGTCTATATTTGGGAGCTCTTAGCACATTGTATTCTCATCTGACTCTTCATGGGTTTGGATTTTTGGCTCTCCCAATTGGATTATATAAATTCATGAGAGAGGGGATGTACATATTTCCTACATCTAGAAAAACTGCCAGGTGCACAGGTGCTGTCTAAGAAATATACAGAAAATTTACTTTATTTTTTCAAATTATTGTTTAGTTTTTCAGCTCCTCAGAGATCATTAAAAACATCCCACACATCCATTTTACAAGGGTGAAAACTTGAGCAGGCTTTCTTTGCATGACAACTTGTTTCAGGTTAATATGTGTCCCACAATTTCTAAGTGGTCAGATTGGCTCAAGCTTTGTTACAGTTATTCCCTTCTAGGGAAGATTAGTCATAACATTCTTCTTAAAAATTATACTTGTATTTTTAAGTCACACTTTTATTTTAATTTCATTACAATTTTTTAATTGCATCAGTACTTTGCCAAAGCCTAAGGTTACTTTTGTAATGTTTCTTGAGCTCCTGGAAGCCAGATCATCCCAGAGCAAAACCAACAACTAGAGCTTCCCAGGACGCTTGCTATGCAAACATGGGCCTCACTTGCTCTGTGTCAGGGCCCTGGGTGGCCATCCTGAGGCGGCCACATTGAGGGTCAAGCCCCTATAGTCATTGTAGCCACTGGGGTTCCGCATGAAGTCAGTGCTGGTGTCTGGGTAAGAGCAGCTTCCCTAGTCATGAGGGGGCTTTTTCTGCCTGCAGTGTTGTCTAAACCATCCCCCATCTCCGCTCAGGAACTATGGTCATCTTCCACATGTGCCTGGATACTCTCCCATCAACCGCCAGAAAGTCTTTGGAACAGCCGATCTGCCCTCTTGGCCCTGCTGGGCCATCCCGAGGCTTCCCTTACAGGCCTTGAATGAGATCACAAACCCTGGACCTCCATGTTATGCCCTCCCAACCCTGCTCACCCCCTTCCATGGCTGAACCCCATTCCAGCTGTGCAGCTACAGGGTCTCCCCACATCCTGTCCCAGACTTTCTACCGCCTTCCCTCCGACTGTTCCTTCTCAAGTGTCACGTCTCTATCTGCAGGGGAGGGGAGGGTGGGGGGGTTCAAGCCCCTGACTGGCAAGGTGCTCACAACCATTCACCTCAAGCAGTCATGCCTTCTCTGCTTCCCAGCATACTTTGCTGTTCTTCAAGTTCCTCAGTGCTCGCAAAGTGAATTTTATAGCTATATGTCTTGAATTCATTTTCACCTGAGTCAGAAGCAAGATGCAGGAAGGCAGGAGATTATGCCAGTGTTTTGTTCCTGGACAGCGTCTGGCCCAGAGTAGTCAAGAGTTGTACAGAGCATTCACTGATTGTTCTGATAGCCCTGCGAGGACTCAGGAACGGCCCCAGGAAAATAGTAATGGCATTGGCATCAACATTTGTAGTTAAGCACCTATGACCAGAAACAATTCCAGAGATCCCAGGGACATCTTATTTCCCATCAGCATCATGTATGGTGGACGATGGTACCATCCTTTCGGGAATGCGGCAAGAGGGGCTTGGAGTCCATAAGGAAGCCTGAGTCTGTCTTTACCTAGAGATCTGCATTTATATAGGCTAGCCTGAAAAATGTCTTAACGTTTTTCTTTTCAGTGTTAAGATGTTTTGATTTCTGAAAAGTTAGCTGCAAGTGTCTACTCAGAAACCAAATTCTGGTTTCCTGGTAACTCAGAATCTCCTCACCTGGGCTTGTTCCATTTCCCATCAAAGTAGCACGTGAGAACGGATGGCAGCACCAGCCAATGCCAGAGCCACTTACCAACCCCTGGGTCAGCTTCACCTGCTGCGTGGGGCATCTGGTGCCAGGCTTCCTTGTTGCTGTTTGTTTGTTTATTTTAAATTTTATTTTTATGTATATGAATGTGCTGAATGTATGAGCACTTATGTCATGCACAGCCTGAGGAGGCCAGAAGAAGGCGACGAATCCCGGGAGCTGGAGTTACAGAAGGCTATTAGCTGCTAGGTGGGTGTTCAGTAAGGAATCCTGGGAGTTTTCTAAAAGCAGCCAATGCCATGCACCTAACCACTGAGCCATCTCTCTCACCTGTTGCTGTTTTTATCAATCTTTATGTGTATTTGTATATATGTATGATATGTGTGCATGTGAGTGTTTGTGTGTAAGTGCAGGTCAAAGCATGCCAATGAGGTCAGAGGACAACCCTGGGTTTGAGACAAAGTCTTTCTTCGCTTGCCACTGCCTACCCCAGCCCAGCTGGCCCATGGGCTTCTAAGGACTCTCCTCTCTCCAGCTCCCATCTTGCTGTAAGCACTGGGATTACAGATGTGTTCCACAATATCTGGCTTTTTGTGGGTTCCGGGATTCCAAATTCAGGTCTTAACATCTGTGTGGCAAACGCCTCACCCACTGAGCCATCTCCCCAGCCTAGCTTCACTGATTTGGAAGTCAGACCTGCTGCATAGATGTTAATGATTCCTTTTCTCTCTCACATCCCCTCCTTCCATCATCCTTGGGTATCCCAGGAATCATTCAACTGCATTTGTGCTTGGATCTGCTTGCCATCTTTCATCTACTGAGCTGGCAGCACCCCAACTTTTAAACTTCCATTTTGGAGGAGAAAAGTGACCCTTCAGAAGTTAATTTAGCTCTCTCAAAACTAGGAAACAGCGGAGTCATCTCTGATTTCAAAATCAGTCAAATGACACCTATAAAAAAGACAGTTATCCTTCCAGTAATGTATTATTCATGAGCAAAGTAATATTCCCAAGCACATCTAGTTCAACACTGCATATGAGAGAGAATTTGACAATAACCAGTCAACAAAGTAGGGTTCTTCAACAAATGAGGAGAAGTCACTTAAGCAGTGAGATTGGGGTTTAGGTTCATGACCATGTCAAGATGGCCAAGCTAAAAAGTTAAATAGCAAAAGAGAAAGCAAGTTCATAAGTGGTACTCCCTATTTCTCCTCCCAAAAATCCTTGCTGAAGTGATTCTCCATGGCGCCCTGCAGTTTTCCCTGCAGTTGAGATCCCCATCTTGCTGCTGACACAGACACCTCGTTTTATGAAGCTGGAGCCTCCCCGCCCGCCCGTTCTGTAGCAGTGCTTCCTCACCCAACCACATAGCCTCAGCACCTGCCTTTGTCAGTCTGTTTGGACCTAGCCGCTCTGCCAGTGGCCACCTTGCATTCCATTTGTTTGCCCTTTCACTCCACAGACACTGAGTGTTTCTCCCATGCCAGGTGCTCTGAGGGACAGAGCTTCCCTCAGCTTAGCAAACTGCTGTTTTCTTCACAATTCAATGGATAAATGTATATTTTCGTTTCCTTTATATTTTTCAGTAAGCTTTGTATCTATAGTCGGTCCACTAAACCCTGGGGGTCCACCTCTCTGGATTCAACCAACCATGGATTAAAACTAGAAAACAAAATTGCATCTCTTCTGAACAGGTATTGATTTCTCTGGGTATTATTGTCTTTAAAATTCAGTATAACAATTCCTTACATAGCCTGTGCATTGTGGTAGGTATTATAAATAATATAAAGATGATTTAAAGTGGGCTTTGTGAGTCTGGAGAGATGACCCAGTGGTTCAGAGTATTGGCTGCTCTTGCAGAGGACCTGGGTTTGATTCCGATGACTAAGAACCATCTGTAACTCCAGTTCTAGGGAATCGAATGCCTTCTTCTCCACTCTGCAGGCATTGAATGACATGGTTGCATTTACATACACGCAGGCAATGCACTCATACACATACAATAAAATTTTTTTTAAATGATGATTTAAAGTAGGCTTTATGCAAACACTGCACCATTTATATAAGGAACTTAACATTGTAGATCTGAGGTCTGCATGGCTGCTGGAATACTCTTAGAAGATTGCATATCCTTTTCTTTTATCTTTTTTGAGACAGGGTCTCCCTGTAGCCACACACTATGTAGACCAAGCAGGCATGAATCTCACAGAGATCCACCCACCTCAGACTCTCTAGAGCTGGGATTAAAGGCATGCGCCACAACACCTGGCTACAAGGTTACATATCTTATTCTGCCAAAAGTATCCCCAAGTTGGCAAAGATGCACACAGCTTAAGTTTTGACTGGCATATTTCTTTATTATCTTAAATATTAGACTCCAACAAATAAACATGGGCTTCAACCAGGGCAGGACAGAGCCACAGCGGTCTCTGGAACTGCAATGCTAATTTTTAAATCGGAGGATCAAAGAAGCCACATGTTATTATAAAAGCCTGTATGTGTTTTGTCTTTGTTCTGAGGATGTGTGACGGGGGTTCCTTGAATGTGCTAGAACTAAAGGTATGTGGAGGTGACATTGCCATCCCATTGCACATGGAAAACTGAAAACCAGAGATTAAAGTTCCCTGTGGAGCCTCACAAGTTGGGCACACTGAGTCAAGACATCAAGTTGCTTCCATGGGCAGCATCCTGGAAGGTAAGGAGACCAGGGCAGGAGGCCCAGGAGGGTGGGATGCAGGGTTACCAGCCTAGAGAAGCTTCTAGAGAAAGAGTTGGAATAGTAAGGTAGAAAAATGATAAAGTCTGAACTTTCCAAATACAGCTCTGGCTACAGAGAGTGGCATTATACGTCCTTGCTGTTCAAGACAAATAAATCCACCTTCCGAAATTATATGCCTCTGTCTGTATTATCGGGATTACACAGCCTCACCATCTGCTCTGCAAGCATTCATTGTGCTGGCCCTCTAGCTTAGAAGTGTCAATTATTTTGACAAACTCCCTGTGTTTGCATGCCCAGTTTGGCTTTGTACTTGCCCACCTTTTGCTGGAAGGGAAAAAGGCTTCCAACAAATATTTACAGAGTGAAAGTAAGCCAGGGAGGAAGGCTGTAAGTGTGGGTGAAGTCAGGCCTCGGGCAATCTGGACATGGAAGGGGATGGAAGGGGATGGAAGGGGATGGAAGGGGATGGAAGAGATGGAAGAGATGGAAGAGGATGGGTTCCATTTGTCTCTAAACAGCACAGTGGGTTCAGAGACCTCCCTTACTTAGCCGTGAGGCTTCAACAACATCCCACCATCTCTGGCCCTACACACGAGACACCTATAATGTAGACTCAAGGATGCATATCCTGCAATGTGCTTTCTAATGGCCAATGACATATATTATTTGATATAGCCATAAGTCCTGACAATTCCTAAGTGGTGCACTAAAACAGAAGTCATAGCCTTCTTAGGAAGCCGACTCTTAGAATGGTAGTCAGTATTGGGCTGCTGGGGGTGAAAGAGGATGTTCATGTGGGCACTGGGTGATTGGCATCTGGGCCTGGCATTTGATCTCAGATACGGCACATACAATCATGCCCTCCTTGGAGGTGGGGTCGGGTGTGCAGTGCAAGGTCACACTCTGGTTCTGCTGTGCTCAGTAAGCACCTATGTCTATGCTCAGTAAGCACCTATGTCTGTTCTCAGTAAGCGCCTATGTCTGTGCTCAGTAAGCACCTATGTCTGTGCTCAGTAAGCACCTATGTCCGTTGCACTGTCTTGTTTGGTTTCTGTGACATTTCAAACTATAACATTGCCTTTCTTCAACTTTGTTCTACATAATTTTACATTTTACATGATCAAATTTGGGAAACCCTGTTTGAAATGACATTTATCTTTATGCTTATGCTTCATAATAATACATCAGTTGATGTTATCTTTTCCATGACAAAATGCCTAATTAGAAGCAAGGTCAGGGAGGAAAGGTTGATTTGGGCTCATGGTTTCAGAACGCTTTTAGCCTGTCAGGATGGGGAGGACTTGGCAGAGCAGCTCCATCGGTGGTGTTGGGCAGAAGAGCAGCACCTCATAGTGAGTGGGGAGGCAGAGAAAGTAGGCGGGAGCCAGAAGTGGCTTCCAACACCTGTCTCTGGTGAGCTCCTCCACCAGCCAGTCCCCACTTCCTAGGTCCAAAGGTTTCACAGTCTTTAAAGTGGTGTCACAGCAGTGGGGTATCCAGAAGTTGATGTGTCTACAGTGCAGTCCCTACAGTTAAGGCTCAGGGAGCACAGGGGAAGAGAGGACACAAGGACTGTAAGAGCCAGAGGACCAGGATGCCTGCCGGTACGCAGTATCCTGCGGGTACAACAGGGAAGCTGCCCCTGTGAAATCTCAACAAGATGGCTGCCTAAACAGAACTGCACAGTGACCTCACCAGTGGGCTTGCTGATGTGGATGGACTGAAGTTTACGAGGCCCCACTGCTATGAAGAGCTATAGTTAATCAGTGACTGTGGCAGGAGGGAGGGTCAGTCTTCTCCAGTGACAAGCTCCCTGATAGCTTATCCAATCCCAGTGATCAGTCTTAAACACATGTCCACATGAGTAACGCTAACTGGACTCAGCAGGCTTTTCACATATGTGTGTAACAATAATGCTTGTGAAGAGGTCATAAATTTGAGGGAGGGATCACAGGAGTCATTGGAGGGGGGAGAAGAGGGAAGGAAGCGCTTCAGACACAGTGTACTCGTGCACGAGATTCTCACAAAAATTAAAACCCGAAGAGTTCTGAAGCAATAAGAAAGTTTAAAAGTTAAAATATTGTCCCAAACAGGAGACTTGAACAATTAAGGTATGAGACTGCAGGCGACATTTCAGATTCAAACCACAACCAACAATTTCATGATTTCTATTTGTGAGTATATCCTATGAAATACATAATATGTTAATATTCAGATACCTGGTCAGTTATACACTACAAAATAATCTTCATTAGCTGGTAGGGATTTCTACACTTTCCTGCACCAGCAACATGCCTTTTGGAAAGCACTGACCTGGAACATCAGAGCAGGACAAGGTTTTCTCCACTCTGGGCAATTTGCCTTCTGGTTTCAACCAGTCTCCACTGGGCTGAGGTTCTGCACTCCAGAACTGTTCTGGAATGTATGGAGATAGGTCGGATGTGAGGCAACATGAGGAGCGATTCTGAGAACTGACCAAGAAGATGATGAGAGAGAGCAGGGATAGGATTCCAGTCTGAGAGAATGCACTTTGGGGAAAGGCCCTCCTCAAGGGCAGCCAGGAGCACCAATCACAAGCCTCCTGAGCCCTTCCCAGTTCCCCCACCAGTCCTGCTGTTCTGCCTCCACCCCAGGCCCCAAGACCAAGTTTTTATACCCACAGTCCAGCCTCTTCTACCCATCCAAGATGCATTAAAGAAGTTAACATTGGAAATGACCTTCAGATTCAGAACCAGTAGGATGAAGTCGTGAGAAAGCAGAGACAGGAGCAGCCACGGGGTGGACATGATCCGCTATGCTCCAGGCAAAGCATGCTGTGCTCTTTTCTCTGCACTTAAAGGGGCCCTTCTTTCTCTGGGTACAGTGAATAAGACCTGGATTCCAAGCTGGGTGGGACATGCTTGCACTGTGCAGGACATTCCTGTATTGTGTGGGCCACAATGAGGGATTTTCTGTGGATCACAGGCCTCACAGCATGGGAATTCACATGACTAAAAGATACGCTGTTGGGAAGGGGGCAAGGGTTCTGGGGATTTCTCAGAAATAAGTTCCACAGACTGTGTTTGCCCTCAGAACAGACCCTCCGAGAATGTCCTGCGGCTGGGGTCCTGGGTCCCTGCCCCTTCTGAGAAAAGCCTCTTCCCTGACAGCCTTGTGAATGCTGGAACAGCTTACTTGGGGCCAAATGCTTAGTGAGACAGGAGACTGAGTGGCAGGCTCACTTTTACACCAACATACCGGGGGCCTCAGTTTCCACATTTGGAAGTTGAGAAGCCTGTAACACTCCAAATTATCTTTCATCTTTAGATTATTCTGTCCAGGATTGGCTATACACAGTTTAGAATGTTTAGTGTAAAATGAAGATTCATGGTGCCTTTGTTCAAACAGCAGAGAAAAGTGTTGTCCCAGATAAGGAAATACAGCTTTCTTTTCTTCCTCAGTCTGTCTTGAGATCCTCTTGTGGTTTTCATTTGCTGTTTAATGTTGTTCTAAGTAAAGAAAAATTAAAATTTTGCACATTTGACAGGAGTGTTGGCGTCCATCTTTGCACTGTGTGCTGACAGTTTTACCTGCCAATGTCAGAGTGTTTAACTCCTGGGTCGGAAGTATCAAAATCACACCATTTCTGTTCAGAGTTTACTCCACATGTGTATATTTTGATCTGGCCAGCTGGAGAACAGCTGTGCGGACTGCACTTTATAGTGTAGACTCTACCACAGCCTCTGTCTTCTGGTCTCTAGCGGAAGAAGGAGCTGTGGTTGGCCTGTCAGTACATGGCTTCTAGGCCATCCTCTTCAGATAGCTAGGTGGGTAACAGGATGTGGGAAGGCTCTTTGGCTGCCCGTGGCTCTGACCATGTCACTGCCCTTTTTGGCATTATATTAGTTATTAATCACCGTGGCAGCATCCTTGAGAAAACAACTTAAAAGAACGATTTATTTAGCTTGTATTTCCCAGGGCTTCAGTCAGACGGTACCAGTGCTTGAGGGTGATGTGTAAGAGTATCATGGCATCAGGAGGGCAAAGCAAAGCTGATCACTTCACAGAGGCTAGGACAAGGATACCTTCCAAACACTTATCCCTGCCTCTCCGTCTAGGCCTCACCTCATTTCAGCAAGTTATGCTGTCAGGATATGAATCCACCAGTGGACTGACCAAAGGTTAGGTGGGAGCCTTCGTGATCTAATTACTTCAAAACATCCCTGAGTATGGCTTTGGGAACTCAGTCTTCAATATGTGAATGTGAGTTAGCACCTCGACGAGTGTTATCACATGTTCTGTGCAAAGGGAAGCAAGGTCCTTGGGATTCCCCCCGCCAAGACTCAGGTTCCATGGAGTCTCACTCAGCTTCTGAGCTCATGGACACTGCAGCCCTTATCCCTGGGGACGTCTGAAAAGTTTTTAGATGGTCAAGAAAGAGGAGAAAGTCGAAGAGTGGCTACATCTGTGTTGTCATGCCTGGTTCTCATCCCTCAAGATTTCTTTTACTTTTGAGACACAAATTCGCAGAAGACATTATGAATAGTTTCATGACAGTGACAGCAGAGTGTTGTACCAATTTTGAGGCCCCTCTGACCCTGGAGTTGTGTGCTACCACCTAGGCCTTACACCCTTTCTCCTGCCCCAGCACCCTCTGCCTCTTGGAGACATGACCCTCTTTTGCTGGAATTAGAACCCTTCACACAAATAGGCAAGGACACACATCCTCCTGTTCCCAGTGACCTAAGAGAGTGCCTTGTACACTTTTATGTCCAGTGTCTACATCTGGAAAGTAAGGCTAATTCTGAAAAATACCTACTGTTGTATTAAATATTAAACTAAATAATGCATAGAAAACATCTGGCAGGCACCAGAATGATTACTTTAAGCATTATAAGAGCATCTCCCCCGATGGGGTGAAACAGAAGCAAAAGCCTCTGAGCAGGGCAAAGCTGGCTCCAGATATCTGTGTTGGGGTCACATGTGCAGGAACATGCCTATAATCCCATTCATTCCACAAGCTGAGAACAGCCTCAGCAACTTAGTGAGACCTGAAAGCAAAGTAAAAGTTAGAAATGGTTGAAGATATAGCACCCCTGAGTTCCCAGTCGAACCCCAGGACTGGCCTCTACTGCTGGACAGGAGCTCACGTACAGCCTAGGAACTTAAACAGAAATCCTGTTTCTCAACAAAATAGAGGACCGTGGATTTGGGGTGCAGGTGCTCAAAGCTTCCTCTACCTCACCTCCTCCCTGCCTGTCCCATCCACACCCTGCTCTAGGGGCTTCCAGAGCCCAAGCACAGGCTCTGACAATCCTGAAAGTGTGTCTAGCTCCTCAGCCCTGGTTCCAAGGGGAGGCTCAGAGAAACACTTCTACATAACCTTCCATAAAGAGGATGTCGATGTTTCATGAGTCAAGATGGGAAGACGAAAGGGAGGAGGCGGGGGAAAGGGCGGAAGTGGAGGAGGGTGAAGACAGAAGGGGAAGAGCAGAGGAGAGGGAGGTGAAGTACAGTGACAGCAGGGTCATCTGAGCCAGTTAAACAACTCAGCAGATTCTTTGCACCTGAGAACCATGAGGACACTCTAGAGCCGTCTATCACCCACGAGTCTGACGGAAGTCAGATTCTTTCACTGCCCAAGGCCAAGCACACTTCATCTTTCAGAATCTTGGCCTGGGATCCAGCTTTGACATCCTCAGTTTTCTCAAGGCGAAGATCCACGGTCCTTGTCTTCAGACATCCTTCAGGTGTCCATTCACGTGAGGGAGGTCTTGAATCTGTCCCAGCACAACCTTCTTTGGTATTGTTACCGACAGAGTCAAGCTGAGAGATTCCCAGGAAGGAGGCGAGGTGGGTCTCCTTACTAGTCTCTCATTCCCTCTTTAAAACACGCTCTTTCTTTCTTTCTCTGGAAAGTGGAGGCTAGCCACACACTTGATGGGCTGGATGGGCTCCAAATTCAAGTCCAGAACTTTCTATCATTTGTACATCCCTGCACCTCTCTGAGTCTCGGATTTTGTTTGTAGGGAAACAAATAACGAATGTCTGAAACTTCTCATGGAAAAGTACCAAGCTGGGCCTGCACCTGGTCCCTCAGGAGAAGGCTTGAACCTGACTATGAAAACCAGTAAGAGACAGATTTCCTCTGGGAAGAAGGCAGTGCTTACTCATTGTGATGGGCTGGAGATGTCTGCACAAGACCCACAGAGAGCCAGGCCATCCCCCTGGATTCGGTACCCATGGATTCGAACTTGACAAGCCATACATTCTGACATTTTCTTTCTTCACGGTAGCATGGAGGGCAAATTACCCAACAATCCTCAGCTTCACATTCCAGAGTTAGGGTCACCCTCAGTTCATTTGCAAATTCACCATTTCTTCATCCAGTCCCAGTCAGTGTCCGCTATGCTGCAGGCAGGAGCACTCTATCACAACACAGTGGTATGTGTGTGCCTGTTGCATGGCGCTATTAGGGAGATGTGGAGACGTGAACAAGCCTCTACTTATCTCAGATGGGTAACTGACAACAGACTCAAATAACAATGCCACCAAATTCCAGCTTGGTGAACCAGTAAGGGGACTGGGACTACTTAGAGCAGTGTGGGTGAAGGGCTCCTTCCAGGAGCATGGATGGGCCAAAAGCATCACTGAATGCCCACCCCATCCTGAAAGCTGGAGCCCTGGCACTTTCAGGCAGCTTAACAGGTCAGAGCATCCTTGGCTATCTGAGGGCGGTGAGGGGCCTTCTGCTTAGATAGCCTGAGGTGGGAGGGGCCTTCTGCATCTGGTAAGTTTCAGATACTGCGTGAGATTTTCGAGTTGCTTACTTCCTAAGTCATGGTGAGCTTTCCTCTAGGACAGAAGTCTTCAACTTGGAGGAAACTGCCACACAGCTGTGCTCCAAGCATTGCCTGGTGAAGTGACAGGTTGGCCATGATAAAGCCTGACACAGGGACATGAGGGACCCAGCGCCACTCTGGGAATTGCGCTTGACTAAGGGCCCACGGGCATCCTTTGGTCCTACCTCAACGGCACCCAGGGAGACCGACTCACTCTCCCAGGAGAAGCTCTTCCCAGTGGGCTTCCACAGTGGGCCAGGCCAAAGGAAATGGGAGGAGATCCTTCCCAGAGGCCAGTCCAGATCAGTGCAGTATTTCCAAGCCTCCGCCAGGCTTATTTCTGGTGGGAGAGGGCCCTCTGGTGGCCTCTGTGGGTAATGGTCTCTGACCAGGGTTTTGACCCCACTCTGGGCCTGTATAGGCTTGAGTGATGGGGACTGTGATCCCGGATCTGCAGTACGCTTGTAACCCTGAAGCAGTGCCTCACTAGTGGTGAGGGAAGGTAGTCTCACCAGTGCCTACGGAAGGTGTGTGGGGTGGGGACTTAAGAAGCTGCATTTCAAGGACCAGTGTTCCCCACGCAGGGGTTTCCCAGATCTACCCACCTCACCCCCTCGTTGTTCCTGTAGTGGTCCCACTCTGAACTCTGGGCTCTGATGGGAAAGAGGTATGGCTGGGCTCAGGATGTACCCAGGCCCACAGCAGACTCGCTCGCTTTGCTGAAGTGCACAGCAGAATGTTCTAGTAATGGACATATTTGCAACGAAAGGCAGCCGGTGAATGGCTGCCCTTAGGAGTTGCCAGCTGTTTCCTTTGTGAACATTTCCACCCACGCTTGGTTTTTATGGCACTAATCACTCTGTAAACCCTCATGTGCCCACCCCTGAAGAGACCGTTTCTGCTCATGATTCGTGTGGCGAGAGAATCATTCCCAGCCCATAACCATCAGCCGTAACCACCACCCAACCACAGTTCACTTGATTGATGCCAGCTCACTGACCTGTGTGCGGCAGTCATGGTCACCCGGTGCTTAGGAGGCTGATATGGTAGGTAAGCCAGTTCATGAACTGCTCCCTCTCAGGGACCCAACAGATTCAACAGTGGCCTCTGACTCCAGCACCTAAGGATCAACACATGATGCACACCTAGGCAAGGTTGGTTGGCTACACTTCTGGCATTCAATGGTTAATGTGTCCACTGTACTGGGGCATGACTCAGAAATGTATAGTCAGACATCATTCTGGAAGTTTCTCTGAGGGTGTTTTCAGAGAGCTAACATTTAAACCAGTGAATTTTGAGTAACATAAATTGCCCTTCCTATGCAAACGGCCTCCTTCAATTAGCTGAAGTCTAAATAGAACAGAAGACTGAACTTCCCTGAGCAGAGGGTTCCAGTTTGAGGGCGCCTGGACTTGACCATCAGCTTCTTCTAAATCTCCACCCCTGTAACCCACACACAGATTTCTGAGATACACGCGCGCGCGCACACACACACACACACACACAGATGCGCACAGATGAGCACAGATACTGATCTCAAACTGGAGATGGGCTGTGAGCACTCCTGCAGAGAACACTCTAGATCATGCTGAGCCTCAGGTGGCTGGAACAGAACCATCAGGAGTCCTTGGACTCCCTCTGCTGGAGAGAAAGGGAATCTTCTTCTTACCTTAGCCTGCCCTTTTACCAGGCTGCTGACTGGCCCCTTCCATCAGCTAGGAGGAGCTCTTAGTGCCCTGTCTCCAAGCTTCCCTGGGAGCTGAGTTGCACACCTGGGAAAGGAGTGCATCTCCAGGCACTTCATCTTGTGATGCAGAAGAACAGAGAGATGAGCTGTGGGGTGCTATGAGGTGGAAGCAAGGCTGCAAGAGAATGATGCTCCATCTGTGAGACAAGCAGAATGGCTCACACAACTGAGCCCTTCAACTTAGAAATGAGCAGTTTTAGTGCCCTGGGGGACTCTGCAAAGAAAAATCCAAAGGGTACTTACTATGTTGCTTCCCCAGTGTCTCTTAAGATGACAGACGAATGGGAGGAGGAGGCGGAGGCGGAGGCGGCTTGGCCCCTCCCACTGCTCTAATTGGGGTTGTTTCATCTCCCACCTGAGCTTCCCTTTTCAGTTTGTTTGTGATCTTGTGGCTTCCTTCCCGAGGTCTGTGGGCAAACCTTGGCCCTTTAGAGCTCCTTCTAGAGGAGAAAAGATGCCAAGATCCATTTTCCCAGCATAGAGACTCACAATGCAAAGGTGACATACCCTCGTGAATTACCCAGGTAGGCTCTGCAAGAGTGCTCAGCACCCAGTGTGTTTCTCATGTAGGCAGGACATAAGGGATGACACATACCACTGCCACCACACCGAAAGATACAGGACCCTTAGACATCTGAATGGTGCTGACATTTCATCTGAAGATCGGTACATAATTTCAAATATACATCCAGACTGTATAATGTGTTATGTTTGATAAGCAGGTGAATGGTTATCAAGTCAACAGAAAAAGCTCCTGTGTTCATGTGTTGCACACAAATAGAACCTGTCTGGACTCACGTGTATACTTACATTTTAAGACATGCATGTATATTCAGACATATGTATAAGGTTGTCACTCAGGATCTGCAGATCCTGCATCTCCGTTGCCCCTCCCCCTGTCCCTTATCTATCCTGATGTGTTAATGTCTATTTTTACATTTCCTCCACAAACAGGGGTATCTTGAGAAGTGTCTGGCCAGCGCTCCGCCCCCAAGCCTCATCCTCAGGGCTGGGACATCCCCTTTTCTATCTCCGTGCTTGGAACTCAGACCAGAGCTTGTCAGTTTGTAGCCAAGATTTCAATGGCGCATTAATCACTGCTCTCCACTGTTCATCCTCATCCTCCCTTGTCTCCACAGACTGGAAAGTAATGTCACACCCAACAGACTAAAGACCAGGGGTTTCAGCTACCTCTCCTGAAAGCCAAGTGAGACTAAACCAGATTTCTAATTCCAATGCTTTGATTTCAAATGCATCATATTTCAATGCTTCTTTTTAAAAATTAAAGTTTATTAGTACTCACAAAACCACAGCACACAGAGGTAGTCAAAGAATGAAAAACATAATAAAAATTCAGATTTCCCCACAAGGCCACAACCTCCTGTGGAGTCCTGTGTGAACATTGTTCACCCAAGGACCCATTCAACATCAAAAATATATTACATTCTGAGACAGGATTCAAAGAACCCACAGAGTGTACCATGCACATGAACTCATTTCTGTGCCTTTTGAAAGTTACCCTTTCTCCTCCTCCTTTCTAAATGTCATAGTAAACCCACACACGCATTTGTTTACATACGTACACTTGAACATTACAGACCAGGATCAGGAGAACATACCGGTTTTTCTTCTTGAGATTGGGCGACCTTGCTTAATATTATATACCCTTTGTTCAGTCATTTTCCTATGAATTTTGTGCTTACACTTTTCTTTAGAGCTGAATGCTATTCCATTTTCTGTACATATCAGATATTCTATTGATCTGTTGATGAACAGTTAGATTGGTTCCATTTCCTTGCTTTACCGACTAGAGCAGCAGTAAACATGAAGTGCAAATATGTCTATGGTGAGGTGCAGAGTCCTGGGGGGCAATCCTCTGCAGATCCTGAGTGACAACCTTATACATATGTCTGAATATACATGCATGTCTTAAAATGTAAGTATACACGTTATATATACTGAGGGCTGACATCTAGGCTGTTAGAAGCCCTCGCAGGGAAGATGAAAATGGCTCTGGGCCTGAGAGCAAGCCAAAGTGATGAGAGACTGAGGGAGGGCGGGGGATGCCATTGCTAGGAGGCTCTGAGAGGACCTGGGTATGTGTTCTTGGGGAGTGGACAGGAATCTGACCATGCTGGGGACACTCAGTGCAGTAAATATTGTCATCCATTATCTGGCTACAGAGAGGGTTCCAAGTTGATAAACAGTTTTTTCAGTGAACAACCAGAAAATGATAAAAAAAAAAAAAAAAACATCTTTCCCAGACCCTGGAGTTCCTCTCTCCAAAGTGAAGAGACTGAGTCAAAGGCCCCGCTTCATTTGAAGAGGCCATGCAGCTATACAGCCAGTAACGCCACACGCGGAGGCTCTGACGAGGGGGCTGGGTTCCTCAGGATGCCCTTTAAATGTCACCTCATCAAGGTATCCTCAGTCATTCTTTTAATGGCTCTCTTCTTTTCTTGCTTAATAAAAAAACGACATTAAATCTAACCTCAAACCCCAAGATAACCAATTTGTTAAGCCAATTTAGGAGAATGATTCAGCTGCATGATTAACACTGATCCTGGCATCCTTGATGGCTTTATTTGGAGCTGAACCTGTAGCAGTGCAGCCCCAGTATGTGCTGAGCAACCACTGTGTGTCAGGAATGTTCCAGGCACCAAGGGCACACAGATGAAGGGAATAGTTCCTGTCATGAAGAGAAGTAAGCCGCATGATGCAGAATCATAAAAGAACTGTTTAAAAGAAGCATCTGACCAAAACCCACAGAGATCCTGTTTATCCAGGTGGAGAGTGTACACAGCTTCCTGGAGAACCAAGCTGCACTAAGTCTAGGTGAGGAGACCAGAGTAGATGATGCCAGATGGAGGGAACAGGAGTATCTGAGCTGTGGTCATCGATAACAACAGTCATGACCTGTGCTGACTTGAAGTGACACAAAGACAGGGACCTCACCGAGGGTGGCATTTAGACCCTCTACAGCATCAGCAGACGACCTCCGAAGGCACTAGGCAGCAGAGCTGACATACTCTGATATGACCTGAGCAGCTGTGGAGGGTCCAGGCTGAAACTATACAAAGAGAGGGAGCAGTTGGGGAGAAGAAAGTCTGACCAGAGATTATCAAGGAGTCAAACAGCTGTAACTGGAATGCTAGAAGGGGAGGAAAGAAGGCAATGCTTGAAGTGGAGATGGCGAGGAACAGTGATAACTGCGGGTATAAAGCTATCGATACCTGAAAGCACGATAACCGAAATTCAGACAAACAAAAAGAAGCCTGAACAAAATGCAGTCAAAAGGCCAGAAACGAAAGAAAAGACAAAATCTTCCAATAAGCTAGAGCGATCACACTCTACATTGGAGGGAGCAGTCACACAGGTAACGGGGATCTCACTAGAAACGGGAGCCAGAAGATGCAACGCAGGAAAGCCACAAATAAGAATACATGCTAAATTCATCCAAACTACGATTCAGGGCAGGTGTGGTGGCACATGCTTTTAATCCCAGTACTGAGGAGGCACGGGCAGGGGCTTCTCTGTGAGATCAGAGACAGACTAGGCTACATAGCAAGTTCCAGGCCAGCTGGGGTTGCAGGGAGATCCTGTCTCAAAAATCCGTATATATGGATATATGTATATGTGTGTATATATTTATACACATATAATACATAGACATATATAATATATACACATGTATATGTGTGTGTGATTTATGAGTGGAGGCTAGACAAAGACCTATCTTCAGATAGGTAAAATCTGAAAGAGTTCATGCCCATCAAATTTATGCAATGTGAATGGGGGAAATTTCACAAGGCACAGCCTCTGTGGGAAGAGCTGCAGCAACAAGTGCTGCGAAATGAGAATCCGATTTCTCCAGACATGAGCTTCCTAGTAGGTTATCCAGTCCCAGCAGGTCAGCCCTGAACACGTGAGCACTGCAGCAGCACTAAATGGACTCCTTAGGCTGTAAGTGTATATGCACATATACGCTACTGTTACATGTCTAAACCAACAATAACCTTGAAAGGAAGTGAGGGGAAGTGGGAGAAAGTCAGAGGGGAAGGGGCCATGGAGATAATGTACTGTTCAGAACTTATGTGTGAGTCGCTCCATGATTTAATTACACAAAAAAGAAATGTTAGGACAAGTTCTTAAACATGAGAAGAATGTCAGAAAAGAGACTGGATCTGTAGGAAGAGGAAGGATGGAAATGCAGTCTGTGCAGTGCAACAGAAGACATGCTTACTAGCTGCTCACCTAGGCACAGGCACATGCACACACGTGTGTACACACACGCGTACACACATGCACACACATGCATATACACACGTACACACACGCACACACATACACAATGCACACGCGTACACATGCACACTCATACACACACGTACACACAAGAACACACACTAGCTATTAAAAACAAGTATAATAACATGGCTTATGGTTTAAAATATTTATAAAAATCAAACTAACAATGAAAGTACAGAGTAAGAGGTAACACTAATGGAATTACACCCTTGGAAGCCCTTGAAAGGCAATGCGTTATGCTTAAAGTACTTAACATTATTTGAAGGTAGACTGTAATATGTTAAACACATATATTGCAGAGGCCAGGCAGGCGTGGTGACACACACCCTTAATCCCAGCACTCAGGAGGCAGAGGCAGGTAGATCTCTGTGAGTTCAAGGCCAGCCTGGTCTACATAGTGAGTTCCAGGCCAGCTGGGGCTGTAGGGAAACTCTGTCTCAAAAAAACAAAACAAAAAGATATATATTGCCAAGCAGTATAACACCAACAACTAGAGTTTAAAAATCAGTAAGAGTAAATTTATTTATTTATTTGATTTTTCTTGGGAAGTTAATTCTGCTGGTTTGCCTATTTATGATAAAGAGATAAAACAAAATTTCTTCCTAAGCTTTCTTGCCTATTTGAAAATTTTGACTTTGCTTTCATTCCTTGAGCTGATAGCGTCATATTTTACTTGCCATGTGTCTTAGCTTCTCCTCCTGTTGCTGAGATAAAGTATCTTGACAACAGTGGCCTAAGGGATACAGGGTTCATCTGGACTCAGTGTGCAGGTTCAGTTCCTCATGGTGGGGAAGAGAAAGAAAAGGAGAGATAAGATGAGCATGTGGTGAACGAAAGAAATCTGCTACAGTGTTAACACTGGAAAAGGTGGTAAAGAGACAGATAGAGACAGAGAGGCAGAGATAGAGACAGAAACAGAGACAGAGACAGAGAGACAGAGAGACAGAGACAGAGAGACAGACAGAGACAGAAACAGAGACAGAGAGACAGAAACAGAGACAGAGAGACAGAGACAGAGACAGAGAGACAGAAACAGAGACAGAGAGACAGAGACAGAGACAGAGAGATAGACAGAGACAGAAACAGACAGATGGGAGAGACCCTATGATGACAAGATGACAATTTGTCACAGCACAGCTGTCCAGCATGCTTCGTTTCAGAAGGAAGCTTCACTCAGTGGGTTTAGGACAGAGGCATGAAGTCGGAGAGGGGAGAGTGGAAGGGAACAAGACAGGGGCTGGAGGGGGCAAATTTAAGATGGATTTGATCAAAATGTGTGATGTGCATCTATAAAATTCTCACCCAATAAAGAGAATGAATTCATAGTACATGAAACAAAACTAACAGGACCAAAGAAGAGACAAATTTATAGCCGCATCTAGAAACACTTCTCTTGGAATATTCCTTGAAACAGAAGACAGAAGACTGAAGGCAAAACCTGCTGGACAGCGGCCTTGGAGCCTTCCCTCTCTGCACTGTGAGCGCCTGCAGCAGTCAGTGGCTTCACTGGTGAGAGTGCTGTGGTCCATCCCCTGCAGTCTAGAACAGGGACCAGGGTGCCGGGCTCTACCCCACTAGGTGTCAGTACCATGCCTGCCCTCGGGTTACGACTGAAAATGTGTTCCACCGTTCCCCAGTGTCAGATGGTGGAAGTGAGGGGCCAGGCAAACCTCATAGAGAGAACTGCATGTTTGTTTGTTTGTTTAATATTTCATTTATTACTTTTATTTTATGTGCGTGAGTGTATTACTTGCGTGTGTGTAAGTGTGTCCATGTTGTAAAATGCCTGTAGAGGTCAGAAGAAGGTGTCAGATCCCCTGGGACTGGAGTTACAGATAGCTGCTGTGGGTGCTGGGGACTGAATCCAGGACCCCTGCAAGAGCTTTCAGTGCTCTTAACCACTGAGCCATCTCTCCAGCCCCATGCAGAACATGTTTGAGGACAGACAGAGGTCCCGACAAGGCAAAGTAATTCTGTAAAGCGCAGAATATAGGCACAGTACGTTCTCCGAATAAAACAGAATTCAGTTGTTAGTCAACTGCAATATGATTTTGATATCCCAAATTTTGCAAATATTTGTAAATTAAGCAATGCTTGTCTAAGCAGCCTATTAAATGAAACCTCAGAAAACACGAAATAAAAACAATAAAATAAAAGTAAGGAAACCATGTACATCTGCTACTCTAGCGTTTGGGAAGCAGGGTCAAGCAAGAAGTCAAGGGCATCCTCAGCTACATAGTGAGTTTGAGGCCAGCCTGTCTCAGAATGAAACAAGCAAAGGAAAAATCAGAAACAGAAGGGGCAAGGCTGCGAGTGTGGAGGAGGGCAGTGGGAGGGCTGCAAGGAGCCTGGGCTGCAGGATCTGCCTGCTCTGGGGCTTCCACTTCTCACTAGCAGCTCCTGGGAGCAGAAGCGTCTGTGGGGGGCCTTGCCCGGGGAAGGTGAGTTTTGAAAACACAGTGATGCAAACATTGGGCAAAACATTGGGCCTTCTGTGCTTTCATGTTTCTCCTCTGTAAGCGAGGCCACGGCAGTAGCTAGCCCACAGAGCTATTGTAAATATTAATTAGGACAGCGTGGGTGAAGGGCCTGAAGGGCAGCCCGTTCATCCTGTGTGGAGTGTGTGCCTCTGGCCACTGCTGTGCTGGCTCGGGGCACAGGAGGCTGGCAGTGGAGACCACTCTGCGGATGCACACCCTGCTGGTCCATGATCCAGGTCTACCTAGAGGCAAGTTCAGCCTCACAGTGGACCAGAGGCTGCTTTCCTGAAGCCACAACATTAGAATATGTGGGAAGCTTGTAAACACTCAGTCAGGAAAGAGCCAGACACTCCCTGGAGCCTAGTCCAGCAACAAGTAAGGAGCCTTTGAAGACTAACCAGCTCTTTAGAAAGTAAGATAGACAGTCAGCAGCTTGAGGTCTCTGGCAACCTCTGTCTCTGCTTCACATTCAAAATTAACAGGACACGAGCCAGGCCAATCCGAAAGGCACAGTAGTTAGAGGAAGCTCGTGTCTGTGTCCTGGAAGAAGAGATTCTCTGTCAGCCTACAGGTCAGTTTGACCTTTGAGATTGTCATGAATATTATTATCATTGCACATGTGGCATTTAAAGCTTCTAGACGCATTACCATCATTTAAACGCCTTGCAGTTTCACTTTCAGCTGACGCACACACCTTCCCTGAAGTCTATCCCCGGGCTCACACATGTTCCCCCATGGCACATGAAGCTGTAGCTGAGACTGTCCCCACTCTGTCTCAGGAGGGTCAGATGCATTACAGCGTGCCATATGGCGGGTTTGTTTGCCGTCACCATCCTCAGGTTACCATGGTTCCTCCCTCATTTTTAATTCCGGCCTGGCCCCTTTACCTGTTTCTGTTTACGGCCTCAGTCTTCAGACATCCTGATTTAGCACGTGGGGATGGCAGGCACTGGAAGGGAAAGAGAGGAAGGGACTCAGTCATCCTCAGAGCAAGCTCACAGACTAGCTGCTCCTCCTGTTGCTGTGCCTGCAGGACTCTTTCCACACCCACACTCTGCCCCCAGGCCCCCGCAGCTGCCCTGGCTGGCACAGTGCTTGTCCTTCTCTGAATTCCAAGCCACCTACCATCTTTGCTGCTGTTCAGTAATGACTCATCCTCTGCCATTTATGTTTTGATGACTGTTTATATATCTAATATGTACTAGGTAGTGTGTTAGGTCTTAGGAGGGATAGAAGAGTTGAATGGCACGTACTTGTCACTCCATAGGCTTTTCAGTGTCTGAGAAAGCACAGCCTGGGCTGAGCAAACAGCTGGGATTCTGCTCCCATGCAATCTTGTGCAGAGACAGCTGGGCAGGGAACTCAGCAGTTTGAGCCTTGGTTTCCTTGTCTATGCAGCGAGGACTGGGGTCCCTTTCCACACGATTGTTGGGAAAAGCACTGAGTGTAAGCATGAAAAAGGCCTACTTGGCTGGAGTCTGTCTGCCACAGACCCATCCTTCCCCTCCTACGCTCAAGTGCATGACTTCTGAATGTATGTCCTAAGTTTTCTTCCCTGTGTGGACAGCCAGCACAAGACCAAGAGCCTAGGGGGAGCTGGACAAGAAAAGCCATGCCATTCCTATCCCTTTCTCTTAATCTTGGTAGCATTTTCTGGCCACAGTTGTGGCCATCCTTGGTTCCAGCTACATGACATTCACAGCGGTTCCAGCTGCTTCTGAAAACTCTGGCGCTCAGGACCAGCTGATGCTGCTGCCTGTGCCCTCCTGGTAGAGGAAGCAAGGGCTTCCTGTTATGACTGACTCCAGAGCAATCCCATCACCGATATTATAACCATTGCATTGCTAGGGGCTGAAACGTGCTCCCCCTCCAAATCATTTAACTGCAAGAACCTTAAAATTTGAGCTTATTTGACAAAAGGATCATTACAGACATACTGAGTCCAGAGGAGATAAGTTAGTAATCAGGTGGTCTCTGCTATGGCAGATAATCTTATTTTTTAACAACTTTTTTTCGTGTGTGTATGTATAATTCATGTGTGTAGGTGGTGGTGGTGTATGTGCCATGATATGTGTGTAGAGGTTAGAGGACGACCTTGGATCTCCTTACCTTAATTTTGTTTGAGACAAGTTCTTCTGTTTGACCTATGCCAGGCTAGCTAGCCTGAGACTTGCTGTAGGAGGACTGGGATTACAGACACATGCTACCATGTAGAGCTTTATGTAGGTTCTGGGGACTCAACCTCAGGTCTTCATACCTACACAAGTGCTTTGTTCACTCAACCCTCTCCCTAGACCCTGTGCTCTTAAGGAAAAGGGATGTTGACAGACACGCACATAGGGAATCACTTTGTGAGGGTAAAGACAGAGATGTGGACAATGTGGAGCTTATTTATTTATTATTTTTGTTTTATGTCTATGAGTGTTGTGCCTGCATGGAAATAAGTAGATCTGTGTCATGCAGTACATGCAGAAGAATACATCAGATCCCCTGGAACTGGAATTACAGATGGTTGTTAGCTGCCATGTAGATGGGATTCAAACCCAGGTCCTCTTCAATAGTATCCAGTACTCTTAACTGATGAACTATCTCTCCACCCCGTTGATGATCCTTAAAGCCAAGGATCATCAAGAAGGCCAGTAACCTCCAGGGTCAAAGGAGGACATCTCTCACAGCCTCAGAGGAAGCAACCTTGCAGACATCTCAATTCTAATTTCTGGTCTGCAGAGCCGCAGGGGACACATTTCTATTTTGATTGTGACTCCTGGTAACTGCAGCCCCAGAAAATGAATGCATCGACTTTAAATCCCTTCTGCTTAATATACACAGTACTTTTGTTCCTGATGGAACCTCAGAGGAATCAAATGATTCCTGTACATGGCCTAAAACTGAATGGTGAAGGAGAATGGAGAGTCACTGTGACCTCAAACAGAAAGAACCCAGAGCATGAGTGAATCTTAACCAAGTGCTTTTGGAATTCACTGAGTTATGTGCAGGGACTATGATGATGGATGATGATGATGTATGAAAGAGAGAGACAGAGAGACAGACAGAGAGAGAGCATGCTGTGGGCTATCACCACTGTGTCCATTTGGTTGTTCAGTAGTGGGGATTAAACCTGGGATCTCATTCACGCAAAGCAAAAATTCTACTACTGAGCTATATCTCCAGCCTTCTTTTTTCCTTTTTAAATTTTGAAACAGGGTATAGCTAAGTTGCTTTGGCTACCACTGAATTTGCTTAGTATCCCAGATAGCTTTGAACTTTCAGGTCTTCTGCTTTAACCTCCTGATTAGCTGGGATTGCATGGCGTGCCATCAGGCCTGGCTCATCATCTCCATCTAATAGAAAGGTAAAGGAGGTTCAGTGAAGGTAAGTAGCTGACTCAATACACACACTTGAGCAAATCCAGAGCTTGACTCTGTTCATGTGACCCTGATACTGTTCCTGGCTCTTTAGGTGGAGTTATTCCTTGGTTTCTTATGCAGCTTCTCCCAGGGCAGGCTGTGGCTCGGGTGCCCAACGTCAAGTATTCAGGTGTTCAGAAAGCATCTGACTAAAATAAAAATAGGATCTGGAAGAGATGCTCCCATGGGTGACAGCAGGAGCCCAATGCTGTCTGTAAGGCCCCACATTCTCCCCTTGAAATATCCAGGTAGGTAGGAGGAATACTGTCTACAGAAAGTCAGGGCCTGGAGCTCTGAATTCGAGTACTTTCCTCCAACAGGGGCCTCCAGGACTGAGTTTCCAAGGTTTGGAAAACTCAAGATTAAAGGCTGTGGGGGTCTGGGTATTGAACAAGGCAAGCAACCCTGGATACCCTGAAGGGACTGTAGGACTCTGGCCTGCTCTGCCTGATGTGATAACCTGGCCCCAGGAAATCACTGTACATATGAATCTTCTTTTCCTCCACCCCAGACCAGAACCAGGTTTTTGGGTTTTGTTTCCTCGTTCCTAAATTCCACGTGAACCCTACAACCTTCCCTAAAGACCCTTTAACTTTCCCACCTTCTGTGACCGTCAGAAAGGCCTCCCTATATAAACCCCTGCCTTGGTTTTGATAACTGAATTACCCACCAACGTAGTATCTCAGGTGTCATTCCTGTCGCACTCTGAGCCACCTGAGGACCTGTTCGATCGTCCTCCATTCTCTGGCATGGCTGGAGCACAACAGCCGTGCTGGAGGTGGAGACCCACCCACAAAAGGGTACATGTGGAATTGGAGTATGAGGGCCCTTAGTGAATTCTTTCCAGTTAAGCAGACGAGAGAGTCTTCAAATAGACCAAATAACAGATCCCGAATCTGTGTAACCCACACCTAGAGCTGTAACTATCACACACATGGCTCAAGGGAATTTGTCAAAATCCTTAAGGACCATGTAAATTAAGCATCCTATGGTGGGGTGAATGTTCCTGGTTTATCCCTGTGGGTCCTTACAGGTACGACCCTGGGAGTAACAGCCAGAAAAGAATGGAACAACCAGGAGAGAGACTTGAAGAAACACACTGCTGACTTTGAATCTTGAGAAAGTCACCATAAGCCAAAGAATGCAGAGATGCCTCTAGAAGCTGGAAGGACCGCCAAGGGAGCACCCACCTTCTCCAGCCCCCCATGCCAGGCCAAGACTCAGCAGCTCTCAGATTGAGAACCACGCACTTCTCTCACTTTGGTGCAGTTGAGGTTGTTGACAGAAAAACTGACACACCTCTTATGGATTAGTTTTTCTTTTTTAGACATATCTTATTTATTATTTCTATGTTTTGTGTATGAGTGTACTGTCTGTATGTGTGTAAGTGGACCTGTGCTGAGTGTCATGCAATGCCCACGGAGGCCAGAAGAGGGCACTGCATCTGTTGGAACTGGAGTTACAGATGTTGTTAGCTGCCGTGTGGGTGCTGGGAATCAAACCCAGGGCTTCTGCAAGAGCAGCCAATGCTTTTAACTGCTGGGCCATCTCTGCAACCCCGGGTTTTCTTTCTGTCCATCATCTTCCTACCTCCTTGCTTTGGTATTCTCTCTCCCTAGTTCTAGTCAGTGAGGAACCCACTCAGGAGCCTGGGATCCACAGCATTCGCTCTCTTCTTGCCTGGCCACTAGGAGGCACTGAAGATGTGGTCTCTAGCGGAGCAACCTCCCTGCTCTTAGAATCTCCTGCTGCAGGACAGAGGCCACAGGTGGCCACAGAGTGAAGGGAGGACATGGTCTGGTGGGGGTCAGGAAGGCAGCCCCAGCGCCCTCAGCAAGTGTAGAATGGAAGCCGTGGAATCTCCTCATGGAAACAGCGAAGGACAGAGCCCTCAGACAGCCAATGACAGCTTGTAGCATGTGATTAATTGGAGATGACTGAAATGCTGTCACCATGGTCTGTGGAAACAGGTCACCGCCTCTTCTGCAGGGCTGATACGGGCACGCACTGCTCTGTGGAGACATTCTGTCCTGGCTCACACTGCTTTGTATCTCGGGCACAAAGTGTGACCATGTGCTTTAGGAACGTCTTGGAGCATCCATTGGCTCCTCTGCAGAAAGTCTGTGTGTCCGGCCTTCCTTCATGTGTAGAGTTGTTGCCAGTATTGAAAAAGTACTGTGTCCCGCCTCGATAGTGACCGCTGACATCCAGCAGGCGCAGCCGTGCGTAACTACTGGTGATGCTGTTGTCTGTGGTTTGGAATGAGAGAGGCTAAGTGCACAGCTGGTGCTGGGTGGAGGCGGGGTCAACAGGACCCCACAGGGCTGATCAGAGCTGGCAGATGCTGGCTGTTCTTATTAATGCTCTCGTTATAATTATTTTTCTCTCAAACTCTAGCAGGATGGCCTCCCCAGTTACCCCTACCCAGGCATTTGCACACCATTGCATTTGTTCGTTATGATTGACAAAGTAGACGCTTTTCCAGCAAAGTTTTAAAATGGATTGCAGAGACCAGCCAAAGTTCAGTCTAGTGGGAACAAACACAGGGCTACCAGCATCTGCTCCCTACCCACAGCCTCTTTGGCTGGCTGTCCATAAACCTGTCTGTCCTTGGCCTCCTGGGCTTCCCAGTCGCTTAGGAGGAGCCACAGCCTGGGGTGTAGTGCACGCTGCATGAGTAAGTGCCCTCCCTGCTGTCTGTACATGTGGCATCCAGACCCTCCTCATGCGGGCTTGTCATCTTCCATCAGAGGAGCCAGGCCCTGCCTCAGGGACCAGGGCAGTGGCTGCCCCAGGCAGAGTGTAGTGTGGTTGCTAAAGAACAAAGGTTTGGAATGCTTTCCATGTGATCCCGTGGCTCTCTTCTCCTGTCATACCATCCAACACTGGTGCTTCGCAGACCCCACTTTTGTGATGAACCAGCACCACTGTCCCCACATGCAGTACAGCTGCCCTTCTCCCCTTCCCAGCCATGGAATGACGTCTCCACTCAGCATGTTTGTACCGCCCTTGATAATCGCTTATTCACGCTGAGGCCTTTGTGGCCTGAGGGTAGAAGCTGATCTTGCCTCAGTGTTCCATAGGAGACACAGCTAGTTGGAACTGCAGAGGTGAAAGCACCGACCCACAATGAGGGGCGGAAGGATCATGATCCGAAGATGGTGCAGGAGGGTCAATCAAGGTGACAAGTGACAACGAAACAGCTTGCTTTGAGACTTTCCCCTCTGGGGCTCCTAGGTTCAGTAGGGTGGATGGGAAGAAGTGTGGTAGCTTTAGATGACTCCTTGCTATGCACTTGGTCTGACTGTTCCCCACACTCAGGTTCCATCATGAGCATGTTACTTCCTTTGGAGTCCCTATGACCAAATTGCTGGATTGAAATTACTACAGGGAAGAAATTCAGAGGTTTTGGGTGAGAGCTCAAGTGTTAAGGCGCCAAGTCCCCTGGGAAGGCCCACTCAGACTCCAGATCTTCCAAATTAGCTGAATTTTATTTTTAGCTGGCCAGCAACTGTACTCTATGAGATGGGATTTTTAGGAGCACAGTGCTGATTCAGAGGCGAGCAGAGCTTATAAAGGCAAAAACTGAATCCTGGTGGACCACGTGGTTATAAGAGATTACACGAGCACAGCATGTTAGTTCCTGCAGCAGAGAAGCAAGTGTTACAGAAGCCAGTTAGGCATTAAGCAAGCAGTTACAATGGCTGTAAGACATTAACTGAGACCTTCCGGATTCTGTTGGGTTATTTTTCTGTGGTTTATTCTTCCTGGAACAATCCAGTAGTCAAACTTTTCCTGGAACTGCCTGCCAGAGTTAGGGACAGCTTATCAAGATGGCAGCCTTATACAAAATGGAAGAACTGGGGCCATCACATAAGGGGGACACTGAGGTAGACTGCCCTTTTGGGCAAGAGGTTTGTCAGGAGAGTTATTAGTGCCATAGACGGCAGATAGGCAGTGGTATGGCAGGGCTCTGAGCAATATGTTCAGGCCCATGTGGCACAGTGGAGGGTGGGGGGCCTCAGAAGAAAGGGGAGGGTTTCATGTCACCTGATTGAAGAATAGTCCCCAGCATGGGCCTGCAGGCAGGCTGGCTCTGATTCCATGGTGATGGGTGGAGGAGGATAGTCCTGCCTTTTGGGGCACAGATTTAGTTGAGGTGCATCATTATGTGGGTAGCCTTCTGACATCCCAGAGTCTGGCAGCCTAAGCCTGCCAGCTTCCTTGAGAAAGATGTCTGCCATTGAGCTGGAATCGAGGCCCCTGGTGAGTCTGTTAGGAGTTAGGGATTCATAGACAGGCTCTTAGTAGAGGCTTTCCATTTCCATGACACAGGTTGCTGCAATTGAGTGTGACTTGATTAGTTCCCAGGTCAAAACAGAAGGGTTTACTTTGACTCACCATTTTAGAGGGAGTTTAGTCCATTGCGGTGGGGAAGGCAAGGGTAGTTCTGTGGTGGAAGCACCAAGTGACTGTTTATATAGTATAGACCAGCAAACCAAAGGCAGAGCATAGGTTAGACCAGAGCTAGGCTATGAGAGCTAGGTGATCACTTTCAAAGGTCCACTCCTAGTGACCTGCTTCTACCAGCTGGACTCCACCAGCTAAAGACTCCTCAGCCTTCCAGATAGTGTCACAAATAGGGGACAGACAACATTCAAGAAAAGAGTCTATGCGGATGTTCCAACTCAAACCATACCAGCAACTTGGTGACTTCCCTGGAAGAAAGTCTGCTAAGGCAGAAAGGAGTGTCCTTCCAGTGAGGTCCAAGGATGAGCTGCCATTCGAATGCAGTCTTGAAGTATGGTTTGGATTTCTGTGGATTGAAGTAGAGATGGAAAGGACTGAAGGACAGTAGAACGACCCCCCGGGCCACTTGACCAGGCCTACCACTTTCCCACATCTAGAATTCACCCCCAGTTAAGACGTGCATGAATGTGTCACTGTCTGTAGATACTCCGGGGCAATCCTGTTCTGATTACTGTCACTTCACACGCTTCTAAATCAGGACTGGTGGTGTCTCCAGCTTTGTTTTTCTTACTCAGGACTGCTCTGGCTATACCGGGTCTCTGGAAAGTCCACACCGAAGCACTGAGGAAATAAATGAGTGGTACTAAAATGAGAAGCAAAGGTCATACAGCCTGCACCAGCTCTAACAAATACGCCAGCCATCAGCACTGCTACCCAGCAGGAATGCCCAGGTGGGCAGCAAAGCTTCATGATGGGAAAAAGAAATCTTCAGGTGTACCCTGATTGAAGGCCACTGGGCAAGGGAAACGAAGTGAGCCAGTGACAATAAGTATCCGGTGTGATTGCTTAGGAGGGAACAGTTGATTTTCACTGGTTAGTCATCAGTTGGCAATGGCTCAGGAGACTTGGTAGTGCAACCTGGCCCATTAGGGGCCAACGGCTCCAAGGATTGCCTTGTGGCTTCCTAGGCTGGTTAACACAGATCCAGGTGACTTCCTGGGCTTGAGGCTCAGGCTGTGGGTCAGATCTTTATTTTAATATCTGGCCTGGGGCTTGCTCACTACATCTTCAATCTCTTGGCGCTTTTGCAAGTACCTTTGTGTATGTTTTATCTAATCACCAGATTGACATTCAACCATCAGAACTCTGCTTGGTGTAACCTCTATGACTCCTGCTGAACTCACTCACCTCCTCTGCTGTTTGTTTGGTATCTTCATACTGTTACATTAAATTTACGTTCATATGTTCATCTCCCTAGTTTAAGTCTGTTTCTGTGGTACCCAAGTCCAGATAGCTAGATGCTCAATGAACACTTATAAACAGCCATGACGTGGTGAGGGTATTGACAAAGCAAATATTTCTTTAATCTCTGCCCCAGCGAATTTCCCGGTACAAAGTCAGACTGAGGTCCTAGAACATTATCTTCTTCAACACGAAGGTGTTAGGCCCATTGTGGCCTCTGCTAAGAAGGAGAAGAACAGCAGACAGCTTCACAGAAGGAGGTGTCCACATTAGAACCCAATGGCGCACACCTGTGGCCTGGATTCATGCTGGATTCAAGTCCTGCACACCAGGAGGCTGGAGAGCCTACAGCCAGAAGCAGCCTCTGGAATATGAATAAAGCTGAGGCTGTTGTTTGCATACACAGATGCACTCATGAATAATGGAAAATTACACATCGCGTAGCAACTATTGTGATTTAAGCTCTCCGAGGAATTAACAGCATAATCCAACAAGGCAGTGGAAGAGATGCTGGGGATGCAGAACTGTGGAATTCTACCACTTTCTGTGCAACTTCTCATCATCCCTCATCACAGAAACACAATTATAAATATGCAGAGTGGTACAGATAATCCTGTTATCATATGAGGAGCCTGAGAGAAAATGGAAGCCCCCAGCTCTGCTGTTTCTCTGAACGCTTTAGTCATGAAGCCAGGTAAATGGGATTTAGGATTTTCTTTCTTTTTGCATCAATTTGAATCCCAGAATAGTTAATTAAAAGCAACGGCAGCCCCTCTTCCCTGATGGAACAATCCCATTTCAACCATCCATCATGTTAATTACCAAGGTGACAGGGGATTTGTCTATTTCCAAATGTTCTAAACTAAAACTAATAGGATTCGGAAGAGATGAGCAAGTTCACATGTAAAGTTTTGTTTGGAAAGCGGTGCTCCATGAATTTTGATATTGATATGTGACTTGGATCAATGCAGACTTGGCCTCTTGTAGCATTATGGTTACTACAAAGTAGTAATTAATTCTCTAGTCATAGCTGTGCTCACAGTAATAGTAGCCGCAGCAGCCATCATACAAGTCACAGCAGGAGACAGCGTTTCCGCTGCCTGTTCTGTTCAGAACCATCTTTTCTTCAGTTATTCAAATAACACAATCCTGGAAAAATCCTTCCCTGGATCAGGTGCACTTTGGAAAACCAAACACTCCCTTAGAGAATTACAATGTTCACTGGGGGAGAAAATCCTCTTTTCTCTAGTTTTCTATTTTTAAGTGTTTTGTAGTCCAAAAAACCTCTACATTCAGATCTGCTGAAACATTTGATAACAGAATGGCTTATGTGCCGAGCATTTGCATTTGTGAACTCTGGCTCTCATGGAATAGAATTTGGTATTTTAATCAGTAAAATCAACCTACCATGCAGTTGTCCTGGTGTAGATAAGAAAGATGGGACTCGAAGCGGAGAGATGGTTTGTCTGATGCTAGCAAGTCAATTCCAGCCCTGAAATATAAACCTTCATCTCTCTGGCTCCAAGTCCTAGATGAACACACTTTGTTGGCCGTATGGATTAGGGTTTGTTAAACGCACTTGGCATAAGCTGTCCTCCATCCCTGCTGTTTGGAGGTTTCAGTCCTTATACCAGCAAAATAAAGCAGACAGATCGTGTCTTCAGGAGACATGGGAAACTGATCCCCGAGTGCCAAGGCAAACTCTTCCCAGTGGGACAAGACCCCCTGCTGAAGGAAGACAGAGATAGAGAGAAAACAAGCCCTGTCTGCCGAGCTACGTACCAGGCTCAGGGCTGGTGGGATGCAGAGAGTCACAGACACACAGGTGACACATGTTGAGTCTAGTGGGGTCCACTGGTGGGGTTCAGCAAAGGGTTTTTTTTTTTAGAACTCTGGCTCTTTTGATAGGCAGCTCTTACTTTCAAAAGGTCTCACCTGCCTTGTTTTGTGGCCTATTTAGAAATCTTTGCCTGCAGCCAAGGTCATGAAGGTATTCGAATGTTTCATTCTGAAACTTGGTTATTTTTTTAACTTAGATTTATGCTATGGCTTTCTCAGATGTTTTTCTATACTGTGAGATAGGAGGAAAGTTCACTTTCCTCCACACACGAAATAGAGTTTTGGAAAGGGAAAATTTATTGAAAAGACTGTCTGTTTACCCATGAAATTGTATGTCGCTATAAATCACAAGACCACTTGGGTCTCTCTCCTGACTCAATTTTGACTTATGGCGCTATTTATCTATCTTTGTGCCAATGTTCACACTGATTTAATTACTATACCTTCAGAGTAAGTCTTGAAACTTACAAATTTTCAAACTTCTTTTAAAATATAGTCTTGGCATTTTATATATATATAGTATGTAGCACTCCCCCAAAATGTCTGAGCTTGTTACCAATACCCACTAAGACTAATGTAAAAACAATGAACTGATCTGCTGCATACACACTGGCGACTTCACCAGGTTCCAATGGGTGGAGCCAATCCAATGGCCACACAGATCTTCTGGCTAAACTAAATGGGTCATGAAACAAAACCAAAATTCCTGACTGTGGGAAAGAGATGAGGGGAGTTTATAGAGACAGGAGGGAGACAGAGAGACTGGGAGGGACAGAGAATAATCAGAACACACTGTGTAAATGCATAAAACTGCAACAAAATTGATAAAAATGTAGAGAAGGCTATTTAAAATAATGCCTAGCTAATTAAAAAAAAAAAAACCAAAGGGAATCTTACCAGTCTGAAAACCTACTGAAAAAATTACACATATAATATCTGTACATGAGTCCATGTATAGCTGAAGGCTACATAACAAGAAATAGTGCCAGACATGAGAAAACTTGCTTTGAATTGTTGGTCAGGGTGGTCCAAGAGACTCCCAAAATTATACAGACTATTTCCACAGCCCTTGATTGCCTCTCAGAACTCGAAGGTAAGACCCTATTGCTGAAGACAACACATTTTGGACACAGGGTTTAGACCAAAGGAGCAGGAACTGACCTGAAAGTCACCTCCTCTGAAGGCTAGCTCTCATAGTTTTGGAGAGCACTATGCAAGCTGCTAAGAGAGAACATCAATTGATAGTCCGGCCTCAGATTTAAGGCCTAATAACCACATCAATGACCAGTACAGCAAATGACACTGGTGCTGTCTTGGGGATGATCAACAGCTACCTAGTTGGACTTAAAGCCTGCTCAATAGGAAGAAACTCATGTGTGGTAAACATAACCAAATACACATGGCTGAGAGGTCACAGAGAAGATCCCAAGGCTGTCACATTCCTAGATAAACGCAATTTCTTATCTTACTATGTGCAAAATATGAATCTTTATATTTACAGACAGGTATCCCAGGCACCACTCATCAAAGAACCTTCTTTTGTGACAGACAATTACAGAGTTCCATGGCTGTTCACACACAGAGATTGTCTGTGAATTATCCAAGCCTGAGTAGCGCATGTATGATGTAACCTCTACACCTAAGGCTCCTGGAACATAAAACAAAGGATAAAGAAGACACTAACGCATCTCTCGATTTTCATCAATGAAGCTCCTCATGCAGTAGAGGGCCAGGAACACGGCAACAATTGACCAAAGTGTAGAGAATAAGAGTCTGCAGAGTGTGGATCCTTGGACAGGGCTCCTATATTAAACTCCACTCACCCAGAGCTCAGGGACCATTGGGGAAGAGGGAGTGGAAAGGTTGTAAGCGTCAGGGAGTGCCTGACCACATGGAAATAGCTTGACATGATGGACCTTAACGCAGACAACAGAATGTATGAATTCCAGTTGTTGGGGGCTATGGAAGGGGCGAACGAGGGAAGGAAATCTAGAAATGATAGGGATGTCCTGTGTGAAATACACAAAAATTCAGTAAAAAACAGGGAGAAAAGGTGATTTACACTCTTGACAAATAGGGAGTGAGATTTGTACTAAATATTGAATACAGATATGTTAACTGAAAAATTTAAATCTTCATAATGTCCAGAGTCTTGATCGATGAGCATGGAAACCTGTCTAGCTGTTTGATGACGTCCGTCTCCCTCAGCAGTATTGTGTGTGGTAATATGTGCAATGTTTAGCCATCTTTTCCTTGATGGATGCTTATACATTTGATACTTAATTTATAATCATTTACCCAGATCTACTTTTATGTACCCATGTTTTCCTAAACAATTACAAATAGCACGGTTTTCTAATTATTTTCTATCCATTGTGGTAGAACATACATACAGTTGTTTTTATATAGAAGTTTTTCCAGCACCTTTCTGAACAGATGCTGTGTGATGTCACAATCGATAATCCGCCACTGAAGAAGAAATACAATTATCATGTATTCCGTTTTAGATCTGCATGTTTCTTGCTAAGTTATTCTGCATAGTTACACTGGGTAGGCTTTCTGGCACAAAGCTGACGAAACTGAGTATGGTAGATTTTTTCCCATCTCTAAACCCCAGAAAGAAAGCACTAAAGACTGAACCACCAGGTATGAGGTGAGGTGAGCAGAAAGTTTTTCGTTTATATTTTTGATTAAGGAAATTCCACTTAACTCACCTCTCCAGTATTTATTGACAGAGTCCCATCTGGTCAATCTTTCTGTCTGATTGACAGTGCTTTTGCTAGTTCTTCACTGGACAATCATAAAGGTTTTTTTTCATAACTTGTGTTCTGTTAATGTACAAGTTCAAAGGACTAGAAATTCAGTATCAATTGAAACATTCAATTGTGGACTAAATTCCACCTTATCAAGGTTAGCTGTTTTATTGATATGTGACTGGATCCTATGGCAGCATTTGCAGGGTTTGGGTAGTGATTTCTGTGAGATCTTGACCCCCATTCTCCACTGGGGTTGTTTTACAAATTAGGGTTCTGCTTATTGCATAGAATCAGCTGTGGGTTGGACAGAGCTGTCCCTCGGGGATCTATGTGGAATGCTTCGTCCCCAGCTAGGATGTGAATTTATGAGGTGGACCAATCGGTGGAGCCTGCTGCAGTCAGCAGGTCACTGGGGCTGTGAGTCTGGTCCCCAGGCCCTTCCTTGCTCCCCTCCCTCTCAGGCACAGGGTGAACAGCCCCTCCACAAGCACCCACCACCACAGTGCTCTCTTTTCTTGGCATTTTTCATAAATATTTTGTTTGAAGATTCTAAATTACAACTTCGAGACAAAAAGAAAAAGCAAACCCCCTGTTAAATGTGGACATTTTACCTCAACTTCTTTTTAGAACACCAATTCAAACACGCACGCGTGGCTCATCTGTCAAAGGAATACAGACTTTAAAGCTTGAATATCATTTGAACAGAAAGACTTTTGTGTATACTTTCTATGCATGCAGAACCAAGGTTTTCCTTTTTTAACTTTAACTGTGGAGTCCTGGGCTGTGTAGAATTTAGATACCACCCAAAGAGGACTTTATTGTGCTGTTTCCTAAGACCAGGGTTCTGTCATAAGATTTTATTTATAAGATTCTGTAGCTCATTTTGACCTTTAGAGAAACAAAAGACAAATTTAGACAACACTTCTCATCACTGAATGACCAACCAAAGGTAATGAATTAAAGTCCAGGAACTGTCAGAAGAACACCCCTTCCTCCAGGCTGTTTCTGCTGGGCGTCTGGCCACAGTGAACAAGGCAGTGAACAGGAAGCATTCCTAGCATTTTCTATTTTTGTGAATGACTTTGTGTAAGATTCCTGTTTCTTCCTAAGTGTGAAGCAATCTGGTCCTAAGGCTTCCTTTGTCTACACCTTTCCTCTTCCAAATTCAAGACTCCCAATCAGGGCAGCCTGCATGCTTTCTGTACTTTCCAGTCTTTCCATCTGGGTAAACTATCTCATCTAAATTTTCAAAAGCATCGCCACATAACTTTTTAAGATATTTTATTATTTTTATTTGATGTATATGCACTGCCTGCATGAATGTAAATGCACCTGTGTTGTGCAATGTCCATGGAGATCAGAAGAGGGCGTCAGACCCCCTGGAACTGCAATTATAGATAGTAGTTCGCCACCATGTGGGTACTGGGAATCAAACCTGAGTCCTCTGAAAGATCAGTCTTCTCTTGACTTTATTAACTGCTGCTCCTGACCTAATTTGTCCTCTGATCGATCTACTTTTGAGTTTACTACTCTTTGGTTCTGGTGGTCTGTTTGTGCTTTTTTCTTGCTATTATTTCTTTTCTTTTTTTTTTTTTACCTTTAAGTTTTATATACCTGAGTTGGAAAATTAAGTTATTGATTTTCTGTGTTCCTTCTTTTCTGATTTATAACTGGAACCTACCAATTTCTAAATTTCCTTTCTTTCCATGAATAACATGTTATTTGGTTTAATGTTTTAAAAACTTGTCATATGGTTTATGGTTTAAAATATTTGCTAATTACATGACTACCACTGCCATAGGTTATTTTTTTAATTGTCTTGCTTAATTTTTTTTTCTGAAAAAATGTATTGCCAAACATGGGTCTCACTTTAATCTTAGCACTGGGGAGGAGGAGGCAGGTGGATCTCTGTGCTATCAAGGCCAGTCTGGTCTACATAGTGAATTCCAGGCCAGCTGTGGCTACGGGAGACCCTGTCTCAAGAACACGTTTTTATTAAGGTTTTATACTTTGTGAACTTTATATTATATAATTTGATACTTCTCCGGCCCCAGTCTCCTCCCAGATCCATGTCCACCTTCCCACCCACTCAACTTTGTGTTATTTTTTTTTCTCCCATCCGGCCCAATATCTGCGGCTTAAATGCTCAGAAGTGTGGAACGTGCCCCGGATTGTGGTTCACCCTGGGGGGCCACTCTCTTAAAGAAATTTCCCCCAGCGTTTATCCAATGCCAATACCCACTCAGCTAGAGGTGAGGGTTTGTGCCCATCTGCCCTGCCTCCATGCTGGGGTTTTAGTTTAATCTCGAGCAGGTCTTGTGCACCCGCCCTGCTCTCTGGAAAACAGCTTCCTTGAAGCCAACCGCTGTGTCTGGTTTTCACAATCTTTTCCCTCCCCTCTTCCGAGAAGATCCCCGAGCCTTGGAAGAAGGGGTTTCAAATCAGAGAGATTCCCAACCTTATCTTTTTGAATTATAGTTCCTATGGCCACTAATTTCTTCAGAACTTTTATCATGAAGGCATGTTAAATTTTATCAAATGCCCTTCCTTCATCTATTGATATGGTCACATGATGTCTGTCCTCAAGTCTCTTTATACAATGTAGTATATTAATTGATTTGCATATGTTGAACTAACCTTGAATTCCTGGAATGAAACTAAATTAGTTTTTATGTATGATTTAAGTTTTGTGGAATTTTGTTTGCAAGCATTTTGCTGAGAATTTTCATATCTATCTTCTTTGGGAAAATTAGTCTGTACCTTCCTTCCTTCCTTCCCTCCTCCCTTCATCCTTCTTTCCTTCCTTCCTTCCTTCCTTCCTTCGTTCCTTCCTTCCTTCCTTCCTCTCATTGTGTTTTTACCCAGTTTGAGTATCAAGGTAATGCAGGAGAGTTTGGTAATGTTCCTTTAATTTCTATTTTGTGAAACAGTTTAAGTGCTGAGGTTAGATCTTCCATAGAGTCTGAAGTATTCAGCGATGAAACCACCTGGTCCTTGACTGACTTTTAATTATCGCTTTAGTCTCGGTGCTTGATATAGATCTGTTTAAATCATTTATATCTTCTGAATTGAGCATTGTTGGGTGATATACATTTAGAAATTTATCAATTTCTTCTCTTTTTCCATCTTTTCGGAATAAAACTTTTCGAAGCATCCACTAATGATCTGGATCTCACTGGTGTCTCTCATCAGTTTTGTGAGACATTTTGTTTTATGAGGCACTCGGTGATACGAGCTCGGCCTCCCCACCCCCCCCAATTAGAAAAACAACTAAGAAACTATAAATCCAGGAGGAAGAGACCCAGGGAATTCAAGAGTTATGTAAACATCCCTTGGTATGCAAGATAAAGCCTGTGGGCTTAACATTCCACAGGAAGAGTCTCCATTATCCCATCCATAAATTGTGGAAAAGTTTACCTCCTGTGAACTGCAAAGTAATGTGTGAGGTTTATGGAGAAGTTGTCCCTTCTGTAACCTTGATCTGTAAGCAAATATCTTGTATGTGAACTGTTTGTTGAGCTATATGTCAATGCATAATCATCCTGTGAAACCTTACTATAAAAACCTGGCCTGGCAGGAGTCAGGCGGGCTGAGTCTCATGAACGAGACTGAGTCTCCCACTTGTGCAAGTGAAATAAACCTACTTCTTGCATTTTGCATCTGACGGTCTGGATTCTTGGGACTGACTCTCAGGCAGCCAACAGGGGTTCGAGTCCCCTGGGCTGAGTGAGGTCAGTGGGCTTGAGGCTCCCCGACGTTAGTCACCCAGGCGGCCCACTGGGGTTCGAGTCCCCGGGCTGAGAGTGGGGTCTAACAGTTTGACCCCTCTATCTCCTTTTCATCTCTAATTTTATTAATCTGGGTCTTCTTGGCCTGGCTTTAGGTTGGTTTGGCTAAAATTTTTCAGTCTTTTCAAAGAGACAACTCTGCCTTTGTGAGTTGTTTGTTTGCTTTCTAATTTGTCAACTTCTACCCTGGTCTTTATTATTTCTTACCATCTACTGTGTTTGGATTTAGGTTCTGGTTTTTACTAGAACACTGAGGTATAAAATTACTTTATATATTTGATATCTCTCTGCCTTTTTAATGTGAGCTCTTTATAGACATGAAATTTCCTCTTAGGACATACACTGCATTTTCTAATCCTTTGAAATTTGGGCAAATTTGTTTTATGTCTGCAATTCTGTTTTGGAAATTATGCCATAAAATTTTGAAAAGAATGCAGCCGTTAGATGTCATGTTTGTCAAATGTCCCGTAGGGCTGTTGGGTTAATTGCACTGTTGAAATTCTCTCTGGATCTGCTGGTCTTTCTTTTCTGTTATGATTGGCAGCTACAGTGTCAGATCTGTCTATCTCTCCTTTAAGTTCTTTCATTTCTATCTCATGTATTTGAAGCAATAAAACCAAACACATTTAAACTAGTTATTACTACTCTAGACATAGTATGTCTGTCTGCCGGAACCCGCCAGCAGAAATCGAACCGTACCTGAAGCGGGGAGTGAGGACTGAGAAATATAGAGAGACAAAGGATAGAATCCGGAGGGCTGTCAGTCAATACCGAAGCAGCCTTGACTTTATTAAGTACAGACTATTTATACTCTAACCGTGAATGAGGAACAAAACAACAGGTCAAAAGTTCAACGCAAAAACAATACTGACACAGGCAAAACCACTCAAGCCAATCACATCTTCCTTCAAGGGTCTACCAGGGTCGTCAGCCTCGGGCCGAGATAAACCTTCCCTCAGGTGTAAATTATTTGCATAGCAAAGCATCCTGCTCCCACAGCACTGCTGTGCACAACAAGACTGACTTCTGCCTAACCCTGGACCAGGGCATAGTTCAAGGCAGGCAAATGGCTCCTGACATCTATCCCAAAAAAGTAGCACAAAGGTTTCAAAGCACAAGAGTTTGGTGTATAAAATCACAAGTATTCCAGCATTATGTCACTAGCCTTTGAAGCCAAGTATGGTAAAAGGTGACGGAGCAAGGCAGCCTCATATGATGCCGTACAAGGCCTGGGGTACCAGCTCTAGATCTGGAGAACGGAGGAGAAGCAGTGCAGAGGAAAGACAGTTTGTCCTAATATGATGTTGGCGCCCCAAACACTGTCTCTAATATTTTCATTCTGTAATTCTGGTTAGGATCTGGGAGTTCTGATTAAAAGGAGAAGTGTTGCCCCCTTCAGAGATTCTGATGTGCGGCCACAGTGAACGAGACTGCGAAGCTGCCTGAGTATCACCTGCTGGAGAAGGTTCTAGTGAGGGTATGTAGACATCTGAACTGCACATTCAGCCAGTGGTTTGGGGTGCGAAGGGAGAAGAGACCGGAGGTGGAGACAGGAGGCCAATCAGAAAGTTGCTGCTGGAGACACTGGTGAGGGCCGGGAAGGAGAGCGGGTGTGGGGATGGCAGGCTGTGACTGGCAGATGATGGGAACAGGGAAAAGGCACTCAAGGCTGATGAGTGGTTTTTGACTCACATGAGATAGGGTACACTGGGGCTGTCAACCAAGATGAACAGTGAGAGATTAGATCTAACAGAAAGCCCCAGACTCAGGGGAGGCAGGGCTTGCTTTTTGCTACATGAAAAATAATGATTCCTATCTTTAAAATCAGAAATAAAATTAATGACAAGCTAGGAAAAGATTCTTTCAGCTTCTGGAAGTGACACATGATTTATATCAGTCATAAAAAAGAAAGATTCTGAAAATAAAAACAAAAGACGCTAAATGGAGTGGATGTAAGAGCTGTGTTATAAATAGTCAACTGACAGATGGGGAAGTCTAAATTACTAACATGTTTATTTAAAATGCTCAAAATCAGTAATTAAAAATGCTAATTTAAACAATTAGAGTTATAACTTTATCCCATTGCAAAAATGACACAAAAATACTCTCTTCCACTGCTAATTCGAGAATCACTTGCCTCCAACAAGCACCACAGGTGGCAGCAACTCTCCCTGGCAAAGGCTAAGGTAATGAGACATCAGAGAGATTGTGAATCACTGGAAAAGAATATTAGCGATTTTAAAAACACATTTATATGCAGAGACGCACTTTGCTGATCTCTAGTTATTTTGTTTAATGTGAATAACTCTCTGTTCTCCTTCTAAAGACCAGGAAACAGGTCTGGAGCTGAATCATGATGCCTTGGGTGACACACTCAGACTTGTGATAGTTCCAAACAAGGTGACCCCAAAGGCTAGACTTTAGAACATCATGCTGAGTAATTCCTTCTTCTGTGACTGAGGAAAGACGTTCATAAAATATGAAAAGCATCCATTCTAAATCTCTATCCAAGTACACAGTGAAAACATAACTAATTCCGAAGTCACGTTTAGATTTTGGGAATTTACGCTTCCACATGGTCGGCCCTAGGTGGGATTTTGGGAATTTATGCTCCCACATGGTCAGCCCTAGGTTGGAACAAGAGCCATCCAGCTATCACAGCCTCATTTCAGGACGGCCTCTGACCCTTCTTAGGAAGCACAACAAATTCCATCACACCCAGACACAGTGAGATGTGAAATTATCCACTTGTCTATTTAAAGGGCTTGGCAATACACTAAAAGAAGCCACTCCCTCTATTTGAAATCAGTCAGACACATTTCTTAAACTGCAGAGCAGTGTATACGCTGTAGTCTCTCCAAAAATCCATCAGAACAGATGACAGTAATTCCATGCCTTGCCAGTTCCCACATCACCAGACATGGAACACTCTTGTGTTCTATACAGGTATGGCCTTCTGTGGTCTCCGAAGGAATGAAACATCTGGACAAAGCCCTGAATCTGACTTCGTGATCCCAGAAGGGATGGGGGATAGACTTCACTGCATAGCCACGGCCTGGCAAGGTGACCCTTTATTTCATGCTGGAGAATCATTCACGGATTCTTCCTTCCTTTTCACGTCCACTGTGTCAGGGACTAAAGATAGAGGTGAGAAGAAATAGGGCTCTGCACTCCCATGGATAGGAAAGACGTCCCTGGCAGAGCACTATGGTCTACCAGGAGTTTGTGGAAGATACACAGGAGAAATAGGTTAGAAGGTTCTGGAAGGAGACAATACAGATCAATAAGACTAAAGAATACGCTCCATGTCTCTCATTTCAGAAGTGAGGGCTGTGATGGAAAAATGTCTTTCATTTCGGAGTTGCTGTGATGGAAAGATGTCTCTCATTTGGAGAGGCTGTGATGGAAAGATGTCTCTCATTTTGGGGGGCTGTGATGGAAAGATGTCTCTCATTTGGAGAGGCTGTGATGGAAAGATGTCTCTCATTTCGGGGGGCTGTGATGGAAATCATAGAAGCAGCATTCTGAGACACACTGGTCTTGGAATATGCAAGATGCATAGTGCCACCGATCTAGAGTGCTCAGGATTCACTTGGATCTAGGATCACATCCAGATTACCAGGCATTGAGCTGGATGGCATCATGCTTGCTGGCTTCATGCTGTTAGGTGCCCTGTCATCTCACCTCTATTTCTTTGAGAACATTTAGGATTTTTTTTTTACTACCTATTGGAAATCCCACATCATAACTAGGGTTTGGGTTTTGCTTCCTTCTCATGTGCCTCTTCCACTAGCATGGGAGCCATTGTGGAAGCTGAAATTCCAAGCCTTGAATCTGGAGGAACGGAAGTAGGAAGAGGGTCCTGAGTGCATGAGCCACGTCTGTCTACAGTGAGGTGCTCCTCTTGGCCTTGGTCAGCCTATGTGGTGGGAATGAACACATTCCTCTTTCAGGAACACAAACCCTGCATCTTAGGGTGGGGTTTCAAACCACACTGACTCTTCTAGAACAAACAAATATGTTTTCCATAGTGTTCTGGAGGCTGATCCTGCCCTCCTCAGGGAGAGGGTTTTCCATAGTGTTCTGGAGGCTGATCCCTCCTCAGGGAGAGCGCTCCCTGTCCTCCCTGGGGACAGTGCAGCCGAGGCTGAGTGACCTTTAGTCAGTGCAGTTGAGGATTATCAAATTATCAAATGGAAGCTGGAACAAACTGCCTCCTTGTTATTTTGACTCTGTAACTCCAGCATTACTTAATTATTCCCTTTATTCTGTGGAGGATGCCCGTTCTGAGATCAGCAGCCCCTGTGGCCTTGCTTCAACACTGTCTGCTGGGAAAAGACTTGGCTCATTTCAGAGGCCAGGCATGGCCAGAGAAAATACTTGTCCCACAATACGTCAGATTTTTGTAGGCATCGTCAAACATTGTGAGAGTGAAGGAGTTTCTTTGAGATGTAGAGCGTGAGGTCCACAGAGGGGAACTCGCATGTGAAGGTGCAGGGAGCCGACAGCCGGAGCCTATGTGCCCGTGTGCCGAGCTACGCGTTCTCCTCCTCACCACGGTGACATGGTACAGCTCAGACACAAGCCTGTCTTTGACTGGGCTGCACCTTTCCCTGAGATCTTCACTGGGCATGTCTCGATCTGCATTTAACTGCTTATGTTCATCTTTCTGACCTCCTTCTGGAGGTTAAACCTTGAACCTTTCCTGACCCTCAACACCTTGAGAATTTACCCCTTCCCATGTTGGTGGCCTCTTCCAGTCTATGCAGGCTTGCACCCGTCTTCATGGACCCTAACAGGGGAAAGCCATACCCAGTTGACCTTCTGGACATAGACTGGGGTTTCTTCATGAGCGGGGACCTCATCATCCATGCCTAGGGATGCTTAGTGTGCAGCTGTGAAAAAACCAAATCATGCTTGTTGACTATCGGATGAAAAAGTGAATGATCAGAAACTTGAGTTAGTAAATTGAACTTAAAGAAATAATATGGTAGCCACTTACCTGGATGTTGTCTTTAAAGAGAAGATGATTAGAAAGAATGTAGTGAATTAAAAAGAATTGTATTTGGTTCATGTGAGCCGACAAGGGACAGTGCTCAAAACATAAGTGGAGACAGAGAGTGAGAAAGAGAGAGCAAAACAAAGAGAGAGAGGGATTCCTATTGTAAAAAATGCTGGATTCTACCATCCACAAATACATTTATATGAATGAGCACATAAAATCCATGTTAGTGTGAGCATGCAGCATATAAATGTGGTATCTACATTTAGCTATGTTCTAAATTACAAATAGACAGGAGTGTTCACTTAAAGTCCTCCAGTGTCTCTGCAGTGTTCTTAGAAAATATCTGTGTCCATGAGTTGGATACATCTGCCTGTCTTTCCTCTGCATCCCACACCACCCTGTCTTTCTGCACCTGAGGGCCATGCTTGCTGGGAGCTTGTTGGACATTCCTTAGTTGTCTTCCGGGACTTTGTGTTTTCCCATGTGACTACTCTTAGTTTAAGTTTTAAAGTCTCTAAGTCAAGCACAAGAGAGAATGCTTGTAATCCCAGCACTCTGGAGGCAGAGGTAGGAAGATCCTA
Source organism: Eospalax fontanierii (assembly GCA_035773235.1). NCBI lineage: Eukaryota > Metazoa > Chordata > Mammalia > Rodentia > Spalacidae > Eospalax > Eospalax fontanierii. Next base: position 77,449,834 of record CM069532.1, read on the forward strand.
GGTTTAAGGGAAGTTGGCACTACAAAACAAAATCTTATATCAATGAACAAAAATGAACAAATAAATAAGCAAATAAACAAATAAATAGGCCCTTACTCTCCTGTAACATTAGAGTCTCAGTTTTTGGAAAAATAATGTTTTCTGAGGGAGCCTGGTCCCTGTGGAGTGGTGCTGGTTGCCTACTTGTCCCCGATGCTGAAGGGAACAGGCTGTGAGAGCAGCCTGCTGGTTATTCCGGTACTCTGGAATCTGTCAGAGTGTTCTAGCACACAACAGGAAGTCAGTAAGTATGCACTAAAGGAATAAAAGCACAATTACAGTGGAGGCCCAGGAGCAGGATGAGAAGCGTGCGTTCTGTACGGTGGTCTTAGCTGGAAGGGCAGGAGACTGACGTTTTCCTATATTGCACAGTATCTACTGAATCTTTTAAGAAGAGTGACTTTAGATTTTGTGAGGTTAATTTAAAAAAATTGTTTCCTTTGTTTTTTTCTTTCTTTTCATAACAACAAGCTTTTATTATTTTCCCAGAACTGTGGTCAGGACATGGTCTGATGTACCAGTAAGCATAAATAGAAAAGGTCTCTGATGATGTAACACTACATGTTACTGAGATGGCTCAGTGGAGAAAGGTCCCTTCCACCAAGTCTGATGACCTAAGTTCAATTCTTAGAACCAACCTGGTGGAAGGAGAGGACCAAGCCTGGTGACCTACACCACATACACGCTCTCTCTCTCTCTCCTTTGTTTTTTTCTTTCTTTTCGTAACAACAAGCTTTTATTTTTTTCCCAGAATTGTGGTCAGGACATGGTCTGATGTACCATTAAGCATAAATAGAAAAGGTCTCTGATGATGTAACATGGATCATGTCCTGGTCATCCTTGAAAGCTTTAACAACACAAGAAAAGACAAAAAAAAAAAAAAAAGGAGTTGCAGTGCAGGAAGGGGCCAGTGCATTGAGCTAATCCAAACTGGTCCTTTTGCTAATGAGGGACTGAAACTCCCAGAGCTGAAGAGTCGACAGTAAAAACGTCAACAGTAGAAAGAGCTTGCGGTAGGCGCGGTTTGAACATGCACGATGCCTACCAGCTTCAGCTACTGTCCTGGGCCCTCAGGACTCAGCTCTCTAGAGACTTGCCTTACTGAGCAACAAGGTTTAGATGTACTTCACCAACCCATATGCTGTGGTGACAACAGGACAAGTCCCTGGGACAACTGCTGGGAGCGTAACCAAGCTCCGCTGTCTGAGTTACTGGGTAAGGACAGGGCACCTTGCTTGAGAAGATGAAGTAAGGGGACCGTGGTGTCTGAACACACATCCTTCTGGTTAAGATGTAGAAAGTCTCCGGCATGGTGGCCATCACTAAAAACCAAGGGCAAACCGAGAAAACAGAATGATTGTGGTTTTAAAATACCATGGACGCACGTATACAAGGAAGACAAAGTGAAAAGAGTCTTCCCAGAAGAGAAAAGCCTCACACAGGGTTTCCATCCTGTTTTCCCAGCAGAAGTGAATCTCACACAGGAGACAAAAAAGGGAAAACTGCAGACAAGTGCTATTTGATGGCTGCACATGAGTTGGGAGACTGCTCCACTACCTGGGACCCCACGGGAGAATCAGCTGTGGCCCCAGCCAGCGTCTCCCCACAGTTTGCATGTCTAGATGGCAATATGCTTAAAAAAGGAAATGAGGGAACAGATAAGACCACCAACAGAAGCAGAGTACGCACCAAGTGAACGGCCTGAGCTTAAATAGAGGGATGGGGACATCCAGCACCAATGGACAAATACATCACATAAAAAGTTAAGATCGAAAAAAGCTGAGTCAAGGGCTTATTTTATCCAACTCTAAAATAATAAAGTTTACTATAAAGATGTAATGTTACTGAGATGGCTCAGTGGAGAAAGGTCCCTTCCACCAAGTCTGATGACCTAAGTTCAATTCTCAGAACCAACCTGGTGGAAGGAGAGAACCAAGCCCGGTGACCTACACCTCTCTCTCTCTCTCTCTTTCTCTCTCTCTCTAACGAGTCACAAATTAAGTAACAGAAATTCAGAAAAACAATGTATGTTCTTTCTCATTTGTGGATCTTAACTCCAAATTCTTAGACATGATTCTATACCCTGATGTAACTACAGGGGTCAGAAAAACGGAGAGGAGCCCAGGGGCGAGGGAGAATAGTAGGAGACAGGTGTTATCAAGGGGAAAATTGCAAATAAAACCTGATAAATGATGTTAATATTAGTAAGGAACCTTCTAGGAAAAGATGCTTACCAGAGATAAAGACTAATGTTTAATAATGAAATGAAGCTCAGATTATGATAATGAGACAAACTGATTTTTAGTATACATGAACCTAAAATCCAAGATACTATTGATGTAAATGACCACAGAACCAAAGAGAGTGACAGACAAGGCCACTGCCTCGGAGGGTTTTCAGTAGTCATCAGTCTGTGAGAAGGAGCTGCTTGCCATAAGCTGGTTTCTGGAACCCAGGGGTGGGATGGGATGTCTCTACCACTGTCCCCTGAAGCACGGCCTGGCTAGCGTCAGACATGGTACACAGAGCATGGCCTGGCAGCAAGCTGACCTGGTCTAGGCCTGGACAGATGTCTAGAATTTAAGCAGATGCAGGAGGTCCGTGCTTACGTAGTTTTGGATGTTGTCAGCAGCAGCAAACCCACCAGCAACCTGCTCTAGAAACTGATAAGAGAGGAAGTCTAATGGTGCCTCGGCCGTCAGGGGATGGGTGGGCTGGGCAACCACATGAGCAGATGGGTGGGTTGGGCAACTGCATCAGAGGATGAGTTGAGCTGGGCAATACCTCTCTTGTCCCAGAAGTTGAGCTGCTCCAGAGCACCAGACTCTTGTCTGGTTCCTGGCCTCTCTGACAATGCTGTAGGAAGGCCATGGGTCTTCTGAACTTCCTGCATTTATGCTCAAGCTTCTCCACAGCAAAGAAGAGGCCAGGAAAGAAAGGGTGTTCCACCCCAGGCAGGAACAAAGGGTCCGTAGAGGAGATCCTGTAGGCTTCCCTGATACACCCTTGAACAGAACCTTGATAATTGTACCCTATAGGTCTATTTCCAAGGTAGGAGAGGGAAGGGGGTGGCTGGGACCAGCTAAAATGTATGAGGACTCATCTGCAGCACTGGGGAATGAATCACTGCCATCAGAGACCACAGGGCTTCTGACAGAAAGGAAAGGAGCGAAGGTCAGATTATGAATAGTCACACGAAGTCAAGGTCTATGCCAGGGTGCTGCGCAAAATGTTTTGGACAAATCAGAACTTTCCGGAAGCCTGATGAAGTGAAGGCTGTGTCTGAAGATTCAGGAGTGCTGAGGGGCTCTGGATGTTGCAATTCTGAGGTAGTCAGCTGCTCTCTGGGATGCCTCTTTGAGAACCCCCAGGGCAGGCCAAGCCGAGAGTGTTGAAGCATATTTCAAGTTTGGAGATGCTGGAGTCATTGAAGGGTGAACACATGGAGTGGTTCCCTGGTTCCTTCACCCACAGGCAAGTGACTATGAGTGGCCAAGTGGGACATTTAGAACTTATAGTCACTATGGTCCAGGCCACACTGTCTAGTGACTAAGTCATGTGAGCCACACACAGGGAGACTTTCAGTTTTATTAGAGCCTTATTAAAAATGCAAAGAAAGTGAATCAATTAATTTCAATAATATATTTCATTGAACTTACTTAAACATGCCATTAATATAAAGCTACTACCGAAATGTTTTGTTTGTAAATTGTCCTTTTGAAATCAGAGGTGCTTTTAAAGACCATGTCAACTTCCACAGCCACATCTAGAGTATTCCAAGTCAGGTGTAGCCATAGCTGCCTTTTGAGCAGTGTAGGCTCTCCCTACACTACTGTTCCCAGGGACCAGAGGGAAGAAGGGCAGCAGGAACCTGAGTGGTGACTCTGGAGCCACAGCGCAGGTGTGCTAGGGATATCTGGCTCCAGAAGAACTCCTGCCCCCGCTGGACTGTTCTCAGGCCCCTGGTTACTTTGGCCCTGTGAAACAGGTTCTTTACCGCAAACACACAGAAGCAAACAAAAACTACTGGATGAGAACAGAGGTTATTTATTCAAGGATTTGCTTTAGCAAAAGGCTGAGCCACTGTCATCTGCATTTGTCCTTTCTGTGACACTGAGACAGAAGTAAGGAGGATGGCAGGAAGGCCCTAGAGTCCTGGGATGGCCAAGTGGTGGGGCAAGGTTGGCAGAGGCATGAAGCACCAAGGCGGACACTGGCCGGCACAGCTGAGCCTGAGTGGGGTTGAGGGCAGAGGGAAGCTTGGCACTTAGCTAGAAGCTGTAATTGTTCTGGGAAGGCTTCTCCTGCACTGCTCCAAGCTGAGACTGTAGCAGCATAGGGAAGATGGCAGCTGTTCACCAGGTCCTATTCCTTCTGGGATAGTTTCTTTAGAGGCAGTGATTTGGTTTCTCAGCCAGTGACTGAAGAGTGTGGGTCAGAGTTCAGTATCAGGCACACTCTGACCATTGTGCGCTTGTCTGTTCTATCTGCAGGAGAACAAAGTCTCGATTCTGGGGCACCCACCTGTGTCAGGTGTCTTCTAATTGGCAGAAATTTTCTTTACAGAAGCTTTGTGGCTTTGGGCTTTCCTATTTCCTGGGTTTTATTATTGTGACAGTGCTGGGAATTGTACCCAGGGCCTTTAGTAGGCAAGCACTTTATCACTGGGGTATGAACCTCATTGCTTCCTTAAGCCACCACCTCAGTCTAATGGTGCCCTGAGGGGCCTGCAAACAAGACACTACACTAATATGCATAACTGTGGACTTGGGGGAGACAGTTCACCTGTTCACGTTCATCCTTCATTTATAAAGAGATAAGATACAATAGTCCTGTATCTTCCAAAAGGAATAATGTCTTTAAACGTAGGGCTGAACGGTTTCTGATATTGCAACAGACATGAAGAGCAGTGAAACATGCACCTGCCTTCAATGAGCTCCCAAATCTAAGACAAACTAGACCTAGGAGCACAGTAATAACAATAGTGATGGCAATGACAGTGATGATGATTATGAGGATGGTGATGATGATGATGGTGACAGTGTTGATGGTGTGGGTGGAGCTGGTGATGGCATTGTACATGAAGATAGTGACAGTGTTGATGATGTGGATGGTGAGGAGATGATGATATGTGCCTGGGGATGGCGATGTGTGTGGTTCTGGCGACAGTGTTGATGGTGAGGATGGTGTTGATGACAGTGTACGTGAGGAAGGTGATGGTGTAGATGGTGTAAGTGGTAGGGGTGATGATGATGATGATGTATGTGGAGATGGTGATAATGCTGATGAGCGTGGCTGCGGCTGCTCTGCTGCTGAGGTGACAATATGTGTTGGGATGGTGATGGTGTAGGTGGTGGTGGTGGTGATGATGATATATGTGGGGATGATGATAAGGTCAATGGTGTGGATGGTGATGATGATGACATTGTCCATGAGGATGGTGACAGTGTTGATGTTATGGACGGTGATGATGGTATGAACTGATGATGATGACGAGTGTAGGGATGATGAAATCTTGATAAAAATTCTGGTGTCTCGATGGTGTTCTTGGGAGTAGGCGTGAGCCCAGTCATGTGAGACATGCACTTGTGTTCCTGGGTTTACCATTCATACCCGTTAGAACAGCTGCTCCAGTTTTCTTCCTGCTCATGAGAAGAGTTTACAGAGCCTAAGTAAACCATTCCTGGCCACCCTGCTCTCAGCTTTGGGATCCAGATGTTAATGTCACTGTTTCTCTAGAGTGGGTTCCACTGACAACTCTGCTCATCTGCTTCCCCATGTGGGGCTGCTATGCCCCAAACGGTGTGCCAGGAGAGGTGCATATATTATGGAGACAGAAGAAAGCGCCAGCCTGCAGACCAGGATACCTCAGAGAAATATGCACGATGTGCCTATCACTTGCCCTCTAAAGAACCAGCGGGAGCAGAAAGAGAAGAGTGGATGTTCCCAGCACAGTCAACAGGAATTTGCCACAGCGAATTGTGCTTCTCATTAGAGCAATTTGGGATGTGTTATGCTGAATGTGGAAAGCGAAGCTGGGAGATTGGGGCCACGCAGCCATGAGCTCTGACCACTCCATCAGGGCAGCAGGAGCTGATTGTGTTTGTGATTTGTTGAGCTGGGGCCAATGGCAGAGCTACAGCATGATCAAAGTGGAAATGCCTGGTGAGCGCAGACAGGTCTGTGGAGGTAGCTAGCATTGTGCGTGTTGCTCCTACTTGCTTCTCCTCCATCCTCCTTTGGCACAAAGAGAATCTGTGTTGTCTTGGCTTTTCTCTAAGGCTTTAGGGTGCCACCTCACCTTTGTGGTTCTGAGAAGTTAGACAACTGTAAAGGCACAAGCAGGTAAGACCTGTGTCCACCTCCACACAGAAATCAGAGACTTCCACAGGCAGTTACTTCTCGTAGCTAAGCAGAACACATCCTTTCACATTTTACCTTGTGGAACCCATCAGGCTACTTTGTCAAGTTAAATTTGTTCCCTGAGAAGTGTAGAAAACCTTGCTTCCATGTGCACCTCTGTTGTGAGTTGCCTGGTGTAAAGCACACCTTCTCTGAGAAATGGCCAACACAGTCTCATCCTGGCATTTAGGAATGACTTATGGCCTTTAAAAGTCAGTTTCTCATCTTCAAAATTCTGGAACCCTGTCTCAAATTATTTTATCCAGTTACATTCATGAATATTTGGAAAAAAAATATAGTTTCCTATCTAGAGTCTGGGTTCTGCACGCTGGGTATCTGAGTCCGAGCTGGGGGTAGGGAATATGCTGTCAGTCAAGTTTCGGTCTGCTACTGCCTCTGGCCTAGTCAGGGGAAGGGATGGCCACCTGCCTCCTTCCACTGCTCTCCTTCCCGAATCTTCAGTTTGGGGGAAATGAGCAGGTCCTTGAAGGACAGACTCAGTCTTTCTGCCTCATGTGGCCCCACCTTGCGTCTGGCAGTCTGGTTGCTATAAAAGGAATCAGAGAAGAAAGGAAGGAAAGGAGACAAAGGATGAGAGGGAGAAGAGAAGAGGAGAAATAGCAGTAAGTGGAGGAAATGAGAGACAGGTGGAGACCCCAGCACTCGACCTGGGGCTCCCTAAGGTCTGAATCCAAAGGACCCCAAAGCTTCTTAGGCAAATTGTGTTCACTTACACATGTTTTAAAATATTTTATATTATTTTTATTTTATATGTATAAGTGTGCCTGTATGTACATAACGTCACTGATGTTGTGCAGTGCCCAAAGAAGTCAGAAGAGGGCATCAGATCCCCTGGAACTGGTGTTCTTGATGGTAGTTACCCCCCATGGGTGCTGGGAATCAATCAAGGGTCCTCTGCAAGAGTGGCCAGTACTCTTAACTGCTGAGTCATCTTTCCAGATCCTTCCTTGAAGTTTTTAAAGTAAGCAAACTGAAGGTGAGAGGTCCTGGAATTTGTCTAGAATCTCAGAGCTGACAAGAGTCTGGCTTTATCCGCCAGCTCTGTAAGAGTGAATTCTGAGAGCCACATCGCAGGGTGTCTGCTGGAGGTCTTCCCCCGTTCCAGGCTGCAGCTGTCAAATGGCCTAAACTTTGTGTGAATCCTCAAAGCTCTGTGACTAAATACCTGAAACTGGGACAGGAAGGACACTGGTATTGTGTAACTAGACCCTAGTGACAAGCAGGCAAGTATTGCGACTGCTAAACAAGGACCTTGGTGGGGGGAAGCATGAAAAATGAGCCAGCAGTCACCCACAGGGCCCCCACCCTCCCAAGAGAGTCCCTACCCTCCCACTCCACAGACAAAAATCAGGAAAAGTGACCACTGTTATCAGCAAGCATTAGCTACCAGTCCCCCGAATGACCAGGAACCCATGATACAAGGCAACCAACAGGTCTTTCAGCATATCCCTTAAAATTCTACTCAAACTGTATAATCCATCTCCTTCTCATGCTTGGGGCAGGACCTGCTTTTCAGGGTGCCACTGATGAGGCAATGGCCCCCAGTGGTGATGGCCAGAGGGCCACCATGCTCCCAGAAGGGCACCACAACCTATCACTAGTATCTGTTCCCCAGGACTGTCTTGTCTCTGACCAGAACCTAGATTTTAAAAGGGAGAGACTGAAAAGTGCAATGGGACTATTGGGAAGACAGAAGGAGACACAGTGTGGGGGTTAAAAGTGAAGGTGGTCAGAGTGCGTAAACCTGTTACACTGCGCAGTCAGTATGCACTACTGGATCAATATGCCCATCATAAATCTAAAAGAAAGAGAGACAAAAGAGAGAGAGAGAAAGAGGAAAGACAGAGAGAGAAAGAAGGGAAGGAGAAAGAGACAGAGAGAGAAAGAGAGAAATAGAGACAGAGAGAGGGGGGAGGGAAGGAGAGAGAAATGGGAAAGGGAAGAGCTAGGGGAAGCCAGACAGAGGAGCAGAGGACACTGGAGCTAGGTCCTGAGCCTGCTGTGCTTGCTGTGGGTTGTAGGAGGCAACCTCAGTGCTGAGATGTGAGCTGGCTCTGGAGCCCTGAGAGACTGGGTGTTCAGAGTAGAGTCATTCCAATCCCATCCTCATTTCAAGATGCCGAACGCACCCCTGGAGGGGAAGTCATTTTCTCAGTTATTGAAATGGATAAAGGCAGATCTGTGGACAGGTGCTCCCAGCTCAGAGGGCCACGAAGACAAGCAGAGATCCGCTCCCAGTCTGAGTTTACTGGTCCTCTTTTGGATCTTTTCTACCCCACCAGGATCCAGAGCCTGAACATCAGTCCTTCCACCAATGGCCTAGAAAGATCCTGGCCTCATGACATGTCTTTACTGTAAAAATTTAGACTTCAACCATGTCTGAAGATAGATTTCTGTTAACAGAGGAGGAAGAAAATGCCTAAAGTTCAAGAGAGCTTTGAAGTAGTCAGAGTGAGCGTGACTGGCTGGAACGTTTTGTAATTTATTTCTCCTTATTTTGGTATGCTGCGGGATTCTGCTTATCACTCTGTCCCTTTTCTCTCTACCGATGAAATGGGAAAGTAATCAGTGCCAATGGATTAACATGTCTTAACACCACACAATCTTGCAGTGGGAGAAAAGTTGTTTGAAGGGTTGTGTACACGTGTGGCAGTCATGGGTGGGGAAAGACCTGAAATCTGAGCCCCTCTGTCCATCCACAATCAGATTCTTTGTGTTCTCTGTGATTTCTGATCCCTAACCTATATCAGAGGTTCTATTTCTGAGGCATTCACTTGAGCTATCTATTTTAGAGTCCTGCCTCTGGAAATTCAGCTACAAGTCTGGAAAACGCTACACTTAACAAAACTGCATCAAGAGAGCCAGGAGCAAAATTAAATCCATGGAAACCTTGGCTGAAATCTGGATAACTGAGACCAAGAGCTTGTGGGTCAGATTTCTCCCTCATCGCTGAGGACAGCCAGCAGGGGGCAGAAAAGAGCTTTCTGTGTGCTGTGTGCACCTCTGCAGTGTGACAGCACTGAGCCTGTGCAATGGATCACCTGGGGAGGAACTTTCTGGCATGAAAACAGGCCTCTGCGGCAGGACCTGAGGCTGGCCAGGAAGGCAGGATGCAGATGATGAAGACTGACTGTCACCTTGCTGAAGGGAGAGTTTTAGCTAGGAAAGCAATAGCTTGCATTTGCCTGGGAAGCTTGCTTTAGTGTCTGCAATGCAGATGCCTGCATTGTAAGGGGACTCACAAGAAAGGAAGGATGTTTGCTTTTCCCTGCCCAAGGCTAACACCTCAGTCTCTAGCTGCAGTTTAATGTGTAAGATGGGAGACATTGTGGTACCTATTTAATAAGGTTGTTACTAAGGGGATTCATCCGTGTGGAGCACTTAGTATGATACTGGCCAAGTGCTTAATTATCAATTGAATGCTCTCAGTAATGTCTTCATATCTGTGCATGATGTAGGTAATGGGTAATGCGTTGGGTGTAGGGTGAACAGGATAGTAGAATCACGGAGACTAGGCATCGATGAGGGACGGTAGGGAGAAGGTGCTCAGGGCAAGGAGTGGGGCTTCTCAGGAGTTCCCGCTGTGCATGTGACGATGGGGAGCTGCGCGTCTGAGAGCTGTCTGTGAATAATAGGGAACTGTAGTGACTGGTCTTTAATACATCAGCCAGAGAGGTGGCCCAGGACACAGTTAATATGGGTTGGAACAAACTCAGAGAAGCAAGACATTAGCTGTGATCACCTGTGACCTTAAGGTATTGTATCAGATGGAGAGCAGACAGGTTGAAGTACACAAGTCAGGTGAAGGCATAGGTTGAAGCCAAGAAGGCAGCTGGGATGCTACAGCACAGCACAGAGGTTGAGCAGAGTGGTCTAGAGAAGGGAGGTGGTGTTGACATCCCCAGCTTAGTGGGGCACTGAGCCCAGCAGCTAGTGGGGAGAGGCTGTGCGCAGTCACGGGAGATCCATGGGCACATGGTAGGCACTCAAGCACTCAAGCTGAGCCCATACTTTGAAAGGCCTTGGATGCCAGTCTTGGTTTATTTGTATGTAAACATCAGTGACTAGCAAATAATCGCTCATCAGCTAGCAGCCACATGAATGCAGCCACATGAAGGCATTGTTCCGAGCACAGGACCCGCATCATCACCGCTTGCCCTTGCAGCAACCAGATAAGGCATGGGACGCAGTGGCCTGGATAGGATTCGTCCCCCAGGAGCTCACGTGTAGGAGGCTTGGTCCCAACTGTGATGTCTTAAGAAGGCGATGAGACACTTCAAAGGTATAGCATATGAGGAGGCAAGATGATGGGGTGCGATTCTGGAAGGGATTGGGACTTGCAGAATGAGTTTGCTACCTTGGAGGGTTATTATGAGGTAAGTGCACCCACTCATTTGGATTCCCTTTCTGTGTCTCTCATGTCATGACCCAACCAAGGTGGGGGTGGGGCAGGTGTGCAAACTACAGACTGAACTGGTGAGGATGTCCCATCTTGGACTTTCAGAATTCAGTACTATGAACTAAGTAATCCCTTTGTTAAGATATTCAAGCTCAGGAATTTTATTACCACAACATAATGCCATAGAGAGCAGGAAGGCAGAGAGCCTTAAGATTCATGGCTTGTAAAGGGCAGATTGCATCTCCAGAGATGCCCAGTAAGGACTCTGATTTAGGAAGATAGATTTTGCTAAGGTCTGTGGGGCAGTATAGAGGAGAGAAGAACCCACAGGGGTAGGGCTAAGGACTTGGGAAGGGGGATGGAGGCCTCCTTGTTCAGGATGGAAAGGAGAGTGTCTTTTAGCCCACTCTTACTCGATGAACTTCATTTGAATATTTCGGCAGATGAAGCCCACTGCTTTCTGGGAAACATGCACTAGTTATGAAGGGCGGTTCACACTATGTGTTTCTGGGTGCGTAAGATTCCTGTGTAGCAGATTCTGGGGCTGCAATACCACCTAAGGAGCTGAGAGAAGGTGGGGCAGCCGGCTTAGAAGCGATGGAAACTAGCATCTCCGCACACTGCATGACCATTTCGTCATCTTCCAACTGTATGCTCCCACTTTTAAAAAAAATTAAAGATATTTTATTTTTTGTTTCAATTTTATGTGTATTGTACATTTCCTTCATGTATGTAAGTGCAGAGGACAGAAGAGGGCATGGGATACCCTGGAACTTTAGTTACAAACAGTTGCTAGCTGCCATGTGGCTGCTGGGAACCGAACCCAGGTCCTCTTCAAGAGCAGTCAGTGCTCTTTAACCACAGAGCCATCTCCCCAACTCAGCCCCTACTTTATCTTAGGTAATTCAAACATGGAATAGCTCATAGAATAACATCTGGGTGTGGTGGTGGCACATGCTGACTATCTCAGCACCAGAGAGGGCGGCTGAGGCAGCACATTTGAGGCTAGTTTGGGCTACAGAGTGAGCCCCATCACAGGAAACAAACAAAGAACCCAGAAAATAATCTCATGTGGTAGGGAACAAATTATATTGCATATGAATATGAGTCCATAGTATTCTTTTGGTTAATATACTGTGATAGTTAATCTTGATGGTGACCTCAGTGAGATTTAGGACCGCCATGGTCATGTCTGTGAGGGAGTTTCTAGACGAGGTTAATTGAAACTCAAAGTGTGGGGAGCACCATTCTACGGGCTAGAGTCCTGAACCAGAGGAAAAGGAGAATGAGCTGAGCACGGGCATTCATCACTCTCTGCTTCCTGACTGTGGGTGCAATGGGACCAGCTGCCCTCGGCTCCTGTTGCCACAGCAACCCCGCCGAGATGGACTATGATCTAAAGCTGTGAGCCAGAATAAAACAGCAATGAGAAAACAAGTAATATGTGTACAGAGGGAGAAAGGCCATGTGGATGTGTGGAGTCCTCTGTGCCCAGCTTTAAGCCTTTGAATGGACCTCCAGCCCAGATTATTTACCCCTTGGAATTCTCATGTCGCTGCCCAAATTTGGCATGTCTTTAAACTCGATAAACATGACCTGGCCCATGACTGTTCTGTAACACGGACGACTTTTACTCAAAGTTCCTTTGATTTCTGCTTTAGACGTGGCTTCCCATTCTTCAGGGGTACTGTTCTTTTTCCAAGTTCACATAGATCTGCTTTTGACCTCTTATTATGTGAACATGTTGAATCTCATTACCAGATGAATTCTCAGATATTGAGCCATCTTTGCATCTTTGCAGAAATAAACTCCCATTCAAATGGATCCTTGCTGGGGCCAGTGATCTTCAAGGACTCCAATGGAGCTCTGAGCTGCAGTCCACCAGCACAGCCATCTGCAGATGCTGTGATGTACCCTTAGGGTAAAACTGCACCTCATTACCTAATTTTCCTACTTAACATTCCACAGGGACTTTTGCTCTCTGAATTTAAAGCAATTCTGAGTGCGTGCTGTGTGGTCCATATTTTATGATCACATCCTCAGCTTCAGAAACCTCTGGTCTCTTTTCTAACCAAGTACACACTCAATGGTCATCTTTAATCCACTCTCTCTTTCCTTGTATATAGCCCTTGCTTTGGTTGAAGCCCGGTTCCCTTTGTCTCACACCTACGTGAGTTTGAGAGTGACTGCCATGAGGCAGAGATGGGGCCATGCCACTCAACTGTTCCCTTTACCCCACATAAAGGCTAAGCTCTTTAACGCAACACACACACAGGTGAACACATTTCTGCCTCCTGGGCTCAGTCTCCTGAAAGGAACTACCATATGGCCATTTGTATATATTCCTTTAGCTGCACTTGGAATGTCCTTCTCAGATGTTCCTCCCTCTGTGAAAGGGACAGATTCACATGTGGGAATCTGATTAAAGGCTACATACCCAACATGGTGACTTAAGTCCATTCTGCTTCTGACAAAATCTAGAAGACTTCTGTGCATGCACTTCTGGCAACACTATAAGAGGCTGCATACTTAAGTCCCAGTACCACGATCACCATGACCATTCTAGTCCTACCCGGCCATGCGAGTGCCCTATCTCTTCCCTTATGGCTTTTTATTGTGATTGCATCTGTTTCTCCTCTGGTCATTCTTCACACCACCTCTACCACATAAGAGACCCCCTCCTTCCTTTAAAGTGGGGCTATAGAGCTCTCAAAGGTGCTGGTGCTCCTGACCCAAAGGCATGACTCACTCTTTGTTAAAAATGTGTCCTTCAAGTCAGTGTTGGTGATAGTACTCTTTTAGTTAATCATGCAGACAGTCACTGCCATGCCCCCAATGTTAGACAACCCTAGGTGACTCTCATACAACAATAAGTTGGTACTGCCCAATATTATAATTACTCTTATGGTCCAACACCAATAGGATGCTCCCTCATCTGTACATCTCAGCTTTGGGTCAAGGAAGAATAGATTCTGTGACTCAGTTGTTGTAAGAGAGGCACATCTCCTATAGCAAGGCCTTTCTCTTCCCAGTTTGCCATCTGTAGAATGAAGTTCTTATCATCAGCTCAGAGGCATTTGGAGAAGAGTCAAAAGCCCCTCTGAACTCAGTGAAATGTGTAGATGGATACATGTACATAGATACATGTACTATTAATTGTCAAATAAAATGTGTATATATTATCCCATATCACAGTGTATTTTGAAATAAGCATACACTGCTTTTCGTGGTGAGAACACTTGGACCAGCAAAACCTCATGTTCACTACAATCAGATAGATAGATAGATATGTTACTCACCTTTTCTCCTTTGACATGCAGTGAGATACACAATGTTTTATTCTGCTGCAAGACTTGTTGGGAGGTTCTTGGGGGGTGAAAGTTCTCAGCCTTATGTGTGTCTACAAGGATGCTTCACAGCTTGGAGGCCTTCTGTTTCTCCAGCTCCCTGGGCTTGGCATGAGAGGCCTAGCAGAGCTGTTCTCTGTCGTCTGAGTCACTGAGCCTTCAGAGCAGACACTGGATTTAACTGCATTCCACTCTGACCTGCTACAGCAGGAGAACCTGCTCAAGAAACTGATTTTCTGTCTCTGGACTGTTGTTTAAAAGTCAAGGCTTTAAATTCCTCATGTTCTCTAAAGAGGCCACAGTCCGGGCTTGTGCCCAGTTTCTTAGCCGGACGGTCAGTCTTGGGGCACCGTCTTTCCCTCTGCCTGCACTTCCTGCGTCAGACACAAGGTGTTCTGGGTGCCGCTGTGCTCTGCATTGTGCCAGTGTCTGGTGTGCACGTGCTCGGTATGTCATCAATTACCTCTCAGGGTCCAATTCCAAAACCAGTCTGCTTCCTAGTGACATGTCTGGTAGCAATAGCCATATTATTCAAAGTAATTGGCTGGAAAAAAAAATGACACATGGCTGGGAGAGTATGGCTGATGTTACACAGACACTATTTTCAAAGATTTTTAAACTGAGACTAGCTTAACAAGGTCCTCTCACAGTACAGTTAGGACTAAGGCTCTGTGGGGAGGCAGTTCTGTTGCTTGCCTTACAGACACCTCCCTGAGGTTTAAGCCAGGACTTTGAACATTGACCTTCATTAGGTATTTGATGGCAGGGTAAAGAAACAATGGCCAATCACAGCTCAGGAAGGAATCAAGCATCACAGCATCCCCTGCTTAGAACTGCCATCCAGCAGTTGACACTTGCACACTTAATGAGTAAAGAGCATTTTAAAAATAGCCTTTTTTCATTTGAGCATAAAATCACATTCCCAAATGCCCAAACCAACAACTGCTGGGTGAATTTTCACAAAGTGACATGCCCGTGCAGCCACCGCCCGGTGAAAGGGGACATGAGAACGTGATGGCACCCCGGAGCCCTTCTGGTCCCTGAAGAAGGTGGCACCTGCCAACCACAAGGGACCCAGACTTCTGTCAACAAAGGTTGATTTTGTTGCTCATTTGTTTTGAGCCCAGGGCTCATTCTAGCTTAGGCTGTCCTAGAACTCATCCTATAACCCAGACCGAACTGTAACTCACAGCAATTCCTACTTTAGCCTCCACAGTGCTGGGGTTGTGGGCCTGATCTACCAGACTGGGTTAAAGGTACGTTTGGATGTGTGTGGAACCCACAGGACACACTTGCAAATAGAACCGCGTGGCATGCGTCTTGCTGGCTGGGTCCATCCACTTCTCCAACACTGTCCTTCTGAAGTCCTCCTGCCGTGAGCTGTGGCAGGACTCAGCTGCTCTTCACTGCAGTCTTTTATACTTCGTGAATGTGAATGCACCATGTGAGGTTTTCGATTCCACTGAGCGTGAACATTGGTTTGTCAACAGTACTGTTACACGTGGTGCTGCTAGAATGTTCACACACAGTTTCAGAAGACAAACGGCCACTAGTTCTTGGTTGCTCCCCAGCAGTGGAGTTTCTGGTGATAAAATCCTAACTGGTTGAGTGTTTAGAGCTATTGCCAACCCAATTTACAAAACAATTTGCACTGCTGAAGTTAATGTAAAGAATTGATAGCGCTCCCTATCACTTAGGGATATCAGTCAATTTGGCATAGTTTTTAGGGTCAAAGGGCATTCTTTGTATCTCATTGTGGCTGAAATTTAATCTGCATGAGGAGATATCAGGCTTTTTCATACAGGCCTATTGGATATAACCTTTTACAAAATGATGGTTCCATCTCTTACTTGCTTTTCTGTAGAGCAATCATTCTTTTACTTACTGTTATAAAAGACTAGTTCATTCTGGGTCCTCGTCCTTTTTCAGTTAATTGTCTTTTCCCACCTGTGGCTTGAGCAATTTCTCTGTTAACGGAGTGGTGTGTTTTGATGAATAGAAATACATAATTATATCTTAAACTTATCTTTTTAAAGAAATACCTTATGGTTAGTACAAGATTTTGTTCTGTTTAAAATGCTTGCCTCCACCGTGGCATGATGAGCTTTCCGGTGTTACATTTCAGAATTTATAATAATGTTCCTTTCACACTTGGATCTAAAATCTATAGGGCAAATTTTATGCCCACAATGAAGAAGGAATCGATACACATATTGTACATGATTGACAGAGGATCGTTCATTTTCTTTGCTTTTCAATGACATGGTAGGGTGTGTTTGTTGAAGTTTTATTCCATTCCTTTCCTCCATTTATAAATTCTATACTAGTGGTGCATTGCCTTAATTAGGAAACTTTGCATAAATCTTAATTTCTGGATTCAGAAGTCTTCTATGTTTATTCTAATTCCTTAAGGTTATCTTGGCAATTTTCATTTATATAAAATAACTCACACAAAAGAAGCAATCCCTAATATACCGGGAAGGCTGTTAGTAAGAATTCTGATTGGTTTTTGTCAGCCTGATGCAAACCTAGATGTACCTGGGAAAAGGTCACTTCAGTCAGGGAATTTCCTTCACCAGATCACCCTGTGGGCATAGCATACCTATGAAGTATTTTCTTATTGCTAATGGATGAAGGAGAACCCAGCCAAAGGTGATCAATTTTATCCCTGGACTGCATAAGAAAGGTTGCTGAGCAAACCAGGGGAAGCGACCCAACAAACTGCATTCCTCCATGGTCTCTGCTTCTGTTCCCACCTGTTTCCTGCCTCGACTTCCTGCCTTCATGTCCTTTGATGATGGTAGATTGTAAGACTGTAACCCTTAAGCTAAATCAACCCTTGCCTCACCAAGTTGGATTTGGTGAGTTGGTCAGAATTTCACAACAGAAAAAAGCAAACAAAAACAGTACAGAAAGTAGAGTGGCTCCCCGTTAGTAAATTTTCACAAGTCTGGCCTGGGAATCCCAAATGCTAGCATCCCATGCTGGAACTTGACAGCACAGAACTGTACTGCTGCAGCCTGGGACCAGACTCTGACAAAGGCTCCCTCTCTTAGATGATCCTGGTTTGCATGCTTGCGGTTGCACACTTATAAAGTATTTGCACAGTAGCTTACACCACCTCTCAGAAGTATACATTGGACAACTGGATCTGTATTCCTGAGCTTGTCGTAAACATGCAGGAAATCACACACAAAGAAACTCACCCTAACCATAAAAATCATTTCTCCCATAAAGAGGACGATCTCTTCCCTACCACACACACACACACACACACACACACCCAACCCAGATACACACACAGCCCACTGCACTGTGTTGTAGGCAGCCTCTTGCAATATACTATTTCCCTACCTTCATTTCTAACTGGCAAATTAATTTATTCTCTGCCACTTTGCTCTCCACCACAGTGCCGGACACCAGTCCACCACAACAAGTTTAAGTAAATTTTGGGCTTACTTCATTTGATTTTCTTTTGACTAATACTTTTTGGACCCAAGTGCAAACCTTCTTGTAGATTGTGTGGGCATAACCGCCACACACTGAACTCTGTCTCCTGGTACATATCAACTATGTAGTATCTGTTCACTTCAGTTCTTGGCTTGACCATGTGACTGCTCTGACATAGGCTGATGCAACATTAGCCATCATCATGGTCATTAAGTATTAGACTCCAAGAATGTAATGCCATGCCATCTCAGAATCCAGAGGTCATGCTAAATGAAGCACTGTCTATCTGGAGAAGCCATGTAGGCACTGAAGAGCTGGCTGAGGTCTACTTGCAGCCAGCATAAGCTTGCCAGGTCTAGGAATGACTCTTCCTAGAAAGGGATCTTCAGCCACCTCAGAGTTCCCAGCTGAGCCCACCTAGAATCATGAGGAAAACACTGATCTTGTGAGTTTCAGTTACTTTGGATGGTGAGTTACATGATGATATGTAGCTAAAATAGAAACAGGTATCAGAAACAGGTTGTGACATTACAAAATTCAGAATCTTGGCATTTGTTTTAGGCCTGGGCCATTGGAAACCAAGAAAAAGTAAATAAATCACAACTGTAGGTTGAACAACAGGGAATCTGGGTTTATACCATCAGGGAAAGGAAGGGCTCTGTCACATGGCTAAATGTGGCAGAAAAAAGTTACCTAATGATCTGCCCGGAGATTTCCAGACAGACTGCTGGAAATATCATCTGACTCTTTTCTTAGCTGCCTGCAGTGAAGGACGGGGGAGCAAGGTGAGGTACCTACGGAAGCGATCTGTTTCCAAGCCAAATTGGAGAAGATGATGGAGCCAGAAAACGCAGGGTTTAAAGATAAACCTGATCCTCCTCTCCAGTCTTTCCCAGCAAAAAGATTCTCAAGGTAACAAATGCCTCATTGGTGGAAATCAAATCCAAGATATTGACTGTAAATTGTAGCATCAGGGTCAAGATTGGTTCAGGGATGTGACCATAAGATTCTGGGTTACGACTTCAGAATGCTTCACATGAAACTTCCTCCAGCTAGCAAGACAAATGGGTCCTAAAAATCTAAAGGGTATGCCTCCTGGAACTTTTATACTAGATAAAGGACACCTATGAATCTTACTAGAATTTTCGAAAACACCTGACTGATAGTGCAGAGCCGCAGGACACTTGAGGTGTGGAGGGGGTAGTCTTTCTAATGGATCAAACTCCAATCAGCGGCATGGGAAACCCACATTGATTTTAAGAAATTTGTTCTGATGCATAAAAGTAAGAGGATCAGAGGGTAGGAATATGGACAGTAGGAAAAGAAGCCTCTGAGCTTCCAGGGTGCCCAGTGCACGAGGCAGCTGAGAAGGTAGAAAGGTACTCGGCTGCAGCAGGAACTTTGCCTTATGAGACAAACATAAGGACCAGAGGATATAAGAGTCCAGAGCCATGCAGGGCCACTCCCAAGAGGCCCTGATGGGCAGCAGGTGGGCTCTACCATGAACGAGAGACCGCTGCGGGCCCTTGGTGTTCCCTTTTTCATTTATAATCAGCTGATTCAAGAATTTCACAAGGGAGTCCTTGTATCATTTAACCCTCCCTCCGCCCCCTCCAGTTCTTCTAAGGCTCCCTCTCCCTCTCAGTTTTGTGACTTCTTCTTGAATTATTATCGCTACATATACACTACATAATATATATACATGTATATATTCATACACACATATATGTATATACACAACGAGTCCATTTAGTGTTATTCGTATGTACATGTGTGTTTCGGGTTGAATGCTTGAGACTGGGTGACCTATCAAGGAACTCATGCCTTGAGAAAACCAATTTTCCTTCTCTGAACAGCAACTGATTGCCAGTAACTCTTCATCTAGACGTGGAACTCTGTGAGTTCCTCCTCTGTGTTGCGTTGTCAGCTGGCATTGTCATTATGAAAGTCTTGTTTCAGTGACCACCTTGTTGGAATATCATCGGTGTTGCTTCCTTGTTGTCACGTGACTGAAGTGTTGATTGTGGTTTTCCTGCCCTTTCTCTGTCGTTAATATTGTTATCGTTCTCAAACAGAAAGGCAAAAATGATGTTTCTCCTTTGCTGACAGGATGTCTGATCTAGAGCAGGTACTGGTCTTAAGAGAATTTAACCAGCACCCAAACATGACTTAGATGATGGTATGCTCGACTTCAAGCCTGAGCCTGTCGAGACTCAGCAAGATGAGACTTTAAGAGCTAATGTTTTGTACATGGTAGAGAGCTAAACCACTAAAAGCTAGAGAGGAGAATGGTGAATGGTTAAATAGGTCAGAACGGACCACACCATGTTGTGTAATGTCCTTGCATGACCCCTCTGACATGAAGTCTAGGTTTGGGCATTGAAAGGAAAGTGTGACATTTGCACCTCTTTTGAAAATGTTTATCATAGGAGCATGTTTATTGGAATGATTGCCCTTAAAGCTCTCAGTACTCCATTGTGATAATTTTGAAATCCTGACAGGACTTGGAAATGATCAGATCAAGGACACCAAACCTTATCTAAGGTCTCAACTGGAAACCAAACCATTTTTGAGTAATGGAGTGAGCCATATTAAGAAACTGCAACGTGCTTGTCCTTGGATAGGTCTCCTATATTAAACCTCTGCCACCCAGGACTCAGGAACCATTGTGGAAGAGGGGGCAGAAAGACTGTAAGAGTCAGGTGAGGTGGATGATCGGAAGGAAACAGAGTGCTCCAGGCAGCTGGGAGCTTGCTCACATGAGCTTGCAGCAGTGAGGACAGCAGGTACGAGACTCATGCTGACTTAATCAGACAAACGCTCAGCACAGAACTGGGGAAATGGGCAGGAGGGCCCCAACCTAGGCTGAGAAAAAAGTGCTTTTCTTTTCTCTATTCATCTATTTTTGCTTTGTTTGCTTTTTGTAATTCCTACCCTACCATTGGACTTAATTTTTCTGACTTTTCTAGTTTCTTGTAAAAAATAAACTTTTTATTTTTAAAAAGTAAGTGCATGTAAAAGTATGCTTAGGAAACATTTAAAGGCAATACACTGCGTATTAACACTCCTAAGGCTAAGAGGCAGTGACAGCTACCACTTCCTGCTCTGTGTCTTCTCCATCCAGGAACCTTGCATTTGCTTTGGGGAAGTTTCCTCCTTTCATTCCTAGACATGGGACTAGAGTGAGTTACAGAAATGGGACCCAGTAAACTAAAGGAAATCCTGTATGCATGGTTTGTGCGTGGACATGTGACCCAATGAGAGGTAGGGAGATGTTTTCTAGAGCTTCTGTAAAGGCAAGAATTTACTGCTCTGCTGGAATGGCGTGATGGTAGACTTCCAACCAGAATGGCAACTTTGTCATCACAGCGGGAATGCGTGGTGATGGCGGCAACCATGGCGTGGAGGCCAGGGACCCAGCCAGATTGTCAAGGCTGAGTAGACACTTCCTAGAGAGACAATGTGGATCAAAGTGCACCTGAAGTCTCCAGATTTCTTAGGGGTGACAAGTAGCTCTCAGCTCAGCAGTACATAAATCTACTAAGCCTGAATTCAAAATGATAAAAGAACCTTTTGACTATAATCCATGAATACTTTCCTCACAGAGTCTACATTTAGAGACCTTGGGAAAACTCTACTACTCTGCCAGTCACTTTGACCATCTCTAAAGGAGATGTTTCACTGTGTAAGAGTTAATTCTCACATGTGAAGCATAGATGTAAACACTGTTATCACCCGGAAAGAAAACGAGACCACTTCTGGATATTGACCCCAAAGATCCTAAGACAGTCAACAGATCGTAAGGACACCTGCACACCCTCGTTAGCCCTGTTCACAGTAGCTAAGCCAGTCAACCAACCTAGGTGTCCAGCAAAGGAAAATGTAGTCTATATGCACAATGGGATTTTTTTTTCAGTAAAGAACATTTATGTTGTTTACAGAAAAATGGGTACATTAGAGATAATCGTATCAAGTGAATCAAGCCAGTTACAGAAAAGATTTCATCTGTTTTCTCTCATTTTATATAGACAAAATCTTACATATTTATGTACATATATACTTCATGAAAGTAGAAGTAAGATTATCTAGGGGAACACAGAGGATCACAGGAGGGGAAGGTGAGAAAGGGAAGTCTGTGTGATATAGGGGACATTCTCAGCATACCGTGTGTACATCAACAGAAGTATGAAAAAAAAGGAAAGAAAATCAAGTGAAAAATGAGGAAGGAAATGGTGACTCTTCAGCCCCATCAGTTAACCCCAGGCCATGTCCTACTGAGCAAGGACACACACTAACCCTCTACTGCTGCCCTAGTGAACTGTCACACATTCATCAGTTCAAGTCAACATCTTCTTATCTCAACATTTGCATGAGTCCAAGGTCTAGCTGTGGTATGGCTCAGTAGATTCTTTGCCAAGGTCTCAAAAGGTTGCAGCCAAGGAGCTAGCAGGCCCTGGAGGCCCCGAGAAGAACCCATGTTCTCCGGCATATAAATAATGAGTCAGACTCAATACCATCTCACATGTGTGTCTGTGTCTTGCAGTCTTGCACCGGCTCTGATACTCTCCCGCTTCTCCCTTCTGTCTTCTTTGACTACCTTTAGAGGTTGGTCATGTGATTTCATGGGGCCTGTCTGGTAGTTCACACCCTATCAGTGTGTCTTCTAACATAGCATGATCTCTGGCATTACATTTTATTTGTCTAAGCTCTAGGGATTGGAGTAAGTCACTTGGGAGAAGTCAGCCTTCTGCTTACCACAGATGAATTTCTCCTGGGGCCTGCCCTGCTGGCAGCATATCAAGGAGACATATTATTGGGGTTAGATTAAGCCTTCAAATATTGGGGTGCTTCATGTGTGTGCATGTATAAAATACATGTATTAGGTTCCTTTGTTACATGTCCAACAACATGTGATATGTAATGAAGTTATGAATACATATACGCATTTATGTCATAGATGACAACTTCATTTTCTGGTTCTCATCGTAAATCCCACTGGGAGTGCTTTCTTAGTGATGTTTCGCTCTGTTGCAATCATAGGTAAAAATCTAATTGAAGAACAATTTTCCATTGTGAATAGCATTAGGAGAATGAGATGATTGAAGGTGTTCTGAGTAATTGGACACTATGCCCCATTAATCCAAGCCATTAAGTCCAGACAGGGTGGACCAGATCATATGCAAGTGCGTTATCACAGTGATGCTTGTGCTGATAATAGAAGGATTGTAATTGTTCTTGGATGCTTATCTGGCTAATGGGTAAAAAAGGCCCTTGGACTCATTGGATCACAAATTACACGATGTGTGTCTTGTATCTGTTTCATATTTCCTATACCGAAGAGAATATCTGCAAACTAAGCCTATACCTTTAAAAAAACATATCTGAATTGATTATTCATAGTCTAGAGACACGGTTTGTCAGGAACAAAGCAGGTCATGTGTGCTCCAGTGCCTGCTTCTGCAAATTTAATGACGTCCCAGCACAGCACAGTGAGGATGCTTTGATGTAGGAGTAACTTGAGACCAATGACAATTAACGTGTTGATGTTAGGCCGGGGATTTGGCTCCTTGGGTAAGAACGCTTGTCTGTGAAAGCCAGAGCTGCTGCTCAAATCTCCAGTGGGGCAAGTATCTGTAACCCCGACATGGGGAATGGAGACAGGTGAGTCCTGAGAACCTGATGGCTGGCACTCCTATTGAAACAATGAGCCTCAGGATGGGTGAGGGGGCCTGTCTCCAAAAATAAGTTGGAGAGGGACAGAAAAAGACACCCATTGTCCTCTTCTGGCCTTTACACATACACACACCCACACTCACATACACACACCCACACTCACATACACACACCCACACTCACATACACACACACTCACATACACAAACCCACACTCACATACACACACACACACACATACACACACACTCACACACACACACTCACATACATACACACACACTCACACACACCCACACACACACACACTCACATACACACACCCACACTCACATACACACCCACACTCACATACACACACTCACATACACACACCCACACTCACATACACACACCCACACTCACATACACACCCACACTCACATACACACACTCACATACACACCCACACTCACATACACACACCCATACTCACATACACACACCCACACTCATATACACACACCCAGACTCACATACACACACTCATACCCACACTCACATACACACACTCACACACACCCACACTCACATACGCACACCCACACTCACATACGCACACCCACACTCACATACACACACACTCACACTCACACACACCTACACGTACTACATATACATAATTTAAAGGAAATAAATAATATATGGGAAGCACTAATAGGACTCAGTTGGTTAAAAATAAATACATAATAATAAATAATCAGTAGATTGAACACAGATCTGCTGAATTACAAAAAATATTGATAATGACAAATGGGATACTTTATTAACAGAGCAACTCAAAGATATCTCTATAAACTTTTTCTTGATTGAATTTGGACTTCTTCCATCTTAAAATTAATTTCATTTTGTGTGTGTGTCAGGGGGCCATATGTACATGTTTGTATGTGCACATGTGCATGCAGGTCTATGTAAACGTGTGCATGTGCATATGGCAGCTAGAGGTCATGGCTGGTGTCTTCCTGGATCACCCTCCACCATTTCTCTTTGAATCCAAAACTTGTCAACTCAGCTAGACTGGCTGGGCCAGAGCTGGGGTCTGCCTGACTCTGTCTCTCCAGTGCTGCGTTGCAGATACATGTTCCAGAGCCTCGATTTTCTGTGAGTGCTGGAGATCTGGATTTGGATTCTCATGCATGCATGGAAGACATCTTACTGACAGAGCTCTCTCCCTGATCCTCATTTTTCATTCATTAAGTTAGCATTCAAAATATTGGGCTTCATGACTGTTTTCATACACACCAGACAGCCTGCTTTGGTCTCATTCATCCCCTCTCATAATGTCCACCCTGCCCCATATCAGTCTGTTGCCTCCCTCTTTAGGTTACATGGTCTAAATCTCCCATCTATGTCCCCATCCCAACTGCATAGTTTCATTTTCTACTGAGTTTTAGGTGCATAGTTGCTAACCTGAATAGCACGAATCAAAAGGCCTTGGATGCCCTCTGCATCCTACAGAGAGTTTATCAGAGAGGAGAGAGATGGGGGTGAAACTGAGGTGGTTAACCTCTTCACTGTCTCCTGGTAAGATCTCTTCAGGTGGCTGTGGTCCTTGACTAAAACTCTCATCTCCTTAAAGCACTCTGTGTCCCAGAAAAGGTACCTCCACCCTCCCTGCCGGGATGCGTACCCAGCTCACCACTGCTTCTCGCTCAGAATGTAACTGTCCTCCTGGATTCTTTCCTCCTGCCGACAGGAAGAAGTGGCTCTTTTATAAATTGTTCTGATTAAAATCACCTTAAATCTATGTATGCTGTTTCTTTTCTACCAGATATTAGCTGATAAAATTGATGATTTGTCTCCCAGCACATCTGACTTAGAAACTCAGGTACTTCATGAGAACAGAGTCTGAACTTGACTTAGTCATCAAGTGCCCTGAGAGGATAAGTGTTGCCATGCCTGGGCTGAGGAAGAAAGCTCAACCTCGGGGCTAGGTCCTGCTGACTCTCCAGTGTAAGTACTGAGAAGCGTGTCATTTGTCCATTGTCAGAAGCAGTTAAGCCTAACATTTGCCACATTGGAAAGGTGCTAAGGGCTCAGCTCATCTCAAGCTTCCTTCCTCTGCAGAAAACTAGGGTCACAACCCCAGCATACCATGCGAGTGGGTCTAGTGCTGTCCTCAAGGCCACAAGCTGATGTGGGATACAGAAACTTGTGGGCTAAAAGCTTTGCCTCCTGCACAGTACTCCACAAGAGAAAACTAAGCACCAAACACAGGCAAAACCCTGTTACACAGTGGCTGGCTGACCTAGCCCAAGCCCCCATGCGACTTCTGTCCTGACAAGGATGTTGGATGTCATGAAGGTCACGTGTCCCTCCCATAGTGGATGAGGAAAGCCTGTTTAGGAAGCAGTCAGGGAAGATCTTTGGGGTGATGATATTTAAAAATACAAAGAATGAATGGCTCATTAATCACCTGCATGTGATGGTTGAGTGCCTACTGTGTACCACGTACTGTGGTGGATTTAATGGTAAGGGAAGCCTGATACTGAGCATGGGGAAAACCAATTTTAAAAATTGAACCTATGAAATGACCAGGGTTATGATGGTGACTGGGAAGGTTTATTGGAAATCCATGAAGGGCATTTAGTGCAGATAGAGGCTGTAAAGGCTTCCTGGAGAAAGGAATGTGATGTCTGCAGCTGGGTAGCAATCTATCCACAGAAGCGGAGCAGAAACGACCTTCTAGGACCTCCACAAGCCAAGCAAAGCCCAAGAGCAGAGGTGTGGTAAGTCTCAGCAGCAGGCAATAGAGAGAGCCTCCCGGACTAGAGAGGCAAAGGGTTGTGAGGACAGGGTATAAGGAAAAGCTCTCAGTCAGGGTGAGTGCTGGAACATGTGTGTTTGTGTGTGCTTACATATGTGTGTATTTGTATGTCCTGTGCATACAGGTGTGTGTATTTGTATACATGTATTGGGATATGTGTGTGTGAGTTTGTGCATATTAAGGCACTTGTCTACACTATACATGTGCACCTTCGTGTACATATGTGGATTTTTGTGTTTGTGAACATGCATGTGTATTTAATTTGTATATATGTGTGTGTTTTCATTTGTGCATATTCAAATGTGTTTGACTTTGTGTGTATTTGTACATGTGTGTGAATTTGAACATGTCTGTGTATTTGTATCTTAAAACATGTACATGTGTATACACACAAAGTTTTCTCTATGTGGATCATGGATGAAGAGAAGACAATCATGTCTGAAGTTAAAGAGACCAGCAGGGTTCCCAAAACAAGCCTGAGAACAGAGGGATGTTGGGGACCTTAGTGTGTTGGAACTTCATGAGAAATGATATCAGGGGCCATAGCATGTTGACCCAGGGCATCAAGAAGACCCTGGAGCAGGAGTCCAGCAGGCACCTACACTCACTTATCATGTGGGTGCAGACAAGACCTGGGTCTTCTCAGCATCTCAGTATCCTCACCTGTCAATCAATATCAGAACAGCTAGCATCACAGGACCACCGAGATTAACCAAGGTACTTCACAGGCAACCGGTTTAGTGCATGTTTGATCTCAGGCGGGTCTTCTCTCATCAATCTCTCTGAAGGCACAGTGTTAGTTGAGTAACAACAGTGATAAGGAAACCCTATGATCCAGAATTATGTAGAACCTTGAAATACAGACACCCAGTCTCACCCCAGACAATTCCAAGTCTACTAAGTACCGACATGGTCTGAGAACCATGGCCAAGCTCACGAGGTGCTGATGTTTGGAGGACAGTGCACACGGGGCCTTAGAGGGCTGGCCCCTCAGAGACCAGATGTCCATGAGTCAGTGCCCTGATGCTGACTCTACACCTCCTGCCCAGTGTGACCCTCCAGAGTCCCCCCTTGTGTGGCTGATTTATCGACCCCAGCCCCACATGTTGCCTTGAACGCCTTTTCTTCTCCCTTCTCTGTTCCCTGATCTAATTATCACAGCGACCAGATGTGACAGGCTCCCTCTCTAACCCACTTAAGCATCTCAGAGGGCACCCTCCAAGATCGGGCCCTTTTATCATCTGCCAGGCCCCAACCCCAGAAATCTGGAAGGTATCCTTATGCTAATTAGCCCTGAAGTGTCCTCTGCCAGAATAATCCGATTACTGGGCCCAGGAACAGCTGCAGGCTGTCACAATCAAATCCACTGAGAGCAGGCATATCAAGAGGGTCAGCCTTCTGGAACAGCACGCCCACCTCCTACCATAGCCCTCCTCTCCAAACACTTCTGTGCATTTTTGAAATGGGATGGAGGTAAACATCTCTTACATAAGAAAAATAAATGCATGTATACAAATCAATCTGAAAAGCTCACTGGCTAGTTTAAGGCCACGGGTGACTCTGTCTCCCAACATGCCTTTCCTATCATAGGGAGCAGACCACATCGCGTGATGTGTCCTGTGTAGTGGTCTGCGCTCCCTTCAGACTATTCCCTACACTGTGAATATTGTTGCTCATTGGAATGAGCCAGTACACGGGAAAAGAGCCCAGAGTTTAAGATGCAAGTACTGAACTCATATTTAACTACTCACCATCTAAACTTGGACATGGTGCTCTTGGATCCAGCATAACCACCCACAATCAAATGGCCTTGACAGTGCACCACAGAGCCCCTTGGACTCAGCATAGCTGCCCAGTACACCTTAGCTTCTCTCATTATTTTAACAGAGGGCAAACAGGTGACACTTGGTGGATGCACATGCTCCCCTCACCACTCAGACTGGTTTCCGATGCACTAATTAAGATGATGGCAAAATGCGTGGGGATAGGATAAAAACAAACATTGAAAAACAAAGCCCAGCTGGCCAAGCTTTAGAGAACGAGAGACCTCAGAATGCGTGTCCCTGGACAGGACTCTTGTATTAAACCTCACCCACTAGGACATAGGGACCACATAGGGACACACATAGGGACCACTGCAGAAGAGGAGGTAGAAAGATTGTAAGAGCCAGGGGTGGTCCATGAACACAGGGAAACAGAGGCTTTCAGGTCAGTAGAAGTTAGTTCATGCGAACTTGTGGCAATGTGGCATTAAGCACAGGACCCATGCCATCTCAATCAGACAAGGGCCCAGAGAGGAGCAGGAGAAATGGGCAGCTGACTGACCTTAGCCTGGGAACTGTTAGAGACTGATTTCTACTGGGTGAGGGAGAGTAGACCTACTTACGATCTCTAGATAGGCTGACTAGAGTCCAGTGGATGAATTTGCACCAAAGGATACCTGGGTTCAAATGCTTGACTGGACAGAACTTAATGACAGAATAAATGAGGTTTGTGAGGTGAGGGGAGATGGGGAGGGGGCTACATTTGATTAAGGACTGTTGTATGAAATGAACAAAAGCTCAATAAAAAATAAGAAAAAAAGCAAAACAGAAACCAGCAACTTTGCAACTCATTTCTATCAGAAAACCTGGAGAGAGGCAGCCTGCCACTATTTATAGTTTTAATTTCTTTTATGAATATTCATATCTGCCTGCAAAAGCACTAATGGGTTTTATTACAGTCTCCTGCCCTTGACTCTTTAGGGCATTTCATAAAATTTGAAACACACACTGATCAAATTGAATTTGAAGTGAATTTCTACAATTTGGAAAACATGTGCAACTTTTCTGAACTCCACATTTTAGGGTAAAGCATTTGGACCTGGATACGCTGTCAGCATTCTGCTATCAGCATTTTAGGGTTGAGAGAATTGGGACATTTAATAAGTCATACTCCCACGATCAGTAATAAGATGTTGACTGGACTCTGAATCAGAGTGTCTGAAACCATAGAGCATTCGATATTCACAAGAGCTACTGAGATAAATGGAAAGGAACTAGAGAACTTGAACTGAGTGAACTGAGGGACTCTAAGCATCTTTCTTAACCTGAGGTCTGGGAACTTCGGGGTAAATAAGTTCCTATTTACAATCCATTCCTCCAATATAGGCATTCTTCATCATGAGTCTCACTTAGCAGATTAATTTGGGATGCAATAACAGGTGATGATGGTTTCCAGTGTGTTTTGGACGAGTCATCTGTCACGGTCAGCACTGCACCCAGGAAGCAGTGTTATACGTAGTGTCACAGAAACCACTGAAGAAGGAAACATTTGCTGAGGTAAAGGAAGTGTGGGTAAGTGTGGCACAGGATATTAAGGTACACTGAGATCAATATCTTGAAAAGGACCTCACCTCCGAAGGCGATGGGAAGCCACAAAGCAATCAGAAGCCACACTGGAGAGGCCACCACACCAGAGAGACCACCAGAATGGAACAGTGGTAGGAGAGAAGAGCCTTCCCCACAAGTGGCAGCACAGTTGTTCAAGAGCAGCCAAGGAGACCCGTCTTCCTGCCCTCAGACCTTCTGCCAGAGCTACCCAAGGGCCACACTCAACAGGAGCTGGGGGCAAGAACACAGAAGCTAACCTTGATTATGGTATGGCCCCACAGAAGGCGGGGGGGCAGGGGAGCGAAGCACAGATCCATGGGGAGAACGGTTAGAAACTAAGTGGTTCCAAAGAGAGCAAAGCTTTCCCTCTCAAGGTGTCAGGAAGAATCACTCTCTAGTCAAGCGTGTGAAGACTGTGGGCATAGGATAGACAGTGGTCTCTGGTTACCATAACAAAACACCAAAGACTGGGTGGTTTCACCCACACAGTTCCTAGAGTTCTCAAGGCTAAATAAAACCCAGCAGGTACCATGTTCCAGCATGGCTATGTTTTAGTGAGTGGTTTTCTGCTAGCTACATTCTTACCATGCCCTAATATAAGAGAGGAGAGAGAGAGAGAGAGAGAGAGAGAGAGAGAGAGAGAGAGAGAGAGAGAGGGCGCTTTTGATCTAATCTGAACTTAATTATCTTTCCCAAGGTCCCACCACCAAATACATCACCTTGGAGGATAGAGGCTGCCAGTCCATGGTTTTTCTGACAGGACAGAGGTCAGAGCCTCTCCCATTAGACGTGGCATTTCTTTAGCATGAATTAGTTCACTCACTGAGGGACGTTATTTGTGGACATTTTCGCTTGTCGTCAATCCTTCTTAGCTCTTCTAAGGAGCTCTCCGTGGGCGCTACTTACTTTGTCATCGGATCATGAAGGAGGGGGCAGGAGAGGTGTATAACACTGTAACCTCGTTGACTCAAAACCAAAAACGTTCCATTAACAAGGTTGTTTTCATGGCACTCTCTGGAATTGCTAGGAATTTCCTGTTTAGATTACACTCTGAGTCCTCCCCTCCCTGTTGCCTGCTACCGACGTGATTTCATGTGCTCTGTCCTCTGTTTTGTGTATAAATACATGTAGATGGAGTTTTTAAGGCTTACCCAGTCAAATTACGTCCCCCAGTGTCCTTTGGCGTGGGTGGGTCCATTTAACAGAGCTTCCTTAACCCATCCAGAGTCACACCCTTAAAGAAAACTGACTCTCCCTTTCTCAGCAGGCACCAGTTGCCAACTGTTCCTCAGCCCTGCCTGGGACTTCCTACCCTCCCCACTCTCATGCTGTGATATTGTCTGGCTTGAACTTACTTGGGTCTTGTCCATGTTGCCACCATGACTGTGAGTTCATATGACCCTGTCCCACTATCGGAAACTCTCTTTCCTATGGTTATCCAGCACCTCTGATTATTTAAGAGAAAAGTTTATTGACCTTTCTGAGAGAGTTTTTGACCTATCTGCCCTTCCACTGATGCTCAACCTCCCAGGAAAGGAGCCTCTGTAATTCCACTAGCCTAGTATTCAAAAAGCATCTGACACTGATATCAGGCCTAGGAACCTCTGACTAGGCAGGTCACATACCATGGGGAAGGCCCAATAATACTATTCTACTAAATAGATACAGTATTATTAAAGCGACTTCTGGGATGGGGATGAGTCAGTCTTGTTTAAGGGTGAGGCTCTTAATATGCTGATCAGGTTCCACTGGATGAACCCACATCAAAGGGCATTTGGGGACAGAAATTTGATTCTATAGGAATATATGTGTGTGTGTATGTGTGTTTTGTGTGTGAGTGTAAGACACACAGTGGAATACACGAAACTGGGTGGTGGTAATACGATTAGGTACAGATGGGGAAGGGATCTAAATACAATCAAAATATACTATATGAAATTTGCAAACATTCGATATTATTTTAAAAATAGAAAACAAAGGAAGACAGGCATCTCCAGGGATGAAGCGCTTAGGCAAGCAAGAGGCATCTACCCTGTGTCAGGAGACTGGAAGGTGCATGTAAGAAGGCAACTTGGAAAGTAAGGGAAAATGGGTATGTTCTGTGTCCACAGGCAGGAGGGAAGAAGGAATCAAGTGGAAAACAAAGACAGATCAATTCCTGCAGAGGAACCCGTGGGAAGGGAGTCAGGGAAAGGTTTGCCCATATTTCAGTGTTGTGTGTTCTAAGTGGGGATGCCAGGTGGACCTTGTCTACCAAGAAATGTCAGTAATGTCAGATACAGTCTCTGAGCCTTGATGGGTTATTCAGGGGAACTCCAGAAATGCATTCTGCTTCCAGGTTAGCAGGAAGTGAAAGCTGCCTCAGCATCTATCAGTGGGAATACAGAAAAATGCCTGGAAACCTCTAACCCCCCATTCTATTCAGCCACCTGCAGTTTGCTGAGTGGTCTCAGGCCCTATCATGTGTGGAATTCAGATTTTCCTAACACCCGTGACTGGATCCTTTATGCATCTCTGTAATATTTTCAAAGCATTTGGCATTGTGAAAATTGCAATTAGCCAGTAATAACATACGTGACTCACAACGTACCATGTTAGAGTCACATGGTAGCCAATTCTCACTTAAACACCAAGATGATAGAAAGATCACCATCTTCCAAGAAGCTTGCCCAATGTTTCAGATTCCTTGGAGTTAAAGTTTGTTTTATAACACAAAGAGGATCATCACTTTTAATGCTTGATCTCTTAGTTTAATAAACAATCAGAAAGAGTTTCTAATTCATGAAGGAAGAATTCCCAGCCCCAAGGACCTTTCCACAAGGCTAAGTCATCACAATATTCTGAATTAATCCTTTTATGACACCTCCTCCAAATTCCTTCTCCAAAGGTTTCCTGGTCCAAAGAGTGAGTGACTACCTTGAAAAAAATAGGTAAGTTTTATTTGAAATGAGTGTAATATTTAAAAATAATTTGTATTTACAAAACAGAAATCACTACCAACTTGCGTTCCATAGAACCAAAGATACATTGGGGGATATCGGGAGAGAATACAGGTCCACGCAGGGGCAATAAAGCAAACCCTATTGGTAGGTGGGAAAGAAGGCATGCAGCAATACCTGAAGGAACACTGGGTTTGGTTCTTGTGCGGTTAAGAGGAAAAATCAAGTCAGACAGGGAAGATCATCCCTAGTAAGGACAATAGGCAGCTATTGGCAAGTGATAGTGCCCACAGTAGCGTCAACCTTTCTGGGGACTCTTTGAATAATGGTTGCTATGCCAGGCTGGGAAGAGTTACAAGAGGTATCATCAGGATCTTTTCCATTTCCTGGCTGTAGTCTCTTCACTGCCAAAGCCTAAGTCAGACTGAATCATTGTCAAAGAACTGTCAGGTCTCTTGCCAAGGAGCATAAGGAAGAGCTACTGTGGAGGACAAAGCAGGAGAAAGACAGGGACTGGTGCTGTGGAAAGGCCACTGGCTAATTTCTAGAGGGTCCAGTAAAGGAGGCAGAAGGCACAAGCCCTTGCAAAGGGCTCAAGGACTCAAAAGGGAGACAGAAGGAGGGGACAATTGACGTGTCACTGAAGGGACTCACAGCAGCTGTGGCAATATGACTATAAGACGGAGTAGAGAGTCTGGATTCTCAGATCTCCTCAGAAAGGGCCACGTTTACGCATGTGTTCAAGGACTCCGATGATGAGGCTGGACACACTGCCAGAGAAACTCAAGAAGTGGTCTGACTATAATTGGCTTTATTGCTTTTTCTCTAGGTCCAAAGAGCCACAGCCTCTTCTCCTTGATATCATTACAGTGTTATCTGTCAACAGAACAAGAACAAAAATGCCTAGTGACAAATGTCAAAGCTCACTCTTTGAAAACAAATAAAAGATTTAAAATACAGAGCCCTCTATGTTCCAGGGGAGGCCTCCACAACTTTGTGAAGATTAAGATCTGTCTCACATTAATTTATAACAAACACAGTTCAAACCCAACTTTTAACATGATTTCACCCTATTCAGCAGAGCAGAACTAAAGTAAATCTGAAAACAAATAAAAACTAATGTCATATTCAAGACACTCTTATATAGGCAGATCTCTGGAGGAAGACGGGTGCCCTCACACAGCTCAGTTCCTGCAAACCTCAAACAATTTAAATCCCACAGGAGGCTAGAGCAGAGGGCAACAGTCTGTTATTAAACATTAATGCACAGAAAGGCAGCCTTCCATGTTTGAATTGAAAAATGACATATAATATTTGGAAACTTGGAAGATACACATTCATCCAACATGTATATAAGTTCCCTTTCATACAGAATAAAGCATTGACCTTGAAGGGTATATTAATAATAGGAAATGCAGACCTATGTGAGAACAGGCTTGGGTAGTTTATAGGTGTTTAAAGGTCACATGCCAGGGGCTGGAGAGATGACACAGTTATTAAGAGCATTTACTGCTCTTGCAGAGGACCTGAGTTCAAGTCTCAACACCCACAGTGGGCAGCTCACAACTGCCTGAAACTCCAGCTCCAGGGAGATCTGATGCCCTCTTCTGGCCTCTGTGGGCACCTGTATTCACATGCACACACCCACACACAGACACACATGCACCCAATTAAAATAAACCAAATCTTTTTTAAAAATCACAAGTAAAAAGATCGGTGGATTTACTAAATGAATGTTACTCATAAACGTGTTTACATGTGCAGTGTACATATATAATGGCAAAGTAAGTAATTGTCAAAATAGCACAGAACTACTTGCAGGCTGTAAGGAAGATGCTCTAAGTGGTGATGAATGCTGGATAGGAAGAGCATTGTTTGGAGAAGGAATGGACAAGAAAATGCATTTATTTCACCTCAGGAGTGGGGTGTGTATCTGTGTGTGTATATGTATATGTGTCTCTGTGTGTGTCTGAATCTCTCTCTCTCTCTTTCTCTGTGTGTGTACGTGTGTGTGTGTGTGTGTGTGTGTGTGTGTGTAGTGTAGTGTAGGAGAATGATATATGGAGTTATTGAATGACTTTGTAGGATACATTGAAATGACCTAATAAATGACAGAAAAGGAAATAGGTATGTGGTACATAAAAACTGTATTCAAGCTGTAAGCTCTTATTATCTATCATGTTTAAGAAGCTAATCTTTAAAATCTTGCTTTCGTCAAATAAGAGAATGACCTAATTATTCAAAGAAATAGCAACCCTGTAAGTCCAAATGTAAAATCAAAATGCACAATTGATTTTTAAATTGTTCTTATATTTTGAGAAATCTAACTCATAAAATACGTGAATTTTTATGGCTTTTTATTTGGCATTTCTGCAATTATGGTTTATGTAACTCATCAACTGACTTGATGTCCTGTATGAAAATATGTCTATGTGTATGAACAAATCTATTGCAATGATTATGAAAGACCATATAAGCATTGTCAGCCTCCCAATACTTGTGAATGATTGTGCGTTATTACCATCAGATATGAGTTTGTCTTTATGACACTGCTACCATAAGATGTCCACTTATACTGATGTCATTTTTTTCAGGTTAATGAGAAAATAGAAGAGGAAGACTTAATATGTAAGTGATGTGTTTATGACTAGTCAAGTGAAACAAAACCGACTTCATGGCAAGTTACAACACAATGTGTGTTTGCCTTTTCAATATCAGGAATTAGAGCAGCGGGTGGGAATGAGAAAACACCACACTCGAAGAAATAAAGCATGCCGGATCTCAATGCCTTCCCAGTTAGAGATCATTGCTATGGTCAGATACGGTCCCAAATGGGCATTGCTTTTCTAACTGCAAAAGGGTTCCATGTGTGTCATTTATATTGACTTTATGGATTTTGTCTACTCTAAGTCTTGCTTGATTTTATTGTTGGCTCAAGAATTTTATGATTAAGTTTCTGTGCAAAGTACAACAGAGCTTTCAGATTCTCAACCCTTTCTGAATACGACATGGTGGAGTAAATGATGGGTTATGTCTGAAGATAGCCAGAGTGGGAGCCTGTGTCTTGCCTGATGTCTGCGGTCAGCACCTCCCACTGGAAGGTATCCGATTCCCTTATAGAATTAAATGAGGGGTTTGAGAATGAACTGTGATTCCTATACTTTGTGGAGCCTGAGAGTCACTATGGAGGACATGGGGCTGTGCACATCCTTGACCTTGAACTTCAGAGGTGCTGATTTGTAAGCTCAGTGGGCTGGGTACATCCTTAATCAAGTGCTATAAGCTGTATAAAGTCAAGTACATCCTGACCTCAGGGAAGCAGGTCGTTCTTGGCAATGGTCTTTATCCTGGATACACATTGGCACCTCCTGGGAGCTGCCAACATGCATCAATCATGAGTCTTAACCAAGATGGACAGAGAGATGGCTCAGCCCGTAGGCTTTAGTCTGAAGGCTCCCCCTGCCATATGAGACCAGCCTATATCAAAACACACTGCTCCACACAGATTCCTGGCTCCTTTACAACTTGACCCCATTCATTAGACAAGCAGTTATTTTTGGTCAGAAGGCCAGTTGGGAAAGAGAGATGGGCTGTGGTGATGGTAGACCCTAAGTATCACAGAGCAGGGAGGGGGGAAGAAGGTAGGAAATGTAGAGTTGGCATCTCCTCTAGGTGGGGGAGAAGGAAGCTTCCAGTGACTGTGGAGCTGGGAACTCACCAGAAGCCTGATGATGAGATCGTGTACCGTTGGTGCAGAGGAAGAAACTGTGGTTTCTATTTCCTGGTGTTTAAAACTTCCTGGGGTTTTTGTAAAAGTGCAATAGGTTCATGGTAGGGTGTTAAGCACTCCACTCTTCAATGGTCTGGCAGAGGGGTGTGTGTGTGTCTTACAAGTCAGTGAAACTTATCTTTCCCTCCAATCCAGCCACACCAAGTTGCTGGTCCTGGCCATGGAAATGACAAACAGCTTCCAAAATCCAAAACAGTTGTATCAGGAAGATGATCCTGGTTTTAGTTTCTTTTGTTTTCTGTTTAGGTACTTACTCTGTCCCAGAAGCATTAGCAGAAACCACTAGAATGGAATTTACCTTCTAGGCAGCTATACCATGTGAGCCAACAAAAAGAGAAGGGCATGTTCCATATCCTTCTGGAGAGTGATTGGTGGGCCTCACGGCCATGGATCTTCTCTGCTCTGGCTTCCAACCAGGTCTCCAGCAAATGAAACTGCTCTTATAGAAACACTTGCCAATCATTACAGTAAAGGTCATAGGATCCAACTCCTAGAATTAGATGAGGTGGTCTGCTGATGCTCCAGCAGCCAATTTTCCTTCTGTGTTGGAAAGAAGCTTGTGGAACTCTGAGACAGTGAACAAATAGTCATGACCACATGGGATTTACCATGAGAGGTGGACAAGGAGTCATAGGAAGTAAAGGCTGGGTTGAGCAGACAGCCGGTGACCAGCAAGAGTTCCTGGAGGAAAGAAACCCTGAGCCTAGTCTTTAATTTTTTATTACTTATATGTATGTGTGTGTGCACACAAATGTGTGCATATATATTGTGTGTGCATGTGGGGGGATGTGTTTATGCATGTGTGTGTGCATGTGTTGTGTGTGTGCATGTGTAGGTACATGAGCTCATGCTGTGTTGTACATGTGGAGGTCAGAGGGCTACCTGTGGGAGTTGACTCTCCTCCACCCTGTGGGGCCAGGGCGTGAAACTCCAGGCTTTAAACTTGGTGCCCTCACCCACTGAGCCATCACACTGGTCCCTGAGCTAAGTTTTGAAGAAAAGCAAAAGCAAACAGGGTCCATGGTACCCAGGACAGGCGTGCCAGGCACACGGGGCAGAAAGCACAGAATCATGGCCGGGAGCAGAGGGTGCCTTCAGGAAGGTCTTTGGGGATGGTTGGCGTGAGAGGCAGAAACTGGAGGAGGAGAAAGGGAGACACGCGCGTGAAGCAGGCAGATGTAAAGAAGAAAGCCCCTTCCTCCTCCACAGAAAAGGTCCTAACACCCCCTTTCTAGGATCTGTAATATCTTACCTTTACATTGCAAGAGATTTTGAAAAGTGATTGATGATTAGAGAGATTATTATCATAGAGTATCTGGATGCCTCACTTCAAACATAAGAGTTCCTACAAGTGAGAGAGGTGTGGACAAAAAAGGAGATAGAAGACAGAGAGAGAATGAAAAAGAGAGAGAGGGAGGGAGAGAGAGAAACTGAGCATTATGCTGGCTTTGAAGAAAGGGGCCATGCACCACGGAATGCTGGTGGCCTCCAGAGGTCAGACAAGTGCTCACGTCACTTCCACAGTAATGCAGCCCCACTGACACCAGGAATTTAGCCCAGGAGTACTCACGCCAGACTCCCGGTCTCCAAATCTGTGAGATGGAAGTGTGTGGTGTTTCCAGCCATTTCATCTGAGGTCACAAACATCTGGTGTCAGGTTCTGTACAGTTTTGTCCCCTTTCCCACCAACATGAAAAGTCCTGAGCACCGAGAAAGTCCAGAAGGCTTGCTGAGGAGGAGGATGGATTTTCTGTGTTGGGCAGCTTACTTTGGCTGCCATGCAGGGGAAGACAGAGAAGCAAAGAGGCAGAGAGACCCATCCCGAGGCCATTTAGTAACTGTGGGGATAGGGTCTTGTTTATAGATACCAACAACCTGTAGACATTGTTCAATAAAAATCCACACATAAAGTAAATCTTTGAATGTATGAGGAATTCGGTGACTTCCTTCTATAGGAAAGACTTTGAGTTTTCATTATGGGGCACTGTTGTCTATGACAGTTCAACATAGAAACTATCTATCTTTACAACAATAATTTGGCCAAAGAACATGGCACACCACATAGGAATAGGACAGAAGTGTTGGTTAAAAGTAAAGATGGGCCTGGTGAGATGGCTCAGCAGGTAAAGGCACTTGCTGCCAAACATGATGACCAGAGTTTGACCCTGAACTCACACGGTGGAAGGAGAGAATGAACTCATGTGTATTGACCTCTGACTTCCATACGTACACCATGAGAATTGCTCACCCCGCAACGTACACACACATGCACACAAAATAAATAAAACGTAAAAAAATATATGAGATGTACACAGAGACACATAAAGATAAAGCTTGATCTGGTTCAATGCAGTTTCTGCATAAAGAAAGGGAAAAGTTTTCCATTGTCATGTACAATAGAAAACATCCTGAGAAGAATGTGTAAACATCTCAGGAGACCAGCATTAGGAAATGCTGCTTGTGCTCAACATCATATGATTTGCTTGTTAGGAGGTCCCTGGATTATTCTCTTTTTAAAACAAAACTTTTCTTAGTTAGAGGGAACAAAGGAATCTCTTAAGGTTTTGTTTTGATTTTACCTCATTTTCCATAGTGCTTGAGAGTTGACTATAATTTACGTTTTGACTCTATTGAAGCCCCAAAAGATGAGGACGAATTCTCCAAAGATCTACAACATATTTGTCTCTTAGAAACAAAGTATTAGTAATCACCTTGCATCCCCAAAGAGCTGAAAATGGTATGAGTCATTCTGGAGCCATTTTTCAAACAAGATGAAATATGTTATTGTGGAGATAAAGGCTATTTTC
Organism: Eospalax fontanierii; assembly: GCA_035773235.1. Taxonomy (NCBI): domain Eukaryota; kingdom Metazoa; phylum Chordata; class Mammalia; order Rodentia; family Spalacidae; genus Eospalax; species Eospalax fontanierii. Next base: position 77,488,878 of record CM069532.1, read on the forward strand.
AACAGATTTGTGTGATGATAATGCTGATGACTAATGGTGACGTGGTTTCTCAGTAACCACCACAATTATCCTCAGGACTCTAGGCAAAATAAGTGCTTCTCTAATTACTTATACATAGGGTGGTTACTTGCTCAGACCTTTTTAGTTTGATGGTGACGATTTTGTCTGGTGTGGACAGTTGAAGAGATGGAGTCATGAGAAGGAAGCCTGAAAGCAAGAGATGAATGGGGCTTGCTCCTTGCGGTCATGACAGTGTGCAGGAGCTGCTGAGAGCTGTGCTGCCCGCCTTGAGGCATTGAGCACCTTAAAGGACCAGGGAGCACCCACCTGCTGCCTCTACCAGCTGACCCAGGTCCTTGGAGGAAATCCATCCATAGAACTAACATAGCACCTCCAGAGACAGGGAGGGACGGGAGGCGGATCTGAGAAGGATGCATGGGTCACTTTACATGTATGTTTGGAGTGAGTTTTCAGTGCATCTCAGCTCTAGTGAATGTCATGGATGGGGATATGGCTCTAGTGTCTTCTGTGTAGGAACTGCTGGTGGCCTGCCTGGACTCTTAGATCACACCATTTCCAGATGTGCTGGGTCCCTCCCCAAAACTATTGACACCTATCTGCATTTATTTTTTGGACATTTTGGTTTTGTTTTAGATCTGAAGGATTTCTTAAACTACCCTGCGAATGTGCATGTTTGGCTAGAATTGCCCAGAAACGGATGTCATCAACTCTCTAGAAACAACCCTTAGCCAGTGACTTGCAGAAGTTGATATGTAACACTGCTCTCTTCTTTGGAGTTTTGGACAAAAAGAGTAAGGCTAATGGGGCCGGTGTGGTGACTCAGGCCTATAATCCCAGCACTCAGAAGGCAGAGGCAGGAGCACAGGTTCCAGGCTATTCTGAAGTGGTGGGCAGGATCTTCTCTCAGCAGCAACGACATAAGGCCTGGGATTGATGAGACTGGAGTTCTGTTCAAGGATTAAGAGCTAGGTTTCCCATTAAGCCACAGTCACTAACGTCTGTCTTTCTCATTTCTCATCCCTCCACTAGTATTTAACGAGATTCCAAATCATACTTTTCAGTTGCCTTTTAATCTCAATTCTGACCTCAGGCTCTATCTGCCAATTGTTCTGATTTGAACTATTGTGAATCTAAAGATTAATGTGGGTGTCATTTACTGGCCTTTTCAAATTAATCCTTCAATTCTTGTTTCTTGAACTACCACTTGAATAAAAAATTTTGTTTGAATTATTATCACAGAACCAAAACACTTTCAGTACATGTTTTGATAGGAATTATATGCACCTATGTGTACATTCAAACTGAGCAGTCTTTGAATTTTTAAATAGTAGATTTTTGCTCTGCAAATACGAACTTTTCTTTCATTCAAATAGCTTTCTGTTGTTGGTCTTTGGTAGACCACATCTCAAGTTTTGGTAGACAGTTCAACCTTTAAGAAGCTCTCTGGTGAGCCCAATTCTTCTGTTATGCACATCCTATGGAGCCCCTTCAATCAGTTTGCAAGAGAATTTGTCAGTCTTGCTCTGGAGGGAGCCAGTCTCCATGTGGTAAGGACACTCAGGCGTCTCTGCCGACCATCACTCTACAGTGAACATGGGAGGGAAGCCTTCAGGTGGCTGCAGGCCTGACAGGGACCCTAGCTGAAGCATCTGAGATCATGGAGCCAGACTCACCCAGCTCACTCAGTTCCAGGTTCCCGACCCACTGACGAACTTTTGCAGTTTTAAGCTTCTAAGGTTAGGAGTCATTTGTTATCCAGCAAAAGGTAATGAATATGTAGTCATACATCGTGTATTATTTTAAACTTGGTAAAATTTGTAAAATACATTGTATGGGCCTGATACTTTTTTTGGTGATTGTCCCACATGAAATTGCAAAGACGGTTTCCCTGCTGTCACAGTGGTTTGTCTGATGAAGCTGCTCACAGTGTTCCAAGCTTATCCACCTGACTGACGTCTTTGCCCACATGTTTTGCCATTTACAGATCATCAACACAGTCTGTGAAAACCACCTAAAACTCCAAATGTGGACTTACAGATGTGGACTTGTCTGTTTCTCTCTTTTGTTCTATTATATATTATATTTTTTGGACCTGTGTTAGTTTCTGGCACATATTTGGGATGAATTGTTTTCTCTTAGTGAATAGGTTCCTATCTTCTTGTAATAATTAAAAATAAATTTTGAGAACATTCTTTGTTCTTAAGTCTCTGCTTTTGCTTACATTAATGTAGTCATCTTCCAGTTTTCTTGTGACTCATGTTCCCAAGGCATGTACTTTTACAACCTCTTGTTTTCCATTTTACCCTTGGATGTGAAGCAGGTTTCCTGCGGCCAGCCTGTAGGCGTCTCTTATCTTTCAACAAATGAACTTATGTGACAATCTAACTGAAGTGGATTTAAAGGAATAGCGTTGCATTTTTTTTCTTAGTGTATTATAAATGCTTACAACAAAATCTTTCACATAAAAAAGACTTATTTTATGTGTATGTCTGTGTGTATGGGTATGTGTATATGCGTGAGCAGCATGCATGTATGTTTGAAGGCCAGAAGAAAGCATCAGATCCATCAGAACTGGAGTTACAGACTGCTGTGAGCACCCAGTGTGGGTACTCGGAACTAAACTTCGTCCCCTGGAAGAGTACGAAGCGTTCTGAACGCTGAGCCATCTCTCTAGGCCTAAAGTTTTTTATGTATCAATCAATTGCAAAGAATATTCTATAAATATGTTTATAGCATAAAATTCTTATTTGTAATTTTGTTTTGTTTTGTCTCACTTTGTACACCAGATTACCAGACTTGGAATTGACTTTTGTAGGTCAGAATGGCCTCGAACTCTTGGCAGGCCTCTTGGCTCAGCTTTCATGTGCTAAAATTACTGACATCAGTTACTGTCACCATGTTCCAGCTTTATGTAAGAGTTTTCTTTTTATTTCTTTATTTCTTTTTTATCTTTTATTTTTTGTGAATTTCATACAATATATATTTGTTTGTTGTTTTTTAAAAAAAATACTTGGTTGAGCTTTTGTACATGCTGTACAACATTTCTTAATCAAATTTAGACTCCCTATTTTTATCATATTTAGATATCCTCCTGTATCTGTATCCTTTCCTCTAATTTCCCCATCAAATTTCTGTTCTCTCTCTCTCTCTCACTCACAAACACATACATACACACACACACACACACAAAATCAGGTTTGTGTCTGCAAATGTCCTTTGATGTATGTTTATCTACTGGAGCCTGGTCAACTTTCTAAGAGTTTTACTCTTAAATGAGATCAAATCTCCCCTCCCAAGCAGCCATCATTTGCCAGTGGTTCCCCAGGTAGTGTTGGGGTTCCTTACCCATGTCCTGAGGTGCATGTTGGGATTTTGTCTGGTTTGAACTTGTGTTGGACTTAACCGTGTTGTCAGCACTGCTGTGGGTTTCTGAGTAACTGACCAACTGTCTGGAAGACACTGTTTCCTGTGGTCTTCCTCCTCTGGGTCTCACAGTCCTTCTACCTCCTCTTCTGCAATCATTTCTGACCCTAGAAGGCAGAAGTTTGATATAGGCGTCCTCTTCAGGGATAAGCACTTTGCAATTTCCTATTCTCTTACATTGGTCCGATGTGGTTCTCTGTGTTAATCACCATCTGCTGTATAAGTAGTCTTATCTGCTGAGAGTTGATAGGTGCATTTATCTATGGGCAAAATGGTGTCATAAGAAATCTGTTTAATACCATATCTATTTAGCAGAATAGTTGTACTAGGCTTTCTCCCATGGTCTGTGGGCTATCTAGCCTCAGGCTTCTAGACCTGAAAGCAGTGTGAGGTTTGGGCCCCATCCTATGAAGGAAACCTTAAATCCAGTTAGAAAGTAGTTGGTCACTCCTATAATATTCATGCCACTCTTGCACAAGTAGATACATCTTCAGACCAGTTGTTGTCACTGGCAGGATTCACAGCTGAGTAAAGATCATGCTAAATTTCCTCTCTGGGTAGCATGCATAGCACCTTCCAGCACATTGCAACAGACCCAAAGGAAATTCAGAAAACCATAAGGACATACTTTAACAATCTATATTCCACTAAACTAGAAATTTGAAAATAAATGGATAAAATTTTAGATATGTATGGCTTACCAAAGTTAAGTCAAAATTATAGAATTTAAACAGCCCCACAACAACCAATGAGATAAATGAAGTAACTAAAAATCTTCCAACTAAAAACAATCCAGTATCGGACAGACAGCACCGAGATCTATCAAACCTTCAAAGAAGAACTAAGATCAATATGCCTCATATTATTGCAATAGTAAATGAAGATACACTCCAAAATTCCTTCTATGAAGTCAGTGTTACTCTAATATCAAAACCAGACAAAGCCCCAACCCAAAACAAAATCATACACCAATCTCTGATAAGCATAGATGTAAAAAATCTCAATAAAACACAGACAAACCAAATACAAGAACCCAGTAAAAAGATCATCCACCATGATCAAATTGGCTTCATTCCAAGGACACATGGCTGGTTCAACCTACATACATCAATAAATGTGATCCTGACCACATAAACAGACTCAAGGACAGAAACCATATGATCATCTCATTAGCTTTAGAAAAAGCCTTTGACAAAATCCAATGCCCATTCATGATAAAAGTCATGGAGAATATGGAGATACAGGGGACACATTTCGACATAATAAAGGCGATATCCCACAGACCCACAGCCTACATAGTATTACATGGAGAAGACCTCAAAGCATTCCCATTAAAATCAGAAACAAGGTAAGGATGTCCACTATGTCCATTCCTGTAGAAGATAGCGCTTTACATAGTAAGTAGAGTACAAACAAAGGAGATAAAGGGACACAAATTGGAATGGAACAAGTCAAACTAGCCTGATTTGCAGATGATATGATTCTATATAGAAAGGATCCTAAGGACTCCACCGGAAAACTCTTAGAGCTGATAAACACATTCAGTAAAGTAGTAGGATATAAAATTAATGCCCCCAAATCAGTATTCTTCCTATATACTAGCAATGAAAGATAGTGGGAAAGAATTCAGGGAAAGGATCTCATTCACAATAGCCTCAAAAACCATAAAGTATCCTGGAACAAATCTTAAAAAAAAGGACTGAAGTACTTGTACAATAAAAACTTTAAGACATGTCTCCGGTCCTCTTGTTAAACATTTTCAGCATTTAAAACACTGATCAGCTGTCTTATTGAGAGACTTTTTCCTTTTGCCACTGTAGATGTCCCACTTTCTCATGTTCAGAATGGCAGAAGTTTCATGTGGGGATTTGATACCATTATCTATTCTTCAGCACTTGATGCATTTTTTCTTCTGCTTCTGGCAACAACAGTCTCTCTTAATCTTGGATTTGGCAGCCCGTCTATGGTGGGATTCAGGGCATTCTGCTGCACTTACCTGAGATTTTTAGATATAAATTTGTTGCCATTAATCACCCTTCAGACATTCTTGGCCATTACTATTTACTGTGTTCTCCTCTGTTTATTCTTTCTTCTCTGACCCCTCTTAGGTGCAAATTACATCAGATTGCTTGCCCTTGTCCCTCAATTACGTTTCTGTTCTGCTTTGATTAGTTTTTGTGCTTCTTTTTCTATTTGTAGGTTAGTTTGGAAATGTCTCTTCTTCTGTCTTCAAATTCATTGTTTTTTTTTTTAATCTGTTCTTATAAAGTGTCTTGCTCTTTATTTTACTGTATAAATTCAACTTGCACGTCATGCCTCGAGTATATATCCAGAGTAAAATGATTACTGCACACCTCCAAAGCTACCTTCTACAGAGTGTAAGTTCTTAAATAAAAGCACATAGAAACCAATTTATTAACAAAATTCCAGTATTTAATATGTTAATAATCATAATCCTCCTTCTACATCTCAGATCAACAGACTTACTTATGACATACAAAGGAGTTTGTGTACTGTGGCATCTGTCTTCCTCTCCTCAGCACTATCTTATTCTGCACTGTGTTTGTATGTATGAAATTAGTTTTCTATACCACATGTCACTGAGGTTATTAAAAGAAAAATATACACATATATGTATTAAGTAGAATTCGTGTGTTATATAAGGGTCACACATTGCTGGTGTAGATGTGTCATAATCAAAACTCATCTGGTGAGATGACTTAGTGGTTAAAGTCACCTGCCACTAAACCTGCTGGCCTGAGTTCCACCCTCAGGTCCCACACACTTGAAGGAGAGAGCCTGCAAGTTGCCCTCAGGCCTCTACACATGTCACACCACCTGTGTCCACTGATATAAATAAATAAATAAATGTTAGCCAAAAAATAATACATGCAAATATAAAGTTCCACACTTACTATGAAAAGAGGGTGGAGTTTCCTCAAACACTTAAGAAATGCAACTAGCTTATTTCTCCAAATCCCCTTACTAGGTATGTACCAAAGAGTTGAGATCAGGAAATTAAAGAGACATCAGTGATCTTATGCTCAGTGGGCATTATTCATGGTAGGGAAGCAGCCTAAATGACCATCGACAACAATGGATGAACAAAACATTACACATTATGTAATAAAATATTATTAGATGATCTGGAAGGACACAAGGCTGAGTGAAATAAGATAGTCACAGAAGGCCAGAGGCAGCGTAATTACCTAGATGAGGAATCAAAACTAGCCAAACTGAAGGAAGCAGAGAATATAATCATAATCAGCATACTGGGAAGAGGAATTGGGAGTATCTAATAATGATGAATTTTCAGTTATAGAAGATGAATGAATTCTTGAGATCTGTGTATAATACAGCACATGTATTGCCATCCAGTTCTCACAGTTAGAATTGTCTATGGTCCCATACTAAGTGTTCTGTGACAAAGAAATGCAGAGACACTGGGAAGACTGGGGGTCCTGGATGTTTATATTCTGACACCAGGAAGTCTGGGGGTCCTGTGCGTGTTTATGTTTTGGTTGTGGTGTTGGCATCTTAGGTACATGCGTATATCAAAAGTCCTATAATTATATACATCGCATATCTACTCGTTTTTATACATAAACTCCATCTCAATGAAATAGTAAAACAAAAGGAAATATGAATCAAATGAAATAAAATATAATTAATTCCAAAAAGTAATAGGCCAACATAACATATTAAACTTTGTACTTTTCCAAGTCATAAACTGAAATTTAAATGAATATTTTTGACTTAGGAGTCTTCAATTTTAATTTTTCAGTTTTATTTGGGGTCTGTATTATTTAGGAGTCATGTATCACTCTTCTTGCACAGCAGAAACATGCTTACTGAAAACATGGAAAACTTGTACTTGCTGGAGGAGGGGGAAATGCTAGGAAACTGTCTTCTGGATATGACGTGGATGACGCAGTCATAAACACGGCAGCATAAGATGCACACTCACACGTGTACCCACATGCCTAGCACACACCACATACATTATACACACATCCACAGACACACACACACACAGAGAAACATACATAGACACACAGACACACAGAGACACACAAAGAAAGATACACACACATAGATAACAAACTCATACACAGAGACATGCATACACATACACATACAGGTTCACACAGAGACAGATGTACACACACACAGAGACACATGCATGCAGACACACATACACACACATGCATACATACACAGATATGCACAAAGTCATGAAAGCAGGAAGGGTCTAATTGAGAAGAAGGGGGTTCCAGGAGTGGCAGAGTGGTCAGAGAGGGTGAAAAGAGAGGTGAATATGATCGCAGTACATATGGAATTGCTAAAAATTTAAAAAGGAAAAGGAGAATATTCTATAGAAATGTATACTAAAAGGCAGCACTAATTGGACTTAGTGGGTTATAAACAAGGAATAAGTTGGGAGATGGGAGATTCCTTGGAAGAGGGAATGGAAGCTGGAGAGAGGATAGAGGATGAATAGGGTCGAGATCCACTGTGCACATGTACGGAATTTTCAAAAAACAACAAGAAATATGGGCAAAGAGACGCACAGTGACAAAAACTGTTCTTTCTGGTCTTCAGAATGCATGAGCTAGGTATATATGTCTACAGGCACACATATGAAATGAAAGCAGAATAGGAACTGTTTAGGAGAACAGGGTCCAGCTAGAGGGAGAGGGCAGACACGGGTGGACAACTAGGGGAGAATGTGACCAAGGGCAATGATGTATGTGTATGAAGGTTAATAACGAAATCAACTGTTTTTTGTGCTGTCCAGAAGAACAGTGGAAACTCAAAGGAGCACCAGCGTACGGTGGTACCGCAGAGAAGAACGAAGAATCTGACGTGGCCAGAGTGATTGTCTGTGGGAACGTGGCCAGAGTGATTGTCTGTGGGAACGCTGTGAATCTGATCCTCTGCGGCAGCCTGACGACACCTGAGACAGGAAGAGGGAGACAGGTGTAATAAATCTTGACTTGAGCAAAGTTGTGAATGCTGCACCGCATGACACATCTGCTTCCTATTAAGACATGTTAAATGGCAACTGCGAGGCGCCGGCCCACAAGTGTTTTCTCTGATAATATTTTGTGGATGAATCTAAGCTAAGTGAGTATAATGAAGGGTTTTATAAGTGATGGAGCAGAATGCTGGAATGCCAGAAACTGAAGTCCTCGTGAACTCCTCCATCACTCCACCCACCTGACCCACCAGACCTCATGTCCAGGCAATTTGATTGACGTATTAGAACTGACCTTCATATCAGGAAAATAGGCGTGTGGTTTGTAGTCTCTCTATATTCTATCTCCAAAGATGAGTAAATCAAGAACGTTTTGAGTTTAGATTACATGTTGAGCATCTCTAATCTGAAAACCTAAGATTCTAATGCTCCATAATTTTAAACACTTTGAGCACCAAGATGGTGCCACAATTGGAAAATTGTGCCACATAGAGGTCTACCAGGAAAACTGTTGTCTTCAGGCTATCTGTGCACAGGGTATGTGAAACATAAGTTAATTTCATGCCTGGATTTGCATAGTATCCCCACAGTATCTGCATATGTCTTTATATATTCAAGAATTCCAACACTGAAAAACCTGTACTCCAAACACTCTGGTTCCAAGCATTGCAGAGGATTCTCAACTTGCATTTTCCTCTTAAAATTAACAAAGCAAGAGAATGCTTGTGTAATTTACCTGCTTCTCTACAAACTCAGTGCCAGTTTTATGAGTTAGAGGGCTAGTGTCCATTTCTAAAAACAGTGTAACAGCTTCACTATCACATAATGTGTAAATGAGAGTCAAATTCCTAGTGCCATTGGTGACCATTCCTGTTTGTTTTTTTGCAACGTACTGAGACTTCATCACTACCTCCATGTCCTGTGGCCTCCTCTCTGTCCCCATATCCCGTGGCCTCCTCTCTGTCTCTATGTCCCGTGGCTTCCTCTCTGACTCTATGTCCCATGGCCTCCTCTCTGTCTCTATGTCCCATGGCCTCCTCTCTGTCCCCATATCCCGTGGCCTCCTCTCTGTCTCTATGTCCCGTGGTCTCCTCCCTGTCCCCATGTCCTGTGGCCTCCTCTCTGTCCCCATATCCCATGGCCTCCTCCCTGTCGCCATGTCCCGTGGCCTCCTCTCTGTCCCCATATCCCATGGCCTCCTCTCTGTCTCTATGTCCCATGGCCTCCTTCCTGTCCCCATGTCCCGTGGCCTCCTCTCTGCCTCTATGTCCTGTGGCCTCCTCTCTGTCCCCATGTCCTCTTCTCTCCTTTTGCCTTCTCTCTATCCCTATACCCTGTGGTCTTCTCTCTATTCCCAAATCCTGCATCCTCTTCTTTATCCCCAGGCCTTCGTGTCTCCCCTCTGTCCCGCTGTAGTGACTCCTCACACACACTGTGCTGTAAGTATTTTCACTGGCCTGTCTTTTCTACTTTGTTTAAAATCTGCACTCAGGTTTTTTCACAGTTCTGATCTCATTTTCCTGTGAACCTTTGTCACCCTCTTGTGTGCTCTTTCCCACCGGAACTAACCCACCAGAAATAACCCACAGTATTATCCATGATCTCTCACGACTGGGTTCAAATCTATCTTTGCTTTCTTGCCTCTGGGTAAAATGCTCATGGACCTATATTTTCTTCCTTAAAAACTCATGAACATTCCAATTTTTCAAATAACTTCCATATTTACTATTTTCTAACCCTTGAAAAGGCTCACACTTTTCAATATCTAGTTCCACCCCAAACCTAAAATCCTGAGAAGTAAACATAGTCTCTATCTATTTTTTCAAAAAATTTAAAACTTCTCTGACTCTTCTACTGAAAGAAAGATTTTCATTGGAACTTTAAGAACTAACTGGCAACCAATGGAAAACCTTTGAATTTTACTCAGAACATGGGAGAACTGAAATAATCAATTGATTAAAACATGGTCTTACTGCTTAATAGGACTGATTTTGTGACTCTTAGGACAGTAGTTAAGAAGGAATGTGATGGTTTATGCTGTCAACATTGCAGGATCTGGAATCACCTAGGAGACAAGCCTCCAGGCATATCTATGACTAGATCAACCTCTGGCCATGCCTGTGAGAGATTATCTAAATTCGGTTCATTGAGGGGGAAAGACTCCCACTAAAAGAGGGACACTGTTCTCAGGATTGCCATAAGAGGAAGCTAGCCAAGTGCGAGCGACCTTCACGCTCTGCTTCCTGACTGAATGTGTCCTACCCCCGCTGCCAAGGTGTCTGCATCATGGACTGTACCCTCAAACTGTGGGCAAAAGTAAACCTTTCCTTCCTCTGTTGCTCTTGTCAGGAGGAAAGTAAAGAGGAAATTGTGGTCTGGAAATAAAACTTGGGAGTTCTCAGTGTTGCATAGTATCTGAAGTCTTTCACCAGCCAAAAGCGCACATGGCATGTGCAGAGGGAAGGGACGGCCCCTGGGACACTGTGCTGTTTGAAATTGGGAATGAGCACAGTATCAAAAGGGGAAGAGAAGTAGCTAGAAGAAAGGTGTCCGTGGCAGAAAGACAGTGGGCAGCAGGAATGTGGAAGGAAGCATAGAAATTCGAGAAGGAAAGAGAATCAACTGGCCAGAGACACCAGAACTATCACGTAAGATGCACATTAGAACACGTCATAGGACCATGACACTGCAGTCCTTGATGGCTTTGAAGGAAGAGTTTGTTGGAGAGAGATGAAAATCATATTGAGTTAAATCAGTGGGTGTCAGAAACCAATAGGTGACAATGAATTTGCGGACACTTTTTAGAGTATTTCCAATGTGTTAGAATAGAAAAACCAAGTGGCAACTGAAGAGAAGCGAGATCAGGAGTGGGTGCATTATGGTGTGACATGAGAGTGTATTTGATGATGGCACGCGCTTACTTTTGATGGTGGTAATCTAGAGGAATAAGAAAAGGTCACGATGTGAGGTTAATATGGTAAACAGTGATGACCTTGGATAGGAAAGAAAGTGATGAGCTGTGGTCACAAAAAGAAGGGCTGAACTGGACGAGTAGCAGCAGGAGCCACGTCCAGTTAAAATACAATTAAGGGGTATTTTATGTAGCTGTACAAGTGCTCCTGCCTACCCCCAATACTCCCAAATATACAGCAAAACCCAAGAATGCTTAACATCTAATCTTCTTCTTTTCACTTTTTTAGAAAATTGTATTTGTTAACCTCAATAAAAAAACACACTGATGCTCAAACCCAGAAATTTCATGTGAAGTCTTCCTCTGATCTTAACTCATGAAAGATGCTTGGGAAATTTCACTTACCTCCTTTACACTTAGTCTTGCTGTTCAGAAAATAAGAAGCCTGGACTGGAATGGCAATTTCATCCTGGCCTCCTACCACCTTGGCCATCCATTACTGGGGTGAGTCACCTCATCTTTATAAGCTTATCATGTCTGAGGATGATGGAAAGTACACTGATTTCTGCACAAAGCTCCTGGAGGATGACCTTAAATAACATTTATAAACGCACAAAGCAATATTGTCCCTGAATAAAGCCATATCAAACAGCGTCTTGGGAGCACAGCAGACAGGGGTCCAGTAAACACCTTCGCATCTTCCACAGCCCCCTTTAGATCAACACTGTAATAGGGCCTCCATAGGACATTCTTCCTAAGTGTGGAAGGAAGATAGAAAGGCATTTCAGAGGAAAAGAACATATGAACCATGAAGCAGAAACTCAGATTCAGTTCATTCCAGACCCAAAACCTTCACTTTAACTGAACATGAATGGAAACTCCAAACCAGACAGTGTGGGTTTAAAGTCTTTCATGCATTCATATTACACCAGAAAGGGTATTACACCACCATGTCAGACTGACATAGGAGGCAGTGAGATGGGCCACATATGAGGGAGAAGAGACTCATGATAAATATGTTGTGCCCTCACTTACCTTTTAAACTCAACCTACACTGTCTATAGGAATGAGCAGGAGCATACATAATTTCTGCTTTCTTTTTTAATATACAATTTCTAATTCAGCACTGTCTTTGAGTAATGCCAAGCCATACATTGCTATGGGCTCCCTAATGCACTGGTCAAAGCTGACGTCCAGGTTAGTGAATCTGGGTGACACAATATAATGTCTAGCAAAGCAGAGAGGGAAAATGTGTCCCTCTCTACCAGAGTTTCTTCCTGTAGCTCAGACATACAAGCGTCTCGTGTTTCCATTATAATCTCTCCTATCCTATTAGGAGACAGTCATCACTAGAGAGGATTTGAGTGACTGTTGAGGTGGATGCAAGCCCACCAATATGTCATTATTCTCCAATTCCGATGGCAAGTTGACCTCTGGCAATCATCAGTAATACCTGGAATGTAACCTGGGGGTTAGTCTCAGGATTTCCTAAGACTTTTTCTGATGAACAGTATGAATCTTGGTAGGTATTTGTTCTGGGAAGCAGTGTCAAGAGCTGGTACAGGAGGTAGATAATAAGGAGAGCAGGGACAGAGTGAAAGATAGAGGAGCTACCCCAGGACAGGCACTGTGTGTCCATGGAGTGATATCAGGGCAGTTCACGGACTTGAATCCTTACTTTCAATTTCTAGAGGATAAACTCTTAATACAAGATGAAATGTAACTCAAAAGAATTTGTCTGTCACTTCTCTTCACCTATCATTCACATAAAGGCCACCAGACTTTTCTAAAGGAATAAGAATCAAACTTCAAAATTTAAATCAGTCATTGGAGAGGTCAGTTTCACTGAGAAGCAACTACGTGAGGTCTACAAGGATAGACAGCCCAGTTTTGGAGAGTTTGAATTCTAGTTCAGGAAGAACAATTGTAATTTAAGATGGATGCCTAGTTCTTTTATTGCATCTGTGACAAATTAACATCCATGACTTATGACATGAATTTATTTTCTTATTCTTTAGAAGTCACAGGTCAGAAGCTGGGTCACTAGACTGAAAATCAAGGGCAGGCAGAGCGCTATTGATTTTGAAGTTTTAAAACAAGAATCCATTCATCTCTGCACTCCTATTTCAAAAAGTCCCCTGATCGCCTCAGTTCATGGTTCTGTCCTCCATGCTCAAAGCCCATGTAGCCTCTTCAAGCCCCTCTCGACTCTCTGCTCTCCTCTGCTTACTGGGAAGGACCCTCATGGTTATACCCATCTGACTTAACAGTCATGGCCCATGTCAGGAGCTTAATATTAACATCTTCAAAGTCACTCTGCATGCTAAGTACCATAGACAGGTGTTCTGAAGATAAGGCCTTTAGAAGCTTTGGGAGGCCAGTATTCTGCAAATCATGTTGTCAAATGATAAAGTTCTCCGATTTCAGTAGGGGAACAGAAATTAGATGAATTTACTTCATAAAAGCATCCAGCTTTCTTTATTAATTAACTCAGCAAATGTCCATCTTGGTGCCCACCATGATCTGCATTGTGCTGGCCCTGAAAGGGAGAGAAACCAGGCATCATGTCTGATGGCACTAAGCTTGAGCTGTAGTTGGGGTAATAGTAATTAAAAGATTACAAAAATCTCGCATACTTGAAGTGTTAGGAATTGGAGATACAGGGTACCATGAGAGCGGCCAGTGAGAGACGTAGAAGATCACTACAGGTGTCACAGTAGTACATGCCAAGGGTCTGTGATGAGGAGGCATGTATAGACACTGAGTCCTGGAAGCCTGATGCTGGTATCGTAGGAAAACGGAGGGGTGGAGGAGTAGCCAGACCATTCGGAGTCACCTAGAATATGCTTTCAGAGTTCAAATCCCCAGCACCCAGGTAAAAGACAGACATGGCCACACATGCCTGTAACCTTAGCCCTGGAGGACAGAGACAGGTGAAGGCCATGAGTTCACTTCCAGCCAGCCTAGTCAAAGCAAAATGGCAAGCTTCGAGTTCCATGAAAGACCCTGTCTCAAAAGGTGGAGATGATAGAGGGGGATGTCCAGTATCCTTGCTTGGCTTCCACATACGTGAGCATGGGTCTGCACACCTGCCACACACATGGGCAAACACATGTATGTATCACACAATGCACATATACATATAGGTAAAATGTGACGGTAACATCTATTTATATATGCACATTCACTTTATCACTGCATATATGTTCACAAATATATGTGTAATGTGTGTACATGGAGATGGACAGCTAAATGAGAGCATGGTTAGAATTGGAATGGATTCAGAAGGGTATTTATTTACTCTATTGATCAATGCATGAGTTTCAAGGAAGAGCTCAGGGAAGGAAAGGTAAGGTTCATAGATCTAAAACAACAAGAGGCCACAGGAGGTAGATAACTGGTATTGACCATGGTGCTTAGGGAAGATTTGTGGAGTACACGAACATGGAACTTAACCACAAATGGCTTGGATGTAGTAAACTATAGCATTCAACATGCGTATTTTAAATTAACACAGATGAGCATCACATAATGAAATATAAACGGATTAAATACACATAAGAAGGAAAACTTGCTTTTAATTCCTTATATCACTTAGCATCATAATTGACTGTAACCTTGTTCCAAAGTGTTTATTTCTTCTTGCTGCATGCAGAATTATACTTCTTAGCCCTGTGGACAACAGACTTTGCCACATACACTTTTTGGACTACAAATATATATAATAAATATAAACTGGGTGATTTTGGGCAAAAATATAATCCATCAGCCCCTGTATCACCACATTATCTTCTGCCTCTGCCACAGCTCTCCTAACAGAGGCTTCCCTGTGTGCCCACACCTTCATAAAAGTGATATGAGTTAGATCTTTGACAATCCTGAGAGGAATAAAAGGCATGAAGGAGAATTGTAGCTTTATAGGTACGAGCACATTTTCAATTTGCTGTGACATAGTCTATTGTATCTGGAATATTAAAGCAACTTATGCTAATGTAAGCCATTCCGTTTTCAACCCAAGCATTCTCAGCTGCAGAATGAGGATGCAGGCTCCGCTGCAGAACGTTGTGTGGATGATTTCTGTGCACTTCATATATTAGGGGTATGTAGTAGAGATGCCTAAAATAGACAGCAGTAGAAAAGCCCACCAAAATGGAACCTGAACAAGGTGGGCCTTCTAGAGGTTAATTTTACACATCAGGGACTCAAGCTGCACTAAGCAATATTGTCTTGTACAGTAGACAGCATTTGGAGTTCTCAGCACAGGGAGACCTTGTTGGTATCACAAGTATCATCAGGAAACATTTCTACAAGCTCAGTTTTAATGGTTATGTAAGGACTCTACAGACAGCTCTCCTGTTCTTCTCCTCCTCGCTCCCTTCTGTCTTCTTCTCTTTACCTTTCTTACTTGCTTATTTACTCCAAAAGTGAATCAGTAACCATATACTATAGAACAGAAATCAGCTGCAAGGCCAGCCTACTGGGAACCAGAATGGCCAGTTTGTAAGACCCAACATCAGGACCTTAATGGAGAGCCACCGTGACTCTTGAGAGAATGTGTTGAAAATGGAAAATGGATTTTTTACTATCCACATGGAGGCATAATTGCATGAAGATAGCATATTTTATTATTGTCTTGTATTATTTAGATAGCTAAGCATGTAGATTAGATAGATAAGTGATAGATAAATTAAAAGAATTATATTTCAAGGTGTGTAGAAATCTTTACATTGATGGTGAATGGGGACAGTAATACTGCAGTGGAATCAGAACAGCTTGCACTAACATGCTAATTCTAGATTCCGTAGGGGTAGAGTGGTGTATCCAAAAGAGGCCAAAGATTTAAAACATGTACAAACTAACCATGCATCATGGGCAGCTCTGAGCAGGGCTCTGGGTGAGCCGTGTTAGAAACACATCAAGCAGGCTCGCACTGTAGCTCTGAGAGAGAGAGAGAAAGAGAGAGAGAAAGGAGAGAGGGAGAGAAAGAGAGAGAGGTTTCTATTGCTGCATTATGACAAAAAAAGAACTTCATACCCACAGTACCTCTTGGTTTAGAAGATGCAATTGGAAAAATAAATCATACTGCTCAATGATGACCCAAATCCATTATCTCATCTACTAAAGATAATGGCATTTCAATGGGAACTAAATGGTTTAGCTCTTGAAAATGCACAAAGAAGTAGATCTTAAAAGTGGAACATAAAATCATGATGTAAAAAAAATTATGTCAGAGAGGGAAGGGAACAATGAAGAGAAGGAGACTGTACTGACAGTCACATAGGGTGAAAAATATGAGATGCAAACCTGTCAGCGCCAATAGATAGTACAAACAAAACTATAATGCTTTCAAGCTTCGAGGAAAACAACTGAAATTAAAATCATTAATTCAAATTAGTAGCTTAAAGGGAGCATAAGAATGTATTCAGAGATGAAAATATGTAAGCTTCTTAAATGAAAAATTGCTTTCACGTTTATTAAAGAAATTAAAGTTTGTTTAAAAAAAGTTTTACATTATTAAAAATCAGATCGCCACAGAAAACCTATCGTAATCAGAAAGGTAACTGCATATCGGATAAGGGGAAATTGACGTTCATCCTCTCAGATTTGGGCTCTGAAAATATCAGAGGATGTGAAGTTTGGCTATTCAGATGGTCAGGTGATGGTCAGGTGACAGACTCTGGTTAAAATCTGGCCTACAGTAAGATAAACTGTGAATGAACTTTCAGGGGTTCCAATGTGTAGGCAATATTAGTGAGAACTTGTTTTCATGATGTTTTGGGCTTGTGAACCCATTGAAATTTGGAGGTAACAATAGACCACAATGAGTAACATCTTTGAAATATGCTTACTGGGTAACCCAGGACGCCCAGAATGAAAGAGGGCTCTGAGTGGGTCCAGTATGTATTAAGGTATCTAGTAGCTACCAGGGTCTTATGAAGTAACTATTGGTATAAGAATGTTCTTAGTAAGCCACAGTGAGGTAAGAGGCCTCAGAAATGGGTGCAGGTCTTTAGATACTTTGGATAAGACTGTGCCCTCTTCTTTTGGCAACTACTGTTCACAAGAAAGTTGCTGTATTTTTGTCTTTCTTTGTTCATTTCTTCAAGTTCGAAATCCGTTTCTAATTCTAATTCATACAAACACCACGGTGAGAATTTTAAGAGAATCTCTGTTAACTATCTTGAGGGTAATAAAAGAATTTTCTGAGTCAATGAAAAAGATCTATAGCGACTTAGAATTGTATATTATTATAATATTTTTCAATTTTGTTCAAGACGATGTATCCTGTATACCTCCTCATAAGCATGTGTGCTGCATTATCTTCGTCTAATTCACAGATGGCGGGCTAAGATTTAGAGATGATGCTGTTTCGTCCTGCATCACCAAGTTAGTAATCAGCAGGGTGACTCAATGATTTTGTCAATCAACAAGGCACCTCAACCAGACCTGTACTCTTTGCTCCATGGGCACTGAAGGGTCTTATAACACATCTCATGCTGACAGTTGACATCCTTCTCAATTTAAACTCTATGTACGTCATATATTATCACAAGTTTTATAAGGGTGAGGGATCCAGAGGATGTCAATTTAGTTTAATTCTCACTTGAGACTTAAAATATTGGCCCTGCCAGTTATTTTTATATGATGTGGTAGGAAGGAGAGGAAGTTAAATTAGCAGCAGAGCCTGTGTTTGGTTACTTCTTACTTGAGTAAGAATAATCAAATGGATAGTGGCCATCTTCTACCACCATCGTCCTATCTTCCCCTCCCCCTGCTGGGCTCTCGGGCAGTTGGAATGTGGGTCCTGGTGGTGTGGATGATATCTTTATTCACATATGGTCCATATTCTTTCTGGATTGTTCTTGAGTCAGTTGCTACCATGATACTTTGAGGCTTGAAATACTTACAGAAGACCTCTATTGGTCATTTAAATAAAGCACCTCAGCAATTAAAGAAGTCATTGGAGCAGGAGGTCAGGGAGCTGGCCATGCTGTGTTCACATTCCAGGGGCAGAAAGCAGTGAGTGCATATGGCTCCATTTCCTCTGACAAAGTCAAGGATCCCAGTCAGGGAGGGTGCTGCCCACAGTGACTGAGAAGTCAAGGATCCCAGTCAGGGAAGGGTGCTGCCCAAGGTAATTCTTTATAGGCGTGCCTAAAGGCCCAGCTCTCAGGTGACCACAGAGTTTAGTACGTTGACAGTTAAGATTAACCACTGCTGGGAATTCAAGCCCTTGGCCAAAACAGAGACCAGCTCTGCTCTCCTCTACTTCTTCTTTGACACATAGTCAGCACACTTTCTGATGACGTGGCCACAAGTTTAACATGCATTAACTCCACTTCCTCCATGGTAGTGCTGTCAGACTCCTTTTTGAATGGCATGATGTTAAGCTTTGCGTTACAGGTACTGATGGAACCATGCAGGAAGAAAGCCGCATTCACACCGAAGTTCAGTGCATCTGATTAGATGCCTGTAAGACACAGCAGCCAGCCCCTCGTGCCACACCTTCCCAGAGGAGATTCTCACTACCATCCCCAGAGACTTGCTGGCACCTACTCCTGGAAGTGGCTTGGAATAAATTCCATGGCAAAAGACTTGCCTATATATGATGACTTCCCCAGAAACCTAGAAATCCACATTTCCTGTAAAAAAAAAAAAAAAAAAGAAAGAAAGAAAGAAGAAACTACCAGTGGGCACTATGAGGTTTCCATGGCACCCCAGAATGTAGCATTCCAGGGAGTACCACAGCTTGACATCTCTCAGTGGATGACTTTCCTCTGGCATCTCAAAAGTTATCTTCTCAGTGAGTTCATCTAGGTCATCAATGGCCTTTTATAATCTACACTAATGCTACTGCCTAGTACCTGATCTTCTGAAAGAAGACCACATCAATAAGCCTCTGATATGGCCCAATTCTTAAGGGGACTATCGAGCCCCTTGGTGACATGTTGATTACATTGGACTTTTTCCATAGTGGAAAGGTCTGAGATTTCCATCTACCAAAATAGAAACATATTCTGGGTCCAGGTTTTCCTTCCCTGCCTGTAATGCTTCTGTAGACAAGCACTGTTATTCATCACCAAGGCATCCCAAACAACATTGCGTATGATAAAGGAACTCATCTCACAGCAAAGAAACGTGCTAGTGGACTCAGAACCATGATCTCAACTCAGCAGTGTAACAGTATCACGTTATGTCCTGGCAGAGGGAAGTAGTGGTTAACAGCCAGTTATGAGCAGATGACCAGACATTTTGGACAGAGGCGAGAAATTCCAAGCTGGTAAGAAAGACTTCAGTGTTTGTCTGATGACATATGAAGCACATTATTAATTAGAGGTTTGTCCCTCTCTCTTACCGCAGAGGGAGTGACAGACACAGGCCGGCGTACTCCCTCTCCGAAACCCCGGTTTCCTGTCCAGCGGGAAAGGGAGGTGAGGGGGAGATTCGGTGCTCAGCTCGTGTTCCTCCTCCCTTGGATTGCCCCACTCTTGCCCCTGGAAGATGAGAGTCCATGAGGGGATCAAGGGGAAGTCGGGTGCCTGGCTCGCCCATTCCCAGCCTCCTGGCCCATCCCAGGAAACAATCAGATGTTGCCGGGGTTCCCATCTGACTGAAGAAGTCCACAGCCAGCTTCACAGGTATTACAGCTCTTTAATGTTACAGCTCTTTCAACGGCGCAGCAGGAAGCCATTTAGTGAATGCAGCAGGCACATTATAAAGGCTCAGAGCCACAGGTATTAGCATACAGTGCAAGGTCTCTACCAATCATCATACAGCAGAAAATTCACCTAATTAGCATACAAGGGAGGGGTAATTCTCTATATGAGAAGTAACATACTGCTCCAATAGTAACACTCCTATATTTCACCTCATTAGCATAAGTTTCATTTCTTTGCAGGTTCCTTATTTCCAGGAATCCTTGTTTATCTCTTGATGCCTTCTGGTTTGGTTTCACTTCCTCTAGGTGCCATCTTAAGAGCACTTTTAATTCAATAAGGCCCAACAGAGGTTGAACTGTGTGCTGCAGGCGGCCACGGAAAGTGGGTCGTCAAAACAGGCAGTGTACTGATTCTCACCTCTGCCTCCTAGTTCCTAGCCCATCTTCCATTGTCTGTTCTGTATTCATGGAGATTCACTCTGTAAATACTCCCGTGTTTACAGGCGCAAAGGGCTAACCTTTGTTATGAGGTTGTGTGGAAGGCCACTGCAAGAGAATAGAACTGTTTTTTAATTGTTTATTTTGGAAAATTGTTTAATTGCAATTTGTACATTTCCTACAGAATATCTCAGTCAGCCTTAATCATCTTTATAACTCTTTCCTCACAGTACCTCCCAAACTCCCCAATGGATTTCATGTGTTCTGCCTATAGTGTCAAGTTAGTGTCCCCAGATGTGCCTCAGTGAAAGTTCATCCACTGCGGTCTAGTCGGCCTATCTAGAGCGCCTCCCTTTAAGAAAATCAGCTCTTCCTCACCCAGCAGCAATCAGCTGCCAATGGTTCTTTGACTGAGATTGAGGTCTGCTGCCCATTTCCCCATTTCTAGGCTGGGTTTTCTCTGCTTAGTTTGCATGGGTCTTGTGCATGCTGATGTCATTGCTGTAGGTCCATATGAGCAGGGTCCCAGGAGCTTGTAGGATTCTATTTCTATATGGTCATTCACTTCTTTCCTGGCCTTACAATCTTTCTGCACCCTCTTCTGCAATTGTCCCTGAGCCCTGGGTGGGTGAGGTTTATTGCAGAGTCCTGTCCAAGGACCCATACTCTACAGACTCCTAATCTCCACTTTCTGGCCATTTGTGACCTTTTGTGTTGCATAAGGGAACTTCATTAATGAGAACTGAGAAATTCATTAGTGTGCTCTCTAGTCCCTGTTTTATGTTTCGTAAGCCTTAGGTATAAGGTTGCATTGTAGATGTGCCACTTGGGCATGGGAAATCTACAGACAATGTCTGTGTGTGACGAGTTGTAGTACTCTGTAGTAGTCTTTGTAGGGTTGAAAGAAACTTCTTTGATGAGTGGTGACTGGGATACTTGTCTGTAAATATAGGGATACAAATTTTGAACATAGTATGAAATTGTATTTGTCTAGGGATGTGACAGCCTTGGGGTTTTCTCTAAGATCTGTGACCTCTCCAGCCATGTGTATTTGGCTATGTTTACAGCACCACACTTGAGTTTCCTCCCATTGAGTGGGCTTTAAGTTTAATTAGGTAGCTGTTGATTGTCCCCACGATAAAAGTGCCACTACTGCACAAGTGTCATATGCTGTGCCAATTACTGATGTGATGATCTGGCCTTGAAGCTGGTGCTGGACCATCAAGTGATGCCCTCCCTTACTGTAACTTCTCATGGGATATTTTCCTTAGCATGCCAAAAGGTGTCCTTCTAGTGCTCCACCCCATGAGCATCTCTATGGTAAATTCTAAGGGTTAAGGTGTCTCTGACACCAAGGAAATAATCTTTCTTGCAAGGTCCCTT
The DNA here is from genome assembly GCA_035773235.1 of Eospalax fontanierii. Lineage (NCBI taxonomy): Eukaryota > Metazoa > Chordata > Mammalia > Rodentia > Spalacidae > Eospalax > Eospalax fontanierii. The sequence continues at coordinate 77,510,691 of CM069532.1, forward strand.
AGTGCGGTTTCTCTCCCGTGAGCAGTGTCTTTCAGTGAGATCTACTGCACTCTTCTTCCCACAGAACAGTTCCTGCAGCTTTTTCAGAAGCAAGAATGTGACCAGCATGGCATCTACATAGTCCCCATTACCTAAGTACCTGGCCACTCTTGGGTGCTCTGTCTAAAACTCGGTGGTGGTTTCTGTTCTGTGGATGCCATGACAGTACTTTTCCTGCCTCCTTTTCCCCACAGCAGCTAATCCCCTAGTGTCATTATTTCCTTATATTAAGCCTCCCATGTTTGAGATGTCATGTGGTTTCTCTCTCATGTTGGGGTCCTGATTACACAAATAGTTATTGATTAAAGGTATATTCTTTGTTTTGCAGCACAGCACCCCAACCTTGCAGGGTGTTGCCTCAAAAGTATGCCCTGAATGCCAGAAGTCCATCAATATATCAAGTCAGTGATTTTGTTTTATGAAGCCCATGGAGAAAATAAATTAATTTGTAGGTTTGAGCTCATTACGGATTCTTCACAGTAAGTTGATTTCCTCGGTTAGTATCACTGCAAACGGGGATATCATGGTGATGAATAGGTGTTTTATAAGTCATTGAATGATGGTTCATTAAAAACGTTCTCTGCTGGGTAAATAAATCTTTATTCAGAATATGTATGTTTCCACCAAATTAAATTGCTGCCCATTCCACTGTGGAAAGGAAAACACCCAGGACCTACCACCTTCTGGCAAGATGGTTCCACGTGAGACTGGCGCAGGAGAAGTGATTTATTATCAAAGTGGGACATTTTGAGGGTGCAGCGGGTAATGGGCTGCCAGGGGAAAGAAGAGATATAAACCAGAACCTTCAGTGAAACGCAAATGCATGGTGCCCTCCACAGACACTCCTTAGCTTTAGCCCCTGCTGGAGGCAATGTCGGTGCTCATGGTTGTAAAAGTTGTGCAAGTTACAGAGCCCAGACCAAGTCTTCCTTTCTGCTCCCAAACACCCAAGCCCAAAGGGCACATGACAGGAGACCAAGGGACACTGCTAACTGAAATGTGCAGGCTCCCCCCATCTTCCGGTTTCTGTGCGTTTCCTCTGTAGGGTGTGCCCTCGTGTGTTTACTTAGGTTTTTCATAATTACCTTCATTCCCTGTGCTGACTGGAAGAAATCTGCCCACATTTTCCCTCTGTATCTCATCTAATTTCAGAAGTAATTTTTGAAAAATCCCACAGTTAGTCTTTCGATAATCACCATAGACTATGATTTTTTTTCCCATTGCAAACTGAATATTCACAAATATCAAGCAAACTCTTCTCTTCCTGACTGTCCCATGACTGTTGTTCGCAGCCAGCACTGCTGCAGAGGGCTAGCTCAAACTAGCCATTACCTAGTGATGGACGTATGCTGTACACCTCTATTTCTGAAAAAGACCCTTAGCGCTTTTCTCATTAGGTGGACCAGCACTGGGGGACTAGGCACGAGGCTGCAGTGTGAGCTGAAGGAGCACAGGAGGCTCTGAGGAGATACGTTTGTGGTGGAAGCATTTTCTCATGTGGGCTTGTCACTGCCTTCAGCGATCACTTACAGGTTCCCCCAGCCTGACCCCTGAGTTCCCTATCAAAGTCCTCCCTTCGCCCCCCTGTCTTAGCTTTCGGGCCTGCCTGGGTCACACAGATCCCTGTATGCCCCAGATCTGTGAGCGTCTCCAGCCACCCCTGTCATAACGCTTCCTGAGACTACCAACCTGCCTGATGCACAAGACAATGCTTCAAAACAGTAGGTACAAAGATGTTCAAGGAGCACAAAGGGGTCCAGGGAGAGACTGAGTGAAGACTGGAAACCTACATGTAGCAAGTCAGCACATGAAATTTGGATTCAGTAAAGAGAATCTCAGAGGAAAACCCAAACTGGAAAAACTAGAAATTAGAAACTCAGGGAGTCAAACATAAAGCTCAGAGGAAAGGACCAGAAAGGGACTGGAGGAAATGGAACAAAGACTAGGAGACCTTGAAGACAAGGTTGAGAAATGGATCTATGACCAAAGAAAATGTCAGATCTAAAATAACCCAGGAACAGAATAAGCAGGACTTCCAAGACACCATAAAGAGACCAAAACTATGAAACACAGATGCAGCAGAAGAATGAACACGGGTCCAAAACTACAAAACACGGGTGTAGCAGAAGAATGAACTCGGGTCCAAAACTACAAAACACGGGTGTAGCAGAAGAATGAACTCGGGTCAAAGGCACAGACATTTTTAAATTTATTTTTATTGAGTTTTACACGTTTCATACAACAGTTCTTAATCAATTTAGACTTCCTCCCCGATCCTGAGACCTATCGGAGACTGATTACTCCTGGGAGAGGAAGAGTAGGCCTTACTTACAATCTCTAGATAGCCTGACCAGACTCCAGTGGATGAATTTTCACTAAAGGACATCTGAGCATAAATGCTTGATTGAATGAACTTAACATGTGTGACAGAAAATAATTTTAACAAAATCATAGGTGAAAATTTCCCCAAGGTAAGGAAAGAGACTTATTGAGGTACAAGATGCATACACAAAACCAAGTAGAGAGGAACAGAAAGGGAACTCCTCACATTATATAACAGCAAAAATCTGAATGTACAGAACAAATAAAAGATATTGAAAGATGTAATAGATTAAGATCAAATCACATATGAAGGCAGACCCATCAGAATAACAGCTGACTGGTATCCTACCAACCACAAAGACCACAAGTTCCAGCCCAGACTACTATACCTAGAAAATTATCAGTAGTAATTAAAGTACAAAGAAAATTTCTCCATAGTAAAAACAGATTTAGAGTTTGTGTCCATGAAATCAGCTCTTCAGGGAACATCCAATTGAATGCTTCAGTCCAAAGAAATTAAACACTCTCAATAAATAAAAAATTCCAGAATATTTAACCGAAGAGGTCTAAGAAAATAGCACTACAACACCAACATAACAGGAATTATGTGAATTAATAATCACTGGTCAATAGAAAATCTCAATATTGATAATCTTAATTCCCAAATAAAAAGAAACAGACTAAATGATTCTTTCAGAAAATAGGATCCATTGATTTTCTGCTACAAGAAACACATCACCATCCATGACTGACACCTTAGGGATTAAAGATGGAGAAAGGTATTCTAAACAGAGCTAAGAAACAGGCAGGTGTGTATGGCTGCTCTAATATCTGACAAAAAGATGTCAAACCAAGACAAGTCAGAAGAGACAGTGTTGGATGAATCTATTCTCTCTCTGCTTCGATGGACATGCCTCCAAATGTGATTGACAGCCAACTAACCAATGACTTAAGGAGGGAGGTCTGGTGGAAGAGCAGAGAAGGCTGGGAAGGAGAGAGGCAGGTGCGGCTGGGCCTCCATCTTGGGTGCATGTGAAGAGGTTCAGGGGACTTCTGATCAAATGCTCCGCCATACAAAATCTCTCTCTCTCTCCCCAGGGACAAATCTTTTGTAAGTAACCCAGAATAAATTAATTTCTCTAAGAGAGCATTCTCTCTCCACTCAATCAGTTCAAACCTAGGGGTGGGGTTGAGGCTGAACTTTGGGCCTTACCACAAGAGGACTCATAAGACAGACAGGAAAGCTCACTCCAACTCATTAAAGGAGAACTGCATCATGAGGGTATCACAAGCCTAAACATAAATGCACAGAACACAGGGACACTAAACTGCATAAAATAAGCATGTTAGAGCCAAAATCACACATTGACTGCAACACAGTGTAGTGGGTGACTTCAGTACCCCACTGACACCAACAGAGAGGTCATTCTGGCAAAAACGAAATAGAGAGACCCTGGAGTTAACTGACACCATAAGTCAATTGGACATAACAGATATTTAGAGTGCATTCCACCCAAACACCAAAGAATACACTTTCTTCTCTGAAACCCATGGAACTTTCTGAAAAATCAACCACACATTTGTTCACAAATCAAGTCTCTGCAAATTTAGGAAAACTGAAATATCACCCTGTACTCTCCCTGACCACAAAAGAATAAAACTAGATATCAACAACAGTAGAAATGGAGAGAAGTACGTATAAACTAAACGACACACTACTGAATAACAATTGGACCACAGAAAAATCAAGACGTAAATTTTAAAATTCCTATAACTGAATAAAAACAAAACACAACATACCGAAATCTGTGGGCCACAATGAAGGCAGTACGTCAGGTAAGTGCCTACATTGGAAAAGCAGAGATGTCTCATATAAACAAACCACCGGAAAACAAAGAAAAAACATACCTGAAACAGTAGATGGTAAGAGATAAATAAAACCAAGGCTGAAATTAAGAAATAAAAATGAAGAAAACCATGGAAAGAATCAATGAAATGAAGAACTGGTTCTTTGAAAAGATTAACAAGTTGACAAACCTTTAGCCAAATTAACCAAAAGGAAGAGGGGGCCTAAACTAATAATCTTATAGATGCAAAGGGAAACATTTCAACAGACCATCTGGCAATTAAAAACATAAGGGCATACTTAAAAATTATATTCCACTAAACTAGAAAATCTAAAAGAAATGGATAGTTTTTGAGTTGTGTATTGCCTAACAATGCTATATTAAAATGACATAATTTAAACAGATCCCCCATAACAACTAATGAGGTAGATGCAATAATTAAAAATCTCTCAGATCAAAAGATCCCAGGATGGACTCAGTGCAGAATTCTATCAAACTTCCAAGAAAGTAATGTCAATACTCATCAAAGTGTTCTGTAAAATAGAAAAGAAAGGAATATTTCCAAATTCTATGAATTCAGTGTTATTCTGACACCAAGCCAGACAAATATCCAACAATAAAAGAAACTTATAGACCAGTCTCTCTCATGAACATGACCCCAAAGATTCTGAATAAAATACAAACTGAATGCAAAAACACATCAAAAAATTGTCCATGAGAGATACTTGGGTTTATAGGCTGTATGGCTATGTAGGATCATTGATTAGTTTTTTTTTTTCCCCCTTGGCAGTTTGTATAGTATCATCTGAGACTAGAAACAGAGGAGGCTTCCAGGTCAGTTCCAGCTCAATTGTTTCAAGCCCTGTGTCCCAAGTGTCTTCAGCAATAGGGTCTTACCTCTAATTTCCGAGAGGCAGTAAAGGATTTAAGCATGCCCGATGGGAGGCAATTCATTTGTGGCACTGTAAATATAATCAAGTACACATGACTAGAGCTGTCATAGACCCTAAAAGAGAATTTATTTCTGTCACTTCCTTAGGTAAAAATAATGTTTAGTATATCCCAAATATGTATCCTTATATTTATAGTCAAGTGGACCTCTCACCACTCATCAAAGAAGTTTCTTTTTGCAATGGACAGAGATTATTACAAAGTTCCACAAGAGAATGAGTAACTGAGGTGTCCAGCTTTAACTGATACATCTACAATGCAACCTCTGTACCTAAAACTCAGAGAACATCTTGGAAAAGGGGTGGAAAAAATGAATGTAAGAGCCACAGAAGCAAGACACCCACTGCTAGTTAATGCATTCTTCACATGATGGGGAAGCTGTGCCAATTAAATATCCACAGTATGGTGGCCACAACTGGCAAAGTGCAAAGAATAAGTGCCCTTTTTTCATGCTTAGGTTTTTAGTTCTTTGTATATTCTAGATATGAGTCCTCTGTCAGAGGGGTAGCTGGGAACAACTTTTCCCATTCTCTAGATTGCCTCTTCATGCAAGTGATAGAGTCCTTTGATGCACAGAAGCTCTTTAGTTCACCTGTCAATTGTTGGACTTAATGTCTGTGCTATACAAGTCCTGTTCATAAAGTCCTTTCCAGTGCCTGTAAATTACAGTGTACTACTTACTTTTTCCTCTTTCAGATTCAGGGATCAGGTGTTTTGCTGAGGTCCTTAATTCATGTGGAGCTGAGTTTTGCCCATGGAGGAGATAAGGACCTGCTTTCTTGAGTAAACATGTTGCTAACCAGTTTGACCAGCACCATTTGTTGAAAATGATACCTTGTTTCCAATGTGCATGTTTGGTCCTTTGTCAGAATCCAATGGACTGATTTGCATTTCCCTAATTACTAAGGGTGCTGCTCACTTTTGAAGATGTTTCTTGACATTGTTATTTCTTCTTTGAGAGCTCTCTGTTCCGGTACAGAGCCCGTCTTTTATCTGAACTGTTTGTTTTCTTGATTCTTTGTTTTTTCAGTCCTTTGTATATTCTTGAAACTAATCCTCTCTCATAAATGTAGCTGGTGAAGATTTTCTCCTACTTTAAGGGGGTTTCCTCTTCACTCAATTGGTTGTTTCCTTTGCTGTACTGAAATGTTTTAGTTTAATGAGCTTCCACTTGTCTATTGTTAATTCCTGAGCAAGTGGCATCTGATTTAGAAAGTCCTTTCTTATACTTACATCTTGTGGGGTAGAGCATATGTTTTCTTCTAACAGTTTCGGTGTTTTGGGTTTCACATTAATCACTTATTTATTGAGAGCTGACTTTTTCCTGTATGAAGTCCAGTGGGGGATTGGGGTATAGATAAGTGAGGGGACCAAATATGATCAGATGTAGTGATGAAATTCCAAAAAAAAATTTACTTACAAAATCCAAAAAAAGTTCTGATACTGAAATGCTACATTGTACAAAGCTCTGCCTATGTATATCATCTGATATTTTTAATAGCCTTTAAACACAGAAACATACAACCATTTCCATTGTTATATTTGGGGAAAGTGAGGGCCAGAAGTAGAATATAATCCCTGAATCTCATTTTCTCATTTGCAGAGTAAGAGAAGGACCTACCTAGCAGACTATTCTCAGGAACTCATGAGAGAATAGGGGACTTTTAAAATGCTTGAACACAAACAAAATCTATTAAGAGAAAAATCATACACCTGCCAATGGAGCTTCAGCCCATCCTTTTGTCTTTGCTTGAGTCAACTTACTCTTTTAGTTTTATTTTGTGTAATATTTTACCTATGTACGCAACTGTAAATTCTTTTTTGGAATATTTCATCATATAAATGAAATTATTATTTAAGAGAAAGAAGAGAAAACTGCCAATTCTTTTTGTCACAAGCATGTTTCTGATTGGTAAAAAGATTCAGGACAGGAGTTCTTTCAGAAAGGAGAGGCATTGTCAAATGGTGCATATTCTTGGAGTTTCTGAAGGATTTACATTTTCTCAATTTTTTGCTTCCCCGCAAGGTGAAGAATTGCCAGTGTGGACTGTTTATGTCCTAATCTATTTACGTCTGCCAGTGGAAAAGAAGCATTGAGAAGGCGCGCTGCAAAGAATGAATCAATACTGTTGTTTCTCAGCTGCTCCCATGAAGAACCTTTGGGGAGGCATGCACTTCTGCCTGCAGAATTCAGACTCCTTCTCAGCACTGTGGCTCCATGGTACCTAATGCCTATCTCTCCTTAAGAATCCTCCAAATGTAGACAAAGTGCCAAATCCTACAAAGTCTCAAAGTCTCAAAGTCTCTCTCTCTCTCTCTCCTCTCTCTCTCTTTCTCTCTCTCTCTCTCTTTCTAAATCCCTCCTTCCAATTCACTTCCAGAAAAAAAAAGAACCCAATTAAAACTTTGGGGAAGGAACTGAGCAGGGAGTCCTCAAAAGATGAAACACATATCACTGAGCAATATTTAAATGCTAACCATCTTTAGCCATCATGGAAATGAACATTGAAAATTTGAAATTTCAGATTATCACAGTCAAAGTGTCAGAGACAAAAACAACACACAAAAAAAAACCTGGTGAGGATGTGGGGAAAGGGAAATTCTTTTTCACTGCTCATAGGAGTGTCAATTTGTGCAGCCACTATGGAAATCAGTGTGGACATTCCTTGAAAAAAATCTAGAAATAGATCTAGCAACAATCCAGTCATACTTCTCTTTGGCTACAGACATAATTGGGGACATAAATTTTACTCAAATAGGTCATATATATAGATAATAGATATAGATATTATATATTATAATAGAGTACGTGAAAACAGGCAGGGAATGACAAAGGTGGTGCAGATAAAACAGGGTGTTCTAATATAAAGACATTTTATGAAATTAGCAAATATTTAATAAAAAAGGAAAAGTACTGATAGTGGAATGCTAACTTATATACAGTTATCAGGAGGTCAATATAAAGGAAGTACAGTCAGTCATAAAGCTCAGTTTTATGCGGATGAACTCCCAATCTGTATTAGCTACTTTTCTGTTTCTGTGATGAAACACCATGACCAAAGGTGACGTATGGATGAGTTTATTTTGGCTATAGTTCCAAAGAAATGTAGGAGATTCTGGAAATGTGATGGTAGGACACATCCTCAAAGATTTCCCCCAGTGATGTAATGTGTCCAGCAAGGCTGGACTTCTTCATGACCTTCCCAATATTGCAACACCAACTGGGGACCAAGTGTTCACATTCCTTAGCCTGTGAACTTTTCTTATTCAAAAAACCACACCATCTTTGTATTTATCTAAGCATTTATGCTACTCAAATAGTGAACCAGTACTGCATCAACACCAAACCCATATGCATGAGATAAAACATGCAATTCCATTACATAAGAAGGTGAAGTAACTTTATTTGAAGGTTAAAGAGATGATAGGGGTAAGCTTGCAGTAGGAGACAGAAGCTTGTTGCTAATGTCATTATGTCCTGATTTGCATAATAATAGGGCTCTTTCACAACAGCAAAGGCTTTCATTTACTAAGGGCTCAGTGTAAGGTAAGCTTATGTCACATTTATCAGTGCCATTAGATACCAGAAGAACTTGATTCAAGGAAAGATTAATTAATACATCCAAGGCCACACAGCTCACTGGACATGGTGGCCCTGTTGGTGCCTTAAATCCAGTCCTCAGAGGCAGAGGCAGAAGCAGGTAAATCTCTGTGAGATCAAGGCCAGTCTAGTCTACATAATGAGTTCCAGGTATGCTGGAACTAGGGCAATCCCATCAAAAAGTCAAACAAAAAGCCAAGGTCACACAACTTGTAAATAGAGAAGCAGATTTTAACCCAGGGATTCTTAGATAAAGACCAAGACTGAAATTTTAATTTGTCCAGTAAAGATATATGACATCAGCACAAAATGAATTAAAGATCTAAATATAAGACTAGAAATTCCAAAAATCCCACAAGAAAGAGACGAGAGTCCTAATGAGTTTTCATAATGACTCTTTTATGGGGGTAGGCTAAAACACCAAAAGTATAGAACTAAAGGTAATCATATTATCTGTCCAAAGTTTTCTGAGGGTAGATATTAGGAGCTTTTACAAACACACAGATTTTCACATATTAAAAAATCTAACTTTGTGAGTTAACAGATAATGTCACATTACTCTCTATACTAACCAACCATTCAACCACAATGTGTGTGTACATATGCTTCATGAACAGTTTTGAGTTTTTGTCTATTTAATATGATAGATCTTAATCAAATTTAGGCCCTCTTTCCCATCCACACCCCTTTATGCCCCCACCTGATTTCATGCAATCTGTCATATGTGTTAAGGTCTACTGAGTCAAGTTTGTGTACCCAGATGTCCCTTGGTGCAAGTTCATCCACTGGAGTCCAGTCAGCCTATCTAGGTCACTCCCTTAAAGAAGATCTACTCTCCCTCACCCAGCAGTGATCAGCTGCCAGTAGTTCCTCAGCTAGGGTTGGGACCTGTGGCCCATGTCCCCTGTTCTACGATGGGTTTTTCTGATTGAGCTTGCCTTGGTCTTATCCATGCTGTCACCATTGTTGCAAGTTCCCAGTAACCTGAAATCTTCTGTTTCCTCATGTACATGTGCAATCCCTGGCTCTTACAATCCTTCTGCTCACTCTTCTGCAATCATCCCTGAGCCAGGGGTAGGTGAGGTTTAATATAGGAGTCCTATCCAGGGAAAAGAATTCTGCAGTCTTTTTTTCTCTAAAACTTGGTCAGTTGTGGCCTTCTGTGTGCATCACAATCTGTTGTAGAGGAAGCTTCGCTGGTGAGAGTTGAGAGAGGCACAAGTATTCTTTCTGCCACCTGTTATGCTGTTTCATGAGTCGTAGGTGAACAGGTTCCACTGAAGATGTGTCACTTCGGGCTGAACATCTCTCAGACACTTATTCTCTGTGTGTGACCAGTTGTAAAACTCTGTAATAGTCTCCATCTGTTGCAAAAGAAACTTCTTTGATGAGTGGTGGACAGTACATTTGTCTATAACTATAAGCACCATATTTGGCATATAGTAAAAATTTCATTTGTCTGGAGTATGCCAGAGATAGGGTTTCTCTTGGATCTCTGACACTGCTCCAGCTCTGTATATTTCCCTATATTTATAGTGACACTCATGAGTTCCCTCTCATTGAGATGATTTTAAGTATGATGATTTTAGATACCTGTTGATTAGCCCCTAGATAAAGTTGCTGTTACTATATCAATAGAGGTAGTGTGGGTGCCAGTTGTTGTGGTTATTAGGTTTTACAACTGGGTTGGACCAATGATTGATTTTCTCCCTTAGCAGCTTGCATAGTATCCTCTAGAAATATGAGAAGTACTCTTCAGGGAGGAGGCTTTCAGCAATTCCAGCTCCACTGCTCAAAGTACTGTGCCTGAATTATATCCGGTCTTCAGCAACAGAGTCTTACCTTCAAGTTCTGGGGTGTACTCAAAGGCTGTAACAGTAGCCTGTGCTATTTTGTGAGTCTCCTGGCCTTCCCTGACTGAGGACTCGGTGGACGGCTTCTCCTCTCTGGCACTGTGCTTGCTATGCGGCCTTCAGGTAGACACTTGCACTCGTGTTCATAGAGTATATGTGCATTTTTCGGGGGAGGATGTGAGTTAATATTTCCCTCTGGCGTTCTGTATCATCTAAGCGTTCTCTCTCTCTCTCTCTCTCTCTCTCTCTCCCTCCCTCCCTCCCTCCATTCCTTCTTCCATCCCTCCCCCCTGTCTAGTATCCCTCTGCCTTCCCAGCTTAAGCACCCCACTTTCCCCTTGATAATGCCTGTCCCCTATAACCTCCCCTCTTAAGCTCCGCCTTCCCTTTGCCCCATGGCTCCTGTATGTCCCTTCCTCCTCCTTCCCAGGTGAACCCCCCGATTTCCCCATTTCCCCTTTGGTAACATCTGTCTCCTCCTGCCCCCTCTCTGGGGCTCTCTCTTTCCCTTTGCCCCATGGTTCCTTCCATTTTCCATGGTTCCTTCCCATTTTCTCTTACTGTTCACACGTAGAGATTTGGTGCTAGGATCAGCAAATGAGGAAGAATGTAAGTCACTTTATTTTTCTGAATCTGTTACTTCACTTAGTACAACCATTTCTAGATCCATGCGTTTACCAGAAACATTCATGATTTCATCTCTCCTTTCAGCTGAATAGAGTTCCATTGTTTAAATGGACCACATTTTCATTATCTGCTTGTCAATTGAGGGACTGTTTCCATTTTTTGTCTTTGTACATTTCATGCAATAGTTATTAATCAAATTTAGATGCTCTGCCCCATCCACGCTCCCCACCCCCATCAAACTTCATGTATTTGGCCACACATGTTAAGTCCTGTCCAGTCAAGCATTTCTATGCAGATGCCCTTCAGTGCAAATTAGTCCACCGGAGTCTAGTCAGCCTGTCTAGAGATTGTAAGTAAGGCCTGCTCTCCCTCACCTAGTCCTAATCAGTCTCCCGTAGTTCCTAGAGCCAGTCTGCCATCCATTTCTCTTCCTCCACTCTGGGCCCTTATCTGATTGAGTTGGCATGGGTCCTGTATAAGCTGCCAGTGGCCTGAAATCCTCTGCTTCCTTATGTTCATTAACCAGCCCAGGCTCTTACAATCTCCCCATGACCTCTTCTGCAATGGTCCCTGAACCATGGATGGGGGAGATTTATTATAGGAGTCCTATCCAGTCTCTTACTCTTTAAAACTAGGCCAGTTGTGGCCTTCTGTGTGCATTGCACTCTGTTGTATAAAGAAAGTTTACTGATGAGAGTTAAGGGACGCTCTAGTTTTCTCTCTACTCCTCATTCTACTGTGGTCGAAGAGTCTTAGGTGCAGAGGTTCAACTGTAGATATGTCACTTAGGACTGGGCATTTCAGATGTATATTCTCTGTGTCTGACTAGTTGTGGGATTCTGCAGTAGCCTCCATCTGTTGTGATAAGAAGCGTCTTTGGTGAGTGGTATGTGGTATACTTGTCTGTAGGTATTTCAAGGATCCATATTTAGCATATGGTAAGAAATTTCATTTGTCTCAAGATAGGACAGAGATGGGGTTTTCTCTAGGATCTATGACCTCTGCTGACATGTGTACTTGGTCATGTTTACAGTACTACCTACCAGTTCATGCCCACTGAGGGGGTTTAAGCCTAGTTAGATAACTGTTGATTATCCTCCAGGTAACAGTGACACGACTGCAACCATAGAGACAGTTTGCTGTGCCAGTCATTAAAGTTATCACGCTTTGGGTTTGGGTTGGACCACTGATTGACTTTCCCCCTTAGCAGTTTGCATATTATCATGTAGCATTATGGGAGCTAAACTTCAGATAGAAGGTTCCGGGTCAGTTCCTACCTCATTGCTCTGAGTCCCGTATCCCAAGTATGTTCAGCACTGGGTATTATCTTCTAGTTCTGGAAGATAACCAAGAGCTCTGGCAATATTTTGGGAATCTCTTGGACCACTCTCACTCACCACTCCAAGGGAGGTCTCTCCCGTATGCACTGTGCTCCTTGCCCTACAGCCCCAGGTACACATACGCACTAGTGTGCAGACACTCTGCATTTCCCAGGGGTTTCAGTGGCAACGCATCTCCCTCTGGCTTCCGTAGCCCCCAAGATCCATTTATCTCTACTCTCTTCCTTTCATTCAACCTCTGTCCTCCCTCCCAAGTCCAAGCACTCTATTGTGAAAAGAGGAGCAACAAACACGGATGTACAGATATCTCTACAGTAGGGCGGGTCCTTTGGGTATTTGCCAAAGAATGGTCTAACCCGATCATATGGTGGACTGATTCATTTCTAGCTTTTTAAGAGTTTTCCACACTGCTTTCCATGGTGGTTACATGAGTCTATATTCTCACCAGCAGTGAATGAGCATCCCCTTTCGCCAGCACAGTGTCTTTTGATGCCTTTTGTTCTCTTGATCTTAGCCAGTATGACTAGGATAAGATGAAACCTTTTAAACTTACACAGCAAGATATAATACCATGTTTTAGACAGATGATTAGAATTAGTATGACAGGTGGGAGTATTTATGGGGAAATCACTTGTAAAGTGTTAAATATTTGGCAAATGCATCATCAGCATGCAAAGCCTACCCTTGCTGCCAATGGTTATAATTCAGCACCAAAGACAAATTCTGTTGGATAATTCACTGGATCAGTTCTTCCCTGGAAGTCAGGAAGCTGTGTTTTAAAAGGAAGTAGATGATATTTTCCAAAGTTCTGCAGAACTGACAGCTGACAGGTTTATTTTCAAGTATGCATTTGCTACTTTTTGTTCTGCAGATGAATAGCTTTCGTGAAATATGCCCATTGTGTGTTGCAGACCTTGTTCCTTCTACCTTGAGCTTTAGGAATTCATTTTATCCATATGATATCACTATAAGATTCAGTCACATGGGGGAGGCCAGGCTTGCCTTCAGAAAAGAACTTGAAATAAATAACACCTCATCGGAGAGTTGGATATGCAATGGCATTTTACAAGTGGCATTAACTCACCGACCTCCTTGCAGCAACTTGAGTCTAACAAATCCCTCCTTCTCTAGCCTTTTGTATATATCAGCCCCAGAAAATCTCATTTCCTGGTCTTGTGCCAAAGTACAAAAGCATTTCAAAAATAAAGAGATCAGTCCTGCTTATACACACCCAATGGGAAGGGCCAGGGTAACACAGACACATGAAAAAGTTGCATTGTCCAGTTTTAGCCTTTCTGCTTATTACCTATGGGCTAGCCTAAGCAATGTTCTCCCTCCTTGCTTCCTGAATACTTTCATTGCATTGTGTCCCCTAAAAGGATCCACTAAAAAATTAACAGCAAGCACCTGTGACTGTGACCTTGAGAATGGGACCTTTACAGATGTAAACAAGTTAAGATGAACCAGGGGGAGTCCTAATCCAATATTGGAAGTGTCCTTGATTGAGAAGTGGGGATACAGAACCAGAGGAAAGGATGTCACATGACAATGAAGCCACAGCCCAGAGGGATGCGCTTGCAAGTCCAGAAACACTAAGGCTGCTGGTAATAGCAAAAGCTATGACAACATTCTGGGGGGTCTCCTAGGCCCCTCAGGGATCAAATCTTGTCAACACTTTGATGTCAGACTTCTGGCTTCCACAATTGTAAAAGAACAATTGTTGGACTGGAGAGATGGCTCCAGCAGTTAAGAGCAGAGGCTTCTCTCCCAGAAAACTGGGCTTCAATTCCCAGAGCCCATATGGTGGCTAACAAGGGTCCCTAACTCCAGTTCCAGGGGATCTAATGCCCTCTTATGACCTCCATGGGCACTGAATGACACAGGTACACTTACATACATGCAGGCAATACTCTCATGTACATAATATAACAAACAAAATGTTTTTAAAGAATAAACATCTATTGTTTGAAATCACAGTTTGTGGTACCTTGTTGTAGGGCCTGGAAAACTAACAGAGATGTATTACCACACAGTTTCTGCTCAAAGGGCTTGACTTTGTTTTGTTTTGTCCTTTAAAAGACAACCCCTACCTTCACTGATGGTAGACCGAGTATAGCCATGAATCCTTGTGCCACTGAACTTTTTCATTCACACTCTTATTCCCAGCATCCTCCAGTCCTCCTCCTTACCCCCACAGGAAAAGCTTTTCCTGTGATATCATCAGAATCCATGAGGGCAAGATGGAGAAAAGATTTCCCACCAAGACAAGTGAGGCTGCCATGTCCTGCGTCCAAGCTATCCTCCTGTACCACCTCCTCATGGAACAGTCTAGTCTCATCCTTCATGGTCTGAAAATAACCAGGCTCTTGATGAGCATTCTACTTCTAGGATTCACTGAGGCCCTCTTGTTTTCTGGCCTGGGAAGACAGATCTCCTAGGAATCACTGCCCTGTCCAGGTGATTCTCCTATGTGGTCTCCATGGGACACACTTGAAATCACAAGGGATTTTGCTGATGAGCTCTTTACCTGTACAGATGTCCTCTTAACAAAGTCAAACTGTCTCCTGTTATCAGCCTTCCTCCTGATTGATAGGATGCTTGCCCGGTGCCTCTGGCAAGTCAGAGCAGAATGCACGGAGCATCATGCATACAGGTACTTGCCACCTTTGGGGAGAGAAGAGACTTTTCCAATCTAGGAGCATGGCAGTGAGGAGGAGAAGGTGGTGGTGTGTGTTCAGTTTGTAGAACTGAGTAATCTCTCTCTTGCTCGCTCACTCACTCTCACTCTCTCTCCCCTCTTTCTCTCTCTCTCGAAGAGAGTGCATGTGTAGAAGTCAGAGGACCACCTCAGGTGTTGACCCTCAGCTTCCATCTTCTGTCAGATAGTCTACTCTGTTGCTATGCATTCCAGGCTGGCTGACCCACGAGCGTTGGGGATTCTTCTAGGTCTGCTTCCAGACTTGAAGTAGGAGTGCATGCTACCTGTCCAGCTTTACATGGATCCTAGGAGTCCAAATTCAGGTGTGCATCTCCCCAGCTGCCCCCAGGACACAACCTGAGAAGTCTTACCTAATTCTGCAGTCGGGTAAGCTCATTGTGTTTTTAGCTGGCTTGCACTTTTTATTACTTAAACTAAAGTCATGGTTTCTTGCCAACACCATGTTCCATGCATGGCAAGGCATGTCCCTTAAAAAAAGGGCTGAGACACCTGCAGCTTGGAGTCACTCTTGGGGACAGAACAGCCACATACATATGAATTCCTACAACACGTCTTCAGACGTGCTCACTGCTGACTTTCCCCATGGCTGGATGTTTGTACTTAAACTTCTATTCGGCCATTGTCCAATCTGAGCATGAGTAACACGTCTCGGCTTTGGCTCTTGATGGAAAGATCGAAAAGTACTAGGGTGCCTACTGCAGCTGCAATTACAATACATTCACCAGCCTGTTATAGACAGCGCAAGGGTGGCTGAAGAGATGACTCTGTGGTTAACAGTACTTATTGCTCTTGCAGAGGACCTGGGAGTGATTCCAGCACCCACGTGGCAGCTTACCACCACCTGTAACTCTAGTTTCAGGGGACCTGATGTCCACTTCTGGCCTCTATGATCTTCTGCACATAAGTGAGACACATAAACTCACACAGGGCTCACACACATACACATAGAAATAATAAATAAATAATAAGCAGCATACTGATATACACAATTATGAATCAGTATATTGCAATACTACAAAAGGTGTAAAAGAATATGCGGGTGGGCATTTAAGAACAATGGGAGAGACACAAGGCCTCTATGCATGTGGCTATATTGGAAATCTTTCTTGAAGAACGATTATATTGTGCATGAGATAGTTGGGGTTCCAGGAGAAGGATTAAAGGGGAACTGTGGGTGAATGGCAAACCCTCAGCTGGCACATTTACAGCGAGGAAGTGTGTTGGGAGGTCGGGAAGGTAGGAAGAAGAGGTAGGAAACCAAGTTATGAAGGACTTTGAAAGCCCTGCAGGAAGTCTAGGTTGTATTTAAAAGGTAATGTGAGCCCAGGAGGGAGGCATGCTTCAATCAGTCAGGCATTTGGAGGTCAACCAGCAAGGCTTATTTCATAAAGGGGAAAATGAATTGGAACTCAGCGAGCAGTGGGAAACTTTGGAAGTGGTCTGTGTAACAGCGGGCAACTAAGCTAGTGCAGTTGTGGTGGGGAAAAAAGAAGAACGAGCGAGGCTTTGGGAAGAAGGAGGGATACAGTTCCCACAGTCGTGAGGTATCAGTTCGGTGTGCTTGTCTCTTCCTGACCAGACAGCAGAACTGAAGGATGGGGAGATCAGATGACGCTGATGGTGTAGGTTAGTAAAAAATGCTTCAATAACACACTTAAGAGAGTACTTAATGAGTGTTCGTGAATTAGGAACCAATTAAGAGTGAGCATGCATGGGCTGGAGAGGTAGCTCACTCAGTAAAGTGCTTGTCTTACAAGCACACTGACCAGAGTTCAATCCCCAGAGCCCAAATAAAAAGTATGATGATGTGTGTTTGTAATTACTGCACTAAGGGATGTACAGACAGCTAGATCTTTGGGCTCACTGGTCAACCAATTTAGCATTTGGGGAGAGTTTCAGATCAATAAACGACCCTGTCTCAACTTATAAGATGAACAGCTCCTGAGGAATGACGTCTCTTCTACACACACACACACACGCATACAGAGAGGTTGTACACTAAGTATCCTTGCTCTCTTATGTGCTTGTGTGTGGGTGTGTAGAATATGCAATTCAAGTTTCAGCGGCATAACAAACATCAGGGATATCTCCTCCGAAACAAAGACTTTGATATTGCCAAGTGGGGATTTTGAAACCCAGGATGGAACAGGAAATAACCGAGCAGGAAAATCTATCCCTGTGCAGGGAGCTGTCTGTGAGGGCCTGTCACCGGCTTCCTTAAAATCTGAATGAAGCAGTCGGGCACACAGACAGAAGGGCTAGCACAGGGAGTGGGCAGGAAGAGTGGTTTGGGACATCCTCCTGTGAAGGTAACTCTGGAGGCTGAGAGATGGCTCAGTGGTAGAGTGTGTGCTGCTCTAGCAGAGGACCCCAGTTCAATTCTCGGTTGTGCAAGCCTCACAACTGCCTGTAACTCCAGCTCCGGGACATCTTCTGGCCATGCAGGCACCTGCACTCAGCTGCACATACCTATGCACACACACACATACATAAATAAAAAATAGATCTTAATTCAAAATAAGAAATGGGACTCCTGGCCCTGTGTGCAACCCTTCAGGTCTTACTGTGGTCACACAGAGGAACAGGTGAGCCCGACGCCTGGAGGATGTACCCTGCTCCACTTGACAACAGAGAAGCCATGTTTGTTTCTCACTTGGCTGTCATTGATAGGCCACCAGATAAGCCATTTAGGATATTAATAACCATGTAATTATACTGTCAGCAACAGAGGCCATAAAAGCAAAGCCATCAAAAGAGGGATTTGGTACCTATTGCTGTCAGAGAGGGAGGCTGACGGCTGGCTCCAGTGGGCCTTGGTGAGATTAATGACCTCTGTCTCTGCTTCACGGCCTTTCAGATTAAAAATCAGCACTTAAAAGTTCTCCAAGAGGTTATTTCACTCTACAGAGTGACTCATGTTTACCAAACTAACGAGACCAAATCGGGCACCAATTTATTCGTCCCTTCTCTCCCGCTGGGAAAATCCATTCAGGAGGTCAAATCATGAAAAACGAAGTGACAAGAGCTGGTCTGCTGTGAACTGAGCTTCTGTGAGGCAGCAGGCGCGCGGTCGTCCGGTACTTATGTTACAGCACTCAAATGAAGTCTCTACAAAAAGAGGTACTGAAGGCTTGTGGTGTCTCTGTGCCCAGGCCTGGCATGTGGTTGAACCAGAACTTGAACTGCCTTCTGCCTGTGCCCAAAGGCTGTGGTACTCTCTCAACACTCCACTTATAGATATTTAAAACATTCCGGGGATTACGATGTTGTACATTATCTTTGATTCATGTGGGGTGGTGACTTGGAAGGTGGAGTCATCCGGCTACAGTGCTTTATGCCTGATTATCCCCTAGTTAGAACCAACTCTGAGTCAGTTAATAAAACTCTTCAGGCAACCATGCGCCAGCCACACCCCAACCCCGTAGAGAGGAAATTAATAGCTGCCTACAGAAAGTGTTCAGAAATCTTAATTATTATTTGTTTTTAGACTCAGATTAATCGTCAGTTTCTTCTGCAGCTTAATTATGAGAATTTTACCATGGCCACAGCAAATAAAATCTCTCTTCTTTGAGTTGGCCAGTGAAACATCCCTTCTGTCCACTTCTGTTGTTAATGTTGAGCGCATTGTCATTGGCCCTGCAACCTTGTTAGACAGTTGGATTGTGGCGCAGTCACCTAAAGATTCATTCCAAGTCACTGTCATTGGGTGGCTGTGCTTCCCGCACAAACTGTTCTCCACAGATAAATGATCCCCCTGCTTTCGCCCATGTTCGATGGCTACAGAGTACAGCAGAAACATTACCACACAGACCTCTAAACTGTGTGGCCATTATCACAGGCAGAAATTATATAGAAACTTAAGTGTAAGGAATATAAGAACCTCCTGTGGAGCCCTGGACCCTGATGCTTACACAAAGGCCACAGGTTGTTCTTAGACCTTCCTCCAGATACTGGAGAACACCAGACTAGATCTTCCAGATTTTCCTGATTCTAAGCTCTTCCCTGACTTTATCTGCTCCCATTTGTCCAACAGCTGTTGTGACTGAAATCTAAAATACCTTCTATAGACTCATGTGTTCGAACACCTGCTCTCCAGACAGTGGCACTATCTGAGGAGGTTGTGGGGCCTGTCTGCTGGAGGTGGTCACTCCAAGTGGCCCTTTAAAGGGGTTCGAGTTCTGACCTAGGCCCTGTCATAATCTCCCTGCTTCCAAATCCTTCAAAACACTACAAACCATACTACAGTCTCCCACTCCCGTGGACAGAGCCACCTGATTATTTTGTGTATGAATGTTTTCTCCCTGGGTATATGTATGTCTACCACCTGCATGCCTGATGCCCACAGAGGCCAGCAGAGGGCATCAGTACCCCTGGAACTGGAGTTAAGGGCAGTTGTGAGGCACCCTATGGGAGCTATGAACCAAACTCAGGTCCTTTCCAAGAGCAGCCAGTGCTCTTAACCAGTGAGCCATCTCTCCAGCCTCTTGTGTATTTTGATGCGGCAACAAGAAAAATAACCCAAACAAGAAAAGCACCCATGGCCCGAGTCATTGCCAACTCCACCCGGAGGAGACAGGCTGTCTCCCCTGTTCAGATCCCTCAATGGCTCTCCTTTGCCTGCTGGATAAAATTCATTCTCCAGTTGGCTTCATGGACTAGCCCATGCCCATCCCCCTTCCCATCAGTCACTACTTTCTGCCTCTGACTTTACATTCCAGCCACATGGACTTTCATCCCTGCCCCCACGGACTCCCCACAGCGCCCTGAGCAGCCCCTTCCCAGATCCCACTTCCTGTTGCTCATGATGCTCCTGGGAGTTCCCACCAAGTTCACTCTGGCCTTT
This sequence comes from Eospalax fontanierii, assembly GCA_035773235.1. Lineage (NCBI taxonomy): Eukaryota > Metazoa > Chordata > Mammalia > Rodentia > Spalacidae > Eospalax > Eospalax fontanierii. Next base: position 77,530,833 of record CM069532.1, read on the forward strand.
TCCTGTAGCGTAAACCTTTTTGGTTGACATGAGTGTGTCTTATGTCTGTTTATATACACGTCTGTAATATGCGGGTGTGTGTGTACATGCAGGCAGAGGCCAGAGTTGATATTGGTATTTTCTTAAACCACTCTCCATTTTACTGATTGAGGCAGGGTCTCTCACTGAGCCTGGAGTTCACTCATTTGGCTAGTCTGGCTAGCTGGCTTGCCCCACAGAATCTCCCATTTCCATCTCCCAGGTACTAGGATTGTGGACAACACCACGTTCAGGTTTTACTTGTGTTTGGGGGACCGAAACTCAGGCATCATGCTTGTATGGTAAGTATTTTATTCATTTTGCCCCCAGGTTGGATTTCAGTTTTTAGGAGAAATTTTAGATTCCCAGATAAAAACAGGAACATACACTACAGAGTTTCTACATGACCTCTCCCCTGCAGTTTCTCCTACAGTGGTGCCTTTCTTACAGTTAAGGAAGTGACACTGGGATAAGGGTGTAGCTCATGGAAGACCACTTGCCTGGCACACACGAGGACTTGGATTCAATCCCCAGCATCACAAAATAAGACAGAAAAATCCAGGACTTAAACACAGTCACTTGTGTGGTAGTACAGTCTCTAGCCCTATTGTGTGGGTTTTGACAAGTGTAGGTGAATCCACAGTCACCGTGTCCTATAGCGTTACTGTCCTTGAAATACATAACTTTTTTTTTCTTTCTTCTCCCAGAACTCCTAGGAACCACTGCTCTTTTTGCCTTGTCCGTAGTTCTGTCTTTTCCAGAATATCCCATGGTTGGGGCCACATAGCATTCAGCCTTTTGAAACTGACTTCTTTCATTTAACGTGTGTGTAGACGGCAGTCCCTGTTGGCCTCTCGCTTGACCTTTTCCTTTTGTGGCTGTATAGACATCCTCTTATGTGAATGCCCCAGGGCTTGCTGACCTTTTCACCTTTCAAGGACATCATGGTTGTTTCCAGTTGGAGTCTATTTATAAAGCTGCTGCCCATTTATGTGAGATTTGGGATCAGGAGTATGAACTCACCTGGGAAAGAATCTAGTGGCCCGGATGATGGATTAGAGACTTTCAAGATGGCTATATTATTCTGCGTCACTGAGATGGGAGCCCCAACTGATTCCCTTTTGTGGGAAGACCCACCCCATATTGGGTGACACCTTCCGGCAGCAGCCCAGGTAAAAGGGGAGGAGCTAAGAGAGATTACTCTCCTTTTCCTCGTGTGGGCTTCCCTTTTGCCAACAAATTTACACTTTGATCCTTCACTAGTGTTAAAACCAGTGTTTCCAGACTTCCATCACAGATTAAGGGCCAGTGGCTCTCCAGGAACCTTTGAGGTTTTGGGTGTCAGATTGGGACTGCTGAGGTATCCAGACTCGTGGACTGAGGAACAATTGTTTTCCTGGTCTCTCTAGTGTGAGACAGCTGTTGTTACTATTTCAATGTAGGCTGATTTAGTAAATATATATATATATATATATATGTATATATATATATATATTTTTTTTTTTTTCTGACAGTTCCATTCCCTTGGAGAACACTAATAGATCATCCCTCTCAGCATTTGAATTGTCATTTAGGTAATGGATTAAGTGACATAATTAACTCATTTGGGAATAATTAGCAGTCTTGCATTTTAACAGTATATTACTGTTATTTTACTTTGCATAATCAAATATAATTTTCTGTAATTACATATATTTAACATCTCTTACATTTGGTTATTTGTCATTCAGTTGTCATCATTGGAAAGGTTCTGATTGTTTGCAGTTTCTAACTAGGCGTCCTGTGTTTATTTACCAAGCAAGCATTTCGCAAATATTTTTATCCCAACCTTTGACTTGCCTTCCAATTTTCTTAAAGATTTTCTTTTGAGACAGAGTTTCCCTGTAGTCCCAGCAGACCTGAAACTTGTATGTGAACTGGGCTGGCCTGGTGCTCCCAGAAACCTGCGTGCCTCTGCTTCTGCCTCGGCCTTGGCCTCTGGAGTACTAGAATTAAAGGCGTGTACTACTACACCCAACAATGCTTATTTTTAAACGCTCATAGTTTGTATATGAAGTCTGCAAAAGAAGCAAAGCAGAATGACAGCCATCTACAGGCACCGTGAGGCCCTGATGCCCTCACCTCCCAGTGGCTGTCACCATGAGCCCAATCTATTGCTCTTCTGGAACATCGCTTTTCCCCCAGAGCAGGTCCCCTATACCTCTATTAAAAGGGTCATGGTACAAGATACAGTTGTGGGCTGGCGAATGTGACCAAAGCACACAGTACACAGGGTTGGAAATGTGATAATGAAGTAATTATTTTATTCTATTTAAGAGACAGTAACAGGAACCCCTTTTCTAAGTTCCTCTAACATTCTGTGTCTCTCTCGCTTATCCTTCCTTCCCTCTGTCTCTATCTCCATCTCTCTGATGTTGTAGTTATCTTATAGGTTTCTATCCACTACTTGCCTTTCCTCTTGTGCAAGGAACAGTTCTTTAGGACAGTTTTTTACTTGTTCATTTCTTACCATCTCATGGCGGCTATGGGGTAAGACATAGGATAAAAAGGTTTTGCAGCATTGCTGAATCCATGGTCACTTAAAAGCATAATAAGGTTTGAACATCTCAGAGGTTTTCAGACTTTCCTTTCTTGGATTTCCATGCAAAAGAGGATGGTAGAGTGGTGAATGTTTCCAAAGCACACATAGACGTTCTTGAGAGTCTTTGGAACGGCCTTGTGGGCCGATATGGGGGAGAATGGTAGACTCCATGTGACGTCCTCCTCAGGAAGGAAGATCTGGCTTCCTTGTCATCAGACTCCTAGTTCAGAATGATCTGGCCGTGAAAGGAAGGCGGCACTGCATGACGTCAGTGCAGAGCTAAAGCACACTTCACGGTTCCTACTCCCGAAGGCCGATGTTGTCAAAGATGAGCACACTTTTTGTTCCTTTTTAGCTTCATCATGCTGAGCGCCTGAGACATACCCAGCCTGAGGCCTTGCCACACCTCAAAACCAACTCATGATCCAGGGAGAGGAGGGAGAGGGCATCACATCAGACTTCTCCCTAAAGGGAGAGAAACTTTGCAGAAGGCTCTGTCAGCCTTGGCTGCACAGAGTGATGGCGCACCCCCAGGTACAGGCCAAGACTGGTTAACACTGAGATTCTTTGTTGTTAATATGGAGCCAGTAGTTGCTGAGCAGGTCACCCACAAATCAAACCAAAGTACGGGCGCTCATGAGGTGTGTGCAGACATATCCACATATGGTTTCATTTGAAATAAAAAAAGTTATATTGAAAAAGAAGTTGGGAAACTACTGCTTTTATCAGTCTGTGTGACTCCTGGGTGGTGTGAGATGGTAGATTTAAAGCTCTGAAGGACGAAACCCATGAGGGACTAGATAAATAATGGTAGTTTCTAAATGTGTCTTGGTCCTTGTTAGCCTAGCTGGAACTCTACCCTTGGCAGTAGAAAGCCTTTCTGTCTCCATAAGAAAATTGTAAGCCAATAGGACCAAGGATGGAACAGTGGGACGCAGAGTGAGGAATGCGAGCCACAGATGACTCGGATGGCGTGGAGGATGGCTGCCTCGGTAGAACGGGGGCTGGGTCTGGCCAAGGGGGATCCCATCCAAGATCGCAAGCAGATGCCATCCACTCACATTTTGGCTGTAAATACTGACCATGCCTCACACAAGTTGACTATCTGTAAGGGATTCTAGCATTTTAAAAAGAAATGTCTCATTTCATGGTGTACATTGTCTACAAGCAGATTCCAAAAGTACTGATTATCTGACCAATGCCTCAGGTCCCCCAATTACTCATTTTCCAAATAATGATCAAGAAGCGTCATTCTTCCTCTTCGTTTCCGGTTATATATAATTTTGTGTTTAATTTTTAAAAGCCTATTCTTAGTGATTCTTTGAGAGTTTTATACAATGTACTTTGATCATATTCTGACCTGGTCTTTCACCTCCCCTACACCTTTCTACTCCCCTGACTTTGGGTCCTGTATTCTTATTTTATTTATTTAGGTCTTTTTTGAGACATGGTCTCCCTGTAGCTCCAGTTGTCATAGAACTTGCTATATAGACCAGGCTGGCCTTGAATTCAGAGATCTGCCTGCCTCTGCCTCCCGAGTGCTGGGATTAAAGGTGTGCCCCACCACACCTGGTCTGTATTTTGATATTTTAAAGGCCTATAGAGTCTCATTTGTGTTCCCCAAGTGCTGTTCTGTGTAGTCCACACCACAGAGCCTGGTCAACCTACCCAGCTTAACAGCCTTAAAGAAAACTGACTCTGCTTCCCCGCAGCTACAGTTGCCAACAGCACCTCAGTAAGGGCTGTGGCTTCTCAACCACCTCCCCTTCCACATTGGACTTTTACCTGGGTTGGGCTTACGTAGGTCTTGTGTCTGCTGTCACAAGTGCTGTGGGTTCATACGTGCAACTTCCCTGTTGTGTCCATTTACTTTTTAAATAAAGAATGAAAGTGACCTTAATCATGTGTAATTGTAAAATTTCATATATTCATAGAGTCTAATAGCTGAATTATGAAATCATAGAAATTATATGGCCCAGGAGCCGGAGAGATGTCCCAATGGTTAAGATCTTGCAAAGGAACAGAGTTTGACTCCAAGCAGCACCCACATGGGATTGACTCACAATTGCCTGCAATTCTAGTTCCAGGAGGATCTGATGCCTCTAGGCTATCTGGGCACCCACATTCACCTGCACATACTCCCCCCAACACACACACAAAACACTGGGAAAACTCAATTCCTTTGGTGTCGGGGAGTGTGGAGCCAAAGGGAAGAGAGGTAAAGGACCGGTTTCCCATCACATTCGATCTAAATTGTACCTAAGGTTTCTTTAGACACTTATTCAAGGTATAGAGTCACCCTTAAAACTAATAAATGATTTTCCTTTACAGTTTGGGGTCCTGGACAGATGAGCTGAAACAATATCTGGTACCGGGAAGGGGCTGGGAATCTGGCTCTGTGGTCAGAGGCCCTGCTGCGTCAGATGCTCAGCATCCATGTAAAAACCAGATGTTGCTGCATATTCCTGCAACTCCAGTGCTATGCTGAGCACTGTGGCGAGTCAGGAGTATTTCACAGCTTGCTAAACAGTCAGCCTACCTAAAAAGAGGAGCTTAATTTTAGTGAGAGATATTGTCTCAAGGGAGTATGGAAGGAAGGCAAATGATAGAGCAGGCCACCCGGTGTCCTCTGCATGGGTGCACAGACCCACACATACACATATACATACACACTGTATGTACACACACATGCCACACACACGTACACATGCATGTGCTGCACACACAAATACACATAGAGTACACATACACACATGTGCACACATGCCTACACACAGTAAATTGGTAACATGAAAACGTGTGATATTTGGACTTCTGGAAAAAGATACCTGTCTCTCCCATGAGATGAAGTCACTAGGCTCTGGGGCTTTCCTCACAAGTCATCATTACCAGCGTGGGTTAGGAAGCACAGGCAACACCCAGGTGGGTCAGAAGAACACAGGTGCCAACTGCAAAACGACAACTGTGAACTCTTCAAGAAATCTCAGACACCTCATCCCACACCCCACCCTCTTCCCTTACAGGTTCTGACTGCACTCAGTGGAACCCCATAGAAGGATGTGCCTATACATAAAGCGGACTACTTCCTGTCCCCTCCATGAAGGACCAGAGGGACTAAGCAAACTTCTAATAGATAAATGCATAACAAGGGCAATTCCTCATTACAAGACTGCCTCAATATTTTTGTGCAACATTCTGTATCCCTAAAAGGAACATTGATGTCAGGTACACATACGTTGTACCTACGCATATGCCCACAGTTTCACAGGCAGATATTTTACATGTGGATAACTATAGAATATAATGTCTGTTTGGGGTAGGATTTCCCTCAGCTCTTACTTTCTGTTTCTCTCCATTCATTTCTGTTTCAGTATCTTTAGGATGCTGATGAATCACCAAGGACTCATTAATAAGAAGCCATACAGTTCTTTTTTCCTATATACATAATGTCTCCAACCACTAAAACCATATTGGAGAAGATTTCATGGCATAATGCCTTCAAGACATAGGCCATTCTAGCTCCCATGTTTGTGTTCCAGTTCCTCCTAGATCGTCTCTTTCTAGTTTGGCTATGGCTTGTGCTGTCCTTAGACTCCTTCCATGCTTACCCCTGCTCCTGACTCTGCTTCTCCTCCTGAGAGACGTCCCAGACATTCCTCAAAGATCCTGCTCATCTTCTCAGAGGAGAAGCTGGACTGGGGTGGAGACTCTAGTCCAGTGTGCATGAACAACCACAGACAAAGAGCGAAGACTCTGAGACTCAAGCTTTCCTGCAGGAAGGAGGCTGCGGCACCATCTTTTCTGGTGCCTGTGCTAACAGACCCAGGAGACCTTTGTCACTATTGGTTTGTTAGAACGTGGTTCATCCTCAATGTCCTTATTTTTGGAGTGTAGGAAAGGTGGGGGTTCCAGGCAGCAGTGAGTGGGAGTGGGGACTGAGTGAAGGGAGCCACGTGTGGAGCTCTCAGCTGCCTCGTGACCGGGATGCCTCTGTCTGCCAGGCCCCACTGGAAGACAGCTCAGAGAAAGTTCTGCAGGTTTCTCTGCCAGGAGTTACACAGCATAACTCCTCTGTTCTATCTTTTGTTTCTCACTATGAGCTAGCAAACTCTGAGCCTTGCAGTTGCTAGGCGAGCGCTCGATCACTAAACCAAACTCCAGCCCCTCATCTTACCGCAGGGCTTTCCCGTGTCCATATGGCTGTTGTATCATTGTGTACAACAGCTAAGATATAGAAGGATACTAGATATCCATCAAGGGAATGATCAGCAAAGAAAATGGGACACGATGGGATGTATTCAGCAATTATAAAATGAGACGATAGCCTGCTATTTCTATTTGTAGAAAAATAGAACCAGAGGACCCTATGGTGAGATAAATCAGACGTAAAAAATCAAATTGCACACGCTCCCTCCTACATGTGAATGGCTACAAATGTTGATCACAACGTGTGATGGTGATTACTAAAGGCAGTGCTGGGCAGTAGTGGGAAGTCACAAGAGCATGAATTTAGTGAGATAGAGGTGTCTCTCATGCCATCCAGAACATGAGGGATGGCAGGCCTCCACAGTCTAACACATATTATATACTCTGACTTAAAGGAGGATCTCAGCGCCTCTATTCTAGTCTGCCTTCAATTGCTGTGACAAAACTTTGACCAAAATCAACTAGGAGAGGATTTATATTACATCTCCTGGGTCACAGTTCACCTCTGAGGGAGCCCAAGAGCAGGAACCTGGAGGCAGGAGCTGGAGCACAGGCCATGGAGGAATGCTGCTTACTGGCTTGCTCCTCTGGTCCAGGGTCAGCCTGCTTCCTTATATAACATAGAACAACCTGCCCAGGAGTGGCACCACTCACAATGGGACTGGGTCCTCTCAGATAATTCAACAATCAAGAAAATACCCCACAGGCATGGCCACAGGCCAGTCCAATAGAGGCAATTCCCCAACTGAGGCTCCCTCCACCCAGGTGTGTCAAGTTGGCACCAAAACTGTCAGCAAAGCCTTCAAACACAAACTGATGACCAGAATACATTACCCTAACTTGATCCTTACATATTGTACCACACTTTGAAATCTCACACTGTACCCCATAAATATGAGCAATCATTGCATGTTAATTGAATCAAAAAATGTTCAAGGAGATGGAAGTGCTAGCTACCCTGATTAGATAATTACATGCCATACACATGAGCCAGAATGTGAGATGCAAATCACACAAAACTGTGTAATTAGAATAATTTAAAAGCAAGTACAATTTTAAAACTCTGCTCGATGTTTGGGAAAGCTCCTGCGAGAAGGCATCAGCTGAGGTATGATGTCCAGTTGAAAAACTGAAGTGACCTAGGAACCCCAAACTGTCTAGCAAAATTAGAGTGGCCGGTGGGCTGGATTTATGTGCCCCGCTCTGTGCTGCCATCCACAGAACCCGAAGCTGTTGTTCATGGGCTCTGGCTCTTAGAAGTCCAAAGGAGGAAGGATTCCCAGGATAACAAATCTTGGGCTTACTGACTACACGGCAGGCACAGTGGCTTCCTGGTGGGTCTTTGCCTCTCAGAGAGAGAGAGAGAGCCCAACTGGGGCATTTAAAAGCATTTACTATGCACATTGCCCCCATCAACAATATGCCATGGCCACATCTATTTATTGTCAGGTTAGGTGGCACACACCTTTAATCCCAGCACTCAGGAGGCAGAGGCAGGTGGATCTCTGAGAGATTTAGGCCAGCATCATCTATAGAGAGAATTCCAAGACAGCTGGAGCTGCAGGGAGACCTTCTCTCAAACCAAAAGAACAAAGCAGTAAATTGATCATTTTAACATTCACAAAGTTTTAAATAAAACCCCTTTAAAACTCTTGCATAAAACTGCATTAATGCATCAAAATGCCCATTCAAATTTCAAGGGAGACTATAAAATTTAAATTTCATGGGTTCATCACCTTGACTAACAAGGTACAGCTGACTTGAACTGAGAGGCTCCGGAACTGTGGAAGTGCTCCTGAGGAGCCATAGTGGGGGTTTCAAATGGCTGTCTACTCCTCACAGAGCTCCTAAGGGCTTGTTAAAGTAAAGGATGGGCACCTACCCCCATCAAGCATGGCACTTAGTGGTTATGCTTCAGTGGCCCACTTCACATATTAAGAGGGCTTTTTTTTCCCTTTGAATCAGGTGATGTTTATGTCCTTTCAACTCTCCTCCAAGATAATAAGGATGAACTTAACCACTCACTGCATCTGCTAAGTGAGCCACAGATTCCCCAAGTGAAGGACTGTCTCATTGGAAGGACGCCAAACTACTAGAACCCATGCCAAGCCTTGCCTCTCCATGTTGATGAAGGCAGGTGAAGATGAATCTTTCTGAGTCTATGAATGCCCCTCCGCCCCAGCAGAGGGAGGACAAGGAAGCACCTCACCCAGATGGGAATCCTCAGGTTATTTGTGGGGAGGAGCAAAGGTCTGTAAGAAGGAGCCGGGGTAACTCTGCTCAGCTGGGTTCCCGCCAAGGCGCATGAACCATAGCCCCCTACTGCTGAGTATCTGAGTGCTCCGGGGTCAGTCAGCTTTGCTACAGAGAGGAAGCTGGGGTGGGTGGGAGTCTAAGTTCGCATTCTGGCTAGTGCAAAGTGTCTCCCTTTTCTCCCGCTTTGCCTGCCCCTGCCCCTGCCCCCTGCTCCTGGCGCTTCCTTGCCTATTATCTCCCTGTGACCCATGAAGGAGCCAGTAGACACTGCTTAGTTCCTTGAAGGGCTCTGGCTCTGCAAGCTGTGATTCCACCCTCCCCACGAAAGGTTTCTTCTGAATGCTCTTGTATTTCAGAGAAGGTCCTTGGGAATTACAGGGGGTGGGGGTTAGGGGGCTTATTCCAAGAAAAGAAATTCCTTCCTCATTTTCTAAGGAAAAACAGACCAAGGGCTCCAGAGGCCTCAGCTCCCTTCAGAAGTACAGGTTTGGAGGCATCAGTCTGGAATGAGGACTAGGGGACGCAGCCTAGGAGAGGCTTCGCACACCAAGGGGTAAGGGCTCAGTGCAGATGTTTCTTGGGGGCCTCCTGTGTCCAGTGAAAAGGCAGACAAAGTCGGGCTGCCTCTGGTCAGTAGGAGGTTCTATTAGGAAGGTTCAGGGACATGTCTAATTCCATGCTCTTCTGTGTAAGAGGGCCATATCTCAGCCTGTGGCCAACAGGCACCGGGGCTCATCTGGTACTTATTTTATTTTACTCCTGTTCTAGTCATTGAGGGTTAAATGGAGGATGAAACTAGGACCTGAACTGCACTTTCACATAGGCTCCCATTAAGCCAGTTAAATGACCCTAAGTTCAGCCAGCAAAATGGCAGCTTATCCGTGAGCCATGAGCGATCCAGCAATGCGGTACAGGCCCCACCTTGAGGTCAGCTTCAGTTAGAGCAGCTCGTTTGCAAGATGCTTATAACTGAGACACGGGCCAGCAGGAGTAACTGGACAGATACATGACTGTTAAGGACTCTGCTGTTCCCTAAACTCTTGCAACTAAAAATCCTCAAGCTCCTTAAGTACGATGACAGATTGCTTCTGTCACTTCATATCAGCCTGGGACCCAAGTCTTGTTCATTCCTTGTAAACATTTGTCGGATTCTGTTAACCCTCTATCATACATCTGACAAATAGATTTCAATCATTCTTGAAACTTCTGAATTTCTGTAGTGCAAGTGACTGTGATCCTAGCACTTCTGGAAAGTTTCTTCATTAAATGAGGCCATATATTTCCCTTTGCCCTCGGAATGAGCATTAAATAGTGCTGTTTAAGGCTGAGTCTGGGCTTTCTGGTGGGAATTCACTGAAAGCAATGAAGGAACATCATAGTAAAATTTGACCCATGTGCTGGATAGCTTTAGTGTCAACTTGACACACCTGGGCCGAGGGAGCCTCAATTGGGGCATTTCCTCCATTGGACAGGCCTGTGGCCATGTCTGTGGGCTATTTTCTTGATTGTTGACTGATGGGAAGGGCCCAGCCCACTATGAATGGTGCTATGTTGGGCAGGTTGTTCTTTGGTGTTTAAGAACGCAGGCTGAGCACAGGAGTGGGGAGCAGGCCAGTAAGCTGCATTCCTCCATGGCCTGTGCTTCAGCTCCTGCCTCCAGATTCCTGCCCAGAGTTCCAACACTGGGCCCCCTCAGTGATGAACTGTGACCTGGGAGATGTAAGCCAAATAAACCCTTTCCTCCCAAGTTGGTATTGGCCAGTGGTTTGCTAAGCAATTGGAGGCAGCCTAGAACCCCCCACATTTATACTTGTGCCTGCTGTCTCTAAGTGGAAGGCTGTTTGGGTTCCAGCCTCACTCCCTCTAGCTTTAATCACAGCCTTACTGCCTCCTCTTCATTGTATTCTGCTTATAGAGCATGGCTCCCAAGTTTTGAGGGAATTTGCATGTTAGGATCTTACTTTACTTGTCCCAAAGCCATCCTTTGAGGCACCCTGCATAGCACGTATGGGAATCAGGCCAAACATCTACAAACACACATGAATAACAAAGGGACCAGTGCAGGGCAGTTCTCTGCATGGTGGTCCAGTGTTTGCCTTCCTAGGCATAGGCCGTGAAAGAAAACTATGGACAGGCTGTGACTCAAGGTTAGGTCCATGAGTCTCTGGGTAGCAGCGGGGGATGTGAGGGCACAATTTGGACTTGGGGCAACGCCTACACAAGGCAGCCTTTGGAGACTTGTAGATGGAATAAAAATGCCAAGCCCCTAGAGGGCCCTGAATCACAGGAACTTAAACCCTCCTGGGGCAGTCATTTCATGTTACAGCCTTGCCATGGTCACATGTTATCTGCACTCACGGACCGCTGGAGGGTAAGACAGCCAAAAAAGGTCCAGATAGGCTGCCCCCAATAGTCTCAAGCTGAGGAGTGGGAAGAACAGACTGGAAGCCTGCAGTCAACATTTCCCTGAGCCCTGGAGCAGCAAGCTCCCTCCTAGGAGGGACCTGAGCTTGAGCTTTATCCTTCGACTCCCTGGCTCCCATGTATCTCCATTACCTTTGAAGGGAAGCTAAGAGGGTTCCTTCCCAGTATGTGAAAGGGCCACAACCCACAAGGGCGAATAGGAAAAAGACCAGCCCCAGTGGCTACACGGGCCTGCACTGCACCATAGCTCCTCTGCTGGCCAGTGTCTGGAGCTCTGCGGTGAGGCAGTCTGCTACAGAGGTGAGGCTTTGGTGGGGGGGCTCACACTCAGGTCTTGATTCTTAGGACAAACTTTTCCCCTGCCTGCCCTTCCTCTAAATTCTGCAATTGTTAGAGTGCCAAACAGGAGTCACCACATGAGAAAGAAAGGCAAGGCAGATTGTGTTACTGCCGGGCTGACTTCCGAACTCTAGGTGGGTGAGTTCTGAGAAGCAGCTCTGTTTCACTGTAGCATCCAGCTTTTATAGGCAGGTACAAGGTATGTAAAGGTTAGCTTCAAAAATATCCAACCCCAAACCCCCATCCAAGTCCATAGAAGCAGATGTTTACATTTTAGTCATTGCCTTTGTTCCCGATGGAGACACATCCTGGCATTACATAGAATCCTGAGACCACAAGAAAATGTCAAGCTCAGAGTCCCCTTTCCTCAGAAAACAGGACGTCACTGCTGTGAGATGGAGTCTCTATGGTTTGGTTAGAGACCGTTATCACTTCACAGACACAGATGTGGTCATTAAGAATGGTTATTTGTTCAAGATGTTCTGCATAAGATTAGATACTCTTCTTCACACTAAATGTCCACATCAGATTAGATACTAAATGGGGGTCTTAAGTTCTCGCATGGTCTGGTGGGAGGCAGGGAAAAATGAGGTCACTCTGTTACACAATTGCAGCCCCCCCCTTCCCCTTCCCGCTCCCTGTGGCCCAGAAAAGGGTTTCACTGACTCCTTGCTTAGCTCTCTGAAGAGCTCTTGCTCTGTGGGCTTTTACTCTGCCCTCCACAGAAAGGTTTTTCTTTTTCTGGACTTCCTCATCTTTCAGGAAAAGTCCATGGGAACTTCACAAGGAGAAGTTTACATCAGCTTATTCCAGGGAAGAGCAGGGAAGCCCCCTTCCCTCCTTCTGGGAAGAAACAGACCAACAGCTTCAGAGGCCCAGGCTTTCCCGCAGAAGGATGAGCTGAAGGCACAGGCTACTGCAGAGACTGGAATCCCTGTGTCCAGAGAAGGGCCTAGCAGTGAAGATACTTCTCAGTGCTCTCTTCCTGTTAGTGAAACAGGGCCAGGCTGTGCTCCTGGTTAGAGGCACAGTAGAAGCTTGTGTCAGGAAGGTGTGGGATCATGTCGACCTCCATGCTCCCGTCTACATGATGGAATGGTGGTTCAGCTTGTGCCTTGAAGGCACCAGGACCTCTATGGTCCTTAACATCTGAGCCTCAGCTCAATATCTTAATGGCTTATTCTAATGGCTCACTGTTATGAATCCAGGCTCTAATATCAAATGGGTACTGAGGTGCTTGCTAGCTGACTCTTCAAATGTACCTTTGAGGGAAGCCAGTCTTGGGGGCATTCAATTTGTCTCTGAAATGTACCCTCATACAGACTGAGGCATTCGTGATAGTGGGAGATGGCCAGCACAGGGAAGCTCAGTGTGGACCTGTGTGTATATGCTGGAGAGACCATGTACCACGGACAGTGTCCATGCCTGTTTTACAGAATAGATAATGCCGTTGTTGCTGTGTGCAGAGGTCCCTTCAGGATTGCAACCGTAGCACAATTCATTCCTTTCACTTGCACAAAATGTCTCCCAATCTCTCCTGGCTTTCAGTTTGGCTGTCTACACAGCCTTGCTTATTCTTCATTGTGTAATTCATGTGACTTATATTCCTAGAAACTTTGCTTATACCCAAACACCTCTGAGCAGCAAAGCCCAGTGTAAACATCCTTTTTATAGTGAGTTATACTTGATTATAAGCTTCAGTATTTAACAGGGTTTCATTCTATTGATGTGTTTTGTATATTCCTTATACTTTCTGCTCACAGATTCTAAAATCTTATGCTGTCCCTAGACACTGTCAAACAGCTTGTCAGCTCCTGGGTGCTCTCCTTCACTGACTTGTTACAGTTCAGTCCCTGCCCCTCTTCCAATGAGTTTTCTCCTGGAGTACCTTTATGTCCACCTGAACCCATTGATGTGGGACGATCTACACTGCTGATCTGGGGAAATTGAAGCTTGACCTCTAAGGATATCTCATTCCACAACATCACATAGCATCCCTTTTTAGCTCATCTTTGAGAAAAAAAATATAAAGAGTTTAAGATGAGTGCCTGTCACATAGATGTTTAAGATGAGTCATGGGCTCCTGGGCTTCTGCTTTCAAACCTAAATAGCATATGGCAATTGTACATGAAGTGTCCTTCTAACTGTAGCAATACTCTAAACCCTCCATGGCTGAAGCATCTTGTCAAGGATAACTTTGGTTCCACAGGTTCAATCTGTGTTATTAAAATATAGCTGGACTGTGTATATGCCATTGTAAACTATATAAATAAAGCAATAGTCTGGAACGCAGATCTGGGATTCCTTAGGCATATTCAGCAGTACAAACTTTGGTTACCACCTAAGGATCTTCCGAAATTCCCTACATCAAATCCTGATGAATTCAAGAAAGATCTTCCTCCCCAGTAGAAGTTAAATCAATCTCACTTTTTACATGCCATACATGGAGACATACACATGGTGGGGCCTGCTAGGATTCCATGTCTGGAGGTTTGTATGACATTCCAAGGAGTCAGCAGTGAGGCCACATGTGTCCTCAGCCAGGTCCTTAACCTTAGCAGCTGTAGATAGGCAGACATGGTCCCTCCTCCTGTCTGCATTGTCATATGCTAAGAGCAGGTGCACCTTAAAGGGGCAAGCAGATGTTCTAGTAAGCTTTCTGTCGCTATGATAAAAAAATTCTGACCAAAACCAACTTGAGCAGAGAAGGGTATACTTGCTTTACATGCCCCAGTCGCAGTGCATCCCGGTGTATCACCAAACTGATAGTGGCAATTCCCCAACTGAGGTTTCCTCTTCCCGGATATGTTAAGTTGGTTGCCAACTGAAACTACCCAGCCCAGAAAGGTTGCTCGCTATAATGTGGGGCTTCAGGATAAACCTCATTCTCACTTACTGAAAGAAGCTCAAAGCTCCAAGGTGGGACTGTATAGTGGTAGCGAACCGTGCTCCCAGTCAGTATGGATGAGTGTCTTCTGGTCAGAGTGGCCATTACCATCTTAACCACGCAGCTACACAAAGAGACCCTCAGCATGGAGCCTGTTAATGTTCCCACAGAATGAAGGTCTCATAAATCCTCCCTGAGATGCCAGCCACTCTTTCCTGTACAAGTCTCAGCTTTGTGCATTTCGGCCCCAGCGGCCTGTAGCTTTAGAGGTGGGAGAATACGTAAAGACTCACGGGATGCTGAAGACTGGCATTGCTCCCAGCCCCAGGGAAATTACTACCCATACTGAGGTGAGACTTCCCAGCAGTGTGACTATTTGGAGTCACCAGGGCTCCAACAAAGAAGCCTGATACGATGTGTGGTTCATCATACTGGACAGAATCGCATCTTTCATTTGTCAGTTGGTTCCCAGTCTGGGGAGAATTAACATTTACATCTCCTGAGGAAAGGCTCACACACCACGAAGAGGCCCCTCACCTTCCCTTCTAACCAGAGCACTGAGGCTCCCTCCCTTCCTCCCTCATAGCTGGTGACAGCAGGCACAGGCATACTGTTCCAAGTCAGGGCCTTTGGGGAAAATCTGGATGTTTCTGGTATTTTTATAGGGAGGTTTAAGTGTTCTTTTGCTTCTAGAACCACATCTATCTTTGTGTGGAACTTGTTTGTGAAATCTTTAGCCATTTAAGTTTGTGTATTTTTCCAGGAGAATGTTCAAAAGCTAACTTAGCTCACCCCTTTCTCTGGTCTTACACTGACTGGGCAGTTTTGAAGAGCTGGCTGTGATTAGGTTATTCTACACATTCTAGCAATCCTGAGACTTTGGGCTAATGACAGGGCTTCCACTGTGCCAGCATCCCTTTGGTGGTGTGGAGCGTGTCTGAAAGTTCTGTGGTTAAGACTCTTCATGGTAGGCCCAGGGGTTCTGTAGCCCCTGGATGTATGGACAGCAGGCACAGCTCCCCTAGAGCTCTGAAGTGCCTGTAGTGTTGAAAGAGTGGGTGTGAAGACAGACCATTACGATGATGTCCGGATGACTCTAAACTTTTACCAAAGCGGAACTTGATTCAATGGGTTTTCATTTTAGGCCTAGACACAAGGTAGTGAGGACTCGAGATAGATAACAGGGACCTATGACTCAAAGGTCTCTGAACTTTCCTCAGTGCTCCATGCTAGGTCAGAGATGCAGGCAGTGCAGGAGTCGATGATTCATTGAGGAGGTGGCGGGAATCTAGGTGGTCTGACCAAAGGGGCTTCTTGCCTGAGAAATTCTGGGTACTGACTTTGTCTTAATGTGACAAGTCTCTCTAAGTGTGAGGACACCATAGCTGAAACACCAAAACAATTGTTCCAAAGACCTTGTTAATTCTAAGCACCTCTAGCCTGCAGCCCCAGTGAATTAGCTATTGATTATAGTATCCTATTTTGGCATGTGCAAGGGAACCATGTGCCAACAGCCACCAGATACTGCTTGATCCAGACTTACAAGAGCCAAGTACATCAGTCAAGTGTTGGAAGGGAAGAAACTTGGTGCTCTTACTGTCACATCATAGTCTTCAGGTTGGTGGTCCTGGCTTGCATGAGGAAGCAGGCTGAGTATAGGTCAGAGGAGCAAGCCCTCAAGCAGCATTCCTCCCTGGTCTCTGCTTGACTCCTCCAGTGACGAACTGTGATGTGGTAAAGAGTAAGCCAAATAAACTCTTTCCTTCTCAAGTGTTTTTGGTCAAAATGTTTTAGCACAGCAATAGAAAGCTGACTACAGGACCCTGTGACAGATGTCCTTGAGGTTGGTGAGTTTACTTGTCTGATCTCACCCACCTTGAGGGGCTGTCTATGGATGTCATTAGAGGGAGGTAGCCAAGTTTCCCCCAAGTCAGCACAATGCCTTCATTTCTGAGCTTCTTGGTCCCCATGACAGTGTCATCTAGTCAGGCCAGCTTAGCTGCTGGGTCTGTCTCCCTGTCACCCTATGGGACATACATAGGAGGCTAGAGAAGAAGTTCTCAGTCATGAGTCTTCCAGTCATCTGTAGACCTTTGACTAACCAGGTATGGTCGATAGCCCATCTGCTCCTCTAGCTTGATTAAATTTTGCCTTTCATAGAGCTTGTGTGCAACATGTTCATATCAACTTAGATAGATGACTTTGAGGGCTCCCATTCTGTCAGTGGAGACACTGGAGTTCTCAGAAGCTGGTGTGCCTCCTCTTGTAGCAATCCTGGGGTCTGAGTTCTGCTACCTGCTTTGCTCCCTGTCTGGTCCAGATGCTTGAGGCAGTTGCTTCTGGAATAGTTTGGGGTGCTCCATCTAAAAGGACAGCCATCACCTGTCATCTTTGTCAAAAACCCCTTCCAGTATCCCTGACTGACCCCCGCCCTACTCCAAATCTACGTGAGCCGATATGGGACATCAAATATTAACACCACTGCTCCAGTTCGTATTTTGACCTTTAGTGTTCTGACATTTACATGATAATTAAAATATCCAAGTGAAAAACGGAACTAAGGACAAGATACTGGATGCAAGAGTCTACTAATAAAGGAACATTAGACAGTGCTCAGATGAGGAAACTAGGCCAGGAGCTCTGTCCTGAAGCAGGTCTCTTCCCACGGTGCCGAGGATAGTTGTCCAATGACAGCAGTTTTCAGACAGGATTAATTTACATTTTTTTGAAGTGTGGCACTCTGAATTCCACCTGATCTCTTCATGAGAGCTATTTGCTGGCATAATGTCTGTAAGACAAGGTAGGAAGAGGCCTTGGATCAGGGGCCTGGGTTTCCTCTTTGTCGCTGAACCTTATCTAATCTATACATGCTTATTAGTGAGAGCAGCTGTGTGGGGAGGGGTGAGCCATCCAACCAGGCAAGGGATAGAATCAAGCATCTCCACTGTGAGAATTTCAATCTAGGCAGAAAATTACAGTGGATGAGTATGTGCAATAATACAGTTCTCCAACATGCCAATTCCATTGTCAAAGGAGGTGATTTGTAGATGCAAAAGCTTTGGAGTTAGTTGAGGGTGGGTTACTTAAAGGCAGAAGAAAATCTCTCCTGGTATCCTTGCATTGGTGACTTAGAAATGTGTGATACTCATAGACGGTGGTACACTGGGTATACATACAGCTTATATATTCAGCGACCCCATATCACACGTGTCTAATTTAAGGCACAGAGAACATAGTCCACGTATAATGCCTGCTTGGTTACTAATCTCATTCCTTACCTTGTGCCCATGGAGGATGGTCCCTGTGCATTCTCATGGAGTGTTGAGTATCTACCTCATTTTATCCAACTGAAATTTAAATTTAAACCAGAACAGGGATGCCATCTCTCTTCCCATCAACCACTCAATACTTAATTGTACACATATTTAAATGTATCTTTAAAATTTCTAATGAGAAGTGTGAGTCAGCTTAATGATATTTCCTTGTGGCACAGCTATTCTGGTTTGATTTCCAATATAAATATTGCCTCCCTTCTTCCTAAATCATGGCAAATTTCACCTTCAAGACTGCCTACCATTTAAAGGAGGAGTTCTATTCTAAATGGACTGACAATGGTAGGAAGTGGCAGGAGGCAAAGCGAGAGGAAGGAGCAATCCCCACCGTCCCTGCTCACAGCCTGAGTGTCTCTTCTGAGAAGACAGACAGGATGCCTGTGGGGTCTGATCTCAGTGGAAGACTCTCTCTTCCAGCTCCGGCATTACTCATCCAATTGTGTGCTCAGGTTAGGAGGAGTGGACACAGGTGAGTCCTCTGCTCTGGAGTCCTGGCATACTCTTTGCCCTTGCAGGGACTCAGCCTGTGGTCTGTATTAGAACTTCTGTAATAACTTTGTGGTGTATCTTTGCTTGTTGAAATGAAATTCTTCTAGGTGTTGAATCATACATTTTTATCTGCATGCCACGGCAACTTCCTGTGCTGCTCTGTTTAACGAGATGGGACACTGGTTTCACGGGTTAAAAGCTGTCCTGTCTCTAAACTTTTGGCCATAGGAATATCGGCAACAAGTTTCTAGCTACACTCCCATAGTGAATGGCTTTTTTTCTTTTTTTTCAATTACGTTTTTGTGATTTTCATACAATATAGGTTGATGGTATTTAGATATCCTTCCCTATTCACAAATACCCCACTGCCCCCAACTCAGTTTAATGTACTCTTTCATATATGTCTCCAAATATCCTTCACCGTGGGTCCATTCATCAGGCCCATCAAGAGTCCCAACCCTGTAAGACAGTCCTCCCCTCTCTCAGCAACCATCAGTTACCAGAAGTTCCTTAGATTGGGTTGGGATCTCTTACCCACTTCCCCATGTCTGTGCTGGGATTTTTTCTGGTTTGAACTTGCATAAGACATGTGCATGCTGTCACCACTGCTGAGTTTATATGTGTGACTGACCAGCTGTCTGGAAGAAAGGCTATTACCTATTGAGTGAACGTAGGTTCTAGGGTCAGACTTCTTCAGAAATGTCAGGCGGTTTCCGAGTAAGAGAGGAGTCTAGGTGAAAGTTAGTTTCATATATGTCTTTTAGCCCAGGAAGCGGCTTTGCTATTGAATGGATTCAGACTGCATTGCACCTTTTAGCATCATTGCCAGATTGCTGGTGAACTGGAGCCTTGGGGAAACAGGAATTGGCATGTCTTAAATGTGCTGCAACAGAGCCACTGTCACTATAAGTGAACTGGCCACTCTGCGTACCCTTGCTTTGCAGGCTGAATGTTTTCACTGGGACACCGAAAGATTCACAGCAATGAAAACTGCAGGTGGAAAGGATTTAAACTGAGTGGGCTGGAAGGCTTAGGTTGGTTGTCTTAGATTACATATACCTAGTTCAGAAAACATAAAAACACCCTTTCTGACCTACTGCCTGCTGTATTTACTGTTCAGATCCTATGTCTGTGTTCCAAACTTATATTAAATGACCCCAACAGAACTGCTGCTTATGCACTCCAGATTCAGAAATCTACATTCTTGCAACAGCCTCTCCTAGTAAGACTCTTAGCAAACCTCAGTGTAGAAGGTGAGGATCACTTGGCTGTTGGATGGCATGGAGAGCTGTGGAAGTAAATATGTGGCTGTAAGTTAAGCCCAAACTTCTGTGATCTTATGTTTGCAACATAAACCATACATAAGGTGAAACATTTGGCACGCCCAGGAGTTCTGTACGTGGCCCAGGTCTCTGGTACTGACTCAGGAAAAGCATTGTGCTCACCACTTCCACCCTTGGGATGGGTTTGGATGTCATCAGTATCCTCTGGTTGATGGAAGTGGCTTTGTACCAGTCCCTCTGCAAGCCAGGCTTCAAGAAAAGAGCTGGGGCGTGTGGGGACCTCTGGATGGGCACCGGGTAAGATCAGTGAAGGGCTCTTCCTTAGAGCTCCTACTTAGCACTCACCTAAAGGAACGTGGCGTTGGTGCATAAGTTTTAGCCAGTTGACCCACTAAGAAGACATAGGTAGAGGAACTCAGATGAGGAACCCAGGCAGCATGGCTTTTCTTAAAGTTACTGAGAAAAATGTAGCCTACAGGCTCAGGGTTTGAAAGTGACCTGACAGCTTAGTGTTATGGTCTCAGAGGCTTGAGACAAATTGATTGTAGTGAGTTAATCTGTTCATTCTTTCTCAGATATTTAACGAGGACTCCCTGAGATGGTGGGCTATGTGCCACACACTGTTTATAAAGCAGTAAATGAAAAAGATTTAGCCCCATCCTCGTGACATTGCTCTTTTTGTTTTCATTGTTTAAATGATAGAGTTTAACTTTCTTACTGCTGTCTTAGCATTTAATTAGAAGAGTCGATGACATTAGTGTTAGCATCACCATCACACATCTTCATAACAATTCACCTTGCAAAGCTAAAACTCACCACCCCTTAAACAAGAAACCCCCTTTCTCCTCTCTCCAGCTCCTGTGACCACCACATTGCTTTATGTCTCTGAACCTGACTACTCTATCTTGGAGAATGTCCATTTGTGTCCTCTAATCATATTATTTATCAGATTCTATTCTTTTTAATTGATATGTAGGAGATGCTTGTGTATTTGGGTATTTATACCTTAAACAGGTGTGGGTGGGTGTCCATCTCCACCACGGCTGTTGTACTCCAGCCATCCCAGAGAAAGGAGGACAATTGAACAGGTCCTCAGGTGGCTCAGAGTGTGGCCAGAGAAGTTCCTGGGATACTGAGTTGGTGGGCAGTTCAGTTATTGAAACCAAGGCAGGGGTCTATATAGGAAGGCTTTTCTGGCCGTTACAGAATGTGGGAAAGTTAAAGGTGGGGTCTTTAGGTGGAGGCGGGAAGGTTGTAGGGCTGATGTGGAAATTAGGAATGAGGAAACGAAACCCAAAACCTGGTTCTGGTCTGGGGTGATCTTTGTGGGGGAAAAAGATGAATCAACTGCTGAGGCCTGCAGTGGCTTCCTGGGACCTAGGTGATCACATCAGGCAGAGCAGGCCAGACTCCTAGCATCCCTTCAGGATATCTGGGGTTGCTTGGCTTGCTCAATACCTTTTATGATAGACCCAGACCCCACAAACAGGTCTATATTCTTTTTTAAATATTGGCTGCTATAACTGCTATATTTGAATCAGATGGTGTTGATTAGGTAGGTGGGACTGCTGTCAGCCTCAGCTGTAGTCCCACTCTGGGCTTACTGTTAGTTCAGTTCGACTCTGCTTGGGGCTCAGATCCAGGTCTCTTCACAAGCAGCCCCGAGAGCTGGCACCCATTTCCTAAGATGTCAACCTCCTTTCCTAACCTCTTGATCCAAGAAAACAATAGGGCTGGGCAAGAAAAGGAGACTGGGATATACATGTGACAGCATCACTGAGTCAGGCTCAGCATGTTTCCCAGCTTTTCTCAAGGCTGTGATGGCCTTTCTTCTCCTGTGCTCGCTGCTGCTGCTGTCTCCAGGAGGTACCGCTGCCCAGCAGGCTTCTGTCCACGTGGTCCCACATGATCACAGCACCTCCATTCAGCCTGAGATACCTAGAGTGGCAAATACTCTCCAGGTTCTCAACCTTCATTTCTTTTCCCTTCTGCTTCTATCAGTGTCCTGGGCTGAACATGCCAGGGCGTCCTGTGATCTGAAGCGTGTCTCAAAGGTGGGGCATTCCAGGCAGAAGGACCACTGTGAAACGGAGATGAGCAGCCCAGAAGACCTCACTGCGTTACATTCTCTTGCTGTGTGTTCAGGTTCATAGTCTGGATGAGATAGGCTCTGCATACCTTACACATAACCCCTCTTTGGGGAGCTGGAGTTTTGGGGGTCTCCGTTATATCAAAGCTCTTCTATCTGATAGAACTCCTCAGTTCAGTCGTTCATTGCCACCTATTATAAGAACCGGGATACTGGATCAGAGAAGTGTGGCTTGTCATAATGAAAGTCAAGAGTCCCTCCTTACCCTGCCTGAGTATTAATTGAAGGCTAGAAAGCACTGGGAAGAAAGTCATGGCTTGTGTGGTACAGGGGAAGGGGCTTGGGCACGTCAGCTCAGGAAGTCGCTCTGCATGGGAAAGGAAGGACCTGCCACTGGGGCCTTCACAGTTCTGGCCAGTGGTAGACAACTAACCACCTAGTTAGTCAGCAGAGTTCCATGATACTGCTCAGTGGGGGATTTTCCACAGTGAGTTGATAACTGCTAGATGGGAACAAGGACTCCACATGGAGTTGGTGGCCAGGATCTGGAGCTGGCATTAACAAAGCCTTAACTAAGAGCTCGGGGACAGAACGTCAGAACGTGGGTATGGGTGGAATTGTCAAAGCCAGTTGTCACTCTGAAAAATCCTCCACAGCTACGGCCTGTTTTCCTTATTTCCCTGTTCCACCTGCCTGGGTGCTGATTTTCCTTCTACTGCAGTCTAGGGTCTCTGAGTCTCCAGACTGTCTCCACCTATTATGTTCAAAGTTGTCCAGTAAAATCAACAAACAGCTGCTTAGAGTCCCACTTGGGTTCCTTTTCCTACAGAGACCAAGTCACTTCATGAGATTCCACTGTTCACAATCAAATGGTCCTGTTCCTAAGGCACCCTGTCAGATCCATAGCTCAGCACTGGAGGAGTGTTTTGAGGGGATATTGCAAGAGATAAGACTGATTTTGCTTTTCTGAGCCTCTTAAACTTCCTGAGTAGAAGCTGAAATGTCTGTTTGGCATTTTGCCTACTTATTTTTAGAATGAAATATGGGATAATTCCTGCAAAGAGGGGCTGATCGCATCCTAGTAAAAATAAACCAGGACCAGCACCAGGATGGTCTGTGCCAGGGCTCCTCTCCTATGTGGCACAGCAGGTATCAACGAGTCACAACATAGCTATCGATAAGGACAATGGAAGTTTTCCATTGAATGTGCTGGGACAGGCACAGCTAGGCAGTTTTGTGAGCACAAGCAGGCAAGTTGACTTGAAGGTTAAAAACTACAAGCCAGAGAACGAGATCCTCTGATCGTGTAAGCTGTGGTTGCTTCCTAGAAAATCTGGGAAATCCATTATTAACATCCTAGAGGTAGAGGATGCATTAGTCTGCTGCTCTGCTGCTGCGCTGGGGCTATCCTGAAACACTGCCCCAAAGCGTCTTGTGGAGCGGAGGTGTGTTTGGCTTATAGGCCACAGGCCATCAAAGGAAACTGAAGCAAGAACAGAAGCAGACGGACAGGAAAGTGTTTCTTCCCCTGGGGTGCACAGCCACCTTCCTCCATCAAACATATTTTATTGATTCTTTGAGAATTTCATATAATGCATTTTGATCACATTCACACCCCTTCCCCATCCCCACCCCAACCCTCTGTCTCACCCAACACCATGCTCTGCATCTTCTCTTTTCCTAAAGGCCTGTTGACTCCAATCTGTATTTGTGCTCTTGGCTATGACTATCCCTGGGAGTCTGGTCAATCTACCAGGCGTCAAACCAGTAAAGAGAATTGGCTCTCCTGAATGCAATGGCTACCAGTTGCCAATGGCGCCTCAGCTAGGGTGGGGCTTCTTGTCTACCCACCCCACCATCCATGCTGGGCTTTTGTCTGGTTTGGGCATGCTGTCACAAGCACTGTGGGTTCATATGAGCAGCTTCCATGTGGTGTTCAGGCAACAGTTTCCTTGTATTCTTCTACCTCTGGCTCTTACAGTCTTTACACCCCCTCTTCCGCAATGATCCCTGAACCTTGGGAAGAGAGGGTGTGATATAGGTGTCCCATTTAGCATTGCCTATCTTATAAAGCCCAAGCCCACATGCCTAGGGGTGGTACTGCACACAGTGATCTGGGTCCTCCCATATCAACTAACAGTTAAGATCATACCCCACAGACACGACAGGCCAATCTGATGGAAGCAGTTCCTTTTCCCAGGTTTTGTAGAGAAAAATTATAACTTTTATTTTAATGGAATTATGTGAGCATCCTGTTTCCTTCTCTGAGAATGCTATAGGAATAGAACCTAGACTCTCCATAGAGTTTGGAAATTCTCCAGTGTGGGCTTCTCACCACTGTTTGGTTTACCTGTCTTATTAACTTGTTGTTGCTAGGACACAACACAATGACCAGCACTGGAAGGGGTTTATTTTGGTTTATAGCTCCAGGCTACAGCACATCATGGCAGGGAAGTCATCGTGGCGGAAACTTGAGCCACTAGTCATCTTGTAGCTCAGGGAGACTGTAGAGGGGGATTAATGCTTGTGCTCAACTAGCCACCTCCGTCTTATGCAGTCTAGTATGCAAGCTCAAGGAATGATATCATTGTCCTTTTAGGGTGGATTTTTCCCACTTTAACTGAATCATCATGGCCAATCATAGCCCTGATATAGATAGGTATCATTTTTATACTGTGTATTTCAGAAATAAGACAGGCCAGAGACAACATAGGGAAAAGAGACTGCCTCCGAAGGCTCAGGAGAGGACAATCTCTGCTTGTAACACCATTAAGCATTATATAAGGAGGCACTCAGGCATAAGGATCAATTAACACTGGGACACTGCACAGCTTGAAAGCTACATATTCCTTTTCCATAAAAGGATTTAGCAACCCTGGCCCCTCACGTGCATGGAACCATACATGTAACAGACCTCTGCAAAACAAGCTACTGGCCATGCCATACACACAGTCCCATCACAACTCCCCTAATAACTTTCATTTGTGATCAACTAACCCTAGAGGCTTTTTGAAAAAGCCATATGAAAACCTACTATGGAAATTTCTTAAAATATGTACAGATACATATACAGAGTTTAAATGAGGTTTTCCTGTAACCCCGGGACAACGCCCCTACCAGACACCACAGGCTAGCAAACAAAAAGCCCAATGCCAGGAACACACTCCTCTTTTGAATTTTTTGGCTGGGAGTGTGGTTCACATAGATTCTCAAATAGCACTTAGACTCTATTGTTGAAGACACTACATACATGAGCCATCAAACAAACATGAACAAATAAAACTGATACTAACCTTGAAATTTCTTCCCTTCTGGCTAGCTTTCGGAGTGCTGGAACATGCTACCAGAAGACAAAAGTACTCACCAACCTGACCCAGCTCTGTGCTATTAGAGTTACGAAGACTTTGTCAAGATACGCCCACTGCTTCAACAGTGGCATGGATGCACTGGTGGTAACCAACAGCCTTCTGCCAGGATTCACAGCCCACTTCACAAGATGAAGCCCACACCTGGCCCTGTTATCAGGCCAAGAACCTGTGGCCAGACAGCTCAAAGGCCACAGGGAAGAACCCACTGCAATTATCTTGCTAAATGGACATATTAATCTGACTTCTAATAACAGTGCTATACCCATAGATTAATACATCTCTCAACTCTCAGCAGAGAAACTTCTTCTTGCAGCAGATAACCAGAGACCTGCTCTTGGTCAATGTACAGAGAATAATAGACTTCAGAGTGCTCAGCCCTAGATGGACACCTATATCACATCCTTTCCCCCCAAGGCTCAGGGATTATAGAAGAAGAGGGGACAGAAAGATTGCATGAATCAGATGACTTGAATCAGAAGAGACAACAAGCAAACCATGTTTTCTGGCCACAATGGGGCAGCTGCACATATGAACCCATATGCACTCATGATGGCACATGCAAGACCTATGCAAGTGCAAGCTAAACCCAGAAAGGAGAGGGGGAGGTAAGCTAGAAGCACCAGTCCTAGCTGAGGATACCAGACCCTTCCCCTCACAGCTTTCTTTGAAGGCGTGATGCTGGGTAGGTTGAACAGGATCCTAGGGATGGACCCACAGTCAAGAGCATTTGGAGGACTTCACATGTAAGACTCAATATGCCTTTTAAAACTGAACATTAACAGAGTGAGGATAGGGAGGCGAAGGGCGGGTCAGTCTGAGAGGAGATGGAGAAGAGGGACCGAATGTGATCAAAGTATATTACAGAATTCTGAAAAAATTAAAAATATGTACTTTTAGGCTTAACTAAATCCTGAAAATCTAAGGCACTGATAATGTTTATATTTTATGTATAAGTGACATTGAGAATCAGCCTGCTTGCCTCTGTATCTTGCATGAAGCTTGAATAAAAGCACCGAACTGATTCCAGATACCTTCAGCTCTAAGCTTGGTGCCCTTTTCTGTAGCTTACTGGCTCAGAAAAAAAATGGCTTCAATTTACTTGTCTGACAGTTTAGTCAAATGCAAGAAATCGCCTGAAGATCAATTTTAATTAAGAAAGCCATCTTTGCTCCAAGGGGGAATTTCAGTGTGGCTGCGCGTGTGTGGACTGGGAATAAGACTTAATTAAAATCCACCTCAGCCATGTAGGCACTATGTAAACTTTTGCAAGTTACCTTATCTCTTAAGCTTCAGTCCCCTTATCTACAATGGGGAGAGGGATAACATATTATTAATGATTTTAATGATACTCTAAAAAGCAAAGACCCTTAAATACAACCCGAGCTGATGACAGCAAGCTGACCCCAGAATAAATCATAGTCCCCAGAATAAGATGTGAGAATGTAAGAAAAAAAAAACCATGATCAGAATGATGATCCTGGACCTTGCTAATACACATTTAACAAATTTTAATCATAATTTCAGTTTAAGTAATTGAGGCTCAGAGTTTGCTTGTAGTATGAATTGACCTCTCTTGTGTGAATCACTATGTAAGATGGTGATGCAATGCCTATCCTATGATAATCATGAGTAGATGGATATCTACAATGTGAAATAGGGTTCCAGAATTGCAGTGTAGTCATCTCCTCCAGGTTTGACTTGACGCCTGCTTCCTGGACTCAGAGTTGTAATCACCTGTAAGAGACTTCATGAGATCAGCAATATTAACATTCCTTTGTGGAACAAGTGGGATACTCATAGGGTTCAAGACAGACAAGATCTGAGTTATATGATTATATACACTACTAGCTGGGGGGTGGGACTCGTTAAGGGTGTACTTGTCTAAAAGCTGCCCAGAGGGTGTTTCAGTGGTGCAGCTTTTTGTGAGTTGATTCATCATGGTGTGGGTAGAGTGTTAGGTGGTACAGCTGCCTGTCAGTGTCCTGGGGATTCCCAAGAGTGTAGCTGCCTTTGTGCCACCTATGTTCCTGTAAGTAACTGCCAAGGGCTCCTTGCTTCACCAAGCTCGACTCCCACCAAGATAAGGTTGTCAGTGCTCTGTCTGCTTGGAGTGAGTAGATGCTCCCTTATGTCTCTCCAGGAAAAGTCACATGACCACAGTTCTCTAGGTATGACTTTTCTGATGCTATGACCAAAGCAACTTAAGGAAGAAAGTTTATCCTTCTGGACCCATAAGCCAAAATGGAGTCCTTCAGATTCAGGCCAGTGTGGCATGCTGACCAGAGCTGGTGGCCATGTCACCCACCCAAGAAGCAGAGAGGGAAGTATGGTGACGCTGCAAACTGAAAACATGCCCTCAGCGAGGTACTAGCCCCAGCGAGGATCCACCTCTCCAGACAATACCGCAAAGTGGAGCCCGAGTGTTCAAATACGTGAGCCTATGGCGGGACGCAGTCCCAAATTCAAACCACATCAGTCTACATAAACGGTAGACCCAGGATTAAAACCAGATGGAAGGGTTTTTTTTCTTAACTGCAATATAATGATCAACTGAATTAGTGCAGTCTAGTAATGAAGTTTTCACTTCCTCCTCCCAGAAAGGAATACTGTTGAGCTCCTGGCACCGTGTGGGAAGAGTCTGCATAAGCAACCTTTCTTTAAGCCTCAGGGGACAGCATGTGTTGGCCTTTCTTCATCACATTCAGCCATCTGAGGAATCCTCCCCGTCTCCCTTGCCTACAAATAGTGTTGCGGTTTATGTACAGGGTAAAAGACGCAGGCTTCTCCCTCCCACAGTCTTCATGCAGACTGCAGCACAGAGATTCCATTAGCAGGATGGCTCACATTTTCTCATTGCCAAACACAAGATCAAAATCTTTCCTTCTCAGAGGTAGCTGATGCCAATTTGAAAATTCAATCCACTAGACATGGAAAGTCTTGCTATTTTGTAAGAGAATCACATCACTTCAGGACACCAGTGTAGATCATGATATATTGCATTGATTCGTGTATAATTTCTCTGACATGCTGCACAGAAATGATCAGTGATGGTTGCAATGTTTAAGTTAAAAATAGAATAATCTGATTATTGTACTCACAGACATTTGCTCTGGAGGTGAGTGGGCCTTGGAGAGAGCTCAGCGCACTCCTGAGGTTAAGTTCACGCCATTGTTCAATGCCTCTCTTCAGAGCTCAAATCAGCTACACTGCATGGTGATCTTCCTCAGCTTGGTTTCTCATGCTGGGGCCACCAGTCCATAACACATGCGGAGATAACATATTCCTGTCCTGTCCTGTCCTGTCCTGTCCTGTCCTAAAGAGTCTTAGTAGCCCAGTTTATAACTATAGTTCCACAGGTAATTCTAGCCCTGGGCCTTTTTGCTTTCTACCCTGAAGTCTTTCACAAATGAAGAACGTAGGAAGCTCTTCAAGCACACTCAGCCTGGGAGCATTTTAGGGCAGAACCTTCCAGTAGATGTTCAGTGTTAGACAAGAGGGTTCTGGGAAATGGGTAGTCTTTGGTCTTTCTGAAAGACAGTCCTTGGAAGACTCAGAGTCCTCTGTGACCACAGCTAACAGCAGCCCCTGTAGCAGATGGGAGCTACCCACTTCTCCCTACCCCCTGCACTCTGAATCCCTGCACTCTGAATGCCCCTGCCAAAGCAACCATTTGTCAGAAGCTCTGCTTTGTGGCAGACCTGAACTAAACAATGTGCTCATCCGTGTCCGGCTCCTCCACCACATGAAGCTTCCTCCTCATAGAGCACAGAAGTCAATGACTCACCTCAGTCCTGATAGAGAACTAAGCTTCCAAATTAGCTGCCACCCTGACACATGGTGAACAGTCTCTACCAAAATCTGCCCACTCAGAGTAGAAGCTTCTGGAACTATATACACTGTAGGATCACTTAAGTGGTCACTCTGTTTGAGCAGCTGAGTATGGACTAGCGAGGAGGGAGTGACTGTCTGAGGGGACCAAACCCGAGCTTCACCTCCCGACCCCACCGGGTCCTCACAGTGGAGATCCAAGAAAGGTGTTCTCCTTCACTCTGGCAAGTAAGCCTTCTCCCTAACAAGGATTTCTCCGAGGGCACTGGGGCCAGGTGTTCTCTCCACAGCAGCTATCCTCTCTTTCTCTGAGGTGGGGAGCAAGGACACTCATGTGAAGGTCACAAGACAGAAAAACCCTGTAAGTGGCTTAAATGTAATTGGAAGCTTTAGAGGTCCCTCCCTCTTCCACATCTCCCCACTGTGTCAACAGGGGCGGGATCATCAATAAGTAAAGCCACGTAACAGACCCACAAGAAGGAATAAGGGAACCTTCCAAGGCAGGAGAGGAGAGAGTCTCTGGCATCTTGGGCAAGAACAGATACTGGAGTCCAGATGGTTCTCAGCTTAACAACCCCTTACTACATGCACTTACTTCTGTTCTGTTGTCTCAAATTTGTTCAACTCTAACCAGCAACAACAAAAACACAGCCAGTACAAAAATTAAGAGAACGTAGTCTGAAAATATAAAATGGTTATTAGATACAGGTTCCAATCATGAAAATTTTATAATTGTGTTTGAATGAGAGAGATGTTTTAACTATGATCAATGTGGAAGGCATTGGTTATAGTCTAAAACTTTCACCAGAAAGTATCACCAGAATGCACATGAAGTCACATTAACAATTGATGGGCTACCTTTGGTGACAGGGCCTGTGCTGAAGTTTAAGCATGGTCATAAGTGATCATACCTCTTCCTCCCTATCTAAATAAACTCAGAGGAAGGGCACATAAGAGAATCTCAACTATCTGGGAAGAAAGCCCTCCTCAGAAATGAAACAGTCTAGAGACTTGACATTGGACTTCCAGCTTTCAGATGGGAAATCAATCGCTGACTGTGAACACTATTGGGGTAGGGCATCTTGTCTGGGCAGCCCAAGAAAACAAACTGTCTAATGAGAACAATGTACATGTGGCAATATATGTTGAGAAGTGGGAAATGTTCAAAATCAGAAACACTGGAGCAGAAATGAATGCCTTTAGCTCCATTGGAAGTTTCACAGTGCCAAGGAATTGGTCGGTGAGCTTGGAAGATGGTCTGTGGAAATTTCTCAAACAGAAATGCAGAGAAAAATGAAAACTGAACTAGAATACAGCACTCAGTACATATGGGTCATTTTCCATATGTCCCAGGTTTTTGGAGTAACTGAAAGACTAGAAAATACAGATCCAGAAAACCAGGTTAAACAGCAGACACCAGCCTGTGCACAGTTCAGGTGCTAAAAGGCAGGCTTCCTGAAAGAAGTCAGAATGAGGAGCTGGAGGAGGGGGGCTGGAGAGATGTTACTGAGATAAACAATGGCAAACTTTACAGAACACTCCCCATGAAAAATCATTAAATGAAAGATTAAGTGTAGGAAAGAACAAAATTCCTAGAGCTCAATACCCAGCAAATCTATCCCTCTAAAATAATTTCCCATGCAAATAAAAATAAACTCCATGCAAAGAAAATCCAGAACAATTCATTGCTAGCACATTTTCCCTGCAAGAAAGATGTCGCACTGAATTAAGGCATGTGACCTTCAAGAGGCGATTTAGCCTGGCATGCCTTCTTTTTTAAGGTCTTCATAAAAGAGGCGTTATTCAGGGTTACACGCTCTTGACCTCCTGCTGGTGAGGACACCTACACTCCCCTCAAGGGGGAGGTAGCAAGAAGGACCCATCCTGAAATAGACTGGACCCCTCACCCAATTCCAAATCCACAGCTGCCTTTATAGCTTTGAGAAGATTAGCTTTATATTTCTAGATGACCCAGCCTTTGTAGTTTTACACCAGCACAAATGGACAGATAGTACCATATGCTACAAGAATGGGGAAACAGGACGGTCTTTGCAATGTTTGACAAAACAAGAGACTGATGAAGAATTTTGCTTATCATTGCCCTTTCAGACAATTCAGACATTGCTCCCGGTCAAGGGTGGCTGACCTGCATACCTCGTCCTTTCATTCCAATAGAGCTGTCGAGGAGATGGCTCCATATTTCATTCCTTTCAGTCCGGCACATCTGGTGTTTCTGTGGGCTTCGTGCCAAGCCTTGGAGCCCTCCTTTCTCTTACTCGCAGCTATAGCTCTTGCTGTAGAGCTACCTTGGAGCTGTTGGTCTCACTTCACCTGCACTGAGAGCAGCTGGGTTTACCCCCTGTTGCTCCTACCAGATCTAATCGGCCCAAAGCACACGTCTCCCGCTCTTTGATTTGAACAGCCGTCAGGCGTACCTAGATTCGTTTCTGTGCAATGAGATGAATCCACCTAATTCGATAGGACTTTATGTGAAATGTCATCTGTAGCGGACTCCTCTTTTCTTCACTTGTCTTCTCTCCTCTGTTATCAATCTGCTAATGTGCCATTTGCACGCGAATGGAAAGCAGTAGACATGAGAAGTGTGTGCTGGTTCATTTTGTCAACTTAACACAAATTAGAGTCTCCTGGGGACAGGGACTCTCAGTTGAGGACTTGCTTCCATCAGGCTGTCCTGTGGACATGTCTCGGGTATTTTCTTGATTATTAATTGATGTCCGATGGCCCATGCCAGTGTGAGCAATGCCATTCCTCGGCAGGTAGGCCTGGGCAACAGAAGAAAGGGAGCTAGCTGAGCAAGCCAGCAAGCGGCATTCCTCCATGTCCTCTGCTTCAGTCTGTGCTCCAGGTTCCTGCCTCGATTTCTTGCCTCGGCTTCCCTCAGTCTTGGACTGAGCTGGTAAGCCAGATAAACTCTTTCCTCACAAGTTATGTTTGGTCAGTGTTGTTATCACAGCAGTGGAAACCACACTGGAACAAAGTGACTCAAGGACATAGATGCCAAGGGTGGAATTAAGGCACTACATCGCTCATCAAATAGATGACAAAACAGTCCCCAGCTGGTGGTGGTAAATGAAGTGGCTTTGGCTCTTTTCAACTGATAATGCTGTAACTAAGGCTTACACTGGGAGAGAGCTGGGGTGAGATAGAAGTGGAAGGATTTCAGAGACATAGGACCAATGGAGAAATGCCAAGGACAAATGTGAGAGATGCAATGAGATGCTTGATGTCATCTAAAAAGACCCTCATGTCTCATGTTTGTAGAGCAGACCCTGAGTACAATGTAATGAATAGACCTTCAGAGAAGCCTCTATTGACACCCTGGGTCCTACTGGGGAAGGAGACAACTTTATACTTGATACTATTTAAAAACACTCAACAGCAAAACTTCCTTATACAGCAGAGTGTGATGCACACAGAAGGCTACACTGGCCAAGTTTTAGAGAAAAAGAGACTGCAGACTGTGTGTCCCTGGATAGGACTCCTATATTAAAAACCTCACCTACCCACCACCCAGGGACCATTGTGGAAGGGCAGGGGGAAGGAGACTGTAAGAGCAGGGTTGGCCCATGAACAATCACGGCAATAGTGACATGAAGCACAGACCCATGATGACTCAGTCAGCCAAGGGTGCAGAGTGGAACAGGGGAAATGGCCAGCCAGTTGGCCTTAGCCTGGGGACTGTTGGAGACTGAATACTACTGGGTAAAGGTGAATAGACCTTACTTACAATCTCTTGATAGTCTGACTAGACTCCAGGGGATGAATTTGCACCAAAGGACATCTGGGTACAAATGCTTGACTGGACAGGACTTATAATAGAATGCATGAGGTCCAACGGGGATTGGAGGGGGAGGGGTCTAAATTTGCTGTTCTATGAAATGTACAAAAGCTCAATAAAAATTTAAGAAAAAATTCAAGGTACCCTGAGGCCTCTGCATGCAAAATTGTCTGTTGGGAGGTATTGGCCTCTTCTGTTTATAGACATCTGTAGAAAATCAATAGAATCAGGTCTCTTGCAAGCCCACACAATACATGCTGGGTTTGGCTTCTGGACTTTAATCCAATACAGTATCAAGCCTCATGATGATGGGATTGGGATAATGCTAGTCACATTAAAAGGTGGGTATACTGATTCATTAGAGAACTTGAGATTTGACCAGAATGTGTGAACAAGAGCCAGGAGAATGTAGGTAAGAATAGATCTTCAGGGCAAAGGGCCTGAGCAGGTGAAACAGGAGGCTGAATAAGAATTGGTCTAGACATGAGGCTTGGAATTTCCTGTCTTGGCAAGCATTCCAGGAGACAAACAGCTCTAATGACCTGCTTGGAGAGATTATATAAGCTTTGAGAGAGAAACAAGATGTCTCAGAGATGATAGGACTGCCTTCAAGTTAAGGAAGTGACCTAAAGGTTTAACCAAAAGGCACACTGGAATAGAGTCACTGTACATAACCAGGAATCTCACCCATTGACAGCATTCTCTGCTTTCCCTAGAGAAATGAAGTTTTTAATTAAGTAAAATGTCTTGGCAGGGAAGGAATGGAAAGGAGGTTGCTGTGAGGAGATGCTGTCACAGAACTGGGTCCCTTGTTTTCAGTAGGTTAGTGATATTGCAGAATGACAGAAACTGGAAGGATAGCAATTAATCATAAGCAAATGTGATATAATCACTATATTAGAAAGCCAAGTCTCAACTACAAACAGAAACCTTTACCTATTATGGTCTTCAATGATGGTCAGTAGAACATGGCATTCATAGGTGCAAGATAAATAGATATCTAGTAAAGTAATTAGATGTGTGTGTGGAGATATTCACGGTAAGAGGGGAACAAGATGTGTGTGTGTGTGGAGATATGCACAGCAAGAGAGCGGGACAACAAAGACCGTGGAAAGTAGCGTCTCTTAATGTTCAGAACTGAGCCTCCACATTCTCATCTGTAGAAATGAGACTGGAGTAGCTTAGCTTTAAGGTATCTGTTTCTGTATTTTGTGAGCTCTGAGTACTTTTCTGCTCTCAGAAGGAGTTAGAAGGGACAGTTACAATCTTTCTTCTGATTACTTTCCTAGAAAAACTGAGTCCCTTCCAGCCCATGTTTTTATTTCTGGCCATTCTTTTATGAATCATGTGTTTCCCAGTGACAGGACAACATAAAAGTCAATAAATCAGGGAAGCAACGGTTCTATTTAAACAGGTGTACATCCTCAATGGCAGAAACCAGAAATATTATCACTCTCACTCATGACTTCAAGTACAACCTTTACTTTGGATTCCCATGATTTTCCCCTGTCTATAATGGGTGGAGGACATTAAAATTCTGACAAGTTTTCAGATGTATCGTGAGAATTCAAGCTCAATGGCTATTTGTAACACAAAATGCAGCCCTAAATACCTACCTACAGGGAGAATGAATGACTCCCAAAAAGATGAGGTGGGTGGAGGATGAGTATCTAGAAGACGAGTCCAGTCATCATCCCTGAACTGAGGATTTAGGGCATATACAGACTAACTATTGATTTATAACCTATGTCCTCTCTGCTTGAAGGAAGTCGGAGAAACCATGTTCCCACAGCCCAATTGGACTCCTTAAGTTGAAACTGGTGTGGAGTCTTTCCTAATGTACCTGAGTTTGCATAAAAATAGTACTTGGTCCTCAATCATGGGCTTGCCTCTCCCCAGTTACCAGTATAATACTGTTGCATAGATAAGCAGTTTTCTCTCTCTCTGCTGTGAGGGATAGGCTTCCAAATGTGATTGACAGCCAACTAACCAATGACTTAAGGGGGGAGATCTAGCAGAAAGACATGGAAGCATGGGAAGGAGAGGGGCGCGGGGCCAGGGCGCCATTCTTGTGCCTGTGTTCCAGAGGTGGGGGGGGCTTATGATCAAAATGCGGTCTGCCGTACAACACCTCTGTCTCTCTCTCCCTGGGGATGAATCATTTGTAAGTAACCTGGAATAAATTAACTTCTCTAAAAGAGCATTCTCTGTTCGCTCAATTGATTCAAACCTGGGAGGCCTCACCGTGAGATTCATGATACAAATACGGAACAAATATTACCCCTTGTTCTCTTGTACTACGCTGACTGATATTACTTAAGTATTCCAGAATGCTTAGAAATGCCCATACGTTTTTAGCTTTTCTTTCTTGTCAGTGCAAGTAATTTCCTGTGCAAGTCTTAGTTGAGGCTCAGAATATTTAAGTAGCCAGTGCATTAATTCCTGATTGAAATGTTCTAAACTTCATGAGATCTACAGTCTCTAGTCCACTAGGGTAGGAACCAGTAGGATTTTCATGTTCAAAGCAGTTGTCTTGCTGTGTAGGCCATCAGGACGTGAGATAGAAACTGGGAATCAGGGCATGGTAAGAATAATCAACGACAGTTTCCTCATTTGTGTCTAGGACTAGAAGCTGCAATCTTACCTGCCTTGCTAGCATTTCTGTGCAGAGCAAAGGAGAGAACTCATGAGTCAAACATGATTTGTAAGATTCCATGCACCATGGAATATCAATAGACCAAGTTATTTCTGACAGATTAGTATAGTATCCCCTAAGTGGTAACAGTCGGTCTTAAACCTATCACTGGAAAATAATTTTTCAAGGTTTTAAAATTCAATTTAGAGAGGTCTTTGCATTCAATAAAAGACCTTGAAGGAAGTATATATTATGAATTCTAGGTAAGTGATGCCTTAATAGGTGAACATGAAGGGCCAGGGGATGGGTCAGTGGTAGAACACGTGTCCTAGCCTGCAAAGTCATGGATTCCATTTGCAGTTCTGTTCGCACAAAAAACTAAAACATGAAGAGGTCTAGTTTAAAATAAAGAGTAAAATAGTCACACTAATAGAGTGATCAATACCTTTTGCTACACATAAATCACTTTTATGAAATTTTATTTTATGGAATGAGTGTTAAACCTGCATGTAGGTAAGTGCCCCCCATGTTGTGCAGTGCCTGAGGAGGTCGGAAGAGGGTGTTGAATCCCCTGGAACTGGAGCTACAGATGGTTGTTAGCTGCCATGTGGGCACTAGGACTTGAACCCAGGTCCTCTGCAAGAACAGCCAGTACTCTTAAACACTGAGGCATCTCCAGCCTCCATAAATCACGTTTTATTGCATTTAGTTGGCTCTGATTTTCATTGTAGCTCTTCCTTACTAGGTAGGCAACTTCAGCTTTGAGCCCAGTATTCACAGATTAAAGGGGAATTATATATAATTATACATATTACAAGTCACTTGTAAAGACACACCTATAACATAGCTTCATTAAACTACTGGTTAGCAGTTAAACACCTGCATTAGTGACTTCTCTCATGGCTATAAGATATTTGGCTAAATCCACGTAGGGGAGGAAAATTTTATTTTGGCTTGTTGTTAGAGGCATAGTCTCTCATGGCCAGGCAGGCTTGCACTATGAGAGGAGGATGTGTGGATGAGAAAGCTCTCAAGCTGCATTCTCTTCATTCAGTTCAGGAGTCCAGCTGATGGGATGGCATTACCCATTCTGGGAGTGCTGTTTTTTTTTCCCTTAGTCAACGTTCTCTTAAAGCACCCTCATAAACCCAAAGGTGTCTAACTGATGCCCCAGGTATTTTTTGATCCAATCAGGTTAAAAAAAGATATCTGGTCTACTGATATTTGCCTGAAGATCAGGACATTAACCCTGCAAAGTCCAACACTGTGTGACAGTACATGCAAATTTATGAAGTGAGTCTTTGGGAATTGAGGCCACACTAGTTTCTATCCCTTTGTCTCAAGACCTATTGGAAACATGACTCAGTGTATCCTAGAGACTGATATTGTATTTCCCTACAGCATCCCGTCTAAGCTAGCTTAGGTTCAGTTTCACATTTTGTTGTATGGACAGAACTGAGTATAGTGGGATACCCTGAGATTCATATGTCTAATGGTCACTAGTCCCACTGCACATAAAACAGGTACCCTGATGA
The DNA here is from genome assembly GCA_035773235.1 of Eospalax fontanierii. Taxonomy (NCBI): domain Eukaryota; kingdom Metazoa; phylum Chordata; class Mammalia; order Rodentia; family Spalacidae; genus Eospalax; species Eospalax fontanierii. Next base: position 77,567,902 of record CM069532.1, read on the forward strand.
TACTATCACCCCCAGCCACTGGATCAAACTTTCAGTAAGGGCTTAGAGACTCTGGCTAACGCTACGGGAAAGGCAAGCCCATACCCAGAATCTGCACTTAATTCCCATCATAATAAATCACTGGCCCTTCTCTGATAGGAATCCAATGTACTCGCTATAGCTCCACACTGGTCTCCTTGACTAATGGTACCGTTTCAGGGGTTCAGCTTATTTTCTCTGTTCCCAGAACTCATAGATTGAAAATAGATAAATTAACTTTAGTAAATAAGGAGCCAAGAATGTTTGTCCCTGGCATAACTGCTGTCCCTGTCACCACGGCCATTTGATGCATGTGTGCCTCACATTAGCAATAGATGACCAATGACAAGAGAATCATTTTTGCCAATTGGACAAGTTATTTGGTCGACTTGGTGGTTTGCTGCCTCGTCTTTAATGTCTAATAGATGGCTGAGAAAAATCACTAAGATCTTTATACTTTCATACAAATACACATATGTACAAAATTATATAAGCATACATACAAACTTTGTTCTTATGTAAATACACATACATATAAACAAATAACATACATACAAGCAAATACACATACATACAAACTATCTATTTAAAGATTCATTATTTCTAATTTTTCAGTGCTTGCCCTTCTGTGTCAGAGAAGCTGGACAGATCAGTTGCCATTACACATGAATATTCATATGTTCTAACCTTGGATCACTCGCCTCTTGGTACCAGGTGCACAATAGGTATGTTACATGGCACTCTGCCCATTTGGAGGACTACTTTCACCCTTGGTGATGGATGAGGCTAAAAACAAAATGACCAGTGAAAAGGAGGCATCAACAAGAAAATAGCCCCCTTTCATTATAGCATCTACAGGATGCTATAATGGTGACCACCTGCCACTACAATCACACAGAAAATACAATGGACCCCAGTGTAAACTATACATACTGGTGATGAATGTATCAGTCGCCCAACAATAACAAATGTGATCCCACCGAGATGTCCTAGAAGAGGCTATGCATGTACAGAGATACAATGTTTGGGGAAAATCTCTGTATATTTTGCTCAATTTCCCTGTGAATCAAGCCAATATAATAATTAAACTATAATCCTACTTGAATATACATAAATCAGAATATAATGTACTAGATACCATTCCAACAATTTCAGTGTGTTTTGTGGTGCTCTTTTCACTGTATCTCAACCCCTGCTACCCGTGTTCCTCTCCTAAAAGGAGATTCTTTCCTTTGAATGCCCCTGTGTGCTTCTGCCCAAGGCCCCTCTCTCCTCACCACTAAATGAATCCTTAGACTCTACCCATACCTGCACCTGCTTCGTCCATGTGCAGCATCATAGGCAAGGACCCTCGTATGAGAGAAAACACATGTTTATTTGTGTTCTGGGTTTGAACCTGCCTCACTTCATGTTATTTACTTTCCAGATCCAGGGCTGTTGCTAAAATTTCATGGTATCATTTTCCTTTCCAGATGAGTCACTGTGTACATGCACCTCTGTTTTCATTGTTCACCTGTTGATGGACATCTAGTTCTATTCCATTTCTGTGCTATTGTAGATGGAGCAGCCATGAACATGGATGGGTGAATGTCCCCGGGAGGATATGGAGTGGTACGTACCAGTCTCTGCCAGGAGTGGTAAAACTTGGTCATATGGTAGTTCTATCTTTATTGTTTGAGGACCCACCATACTGATTTCCAAAATGCCTGTACTAATTTGCACTCCCACCATTAGTGAATGTGTGCTCCTTTTTCTCTACATTTCTCCAACATTTGTTGTCAGAATTCTTGGCAATACCCATTCTGTTAGGGTGAGGTGGTAGCTCAGAGTAGTTCTAATTTTCTCTGGTGACTAGGGATGTTGAACACTTTTGTAAATACTTATTGGTCATTTGTGTTTCTTCTTCCGAGAGCTATCTCATTATCTCATTCACCCTTTGTAAATTCTGAATATGAGTCCACTGTCTGAAGTTGTAGCTGGCAAAGATTTTCTCCCAGTCTGCGGGCTGTCTGTTTGCTCTGCCATGCTGCACAGAAACCTTTTAATTTCATGTAGTTTCATCTTGTGATACTTGGGACTAGTTCCTGTGTTATTGGGAATCTGTTCAGAAAGTTCTGACATCTTGTCATGCATTCTCTACATTTTCCTCTTGCATTTTTAAGTATTTGGGATTGTAAGATAAGGCCTTTGATCCATTTTGAGTTGATTGTGTAGAGATGAATCTTATTTCATTCTTCTGCACATGGATATCCAGTTTTTCCAGAATCATTTGTTGAGTAGGCTGTCTTTTTTTCCACTGAGTGTCTTTACTACCTTTGTCAAAAATGCGGTGGCCATAGCTTCTGTCTATTTCTTGGTCCTCTATTCTGTCCCTCTCTTCTACCTGTCTGTCTTTATGCCAGTGTCAACTTATGACTGTCACTGTAGCTCTGGTAAAATAAGTTGAAGTCAGATATTACGATATCTCCAGCTGTAGTCTTTCTCCTCAAAGATCACTTTGGCTATTTGTGGTATCTTTTTCCATGTGAATTCTTCGATTGAGTCCAAGAACCAGTGGCTAGACTAGTCATGGGCCCTAGAGAAGAACTTATTTTGCTAAATGGACCTATTATTAACCGACTACTAATGATTTATAATACCCATAGATTAGTGCAATTCTCAAACCTCATCTTAAAATCTTTTTGCAGTAGATGGTAAGTAACACAGATCCACAACTGGTCAAGGTATAGAGAATACAAGCATTAGGAATCCTCACCCCTAAACGGGTCATCTGTGTCACATTCCCTCCTTCCAAGGCTCAGGAATCATCATGGAAGAGTGGGCAGAAAGATTGTAAGAGCCAGGGGTGGTGAATGACTACATTGAAATGTTTTCTGGCATGATAGGCTACTTGCACATACCTGTGAGAGCCCAAGCGAGACAAAATCCCTACATGGAAGGAGGACGTGGGAATGAAGTCCCACCCTAGCTGAGGAACTATTGGGAATTGATAGCCGTTAGAAGAAGAAAAACATCTTTTCCTTAAAAAGTGTGGCCCCTGGCAGGTCAACCATGTCCCAGTGGAAGGCCACACACCCAAGAGTATGAGGCACCAGAAGGTCGCAGAGGGCCAGAGTGTGGAGATTGCTGGGAGTCTCGGGTCCCTGGACAGGACTCCTATACTAACTTCACTCACCAGGGCTCAGGGACCACTGCAGAAGAGGGTGGAAAAAGTGTAAGATCCAGTGAGGAGGGCCATATGAAAATAGAGTCCTACAGGCTCCTGGAACTCTGCTCACATGAACCTACAGCAATGGTGTCGGCATGCTCAAGACCCATGCAAACTCAAGCAGACAAAACCCAGCATGGCACTGTGGAGATGGGCAGCAGACTCCAACCTTTCTGAAGAAACATTGGCAACTGATTACTGTTGGGTGAGGATGAGCTAATCTTAAAGCCAGGGACTCTGGACTGACTAGACTTCATGGCTGAACCTGCAGGGAGGCCACTTGGGAATACTTACTTCACACAACAGACCTTAACAAGGATGAAAGGATGTGCGGATTCCATACATTCCAGACATGGTGGGGAGGACTATAGAGCGCCAGTGGAGAAAGGGAATTAAACATGATTAAGATTGATTGAGATGTTCTGTATGAAATACACAATGATTAAATTAAAAAATATTAAAAATAAAAAGAAATTGAACTTGATGGGTTTTTAAAAAGAAAAATGAGAACCCAAAGCTGGGTGCGCCGGGAAACGGAGGTTGATCTTGGTGGAATCGGGGGAGGTGATCATGGTGGAAATACAGTGCATGAAATGCTCTATTTTCATTCAATCTCTAAGCCAGTAGCCAAAAGAAAAATAGGGAGAGAAGCCAAACTATTCCTGCTTGTAGATGACATGATTCTGCATTTAAAGTATCCTACAGAAAACCTGGTCTAGAAAGACTCCCAGTAAAATTGCAGGATACAGTACCAATATGAAAATCAGTAGCTTCGTATATACCAACAAACTTGCAGAGTAATAAATTAGAAAAAAAATCTCAATAATAGCTCCAAAAAGTACCTACAAATAAGCCTAACCAAATAAATGAAAGACCTGTACAATGAAAACTCCAAGACACTAAAAGAGGAAATTGAAGTGCACACCTGACAAGGAAAGGTCTTCCATGCTCCTGGGCTGACAGGATTAATATCATTAGAACAGCTACACTACTACAGATTAACTTGGGTGCCTGGGGAGGCCAGAAGAGGGTGTCAGATCTCCTGAAGCCTGAATAGAGGCCATTGTGAGCAGCCTGTTGTGGGTGCCAGGAACCAAACTCCAGTCCTCTGATCCTCTGAAAGAGAGTAGCAAGTGCTTTAATCTCCCAACCGTCTCTCCAGCCTGAAACGTGGTACTAGAGATGTGAGTCACCTCAGAAACACAAGAAGCACATGTGCCCTCTCCTCTGGGCATCTTAGCCCTCAACATTTATCAGTATAAATGTAAAGAGGAGTGAGCATGGGTAAAGTTAGGTGAAGAGGAGGCACAGGGTGGCAGGCAGGGCGGGAGGTGGGGGAAAGTGAACCACAGAGCGCTATGTTTGAAAATGTCATAACAGTATCTCACATTACATGCTGATTTGATGTGTGTGTGCGCAAACTAAGATGTTCTTCAATCAAGAAAATATAGTTTATAGTCTATGCCTTCTACTTACTGTTTTCTATTGAATAAATTCTGAACTCTCTTTAAGAAGCAGTCTGGCATTGAAATGGGTAAACTGAATTAACCTTCCTCCACCTTTTTTCCCATTAAAGCCTCTGTGACAGACTGGATGGTGCTAACTCCCTTGGTGGAGGGTACTTGCTTTACCCAGTACATTGAATCAAGATGTAATCTCTTCCAGAAATACACATATACTCACACAAAGCAATCATAAATCCAGGCATACCATGCCCTAGTCAAGTTTACACATAAAATTAATCATCACAAAAACTGTTGAATGAAAGAATAAAACTAATCATCACTTTCTCTCATTTTTCTCCAATGAGAACTTTAAAATCAGGGCAACCCCTCCACCATGTATCATCCTTTACCCATCATTTATCAAGCAGTGACATCAGTCACATAATGGATGTAGTGTTATTGATTCTAACTTTCTGTGACAAATGAGAAACTATGTAGCAGACTAAAGTGAATCTCCATGACCTGAATTCCTAGAATTTATGACACATGAAATGTGTTAGCATTATTTCCTTCAGTTATTGCTGCAAATTATGAGAAATAAGTTCTATTTCATAGAAAGAATCAGAAGGATCCTTCAGGTTCTGCCTCTTAGTGGTTGTGTACACTTGAACAAAATAGCCCTTCTGAGCCTCACATTCCAAGGCTTCTGAGTGAAGGTACCAGTGTACTCCACCAGCTGAGTTCTCATATGTCCACTGGCTGGTTCTTGTCTGCCGGTAGAGAACTCAAACGACCATCAGCCTCAGTCCTCCACTGACACTGCACGTGTCCAGGTTTCTGAACCTGTGATGGCCTTTGTGTTGATGAGAGCATTTATGAGTGACTGACATGCATGCATACTGTACATGTGCATGAGTGCTTACATGAACTGTAATACATATGTGAGTGTAGTGTGTGTGTCAGCAATGTTGTGCGTATACCATATGCATGGTAAGTGACCACCATACACATAAATGAACATCTTACATGGAAACCTGTATCACACATGCAAGTGTGCATCATGCAGGTGAGATTTCTTACTCCATTTGAGTGCAGTGAACCCTGTTAGTTATAGGCTTGTTTCCTCTCTCCTGTCGCACGTAAATCCATGGTAACAGAAGTGATGAGCACTTAACCACCAGCACATGAGAAGTCATGCTTTAAATCTTCCTCCAGGAATGAGCTAGCCTCATGCCAGGCTCACCCAGGCTTCCCTGGCATGGCAAATTTCATTCTGTTCTGAATAAATTATTGCCACACTTTCCAAAACAATCTCCCTGCTCCAGTGATTTTTTTATCACAATGCACTTCTAGCTATTCCTCTTCACAAACATTGGACTCCCTTGTGCCTACAGGGTCTGAGCCAATCCCTCCTTCCTGGCCTTGGGGCTCCTCTTGTGAGACCAGCACACAGGACTGTAAGGCCTACATGCTAGGCCTCAAATGCCAATGGTCTTCAACAGTAGAACAAATAATGCTTCTCCTGCCTGCTTTATGCCAGCTGAATATTGCCCAAGAGAAGTTGAAAGGCAACTAGACTCCAGGAGGAAGAACTGCAATCAGTACACAAACATTGGTTCAAACTGCATCCTGGTGCAAACGCTTTCTGATCTTAGACAAGTTCCCAATATGTACAAACTATGCCAAATTGTAAAATGGTAGGTCTGTGGTGTCAGAGTTTGTGAGCTAACAGAAGACACAACTGCCAGTCAACACTGCATAGTATAGATATTACACAATTCACTGCCATTGTGCCATCTTATCCGAAGTCTGTAATGTAACCCCTGCTCCATCCTTATCTAGGCTTCATTCTCTGTCTGGGATTTGCATGTCATCCTACTTTCTGTGGTAGACTGAGCATGCCACATCTGAGTCGATTTGGTGTCTTCCATAGGACTCAGCAGATAGAAACACTTGATATCCACATACAAAGTAAATGAGTTTAATAGATTCCAACCTGGCTATGGAATCTTCATTCTGTTTAACGTTGGCACTGCCTTATTTTTAAAATATATTTGGTCTATTATTTGATGTCCCACAGTATTTAGGAAAACATGCACAGGATCTGGGCAACTCAAATCAGACAGGGGCCCAGCATGAATGGGGGAGGTGGGCAGGAATCCCCAGTACTGGCTGAATATCTCTTGACCATAGGAGCTGGAGAGAGGGAGGCAGGTTTCCTTACCAGTGTGAAGCCTGGAGTCTTAATTTTTATTTTACTGTTTTTATTGATTCTTCAAGAATTTTTACACAATATATTCTGGTCATATTCAGACCTCACCCTAGCTCCACCCAACCGTACTACCCTCTGACTTCCTGTGCCTGTCCTCTATTTTTCCAAGATCTATTGAATCTAATTGTGTTCTCCAGGTGCCCTTAAGTGTGGGTCCATATCCTGGAGCCTGGTCAACCTATCAGGCACTATACCCTTAAAGAAAACTTAGTCTTCCTCTCCAGAAGCTATCAATTGCCAACAGACCCTCAGCTGTAACTAGGCCCCTATCCTTGCCCAGTGCTTGGGCAAGGTCTTTTGCATGCTGTCACAAATGATGTGACATAGGAACAACTGCCCTGTTGTGTCCAGAAAATGTTTTCCTTATATTCATTCACCACCTCTGGCTCTTAAAAGCTTTCTCTCTCCTCTTCTGCAATGATCCCTGAGCCCTGTGAAGAGAGTGATATAGGCATCCTATTTAAGGAAGAGAATTTTAGTCCCTTACTCCATGAATATTGACCAGTTTTGAATCTCTGTGTTAATCATCATCTACTGTAAGAAGAACTCTGTCTGGGGAGACTTAATAGATGCACTAACCGATGGTATAACAATAAGTCATTCAGAGTTGGTTTAAGTCTATATCCATTTAGCAGAATAATAGTGGTAGGTTCTGCTCTACAGCCTGAGACCTGTCTCACCACTGGGTCCTGGTCCTGATAACTGAGCCGGGTATGGGCTCCATCTTGTGAAGTGGGTGTTAAATCCAATTAGAAAGTGAATAGATTACTCTAATAACATCTGTGCCTCCCCATAGCATCAATGAGCCTATCTAACCGGGCCAGTCTTTATTGTAACTTACAGGGTTCAAATCTAGGTAAACTTGATGATTGCTTTCTCTCCCAGTCTTATGCATAGCACCTTCAAAGCACTAGCTACATAGTGCTTTATAGCACAGCAGCGATAACGCTCTGAGGTCAATATCAGCTTGATTTCTCCATGTTTGTTCTGCAACCCGCATATGTGAGTGTCAACAGCTCTTGGGTCCTACTGTAAATTTCTAGAGAGTAACCAAGAGCGATGGTAATAGTCAGCATTGGTTGAGGATCTGTGGGACCACTCCCTGGTCAACAGCTTCAAAAGAGTCCATTCCTGGAACTGGGCTCTTCCTTTGCTAGTCTATGCTGTCTGGTAGGGGCAGTGCCCCTCCCAGGAGAGGGTAAGCCAGTTTGAACATTTTACATTGGATATGTATGTATTTTAAGATTCTCCTTTAGGAGCCGAATTGTGTCGGCTGTCTCTCTCCACACCTCCTACTCCCACTCCCTACCCCGTCTAACTACCGTACCAGCTGGGTATGGTAGTGCACACCTTTTATCCCAAGACTTAGGAGGCAGAGGCAGGTGCATCTCTGTGAGATCAAGGCTAACCCGGTCTAAGTAGGAAGTTCCAGGCCAGCTGAGGCTATAAGAAGACCCTGTCTCAAAAAGACCTAAATAAGTAAATGAATAATGTTTCTTATTCCCATTATATCCCAGTCTTCTTTTCCATCACATTATCCTGTCCTCTCTCCAGGAACCACCTTTCCCAGTGGATCTCCACTAGTTTCCTGACATCTATGGATTTTCCCATTGAAACACACATATCTAAAGATTCAAAGCTTACCATCCATGTTTGAGAAAGAACATGCAGTTCTTGTATGTCTGGGCCTAGGTTACCTCGTTCAGGATGATTGGTTCCAGTTTCATCCATTGACCTGTGATTTTTATAATTTTATTGAACAGCTGAATAATATTCCATTGTGTAAATGTAACATACTTTTGTTCTCTGTCCATCAGTTGTGAACACAGCAGAAATGACCATAGCGAGCAGGTGTCTCTGTAGTGGGATATAGATTTCTTTGGGTATATGCCCAGAGGTGGTCTGACTGCAATGTGTAGTAGTTCTATCTCTAGATTTTGGAGGGAACTCCAGATTGATTTCCACAGTGGCTGCACCAGTTTGCACTCCACCAGTGAATAAGTATTCCCTTTCCCACATCCTCCCCAGCATTCTGGCACATCCATTAAAGGCTCAGGCTCAGAACCAAAGAGACCAGGAATCCTCATTCTAAAAGTATACGTGGATCAACACTCTGATACAAGTTCCATAGACTTCCTGAGAGTTGGTATGACATATACAGTCCTACCTTCTGAGTTTACACAAAACCTTTTAGGATCCCAAGAAAAAGTGAGAACTCTATGCTGTTACCAGATGCCCTGATAAGAGTGATGGGAGAGAGTTTATAAACAGTATAGCTGTGATGAGGATTAGGATTATGGTGGTGGCTTTGCTCTCCAAATAACATTAAGCAATCCATGCCCATGGCCCATGGTGGAATGACATCATTATAAAACTTTTCTCATTCTCAGTTAAAATAGTACAACTGGTTACTTACAAGAGTGACTTTTCTGGAAAGTTTAATAATTTATCATTTGAGATCTCAAATTATTGATGACTTCTAGAGATAAGAATTCTAAGCTGAAAGGAAAATCTCCACAGACTCCTTCTCTAGGTTTACCATGACAGATTCTCTTGTGACTAAATTTAACAAATGGGGCTGGGGGTATGGCTTGGGAATAGAATGGTTGCTGAGTATACATAAGGTCCTAGATCTGACATCAGAAATTATCATATATATATGGTCAGGTAGCCAAATATGTATTCTTAACACTAAAGGATGTCCATTAAAGGTGAATAAAAGGCTTATTTGAAAACTACCCCCAGACTTAAAGCTGATGGCAATCAAAGGCAGCTGCCCTTCTGAAGACATAGGCAGAGCTTGAGTGAAAAGAAAGCTTCCCCTGTCAGCAAAATGATCAAGCTACATCCAAATTCAAGCTTGTTTTGTTAAATATTTATGGAGTATCGACCAGGTGCCAGCTGTATTATTTATTTTCACATTCATTTAATTGAATCCTCAGAAAAATTCTCAGAGGCATTATTATTCCTAATTTTGAGGTGTGGAACTAAAGACATTGAGTACGTGATCCAAACCACAATTCAGGAACTGGTATGGACAGGCTGGAAGTTCAGTTATTCTGACTCCAAGGGCAAAACATCTCACCAAAAGCCTCCTTTCCTCAAGTTAGATGCAGATCACCTTGGAAAGCTTTCTTCTTATAAAACTGACTGTTTGCTAACCAGCAAAACCGTTTTTCAAACAGAATTTTCCTAGGTAGACTAGAGATCCACTCAAAGCCATTTCAAACCACATGGATAAGTAGACTCTTCCCTGGGATGTTGCCACATTTGGAACCACGACTTCACTTCATGTCACTTCACGGCTTGGTGTTCTATGGTCTACCTGCCCATCTCTTTAGTCTAAGAGCCTGATGCAGAGGCTGCATTCTGCTACTTAGGCAGGTAGCCTGTTCACATGCTGCCATCAGGAAGCAATTATGAAATGAGCACCTCAAAAGCTACGCAGCCAGCAGGTGCTGCTGTCAAGCACCAGGATACCTGCCCAACACTATGCATTCCCTGCAGGAAAGATGAGACCTTCACAGTTGCTGAAGTTTGAAGAACTAAACCATTACCGAGAAAAGACATGATGTAAGAACTGAGAAGGCAGCTAGCGGAACTCTCAGTCTAGGCTTCTCATTTGGCAGACAGAAAGGCATAGGCATAAAGAGGGAAGGAATTGTTCTTCTGGCTCAGTTGAATAGCTGAAGGTTGCAAGATCACAACTGCAAAATGTCTATGTGCTGTTGAGGCTGAGCCAAATCCCCTTTCTGTGGACTATGGATGGGCATGACTATTATACAATACCAGTCTCCATGCTCTCCCTGTCCCAGAGGGAGTCTATGCTTCCCTAGGACATTCAGACTCTAAGGCCAAACGTTGGTAGTAGATGGAGTTGGCAGAGGAGGGCAGGCAAACAAGTCTGATGAAGGGATGGGTGCCATGTGGGCAGTCTAGCATTTTGTGGTCCCATGGTGCATAGAAGGAAAATCCCAACCTGGAGAATGGCAGACATGAATGTATCAACCGTGATTTCCTTCTAATTCATGCCCTGGCACTGAGCATGAGAATTCTGTGGACCCCTATCCTTCCACCTCTAAAAGGCAGGGCTTTGGTTGGGCTGTAGTTAACATCCCCATCAGGTCCATCACACTTAGATAGTTAACTTCAGAATCCTCTAGCATCTAACTCCATTAGTATAGAATAAGCATCTGCTGAAGAATGGGAGGGTGAGGAAGGCATGTTCGTTGGGCTGTCATTATGTGCGTGCATCATGTACTAGGAGCTGCTCTTCAGATTCTTCCACTGGCCTCGTGCAGGCTTCAGCTGCCCCCTCCTGCAGGGAGAACCTCACGTTGAGCTCTTCCTCCTCTGCAGCCTTGTCACAGGCCCTCTTCCTGCGTCCAACACCCTTAGTTCCTTCTGATCCTAGACATACATATCTAGTTCCAGCATGTTCAACTTTTCATTGGTGTTAGCCATCCAATTAGCCTTTAGTTAACCTGACCAATTAATATGATAGATGTTTAGGTGTCTGTGCTAAGTACTAGGCACGGAGATGTAGTTCCCTATTTGTGGCATCGGTTGTGTGGGTCATTCTTTTCCATCAAGCCATCCGTCCTGATGGCAGTTCCTTTGCCTTAGCATAAGGGTGATCATGTTCCAGTATTGAATACTGGAGCCAGATGGCGTTGGGGGTCCCTGAGACCATGAACAGATAACTAAAACCCAGGTCAGAGACTGAGCCTGCAGCTTTGGTATCCAACTCCTTCTCGGTGTTATCTGCCCTTTGAACATAAATTTCAATTAAACACATTCTCCAGGAGCTCTTGTCTCAACCTACTGAGTCTCTAGTTTATCAGTGACCACACACCACTCTCTATGAAACATGACGTTTGGCTTCGTCTTGACTATCAGTGTTCCACAACTTTGCAATTAGTCAGATTTCTGTGCCTGAATCTTCAGGTATGCCAAGTATGACTTAGTGGTAGTCACACGTACAAAAAACATAGGCTGTGCATAAATCATAACTAGGGATTATTTATATCTAAGTGGCAAACCTTACTGAACCAAGAAATCGAAGTACATTGAAATAACTTCTGCTCACTAAAAAACCAATATCTAAAGGAAAAATAACACACAAATATATAATATTGCTGACAGGGTTGGGGAAAAACTCTCTCCTTGCCTCTTAATTGTAATGAATATTTTGGAAAGTGATTTGACAATGAAGTTTCAGAAATATTCCTATTCTTTAACTCAATAATTCACATCTGGGAACTGAGCCCGAGGACATAATTCTATATTGGAGAAAGGAAAGCAGCTTCTATGTAAAATATACTCCCTGAAGCATTATTTTTAATAAGAAAAAATTGGAATGATCCTTAAATAATCAATAACTAGGAAATGGGTATATAAATTATAGTGTATTCACTCAATGGAGTGGATACTGTTTTTAAATGAGTTAAAACTACAGCAACATGGAAAAATACATCATGAGTAAGCAGGAGAAAAGAGTGGGTTAGAAAACTGAACACGCAGCCTGGTGCTGTCTGTTTAAAGTGGGGAGATGCAGCTATCTGAAGTCTGTGCAAACGATGAGTTTTATATAGCGGGTAATGCATGCTATGGTTTCATGCTTCTAATAATTAGGTATGTTACCTGAAAGGGGTCATAATGTTTTTGTAATTATAAATTGTGTGTTAAGGGAAAGGTGATGGAGCAGGTAAGAAGTTTTGAAGTATTTGGAAGGGCCAGTGGATGCTTATCTCCTTGTTAGAGGTGGTGTTTGCTCCATGGGGGTGGGAGTGGGACTTCTGAATGACTGCTAAAACACCATGTTTAAAGGATGATGTCTTTGAGCTACAGAGACTGGTTAGACCTAAGCTGTCTGATCTATATCACACTCATTCTAAAACTTACTGAACTAGCAAAGTTCCACAAACCATTCTGGAAACAGCTTGCACCCCACTCACACTCAGGGCCTTCACCTGTCACTTTAGAGGCTGTGGACACTGTATTAGTTACTGTTCTCTTGCTCTGATAGAATGTCCTAACCAAAAGCAGGTCAAGGAAGAGTTTGTTTTGGCTTATGGTTTCAGAGGGATAGAGGCCATCATGGGTGGGAAGGGATGAAATGGTGGCGGGAACAGGAAATGGGCTGATCCCATTTTCATCCACACACAGGAAGGAGAAGGAAAACAGGGAGGTCAAGGCTGTACATCCTCAAAGCCCACTCCTGATGACATACTTCCTCTGGCAAGGCTCTACCTTCTAAAGATTCCATAACCACTTCAAACAGCGCCACCAAGTGGGGACCAAGAGCTCAAATACTGGGGACTCTGGAGGGCATTTCTCATTCAAACCACTATGGGCTCTTTCCCACTGACCTTAACACTCATCAGAGCAAGCAGCTTCCTGCTCTCATCCTGTCATGGGAAGTAAAACTGAAGGCACACAACCTGACCAAGATCACTTGACCATGCAGTGACAGGTCCCTTCTCTACCCTTAACTGATCCTGTTTCATGGCAGATTTGTATTTCAGCTGCCCTTCTGCAACTTAAAGAGCTATAGGCAATCAATGGATGCTGAGGGAGAATTGATCAACCTTTATCTTTGACCAATGACCCATGTATGCCAACATATTGGTTATGGGAAACTGGTCCTCTTTATTAATTCAGTATCAACTACATTAGATAGCCTGGATAAAATATGTTAACCATTTCTCTGGCATTCATCACACTAGCTAACTATGAAAGTCTAGAGCACACTCTATCCTGAACTTTTGGGTAGGGCAAGAAAGGTTTGATTTCTAACAGATCCTGTGTCTAGTCTTTAGGTAGAACTCTTGTTAGTGAGAAGCAACTGTTAGGCTTTTTAGAATACTACTTGATCTCCAGTAACTTAGCAGGCAAGGCATTGTTGGCTTGCTTAAAGGACAGAACCAGGACACCATTCACCTTTGCGAAGAGATCAGAGAAGTGATTTCATACCAGCTCACTCTTTCCTTTAGACTGAAGCTGCTGATGGCTTCCATGAATCACAAACCAGGGAAGCCTGGCACCACAGACCCGGGGACTGCTCTCCTTGCTTTGGCTGGTTTTATTCTGAGAATTGGGGAGCTCAAGTGCCCAGTCTGGACCTTGCAGGCAATCTCTGTAGCAAAGTCATGTTTGTTTCAGTCTGAACACTTTCAAATGTGCCCTTGGGTCTAGAACACTGTTCTCCATGTTATATTAGAGGTATGTAGAGATCACTATAGACCTGGCTCTGGGACACTCACAAGGATTCTGTATACCTGTGGGCTACTCCATGTGTGTGTCCCTTAGATCCATTCTCTAAAATTGAGCCTGAAGAAGCTCAGCCTGGCCCCGCTTGCTTGGAACCTGGGCACAGGGCATTGAAAGCCCATGTCCTTTCCCAATGATGATGAAAAGGACCAAAAGCTGGACTGGAAGAGTCACGTGACCCAAGCTGGTACCATCAGACTGAGTTCTCAGACAAGCTGAAGCTACCTGCAGGAGGACTTTGACAAAGCTCTGCTTCCTGAGTTTCCCCTTGTGGTTCTTTTCTCCCCTTATGGTCTTAGTGGTCTTGGTTCTGTTTTTATTCTCCACAGGCTGAGGGCCTCCTTCCCTCCTAGTACAGCAAACTGACCAGCAGAACAGAACTATACATGCTTGTTTAGCGTATTATGATGGGCAGTGGCCTTGTACTGGCCTCAGTCCTGGCACTTCTGGGTCATCTGCCTCCCAGGTACCTTTTTTCATTCCCTTTGCTGGATTTTAAGATAAAGTGTTGAATCTGCTGTGTTCAATCTGAGCTCTTGTTCCAATCCCCTTCCCTTCCTTCCCTGGCCAAGAAGACTTGGCAAGCAACTGTCAAACCAAGCTGGAGGAAAACATGCAGACTTCAGTGTTCAGTTCTGTCTGGGGCTGCAAAATCCCATGAACTCAAAACTCTGGTTCAGCACCAAGGACAAGACCAGAGGGAACCCTTCTTTTTTGGAGGGGGGGATTCTCAGTCCTTATAAGAGGCTATTTTGGGCACATAAGCAACAAAACTTATTTTCCTTTAAACCTTTTATTACTGTAAAAATAGAAGGCACCCAACCATATTTATCCAACTGCGTAACCGTGAATAATGCACATTAATGCATAGGTTAAGAAGCGGGGGAGAGGCTGATCAAAGCCAGCCATGAACAACCAGGTCAGGGGTAAGCTGCATGTAAAGAGCTATTTATCACCACAAACACATAGTCTCTTTAGACACAGATGCCACACTATTCATTAAACACATTTGAGATCCCCAGACTAGCAGCCTAGACATCACCAGAATTACAGTTCTGGTGTTGGCACCCAGAAGTAGGTTCTAACACATCACCCAAGTGATTCCATATTAAAGCATCACAATTTTAGCTCAAAATGTCTTCAAACATAGTTTTATTTCACTTGGAAAATCTATCTTGGAGGGAAAGGAAAGGCCCAGCCCTGACCAGTAAGATATTGATGAGTGGGGCACCTAAAGTCGGATGTAACCTGGCCTCCCTATCCACTGCTATTGGTTTTGTCATGGGCAGGTTGGAACTTGACTACTGGGTCGTTGAGATCTTGGGCAAGGGTCTGTTGAAAAGCTAGAGATGACGATTCCACAGCAACTGAATCAGCGAGTGTTTGTTGACCCTGCCTCTTCCCAGAAATCTCTAGGCCTGCATTCCCTTCCACAATGGGATTAAAGTAGGAGAGATAACACAGAAATGACACTAGGGTCCTCATACCCCGAAACTCCTTAAACTCAGCAAACGTCCTTGACATCAAAGATAGATCCAGAGATGATAAATAGCTTTTGTTTCTGTTACAACCATTTCAGGTGGAAAGTTATAAGGTCATCAGGTGGCCTCTGGCCATGATGGGCAACTTGAAAAGTGCTTCTCAGGCCTCTCTTTCCCTTAATGCTACAGCTTCCCTGGAACCTCTCAAGCTCTGAACAGTTGCCAGGTCACCAGCAGTGACTCCATGAGTGTGAAGTTGACAACATTAACCATCACCATTAGATTTAAGGGGAAAATGTGCCCAGAACAATTCTTACCTCAGGCCCTGGGGTGAAGGCAAACTTCCTCAGTTGATTGACAGTGCTTAGACTTTCTGCACAGCCTTCATTAATCTGGGCTTTGCGTGGCCTTGCTCTCACCAGCAGCTGTTTGCTTAGGTAGACCGTGAGCCAGGCACCTGTGTTCCTGCTGTGACTGCTGGTCTGCAGCCCTAGTACACTCATGGGCCATGCATGCTGTCCCGGGTGCATACATTCCACTTCGGAATATTTGGAGCAGCCACACAGAAGCAGCCCTCTGGAGACACAGCCCGGTGCTGGAGTCCTGGCTCAGAGCTTCTCCTTCACCCTGCTCTTCTCCGCCAGGTTGGTGGGCCCGGTGAGAAATGAAGCCAGCCTGAAAGACAACAGGCTCAGGGCCGCGCAGTCTAAAATGCTGTCTGCCGCCGAGTCAACCAACTCGATGAAGTTCGCTGCCTTACTTTACATGCTGAAACTTTTTCCGTGTCACCGGTGTCATGGGCCCAGACACGTGGCCTGGTGCAGCTTTCTGAGCCTCCCTCGAATTTTGCAGCCTGTCAATGACACTCCACTTCCGCATAGGAGTGACTCAGCAAGGCATAACAAGATGGCCTCCACCTGGCTACAGCCTACGTGGTGAAGATGATTGGTCCTTTTCTTCCCATGTTTTTAGCCCCACCCCTACCCTATATAAGACTGTGCCTGTCGCAATAAAACGAGATCTTGCTGGACAGTTCTCCCGACTGGGCGTGGAGATTTTCTCCGGAGTGGAGAGGGGTTACCTTCTAGCTCAGCTTGGTGGAGGAGACCGGCTTGCGTCACGGTGATTAGGGTGGAGATGGGCTGCTGCCTGTTTTTTCAGGGGCAGGGGTGTCTTGTGTTTTGTTTTGTCTTGTCTTTAGTTACTCATCTGGTTTTGAGATGCATTTGCTTTGAATCTTCCCCTCAGAGAGTCAGACACACTGGGGTCTCTCCAGACTCTTCAGACAGCCTGGGGCCTGTCCACGACTAGCCAGTCAGCCTGGGGCCTGACCAGACTGGTCAGACACCTTCCCGGTTTTGGCTCCTAGCGTCATCTACCACTCTTTACTTCAGGATGCTGTTGGAACTGGTCAGGAGCCGAGGCTACCCTGCCCCCATGACCTTTCCAGTCACAGGATCGCCTACTTCTTGCCTTAAATTAACTACCTTGAGAATAGTTATGATAAAAAACAGCCATCTCTACATACTCTTCCAAACTCTTCCTAAATTTTTAACTGACCATAATCCTTATAGAAAGCCTTTTAGACAGGTCCTATAGTTCTAATGTTACTAGTGAGGACACTGGCTCGGAAATGGTTAACTTGGCCAAAGTTAAATAGCAAAGCAGGTGCAGGTGCTATTCTGAGCACTGGCTTAGAGCCCATGCTTCTAACCCCTGGGCTGCTCCATTTCCAGCTCACTCCTCTGATAGCCTCACTAACCTTCATTCTTCAGGAGTCCAGTCACCAGTTCAGAGATGAGTGCAAACACCTGCCCCATATGAGGCCTCTGGCTACTCTGAAGCCACACCCCGCTTTTTGCTGTGCACAGCTGAATAAGCTGCATTCTTGTTTGGTATTTGGATGATCTTATACATAAAAATTGAACTGCATCACCATGTTAGTGTAAGACTTGACTATCCCAGGTCACTTTATTTTCCTGAGCCAGTGCTTTGTGTGGTCTACACACCTTTTTAAGTATGCACACGTGCAACTTTGTGGTCTGTGCATGCACCTTTTACAGTGGCCTGCATGTCGCCACCTACGTGTGCCATCCATTCTAATTCTAAATGGCTGCCTAATAATCCATCTAGTGTTCAGTTCTATTTACCATCAGATTATTTCCAGTTCTTTGTGTTCTTTTCACTGTTTTCTGTGTAAAGTTTGATTACTTTTAAATGTTCAGCCACCTTATTTACTTAGAATAATGTGAAAGTTCAGTACTGTGTCAAAGGCTACAAGGTACTCAGAATCCCTTTTGAGGAAAGTGGACTTTTCTGTCATCCTTCAGGTCTCTGTGGATACAGCCCGCTCCTGGATCTGCCCTGCAGACTGGGTGTGGTAATTAGAACTATCAGCTCCTTTGCTATCCGAGAAGCAAGCCCAAAATAGCCATGAGAGCACTGCAAGGCCTGGTTCTCGGGAATACAGAGTAGCTGGAAGGGAATAATTTCTAATGTTCTCACCACAGTGAGTCGGTGTGCCTACCACCTCGAGCACTTAAAAGCCCCCTATTTGATTATTAGACAGTACACATATTGATAGAACATCACACAGCATCTCTTAATGTGTATGTTTGCTAATGTACACTATTTTTTAGCTTAAAGCATTAAATGTCACACAAAAACTGAAAATCATTGTTTCTGGGTTTGTTGCTTCTCTGTGTTTTTTTTTTTTTTTTTTTTTTTTTTGCTCCTGGAGAATAAAGCAAGATTGTAGAGATGTGTGAACCTCCTCCTTTAGCAGTTGGCTACTGCCTAGCAAAAGAACAAAAACCTCAATACTTTGGGACTCTGGAAAATTTAGACAAAAGTCACTGTTTTTTTTTTTGTTTGTTTTTAATGCACATCTATTGGGTATCAGAATCTTCAGTGGTAACTCTGGGTGCAGTCTATCCTCTTTCACTTTAACAGAGCTATGAGGATAGCCAAGAGTCTAGGAAGTAAATTGCAGATCATCCTGCAAGTCAGCAGCACATCTGATCTATCCTACCTGTGAACACAGGTGCAAGTATTTCGGTTCTCTCCCAGAGCCCCAAGTTCCACAGGAAAGCACCTAGAGCACCATAGACAGCTCCTGGCACCCCCTCCAGCAGGAACAACTGCGCAGAACCAGGAGATGCTCAAGATTCCAGCCACCAGAGGGCACTGTGTGTCCAGAAAGAGGCAGCCACCTGGTATCTACAACTCCAAGAGGCCTGGTCATGGGATTCACTGAAACAGAACTTGGTGGAAACATCGCCATTTAGAAAAGAAAAAAGAAAAGCCTTCATATTTTTCTGTGCAGATTTTATAGTCCATCACAGCCCACCTTGCTCTTTGCTCTCACCAGAATGACTCAGCCACATGTGAGACAGCAGACCTCAGTGTCCATCTGAGCCTGCTTTATGAACATGCACTGTCATTATCCTCCTAAGGTTCAGCATTGTGGTGAAGTAGAAAAACCTCAGACAGAGCCACCATGACACAGGCGCTAGGCTTTCGATCCTCCCCACATCCAGACAGGTGAGAACTACACTACCATCTTGTAAGAAAGAAAAGGCCGGGGGTCAAAACAGGCAAGCCTTGAGCTGAAATGGAAAGCTGACATTGATGTCAAGTCTGCTTGATGCCAGAGTCATCTTTCTGTGGAATCCTGGGTGCTTTTTTGATTCTCTGAGCACCTTGCGGTCACAGTCGTGATGCATGGATGTTGGAAATCTGACTCTTCAAGTAATCAGCACCTACTGCATACTCATAGTCTCTGAATATGAATATAACACACATAGCAAGGACTCTCACCTAACCAAAGGCAAGTCTCACACCAGGATGGTTTCCATTGATGTAGGACCCAAGAAGATGAAAAATGACTCCAAATGTCAGGTGCTGAGAGAAAAGAAGGTGACGAAGATTAACAGGACAACCAGGAATGGCAGATTGGAAAAAACAGAGCTTGGAAAAGTGTTCTCAGCAATGCTGCCTGGAGCTATGATCTCTGCCTATCCGCCAGCTCAGGCTGCAGGCAGGCGTGGGAGCTATATGATATTCTCTGTATGGAAACAGGTCATATTTTACCTGCAATGAATTTGGGGTGGATATTGCTGAGTCTGTGAACACCACTGAACACAGGGGGACAGGTTTCCACAGTGAAGGACTGGCCACTGAGGAACATCAAGCAATATCCCTGGAGAAAACAATGAGAGTATCCCATGGTAGAACATCTGCCACTTGCTCTGGAGAAGTCTGAATTCTCTTCCCATCATCCTACCATTGAACTTGCACCCGCCAATCACTTTCTCTGAAGTTCAGGGTTCTTTTCAGCTTGCATTTACTGTAATACCCATCTGCTGGTTTGTTACTGGCTGTTCTATGCCTCCTCATCTGCAGATCCCTAAATCTAATTTCTAGTGTCGGGTCCTTAAAAGGGGATCACATTAAGGTCTTTGGAGCACCAACCAAAGTATGAGAGAACAAGCATTAACATGGCTTGCTTGGGTTTAGCTTCCAAGTGGAGTAAGGGCCCAGCAGGACAGGTACAACAATAATTAGCAAAATATGAGTTAGTGACAGACTAAAATCAAAGTGCCAGTTCCTTTGAACACCAGGCTCCATTCTGGTGAATTTCCTCAGTGCATAGCAGCAGAAAAGACATCTAGCAAAGGCACTGGCTGAAGTCCCCTCGATGAGTCATCGCTGCCGGCAGCCTCCCTGCCAGGGGTGAGGGTGGTCAAGACTGATGGATGAGGCCACTGAGTGGCTGGACTGGGGCTGGAATGCTCATTTGTTCATCTGCAAAAGCAAGGAAGTTGGACACAATAAAGCACAGAGGCCTTTCCAGGTGGGGAAATCTGAAATTTGGCAGAAGACCAGAGGGAGGAAGTGTGACTCACCCCACATCACCATCTATGATTTCACAGAGCTTGGTTTTAAACATGGTTTCAAAAAAGACCCAAGCGCAGGAAGGAAGCAGCAGTGAATCCCCGGGCCTCAAGTGCCCGTGGCTCCTGGGAACTTGGCTTGGATGTTTCAGGAGCAAGGGGGTCAGAAGGGGCTCCATGTTGATGGGTTTCTGTATTGTGAGGCATGGGGAAGCAAAACTGAGGTCACTGAGGAGTTGGCTCCATGAATGAAGAGAAGGGGGAAGAGACCCCTGAGCTAGCAGAGACATGTGTATGTGAAGGGGAAGGACAGCCTTCCCCTACCCTAGAGTCAGAGACACACAGGGAAGAGCTTGCTTGCCCAGGGAGTAAATTGAAGGTCACAGACTCAGGCCTGGGTATTCCCAGCAGGGGGCCCTCTCCCAGAACACCAGTAGTCTCATGCCCTGAGGTCAGGACAACATTGATCTGCTCAGCCTCCTGTGTTCTGAATCACAAAATCACACCTGCAGGAGCTCCTGAGGAAGAGTTGTCCTGCTGTTTGCTTTCACAGTGATGACAGTTCCCTTCCCCAGCATCCTCCCTGCGTCCTGCAGGTGCTCTGCACTGTTGCTCACAGAGTAAAGCAGCTCTGATTAGTCTTCATTTTCAATGAACTGGACTGAGACATAAACTGTTTTATTTTCTGAGATTGGAGAGCCGGAAATTGGCAATCTTGATGTCAGCCATGTCAGCTTGACTCCCAAATGTCTTTTTCTACACACATCATGCTATGTAATATGTGCACAAGGCTTATAGTTCACCTAAATATACACATTTGTGGAGTAAATGGGAACTCCAAATGCCAACCACAGTCATGAATGAAATATTAAAATCTGATGTTTTTCTTCTCTCCTCTCTCTCCCTTTCTCTCTCTCTGTTATTAATCTGCTCTGTAAGGTGAATGTGTAATTTGCATTTTGCTTCTTATTAATTATGTAACCAAACACAATTTAAATTGGCATACATGAGTCCATCTTCCGTGGATGCCACTGTGTATCAGATTCCCGGCGGCAGTGAGTTTCAGCGGCTGCAAGTTTCACTCACAAATTGCACCATACTGAACACTTGTGCATGCCAATATTTGTGTGCATGGCTCTTAGT
Organism: Eospalax fontanierii; assembly: GCA_035773235.1. Lineage (NCBI taxonomy): Eukaryota > Metazoa > Chordata > Mammalia > Rodentia > Spalacidae > Eospalax > Eospalax fontanierii. The sequence goes on from CM069532.1 coordinate 77,589,636, forward strand.
AATTTAACTTCCGTGGATCTATTCCAAAGCTGCAGGTATCACTGCAGCCTCTTCCAGGCCAAGCTACAGGAAGAGCGTTGTGGTGACAAACCAGGAGACATCTGCTTCTTCCTGAAATTTAATAAAGAGGCATTTGGCATACTTATCCTCTCCTGTGTGATTAGTTAACGGGGGCATCCTCTGAGCATAGCAGACATCCCTGGGGGCTCTTGAAATCATCTTTCCAAGCTGCCAGCCCCTGGATATTGGTGAATTAATCAGGGCAAACGCTCCCCAGTGAGGTTTGCTGCCTGCCTACTGGTGAGCTGGCTGTGCTGAGGAGGCAGTGGCCTTCAGACTTGACCTACTGTTCCACAGGAAAGCAGACACTGATCATTCTAGTATCATGAAGGACAAATGTCATTCCTATGGAGACTCTGCCATTTGTAAACTGTTACAATTGGTTACAAACCCAGGTGGCCCTTAGAAGAAATTACATGTGTCCCAGATAGAAAACTGAGGTCTGGTTGGCTCAGTTGAAAGATACTATCTGAAGCTTAGGAATCCTCTAGGACTTCCCACAGGTCTCTGCCATGCATCTCTTCCAGTCAGTCCTAATACACACCCTCCAAACACATTATTGCCAATGTTTGCACTCAGTGTTGACTCCTGACTCTGATATGGAATACTCTGCTTCTCCCATTGTAGACCCACTATGTACTTCACTACCAGCTGTCTGCTGAAAGAACATTTTTCAGTAATCAATCTCCAGCTTCACTAGATCCTTTAAGTAGCTTCCTACTGTAACCATGATAAAGAGCCCCAACTTTGCTTGATCATTCAAGATCCTCTGAAGTGGGTTACTAGCCACTTCTCTGTTTTTACGTGCCACTATTCATGATTAGAAAAATGAGATAGTCTACAATCATTCTGAACCACCCAGTGCATAATTCAGTTCTCAAGATTACTTCCCTTGTGTCATGCATTTGGTGTGGCCTACAACCTGCCTTCCCATCGCTCCATTTCTGGAGCCTCAAAAGACCATGTCAAGTGTATCAGAAATGCCACCTACACAAATTCTTCCCTGTGTACTTGGCTTCCAGCTGTGATGAAGTGGGCCAATGTACCTTCAAGAATAAAATGAGCAGCCTGGAAAGACGCTAATGCATCTGTGAAGGCAACCGATGGCTGCCACAGCCATCAGGGTTAAGGGAGGGCAGCAAGACTGGGAGAAGGCAAGTCCACATTCCACTTCTGACTTGTGTTAAGTGCATTTGCTGATTCATGCTTGAGAGTTATGAGGGCCTGGCAGAAGGCCACCAGCAAAAGGCTGAGAAGGCTTTAGAACAGAAATCATACAGGGCAGGAGACAGAATGGGAAAATGGAGTTTAAGATTATCTGGGCAGCTAAGGCTTATGATCCAAGAGCCTGGTCAAGAAGCTAGACACTCATCTAGTTTCTCATTATAGATATTAAAGCAAGCAGGACAACAGCTATGATGTTCAGCCAAAACCACTGAAAAATAAAATAAAGCTAAACATGACCCCAAGGTATTCCAGTAGTCCAAATAAGACTTCAAGTTTTATCAGTGAAGGATATTTTGTAGTGATGTCACCAGAATAACAAAGATAAAACCATAAGGAAGGATGGCTCTAAGGGAAAATGGCTCTGCAGGCACTGCAGCGAAATCTCAGCACCTGATTGGCTCCAAGTGGCTTCATCCTACTGTCAGTAAATGGCAGCATCCTTGGGTTCTACACAATTCATTTATTTTAAACATCCTCAGATCTGTCAAGAAACAGAATCATAAGAGGAGAAAGGCTAGAGGAACTGACTCATAGGCTTATATACTGGAATCCTCAGACACGGACTTTAAGAGAGCTATAATTATTTTGTCTAAGAAAACACATGACAAGGTAGAGAACCACAACAATTAGACTGAATAATGAGCTTGAAATTTGTCAATTAAAACTGCGAAGAGGAAGAGGAAGCACACTAACTGGGTTAACTACCTTTTGAAGACAGCAAATGAGATTCGTAAATGGGAAGTTAGGCTATCAGAAAGCGAATCAGATGATACAGGAAAGAGTGCTGTTTTGGCACACAGTCATAGAGATGGGAAAGAAAGTGTCCACACCTACCTCTGTGTCTGTATGTGTGAGTGAGGGAGATGACCACATTACCCATTGTCCTTTCTGGATCCCTGCAACTGAAAATCACGTGCTCTTCCCCCACCTATGACTGAGCAGAGGGTTTAAAGTACCAGCTCATTCCTATCCAACTGAAGTCTCTGACACAAAAGGTACACCCCCATTTGCTTTAGCTGGACTCGTAGAGCCCTGCTCCTGAGGTTCTTACCGGTGTGCTCGCTCGAGATCTTTCATCTGCTTTCATCTCCCCTTCTCTTTTCCATGAGCATCCCTCCCCATAAATCTCTGAACTGCCCATTCTCACTGTCTGACTCTTGAAGCTCTTGCAATGACAGCGTAGACAATGACGCAGAGTTATGAAGAGTGATGAAAGACCTCGGGCCATGAAATCAGGGTGCTCCACGAGGCATGAGCAGCATGAATACAAACTGCATTTCAGCTAGGCTGCTGAGGTTTCCACAGAGGTCTACAGAGAAGCTGGAAGTACTCCATCCTTATAATGAGAAAACTATACACACAGAGAGACTGGATGGTTTCTCATGGCCAGGAACTAAGGTTATGGGGAAAGCTGTCACTCCTAAAATTAAAGAGAGGAGGAAGCATAAGACTCGCATGCCCTTACCTGGAGCAGACTACTGCTATACAACCTCTGGCAGCACCGGATGAGGCATTCCGATGTGTTTCAGTGTGAGCTTCAGGGGATAGTAGTTACAGGCAGAGCCATGGCATTGCTATGGGTTTTTTCCTTCAGAGACACCAGCAAGATGTCACAAGGAGGATCTGGAAGAATCCTGGTATGTGGGCAGGGAGAGAAGCTCAGAGTATGAAACTGACCCAGACCAGTCTCCCTTGCTGAACAGAAGTCTTCATCCGCAGGGATGAGGAACCACTGGCGAGATCTCAGCCTAGGTGCAAGAAAGGAATTACATCCAGCCCAGGCTTCCTATTTATAAGAAAAATGAAGTCTTAATGGGGGAAAAACAACAGAGGGTCTCAAAGACATGGCTCAGAGGATGTGTGCGGGTGGCAAAGTGCTGGAGAACCAAGGGAACCATCTTTGCAGGTGCACATGACTCTTCGGTGTGTGCATGCATGCGTGCATCCATGTGGAGGCCAGAGGTCAGCACTGAGTGCTTGATTTGATCATCCACCACTTTCTATTTGGAACTTTCACTGAACCTGGGGCTCAACAATTTGACTACGCTGGCTGACCAATGAGCTCCAAGTATCCACCTGTCTCTCCCCTACCAGCACTGAGGTCACAGCTATGCCATGTAGGGCCCAGGTTTTCATATGGCTGTTGGGGATCTGGGCTCGGGTTCTCATGTACAGGCAAACACACTGCCATCCAGCCCCAGGACACATTGCCTCAAAGGACAGAAACATGTGACAAGCACAGCCAGTCACACTCCCAAACACCAGGCTTTATCAGATCAGAGCATGAAGAAACAACATTCCAAGTGCTGCTCAGCAGAGGAACTGGAGGCCACAGGCAGAAGGCCAGTTCCTGGCTGCATGCACATGAATGTAGTAAAAGCTTGTTTACCAAAGCAGCCAGGGCCCTTGTATGCTGTGTCTGAAATGTAACGAGAGCAATGCTCACAAAAAGACAAGAGAACCAGACTAAAGGGTTAAAGTCTTTATCAGAACCAGACATCATATCAGACAACACTGAAGTTAATATTTCTAAAGCTATAATGGGCTGCAGATGGAGTTCAGGAGCAGAGCACTTGCCTAGAATGTCTGAGGCCTGGGGTTCAATACCTACCACAGCACAGACTACAGTGAATAGGCAGGTAGTATGCAAATCCAGGTGAGAAATTTCAAAAAACTCCAAGTGTATGAAACAAACAAGGGAAATTTCTAGAAACTTAAACAGCAAAGGAGTTGAAAAATGTCCTTGTCACACTCCTTGATAGTGTCCCCATGAATCAAAGATTGGGTCAACTTGGAATTGGGAGAACTTACCCAAACCATCATGCAAAGACGAAAATAATGTAAAAATCACTAGACATAGAGTTAAGATCAGCGGACATCACAAAAATGGTACAGCAACTGAAAATGGGAAAATCAGAAAAAGAACAAGACATGGAAGACAGAGGAGATCAGTGGTGGGTGGGGCAGGAGGCGATACACTAGGAACAAAACACAATATTATATACACTCGAAAATGCCAGGGAACTAATAGTTTGCAAACAAAAAATAAGTGAAATATAATATTCCTGGCATTCTTTCAATTTTTGAACATACAATCAGTAGAGATCTCTTTGCCAGGTATTAGTGGGGAAGGGAGAAGAGAAAAAGGGTGGCTGAGAGTTGCAAAGGGAAACACAGCCCCTCAACTGACCACATACAAACACACACATAAACACACATAAACACCCATGGTGCTCAGTGGTTGCTACTGCCTTAACACTATAAGCTACTTGAAAGGGAAGGCCATGCTTACTTTGATTTCTCTTGTTGTGATAAACTTGGGGGAGAAAGGGTTTATTGGGTATATTGTAGATGCATGCTTCTCTCTGAGGTACTTATTACTATTGGTTCACTCAGCAGCAAGTCCCGCCCTCTGACCAATAAGGGTGCAGGAAGCTGGGAAGAGGGAGGAGAAAAAAAACATGGTGGCTACACGTCACGAGGGCCACTGAAACGGCACTGAGAATACTCAAAGCCACAAGGAAGGAAAGTGCCACATCACCAGGCCCACAGAAGGCCAGGACTTAGACGGCAGCATTCCAGGCCCCTGAAGTCCTGAGGATCACGTGAGTGGAAACAGAATTCAGGCCAAGGACAGGACTGCAGCTGCGTGCTCCTGTGCCACTGTGCTGGACTTTGCCAAAGAAATGGCAGGTGGTGGGCTGGATGTTTGAACAATAACTTTGTGAGTCACCCTAAATAAATCAACCTCTAAATGGAAGACCAGTTTCCATTTTATTCTGCCAGATCGACCAGACCCCGCCCACTAAGGCATGGAAAATAAATTTCATGAGAAAATTGGCACTGTGAGCAGGATCCAGCTGATAAAAAATGGAAAAATAGCTCACTGGTTAAGAACGCTAGCTGCTCTTGCAGAAGACACGCTAGGGGAAATGCAGACAAATGGAGTTCCGGCATGGCTTATACAGTGGATCCTCAAGTGGCTAATTGAGATAATGTCACCAAAGCCAGCAATGTCTGGGGGAGAAATCCCAGGATGGGAGCCCACTTGTGGCTGACACAGGATGGCTCATTTACTGAGCCACTGGGCATTGCCGCAGGATTATGGCAATACTCTGCAAACAGCAGAGGGTCTGAGGCAGACTTTAAAATCTCCACTGGATGGGAAAAAGCCAAGACTCCAGCAGGCGATGACTGAGGCAGCACGGCCTCTGCTATGTGTGATAAAAACTTATCCCAAACAGAGATTATAGCCCAGAGAGAGACCAAAGAGTTAAGAGAGAGATTAAAATGAGAGAGGGAAATAAGACTGGCTTTTACTGAATTAGCCACTGACCTCACTGATAAATAAAAAGAAAAAAAAAAAAAAAAAGCCCAGAGTATATTATCCGAGAACCCACAAGAGAAAACAGACAATGAACAAGAAGGAAGTAACCCAGAAGAAGCTAAAAATGCCCCTCAGGTTCGAACTGTCATACAAAAAACAGAAAAAAATCCAAATGTCAACATGCTGATGGAGGCCGTAACAAACATAAGGATTTAGTGAATGAAGGGTTTTTGGCCCTAGAGCTGCTGGAAATGGGGAGGACACTCAAGCTGCAAAAGAGCCTGTCATCACCTAGCTCCTAAGAATATGGGACAGAGGAGCAGATGATATTAACCTGAGTGCTGGAGAGGCAGGACAGCTAAGCAACATTACCACTCATCCCTCCTTGAGAGGGATGTCCTGCACAACCTGGGACAATACAAAGGAGAGCAGTCTCTGATGAACTGGGTTGTGCACTCCACTGGAGACACTTGGTCATCACCAGCAAAGATTCCCATGGATTTCAGGAGCTGGAGCACAACATGAGAAGGACAAGTGTTGTTAAAAGAACGGGGTATGAGGAAAACAATATATGGTACCCTGTTCACTGGACCAGATAGGACTGTGTTCACTAGAGATTTAATGAGGGACTCCATTAAACAGGGACCTCAAAATTAGTGCAGAGATAACATCTGTACTGAGCCCTCTAGTGGGACAAGATCTTACAAGGTAGGAGAGGCCTTGACAAATTTAAGCAACCTAGACCAGCATGTAAAGTATGTCTGTGGAAAAATAGAACAACCTAAAAGATGTATAAGAGGCAAAACAGAAAAGGAGGTCTGCTTGGGTTCCTCATAGGGAAATGTGGCGAGACTTGTGTTTAGCCCAAGTTCCTAAAGAAAAGATTGATGAAAAGCCAAATTCTGTGCTAAAGCAGCTCTGGAAGGACTTAGGCCCTGAGAAATGGTTCACAAAAGGCACACACAGGATAAAGATTGTCCCAGGGGTGGATACTAACCCCCTCCCAGAGTAAACAGGGTATATTTCTCCCCTGTGACTGGCTGTTCAAGAGGTGGAGACAGTTTGCCCGGACAGGGCCGCTCCCAACAGCCAGGTGTGGGCAATGGAGAGATCACAGGTGTAGCTGGGCCAGGAATCAGACTCAGAGTCTCCTGGCCCTGGGAAACTACAGGGGCAAGAGAAGCCTTATTCCTCCTTGGCCCTCTGTAGGACCAAGTAGTTTGTGCCAGCCCCAGTGAGGTGAGCAAGAGTAAAGAATACTTTATATAATTGTTAACTAGAAATTCTGGTACCAGGCATGGGTTGACCCTCCCTATGAGCTGTTGACCAACGGAGCCTTGGAATCTTCCTCCAAAACTAAAGGCAATTGCCACATTATAATGCTGTTTGCACACTGGAAGTGGACAGTAAGGCCCTTTTACTGAAAATGTGACATGGCTTGAGCATGGAAAAAGAGATCTAGCTGGGACTGAGCTGAAAACTCCCTACAAATGGATAGCTGGCTTTCATACTGCTAGAGGGTGCTATGCAGAGCACTATGGGAGGATGGTCCTGAAAAGCTCTGCTTAAAGACAGATCTTGCATGCTTCACTGTCAGATGTCTCTACTGGTGTAATAGAGGCTCGTCTGGTATGTGCACCTCCAGCATATTTGGATTTAGGGCCCACTCTTCAGGGAGAAAACACATGTCTGATAGTGGAAAAAAAAGCTGACTCCTACTCCCAATGGTATTGGAGGAAGATATAGGCCCCAGTAGAGACACTACTGTGATTGTTTATGAGGTGAATATGCTACATCCACTTAGGTACTGTCTAAACATTTGTGTTTGTGATGGTTTATGTGGATGTTACTGCTCTCCTTTGTGGCTGTTGTTGTGTTGTTATGTTTTGTTTGTTTTCCAGAGAGAAAGGGGTGGAGTGTATTGAAGATGCATGTTTCTCTCTGAGGTTTTTTTTTTTATTATTATTTGTTCATTCAGTGCCCTCTGACCAATAAGGATGCACTCTGACCAATAAGGGTGCAGGAAGCTGGGGAGAGGGAGGAGAAAAAAACATGGCAGCTAGTGGCAGCGAGGGGCACTCAAACGGCACGGAGAATATCCAAAGCCATGAGGGAGGAAAGTGCCATGGCACCAGGCTCACGAAAGGCCAAGACTCAGACGACAGCATTCCAGGCCCCTGCAGTCCTGAGGATCACGGAGTGGAAACAGAATTCAGGCCAGGGACTGGACAGGAGTCGCACACTGTTGTAGTGCAGCATGAGACTTTGCCAAAGAAATGGCTGGTGGTGGGCTGGATGTTTGGACAATAACTTTGTGAGTCACCCTGAATAAATCAACCTCTCTAAATGGAAGACCAATTTCCATTTTATTCTGCCAGATCAACCAGACCCTTCCCACTGAGGCATGGAAAATAAATTTCATGAGACATTGGGTTCCTGGCACCCAGGGCAGGAACTGAAGGGAAGACCATGGTAGGATGCTGCTTCCTGACTGGTTTCCTCTGGCTTGCTCAGCTACCTTTCTTATACAGTGGCTTGTGCCCTCCCAAGTCAACTAGAGAGTAAGAAAATGTCTCTCAGACATGATCACAGGTCAGTCTGATCTGAGAATTTCTCCCATTGAGGTTCTCTCTTCCAAGGTGACTCGGTTCATGTCAATTGACAGCTGAAACTAACTATGACAGGCTACAGCAAAGTTTTGATCATAATTAAAAATGTTAAGCGTAGTCTGTGTGTTAAGTCAGGCCAGATAGCTAACAACAATTTGACACCCTCTTCTGGTCTCCATCAGCATTCCATGACATGGGTACACTTAGATGCAAGCAAAATACTCAAACAAAAAAATCAAAATAAAAAATAAATAAATTCAAATCAAGCCAAAAGATCAAAGGACAGCTTTGGGTTTGGGCTCAGGTTGATTTGGTTTCAGATAGAGTCTCATTATATAGTTCTGGCTGGCCTGGAACTCAGAGGTCCTGCTCTGTCTCCAGAGTGTGGAGATTAAAGGCATCACCCCCCACACCTGGCTAAAGGTCAGTTTTGTTCACTTACTAAAACTCATTAAAATGCTCAAAGACAGTCATCCAAAAAAGTAGTTGATTAAATAATGGTTCAAATGCTCTGAAATGTGTGACAGACATAAAACCACAGATCCAAGAAGTTCCGGGAAATACAAAATAGGATAAAGAACCAGAATCAAGCTAACCAAATGCCTAGCATGTGATACTCAAACCAAAGAAAGGGGGAAACATATATATTTTCCAGGAAAGGAAGTCTTAAGGGAAATTAAAAGTTTTTAAACTAAGTTAAAATGAATGCAATTATCCAAGACTTACTCAATGTAGCAGAAGAGTCATTAAAGTGAAATTTATAGCATTAAATGCATATATTAGAAAAGAAGACCTAATACCAGTAATCTAAGCTTATACCTTAAGAAATTAGGAAAAGAAGAACAAATTAATTCTGAAATAACTGGAAGGAAGTAATAATACCCCAAATAATAAACCTGAAACAGAAGCCATAAAGCAAATCAAACTAAATGCATTTGAAAAGTTCAATAAGACTGATAAAACCTTAACCAAGAAAATCAAAACAGAACAAAAACATACAATTTACCAATACAAGTCATGAAAGTACTCTGCAATGGATCCTGTGGTTATTAAATGTGACAAGGAAATGTGGCATTCTGTGCACTAAATTTGTCTTAGGTGACTTGGACCAATTCCTTGGAAGGTACAATCAAGCTCACTCAAGGAGAAATAGGTAACCTGAATGTCTTATATGTATCAAGAAATCGAATTAGTGAAACCCTTGCAAAGAAGAAAACACACGACTCAACTGATTTCCCTAGTGGGCTCCACCAAATGTTCAAGGAAAAAATAATATAAATTCTGTGCAATCTCTTCTAGAGAGCAGAAGAGGAGGGAATACTTTCATAATAATTTAATCAGGCCCACGTTACCCTACTGCAAAAATTAAGCAAGGCATTACAAGAATGCTGTGCAGAGACTCTTCTTCAGTTGCTCCATTTGGCTGGAAGGCCCAGGTCTGCACCTTTCCCTCCCTGCTATCACCCCAATCCCTGCCATCACCCCTAACCACTTACCAGTGACTCCCACCTATTTCTGACCTGCCTCTCTTCCTTTGCCTTTTGCTGTTCCTCAGTTGGCTGCACCAGGGACTCTCTTGTTACCCCATATGTCCCAGAGACCCAGATAGACTGTTCTATCCGGCTGTCATTATCCCAAAGCCCAAAGGCCAGGGCCTGACCATCATAAGGAACATGTGGATGGCCCCCTGTTAATACCAGCCCCAATAGGAATCCAATTTCTCACTGCCAAATAGCAATACCCAGAATCTGTCTCTCATCCCAACCAACTACCCTTCCCACCACATGACCCAGAGATTATGAAGGGTCCTGAGATCTCTAAGCCAGTTATTGATCCTCAACATGGCCTCAACCTCACCCACCTCTACCTAAGTTGTTGGGCCATCTTCCCCTTGGTATCCGGAGAACACTCCTCACTCACACTATGACTCCAAATGCAGTTGCCAAAGGACTACATGTAGAATCATGTCAGCCTTCCACAGACCTCTGAATATTTGTAGTGAGAATCTACTAACTCAACAGAAGATTTGAGCCTGCCCTCTGAAGTTCACATAGCCCCAGCAGTGGGAGAACATGTCTGACACCCCATCTATACATCGGCACAAAATAGCCATAAGATTGAAAACTCAGCACTAATCAGCTGGTTCACATCTGACACACTGAGGTCCCAGCAAACAAAAATCTAAACATCCGCTCAACAAAGGTGAGATCAGATATCTATACCAATAAAGACCTAACTCCAGATGCCTAGGTCCAATCGCAAAAACATAAACAATTTAAATAACCAAAACAATGCATGTCCTCCAGAAATCACTACACCCACTGCAATGTCACCTGAGAAGGGACCTTACTGAGGCACAAGACAGTGAGTCCAAATAGAAATTATAAATATGTTCAACAAACTAAAAAAGGACATGAATAAATTCTGGAACAAAGACAAGAAACTCACACACATCAGCTGAATGAAATAAAGAACACCAAATATATGAAAATATAATTTAATAAATGCAATTTCTGAAGAAAAGTCAAACTGAAATAATAGGCATATTGAACAATGGAACAGAATTGAAAACCTAGATTTAAATCCACACACTTAGGGTGACATGGTTTTCAACAAAATAGCCAAAAATACACATTGGAGAAAAGACAGGATCTTCAGCAAATGTTCCTGGTCAAATTTGACAGATACCTAATTTTCATTCCTCTACACGTACCTATCTCTTACCACACTCACATCTCAACTTTAAGTGGATCAAAGACCTCAACATACGACCGGAATGTTAGACACAGGAAAGGACTTTCTGAACCTATTGCACAGGTATTAAGTCCAACAATTGACAAATAGGAAATCGTGAAACTAAAAAGCTTCTGTAAAGAAAAGCACACCATCATTCTAGTGAAGAGATAATCTATAGGATGGCAAAAAAAAATCTTTACCAGTGGTATCTCTGACAAAGGATTTAGTATCTAGAATATAGTTAGAACTCGGAAAAAAACTGAATATCAAAAAGCAACCAAATTAAAAATTGGGGCAAGGAACTAAATGGACAGTCCTCAAATGATGAGCAAAAGTCTGCAAAATATTTTTCAAAACTCAACATCTTTGGGCATCAGTGAAATGCAAATTAGAACAGCTTTGCGATTTTGTTTTGCCCCAGTCAGAATGACTGAGTCCAAAAAGCAAACAATAAATGCTACAAAAAATGTGGGGAGAAGAGAACTTAAATGTCCTGCTGGTGGGAGTATGAACTGGTGCGGTCATTATGGAGATGAATCTGGAGATCTACCAAAAAGCTGGAAATAACTCTACTACACAATCCAGTCAGACCACTCTTGGCCATACACCCGAAGGGCTCTCTATCCTGCTATAGAGACACCTGCTCATCCATGTTCGTGGCTGTTCTGCACAATTGCCAGGAAGTGGAAACAACCCAGATGTCCATCAACTGACAAATGGATAATGAAAGTACGGTATTTATACAAAGAAATATTGTTCCACTGTTAAGAAAAAAAGAAATTATGTAATTTGCCATTAAATGGATGGAACTGGACACAATCATCCTGAGTAAGGTAACCCAGACCCAGAAAGACAAACATCACATGTTCTATCTCAGAAGTGGATGCTAGCTTTGAATCCTTACACATGAGTGTTTCAACCAGAAAATACACAGAGGTTAGGAAACTCGTAGGGGTCAATGGGTGTGAGGTCTCATGAGAGGAAAGATACAATGCAGTGATATAAAGACCAAGGGAAATAATAGAGTACAAAGAGTTAAATCGGATAGAGAATGAGAGAACAGGGTAGAGGAGGGATGTGGTAAAGATAACTAACACTAAAGGCCTTTAGAAAATGTCATATGGAAACCTATCAATATAGAAGCTTCTCAAAACAAATAACATACAGCATAAAAAGATATTAAGGGGAATTGCCCTGTAACAGAAGAGGACATTTTCCCTATCAGACACTGTATGCTAGAAAATAAAAAGTCCAGTGCCAGGAATGGGCTTTTCCTTCTGTGGCTATGACCAGGAGTCCTGGAGATCCTCAAATAATACTGATCATTGGCCCAGGTCTTTTTTACCCACCAGAACTCAACAGTAAGGTCCTATTGCTGAAGACACTATACATATGAGTTGTAGAACAAACAAGGAGAAATCAAGTTGCTAGCTACTTCATCTCAACTGATTAGCTTTCACAGTGCTGAAAGGAACCATGAAAGCTTTCAGAAGAGAAAAGTAATCAGACTTGATCAGTTGTAAATCCTACAAACTACAATAGCAACTAGCCTGGCACTGTATGCACACTAGTGTGACAGTGACACAAATATTATATGAGTAAACAACTACTTTATGATTGATTTAAAGACCACTTCACAAGATGAAGCACAAATCTGACACTGGTATCAGGCTTAAGGACCTGTGGCTAGACAGGTCATATAGTTCATAGGAGTGAACCTACTGAAATTCTGCTAAAGGGACATAGTAATAAATTGATTCCTAGTGACTTGTTGTTATGTCCATAGATTAATGTATCTCTCAAGTCTCACCAGAGAAGCCTCCTTATGTAACAGATGATGATGAACACAGACTCACAACTGGTCACTGTGCAGTGATTAAGAGTGCTAAGCCCTGAAAGAACATTGATATCAACCCTCTGTCTCCCAAGGCTCCTGGATCATTGCAGAAGAGGGGGTGGAAACATTGTAAGAGCCAAATGTGGTGGATGGACACAAGCAAACTTTTTTCTAGGCATCTGAGCAGTTATTCAAATGAATTCACAGCAATGGCAACAGCATGCCCAAGACCGAGTAAGCTCAAGTCAGACAAAACCCCAGCACAGAGGGGGAAGTGGATAAGGAGCTCCAACCCTATCTAGCGACCCTTGGCAGCCATGGCTCTGGGAGAGGGAGAGTCAGATCTGTTTAAGGCTGTGATGCTGGGTAAGTTAAAGATGCTCCATTGGGTGGACCCATACCAAAGGGCACAAATAAGACTTGATGAGCCATATATAAAGAAACTGAGCACCATAGTAGGGGGATTGCAGATAGAGGAAGGAGTCTGACTATGATGAAAGTAGATTGTATGATATCCCCAAAAAATCAATAAAAAAGAAAGTAGTCTTAACTAATAAAGATGTAGAGTCCCTTATTGATAAAAACCATAAATGCTGAATCTTGAATAAAGTGACAAATGAAATCTATCCACATAAAATGTTTTACATCACCACTAATGGGATAGGATTCACTCAAAGATGCGAACATATGACAAATGCACACATGAGAGATAGCTTGTTCTTAGCCTCACTAAGGAGATTCAAATTAAAGCCATGGTGAGACTCTGCTCACTACTATGCAGATCCATTGAAACTCTCACACATTACTGGTAGGTATGCAAAATCATGGAGTCACCTAGGAGAACAGCTTTGTCCGTTTCTTATAAAATTAAAATAGACTCATGAACCCAGCAATTCTGGTAGGTATTTGCTCAGTGAAATGAGGTTTATAAGAATGCTTATGTTTGAATGTTTACAAAGGCTGTTCATAATTGCCCATAAGTGGAAACAATGCAAACATGTTTCAAGTAGCTGTATGTACTATCCTTGAGACAAAGAGTATAGCTTAGCCATATCGAGCACTCAACATGGAGGACCCAGTCACTTTACACCAGGTGCAAATCTCCAGACCTGGGAGGTCGCACATGATGTGATGGCATTATATACCTTCTTGGGAAGGTGTAACTATCAGGGCTGAGAGTAAAGGACCAGCTCTTGGGGAACAAGTCACATTTTTGCAAATAGGAGGCCTCTCCTGGACTGATTTTTAGTTGGTGATTCAGCACTTATATTTGTCAAGCTTTCCAGTAAACATCTCTCAGCCTCTACCAAGTCCTCTGTGAAGAGCAAAAGTGAGCTTGGTGGGAATGAAACTCAAAAAGAAAAAAATGCCCAAAGCCCTTCCTAACAGCCCTTTCTACGTCCCACCTTGTGCCCCGTGGAAAATAGGATTTGGGATTTATGGACACAGAATCTGTGCTCTAAATGCAGGGGAAGGAATAAACAACACAAGAAGCTACAGAGTCCCCAGTTATCTAGGGACCCAGGAGGGGCAGCTCCAGAGCTCAGCGCTCGGACAAGTCCTGAGCAGGGCTGGCGGTTGGGTGTCAGAGTCAAGGCCAGGCTCCCAAGGCAGGCTGTCTGGCCGCACAAACAGAACAACCTGGGCTGTTCTTTCCTGCAACCACTTTTCTTATGCTTTTTAAAAAATTCATTTGAATTTTTCTCTTATTGTTTGGCAGAGTTTAGGGTCATTATTTTATATTAAACAGAAGAACATGAGAAAGAACTGGGCTCACAGTTCTGCATAAAATAAAAGGTAATTTCAAAAAATTTTAATCGAGGACATAATGTGCTCTGGGAGAGCGGAGTAATTGGAGCGCCAGAGGCTTCGGAGAGGTTGGCAGGGTCTGGATGTGAGCGCTGTCCCCACATGCCGGGTGGTGTGGCCTCGTTATATAACTTCTCCAAACTGTGCCATTCAGAGCAGGAGCAGGCTTCCTCACAGGGCTGCTGGGAGAATTCAGTGAAACGAGTACACCAAGCATAGAACATAGCAGCACAGGTCACTGCCTCAACAGTCTCCATCTCCCCTAACTCACTGTCAGCCACATCCGCCATCCACTAGCACATACAAGGTTGTGACAATCTGCCTACCCAGCCTGAGCCTCCCCAGGGCAGAGACGGGCAGGCTACCCTCAGAAAGACCCGAGATTCACTCATCTTCACTCTAGACCCTTCCCCATCATACTCCCTTCGGATGCTGTTCGCACTGACAGACACCTTCTATTTTGTTTACTTTGTGATGCTGGGGACCAAAGCTCTGCCACCTAGCTAAATCCCCAGCCCTCACAGAAACCTGGGATGCGTTACTCTGGTGGGTAATTTATATTTTTTCAACGAAGAATTCTGCCAAGTTCAAATTTGGGTCGTGTTGAGTGTCAGTCCAAGGCTCAGAACTAGAGGAGAAACGGGAGGCAGGGAGCAGCTGAAGGGGCTGAGCTTCCGGAACTACACAGCACTGCCCAGCTCTGCCGATCCAGGCGCGTTCCCAGGCACTTCTGAACTTCTGTTTCATCCACTACAAAATGGAAATCCTAGCGATGTGAACCCGCAGGACTGTTAGGATGCGTCAATCTGGTGACACACAACCACTGTGCAGTATCTAACCCGTCAATATTATTTCAGTATTCCTGTCATTTTCATATCAGGAAGTATTTTTCTAATACTAGATTCTGCCCAAAATGACATTCTTCCACTTCCTGTTCCCCAGCTTTGTCTGAGTGAGTGCTGGGGTCTGGGGGAGGGGCGAGGACAACACTCGGACACTGGCAACAAGACAATCCCTGCTGCTGCTCTTATGAAATCAATAGAATTATTTGAGAGAGAGCACATAGGTAAGGCCAAGCAAGCACTGTTACTTCAAGCAGCAATGAGAGCAATGAGGGACGTTATGCAGGACCAAGACTGTGAACTGATTAGGGGAGGTGGCCAGTGAGCTTGGCCCTGAGAGACTTCTTAGAAGCAGGTGAAGGGTGCTGAAATAGTGCTGAAACCTCCAGAAGCTCCAGAAGCAAGACTACAGTGTCTGGAGAAAAGGCAGCCTCTCCCGGGAAAGGTCTGACACTCTGCAAATTCAAAAGGGCTCAGAGGGGCCTTTCCCATATTCTCTTCCCTAAACTGTTCCATATCCAGATAGAACTCGTGATATCAAGCTAAATAACTTTGGGATTTTCAGAGATCCTCCCCATACCACAATACCCCCCACACACAAAAAAAGCAAAGCAGGGGCTGAGTTTATTTCCCTCCAGCTCAGGGTGTAAACATACAGCCCTGGCATGTGAGCAGATAGGAAAATCCCAGCCTTCTGCACCTCCGGAGAGGGCCAGAGAAACCAACATTATGGGTTGGTTTCCCCTTCTGCCTCTGTGCTGGGAGAGGAGGAAAGGTTAGAAAAGAGGCTGTATTTCTAGTAGGTTTTACAACCATGAAAAAAAAAAAGTATAATCCCTGAGTAGAGAATAAAAAAGTAAACTTCAACATGAAAAACTTTGAACAACAAGCAATTAAGTAGGTGGCAGCAAAGGGCACAAGAGAAAAGATGAATTGCCTGAAATAAATAAGGAGTGGGAGGAAGATGAAAAATGTTCCTGAGGTGAATGGACTGTAATACAAGGCAACCGTGAGACAGAGAGGAAATTGTCCGGTGCAGAAACCCAGGGACGGCATCTCCCTCAAGCCTCACAGAAGGCAGACGAGGCAATGGGTGATGATGCCTAGTCACCTAGTAACTGGCTGTCCGGCATCACCTACTGTGTGCCCATCACCTGCTGCCTGCCTCTCTCTCCTCCCTGCAGTGCATCTCTGGGTCTGAGCTCTGCATCTCCCTTAGCTCAGATGAGCTACTCTGAAATGTGCGCGTGTATTCCTCCCTCTCACTAGAGGGCGCACTCCTGAAGGCCCCAAGCTGGCTCAGGGTCCTCATTCCTCCCTGCACAGGTCTGAACCATTACTCTCTCAGGGGTCTGATTGGGATGCGCTTTGCGAAAATCAAGTTTGAGAGAGAAGGCAAGTAGTGACGGAAACAGGAAGTTGACCAGTCGTTACTTAGAGATTCCCACTTGCTGGATTTAACACACAAACTCAATGGGAGAAACAAGACCCATAACGCGCCAGGATGTAGCTATGGGATGAGAGGTGTGCAAGATGCTGTCGGAGCAGCAGGGGTGGTTTTTTGTTTTTGTTTTCCTCTTTCTCATGCAGTTATAAAGGAAGGGAGAGCTTCTTGGAGGAGGCAAACCCTGATCAGAATTTAGAAGGCAAATGCAAATAACCATACAAAAGAGATTGCTAAGTAACCACTCTCACTCCAATGGGCTCCATTTCTTGTGGGAGCTCGAGGTCAGGGCCAAGAGCACCCGGCAGAAACTCACCTGCCTCCTGAGTGCTGGGATTAAAGGCATGCACCACCATGCCTAGTTTTATAAGTTTCAGCTATTTTATCTGCTCTTTCTGATTTCTAATGTAAGCACTTAGAGCTATAAACTTCCCTCCGGGGCTGCTTTTAAAGTGTCCAGAGCTTTCCTTGTGTTGGAATTTCATTTAGTTCCGGGAATACTGTTATTTCTTTCTTAATTTCTTATTTAACCCATTCATTATTCAGGAGTGTGTTTAATTTCCATACGTTCATATATTTACTAGGACTTCTTTTGCTGTTGATTTTAAGCTTTATAGCATCGTGTTCTGATAGAATGCCTGGAATCATTTCCACTTTTTTGTATTTGTTGAGGAATTTTTTTGTGCCCCAAGATGTGGTCAGTTTTAGAGAAACTTCCATGGGCTGCTGAACAGAATGCATATTTTTTGGTGTCTGCTTGGAATATTCAGTCGATATCTGCTAGGTTTCTTTGATGTATGATGCCATGTACTTCAGATGTCTCTCTGTTTATTCTCTGTCCAGTTGACCTGCCTATTGGAGATAGTGGGTTATTGAAGTCACCAACTGTTACTCGGTTAATTCTTATTTTAAAGTCCTGTAGTATTGTTTTTATGAAATAGGGTGCCACAGAATTTGGTGTATATATGCGCCTGATTGTAATATATTCTTGGTCAACTGTTCTTTGATCAGAATAAAGTGACCCTCTTTGTCCCTTCTTATTAGTTTTAATTTGAAGCCTATTTTGTCGGATACTCATTTTGCAACACCTGCCTGTTTCTCAGTGACGTCATGTTTTCCATCCTGTCACCTCAAGGTAGTGCCCACCCTTGCACGTAAAATGAGTTGCTTGCAGAAAACAAAAATATGGATTTTTTTTTCTTCGTTCAGACAGTAGCCTGTGTCTTTTGACAGGGAAGTTGAGGTCATTGATATTTAAAGTTATTATTGAAAGATGTGTATTGGTTCCTGTCATTTTAATTTGTGTTCTTGGTCCTATTTGTGTTTCCATAATTATACCTTCATTTGTTTTTTTTCTGTAACCTTTCAGGTATAGACATTTCTATCTTGGATCCTTTGTATTGCTTTGAGTATTCTCTGTGGGGATGATTTGGTGGACACGAACTCTGTCAGCCTCTCTGTAGGGATGGTTTGGTGGACATGAACTCTGTCAGCCTATATGTATCATGCATTTTGAATACACATTATTTTTCTGGCTTTGCAATAATAATCCATCAACTTTGGACATCTGCCATATACAAAGCATTGTCTAAAATATGAATATAATATGACTAAAAGGCAAATTGATAATTTGTAAAATACTTGAAATAAAAATAGTTATGACTAAAGTTTGCTTTTTAAATGCACTTTTAAACAGAAATTCATTTTTAGAAAGAAAAATATTTTAGATATTTTTATTCTTTGAGCTTTTCATAAAATATATATTTGATCATATGTAGTCCCTGCCCCATCTCCGCTCAGATCCACGCCCACTTATGCACCCTCCCCTCATTTCATGTCCTGGATTGTTTTTTAAAAGGCTTATCAAGACTAATCTGATCAACCTATTCACCACACCCTTAAAGAAAACTGGCTATCCCTCTCCCAGAAGCTATCGATGACCAGTGGTTCCTCAGCTAGATCTAGGGCTTCTTTCTTATCTTTCCCCCATTCTGGGTTTTTGTCTGGCTTGGGCTCATGAACGTCTTGTGCATGCTGTCACATGTGCCATTGGTTCATACGTTCAACTGCCCTGTGTGTCCAGAAAGCATTGTTTCCCTACATTCATCCACCACCTCTGCCTCTTACAACCTCTCCACCCCTCTTCTGCAGCTATCCCTGAGCCTTAGGAGAGGGTTTGATATACCTGTCCCATTTAAGACTGAGTACTCTGCAGTCTTCTGTTATGCATATTGACTAGTTAGGAGTTTCTTTATATTGCTATTTGTTGCAAGAAGAAGCTTCTCTAGTTAGAGTTGAGAGTTTCACCAATCTATAGGTATAATAGTACCTCACTAAGAGTTGGTTTAATACTATGTCCTTTTAGTAAAATAATAGTAGTAGGCTTTCACCTATGACCTGGCCACAAGCTCTTGGCCCTGGTAACAATGCCATCTATGGGCTCCATTTTGTGAGGCAGGCCTTAAATCCAGGCGGAGAGTGATTGATCCCTCCCACAGCATCCTTGCCACTATTGCACAGTGGGCACATCTTGCCAGGCCAGTCATATTTTAGGTGGCAAGGATCATAGCTAGGCAAGATTGATGACTACTTTTCTCTTCCAGTAGCATTCACAGCACCTTCCAGCACTAGGAAACCTAGCCAGTAGACATAAAGCTCTGAGATCAGTGTCAGCTTGACTTCTCCATGATTGTTCTGTAGCTCACGTAGGTGGCATCTTCAACAATATGTTTTAAGACATACTTGACTTTTGATTTACTGGTGAGAAAATAGGAACTGGAAGAAATGGAAATATATGCTCTTATCTCCCTCCTTCCATCCATGACCTCATCTTCAGTGTGGGAGACAAGTTGATAGAAGGAAGGTGTGGTATGAGTGGGAAGCCTTCTTAGGCCTCCGTAGTTCTAGCAATGACACTGTTTTCTCTTGGAATTCCCAAGAACTGCGTTTAGAGCCCAGGAAAGAAAGACAGGGAGCCTTATGAACAAGGTGAAACCTAGAGATTCAGTTGATAGGTTTGTGCTGCTGTCACTTGTTCATGTTCAGGTTTACCTAATCCATGCACTCACACATAGATGGAGACATGACTGGCCCTTTGTCCTAGAGTTGGGAAGACAGAGACCACACTCCATTTGCTCATGAGCATGGAGGGAATTGCTCGGCATGTGTTTCCCTGGAGCTTGGGAGATCACGGGGACTGGAGACTTGTGGGCTTGTCTGGCTGACCAGTCAGTGCAAGCAAAATCTAAGAGTCCTGTTTCTATTCATTTGGCAAATAGCCTTCACAGGGGCCTCTGCACACATGCACACACAGACACAAGATGGAATTCTTGGCCTCTCTGGGAACTTGCTTTCCTGGTACTTGTAACCTGGTCTCTCAGAGATCCTATACATCTAGGGTCCACAGGGTTGACATCTTGACTATTCTCTACAGTCGGTCAGGGAGCAGCAGTTAATGCACATGCTACAAGGACTTCCTCTGCTGACATGTGTGCCTTCCATCCACCGGCCACATATCAGCTGCAAAGCATGAGTTCAGGGAAAGACAGGGCTGTAGCAGAGCACAAAATCTATTATGGGCTGTTCGGAGCACACTCAAGCTATACACCCTGCAAGAAGGCCATTGACAGGTGGGAAACTGAGGCTCTGCAGCCTCCTAGGATTACACAAGCCCAGGGCTAGGAAGGGCCCTGGTGAGCAGGAGGGGTGAGCTCGGAGCTGTTCTCCCATGTTTCCGGCCCTAGCACTCCTCCAGGAGCAGGAAGATCCTGTCTTTCTAGTCAGACCAGATTAATTCTCATAATAGCCTCAGCCACTTACTGGAAACAACTAAATTTAGATAAACTCCCAAGCACTGCATAGCTAAAAGCTAAACCTCTAACCTGATGTAGTTGAGTTGGCATGGGGACATCTCCATTTCTTGCTTTTGGGTGGAGTTTTCGTAGGTGAGCTATGATAAGTAGTGATGGAGACATGACTGGCCCTTTGTCCTAGAGTTGGGAAGACAGAGACCACGCTCCATTTGCTCATGAGCATGGAGGGAATTGCTTGGCATGTGTTTCCCTGGGAGCTCATGGGGACCGAAGACTTCTGGGCTTATCTGGCTGACCAGTCAGTGCCAGCAGATTTTACATAAGAGTTCTCTTTCTATTCATTTGCCAAATATCCTTCACACGGGCCATCCCGTGTACGTGTGCATGTGCATGTGTGCACACACATACACAGGAGCTGTGTTCAGAAGGATAGGAAATGAATGAACGATATGGAACCTAGAAACAAAGGAGATCAGCCCATGCAACCTCGCAATCACCCATCTGTTGGCACAGTCGTGCATGCACTCAGCAACTGTTTCTAAAATGGCTGGCACTCTGCTAGGTCTTTACTGAAGAGCTCACCTAAGTGGATTTTGCTCCTGTATACCTTAGCTACTAGATGAGGAGATACACAGGAGAGTGAGTAGTCGTGATCTGGCCTAGTTAGATTCTCAAGTGGGGAGCATTTCAGTGAGGCCTTGAGAAAAGATGAAGAGTTCACCAGGTAGACATGATGAGTAGGAGAGGTCATGGTAAGGAGTCCGGTCAGTGAAAGCAAGTCTCATTTAATCTCAGTGCGTCAGCCTTGTCAGCAGATATAGACTCTGCACACCGTGCTGAGGAGCAAGGTGAGTGTTGTACAATACTATCTTCCAGGTATGACATGGCCATCACCATCCTGAAATCAGAGCTGCTGTGATCACCCACAATACCCTCAAAGCCTGGGCCCATTAGCATTCTCCCTCAGAGGAATGGGCTTGTGAGGCTTAGGATCCCAATTCCAAGATATGTGGGGATAACAGTCCTGGGGGTGGGAAAGGTTTAAGTTGTATAACTTATAAGTCAGCCATGTGACACCAAAGATGCCAGCCAAGTTAGAAGGTTCGCCCCAGTGTGTGCTCACTAACTTGACTCCTGTGAAAACCCTAAGTCATCCCTCATTGGTTGAGAACTCTCCAGACCTTCCTGGGATATGACCGTTCAACCTGCCACAGTGTTGGCATAACTGGGTGACCAAGGCATGTGTTCAGCTCTTTATAGAATACACTCAGGGGCCAAAGGGGGCCGTGGTTTGCAGGGGAAGCAGAGTGGCTCGCTAGAGGAGACCTGCAGTCTGTCTGAAAATGAAGTACAGGTGTGGACCCAATGATAAGGAAGGGCAAGAACATATTTCAGGAAGAGAGAAAGAAGAAGAATTTTAATTTATGAGCTATCGATGAGGCTGGAGAGATGCACAAATGTCAGATCACAAAACTGCCTTCCATGTGGTGAAGAAGCGCTCTCCACACAATCACGACTCTAAAAGGGTGAGTGTGGAGAGCCGCCATCCTAAATCAGGACTGTCGTTAGAATTGTGATTACAGGCTCTGGGAGGGCTGCGCCAGTGTGTGCCTCGGGTGATCCAGCCAGCCATCATTATTCTTCCTGAAGATAAGATTCTTGTTTATGGCAACTGTCTTCTCAAGAAAAAGTACCATGAGCTAAATTGATCCACATCGATTGTGAGTTTCCATTAGATAAAATGGTTTAATGGTAAGTTATGCTCTTGTTTGAAAGCTAATTTCAAATGCAGTTGACAAAAGACCACAAATGAGATTTTAATCCACTGAAATTCATGTTCTTGTGTTCTATAAAGCATAAAAGTTTATGAATTAAACTAAGATCAATGGACCAAACCAAAACACTCTGCCTGCTGGATTCACTGTGACAGAATCTTGCACTCTTTTTAAGCTTCCACCTAAGAGAGGAAGAGGAGAAAATGCATCTGGGGTTTCCTAGCCCCAAATCAAAATTCTGTGACTGACAGAAAAAATGATTATTTTTCCTAGTCATACTTTGCCACTTTAAGAATTACATATTTATGGTGAAACTGAAAGTGGAAGTCATGGTCTCGTCTGTGCAGCACAATAAACGCTGAATTCCAGAGTCACTTCTTTTTCTGACTCCCAAGTTGAAGCTCTAGCCCGGGTTCTCATGGCCACACAGCCTGGACAAGACTTAGCGTCCAAGACTGGCTTTAGTTTTACTGATAAATGCCGGTCTCAAAATATGAACATTTCAAATATGCCTGACATGATCATTTTAAGAGGAAGGTGAAATGAACACCTAGAAATTTGAGTTTCTCCTTCTCTGCCACCATTTTTAGCATCCCAACCCTTGGAGTGGGAGTGGTCTTCCTTCAATACACACTATATTGGAGGCTCTTTTTAGTTTGTAAATCTCTTCTGCACTTTTTTTTTTCCTAATGCTGTTTCAAGGTGTGTATCAGAACTGCAGGAGTGAGCTGCATTTACATCCAGTCTGTATGGCCAAGCAGAGGGCCTTCCACACCAGTGGCCATCATCTGCTGCAGGCGTGGGTGGGACAGGAAGACTGAGGAAGGGAGAATCTACCCACTCTGTTCAAATGCAAGGGCTGGGATTCTGTCCTCTGCCCCCAGCCTCAGACATTCACCTGGATCCACAGGTCTCCAGTTTGCTCATGGACTCCCCACAACTCCATCATGGGACCACTTCCCCATCAGACATTTCTTCTATGTAAATCTGTCTGGGTCTATTACTTATACTTCACTGTTTTTTTCTGGAAAACTGCAATGGCACCCTAAGGATTTTGTCTCACACTGCGGACTTCATGTCTCCCCTGTGTCTGCAGTTTGTTAGGGCACCAGTTACCCCATTGCTCCAATTTTTAATTGGGTTGCTTGTGGGAGTTTTAAATTTATTTAATTCTTGCTATTTCCGGATGATATACTTTGATGGTACTTATATCCCCTCCCCTATTGGAACCGCCTACCACTGCACTACTGTACACCAGTCCAGTGTCATATACATGGCCTATAGAGTCGAATTTGTGTCCCCAAATGTGCTTCAGTGTGGGTCCGTCAACTGGAGCATGATTAACATACCAAGAGTCCCCTCCTTGAAAGAGATGACTCTCCCCCTCAGAAGCCCTCAGTTGCCAATAGTTCCTCAGGTAGGGTTGGAGTTTCTTACCAGTTCCACCCTTCAATACTGGAATTTTGTCTGATTTGAGGTTGCCTGGGGTTTGTGCATAATGTCACCATTGATGTGAGTTCATATGAGTAACTGACCAGCTGGAAAACTATTTGCTTCTGGTCATCCACCACCTATGGCTCTTAAAATCTTTCCACAACCTTTTCTACAATGATCTGTGAGTCTTGGAAGGTAGAAATTTGACCTTGGTGTCCTATTCAGGAATGAAATCTCTGAAAAATCTTGTTCTCTGCACATTGGCAAGTTGTGGGTTTCTATGTTAATCACAACCTTCTGTGTAAGGAAGTTTCTTTGTTGAGAGTTGAGAGAAGCACTAATCTATGGGTGTAGCAATAAGTCATTAGGAGTCAGTTTAATACCATATTTATTTAGTAGAAGACTGCTATTAGGCTCTCCTCTATAATCTGTGAACTGTCTAACCTTGGGTTCCTGGGCCTGATATCAGCATCAAGTAGAGGCTTATCTTATGATGCTGACCTCAAATCCAATTAGAAAGTTGTTGGTTATTCCCATAATATTTCTTCCCATTCTGTAGGTAGCCTCTTCAAACGATGGTGTCTACTGCTGTACAGGAGCTTCTTAGTTTCTTGAGGTCCCATTTGCCAATTGTTGAACTTAATGTTTGCAATATATGATCTTTTCAGAAAGTCCATTCCTGTGACTAAGTTCCAGTGTATTCCCTACTTTATCCTCTATCAGATTCAGAGTATCAGGTTTATGCTGAGGTCCTTGATCCACTTAGAGTTGAGTTTGTGCAGATAGGGATGGAGTGTCCATCTTCTACATACAGCTCTCTTGTTTAGCCAGCAGCATTTGAGAGGCTGTCGTCTCTCTGGTAGGTATTTGACATCTTGTCAAAACTCAGTTGGATGTAAATGCGTGGATTTAGGTTGGGGTCCTCAGACGCACTTCATGACCACTCTGCCTGCTGCTGTGCTGGTACTGTGCTGGTTTTGCTGCTATTCCTCTGTAGATTTGAGATCAAGGATGGCATTGTCTCCAGAAGTTCTTTTATTGTTCAGGAGTATTTTGCCTATCCTGGGACTTATCTGTCCATAAAATATTTGAGGTTATTTTCTCATTTCTGTGAAGAACTGTGCTGGAATTTTAATGGGGACTGCACTGGATTTGTAGATTGCTTTTGGTAATATGGCCATGTTCACAATATTAATCCTTCTGACCCATGAGCATGGGAAGTCTTTCCATCTTCTGGTATCTTCTTGAATGTATTTCTTCGGTGTCTTAAAGTTTTCATTATACAAATCCCTCAATTCCTTGGTTAGATTTATTCCGAGATATTTTATAGGTTCTGAGGCAATTATAGATGGGATCATTTCCTTGATTTCTTTGTTGGTATGTTTCTTGTTGGTATAGATGAAGGATACTGGTTTGGGGTGAAATTTTTTTCTACTTTTCTGAATGCATTTATCAACTCCGGAATTTTTCTGGTGGAGATTTTAGGGAATTCGTATAAAGAATCATATCTGTAAATAAGGACACTTTGACTTCTTCCTTTCCTATTTGAATCCCCTTTATCTCCTTCACATGTCTTAATGCTCTAGCTAAGTCTTCAAGTACTGTTTTGCACAGGAATGGAGAGAATGGTTTTCCTTGTCTTGTTCCTGAATTTAAAGAGAAAGGTTTGAGATTTCTGTCATTTAGTATGATGTTGGCTGTGGGCTTGTGTTAAGTTGCCTTTATTATGTTGCAGTAGGTGCCCTGTATCCCGAGATTCTCCCTAACTTTTGATGTTGGTTAGATCAACACCCCATGAAGGGATGTTGGATTTTATCAAAGATCTTTTCCATATTTACTGAGATGATCATGTGATTTCTGTTCTTGAGTCTGTTTATGGTGATTATTGCATTTATTGATTTACCTATATTGAACCATCCCTGCATGACTTGGATTAAGTCAACATGATCATAGTGGATAATCTTTTTGTATATTTTTATTGAATTGTTGTGTATTTTACACAAAACATCTTCATCGTGATACCTCCCCATCTGTATGCCCCAACACTCCTCCCACCGGATTTCATGCATACTACCATTTATGTTAAGGCCTATCGAGTCAAGCTATGTGCCCAGACTCCCTTACTGGAAGTTCATCCACTGGGGTCTACCAAATTCATGCAACCACTGTGGAAAGTAGTGTGGAGAACTCTTTAAAAAACTAAAAACGAGCCTACAACATGATCCAGTTATGCCACTCTTGGCTTAAGCTCAAAGGGCTCATCCTACTGCAGGGATTCTGTGCAGTCATGTGTATTGCTGCTCTTGTCACCATCGCTAAGAAACGGACACAAACTAAGTGTCCCTCAGCTGATGAGTGGATAATGACAATGTGGTCATTTATACAATGGAGTTCTACTCAACAGTAAAGAAAGACAAAATAAGAAATTTGCAGGTAAACAGACAGAACTAGAAACTTTCGTGCTAAGTGGAGTAACACAGAATCAGAGAAGCAAACAATGTATGCTCCCCTCATTTGTGGATCCTAGCACCAAATCCTTATATGTGATAAAATTTTTAAAAATATTTTAATTCAATCATTGTGTGTTCCCTACAGAACATCTCAATGAATCTTAATCACCTTTATACCCCCTCCCCACCAGCACCTCCCACAGCCCCCCAACTGGAATCTGTACATTCATTCATCTGTGCTAAGGTCTATTGTGTCAGGTTGGTATCCCCAAATGACCTCAGTGCAGATTCATCCTCTGAGGTCAATTAGCCTACACAGAGTCGCTCACTTTAGGAAGACTAACTCATCCTTACCCAATATTTCCTAAGCAAAGATTGGGGTCTGCTACTCCCTTCCCCAGTTCCATGCTGGGTTTTGTCTGCTTGAGTTTGCCTAAGTCCTGAGCATGCTGAAACCATTGCTGCAGGTTCACATGAGCAAGGCCCCAGGAACATACAGGACTGTACTTCCATATGGTCACACACTTCCTCACTGGCTCTTGTAGTCTTTCCACCCCCTCTTCCACAATGGTCCCTGA
Source organism: Eospalax fontanierii (assembly GCA_035773235.1). NCBI lineage: Eukaryota > Metazoa > Chordata > Mammalia > Rodentia > Spalacidae > Eospalax > Eospalax fontanierii. Next base: position 77,616,576 of record CM069532.1, read on the forward strand.
GCCCTGGGTGAGTGAAACTTAACAAAAATGTCCTGTCCAGGAACACCACATTCTGCGTGTTCCTAATCTCCATGATTTAGCCATTTGTGACCTTTTGTGTTCCTGGCCCAGATATTTCTTTCATTATTTTTTCTCATTGGAATATGAAGGTAAATGAAGGTAGCTGTTTGCAGTCTGCCTGAGCAATAGAAAGTGTCCAGGGCCTCATATCTCTCTATCTACTTTCTTTACCATCCCCAGACCTTGCATCATCAATCCCTTCTAACAATCCTTCCGGTAGGAAAATGCTTCTGCAGGATTGGGCGCTCTGATACTCAAAGCAATTGAGAGGGTGCTGTGTGTATGCTGTCTGCAGCTGTTGAGGTGGGGCATATGTTCTCCATAGCTGTGAGATACAACTGAGCTACAGTGTCCTATAACACTGCTGTGGCCTGAGACAAGCCATTTAACCAAATGGGACTCACCCCACCCGTCTCAATGGCAAGATGGGAAGGTATGTGTTATAATGAAGGTGGGCAGAAGAGAAGATGCAGAAGGGCACAGATGCCATGGAACACCTGTCATCGAACATTCGGGGTTTCAAGTTAGGGCCTTCTGCAGGACAGAGAGCTTGTGTAGCCCTTTAACATCATGAATCCCACTTCCGGCTTAGCTGGATATCCCTTCAAGGGTGCAAGTGCTGGGAGTGCCCCTGCATGCTGAGGTCAGACACGTCTCCCCTATCCTTACAGTAAGATTTTCTTTCTCACTGTATCTATTGGAAAATTTATGAGAATCCACAGTGGAGAAACTGAGTCAGAAAAAATTCTGCCAAATAGACAGTCGACAGATGACTGAATTTGAAAATCCAGATGCATTTGAAATCTAGGTTGTGAAGTGCCAGGACCCAGGTGGGAGGTAAGTAGGACCAACAGAGCCAGGGGAGAATGCCTGGAGGTCAGCTGAGGACCAGACAGGAAGCAATCGTTGCTCATTCATCACCGTGCAGCAGCCTCTGCCAAGTGCAGCTGACCACAGGGAGAAGTGTGGAGTAGGGAAGGATGACTCATCTGCCTCAGACACAGCCTGGTTCCTCTCCTGCTGACCATCCGACAGTGCAGGGATTGGTTGTTGGGGGTGGGGGATGGGAAGTGGTAATGATCACAATGGCTACCCAAGACTGAGGGCCAGAGGTGATGTCCACCCAGTCCCATCAGCACAGAACTGAGGGGCTAAGTGATACTATGAGAAACCGGAGAGATGCCCAAATCACACTGGCCACACACCACATGCAATGCTGAACCCACTGCACCCACGAGCCTCTGGGACACGTTCAGCAGCCTCTGAGAACCCCAACCGCCTTCTACTTTAGCTGTAAATCAAATGCTGCTTTTTCACTTGCTCGTTTGTTAAATCATTTATTTCCTCATTGTGTAAACATTTGTTCTCCTAGTACCCAGGTGAGAAGTGGGGACACTGTAAGGATCAAGGTACGGGGTAGTTCATGTCCCAAAGCACCCTGCCTCTTGAGGGCAAGTAGGAAGGCTGAGTGAAGAGGCCCCATTCTAGTCAAAACTTCCTTCTTCCTCATGAGTTATCCCATCCAGACACGCTTGCAGCATCCCAGTAAAGGAGGTGAGGTGACAGTATTGCTTAGTCGTGTCAGGAGTGGGCTGGCTTCACTGGTATGGGGCAGGTGACAGCCCCACAACTGCTTTATCCGATGTCACCAGGATAAGGAAGTATCTGTCTGGTGAACTGAAGGAATGAGGCACACATGTGTTGAAGACCTAGGTGGGTTTCATCACCCTGTGGCCAATATCTGCCCGTAGAGTGTTTGGAAGCAAGCCCACAGTTACTTCTTTCTTGGAAAGGATCTTTCCCACAAATATCTGGAAAGTTCCTTTGTGTGTAATGTCATAAAAATTGACCCTAAGCTGTGAGCCCCTCATGATGCTCCATGCACATCACACATGTTGCTCATGACTCTAGGACCTGGGCTGATACCAGACTGCCTGGGAGAACCACCTCAAGACCTCATCTTCCCCCTGTTGTCTCATCAAGCTAGTTCAGATACATGTGGATCCTGTGCATAGAGTTCATACCTGTTCCAGAAGGATGGCAGGACTTCCACACCCCTGACAGCAGCCTGTAGCCAGGCCTGATGTGACTACAGGGTGTAAAAGACAAGAGGAAGCGATTCCCACACAGTTGCTTCCCACCTATTGCAAAGGCAGCCCCATACTCAGGGAGCTACTGAACCTAATATGGACAGATGAACCTTAATAGCAGACTCTAAAGTGTGATGGGATTTATTTGGGGATAATCATGGAGCCTTGCAGTGTGGAACGTTCACGTCGTGTTTTCATGGAATTCACATATGTATTCAAAGGGATTGGGAAGAGGGAAATCTAAATGCCGAACAAGGGAGGTTCCATAAGTAAGTTATTTTGAAGCAACAATCCTTGACCACAAGGTTAATAATGAGAGTTTCATCCATCCAAGTTTGAAAAGGCAGTCACTGGGCAGGCGGCCTTGCAGGACTATTTTCTATGCAAGGTTGTAGTGACTTTTGTGAAAGGTTACGGTTCTGGCAGAGCCCCTTGTGATAATTCTTGCTTCCAGTTGCAAGATGAGATGTCTTCTTTGGAACGTCCCAGGCTTGTGCATTCATTTCTGTTGGCACTTGACAGAAGTGACTCCATCTTAACTCAGAAAACTCTCACAGGAACAGTGAAGATATGGTGCCTCCTGCCATAATTCCCCTCATGGAAGTAAGCAGAGATAAGTCATGAAAGTCCACTGTTTCCAGCTGAAAACCCAGCTCAGTGCGAATCAGAACAAAGGCAAGAAAGAGGGTCCATGCTCTTTGGGTGCTCACTTTTTAGGGGAGAGGCAAAGCAAGGGAATAAAGACATGGGCCACTGGCAGCTCCTGAAAGATCACTGTTCTTAAAGAAACTAAGTAGGGCGATGCAGGATGTGAACCTGGGGAGGATGCTGCACACCAGACACCCTGGTCAGAAAAGTCCAGGGTAGCAGCACCCGAGCTAGGAGCTAAGCGATGCACATGAGCCAGCAGGAAAAGATGCTGGGGAAGGAGGACAACCCGGCTCAAGTCCTGCCCAAGAGACTCACACAAGCACTGATATTCCCAAGAAAGGCCACATGAAGTCTTATCCCCTAGGTATGAGTGTGACATTCATGCTTGATGCAAGGAGAACCAAGGGAAGGCCTTTTAAGAAGGGAAGTGTTTCATGACTGTTAATCTTCATTGTCAAGTTGACAGGGGTCTTGAAGGCCACCTAGGAGCCACACCTCTGGGTGTCTGTGAGGACATTTGCAGATAGGTCTCACTGATGAGGGAAGACCCAGACAAAATGTGCACAGCTCCATCCCGTGGCCTGGAGACCTAGAACACCAAAGGAAAAGGGGAGCAGGGGGAAGCCTGGCGAGCACCGGCACTCATCCCCCTCCGCTCCCTGATCATCCCCCTCCGCTCCCTGATCATCCCCCTCTGCTCCATGATCACCCCTCCTCCGCTCCCTGATCATCCCCCGCTCCGCTCCCTGATCATCCCCCCCTCCGCTCCCTGATCATCCCCCCCTCCGCTCCCTGATCATCCCCCTCCGCTCCCTGATCATCCCCCTCCGCTCCCTGATCATCCCCCCCTCCGCTCCCTGATCATCCCCCGCTCCGCTCCCTGATCATCCCCCTCTGCTCCCTGATCATCCCCCTCCTCCGCTCCCTGATCATCCCCCTCCGCTCCTGTGACCTATTGCTGCAGCTCCTGCTGTCACCCCTTCCCCACTGTGACCAAGAGAGACTGTGCCATCAAACCATGAGCCAAAGTAAACCCTTCTTCAGTTGTTGTTTGGCACATACATGGTCATAATGATGAAATATATGTGATTATACATCATAAAAGCACACACACATATGTGGTCATAATGATAAAATATATGTGATTGTACATCAAACATACAAGCATACACACATGTGCACATACATGTGTTCATGGTCTAGATATATGCATACTGCTGAGCAAAGCAAAGCCCTCCCTCAGCCAAGTTGCTCCATAATAGAATAAAAGCACTGGACTGAGAGGATGGTTAGGAATTTTCTTCTTGACACACAAACCCTGTCTTTGTGTCTTGGGGGCAGTAACTACTGCAGTAGTTTCAGGGGAATCATAATGGAGATCCAGGCGGGCTTTAGATTCAGGGGCCATAATTTTAGAGTAAAACTCTTTTAAGACTCCAAAGAGTTTATGACTTGTGGAGGTCTTGCCAAAGAGCCCTTTACAGCTTTTACAAATGACCTCCTGGAGGCCCAACAATGGACTAAATCATGAGTGAGTGAGAGAGAATAAAGTGTAGGCGGCAGACCCATTCCTCAGCACTGACTCTAGAGATTGTGTGATTTCCCCAAACTCAGTATGGCCCAGTGCTCCATCTTCTTGTTGAGTAAGGTAAACTGCAGCCTTTACACTATGCCACACCACGACACACAAACCAAAAATCAATAAAGAACAAATTGATCCACGGGACTTTATCAAAATTAAGAACTTTTATTCTTCAAAAGACCCTATATACAGATGAATAGACAAACTACAGACTGGAGGAAAATAATCTACCCATCATGCATTCCAACAAACAATCCATGTCTAGAGCATGTAAGGACTCTCAAAACTCAACAGAAGAAACAATCCAATTAGAAAACAAGAACCAGGAAGAAACACTTTACCGAAGCACATGTACAGATGAGAAATAAGGCCATGAAAAATGTTCAGCATCGCTTGCAGTTAGGGAAACGTGAGTGATCAGTACATATTCACCAGACAGCTCGAAGAGGAATTGACAGTACCAAACACTGATGTAATGCAGAGGAATCCGATCTTCCCATGGTACTGATGGGCAAGGAAGATGGGACGCCCATCGTAGTGGATGACCCAGATGTGGTCTGGTCTACCTTCAGTTGTCACAGAACACTCTGACCAATAATAAATCACGGAGGAAAGGGTTTAGTTGCCTTACAAGTGCAGTCCATCATCAAGGGAGGCCAGAGCAGTAACCTGGAGCCCAGACCACAGGAAATGGCTGCCCTCTAGTTTGTTCCCCTGGCCTGTGTGCAACCTGCTTTTTGATACAATACAAGACCACCTTCCCAGAGGTGGCACCACTCACAGTAGGCTGGGCCCTCCCACGTCACTCAACAATCAAGCAAGTGCCCCAGGCCAGTCCAATGGAGGCAATTCCCTGATTGAGGTTCCCTCTACCCAGGTGTGTCAAGTTGACAAGTAAAACTATCTAGTACAACATGTGACCTAAATGACTGGGACTTCATATGGAGCTTTATCTCAAAGAAATGAAAGCTTATATCCACAAAGTAATTGTGAGCACGAATGATCATAAAATTGTTTTGTAACCTCCTAAAACTAAAAGTAAATTAAATATCCTCAGATGAGTGGTTAATAAACTGTAGCCCTTTCATTCCATGGGAAGTTAATTATTGGTACTTGTATATACTCTTGAGTAGATTGTTGAATCATAAAAGCTACCCTCAGGGCTAACAGTAGGAAAAGATCTTGCTGAACAAGCATGAAGACCTCATTTTGAATACCCAGAATCCACATAAAACTAGATGTCAGAGCATCTGTAATCCCAGTACTCTTAAAGTGAGATAGAGGCAGGGACAAGAGAATTCCTGGAAGCTCACTGTCCAGATATCCTGGCATACACAGTTGTGAAAAACAAGAGATCTTTTCTCAACAAGGTAGAAGGCAAAACCTGACACCAGAGGTTGTTCTCTGACCTTCATGCATGTTCCATGGCATGTATAAGCCATATTTACACACATGAGAACTCACACATACACATCAAACACAAAGATTAAAAAGTTAATAAAATATTTAATAAAATACCCTCAAAAGGCTTCCTATTGTATGATTCTATTTATAAAACCATTCTTGAAACAAGACGATAGAATGGGATTGATTTCCAGGGATTAGGGATGGTAAAGAAATCATATTTTGTCTCAATGATACAATTTCAGTGAATTACTTTTCACTATAAACCCACCTTTTAGAAAGGACATAGTGCCTCTGAAAGACTGGCTTGTAGAAGAAAACGGAAATGTTAAGAGCCAGAGTAGAGACTCATTTAGATCTTCCCACTTCCATAGTCAAACACAATGAAATGCAGCCTCTGTATCTGGGTCCCACGATCACTGATGGAGAAGCTCTGTGACATTAGAGGTTATTTTTGTCTTTTCATCAACCCAAAAGCTAGGCATCCCATTGCTGTGACTTAGTAGAGGAGAAACCTGCCCAAGTGCTGAGACAAAAGTTGAATTTTGAAAGCAGAAATCACTAACTCATAATACACTCCAGACATAACAAGTTCACTTGCATGACAATGGAAGGCGGACGTAGTTAGAAGATGTGGACCTGTGTTTCTAAAGGGACTATCCCTGGGAAAGAAAGCTTTTGATACCCTGAGTGGAAGATCAAAGAGAATGGGGCAAATTAATTTGGGGTAGCATCCAAATAAAAGATTGACATTGGACTCAATAGTGTATTGATATCAACAACTTGGTGTTAAAAAGGGCTGGCAGTGAATCAAGGCACTTATTGTGCAGCAATATGGTTAAGTAATTTTGAGCCTCAGTCCCTTTATCTCAAAAAAAGAAGGTCAATTAGACAACTTGTTATCAGGCGTGTTTCAATGCTCCATGAAACAATGCCCATGAAGCAGAAATCAAGGCCCAAAATAAGTGCTCAGTAAACAGGAGCCTCTTGTTAGTTCATCACGTTGCCTTCCTAGGGTTGCAGTCCAGAAACTCAGGACTCCTTGTCCTATTCTTCCCAGCCAGGCTCCACACTGCACCCAGTGGAAGAGAGCGGGCAGAAGTTGCCATGGAGCAGGCCATATCTCGGATCTCTGGGAGGCAGAACCCTGGCATTGGTCCTCCAAACACATAGAAACAGTTCCAGCAAGCCTTCCGGATAGCAGCTCCTCATCGTGATAGCCCACAGTGTGAAGTGTGCCCCACAGGCTTGTTATTTGATCACTTGATTCCTGGGTGGTGGTACTCTGGGGGGAGGAGGATAGAACCCTTGGTAGCTGAGGTCATCTGGGAAATGTGGGCCACTGTATCAGGAGAGCCTTTATGTTTACAGCCTACCCTGCTTCCTGTCCAGTCTGCTCTCTGGTTTCTGTTCCACTGAAATTTGAGGTGAGGAGGGACTGTCACCACGGAGCTGCCTGCCACCTTGCCTTCTTGGTCTTGATAGACGGTATCCTCTTAAACTGTGAGCAAAGCTAACCCTTTCTTCTTTGTTTCTTGTCAGATGTTTGGTCATAGCACTAAGAAAATTAACTCAAACACTAGCATTCACCAGACAGGCAGTGGCAATCAGAAGGTAATTCAGAGATAAAAGATTCAGTACTCTGTGAGGACAGCCTGGCTGAATGCAGGCTCTGTATGATTCAAATTTTAACCACGGGTGCTTAGTGGAATGAGACAATGCTGTGTGCCTAGAATAATGCAAGCTCAGACTGAAAACTGAGTTGTGGAATAAAGGCGTAATCTCATTTTATCTGGACAACTGAACCTGATTTTATTGTCATAGACCCTCACTGTCAACACTGCCCCAGCCCAATGAAGTGAGCCAGCCATGTGATTTGGAGAGGGGAAAGGACGGCTGGGCTAGCCAGCAGAGCTCTTTATTGGCCAGAACTAGAGAATTAGAGCAGGGAAGTTTGACTCCAGAGGACACTCTTGGTGACTAGACAAGTAATAATCCGACAGACAAACAATACTCTAGGAACATGACTTCTCTCCAACCCATTTGACATAATGACTTGGAATTGAGAATAGGGCTATGTAAAACCAGTGCCAAGCTTAGATGCTCTGTGCCCAACCTCTTCTGTCTGAAAGTGAGATGCTAAAAGCTACTTCATAGGGTTGTTGGGGAACTGTAGCCGTTCTATGATAAGAGCTTAGGCAGGGCTCAGCACAGTAAAGTGCTTACTCAGCGCCCTGTGATTCTTATCCTCGAATTCCATTTCTTCATCTATAAATTACAGCCCATCACAGCCACCCAGGTACATAAGGATTACGGAAGCTAAATGGACAAGAAGGTATTCATGAGTGGAGAGTCATTGCGTGAAGGTTTACTGTCGCTGTGGCAGGACCTTAGGAGGGAACAGCAGTGCTGTTCTTGGTGCAGATATGACACTAGGGATTGCATGAATTTTCAAGTTACTCTTTCATTCATACACTGGCTGCATAGGGAGGACTCACCAGTGTCAGACAAGCTGTCTAATGCTCTGCCTGCATTGAGCTTGAAGTCTAAAGGAGCAGCAGATAAGATCGGTGGCAAGGAGATATGGCTGAGCCTATGCCCTGCTCAGGGAATCACAGGGCAGAATAGAATTCATATGTAGGGTCCACCCATCTGGGCAGGTTATAAGGAATAGTTTCCTGGAGGAGGGACTTCCTGGAGAAGAAAGCAAGCAGGTGGGAAAGTGTTACCTCCACCAGTAGCAACCTATTCCACCTGTCTAAACTCCAAGATGACCTAGAACACCCAGATGTTCTTAAGAGAAGCAAAGGGTTTCAGATCTGGGGGTGATAAAGTCACAATAGGTCAGGTAGAGGTATGCTGGACCTTCTCAAAGAAAACTCTGTGTTATAGTATAGGAGACACATCTCTCCAGGCAGACTGGGATGGAGGAATCGTTAAGCATGGGTGTGGTACACTTGCTCACAGGAGGAGGATCATGGTGACCCAGCAGAGGATGGACTAACACAGACACAAATGGATCTTGGAGGACTAGGTGCTGTGGGCTTCCAGGCAGCAGAGAAGCCCACAGTGAAGGAGAGCCGTGTGAAATGATGTACTTACTCCAGCTGAAGATTCGAGTCAGAGAGACTGAGGCTGAGAAGCAGGCGAGGAACATGCTGCAGATGACCTTGGGGCATCTGGTTAGATGACTGAGGATCAGGTGCTGAAGTGGCAGCTGACGTTGGTAATAAGTTCAGATACGTGGGGTTCCAGCCATCCATGGAGCATTCCAGAGAAATATCTAAGAACTTGAGGGAAATTGTGTGTGGTCCTCAGAAGAAAGAATCTTGGATGGGCACTGGGATCTTCAATGTGAGTGCACACACATATGTTCATCTGTGTGGAAGTCAGAGATCAACACTGGACATCCTCGTCTTCCATGTTAAGACGTCTTGTTCTCTGGGTGCACTAGGCTAGTCCATGAACTTCTGGGGATTCTCCTGTCTCCCCTTCCCATCTCTCTGTACGGGAGCTGGGATTACAGACTCACGTTACTGCATCCAGCTTTACATGGGTCCTGGGGATCTGAACTTGGGTCCTCACTCTTGGATGGCAAGCACTTTACCCACTGAACCATGTCCCCAGCCTCAGACATAAGGACTTGAGAGTCATTAGCATAAGGATAGAAACAGATCTAGGAAAACAGAAGAGAAGGAGAAACCCTGTGAGGAGACTCTGGGCTATTCTTTTCAACACTTCCACTTCCGCTCAAGAACAGCTGGCATTTAGAGGGGGAGAGGTTAGAGAGACAGAGTAGAGGCGATGCTGAGCAGGCGTGCCACCCCACTTAATCAGCACAGTGCCCCAAGGAGGCGGACCCTGAGCACCAGCCTTGCATTTGTCTGGCCCCCAAGTGTGCCCTTCCATAGCCAGCTGCAGCTATGTTGACGGATGAACTCAAACGAGAAGCTCCAACAGAAAAAGAGGATTTTTGAGCCATAAAATCTATTACTATTCTGAAAAGTACAGTTACATTAGCACTGGGAGTTAAGCTGGCTCAGACATATTTGCAACCTGTTTATCACTGGCTGAGTGTGCGTCACCAATGACGTCTGAGCTGGTAATGATAGCATCATCTGTTTCCCAGGGTTCCCTCTTACATCTCTGTCTTACCCAAAATAGCAACAGCCCAGCAGCACCTCTGTCAAATTGTAAGCATGAAGATGGATTTATATGAGGGAGCAGTCAAGGAGGAAGTGAGTGATCACCAGAGCATTGTATTTCTTTCCAGAAAAAATGATTTGGGGCGTTGAATATAACCAGATAATCTTGCCATAAGGCCCATCAACGTGTTTTAAGACATAGAATTGAGATAGACCTTCTCCTAGGATTGTAGAAATCCAAAATTTCCATGGGTAACAGGTACCCAGGAAGGCAGCACAAGAGATTAAATGATCATAACAATCCAATGTTCACAAATAGAAATTCTAAACCCCAGGTGACTTTACTAGGAGGTTGTGTGGAAGAGGATAGGTCATGAGTGCACAGCTGTTATGAACTAGACCAGTGCTTTTATGAAAAAGATATTAGACAGTGATCTCACGTTGTAGAAGGAATGAGGACACAACCAGAGAGTGTTAATGATGAGCCAGGAAGTGGCCCTTACAGACTGACCCAGAATCTCCTAACACTCAGCCTCCATAACTGCGAGAAACAAATTTCTTCTGTTGATAAGCTACCCAACTTACAGTATTTTGTGATAGCAATATACTTTCCAATCCTTTTGGACTAATTCAGTAAGAAGATCTGAGGACCTTGGAGGGCTGTCTGCTCAGAGGAAATGGGCAGTTCCCCCTCACTGGGCCATCGGCTGGGGGATTCCTGCACACCTCATGAGGCCCTTTGGCATCACCTCCTTGGCGCTGACCTCCTCCTTACTCTCGTCACAGCCCCTCACATCACCACACCCTTACTCTCCTCCTGTGTGCTGTGAAACTCGGAATTTGGGGTCAGAAAAACATGGCCCTGCAGGCTGATTGAGTCCCCCAGCATCATTTGTTGAAACCCTAAAGTTCAATCCTGGAAATCCCCCTGAAGGAAACAGGGTGTTTATGAAGGTCACTGAGTTTAAAGAAGGGCTTAGGATGGGTCCCACGCCAGTGTGACTGGGTCGTGATAAAAAGAGGAAATTTGGAAACAGAAAAATGCACACAAAGGGAAGTTAATTTGAAGCAACACGTAGGGCCTTAGGAACAGAGGCTGGAGAGCAATGCTTCTCCCAGCCACTGATGGCAAAGAGTGATAGAGACCAACAGAGCAGGAGAGGGGTGGCCCTGTGGGCAGGGGGCCCTCCCTACACGCACCTTCACCTGAACGGAGGGCAGACCAGAGCTGCAGCCTCTGAGTTCAACACAGCAAAGTGCTCTTGTCAGAGCTATTCTACTAGTGGTGTTCCATTACAGCGGCACCAGGAGGCCGATATCCCTGGGGTCTGTCCTATCTACCATTTAGGACCGTTCAGTGGGTGCATACACCTGTGTCAGCTCTTCAGTCTCCAGAGCCAGCACCATCCGATAAAAACCACAGGAAACTAGACACTTTATTTAAACAGTAAAAAGGAGCAGGTACCATTCATTGAAGCGGTGTATTTTTGTCTCATTCGGTATGTCCAGTATATTATCTGAACAGGTCTTCAATAGAAATCTTGTTAATAAGGGATTTCACGCATTTTTGTCCTGAGTCTTTGAAATTGACTTATGCTTTATCTGTGCAACACATCTCCATTCAGAATAATCTTTTTTAAACGTTCAATATCCACATGGTTTACACTACGGCTCTGACCTATAGTTCCTCCATCTGTGAGGCTCCTAAAATAGTCTTCTCAGGGAGACCATGGGGCCTTTGGGGTTTTAGAGCATGTTCTGAGCTAACAATGGGCCATGTGATATATTTGTTGCCTGCTTGTGAAGTGATCTTCAAGGTGGAATCACAGATCCTTAGGAGATGGCTCACGAAATCATCTGACATTTTCTTCTTTAAAATTGTAGTCTGTCGTCGGCCTTTTCCTCCTCTTCTAGTTGTCTTTTTTAGGAAGCCATGTCACACCCATTCCCACATTGTGCAGACCCCTCTTTTACCATGTAACTCTGGCGCGGTCAGTCTCACCTACAGTCCCTGTACGCTAGGATTTCCTAATCCAAGGCTGAGCCAATCAGAAATACCTGAAGTGTCACTGGAGGTTAAAAGACATGGATCACCATGTTATTAACCCCAGATGTGCTAGTGATGACCCAAAGAGAGTCCAGAGAACAGAGTCAAGGCTGCAAAGAACAAGGAGAAACTTAATCATTTGAGGAACTGACCAAGCAGCCTAGGGGGATTTCTGTGGTACATGAGCCCAGGATAAGATATAATTATTATATTATATAAATATTTTATAATTTCTTAATTTTAACCAGTTTCCTTTACCTGTGTCCAGTCTCCTAGTGTAGTATGGTGTATATATGGATATAATATATTCCTGTATATTAAGGAAAACCTTAACACGGTTTTCCTGATAGAGTCTGAAACAAGAAGCAAGGAGACAATGCAGAAAGATGCTAGATACACATTGAGGTGGGAATCTGTCAGAAAAAGGCACATCTAAGCTGGTGTGCGCTGTTCAACAGCCTTGCATGGAAGGAGAGGGCCATGGGTATAAGGAAGGCGTCTTGGAGACGCTTCATCAGGAAAACCATATAGTGGGGGCCAGGTGAACTTGAGAGATGAAGGGTTTGGGGGTGGTACCTTTGAGATCATGCATCTGTCCCGACAAGCCACAGGTAAATGTAATTAGTCAGCAATTAGATGCCAGGTTTGAGGTCCAGTTTGAGGCTTCCTCTCCTGTACATACATGGACTTCTCTCACAGCCATGAGGATAGAATTAAGGACTGAGCACAGGACCTAATAACAAGAGCAGTGGGGCTCCAGAGGCATCTCAACTGCCAACTTGGGAAGGTGACAGTGGTGTCAGGCCCAGGGTTCAGAGGTGAGAGGGCTTCCATATAACAGGTTCTGAAAATCATGGTTAATGTAGCTTGAAAACTATCTAATCTCAAAATTGCTCCAAATCTCTAGATTGTCGGACGTTTCCCACTATTTTCTTCTAAAGACTTAAAGATGGTGCAGGAACCTCTGGATTGCAAAAACATGTGCACATCACTCATCTGATAGCTCTCAATTACCAGGGCTATAATCCATAGTGTGGTGCAGGTGGAAGATCACTGAACCAGCCAGGAGTGGAGACTTTACCTCCAAGAGCTGCCAGACCCTGCGACCTGCCTATGCAGGCGGGAAGCATTATAGAACTGAGTGTCAAGGGTGTGTCTGGTTAAGGAGACATGCTCAGCATAAGATTGCATTTCCATGATGTGCAAATACACCATGCTGGCAGGGAGCCCACACTCCTCCAGCATGGCTCTCAGAGCTTGAAGAAACAAGCTTCCTTGACAGAAGTGGAAACGTCACACCAGACATCAGAAATGGCTCTAGGAAGTAGCTGGGCTACGGTGGGCAGGTCTATAGCATAAGTAGGAAAACTCACCAATCTGGAGGACAGTCCATTCAGTCCAACAGGGGACCAAGCCCAGGGAGAGGGGTTCAATGCCATCGAGGAGATCAGGGCTGTCCTCTGAGGGCGGGATGACAGAGGATATACTGTTATGTTGCAAACACAGTCAGAGGACTCCTCAATCACAGGGTCCAAGGGGCAGAGCTCAACTGTCATAAACCTAAACAGAGTTCTCAAACAAAGAAATAAAAATGTCTAAGAAACACCTTAGAAAGTGCGCAACATCCTTAACAATTAGAGAAATGCAGACAAAGGCCACTTTAAGATTTCATCTCAGCCCAGTCAGACAGGCTAAGATCAAGAGAATGAAAGACACCAAATCCTGGAGAGGACGTGGAGAAAGGGGAGCGCTCATTTGCTTACTGCTGATGGGAGTGCAAACTCCTACAACCACTGTGGAAAGCAGTGTGGAGAACTCTCAAAAGACTAAAAATAAATCCACCATATGACCCAGTTACACCACTCCTAGGCATACACCCAAAGGACTCATCCTGCTGTAGAGAGACCTGTGCATCCATGTTTGGTGCTGCTCTCTTCACAACAGCTAAGAAATGGAAACAACCTAATGTCTCTCAACTGATGAATGGATAATGAAAATGTGGTCCATTTACTCAATGGAGTTCTACACAGCATTAAGAAAAGATGAAATTTGCAGGTAAATGGACGGAACTAGAAAATATTATACTAAGTGAAGTAACACAGAAAAGCACACAGCGTATGTTCTCCCTTATTTGAGGACTGTAGCACCAATCTCCTATGTGTGGGTATGCATCCCGATGTAACCACGAACCAGGAGAAGAGAAGGAACACATGGAAGTAAAGGAAAAGAAAGTACCCAAAAAAGGGGAGCAGGAAGGGACAGATGTTACGGGGGGAGGGGACAGATGTTATAGGAGTGTTCAGCAGAGAGGAGAGGAAGGACACACAGGCAGTCGTGGTGTGGGAGGGGAGTGAGAAGGTGAGGATGGAGGGAGGTGGGTATTACTGGGGGGAGGGTGCGGATAATGCAGGTGCTGGGACTGGGAAGGGAGGAGGGAGGTCAGATGGGAGGAAAAAGAGCATAGATGAGTGACTCTCAGAGGGCTGGGAACCCAGGGAAACGGGATGCCACTGAACCCACCAAGAAATGCACAGGGTATAAACATTAATGCATGTGTATACCTGGGGGTGTTTGGCAAGTAACAATGCCAGACAGAAGGCACATCCCTCTGTGTGGTTGGTGAGAGTGGTCCAAGAGACTCCCAAAATAATGCAGACTATTGCCAAAGTTCTTGGTTATCTCCCAGAACTAGAAGATGGTATCCTACTGCTGAAGACAGGTCATACTTGGGATACAGGACTCAGCAGTGGAGCAGGAACTGACCTGGAAGCCTTCTACCTGAAGTTTAGCTCCCATAATGCCAGATGATAACATGCAAGGGGAAATCAATCAATGGTTCAACCCAACTCTAAATTCCAATAACTGTAACAACCAGCACAGCACACTGTCTCTATTGGGGCTCTCATCTGGAGGATAATCAGCCGATATCTAATTGGACTTAAAACCCTCTCAGTGGGTGGGAACCCATGGGTGGCACATGTAAACTCATACACAGGGCTTGATGGGACATCAATCTAGAGAAAACCCAACTCTGTCATATCTCTAGAGAAATGAAATTTCTTACCACATGCTAAATATGGATCCTTATATCTACAGACAAACATACAGCACACCACTCATCAAAGAAGCTTCTTTTTTTAACAAATGGAGGCTACTGCAGAATTCCACAACTGATCAGACACAGAAAATATATGCCTGAGAGATGCCCGGTCCTAGTGGCACATCAACAATTGAACCTCTACACTTAAGGTTCATGGAACACATTGGAATAAAGAGCATAGGGAAAACTAAAGCATCTCTCAACTCTCACCAATGAAGCTTCCTTAAACAACATAGTGCTGTGCACACAGAAGGCCACAGCTGGTCAAGTTTCATAGAATAAGAGACTGTAGAGTATGTATCCCTGGATAGGACTCCTATATTGAAACTCATCCAGCTATGTCTCAGGGATCATTGTGGAAGAGGGGGCAGAAAGATTGTACAAACCAGGGCTGGTTCATGAACTTAGGGAAGCAGAGGCTTTTGGGCTACTGGAAGCTTGTGCATGTAAAACTGTGACAGTGATAGCACTGAGCACAGGACCCACACCCACTCAAATTAGACAAGGGCTCAATATCTAGATGGCCTGACCAGATTCCAGTGGATGAATTCGCACTAACAGAAACCTGGGCACTAATGCTTGACTTGATAGGACTTAACAGGTATGACAGAATTCATGAGGCCTAGTGGAGGCTGGGATGGTGGATGGGGGAGGAGTCTAAATATGACTGAGAACTGTTCTAAAAGTCAATAAAAAAATTAAACAAGGTAAGAACAATGACCAAAATATACAGAAGGTCAGACCAGGGACTGACTGATGACCTCAGAGATGGGTACAATAACAGGGGTAGTGACCCACAGAAGCCAAAGAGGCTGCTGCTCAGCCCATTAGACCAAGAGAGATCAAGAACTAATGACCATGGGCAGAGCCTGACCTGCGATGTATCCCGGAGGCCACTTTGGATCAACCATCAGAATAGAATTCAGTGGATGGATATTGTATCTGTGCTGTGCAGACGAACGCTGGTGGCACACACCTTCACAGAAAAGGCAGTTCCCACAAGCCCCATAACTGTGATCATCTCCCCACAGTTAGCACAGGGTAGTCCTGGCTTTTCAAATAGCATCACTGGGATTTTTTTTTTTTTCAGATTTGCTTTGGTTTGGTTTTACTTGTTTAGTTTTGTTTTGTTTCTTAGTCTGGTCATCTTCATTTTGTTCTTTGACCTTTGATAACCTTCATGACGATTTTCCCAAGAATGGGTTGTTATAATAAACTTATACTTCGGTTTCCTTGCAAATTTAAGCACAAGCCTTTGCTAGAACTTGTAAGTCAAGCTGGTTCTGGTCTGACGCTTCTGTGTGCTCACATGCAGCCTGTGCTGAGGACTGTGGACACCAGTTCCTACCGTACAGGAAGGCACACAGCCTGCATGATATGCCATGGGCCATGCACTGAGAATGACATGGGACTGTGAGGTATTTGCGTCCGTACTGTTTTGGTTAAGGAGAGAAGAAGACAGTGAGAAGGGAAAGGAGGCTCAACTAGCCTTTCTCTGTTTTGGAAACAAATTTGAAAGGAGAGTTGGTCCAAGCAACCTCCAAGGTGAGCTTTCCAGACAGTTACCCAGCCTCTGCCCCAGGAATGACATGCCTGTCACTCTATGAGGTCATGCTTCGAATCACAGTTCTCCTTGTTAATTTCTTACCTATTTAGCTGAAGCAAGTTGTAGATTGACTTTGGATTTCTGTGTGGGAGTTCTGCTTTGTGAGGATTCTTCTATGTGATTACTGCCCAATAAGACCCTTGATGGAGCTGGTGTATTAACTCTCCAACGTCTCAGAGTTCTGACAGTTTCTTGCAATGCCTTTGTTGATAGGAGCCACCTGTTTCAGAAAGAGCTGGTAGTCCTGCCTTCCATCCCAGTCCAGTGAGTGGGAAACAGCCTGAGGTTCATTAATACAACACTTTGAACATGTGTCCCCTTGCCATAACTGAAACAGTTCTGTGGTACCATTTATCTTTCAAAGTCCCTATGAAACCAGATTGATATGGGATGGAGCATCTTAGCTTTGTACTGGCCCTTTTCTGTATCCTTGCCATCCTGTAGGTCTCTCTTCAGAGCAATTATGAGTTGATCAATTGTGAGGAGTCCCCATCTGTGCTGTATAGCTTCAGTTGTCAACTTGACACACATGGATTGATGGCACCTCAACTGGGGAATCACCTCCATTGTATTGGCCTGTGGGGTATTTTCTTGAATATCGAGTGCTTTGGGCAGTGCCACTCCAGGGCAGGTTGTTCTGTATTGTGTAAGAAGCAGGCTGAGCATGGGCCAGGGAAGCAAGGCAGTAAGCAGTGTTCCTCCATGGCCTGCGCTTCAGCTCCTGCTTCTAGGTTCCTGCCCTGAGTTCTTACCTTGGACTCCCTCAGTGATGAACTGTAACCTGGGATATGTCAGCTAAATAAACCCCTTCCTCCCTGAATTAGTACTGATCAGAGTGGACCAATTACAATTGGAAACAAACTAGAATACCATCTCCCATCAGCTTCATAACACCCACAGAGACAGGAACTAAGAGAATAAAGCACAAGACCACAGTCCTGTTTCCATCACAGCCCCGTCTGAGGAGCCCCGAATCTTCTTCCTACTCTACCACCTGGTCACCTCGAAAGCTGTACGTTCCCCTTGCTTCCTGGCTTCTCTCTTCCAAACTGTTTCATCACCAGAGAGAAAGATGCAGTCTAGATCATCTGATCCAGAAGTGGTAGGCTCAACCTCCTGGAGGGACAAAGCTGGGAATATAAATGTGTTTGCCGTGGTGGCAGGTTGTAGATAAAGCAGGGGGGCTTGGTCTCTACTGAAGCAGGAGGAGGCTTTTAGCCCCAATAGACCAAGCCTTGGAAAACCAGGACCAAGAGTACAATCCTATGTTGTCAGAGAAGTCAGAAAGTCTGGGCTCTATGAAATCTCCTAAATCTCCTAAATTTTGGCACCTTATTTTATAAAAACTTCCAAATGCCATATAAAGCCATTGAATACTTCTAACTTTGGACCAACATTTCACATTTGAGGCCCTCTGCTCTTTGATGAAATCTGTGAACCCTCAGGGGAAGGAGCACTGCTCTAATCATGACACTGAACTCTCAATACAGCTGAGGTCACAGAAATCTTAGAATGGCAGAATGCAGCCATTCCGCAAACGAATTTGGTGGAGGGAGACATTATTGATATTTTTCACTCCAGAGTTTTCAAACTCTCTAAAAATCTGAGTTATTGAACTATGATTTAGATGCAATGAAATGTATCCATTTTCCCTGTGCAGTTTGAAGAGTCTTGGAGCACATGGATGCACTCATGTAACCATCACCCCATGGAGATATGCAGCAAGGTCTTCAGTTCTGGGTGCTTTGGGGACCTTCCTAGGTAACCGATTTGTCCCCCTCTGCCATCCCTATACCTCAGGCAATCCTAGACAGCTTTCTGCCACTCTGGGTCAGATTCATTCCACTTAGTTTCCTATAAGCCGAGTCTCACAACATATGGCCCTTGTGTTTGGTCTTCTTGGTTCAACATACCATGCGGGGGTTTGTCAGGGACTTCACCCACTACACATGGCAGTCTATTGGGCATATGTGTGTCGATTTGCTTATATATTCATTAGGTGATAGTGTGTTTAACCACAAGCCTTGGTCACAGCAGATCCTTTCATAAGTCTAGGACTGGGCACTTTATGTGAATCTATGCTCAGGAAGAGGAAACATTTAGTTAGGACCGGAATGCAGATTTGTTTGCTCTTAAGCTTATGATAATGACCTTAAACAATGACATTTAAATCTTGGGTTCAGTTCAAATATTTAAGAGCTATCTACTGATCCCCACTAATTCATCCACTCAGCTTTATGAATAAATTTATCATTTGATACTTGAGTGTAGAATGCTTTTTGAACATGAATAGCTCCCATTATCTGTCATTCTATATGGTTTCTAGTTTTATTCTTTATGCCTTGGGGAACTCACATCTAAGAGGTGCTGGTAGAATTTGCATAAATCAATTATCACATAAGTAAAAAAGTTTTAATTTGTTAGCTTAATACTTCTTTCAAAATTCCCTTTCCTGAGGGGGCAGAACGGCTGTAAGAGCCAGGGGTGGTGGATGACCACAAGAAAACAGAGTTTTCCAGGCAGCTGGGAACTTGCTCATATGAATTTACCTCAATGATGACATCATACACAAGACCCATGCAAACCCAAACCAGACAAAATCCAGCATAGAAGTGAGCTAAGGAGTCCCAGTCTTAGCTGAGGAACTGTTGGCCAGTGGTCTTTCTTAAAGGAGTGACACTAGATGGGAGGTCCAGGTTCTAGCGGATAAACTCACCCCAAAGACATCTGAGGACACAAACTTGACATAATAGGCCTTAGCATATATGTAAGAATGCAGGGAATCTTGTGGAGGGGGCTGGTCTATGGGGTAGATGCAGATAGAGGAGAGGCTCTATGTATGACTAGGTTATATTGTATGTAATGCACAAAAAATACTGTAATAAAAAATTCCCTTTCCTAAAAATAGCATGTTCTCAACACTAGTCAGTTTAAGAAGCCAGGGCCAGGCAGGCCTGTTATCCTGGGACTTGGATAGCTATGGTAGAAGGGTTTCAAGTTTGAACCCAGCTTGGGCTATGTAGTAAAAAACTGTCTAATTTAAAGCAAAGAAAAAAAAAGATCTGAGCAATCACTGTCAGAGATTGTCTTTGTTTTGTTTTGATAGTCTTTTATTTTTCTGAGAAGTTTTAAGAAAAATCTTTGGAGGAAAATAAAGTTCCTATATAGCCCATGTGCACAATAGAGAGGCTGGACAAAGAGAGTCAAGAGAAGAAAAGAGGACTTTCTCAGGGCGTGAGCACAGGAGAAAGATGTCGCCTCTTGCCGACAGAAGTGTGTGTATCATTTTTATAGCCTAGTGTGGAAAGATATTCCTTTTCTAGTCACTATTGAAACTGGAAGCCATCAGGGAGTGGATGGCGTCCTGGGAGATGTGTGTGCTAGGGCCAGAGAATTCCAATCCCAGGTGCTCCACAGCACCTGTCCTCAAGCATGGAAAGTGGTGTGTCCTCCTCCCTTCTCCCTCCCTCCCTCCCTCCTCCACACACAGGGCACAGAGTCCGCCCATGGGATGCCTGTTCTAGCATCCCAGGATGAGGAGGGTTGTAGATGCGGCATGTTTAGTTTCAGATGAGGACAGAGCCCCACACCAGCACAGAGATGGGAGCCTATTTTGTCTGCTTGGAAGCTTACCTTTTTTCAGGAGCTTGCACCACAGAACACACACAGATGGCCTTGGGCAACTTTGCTCCAGACCATGAATCCTGGAGAGGAATTACATGAAATATTTCATGTTATTGGGGAACATGAGCTGGCCTCCGGGCACACCCTTCCTGAAGAATATGGGCTGGCCTCCCGGCACACCCTTCCTGAAGAATATGGGCTGGCCTCCCGGCACATGCTTCCTGCAGTCAGGTTCCCTAAGTCGGGGATTTCTGTTCCTCTTCCTTCTCCATTTCCATTCCTCTCCTTTTTCTGCTTCTCGGCAGATTAATAACCATGTGGTTTCGTGTTGTGGAAAAGGGATCCTCCCACCTGGCCATCCCTCTCCTCTCTTTTTCAAGTCACTCCAATAACTCATTCTACACATGTTCATCAATCTCCTCCCTGTGGGCTCTCTGATAGGTCTAGAAGTTGGAGCAAAGAAGGTGGGTCCTACCGTCAGCACATTCATGATGGGCTAGAAGGATAAACCCTGACACAGTGTCACTTTGACATGTGTGACATGTGCCCTGAATACCAGTCTCCAGCGCAGGGCTGTATTGGTTACTTTTCTGTCCCTGTGATAAAACACCAGGACCAAGCCAACTTATAGAAGGAAGATATTATTTTGTTGATATTTTCTGAGAAGTCTTAGTCTATCATGGTGGCGAGAGTGGCGGGCAGAAAGCTGAGCATTCACATCTTCAAGCAGGCACAGGAAACAGAGAAAATGGAATCCCGGCGACTTAACTCTCCAGCAATGTGCTTCCTCCAGCAAGGCCACACCCCTAAAGATTCATGACCCTCCCCAAATAGCACAACCAAACGAGACCAAGTGTCCAAACACTCGAGCCTGAGCCTACGGGGGACGGTATCATTCAAACCACCACAGGAGTATGAGGGTCTGATCATACCTGTTTGGTCACATCCCCAGTGGTTACACAGATAACTGGAGTGTGCCCATGTGCTGGTCATTCTTCTGGCTGACCCTGACATCTGAGATGAGAGAGGGGGACGGAAAATAGGACAACTAGAGATAGACACCCAATGAATGAGCAAGGACAAGTTCTGTAAAGAGCACACCATGGTTGAGACAGGATGATCAGGAAAGGGTGGTGGGCACAGATGAGGGCCTTCAAGTTCAGAAAATATCTCTCTGAACAAGCAGTAAATAAACAGATACAAAGCCACTGTGACTAAGACCTGGATGGAGGGCTGGGGGGACCTGGACTTGAGGTTCTTTCTGGCCGCAGGCTAAGGGAAGGATATGGGCAATTGAGGATGGAGTCTTACATGGTGGGGCAAAGCTGGATTGTGGAGCAGGCACAAGTAGCCTGCAAAGTAGAGGGGACACAAGCCTCTCCCTGCCTGAGGAGCATCCTCTACAAGTTGCCCAGAACTGCATCATTACTCTGAGGTCCTTTGTACCCTGAGGCCAAGGCAAGTTCACCAGTATGGAGACCTCTCTGGGGAAACACAGACTTCTGCAAACACACTTCCTGACTGCAGATGCCTTGTCCCTGCTCCCTGCCCTAGTTCCTCATTTGAGGTTCTTCACATGGAAACACACCCTGCCATGGACAGGGTTCAGGTTCCCTCAGAATCATTGTGGTGTTGCTGCCACAGAAACAAAGATACAGAGATGAAAGGTGGAGGAGGTTCAGACTCCTCTCCCAGCCATTTCCCAGGGGAGGGGCTAATAGCCAACAGCAGCAAGAAGATATGGACTTAGTGGAGGGCTGAGGCTGTTCATGGTCAGGGCTCTTTCAACTCAATGTAATTCTCTGCAGACTCAAATTGCTTTGAAGAAATGGAGCCTTGGGTCAAAGAGTGTCCAGGAGCTCTAGCAGACACTGGCTCTGTTTATCTGGGTCTTTCCCAGCTAAGAGCTCTGTCCTGGCTGGCATCTGCCTGTGTGTGGGAAAATAAAGAGGAGCCGCCATTTTCCCCTCCTGCCAAGACAGGACCTTCTCATGTCATCCTCAGCTGTCCCCAGTGAAGAAATCGGTCATGTGATTATATGTATATGCATGTGCAAAGATGTGCATGCATACTTACACTGTATGTTCTTCTTTTAAGCATATGTACATATGTGTGTCTGTGTGGGAGTGTGTACAGATGACTGGAATTACCCAGAGATAAGAAGAGGGTGTCAGATCTCCTGAAGATGGAGTTACAGGTGGCTTAGAGCCCTCTAATGTGGGTGCTGGGAACCTAACTCCCATCCTCAGTAAGAGCAGTAAGGATTCTTTACTGTTGAGCCATCTTTTTAACCCAAACTGTATAGTCTTATCTTTTTAGGGTTTATTTATTATTTTTCATTTGTGCTTGTGTGGGTTTTTGTGGGCATGAACCCACAGAGACCAGAAGAAGGTGTCTGGTCCCCTGAATTTGGAGCCACTATGTGGGTGTGGGACCTGAACTCTGGTCTTCTGCAAGAGCAGTTAAATGTGCTTCACCACTGAGCCATCTGTCCAGCCCCCAAACTCTGTGCTAAAGTCACAGGAAGGGTCAGCAAACTTGAATACTTCATGTTTCTGTCTGGTTCCAAGGGTCCCATAGACCTTCAAACACTGCTGGCCATTGCATGTGCTCTTGGTTACCCACCAGAAGTTCATGGTAAGACCCTATTGCCGAAGACACTTCATGCATGAGCTGTAGAACAAACAAGAAATCAAGCTGGTACAGACTTCAAAGCTCTAATCGCTAGTATTCCTAGTACTAGAAAGTGGTATGCATGCTACTGGGTGGGAAAAGTAATAGCCAGCCTTACCCAGATGTGGATCCTGTGATCTACACTTGGTCTGGACAGATGTGCGCACTGGTCCAGCAGTAGCACAAGCATTATGGGAGTACCCAACCACTGTCTAATTGAATTTAATGTTGGATTCCTAGGGTGGAGCCCATACCTCATACTGGTATCAGTCCCAGGAACCTGAGGCTAGATAGCCTATCAGGACCCATGACATTATTGAAAAGTACTAGTTACAGAAGGCTGAGTGGTTGGGTGGAGCTCTGATTCTGGTGAGGAAGATGAACAAAGGTACTCAAGTGATGGATGTAAGTGGAACACATCCCCAGGGGACCGAGGAGCCCAAAGCAGAAAGGAGGCCACAATGACCCAGCATCACCACTTTTCATTGAGGACCACATGGAGGGAGGTCCAAGTAGGGGCTGGTATCCTCTAGAAAGTGCTTCGTCTGCGAGGCAGAATAGAGCCAGCCAAAGATATCCATGCCAGATCCTCGAGCCTGCGGACATGTTCCCTGACGCCACAAAGTGGACAGTGGAAATGCGATTGAAGATCTTGAAGTGGAGAGATTATCCTGGATTGTCTTGGTAACCAACAAAGTCACATCGATCTTTTTGAAGAGTGAGGTGAAAGGGTAATAGTCAGATAGAGACAGACACTATAAGCAGGGGTCAGAAAGGCTGAGCAAGCTGTGAAAGGCCGGACAAGCTGTGCAAGGCCGAGCAAGCTGTGATGTGGACTTGAAGATGGAAGAAGGGAGATGGGAAAGATGAAGAGACAGATTGTCTCCTGAATTCTCCAGAAAGAGCACAGCCCTGACTGTGCCTTGCCCGTGAAATAATGCATCTTAGTTGGTTTAAAACCAATTAGTTTACAGTCATTTGTTACAGTGGCTAAAGAAAATGCATCCAATTAGTTACTGTCCTCAGAGGAACATCCAGACGCTTGTAAAAAGGAAGGAGTAGAGGACTCCAAGTGACAGAAGAAAGAGTTACAAGCAGCAGAAGTCAACAACAGCTCACAGACAGAAGCAGAAGGTGGGAGCTGATTGTAGGGTGAGTCATCGCCCTTCTCATGTCAAACAGCTGCCTGGGGCGGGTGATAAAGGAAAAGGACTTGGAGTCTAACATGGAATCCAAGTTTTGAAATGCAATAGATGGACTGTTGGCTGGAGAAACACTGTCCAGAATTTGCTTTGTAATACACTCCTATACCATCCCCACCACAAAGTGAGAGGAAGGTAGGGCAAGATGGATGACATCTTGTCCTGTTAGCACAAATCCCACCTGTCTGAACAGTCTGTGTTGAAGGGACATCGATGTTTCAAGAGTGGAGCATCTGAAAGTGAAGGAGTCTCTCAGCAAACGCAGGACTTCCCAAACCGAATGAAGGATGAGATACAGTGATAGGAAGATGAAAGATTATTCTTTACAAAAATAGAATAGAAATGAGATTTAGAACCGAAAATGACTAATGATGGAAATAACATGAAATGTTTACCAGCAAGCTCACCACTCAGGAAGGAGGTGCCATTCAACTGACCCACAGAAACTCTTCCCAGGGGACCCATCAACCTCAGAGAGGTAGCGACTCTCTGTTCTTTGGATTAGTGGAATCTTGTTGAAGAAAATGACAACCTGTGCAGGAAATGGTAAGAAACTCATACATGTAAACGTGTCATGTTCCTATGAGTATACTTGGACTTGAAGAGATGAGAAAGGCCAGCAAGATGGCTCAACAGGTGAAGGTGCTTGCTCCCAAGCCTGATGACTTGAGTTTGATTCCTGGAACCCACATGCTGGAAAGAGAGACTGGACTGCAAGCTGTCCTCTGACCTCCACACTCTGTAGTGTGCAAACCTACACACATACACTAAATAAAGAAATAAATATTAAAAGAAAAGACAGAATTTGGTCAAAGCATTTGCAAACAGTCAACTCAAGCTATCGGTGTTTCAGACAGATGTGTCGAAGACAGTGTAGTTAGTTAGTTAGTGTAGTGTAGTTCCTAAAGTTAGGAACAAGACAAGAAGACCCACTCTCCACTTCAAGATAGAGCTTGAAGTCTTATCCAGAGACATAAGGCAGGTGAAAGAAACAAAGAGTACAGACAGAACAGAAGCCAGAGGGGACCCTATTTGCATCTCCTCAGTAAGGAGATGATGATAATTTGTCTTGAAGGATGACCATCGCTAGGAAGAAAAGAGGACAGTCAGAGCAATCTTAACCCCTTATAATACTTTTTTTTCTTTAAACTATCTTAAATTTCCCACTTTTGAAAAACTCTACAAGAGCCTGTGCTGGTCATCCAGTGCCTAGAACCCTGTGTGACACACAAACCATCAAGTACTGGCTAAATGGGTAAAGTTCACACAGTGCCAGTTGGGTCCTACAGTTCTAGAACCTCAGAAAGCTCTAGAATGGGAGGAACAGAGAAACAACCACAAGAGCTCTCTTCTCTCCAGCCACAGGGAGCTTAATGCTCACAGAGCCTCTGGTAGACAGACGACAGACATCACCACTGTACCCCGCAGTAAGATGGAGTTCTTTAGTAATTCCTGTAAAGGGGCAGAGGGGACTAATGTCCATTCATTGTCTGCCACTGTGTTCTCAGGACCGCGCAGTGTGGAGGAATGATCGCAGATCATTTTTCTCTTCTGAGTTCTTTGATATCTGAACAGCTCATGGAAACAAATTCATGGCTGTTCAGAAACCTCTTCTGAACTGAGGAGACGAGACTGTGCCTTTTTCTATTGCCCAATCTATGTACTAACCCCACTTCTCACAGCCACCTGGACACACCTGGGGCCAGTTTCCTCCCTCGTGTGAAGCATGGATGTGTAAGAAGACACAAGCCAGTCATCTACCACGGACGACAAACGACACAGAATTTCTCATCTCCCTTCCTACCCTCACTTTGCCCGGTTATCACTCTAGAATTACTGTCCACCCGCATGGTAACTGCTGTGGTTTAAATGTGTCTTCCAAAGTCCATGTGCACACTGGAATCCCAATGCAAGTGCTGAGGCGTGATGGGTCCTGAGGGCTCTGCCTCTGTGTGTGGTTCAATGTTTCTGTGATGGTTAATCTCTGTCAGTGTGATTGGAATTGTAATCACCATGAAAACAAACCTCTGGGCCAAAGATAGAAGACCCCCCGCAATGCGAGTGGGACCATTGTTCCCTGGGCTGGGGTCTGGGCTGAATAAAAAGAAGAAAGCCGAGTACCAGCATTCATTGCACTGTGCTTCCTGACTGTGGATGCAAGGTGACCAGCCCCACAAGCTCCTGTTCCATGCCCTCCCTGCTGTAATGGGCTGTATCCCCTCGAATGGTGGCCCAGGATAAACCCTTCTTTAAGTTGCATTGTCAGGTACCTTGTCACAGCAATGGCAGCTGCTATTGGACACGGGGTTCATTATTGTAGGAAGTTTGTTATGACAGTGCTTTCACAGGCTCGGCCTGTCTGTGGCCATGTGAAGCCCTGTGCCAGGCTGTAACACTGCATTAAAGGCCCTTGTGTCTCAGACATCCATCAGCCTCCAGAACCTGAGTCAAATGAACATCTGCTCCCTACAAACTACTCAGGTGGTGGCATCTATTACATCACTGGAAAATGGACGTTGACTACCGCTGTCAGCTTGTTCTCAGTGTCAGAGAGCAGCCATCAGCCTCTGCAGCCCTCAGACCTGATATCCTGAAGGTTGAGACTGAGACCTCTGAACAGAGAACAGTCTGGCAGTGATGCAACTTCTACTAGTCACACTGTGGCTGGTGTCTGGGATCCTCTGATTTGTGAGAAGACCCGTGTCTATGGTGTCCTTGAGACTGATCCCTGCGACTGATGAATACCTCTCTTCAGAATAAGAAAGGGGGAGTCTGTTTAGAGGCAGCAAGAGCATAGGGCACCCTCACCTCGCCCTCTTCCCTGCCACTGGGCTTCCTGCCCCTACCTCTTCCGAGAGCCTCAGAGCCCCCTCAGCAGGGCAGGCCTCTCACGTGGGTCTTCCTGTCCCTGATGGGCTCCTGGCAAACCCTCTGTGGACTTGAATTTTATGTACATCTCTCATAGTTTATCCCCACGCAGCCCCCTTAGGATGGGCTCATACTTCAGGAGGAAGAAATTGAGATTATAACGGAAGTTATCTGAGCCACCGGTTCACAGCTGGTTAAGTGGTGGAGTCATTTCACAATTTTAAATTAATCCAGATGCACAAAACATCAAGTACAAGCATGAAAACCCCTCAGTTTTGCTAGGACCTGGGGATACAGCCTGATAGACAGAGTCATACACACAGAGTGTTCATCTTGGCACGATTTACACTTGTGTAAGATTGCTCAGGACCGGAACATCAGCACGGACAAGGACGGCAGTGCCTGATGAGATACTGGCGGTTGTCAGGAGCGAGGACACAGAGCCACGCTCGTGTTCATGTCCATTTATCCAGGCACTTCACTGGAAGAAAAAGATAGATTAAAGAACAAGTCCGTTAACGCCATTCTCCAGACGTTAACACAAGCCATTTCCTCGGCAGTGTCAGAATCTCCGTGTGTCTGAAGAGAGGCAGACACAGACCCCCCGGGGGGGTGCTCCAAACAAGAACGTGCTGTTATGCACCTTTTTAAAATGATTATAGACGCTTTTCGTAAAATTTTTATTAGTTTTTTTTTGTATTCCATATGGACCAGCGTAATCACCTTTATGCCCCCGTCCCCGTTGGCACTTCCCACAACTCTCCCCTCTAACTGGATTTCAAATGTCCTGTCATGTGTGTTAAGGTCTATAGAGTCAAGTTAGTGTCCCCAGATGTCTCTCAGTGAAAATTCATCCTTTGGGGTCTAGTCAGCCTATCTGGAGTCCCCCATACTCGTTTAGGAAGAGCAGCTCTCCCCTCCCAGCACTACCCAGCTGCCAATGGTTCTTCAGCTGGTTCTTCAGCTGAGATTGGGGCCTGCTGCACATTTCCACAATCTTGTTTTAAATGGCCATGTACCTCCCACCTGGCTCTTACAAGCTTCCCACTCCCTCTGACATAATGGTCCTCGAGTCCTGGATGGCTGAGGACTTCTGTTCACTGACCCACACCCTACAAATTCTTATTCTCTATTCTTTGACCATTTGTGCCCTTTTGTGTTCATGGGTCTCTGTTGCATTAGGGAGCTTCACATCTTTTATATTGTTTAATTAACATCTAGTTTTTGTTGAGATGGCCGCATTGGGCATCATTTATATTCACTTTTATTTATTCAGTTCATATGGAGCATTTTTTCTCTGGCACTCCACTAAGCAGTAGGCTCTAGTCTCAAATAGTCTGATATTTTAGTTTATTCTCAAATAGTTAAATATTATTTTACTACTTACAATTATCTTTCCCATTAGGAACAATTCTGGGACAACTGTTCTGTTTTTATATAAGGCTCTGATGTTGCAACACCTAGATTCACCTCTTGAGATAAATTCTTAAATGTGATATTGCCTGGTGGGATGGCGATCACAGCTCCAATACTGATAGAATTCTTTCCCTGAACATCTTAATGGTATGTGGCTGATCAATAAAGCAATATTAACATTTTCCTTACAGACAATGAGGACTTTGAACCGGAGAATTTTGTTTGCAAAGTGAGGCTTATAGTAGAAAAAAAAAAAAAAAAAAAAAAAAAAAAAAAAAAGGAAGCCGATATGCTCTGGGCACTTGGCAAGTCTCAAAGACCATCAGATATTTCTCATAAACTGGAATTTGCAGTAAACAATGAAACAAGTATCAAAAACACTTTTCTGCAAGCTACTGAGATGTCTCCGCAGCTAAGAGCACTGACTGATTTCACAGAAGACCCAGGCCTGAATGCCAGCAACCACATGACAGCTAGCAACTGTACATAACTCCAGTTCCAGGGTTTCCAGTGCCCTCTTCTGACCTCTGCAGGCATTGTACAACCTGGGTACACTTACATACATGTAGGCAATACACTTCTACACATAAAATAAAAATAAATGTAAAATAAAACTTTTCTGTGGTGGAGGTGAGGTCAATGTCATTATTTCTATTCTACAGGCAAGAACCTTGAAGCCCACAGGCCCTGCTCAGGTACCTGAGCCTGCCCAGGACAGGGATGCAGCCTAGAGATCATTATATCCACTTGTGGGGCCGGTTGGTGGGAAGGAGGCTCTTCTTGGGACATGAGCCAGGGCTTCTTTGTAACACTGCTGTTCTGCGATGGAAGTCTAGAATGGGAGGCTCAGGAAGCATGAGAGTCAAAATAATAATTAATGCCTGAGGGAGGAACAGAAGGAGGGAGGGATGGAGAGAGAGGAGAGGAGAGAGAGGAGAATGGGGGGCATGGAGTGGTGCTCCCTATCCTTGTTTAAGAATAAAATAAATCTCCTTTCTTAAATTGCATGCCTCTCTCTGTATTACAGATATCAGTCTTTCTCCCCTATGTTCTGTGTAAGTATCCTTTGCCCTGGCCCTCTGGCTGAGCAGAATCAATCATTATGACAAACTGCATACAGCTGCCTGACTTCTCACTCACTTTGGCCAGAAGAGGAAAAAGCTCCTGACAAACCCTCTGAGCAGGAAGAGTTACAGGGTTAGAACTGTGCAAACAGTGGGGAGCTGAGCCAGGAGCACTGGCCCAGACCGCTAGTTGTCCACATTCCTCCAAACTCCGCGTTCGAAGGCAGAGGTCTACTCAGCTTGCGTCTGGCACGATGAGAGTCACAGTGCCTCGCATAGCCAGTTTCTATTCCCCATGCTCAGTGATGGTCAAAAGTATGAAATCAAAACCTCAGACAGGAGGCATTCACAAGCTTTAAATTATGGGCTGCTCTCAGTAATGTCAGGGTAAGTGCCTTTGCCAATGGAGCCATCTCACCAGCCCCTGTTCTTATACTTCCGTGTCTAGCATGCAGACCACCCCTTGCCCAGCGTGTCCACACTGTATGCAGTGCGCACAGGGTAGTCCCTGGGTAGCTATCCTGATTATGAGAGCTGCGGATGGGATACAGCATGCTTGGGTTCAAGTGGGTCTTATTTTATTGACTCATAAATCTACATGTTGTGATAGTAATATGACAGCCAAAGAAAAGCAAGGAATGACTTCCTTTAAGAAAGGTTTATAATAAGACTGAATGTTTTGCCCATGAAATTAAGAAGAAAAAAGAAATTTATATAGTTTTGTAATATTTTTATTGACCGTTTGTGCATTTCATACAACAGTTCCTAATCAAATGTAGATCCCCTCCCCAATCCACGCCTCCCTCCATTCCCCCCACCCCAGACCTCATGCACTCTGCCATACATGCTAAGTCCCATTTGGTCAAGCATTTTACTCGAATGTCCTTTGGTGCAAGATGATCCACTGGTGTCTATTCAGCCTATCCAGGGATCTTAAAGAAGATCTGCGCTCCCGCGCTCAGCAATAATCAGTTTACAAAAGTTCTCCAGCTAGGGCCAGCCAGTCACCCAGCTCCCTTGCACCACACTGGGCCCGTGTCTGACTGAGTTGGCATGGGTCCTGTGCTCATTGTAACCATGGCCGCAAGTTCCCATGAGCAAGCTTCCAGTGGCTTGAAAGCCTGTTTCCCTGTGTTCATGGACTAACCCTGGCTCCTACAATCTTTCCAACCCTCTTGGGAAATAGTCCCTGAACTGTGGATAAATGAGGTTTAATATAGGAGAGTCCTATCCAAGGTCACAGACTCTGAAGTCTCTTATTCTCCACACCTTGGTCAGTTGTGGCCTTCTGTGTGCATCACACTCTGTTGTATGAGGAAGCTTCACTGGTGAGAGTTGAGGGTTGTACTAGTTTTCTCTCCACCCCTCCATTCTGCTATATTCCCTGAGCCTTAGGTGTAAAGGTTCCACTGCAGATATGTCACCTAGGGTGGGCATCTCTCAGACATACATTCTCTGCATGTGACCAGTTGTGGAACTCGGCAGTAGCTTCCATCTGTTACAAAAAGAAGCTTCTTTGATAAGTGGTGACTGGTACACTTGTCTGTAAATATATAGATCCATATTTAGAATATGGTAGGAAATTCATGTGTCTGGAGTATGACAGAGACAAGGTTTTCTCTAGGATCTATGTCCACCCATAAATTCACTCCCATTGAGAGGGCTTTAAGTCCAATTCGATAGCTATTGATCCCCCAGATAACAGTGCTACTACTGCACCAATACAGGTAGTTTGCTGTGCCAGTCATTATGGTATTCAGCTTTAGGACTAGGCTGGACCATTGATTGATTTTTCTCCCTTGGCAGCTTGCATAGTGTCCTTAGAACTATGAGAGCGAGTCTTCATGGAGGCGGCTTCCAGGTCAGTTTCTGCTCCATTGCTCCAAGTTCTGTGTCTGAAGTATGTCCTGTCTTCAGCAGATGGGTCTTACCTTCAAGTTCTGGGAGACACCCAAGGGCCCTGACTGTGAACTGTGCTACCTGAGGAGTCTCCTGGAGCACTCTGACCAACAACGTGAAGGGAGGCCTCGCCCGCTGCACTGTGCTCCCCGTGCTTTGTGCTCCCCGTGCTCTGTGCTCCCTGTGCTCTGTGCTCCCCATGCACTGTGCTCCCCGTGCACTGTGCTCCCCGTGCTCTGTGCTCCCCGTGCACTGTGCTCCCCGTGCTCTGTGCTCCCCGTGCTCTGTGCTCCCCGTGTACTGTGCTCCCCGTGCTCTGTGCTCCCCGTGTACTGTGCTCCCCGTGCTCTGTGCTCCCCGTGCTCTGTGCTCCCTGTGCACTGTGCTCCCTGTGCTCTGTGCTCCCTGTGCTCTTGCCTCTGGCTCGGCATATGGTGTCTCTCTGCTCTGTCCTACGTTCACTTCTCCTCTCCTCTGTCCCCAAAGAGGGCATTACTGGCCACAGCACTGAAAACCTCAGGAGGCCATACTGAGGTCGGGGGGGAACCCCTCTCCGTGTCACAGTGCCACTTCCTCCTTTAGAAAGGAGAGTAGCTGCAGAGGGCCCAGGCTTCACATTCCAGAGAAGAGTAGCCATTGGCCTTTGAGACATCTCCTTAAGGACCAATCTGTGTCTTTGAAGTTCCCAGAAGGCATGTCTCCCATTCAGAACCCAGGTCTGTAGCCAGGCATTGGCAAGGAAAGATGTGCTTAGGCTTGTCTCCAAGGATGAACAGGAGTTTTCTCTGACCATCCGATGGTGGATACTCATAGAAAAGCAGGTAGCATCTCTTAGAGCCTCAACTTCCTGAAATGGAGTCAAATGACTGGGCGTCGGGGAAGAGAAAAGTTTAGCAATGGTAGATGATGTCTGAATGCAATGAAAACATAAACTCTGATGTATAACGGTGTTTCTGACAGGGATTGCCCAGGTTCCACTCTGCAGCATCACTGCGGCCTGAGTTCTGAGCTTGCTGTCGTGTAACACAGACAATGCCAACGAACACTGCATGAAAGCTGGGCTCAGATCCATGCCTGTTGCGTACTACATATTTTTACTATATTTCATCTTTTAAGGAAACAGAGTTTAATTACAGAAAACAAAGACTTAATTTTTTGGATATTTGGAAACAGGGTCCTACCTGGCCTAGAACTCACTCTGTAGACCAAGCTGGTCTTGGGTTCATAGAGATCTGCCTGCCTCTGCCTCCCTACTGCTGGAACTGAAAACATGTACCAGCATGCCCAGCAATAAGATTTAATTCTTCATGTAAAAATAAATAAGCAAGGGGTCAGAGATCTCTCTGACTACAAGGTTAAAAGCACTGGCTGCTTCTGCAGAGGACTCAGGTTTGGTTCTCAGTACCCACATGGCACCTTACAACCATTCATAACTTCAGTTCCAGGGAATCTGACACCCTCTTCTGACCACTGCAGGCATTGCATACATGGGTGCGCTTACATACATGCAGGCAAAACACTCATACACATAAAATGAAAATAAATAAACAAAAAAATTAAAAACCAGTATATCCATCTCATTAGTATGAATTTTTTCTTCCATCTTCAATAAATGGAAAATGTATATATATATATATATATATATATATATATATATATACAAAATAATTGCTTTAAAAGAAATTCCTGTAAGATTTATTATCAGAAAATGTTGACTTATGTATCTATTTACCTAAGGCTGTGGAAGATTTTCTTGGGCAAAAGGGAGATCCTGGGGCAAAAGGATGGCTCAGCAGGTCAAAATACTTGCTGTGCAAACCTGACAACCGGAGTTCAATCCAGGGAACCACAGTAGAAGAACTCACTCCAAAAGTAATCCTCAGACACACACAATGATAATATTTTAAAGAGCTTGTGAATGAAAAGTTTAAGAAGGCAGGTCTTGGAGTGAAAGTGACATAAGATTTGACTCAGGGTTTTTTTTCCCCCAAGGATTATGCCCAGGTATAAGAAATTAATGAGCATCCATTTCTTACCAATGCACACTGCGTGTGCTGCCTCTCTAGTGCCTAGAAGAGCATCTCAGAGCATGGCCTTCAGCTGCCCCATTCAATGTGTGTGCACATTCTAGACTTCTCAGTTAGGTATTGATCTATAATGAAGATGTTGTGATGCATTTTTCTTTTCCAAGTTGGCTGAGATGTTGAATCAAAAGAAATCAAAGGGGGAGAGTGGGGAAACGGTGGTATTCAACTGGGAAGGGGGACGGAAAGACATACAAGGAACCATGGGGATAAAGGGGAAGAAGGACGCAAGAGAGGGTGACAACAGAAGACAGACATTATCAGGGGGAAGTGGGGGGAGGAAGGAAGGAGGTTAGACAGAGAGATAACTAAAGTTTAGGTGGTGTGAAAAACCAAAGGAAATGTAATAGCTCCAAAACCTACTGAAAAATACACATACAGTGTCTGAACATGAGTGCGTGTGCATAGCTGAAGGCTACATAGCAAGAAACACAGCACAAGACGGGAGAAACCTCCATTCAAGTTGTTGGTCAGGGTAGTCCAAGAGACTCTCAAAATAATACAGGCCATTGCCACATTGGTTACCTCCCAGAACTTGGAGGTAAGACCCTATTGCTGAAGACAGGACATATTTCTGACATAGAACTTGGAGCAATGGAGGTAGGACTGACCTAGAAGCCTCCTCCCTGAAAACTAGCTCTCTCATTCTAGAGAATACTATGCAAGCTGCTAAGGGAGAAAATCGATCAATGGTCCAAACCAGCCCTAAAGCCTAATAACAACAATGATGGGCACAACAAACTATAGTGATGCAGTAGTGGCACTTTTATCTTGGAGATAATCAGCCATCTAATTAGACTCAAAGCCTTCTCAATGGGAGGGAACTCATGTGTGGCACTGCATAACATAGCCAAATACACATGGCTGGAGGTTCCCATCCTAGAGAAACCCTATGTTTGTCACACGCCTGGACAAATGTGATTTCATATTGTATGCTAAATATGGACCCTTACATTTCCAGACAAGTGTACCAGTCACCACTCATCAAAGAAACTTCTTTTTGCAACAGATGGTGACCACTGCAGAGCTCCACAACTGGTCACACATAGAAAACATACTTCTGAGAGATGTGCACCCCTAAGTGACATAGGTACAGTGGATTCTCTACACCTAAGGCTCATGGAACATAGCAGAACACGGGGCAGAGAGAGTACTAGCAAAACTTCCTCATGCAACAGTGTGATGCATACAAAAGGCCACAACTTGCCAAAGTGGAGAATAAGAGACTGCAGAGTGCACTTCCCTGGATAGACTCCTGTATCAAGCCTCGCCCACCCAAGGCTCAGGGACTACTGTGGAAGAAGGAGCAGAAAGATTTTAAGAGCCAGGGAAAGATGAATGACCATATAGAAACAGTCTTACAGGCTCCTGGGACCCTGCTCGTATGAACCTATAGCAATGGTGTCAGCAAGCATAAGACCCATGCAAACTCAAGCAGACAAAACCCAGCATAGAACCGGGAAAATGGGCAGCAGACCCCACTCTTAACTGAGGGACTATTAGCAGCTGACTACTGCTGTGTGAGAGAGAGTGACTCTAGATAGGCTGAGTAGACTCTCATCGATGAACTTGTACCGAGGATGCACAACTTGACTTGATAAGCCTTTACATGACAGGGTGCATGAAGTTCCGTGGGGGAGGGGGAGGAGGTACAGAAGGGGGAGAAGGTCTAAGCATGATCAAGACATATTGTATGAAATGCATACAAAAATTCAATAAAAATGTACATTGAGAAGGAAAAATTAGGAATTTTTTAAAAAGAAATTGACAGGTTTCTCCTTTTTTGAAAAAAAGGAGTGTGTGATCAATGCTGTCATTGCAATATTTTTCTGTGCCCCAGAAAGATGTATACCTTTTACACTGAAACCTGTCAATTTCTTTTTAAAAATCCACTTAGAGAAAACGTGATCACTTT
This sequence comes from Eospalax fontanierii, assembly GCA_035773235.1. Classification (NCBI taxonomy): domain Eukaryota; kingdom Metazoa; phylum Chordata; class Mammalia; order Rodentia; family Spalacidae; genus Eospalax; species Eospalax fontanierii. The sequence continues at coordinate 77,652,006 of CM069532.1, forward strand.
CTGTGCTGGGTAGTGTGAGTTTTCAATTTGACACACCTGGGAAAAGGAACCTCAACTGAAGCATGTCTTCCATGGGGTTGGCCTGTGGCCATGTCTAGGAGGCATTTTTTTGATTGCTGTTGAGTGATGTCGGAGGGCCCAGCTCACTGTGGGTGGTGCCATCTCTGGGCAGATATTCCTGAGCTGTAAAAGAAAGGAGGCTACATACAGGTCAGTATGCAGTGTTCCTCCACGGTCTCTGTTCCAGGTTCCTGCCTCAAGATTCTTGTCTTGACTTCCCTTGACGATAGATGTGAGCTGTACTCCAAATAAACCTTTTCCTCTCTAACTTGGTTAGTGTTCTATCACAGCAATAGAAAGTTTGCTTACATGCTAGCTTTCTGAGTCTGGCTTCTTCTGCTAGCGCATATATTCTTAATGCTAGTAATATTATCTCTGCAGTAAACAGTTCCCAAATGAAATCTTGAGTCAAAAGTTAGAAGTATCTTTCATTTTCATGGCACAGATTGATTTCTGGAATGACTGTTGTAATTTATTATCCCACCAGCCACATAGGAAAAGTCCATTTTCTCTAGTCCCTTGACAGCTGTAAATTTCAGAGTCCATTAACTTTTTGCGTTTATTTATTTAATGTTTGTATGTATGGCATTTGTAGGTGTCTGCGTATGGGAGGTGGGTAGTGTGTGGAACTTGGAGGACAGCTTGCTGATGTCTATTCTCTCCTTCCTTTCTATCATGCGGGTCCCAGACATTGAACTCAGGCCATCAGGTTTGTCAGCAAAGGCCTTCACTCACTGAGTCATCTCACCCACCTCCCAGTGATTAGTGCTGACTGCACGATCAGAAGGCGCAAGGACAGTGAGTTCTATCTGCGCACTCCCTACGAACAAGGGTGAGCTGGGAGCTGCCGTGCACTGCTTGCTCAGCTGCAGGTGACATAACCTGTAGGTTAGGAACTTACACCCCAGCATGGGCCACTGTCCCTAAAGAGGTCTGGGCCAGATGGCACCAGCCAACCATGACCTTCTCCTTTTCCAGCAGAAGCAAACACCTTCCATTTGTTATCTTGTCATGATGTGGGTGGTCTCCTCCGAGGCAAACTTTACAATTTTTAATCGTTTAATTGAATTTAACGCTTCACTTGAGTTGCTGCTGTCATGACTGAGAAAGATTTTCCCAAGCAGTGATCAGGGGTTTGCGACTGTATTTGGCTCTAAGAGGTTTGCAATTGTATCACAAATGGAAGGGTTTTTTCCTGCACTCTCGATTATAGTCTATTGATCTATCCTTATGCTAGGACCACAGTGTCATGGATCGATGAGACTCCGGATAGCATCAGAGATCTTAATAGAAATTAAACATCCTCTGTCCAGAACAATAATGAAGATAGAGCATCATGAGAGCAGCCCTCGGCAGGCAGCCTTCAAACGCCAGTGTGTGGAGGCCCAGAGGGTCACCCAGAACTGTGCATGCTCAGGGAATATTTTGTTAGACACAGGCAAGATAGTGATTATGACGGGTGGCTGTCTGTGGAGATGGCTGGCAATGCTTCTCAGTGCCCATTTCAACCTCATGACAATGTCTGCCATGAGCCATTAGGTCTCTCACTGCTTCGCACATCCAAGCATGTCCTTGGTCACATTTCCCTACCATGTGTTTCCTTTATTTAAACCCATTTGTTTTTGTCAACTTGACACAAACTATAGTCACCTAGGAAGAGAAATCTCAACTGGGGAATTTCCTCTATCTGACTGGTCTTGGCCATGTCTTCACAGACATGGTTTGACTGCTGACTGATGTAGGAAGGCTCAGCTCACTGTGGGTGGTGCCACCCCTGGGCAGGTGCCCTGGACAGTATGAAAATGGAGGCTTAGCAAGCCAGGGGATGCCAGCCAGTCAGCAGCATTCCTCCACAGTCTCTGCTGGAGTTTCTGCCTCCGAGTTCCTCCTTGAGACCCAGCCCTGGCTTCCTTCAATCGTGGGCTCCCACGATCCCTTACTCTCTGCATTTGGACCAGTCAGGGCTCACTGTCATTGTCTCCATCTTTGTGGGAAAATAAAAGAAGCTTCTCTGATGAGTTCTGAGAGCTACACTTACCTGTGGGTTTAAGAATACATTTTTAGAACACAACATAGATTTTAGTAATTCCTTTAGAAAATTTGAGATGTGAAAAAGCCAGATTTCCTTCTCCCCAAAGTGTCTACATTTTAAACTTGCTGTTTTAAGACAGTTCGTGGGTGGCCAGCTCTCAGTGACAGCTTTTGTCTGCTGTTAGCATATTCCAACAGCCCCTACTTCCGATGGCACTTCCGTCATCATTACCACCATCTTTCTAGCAATCTGCCTGGCAGTGGGGGTATGGCACTTCCTTCATCCTTACAGCCATCTTTCTGTGGCCTGGTGGGGGGAGTGGTTGGGCATTTTTGTCCTTGCGCCTCTGTTGATTCACTGCACTTCTGAACTGTTTTCTGTTTTAGTGGAGAGAAGCATTTCAGTCGTTTCTCTTAGGTTTTCTAGCAGGATTTCTAACTCTCTTCCGGGTTCCATAAACTCCTTTTGTATTTCTTCTTCCTCGTTGCTGTGCCTGAGTCTACAGTCTAGTTCAGCAACTCTCTTTTCAGCTGCGCCCAAGCTGTGATTTAATTCCATAGTGTCTTTTTACCTCAAATAATCTATTTAACCTTGCACTGCTTCAGAGACTCATACCTGGTTAAAGGGCTGATAATAGCAAACTGTGGGCTGCTCAGTCCTAAGCAGGACATCTGCATTGCTCCCCCTAAGCCTTAGAGAGCATCACAGAGAAGGGGCCCGGAAGCTTGCAAGAACCATAGAATGAGGACGAGATCCAAGAGGTGCTGTCCTCTGCACATGCCATGGTCGATGCACACTGCAACTCATGGCAGCCTGTGAACATTCCACCCTGGATGGGGGAGAAGCTCATGAGGCCCCACCCCTTCCTGAGGAGCTGTAGGCAGTTAATGATGCCTAGAGAAGGAAAGTCATATTCTTCACTGGAAGTTGACCTTGTTCAAGTAAATAAACCTTAGAGACTCATGCCCATGCAAGAACCCTAATTAAATGCATTTGGGCATACACACAGAAAGACAATAAAGTAGTTAGAAGTGGGGGACTCTGGGGAGATGATGTTTGGTAATAATAATAAAATTATAGGTAGAATATAAATGTATAGATATAATAACATTACAGGAGTATCCCATGTTTTCACATTTGCTCTTTTGAACAGTTTCATTTGCTAAGCGAGCACTGTGCCAACAAGCCATATCCCAGCTCTTAGAGTGATTTTGATATGAAGGGTAAAAGAAAAATAATGGGAAGGAATTGACAAGTAGGGAGGGGTGAGAGGGAAAGGCAGAGGAGGGTGGGAGAGGGGTAATTACCGCTATGGATATTTGAAAAGACCCATATGAAAGGGAGCCTACCCTTTTATTGTTGGGGGCCCTCTGCTCGGGGCTGGCCCAAGCAGGACGCAGGGTCTCCGCTGAGAGGGGGTGAGAGGCGTGAAGTCAAAACACAGACACCGGGAGCTGGGTGGACGCATGCAGAGGGTGAGCCACAGCAAACTCAGTTTATTCAAGGAAGTGCAAAGGGTTTTATGAGTTTGGTTAGCCAATTGCCCTATGGGGTGGTTCCCGACTGCGGCCACTAGTGTTCCGTCTCTTAGATAGATCATCCAGGCACCAGGCGGAAGGTGGTGTCACACCTGGCCAGAGCAGAACACCACGTCCACAGAAGCCACTGCCTTATTCCTCATGGCAGGTGGCCTGGCTAAGGCCCACACTGTATTACGTCATACATTTTATAATATATATATTATATATTATATATACATACATACTCATAAAAGAATTTAATTGGAGTTGCCCTACACAAGGAATAACGCTCATCCCAGAAGCCATAGGCTTCCAAATAAAAAGGCCAGTGCCAAATATGAGATGCTTCCTCTGATGTAATTGGTCAGGGATATTCTAGAGACCCCTTCCCAACAATACAGGCTATTGCCATTGCTCTTGGAAACCATCAGGACTTCAGAGTAAGACCCTGTTTGAGAAGATGTCGTGCACTTTGGTCACAGGACATGGAGAAAACCAAGTTAACACTGACCAAGACGCTTCCCTCCTAATGGATAGCTTTCAGAGTGCCAGAAGGCCCTGCAGAGCCTTCTTGAGAGAAAAATAAATCAATAATCTTACCCATCCGTGTGTGTGTGAACTAATGACACGTGTCACCCCAAAATGTCTCCTTTAGAATCTTGCTATCGAGCCCGCCACCTTCCCCACCACTGACAAATGCTAAGGAGATTCTCTGACATAGGCTTGCCCTTCCTGCTGTTGAACATAAAGGGACCATATGTTCTCCCGTGTCTGGATTTTGTGGTTGGCATAATGATTTAGAGACTGATCTCTAATGTTACATTACGTATCATTTGGGCCTCTTCAGTCCTTGACTGCTATGAACAAAGCCTCTGTACGTTTCTATTTCTCTTACATGGGCGTCTTGAAGTGACAGTGAGCTCATAGTGTTGGTCTATAAAGAATCTGCTTTTCTGGCTTCTCTGACTTAAGCAAACTAGACCTCTTGAAAGAATACTTGTACTAAGATATAAAGGCATACCTTCCCGCAGTGCTCTGTGCACCCTTAATATTGTTTTAGGATTACTGTTGAGTCACTGGGTGATGCTGACCTCATGTAAACCAACACACTTCTAGTGCAGAGCTGAGCAGTGTGCACTATCGGACTTTCTTTGAGGGGGCTATTTCTTCTGTAATTCCATCTTTCCATTAAACCAACATCCTGTGGTTCCGGGTTGCCATATCTCTGGCTGTTTAATTTGGTGTCCTTATATATAAGATGTCTCTTTCAAGAAAGAGTTGTTTCTGCTAAGTCCCTTTTCTGCAGAGCTGCTGCAGCTTATCTGATTGCATTTGAGTCACTGTTTCCTAGACTCCTTGGTATTTTCAGTTTTTCTCCAGTATCTCTGGCTGATGTCCTTCAGCAACTTTCTCTGTAAAGGACACATAAGCTGATCTAATATTCACTTCCAATGACTTTGTTTGACTGCAGCTGTCCTTACCTGACCTTCCCTATACCTGTCACCCAAATACCTGGGCTTCCAAAGGGTAACTCTCACCTCTTATTATCACATGCTTTTCTGTGGCTTCGTTTGTCTTTCCGGGTCACTCGGCTCTCTGATTTTCCTTTCTCAGAGACTTCCTGATCAGAGCAATTACCGGTTTTGCTTGTTGTTGTGGGCTTACAGTGTTTTTATCATTTTACTCCTCCTATACATTGCTACTTTGACTTTACATGGGAAAAGACTGAAGCCACGGTAAAGGAGACTGAACCAGAGAAGTCTGGGGAAGCCCTGTGCCTAGAGGCGGTTCTAGCTTTTGCCTAAATGGCAATATTTATGATACTCATGGATACAGCACCCTGTGCTCCTGTTCCTGTGGACTCTGAGCTGTGGGTCAATTTCTCTGTCCTAATTATTTACTGCCAATGAAAGGTAATGTCCCACTTCAGTCCCAGGCAGGAGGGAGTTGCTGCCATAGACCTGACCTGCTCAAGTGCTTCACATGCAAGGTCTTTAAGATTGATCTGGGACCAGGGAGCTCTTGGAGCATCCTGCCTAGAAAGTGTGTGTTCCCATGCCTTAGACTTCAATCCACACCATATATGGTATACTTGCAAAGGAACTTGCTGTGTATGGCTGTGCAGGCCTTAGGCTTTAGCATCAGGCCTCTGCATAAGAAACTGAATAGTGAGATCAGACTCAGCACTGCAGACCTACCTGCAAGACTGACTTCCAATAAAAGCCAGGGATACCAAGGCTCAGGGTAGCTAGCCTATGCTGTCACATGTCACTGCTGGGAACCTGGTAATCTCTGTGCCTTCTTTTTCCTTAATAAATAAATTGTCACTAATATCATAGCTTTTCTGACTATTTTGAGTCTGTCTAGTGAATCAGCAAACCTGAGGATGGCCTTGAAGCCCCAACAGTGTCCCCTACTCAACCAGTAACGTGTCACAAACCTGTTTGGGATACACTGCCAAGTCAGGCCTGGTAGTATAGACACACAACCTCAGCCACCTGAGAAGTAAAGGCAGGGGATTACAAATCTTGTCTGGAATACAGAGCATGTTCAAGACCATCTTGAACAACAGAGCAAGAGTCTATCTCAAACTAAAGTCACAACAGGACTGAAAGCATAGTTTAGTGGTAGAGTGCTTCCCCAGCCTATGTAAGGCTCTACATTCAATCCAGAGTGTCACACCAAAATAAAGCATACATCATAGGCCAGACATACATATTACATTGCTTATCTTTAACAGTTTGCTAATCCTCAATTTTGTGACCTGAAATGCACCAACTATTTCATTCATTGATAGTGGAGAGTTCTATTTGGAATGTGCTTGGGCAGGTTGCTCCTCTGATCTCATTAGGTCGGCTAACGTGGCCAGCCACCTGCCAGGCAGTGGCTCTGCATTGAGAACTGGCTAACTAATCTCTACTGCCAGTAGGGCAGTAGAGATTAAACCATCTGTGACTCCTTGCCCAGCAGGCTAATTCTAGCTTGTCACATAGCACGGAAATGCAAGGGCCCAAGGAGAACAAGTCCTCATGTGTAAGGAAGCCCTGGTCTATTTACAGTACGTCTGCTTAGTAGTGTGAATGAAAAATGGCCCCCATAGGCACCAGTATCTGAGCACTTCATCCCCAGTTGGTGGTGCTCTTCAGGGAGGTCATGGAACCTTTAGGAGGTATAGCCTTGCTGGAGGAAGCACATCACTGGGGGTGGGCTTTGAGAGCAGATAGGCTCATCCTTCTTCCTATGTGTCTGTGTTAGCTGTTGAAGATGTGAATTCTAGCTTCCTGCCATTGTGTCTGCCTCTTGCCACCATGCCTTCCTCCCAGGTGCACGTTCTTCCCTCTGGAACTGTCCACAAAAATACACTCTTGCATCCATAAGCTACTTTTGGTCATGATGTTTCATCATAGCAACAGAAAAGGAATTAATATATCTGATAATACCTTACTGGTCAGAGAAAGGTGCACAACTGATCAAGACTCCAGGAGACAGGAAAACCAATCCTGTGCACACACTGAGAGGACATGGACTCAAGAAGGGAGGAACTTAGAGCCATGTTTGTGGTCTGCCACACTAGATACCAGTGACTTGCCAGGAATCAACCATTTCCATCAGAATGAAGTCATAGACAGTGCTTGTAACAAATCCAGCAAACCTCATCACATTCCGATGGACTCCGCCTAGAGCAAACATTCACTAACAGCTGTGTCAATAAAAAAGTCAAACAGAGATGTCACCACTCACCATAGAACATAAAGTCACAGTTTCTCATAGTGGTCTAAAAAGTAAATACCATCAAATCCTATAGGAACTGCCTTTGGGCTGGAAAGGTAGCTCCGCAGTTAAAAGAATTCCCTGCTCTCACAGAGCTTGAGGTTGGTTCACCCGGGGCCCCTGTAACTATAGTTCTAGGGACTCTAATGCTGTCCTCTGGCCTTTGTGGGTGCCAGTATTCACATTCTCACACACACACACACACACACACCCATAGACATAGATGTATACCCACACAGAATTAGCAATAAATCTTGGAAAAGAAAACAGATTTGCCTTGCACATGGTGCTATGCCCCATTGTTTCCTAGTCCACCTTGCCCTGTGTCCTTGGAAGAATCCTGTAGGTTAGGGTTATCACACCATTTTACTAATGTGAAAATGGAAGCCTGCAGAGGTTGGGTGTAGGCTGCTGGCTTAGACTCATACCTTGCATAGGATTCCAACCACCACTGTACTCTACTGATTACTCCACATCACAGGTGCACTTTGAGAGGCGTGTTCTTACTTCTCTAAACAGATGTGGAGGAAGAGGCTTGCAGCTGGGAGGTAGCAGCCACAACTTCCCTCAGAGTGCCAGCCTGTTACAGAAGCATAGGAATCTGAGTGACAGCACACCTGAAGCCCATGGTTAAGGTGCACCTAGGCATTATGACATCATTCCATGGTTGGTCTGTTTTGCTTGTTTGGGTCTAAGCAGCATAAACGGATGCCCAGATATGAGAAGAGGAAAATGATTTCAAGTAGGTGATTCACAATATGTGCAAACAAGAGAAATCATCTTCCAGTCTGGAGAGAGCAACAGAAAAGGAAAGAGACAAATACAACCAGCTGGTTGGGGGTGTAATTGCCACACTGAGAACACTGGCCTGTCCTCACAAGTGTGCTGGGCTCTGTGGCCAGCGAGATGAACATTCAGATTCTACCTTCTACCCCAAAGAGTGACTGGAGCAGTTACAAAGAGGGCTGTAAGGGAGAGAGGAGAAGGGGAGCTGCGGGGACCCTCAACCTCTCAGAGACAGGTGCACTGCCTGCTGGATGCTGGGGGAGGTGGGCCACCACTCTGACCACTGCCTGCTGGATGCTGGGGGGAGGCACCACTCTGACATTCCACTGCCTGCTGGATGCTGGGGGCACCACTCTGACGTTCCACTACCTGCTGGATGCTGGGGGCACCACTCTGACATTCCACTGCCTGCTGGATGCTGGGGGGGCACCACTCTGACATTCCACTGCCTGCTGGATGCTGGGGGCACCACTCTGACGTTCCACTGCCTGCTGGATGCTGCGGGGGAGGAGCGGCACCACTCTGACATTCTACTTCCTCCTTGTCTCTGACTATTGCATCTTTTCCCCCTATTGTGAATTTGGCCAACACCACCCAGTGGAGTAGGAGCGGGTTTCACCACCCTGGCAGAACTTGGCTTTTGCATATGGAGAAGCAGAGGGTCCATTTCAATGGAAGGTGTTCAGAGTCAGCTCCACAAGTTTCCACTAAGGGTCACGCCCTCTGTATATAAAATCTCTCATCAAACACGTCTCACTTCTGTCTAGATGCTAACCTGTAGTAGAGGCAGGAGGATCAGAAGTTCAAGGTCATCTCTACTACATAGTCATTTTTAAGGCCAGCTTGGGCTTCATGAGACCTCGTCTTAATCAACCAATGACTCTAGTGGTCAATATTTAAGAATCCAGACTTCAATCTTATATTTAGAAGCAAATTGTACTGACAGTATTCTTGGCACCCTCCCACTTGGCCACCAAAGCCTGGAGCCATTAGTTTCTATAGCAGGGTCCCCATATGCCACAGCACACCCACCAACCTCCAGCCTGGAGCATCACTTATATGTAAGACCCTCATTCAGTGGCTAGATGTGTGGGTACACTCCTGTAAACGGAGACTCAAGAGGGTGGGGCAGGAGGATTATAATTCAAGGTCAGCCTGGGCTACATCGTGTATAACCCTATCTCACAAAGTTCCCTGTCCAGGGCCCCTTCTATCATTATTGTAACTTGACTAATCCCTTTATGTATTTGAACTTACGACTTTCATTCCAAAACAATTCCTTATTTTAATAGAGAAGAGGAGACTCTGTCAGCACTGATGCAGCATGACACATAAAGATGGAGATATTTCACAAACCCTCTTCATTTCAAGGCCCTCCATGTCCACACGATATCTCCAAAAGTATTTCAGCATTCAGGATTCTGTCCCTCATCTGAACTTCGAACTGCAAGATGTCTTATCATCTGTCGGTGACTCCCTGCTGACCGGTCCTGCCTCCTACATTTCCTGTGTGTGACACTGAGCCCGCCCAGGAAGAGAGGACTGTGAGTCAGTTCTTCAGCATGTTGGGGCCGCAGGAGCTCAAGCTTTGACAACAGTTAGCTGGTTGCAACATCCTGACCCCACCACCTGCTGCGAGGTGGTGCCTGACAGCTCAGAAGGTGCCTAGCATCTCAGCCCCTTCTGCACATTCAAAATTGGGTCTTCTATTTCCTCCCCAGCAGCCTTGTTCAAGCACAAGAACAGAAATACAGTCTCTGCTGCCTGCAGAGCCTCAAAGCTGAGCTGCCTGCCTTGTGACGTGAAACGGGAAGGGAGACAGAGGACAGAGCCACAGGGTAAAGTAGAGATCAGGTGCTCAGTGGGAAAGTCATGAGCTTCGTTGTGATTTATGGAGCCCTGCCACCTACAAGGCCTCAAAAACTTATTTTTCAAGTTTCGTTATCAACTTCGGTTTTCGACAATTTCATACCTGTATATGATGCACAATGAGGATTGTCTCTCATCTCCCACTTCTGTCAAGGCCCCGCTGCCACTACCTGTCCCTGTCCCAGATTCATGACTTTCACTTTTTTTGTGACCCATTTAGTTTAACCAGGCTATCTGTGTGAAAATTTGATTGGGACGACCCTTTGGAGCTTGGTTGGGTCACCAGTAGGGTACAGGACCGAAGGCAAGTCCTCATTTCAGTGAATCGACCAGGAGGAACTAGACAGCACTGGAGGAGCTACCCAGGAGCTAGTCGTATGTGGTTATGACCAGGAGGCCCAGAGTTGAAGTCAGGCTTTCAAAGAGCCAGGGCCAGAGATATCCAGGCCGAAGGACTGGGGTTTGCAAAGTCCAGAGCATGGGCTGATGTCTGGTAGGGGAGAGAGTGCAGTGGGTAAGAACGAGGAAGAAGAAAGGTGCGAGGCAAACAAAGCAGCAGGCCTGGCTCATGGGTCCCTGGTGTTGCACTAGCCAAAAAGCCCCATGAGAGTAACTGGTCAGAAGATAAGGATCTCTGGCTTGGGTAGAACCTTCACTTTCTGGTTTTCCAGGTCACTCACAGGAGCATGGTCACAGGACCACGCCTAGGAAGGTGGGTTCACCTTCAGTGCTAAAGAGGCAGGTGGAATGCGGAGGCATTAATGAGATGGCGAACTATTCCTACCCAGAACCCCGCCCCCTCGTACGCGGCTTCTAGACTAGGCCATAGACATGAGTTCTCCATAATTCTTCAGAAAAGCACAATCTCTCCCTTCTTCATGACATCGCTCTTCTAAGAATGCTCTCTCCTAAGACTTTGGGCCGCCCCGACATTTTGGGTTTCTTTACTTTTTCTAAGCTCCCTTTCCTCTCCATCATGTGGCCACTAGCCTGCCACATGACTGACCTCCAAGCCAGCTCCAAACGGGCCTGGCTGTATGGCTTTTTTTTCTTTCTCTCCTTGATTCTTCCCCTCTAAACAGCTGTGGAGATTTATGGCTTGCCTGCTTGGAGGGCTTTCCTTAAATTCTAATGAAATTATCCTAAAGTTTCCATCTGAGTCCATTCTTAAATGCTTTATGAATGATTAAGAACCCTGAAAGGGAGCCCCATTTTTCCCCTGTGTCATCATGGCTCTGGGACTGGGAGGCTTACGGGAAGCATTTGGAGAATCCAAGCGATAGTCAAGACATCACAGATCTAAGGTTACGGTGAGGAGAGAGGATCAGTGTTTGGAAGAACAGGATCCTGCACAGGAGGCCATCTGGGATTGGGGTGAGCATCAAGAAGGGTGAGGTGCTTCCCACGGATCTCTAGGCTCCAGAGCCTAACTCTGCATGTCCAAGCTCTATGGAAAACTGAAAAAAGAATGGTCCAACCCAGAGTAGAGGGGATGGTCCTGTGCCCTGACTGCTTTGGGTCCTCTTCTCCCTGTGAAGTCAACGGGTTTGAAAATGCTGGCCTGGTGGGCAATGCAGAATTCTGATGTTGCTGATCTGATGATGGCATAATTGATTTGACAAATATCTCCCAGGCTGATATCCCCATTCATCCTCCTTTAAGAAAATGAATTTCTCACAAGTAAACCTGTTTCTCTGGGGAGACCCTGAGGCGACGAATGTATTAGACAGGAGTCATGGCTAAGTCAAAATTCAGTGGAGGACTGGCACTCGCTTTCATTTCAGAGAGTTTAAAATAATGGTTCTTATTTATCCTTCTGCCAGCCCACTGGGGTAGAATTCAGAAAATTTGTAGGCATAGACAATAAGCTTGGTATGGAAGGGGGATTGATGTTCCCAGCGGCGATGAGCAATTAGCAAATTCTCTGTTATCCTTTCATTGTGATGCATAATCCCTGTTTCTTTAGGAAAATCTGTGTAATCAGATTTGACTTTGTAAATGGAGCATTTTTCCAGAGAGACCATGCAAATGGTGGCCTGTACCTGATGGCAGATTAACCTCAATCTTGGCTTCATGCAAATAGACATTGAAGACACAGAAACATTAGCATACAGCCCAGAGAGAAAGAGATAAAGAGGGCTTCAACCTTCCCTCTCAAACTGTTCTCTTAGCACCCAACCTGCTAGGTCCGCCTCCTACACACAAGTGTCCAGTGTAGGATGTCACCTCTGGAAAGACTCTTTCCTGCTGGGGTAGATGACTATAATTTGCCAGAGAAGGCATCCCTCTGCATTCTAGTCCCTGATTGACTCTCCCTCTCTCTCTCTCTGCAGCAAGGCAGCTCTCCCACTTCCACTGCTGTGTGGGGAACAATAAGCATTGTAATCACTTTGGATAAATCCTTTCACCTTTCTGGGCTTCAGTTTCCCAATCAAGAAAATGGGCAGAAGGGCTGGAGAGATGTCTTAGTGGTTAAGAGAACTGACTGCTCTTGCAGAGGACATAGGTTCAATTCCCAGTATCTACACGGCACCCAACAACCATCAACAACTCCAGTTCCAGCAGATCCAATGCCCTTTTCTGACCTTTGCAGGTATTGCATGACACAGGTGCACTTACACTCGTGCAGGCAATATAATCATACACATCAAATTAAAAAAAAAAGATTTTTTTTTAAAAAAGGAAATTGGCAGAATGATAACACGTGATTAGAGGATAGGTTGTGATGCCTGTTGTACTGTGTGATCCACTCCTGACATGTGATGATTGTCGTGTGATCCACTCCCGGTGTGTGATGACTGTTGTGTGATCCACTCCTGACATGTTATGACTATGATGACTGTCGTGTGATATACTCCTGGTGTGTGATGACTGTTGTATGATCCACTCCTGACGTGATGACTGTCATGTGATACACTCCTGGTGTGTGATGACTGCTGTGTGATACACTCCTGACGTGATGACTGCCGTGTTGTGTGATACGCTCCTGACATGTGACGAGTGTCGTGCTGTGTGATACACTCCTGGTGTGTGATGACTGTCCTGATATGTAATACACTCCTGACATGTGATGATTTGTCTGTCGTGGCTTCATCTCATTCATGTTGTTGGTGCAAAAGCACAACTCTCACCTCAGGATAAGAGATACTTTATTCTGTAGCCAAATATGAGTGACCATGGCCCAGGAACACGGATTTAGCTCTTCCCAAAGTTCCATGTTCTGGTGAGGTAGCACTTTCATGAACGTTTTGCAGTCACAGAACAAAGAAAGTCAGAAATCACCAAGGTTTTCAAATACATGGGTGGGCAACTTCTCACAGAGCAGGGTGGATCAAATAGGCCTTATGTGCTTTCTGATAGGTTTCTTAGCTCTTGGGCTGGTGAAGGCTGGTGATCTGGTGAGTTAATACATCTCAGAGGTTCTTATCTGTTAGTCACAGGATGTTAGATCAAACACACAGCTGGGCAGAGAGTGGCTAGTTAAGGACTAAAGATGGCCCAAATGAACTGTCACTAGGTTCTGGGGGAGGGCATTTTGAACTGCCCACCATTGCCAACATTCTAATTGGCTGATCCGCCTTTGAGAGCTTCCGCTGAAGATGCAGATGTTTCCGGTAACTCTTGCCCACAATGTGCATCCTTGTCATTGACTTAGGAGTAGTCATGACCTCTGCATCTTTCTCCATGTTTTCATTTCCGCCCTGGAGCAGAAATGTGTCTTAGACCAGTCACTCCTATCCACCTCTTGGGTCTCCATCTTTAAACAGAAACTGGAGTCTTTCTTGTGCATTGGCTGATCTAGAGCAGGGATGGGGATGGTGTCAGTCTCCCATTGCCCAGAACTCCTCCAGAGTGGCTACCTCTTGGCCTTCCCTGCAGGATGTATGACACAGCAGCTAGCGGTATTACCAGCGTGTTTCTGGCATACAATAAATTGTCTTTTCATTTTCTCTCTGTGTAATTACTGCTTGATGCTTATATTACTTTTCTGTTGCTGTGACAGAAACACTGTGACCAAGGGACGTTATAAAAGAAGAGTTTATTTAGCTTATGGTTCCCAAGGAGCAAGAGCCCATCATGGCGGGGAGGCGTGGTGGCACAGGTGGCTAGAAAAGACATAGAAGCTAACCACTCACATCTTCATGCAGACACAGGAAGCAGAGAGAAAGGTCTGGCAAGGCTTAAGAACTCTCTAAGCCCATCCCCCGTGACCTTTTTCCTCCAGCATGGCCGCACCGTCTAAGACCTCCCGAAACCATGCCACCAAGTGGGGACAAAATGTCCCAATACTAGAGCTTATGGAGGATGTATTCATTCAACTCACAGTCATGGTGAGATCGACACTATGGTGTCCATGGACAACATGCTGAAATGAGCAAACAATGGGCGAGCGGCTTAACTCGAGGCTTCTGTGAAGGACCAATGGTGCCGTCCTCTGCCAGGCACTCTTCCAAGGTGTTCTGGTTGGTTTCACTGCTAACCTGACAAGCTGGAGTCACCTGGGAAAAGGGGAAGCTCAGTTGAAGGGTTTACCAGATCAGAGTGGCCTGTGGCCATGTCGAAGAGAGACTGTCTTGACGGACGTGAGAGGGCCCAGCCCACTCTGGGTGACACCATCCTTAGGCAAGTGGATCTGGGCTGAGCCTGAGCCTGAGCCTGAGCCTGGGAGCCCATGGGTCACAGGTTCCTGAATGGTTTCTGCTGCTGGAGCCTGCCCTGACTTCCCTCAGCTGATGGACTGAGGCCTGGAAGTAGAAGCTCAGATAAGCCCTTTCCTCTGCAACTGCTTTATCACCACGAACTATAACAACAGAGCAGCAGACAGGGTGACCTCATTGCCACCCCCACTGTCCCAGCCAATTGCTCAGGATCACCTAGACCTGGGTCTACAGCCCACCCAATAACAGATATTTAGGGCCTTAAAGGCTTCATTTTCTGCTCTTGGTTTCAAGGTAGTAATAGTGCCTAATAAGGGTCAAACACTCAATGGACTGGTTATCTTTGAACCTTAAAGTGGATTAGTAGTGCTTGCATCCCAACTTTTGAAGACTGTTTTACTAGCTGGTTCAGGACCAACCTGCTGGGCTGCTGCTGTGGCATTGCTGTTCTGCTTCAAAGCCCAAACCTTCTGCCCACCACAGCTGAACCCCCAATAGTCATTTACTGGGCCCAGTCTGGTGACAAAGTTGGCAGCCATGCCAGTCATCTCTGACTTTGACGCCCCCCCCCCCCAAATGTTTTCAAGCTGAATTCTAGACAGTGGCTTTGGACTGGTCAGATTGGGATTGGAAAGCTACATGTACACTGCTCACGCCCAAGCCTCAGATGCTGCCAACCTCCTGGCAAGCTTATGCACCAACACCTGGGGTTACCGAGTGCTGAGGCGGTAGGTAATCAGCCCACAGTGCCATCACCTGCGTTCAGATGAGGCATTATTCAAATCCACCGGTCTCCAAAGAACTTGTCATCTTCCTGGTCCCAGGACATAAAGCCAGCCATACAGCCAGCATTCTGAGTGGCCATGGAAGTGACACGTGGGAAACACTAGAGATAATGGTGTTTGGTTTTTCTTCCTTTTCAACCTCGGTCACTCTTGTGCCTGCTAGCCTCCTTCCTGTGATCTGTGAATTTCTGATTGCTTCATTTCAAGGACGGGAAGAGAAGCAAAGTAGAAAGGAGAGGAAGAGGGGGAAGTGAAGGATGAGAGGAAGAGAAGAGAGGAAGGGAAGAAAAAGCTCTTCTGAGCGTCCCAGCTTTGCGCCTGTCCTCGACGGATGCTCCCAGCCTCCCAGCCTTCCTGAGTGCAGAGGCCAGGGCACACGGGCTTCGGGCTGGCTCCTCTCCACCCTCGCGGTGAACACATTCTCATGGTCTGTGCCTAAAGACACCTTAGTAGGCCACCAATCTTTCTACACAAGTCCAGCTATCATGCAGACCTCATTTACTGGACTCTGGGCAGGTATGCTTTGCTGAACGCAGAGGTACAGCCCCAAGTGCCACAGTAGGAGACCTTCCTGCCCAGTAGCAGGGAGTGTGGCAAACAACCTCTAATAAGCAGCTCTTTCAATAAACGTACTAAACCAGCATAATGTATAAATACATGTAATTATATATGTAAGTTCTACATATGACTTAACTCACATATGGTACAGAAGGAGGACTCCCTGAATCTAAGACTCTGTGTCTGAGGCCATGCCCATTTGAGAATAGTCTGTATCCAGAGTCTGAAAGGAAAATCTTGTGTCATTCCAGCCCTCTGTGAGATGTTGGTGGGTGCTCAGAGCAGAGTCCATGGATCAGCCAAGGCTCTGTGGGTCTTTACTCGCCTCAGTCCCTCTCCCTCCCCTTCCTTTTATACATGGCAATTCTCATTAAACATCATGACCCCAACACTCTTCCTTGGCATCTGCTTCTATAAACACAGCCTGTGCCAGCTGCGCTTGAAGGTGGGCATAGTAAGCTACAGAGAACATGAAGAGGGCCAGAGCATGCCAGGGCAGGGCATGCACTTGTTACCTGAGACTATGAGGTGGCTGTAAGTTTAACAGTGTGGGGTGGCTGCTGTTGGGTATCCGTGACATTCTGTAGAAAGACAACAAACAGCTGTGATCAGAAAGCAGCATCTGAAAGGCTTCCTTCAAAGCAACGACATGCCCATCTTCCGCAACTGAGGGCTGGAGACCAAATTCAAGACTTACAAGTCAGAACACTGAACTTGAAGGATTATGCACAATCTTAGCAAGCCAAATCTGAAAACCTGGGGTCTTGGCCCTTAGATGGTTCTTAGTGGTTTGTTCTGGATTTTCCGAGGCTGCAGACTTAATCCAGCCTGCTCAATCATAATATGACCTTCTACCATGCTGGAAAGAAGTGCAGAGACCTTGGCTCTTAAGGTGACACAGTGCCCATGAGGGACCTCCCTACCCTTTCCTATGCTTAAGATTAGAGCACTGCTTAATTCAGCAAATTCGAGACGCCAGGAAAACGTGACAACCCAACTGAGCAAAGCTGCAGGGCCCCAGGGTGGCCATAGCTGACACCAGAGAAGGCATGTAACAAGTGCAGGAACACATGCTTCCTTGTGAACAGAAGACCCAGCAGATGACAGCCTTCAGAGCACAGGCTCAGACACTCGGCCCTTGCCAAGGCCATAGGCATATGATAGGAAGGCTAGTCCTCAGAGTGGCCACTGCTGGTTCTCCAGAGCCCAGGTGGAGGAAGGAAGAAGCTGTTAGGGACACACCTTGCTGAACGGGATGATGGTGACAGGGTCCTATAATGTTGAGGGCTCGGCAGTAGGCACTGACTACCCTCACCTGGGAGCTCACAGTTGTCGTGGATACTGCCAAGACTGGCCTGCTCCCAAAGGTCCTGACTCTGAGAAAACTGTGGAGATAGTTGATGGAGGACAGTGTGGGGAAAGAGATGAGTATTGGTGAAGTACAGGCAGCCTGCACCCACAGAACATAGCAAGAACAAAGGTCAAGGAGACTGAGCCACGATACCTCACCAATATCCAGAACTGGCCCTTTGCCCACAGTGACCAGTTGGGTAAATCTGACAGATGAATGAAAAGGAACTGAGGTGAGGGCTGGCGGCAGACTGTGCTGCCACTCCCTCTCACTCGTGGCTTAAAGTCATGACCACAAGAACGTGGCTGAAAATCAAAGCTAGGATATGTATAGGCATATAAATTTAGGTATGTGAACACACATATATGTGCAATAAATAACACGTAACACTTACATACATATGCATTACTCATGCATCGTTCTGGTTAATGCCCATGTCCTTTCCTGGGGCTGGGAATCGAACTGGGATTTTCTTAACTGCTGAGCTATCTCTCCCACCTCCTGAAGTTCTGGGTTCTATTCTTTTGAGTAAATACCCAGAAGCAGAAATGCTAGATCATGAGTAGTTCTTCTTTAACTCTTTGTGGACATTCTATTCATTTTCTACAGTGACTTCACCATTTTACACCCTGGCGACAGAATCCAAGTGTTCCACTATCCGTACCTCCTTGCCAACATTTCTTCTCTTTGGGGGGTTTTGTTTCTACTAGCCTGTAGGTATGGGGTAGTAGCTGGTGCTTTGACCGGCAGTTCCCTGCAACTAGAGAAGATGAGAATTTTTCATCTACCTACTGGCCATTTGCACGTCATCTTTGAAGAGGAATCTGTTCAAATCCTTTGCCTATTTTAAAGTCTAGCTATTTAGGGTTTGTTTGTGTTCAACAGCTTTTGTGTTCTATTAGTCAGAGACGCTTCTTATCTGCTTTGAATATTAACCCTTGTCAGATAAATGGTCCGCAAAGTTTTTTTCTGATTCCATAGCTTGCCATTATTCTCTATGTTTCCTTTGTTGTAGAGAATGGTTTTAGTCTGGTGTTGCTTTTTGATTTTGGTTTTATTTCCTGTGCTTTGTGGGATGGATCTAAGAAATTGCTGCCAAGACCAATGGCAAGAAGGTTTCATATATGTATATGAAATATATATATATATATATAATATTTCATATTATATGTATTATAGAAAGAGTAAAAAGGGCAGCTGCCAGGAGCTGGAGAGATGGGGAAGTGGAGTTGTTCCACGGATAGGAAGTTTCACTTGAGATCTAAACATCTGTCTAGCACAGAGCCTATATCAACATCATGGTATTGTGCACTTGAACGTCTATTAGAAGGGCAGGTCTCTTGCTAAGTATTCCTATCACACACACACACACACACCAGACACATGACAGATAGAAGGAGACTTTTGTAGACAGTATTCTTTACTACCTTGATTGTGGTGACAATATCTGTGTGTGTGTGTGTGTGTGTGTGTGCGTGCCCATTCACACTTACCAAATTGTATCACTTAATGTGCATGATTTTATTATCCCAATCACACTTTGAAAACAGCAGAAAAGATAGATCAATATTAAGTTCCTTTCTTTCTCCAGCCTTCAACCTTTTCCAAGAACTGGACCTTCCAAACTTCTCAACCAAATCTCCTTTAATGCCCTGCTGCACTGGCCCAGCTGCTGTCCTGCACCAGCCAAACCTCCCAGGGTCACACTGTTCAGCTGTCTTCCCAGCCACGCAGCTCAATGTCCCGAGCTCTACAGGCGAGAGCTCAGCTCACACAGGTCTCTCATTTCTGAGAACCTGAACACTGTCTGTACTAATCACTTGGCAATTAATCATGCCACATGAAAGCTCTACTGCGGTGGTGGAACATAAATTTGTTATTTTACTTTGATTGTTTACCTGTTGTTCCCTAAGCCAAACTGAAAGCTCATTCAGGAGCCATGTCAACTCAGGAAAGCTATTCGATTCATCAGAAACCTTCCTACGCTTTTGATATCACAAGAAACTTCTCAGAAATAAATCAGGCCTGGCTTTCCTTCAAGGGAGAAACATCTGTCTACAGTAGGGGACCCAGGCTTGCAGTCAAGTTTAAATCCTGATACTTGCAAACTATGTCCTCGGGTAGGCTGGTTAGAGCCTAGGAACTAGTTGTCAAAGGGGAACCTCACTTTCACAAGACTTGGGGTTGCTTTGCCTTGTTTATTTAAGATGAAGTTAGAGGATTCCAAGGACAGGAACAGGGAACTAAAACTCTTTTGGGAAAAGGAAAACTTGATACATTTGAAGAGATGGAACAGAATCAGACTGGTTATTAAGAACTGGACCTTCCAAACTTCTCGACTAAATCTCCTTTAATGCCCTGCTGCACTGGCCCAGCTGCTGTCCTGCACCAGCCAAACCTCCCAGGGTCACACTGTTCAGCTGTCTTTCCAGCCACACAGCCCAGTGTCCCCAGCTCCACAGGCGAGCAGCTCAGCCCACACAGGTCTCTCATTTCTTAGAAACTGAACATTGTCTGTACTAATCACTTGGCAATTAATCATGCCGCATGAAAGCTTATGTTATTGTGAAATGACAACTTTCTTCCTTTAATGGGATTATCTCCAGTCATAATAATGCTACTAGCGTGAATCTCACCTTGGGTAAACTGAGGTACAAAAAGGTTAAGTAAGTTGGCCACATAGCTAGTGTATGGTAGGATAGTGATTCCACCCCAGGCAATGTATTACAGGACCAACCTCTTCTGTTGCTGCCTGCATCATGATGTCTCCTGCAAGAAAGGGCTGGGTGATCTGCAAAGCCGAGGAGTCAGATGTCCCTTTAGGTATAAGAGAAGGTATTTATGAAGTAAAATAAAACCATGGACGACTTTAAGTGGAGGAGTGCCTGATACATTTATGCAGTCTGAAGGTCACTTTTTAATAGTTTTTGCCAGAGTACCAACTACATAAAAAGTAAACAGTATCCAACCCAATGAAATATTTCAAACCCAACACACTTTTGCTAGCAATACCCCTGTAAACAGCCCACTAGCAGAATCTAAGTCTGAGTAAACCCCATGTTCCTTCCAATCCCTAATCATCATCTGAGTACATATACCGAATACCCAAGATGGTTCTTGCACATTTCTAATTTTAAGCGTATGGAATCGTAAAGCATTCTGTTGTGTTGGGCATTTTTAAAATTGTTCTTAAGTCTACTCACAATGTCTGTGGTTGCAGCTGGTTTGCTCTTGGGTTTGTCTATTAGTTACTCCTCTATTGCTGAAATGAAACACCATGACCACTTATAGAAGGAAAGATTTCTTTGGGTTTATCGTTTCAGAAAGATAAGAGTTCATCATGGCAGGATGACACAGCAGCAAGCCAGAGCAGGAAGCTGACAGTCACGTCTCCAAGCACACAGGAAGCAGAGAGACCTTCCTTCAGCAAGGTCACACCCCCTGAACCTCCACAAACGGTGCCACCAACAGGAACCGAGTATATTTTATGTTTATTTTATGTATATGAGTGTAATGCCTGCCTATGTGTAAGTGCATCCATGTCAGCAGTGCCCACAGAGTCAGAAGATGGTGTTAGATCCCCTGGAACTGGAGTGCGGACAGCTGTCAGCCGCCACGTGAGTACTGGCAATCAAATTCCAATCCTCTGCAAGAGCAGTCAGTGCTCTTAACAACTGAGCCACCTCTGCAGCCCCCCAAGTTTTAAAATACATAAGACTATAGCAACATTGTTCAACACAGCACCACTGAAAACAATATACTTATTTATACAATCTGCTACTGGTGGACATTTGGCTTTTAAATGTACAGTTTGAGTCTACTATGAAAATTGTTGATCTTAACATGTTTGTTCTTATGATGTGATTAATACACACACACAGGCACACATAAATTCTTTCAAGAAGACACAGGAGGATTGGAACTGATGAGTCATAGAGTATACCACTGAACACATTGGGTGAATCAGCTTCCACCCAATAGTGATGTCAAAGAACTCCAGTTGCCCTGAATCTTTACCAGCACTTGATTTTCCATGTTTATCAATTTAGTCCTTCATTATAGCTGCGTGATATTATCTCACAGTGTCTTCAGTTTTTAATTCCTTATTGTCTAAAGTTGGATAACATGCGTTGGGAGCCATCTATGAAGTTTCTATTCCCCCATCTTGTGCCCACATTTTACTAGGCTCTCTCTGTTTTTAACATTTTTTAAATAAGTTTCTAAAAAATATAGCTAGATGTGGTAGCCCACACCTCTAATCCCAGCACTCTGGAGGCAGAGGCAAGAAGGTCTCTGTGAGATCAAGACCAGCCTTATCTACATAGTGATTTCTAGGCTGTCTGGAGCTACAGAGAGACCCTGTCTCAAAACAAAACAAAACATGCTAGACATGAGTCCTTTGTTGGATATGTGCCTTGCAACCTTCCTCCCACGGCTCGCCTGCTTGAACCGGCAATGGTGCGCCAGTGTGTGGCTGCACCTCAAACCTATGAAGGTGCTTATTTCGAATTCTGTCAGAAACAGTTCTGGCTCCTCCGAGGACATCTGCATGCAGCTGTGGTATTAGAGTCTGCCCAAGACCATGTGAATTTCCATTTCCTCATAAAGCCCGAAGGGAACTGTCCTATCTGGGCATTCCAAAGGTTATCATATTAATTCCATCGATATACCATTGGCATCTCACTAATTGGAATGAATGCACAAGGTATGGCAGGAAATAATAATGTTTTTTGTAATGATCATGGCCCTATGGGACAGTGAATAGATTACATTAAGATTTAGTGATCTGCTGTATCAGTGGCATCCATGGTGCTCTAACCACAAAGAGCATTCTGGGATCAGTCCCCAATAGATCATATTTTGTCTACTCTCTCTCTCTGAGGACACTGGGCTGTTGCCCTCTTTTCAGTACACTAAGCAGTACTTCAAAGCTGGATTTTCAAATTCTTTCACTTGTCTGTCACATCTCTTGGTTTCTGTTTCTCCCCTTCTTCTAGCTGGGCTGGTCCTGAATCAAGTTCCTTCCCTCCTGCCATCTCTAACCACCACCCATTCCACACCGGCCACACTCAGATTCCTATTCAGGAAGGTCCTTGGCATCTAGGACTGAGGATTCTCTGTCGAGATATTTAAGTAGGATTTGGAGGCAGAATCCTGTGGCTCGTGAATGAGGACAGTATGAAGGGACTAATGGTATGTAGATGTTATTATACTATGTTTTCATTTACATGGGATGTGACGATCAATACTGTCATCTTGTCGAGATCTAGAATCATCTACGACACAAACTCTTAGGCATAGAGAGTTTCTAGACTGGGTTAACTGAGACGAGAAGACCCACCATAAATGCAGGTGGAGGTATTCTATGAGCCTATGTCCTGGACTGCAAGCTGAGCCCCGATTTTCCTCTCCCTCTTCTTCCTGGCAATGTGACCACGCCTTCCACTCCATGATGGGTTACATCCTGTAACTTCACCTTCTGAGACTGGTTCTGTGACGTGTTTTTGCAACAGCAGTAAGAGAAATAATATGTGGGATAAATCTGATCCCATGGTGTGTTTCCCCACACCAAAGGGATGCTTTTCCTCCTTTAGCCACAGGACCCCTCTGAAACAGGGTTGCCACTTTCCCCATTTTATAAGAGTCAGAATTTCAGATGGGTTGAGCATCTTGTAGAACTACATAGAAATGTGGTATGCATCTAGCTGTGTAAAGGCAGACATCAAATATTCTTAGCAGATGCCACTGTCTATGCTGATGTCTCCCTTTCAGCGTCCCATAAAATCGAAACAAGCTTGTGGGTGCTGTCACATTTTTAAGACCAGAGAGAAAGAAAGCAACCAAGTCTAGCCTCTAGGATCCCAGGGTGGGTATTTGGTGCTAATGATGGGTCTACCTGACCTGGACTACTGTGGTTATCCCCGTGCTCCAGCAAAGCATCCCATAAGGATGTGACACCCTTGTGGGCCCCCGATATTCACAGAGGAAAGTTCTGTGTGACTCTATCACCTGGGTGCATAGAGATGGTGAGTTGCTCGTTGCATGGCTGGGTCATGATTTCCATATCTGTTTAATGTAGAGGGGTCTAGACAGAATATTCATAAGCATACAGGAAGGTAACTTTGCTGCCTGAAGAGTAGAATTACTTTTGTAGCCTTTTAATGTGCTTTTTCCTTGCTTGCTTGGCATGACATTAATCATGGAAAGTTTTAAATGACTTTAAATTCAATTTTCCTTCCTCTTGAATGCTAGCCACATAGCCTTGTTTACAGGGAGCACTAAACAAAGCAGAGGAAGAAAAATAAAGGTTCAATCAATTTTCCTTATCGCTAATTGGGGATTTATTACCGGCTCGTTTGCTCTCAATGATGGGAGCAATACACCCTTCAGTGTCTCGGCCCCAGATGTTTACTGGGAAGCTGATGATGCTGGTGCTGACTGTGTCCCCCTCATAAGGGAGCAGAGCTGCAGAAGATAAATATTATGTATTTATTATGTTCTCTGCAGGGTAGGAAGAGTTATGTGGAATGTGACAGACCTGGCCTTCAGCAGGCTGGGTTTAGGAAGAGGGAGGGCTACCCCCTTCAGTGGTGTTTGTAGGAGAAGCCCCCCCCCCAGACTTATGTCCATTTGCATATTCCACCATGCACAGATTAATGAACTTCTAATGAGTTTCTATTAGGAGTGAGCCCTGTGCCTGGTTCCACAGAGTGAAAGGTGCTGGAGAAACAGGCTAGGGACAGATGAGGGCAGTGGGGTCTTATTTATGCTCTGTGGCATCGGGCAACAATGGATGCGGGAGAATGGTGGGGGACGGCAAACTGGTCACTCTGTGTAGCCAGAGAAGGACCAACTGCTAAGTTTTGAAGGAAGAAAAATTTGGAAAGGCCAGAACATTCAAGAAGCCCTAAGCCTATCATGCCACTCAGGAAAGACTGAAGGGCCGCTGAGTAGTAAAGATGATGGAAAGTTCTTGGGTGGCTGTTAGCACACCACCCCTCCCCGACGGCCTTCGGTGTCCATCGAGCACTTGGCACTGGGTGCAAGGAGCAAAGATCAGAGCTCACAGCTCTCAGAGGAAAACCTATAGGTGTTTTCCAGACATGGATAGCCAGTTTAGGAGGAAAGTATTACCCTAACCCTGGACTGCTTCACAGAAAGAAGGACAGAGTTAAGAAGTCAGAAGATAGCTATCGGGAAGGAGAAAGAAGCCAACAGGGTCATCTCCTGTTGGGAGACAGTTTCTAAGCTCAGGCTCTGGGGTGACTGAGGGAGGCTGGAGATGCCAGCCAGTTCTTGCGTCACTTACCAGCAATTGGGATTAAGAAAAATTCCTGTGGAATCTTCTGACAGATAAAGTTAGGCAGGATAAAGTGGTAACAGCTATCTTAAGCAGTCAGTCATAAACCAGGTAGTGCTAGTCTCCAAAAGTTCAGCCAAAGGGGGAAAAAGTTCTCCAAAAGGGGGGGATTAGAAGGTGCTTACAGAGCCAGGACAAGGGCTGTCTTTTCTTTGACTGGTTACAATGGAAAGATCCTACTTAGAGGTAACCCAGAAGTTTCTGATTGGTAGGGTGCCGGAGCCCGCCAGCAGAAATCTTACTGTACCCGAAGTGGGCAGTGAGGATGAGAGAGAGAGAGAGAGAGAACAGGACAGACTCAGGAAGACTGTCAGTCACACTGAAGCAGCTTGCCTTTATTAAGTCCCCCCTATTTATACTGTGAAGTGAGCAAAACAATACTAACACAGGCAAAATAACTTAGGATGTGATTGGCTTCCTTCAAAGATCTTCACATGACCTCAGTCTTGGGTGCAAAATAAACTTCTCCTCAGGTGTAAATCATTTGCATAATGAAGACTCCTGCTTCCAATCAGCACTTCTGTGCACGAGATTGACTTCTGCCTAACCCAAAACTAGGGCATAGTTCAAGGCAGGCAAATGGCTCCCAACAGTAGGGTCTCTAGTTAGAGGATAGTTGGTGGCTTCTGATTAGATGAGCCTGTTTCTTTTGACTCTTTGCATATAGTTGGGAGAAATCAGGTGTTGAACTCATCTCGGCTAATTTCCTTCCAGGGAGTATACCACCACTGCCCTTCATGGTTTACACATGCATGGCACATAGGGACCAGGGGCCCTCTCGGCATCTTTGGGACACTGTACAGAGGAGGACACTCATCTCCCACTCTTCTCAGGATTCGCAGCTTCACAGAGCAGATGGATCCACCAGGTCAGCCTTCCCCTAGTGTGACTGACCCCAGTCGTGTATCTATATGTGATCTGAATTCTCTCTCTGTCTCTTTCTTTTTCTTCTTCTTATTCTTCTTTCTCTTTTTCCTCATCTTCCTCCTCCTCCTTCATTTCTTCCTCCTCTTCCTCCTCTCCCTCTTCCTCCTCTTCACATATTTGCGTTGCCTCTCTTGCTGTCTAAACAGTCTGGCCTGTTTTATAGCCCTGACGTCTTGCAGCCTCAAAGTCATTGAGTCTCCTATTTATACTGCATGGGCAATACTCTACCACCGTCCCCCACCACACACACACACACACACACACACACACACACACACACAAATTGGACTTGATGGGTTATTTTTTAAAAGGACAAGAAGTTGGGGGAGAGGTGGGGGTGGACCTGGGGAGTCAGAAAGAGAAGTCGGGGGTTGAGATGATCAAAATACATCATATGAAATTATCAAAGAATTTAATTTGGAAAGAAAGAAAAGAAAAGGTCTATTCATGGCATTCACTGCAGCACATTGACAGACATCACTGAAAGATCCCAGCACTCTTTCTAAACACACCACTGCAGGAAGCCCTTAGTAATCAACCCTAGTCAACTTCTTAGAGGACTGTTAAAGCAACTGGGGTAATAGGCAGAAAACAAACCCCTTCATTGCTGTGATTAGGATTAAGGCAACTCGGGTAAATTGGGAGGGAGGAAGTCATGACCGCCTTGGTTAGAGGGAAGCCTAAATCTGAAAGGCTGGGTTCAATGCTGAAGTAAGGAGGAGGGTGTGGTGCATGGGCACAGGTGTGGTCATCGTCGGGAAGCCGGCACAGCACAGGAACGAAGGAACCCACTTCCCCCGGCTCGGGTTCATTTATGACATATCTCAGTGGAGTTGGCTAGTTCCCCGGGCACAAGGCCAGACAGAGAAAGTGGAGCATGGGGGAGACCCCTGCACCTCACATAGTGATTCAGGGATAGTCTGCTTCAGGTTCCCAAAAGCAAATGAGACAAAGATTTGGAACGACATGGCTTTGGGGTACAGTGCTCAAAGGATAGTCCTAAGTCCCTGAGAAAAGCGAGTCAGAAGACAGAGTACTGAGCCCGACCCGAGGCACAAGCAGTCTCTGCAGACCTCCTCTTCCTCTCTTTAGGTAGGAATTTGGCACTTCCCTGCAGGCTGGGGAAGGGCTCACCTTCCTTACAAGGACAAATGTCAGAAGTGGACATTGGAGGCCTTCAGCGGGTGGAAAGTTGGGTGTGTCACCTAGTGAGGGGATCTGAGCTGAGCACCAACACTGTCCATTTGAACCTAAACACAATGCCCACTTCTTTCATCTGAGAGTTTCAGAAGTTTTAATTTACCTGTCCATTCAAGTCACAACAATGCAATGCCCTCTGTGTCCACGTGAGGAGTATGCTAATTACTGCTGGGAGCGCCACAGGAAGGTTAAGATGGAGCCCTCTCCTTCCCTCACTTGCCAGTACTCTTTCATGAACAGCATTCCAACGCTCATGTCATGGAGGTCTGGCTCTCGCAAGGTCACAAAGAGCGAGGGAGGTCTGCAGGCAACCTCCTGCAAGGGTCTCCTGCAACAGGCAGCAAAGTCCAAGTTGGAATCCTAACTGCAGTCTCTGAGAGGTGCAGGGCTGTGAGAAGCAAATCCCGGGGACCAGTGTGGGAGTTGGATCTGTGGGCCAGGGTGAGGCATCCTTCCAGATCCAAGACAGGACTTCAGGAAATAATCATGAGACCAGGACAGACCTGAGGCAGCAGGGACTGATGCTAATGTCCCTAAATGCACTCAGGACTCCTTGAGTGAGAAGATGTTTTTTACTGGAACAACTAGCAAGATGCTTTGAAAATGGGGACCATTGAACAGACGTCTCTAATAATCACCACAAGGTTGCTCCAAGTGGCATTCAAGAGGTCCCAACTAATTACTGGAGGAGGCCTGAGGGTGGCAAGGGCCCTGTGAGTGCTGTGGGCTGAGTAGTGCCACCCCAAATCCATGGTTAAAGCATAAGATATTATGGTTAAGGTTGATGAAGTTTAAACGAGGTCACAACAAAGGACTCAAGAGGACTGGGTTGTGGTCTTAAAGAGAAAAAAGCATGGGAGAGATCTGTCTCTGCCCCGTGATGACGCAGCAAGGCCACAGTTTGCAAGGCAGGAAGCTGTTAGCAGCTCAGCTACACTGTCGCCCTGATCTCAGACATCCAGAACTAGGAAGAATTAAAGTGTGGGCAGGAGAGGCCAGAGAACATCCCTTGAATCTGACAGGGAAGGAGACAGAGGATGGGCTGATTTGGCCCTAGAAGCACATGGCTTTAATGGGTGCTGTGCGGGCAGGAAGGGCTCCTGGAGGAGGAACCTGTGCCAGGCGACACAGGGTAGTCTCCCACAAGGCCAGGCTGGAAGAACTGTCTTGCTCACTCTCTAACTATTTTTACCAACTTTTCCTACATGCTAAGCCCTCCAGGGACAGAGGACACTGTGGCAGTAAGACTTGGGCAGTCTTTCAGGAGAATCATGACTGACCTCTTATGACAGCAGGGTGCACCGGGAGGTGCCCAAGCCCAAGAGGCACTGTAAGCAGGTGGGAAGGAGCTCTCTCCGCTGCCGTGTCTCCTGGCCCTCCTTTCACATTCCTTCTACCCTGAACACAAGGCTCTCACCCATCACCACCTTGAACATAACAAAAAGGCTCTGCTAGAATTGCTATGCACATAGGACACAGGGTGAGCGCTTCCTAGCGACATTTGCACCCTTGCGGCATTCAGAGTATGCAATGAGAGAGAAAAGTGGATGAATAAAACATTATAACTGTTCTGTAAGACTCAGATAACAGAGCAGGAGAAGCTGTTGGTGAGGAGGCTTCTTCATTTATAGTTGTTCTAGAAGAGGGGTTTGAGAAAGTGTCTGAGACAAGGTTTGTTTGAGACCTGGGCAAGGGTTTCGTGGTAAGTGAAGACCACAAAGGGCACTGCACTTGGCTGAGATGGGGTGAGGCAGAGGAGGAGCCAGATCAGAGGCCAGCACGGAAGGCTGGGCTTCATGCTATCTAGTCTAGTGGCGAAGAACAGCGCACAGCGTCCTTCACTGCTGCCCACCCCGCAATCTGAAAGGACAGCCAAATCCTCACCTGTGCACACATCTTGGCTTCCTGATGGCTAATTTTTCAACTGAACATTGGAAATCTGATTCCTTTTCCTCAAAATCAACAAATGAAGAGAAGAGAGACAGCCTTGAAGGCAGGAATGCACCCTTACAGGAGGGCTGGTGGGCTAGAAGACAGGAGGATTCCCCCAAAAGAGTTTCTGTTGGGTTTCTGTATGGGTAAAGAGGGCTCAGAAAGCAAGCCGTTAGTGTGGACCAGTCAGGCTTCACAAATCTAACAACTCCTGGTTCTCTGACTCCAACAACCTGCGCCTCTAGTACCCCAGCCCACTAAGTGGTGCCCACTCCAGCAAAAAATTTGTACGACATGCTTGATTTGATACAGAACCCAAGCCTCCCTTTGTGCATGGTCTCTATACCACGTTCCAATCCAGTCCTGTTTCCTGCCTCCTACACTGGTCTCAGGAGGATGTCCGTTATACCTAAGGACCAGCTTTCTCTCTGTGGTTATCTCTCATCCTCTGTCACTTTTCCCTACAACACATGGACACACACACACATTCTCTCTCTCTTTCTCTTTCTCAACTCTCTCATGCTGTGCATGCACTGCAAACCTGCTGTCCCAATGAAACATGACCATATAAATGTTACTTTCTATTCTCCCTTTCCTTTGCGGTTCCTGTCCCCGCTTCATTCAAAAAGCCTTTGCCTCCACCTAGCCCACCTAACATGCTCCTAAAAATTTTCTAGAACCTCTTCCCTGTGTCTGCACTTGCCTCTTTGATGCCTGCTCTGACAGCTACCATCCTGTTGAATTACCTACACAGTCAGTGCCCGCTGATGTCGGTGCTTCCTGTTTATCCAAACGGTGCTTACCCGTTTATCCAAACGGCATGCTCTCTCTAGAGAGACTGTCAGGATTGGGCTTCTCCACACATCCCAGGCTCAGCACCAGGCAGATAGGTGGCTGTGGAGCATTTCATGAATTCAGACAAATGAATTGAGCTACCCATTGCCCAATACACTCACAGTGGAATCCACCAGACCTCTGGAAAGGCAGGCACATGGAGAGCGCATCTCCCGCCTTCCCAGCACATTTAGGACCTGCTTCTGGACTCCCTCCCTCACTTCTCAGAGACCTGGGGACACCGACCAGGCTTGATGATCCTCAAACACTCAGTGGGTTCAAGAACGTCTGTGTAAAAATGAAAAATCATTCATGAGGCAAGTGACTGGGACTGGAATCGTCCATGGACTGCAGATTGCCTTCCTGGGGAGGTGTTAGATAAGACAGGAGGCTAAGGTTCTCAACCCACCACTTCCCTGCCTTTGCCACACCATGGGGAAGCAGAGGAACTGCATCCTTGTCCTTAGTTACTGGTCCTTTGAGACTCGTAGTTTGTGGAGTGAGTGAGTAGTGAGTGTGTCTTTGGAAGTTTGCTTCCATTTTTCTGGCCCTCCTCAAATCCCTACACAGTTAATTAAAAGCAAAGGCGTAGTTCATACTTCCGCCTGCCACCCATTTTCCCCATCCATCACCTTAATTAGCAAAGGTACGAGGGACTTGTTTACTTTGAATCCATGTGTTCAAAAACTCGCAAACTCCACAAGAGATGGGCCTGGCTCAGCCAGGCATGAAAGTCTATTGAAAAATGAAATATGATCTTGGGGTCGTTTAACCCCTGCTCTCTGAGTTATAAAGGAACAGTAATCATTATGCCAATAATACCAAGAGCAGGTACTACTTTTAATGCCTATCAAGATATATTCCGGATGTACTGGACCAGTAAGATGTTCCTGACAAACACTTATGATGGGCAGATGCTGCTGTGGCCCCATTGGGAATTTAACATATCTGGCCAACTAAGCAAAGCTCTGAGAACTTCTGCAATTAAAAATAAAGTAATTTAAGTTTAAACTTTAAAATGGAATTCATTGTGGACTATCTCATATTTCTTTGGCTCAATACAATCTTTAATTATAGAAATGCCTGACTAGGCAGCTACTATATTACAGATAAGAAAAATGAGGTCTGGCTTGATTGGCCCTAAGGCCTATGCACAAAGCCCTGGAAATTGAACTCAAATCCCATGAAACTCCTCTCTCTCTCTCTCTCTTTCTCTCTCTCTCTCTCTCTTTCTCTCTCTCTCTCTCTCTCTCTCTCTCTCTGTCCATTCTCTTGGCAGGGGCTGGGCCTGCACCCACATGGACAATTCAGGTTCATCACTTTCTCTTGCTGCTTGGAGGCTAATGCCCAGGCCGGCACAGCCAGGGACACCAAGAGGAGCTGAACAGCGGATCAGAGGACAAAATAGCATCCCTTGCACACCAAACACTACACTGCACCCAGAAGTCACAGCCATGGGAATACCTCAACCTTTACTCTCAGAGTAATTGAGGACTAGAAAGAAACAGATGACCAGATAATCAGCCAAGGCTACGGAGATACATGGCTTTGAATCCCTCCAATATGTGTCAGACCATGTCCCAAGCACAAGCACTGCCTGCAGAGGGTGAACTGAAGTTTCTCAAAAGCACCTACTCCTATGTTGAAGGTTCCGGGTTGGCTGACTGGTTCTTCTGTGATTTAGAGAGATGAAATGCAGCAGATGCAGAGC
Source organism: Eospalax fontanierii (assembly GCA_035773235.1). NCBI lineage: Eukaryota > Metazoa > Chordata > Mammalia > Rodentia > Spalacidae > Eospalax > Eospalax fontanierii. The sequence continues at coordinate 77,683,360 of CM069532.1, forward strand.
CACGTGATCTTGGATTACCTTGAACTCCTGTAATAATCATTCGCTGTCCACCTCTGGTCTGACAACATATTTGTGATTCTCCTGTGAAACCTTTGGAGATGTATTAGGTTAACAGACCACTAGTTCTATAAGCCCAAAAGCTGAGAATATCCTCAGATAGCATCTGAAATCCATAGCAGAGATTCCCTTGTTTGCCTGCCTAATACTCCCACCAATATATTTGAAAAGTGCCTTGATTTGTGACTTTCTTTTGTTCTGTTACTATAAAAACTTCTTGAAACTGTGACCAAATTGAAACATGGTATTTAGGGTAGCCTGAATTCAAGTTCTGGGCTACATCCACTACAGAATAAAATATCTTATCCCCATGGAGTTCAGAGCTCTGTGGTAATGTTGCTCCTTTTCCTTTTTTTCTTAGATATTCAAGAATCCTTGAATCTTCTGTGCCCAGATCAGCATCAGGCTTTAACAGCCACATGACATATTTCTGCAAGGAGCAGCAGAACCTGCTGGCACCTCCGCCCATAGAATGGGTACTCTTCTTGGAAATTCTGGAATTGGCTCTATTCTTTTAGACTCTTAGAAGAATCAGAAAATGATCCATGCATGTGCGAAGAAAAGGGTTTTGGGAAAGCACAGGATGACCACACACAACTGAGTGGTTCTGACATCTGGAAACACTGCCACAGTCCTTGATGGCCTCCCAGAACCTGAAGACGAGACCCCATTCCTGAAGACAGGCCATACTTCGAACACAGGACCTGGAGCAATGGACCTGGAACTGACCTGGGAGCTTCTTCCCTGAAGACTAGCTCTCATAGTTCTAGAGGCTACTATACAAGCTGCTAAGGGAGAAAATCGGTCCATGGTCCAACCTCGGCTTCAGAGCCTAATAACCATAGCAATGGCCAGCACAGCAAACTGCATCTGTGCAGTGCGGCACTTTCATTTTGGGGTGATCAACAGCTACCTAATGGTCTTAAAGCCCTCTCCGTGGGAGGGAACTCATGTGTGGCACTGTAGATATAGTCAAATGCGCATGGCTGGAAAGGTCATAGATCCTAGAGAAAACCCCATGTCAGTCACATCCCTAGACAAGTGTAAGTTCTTACTGTATGCTAAATATGGATCCTTATGTTTACAGACAAGTGTGTCAGTCACACTCATTGAAGAAGCTCCTTTTGAAATGTGGGGTTTATAGTCAAGATGGAGGGTTGACCCCTTGCTCATTTGCCTTTCTGGAACTTACTCCAGCCTCCTCTATCCTAGCATAGGAAGACCTTAGGGCAATAACTGACCTCTTTGTTGAGACAGTCCTGCCTGAAAAGACCTACTGGTTTCTTGGTCTTAAACTCAGCCTTCTATCCAGTCCCTGTCACTAGACCAAGTTGATTACATTTGACCAGAACAGATGCCCCATTTACTTAGAATAATCTTTCATTTCTTCACCACATGTAAGGACTGGCAATTATAAACATCTCTGTATGTATTGCCCTGAGTATCATTTTGAAAATAACCCCAATGAGACAAACCAACCCCAACCCATACTTTCATTGGCTATCTGAGAGGGTTATTGGGAGGACCAGTAGCCTACAAAGCAGCCACTTGCAGATGAGCAATGATCTGCAGATTATGTGTACCAGTGTCCCAAAAGCTTGGCAGAGAAAGCTCAATATCAGAAATTTCCCAAAGAATTATCTGGAAAATAGTAGCAAACCGAATATAGGAAAGTTGAAGAAGATGAAAAATAAAAGTAGAATAAACTAATTATAACACAATTAAAAAGTGGGGGAATTTAGTACAAAAAGCCAGGAAAGTACCCGAGGCATCGGGAGGCTGGAACACTGGCTGTCTTAATCAAGGCCGGCCTTCTCATCAGCGCACGCTGTGCCCGCCAACACAGTGAATCACCAGGAGGGCAATCAGAAAACCCATTCTTTTCTGTAGAGCCATTGGAGGGCTATAGACAAACGGAACCAAGAATCCTAACTCTAGAGCCATGAACAGCATCAGGATGAGCAAGTGCCGCAGGACATTTTCCTGCCTGGGGTGGGTTTCTCTGAGGGTAGCATGGGCAGGAACAGCCTGTGGAAGAACTGGGCTGGCTGAAAACCTAAAGCAACATGTTACAGCCAAGTTCTGACGTGCCTGTTGAATCTGGAAGACACACAAATACAATTCTCCTGAATAGGGATTTTACTGAACATGGTTCAGCATCCACGCCAGGAAATCTCAACAGCTCAGAGAAAGAACTCATGACATTTGACCTCACTGTCAAACACTGACTGATCCTCAGGCCTTATTCTTTTTCTGTACCACCAAAGGCTTACCCAGAAAAGTCCGACAGCCTATAAATTATAAAATATATGAAATCACAGAATTTTAGCATTTGAACTTTTTTTTACATTTTTACTTACTTATTCTGTGTGAGGCCGATGGGGTGGTGTACATAAGCTATGGCACTCTTGTGGAGGTCAGAGGACAACCTGCAGGAATCATCAGTTTTCTCTTTCCACCATGTGGGTCCTGGAGATCAAACTCAGGTCATAAGACTTGGTGGCAAGGACTTTTACCCACGGAGTCATCTCGCTGGCCCCATCTTAACTCTTTTTAATTTAATTATGTACAGTGCAATATGGCTATCTGGTAAATGTACAATGTGAAATGATCAAATTAGGGTAACTAGCATTCCTTCTCTTTACATTATTATTTCTTTGTGTTAAGTACCTGTGAACTCCTCCCTCTTAGTTCTTCAAGATCACTGTGATGGGCGTCAGAGAAATGGCTCAGCTCAGCAGTTGAGAGCACAGACTGCTATTGCAGAAGACCAAAGTTCGGTTCCTAGCACCTCTGTCAGGCAGCTCACAACTGCCCGTAACTCTAGCTGCAGGGCACTGACACCCTCTTCTGGCCTCTGTGGACATCTGCACTCATGTGTGTGCATGCACACACATACACACACACACAAACACATATAATTTAAAATAAAATAATAAATATGATAGATTGTGTACTGATTCATTCTACCATGCTAAGGAACATTAAAATCTGCTCTATGTTAATAGCTCAGCACACTTACAAACCTCACTCAACCTCCCTAACCTCTAGCGACCACTCTCAGTGAATGTAGGTGACCCTGAACTAAACAAAGATTTCTGTAACAGAAGATGCACACATCTTTTAATGGTCACTGTGACAGTGAGATTTTATACACTGAAAGTCCTATCACTATGACAGGAGGTTTAGGGGGAAACCAGAGCTTACTAGTCAAAAGGGAAGGAGGTGGCAACCTCTTCAGAGAATGACCCTGTAAACGGAAGCCCTTTGGAGTCAGAGAATCCTGGCTGAGCCTGGCTCTGCCACCACAGCCTCTTTGAGCTCAGGTGCCATGCAACTTCTTTCAGTCTCTTTGTTCTTGCTTGCTTTGGGCATAAAAACACCAATGTCTGAGTCTATTGAAGAGCAACAGAGTGTGCTGGTCAGCTTTCTGCTGCACCAGCAGAGCACCTGCACCTGCAGTCTGCCTGAAGGGGAAGAGGTGCATTCTGACTCACTGCTTCAGAGTCTCTGTCTATGGTCACTTGGCTTCTGTTTCTGGACTTGTGGCAAGGAGGAACATCAGGGCAGAGAGTGCACGGATGACCAGAGCTGCTCACCACTTGCCTTCAAAGAGGCAAAGAGAAAGACAAGGGGGCCAGGGCCAAAATATCCCCTTCAAGACGTCAAGAATTTCCACTAACCTACTTTTTCTACTCGCTCCCACAGCCCATTAAACAATGAATCACTGAATGGGCAAATCTGTTCATCAGAGCAGAACACTTATGATCCAGTCACTTCCCAACGGCCCACCTCTAAACACCAAGCTTTCAACCAGGAGCCACTGAGGCGGAGGGGTGAAGCATGTCCAAACCAAATCAGAGGGCAGAAGCCCCACATGCATTACAATATCTGGTATTCAAGACTTGGATGTTGCATCTGAGTGGCATTTGGGGTCCGCAGCCCACAACAGCTTCTGTCAGAAATGACTGTCACCTTTCTGTAAAGCTAAGGCTATGGTTGGCCCCTGGCTTAAAGTCTCCCTTTTACTTCCAAGTCTCTTCTCCATTCCACACAGACAGAGCTGGACTCAGTGCTATTCCAGCATCAGTCCCATCATGACACCTTTTCCAGCCAGTTCTTCCCCATCTTCCAGCATGCCCCGCCTCCATGCCTGTCCTGCAGCATCCTACTGCAGATGTCTCCCTCACCCTCCCTCCGTCCCCGGCCAAGTTTCCTGTCCCTTATAAGTCCTGCCATTTGTGAGCTATTCTATGTCCTATGCCAGCAGATGCCATTGTGCACATCACATTCCTGTGGAGAAGAGAGAACAGGGGGCAAAGATTCCTTTTGGGCCAGCTAACACTCACTGTATTCTATGCTGCCAGACCCTGCTAGCTCTTGACTTCCTCATCTGTAAAATGGGTAAACTCTGTAATTCCCAGGTGTCCCCGCTGTCTGTATCTCCAAGGGATAATGATGAATATTCTAAGCCCCAGAGCTGAGGGCGTCCTGTCGTTCCGGAGTGGAATACCTGTCTAGCATAAGCAAGGCCTGCCTTTCAGGCTCCAGCACCGCAAAAGAAAAAGAACAGAAAACTGCAAGGCCAGCCCTTCTGGAAAGGCTGCCTGTGATGGGGGTTCTGAACGGTAGCTCTCATCAGCAGTGCAGAAGTCCTTCATGCCACGTGTCCGGGGCATCCTGGGAGCCTCGCCAGAGCTGCCTGGCCATCGGTCTCTGTTCAAGGAGAAGGCAGCACTCTCTGTGGACAGGCAACCAGCAGCAGGCCCAGCCACCTGCCTGTTTCAGGAGAGAACACAGGAGAGGCTCTAGGGGGGACTTTAGGTAACAGCCAGCCAGGAAGGGAGCCCGCACCATAATCTCAAGGAGTGGGCTCCCTGTTAACACAGCAGCCTGCTGAGTACTGAGGTAAGGCCATGGGCTCCTCATTAGTCAAGGCTGAGACTTTCATGGAAGCCATGAGGTAAATGCTTTATTAATTGATTACCTCACTCATACATTCTTCTTTTTACCTTTGAGTTCATTTCAAAGCTTTTTTTTTTTTTTTTCATATAAAATAGGGTGGTTCCGTGAGTCTTTTTAGGACCATTGGCAAGGTAAAATTGGGTCCGCTGCTAGTTCTGGCATAAGGAAGTGCTTAGCAGAATGGACATTATTGGAGGTCTGTCCTGTGAGTGCTTTATTCATGAGTCTTTCAGACTTTGTCCTCAGATGTCAGTAGTCAAGTTGAGTTTTCCTAAGACTTCACCTTTTCTTTTGTGGAAGAGATTGATAAGGAAAATAAAGAATGCTCAACTGTCTGCATCCAGTGTGGCTCATCCTGTGTGCCCAACACTGAGGAAACCTCAGGGTGAGACATCCACTCCTAGCACAGGAGCAGGCCAGACTGAGCACGGCAAGCTGGTGACTCCACTCTGTCAGGAGCTTGGCCGGGGGGAACTGCCATGGCTCATCATCATTGCCAACCTGACCAGATTTGGAATCACTGAGCATGTGATTTTTTCTGGGCATGTCTATGAGAGGACTTACAGAGAGGTCTGTCAGAGTAGGAAGATGAAGCGTGCACATGAGCAGCGCCATCCTTGGACTGGGGGCCCAGATCGACTAAGGAGAGAAAAGGGAGAAAGTAAGCAGAACACCAGCATTCATCTCTCATTGCTTCCTGACTGTGCCTGCCTTGCAGCCTTTCCTGTCAGGAGGAGACGTGACCTCCAACTGAGAGCCACAATAAAACCTTCCTGGCTGAAGTTGGTATCTGGTCACAGCAATGCGATTAGTCACTTGATCCCAGAAACCAAGAAGTTGTTCCAGGTCTTGTGCAAGTGATTTGTAAAACTTTAGAGTTCTCTATACCCACTGATGGAATTGTTCACCACCATAAAGCCTAAGCTCCTGCTCAAATGGCTTAACTGTCCTCCAGCCCTGGCCCCGAAGCCCCGGAGCCATGATACAGGCATGCGGACCTGGCAGACGGAGCTGGGAAGTCTTTTCTTTAAGTGAAAAACTGGAAATTCCCGTGTTAAGGATTTTTCTTAAGTCATATGCTAAGCCAGGCCTGGTGCTGCACACCTTTAATCCCAGCACTAGTACTCAGAACGCAGAGGAAGGCAACTTTCTGTGAGCCTGAGGCCAGCCTGAGCTACATGGTGAGTTCTAGGCCAACTGGGGCTTCATAGGGACCTTGCCTCAAAAACCTTACTATGCCTAATTTATGAATTAAGGAGTGAGTGCTGTGTATCTTAAATGTGGAGATACTTGAATCTTATTTTTTAGGAAATGCTTTGGTTTTCTCCTATTTTTGAAATTGGTTGGCCCGGTGAATTCCTATCACCCTGCTAGGAATGCATTAGCAACTGTGACTTTCCTTTCTCATGTATGTGCTGCAAACATTTGCACGTGTGCATGCACACATGTGTGTTGGTGTGCAGGAGTGTGTGCATGTGGACACTGGTGTTGGGGACCACTCCTGGTGCTGGAGATCACTCCTGCTTGCTCCTCCACCTTAGTCCCTGAGGCCAACTCACTCTTTGGAATTTCCTGCTCCCACCTTCTATCCTGGAACTACAGGTGACCTCGACTTTACCTATTCAGTAAGTTACAGTCTAGCCTTATGTTTGTACTTACAGGTGTTAGAAGACAGGAAAGAGATATCATGTCTTTTTTTCAGCCTTCCTGACACTTAAGTCAATAGTTGTTAAGACTCTGTTCCCAGTATAAAATACCATCTCCATCCTTTGGTATCTAAAACTTTCCCTCGGATAATTTGAAAAATATTGACTGCTGTCAATCACAATTTCTTCTTTGAAACCTGAGTGACCAAGAACGTGATGTATGTGAATCCTCTTTGCTATATAAAGAAGGCTAGCTACTGTCCCTTCAGGCTGGCCTCCATTCATCTTCCACCTTGATTTCTGCCAGGGAAACTGACAAGTGGAATTTCATCAACAAGCTCTTGAGTGAAGACCAGTGGAAGGAGAGGGTTCAAGCACGGCAGACTCCCTCTTCAGTCCTGTGTTTACCTGAGTGCACCCTATTCAGAAATCTGCTACCGGTTTTCTTCCTTCCTTTGTTTCCTTCCGCACACTGAAGATGTAAAGCCCACAACGCAGATCTCTGCCATCATGCCTGTAGAGTTTTGTCAACCACCCCCTGCCCGAGTGCCGGGTTCCTGAAGGTGAAAGGGCCTTCGCGGGTCAGGGAGGCCCACTGCTGCTAGCTCTTCTGGTGAGTGTGATGCCAAGAGAGATGAGGAGACTTGTCAACCACCAAGCAGCTCCTAAGAGACAGAATCTGAGCCCACACCAACCCGTGGGTTTGTGCCAGCACTGCCCAGGGTCTTCCAAAGGAAGAGAAGCAGGAGTGGGTGAGGCCCAGGACACCGCACAGTGTCCTGATTTTCAGAGAAAAGGAGACACTCACAAATCTGAGTTCCTTCCTCTGGGTTCTGCAAATGACTTGTGATTTCTGAGCCTCGCTTATCAAGCCTACACATGGCCTAGGGGCCCCGAGAAGGTAGTGTTTTCACTGTCAGACCTCAGAAATCTTTACAACAGAGACTGAAAATAAAGTAGCGCTCCCCCAAAAGTGAAGGGATAGTTTCAGGAGGTCAGAGATTAGGACACATAGAAATGTCAGATGCCCAAGACATGGCCTCAGAGTGCCAGGTTTGTGAAGCTGTGGAGGCAGGGTGCCAATTCCATTCCACCTTCCTCTTCTACGAACCCTGAAGGACCCCTAACCAAAGCACAAAAGTGGAACCCTTAGGAAGAAACCATAGTGGGTGCCGTAGGGAGATAGACCATCACAGCACTGAGCAGCTTGACTGAATGTGCTTCCAGAAATATGTGATATTTCCAGTTTGACTGGCCCAATGGCTCTTGTGCCATTAAATATAGTTGAAAATGCCATATTTTGAAGGATTCATGGGTTCTAGATCAGAGTTTAAATAGCTACTGTTGTCTGTCTCTTGTGAGTATGAATGGTTATGAAGCTACTTTTTGATTATGGCTTTAAAAATGACCAGATTCACCATATCAATGGGTTCTTCAAGAGTACATATGAAAATCAAGCAGATTAATGCAGGGGGTTGATGGAATGGGCGTGAGCTTGTTTGTGAGTGGGAAGCAGTGAGATGGACCCATGCATGCCTAAAACAACATGGCTCTAGAACACACCAGTGACAGTGATGACCCTAATATTTCAGAAACCCCGCTGACCGCCCCCCTCACTAGAGGGCCACAGGCCTGCACATCCAAGGGAAAGTTAGAATGAAGAAGAGATACAAGAAAAAAGTGGTGGTGAGGTTCCTGTCGGCTGCAGATTCCCAATAGGCTAAACCTGCCATGGTGGCCCAGTCCAGTTCCAGCCCGGAGGACAGTGGCTTCAGGACAACCTCACAGATTGAATGAGACAGCAGGCCCAGCAGAGACCTGGGAAGTGCTGAGCCTTTGAAGAGGGAAAAATAACAAGCCCATTCAAGAAAAAAAAAAAAAAAAAAAGCCTAAAAAGGATGAGAGTCACCAGAAGATTACAGTGTAAAGGAAGCTAGGATAGAAGAGAATATCAAAGTCCCTGTGAAGAGCGGTTTCAAAGGCAGCAGAGAGACACTGCAAGATAAAGGCAAAAAGCGGGTCTGAAACATGGCGCATAATTTTTTGCTATCATCACCAGATAAAGCATTGTACTTCGGGGAATGAGTTTGGAGGAGTGTGCAGATCAGGAAAGGCTCAGAAAGCAAATGGGTGATCCTGTGGCTCAGTTGGTTAACAGTAATTAAAGAACCCTGATCCAGACCCCATTGTGTTTCATCACCAACCACGTTAAGCCCCCAAACATACCTGCCTGGCCTTTGTTTCACTGCGTGTGGAATGGGGGTGCTAACTGCTGGTATGTAACTTGCAGGGTCTTGGGATCCTCAAGCAAGAAGGGAATATAAAAGTACTCTTTGAACTCTATTCGCTCTTTGAGCACCTGGTGGACGGTAACGTGGGAGGCTTGCACTACAAACCAGAGTGTAGATGTAGTCTGGGACTTTCATGGGCACTTACTTTCCTCAGTTCTGTCGAGGACATCACAAAGCTGAAGCTTAGGACATTGTCCTGATGAAAAGGAGCTTTGAAGTGTCCAAAAATAAGTATCAAGGGAATGCTTTTAAAAAGTATTACTTTTGAAAGGATTATAACTCCCAACCTATAGCTGTGCTCAGCAGTCAGGCCATGAAGTAAGTTACTCTTAACTTCCTCTGGGGCCCGCCACCCTCCAAACTCAAGACCAAGTTTCACTCATCAATATCTCCTATCCAGAGATCAACATAGCCCTTAGTAACAAGAAAGAGCACCCAAAACACGTGATGAGTGGCCAGATATGGGGGGGTAAGTATGCTGGGGCAGTGGGGGGATAGGAATGCTGGGGCAGTGGGGGGTAGGTATGCTGGGGCAGTGGGGGGCCATAAAATAAGAATAAACAAAAATGATCTTTTTGCCCAAAAGAACTAGAAAGCGTTGGTGGTCTACAAGGCAGCCAGGCAGAGCTCTGAAGGAACTGGGTGGGTACAAAGTAGATGCAGAAGCCAGTTGTTGAAAGTCAGGAAACACTCTACAAATGTACAAATTAGGGCTGGCATGATGGCCCAGTGAGTAAAGGTGCTTGCTGCCAACTCTGATGACCTGAGTTCCATTCCCAGAACCTGTATGGTACAAGGAGAGAACCAAACCTCACGAGTGCCCTCTGACCTTCACACGTGTGCCGTGGCACCCATAAACACACACATATACACAATAAATCTTAAGAAAATACAATTGAAAACTTTGCAAAATAAAAACAGAAATTGAGACTGAGGAGCCACGTTCTTTGCAGCTGGTCTTGGAGGTCATTCACTGGATGTTTCCCTACATGGCTTAACCAGAAAACACAGAGCCACAGGACAGACCTGCGTGCCTAGTAACTGCGTAGCCTCTGGATGCTCTAACCCAAGCTCCACCACCTGAGAGGGTGGCCTTGGAAACCTAATGACCTTCTTCAGGTCTCTGGTGCCTCATTGCCCAGGGGAGGCAACAGTATCCTTTCAGAGAGCTGTGTGATAGGTGAACGTTGTGAGAAGTCCTATCCCCAATGCCCAGCATGGAACCGAGAAGGCGCTCCAGCATGCCACCTGTGTTCCTGTGGGGCCCTGCCATCCGAGCAGTCTTTGGGCACACTGGGGTCCTCAAGGGTTCCTGTTACCTTCAGACAGTGAGAACTGTGGGAATGCAAAAAGCCGTGAATGTAGAAATTGTTTTTCTCCCAGTCTTCATGGTAGCTTTCCAGTGAGGCAGAAGTCCAGCGCCTCTTCTCCCTGACCACCCCCACAGCTCTCCTCCCTCTGTCGTGTTCATAGGATGCTGCAGTAACAGACATGTAGCTGCCCGTTCCCCAGCTCCTCCAAAGCCTCATGAGTGCCAGTGGCTGCCACAGCAAGGTTCAATCCAGTGCTTATGGTTGGCCTGTTGGTGTGTGTGCTCATGTGAGTACACATGCATAGACAGGCCAGAGGTTGCTATCAAGTGCCAATCACTCTCCATGTGATTTTGTGAGACAGTCCTTCACTGAACTTTCCCATCTCTGCTTCCTTAGCACTGGGATTGTAGATGTGTGTGCCACACCCAGCTGTAATAGTCCGACATTGCCTGCATCCTGAGGATTGAACCCAGGTCCTCACGCACAGCGAACACTTTACCAACTGTCATCTCTGCAGTCCCTTTTATAAAAGTTTCATTCTAACCCCAGCATTTCATCCACATCACAAATTCTTGGGTCACTCAAGGCTATTCATAGACATTCATTTACAAACATGTTCAGCCGATGCTTACTGAGCACCTTCTCTGAACACAGCACTCAGGACAGCTCTGTGAGCTGAGACTGGTGATGTTCTCCTCACCTTCCTTTCACGGTGTCGTAGAAATCAGATTAAACTGAAGGTGCCAATAGGCTCTGTGCCTACAAACTCCTGGGCATACCACAGGCATATTCTTCAGCAATCTGGGGCTGGGCTAGCAGGGTGAAGGGTGACCAGGACCACATGTGACAGGAGGCCAGAAAGACCAGATGTGAGGAGAGAGAAGGGGCCATGAGTACCTTCTGGGAGTAGGGGGAAGACAGCAAACTCAGCCCTAGGAGAGAGCTGCTTCCCCAGGAGAATGAAAGAGTCCCCATGTGCCCATTTTCTACTCCTTCTGGAATCTAGATAAGCTGCCCTCCGGCCCTTACCAATTGTGGGCACCCATGACCATTTCCACTAAGGAGTGTGTGGGTCTGACATGTCTGTTCCAGCACTGAAAAGTCATGACAGTGCTTTGACTCCTGACTCTAGAGGGCAGCTCCTAAAGGCCTACTTGGCTACTTGCCACGTTCACTCCCTGGCTGACCATCCTCACACCTGGGTTAGTTGTTTATTCATTGACTCCCACCTGCCCCAGGCCACCTCACTGAACACACAACACCCTTGTCATTCCACAGACCCACAGCTAATGGTTTCCCTTTCCTCTCCAAGGGACTGTAGTGGTAGTCCTCGCATGGCATGCTCCCAGCCCTCCCCTCACACCTCCTCATCCACATCCCATCGCTCGCCCAGCCAGCCCTCACTTCTAAGCAGGCCCCCTACTCTCGAATTTCCCCGGTCTGCCACACTTCTCGCCCTCCCACTTGTCTAGTCCTTGCTGGGAGGAGACTCTAGTAAGGTCCCTTCTCATCATGCCAATTAAAATGCCCCAACCTCAGCTCCTCTCTCATGCTCTACTTGTCTATATTCCTCTTGGCACCACCTGGCACACTTACATTCAATTATCTGAATCCAGCATAGTTAAATTGGATTACGGCACAATCTCCACGAAGCAGAGGTTTAACCCTCTTCCTGCGCTGCCATCTCTCTGGGGCCTAGAGCCATGCCTAGCACATGGCAGATACTTGGAAAATTATTGACTACAAAGTTTTACAGAATCCATCTAGCAGCATAAGTTCCCACAGCTGGAGAAGGGGAAGTCAAGGACTGAATCTAGTTTTTGGTCTTGGGTCCCTTTCCTGTGGACTCTGAGGTACAGATTTGCAAACAGGAAGTTTATTAAGGTGAATCTCTGGATCTATCTTCATCCATGTTGGTGCGGACAACAGGATTCCATGCAAGTTTATGGCTGAATAGAATTCTGTTGTGTACCCATTTTCTGTAATTAGTGTTTAAGGTGGCAGATATGCAAATACCCTGATGTGATCATTGTGTGATCCTAAACCCCATGTACTCTAAGCATGCCCAACATATCGTTCATGTTCATCTTCACCACAGCACAAGTCATAAGAGCAAAGTCAGGGAATCAACCTAGGTGTCCTGCCCACCAGCAGAGGACTGAATAAAGAAAATGGGGTCTGTGCACACAGTAGGGTTATTCAGTCATAAAAATGAAATTATGCCATTTGATGGAAAATGGATGCACCTGGGGGTCATCAATGCATGTTTGCACATATGTGCATGCTCTCGTGCATGAATATGTGAGAATAGAGGAAGAAAGAGCGCTGATGGAAGGGAGAAAGAGGGAGGGGGTGAAATGGACAGATGGTCAATATGGTCAAAGTACATGACATACTTGAAATTTTCTTTACAACCCAACACTACGCACGATGAATAAATGCCAATTAAAAATCTTAAAGAAGCAGGTTTGTTCAGAGAGGCATGAAAGCGTGCTTCTGGCTTCCAAGGGACTCTGCCCAGCTCCAGGAAGGACTGGGGCTAAGGTGGCCTGCTAGACTAGTTTGTTCATTCGAAGGGACCCAGCTGGCCTGTAGGACCCCGGGTAGGCCACTTGTGGGCTGTGAGACGCACCTGTGGGTAGAGGGCTGGGTCTCTCAACTGTTAGTGCTAGGGGAACGGAGAGCTGGGACTTGAGCACTGCAGTACCCCTACTGCACTTCTCTCCCCCGGGGAAATATACATGGGCATCTGGCATCCGTGCTCAAGGAAAAAGCAAAGCTAGGGGCAGGCAGTGGGTAATCTTTTGGAAAACACCCCCAGTCCCCTTGGATGCGAGAGCAGTTCACTATGAGCTTTTAAGACTTTTCTTATAATTCCACATTTTCTTCTGAAACCACAAGGGGTGAAAAATGAGCTGTCAGATAAACTCTTACTGGTTTAAAAGCATAATAAATTTAACCCAGGCATGACAGAGCATAACAGTTAGTCTGCCACTCAGGAGACTGAGGTAAGATCAAGAATTTGAGGCCAGCCTAATGAGACAACTTCCAAAAAATACTGTAATAGTAATAAATTAAAAAGGAGAACAAAATTAAGTCATAAGTTTGCTTAGAATCAGGTAACAAGTATAATGGTGACATGCAGAGAACTGCAGGATGGAATCGACCTTGTCCTCCCAGCCTCATGAAGGAGGTCGCCACAGATGTCTCTGCCCAGCTCTTTTCCACTTTCCCAGCTAGACCAGCTGAGAGAAAGGCAAGTGAGGGGGCCATTAGGCTGAGCTCTTTTCTCAGAAAGTCACTCTCTGCAACTTCCTCCTCTTTTTAAAAATGTATTATTTATTTTTATTTTATGTGTATGAGTTTCATGCCTGTATGTGTGTAAGTGTTCCGTGTTGTTCAGGGCCCACTGAGGACAGAAGAGAGCATTGGATCCCCTGGAACTGGAATTACAGATGGTTGCTAGCTGTCATGTGGGTGTTGGGATTCCAACTTGAGTCTTCTGAAAGAACAGCCTGTTTTCTTAACTGCTAAGCCATCTCTCCAGCCCCATCTTCCTCCTCTCTTAAAGTAAAGTCACATCTGTCCTGAAGTCCACAGTCACAACCCAGAGTCAGTCTCTACCCTATTTCCAATGACTGCCAGTGGTATATATCACAAAGAGCCATGCACATCACAGGATGCAGAGGTGAGGGAGGCAGGGCTCGCAGGTGACACACACAGTGAGAGTTATAGCATGGTGTGACCATGCAGAAGAACTGATCCAGGATGAGGAGGAGCCAGGGAGATACCTGCACCCCACCTGGGCTAGAGAAGACAGGAGTCAGAAGAACCCTAAAACCAAAGACCTATTAATACCAAGGCCTATTAGGTTGTTCTTCTGATCTAGGCTTTGTCATGGAGTGACACCTGGTCCTTGAAAGGTCTAGAAAGTATTTATGTCCACTTTCTACTCCACCCCTCCCCATAGTCCCAACCCTCCCCTAACCCAGCTGCCGTGCTCTGCTGTTCACCAGGTAGACAGAGCTCAGAACCCTGCAGACCTTTGTCCTCCTGGTCTTGGAACTCTCCCCCAGCAGACCATTGTCCTGGCTCCAAGGAGCTGTCTGACCTCCACAAAGACAAGATCTCCCCCCTGCTCCTCGGCTTCATACAACTCATTTCCCCTGACACCTAACTGCCTATGTAGATTTATAGGGTATGGCCCTCCCTGCCCTCACCTAACACACTGGATTACAAAGTCCATGAGAAAGGGTTTTGGTCCATGCATGAGTGAGGTAGTATGTGTCTCCACCCCGATCAGACTGCAGCCTGTCTAGCCCTTCATAAATCAGGCTCTCCAGAGCTAGAACATTTCAGGCTCTTGTGAACCTCGACACACGATGATTCAGCAGGAAGACAGAAGAGAGAACCATGGCGCTGGGGTGCGCTAAGTGTGGAGCTCTGGCAGTGGTAAAGGAACGCCAGAATGCAGGCAGAGCGTGGCGTGCTCTCTGATCTCTGCTCAGCGAGGGTAGGCACTTTCAAAATTGGTGATTTTTTGATGTGATTTGTGGTCCTGTCTGTAAGAACTGGTTCTGCGCAAGACCCAGCAAAGATGGACGAGAAACTCCGCAGAGGAGTTAAGAGGACATTTATTATTAAAGGAATGGGACTAGCTCCTCAGGTCATGAGGACGCTGGCCTGCTCATCTTGGGGCAAGGGGCTACCATCCCCAGGTCTCCAGAGATGAGGAAGCTAGCCTGCTCATCTTGGGGGCTAGCCTCCCCAGGGAGATGAGGAAACTGGCCTAGCTTAGCCCCCAGGTCAGGAAATGAAGCTAGCCAAGCCTAGCTGCCCAGTAGGCCTTTTATGGGGAAGGGATCCCATAACATCTGATTGATGCTCAGAGGAGATAGTTAACACCTGGGATCAGGAAGCTTATCTTGTCAGGAAGCTGCAGTCAGTCTCTTTTCACAGACTCTTGTGAATTCTGCAAGTTTGGCTGGAGTCACCAAGGTGTCTTGTCAGTCCTGAGTCCTGGAACTGCTGGGGGCTTTCCTTTCAGTCACACCTTACAGTCTCTTGTTCTTCCAGCTAAATTTTCAGCCCCAGGAAACCAGCATCAATTGTCCCAGTAAAACAAAGATTTTACTTCAGATTCTGGTATTTTCTTAGTCACAGCTGATTCTTCAGCCCCAGATTATCAATTCAAAATATCATACAAACCACCCTGATAGTCTCCACTTCCCTTTGAAGCTTCACAAGCCGGGCCTCCATCTTCTGCCACTCTTTTCAGCATAACTTTCCAAGCTCCGCAGCAACAAGTTCTAAGCATTCAATGGCTTTTCTAATCCAAAGCTCTGTATTAGTCACTTTTCTGATGCTGTGATGGAAACATTGAGGGAACTTATAAAAGGAAGAGTTTATTTAGCTTATGGTTCCAAAGGGGCAAGAGTTCATCATGGCGGGGAGGCATGGCGGCAGAGGTGGCAGGAGTAGACACAGAAGCTAAGTCTCACATCTTCAAGCAGGCCAAGGAGTAGAGGATGCCTGGAGATTCCGAAAGGCTTCAGAACTCCCTAAGTCCACACCATTGATGGCTTCCTCCTGCAGGACCACACCTTCTAAGACCTCCCAAATAGCGCCACCAACTGGGGACAAAATGTCCAAATACTTAGAACCCATGGGGAATGTTCTCGTTCAAACCACCGCAGGGGGGTCTTGGGAGAAAGATGGAGGAGACTACCTTGAGCATAGTCACACCTGAATGAAGAAGTTTGCTCATTCATCCTTCTTTCTATAGACAGAAAGTGGTCTGTTCACCACCTCTTGTAAGTTAACAAGTATGTGGTGTAAGACGTGAAGCCATGGCCCATGAACATCAACTTCAAAGCGAGGGACTGAGAACAGAAGGCAGATCAGTGACTGTGGGATCATCCTCCTCCTTCTCAGTGAAAAAGACCTCATCCTGAGGAGATGAGGAAAAGACTGGAAATGGCTCATCCAGGCTGCTCAAATTTAACTGAAGTTCCCAGACTGACTAACTGATTATAACTTCAATAACTGCACAGAGGCTAGAATGCTGCAGGTCCAGAGCCAAATTATCTTGTACCTTCTTAGCCTTTTCATCACTATTCATTACCTTCCTCTGCTGACTGTTGAGTGCGGCTTGGAGTCATCTGTCTAGTGGTCTGGGATTTCACTGTCTAGGGGTAAGGTTCCTTTTTTTCAGCCAGTTATAGAATTAAAAGTCAGAGCTGGCACAATGAGGCACATCTTTAATCCCCATACTAGGGAAGCAGAGGCAGGCTGATCTCTGTGAGATTGAGGCCAGTCCAGCCCTGTCTACATAGCAAGTTCCAGACCAGCTGGGGCTATTAAGATGACCTCATCTCAAACAACAAACAAACAAACACAAAAAAAATCAGGAAAAATCTCAGATGAACATTAAAGTTCAATATAAAACTATGATAACTCAAAATAAACAGGTGCAGACTTGCATTAGACCAAAGAAGAATGGAACCAGGAACAGAGCATGTGCCGGGTGGTTTGGTTTTTGGTGATCCAGTGGTGAGAGGAAGATCTTAAGGTCTTTTCATCCAACAGCAAAAAGAATTGGGTTATGGGGACATCAACGCCTCTTTCACATGCTAAAGAAAAATTATTTCAAGATAGATCATACAGTAAATATAAGCACACGTTTTAAAGTTTCTAGAAGGAAATATAGAAGAGATACTTTGTGATAATAAAAACAATTTGGGTGCTGGAGAGTAGCTCAGTAATTAAGAGTGCTTACTGCTCTTGCAGAGGACCCAGATTCATTTCCCAGCACCCACATGGCAGTTTATAACCTCCAGTAACTCCAGTTCTCCCTTTTCTTGCCTTTATGGGGTCCTGCATGCATGGGGTACACATAAACTCACACAAGCATGAATACATATATATAAAATAAGTGAATACACAAATCTTAAAAAAATAATTGTAAAAATAGGACATATGGACTCAAAGTGTAAATTGGATCTAATTAAAATTACAAACAATGTCATCAAACACAGCACTAATACAATGAAAGTCCATGTGGCAAAGGATGCAAATCCAGACTATCTAAAGAGCTCCTTCAAATCAATAAGAAAACAAAGGACCCCACTTAAAAATGGGCAAAACACTTAAACAGACTCTTCACAAGGGATAAAAATGTCGAATAAATACATTAAAAGATTCAAAATCATTAGTCACTATGGAAATGCAAATTGAAATCAGAGTGGCAGGCCGCGTGGGGGTTATGCTTGTAATCTCTGCATTTCAGAGTTCCAGAGGCTGAAGCGGAACCAGAAATTTGGAAGCAAAGAGCTACATGGTGAGTTCCAAATCAGCCTGAGACCATCGTTTCAAAAACTAAATATGAAATCAAAGACGAAGGTGACGTGGCCACCAGTGTCCAGCATACTATGGCCCCATCCAGGCCCCAACCCAGCTCGTCCTCACCGGCCTTCTCACAGTCTCGCCAGCTCCCTGGGAGGAAGACAGGCAACAAGGGAAAAGCTTGGCAAGATTCCCCTTCACTTGAGCTGCACGCACCCCTTTCCTGACAGTGCGCCCAGCAGTCTGCAGCCCTCACCTGCCTGCTCCAAACAGCAGACCAAGTTACTGCTCCACAACAACCTTTTGGTTACCTCCCACCCCACCCCACTGCGGTCACTTTCCATTCAAACAAATATATCTGGGAACAGGAGACAGGGGTCCATTGGGATGCATGCACAATAAGGCAAATAGCACCCTCAAAATGGGCTTGTGGAGCAAATCCCCTATGTGTATCTTATGATAATTAGGTGTGCATACGATTAAAATCAGATACATCATGGGAAAGGTTATGCACAGTAAAAAAAATGAAGCTTGCATAACCTAAGCCTGTCAATCAAAACAGACAGCCACTCATTCTACGCCCTTCGCAGCAGATTCTCCTCTTCCTAGACCCTGTCAAAGGCGTACTCTAAGGCCAGGAGCCCGCAGCTCACCTGATAAGGAGATTAGCACTGGTCTGTGTTATCACTTTGCTTCTGAAGAACCTTTCTTGTCACTTTGAAATCTGTGTTTGCTTCTTCAGTTTCTTGAATGAAATGCTAAAACCATGGAAACCCCTGGTCCAGAGCGTAACCAGTGGTGACGGAAACCCCATCATTTCTCTCATTTTGCAAATCAAGAAACAAACTGAAAAGGGCTAAGTCACAGACTCAAGCCCACACAGCTAACATGTGACAGAGCCAGGTTCTAGTAAAAATTCCGTCCTCAATCGTCTCTTCATTAACTGCCTTTCCTGCACGACCTTCCACACTAGCAGCATGAGATGCCAAGGCCCCCGTGAGAACCCAGCCTGCATGGCCACCTCTCAGTCATCTCCACAAAGGCGAGGAGACAATTCTCAGGAGCACTACACTCGAAGAAGTTGGCCCTAATGACAGACTTGGGGTTGGACCCCTGGCTCTCCTAGACACAATTTGGTCTACCACACCGAGTTGCCCCTGGCACCAGCCTCTGCCACACAGCTGGCTGGAATGAGTGAGTGCTACCACAGGACTGCAGTAGCCCTTTTCATTGCAGATGGCAACAGATGCAAGCAGACCTCAAAGGTTTGGCCGTGTCTGTCATATAATCTCTCACTGTGGCCCTGAAATCAATTAGACTTGTTCTTCAAATGCCAGAAGCAAATGGGTGTGACAGCCTTTCTCCAAAGTCACCAGAACTTATAACTGTGATTCCACAGTCTGCCAATCACCGGGAATCCCCATAGAGTGACTCTGCCTTCCCAAAAAGTGACCTGGTGCCTTTGTCAGCAGAAGGTGCTGCTTCAGTGAACTGTTTTCCTCCAACCCTGACCATGGCTATTATTGAGCCAAGATTGCTATGCCCGTGTGCTCATGACAATGGAACGGGACACACAGTAAGAACTAAGTCTGCAGTAAGATCATTGTGCAGTTGATGTTCCCTACAGAATGAGAGGGCAGGGTCACCAAACCCTCCCCAAGATTCCATCTACTGATCCCTCACATCTCCCAGTGGCAGGTGATCTTGGCTCCTACAGTATATAAAACAAGGGAGACTGACTGGGATGGGGACTGCAGAGACCAGCTTTCTTAAGACAGTACCCATCCGTACAGGGTGGGACACTGAGGCGATGCAGCCACCTTTGAGTCCCCACACTCCTCACCCACGCTTCAGTAAGTAAGTGTGATAAACTTACTGGTTCACCAAATGGGACTTGGATGAAATTGTTCTTTGCTCTTCCAGTGCCTTATGTGGGTTGAATAGATGTTTCCTGATAGCTCCCCAGAAAATGATTCACACAGGGGCCATGGGCTAATCCCCAAGACTGTATTGAGGATCACCTGCTCTTGACAATATCCTAGGAGGCTATGATGAGAACACTGCATAGGCCAGGGGTTACCTCCTAACTGTGTGTTTATCTGCAAGGGGATAGAAGCCTAATCCAATGGGAAAAAATGATTAAATCTATAAATCTAGAATATTGCCTACAATTTACTAGGTGCTACCCACTAAAAAGATGTGACACCAAAGTGATCTGCCATTACCCTCCAGACTCAGGCAAAGCATTTACCTAGGCTGAGTCACCAGCAGACCTGGTGACAGTCTAGTGATTGTACTAAAAGGGCATCCTGGCTTAGAAAAGGCCAAAGTGGGAGGCTGACGGTTGAATGGGGTGAAGAGACAGCAGGATCCAGCAGCAAAGGGCACACTGGCTCAGGAAGAGAGAGATCAGGCCACAGCCTGGTAGTTCAGCTGCCTCCCGAAGGCCCAGGATGAGGGATGCTGGGAAGGAGTGAAGAAGATTGCTAAGGGGGCATAACTGAAATCACGGAAGCCCTGTGCTGGGCTGGACCGCACATGGGGATAGTCCAGGAACTATAAGGATGCCAGTGAAGCTGGAGAGAGACTCAGGAAAATGGGAGGACAGAGAACTGCTGGGGACTGGGCCTCCATCCTGAATCGTTGAAAAGACCTGGAGGCCCTGAGCAATGGTAATGGACACTGTCCACCTGCCTCTAGGGACAGGATGTTTGTGGACTGTACAAAAATGTATAGTCAAATCAACAAAAGAATGGAAGAAATGGACACAGAATTGATTAGAGATAGGATTTGGCTTTTCCCGTTATACACTTCCAATTCTTACAAGTATTTTATACTAGAACATTTTGTTTTCTGAGATTAAATAAAATGTAATTTGTTCTCATGTTTTAAAGCAAAGCCTCTGCAGACAAGGCCTGCACAGACCATAGGAATAAATCACAGAGGGACTTGCCCTCAGGTGACCCAGACGGGGACCAGGCATACTTTAAACCAAAATAGCAAGGTCTTCTGATGATGTCATTCTTAAAAGTGTCCTTGACATTCTTGAAGGTTTTCTTTTTCATTCCGTAAGAGCCACACAGAACTATGTTGCTCTAAGGGACCTTTCAGTTCCAACAGTTCAACTCACATATTTTTAAACAGTGGGAAGATCTGAGAAGCCTGGATTGCAAGGAGAGACCCTCCCCATACCCACTGGCATCAAGAACACCAGTCAGAGCCACCTACACGACTAAGTCTGACAAAGGCATCGAACATGAGCAAGCTGACCATCAAGAGTGTGAGAAAACTACTTCCCACATGTAGTAAATCACCCAAACAAAGATCTTATGTATATGTAACTGCATACATGTGTATACATATACACATATACAACTGCACACCCATGCACACACACATTCTCATACCCATCACTGAGGTGGTTTCCTCTCTGAAACTGCCAAGTGGACTAACATACTCAACTCATGTCCTGCATTGAACCCATTGGAATTAGTTCAATTCTTTCCATATATTAGTCATACAATCATGATCATTCCAAAACAAATCCCAGCAAGGTTATGTGGTTCCTTCTGTGGATATGTGTACATGATCATGTGTATAAACATGTTTGTGTATGTTCATATACAGGTGCAAATGTGTGTTCATGTGTGTGTATACATTCATGTGTATACAAGGTGGGTGCAGGTACATATGTGTGCAGATGCACATAGAAGACAGAGGTCAGTGTAAGGTATCTTCCTCAGTTGCCCTCCACCCCGCACTCTGAGCAGGGTCTCTTGCTGCACCTTGAACTCTTCAGTTCAGACTGGCTGGCCAGGCAAGTCATAGGGATTCTCCTGTCTTTACTTCCCAACTCTGGGATTAAAGATGCTCAAGTTGCACCTGTTTTTTGTATGGGTCCTGGGAACTGAACGCAGGACACTTGCTGACAGGAATAATATCCTAATTAAAAATGCACAAAAGCATCATGAGAAATTTAAGCAAAAGTAAACAAAAAGTAAACACACATTAGAAAGCAAAGTAATAAAGGGCTGAAATCAAACATAGAAACCAAAGGGCATCTTTTTCTAATATATATCTTCCTGAATTTTTGTATATTTCATACACTCTGTCTTAATTATATGACCACCTCCTCATCTGCTCCCCCTGTGGCCCCCACCAGATTTCATACATTCAGTTATGCATGTTAAGATCTATCAAGTCAAGTTTGTGTCCCTAGGTGTCCCTCAGAGTGAGTCCATCCACTGGAGCCTGTTCAGTGTGTCTAACATCACTCTCTTAAAAAAGATCAGCTCTCCCTCACCCAGCAGTGATCAGCTGCCAATAGCTCCTTGGTTAAGGTTGGGGCTTCTAGCCAATTTCTCCAGTTCTATGTGTGTTTCTTTCTGGTTTGAGTTTGCAGGGTCTTGTGTTGCCGCCATTGTGGGGATTTGGGTATTGAGCAAGGCAAGCAACTCCGGATATCCTGAAGGGCGGCAGGTGTCTTGCCTGCTCTGCCTGATGTGATAACCTGGCCCCAGGAAATCACTGTAGATATGAATCTTCCTTTCCCCCACCCCAGATCAGAACCAGGTTTTTGGGTTTCATTTCCTCATTCCTGAACTTCCACATCAGCCCTACAACCTTCCCGCCTTTACCCCAAAACCCCACCTTTAACTTTCCTGCCTTCTGTAATGGTCAGAAAGGCCTCCCTATATAAGCCCCTGCATTGGCTCTAATAACCGAACTACCCACCGACGTAGTCTCCCGAGAGGGAACTCCTCCCGCCGCACCATTGCTGTAAGTTCAGATGAGCAAGTTCCCAGAATCCTGGAAGACTCTGTTCCCCTATGATCGTGCAATCCTAGTCCTTATAATCTTTCTGCCCCTTCTTTCTCAATGGTCTTTGATCCCTGGGTGGGTGAGGTTGAATACAGGAGTCCTATCCAGGGACATTCACTCTGCAATTTCTTATTCTCTACATTTGGCAAATTGTGGTTTTCTTTGCTAATAGCCCTCTGTTAAATAAGGGAGCTTCACTGGTGAGAGTTGAGGGATGCATTAGTATTCTCTCTACCTTCTGTTCCACTATGCTCTGTGAGCCTTAGGTGTAGAGGTTCCATTGTAGATGTGTCACTTAGGTCTGGGCATCTCACAGACACTTATTTTGTATCTTGTTGTAGAACTCTGTAATTGTCTCCATCTGTTGCAAAAAAAAGTGTCTTTGATGAGTGGTAAATGGTATACTTGTTTGTAAATATAAGAATCCTTATTTAACAAACAGCAAGAAATTACATTTGTCTAGAGATGTGACAGATACAGGGTTTCTCTAGGATCTGTGACCTCTCCAGCCATGTATATTTGGCTGTATTTATAGTACCACATGAGTTTCCTCCCATTGAGGAGGTTTTAAGTCCAATTAAATAGCTGTGATTACCCGTGGATAAAAGTGCCAGTACTTCACCTCTGTAGTTTGTTGTGCCCAGCATTGTTGTGGTTATTGGGCTTTAGGGCTGGGATTGGACCATTGACTTTTTTTTTTTTTTCCCCATAGCAGCTTGCATAGTATCCTCCAGAAATATGAGAGTTAGTCTTCTAGTCAGTTCCAGCTCCATTGTTCCAAGTCCTGTGTCTGAAATATGTCCTGTCTTCAGCAATAGGGTCTTACTTTCAAGTTCTGGGAAGTAATCAAGGGCTGTGCCTAGGACCTGTGTTATTTTGGGAGTCTCTTGGACCACCCTGACCAACAATTTGAAGGGAGGTTTCTCCTGTCTGGCACTGTTTCTTGTTATATAGCCTTCAGCTATACACATACTCATGTTTAGATATTATATGTGTATTTTCTTCTTACCCCAATTAGACTAAGATCAAGAGAACAAATGATACCAAATGCTGGAGAGGATATGGGGAAGGGGAATGCTCATTTACTGCTGGTGGGAATGCAAACTCCTACAACCACTGTGGAAAGCAGCACAGAGAGCCCTTACAAAACTAAACTGAATCTACCATATGATCACGTTATATCACTCCTTGACATATACCCAAAGGACTCATCCCACTGCAGAGACACTTGTTGCAGCTATGCTTATGGCTGCTCTTTTCACAGTAGCTGAGAAAGGGAAACCCCCTCAGTGTCCCTCAACTGACAAATGGGTAGTGAACACTTGGTACATTTACAGTGGAGTTCTACTCAGGGGTAATGAAAGAAGAAATCGTGAAATTTGAAGGTAAATGGATAGAATGAAAAGCGGTTATGCTAAGTGAAGTATCAAAGTGTATGCTTTGAAAACAGTAATCAATGGATAATTGTCTAAACTACCACTAAAAATGAATACATATCACAGTATCAAGACCAAAAGATAGCTAAGAACTGCCAGTCCTCATTAGATAACAGATAGGAGGTAAATTGAGGAAACTATTTTGTGAACCAAAAGTACAAAATTCTAAGATGCTGTGATTCCGAAGGCTGGAAGTCTGAGGCTCAAGTTGGTGGTTCTACAAAGCAGCTTCACATTAGACTTACTCAGCAAGCTAAAATGAAGCAAATATAAGCAAACAAAACACAAAAACAGATTAATAAATCAAATATCTGGGATAGAGCCACATGACTGTAAGTTTTGAAGAGTAACCCTTCGTGCACAGCCCAGTTCAGAAGCATGGCCCAAGGCCTTTTGCTTCCTTTTGTACTTGGTAATGTTTTTATTTTAAGAAGTCTGTAAGGAGGCATGTTCATAAGAAGAAAAAATGTTCTTTGTACTACCAGCAGGAGAGAAGAAAGGACAACAGACAAAACTCTAGCAGCAAAAGAATTAGTAATACATTTGAACATATTCAACATAGAAAACAGACAATACTTAAAAATAAATGAACCATAGAAAAATATATTAACATGGAGAAATATCACACAGTAGAAAAAGCCCTTTGCATCAAGGCCGGTTCAGTGTGACACCAATTTCTATCGGGTTTGGAAAGATGTGGGAGTGGAGTGTATACCTGCAGTCAGTGGAACATGGTAGTTCAGAGCTCAGAATCGGCCTCAGATGGCAGCCTTTCTACAGCCAGAGTGGCCTTGGAGAGCAGGCAATTCTGTACGCCTTGCATTGCCCTTCTCTAAATGAGATACTGAATTGCCTGCCTTACAGGACTGCGTGGGGACAGAAGACGCCGATCAAGATGTATGGAGCGCCCCGCACATCACATCGGTGATTTGTGGCTGTCTGATGTTACTATTGCCACAGAGCAATAGTGTAATGCTATATGTGTAATGCTCCATTGTGAGCAAGAACTGCAAGGTTAACGTAACAGCTTGTGGGTGAGTGTGCACATCTTATCTAATGTCATTTCTTTGTTCTCTCCTGCAGTGGGAGGACTGGGAGCATGATCACAAGGCAGATCCTTCCTGTGGAGACTGCCTCCGAGACTTGCTTTTCTCACGACTGTGACCAAAAGCCTGATGAGAAACAAGTTAAGGAAGGAAGGTTTGCCCTGGCTTTTCATTTTAGAAGGGCCGCCTCCCTTCACAGTGGGGAAGGCATGGTGGAGATCAGGACGCCGCTAGTCCCATCGCACCACAGCCAGGAAGCGGAGTGATGCGTGCTGGTGCTCAGCGGCCTTTCTCCTTTGTATCCAGTCTGGAACCCCAACCCCTGGAATGGAGCAGCCCGAGTTCAGGATGGGTCTTCCCTCCACAGCAAACCCTTCCGGAAACATACTCATAAACACACTCAGAGGCATGTTCCCATGGCGGTTCTGAATCGAGACAAGTTGACAATGAACATAAACCATCACACTGCCAAACCACTCATCTGCTCCTGGTGAACACCAGGGGTGACCCCAGAGGTTGAATCCACACAGAGGAGTTGCCAACAATCCAAAAGTCATCTTGTTCCCAACCCTATCACAGGTGATCTAAGAAATTACACTGTGTAGATTGGAATCCTTTCCTTTCCAACCACAGACACAGTCCTGCCCATGCCAAAGCTTCAAAGACCCTTCATGATCCTTGAATTTCATTGTGCTTATAGTTTTACTCTCTCTCTCTCTCTCTACTCCTTTTTAAATTTTTTTTTGTTGAATCATTGTGTATTTCATATAGAATGTCTCAATCGATCTTAATCAGCTTTATACCTTCTTCCCCGCCGTCCCCCCATCGTCCCCCAACTGGAATCCATACATTCTTTCACATGTTTTAAGGTCTATTGTGTCAAGTTAGTGTCTCCAAATGTATTCTTTTCATTATTTTATTTTATTCTTTCAATGTATGATTTTTATTGGATTTCATACAACTTAGTCATTTTTGTACCCCCTACACTATCTGCAACCTCCATAGTCCACCCACTGAATTTCATGCATTCTGTCATGTATATTAAGGCCTTTCTGGTCAAGCTTTTGTGTCAGATGTCCCCTATTCTCTGTGTGTGACCAATTGTGGAATGCTGTACTAGTCTCTGTCCATTGCAAAAAAAATCTTCTTTGCCTACAAATATAAGAATTCATATTTAGAAATTACATTTGTTTAGGAGTGTGACAGATACAGGGTTTCAGGGTTTTCTCTAGGGTCTCTAACCATGTGTATTTGACTTTGTTTACCATGCCACACATGAGTTCCCCCCCATTGAGAGAACTTTAAGCCCACTTAGATAACTGCAGATTATGGTGTAGTAGTCCTCAATCTCTCTCTCTCTCTCTCTCTCTCTCTCTCTCTCTCTCTCTCTCTCTCTCTCTCAGAGTCTCCCTATAGCCCCAGCTGTCCTGGAAATCACTATGTAGACTAGGCTGGCCTTTAACTCACAGAGATCCACCTGCCTCTGCCTCCCGAGTGCTGAGATTAAAGACTTGCACCATCACTCATCTCTCTTTCATTGACTTATAAGCAGGAAGTTCAATGACAACAATCATTCTAGTGGTTTCCTACCTTACTAGGAGCAAGATGCAAACTCTAATACCTGGTCCAAATTGCATTCTACACACACACACTTTGCACCCCTGCTCTGACCACACTCCTATAATTATCTCCATCTAATGATGTTTTGTTGGCTGGTCCGTCTGCATATCATTCTCTGAACTCCTGCCCTCCCCTCTTCAAGGTCTCTGCTTAGAGAGACCTTCCCAACCCACATGCCCAAACAGCTATCATCCACTATGACTCCCAACCAGCCCAGGTTTGTATTCCTTCTAGCTGCAACCCAGACCAGCTCTCAAGACCATGCACAAGGCAGGAGGCAAGGCCCTACCGGGAGGACCCATCTAGTCCTTTACGAGTTCAAAAAGCACATTATCAGCAAGACATCATCTGTTCTCCTCCACTAAAAAGTGGGCAGCCATAACCAAGCTGGAGTTGAGAATTTTCAGATTGGCCAGTTTCCTGTCAGAAAGCGGACTCTGGGTCCTGGATTTGCCTGCCCTTTGCCTTCTCTCTTCCACACGGCCTTCTTTCTCAGTGAGTGGGGACCATATGGGCTGCCCAGCTCACACATTTCAGACTCCAGCCACACCTTCCTATATATGTCAGTGAGACCCTGCTGGGCACAGGGCTAACGCAGCAACCAGTGACAACAGGCCCTGTGTATTTTCTAATGCAGTATATATGGAAGGATTTGGGAAGTTCTTGCTTTAGGTGGAACCTTCAGGTTCCTGACTCCACTGGCCATCACCCTGCTCTGTGTTATCCCCGCCCACCATTGCTCTACCTCCAAATAAGCAGGGTACCCATTCGGAGTACCTGACTCACACCGGAGCCCCAGAGGCCTGAGAGCTAGCCTAAGTGACAGGGCCAGGGTGGTCAGAGCAGTGTCAGGCTACAGCAGGTTGTGGGAGGGCCCGAGGACAAGGCCCCTGACTTGCTGGGCTGGTGTCAGGACAATCTGTCTCTCTGAGCTTGGTGCCTCTGAGCATGTTATATAACTGTCCCTGCCTGCACAGAGGGTGTTCTAGGTGAGAGATTGTGCTAAGCAAGTGATTAGACCAGGGCCAGGCCCTGATTAAATCCCTGAGAGGCGTTAGGCAGCTGCGGTGGCCGAGTTGTCTTCCTGCCACTAAATCCTGGTGGCTTATAATAGAATCAGGGACTAATATCCAGATTAAATACCTCCTTGAAAGTGGGCTCTGAGCTGGGGACTTTATATTTCATAAGCTTCCAGGGAGAGAATGAGAGAGTGGGCACTGGAGTCACTTAGAACATTTTCAGTGAGGCAACTGAAGCCAGGGGGAGCCCAGGGACTCAGGCGTTTAGCCGACAGCGCCTTCCAAGACCATCCATGCCAGGGTTGCTTCATCCTGGGGCAACGTTTTGAAGGACACAGTGAGTGCAGCTGTTTAAGCCCACCCTTGGAAGAACAGCCATGCCGTGCTGTGACAGTAACTACAGTGAGTCAGTCTCTTCATCCCAAGACAGTGCCCTCACCCCCGTGGTAACTTGTTGGTGCTGTTGCCAGACAGCTAGTAAGAAGCCTGCCTGGAATACTAACTAAGCTCTGTCCACACTCGACTCAGCTTTGCAGTCTAATTGGAGTTTGCTAACAGCACGCAGGCAACTGTGGTCTCAGCACAGACACTGCATTGATTTCAGCTTGTCCCTACTGCGCACCTACCTTGTGCCCACGTTCTGTTATCTGCTAATTAAACCCTGGTGTCCTTGAAGTCAAGGTAAAGCCTGAGGCTCTTTCTGCTTCTGAACTTCCCTTCACCTTATGTCCTGAAGACTCACCCGAAGGCCAACTCGGGACAGGCATCTGGTAAAAGCTAAGAACACATTGAGGGGTCTTACCAATGTTTCAATAGATAAAGTATTTGCTGCACAAGTGTGAGGACCTGAGTTTGTATCCCTAACACCCAGGTAAAGTCCAGGAGCAGGGGCATGCACATGTAACCCCAGCACTGGGGAAGGGGACAGAAGAATGAAGATCCCTGGAATTCATTGGCCATCCAGTCTAGCAGAAAGAACACATTCCAGGTTAAGTGAGAAAGCTTGTCTCAAAAAATAACATCACCTCTGGCCTCCACCTGAGCATGCAGACAGACAGACAGACACACATATGTTGGGCATAACGTAAGGTGGGCCTAGCCAGGCCACCTGCTAGGAGGAATAGAGGAATGGCTCCTGTTGGTGTGGTGTTCTGGTCTGGCTAGTTGTGAGACCAGCATCTGGAAAGAACCTGCCTACCTGGGGACAAACTTACTATCGGCTGTATCTGGGACCCCACCCCATAAGGTCATTGGCTCTCCAGACCTGTAAGAGCTTGTGCACCTGTTCGATAAACGAGTTTGCAATGCCACACGAGTACGCAGTGCCACGCGAGTTGGGAGTGCCACGTGCTTGGCCTGCTTCCCAACCAACAACCGGAGTCTGTGGCTTGACTCTGCATCTACTCACCCCTAACCCCTCGGGCTGGCTCCCCAAAGTCCACTTGGGCTGTTCCGAGTGGTGAGACACGACGATAACGGATGCGACTATAAATGGCACTCTGGAACAGGGACCCTGACCCCCAGGTGAGTAGACCCCAGTTCGGTTCGGTTTTGATCCTTGTGGATGGGCAAGGATCCCCTCCTTTTTGTTCCCCTTCCTGTGGAAGCACACACCACACCACCTCATGGTCCCCAAGACCCATGTTGACCTCTCCCTTTCTTGGTTCACCCCCAGCAGAATCACATGAGGACTTAAACCTTCTGATTTCAGAACCCAGGCAAAGCTATCCAGCTAAGCCTTTCCGGAAGATACAGGGCATAGTCTAATTGTGTCTTAACTCTCCCGACTCTGATTTAAAACTGTCCCAGCTCCCTCCTGCAGACTGGGCTACTGAGCAACACAAGCTGATGGCAGAGCTGAGGTCGCCCTCAAGGCTCAGCCAGTTTAAATACCCCGCCTCTCTCAGAGAGGAGAGGCAGGTTGCAAGCAAGGACCTTTCATATGCTAATTGACTCTGCCTGGCTTTTAAAAACTGGCTAAAACCTTCTGGACAGTTTTTTCATGGGTTCAGCCCAGGAAACTCCAGAGGCTGGAGTGGAATTCCACGAAAGTCTCCCAGTGGAAATCCATGGGGCAGTTGGGCCCCCAACATTCTGTTTGCATGTGTCTTTGGGTTTTAACGTTGGCCATTTTGGCCTGTATGGTAATGAAGGATGTCCCCTCCCATCAGATAGCTCCTCAGCTGCAAGCTGTTTCCCTGCAGCTTGTCTTTAAGGATAAAAAGGACACCGGCCCCTCCCTCAATGTGCACTGAGAAACCAGCACCAACTTTGCATGCTTGGGCTTCTCTTAGCCCTTGGGCGGAGTTTCATCCAACCCACCCTCCCTAGATGCTCTGGCAACAGTTTCATCCCTTTGCTTAAGACTTGATTTTATTTCGAACTTTGACTTTTGTATTCTAGGACCTTCGATATTTCCGCCTCTACAGTAAAGTTTGGTCATGCTGCTCCTGGCCATGCCTCCAAGCTTCCTCCATCAGCTGTTCATGTTTGCTAGTGCCTGGCCCCACAGGCTGGAGCTCCAACATCAAAGGCCCATGGTCAATGTCTACAACAAAAGTAATTCATGGGATTCTCTGTTTTTTCACACCAATAAAAAAGACACTAGGACAATTCACAGTTCTTGGAGAAAATAGATAAAAATCTCTGCCTAAAATTCCTTAGTAATTATGCTAAAGATTACTAACTTCAGTTTCATAATGTGTTACCTAAAGCAAGGTTTATAGTTTTTGTGTTTTCCATAAGGTTTAACTAGAAACTTATAAAGTACAATATACACAGGGGTAATATTAATCCATTACTTTATCTTGTTTGTAATTTGCATTCCATGTTCTTTTAGTACTCATCTGAGCCATAAATAACTTTCATCTTCATGTCTTCAGCAGTGCCTACCTCACTTGAGTATCCAGCCAATCCTTCCAGTCAGCTGTATGTAATTTTTTAATGTTATTACATCTCATGGTAAATGGAGATAATTTAAAAATGAAAAAGTCTATAAGGTCCGAGCATATATGTCTAGTCAAGGTTTCTTCAAAAATGTTTGGGTTTTGTCCAAGTTTTAACTGCATAACATACGGTAATTAAAACTGCCAGACTGGTGGAACTAAACTTTTTGGGTGTTCAACAATCATATTTAGAGGCCTAAAGTAATCTGCTCAGAGGGACTTAAAGGGACAATTTTTTGTCTCTTGCCCTCCAAGGTCAATTAAGTTCCAGGGGACCATGGGAAATGTCAAAATGTCCTGTAACTGATGAGTCACCTGTCTTCCTGTTGAGGGAGGTCGTGGAGACCCCACTAAAATGACTTAATCCAGTGTCCAGTCTACAAAGAGGAGAGTCAGCACAGGAAACACATTCCCTTAAATGCTTCCAAGAATGAAGCTGTGGTCTAGCAAGACCTCCTGACTTATCTTCACATAGATGGAACTGGTGAAGCAAAGGCCTAGGGAGCCAAGGGGCTCCTTCAAAGTCCATGTGACACCCCAGAGGAACAGAAGCACAACTGACCTTAAAAAAAAGTTGGTTTATTTGGGCCAATTGTATGATCTTAAACACCCAACAGGAAAGTATAACCAAGGATTCCTACTTCAACACTGCAGTGCATACCTGCTGTCAAGAAAGTCAAGCCCACTATTGTTCTAAACTAACCATTAAATGTTGGCTAATTTCTTTTCTTTCCCTGTCTAGAAGCCATATAGGAGGGAACTTACATTGGTCCTAGATCAAAGTGCCTGAAAACAAATCCTGACTTCAAGACTCTTGAGTCCGGCCTTGGCAACGAAAGAAAAGCAAGGAGGAACCCAACATATGGATGTTCTTGGAAGTCCCAAGCAAGAAATTCTAATGGACTTTAACATTGACATTTGAAATTTTCCTTGTTCTGACTGTTCTGGTTTCCTATCTAGAATGTATAATGCTAACTACTCTTTCCTTTAACAGTTATGCAATTCAGGGGTCTTTTAGATAGACTCACTGACAGGGTACTCCCATTGCCACAATCTACATCCATTATCAGCTTTCAAAGAAGTCAGAGCGGTCATTGCCCAATTCCCTATTGGCAATTGGGATGCCTCTTCAGAGGGTGATGTGATAAAAATAGGAGATAGAATTTGTTTAGGCAGTTTAGGGTAAAAAGACCCCAAGAAAAAGTGACCAGTTTCTTTTTTTGGCTAAAAACAAAAACAACAACAAAATATTATTAAAAACAAAAAGGAGGATATGTTGGGCATAACGTAAGGTGGGCCTAGCCAGGCAACCTGCTAGGAGGAATAGAGGAATGGCTCCTGTGGGTGTGGTGTTCTGCTCTGGCTAGTTGTGAGACCAGCATCTGGAAAGAACCTGCCTACCTGGGGACAAACTTACTATTGGCTGTATTTGAGACCCCACCCCATAAGGTCATTGGCTACCCAGACCTATAAGAGCTTGTGCACCTATTCAATAAACGAGTTTGCAGTGCCACGCGCTTGGCCTGCTTCCTGTCCAACTCCCGGAGTCTGTGGCTTGACTCTGCATCTACTCACCCCCAACCCCTTGGGTTGGCCCCCCAAAGTCCACTCGGGCTGGCCCCAAGTGGTGAGACACGACAGTAACAGAAACAACTATACACATAGACACACACACAGACACACATAGACCCACACACAGACATATATAGACACACACACACAGACAAAGAACATGATGAATTTATGTTGTGAAAGTTGACCCCACATAGCTTGGAAGATAGAGCTCAAAATATCAGCCTAACATGCAGAGGACCCTAGGTTCGACCCCCAGCCCCACATAAACTGAAGTGGAGGCACACAGGCCTGTAATCCTAGCACTGTAGATGTGTGAAGATGGGGGATACTGGGAGTTCAAGATCAGCTTCAGCCTCAGCTAGTTCATGGCCAACCTGGACTACATGAAACCCTGTCCCAAAACAATAAAGTTAGCTCTTTGCTTTTTCTTCTAGCTTACTTTAAAAAAGAAAAGAAAGGCTCTCCTGATCCATTTCCTAACTCCTCTGGATTTTCAATTTGAAATATGTATATCTGGGATTTCTAAGCTCACATCCAGCTGTGAGAGAGGAGACATTTGTCTTTTTGGGTCTGGGTTACCTTATTCAGGATGATTGTTTCCAGTTCCATCAATTTACTTGTGAAATATAATTTTTAAAAATATTTTTAATATTTTGCATATTTTGTATGTGTATGAGTGTTTTGCCTGCATGTATGTAAGTGCACCATATGCATGCAATGCCAAGCCAGAAGAGGGTGTTGGATCCCCTGGAACTGGAGTTATAGACAATTTTTAGCTGCCATGTGTATGCTGGGAACTGAACTCAGGTCCTCTGGAAAAACATTAAGTATTCTTAAACACTAAACCATCTCTCCAGACCCAGCATTTTTTTCAGAGCTGAGTAATATTCCACTGTGTACATACACCACACCTTCATCACCCTTTCATCAGATGACGGACATCTAGGTTGTGTCCAGCTCTGGCTGTTATGAAAAGGGCAGCAATGAACATGGATGAACAGGTACTTCCGTGGCAGGTTATGAAGTCTTTGGATGTATGCTTATTAGTGATATGGCAGGATCACGTGGTAGATCAATCTTGAGCATTTTGAAGAGTCTCCACACCAATTTTCACAAGGCTGCTGCAGTTTGCACTCCCACCAGCAGTGGGTAAGAGCTGCCCCTTCTCTGCATCTTTGGTAGCGTTGGTTGTTGTCTGGTTATGGCGCTTAGTCATTCTGAGTGGGCGAGGTGAGATCCCACAGTGATTTAATCTGCATTTCCCTGATGACTGAAATTGTTGAACATTTTTGAGGAATTTCTCAGCCATCTGCATTTCATGTTTTGTGAACTCCCTGTTCATCCCTTGTCCTGCTTCTTCTCAGTGAGCTTTTGTGCATTTCATACAACAGTTCAACAGTTCTTAATCAAATTTGGACCCCCTCCCCCATCCAGGCCCTACACATTCCCCATGCCGCCAGACCTCATGCATTCTGCCATACATGCTAAGTCCTATCCGGTCAAGCATTTGTACCCAGACGTCCTTCGATGCATTCAGTGGAGTCTAGCCAACCTATCTAGAGGTCATAAGCAAGGTCTGCTCTCGCTCAGTCAGTAGTAATCAGTCTCTACCAGTTCCCAGGCTTGTTTTGGTTGATGCTTAGTTTTTTAATTCTTTGTATATTCTAGTTATTGACCCCCTGTCAGAAGTATAGCTGGAAAAAGAATTTCCCATTCCATAGGTTGCTTCTCCACTTGAATGATGGTGTCCTTGGATGTACAGAAGCCTTTTCACTGCATATGGGCCTGTTTGTCAGTTGCTGGACTTAATGTTTACTCTACAGGAGTCCTGTTCACAGTCCTTTCCTGTGCCTACAAATTCCAGTGTACCCCTCAGTCTCCTCTTCTTGTCCAGGGCATCAGGCCCTATCTTGGGCTCCTTGATCCATTTGGTGCTGTTTTGTAGATGGTGAGTGATAGGAATATGGTTTCATTTTTCTAGATGCTGTTTTCCAGCCTGGCCAGCACCTTTCCTTGAACATGCCATCATTTCTCCAGTGTGATATTTGTGGCTCCTTGGTTAGAAATCAGGTGAGGCTGGAGAGATGGCTCAGCAGTGAATAACACTGGCTATTTGTGGGTTGGTCTCCATCTCCAGCACGGCTTTGTGCTCCAGCCATGCCAGAGAATGGAGGACGATGGAACAGGTCCTCAGGTGGCTCAGAGTGCAGCAGGAGGAGGAGTTCCCAGGATACTACGTCGGTGGGTAGTTCGGTTATGAAAACCAAGGCAAAGGTTTACATAGGGAGGCCTTTCTGACCGTTACGGAAGGTGGGAAAGTTAAAGGTGGGGGCTTGGGGGTAAAGGTGGGAAGGTTGTAGGGCTGACGTGGAAGTTCAGGAACGAGGAAACAAAACCCAAAAACCTGGTTCTGGTCTGGGGTGGGGGAAAAGAAGATTCATGTCTACAGTGATTTTCTGGGGCCAGGTTATCACATCAGGCAGAGCAGGCCAGACACCTGCCTTTCCTTCAGGGTATCTGGAGTTGCTTGCCTTGCTCAATACCCAGACCCCCACAGCTATTTTTACAGAAGACTAAGGTTCAAATCTCAGCAGCCAAATGGTGGCTAGCAGCCATCTATAACGAGAATTCCATGGAATCCGATGTTCTCTTCTGTCTGCAGGCAATGCAAGGCATGGGTGCACCCACCTACATACAGGCATAACCCTCATACACATCAAAATAAAAACAAACTTAAATAAATCTAATTTAATAAATCGGGTGGCTGTAAATGTGTGGATTTAAACCCAGGTGCTCGGCACAATCCCACTGATAAACTCGCTTTCTGCAGCGCCACGCAGCCACAGTTACTAGGACTCTGCAACACAGTTTGAGGTCAGGGATGGTCATGCCTCCATCCGTTCTTCCGTTGTTCAGGATTATTTTGGCTATCCTGGGGTTTTTGTTGTTGTTGTTTCCATGTGAAATTTGAATTTTTTTAAAGTTTCTGTGAAGAATTGTGTTGGATATTTAATGGGGATGAGTTGACTCTGTAGATTTATTTGGGTAGAATGGCCACTTTCACAATATTAGCCCTACCAATCCACAAGCATGGGAGGCCTTTCCATCTTCTGGAATCTTCTTCAGTTTCTTTCTTCAGTGTCTTAAAGTTTTTATTGTACAAGTTCTTCATTTCATTTGTTAGATTTATTATAATATATTTGATGGATTTGAGGCTATTGTGAGTGGATCATTTTCCCAGAACGGTTAAATGGGGTGAAGAACCAGAAGGTACAGAAGAGGAGGGAGCTTGGGAAGGGATCAGCAACTTAAAGGCCTTTAGAAAAGTCCACAGGAATCTGCCACTGTAGAAGCTTTTTAAAGTACATGCATGTACATTGTAAAAATAGATTAAAATCTATTACCTTATAATTGGTAGAAGATGTTGTCTCTACTAGACACAAGAGGCTAAAAAAATAACACTCTAGGAATTGACCCCCCTCTGTTAAAGCTGTTGAGCCGGGGTCCTACAGATCCTCAAACAATACTGGCCATTGCCCCTATTCTTGATTGCCCACTAGAACTATATGGTAAGACCCTATTGCTGAAGACATTGTAGACATGAGATATAGAAAAAAAAAAAAAAAAAAAAAGGAGAAATCAAGCCAGGGCTGACTGCAGAGCCTCATCTCCCTGTTAGCATTCATCGTGCTGGGAGGTGCTGTGCAGGCTCCTGGAAGGGAAAAAGAATGTGAAGCAATTACTCTGTAATTGGACTTAAGGTTTACTCATAGTCTGGATCCCATATCTAACAATGAAGTCAGACTTTGGAACCTAAAGGTCACATATCGGAGAGCATAATACCAGTTTTGTACTAAACAGTATCATACTAACCTGACTAATGGCTTATTTTTACACCCATAGATCAATGCATCTCTCAACTCTCAACAGAGAAGCTTCCTTATGCAGCAGATGTGGATTAACACAGAAACCCACAACTGGGCAATGTGCAGAGAACAAGAGGCTACAGAGGGCTCATCCCTGATAGGACACTTACACCAAACTTCTGCCTCCCAAGGCCCAGGGGATCATTAAGAAAGAGGAGATGGAAAGATTGTAAGGACAACCACAAGGAAATAGAGTCTTCCAGACAGCTGGTCAGTTACTCATATGAGCTCACAGCAGTGCTGACAGCACGTAATCCCAGCACAGACATAGCTAATTGGGTAAAAAAACCCAGCCCAGCTAAGGAACGGTTGGCAACTGATGGCTTCTGGGAGGGGGAGAGAAATAGTCCTTTTCAAGAATGGGATTCTGTTGGAGGCCATGAGCCAGAGAAAATAGCCAGCTTGTAGTTTGAGTTCATCTCAGAGAAACCTGCTCTAGGGATATTCCACCCCCCTGCGACCACCTGTAGGTAAACTCAGTTTCACAGGAATGTCCTGGGGCCTGATCAATTGGCTCAGCTTCTTTATTTTACTGGATGGCGCCAGGGTCTTAGCACTCCCCTGGTTCAAAGCCCCTGCCTCCCCTCTTAGTGCCACCTTCCTGGTATGCATACAACTTCTTGGTGGGCTTTGAAGGTTAGAGATAGTGTCTCTCTGTTAATTACCACATTTCTGTATAGGTACATCTGTATTCCTGACTCCACAAAACTATAAATACCCCCTGGAACAATAAAGCGCGCGGCCTGAAGAGCCCAGGTCGTCTATCCTCGTGTGTCTGTCCTGTGTGTCTGAGCGGCTTGAAGAGAGAGATTTCCCAGGCCGGCCGTCTGTTTCGCGTGTTCCATCTGTTTGTCTCCATTCATTTCAGGTTCCTAGAGTCTCAAGCTCACTGCTGTCCCACCGGCCAGGACAGGATTCTTGGATGGACCCACATTGAAGGACATTTGGGGACTCTATACATTAAATTGGGTGGGGATAACTTAATGTGGATAACTTAAAATAACTTTAAAATTTTTTAAAGAAAAGAAAATTGAGCCTGGAACAATACAGGTTGCTTTTCAAGAACTCTCCCATGGGAATACAATATACTTAACAAAATATGTACTGTTTAGTATATAAAGCATCATCTTACTGCTACAGCATCTAACTGCTGCCTCAGTTTTCCTCTGGCAGTCATTCCTGCTTGAAAAGCACCTCAGACATGGAACAGCAGTCCCAACCCCCCCCCCCAGCTCCCTCCCCACCACATTCTGGTTCTTACTCCCTAGGTCTGCCCAGCAGATTGCCACCCCTCCTTCCTGGCCTCCTGAACTCTCTCACTCCCTTATTCTCCTATCACAAGCCTTAGCCCTGACGCCATGAGCTCATGTGTGGTCTTGCACATCATAGGGTGCAGAGCACACCCCTTCAGGCCCGGGTCATGCGCCACCACCTACATTTGTGCAGTCAAATGCATTCAGACAACTCCGGATGAGCTCAGGGCAGAGGTGGACCTGACAGGGCACCATGATCAAAGGCAAAGTCACTCGTCTACAGTAGTAGCACCAAAATAAAGAGGCTGTAGCTGGCCACTGCGGACGACCCTCATGTGGAGAGCTCACGGGCCAGCCAGGACCCAGCTCCTCTCTCCACCCCTTTCCTCTTTCCCAGTCACTGGCCTCTTTGGTCCTTCATTCTTCCTGCTCAGTGGGTGCTCAACTTGTGAAGCATCTCTGTATCCAGCCCATCCTGTCCACTCTACCACCCCTGATCCGGTCAGGGCTGCTCCTCTTCTCTCAACTTCAGCCTCCCAACTGCTTTCTCTGTTCCAGATGGGAACTCCAACCTCCAGCCTGCGATGTACAGCTGGCCTTGTCTACCTGCAATGCAAAGCAAACTGATTGCCTGTCACCCACAATTTTGAGAGAGATCAATAGTTCCTTTTCCCTGTCCCATAAAGGTGCAGCCTCAGAAGCCTGGCCCTCAAAGCCGCCCCCAACCCCCACCTGTGCTTGCAGGGTCCTACATCAGGTCTGAGGCAGTGTTTGTGACAGGCGTTTACAGTTCTACCTCCAAACCATACTGTCCTGTCCATAGCTTTTAGCCCCTTCTCCATCCTCTGCTGGGAAGGTCCTTCTTCCCTTCAACCCCCAGCTGTCCCTGAGTTAGCAGACATCATCCCTCTCAGGATTCCCTGCCCAGCCTCCTCCGTGACCAGCACTTCCACCAGACTCTGCAACACCCACCTTCCTTGCCTAACTGCACTCTGTTCTTCCACCAAGCAGTGTCTGGCACCAGCAAAACCTTGTCTACTGAACTCCCCACTGATCCCTCCCCATCCTTTAGGGCTCAGTTCAGGGGCTGCTTTCAAAATCCTCTCACACTCCCCATGTGGCTGGACAACGCCTCTGCTCTCCCAAGCATCATGTTCCCCTAGCAGAAGGCCAAGTTCACCGTGGCTGAATTTTGTCTACCCAAAAGATATGTGGAAGTCCTAATCCACAGTGCCTGTAGTGTGGCCTTACTTAGAAGGACACAGAGTCTTACAATCAGGTCAAGATGAGATCATGGAATGGATCCTAATCCAGTCTGAATCATGTCTATATGAGAAAAAAAAGAGACCCAGACAGAGGCAAGCAGGGAGAATATCCTGTGACAATGACAGCTGCAGAGATGATGGTCCAGTGTCTGTAAGCACAAGAACATCGTAGATTGCCAGCAGCCACCAGAAGCTTCACAAAAGCCTTAGAACAGCAGTCTCCTCAGGCTTCTAGAGGAACACACCTCGCTGGCACTGGACTTTGAACTTCTAACCTCCATGAGTAAACCAACATTTATGATTAGACAATAACTATCTGCTTCCATAAGCAAGCAAGTGCTAGACTTTGTTTCTCAGCCCCGGGAGACACGCATGGTCAGTATGCCATCCATTTTCAACACCACAGGGCACAGCAAAAACTCGAAGGTGCTCACTACTAACTTCGCATCTACAGGAGGCCCAAAGGGCTTCTTTACAAGGCTATGTTCTTCCTAATTTCTGGGATTATTTTTGTGTACAAAGTTGATCTCCTGCATGCACAGTTCTCCTCTGATGTTGAATCAATCTATGCTAACTACTGACTTTTAGCCTGAAGATCTCAAAGCCTGTCATAAAAGAGCAGCTTACCCAAGTGAAGCAAAAGCCTTCTGAAATGTTCTGGAGTTCCTGCGTCCACAACCGCACAGCCAGGACAGCCCTGATTCCTGTTGGAATATGTGCTTTTGACGTGTTGGCAGCCCAGACCTGGCTCTTACCTGAGCCTTTCTTGTTCCTCCATTCTACAAATATTTACCAAGGGAATGCTAAGACCTCATTCTGTGAACACCACTGCGCACACAGCCAGGGACAGCACTGCCAACAATCTCAGCCCTCTGGGATCTTATTCAATAGATGAACCAGTAATATAAAGAACTGTAGCACATTTTATATAGCCTAGTATGTACCTTGTCATATATAGTATAGACTGCACAGGGAAAACATTACTCAGAAAGAAGTGATAGGAGGTTAGAGTAAGTGGCTCCAGAATGATAAAGTGGGTTAGGAGCTCTTTTCAGTAGTAACAACTAATTGATACATCTCACTATCCTGAAGGCACAATCCACTCTTCCCACCTTCCTTGTGCCTGGGTCTCCAGACCAGCTGCAGTTCTGGATTCAATTGATCTTAACTAGGTTCTGCTCAACCTCTGGGGCAGAACTCATCGGTGGGGCCATCTCTAAGATGTCAACAGCCCAGCACCCTTATCGTCACACCCTTGAGTGATCTCTTTGCCTGAAAGAGGAGCGTAAGGATCTCACTTGATGCAGGAATGGTGGGTATCACCTCTCTGTAAAAGGGCTGTGCCTCCAGTCTTGCTTGCTCTTCCTCATTCTCCCTCCAAGTTCCAATTCAGCAGGAGGCCAGCTCCAGTGTGAGGTGTCCTGATGTACTTAGACACTCCTCTGGTCCAAACACCAGTGTGGGAAGGGCAGTGACCTAAGAATGTGCCCTCTGCAGGGAGGAAGAAGAGAGGCTGAGTATGTCTCTCAAAGGGGACAGAAGCAGAGACGCCACTCAGAAGGTGACACCCTGCAAAGACAGAAGGAAATGCATCTTTCCAGAAATTTATTCCAAGAAAAACAGATGCCGTTTTATTTCTTTTGGGAAACAGTGAAGTTCAAAGAAGATGGAATTTTTTTGTTACCCACAGAGGGGTGACTGTCACCCCAACCTGGAACTTGGTGTTTTGTGTGATTTTTCACCATGCTTTTATTTTGTTTTCCATTCTTGTGAAACTAGAAATACAGCATTTGATACTTTCTCTAAATATCTAAACTTTTGTAGAGACTGTCTGGAGATCACAGCTCTATTCCTTTCAAACAAATCTTTGTGTATTCTTTCTGTGTGCCCATTGGAGAGAAGAAATCCAGGCCCTAAGAACAGATGGTCATGAGGCTTGAGCAGGCTGCTTAGATGTGTCAGGATATGTTGGGGGCCTCTCACAATTGCTAAAGCCCAGAACTTAAGATACAGAATGTGTACTCTGTATCCAGCTCTCCACTCAATACCCGACTAGTCCCTTTGTTTCTCTGCTTAAATCGTTTTTCTTGAAAACACAGTTTGCATCTCAAAGTTATGAGAGCTTTTAGAAGCCTGTTATGGGACAGAGAATTCACAGAATAAGAAAAGCACGCGGCAGCACGATGTCATCGTGATTAAATGAAAAAAAGTAGATGAGAGTGCCCATGGACATTGAAGACCCCCTTCCGGTATTTCGCCTCATTATGATCACTTGAAGTTATTGATTCCCCAACCACAGAGAATGATAGAGCAGATGGCAATGAGAATTTTCACTTTTAAAGGAAAGACTTAAAGTTGATGCCCATGAAACCCATTAATGAGACATCCTAGAAACTTCCATGTTCCCAGGTCGAGGGAACTTGGCCCAATCTACCCACCTTTCTCTTCCCTCAACTTTGTTCTCCCTGTTCCTTCCAGATCTTTCCCTGTCATCCTTCTCTGCAGCAGCCATGGAAGCACACTGCCCAGACCTCCATGGGAGGAGAAGCTTGCACAACAGACCCTAAAAACACAAAGAACGCAACCAGCTGGCCATCTGCAGCCCCCGCACCTTCAGGCTCCACCACCACCCACCTGAGCGAACAGTGGACCTTACCGTGGAGCAGTCTGGTCACCACGGGCCTGGCATCATGAATAGTCTTTGTCCCAAACCTCTCTTGGACTTGGACGAGATGCTGTCAGCCTGCTGGAAGGTGACCCTGACTTCGGGGACCACATCGGCACTAGGGTGGGTCAGAAGCTAGCCTTGCCTTTGTGTTCCTGTCTTCATCTCAGATTACACACACAGAAACAATTTTCCTCCCATAGTGTTAATTTGAATGTAAATTAGTCCCCACAGGCTCATGTGTTTGAATGCCTGGTCCCCAAATGGACGGCACTATCTGGAGAGCTTATGAGACTTTTAAGAAGCAAGGCTCTGGGAGGCTGGAGAGGTGGCCTAGCGGTTAAGAGCACTGACTACTCGTGCAGAAGACCTGGGTTTTATTCCCAGCACCCACATGGCAGCTAACAACCACTGGTAACTCCAATTCCAGGGGATCCAGGGCCTTCTTCTGACCTCCATGGGCATGGCGCAATACAGGTACACTTACACACATGCAGGCAATACACTCATATACATAAACTATAAATAATAAATGCACTTTTAAAAGAAGCAGGGCCTGAATTCTTTTCAAAATGCTGTGAAGACTTTGAAAGAATAAACCAATCACAGAGTCAAACTTTTATTTGGAAAAATAAAGCATAGCTTTAATGGACAATTTATAGTAAGCCTAATTGTGTCACTTAAAAACTCAGTAGAAATAAAAGTACTTGGTATATCTTATTCACACACAGAAAGCAGTGGAGAAAGTTCATTGCTAGGATGACCTTTGAGGTCTCTAGCACCATCCTGTCTGCTTCTTGATTCACTAAGATGTGAGCAAGCAGCCTCTCACTGCAGCAGTCACAGAGCAAACTGTTCCTGCCACCACATCTTTCTTCATGGTGGACTATACCAACGGTGAGCAAAAATAACCCCTTCTTCCCATTTGATGACAACAATGATAAAAGTAACAAATACATCTCATATAGCCCAACACAAGTGCATCGTACAAGCATGTGAAGCTTGCCCTCAGGGACCTCACTTTCCCTCAGGGGAGAGAAACATGAATGTCTGTGTACCTTAAAGCCTTCCTCAGCTCTACAATGAGCCCAGCAATCTCTGTGACCCACAAATGCCCCAAGAATTACTATAATTAGGCAATTTGGGAAACATGGACGTTGGGGCTGGGGGAACCAGTGAATGAACATCAAAGACCAGAGCTGGCCAAAGTTAGTCCAGCTGGAACACAATGACCTCATTCACTTTAAACCATTCATCGTTGCTCTTGCCCCATGGCTATGATGCTCGCCATGGAGCCCACACAGCCTTCAGTAGCTGCTCTATGACTTTTGCCATAAAATGTCTGTGGACTCTTGCTGTATGTATGTAGTTTCCAATATTGACATTTGGTTCATCTGAGGGAACGCTGAAACATTCCCAAGCCTAGAATACACTCCCAAAAATTAAGTCCACATCTCTGTGGTGGGGAACAAGGATCACCCTCAGTCCTGAGCCTACTTAGGGCCCAGGTTGGTACAGCATACTGCCACTTTTGGAAACAGGGAGACTGAATATACATGTGGATAATGCCCAGACACACAGAACCATACCACGTGGACCAGCTGACCCTGCGGAAGCCTCAGGAAGCAATCATCCGCTCACAGTCGGGTCTTGACGGATCACTGCCCGCTTTCCTCATGTTCCCCTCCATTCCCATCTCAGTTCTAACCAAGAAAGGTAAATGTAGTTACCAACCCAGCCCCATAGGACCCCCTGCTGCTGGCCAGCTGCCCACTGCTCC
This sequence comes from Eospalax fontanierii, assembly GCA_035773235.1. Lineage (NCBI taxonomy): Eukaryota > Metazoa > Chordata > Mammalia > Rodentia > Spalacidae > Eospalax > Eospalax fontanierii. The sequence continues at coordinate 77,726,327 of CM069532.1, forward strand.
CCATGCTGGCAGCTCCAGAGTGCCCCTGGAACACATCTTTTGTGCACTGCCATGGTCCCATTCTCCTGCCTGCCCGACACATACACTAGTGTCTGACCTCCTCGCCATGAGAATCTTTGTATAAGTATCCTAGGTTAGCCTTCTTGTGAGGGGACTTTGCTTGTTTCTGTACAACCACTGCTCCAGGGAAGTGATGGTAACCCCTTGGTGGAGGGACCATGCTGTGCTGGAGGAGCCCCTGCCTCTGGGTCAGATCAAGGAAATCAGGAACAATATCTTGGATGTGAATTTGGAACAGAAGCTCACAGATTCATGGAGGAAGGTGCTTTCCTTTCCCCCATGACCCAGCCCAATACTTCAGAGAGGACCAGCAGCCAAAATATTCTTAGTGGGAAGAGGGACTAAGAACCTAGGTCCATGTGGGTGGGTCTCTGTCTCCAGCACAGCCATTGTGCTCCAGCCATCCCAGAGAACAGAGGCAGTCGAACACATCCTCAGGCAGCCCAGAGTGCAAAGGGAAAAAATTCCTGTGAGATTGCATCAGTAGACAACTCATTTATTTAAACCAAGGCAGATGTTTATATAGGGAGGCCTTACTGAAGGCAAGAAAGTTAAAGGTGGGGTCTTTAGGTAAAGGCGGGAAGGTTGTAGAGCTGACATGGAAATTAGGAACAAGGAAACGAAACCCAAAAACCTGGCTTTGGTCTGGGGTGATCTTTGTGGGGGGAGAAGATTAAGTAACTGCTGAGGAACGAGGATGTCATATCTACAGTGGCTTCCTGGGACCTAGGTTATAGCTTCAGGCAGAGCAGGCCAGGACACCTGCTGTCCCTTCAGAGTCTCCGGGGTCACACTGCCTGCTCAATGCCTTTACACAATAGGCCCAGGTCCCACACAGGTCCACACTACAGAGAACACCCATCATGTTCTATTTGTCTGTCTCTAGGAAGAGCCAGGCTCGTAGGAGAGGAGGGGTTGCTGCCTGAGGATTGGCACCTGACAAGCTCATCAGCTGCCTGACAGTGAGGGAAGGACTGAGAGGCGGGGAGCTTGGGGAGATGCAGGGAGCTTGGGGAGATGCAGAGATTCAGTCTCAGGATTGAAAATGAAAACCAGGCTCACATCCGATGTGTCACCGAGCAGTGGGTGGTGGCTGCCAGCATCACTTGGCTAACTTTATTCTCATTTCAAGGTGATGATGATGCTGCAGATGCTGAGTCACTCTCTCAGAGTTTCATCTGGACCACACAGCCTCCAGACTGAGTACATGCCTGATGAGAGAAGGGAGGTGAAGAGAAGACGTCCAAGAAGTAGCCGCCAGGCACTTGCAGAAACAAGCGCCCATAAACTAGGTGCAGAGTCTCAGTTACAAGCCAGTCTCTTGTCCCTGTTCCCCCATTCCACACTAAAAGTGGCCTCAGCCACCCTCGGCTCCAAGCATCCTATGCCTTTGGATCTGAATCTCCCTTAAACCCGCTCCAAAGAGAGTCTAATTAACAACTGTGTCTATGGTGCCAAGCCTTTCAAAAGCTTACAGAATGTTTTGAGTGACAGCTCGGCTTACCCAGAGGGCACCTGCATGTTAACAAGGGTGAAAGACAAAGCCTTATGCCAGAGAAAAGAATTTCAAGCAGCCTGAGCCCAGATCTTGTGGGACAAGAGGGTTTGTTGTGTTCTGCTCTCCAATTCTCAGATGATATTGATTACTCACCCACATCTCTCCGACTGCCAGGAGGCCTAGAGACCAGCAGTTATTGACTGTGCTCTGTGTGTGGCGTGGTGCTAAGCTTTTAAACACATATGATTAACAAGATTTATCTTATTCAAACTTCACAACAGCCCTCTGAGGCATGCATTAAGGAATCTTGTTTTTCAGATGAGGAAAAAGCCTTAGTGGTCAAGTGACTTGAGGCGTCACAGGGAGCAGCAGAGGTAAAGCCCAGATCTGGCTGACTCCAAGTTCATCCTCTTCATTTTCAGCTTCTGCAAACACAAGAATCACACAAATTGATACCAAAATATACAAATTCTGGGAGCCCCACCCAGAGCCTCATTCAAGTCTGGCAGTGAAGAGCATAACCCATCTTTCCCCATTCTGTCCCCAGGTCTAGTGTCCAACCCCTGCCGTGGAACTCGGTGAAGACACTAAGACACTCAGTGGAGAGCTCTCAGCATCCTCGCCAATGGGGGGAAGAATGGGAGCTGAGCTCTGATAAGTCACCTTTTCACAGTGGAAGTTACCAGAAGCTCTCATGATGAGTTAGGAGGGGCCAAACCTTCATACAGCACTGAGCATATGAGTTGCTTTTGCCTTTGTGTAGTCAGGACTATGACCCAAGGCCAGCATTCCCATGAGGCAGGTCTAAAAGTGGCTGAGTGTGGAAAGTTAGACAGTGGTCTTCTCAGCAACTGATGATGAAAATGGTCCTTAAGTGCAGAGAGGGACGTAGGGCATCACCACACAGAATCCACAGGGAGAGCCCTCGGTAAAGCCCACAGAATCACTGGAGTCACAAGAGAAGCACTCTACAACAGTATGGTCTCCTGTGGTCCTTTCCAAGCTTCTGGGGACCAGTGTACAGCACCAGACAGTTTACAAGGTGGAGCACTGAGTGGAGAAGTAGAACTCTGTGAATGACAAATATCATGTGGGATAGAAGGCATTGTTGTATGCCAGACACTCAAGTAAGCCTAAGATTCCATTCACTAGATTGAATCAAGAACAGGTGGCTAGGTATGACCCAGATCATAAAAAATCCACATCAGACAACAGCATTTGCTGTGTTTTAGGAAGCTTGTTCTGCTTGTGGGGAAGAGCCTCAGTAGGGAGCTCCCTGTCTTCACAGTCATATACCAGATCACTAGCACCTTATTACCTAACCCTCCCCCCCAATATGTGTAGAGGTAGGTAATAGTTTATGGAGTAAGAAACAAACTATTAAAATTCAAATAAACCACTTAACATACTCAACCCAGTCCTTGATAAATAATAGCTGCTTGTTAAAGGCCATTGGATCAACTATTTTCAGAGACACTTATGGCTGTTCACACTGCGTTGGCAGAATGGATGAAAGTAGGCAGGATCTTGAGACCAGGCAGGCACAGGGAGGAGGTCTGTGGCAAAAGAAGAAAGGCAGACAAGTTGGGGACCCACTGCCCAGGGGAGGATGAAGATATTAGGGTGGTCTAAGAGTCATATGGAAGAGCAGGAACCCTGGAAGGAAATGTACCGAAGATGCCAGCAGTCACTTGGAGAGATGAGCAGCCGAGTAATTCAGCATGCAGTCCAAATGGCTGAGAAGAGAAAAGAAAGGAAGAAGGACATTTTAAGGTGGAAAGGCTGGAAAGGCACACCCTGGGGTAGAGCTTGGCAAGGTGGCCAGTGGGCAAAATTGAGCACAGCACCAAGGTCAGGCAGCATGGCCCTGGAGAGCAGAAGTGTGTGGTGGAAGTCCCAAGAACAAAACTAGAGAAGGTGGAGGCCAACTGCAGTGAAGCTGGTAGGGAAGAGGCAAGTGGGTGGCCAAAGGAGACACGAGGACAGTCAGAGGACCTAAAGACAAGTGAGTGATGGAGATGAAGACAGACAGACAGCTGGAGAGAGATGCCCGGCAATGGATGAATGAACGGTACATGGGTAGATGGATGCATGAGTTCATCTGAAGTATAACCAAGAGCTATTAGAAAAGCCTATAATATTGGGGGGTCTATGGCATCCCATTGGCCAACAAGAAATCTAGCTTATTTCTGGTGTTTTAGTTGCTAAAACGAAGTGTCAAGTTAGGGAATTGTCCCTCCATTATAGGATACCTCCATTTAAAATCTTTTCATGTATAAGCACATGCATGTATTTTAAAGAGTTTCGCAGTAGGCTTCCTCTTCCTACTCTTTTAACCCTTCCTGCTCCATTCTTCCTTTTCCCCTTTATATCATTAGAGTTTGGCTCTCATCCCTTGAAAGATCTTTCCTCCCCAAAGGTGACTTACTAGTTTCCTAAGCTGTAAGGGCATTGCAAATAAAACATATATTTAAAGATTCAAAATTAACATCCACATATAAGAGAAAATATTTGATGTTTGTTTTCCGGGTCTGCTTGAATGATGGTGTCTTTTGCTGTAGAGAAGCTTTTTGGTTTCATGAGGTCCCATTTGTTGGTCAATTGCTGGTCTTAATGCTTGTGCTGTTGGGGTCCTCTTCAGAAAGTCGTTTCCTGTTCCGGTAAGTTCCAGTGTATTCCCTGCATTTTCCTCTTTCAGATTCAGGGTATTAGGTTTTATTTTAAGATCCTGAATCTATTTGGAGTTGAACAGGTGATAGATAGGTGTCTAATTTCATTCTTCTACGTGTCTCTATCCAGTCTGACCAGCACAATTTCTTGAAGATGTTGTCTTTTCTCTAGCGTGTATTTTTGTCTCTTTGCAAACATCAGGTGGTCAGATGCATGTGGACTTATAACTGGCTTTGCATTCCTATTCCATAACCATTCTATCAATCACACCAGTACCATTGTTATTTTTATTACTATGGCTCTTCAGGAGAACTTAAAATCAAGGATGATGATTCTTCAGCTCATTTTTTTGTTCAAGATTATTTTGTTCATCATGAGATTTCAGAATTTACATTTAAGTTACAATTTCTGTAAAGAATTCCATTGCAGTTTTGATACAGATCACTTCGAATTTGTAGACTGCTTCAGGTAAGGTGGCCTTTTCCACAGTATTGGCCCCTGCAATCTGTGCACATGGGAGGCCTTTCCATCTTCTGGTATCTTCTTCAGTTTCTTTCTTCAGTGTCTTGAAACCTTTATTGTACAAGTTTTTCACTTCCTTGGTAAAATTTGTTCCAAGGTTCGTTTTTAAGCCACTTTGAATAAGTTTGTTTCCCTGACTGCTTTCTCGGAATGGTTGTCATTTGTACACTAGAGAGCTACTGATTTTTGTGGGCTAATTTTGGATTCTGTTGTTTTACTGAATATGTCCATCTGCTCTAGGAGCTGTGTGGTGGAATGGAATCTTTAGGGTCTTCCAGGTACAGAGTCCTGTCATCTGCAAGTAAGGGTACCTTGTCCTCTTCCATTCTAGTTGTTTCCTCTTTAAACCCTTCACTTGTCTTAAAGCTCTAGCGAAGACTTCAAGTACCATATTGAACAGGAATGGAGAAAGCAGACATCTTCCTCTTGTTTCTCCATTTGCATGACGGTGGCTGTGGTCTTGCTGTAACTTGAGTTTTATTATGTGAGGTGTGTCCCCTGTGTCCCTAGCTTCTCCATGACTTTTATCATGAAGGGGTGTTGAATTCTTGTCAAAGGCCTTTTCTGCATGTGATGATTTGATAATGTGGTTTCTGTCCGTGAGTCTGTTTATATAGTGGATTGCATTTATTGATTTTCATATGGTGAAACATCCCTGCATCTCTCAGATGAAGCCAACTTGATCATGGTAGACATGGTATGTTCTTGCATTTGGCTTGGGTGCATTTATTTTGAATTTTGCATTTGTGTTCATCAGAGACACTGACCTATACATTTTCTTTTTTGTTGAGTCATCTGTTTTTGTTTTCACTTTTGTTTTAAATCAGGGTCATACTTCTTCATCAAAAGAATGTACAAGTATTTCCTATTTTATGGAATAATTTGATGTGTATTGGTCTTAGTTCCTCTTTAAAGGTGTGATAGAATTCTGCACTGTATCTATCTGGTCCTGGACATTTTTAGTTGGGAGATTTTTAATCACTGTTTCCAACATAGTGATTGTTATGGGTCTGCTTAAATTATGTACTTTATGTAGATTTAATTTTAGTGGGTCATATATATCTAGAAATTCATCCATTCCTTTTAGATTTTCCAGCTTAGGAATGTAGATTTTTGTAAAGTATGGCTTTAGATTCTCTGAACTTCCTCTGTGTTTGTTATGATGTTTCCCTTTCATCTCTGATTTTGTTCATTTGGGTCCTCTCTTCTTTGTGTTAATTTGGCTAAAGGTTTGTCAACCATTTTAATTTTTTCAAAGAACCAACTATTCCTTTCATTGAGTCTTTGCATTTTTTTCATTTCTATTACATTTTACATTTTTAGGCTGCCATGTTCAATAGAAGTCCGTTGCATTTCATTTACTATAATATGTATGTGTGCCTGTATGAATTTGTGTGTACCACATGTGTACAGGTGCCTAAAGAGACCAAAAGAGTGTCAGACACCCTAGAACTGGAGTTACAGGCAGATGTGAGCCACCTGATACAGGTGCTGTGATCCAAAAGTAGGTCCTCTGCAAAAGTAGTGTCCTTAAGTGCTGAACCACCCCCTCTAGTCCCTTAGATTTTCTCATTTCTGAAGTCAAAAGATAGTTTCCTACGTGTTATTTTTAGAAGATTAAATTTTGCCTTTTATTTGAGTCTTTCATATACCTAGAATGAATTCCTGTTAATTATCTCATCCTTATAACTTGATTTGATGTATGATACTTTGGGCTTTCTCTTATTTCTCTATATTTTTTAGAATCAGCTGAAGTTCAAAGATGGAAAATCAAGCACAAGAAGTTTAGCTACTTGGAATGGAAGCTCGGATTGCTTGGGCTGGTCGTTATTTGAGCCGTCATCATACTGAACCTACCTTTCAGGAACACAGTACGCAGCACCACTAATTTTGCCTTCTGTTGTAGCCTTTAAGTATTTTATTTATTATTTTTATTTTATGTGTACAAATGTATTGCCTGCCCATATGTAAGTGCACCCATGTTGTGCAATGCCCATGGAGGTCAGATTCCCCTGGAACTGGAGTTACAGAGGTTGTTAGCTGCTATGTGGGTGCTGGGAACTGAATCTGGGTCCTTTGCAAGAACATCCAGTGCTCTTAACCACTGAGCCATCTCTCTAACCCCCTGTTACATCAATTAAGTTACAGTTCTGAATTTTCTACCTTAAACTCATTGCATATTTTACAAGATTTTGCAAGTTATCTAATCAACTAACTAGGTCCTGTCTGCCCTTTCTCATTACCTACTCATTAAAGGAGCACAATGTTATTAGTGCGGTTGAATTCTTACTGTATCCTACACCTGATCCAATAACCTGTTAGCCAGAATCTCTTTGAGATACTTCTGTGTTTCTGTGCATTTTCTTAGATTCTCTGAATTTTTCTCTTTTTTATAATTCTTATCTGTCTTTCCTTAATTCTGTTTGTTTTACTGTTGCTATTAGGATCTTCAGCAACATTTGAAATAGATGCACCCATATATTTAGTACAATGCTTTAAAATGATGTTTTAAAAGAAATACTTTCCAATTAATGAAGGTGTCTCTTTTTACTATTTTTCTAAGTGTCCATCCTAAATATTTTATTTTATCCATTTCTTTCTTCAGCCAAATGATATAGGCATGTCTTTGCCTACTTAATGAATTACCTTCATGAATATTCTAGTGCTCAACCATTTGCAATTCTGGGATAAGACACTGCCATTTGAAATTTATTTAAAAACTGAAAACCAATTACCTAGCTCTATTATTGTATGGGGTTATATCAATAGCCTTTCTAAATAACTGCTTTTCAGGATGGATCATTTATCTTCGGGGTGAAACTTCGCATCTAATCATCTCCTTCCCTCTCTAAGTGCTTTTTCTGTCTCTGTGTCTGTCTTAATAAGATCCTTTGCTGTACTTACAAATATCTTCAAGACATGATCTCCAAATTGCATCTTTAAATCCTCTGCTTATCTCTGTTTCTTTTCTTTGCTTATTGCATTTAACCTGTCACCAAAGTCTGTTAACTTTCCCTTTAGAGCACATTGCTTTAAGGCATTTTGGTGCTCATGTCTTTCTTTTGTGTGTCTACAACCAGTTGTTCAGTTTAGCCTCCTGAATCTCTCATTCACACTATTATGTTGGACTCCTAAATGGTTACCCGGATGGATCCTGTGAAGCATAAGTTGGTTTATGCTACTTACTTATTCAAAATACCTTAACAAGCCAAGCATGGTGGTGAATGTATATTCCTGAAGTCCCAGCTACTTTTAAAGTTTTTATTAAAGTTTTGCAATTCTCATACAATATAATTTGATGGTATTTATATTCCTTCCCCTACGTGGCCTTCCCCACCTGCCTCTGCTTCTGGAGTGCTGGGGTAAAAGTCATGTACCACCACACTTGCTGAGCTGTACACTCTTATTGTTTATTCAGGAGGCTTCCCAGAACCAAGGCCCTGTTTAGGGTATGATAAGCAGAATGGATGTGTATTAGTTACTTTTCTGTTGCTGTGCTAAACACCAGCTCCAAGGCAACTTATAGAAGAAAGTTTTTTTGGCTTATGGTTCCAGAGGGATAAGAGTCCATCTTGGCCAGAAGGCATGGCAACAGAGGCAAATAGAATAGGATGCTGAGTCCTCACATTCCCAGGCACATGCAGGAAGCAGAGAAACAGACTAGAAATGGGGCAAGGCCTGAAAGCCCTCCCCTAGTGACATGCTTCTTCCAGCAAGCTCAAACCTAAACATCTGCAGACAGTGCCAACAACTGTCGAGGCATTCTGCAGCAGCAGCCTATGAGAACATTCTTGTTCAAACAGCCACAGTAAGTGTGCTCCAAATAAGAAAGACACAAACGACAGCATTTTGTAATTTCTCTTCAGTGACTCACTCCCGCTTCTTTCAGAGGCTTCACCCCTGCCAGGTCCTCTCCTGCCCTGTGCAGAGAAACACAAAATGGCACCAAACCTACTCTCAGTCTTGGCCACAAGGAGAATTCATGAGTCACCTCCATGTCCAGAGAGAGACAAAGTGGAATGGGTTTCTCCCTTCCCATCTAACCACAGACGACTCGAAAACTTGTGGAGCCAAAGTGGTGAAATGGATTGCCCTAGTTACCTATTGCCTTAGTACAAACCGCTTCAACTCAGGTGATTAAAGGAATCGTTTTATTGTGTTCACGGTTTTATGGGTCATGAATTCAGGAAGGCTATAGCTAGCAGTTTGGATTTTACTCATGGGGTCTCAGGTAGGAGTGCCGGGGGTGGGGAATCCACTCCGAAGACGGCTTCCTCGATCATCTGTTTGTGACTTTCTGTTCTGGGATGGTGTCTGCATGCTGTGCTCTTGTTCACAAGTACCTCAGTACAGACAGAACAACATTTCCTATGCACTCCACAGATCCAAGCATGCCAGGCTAGCCCAGGTCCAAAGGGAGAGAAGAAGCCCCATTTCTACAGGAGAAGAATAGAAGGTTGCCTGTGGGTCCTTAATCTGTCAGGAGACTCATTGATTCTCTCAGATAGAAATTAGAACACTGGAACCCCAAAAGAAAAGCAGGAAGCCAAAAGGTATCCCCTATGGAACTAGTCTCTCTATCCAAGTGGAAGGAAACCTGGCAACAGACATTTAATCAAATCCCAAGAGAAAGTACAAAACTCATTTTTTGCTAGCATTGACCCCTAATCCATCTCAGCTGGCTTAACACCCTCTTGGCTAACCTCTAGCAATTTCCCAGGTCTGCAGAGTAGATGGAATAGGTTCGTAAACCTCAGCCATCAGAGGAAAAGTGTTGCCTCGTGTAAGATAGGCTGTGAGTCAGGAAATTGCCTCACTGGGTGAGAGAAAAGAAAAAAAAATGAGCCATCTAAGGGAGAACAAAGTGAAGAGTTGGGGCAGCCAGGAAAGCCCCAAAACCATGCCACCAAACACACCAGTGAGACTGTACACTTTCCCGCCAGATATTTAGATTTGGGCGTGAAATACGTTTCTGGGGGTGTATAAACATCAATAACTAATCATTTATGGAGAGATCATGTCGGAGAGGAAACCGACACACTCAGAAGAGGTGAATAGCCCATTCACAGAGGGAAAGGAGGAATGGAGGGAACCAACATGAGGAGGTGAAGCGAGTGGGTAGACAGTTACAAGAAGTTACCAGGACCCTGGGCAGGAGGGAACAAGAAGAAGCTGGTGTCCAGGCCAACCAAACACAGGGGACAGATGTCAAGACCTAGGCACAGGCAATGTTCCCAAGTAAACAGGATGCCTATCGCCCAGGAAGCAATAGAACTGATAAGTAGGATTACATTGAATTAGATAGCTTCTGCACAGCAAAAGAAACAGAGGAAAGAGACTGTTCTAAGTGGATATTGGTATCTACTGGGATTTCTAGGTTCTTGTGTCCTGAACAATGAGTTGGACAGATAGGTGTAGATAATAACAGAGGAGAACTACTTTATTCCATGAAAAAATCACTCCCAAGCATGGAAGCAGGCCAGCACTGGAGAAAGGTCAAAGGTTCAATGACAAATACCATATGAAGGATTGGGATTTTTGTACTCCTGTTCCATGATCTTTTAGGTTGTTCCCATAGGTGAGCTTCCTCTGCTCATCGGCCTCGATGGAAGGGATTTCTAGGCTTTTCCTCTGTCATTGATTTCCTTCATGGGTTACTTGATACCTCTTGAACCTAACCTCTTTGCTCCATCCTCCTGCCTCAAGATAGCCTTCAAGTGGAAAAACTCTTGGCCAAATGTTCATCCCAAGAAATAAGTGTGTACAGAATATATAAAGCACACAAAAGGTAAAACACTCAAAGAATAAATAATCCAATCTATAAAAGGGCAAATGAGCTGAATACTCATAAAGAATAAAGAAGAAACACTACCAGTCAATAAACACATGGAAAAGTGTCTCACACCCTTAGCCACCTGAGAAATGCAAACCAAAGCATATTGAGATTCCTTCTTATTCGGTCAAAATTGCTGCCATTAAGGAAACAAAAATTGCCAGGCCTGGTGGTACAGAGCCATGTGCCCAATTTCCCGTGAGGCAGAAGCAGGAGGAAGAGCACAAGTACAAGGCCTGCCTGGGTTAGAGAGAGCTCAAGGCCAGTGTGGTCAACACAGTGTGACCCTAGCTCAGAATAAACAGATCCAAAATGGGCTGGGGATGTGCTCAGGGTAACAGCCTAGTATTGATAAGGTTCTCGTTTGAATCTCTAGAGCCACAGGAAGAAGGAAGGAAGGAAGAGAAGGAGGGAAAGGGGGAGGGAGGGAGGGAGGGAGGGAGGGAGGGAAAAAGGGAGGAAGGGAGGGAGGGGAAGAAGGAGGGAAGGAAAGAAAAAGACCAGAGAAAAAGGGGAAAAAAGAACAGTGGGGTTGGGGTTTGGGGAGGAAACCCTCCTGTATAGATAGGAAAAAAATCATAGACAGAGGAAGGGAAATTGTCAGACAGGACCCAGATACCCGCAGGTTGATATGAACATCACAAAAATAGAATAACACCAAACAGATTCCAAAATGAAACAGTTGAGGAATACGATTAAATTAAAGCTAAGGTTGCCAAGCACAACAGTCACCCAATGCTCCCAGCTAACAGTCTTCAGCTTTCTCTCCTGGCAATAATGTTCTCATATATACACCCAGGGTGTGTGTAAATCAGCCAGTCTAAGGAGCAGTGATGACGAAAGCAGCTGATGCAGCAGTGGGCTCACTTCTGGCTGTGGAGACCGGAGGAGAAGCTTAACTGAGCTTTCCAGAAAGATCTCTCCCCAAAGACAACATTCTTTTTACTTCCCTTTTGATTCCTACCCTGGTAGCTAAGGTGAGAGGGTAGATGGATGAGCCCTCCTGCAGCCATCTTGTCATCATGAGGCAAGGTATCATAACTCAGGGATGGCAGAGCACAAGGCCAAAAGAAGCCTGAGAGCTTAATGACATCTTTTAAATGTCAGGATCAATACTAAGACGGCTCACCTTTGCACATCTCGGTAAGTAACTCGTAAAGGTCTTGACATCTCTTCTATTAGTCAGATGTCCATCTAGGTGCTGGTGAAATCACCCTAAGAACACTGTTCCCGTTAACAAAATTCTTTGCCTTCATATTTAAATCTAAGCACCTTGGAGACAGGATCTATTGATGATCTTGTTTAGTTACTGTTTAAAAGAGCTCAGGGATATAACAGATATAAAATAAACATCTGTTGACTGAATCATAGTGAAACAAAAGGAAATGCTATTTTATGAGTTGGACACAAGGATTATCTCAACAACAGAGCTGTCCTGAAATTCCTTTAGAATTGTATCTCTAAAAACAAATGCAAGTCTCACTTACTAGTTTCACATTCACTGTTCATGTTCATGGCAGGTATCTGGGATACTTCAAGACCATCATGACTGATGAGTTAACATTTTCACAGCCACTCAATCCAGGTGCGGTGAGTCAGACTGCAGGTCCCATGCAGTAGTGCTGGATGCTTTTAAGTCTTTTACAAGAGTCTGATGCTTTAAATCATTTCTCTGTGTTAGTAAGATTCATTCTGAACCATTAGTCACATGTACGTCTATGCCTGATGTCCCATCTCAAAATTCCTATATTGGAAGAAAAATCCAAGAGAATACATTTGATGATGCCCATTTGGATTCAATGACCTGGTTCAATTTTCATCTAACTAAACTCTTCTGAACTGATTAATCAATTACAGAAATATTATTTATTCAGGACAGAGCAAGACATAGAAACTCCAGAAGTGACCTTCTCCTGCCCCTTCCCAGGTATTCTCTGTTGTGTAGAACATTTCTCAAAGACAGTGTTGAGTACCTGGCGTGTCTGTGAGTCGAGAGTTGTGTCACAGCAATTTGAGGTTAATAACCATTAAAGAGCTAATGCACTTTAAAACGATACTTCATAAATAACGCAAAGAAACTCCAAGGTGACCTTTAAGAGGGTCTGCACCTTTCACTATGATTTGTCTTCACAAAGTATTATGTCTCTGTCACCCACTTTGTGGACCCCACTCTGTGGTCCAGGGGATGACCCCTTACAGATTCAAGCACTTGCCCTGTGCCCATGCTGTTCTATAGTGGGGCTTGTCGCTCTTCCAACAGGAAATGCAGTCTGACCATAATCACTTTCCCCACTAGGCTCCAGAGTCAGCGCTACTCCTGGCTTCCTTCCATTCTTCCACCTCCAGGGTGTAGCAACAGTAACTCCTAGGAGCGTCCCGCCTAAGCTCACAAAGGCCTTGCTCCCGGCTATCTCTGGGAGCCCTGAACCCATCTGAGGGGCCCGGGCCAGCTTCCTTGAGGATGACTGTACTAGTTACTTTTCTGGGCCTGTGATAAGGCAACTTACAGAAGGGAAGTTTATTTGGAGCTTACAATTCCAGAAGGATGTGTCCATCCTGCACTTAGCAACAGGCAGCAGGAATGGGGAGGCAAGGGATCACATCTTCAACTGCAAACACAAAGCCACCTGGACGTGGGGCAGCACTATGAACTCTCAGAGCTCACCCCCAGTGACACTCTTCCTTTAGGAAAGGCTATATCCTAAAGATTCCACCACACACACACACACACACACACACACACACACACACACTGCCAAACAACCACCAACTGGAGACCAAGTGTTCAAATATATGAATCAGCCTATGGGAGATATTTTCTCATTTAAACCACCACAATGAGTGACCTAGTAGGGAAAGACACATAGCAGGAGCCAATGCCATCTGCCAGACATCTCACTGAGACCCTCATAGGCCATCCTGCTCTACGTGATTTGTCAGCTCTGTGCCACACGAGCAAGCTGGCAGACAAGCAGGACTGCCCAGAGAAGGGCATTCCACGTTGTTGACCTACTGAAGTCTATTCAAACACAGGGCTGTGGAATTTCCAGTGATTTCTGTGGCCTGGAACATGGTGATATGCTTCTTCTAAGGTGAAGTCAGGGATATTATTACTATGGAAAGGTTCCAAACCCAGCAATTCCATCTGAACTTTAGAGAACACACTCATCTGGTCAAGTTCCTCCAAGCTTCTTGTTTGGTAGAGAACCTTAAGAAAAGGTATGAATCACTCCATGCCATTACTGAAATTGCTCAGGCACTCAAGTCAAAGAACCAGAAAGTCTGACAGGGTTTGTGTTATCCTGGGAGCCCTTCGCAGACAACAGCAGAGCAATCCCTACACAGGCCTTGAAGAATTTCAAGTCACACTGTTCTCTTCAAGAAACTTGAGGGTAAGAGGAAGAAGGAGCTGAAGAGAGGGAGACCCAGGACACAGGCATGTCAGGGGGAAACAGGAACACGGATGCTTTAGATACCATTCTGAAAGCTTCTTCACTTCTACAAGCCCATTCTTCTGAAAGCTTCTGCACTTCTACAAGCCCTAGTAGACAGCAAATGTTCCCCCATAATCTACCGAGTTACCATGCCACCTGAGGTGTCCACTGAGAACTGGACAGTGACTGATCCCTGAGGGGCTGGTCTGTCTGCATGGCACTAGTTCATCAACTGTGAGAGACAGGACTCTGACTGCTATAATTCAAGAATTACTTCAAGGGACAAGCAACAGTGAAGCCTTTCTAACATATAATTCTGAAGGATAGGACATTAGTCCAGAGAAAAGTGGGGAGAAATGACTGGGGTCCTGATTTTGCATGAGACAGTGTTTTTTAAAGTCCCTGATGGTAAGAATTTCCTTCCCTTTTCCCACAGCCTGGCCCTTTAGAGACTTGCAATCTCTATGCTCTTCTAACACAACTCCCTTCCCAAATTCCCCATCCCACTGCATTGGGTCAGAATGCAATGCCATATCTGATGAATATCCTGGGGCTTGAGACTCCCTCCTAGACACTCATGTAACAGACTTCTTGCAACTTTCTAACTCCGAGTTCTTAGAAAGCAGGCACCAGCCACCAGCTAGGGGAGAGAAAGCCTGCTGGCACCTTCTGCTTATCTGTGACACTCTAACAAACTCTCAGCACACCTCATCCTGAAAATAGACCATAACAATGTATTTTTACAGTCATCACGTGGAAATGAGGTGCCCACGACTGGGCCAGAAGGACCCGAGTCTCTATAAGCTCAAGTCCTTCCCAAGACTTCCATCTCTGGCCATATTGACTTTCTCTCTCTCTCTCTTGCTCTCTCTCACCCACTGCCTCACAGGGAATCCCCTATGTCCAATTTACTGACGAAGAAGAATTCCAGGTCCTATTTCTAAATGGTTCTGCACAAGATTCTGAAATTAGGCAAAAAACAGACAACCTCATGATTGGACTGGGAAAATCCCTGCAAGGCCCCAGCTTAGGGCAATGCCCACTGGCTTTTAATTTGTATATGTTGTATATGTATTGTATAAAACACACACATGCTATTAGAGAGGTCCATATCTATTCATGAATGTTGGTTAAAAGGTTGTCTGGAAAAGCTGGGACTTGAAGTTAAATGGTTGGAAATTTGGAGTCAGAAGGCCTGGGGAAGAGGTATGCTAGAGAACGTGATGAATTGGCCTGATTAGAGAACTTTCTATCTCATGTGTTGACTGTGCACCAAAGAGAAATCTTCATGGCAGAGAATCCCAGTAATCAGGAATATAGTGACTGACTCCAGAGTTGCCACTTAACCGCTTCCACCTGCCTTTAGCCTTTTCTAATGCTATGAAACTCTCATGGAGACAGGAGACAATCTTGGCCCAGGCAGTGACTTCCTAGATGCAGTAGCAAAGGTCTAGGTGAAAAAAAAAGCATTGATAAACTGGCTTTCACAACTTATTCGCTCGAAAGCACATTTTAACAACTGATCAACATGCACATAATAAGTGTCTGCAGAGTGGTCAGTCCCAAATGTCACACCTGTACCTCAGCCTCTCCTCCCAAGGCTCAAGGATGATAATGGAAGAGGAGGTTGGATGATTCTAAGACTCAGAGGTGTGGGTGACTGTGAGGAAATGGTGATTCCCAACCTGGAGGCCAGTTGCACAGGTGAACTCACAATGGTTGTGACAGCTTGTCTGTCAGTCATTGTGACAACTTGCACAAGACCTGCTCAAACTGAAGGCAGAGAAAATCCCCACTTGGAGAGGGGAGGTGGGCTTGAAGTCCCACCCCAGCCCAGGAGCTGTTGGCATATGATGGCTCCCGGGAGAGGGAGAGTCAGATTTCTGTGAGGGTGTGACCCCTCATGGGTCAGCCATGCTCTAGGCTGGTACCACTGTCAAGAATATTAGGGTAACACAGACTGGACTTGACGGGAAAAGAAAGAACACAAAGGTAGGTTGGGGGGAGGGGTTCTGGGAGGAGCTGGAAAAGGAGAGAGTAGGATAAAAACACATTGTACAAAGCAGAATTAATTGTGTCTATTGATTTTTATTTTATGTGTATGAGCATATTACCTGCATGTATGTAAGTGGTCTCCTGTCATGTGATCCCTGCAGAGGTCAGAAGAGGGTGCCAGATCCCCTGGAACTGGAGTTAAAAATGGTTGTTAGCCATCATGTGGGTGTGCTGGGAATTGAGCCCAGGTCCTCTGCAAGTACAACCAGTGCTCTTAACTGCTGAGCCATCTCTCTGGCCCCTAAACAGAATTAATTTTAAATCTCAAAGAATTAATGTTAAAAATAAAAAGTGAAAATATGATTGACAGAATGGAAGATATATTGTGTATATCTCTGCTATATGTGTTCATATATGTATACATTCATACATATCCTCCTTATTTAACCATGAGAAGACAACTCAGTTGAAAATAGGCAGATTTGAATAGTCACTTATCTAAAGAAGATATCTAGATGGTGAACACATACACACAAACACACACCATGCTTAATGCCATTAGCCATTAGGGAATGTAAAACCAAACCACAATGAGATGTTGCCTCATACTCACTAGAATAGTTAAAAAATAAGACCTGTGCAAGCCTAAACCAGACAAGAGCCCAAAGTGGGTGGCAGAGGTGGGAAAAACGTCTCCGCTCTAGCTGAGGAACTGCTGGCAATTGATAGCCACTGGAGGAGGAAGAGTCCATTTTAAGGAGTGTAACACCTGGTGGGTTGACCAGGGGACAGACTCACACCCAAGAGCACCTGAGGCTCTCGAGTTAGACATGATAGGCCTCTAAAAAATAATCAAGAACATGAAGTCAGGTGGACGGGATGCAGATGTAGGGAAGGGGTCTGAACACGACCAAGATACATTGGATAAAATTCTCACAGAATCAATAAAATATGAAATGAACAAATAGAAAACAGACAACTGTCCTGTGATGGCTTGGAGAAGTAAGAGCTCTTATGCATGGCCTGTAGGGATGCAGAGTTGGGCTGCCACTCAAATGCTCAACAGAGAGCTGTGTGCCCAGCAATTCTACTCCATTACTTACCCATGAGAGAGGAAAACATACATGCATTGAGAAGCAAACTTATATTGGAATGTTCATAGCACATGTTCAATAGACATTAAAATACAGGTACAAACCAAATGCTATCACGTGTAAAACAAATAATAAAATGTATCAGGTCCACTCAATAGTTCCTGTCGACAAAGGAAGTACTCTTTCATACTGTGATAAAGATAAGCCAAAAAACATTACACTCAATGCAAGAATCGGGCCATGAAGGCCACATAGCACAGGCCTTCATTTACATGAATCCGTGCTCAGAATGGTCAGTCAGTCTCTAGAGTGCTTGCCAGAGCTGGAGAGGAAAAACGGCAAGTGACTGTTGGTGGGTCTGGGATTTCTCAAAGGGGGATGATGAAAGTGTTCTAAATGGTTGACAATTCTTTGCATAGAGTAAAAATTACTGGATTATACAGTTTAGGACGTTGACTTTTACAGGCTTTTATACCTCAATAAACCCTACTCTAGCTTGGATTCTGACCCACAAAAGTTGAAATAACCAATGTCCCACACAATGTCACTTTGACAGGTACAAGTTGGCCCTGAACCTGATGTTATATATTGTAAATGTCATGAAAGAAAAGAGGTGATCTAGAAGGTAAAATCTAATTCTCTACCGTGCATATGAGGCATCCAAGAAATGGTGGTTTTCATGACACCAGCTGGCCACAAGAAGTCATGGCGTATTGTGAAGGTTAATGGTTAATGTCTTCAACCTGATGGTATTTACAAGCACCATGGAAACAAACCTCTAGGCATGACTGTGAGGAAGCTTCTAGATTGGGTTCATTGAAGTGGGAAGACATACTCTGAATGTGGGCAGCCTCACTCCACAGGCTGAGGTCCCAGACAAAGCAAAAAGGAGAAGCCTAACTGTGCGCCGGCAGAGCCCTGTCTGCTTCCCAACTGTGCCTGTGGCTGGCAGGCCTGCACTCTTGCTCCAGAGATGTTCCTGCTTCGGGGATTGTATCCTCCAACAGTGAGCCAAAATAAACCCCTCTCTTCTTCAATTGCTACAGTAACTGGAAAAATCATTACTCTGCATGTCATCTCTGGAGATCTCCCACACATTCGGATCTGCCCTATCTTGACTCTGAAGTGGAGTTCCTGGGTGGGAAGTCACTGTCCTGGGACATGTGAGTTGCCTGGAATGCCACCCATGGGGTCTTCCTGAGTGCAGGGAATTTGAAACTAGGAAGGACATGTTTGGAGCTTTCATTTCGTTTCTCAAAACAAATTTGAGCCCCACATGCATAATGAGCTGCTGTTCAGGAGATGAAGCTGGATTCAAGAACCAAGGCCAAGCAGGCTATATGGACCATGGCATGAAGGCCTCCGACAGTAATGGCCTGTGGGTATCCTGCTGTCTCATAGTTACCACTCATGAACTGTATGTGATTCTGATAAACCTGTGATCCTCTCAGCACCTCAGGATCCTTGCCTTTCAAATGTAGTTAATTATACACCAGACAGTTTTCTGTTCCTACCAGAAAATACTGACAAACATCAGCCATGTAACCGTATTTAGCTTAGAATCTGCATGACTGCATCACCTCACAGCAGATGACATTACAGTGATGGAGGGAGATCACACCACCTGACAGGAAGCCAATGCACACGAGGAAAGACCAGGACTACAACTTCCAATGAGGCCCTAAAGTGTATGTTCTAAAAGTTCCACCACTTCACTTTGCTGCACTGGAGCGACCTTTGCACACATGATTCCTGGGAGCCACTGGAAGCATGTCCATCCAGAGTAGGAGGTAAAATTATTATTGTTGGGCTGCTCAGGACTGGATGAGGTGTGTATGTGCACATGTGTGTGTCCTCTGTGCACATGCCATGACATGACATGCTCACAGTTACTCAGTCCACCTCATTTCTAGATCCCTCAATGCTTATGCTAAACTAGGTCACTGCTCATTAAACAAAACCCTAACAGGACCACCCGAGAACTTATTCAAAATGCCGATCCCTGGGGCCAAAGCCAGGTCTGCTGTTCTGGAAGTTGCAGGGACAGCCTCTACATCCAAAGAGGCCTGTGGAAGGTTCCAACTCTCAATCAGCGCCATGACCTGAGTCTGGGGGTTGCTGCAAAGATGCCCTCCAGGACCCTCAAGCCTGTGGGCCACTGGCTCAGCGCTGGGCCCAGTGTAGGTCACTCTGCAGACAGGCTACTTTCAGACCCATCTCCAGAGCCTTGGCAGAGCCTGTACAGTTTACATTGGAAGCCTCTCTTTCTCTCCACCCCTTTGCTTCCTAATCTAATTATCACAACAACCAGATGTGACAAGCTCCTTCTCAAACCCATTTAAATGTCTCAAAATGCACTGCTCAGGATTCAGATCTTCAATATTTTCTCCCTTCTGCCTCTAGCAGAACACCTTGGTTCAGATGCTTGCCCTAGGCCAGTTAGCCATGAACCATCCTTCTACCAAAATAATCCCATTATGAGGCCCTGAGTATCAGCCATGACTGTCACAAGACAATGTCTACAAAGGAAAGATAATGTATCCTCTCGGCATCCTAAGGGGTCAGCCTCCTGGAATAGGATGCCACCGTCCTGAGTTCTGAGCACTTTTGTGAGTCTGTGCCTATCTCCCATGCCTTTGTGATGAAATGACTGTGAAGGCATCTGCAACAGATGTTGCAGGCCAGTTTATAAGCAATAGATGTTTATTTGTCAGTTTATTGGTTCTGGAAGCAGGGATGTCTGAGCACATAGTCCTGGCATTTTCTCATCTGGTGAGATTCTTCCTGCTGCGTCATTCCATAGTGGAAGGCAGACAAGCAAGAGAGCTTGTGCTTAAGAGAAATCAAACTCTCAGCCTGTGATCTCTACAACTGGTATTAACCCATTCATGATAGTAGAGTCCAGTCACCTGAACACTTCCAATTAGGCAGCACTGCCTACATGTTGCATAGGGAATTATGTTTCTAACATGTCTGTGGGAGATATACTCAAATTACAGTGTTAGAAACGGGTCTGAACCTTTCTGCAAGATCCTACAGTTTGAATCAGGCTACACCTCCTTGCAGTCCTTTCTGAGACAAAGTTAAGAAGCAGGCTGTGCTGTGACTTACTAATACCTGGATCCTCCAAGGTCCCAGCCATGTTGGCTATGTTGAATTAAATCATGTGATGTGAAACCTTCACCACCCCTAAAAAGTAATAAAAAGTCAGATATTTCCTTTGTTTAGGGGATTAGTATAAGACTCCTTAGGTGGGTTTGCTGGAAGAGATGCTCTGAAGGATGCTCTCTGAAGAGGTTTCTCTCTCTCTCTCTCTCTCTCTCTCTCTCTCTCTCTCTCTCTCTCTCTCACACACACACACACACACATACACACACTCTTAATGAAGCTCTGCTTTAAAGGGATGTCTGCCCTTCCATTTCAAGTACCATCATGCTTAGATCTCCATGTATTGTATGGTTTCTCTCAAATGCTCTCCCTTCCACCTCAAGGCCCAATTGGGGCCTTGAGACCTTTTAATTCTAATAAATGTCATTGAAGGAAATTGTATTAGCTTTTCTGACTGACAGCTGCTGCTATATTTAACATATAGCAGTATCTTTTCCAATGAGAAAAGTCTGTGTCCTTGGTGGTCGGGTGACATGCCCCACTCTGGCACTGTTACTCACTATGCATAATTTCCCTATTTCCTTCTAGAATGTTCTCTTCTTCCTGGAATGGTTGGTGTGTTCCTATTCTCACCATCATTCTTCACTGTCCTCTTTTCACTTAATAATACTATCTCGCCGTCCTCCCATATCTCTAACATTCCTACTGTTTTCATTCTGTATCAACCATATGGTATAGGAATTTCTTAGCCATCCATGGACAGGAGATTTTCCCCTTTCACCCTGAGTCAAACAACACATCCCTAGCTTTCAGAGACTTCAGAAATCATCATAAACAGTATTGATCAGAAATGGCACCAGGGAAGAACAAACAATACTTTGTCACAGTTCAGCACAAAGCAAACCATATTATCATGGGGCCTGACATCAGTCCTCATTGTCTGGCAGAGAGAGAGAGAGACAGTCTTTGGCAAGGCCTGGTGAGTCCACCGTCTGGCCCTACTGCTACTTCAGGCTCCCATCCCAGTATGTAGTACCTGCAAACCCTCCAAGTCAGTTATTTCCTGAGCAGGCTGAGACCCTTCTGTTAGTTTCTGCCAGAATGCTCAGCCCTCCTCTCTGTGATCTGCTCAGATCCCAAAGGGAGGAGTACCAGGCTCACTTGCATATTAAAGATATAGGGAGAAGCCCCTGGAAGGGCTAATCTGACCTCCATGCCCACTCAGGGCTCAGCTATTCAACTCCTACATACCTTCCAGTGCAACTGGCGGGAAAGGAGCGAGGGGGCCAGGTCCCTCCCTCCAGGGTCCTGCCAGATCCACAGTGGACTGACAGGGGTAGTCAAAAGTATGAACAGCCACCAGGCATGGTGGCACAGGCCTGTGATCACAGAACTCTGGAGGTGAAGATCAGAGGATCAGGAGTTCAAGACAATCCTTAGCTACATAGTCAGTTTGAAGCCAGTCTAAGCTGCATGAGACCCTGTCTTAAAAAAATTTAAGTATAAAATAAACCATCTATGAACGGAAACAGCTGTGTAGTACCTGCCCAGTGACTGACCTGCGTGCTAAGCCTCACCAGAGCTGTATGTCTGGACTGTGCTTCATAGTTTCTGTTTTCCAGTGATCTTGACTTTCCTTTTTCAAACAAAGAAGGTCTCATGTATCCCAGGCTGGCCTTAAGCATACTCTTTTGTAGCCAGAGGATGACTTTGAACTTCTGAATCCCTCTGAATGTTGTGTTGTAGACATTTGTTACCACACCTGGTTCAACAGTCCTCTTTTCTAGAGGACATACCTGACTTCCTCTTGCCTCTGACATTGGCTCAAGTGGCTGGTCGACATTTCTTCTCTTCCATGCTGAAAGCTGGTATGACCCAGGAAAGATTCACAGAGTCCAGACAAGGCCAATAAGAATTTATTCCTCCTTGTCTAACCAGACAGGGAGAGAGAGAGAGGAGAGATAAGTAATGCCTAGCTGGTGTAAAAAAAAAAAAACAGAGGGAATCATACTAGTCCAAAAATCTACTGAAAAATTCCATATACAATATCTCTACATGAGTCCGTGTGCATAGCTGAAGGGTACATAACAAGAAACTGTCAGACAAGAGAAACCTCCTTTTGAGTTTTTGACCAGGTTAATCCAATAGACTCCCAAAATTGCCACAGGCCTTGATTGTCTTCCAGAACTTGAAGGTAAAACCCTATTGCTGAAGACAAGACCTACTTTGGACACAGGATTTGGAGGAATGGAGCAGGAACTGAGCTCCAACTGAATGAAGCTCTCTCATACAACAGAGGGTCATGAACACAAAAGGACACAAATGACCAAAGTGTAGAGAATAAGCATCTATCTGCAGGGTGTGGGTCCTTAGACAGGATTCCCATACTAAACTCCACTCATGCAGGGCTCAGGGGCCATTGTGGAATAGAGGGCAGAAAGACTGTAAGAACCAGGGAGGAGGTACGTGATCATATGGCAATACACCCTACAGGCCCCCAGGACGCTGCTCACATGAACCTACAGCAATGGTGTCAGCATGCACAAGACCCATGCAAACTCTAGCAGACAAAAACCCAGCACAGAACTGTGGAAAGGAGCAGCAGGCCCCAATCTTAGTCAAAGATTTTTGGCAGCTGAGTACTGCTGGGTGAGGGAGAGCTGATCTTCTTAAAAAGGAGACTTTAGATGGCTGACTGGACCTCAGTGGATGAACTTTTACAGAGGGACATCTGGGGACACTAACTTGATATGACAGGCCTTAACACAAATGACAGCATGCATGAAATCCAGTGGGGGGCCTACAGGAGGGCACCAGTGGGGAAGGGCATAAAGATGATTTAGATGTTCTGTATGAAATACACACAAATTCAACATAAAGTTTACAAAATGAAGTAGGGAAAAGTAGGAATCCATTCCTGGACTTGCTACTGCCCCGGGGAGAAGGGTGCAGCCTTCGAGAAGGAACGAAAGGGTCCAAGAGGGGCTGTATGTAGCCTTAGAGAGTCCGTCCCTGAGGTGTGCCAGCCAGCCTGCTTTTTATCAGAGCAGAATGATAAATTACCTCTGCCTTCTCTTTTTATTTTATTGAATTTAAGTCATTTTGACTTGGGTTCTCACACTTGGAGATAAGTATTGGAGGACGGGACTGGCAAAGAGTGGTCACGGTCCTTCGGATTTGATGGGGCGCCTCGCCCTCGGGAGAAACCCCTGAGCACACCTTTTTACCCAAATCTAATTTTCAGCAACTTTTCTGCTTTTAAAAATATTCTTAAGGACATGTTCCATCATCTCCCTTCAGCGCTCCCACCTTTAGGGACCTTCCCAGAGAGTTCTCTTCTTACTGTTCACGTGTGAATTCACAGGATTACCTCTGCCCAACACTTTCCCAGCCACCTGTCTGGCTACCTGTAGACCAGTCGGTCCCTCATCATGATCGGAGACTACCTGTATGTCTACTGGTCTGCTTTGGCTAGGGCTGGTTAGGATGGTAAATGCCAAGAAGGCAGTTCTCACATACGTGACCCTCGCTGGCTCCACAGGTCCTAGCAGAGCACTGGTATCCGGTAGGAAGTCAGTGATTATTTGTCAAATGTCTGAATAAGCAAAGCTACAGAGGAAGAAATGATTACATGGCTGTGGGCTCATGAATGAGTGTGTGTGTGTGTATGTGTGTATGCATATACATGTGTATGTAGATATGCATGTGTATGTGCATGCATGTGGAGGCCAGACGTCCACCTGGGGTATCATTCCTCAAGCATGACCCAAGTTGTTTCTTGAGACACTCTTGCTTACTTGTAGGCTGGACTGGCTGGCCAGCAAGGCCTTCCATTGCTAGGAAGACCCTTGCCTCCCGAAGAAGCTATTTCTGCTTTTGAACACCCCAGTCTCAAAAAGAGATCTTTGTGAAGAAAATGAATGTTATCTTACGTGCACCTGTTTCTGATGCTTTTCTCTAAAGCAGGATGGAAGGTCTGTTTCTTTCATCTGGAGTATGTGTTTCAGGCTGGGAAGAGCACACTTTTGTCCCTATTGTGCCTCATCTTCTCCAGACCACATGGCTACAGTGTCATGAAAACACCTCATGTGGCAGTGAGCCCACTCTCCCTCCTTCTTAAACTCAAGTTAGATTGACCAAGCCTTGCCTAGTGCGATCAGTAAAGCCGTTCCTAAAACTCGGACAAGCGTGACTTGCAATAAGTCTAATCTGGCATCCTTACCAGCTCCTACTTATTCACCCCCCCACTTCTCCTCCTTTCTGAGCCAGAGGAGCACCGTGGGTGACCTGGAGCAGCACTCAAGCTGCCAACGCACGAAGCAATGGCGTGAGAGTCACCATCTGTGCCATGCGGTGAGAGCCTCTGAGCAGCATCTGGACATGGCGCCTGTCTCAAAGCGGGACTACCTGCCTGGTGTCTACAGAATCCACAGAAGGAGAGCTCCCAGTTCCCCCAGCCCACAGCCACGCAGGGGAGCATGAGACACCGTGCTAATAGGAGCTGACTCCGATCAGCATGTTGGAACAGTGGAGGGCCATGTGGCAGACAGCTGTATCTGCCTTACACCTTGGCCAGCATCCCTCAAGTCCAAGGTCCAAGTCAGTCCAAATCATTGTCAGCCCACATGGGGATCTTTGCCAAGGAGAGAAAGGCAGAATGGTGAGTTGTGAGACACAGAGGAGCCCAGAGAGATCAGTGACCACGGCGTTAGGGAAAAGTCACTGAGGATTCTGAGTCCATTCATTGAAATGACCAAAAGGGGCAATCCAGGACCATCAGACATGTAAAGCAGGCTTAAGAGCACCAGGCAGAAAAGACTGCGGAGGATGGATGAGCAGGCTTCTCGGGCATAACACTGTGCTCTCCAAAGACAGGACCAGTGGAATGCTTATAATTTTAAATACTCCTAGAGGCAGATGATTCTCCTCCTTCAGATGCCATACAAATATGCAAAAGAGAAGAAAAGATGCATGGTTCCAGGTCTCATTAAATTGCCCGTGAAGCATCTCTTATGATGTCTTCCAGTATGCCTGAATGTATACTATGAAGCCCATTAGAACATCTTCTCTCATAAAAGGAATGAAATGTCCTGACAAGCTTAAAATGAATTAACATAGCTTATTTGAAGACAAAGTGATGAAACCTAAAAATACTACCTCCCTATAGACTAAAACCTAACAAAAGTTTGCTGATGGACATAAAGCAGATTTGAATAAACAGAGAAGGATAATGCATTCCCAGACAGATACATTCCGTGTCGGGGAATTGCCAACTCTTTTCAAATTAAGTTAGCTTTATACAATCCCAACATAAATGCTAATGTGCTGTTGTGAAGTTCAGAAGGTATTTCTACAGGGTACCTGGGGAAAATAATCACAGTGAAATAGCCAAAATAGTTGCAGTAAAAATACTCTGTGTAATTTATCCTTCCAAGCAACAAACTAATAGTGATAACTAAAATAATTGAAATATTGTGGCACTATTCTAAGACAGAAAGCCTAAATAAAACAGATCATTCAGGCACAGACCCAATCATATCATGTTTAATAATGTTAAATGTATTTAAAATCAGCAGATTAAAAAAAAAGTAAATGAATTGCTCTTTGAAAACCTGGTATGATGGGGCCATCACAGAGAGATGGTTCAGTGGTTAAGAGCACTCACTGCTCTTGCAGAAGATGCAGGTTCAGTTCCCAGTATTCACTTCACAGCTAACAACCATTCATGACTCCAGTACCAGCGGATCCAGCTCCCTCTTCTGGCTTTCATGAGCATTGCACACATGGGCGTACATACACACACATAGGCAAAACACCCATTCAATAAAGAAGTAAATAAATCATTTTTGAAAAGGAGAAAAAACGATATGTTTTTTAAAAAGCCAACTTGAACTTTTATCTAATGCTATATAAATCCAAGCAAGGGAACATTAAAGTTCTGAATGAGTTTTGAGGTGGCTGTGGAAGTATTAGAAGAAAACAGTCCATATTTGAACAAAGAAAGCTGGTGGTGATGTTCTAAGAGAGATGGACTAAATACTTAAAGAGAAGCGTGGGTTCCATGAATGAAAGCTTTGACTGTGTGTGCTTCAGCTACAGCAAAGGACGCACAGGTAAGGAAAACCACAGAGGCGTCACGTGGGAGTCCGCCCTACAAGGAGCACTGAGTAGTCTCTGAAGGCACAAAATAAGAAGAGCACTGAGCTGGGGTGAGGCCTGCCCTTATGCTTTGAATTCAGAAGTAAGTTCTACTAGTTTAGGTTTTTCAGAGGATTCTTTGGGGTAACACTTTAGGACATCAAATGGGACAAGACTCTAAAAGCACAGGAGGCAGAAGTGTAAGCGGAGCTCTACATCAGATGATGAGGCTTCTTCAAGCAAAAGAAACAAGCATCAGAATGAGAGGAAATTCATTGAATGTGAGAAGAGATTTGCAGTGCATTCCTATGACAAGGGTTAGTATTCAGAACATATCCAGCCAGGAGTGCAAATACCCGAAGTAAAACTACGCACTAGAACCAAACAGATACTTCTTAAAGACATACAATGAGAAAAGACTCAGCATAACCAGTCATCAGAAAAACACAAGTCAACCCCACAGTGAAATATCTCCTCTTTCTAGTAAGAATTGCTCTGGCAAAGAAAGAACAATGAACATTTGTGATATTGCTTTAATTATCATCAACCAATGAGTAAAGAACACAGGCGATTAACAAACAGATTTGAGTTTGTGTCTGAGCAACTGAATGCTAATACAGTGTGCATGACTCTAGTTTTTTTTTTCTTTTAATAGTTTGGAAAGAGACATGTAAGGAGAAATGGCGTTGTCTTATGTTGAGGAGAAGCAAAGGCAAGGTCCACTTGAGGTGCCCCTGGCCATAGGAGCATCCAGTATTACTAGCCATTTTGGTGCAGTAGGACAGCGTCATCTCCCTATGAATGCTGTCACCAAATGCTACTGTGTGGCATGTGTGATTTCTGCTTCTCTTAACAACACTCTGTTCTGATGCTGTGTTAGGTATTACGTGGTGTGTGTTCAGTCACTCTCCCAAGGTAGGATCAGAGCCCTTAACCTTTCCAGCCTGCCTCTAGTGCAACCCACTTAGACTATGACAAATCTAGATTAAATGTGAGGAGACAGGAAATCTCTTCTCCTGTCTGGGCTTCAGTCAATTTCCAAAATAAAGTGTCTTACCTAAATGTCAGCGTACACATTACAAAAGCCGTTGTAAGCTCCAACTCTAGAAAACCCCCTGAAGTGTTGGAGGGCAAGACAAAAATCAACAACAAGCAAGTAAAAGCTTAAAAACAGAGTGAACTGAAGGTAGGAATAGATAATTCAACAAAAGACATCAACTACTTGAGCATCTCACTTCTTCCAGACAATATTGAGACCGAATAAGTGGCTCAAACCATCAGGCAGCCAGAACCTAGCAGACATCTCAAGACTGCTCCATCCCACCAAGCAGAACAAACCGTCTACTAAAGAACAAAGCAAAACCATTCTGAGTAAACTAAGAAGAAATTAAGACAGACAAAATATATAGTAGTGGAGAGAAATGAGAAATGATTACCAGAAGAAAGTCCAGTCGGACAGAGTGGTGCAAGCCTATAATCTCAGCATTCAGGAAACTGAGGCAGGAAGATTGTCAGGAGTTCCAGATCAGACTGGGCTACAAAGTGAGACCTCACCTCAAAATAAACAAAAACTCTGAGAACTTCACAAGTATGTGAGCATTAAATGAGGCACCCTTAGTGACCAAAGGGTCAAAGTCAGAATGACACAAGTGAAGGTAAGAAGTAGTCTGAGATTCATGGAGACAATACACAGCAGACTGGGATATGTGAGGTTCATCTGCAGCATGATGCTGAGAGGGAAGCTCGTGCTGTAACTTCTGTATCAATCACCAGCTGACAACCTAATGCACTGTCCTAAGACACTAGGAAAAGAGTAAGTTCAATCGAAGGTCAGTAAAAGGAAGTAGAGTAGCACGGAACTCAATGATTAAGGAATACAAAATCAATGAAGAAAACTTTCAGTTAATTCTTTACAGGAAAGTGACAAGCTTATAAGTAGATAGACCAAGAAAATAATAAGAGAAAGCTATACAATCAGGAGTGGAAAAGGAGACAGCACAGGGGACTGGAGAAGAGAACTTCAAGGAAATACCATGATTATGCACATAAGATGGCCATCCTAATGAAATGGACTCATCCCTAGACAGGTAGAAATATAAAACTGACTCAAGGAGGCAGAGACTTTGAGTGGGTCTTTAGCGAGAAAAAATTCCAACCTAAAGAAGCCCAGGACCTGATGGCTTCCTTTGTGAATTCTACCAATTATTTGGTAGAATTAATACCAAGTTCTCCGCAAAGTCTTATAGAACCTGAGAAAGAGAACATGTCTCAACTCATTCTGTGAGGCCCATAGGATCCTACTGTGAAAACCAAGTAAGTCTTTGAAGAAACAATACTTTAGACAAATATTCTTCAAGAATATACAGCTAAAATCCTCAACAAACTACGAAACCAAATCCGGCACTATGTAAGAACGGTTATACAACACATCCAAGAGCAATTGATCCCAGTAATACAAGGCTAGTTTAGTATGCAAACTCTGTTAATGTAATAATACATTGTAAAATACAAGGCAAAAATGCACAGAACCACATTAATACGTGTAAAGGAAGAATTTCACAATGTCCTACACATGTTTGAAAAGAAATACTCAACAGCCGAGCTTAGAAGGGAACTTCCTCTTAAAGAAGTGCACCCATAAAAATCTCATAGCAAATAGAAGGTTTAATCCTGAAAGATGGATAATTATCCCATGAAAGTCAGAACCCAGTAAGGAAGCCTATGCTGACCCTTCTATTCAATGTTCACCTACAGGGTCTAACCAGGGCAGCACTTGGATTGGAAAGCAAAACGGCAAAGTATCTTGACTTACAGAGGACATGACCTAATAAATAAAAACGTCTAAAGAATTCATAAGAGTATTAGCAGTAATGAATGGGTTCAACAAAATTGCAGAACATAAGATCATTCACAAAATCAATGACATTTTTACAGTCTTTGTATGAAAATCTGAAAATGAAACCAAGAAGCAATTGCACTTACAATGCATCCAACAAATAAAATGTTGAGAGATAAATTTAACAGTAACTGCAAGGTTTACACACACATGAAAACATGTGATATTATGCTAATGATTAATAAGATCTATGAAAGGCATGTATAATGATAAATGGATAAACTTTTGCAGCACACACAAAGACCTTAAATGCAAATGTGTCTAACAAGAACTTTTCAAAACACAATGCAACACTGATAGAATGAAATTGGGACAAGGACAAACCCACATTCTCTTCAGGCTTCTCCACGTGGAGCAAGCTGTCCAAGTTACTTTGATACAGAGGACTCAGGCCTGCTCCCAACCCATGTGAAGTGAATGATATGATAAAATGGCACTCCAGGTACAGAAAGATGTTGATTGTTTTAAGTACAAATGGCATATTTACCAAGACAGACCACATCCGGGTCCAGAAGCAAGTCACAGAAATACATCAGGGAAATTTCAGATAGTAAGAATGTGAAGTCAGAGCTCTAAAAGCTTGCAGCCCAGAAAGAATTCCCAAGGAGAACTAGGAAGTATTTGGCACCGGATAAGCGTGACATCACATGCTGGGCTGGTCCCCTCTCTGGCTTGGGTTCGCAGAGGTTCTGTGCATGCTGACATAATGTCATACGTAGGATCATACGTGCAACTACCCTGCAGTGTCCAGACACAGTTTCCTTATGCTCATCTACCACCTCTGGATCTTACTGGTTTTTGGCCTCCTCTTCCTCAATGGTCCCTGAGCCTTGGGAGGAGAGATTGTGGTACAGACTTCCTGTTTAGGTTTGAGTAGTCCACAGTCTCTGATTCTTGGCACATTGACCATTTGTGGATCTCTGTATTAATCACTATCTGCCTCAAAGAGAAGCTTAGAGCTGAGAGATGAACTCATCTATGGGTATAATAATAAGGCCTTCTGAAGCAGTTTAATAGTTTGTGTACTCAGCAGAGTGATAGTAGTAGTTCTCCCTTGTGCTCTGTGACCTGTCTAGGTGCAGGGTCTTGCCTCGGTAACACTGACAGTCATGAACTCCATCTTGTGAAGTATGCTGTAAGTTCAGTTAGAAGGTGGGTTGGTTGCTCTCATAGTATTAAAGCAGTTATTGTACCAGCGGGCATTCTTCGCCAAGCCAGTTGTTCCTGTAGCTTACAGGGCTCACAGTGGGGTGAGGTTGATGACTACCTTTCTCTGCCAGTAACATGCTTAGTTCCTTCTAATGCTAGGAAGCTAGCCTGTAGAGATGTAGATTCAAGGTCATTACCAGCTTTATTTCTCTTTGCTTGTTCTGTCACTTGGGTAGTAGTGTCTTCTGCGATAGGGTCCGGTGGGCACAAAACCCCAAATCTTGCTGAGAGTTTACTGGCATTTGATGAATGTTGAGAGGAGGGTCAGTTTTCCTAGTTGGTGAGCCTCATAGACTGACTAGACTCCAAAGAATAGATTCACTCGAGGAGCCCTTGGGAGACACAGATTAGACTCACCAGGCCTCTAGAAGAGACAAATAATGTAAAGGAGGGGTCAAAAATGAAGTGGAGTACTAGGTGGGGTGGAGTTGAATATGATCAAACACACTGTATGAAATTCTCAAATCAATAAAAGTTTTAAAAACAGATATAACTACATGGCACTTTTTAGGGCTTCTAAGAGGAGAGCAGACTAATTAAATGACCTATTGTTTTAACACAACAGATTTATTCAGTATTGGCTACAGTTGATGTTGGCATAGGGCACACTAAAGCAGGTCTACTTCAAAGTTTGTGTTCCTTGGCTGATGACAATTTATGGGAATTGTTTTCAAACCACATGGTAGGGATGCTTTGTTAAGACTTTATTTTCAGTGTCAGAAAGATGGATCCGCAGTTAAGAAAGCATACTGCTCTTACAGAGGCCTCAGTTTCAGTTTCCAGCACTCACTTGAAGAGGCGCATAATCTCCTGTAACTGTAGTTCCAGGGAATCCAACACCGTCTTACATACATGCAGGCAAAATACTCATGTACATAAAAACTTTCTACAAGACTTTATTTTCTGAGCCAGGAAGATCACAAGATCAAGGCCAGCCTGAGGTACATGGGAAGACACAGTCCTTAAAAAAACTAATTCTTTTCTGATTTATTAATGTATATGAACATTTTGACCAATGAATAAGAATTGTCATATTTATTTATATATTTACACTTTCTTATATAAGATAAAATTGTCAAATGTGGAACTATTTCAGAAACATCTACATGTTTTAATTGCTTGTACAGTTGACATCTTGATAACTATTTCAGCTTTTAAAATGACATCACAAATTTCAATTTGGGGATGCTGTTAATCCCAAAGTGCTAGATAAAGAGTGAATAACCCAAGTTCTTGGCCTAGAAAAAAAAATTCTGTTACCTCAGCTTCCACCTTAAGACAACAGACAACAAAAAATTAAGTCTAAAGAAGACAAAAGAAAAGGACCAAGGACAGAGCCTAAAGTTGGCAAAATCAAAGAGAGAGCAAGCCATAACAGAGAGAATCAATTGAATTGAAGTTCAGTCCTTTGAGAAGATCGACAGGGTGATAGTCCTATAGCAAACCAGGGGCTGCAGACTACAGGGCACCTTCCTCACACTGATCTAACTCCCTCCATCTTCTCTCCTTTTCTGGTCTCACAGACTGTCAACTAGGATGCATCCATTTTAAAAGAAAGGTGGGGCAATTCAGGATGAAGCCTTTTGGTTCAGTGAGAAGTAGACATGCAAAGGTCTCAAATGAGTGTGGCCAGAAACCCCAGGCCAGTTTTGGGGCTCTGAACCTTATGAAACACTGAGGAAAAAAGCCCAAATTAAACAAAAACGGAGAGAATTGCTCACTAGCTAAGATGTGGAGTCAGCATAGCTATCTATTAACAGGTAAGTAAATAAGAAAATTTGGTGTAATGTTACAGTGGGATATTACTCAGCTTTGAAGAATTCTATCCTGTCATTTACAGAAAAATGGATGGATTTGATGGGCATCATGCTAAATGAAATAAGCCAGACACAGAATGGCAAGAACTATATGCTCTCTGTCGTGCATAGAAGTTGAAAATGAAAATCAGTCTGAAAGTGGACTACAGGTTACCAGAGACTGCAGCTGCGGTGTCAGTAAAGGGAGAATAGATTTGATCGGTGCCAGTGAATGATCCATAGACTGCCCTGAACTCAACATATATAATTGATATATGTTACTGAAAGATAAAACTGTACCATATTAATTCCAACCACATCTGAGAAGATAATACTGCACGACCCAGTAGGGTTTATCCAAGAAGGCAAGGTCATTTAACATTCCAAGTTCAGCCATGTAAGAATTTTGACTGGCTTGATACCCATCCACCTAGCAGCAGCACTGGCTGGACTCAGTGGTTATACAAGACAGAATACATGAAATTGGGAGAGAGAGGGGATGGAGAGATGGCTCAGCAGTCAAGAGCACTGGCTGCTCTTGCAGAGGTCCAGAGTTTGGTTCCCAGGACCCACATGGCACCTCCAGTTCCAAGGGATCCAGCGCCCTCTTCTGGCTTCTGTGGGCACTGCACACACATGGTGCACTTCCATGCCCACAGAATGCTCATAAATTAATGAATTAAATCGTTTAAGAAATTGGGAGGGAGATCTTGGCGGTGGGAATCCAGGAGGAGTTAGAGGGAGGGGCTGGGGGGTAGATTTGATCCTTGTATACATGTATGAAATTATCAAATAAACCATAAAAAATTCAATGACAATTCACTAAATTAACAAGTTCAAAGAGAAAAACTCAATAGACACAGAAAAGGTGTTTGGCAAAACCTAGCATGTACTTATGATCAAAATTCTCAGCATCTTAGGAGTAGAAGGAATCTTCTACAACATAACAAAGACAGTATACTGTAACCTACAGTTAACACCATACTTGGCAACAAAACACTTTTCCTCCCTATTGTGGAACATGAAGCAAGGATGTCTGTTCTCAACACTTTTATCCAAGCTAGTGATGTCTCTAAAATTTAGTAAATGTAGCAAGGGGGAGAAGAAATCGAGGAAAGGAGAGAGAAGGGGAGGGGAGGGGAGAGGAGGGGCAGCAAGAAAGGAATCTGAATTGAAAAGAAAGAAATAAAACATTCTTTCCTTTCAGTCAACCTGATATCTTACATGGAAAATTCCACTGTATCTACAGAAGCATCCTGAGAATT
Organism: Eospalax fontanierii; assembly: GCA_035773235.1. Lineage (NCBI taxonomy): Eukaryota > Metazoa > Chordata > Mammalia > Rodentia > Spalacidae > Eospalax > Eospalax fontanierii. Next base: position 77,759,845 of record CM069532.1, read on the forward strand.
AATGAGCGGATTTAACATTGCTGCAGGATACATAATCAATATTTTAAAAATCAATTGTTTTTTTTTTACTAGCAAGAAACAATAAAATATTGTATTGTGCACAGCCTGATGGTCATAGTTAATAATAATATGTTGTTTATTTCAAAACAGTTAAAAGAGTAGATTTTAAATGTTCTCATCACAAAAAATAAGTTGGTGAGATGGTTGATAGGTTAACAGCTTGGCTTAATCTCTCAACAGTACATACACTTACCAAACATTACACTGAACCTCTTAAATACACACAATTTTGAGATGTAATTTAAAAGTGCTATCATTGGGCTTTGTACCTACAGGGAAATGATCACCTGCTTCTCACTATCTCCCTCCTACTAAGGACTGGAAAAACCCAGAGCCGCATACAGTCACCCATCAGCACCATAAGGGGTTAAGACAGTGTGGACACCAACATCTTCTGATGCTCGTCTCTTAGTAGACACATCCGTGTACACACATCCTCTATACTTTTGCGTGTGTGTGTGTGTTGTATGGATCATATGCACAGGTGTGTGCAGGTGCACCTGCGCAGGCCAGAGACTGCTGTCAAGTGCCTTCCTCTATAGCTCTCCATCTTATTGTCTTTGTTTTGTTTTTGTTTTTGAGATGAGATCTCACCATGTAGCCCAGCTGGCCTGGAACTTGCTATGTAGACCATCCCAGGTTAGCCTTGATCTCATAAAGATCCAGCTGCTCTGCCCCCTGAGAGCTGGGATTAAAGGCATCGTCAACATGCCAGGCCCTTGTTTTCTTTTCCTTTTTTAAAAATTTTGTTTACCCCCAAGATCAAAGTGCCACTACTGAACTGCTATGGTTTGCTATGCTGGTCATTGCTGTGGGTTTTAGGCTTTGAAACTGGGGTTGGACTATGGATTGATCTTCTCCCATAGCAGCTTGCATAGTATTCGCTAGAACTATGAGAGCTAGTCTTCAGAAACGAGGCTCCAGGTCAGTTTCAGCTCCATTTCTCCAAGTCCTGTGTCTGAAGTATGTCCTGTCTTCAACAATAGGGACTTACCCTCAAGTTCTGGGAGGCACTCAAGGGCTGTGGCAACAGCCTGTGTTATTTTTGGGAGTCTCTTGGACCACCCTGGCCAAAACTCAAATGAAGGTTTCTCCTGTCTGGAACTGTGTCTCTGGTTTTATAGTCTTCAGCTATCTACATGCACTCGTGTTCAGATATTATATGTGCATTTTTAAGTAAATTTTTGAGCTGATACATTTCCCTCTGGTTTTTCATACCACCTAAGCTTCATCTCTCTTCTCTCTCTCCCTGTCTAACCTCCCTCATCCCTCCCCAGTTAAAGGTTAAAGAACTCCCAGCTTCCCCTTGACAATACCTATCTCCTGTTGTCCCCCATCTTGAGTTTCTGTTTCCCTTTGTCTCCCAGTATACACTTCCCTCCTCCCTTCCCTAGTAAAGCTGGGACTTCGTGGGTGACCCTGTAAACATAGTCAAATACATATGACTTATGAGATCACAGATCCTAGAGAAAACCCTACCTCTGTCACATCCCTAAACAAATGTCATTTCTTACTGTATGCTAAATACGGATCTGTATATTTAGACAAGTGTACCATACACCGCAAAAAGAAGCTTCTTTTTGCAACAGGTAGAGACTATTACAGAGTTCCATACCTGGTCACACACAGAGAATAAGTGTCTGTGAGATGCCCAGCCCTAAGTGACACATCTACAATGGAACCTCTACACCTAAGGCTCATGGAACATAGTGGACCAGGGGGTAGAGAGAATACTAATGTATCTCTCAACTCTCACCAAAGAAGCTTCCTCATGCAACAGAAGGCCATGAACATAGAAGGCCACAACTGGACAAAGTGTAGAGAATAAGAGACTGCAAAGTGCATGTCCATGAATAGGACTCTATATTAAACTCCACCCAGGATTAGACCATTGTAGAAGAGAGAGTAGAAAGATTGTAGGAGCCAGGTTTGGTGCATGATCAAAAGGAAACCTAGGCCTCTGGAAACCTGCTCATATGAACTTAGATCAATGGTGTCAGCACAAGACCCATGCAAACTCGATCAGACAAAAACCCAGCATAGAACTAGGGAAGTGGGCAGTTCCTCCTTAACTGAGGAACTCTTGGCAGTTGATCACGGCTGGGTGAGGGAGTGAGTGATGTTCAATAAGCTGAACAGGCTCCAGTGGATGAACTTACCCTGAGGGACACCTGTGTACACAGGCTTGACTCAATGGACCTTAGCATGTATGACAGGGTGCATGAAATCTGGTCGGGGGGTAGTTAGTGGGGGGTGCAGATGGGGGAGGAGGCTTGAATATGATTTGGATATATTATATGAAATGCCCAAAGATGCAATAGGCTGAACAGGCTCCAGTGGACGCCTGGACACTCAGAGGCAGCTGGGTACACAAACGTGACCCTATAGGCCTTACCTATATGAGAGAATGCATGAAATGAGCATGCTATGGGCAGGTACAGATGGGGATGACATATATGTGATTAAGATGTAGTGTATGAAATCCACAAAAATTCAATTAAAAAATATACATTGGCAAAAAAGAAAAGAAAAGAAAACTCTCCAGCCAAGCAGGCTGGATCTCAGCAGCTGCCCAGATGAGGAGAACAGAGAGCAGAAGAAAGCCATGCGTTAAAAACAGCATGGAGTCAGACTCATGGTTAACTAGCAGTCACACAGTGTCGGGAGGGAGCTTTACAGAAGGCTTAGAAAGAAGAAAAAGAAAAGTTACGCTCTTCTGCAGAATTTAGAAAAGCAGCGTGCAGACCAAGAACACGGTGGCCTGGTAAGCGTGTGCCCGGGGCAGGGATTCAGGGAAGAAAGTGTGAGGCATCTTGTTAAAGCACTAATTACTTCACCTATCACTTTGGCATGACTTAAGATTCGCTGGCCTTCCTAGTATTGGTTCCTTGGCAGATGTACTAATTACTTTTCTGTTGCTGCCATAAAATACTATAACCAAGGCAACTTATAGAAGGAAGAGTTTACTGACTTACAGTTCCAAAGGAATACAAGGCCATAATGGCAGCAGAGCCAAAAGCTAAAAGCTGACATCTTCAAACAAGCACAGGAAGTAGAGACAGACAAACTGGAAGTGGGAAAAGCTATGTGCTCTCAAAGCCCACACCAGGGGCATGCTCCAGCAAGGCTGATCTCAACCTCCACACACAGCAGTCCCCAACTGGGGCCAAGTGTTCAAATACTTGGAGCATATAGTGGACATTCATCATTCCAACCACCACTCCAGATGACCAACCTAACCCAACCAGACCGGAGGCCCTATTCTCTTGAACAGGAGCTTTTCCTCAGTGGGCCTTTACGTCTACTCTATCATCAGTGAAATTGATTGTCACTCTGTGCCTCAGTTGGTCAACTTCCCAGGTGCCAGATCTATGCATGCAAAGAACTGACTTATTTGTTGCAGGAAGAGTGGGCGGTAGAGAGAAGCTGAGGAGCCAGGGGCCTGAGATGCGGTGTGAGTGAACCCGGGTTTTTGTTGGCTTTGTTCTGGCATTTTATCTCTGTTTCATTTATCCCTGACATTAAGGTGGTGACTGAGGTTGACATCAACTGTCTTCCTCAGTCACACTCCACGTTATACGCCGAGCCAGGGTCTCTTACTTGAACCCAAAACTTGCCTACTTGGCCAGTGAAGCTAGCCAGCTTGCTGCAGGGATCTTCTGTCTCTGCCGAAGGTCTGGAATTACACATGATCCTCACCCTTGGATGGCAAGCACTTGACCCACTGAGCTACCTCTCCAGCCCTCCCAGAAGACAAATCTTAAAATAAGAAATACAAATGACCAATAAGCATTTTACAAAGTGTTCAGCATCCTCAGCCCTTGGGAAAATGCAAACTGAGGTCACTGGGAGGTCCCATCTCATCCCAGACAGAAAGGACTAAAATGCTGGTGAGGGTGTGTGTGGAAAGAGAGGCCCTTATGCCGTTAGTGGGAATACGAAGTGGTACAGCCCATGCGCTTCAGCACTGATGATGGGAGGGAAGAGACGGGGCAGGGGAGGCGCCAGCTGGAGGGCATGGCAGGCGGCTCAGCAAACACATTATATGCAAGTATGAATACTAAATATTTTTAATTAAAAATAAACTAAAATTAGCCAGGTGTCATAGCATAGGCCTTTTATCCCAGCACTCGGCATACAGAGGCAGGGGGATCTCTGTGAGATCAAGGTCAGCCTGGTCTACATAATGAGTTCCAGGCCAGCTGGGGCTACAGAGAGAGCCTGTCTCAAGAAAAAACAAAAGCTAAACAAAACTATCATACTGACCCTATATATACTATATATACTACCACTCCTTAGTGTATATCATGTGGAATACATATGCAATGGAATTTTATTCATCCATAAAGAGAAATAAATGACATTTGTACAAAATGAAGTAAACTAGAGGTTACTGCCTTAGGCAAAGCATCCTGGGTACAAAAGACAAACAGAGCTTTCTGTCACATGGGGATCTATCCTTTCGGTCATACATGTGTAAGTGTATTATGAAGGTAAAAAGGGGACTGAACCACTGTATTCAGAATAATGAGACTGGAAACAGCCAAGCCACCACCAACACAGAGATGACAGACACACCCTGCATATTCACACCATGAACTATCACTTAGCATAAGATAAATTAATCATTGTTACATGCAAAGACATGGCAAATTGCAAAATAATTATAGGAAGTTAAAGAAGCCAAACAAAAGAAGTCTGTGTTCGCTTTCCATTTTAAAGATGCAGTCTTTGAAACGACAGGAAACAGAGGAGCCGTTGCCTAGGCATCTCTGGGTGAGGGAGGTGCGGAGAGTCTCCCGAGGGACCCGGGATGCTTTGGGGCTGATGGATTTGTTCATTATCTTCATCCCCTGTGTTCATCTGTATGGACTGAACAGGAGAGCACGGAGCATTGATAAATTAAGTTGATTGCCTTCATTAGTAAAAACAAAACAAAACATAACCCAGAAGATTAATTTCTTCTCTATCTCAATTTGAAATTAAAGAGTAAGAAATGGGCATATTTGGAGTAAATTGGAAGATTCTATCGCTGAGCATGAAGAAGTCCCTTTAACAGACAGCACGGTCCTGTCTGTGTGGGCTACAGCTGGGTCCTGAAGGTCTGCGTGCCAGTTTAAAGACAGGGACAGAGTGGAGCAGACAGGAGAGTCCAGGAAACCCCATTAACACCTTTGCATGGAATAAACTGGAATGCATAATGGATCATGAGTTTGCACTTATTTTGATAAACAGTCTATAACTTAGAGTTAAAACAAATAATTCATCGTCTTCTCTCCCTGTGCCCATGGCTAGGGAGACTCACCATGAGCTGAAATCACAGTGTAATCTTCAGCAGACCCATTCACTGAATTTCCATCTTAAAGACAAGGCAGGATGGTTCCCAATGAGTGACTGTGTTGTGTGAATTCTTGGATGATAGCCGATTTGAGGTTCAGCCCAGGCCCAGAGGTGACCATGAGGCTCTCCACGGTGCTAAGTCAATGGTGCTGCCATCAGTCCGCTTGCCTCTGCCTCCCGGGGGTACCTGGGTTAGAAACCTGCCTTATTAGGCCTCTCACAACTCCACTCCATCTCCCTTTCCTGAAATGCAGTCTAAATGCCTGAAAGTGCCTAGGCACAAGAACACCTCAAGCTGTCCTCTTAGAATGCCGTGGAACAAAATCAAAGAGCATCCTCAGAGGAGTCATCTAAATGTTTGTCCTTAGTAGGGCTCGGTGTGAAGCAGAGACCATTTACTAAACCTTCCCTGTACCAGAGTCAATTGACCAAACAGACTGAGTTTCAGAAAATCCCAAGTATCCTAAATATGGTGCAGGGACAAAGAAATTAGAATACATTAGCAAAATCTGTGTTCAGCTATTAATTCTAGAAATATGTATTGAGTTCCCAGCACTGGTGACACAGCGATGAAGGACTGAGGCGGAACTTGTCCTCTAGAATGTCCTTTCGTGGATGAACACCAGGCCCGGTGAAGAGCAGTGGGCTGGGGAAGAACCTGCAACCAAACCAGGAGCTCAGGGAAGCTGGATCTGAGCAAGCACTTGAAGGGGGTGAGAGAGAGCTATGCAGACTGTGCAGGACTCTGCAGTGCTGGGAGCTTTGGAGAGGAGCCTGTTCCAGGGGAGAAAGGTGTGCACACAGCAAACAAGACCGGACTAGATTCCTGGCCTTACTCTAGCCGAGGGAGGCCACTGAGGTTTGAGCAGGAGGAACTTTGTAAGAGTTACTTTTTCATTGTGGACAAATACACAAAGTCAAGCTCTGGGGAGATAGGGCCACAGGTGAGGTGCTTGTCAGGTACCACAGTGAAAAAGTCGTAATCCCAGCCTTGGGGAGGTAGAGATGGGCAGACCTCTGGGGCTTGCTGGTCAGCCAGCTTAGCAGAATTAGTTGCCTCCAAGTTCAGTGACAGACAGCATCTCACACAGAAAGTAGAGAGCAGTTAAGGGAGACAACCAATTCAAACATTGATCTCCACACATATGTATACATGTGGACACATGCACATATACACAACATATGAACATGCACATATGTGCACAAATATACAAAGCATAAAACTTACTACCCTAACCATGTTGGGGTATATTGACCCATGCAGTGAGTTATCTTGACAAGGCAACCTGCTATAAGCTGCCCAGCAGCTAAACTTTTCATCTTCTAAAATCAAAGCTAGCTCCATCAAATACCGAGGCCCAGGTTGTCTTCCCAGCCCCAAGCAGCCTTCATCCTATGTCCTCTTCCTATGAATTTGATTCCTTCCCAAGTCTCCTGTTAGTGAAATCCAGCTGTGCTTGTTCTTTTGTAACTTCTTCTCCTTAGCAGAACACCCTCAGTTTATCCACACTTGAACGTATTTCAGAAATTCCCTCCTGTTTTTAATTAAGAGATTTTATTTTTAATTATGTATGTGAGTATCGTGGGGGTGGGGGGCATGTGCACATGTGTGCAGGGACACTGGAGTCCAGAAGAAGGGTCTGGTCCTCTGGATCTAGAGTTATAGGCAGCTGGGAACCACTGACCATGGGTGCTAAGAACCAAACTTGGACCCTCTGTAAGAGCAGTCCTTCTCCTTAGGTGTTGAGACATTGCCCCTTCTACCTTTTTAAAGCTTAACTATACTCTTCCATGTGGAGATTCCACTATCGTCTACCCAGTCACCCTGAATGGACTGGGTTTGTTTCTACTTTGAGGCTACTGGGAATAATGCTTCAGAAACCTTGGGTGTACAAAGTCTTTCAAGATGTTAATTTCCTCTCCCTCCGTTCCACTATGTTCCAGGAGATTCAGGTGTAGAGGTTTGGTTATGGAGGCATCCCTTAGGACTGGGCATCTCTCAGACACTCTCTGTGTGTTAACAGTTGTGGAACTCAGTGGTCATCTCCATCTGTAGCAAAAAGAAGCTTTTTTCATAAGTGGTGACTGGTATACTTGTCTGTAAATATAAAAATCCAAGCTGGGTGTGGTGGCACATGCCTTTAATCCCAGCATTTGGGAAGCAGAGGCAGGTGGATCTCTGTCAGTTTGAAGCCAGTATGGTCTACATAGTAAGTTCTAGGGCAGCTGGGGCTACAGTGAGACCCTGTCTCAAAAAGACAAATATATATATATTTGAATCCATATTTAGCATACAGTAAGGAATTTCATTTGTCTAGGCATATGACAAAGATAGGGTTTTTTTCTAGGATCTATGACTGCCCCTGCCCTGTGCATCTGGATACAAATGCATCTCTCAACTCTCACCAGCAAAGTTTCCTCATGCAACAGAGTATGATGCACATACAAGGCCACAACTGGCCAAAGTGTAGAGAATAAGAGACTGCAGAGAGCGTGTCCCTGGATAGGACCTTTATTAAATCTCACCAACCCATAGTTCAGGGACCATTGAGGAGGAAAAGACATAAAGATTATGAGCTGGGGTTGGTACATGATCATAAGAAAACAATCTTCCAGGCCTCTGGGACCTTGCTCACATGAACCTACAGCAATGGTGTCAGCATGCATAAGACCCATGCAAACTCAGTCAGACAAACACCAGCATAGAACTGGGGAAGTGGGCAGCAGGCCCCAGTCTCAGCAGAGGAACTGTTGTCAGCTGATTACTGCTAAGCTGAGCTAGGAGAGCTGATCCTCTTTAAGGGAGTGATTCTGGAGAGGCTGACTGGACTCCAGTGAATGAACCTGCACTGAGGAACGTCTGGGGACATGAACTTGACTTGATAGGCCTCAACATATATAACAGAATGCATGAAATCTGGTGGCGGGGGTGCTGGGAGCTCTACAGGGGAATGCGAAATGGGGAGGCAGTAGAAAGAGAAAATGTTTTGTATGAAGTGCACAAAAATTCAATGAAAGAAAACCATTGAAACAACAAGAAAAATAAAGATGCTTTTTTCTGTTCTTTCAGTTGGGATAGCCAGAGGTACAGTTGTGAGTCTCAGGGCAATTCTGTTTTTAACATTTTGGGGAACTGCCACGCTGGCTTTTTGCTGTAGTGTTTAGAAATCTCCTATGAGTGACCAAGAATGATAGTACAGAGGTCACCGAAGAGGCCGAGGAGGCTGTCTTGAATCTGTGCCCTGCCAGATCCATAAATGAAAATTTTTCATGCTAAAACTTGCCTGGGACATCTCACTGGAGAGGAGGAACCTGTATGGGAAGAGAAGAAAGTGGGCCCAGCCATAGAAGGGTTTGAAGAAAGATGCAATCCCAAGCAGGCCTCATCTGACCCCACAGGCTGAAGCAGCAAAGTTCTTGAAGCTTGCCCAACCTTGAGCCAAGTACCACCCTGGCTTGTTACTGGTGTGAGCTGACTCCAGGAAGTGACAACTCCAGGAAGCTGACTGACTCCAGGACACATGCGTGACTTCTACGAGGCACTGGTCTTCATGAAGGGTGATGCCCAGAGAGGAATTTATGGAGTTAAGTCACTAGGCTTTCCAGCATCTGAATGGGGGCTTCTTCCTGAAAGTGCAGGGTCTGGGGAAAGCACCACGAACCCTCCTCCCCCAGCCGAGGCCACTGCCATTGTCTGTGCAGTTGGGAAAGATGGCTTGGCCAACAGGGTCAGGAACAGAGCCGTGAGCAGTATTCACTTTTAAAACTATTTTGAAGTTAGATTAAAAATATCATTTGATCAAAATTGGGCATTTGATAGGTGTAAGAAGGATAGGCTAGACTAACCTCAGGGTCCAGCAGCTGGAAACAGCAAGTCACCATTAGCTGAGTTGAGGGTACTGGTAGGAGCAGGTTTGGGTTCTTGCACTGCAATTTAATCATAGACATACGAGATGCTTGCCTATCCAGGAGCAGATATGGAGCAGGAAGCTGAATCCATCTGGGAGGGTTCAGAGGAAAAGGGTCAGCAGAAGGTTGTACATGAAGAGGACTGGCAGAGGACGGAAGGAAGGCGTGCAGTGAGTGACTCATCAAGCAGAGGCAGAGAAGCGTCAGACGGTTCCTGCACATTCAGCAGAAACATGAGCGGAGCCTCCAGGAATGGGAGAGAAAATGCAGGGTCTTCGTCTGTGACCACCACTCTGGACTTTCCCACTTCAAGGTGCTCCGGAAAGCTCTCCCCTTTCACTCAACCCCTGGGATTCCCACAGGTCTGGCCAATCCTTTACCACAGTTTTAGAGGACATGGCTTTGTAGTATGGTGACCAGTCCTTTGTCTCTCCAAAGGCTTCTCTCTTCTGTCTCCATCTCTAACGAGGCTCCCACGATGTCACCCCTCAGACCCAGGACTGCTAATGGCTTGTTACAGTTGCTATCCTCTGGACAGAATGGCTTCTCTGTACCCTGTGAGCTTCTCTAAATAGTTCAGCTATTGCCATTTCTCTCCTACAGTATCTTCTCAGAATTCTGTCTATACTGCCAAGGCCCTCACTAATGCATGCTCTGGAAGAAAAGATTTTTAAAACTTATTGAAGGAGAACAAAATCAGTTCTTTTAAGAGCTACTTGTAGTTTACAAAGTGCATTGAAAAATGACAGCAGGGTTTCACAGCGTGGAAAAATGGTAGATTTTTATCAAGAGCAATTTCCTTAGAGACTGGTGGTGAACAGATGCTCAGACTGTGTTTAAGAGGGAAAAAATGGAATTTGAAAAAGCAAGAGTAGGCAACCATTTAAGGAGTTCTGCTACAAACAGGGGTGGAAAGCAGGCCATGTGGGGAAGAGAGAGTGAGATCAACTCTGGGTTCTAAAGACAGCAGAAATCTTAGCAACTTTCTGTGCTTGTGGAAACAATCTAGTACTCATAAAATGGGGATACAGGAGCATAGAAAATCACTGAAGCTGTATCCTTATGTAGAAGAGAGTGGACATTTAATTGTACAAAAAGGGAGGAGTCTATGGTGGTTCAAATGAGAATGTCCTGCATAGTCTCTAAATATTTGGACATCTCGTGTCCAGTCAGTGGTGCTGTTTTGGAGGTGTTAGGAGGTGTGGCCTTCCTGGGGGAAGAATGTCACTAGGGGTGGGCTTTGAGAATGCCTAAGCCTTATCAGGTTTCCAATAGCTCTCTGCTTCCTGTATCTGCCTGCGGATGTGATTACTTGGCTCTGTGCTGGAGCCCCTCCCCAATCACAGCTCCCCACCACGATGGACTCTAACTCTAACCATAAACCAAATAATCCTTCCTTCCATAAGTTGCTTTGATCCATGTTTTTATCACAGCAACAGAAAAGTAACTCCTACAGGGTTGGACCTATAAGGCCACTCAGAGAACTCACCCAGTGTATGTGGAAAGAGGACGACAGGTCTAGGTGGGGGTGCTGGTAGGTGGGAGGTGAGGGACTCAAAGCATGGAAATCCTTTTCTTTTTCTCACCATGCCAATGTTTGGACCTCAAAGAGTCAGCCTCACTGGAGAGTGAAAATGAAGGAAGCTGCCAGAGGCTGGATGAGAGAGTTCAGAGAGAGGGTTCACAGTGACTGACACCTCGCTGAGGGTTGTCAGAGAATCGGTCACACCTCTAAAGCCAGGCCAGCGATGCTGTGTTTCTGTGTCCTGTTTCAGGAGCTCGGTACAGACTGAAGGTAGGAAAGACATTTTTCTTTCTCAGCAGGTTTATAGTTCTGCAAGGAGAGCAGGAGCGTGTACAGAAAGAATGCGCTTGCCCTGGGATCTTGGCGAGTCGAGGAGAAATGTGGACAACCACATTCAGATTCCAGAAGGAATCCAAGCACTGGCGATGTATTAAATATACTGAGTCCCACCCAATGTGCACTGCAGAACAGTGAACACAAGCATGTTCGTGGTTTCCAACAGGCTTAAATCGGGGCAGGTAGGGACAACTTCCTCCTGGTATAAGAAAGAATTCATTATTTGGACATTTTCTAAGTGCCCATCCATGCAAACTCACAAAAGTAATTCAAGGGACTATCTTTGTTCCACTTTAGAGATAGCAAACTTCCTAATTTGCCCTGTGGTATCAGTTAAGTACAAGTACTTTAGCCCAGACTGCCGTTGCAGAATAGCAGACCAGGTGCCTTCAACAACAGAAAATATATTTTCTAGTAGTTCTAGAGAATGGAGAGTTCATGGTCAAGGCACTGGCCAGTTTGATTCTGGGCGGGCATTCTTCCAGCTTGGAAGTAGCCACCTTCTTCTGTGTCCTCACAAGGTAGACAAAAAGAGCCTCTCTCTCTCCGTCTCTCTCGTGTGTGTTTTCACTCTCATTCTGTCTCTGTCACTCCTCCTGTTTGTGAAGGAAACCAAACCTGTGTATTCAGACCCCCTAGAACTCCTGTATAGTCATATTGGGGGTAAGAGCTTCAATATATGAATTCTGGAAGGTAGACGACTTAATCCATAGCACCAAGCTCTTTCTCCTCCAGAATTCCTCACTCATGCCATCTGGTCTATGTAGATAAACTCAGAGAACATTTCTAGATAAAAACCCAAGAGATTGTCTGGGCATGCATTTTTATGTTGACCTCAAATTGCTCCCAGTGTTCCCTTTACACAATGAAGGCTGAAGCAATACATTTGCACTCAAGCTCTGAAGAGAAAGAACAGCATAACAATAGATTTTTATGTTCTGCAATTGATGTCTCTGATAAAGTGAGTGAGAACTGGGAGCATAGAAAGGTCAGACTCATAGAAGCAGAAAATTGAATGATGGTTTCCAGGTCTAGGGGGAGAGGAGAGTGAGGAGTTGTTCAATGGTTATAATAAAATTACACTTATGTAAGAGGAACAAGTTCTGGAGGGCTGCGTCACAAAGAGCCTGTGGTTGATAACATCACAGCATTGTATTATGGGTGGGAGGATGGGTCACATGCTAAGTGCTCTCATTACAAAACAAACAAGCAAACAGCCCACAACAGGACCAAAAGGAACTTTTAGAAGCAGTGAGACACTTACTTCCCTGAGAGTGCTGAGGCCTTGCCTGGGCCCAAACTCACATAATTGCATGCATTCAATATGCCCAGCGTTACTGATTCCCAATTCCTCTTCAATAAAGCGGGTTTTGAAAGGAATGCTTTAGAACACAACTGTGGCATGACACCACTTGTTTTCAGACAACAGCATATTGCTTTGCTAGGGTAGGCAAACAAAGGGCCATAGATGGAGTAGGTTCATTAACAGACGTTTTTGTCTCATCACGTGGAGGCTGGGAGACTGACATCCCAGCATCATGGTGGTTTCAGAGTCCTTTGTGACTGTAGACGGTCAAGCCCTCCCCAGTGTCTTCACATGGCCTAACTTCTACGCTCATTTCTACCCAAATTTCCTCTTCCTACAAGGACACCAGAGAGGGAGGCTCATGCTGACAGCCTCATTTGAACTTCAATGCCTCCTGAAAGAGCTGTCTCTACCTACGCCACATTTTGAAGTACTGGCAGTGAGTTAGGAGCTTAACATACAGAATTTGGGGCGTCTCAGTTCAGCCCACAGGAGACATGAGCAGTGAGTGAGCACAGTCTGCCTGTGTGGGAACATCTGTGTGTAAAGTCTGCAGGTGTGTTTGCAAAGACAAAGAGCAGTAGTGTTTGGAAGTTCACAAAAATGATCTGCCTTTTCCTTGGGGAACTGGACGTGGAGATGAGTGAATCTTTGCTTTGAACTCTGTGTAGGTTTCATTCTTGATTCTGTACAGGAAAATACATTTATTTGAACCAAAAAGAATAAAAAGGTATTCAAACAACAAGGGGAGGAGCATAAAAGCAGGAGGCATCAGGCACTTCATTATGTAAATGAGGCGATTCAGAAGCCAAGGTTACCCAGCTTAGCACCAAGGCCAGATGGCTGTGGTCGGCACTGCAGCCAAATGATGGGCACTTGGGATCTGCGTGAGAGTCTCTCCTCTTTGCTCTCTGAACCAAATCCTGAATATGAAGGGTCTGGTTCTGTTCACATTCCATGGTGATGCAAGTCAGGCGAGACACTCCTCCAACAGACTAGAGACCCTGAAAAGCCAGTTGCTTGAGTGACAATTCTTATGATTAATGCACCGTGTGCACTTGAAATTCACCTTCACTCTCTGGATCTTGGTTTCACCATCAGTAAAGGAAGAAACTTGAATTAAATCAATGGTTTGTAACAGCTTCTTTTTAAATTTTTTAAAATTTATGTTTTTCCTCTCTGTGTGTGTGACTGTTTTGACGTATGTACGTAGGCGCACTGGTGTTGGACAATGCCTGTGGAGGCCAGAAGAGGCGTAAAATCCCCTGGAATTGGAGTTATGGGTGTTTGTGAGCCACCATGTAGGTGGGAACTGAACCTGGATCCTCTGGAAGAGCAACCTATGCTCTTAACCACAGCATCAACTCTCCAGCCCCTTAATTTAGCTTTGTAACTTAGGTTCTTAAGTGGGCTAATCAAGAATGACTTCACAGGTGGCTTACAGGACAAGTGAGTACCTATCCCACCACATACACACACACACACACACACACACACACACTTGATGAGGCTAGGGCCTGAAGGATGAGGGAAGAAGGTGACAGTGGCATATAGAAGGGGAAAGGCTGAAGTACAGGAGATGAAGGGAAAAGAAGGAATCAAAAGTAATTCAAGACAGGAATTCGAGAGGCGAGGCTGAATGCCCAAGAAAGAGGTGTAGAAATTTGTTTTCCACCACCAAGATCTACAAGCTTAGTTCCAGGCAGATCGACATGGGGCTAACTCTGGGCACCTCTGCTGCCCCATTGTCTTATGAATTCCCTCACAGTGAGGTCCGACATTCAGCCCCATCCCCCCACCCCAGGTTTGAACTGATTGGGCAGACAGAGAATGCTTTCTTAGAGAAATTACTTTATTCCTGATTACTTACAAAGGATTCATCCCCAGGGGAGATGGAGATTTCGTGTGGGGGAGCCTGCATTTTGATCATAAGTCCCCCCAACCTCTGGCACATGCGCCCAAGATGGAGACCCTCACATTGTACCCGCCTCTCTCCTTCCCAGCTTTCCCTGCGTTTCCTCTAGACCTCCCACTTAAGTCATTGGTTAGTTGTCTGTCAACCACATTTGGAGGCCTGTCCCTCAACCAGAGAGGAAACTGTAGATCTATCTACCTGTCTACAGCCCTGGGCAAACCTCTGCCTTCTCAGCCCAAGCTCCACATGTGTGACATAGGAATGACAGCTCATGCCCTGTGGGCTCGCTGAAATAAAATGAAATACGGTCTGGCAACCAAAGCCCAGTGAACCCAGAAGCTCCTCTCTGTTTCCCACCCACATCTGTGGCCTACTGGAGATGAGGCAAGTTGGCTGGGCCCAGAAGCAGGCAGAACCTGACAACACATAAGGGAGACAGAAGGGTGCTTCCATGGAGAAGGCTAAGAAACCAGCAGAAGCTCTAATCACTTCTCAGCACAGTGTGTGTGTGTGTGTGTGTGTGTGTGTGTGTGTGTGTGCATGTACACACAGGCCTGTAGAAGTCAACATTGTCTTCTAGTGTCTTCTATCGTTTTCCACTTTAATTTTTAAGATAATGTCTCTCAGTAAACCCTAAGATGGTGGTATCAGACTAGCTGGACCCCAGCACCATAAATTCTCCTGTCTTCCCACCTCCTCAGCTCTGGGATTGCAGGTGCACACCCTAACACTCAGCTTTTCCTGTGATTGCTGTACTCTGGTCCTGGTGCATGCAATGCAAACACTGGTCATCTCTCTGGCCTCACTCCTCGGCTTTTAAGCCTAGAATATTTTCCATACTTGGCTAATAAAATCAACATTGAAACCCAGATAAAAGGCATAGAAGGAGGGTCTGCTTCTGAGTCTTCTCATTTTTTTTTAATTTGATGCAACTCTTGTAATTAAACACAAATCCTGAATAATGCAAACCTATAATTCATGCAAATTGATCCCTAATGAGATGGAAACAAGCCAGGTTTTAATTTGTTGAACTTGTGGGAGACAGCATAATGAGTTGCAAAGAACGGATGCAAAAATATGTCCTCTTTCATCTAGAAATGAGCCCAACATTTCATGTCTGGGTTCACTTTCATAAGCTTTTAATACCTTCAATATGATTTTAAATTATTTTGTTAAGGAGATGATTGCAAATCAAAGATCCTCTGACTTACCTGCCTGGAAACCTTGCTGTGCTCTGGATCCCCAGAGTCCCCTAGAATCGTCAGCAGCCTCATTCCCTAAGATGTTTAAGCTCTGCAAGAGGCCTTGATCCATTAATGACACGTAACCAATAGATTCTCTAAGTGGAGCCATAACCAGAGTCTCAAGGCTGTTTGGAAATGGTGGGTAATTGGTTCTAAACATGGAGAAGAGGGCACCACTGTCAGTGTGACAGTGAAATGGAAAGACAGAAGCGTTCAGAGCAGAAGAGCCTGTCTGCCGCCAAAATGCAGAGGCATGAATATGCATGCCTTGTTCAGCACACAGTGGGAGTGAGAGTTCTTTTTATGTCCATTCTTTCTTCTCATAGGTACACAAGAAAAGCTCAAACACACAGCTTCTCCGCGGACCTCTTCAGTGACAACCCTCCCAGGACTGCAAGTCCAGTCCCTTAATAGTAAACAATGATTACTACTTGAACAAAATGAGGAACCATGTGTCCTGTGTGCAGGCTGCACTGCCAAATGCCCACAATATGGTCTCCATGGAGGTAGTGCCTGCAACTTAACAGAGGCGCATGTCTCGCCCCAAGATGATTCAGTGGGATGTCTCAGCATAATGGATTCTGTAAGAGGCCTCAGCATACTGGATTTAGTAGGATGACTCAGCGTGTAGTACTATTCAAAACTAAGTGTTATTGCAGAGAAAGGAGGAGAGGCAAAATCAGCAGTGAAAAAACACACAGACGAAACCAGCAGCCTGTGGGAGGAGTCACCTGGGATGCACCTAACTCCCTCAGCAGAGAGCTGAGAGACATGCAATGTCCTACATCACAGAGGAGATTAGAGACTTGCTGTCCATGGATGTAATTGGCTGTGCTCTTGTAGGCTCTGCCTAGCGTGTACCCAACACCGCGGGGGTAGATGTTCATGGATCACCTGTCCATACAGTTCATGCTCCTGTGTTCTCTTTTCCATTCTGGGGATGGTGGGAATATTCCCCGAAATCCAATGTCCATCTCCCCTCTGAGAGTTTTTGTCAGAATGGCAGTCCCAAGGCCGCTAGGACAAGTATCTTCTTCACAGGCTTCATTGAGAAGTGCTAAGATAATTATCCTACAGTGAGGAGTGCAGAAACCTGTCCTAGGAGTGCTTAGCCTAACTAGAAATTTAGGAAAATGGGAGGAGAGAGAGAGGGCTCAGTAGTTAAGAGCACTGGCTGCTCTTGCAGAGAACCAGTGTTCAGGTCCCAGCACCCACATGGTAGCTGACAATTATCTGTAACTTCAGTACCAGGGAACCCCACACTCTCTTCTGACCTCCTTGGGCACTGCACAACACAGGTGCGCTTACACATATGCAGGCGATAATACACTTATACACATAAAAATGATAATAAAAGTATATTTTTTAAAAGAAAACTAGGAAATGGAATTCTTTCCAGACTGGGGCAATCCACCACATGCTAAGGCTTGCACGGGGCATGAGGCAGCACACTGGCTGGAAAAGAGGACATCAGAAGCAGTGGTCTTCCCTGAGACAGATGAAGGTGGGTGCAGAAAAGGCGGCAGGTTCTTTGCAGAGACAGAGCATGAGAGCTTGGGAGACAAGCACGGGAGATGGTTGGGGCAGACTGGTGCCCGGGGTCCGCGTTAGCTCCCGGGTGTGGTGCCTTAACACAACAGGTGTGTATCCTCTTACAGCTCTGGAAATCAGAAACCTGAAAGGCATCTTTTAATTTATTTAGTATTTATTTAGTGTGTGACTGAGTAAGTGGAAGGACAATGTGAGGAGTTGGTTCTTTCCTTTTACCCTGTGGGTTCTAGAGATGGAACTCGGGTCATCGGGCTTGGTGGAAAGTCTTTCACACTAAGCAATCTTGCCTGCCCTGGAATGTATCTTAAGGACCAAATGCATGAGTCAAAAAGATGATTTCTTTCTGTGGACTCTGGGGCGCCCATCTCGGTGCCCCGCCCAGCTCCCTGTGGTTTTCCTCAGGTGATGACTACCGCTCCACCCCGACACCTTCTTACCTCATCCTCACAACTCTGCCCCCCCACCTCTCTCTCTTCTAAGGACCATTGTGATTACATTAGATGCGCCCCCCCAAAGTCCAGAACACACCCATATCTCAAAAGCCTTATCATGATCACACCTGCAAGGCATGCTGGGACATACTAATGGTCACATGCTCTGGGGATTGGAACATGGACATCTTTGGGAGACATGATTCAGGCCTCTATGCAGTCAGCCACCAGTTCACTTACAAATCCAACAAATGTATGTTGCTATTTGTAAATAATGCATTTGTACTAAGCAAAGGGATTTTTAAAACATAAATACAAACATGTTAGTTAGCAAATGTGTGTGTTAAGAGCATTTGGTCCAGACCTGCCTTGGTTTAGGGTCTACTGGCAGGCAGACTCTGGAGATACTGCAACTTTGATTACAAACCTCCACTGCAGTGAGGCAAACACCACAACAGAATGAACCACACAGATATCTTCATTTCCTAATGCATATAACAGTTATGGGACAGGAAGAATTAAATGTGGTTGGGGAGGAGAGGAGGGTAGAGGAGAGAACACGGGGAGGAACAACTAACACTCAACACCTTTTGAAAAGATCATAGGGAAACAACGGCCATAGAAGGTTCCTAGACTACATATACATTCATCATCAAAAGATATTAATGGAGTTATCTATAATGGGGCCAATGATACGAGGACCAGACACCAGAGGCTAAGAAATGAGAAGCTCAGGGCCAGGAATGCTTACTTCTACTGCTGTTGCTGAGCAATGAGGTCCTGTAGACCCCCAACCAGCACAGACTGTCACCCTTGCTCTTGATTATCCTCCAGAACATGACAGTAAGATTCTATTGCTGAGAACACTACTTACTTGAGACATAGAACATGGAGAAATCAAGCTGGGTCTGACCTCGAAGCATCCTCCCTACCTGAGTTCATGGTGCTGGAAGGTGCTAAGCACACTACCAGCGGAGAAAAGGGATCATCCATCTACCCAGCTGTGAACCCTGCAATCTGCCATGAAGTCTGGTCTGGCAAGACATGCCCACTGGTGCAGTAGTGGCACAAAGGCTCTGAGAGTGGCCGGCCACATTCTAATGGGACTTAGGGCCTGTTCCACAGGATGAAACCCACACCTGGCACTGCTTCAGGGCCAAGAACCTGGGGCTAGAGAGAGACCTTACCTCATGCGTACAGGATGGGGAGCAATAGGACACCCAAGGCCCTCTGTGCGTGCACAACCACATGGGAGTACACACGTGCGCACATGCATGCACACGCACACACACACACACACACACACGCTTCATTGCTGAAAAGCTCCATTGAGCATCTGAATGTTAGAAAACTGTTGACAATGGGCCTTTGCTCATCCCACAGCAGGTTCACCATGAAACCAAAATGCCATGAATGAGCTATGCCTGTGTAGCACCCCCTCACTTAGCGTGAGGGATTTTGCCTCCTACAATTTAAGATGCCCCATTATGAAAATATTAAATGAAAAGTACAGAAATAATAATTCATAAGTTTTAAATCATGCTCATCCTGACTAGTGTCAGAGAAAAAAACATTAAAGAGGAACTGGAGAGATTGCTCAGTGGTTAAGAGCACTGACTACTCTTGCAGAGGCCCCAGGTTCAATTCCCAGTACCAACATAGCGGCTAACAACTGGCTGTAACTCCAGTTCCAGGGGATCTGACGCCCTCTTCTGACCTACGTTGCATGACACAGGTGCACTTAGATACATGTAGGCAATACACTCATACACATAAAAAATAAAAATATAAAAAAATTTAACTATAGGACTTGGTATTATCTGAGACTTCAAGCACCCTCTCGGGGGGGGGAGGGTCTTATAATAGATCTCATGGATTAAGAGGTCCTACTGTATACAGCAGGTGCACAACCCAGCATAGAGCTAAAAAATGACCATCATCTTGGATCACAGTGATGAGCAGATGGGAAGTGGTCCTGAGGACACAGCAGAGGGTGTCACTCCTCACTGAAAACCAACTAGCCCACAACCTGTGTTCCAAAGCAGCCTAAATCAAAAGTCAGATTGCATATAAAATACTATAGTTCTGGGAGAGGAAAGATAACCACTGAGGTTAACAGCCTGAGTCAAGAAA
The DNA here is from genome assembly GCA_035773235.1 of Eospalax fontanierii. NCBI lineage: Eukaryota > Metazoa > Chordata > Mammalia > Rodentia > Spalacidae > Eospalax > Eospalax fontanierii. The sequence continues at coordinate 77,779,595 of CM069532.1, forward strand.
GGAGGCTATTTTAAGGTAAAATCAAAGAAAAAGAACCAGATTTTGGAATCTTTACTTGTCCGTTGCTTAAATCTGTTTTTTCCAATGACTTAACTAATTCATCGACAGTTAATGGTAATCTAAGATGATAATCAAAATATTGAGAGTACTTATCCCACTCCATCACTGGAAATGTACAAAATCCTAAGCACTGGGCATCCTCAGTGTGCAGAAGAGACAGGAAGCCTGTGCTGTAAGAATCTTAGGAGCAGGAGGACCTCAGCTGCTACATGGACCACACATACCTTTCTCTCCTTAGCATGTACTCAGAAATTTACAAGGAGGGATGAGGTGGAGCTTGTGGTAGAATATTTTCCCAGCGTGTGCAGAGCCAGGTTCAACCTTTGGCACATACATACCTCCAATTACAAGTGAATGGGCTGCTTAAAAAATCAGTCTATATGGTGCAAAGAGAGGGAGGAGTAACTAGAAATCAGCCCACCTGGCAAGAAAATGAAGTTTTGGTAAAGGATGCTGTGCTAATTCCAAGACATGGCTTTAATGAAAACTGGAAAACACTCAAAGAGACTGTCTGTGGTTGACTGAACATTTAAACAGAAGAAAAGCAAATGCTCAGAGCAGAGGTTGACTAGCTTGAGATCGTCCATGCAACCACATGAAAACTCAACTCAAATACGTGAGAAAGCAACTCTCTCACCAGATGGATTCTTCCTTCCAACAGCACCACATCCCACTCAATCCCTTCAGAGTCAGAGCATCTCAGGGATGGGAAATCACTGCACATATTCTCAAATCCCCAGCCCCGACACAGGGCAGATCGTAAAATATATTCCTGATTCATTAGAATGATAGACACAAAGATTGCACAAAGTCTGTGAGGATTGGCAGAGTGCACAGCTTATGAGCACAAGAGGCTCTGAGTTTAAATGTCAGTGCCATCGCTTAGTAGCCACATGACCTTAGCTAAGTTATCGAATTCCTCTTGGCCTCAGTTTACTCCTTAGTGAAACAGACTTTTGTTTTGAAAATGGAAATGATAGATAATTGTCTGTAATTAGGTAATTGTGTATAACTAGGTAATTGAGACACTGGGAAGCATTTACCACAGTACCTGGTACATGGTGAATGCCACATAAAATGTCAAATTAAATTTCATTTAATCTTCTATTATGTCCCAACTGTTTTATGGTATTTAATGTCTTGTTAAATGCTGGTTTTCAGTAACTTAATGAGCTTTTTGTTGATTTGGTTTTGATATTTTGTTCAGCAGAATAAAAATTTGGGAGGGTTAAAGAAATGGCTCAGCAGCTAAGAGTACTTATCCCTCTTGAAAGAGGACCTGAGTTTGATTTCCAGCACCCATGTCGAACATCTCACAGCCACCTGTATGTAACCCCAGCTCCTGGGGATCTGGCACCCTCTTCTGGCCTCCATGGGTACCCACATTCATGTGGATATATCCACACATAGATACAAATATATAATTAAAAATAAAATACATTTTCAAAAGAATAAACATTTGGCAACCATAATCAGGGCAGGTCTACACCCTCAACATCTAGTTCTTTAAATTCACATTGAAATCCCAATGTGGGAAGAGAACTGATGGCCACAGCAACAATGACTTCTTATCACATCATGACAGCCCCACAGGTCAGGCTCCACTCTGCCACAGTGTGCTCTCTGCCCAGCACTTACCTTCTCAGTCAGAAATGTTCCAGGTATTCTAACTTACATAGAAGAGTTAGACAAGACCCTTAAAATCTTCTGCTAACACAGCCAATTTTTCATGCTGAGCATTTCCTGAGAAAATTTCTTTTAATGTGAATGATTTTCTTTTATTTGGATTAGGGACTCAATGTGTAGCTCAAGCTAACCTGAATCACCTGGAAGTTCCCCTGTCCCAGACTCCTGAGTACTGGGAGTCTAGGTATTTGGCACTTGCCTGCTGTGATGACTTTTAGTGGAACGTGTATACCATTAAAACTGCAAAGGCTGTGAATTCACAGGACCTTTGTCTGCCTGCTACACTGGTGTGTCAGTCCATGAGTTCCCTGTAGCTGTGGAGTTCAAGCTGACTTCACAAGTGGAAGTTTAAATGAAGCTTTCACTTTGGACTCTGCAATTTTTGAAAGCTTTTAACAGTGGAAACTGTCTTCATTTCTTTTCCTGCTATGGTGCTAAAGTACCGGACCACAACCACTTGAGGGCAAGGGGTTTATTTTGGCTCACAGTTCTAGTACAATCCATCATGGAGAGGTAGTCAAGGAAGCAGGAGCTGGTCACGTTGCAGCCACACTCAGGAAGCAGAATGATGATTGCTGGTGCTCAGCCTGCTTTCTCCTTCTCTCTGTGGTGTACAGGCCACGACCAAAGCCCAGGGAATGGCGTCATCCACAGATAGGGTGTGTCTTCCTGCCTTGATTAGCATAATCTAGATAAGCCTGTACAGGCACATCTAAGAACTTGTCTCCTAGCTGGTTTTGAATCTATAAAGCTGATAATATTACCCACCACAAATAATTACTACGAGCATTACATATTTCAATTTACATTCATTACATGAACATCAAATGGAAAATGTAAAAATACATTACAAACTGGTGGAAAAAATGGCTCTGTCTACAAAAGAAGTACAAGGATCCTTGAGCTCTATTTTACAGTCAACCATGATATTAAAAACCAGGAGATCATTTTTTTTCTTTCCAAAAAAGTGGTACAACCAAATATAATCTTGATACTGATAGATACTTGCTAAGAAATGTCCCCAGATATCACATTCCAGCCAAGAGTCTCAGCAACCTCTGCCACTGTGCCCTGTGACACTGGATATATTACAGCCAGCTAAAGTAGAAGCAGCAGTCATTAATCTCCACCAGTGAACTAAAAATACTTTCAAAGATTATATTAAGTTTGCAATGAGATACAATCTAAGGCATGTAAGGAACCCAACAGAAGTCTTAAATAAGAATTCTGGTGGTTTAAGTTTCAGGACATCGAAACAAAAGAATTACATTTCTTGGCAATACTTCTTAAAGATAGATCTTTGAAAAAAAAAAAAAAACACAGTATAAATTCTGGAATATTCACAAATCCAGAAGTAGAAAGTAGTACATTCCTGGTTTTCTTCCACAAGATGGCGCTGCTGTAGGATCTGCTATCTTGGGTCTGCAGCCAAAGATCCATTTTACTTATAACAGAAAACTGATCCCATTGTTTTCACTTTTAGGAATGAGCAGTAGATTTCAACAATGAGGTATACACATCGATTTTCAGTCTGAAGAGGGCTTTGAGAGATAACGATAGCTCATGTTTCAGAAGAAAAATTGTCCAGAAGTTACCAATGGAGAGCTGGTTGCAGGAACTCCCACAGGAGGCCAGCACAGAGTCCCAAACCTGGTGTGGTCTGCCTACATGCCGTTTGAGAAGAAGATGAGACCAAACTTCTGGAGGCCTTTATCAGCTAGAAACCTAGACTACTGAAAAATACTGAAAAAAAAAAAAAAGCTTCTGCATGCAAAAAATTCATGAATCACAGAGCAAATGGAAAAGACTAATAGAGTGTCCCCTTGCCCCACCCAAGGCCTCGTCCCAATATCTAGAAAACAGAAATACAATCTGTATCATCTTTCTCTGTCCTTATAATAAGATCACATAAAAAAATTGACTTCATTTTGCAAGCTATTTTATCACTGAGTAAAATGCTTATCCCTTACACAACCAAGATCTGACTTCCTTCCATGATACACAGTTGCCTTGGGATCTTGGGAAACACCTACTACAATCACCATACAGCAACTGGGTCCACCGAACTGGCAGTCTACTTCATCTCCCTGTTATAAGACCTCTGAGTCCTAACCCATCTCACACTTACAACCATATGCTGCAGCACAAAACCCTTCTTACGTTCAGATTTAAGCAGCCACAGCAATGCTCGTGGGTAAAGCACCTGGGGACATATCACTCAACACTACACCCAGTGCACAGTAGCCTGTCCTGTCTAAAACATAGTCCTTTCTCTGCTCCACACCCTGGGGGTAAGATGTTGTTCTAAACAAAACTAGGCAAGTGTGATCATCACCTGGTTTAAAAGACCCTACATTGGGTACAAGGTGCAGATACGTTGTGTCGGAGCTTGGTGCCCTTAGCAATCGCTTTGCCCTCTGAGCATCAGTGTTCTATGGGAGGCATCAATACCCTATGTCTGCAGCTCTCCGGCTCTTTGTCCTCAGAGGCATTTCTCCTCCCTGTCTTCTACAGCTGTCAGTGTGTTATCTTTGCTTCATGTAGCCTATGGGACTGTTTACAAAAGAGCATTCAAAATGTTGCCCAAGTGCCAAAGATGCACCCATCCACATACACAAGATGTCCTACCCCATGAGGACGTGGCAGTCAGTCCTGATGGGATTTAAAATCCCCTAGGAGACAGTTCTGCTGTGTCTGTGAGGGCAGTCCCCAGAAGAGTTAACTGAGGCAGGAAGACCCATCTCATGGGATGGAGTCCTACACTGAATAAAAAGGAAAGCCTGAGCAGAACACCAGCATTCATCTCTTCTGCTTCCTGACTGCAGGATACAATACAGTGTGACACAAGAGAATCCCCCAAGGACAGCTCAAAGGCCTGTCTCCCAGGTGGTTCTCAATTTGTCAAGTTGACGATTAACAATGACCATCACACCTCCCCTACATACCACACTGACACCCCCATCTGTAGACCTACAGAGCTCTTCATCTATTCCTACAGTATAAGCTGTTTGATTAGACTCCCACTTCAATCATACACAGTACAAACCTGGTTCACACTCAATGTATTCCCTGGTCTAGCTATATCCAGAAGAAGTAGCCTGCTCCACTGGTGATGCCAGAGAGATAGTTAACTAGAATAAAACTTTACAAAGTTTGAGTCCTGGACTGTAGTATTTGTTAGCTTTTCAAGCTATCAACCCAAATGTAACAGTTTTCCCTAAAAGCAAATGCATAAATCCAGAAAATTGAGGATGAAAGTAGGTGTCCCTGTGACCATCATGGTAGGCAATCATCCACTTTACCAGTCTGCTTCCTCTACTGAAACTTTGGGTCTGGCTGAGCTACAGGTTTTAGGTCCCAGGCACAGAACTCTTCCATTAGGGACACAAAATTGGTCTAATTACCAAGTCTAACCACACCTGGCTATTTCAGGTCCTACATGTCCTAAAACACCAGGCAGAGATGAGTTTCCATTATGGTTGGAATGATTGATTCAAATTACCCAGGGGAAATTGCTTGGCTTCTCAGAGAAGGGCATAAAAAATGGTGAGTGGCATCCAGGGGGGTCATTAGGGCACTTCTGAATGTATCTGTGTTCCACAGTAAGTACCCATGAGAGGTAATGGCAACCCAATAAAAATCAGGACCACTGGGGATACAGAACCTTCAGAAGACAACCATATCAGGTTCAAAATTGATGTTTTTTAGCATCAATGTCAGACTTTCTATATGAAATTTTCTTTTTCATCCGAAGACCCCAATGAGGGACTGATCAAGGATAAAAGCCACATAAAATGGTAGAAAAAGGTAGTCACGAATTCCATCAATGGTCTTGTCACTTTCAAAAGTGAAGAGGATTGCAGATCTGTGCACATTTCAGAACGAACAAACAGCTCTGCTTGCTCCCTCTGTGCTCGTCCACTCTGAATGAGGAGTCTTGTTGATACTTAGCCTTGTAGTTCAGTTCATACATCACGAAGAGCTCCTAGGGAGGACCACTCATCACCTACAGCATCTTGCCTCCTACCGTCCATCCATCTCTGGTGTCCCCAGGCAGTAGCCAGATGGCAGTAATATCCTCAGTGACTGTGTGAATCCTTGTTCTAGGCCAGGCAGACCATAAGGAAGGCTAGGGAGTGGGAAGACGAGGCCAAAGGTAAAGCACCCAGCCTACCCTAGACCTTTTCCCTCTTAAATTGCATCTGTGCTCTCCCCTGTCCCCTCTGTCTGAAAAGGGCTAGTCCAGAAAGTCCGTTCTCACCTGCATCCACCCAGCAAGGCAACAGGGTTGGGGCTACCCAGTGAGGACAACCGGGCTGGGGCTACAAGATCCAAGGAAAGGAGTGGCCAGACTATTTCCCAAGCAACTTCTTGCCTCACAGGGTTTTTTCATGCTCAGGGGATGGGGGACTATGTTGGTCTCTCCTCTTCCCAAAAGGTTCTGGCCCCGGGGTCCAGTAATAGCACCGTTTACCTTATCTCTTCAGAAAAATACACAGTGATGCCTGGAGTTCCTGAATCTAGACTGACTTGTCATACCTGTTTGCCACACTTCTAGTCACCTCTGTGACCACAGACCAACATGAAATCCCTTTTCTTCATAATACTAGAGTGGTGCCTGTTTTCCTGGGTTTGTGTGACTGACACACTACCATTCTGGGTTATAAAATGCCAAACTTAACATATTAACGTAGCCAGTATAATGCTAAGTATCAGGTCAATGACCAATAAATAGTAGTTGTCATGGATACATTGCTTAGTGGAAAAGCCCAAACTATGCAAATTTGAAGTCTGGGTCGGCCACTGACTAGGCATTGTGCATGCTATTTAAATGTTCTGTGCTTCTTGTTGCAAACCTGCAAAATCACGGTAACAGTAATACCATCTCAGGCCCAGCCAGATGGCTCAGTGGGTGACCACAGAAGCTTGATGAACTGAGTCTGAGCCCCAAAACCTACACAGGAGAGAACTAACTGCCGAGAGTTGTCCTCTGACCTCATGTGCACTGTGGCACACACTCAGGAGCACGCATGTACACATGTGTACACACACACTAATAACAAAAAATCCTACAAACTCCTGGGACCCTCTCTTATGAATCTATAGCAATGGTGTTGGCATGCTCAAGACCCATGGAAGTTCAGATAGATAAAAACCCAGCATGGAACTGGGAAGTGGGCAGCAGCCCCCAACCTTTGCTTAAGAAATGTTGGTGACATTTCTGTTGGGTGGGGATGAGCTAATCTTCCTAAAGCCAGGGACTCCAGGTAGGCTGACTACACAATAATGGTTGAACCTGCACTGAAGTCATTTGGGGACACTAATTTGACACAATAGACCTTAATGTAGATGAAAGAATGCATGGCTTCCAGTCAGGGGGCTCTGGGGGAACATTAGTGGGTAAGAGGGTATAAAGATGATTGGGATTAATTGAGATATTCTGTATGAAATATACATTGATTCAATAAAAAAATTTTTAAACCAATAATGCCTACTCAAAGATATGTAACTATGGATCTGGAGAAATGGCTCAGCAGTTAAGAGCACTGTCTGCTCTTGGGTTTGATTCCCAGTACCCACATGGCAACTAAGAGCTACCTATAATTCCAGTTCCAGGAGATCCAATACCCTGTTCTGACATCCTCAGGCATTGCACAACACAAGTGGATTCACACACATGCAGGCAATACACTCATATATATAAAATAAAAATAATAAAATATCTTTAAAAGATGTATAAATATTAACCTGATTCACATAAAGCACACAGGATGGTCTCAGGCTCCAAAAGACCAAATAAATCACCTATCATTATCATTATTATTATTATTAATCAGATTCATTGTTCATGAAAAGTCAGTTGCAAAATTCCAACAGAAAGAGAAGAAGTAAGTCTGTGAGCACTAGTTTCTACTGGTTGGAATCACTCCACTTCCAAAAGAAGTCACTTCCATTAAAAGAGTTCTAGAGGTTAGATGTATGACCATCAGTAAACAGCCTCTGTCTAGGCTCCCTTGTCTCTAGAGAAATATAGAAATGAATGGTGAGGACTGTGTGTGTACTGTGCATATGTCTCTGTGCGTATACACCTGTCTGTCTGTGAATCTCTCTCTGAGTGTGTGTGTATATATGTCTCTCTTTCTCTCTGTCTCTCTCTCTCTCTCTCTCTCTCTCTCTCTCTCTCTCTCTGTGCGTATGTGTGTGTGTGTGTGCACGCGCATGCACGCTGTGTGGGCACTGAACCGACCCAAGTGCTGACATTGTAGAATCAGCCTGTGGAGGCGCCATGTCACCTCCAGGCTCCATGATTACATAGTAAGATAAAACATTCCAGCTAAGAACCGCCCTTCTCCCGGTGCCACAGGCAGATTCACTCATCTCTGCGCGGAGCTTCTTCATCTTTAATCCGGTAACATCACCTGCCATATCCACAACACAGCTTTACAAAGTCAGCAGCTGGCGACAGCTGACTTTTCAGAGACCTGTGTTTACCCACTGTTTCCAGGTACATGTTCCCAGTTGAATCAGACAGATCCAACATTATTCTTACAAACTGATACTGACCAGTAAAGACAGTAGTAAATAATTTGTTTTATTTTAATCTTTTATTGTAATCCTTGAAACAACTCTATCTGGAAGATGGCAAAACCAAGGCAAATGAGAGGAGCAACTTCTTCAAGGCCTCATCCAGGACTGGATCTTGACTCAAGAGTGAGCTCGCAGGGCCCCGAGGACAAGATCTTGGACTCTCTGAACCTCTCCCCCATAAGAACAGCTGAGTCCATGTTATTCGAACTGCACAGTGAAAATAATGCATTCCTGGAATATTTCGTCACTGCTTCTAATAAGAACACTGTTTTAAGAGCTAAAGGCAGACCAGTTAGCTAAAGAGGATGCTGATACAGCTGGTAAAAGCCTATCTGCGCAAGACAAACAGATCCTTCACAACGAAAGCCACGAAAAAAACATAAAGTTAAGCAAATACAGTTCTGGCTTCCAAACAGCTTCTGCAAGTGCCTGAGATGCCTTGACCATAAATAACTGTTCAATGGCACGACTGGTCTCCTCTCTGTCTCCTAAAGGCCAGTGGAACACTGAGAGAAGCACTTAAACCGCAGGGCAGTGCTGAGCCTGGAGCCAGTGCTGGAGAATGAGGCCACCTTTGAGCTTCAGGAACAGCTCAGTGAGATCCAGCATCCCTGATCCTCAGAAGATGTGGAGAGAGCAGGAGGCGGACTGCTGACCTTGGCAGTGGGTGTTGAACCAGCGATGAGTCATCTGTAGCAGAGGACTAGGGAAGAGAGAGGGTTGGGGGAAGGATTGATCCCCAAGGGAATGTAGACCCCTGCTGGGATCTATCTGCAGAAGTGGTTCAATAGAAACTGGGTTAACAGGAAATGCTGGTCACTCTTTAAGTGTGTCATTAGGAGGGAAAGGGAGCCCAGTGAAGTCGGCCAGCACCTGCAGCCAAGAGGGGTAGAAAGAGAAAAGGAGAGCTGAGGGAACATTCCAGAGCTGTGTCCACTGATGGGCCCCCCCGCCCCCTGAAGCCTTGCTCTCTGCACCCACTGCATCAGGGCAGACATAGTCCTGTCTTGGGGATAGAGATTTGAACCAGCATCTTCACAACAGGTTTAAAGGAATGTTCCAGGTCTGAGCGTCATCAGAAACCAAGACAGGAGCTCAAGTGATAAGGTCCTCGGTCAACATGGTATCTGTGAGTTCCCTGCTGGGAGTCCAAGCCAAAAGCAGTTCCTGCAATAGTAATGCTGACCCAGGGACAGGATAGGACTCAGTATCCCCCTTGTGCCTGTTGAGAGCAAAGACTGATTATGATTAACTTAGGGTCTCTTTTTGGAGTCCCTTAAAATAGATTCTGTATCCGTATTATCAGTTCATTTGATAAGGTCCCAAAGAAGCCCTACCTCAAAAGAAAAGACTTACATAGTTATCGAAAACTTCAAGTTGGATTCCTGAGATGTTTGCCAGTCTCATGACATCCAAAAGAAAACCACCTATGTTGGGGGCCAGCTGACTCAAGCTTAAACATGGATCCCCTGTGAGCACTTAGGCTTCAGAAAATATTGCCATCAACATTATTTTCAGTATTAACGATAGTGATTATCAGTGCCAGGTTCTAGGCTAAGCAATGGACATTTGACTGCCTTGTTTTAATTCTTACGATGAACACTGTGTAGTAAGAACTAAAATCCTGTTAATCCAGTTCTTAGTGGACTACCTCTCTACTGAAGACTGGTACAGGGATCTACACTCCCTTGGGGACCATCAGCCCCTCCCCTCCTTTTTTCTTATTGCTTTCATTTTCTGATCCACAGTCTTGTTGAGCTCAGACTGGCCTTGAACTCCTGACCCTACTGCTTGCTCTTCCAGAGTGCCGAGATTTCAGGCAAACACCACTAAACCTGGTTTTACCTCCTTTAACAACCAAGGAAATTACAGTGTGAGGGGCTCCACAGTTCCCCAAGGCCTGCCAAGCAACAAGCTCAATGACCTTCAGTTATACCTGGGTCTGAAGATCTTGTAGGCTTGGCTGGTGTTTGGGGTCCAGCACTATATTCACATCTGATGTTTTTGTCATTTTGTTTTGCTTTTTAGCGTGACACAATGATGTCACCAAGCATCTCTTCTGACCAGAGTAACTGAGGCCCAGAGAGCTTAAAGCCACTCAGTGAAAAGTCACACAGCTTGAAAATGGCTTGTTAGGGACTTTGAGCAAGGTCCTCTGACTCTAAAATGCACAGGGAACTTGGGGTATGGCCCATGTTTTCCCACTCCAAGCCCTGTCTTCTCCTCTAATTCTCCCCATCTGTGTGCATGGTATTACCAAGCACCCTGCTCTATGCCAGAGCCATCCTCAGCTCTTCCTCCTCACACCAGGCCCCATGTTCTTCTTTTTCAGTCCCTGAGCTTCTCTCTGGTCCTTTCTGGTTCTGTCTCCCCAGGGCCCTTCCCCGTACTCTCTCCACTCCTGCAATCCTTCACAAACTTCAGCATGCATGAGAGGCACCAATGAGATTGTTTTGCAGACACAGCCCCAACCCTACCCCATGAGGTTCTGACTCCTTACATGCTATTGGTAGAATATGATTCGCTTCCTCTGAAACTCCTCACGTAGGGGATGTTATACTGAGATCTTACAGGGCAGGACCAGGAAGAAGCTTTGAGAGGTGAGTTGGGCCCTGTCCTCATGAGCATATTAGTCCATTCATGCCATTAATGAAATGGTAGATTCATGACTTTCACATGGAAAGTGGGTATGCTGTCAGAGCTAATTTAGCTGAGTTACTGGTACCCCCACATCTCTCACTGTGGGATTCGCTACATCACCCTGGAGCTCTGTCAACAAAATGCCATCATCAGACATCGTTGCTCACTGTGGGACCAGAGCTATGCGCCAAAATAAACCTTTCTTTTTCGCACATTGCATTACTCACAGAAAACAGACTAAGAGAGTAGGTTTGGGGTAAGGCTTTCAGATTCGTCTGACAAGTCTCTAGAAGGGACTCTGCCATAGGCTCTTACTCTGAGAACTTCTGCCCTGCACAGTTACTACTAAGATAATCACCCCTGTGTGTCCAAACTTTCCACGGCTACTGGGTCTAGGACAGACAGTTGCCCAGCATTTTGTAACCTCTAATTCAGGGAGTCCAGGTAGGGTGATGGCAGATCTAGGAGCCATCAGAAATGAGGCTAAGAAATGCCACTCCTTCTGATGGTGCCACAAATGGAAGGTTTTCCCTCAGAGAAAGCACATGAACCCCAAAGAAAAGGGGGTCCGAGCAAACAGGCCATGGGTAGCTGTTCTTCATTAAGAATTTCCAAGATTTTCATGACCAAAATCATGTAGTTGGGCAAGTGTTAGGCTGAAGAATTACCAAATTTGAGACTGAGAAGTGACACAGAGATAAAGTGCTTACTACCCTTTAGGAGGCCCTGAGTTCAATCCCCAGGACCATCACCCAAAACTATTTAGATGGGGCTAGAGATATGGCTTAGCAGTCACAAGTAATCACTGCTCTTACAGAGAAGCCAGGTTCAGCCCGCAGTGCCCACTTAGCAGATCACAATCACCTGTAACTATAGTCCAGGGAATTAAATGCCCTCCTATGGCCTCCGTAGGCCCCTGCACACATGTGGTGCAATAAACTCATACAAGCACAAACACAAACACGTAGAAATACAAAATAAGTAAGGGGACTGGAGACATGGCTCAGTGGTTAAGATAACTGACTGCTCTTGCAGAGGACCCAGTGGCTAACAGCCATCCATAACTCAAGTAAGCCAGGTAAATCTGATACTCTTTTCTGACCTCCGTGGGCATTGCATACACAAAAAATTAAAATAATAAATATAAAAATTTATAAAAGGAATTTCCAAGTTTCAATCCTGTGTCTGTCTGGTTGTTCATGTCCTGTGTGGAACAATGGCAGTGTTAGGACTGGCTGCTTCGAACATGTAATCAGGAGTTCAGAAACCTCTGTTGATGAAGCACATCATATGACCGTGATGCTAAATGTAGAAAAGGATTTAGCAACACACAACTTCTTTTCATGACATTAGAAAAGGAAAACAAATGGGCGGGATGTGAGTCAGTTAGCAGAGGCCAGCTAAGCATGCATGAGGCTGTAGGCTCTGTCACTACACCACGATCGATCAATCGCTCAATCACTCATCAATTTAAAACAGCAAACAAGGAACAATGTGATTTCCCCAACCTGATCAAGCCCATCCTCAAAAACCCACAGCCAACATCATTCTTGATAATAAAAACTGTCCTTTGGATCTGGAATGTCGTGTGAAGATCTGCCAAGGCCACTTCTAGTCAACGCTTTAATGAAGATTCTTCCTCGGCATGATAGGCAAGAAAAAAAGTCATGATATGGAAGAAATAAAACTATTTCTATTTCCAGATGATATTTAAAAATAGAAGATATGAAGGAATCCACAAAAACTATGAACTAATGATGAATAGGTTTGGTAATACTATAGCTATGAGATCAATACACAAGTCAGTTATTTTTTAGCCACTGGCAAGGAAACATCCGCAACTAAAGAAAAATCCATTCACACAGCATCAAGAGGAGCAGCATGATGATTCTGTGAACTGCTTTGAAAATCCCACCTATTTTTCATAAATTGAGAAAATCATTCTAAAATTTAAAAGAGTGAACAAATTTTTTAAACTTGTGTGCTAAAATTGTTACCAACCATTTTCTAATTAGACTTAAGACCTGCTTGACAAAATGGAGCCCATACTTGGTCTGATGTTAGAACCAAGAACCTGTGGCTAGACAGGTCAGAGGCTAAGGGAAGAACCTACCACTATTATCCTGCTAAATGGATACAGTGTTAAACAGACTCCTAATGACTCACTGTTACTCCCATAGATTAGCGCATCTCTCAGCTCTCACCAGAGAAGCTTCTTGCAGCAGATGGGGATTTGCACTAAAACCCACAACTGGTCAACATGCAAAAAATAAGAGACTGGAGCGGGTGCTTGAGATTAAATAAGAGACTGGGGAGTGCTTGAGATTAAATGGAACACCTATGTCATACCTCAGGGATGACTGAAGAACAGAGGGTAGAAGACTGTCAAAACCAGAGGTGATACATTAAGGAAGCTGTGTTTTCCAGAAGCAACGTGGCAGCTGCATACAGAAACCCACAGGGCTTGTGACAGCATAAATCCAAGCCAGACGAAAACCCAACATGGATGGGGAAAGTGGGCCAGAAGCCCCAGTCCTAGCTGAGATCTATTGGTGCTTGATAGCTGCTGGGGGAGGTAGTCAGCTTTCTCTAAGAGTATGGTGCTACATAGGTTGACCAAGCTCCAGGGAATGGACCCACACCCAAGAGTATTTGGGGAACACAAATTAGACTCAACATACCCTGAAAAAATAACATAGGGCATGAACTGGGATGGGTAATGAGGTAGATCTGAGATGGGGTCTGAATATGATCAGAATATGCTATATGAAATTCTCAAAGAATCAAAAATGTTTAAAAATGTTTCACACTGTTAAAATGAGGACAGTGGTGTTCAGTAGGCATGGATTAAGATGGTATGCGGAGCTGAGCAATCTATTACAACTGTTCTTATTTCTTGGCTATGTCCCTTTAACATTTGCCCAGGTAGAAGCTTGAGCAACAGCACAAAGGACTCGGGTTTGGGGGCTGGAGCAATGCTCCACAATTAAGAGCACTGGCTGTACTTGCAGAGGACCTGAGTTGGGTTCCCAACACCCACATGGCAGCTAACAACTGTCTAACAACTCCAGTTCTAGGGCATCCAATGCCCTCTTCTGACCTCTGAGGACACTGCACACATGATGCACACACATACATGCAGGCAAAACACTCATACACATGAAATAAAAATAAATAAAGCATAAAATTTTGAAAAGGTATTTAGAGTGGGTCCATGAGACTAGGGCCAGAATCTTGATTAGACTGGATTATTTTATTATCTTTGTGACTCTGGTGAAGGCACCTGGCTTCTCTAAAACTTGTGATACTCGACCTGCTTGCAGAGTTGTAGGAACTGGGCAGGGCAACAAGAAACTCCCTCAGCATAGGTCCTGGCAGGATCAGAGAATACAAACCATTCTTATTCTGGATTTTAAGAGGAAATGCTGTGGGTGGACAAACATGATTATCTAAAGTTAACTTCAAAAGTAGACTGAGGAATGGATGGTTAAATAGAGAAATTATTAGAGAAATGGCTTTTTGGTTTATAAATAAAATGGCTGAAATATATGAGACTAAGAAAAAGTGCAAAACCAACTCATGAAATGGGAGGAAATGCTTCCAACACTTAGTATCAGAAAGGAGACCTTTACCAAGACACCTATCAAAAATAGCTCCGTGAGCCTTTCAAAATGGCTCAGCAGGTAAGGATGATTGCCAAAGACTGACAACCCGAATTCCATCCTAGAACCCATAGAAAGATGGAAGGAAGGAACGGACTCCACAAAGTTGTCCTCTGACTTCCACACACACCCCACAGTGCGCCGGTGCTCCCCACACACACCCCACAGTGTGCCAGTGCTCCCCCCCACCCCACAGTGTGCCGGTGCTCCCCCACACCCCACAGTGTGCCAGTGCTCCCCACACACACCCCACAGTGTGCCAGTGCTCCCCACACACACCCCACGGTGTGCCGGTGCTCCCCACACACACCCCACGGTGTGCCAGTGCTCCTCCCCCACACCCCACAGTGCGCCGGTGCTCCCCCCCACCCCACAGTGCGCCGGTGCTCCCCTCCACACCCCACAGTGTGCCGGTGCTCCCCCACAGTGTGCCGGTGCTCCCCCCACACCCCACAGTGTGCCGGTGCTCCCCCCCCCACCCCACACTGTGCCGATGCTCCCCACACACACCCCACAGTGTGCCAGTGCTCCTCCCCCACACCCCACAGTGTGCCAGTGCTCCCCCCCACACCCCACAGTGTGCCGGTGCTCCCCACACACATCAGGCAGAAGACAAGGACGTTTTAATGGCTGTTGCCATAACAAAATAAAAACATCAAATGGACAAAGGATATGAGTAGACATTTTTCCATGGGGGCCAACAGCCACAGGAAATGATGCTCGGACCCATCAGTCTCTATAGAAACGCAGGTTAAAGCCACAGTGAGAAACCTCTGCACACCCCTAGCACAGCCAGAATCAAGAAGACAGAATCATAAGCATTGGTAAGGGCACAGGGGCGATTCCAACCTCACACATTGTCAGTGGAAGTATACAACACTGCATCACTTTGGAGAACAGCTTGGCAGTCTCTCAGAAAACTAAACAACATTGCCACAAGGCCCAGCACTCCCACTCGGAGGTGCAAACCCAAGAGAAATGAATCAATGTGTCCTGGCAAAATTTCAGCACATGAATTTTCACAGCAGCTTTCTTATAATACCCTAAAGTAGAAATAGTCTATCCATCTGCAATAGGGTAAGTGGTCTGTGGCACACCCATACCACAGGGTGTCATACCCCAGGAATACAGTGTAGTTCAGTGCTTCCACAGAGACAGACACTAGGCAAGAAAAGCCAGACACAAAATGCCACATTGTACAATCATCTTTCTCCAAAACATCCAGAAGAGGTGAATCTACATAGAGCTTGGGGCTGAGGATGTGGGAGTGATGAGGATGTGGGGTGATGGGGATGTGGGGTGATAAGAGAGCGCAGGGTTTCTATTTCAGGTGATGAAATGTTCAGAATTAAACTTTGGTGATAGTTATGGGACTCTTATTATAAAACATACACATTTTAAACAGGTACAATTTGTGTGTGTATGAGAGAGAGAGAGAGAGAGAGAGAGAGAGAGAGAGAGAGAGAGAGTCTCCCTATAGCCCCAGATGGCCTAGAACTCACTATGTAGACCAGGGTGGCCTGCATCTCACAGAGATCCACCTGCCTTTGCCTCTTAGATTAAAGGTATGTGCCATTATACCCAGTTTCCATTTATAGTCTTACATAATGATCTTAAAAATCATATTAGGAAAAGCTTTACTATTATTTTGTTTTCAACTGACACAAAATTGTTAATCAATTGTTAATCACAGTCGCCCTATTCCACAGTACCAGAACTTAGTTTTCCTATCTAGCTGTAGTCTTGACCTGCTGACTCATCTTTCCTCGTTCTCTCCCTCCTCCCTCTCCCCAGTCTCTAGTTGCTATGAAATCAACTCCTGTCACCTGCAAGTGGGACTGTGGGTCCCTTGCCTTCCCATGTCTGACTCATTTCACTTACTGTAAGGCCCTCTAGGTTCACCCATGTTGTCACAAATGATAGCATTCCATCCTTTACAGCTGAATAATATTCCACTGTGCACTGTGTCATACTTTTTTCAACCATTCACCATCAATGGACACTGCTTATGGTCTGAATGTGAAGTATACCCCACAGGCTCATGTATTTGAATACTTGGTCCCCAGCTGGTGGTGCTGTCTGGGGAGGCTGAAGAACCCATAGGCTAGAAAGCCTAGCTGGAGGGAGTGTGTCCCTGGGAGTGGGCCTTGAGGCTTACAGCCTGAGCTCCTGTCTTGTCTGGACTCTGCTTCTAAATCCACCCAGGTGGAAGCAAGCAGCCTCCACCTTCGAGTGCAGCACATCTGAGTGCCACCTCCATCTCCATGCCCTTCCCCACCATGACGGGCTGTACCTTCAAACCAGAAGCGGAAATAAAGCCCCCCTAAGCTCCTGTTATTTCCTTCAGGCACATACTTAACTAGGTCCTGTAGAAGAGAGGGTGTGTGGGAAGATGGCAGTGTTGGAATCACCTCAGGTGCAGCCAGAGTGAAAGAAAATGAAATTCCTGGCAAGGAGCACAGAGCCACGATAGGGACCCTCCACCACGTCCATAATGAAAGTGCCAGGGGAGGGACATAAATGGGTGTCAACAAGGGAGATAATAACCAAGAGTGCTCCAGAAGCAAAGAATGTTTTAAAAGGCTTAGACTTTCACATTAGAAGAGGACATTTGGAGTTCTAACCAATAGTCATTAAGTGTCAAGAAACTTTACAGCTTAAAGAGAAATGAAAAAGTCCTAGAAGCTTCCAGAGAGAATAGATGACCTATCAAGAAATCCATTTTAGAGCAGATTTCTCATTGGCAAGAAAACAGTTGCAGATAGAAATGAAATAATACCTTCCAAGTGCCAAAGAGAGAGGACTGCCAGCCCCAAATTGCAGTTGTAACAAAAGTCTAATCTATGCTCAATGCAAAGTGGTGGCTGGATCCATCCTTTGAGAGCAGACCACTTGATACTGAAGCTAGACCCCATCAGCATCACTCTGGGATCTGGGGCAGTGTTAGCTTTGTTTTCCCAGCTGGTGACAGAAGACAGCCATGTTGCAGAGAGTTGTGAAATGTCAATGACTATGTGTCTGATGCTATTCAGTAATGAACGCTTGACTTAAAACTTAACCACCCATTTCCTCACCGTTAGAGCTTCTCATTCCAAAGTTTACTGGCCACTATTTTGGCTTTGTTTTGTTTTTAAGAGCTGAATATTAATTTACTTACCTTTATTGAATTTTTGCAAACTTTATACCATATATTGTTTTTGTCATATTCAGACTCCCTCCCACATTGGCACCCTACCTCACTAGAGCCTGGTCAACCTGCTAAGAGTCTCACCCTTAAACAAGACTCAATCTTCCTTTCCCAGCAGCCGTTGGTTGCCAATAGGTCTTCAGGTAGGGTTGGGGTTTCTTACCCTCATCGATGTTGGAATTTTGCCTGGTTTACGCTTGCATGGGACTTTGTGTGTGCTGTCATCATTGCTGTGAGTTCATGTGAGTGACTGGTCAGCTGTCTGGAATCAAATTGTCAACAAGGCCAGGCTTCCTCCAAAGGCCTTGGGAAGAATTTATTCTGCCTCTTCCAGCTTGTGTGAGTTCCAGGTATCCCTACACTGGAGCTACACAAGTTCAGTTTCTACGTTATCACACTGGCTGGACCGCCTCTGTGTGACACCCTCTGTCTGCCTTACTCTCACGTGGGAATGACTTTTATAAATGGATATAATCTGTATTAATGACTTTTAACTAATCCCAGAAAAACCATGTGTTCTTGTGTTGTGTCCTGGGTACCTAATCCCCTTTCCTAGGCAACCTCAATATGGTACTCCACCCAAAATATGAATGAATGGAGATATACTTGAGAATCAACATATGGAAGCACTGAAAGGCAGTATGCCCATCTCCATTAGATGCAGTGGAGACTGGGAAGGACGCGTGGCTGGATGAATGAGGTATTCTAAAACTAGGGATGCAAAGGTGGATGGTCTATTAAGATTTAGGTGGACTCAAGCTTGTACTTCCTCAGTTGAAGCTGGAGAAACCATTTTGAATGAACTCAGGGGAGGGCCAGGCTTGAGGACACAGTTCCTCAGGACAGTTTCAAGAGACATCTTGACAGTTTCAAGAGACATCTTGGGGAGTGGACTACTGCTGAGCTCTGGCCGGTTCTTAAAAACTAAATTTAGGAGTCACGTTTTTTAACATTCAGTTGACTTGAGACACTTGTTGCTAGATCGACAGCCCAGCGGATAACCCAGGATGATCATATCTCAAGATCCTTAACATAGCCAGATCTAAAAATGTCCTCTTTCCAAACACAAGAACAGTCACAGACTCTAGTGAGCAAACATGAGTGTATCCTTTTCTGGGGCTCCAGAAAAGTACCAGTCAACATTCTATATCACTGGATTCTTCTCAGGCTGTAAGTTTATTTACTTGTTTATTTATTTCATATTAATTGTTTATTTTTGAGACAGGTCTTGCTATCTAGACCTGGCTGGCCTAGAACTATGTAAACCAGGCTGGACTCAAACTTGCAGCGATCCTCCTGCCTCAGCAAGTGCTGGCTAGGCAGTGTACTTGAAAGCTCCAGCAGTAGGCATCACTCTATAGGCATGTGATAAATACTAGTTGAATCTAAATTTGTTTATTCATCTCTAGAGTCTCTGCTGGCATTTTGTCCCCTCTGAGTGCTGTAACTTCTAGGGTTAGCAAAAGATAGCCTTCCCTTGGCCTGAAGTATGAGCCAACAGGGCAAAGCATGGAGCTGTAGAACAGAGTCAGACGTAACGTTGGGCAGAGTGACCCAGAAGGTAATAGGAGAGGACAGAGTGCCCAGACCGGGCAGGTGGGGGGGGGGGAAACGACCAGATCAGGCAGGCTTGCTCTCTGTCTCTGTCTCTCTCTGTCTTCCCCATCTCTCCCTCTCCCACTCTCTGTCCCTCTCCATCCCTCTCTCTGTCTCTCTGCCTACCCTAGCATGCACTATAAATAACTTGTGTCTTCCTGTCAAGCAGCAAACCTAAGAGTATGCAACTCCATCCTCATCTTGAAAAATTCAGTTTCACAAAGGGAACACTTTACAGATCCTACATCCAAACTTGTTTTCCTTTTAAGCAAATACATCAGTCTTCCCAGTCCTTCTTACTCCATTTTCTATTTTTCAAAGAAAGGTGAGGTTGAAACCCAGAGTCCATGTGCAGAGAAATCCTGAACAGAGATGAAAAGGGCTGTAGAAATTGTGTTGCCTGGTCCAGGGACTCTGATCTGGGAGACTCTACTATTTGTTCAAGGTCAGGGTTATAGTCCACATGTTGGAAAAAAAGCAGACACTACCAGAAGGAATGGTTGGCCAAGTCCCCAGTGGAAAGAACTTTCTAGAAACCCAGGCGGTCAGCAGAAGTAGAAAGTTGGAATAGCTAAGAAAGGTGACAGGTTTATCGCCTTTCTGGGTCATCACCTCTTGTCAAAAACTTCTGCTTTGTCCTTTAAATTATCCCTAATACTCTTTATTCAATCTCATTTGCCAAGTAAAGGTTAGACCCTTACGCTGTAAAGGGTCATTATTCATGTTCCAGAGCCTCTGTGCAAGTGCAGTGAATCCAAAGTATGAAATAATAAGATCCATAACTTTGCCATCGATTGTATTAAATGCACCATTCATCACCATTCACTGACACACAGTTACCACCCTACACTAGTTCCTATTTCATTCACCTTTTTAACAATGCATTTTTCTCTCTGTCGTGGCGAAAAGCCAGATGTCCAAAGAGATGTGATGAATGGAGGGGGACAACATGGAACTACGCAAGGAAAATTGCAACATCACATCTCTTTCAGCATCTCTGCTCATTCTGGGCCCTGGCAGACGTCACGGAGCCCAAGAGGAGGGTTGCCTACAGGAGCCTTCCCAAAAATAGTCCGGCTAGCATTCTAATTCTGCCCATGAGGCAGGATGCACCCAGACAACTTAGTTTTTCCCAGATTGAGCAGTCAGTGGACAACACTGGTATGCTGCAGACTTCTAGGCTGTGTTACCTGCCGCCTCTGTGATGCCGTATTGCAAAACCTACAGCTGGAGGCATACCTCAGCCTAAAATGACTTTATGCAGGAGCTTTTGCAAAACCGTGAAGGGCAATTGCCTTGCACCCAATAAGGGATAATCAGAGAAGCGGCAAGTTGGGATGCACGTGTGTGTAGCGTAAGACAGACCCAGACATCAGGCCTGGTTTACAATATGAGGTCTGGCCAAGCCAGTTGAAAGTCTATGAGGTGGGCCACAGGAATGGGCATGTGGAACAGTGGCCGAAGCTTGTGTCTCTAGAACAAGCCAAGTTCCTTCTTGATTGAGTCAGACCCATTCAGATAACTCCTTCACGTCAAGTCTGCTAGCTACATGTTTCATATCTGTACAATTCTCAGTTCCATCCATCTGGGTTTTCCTGAGCAACATGCTACGTAGCCTGGTCAAACTGATACATAGAAAGCACCTGTGATAGCTGGGATACAGCTCAAGGGTGAAGCCCTCGCCTGACATGTGTAATGTCCTGGCTCAGATCCTGTGTTACTTTCGTGTTGCTGTGATAAGATACCATGCCTAAAAGCAGCCTAGACAAGAAAGGGTTTATTTAGGCTTGTGGTTCTAGAGGGATAAAGTCCATCATGCTGGGGGTGGGGCGGGGCATGGTGGGAAGGGCACAGCCCTGCGGCAGCAGCAGGAAGCTGGCTGATCACATTTTCATCCACACACAGAAAACAGGAAGTAGGGTAAGGCTATAAACCTTCAAAGCCTGCCTCAATTTTATACTTCCTCCTAAAGGTTCCATCACCTTTCCAAATACCACCAACTGGGACCAAGTGTTCCAATACTTGGAACACTTGGTGCCTATAGGGGACATTTCTCATTCAAACCACAACTGATCCCCAGTGTTGAAAAAAAAAGAAAAATCAAAGAGACTTTCGTAACAATCAAGGCTAGATATAACACAACCAAAACAAGTCACTGATGAGGAAGCCCTTGAAGTTCATCATGAGGTTCCAAAATTTTGTTTACGGTTGAAGAGTGGTTACAAGAGACACAGAGTTCCAGGTGCTCTAGCAGACGTAAGTTCACAGATTGCTGGCTTCCGTCTACTGCTGTTAAGGGTTTCAAGAGATGCCATGGTCTCTTATGTCCTTTCTTCATAGGATCTTTCTCAGGTCTCAGTATTGAGACAGCACTGTTGGAGTCAGGGTGGTCAGCAGTGGTTCCCTTATGTGGCCAGAGGCTGTAGGAGCACACAGGGGACCTTCCTGACATTGCAGTGTTTTCCTCTTGATCTGTGTGCTGCTGCTGTGGGTGTAAATTGTGAGAATTCCCAGGCTTGGATACTGATGACACAAGCACATTTGCATATGTAGGTGTGACTGTCTTGGTGGTTTGGGAAGCAGATGCTAAAAGAAATTAAGTGTGGTTGAGGGTTACTGGGGGAAATTATCTATGAAGAACTTGAGAGAATGACATGCATAGGTTGGGAGGAGGGCTTTCAAGCCTGACACCTATAGAAGGCAAGAGGCAAAGAAGTGAAGCTAAGTAGAAATTAACTACCCCTTAGTGTAGGTCCATGAAACCCTCATTCAGGCCAACAGGGTGGCCCAGGAAAGGGTTGTGACCTAGATGAGCCTCCCTGGCCTGTCCTTGTCATGCTCGGTTATCAACTAGAACAGCAAGAAGACAGGACACCGCCCTGGCAATGACCACCAGCTCCAAAGGGACAAAAGTGGAGAAGCAGGGAGAAAATATTACTCATTTGCATATGTGAAAATGACTCAGTACTCTAAAGTCCCTAGAGTCTTGAAGACGGGATGGTAGCCAGGACCTTCTTGTTTTGCGCCTGCATTTCCTGTCTTCCCTGCGCCTGGATCAGTTCCTCCCCAGTCTCCAGAGCCCGGGAGTGCATGGGCGTCCTCACATGAGGGAGAAGACAGGTCAGCTTCTCAGAACAGCCCTGCTGTTGAGGTGGCATCTCTCTTGGGATGTTTTAATGTGATCCTTCTCAGAAACTGGTGATAATTTGCATTCTGGCTGTTTTACTAAGGATGAATTATCCAAAGATAAACAGTTCATATTGGTAATACCAGAAACAGACACAACTTTCTGTGAGCACAGGGAATAGCCAAATACCCACCAAAGGACATCTAGGGAGAGCACAGCAGTAACTGAGACAATTTGGTGAATCAGTGCTCACTGTCCCCACAGAAGGAAGAAAATGCCACACACTGGACAGGCATGGCAGGTTCTGGGCCAGGCAAGGACCACTACCCATCCTATGTATATGAAAGCAGCAGCTTGAAAGAAGACAGTCTCTGCCCTACAACACAGCTCCAGGGAGTCAGGGCAAGAGGCAGAGCTTCTGCCCAGAGTCTGTGTTCTTGTTTTAATATCACATTTAGTAACTTCAAGTTAGTGACATGTTTGACCTTTTGATATTGTGATGGGATATTGTCATTTACAAAGTTCATGCTTCAGAACTGTTCAACCAAGTTACAAAAGAATTTTCCCCCCAAATCTCATGTTTTCAGTAAGTTCATGATTTTGTGTTGGGCTACATTCAGACCTCTCCTGGGCCACCTGTGGACTGCGGGTTGCAATCTGGGCACACCTGCAGATTTCTACAACCTCACAGGCCATCAGTCTGAGGGTTTCAGCTGGACCTTCCTCCTACTGTTTTGCTTCTCTGCTCTCCTCAGACTCACTCTGTGATCCTTCCCCCCATCCTGTGGGGATGATCTTGGGTGACTGTACCTGTGTGGGAATTCACAGGACTGTGACTTTTTAAGAGCATGACTTGTTGTGTGTGAGTGTACATGGGGCGTGTGAACATGTGGGGGGACATGCCCAGGTGTAAAGTGATGCTTATGGACGTCAGCAGATATGACCCTCATAAAGAGTTCCCGTAATGACACAGATGTTGCCAGCGATATCACCCGTGTGGCTGTGGTCTTCTGTTTCTGTTAGCCTCTCAGGTTTCCCTAGGTAACAGTCACTGGACTTAAAGCTGCACTGCATCCATGACACCATCCGGGGGTGACCTTGATTCCTAGCACATTTGAAATTACCGTCTTCACGTGAAAGCCCCTAAATTGCTTTGGAACCCCAGAGTGATTTGGCCACTGATTCCCCAACAATTATACTTGGAGAGCTGCAACTTACATACAGAAGTCAGAGGGTGGCTCCTCCCCTGAAGTGGCTCTCCTCTTATGGCAAACTCCTGCATTTATCTTGGCCATTTCCTGAACGACTTGGTCAAATTTACCTCTAAAGCCAAGTGGATGAGTCTCTAGTCCTCTCCCAAACTCCGTATCTCCTCCACTGCCTCCCCAGCCAAGTTACTGGCTTTTCACCATCAGATGTCACTTTATAGACCTGTTTCAAGCATCACTCCTCAAAATATCAGAGAACTTCTGCCTTAGGCCAGGTTACCTAGGAATAAATCTGGGAGGGAGGTGTTGAGTTCACTTGATTGACAGAGGAATTCTTCCAAGGACAGCAGAAAACCAGAGGAAAAGGAGAGCGTGAACCCCTGGATGTAGTCTGCCCAGAGGAGGAGAACTGCAGCTTAAACCACAAGGCAGAGTCACCAGCATTCCAGGCAGGAGACCCAGCCTTTTCCAATCCCGTCACCGGGGGTGAAGCAACCATGTCACTTCTAGGGAATGATGCAGAGAATGGCCAGCTGAGAGCCACCAGCAATCAGCGTGGTAGAAGCCGGGGTGATCACTCTGGTCAGGTGAAGGCGTCTCCCTCAGACCCTGGCACCTGGAGCAGTATCACCTGGAGGCTGCGCTTCAGGGATAGCAACTAAAAGCCCAGGATTCCCAGTCTGATCTGAGTTTCAGAGAATTTTAACATATACTCAGCACTGCATGAAGCACATTCTAGAAACTGTCTGAAATTCAGATATAACTGAATCTCCCAGCACCGCTTGCTGAAACTCAGACTGCTTCTGTGTCTGAGTCACTGGTCCTAGGGCAGGGTCCAGGGAGGTGTCCTTCAAGCAGGTTCCTGGGTTTAGCTGATTCAAGGACACATGCATATTAAAAAACACCATGTACTGTATCTTTTATAAAACTGTATTGCATCAAAACTTTCTAGGGCTTTCTAAGTCCCTTATAGGAAAAGCCTGACAAAGGTTCTGTTTGTGTGTGTGCACATTCGTGCGCATACATGTTCATGCTTTGGGGGTGCCTGTGTGTATGGGTGTGCACAATTATGAAGGCCAGAGGTCCACGTCTGTTGTCTCTCACTGAACCTGAAGACTGGCCAGTGAGCACCTGGGTTCCCCAGGATTGCAGTGCCTGGGTTTTATTTGGGTGCTGGGGATCTGAACTCAGATCCTCATGCTTGTACAGCAGACACTTTAGCAAGTGGGCCTTTTGAAGGCCCATGTGACATAGCCTTGGGGCTTCCCTTTCATTTCCTAATTGCCTCCCTCACCACTGCCCAGAACTGTTGGGTGCATAGATATTTCTAGAACAAACTAAACATAATCCAACACAAGAAGATTTGCAGAAAACAATCCCCGTCCCGTCCCTCCCCATTAGCGGGCTCTCCTCTAGGGAAACAAAAAGGTCAGACCTCTCCCTCCATCTGCCTTTGCCAAAACCTTTGTGTTCAATTTTGAATGGCACCCCCATCCCCAAACTGGGTCGGCCCTCTCTGCTTCATTCTCCCTGCAGCCCTGCCTCCTTCTGACAAGCAGAAAAGTACATCCTTCTTCCCACTAGCAGTTCTTTAAGCACAGAGACGGGCGTTTCTTATACACACTCTGCAGTAGCAATGTCACTTCTTCATACCCAAGAGGTGCTCAGCCATTGTGGAGAATAAATGTTTAAAAATTCGGAGATGTCCTGATCTGAGCCCGACAGCCTGTCATTTATTCTTTGATCACTGGCATTAAGCCACCCTGTGACATAAAGAACCAATTTCAGAAAATCTCTTTAGTTTAAATGAGTAAACTCAAGTCAGCCAAGTATGGGGTGTTGGGGGGGGGGATGTTGGTGGGAGGTAGGGGAGAGTTGGATTTTTTATTTTTTTTTTTGCTATTCCAAAATTACTTAAGGCCATTTGAATCATTCTGCGATAGTTGGCTTTTTGTGTTGTTAATGTTTATGTTTTTGAAATCAATATCAAGCTACGGAAAGGCAAATGGAATCCTGACAGAACCCCTCAGTCCTCCTCAAAGACTGTGCATAACCAGGACTTGGAGTCTCTTTTCTTCTCCAGCTTCATTCAAGTGCAATTGACAAATCAAAACTGAATCTATCCACCGTGTGCAGTGGAGTCTGGATATAGGTACAGTCCAACACAAGCACCCACACCTCTACACTATCCTGATAAACACAAGCACTCACACCTGCGCAAGCCCCCAGCAGCCCCATGTCCTGCTTTCCACAACTCCACAGAAACCTCCAGCTGATCTCAGGGATTCAAAAGCCAGGGCCAAAGTTTCACCCCAAGGGCTCTGCACCTTGTGGGGGAAGAAGGGATGGGGGAGGGAGGAAGGGGCATGGCCCAGGTGCCCACTTTTACCTAAAGAAGAACATCCACGCCATCACTCAAGCAACCCACCTGGCTCATCGTGCCAAGGAGAAATTACTTCTAAGAAACAGATGAAGATACTTAAAGTGCTTAGTAGCACTCCTCCCCTCGTTTAAAACCTCGTTAAGTTACTTTGGATGTTTACACAAACTTAGCTCATTGTTTACACGTGCCTGTTGCACTAGAGGTAACACTGGTGTGGTGACATGGTGTTTAAAGTTTAAAGTTCATCATCTCAGCTCAGCAATACACATATCAGCTAAAGTGCAACTTTGCAGGTAACATGCAGTTCAAGCTGCTTTGATTAAAACATCAGTACTGGCAACCAAAACAAGCTTTTAATTCCTGACGCTTAGTGCATTCTACATGCAAATAATGACTGGAATAAGCCAACCCACATGCATTGCCGTACTAACGTTCCAAATTCTTAACATTAGCATTTTCATTCTGTTTGTTTATACGATCAACAATTGACTTTCTATTTTGCACATGGAAGCATAACACTGAAAGTCTAACAGCCCCCCAAAGAGGGAATAATCAGGCTTCTAAAAATAATGTCTATAACACAATTGGTGAGTTTATTCATAACAAATAATCAAAAGTATGCATTTAAGAAAGCTCATAGAACTGGTAACATTGCTAACAAAATGAATCATTTCAATCAAGAATGATATAAAACACTTGCTATCTTTAAATGGGCAAAGTTGGGATCATTTGTGATAATTTTTAATTCTAACATGATTAGAAAAAAATCAAAAGTGTTGCTACAAAATGTCTTTCTGTACCCGCCTCTCCCCACCATGCTGACTGTGCAAATCCTGTATGTCCAGAGGGACCCTGGTGCCATGGACCACAGAAACTGCTCTAACCCTGAGAGCATGGCCCTGGCCCTTTCCACTGAGGTAATCAACCAGGTGTGCCCATATCTATGCAGGACTTTCAAAGGAATGTCCAGGACATGAAAGCAACTTGCTCTCCCACCTGACTCTTCAGGTTCCCTTCTCAGAGGGAGCTGTTCACGTGGTCGTCCCTAGTGACCATGGGGGATCTTCCTTGCAGAGTTTTTTGTGTAACTAACAGAAGTATTGAAATGGGGTGAAATGAGAGCATCCCCCAGTGGGTTCTTAGTCTCATTCATAAAAGAATTTAAGAATGGACCCAATCGGAAGCTTTAGGACAATTTTATTGGAATCTAAAGAAAAATTTTCAAAGCAGACAAGCTGGGGACCTCAGCAGCTGCCTGGAGGAGAATGGAGGGAGAAGAAGCCAAAAAGTCATGCAGGTTTAGAGCCTGCATGGGGTCAGACACGTGGTGGACTGGCAGCCACATGGCTGGAAGAAGCTTTAGAGAAAAAGTAGAGAAATACAAGACGCTAGGGCAGCCCAAAGCCTTAGAGAAAGCATGTTTAGAAAAAG
The DNA here is from genome assembly GCA_035773235.1 of Eospalax fontanierii. NCBI lineage: Eukaryota > Metazoa > Chordata > Mammalia > Rodentia > Spalacidae > Eospalax > Eospalax fontanierii. The sequence continues at coordinate 77,807,163 of CM069532.1, forward strand.
ATGTGAAGAAGAGAAGGAAAGATTATGGAAAGACTTAAACTGAGAGCTACATGTCTCTGGTTGGGTCTAGAAGAATTGCCCTGGGATGCAAGATTCCCTGGCAGGAAAAGTTCACTGCCTCATTAACACATGGTATTCCGCCCATCTATTTAGTATAACATAAGTTGAACCCACCTTCCTAAGGGTGGTCCTATGATCAGGTGATTGACCAGTGAAACTGGAAATGTGGGTCTTTCAACAGATAAACTAGAGAATTTATAGTCTATACCAGCTACATAGCTATTTGCTCTCTAAGAGTCTGAACTAAAGATCCCAAAATAAAAAGTCACACCTGTATTAAAGATTCCACAAAGCTGCTGACTGATTAAAACTTCAGTGACTGGGGAGAACTGGGTTACTGCAGGTCTAGAACCAAATTATCTAGGCTATTTTAGCACCCTTAATACCCACTCATTGCCCACTTCTGTGCATAACCTAACATTCATCCTCGTCACTGTGAAACAAGTCCTTTTGGAATGTACAGATTTCTTAGCTTCCAGCCACCTAAAGGCTAAGGATGTCTTCGATGGCATCAGAGGCCTGTGTCAGACTTCCCTGATTCTCTGCAGCCCACTTTCCTGGCGTTCCCAGCAGTGTGTTTGAAAAGTGCCTTGATTTACGACTTTCTTTCATTCTGTAACTATAAGAACTTCATGAAAACCATTACTGTGTTGGAAGATGGTCTTTGGAATAACTTAAATCTGTGTTCCCAGGCTGTGGTCACTCATATTTGGCTCCAAAATCAAACTTCTCTTATTCCCTTAGAGATGAGAGTTGTTCTGTCATTGACAAAAGCCAGTTACTAAACTTTTCTAACTCCTGTTTGCAAGCCTTAGACTGTGAACTTAGCAAAGTGCCCAGTCTTTGACCTCTGGTCCACCCAGAACATCCAGCAGGATTAAAGATTAGGGCAGTGAGCAGCTAGGGCCCAGGTGGGTGCAGTTTCAGTTAATGGGGGGCGGGGGGGGGGGGCTGGTCAAGGAAGGACTATAAGACAGGAAGCTGTGGCCTTGCCTCCCTCATTCGCCCATCCTGACTCGTGTGCGGGGTCTGTAGGGTGGAGGTGAGGGAGTGGGCCTGCTTTCAAGGGTGTGAGGTTCGCTCTTTCTCTAAAGATCTTCTTTCTCTATTTCTCGGGCTTCAGGAAATGAAAGCCTTTTCTTGGCAGGGCTCTACCTGAACCAAGCTGGCTTTCCCTGGCCCCATCTATGCTCCCTTCTTCCCACAAAGTGTTCTCAACTGCTTCAGCCTTTTTCCTTCTGAAAAAAAGACTTCAAGAACAATGGATCCTTAGTTCAGAAAGTAGAAGCAGCAATACTTGGCTGTCTTACCCAAAACAGGTTAAGAAGGCTAAAGAGTGATGGGGGAGGGGACGGACAGGGTCTTCTGACCAAAAAGCACTTCCTAGTTTACAGAAGGGGGCAGAGCTGTCATAAAGCTAAGGGATCAGAAACTAGAAAATGCAGGGGTGCCTGGGTGGAACCCTGTAGCAAGCCCTGTTCCAAAACAGCAATCCAGCCTCTGAGAAGGGTTCCTGAATTAAAGTGGGAAGGGCCTCAAGGCAAGAAACTAACCTGAGAGCCAGTGAGACAGGTGTTTCTTTTCTCCAGGTAGCTGACTCAGCAATGAGGTCAGGTACTAAGCCAGGACACCTGTGTCCTAGGACTTTTCAGTATGCTTTAACTTAAAGGTTTCTCATGGGAATTCGCCCCTGCTTGGCTTGGCTAGGCTAGATCCCCAGACCCTGATCATCCCGAGCCAGCAGTTAGTAAGTTGATCTGAAAGGTGTCAGAGCAAGGCAGGTTTCCAGCAAAACTGAGGAATGATCTTGCTACAAGATGAGGGTCAGGGTACTAGATCCTCTAACAAAAGGTGAACATGGGTTCAGGTACCTAAGCACTCCTAATCCTACCAAATGCTCCTAAAATTTAAGGATTTGGAGGCCACTGTGGGCTGTACCTGGTGGCTAGAAAGGAAGGGTGAACACACCTCCCATTCACTAACCAGGCTTTATTTGCTGTTAGTATGTATACACTGGGCTTGGTGAATAGGGGCAAGCCACTCCACTTCAGTAGTATTCAGTGAAGCTCCAGCCTCCTGTAGGGCTGGCATATGGCAGAATCCTAGAGTGCCACCTTCACAGGGCGCGGTAGACCTTTTCAGCCACAGTGCTTTGGTGGGCCTGACTGACCTCCATTGCGTCTCATATTTCATTTCCTGAACTCACAAGGTCAGCAGAACACGTCTTCCTACCTTGGAAAAAAGCAACATTGACTTGAGACTTTCTCAAGCAATTGAACTGAGGCCTAGTAGAGAAGAGACTGAAACCCACCTCTGGCTCAGTCTCCCAACTCTTGATCCCTGATGCTGGGAGCCAAATGAGCGCAGTTGGAGCTTTTGGATTCTAACCTGAAACCTGGGTTTTCTTATCTGCACTAGGGCTGTGAGGTGTCATTACCTGGGAGGTGAGGGGTGACTGACTCCTGAGGCATCTTCAGATCCGCTTCAGTTGTTCCAGAGCAGTAGCTGAACAGCTTCTGTGGATGCAGGTCAGAAACAGCCCCCTTATTCTACGAACAGCCCACAGTTGCGGCTGGCTCTCAAATCCTAAGAGCTATGCCTTACCCATGAAGGACAAAGGGCAAGGGAAGACACTCCGGTGGTGTGCGTCCTCTTCTGTTATAAACAGTTGTACCCTTCTAGAACCTCCAGGGACCCTGGAGACCCTGAAGGGGAAGGCAGGTATCTGGCCTGCTCTGCCTTGAGGCTATGTCCCAGGCCCCACGAAGATCACTGCAGATAAAAGCCAGGTCTTAGGTTCCATTTCCTCCTTCCTTTATTCTTACGTTTCCCTTCCTCACCCTGTTGTAAGCCAAGTCAGCTTGCCATCTTCCCCGCCTTCAGTAAGGGCCAGACTTCCTCCCTATATAAACCCCTGCCTTGATCTCAGTAAATGAGCTGTCTGATGACAGGAGTTCATCTCACTGGCCACCGCCCGAGAACCTGATCCCCACCAGCCTTCCCGCTACCTGGGTCCCTGCTATCAGAGGCAGTGCAATGACTTCCCGAGGAGCCATTCAGGACAGGAGCGGGAAGAGATCAACACTGCTGATGTCAGTAGACAGGTCTGGTTAGAACAGTCAGAATGTCTGTTCTCCTCAGAGCTGCATGCCTTCATTAACCAGAGGTTGCCATCCCTCAGCTTCTTAAGACAGAAGTCATTCTATAGCCACAGCTGGCCTCTGCCTCCCAAGTGCTAGAATTAACGGTGTGCTACACCACGCCCAGTATAGAAAAGTCATGTCTTATGTCCCTTTCACTTACCACTGGTGAGGTTTCACTAACCTCAACCTGTGAAATCTCAAGTTGGAAATCTGCCCCCCTCCCCGCCCCCCAAAAAAATCATACTTAGGTTATCCTGTGCTTTAAGAAATTGTTACTTGGCTAGTGACAAGACTTGGAGCTGACATAAATCTGGTGACCAGATCTCATTCAATACCATAAACCACTCACTTGGGCTTTCTGCAGTGGAGTTAAAACCTCAGGGATTCACCAAGTGGCCTCATCAGAAAACATTGGTCATCTGGCCATTCCCCTAACCTGTGATTAAAATTTTCCTTCTCAATGAGACTGGATTGACAAGGATGAACTGGGGAAACGGCTTCGCTCGCTGGAAGCATGGTGTTGAATAGATGCCATTGTCCTGAGTTCAGCTGTACCTGCTTGCAAAAATCACAGCTAAGCTTGTTTATCTCACAGGGGCAGGCAGAGAGTCATGGGGCTTGCTTGAGTATCCAGCCATTTTTCCCAACCCTTTGTGAGCAATTCAGCTATAATTGCATATGACCCTGGGAGGGCTTAGAGTAACATAAGCTGGAGAAGACTGAGAGGGAGCTCCAGTTACACAGCTATGGAGAAGCCATCGTCCATGCTAGGTGGAGACTCCTCATCGCTCTGTAAGCCAGCCTACTGAACTCATAGTTCCCCAGGGTGAATTTTGGTAGAATCAGGCCTGTTTGTCATTGGGACCTGGGGAGGAGGTAGATGTTTTCATACGCCCACCAAACCCTAGAAGAAAATCTTATCAATAGGTGGGACATGAAGCTTAACATAAGGAGCAGTGTCTATGACAGGCTTAGTGTCCCCAAATGCATCCCATGTCCTCCAGTTTTAGAGGCCACTCGGCAATCCCCTTTAGAACAGATGCAGTTATGCTCCCCTCCCCGAGGTCCATATTTTTGACCACAGGAGAGTTGCTGGAATACCCTTCACACCAGGCGACTCCCATTGTGAGTGCTTAAAACCTTTCTCTGTGTGAGAGACTTTGCCCATGATGAGAACCCAGAACAGTTCTGACCGAAGCAGGCAAGTCTCTGGGAGATGTTGTGGCCAAGCTGGGTCAGCCATGATGTGAGCTGAGGTCAGAGATGGTCTCCATCCAGAGTCTCGAGTCCTCGTGTTTCTTACAGGGATACTATGGATGTGCTCTAGGGGGCTCCCCTCAAAACCTGTAAGGGCATTGCTCACATACTACAGTGAGCACGGTGTGCTAGACTGTGCTCATCCCCTCCCCTGTGAGATAGTTCTTCCTGCACTGGGCTGGAGGTTCTTGTGGACAGTCTGAGGTTCTTAGGAAAGGCCCCTGGCTAGCCTGCTTACTGCATATCTTAGAGCTCAGATACAATACAGAGAAATAGGATCAGGAGAAGAGGGGAAAGCTCTAGGTTAATACAGTACCTTTTCACAGCTGAAGTAGGAACATAACTATTGCAGGAAGATAGGTCCTGGTTGCAAAAGACCACGTTGTCTGAATCCTATCCTGTCGATCTATCTACAAGTACATTGGCCTCTCTAGCTCCATCCTATATTCAGTGAACTACACGCTCTGTTGTATACTTCAGTATATAAACTTCCACTTAGTTCCTCATAAGTTCCATTTCCAGTGTGGTTCTAATTGCATAATAGAGTGCTTCTAAATCCTTTCCAGGTTACCATGTGTGACTGATCAAGTTTACTGTGTATCTTACTCTGAAATGCTTCTAGCTCTTAGTGTGATGGGAAATCTCACTGTTGGGTTTCTGAGCTGCAGTGACTTTTGTACAGACTGCAAAGTCCGGTGGGTGAGGTAGGTGGGGGCATGGAGGGGGAAGGGGTCTAAACTTAAACTATGAAATGCCCCAAACTGAAACTACTGACGTGGAGTTAACCTGTTAACACAGCAAACACTGGACCCACTGTGATACCACTGTGCTCAGAGCACCTGGTCCTATGGGTATTACTCCAGTCCCTCTTTTTTACTGAAACAACCAGAGTCTCTGCAGGGCTTCCTGAGCACCAGCTTGCATGAGAAGGGCCACGCTTCTGTGCTATGGAAGGGAAGGCTGGTAGGAGGCACATTTTCCTCTCCGCCCTTCATTTGGTCAGGGCAGTGAAAGAGCTTTCCCCACAAGCCTCGAATGCTGCACCCACAAAGATGTAAGCAGTTAAATGAAAGGCAGACCCACTACGCTTCACTGATTCCTTCATAGCTAGTGGATCCCTGCCCTCATTGGGAACCACAGATGATCTTAGTCTCCATCCCCAGAGACAGTATCTGCAAGAAATGACAGCACATTTGCCAGCCTCTCCAGGTTAATGTCCTATGCAGTGAGCACAGGAAGGTCTGACATTGCTTCCTTCACTGAACCTATAGTTTACTTCCCAAATAGCAGTGTTTCCTGTCTAAGACTTGCTCTGGCTTCCTGTTTGAGAGTAGATGCCTAGAAACTCTAAGGTTAAATCCTTGCTGAAGATGACCTGACCTGACTGAGGATTTGGGATGAAATTCTGCCCAACACTAGACTTTGCTGTACTGCAGACACTCATCAGGCATTGACTTAAAAGGTGATGACAACTGTAAGCAGATCTTCTAAAAGCATCTCTCCAGAACCTGAGCATTGCTCCCAAATGTGTAGACTTCTCAAATGTACAACCTCTCAGGAATGCAGGGGAGGATTGCATCCTGACTGCTACTTGCCAGGCAACAAAGTTGGTCAATTCCGGCTACACACTCAGATTGTCCTTCACACATCTTTTGACTAACTGCAACCCTCCATCTTGATCTTAAATTCCACTTCCAACAATGGTTTAAGATTGAGAAACCAGGCCTTGCCATTCACTTATATGCAAGATGATATAACGAAATAGGAGCTAGGGTTCAAGACCAGAAGCTACACAACTCCAAAGGCAAGGAATGTCACCTACGAAAAGCTTTGACTATCCCAGTTCTGTCTTATAATTGCATCCAGTCAACCCAAGACTCCCAGACCCTACTGTTGGATGTGACTTCAAACCCTGTGAATTCTCACTGAGCACAGTGAGTTTGGGCATATTCCTCTGTACCAGGAAAACTTCTTATGATGCTTCTATATCTGGTATCATGGTTTCCCTCACCAGAGCCAAGGACCAGTCCTTTGTGGGTAGCATGCCTTAACGAAAGGATGCTCCACCCAAGTGTGAGGTTCTAGTATGAACTTATGCAGGGAACAGATGTGTGGTGACGGTTAGTGGAAAGCAGCCGTGGGAGGCAGCGCTGAGCTTTTTATCCTGGAAGGAACCTTCCCTGTCTGAGGGAGTCTGAGCAGCTGGGTGGGTGGGAGGCAGGTAGGACTTCCATATGTAAAACCTGCAGGAAACTTGGAGTGTCCCAACTTGGTTTTTCCATGTCAAATTAGTGTCCTCATGAGGACAGAAGTTATACCCTCTGGGCTATGGTATGCAGAGGGAACCTTTCATAAGCCTGAGCTTGGATCTTGGGATCTTACTCTGAGAACCCACCGAGAGCTCTTCAAATTCTCCTGGCCAAGCAGCTTTCTGAGTGCTGATACCTGAGCCCAAATTAGTTTTGTCCCCATGTGCAGAGAGCTGTTCAAACCAAAGTTTCTGCATAGAGAGACTATAAAACTATTAAACCAGGATTAGAACCTCAGTCTCTAGAAAATACAGATAAAGATCACACCCACAAGGATGACCTTATTGGCTCTTCAGCCTCTAAGACTCCGTAAGGACCTTCAACTTAACACTGAAGGGCACTGCAGGCAGGTGCCTCAGACACCAGAGAGGTGTTAACATGGAGGCTCTCAATTGGCAACTCTTGGTGGGGAGGGGTCTCATCTAGCACTGCACCTTGAACACAGGCCACTGACAGTTCCTGGGAGATGGGCATCTCTTCACACTCCCAACCAGCTGTTACCTGCACAGGTATGGGACTGAGAACAGCCTCTGGACTTGTGCAGTGACATTCTAAAAGTGTCAGGAGCCATTTGCCTGCCTTGAACTATGCCCTAGTTTTGGGTTAGGCAGAAGTCAATCTCATGCACAGAAGTGCTGTTGGAAGCAGGAGTTCTCATTATGCAAATGATTTACACGTAAGGAGAAGTTTATTCTGCACCCAAGACTGAGGTCACCTGAAGATCTTTGAAGGAAGCCAATCACATCTTAAGTTATTTTGCCTGTGTTAGTATTGAACATCTTGACCCATTGTTTTGCTCATTTCATAGTATAAATAGGGGAGACTTAATACAGGCAAGCTGCTTCAGTGTGACTGACAGCCCTCCTGAGTCTGTCCTATTTTTTCTCTCTACATTTTCTCATCCTCCCCGCTTCGGGTGCGGTTCGATTTCTGCAGGCAGGCTCCGGCATAAAAGGTCTGCCTGATGGTCCACAAGTCCGAGGAAAGTCAGACTTTGCATCATGTGAGAAGGGAGGCGTTGTGAAGCCTTGAAGGGTTAGAAGTGGGGTCCACCCAGGGAGCAGGGGCTCCTGAGGCCTGGGTCATAGACTCCTGTTTTCTACCTTGAGGGCTTAAGCAAGGGCCTAAGGAACTAGACTCCCCCTTAAAGCTGTCAACCAGACACCTGATGAGGGGGGCTGCCTCAGTGTTGGGTACCCCTGTGGGGCTGAGACCAATGGGATCGGACCGTGGAGACAGGTGTTCTCCATTGTATGGCAGGGCAAACTGGTCTGTCAGCGCTATAGAGCAAGGAGACAGGTTCAAGCACCAATTTCTTTTTGACCTGCAGGCCTTCCTGTGTGAAGGCCTCCCCAGGGATGACTGTCCTGGTGTAGACCTGACACCAAGTGTAGGAAGGACTCTGCAGTGAGGGGCTTAGCTGAGGACTGTGGACTCAGCTTGGGGATGGAGAGAATCGGCTTCTCCGAAGCTGCTGGCACCTCAGAGACTCTTTACAATGAAGACCCTCTTGATCTCCGTCAAGCTGGCTTCCCCACTGCAGCCCCTGCATGTGAACTTCTGCAGCAGCTAAGTCCCTTATTTATTTGGAGCGTGGTCATCTCCACCTAGCTTTCTCATGTGAGGGTCACTTATAGCTCAATTCTCAAATCCCCAGAATACCTCTGCTTCCCTCTAACATGCCTACCCTGGGAACAGCTCCTATGTCTCTAGCTAGAATTGGTAAGTTTTGTGAGTTTCTCCAAACTTGTGAGTTACTCAGTCATCAATTACCTGAAAACTCCTTAAAAATTCATCAGACAGAAGTGGGGGTTTCCCACTTCTCCATTTGAATTCCCCAGGAGCCTCTAACGTCTGAGCAGTCCCACTTCTATGTGACAAGTGGTATGATCCTCCATGTGCTCAACAGCTCCCTGGTCCTCCAGTACTGCTACGGCCAGACCCTGACAACGAGCATCTGTCCAGAGTCTGCTGAGCCTGAGCTTGGGGAGGCAGCATAGACCTCACTGGGGCGGGGGGAAATGTGGGAGGCAGATTCCTCTAGCAGTCTGCAGAAAGAATGGGCAGCCCATCCTTCCTCTTAAGAAAAAGTACATTCAGCAACAACTGTTTTAGAATAACCAGGAAAAATAATTTCTAAGTGGTCTCAAGTTCCTGGTATGTTACTTGAGATTCAGAGACAATAGTCCTCCCAGGAACTGTCCATTTTCACAACTCGTATTTTTAAACACATACCAATCTTGGCACTCCATTGGAATCGCTAAAATACTTGTTTACAGAATAAAATTCACTAAGTTTAGAACTTAAATGAACTGCCTACAAGAATATTCAAACAATGAGATTTAAAATTCAGACCTTCCAGGAATGTGTCCTCTCTCAGGGCAGTGAAAGGTTCTTCCCATGAGCTTCTGTTGCTGTACCGTGTGGGTACAAGGATGTAGAAATCGTTTGAAATAAGTGGAGCTGCTATGTTTGAATGATTCCGCCTGTAACTGGAAATAGTTTCCTCAAGGATCGTTGAAGGCTCTAGTCAACTTCTGATTTCAGGGACTGGAGATGTTCATGTTGTGAAATGTTGCACATGGACAGAAGGCGGGGCTTAAGTCGTTGAAGTTTAATGTTCCTGTGGCACTGGAACAGGAAGAGCTAACTTTCCTGACACTGTAGTTCAGATTTTCCAAGCAGCAGCCCTTGTCACTCAGATACAACCTTTCTTGTTTCAGTAAATGACCAGAAATTGATAGAGATTGAGCAGGAAGGTAAAAAGCTTTTGCTACGAATGTCCTAAATAGTGAGAATCCGGGCAGGCTTGAGGCTTGACAGGTTAGTGACCTGGTGCCCAACACTAAAGGTTTACATTCTGTGTTTGAGCCTTTAATTGGACCACAAACTCCTAGGAATTTACCAAAAAAGTGTTGACAGTGGTAAGCGGGTGTCTCTCGGATTCCAGAAACATTCTCCAGAATCTGAGCACCATTTGTCAGGGATCCGGTCAAAGCAAGACCTTGGTCTCAGAACTCCAGAGGAGAGTATCCTGATGCTGACCATGGCCAACCAACAAATATACCTTGCCCATCTCAGCTTTGCTCTCCAGCCAGTGCCCTCTGCCCTCGCTCTATAACCCCTCCCTCTATTAACTGCCACAGGAGAATGGACCTAACCTTCTCCTGCCAGGTGCTCCTAAACATCACAGGCCATGGTAGAAAGGACAAGCATTCAAAAGCATCCTGTGCCTCTCCTTAAGGCCTGACAAGGGATTGATAACAAGGTGGATCCAGAAATGCGAGACCCACACAAACCCAATAATGAGAGCAAAGAGGCCACCCTCTCTAGCCCAGGACTAGAATAACTGAAGACATGCCAATCAAAAAACCAGGACACCGCCAGACCCCATGAGTCCCAAATCCCTTAAGAACCCTCACTGGCTAAAAGTCAATTCAGTCGCCCAGCACTGTCAAGTCTGTTTAGTTATGGCTTCTGCAAAAGCTGCCAGCATGCAGTTCTTACAGGGCAGGGCATCCTCACTGGGATAACATCCATTCCCATGAAAGATGTCTTAGTATCGTGTTCATTATCTCTCTTACAAGCTTGTTCTTCCTGGGTGAGGAATAGCTATGATCCGATTCATCATCTTAAATTACTCAGTTGACACTGAACCCCTCTACTGGTATAAACGTGGGAGTAAACGAGAGATTAGGAAGCGCATCTCCTGGAAGAGATGATGCAACCTCAGAGTACTTGACTGAGCCTGGCGCACACAACATAGTCTGTTCATGGGGTTTCCCCAGTTGTGAACCCTGGAATAAGATACACAGGTTATCGGACTGACTAGACACTGACATTTGATTAAATCAGATGTTTGAAGACCATGCAAGGACTGGAGTTTCATGTTATTGTAACAGAAGTACATAACTTGAGTGGTTAAAATGGACACCTTCTGCAGGTTTCAAGCCAAACACAAGTCTGGGGCCAGGGTGCTCAAAGTATGGTGAGTCTTGCCATTCATCTGAACCCAGGTCAGGGTGTCCCAAGTTCATTCCAGGATGAGATTAGTGAAAGCACCAGTCACCAAGAACAGACTTATACCGAGAATGGGTGAATTAGAGCCAAAGCAATTAGGGTAACTGGGGAGGACTCTGAGAAAGCCAGTAGGCTTTAGACACAAAACTATCCAGAGACCATGAATGGCAAAGGTCCATCACAAACGTCCTAACATCATCACAAGAGCAGAGACATGCTAACCCATTTCTGAAGGAGCCCAAGTTCATGCCTTCTCTTCTGTCTTCTAGCACAACCCTTCTGTGTCACATGGCACTTTTTGCTTCAAGAAGTATGTGGAACGTTATGCCCTTGAGGCCAAATCTGACAGGGCTCTGCAGGATTCAACTTCAGATTCAAAAGGATTTCAGTGTGAGCCAGGCCTCAGATACTCAGGGTTGACGGTTCAACCTTCTACATAGGCCATCACATTGAAGAATGAGACCCAGGGTCCAGGCAGGTCAGTGCATTCCTGCCAACTGAGTATTCTGGGAGGGCTCCATTCTGCAGAACCCATGTCTTCTAAGTAAGAAGCCAGCTCAATCTGGAGAACATGGCCTCTCATGTGTCACATGACCAGCACTAGAACACCAGAAGTCTGACAAGGACCTGGAACATTTCCATCCTAGGACTCTCAATGCTTGGCATCAGCTCAAGTCTTCCAACTTCACAGGCATGTGACCATAACTTGTTAACCTAACCATTTCTGAGGGTGGCTTATTGGCTCTTGAATCCAGCTGGCTACCCCAATAACCACATCTTTGGGAGGCCCCACTGAATCTGTGACACCAGGGCAGCCTCCCACTTGTGTAGCAAAGTTAGAGCTAGCTACCTGTCTCCCACTGGCCTAGTATCTCTAGTCTCACTTTGACTGCTTCTGAATGGTAGAAGTGTTTGACACTCCAAAGACCATGCCCTTGAGTGAGAAACCAGTGATTTAAATATGCAGTCTCTCACCTGCCCGACTTGCATACACACAGAACCCACAGAGCTCAGAACAGGCAGACTCTGGGCAACCAGGAACACACCTGTGAAGAGCAGTTGACATGTGGGCACCATGCCACAGGAGCAAGGCACAACTCTCCAAGCCACCAAAGAACTTTGACTTTGCTTGGAGTAACCATGAAGGGATCCAAGAGCTTTAAGCGATAGCACCAATTAGATCCTTTAGAAATAATTATGTGGAGGTGACATGGTTGCAGAAAGAAACCAGGTAGACATGAAGGAAGTGCCGGCCTAGTCTAGGTGGGCAAGGAGTATCAGGATTGAAGATTGGCATGTATTAGGGGAAGAATTTAATTCCTTCAATCCTGGGACTTTTCCCCAGAGAAGATCCATGAAAGACTCTGGAGGAAGGAAGATGCCAATTGTCTCCAAGACCTGTCCACAATCCACATAAGGGATCCTACGTTCATAGTTCCTGGGGGCAGGGGAGACTAGAAATGGTTAAGAGCCTTCGAGAGTGGGAGTTTTCCTATGGAAATTTCTAGGAAGCTGGAGGACGAGGGCTGGGCAAGCTGCCTCAAACTGGCTTAGGCTTGTAGAGCACAGCTGCCTGCTTGCAGAGCTCTGGTCACAATGGGTCACTGTTTTGTAGAATTCAGGTGTCTCGTTGGTTACAGTCAAGACCCTCAATGAATGTGCACACTGTGCTTAGCATGTAAGGCACAGAAGAGACTTAACCTGATAGCGGAGACTGGTTCCAGCTTCTCCTTAATGAAGGCACTCTAGATAGGCTGGCTAGACCCCAGTGGATGAAACCGTACTTAGGGACATTTGGAGACACCAACTTGACTTGATAGGCCTTAACATATGACTGAATTCATGAACTCCAGTAGGGCTATGGAATGGTACCAATGGGAAAGAAGGCGGGTATAAAGACCAAGATGCTGTGTACAAAATAATCAACAAAAACTACACAAATAATGACACTTCCCAGCCCTAGTTGTCAGTTGGTCTATTCAAACATGAACAAATACGTGAATAAATGAGACTCATTAGGACAGGAAAGACGAGTTTCAAGCAAATCATTCTTACAGACTGAAATCGAGCTCCACTCTGACAGTAGTTGAATAGTTATCAACTTGGTTCATCCTAAAAGTCAAAACCATGGTCATTGCAACCATGGTTTTCTCAGTGCTGCTGGAACAAAGAGGCCAATCTGGCTTTCATCCTACATGGAGTTGACTGACTGAATGTGCTGAAGGAGAATACAAAGATGGTCACTTGGTCAAGGAATGTGTGCACACCACCCATGGTCGGTGTGTATGCACTAGTCCAGAGGATGAGAGCTGACTGACGGAGCTGAAGCTTGAAGGAAGAACTGGAGGGGGTGGATATTTGAGCTCAGAAGAAGCATTTATGACCCCTAGACTCCGGTATTGAAAGGACACTTCCTGTGGGCAGACGTCTCCTCATGGGGAGCCAAGTAAGCCTAGGGCTCTGGTCTTCTCTGGTCTAGTTGTCTATTACCCTGGGTTCACTTCTGGTTAGAAGTAACTTGATGAGGAAAAGGGTTTCTCGGTCTCCATTCCAGGGTGGGGAAGTCAAGGCAGGAACCCAGAGCAGCTGCTGGCATCTCATCCACAGTCAGAAGCAGGGAAGAATAGTTCGTGGTCCAGACCAGGAAAAGACGCTACCTATGCCCAGGGTGGGTCTTAGCCCTTCAGGCAGGCCAACCTAACCCAGGCAATCTTTCATTGGAGTGCTCTCCCCAGGGGGTCTATCCAAGACTTTGCAGGCAGCCTTGGAGAGAAGCAGGCCTGCGTTGTGTAAACATTCCCGTGTCTGTGTGACCTTTCCTGACTTCACTGTTCAGCCTGTGAAGGGGCCAGTGCAGACACATCCCGTCTGCATCCTTCCTACTTGAGCTAAAGGAAACCCAGAAATCTGGTGCAAATGAATCAGTTCAGTGGCACCCGTGCACACAGCCTCTTGGTCCGCCCCAGTCAGCCTCACTACCTAGCCTGCCTGTTGCCAGCTTCCCCACAAGAAAAGAATGCAAAGAGTTGGTTATGGTCAATGTGACTGTCCAGGTTCCCTCTGGCTAACCACTCTGGCTTTCTCTCGGAGAGATGACAGAAAGACAGCAACCAGCGGAGACTCCTGTGTTCACAGTAATAGGCGAGACAAGGGTCCTCGGGAGTGGAGGCCTGTGTTCTGTAAAGGCCTGGGCAGGATGCCATGACGCTGGAGCAGCAGGCCGCAGAGGTGGAGTAGAAGCCTCTGGTACATTGTGGGGCAGGGGTGGCAGTGTCTGCTAAAGACACACTAACTTCTCACAGTAGCCAACCTGGGCTGGTCCTCCGGCCTGGCTGAGGCACTCACTGGAAGTTGAGTGGTCTCATCTAGGACATCCAGAATATTCTTGGTGATCAGCACAATGAAGCTCTCTACCTGCCTCTGAGATATGGTCAGGGTAGTGGTATTGGAATATTCTATCACCAACGTGTGCACGTCCGGTTTCTACACTGCTCAGATGGGTCTGAAGACCCATGGCACTAAAGGAGTTAGCCAGAGCTAAGCACCTGTACCGTGTGCTTGGTCACTTCAAGGCCGCTGCATCCAAACAGGACTCCCTACGGAGCAAGTTCTGGCCTTTGTTCTTTCTGTGGTTTCTAGTGTACATGTGGCATGTTCCATTCTTCTGACCAGGCGGCCATTCTTCACTCTGGCCTGCTCGGCCTTGGTGTCGTCCTCCTGCCATCTTGACTAGCTTCTCCAGCTGCTGTGCTGGGGCATAGGCTGAGCAGGGGTGCCACCCATGATCAAGTTGGGAAGCAAAACCTACAGGCAGTGCAGTGGACAGTGTCATAAGGACCAGTTTTGCCATTGAGTTGTGCCAGAGATGCTGCTCTTTTGGGTCACGTAGCCATGGAGTCTTGTACCTCTGGCTGCTATGGTGAACAGTTCCCCCGGAGTGGGTTTTAACTCCATTTAACAGGGTTTCTAGGCTTCTCCCCCTCAGGGAGCAGTTGGGTCACTTGTGGGTCTACAGATCTTCCCTGCCAGATGTCGAATGAAGTCGTCTACCCACTATGCCCAGTTCTCGTGGGCCTTCATGATCATAAGGTTCCTGCTGAGCACTGTAGCTGCTCCCTGTGCAGGAAAGCAGCATAGCAGCTGCAGAAGCCTTGTAACTGATTCTTCGTAAGATGGGGGATGTGGGGGGTGCTTCGTGACAGTCTTAGTACTTTCTGACCCCAAAGTATTGATTGTATACAACTTCGTGTGGGTATCAATGCTAAGGTTTTCTAGAAAAATCTTTTCAAGGATACTTAGCGTATTCAGAGGCACTCAACAGTGACTCATGGAGCTCTCATGTGGTTGTCACCTGATGGATGAATGTGCAGCCAGGTCACAGGGGCAGTCTGCAGGACCCTCGTGTGATTCCTTATGCTTAGAGCTCCCTGGAGTCACAGGACACAGCCCTCAGGACATCAGGTACCTTTGGATCTTATAGGAAGCTGATTACCTAGACAACTTTGCTAGGCTCTCAGGAGAGGAGGAGGCAGCACAAATGTTTGTAAAAACTTGGAATGAGAACATTCCTGAAAGACACATTCCCGGATGTTAGTAAAAACCAACCTTGCACATAAGGCTGGCTTACCAGCCTGTTGTTTCCCCGCAGATTCTGTATATTCTTAGCCACCATGTGTTAAGATTGTCTCATTAATCACCCTTCCCCCGACATCCTGGCTATAGCAGATGTCAAACCTCAAGTTCTAGATTCACCGACAAACCTATTTTTGCATGAGAAATGCCCGATTTCCACTTGTTTCATGTTTTTATGACTAGAGTGATCTGGTTGACCTAAACACTAGTTGTGCAGTTCTTACATAGAGCTCTAACAGATGGTCCTTACATAGGAATTATCCACCTCAGCTGCACAGTGCCACATTGTTTCTCCTTTCCTGGCTTTAATGAACTCAGATGTTCAGGTCATAAGGGTCACCCACCCTCCATTCCAGAGAAGTTGGCATGAGAGTCAAACCAATTGACCAGGGTGCTAATTTCCATTTGTGGGTAGAGAGCTCTATATACTTCCATATGTAACAGGACTCATGCAGGATACTAGGAATAAAGCATCTCATTCTTTTGGTCTGGAGGAAAAATCTACCTTTAATCAGACGGTATCTAACTTGTTAACTAGCTCCATGTGACCTCTGACATGTTCTCATATTTGTCACCATGTTGCTTTAGATGGAACTGTACAACTGGGAACACTTGCTATGGGCAGGATCTAAAGACTGTCTTTAAGTCCTTTACTGTCTTTGAGGGAATAATAGCTACGTAAGAGCCTTGGAACTTTAGATGATTTTGGAAAAGGAAATACTCATGTAAGAGCATCCATTCTAAAAATCACTTGGCATTTGTGCTGCTGGATAGCTTTAGTGTCAGCTTGGCACACCTGGGTTGAAGGAGCCTCACTTGGAATGCTCATTTAGACTTGCCTGTGGTCGTGTCTGTGTGGTGTTTTCTTGATTTTTGGAGTGATGTGAGTGGTGTGAACAATGGGCAGGTTGTCCTGTATTGTATAAGAAAGCAGGCTGAGCTTGGGCCAAGAGTACAAGCCAGTAAGCAGCAGTCCTCAGCAGCCTGTGCACCAGTTCCTGCTTCCTTGTTTCTGCCCTGAGTTCCTACCTTGGGGTCCCTCAACGATGAACTGTGACCCAGAAGATATAAGCTAAATCTATTTCTTCCCAAGATGGTGCTGGTCAGAATGATTGGAGAACCATGTTCTAGCTTGCTCTCAAGGAACTGAGAGGGATCAGTGCTGCTGAGAAAGGGGGGCCTATCCTAGGTTTGCATATCCTAGAGGTAACCTTACCCCGATGTGAAGGTGTGAGTCTGGCTAGGTAGAAAGTGGGGGAGCCTTGGCCACATCAGAAACTAAAACCTGGAAGTATTGGGGCTGGGATGTTCTGTCATATTGACTAGGTAAAGCAAATCCTCATGAGCACAGCTTCTGGCTAGGGTCTCCAGAGATCAGAGCACTATGCATCATACGTTGTTCCCTAGCAGGTAAGGAATACAGCCTTCAAAAGACTGGCCCTGTAGAGAAAGAAACGGGCTTAGGTGACCCTAAGGCTGGGCCCAATGTTCTCTGAACTCAAAAGCCACACAATAAGGATCACAGCTTATTTCAAAGAATTTAACTCAAACCAAAGGCAGGATAGAACAGAACTCAATGTTAAGACTGAGCTAGAATGTTGGGGCATCCCTAGAAGTCCCATCATAGTATACTGCCCAGAAAGCAACGTAATTTGTAGGGAGCTGCTTCTCATTCTCCAAGCCAGGATGACTTGCTAGGTCTTAGGGACTAGTCTGACTTGTACACAGGCGCTATGTTCAGAGGGATGAATTCAAACCCAAGGTTAATGAATAGACAGAACCATAAGACCACCAAACTATACACTGAACCCTAAATAACAAAATAACACACAGGCTATGGGATTCTTAGTGTTGATGAAGAAACTATATCACACATGTCCTCAAGATGTGCTGCTAGAAGGTTCTGTGGCAGTCTCAAGGCAAAAGGGTATCTCCGCACTCCCTGGCAACAGTCACCTCGGTGGAGGTGAGTCTATGAACAGCCTCTGGGACTATGCAGTGACCATCAACAGCATCCTGAGAATCTTGAGACTTCAGGAATTCAATTCCCCATTTCTCTCACACAGTTCCAGTCTAAATGCTTGGTGATGGTGCTCACCTGGAGGCAATGTCAGCTCCTGAGTCACACACAGACCCCTACCCCATCTATACCAAAGTCCTAAGGAACTGCAGATTGACAGCAGATGTACCACTGACTGCTTTCTGCTGGAGACTGAGGAATAGGCCTCGCTAGTACAGGCTACACCTTTGGGGCTGTGGAATTATTACAGGTAGGTAGTCGGGAGTAGATGTTTTTCAATACGTGGTCATGGAGATAATTTTGACCTGCTGCTTGTTTCCCTGTGTACGTGCGGGCCTCCCCAGGGGCTGCCATTTGCAGTAGACATCAGACATCAGTGTGTTAAGATGGACTCTGCAACAGGGACTTGAGTGGACTTTGCTGCAGAGAACAAAGTACTCTGCTATAAAGTACTCTGCTATAAAGCACCTGGTCACTGAGTTACCACAATGGGCAGGAACCTGCCACCATACCCCCATTCTCCCAAATGCTCCACTTGCTCACCGCCTTGTAGGTGAATTTCAGCTGCTTTCAAAGTCTGCCCCCTGTTTGGCTGGGGAGGTAGTGTTACTGATTGAATGTCACCTTGGGGGAGGTAGTGTTACTGACTGAATGTCACTTTTTCCACCCTGACTCAAGTGGTCGAGGCACTCTAGCCCAAGGTCTGTTGCCTGGAAGGAGTTGCTGGAGTAACCCAGCCTCAAAGAGGAGGCTCTGGTTAAAACTGAAGCAACAAAGTTCCATTTTGTCTGACAGCTGTGTACTTAGACCATCAACCATCAACAGTGGGGTGCAAACTAAGTAGATGGAAGGGGGATCACTGAGTAATCATCAGAAAACAGGGTTAACTTCCCGGATATTCTGTGGTTTGAATCGATAGATTCATGTGCCACAGGGGTCAGAATGAACTGGGTGAATGTCAGGGTTCCCATGCCGTCCATGGGACCACAGGTGGAAGTGAGGATCAGCATGAGAAGACCCCGTGTCATAGGAACCCCCACTTGAATAGTCTTCCGGGCCTTCCAGCCTGAGTCTGATAACTTGTGATTCTACAAGGCTCTAGCTTTCCACTATACAGTTTACCTCTATATAATGTTGTATATTGAGACAGTCAGCCTGTGGCAGGTGAGCCACCAGGTATTACCAAGCCTTAGGTGACTCTCCTGAGGTGTTCATGGGTACCAAGCCCTGAAAACAAAGCAGAAGTTGGTTTACAAATAAAGTACTTGCTGGTAGAAGTCAGCATTGTGCTGGGGCTTTTCTGTGGCTGCACACAGTAGCCGTGTCCGCTCTGCGTAGACCCAGTGTCTGTCATGAGGCAAACTCCATGTGGCAGAGCAGCTTACATCAAAGTCCAGTTGTGATGCAAATCCTTGCTTCTCTGTGCTCTCAGCATCAGCAGCTAAGTGGTGGTACAGTTAATGTCTCTGAGCAGCATCCCAGACATGCCCAGTGCCCTACACCGCAAGAGTCCCACACACTGAAGCCACGTTCCTCCATTCTTAGGTTATCCTGAAAAGGTCCGCATCTTTGACAACAGCCAGGATGCTGGCTAACCCTCTCCAGAGAACTCTTGTGTGTGCGTGAAGCACAGAAGCATTTCTTAGCCTTTATAACCCCTCAGCTTGGGATGTTCTATCCATGCTGAGAATCCTACAGAAGAGTCCCCTTACCAGAGCAGGCAAACTTCCCTGACAAATGTTTGTCCTAACCAGAGTCTAGTCACCACCCAGTCTCCAACTGATGTGGGGACAGGCTAACAGTTACTTCACATCATTCTGACTAGAACGCCTTGAAGTGGTGCTCTAGAATCCTTCAAGGAAGCTTCTGCTGTATCCGCACTCTTCGTGCCCCCACAGACTAGGAGAGATGACGGTATTCAAGACTGTCTACAGCCAGGAGTGGTGGCTCACACCATTAATCCCAGCACTTGGGATGTAGAAGCAGGAAGATCTGAGACTGAGGCCAAGTTGGTCTACAATAGTGAGTTCCAGGCCAACTTGGGCTATGGGGAGACCCTGGATAAAACTATATTTAGGCCTTTGACATAAGCTGCCACAGCTTGGATGTTCTTCACAATACTGTTAGTTCGAACTGAGCTAAAGTTCCTGGAGATGAGGCTCATTCCAGGGTTTTCAACCTGCACTCTGGGTATTTGGGGGACATCTGAGATCCATGGGAAATGGGAATGAGGACAGAAGGAAAAATCTCTAGAATGGCAGATCAGGTATCTGGAGTGTGGGGCTGTAGTAGTTATTGGAAGGTGTGAATCCTGGTTGCTCCCTCTTGACTCCTATATTGTCTCCGGATACTGCTTTGATCTACGTTCAAATCACCTACCCCTCTATGTACATTCTGTTCAGTTAAACACTGTATATTAAAACTGACATTGGTTGCCCTGAGCTTCAGTCCTTTGTTTTGGCAGTGGCTCTACTTGGGCCATGGTGCTTTTCTGAATCATTTTCTGGTAAGTGTGATATCCAAGTCACTTGAATAACTATCCAATCCAAAATTCTTCTAGCTTAGTATGATGAGTGAATGAGCTGGGGGAGGGGTCTGAGCTTCTAGAACTAATCCTCCTAATCTTCTGAGCCTACTCAATGGACGTAATCCACAGCCTGCATAAGCACTGTGCTGAAAACATTGGTCCTGTGGGTACTATTCTGGTCAGTCTCACAAGTTACCCAGATCATTCCCCTCTACCCAGTGTCTCTTGATCCCATCTTGCATAGAGTAGGGGAACTTCCTCACTAGTTTGGCAAGCAGTGTTCTTTTCCCACAGTACAGGAGAAGGGGTAGCCCTGAGGTCTTTAGGGCACTGAAACTAAGGCTCTTCCCATGAGCCTTTGCTACCACATCAAAAAGTTGTTGGAAGTGCACTACACTTGAAAGAGGTAAGCAGGAATCATGGAGCACAGAAGGATCTCATTCTCCAGGAGCAGTAACCCAAAGTATACAACAAGTAATCCAAGTATACAGTGTCCAGGGTTACCGGGAAGGATGGCATTCTCACCCTGAACAAGTGCCATCTAGAAAACACCTGGAGTATCTAAGTCCTTTGCACTTCCTCTACCTGTAACCCTCTAAAATGCCACATTAGAATGGGGTTCAGCCCACTCTCCTAGTGCCAGGCATTCTTAAACTCGCCACTCCTACCTATGGTATATACTTGATAGAACACACCTGATAGTTCTAAGGCCTTTTTATGTTCTAAGTCTGGAGCCTTTATTACAGAAACTGATAACAGAAAGGAGCAGTTGAAAAGTTGTGAATCAGGCTAGCCTAGATCAAATCATGGCTGGGGCAGTGCACAGCCATTCAGATACTTTGGACTGCCAAACGGTGGTCCAGCCAAGGTTTGCTCAAGTTACTGACCTGATAAGGGATAAGGAGGCAGCAGAGGAGGAATAAGTCATTCTCCAGTCAGGCTTAGGATGAGTGTTTCATCTGACTCAGATGAGCAAGGATGTCTTCATGAGCAAAGCCTGATGCTGACGACTGGAATGAGTTCTACCATCACCAAACCCGACCCTTTCTCTGCCCTGTAGTAGCTGCAGTTTTCAGAATAAACTGTCACTCTGTGCCTATTGAATGTCTCTCAGATGTGTTGCCAACTATGAAAGATGTCATTCTGCACTGATAATTAAATAAAACAGTCGGTCTGTCACTTCACATGAGCCTTGTTTCAGCAGGTCAGGCAAAGTTCAGGTGCATGTGCTCACCAGAACTCATGAAGATGTCTGTTTGTGTGATTCAGGTGCAGATGAAACAATCTCATATGACCATGACAGTTTTCAGGTACTGTGGCACTTATGGTACCAGACCCTCAGTTACAGGTAACTAAGATACTTATTTTCTATATGAATCAATTGATTCCCTGAAATCAAAACAAGACAGAAATGAAAGCTGACATCTACAACAGCTGTCTTTAGATCTGTGTTACCAAAGTGTCTGGTTCTGAGTATCATTTTCATGATGGCTATAAACTCTAACAAAATACTCGTTTAAGAAAAACTGGTGTTCTCATACTCATCCATGCCCAAGAGGCAGAAAGCCCTTAGTGTGAGTTTCATACCCTTCACCATGAGTGGTGGAGATTCTTCCCAAGTGTGGGTTCTGGAGCCATCTTTTACCCAAAATGACTCGTACTTGACATATGACTACCTGTGCTCTTCTCCGTGCTGATGCATCATTCTAAAATCTCAATTGCTTTGGAGCCTCTCAATTGATGTAAGCTTGACTGTGGGTATTAGAAACTCGGAAGCTCATCCCACTGGAGAAGATGACCAACCTCACCTTTGAATAACTTCCGAAGCTGGTACACACCACACATGGCAGCCTGGTCTTCGTGTGGCTTCTGTCTGTGCCCTTTGGAGTAGGTCTAATGTTGGATAGTCACACTTGAACTTCAAATGAATATGCAGAGACAGGGAGGCTTCATGTGCTGTTTGAACCAGAAACCTTGTAAGTGGGGTGGTGACATGGACACCTGAGTTTAAGGCAGGCATACAGGACAGGCATGTGGATAGTCAGATGGGGTGAGTCTCGCCACCTGAGGCCAGGGCGGGGTGTCCCAAGTTCATCTTGGGATGGGATAAGTGTGAAATCATCAGTCACCAAGAGTAGGTGATGTCAAGAATGGCTCCAAGTAATACAAAGCAATGGCAAGTCCTCCCCGTTGTCCTGAGACAGGACCTTGGGCCTACAGTATCAGGCCTTTGACATTTCTGAATAATGTCCACACAGGCGCAGTGGAAGTATTATCCTATTTCTACTGAAGGAGCCCAAGTTCATGACTTCTGTCTCTTGGCAGGGCCCTGACGTCTCATGTGTCACATGGGTAAACACACCTGTGGATCTGGAAACACTTGAGGCTTCATGTTCTTGAAGCCAGGGCACAGAGCTCTGTGGGGTTCAACTTCAGGTTCAGAAAGAGCTCAATGTGAGCTAGGCCTTAGATATCAAGAAAGTTGATAGTCCAGACAGGTAGGAAGTCAGGACCACTTCCATTGGGCACCATACTAGAAGAGACTGGATTGACTGGTTTCAGGTCCATCAGCACCAACTCATAGTAGACCATTCCAGGAAGGGTGTTCTGGTTCGTTTTCTATCGTTAAAAAAACACTGACCAAAACCAACTTGGAGAAAAGGGTTTATTTTATCCTGCATCTCCCAGGTTACAGTTCATCACTGAGGGAGCCAAGGCAGGAGCCCAGGTTAGGAACCTGGAGCCAGATCACATCATGGAGAAATGCTGCTTACTGGCTGTCTCCCCTGGTCCAGGCTTAGCCTGCTTTCTTATACAATATACAACATCCTGCCCAGAGATGGCACTGCCCACAGTGAACTGGACCCTCCTACATGACTCAATCAAAAAATGCCCCACAGATGTAGCCATGGGCCCATCTAATGAAGACAATTCCCTAATTGACTCTACCCAGAGATGTCAAGTTGACAAATGAAGCTATCCAGCACAGTACCACACTTAAGCAAAGCCCCAACCTTCTAGGCAAGAAGCTGGCCCTGTACTGGGGAACAGGTCTGCCCATGTCATGAAAAGCACCTGGAACAGAATAAGCACAAGTTTAGAATGCTGCCTGTGTAGCGACTGTGAAGCACAGAAGTCTCAGGCCCCACAACATGCCCTCCTTTCAACAATAAGAGTAAGGCCGTCTACATCTGCAGGGTGAAGGACTCGGAGGGCAAATGAACAGATAACACACCGAATACCAAGTCAGTGCTACTAAACAGTCAAGAGCTGTTTCCTACCCACATACCTGAGCCTGCTTGGTGAGTTCCAGGATTGGCTCTAGAAATCATATGTCACAGCCTTGGGTGGGAGTTCTCCTATGGAGAGGTATTGATAAGAATACAGCTTGTGGCTCCATGGTCCCTTTCCTCACGTCCTACATAAGTTTTTCTGTGACTATAGCATGTACTGAGCATGTCTGATCTTCAGAAACAGGAAGCATCTGGATTCTACAGAACAATGCCCTGTGTGACCAAGGGCTCTGCAAGCAGGCACCTGGGCTCTACAAAACTAGTTTGAGCCAGCTTGCCCAGCCGTTATCCTCCAGCTTTCACATGAGAATGCTGACTTGCTTTATGCTTGACTGTGCTGATGAGTTAAAGGGGGATGGCCATACAGGCAGGAATGGGAGCTTTATGCTTGACTGTGCTGACGAGTTAAAGGGGGATGGCCATACAGGCAGGAATGGGAGCTTTATGCTTGACTGTGCTGACGAGTTAAAGGGGGATGGCCATACAGGCAGGAATGGGAGCTTTATGCTTGACTGTGCTGACGAGTTAAAGGGGGATGGCCATACAGGCAGGAATGGGAGCTTTATGCTTGACTGTGCTGATGAGTTAAAGGGGGATGGCCATACAGGCAGGAATGGGAGCTTTATGCTTGACTGTGCTGACGAGTTAAAGGGGGATGGCCATACAGGCAGGAATGGGAGCTTTATGCTTGACTGTGCTGATGAGTTAAAGGGGGGTGGCCATACAGGCAGGAATGGGAGCTTTATGCTTGACTGTGCTGACGAGTTAAAGGGGGATGGCCATACAGGCAGGAATGGGAGCTTTATGCTTGACTGTGCTGACGAGTTAAAGGGGGGTGGCCATACAGGCAGGAATGGGAGCTTGCCACCTTTAGTACCAGCAGGAGCAGAGACTAAGGAGTCTACTGCAGTGGACGTTCTGGGGAGAATGGAATGTTTGGAGTTCACCAGGTATTATGTAATCCCCAAGAAAGCCAACTTTGTCTTATATTACTGAGGAAGTCCAGGAGTTGGGGATCTGGTCTTCTGTCCCCAGTGATCACTTCCATCATAGACTCCAGTAAAATGATTGGGGCCTCACAATGAGGTGTCCTATGAAAAGATGAGTTCCACCAATGGGGAATCAAGACAAGCACCTTGACCACGTCCATCCACTCTTACCTCCTTCCACTGTATGAGTGCATGAACTTTATAAAGAATGACACTTGACAAGTTGATTATTCAGGGACACTGAGGACTATAAACTCAGTTATCTTTTTGACCTGAAAAAAAGATCTTAAACCACAGGGAAAGGCTTTCTTAGCCAGGATGGTTTCTGTACATAATCTGTTAATTGCTGTCCCTTCCTTGCCTCCTGACTTTTCAGACGGAGTCTATTAGCATGGGGAACGTGCACCTTGTGTTCACCTTGTGTTCTCCTTGTGTTTTCATTGAAGTTATCCCGTTGTTCTAAGCAAGGTGGTCCAATCCTGTAGCAGGTTCTGAGTATCTCTAAGTGTGTATTTCTTACAGAAAAGATGTTCCTTACACCAGAATCGATCTGAGCTGACCATGCTGCACAGGCAGGGTTCCTCTTCTTCTGGTCTTGGTGTGTGTAGATGTTCGAGTCCTACTAAGGATCAATCCATCCTCCCAAACTCTAGAGAAGTTGAAAATGGAATCAAATTCATTCTCTATTGGTGTTCTGTCTGTTGTGAGGATTTAGAGTAGCCTAGCAGAACCCTAAGGAACTGGAGAGTCTGCTTTGGAGCAGTCAGTGAGGCCTCTGATGCCAGAATACGTTGAACTTCTTGGTGTTGGTCATACCTTTGGGGGTTGTGAGAACAGATTGGGAATGGAGAAGCAGCGGCTCCTTAAAGTCTCTGGAGCTCCGAGACCCACGTTCTGTCTCCTGAATCTCTGTCCACCAGGCTATCACACCTGCCATGCAGGTGATTCTGTAGCCACATTCTGTGTGTTCCCCTTCTTGGGTTTGCTCGGTGGGAAGCTTCACACGGGACTGGAGAGTGGCATCAGCGTGTGCTGCTCTGCTTCTGAGATCTTCTCCAGCTGTCCTGTGAGGTTTGCCATAATAGCAGACGTCATCTCCATCTTCCAGAATGCCCTCTTATGCATCTCCTCCTACACCCAATTCCAGTGGCATCTTTAGTGTCTCTGACAGAGTGATGAGCTCTCTGTACCTGGGCTTCTCTAAGCTTCCACACTGGCAAGTTACCCAGAAAACTAGTTAGAAATGGAGATCATTTTATAAAGCAGAACTTGAGAAGTGCCTAGCAACCAGTCTTCAAAGTTCTTCAGATTTCGATGGCTGCTACAGTCTGAACAACAGCTCTCAGGGCTACATGTCTGGGTGTCCTCCACCCATACCACTTACTGTAGCTTCAGCCATTGAGCTCAGAGCTTTGTGTTGTTGAAATTTGCCTGAGACACGCCATGAAACGGTGGCTCTGAATGATATACTGTGGGGTTACAGGCAGCAAGAAAGGAAACATTAAGCTTCAGGAATAATCCTCAGAAAGGAAAGGTGTTGTGATTGCCCACTGTCCCATGAGATTTATTTCCCACGCCTTAGCGGGTGGGGTCTGGTTAATCCGGCTGGATAAAATGGAAACTGATCTTCCATTTAGAGAGACTGATTTATTTAGGGCAATTTACAAAGTTACTGTTTATCTGTGGCCGCCAGCAAGGTCTGGAACAGCCAGGTGCAGGGCTCTTAGTACATGCCTGGCCAGAATTCCACTTCCACTCACAGGATTCTTAGGACTGCAGGGACTTGGAACGCTGCCTCCTGAATCTTGGCCTTTCACGTGGGCCTGGGGCCGGGGCATTTTTCCTCCCTTGTGGCTTCATTCCATGCCCCTCCCCAGGACTAGCCACCATGTTTTCTCTCCTTTATCCCCTCCTTCCTCCCCCCTTATTGATCAGAGGGTGGGACTTGCCGTGGAATGAACCAATAGTAAAAACCTCAGAGAACCCTGTATTTACCATACACCCGCCCTGCTCACTACAGTAGCAGCTTCTAAAGCTATCGTCAAAGGCAGGCATCTGGGAGAAGACAGCCTTGGAGACGAGAAGGCCTTGGTTTGAGCTCCAGGGAGTCTTCCAGGTGGCTGGACTGGATCACTTCTCACTAGCTGTCTCAGTGCGAACAATGATCTAGACAGGAACCCATGGCTTCCGATGACTGTTACTGGGAGTTCACCCAGAAGGGTAGTCTGGGAGGTCTCAATTACAGTTCCTTGGAGTCTTGGCTATTTAAGTTCGTGCTGCTATGCATATTTGGTAGGCAACGAGGTCATTTTGAGCCTTTGATAGGCAAAATATCACAGGAGATCACTGGGATGGCCAAGGAGACCTTTCATGGTCTCAAGTCTGAGGCAGGTAACTTATCTTGATCTTGAATAAGCCTCAAGTTGGTAGGAAGCAAGAACACCTAGAGTCTCGGCTTCTCAATCTAGAGATTGCTAAACTGAAGATCCAGCATAAGTAAAATGCTTTCAGGGTGCGCCTATGCCCCTTCTACCACCTGTGGGTGTGGGGTGAAGGAGGTGAAACTCCAGGAGGAGCCAGGTGCCCAGGTGTCTAAATTCCCAGCTAAGATATTCGTCAAGGCTGGCAGTCTGGCGGTCTGGCTCCAGGCTGTCCCAGCTTCCTCTGTGCGGCACTCATAATGCAACATTCTGCGCTGCCCAGCTGTTGCATAAATTTATTCTCCACACCTTAGTGGGTGGGATCTGGTTCATCCAGCTGGGTGAAACAAAAGCTGAGTTTCTACTTAGAAAGGTTTATTTGGCGGCATCTACAAAGTCTTTGCGGACACGCCCCATCTGCCTGCAGTCTGCAACTGCTGGCGGCCCCACCCAAAGTTTGTGATAGACGCCTGCCTGGAGCCACCATGCGGGTGGCACGGGAGTCTCTGCTCCTGGCACACAACCCCTTGTCGCGGGGCTTGGTCAGGTCCCAGCCAGCCTCTCCCTGGAAGCCGCTGCACGCCAGTATGTCAGTTCCTTTGTGTAAGCATGACTCGGCCACCCTCGGTCAGCAACTACCTGCAGCCCGGGGAGGGCGCTGGTCTCTTATTCCGTGGCACTCACGTGATTCATGGGATGGCGTGGGCGTGGCACACTGTCTCCTGGGTTGTGGGCCTGGGGCGTTTTTCTTTCCACATGGATCTTAGCAACCTCTGCTTCTCTCCCCAACTCATGATTCTCCGTACTCTCCCGCCTCCCTCCTCCCTTATTGGTCAGGGCAGAACTTGCCACAGAATGAACCAATAGGGAACTGTCTCTGCAGTCTTTGTTTCTTATCACTCTACACCAGTTTATGACCACTGAGCCACAGAGAATCCCCCGGTCTCTAGTAGCCTGTCTCTTGGTGTTTGTGGACAATGTTCCAATGTGGAATAGTTTCTGGAAGCAGGGCATTTCACTTCCCCAGGAGCTCATGATGTGCCCATCTAGCCGGGCCTCTCCAGTGGACCCAGGTAGCAACCCTTCTGAGATGCTTCCACCGCAGTGTCTACTAAAGACAACGTGTCTGTGTGGCACAGCAGCTCATACCATAGATCAGATACAAAACAGAGCTTTCTCTGGCTGTGTCCAGCTGGGTGATGATGAAATGTTTGCCTCTAAGCAGGTCACCCCCATATGTACATCCTACAGTTCTCCAGAGACCAGCCTGGCCAAGGCTCTCTTCACAGGGTGCAGCAAAGGTAGCTTTTTGCCCTCACTCTTATGAGACTTCTGCAAAGATCTGGAGATGCTGGGGTCTCTTCTCTACAGGGAATCCTCATCATGTATTCCAGAATCATAGTTACGTTCCCAACCTTTTTGACCCCAGAAGCAGGATATGCTTTTGGCTTTGCAACATGAACAAAGCTGAGCTGACTGGGACGATAACCTGAACAAAAGCTGAACTCACGAGGTCCAGACCTGTTCAGTCATTCAAGCTCAAAGCTGTTCTGTCACAAATCGCCAGCCCCATGAGTAGGAGGTTCTTAGAAAAAGCTTTGTCTGAGATGTCACTGGTGAAGGGTGCCTGGGGAGAGGCTGCCACCGAGTGAATGCCTCTTATAATGTGACTGTCTTGCCTGCCCCACTGTCCTCAGAGGGAGAGAAATGCACTGGGAAAGACTGTCTCAGGGTTTGATTAAATGGAGATATTATTCCCACATCTCCACTTGACACATCTACACATAAATGTTCTGTCCAGTGGGATCCTTCTTAAACTTGAGTCCATTTGATGCAGGCAGTTTCAGAAGTATCCTGGAGAAGCACCTCTAGCTTTCTGGCCCATTAGGATGGGATGAACCATGTTCAGTGAGTAAATAGTAAGGAGAATGAATGACAAACTCTCCCAGTTTCCTTAGGAGCAGGTCAGTAGCTTAAAGGCAGGTCCTGCCTACAAAGACCCAATTGCATTTGTTTCACTCCTTTCTAGATTTTCTAATATATTCCTTACCTTGCTGAACTCTCCATCTCCACTTCTTTGTCCATCTATTCTGTGAACTCTAAAGTTTACATTGGAAGTCTTTATCTGGTTCCATCTGGTTCCTCTGGTCTCATTTATTTCAGATCTACCCTTCTCATTTGCTTCATGAATATTCTTTTGGGTTTGTAGCTCAGCGTATAGTACGTGCCCTAGCACCAGTCAGGTCCTGGCTTCCATCCCTCAGGGTGTTATGATTCTTTGGAGTACTTGAAGTCACTTTCAGATAATGGCGATGTTTCTGCCTCCTAGGAGCTTACATCTCATCCCAGCTGCAATGCTGACTTTGATGTAACCAGCAATCCTGGACCATATCATGGGCTCTTGAGAGTATAGTCAACCTGTTTAACTCAGTGGGCGTTTGATCCATAGCCTGGGAAAGCACTGTGCACTTTGAACATGAAGTCTTGAGTTCTTGTCCCGGCTTCACTGTTCCCACATCTTCGTCTCCTCAGTTCTGGCCTACAGAGCTGGGAAAGGCGGCAAGCGCACAGCTTAAAGTGCTTTTGACAGAGGATTTTATGTTTTGTACTTTATTTTACAAGCTGGCAAAAGCAATAAAAAGAGATGCTGGTGATGAGCAAAAGGGAGCCACTGAGGACCGGGCACAGCTATGAATATACATTTGACCTTGGATAAATGTGAGCCTGTGAATCAGTTTAGGATCCACAGCCTCTGAGAGCCTACCAGCCCCCTGCTGGGAAGAGCAAACTGGGGATAGAGAAAATGCCCACTGCCACTGACTCTTGAAGTCTGTTTACATTGTAAAACTCCTCTGAAAGAAAAGATGGTGCATCTCATTTCTCTCCCAGCTCTGCACTCTGCCGTGACCTCTGCCATGTCTCCTCCCCAGGATGGGCTGAGAATGATGAGCCCTGATCGCCTCCCTGAATTCTGTCAGGTGTGTTAACCAAAAAAGTTAACTAGCCAGGGTAGAAATGCTTCCGTGAAATTTGTTGCTATGATTACAGTGGGACGGGTGTGGCACAAACAGAACAGTACCATTAAGAGACCTTGGTCAAGTTGGGATGTCCTTTTTCCAGAACCATAACCAAAATGGGTTTTCCTTATGTCTGTTCCCACCTGTGCCTTCTTGGCATTTCCTTGCTGAGGATGTCACTAGCACCTAGCCCAGGGTGCATAAGGAGTCAGACAAATTGAATAAGCTTTCCTGTTCACATCCTGAGATTCCTGGCAGGATACCATCTTTTGGTCTTGTTAGAAAGTCTTGTAGGGAGGGGCCAGACTTGTGAGACTTCAGATCCACCTGTTTCAGGAAAGGCTATTCCACCCAAGACAATGAAATACCACGTGTGTGCCACCAGCCTGTTTTTTTATCCACTAATATTGCCTACACTGTAGTGTGCTTGTGACTGCATCTCATCTTTTCCATTTCAACTACTTGTGATCTTGACACTAAATGGAAAGCAAAGTCAAGCTGTATTCCTCATCAGATAACTGTTCTGCAGTTTAACTGACTACATGCTTTAATTCACCACTGAAGAAATTCCGTCCCAGGGCTGTGGCACAGGATAGATGAGATCAACAGTATGTTGTCACATTTACAGCTCAAGTGATGAGGACACCCTGCCACACATTAAGGGCCACACAGTGGCTCCATTTGGGAAAAATGAAAAGCCTTGGGGAGGGTCCTCTGAAGTCAGGCTGCACAGAGAAAGACGCATTGTCTCCTGGTTCCCATGGAAAGGTGTCAGTGGTTTGTCCAGTCCTTGGATCAGTGGGGAATTGAAACCCACCACCCAAGGAGCGGTAGGAAGAACACGATCCATGAGGGTTGCTTAGCTAAGAGACCTTATCTACAGGAACGGAGACAAGGGAACATGTAACAGTGTTCCAAGCCCTCCCAGCGTTGCTCAGTACCACGACCGCTCTTAATGTTGGGCACTAATTCTGAGCTTGGTGCTCTCTTCCTGCTGCTGGTGTGAGAGCTCCCCTTTAACACTTCAGATTTCCCCTGCAAAGTCCATCTGGTGCTTGTAATCCCCCTCATTGCACAAAGCCTAACTTCCAATCTTAAAACAGGATGGAGATCAATTCCCAATCCACCAAGTGCAGCCCATCAGGTAAACAACCCTTAAAGTGGACAGATATTCATAATACACTCAATCTGTCCTGCTAAATAGACAAAACATAGGCCAATTTTGTGCAGCAATGTTTATGCTCCCCAAAGAACTTGCCCAACTCACAATTCCTATGGAGACACGAGGCTTATATTTCGGTGGCTTCCCTCATCCAGCGTGCTGAGGAAAGTGTATCAGGGTAGTTGTTAAAGGCTTTGATAGGCTTATAATCGCTTCCCGTCCACTGGATCATGCTTCCTTGGGGATCCTCCAAATAAAGCTAGCACAGGCTCCTCATTTCTAAGGGCAATAACTCCTTTCTCATGCACACCATGGAGTCTTTGATTTACACAGGAATGGAAGAATTGGAAGGGTAGTTTTTCTCACCCTAAAGGCTCCACTTGTTGGGGAGCCCAACAGCCCAGTTTACATACATTAGCCATGATTTTGAAAGAGCATGCTTATTTGACTTTCTCATAGGTATTTACATACCTCTGAAATCTGGGCTAGCACAAAGATTTCTTGCTGGAAGTACATCTAGCCAGTGGAGGAAACAGTCTAGAACGTGACTGAAAGTTATTCTCTGCAGTAGCCATTCCAACTGGATTTGGAGGCATGTTTTCAATGCATTTTCATGAGAATTTTAGTAATATGTCATAGATTAATATCTTCTGCCGAGTCAGATGATTCAACAACTTCATGATAAAAGGAGTGAGAGATGAACTCTCGTCTGACTATCGACCGGGACCCCTTGTGACTGGAATCGCTGCAGTGGGGAGACAGAGGGAGTGACCTCATCTGCCCTTGACCAAAGGAGATAAGAGGAGGAATCTTTCAGAGAATGTGGAACAATGTCTCTGCAGGGCACCTCCAGAAAGCCACTTGAACAGTGATGGAGGGAGGAGAGTAGCCTGCTCCACTTGAACACAGACTAGGTGAAAATGCCCAGCTGATGGTGCAGGCTCCTGCTTGCTAACCAGTGTGGCTTTCTGTCTGATTCCTGCATCTGTCACCTGTTTCAGATCATTCTCTAGATGCTGAGACATGGTCAGGTAACAATGTTGCTTCCTGGGGTTGGTACCTGAAAAGAGTAAGGAGGATGGAAGGGCGTAGGGACCGGGTTAGGACTTGATGGGCCCGAAGCCTGGGGCCAGAACAGACACATCTTACACCCCTACTTTGTCACCTGTGTCATGCTGAGACCTCAGGAAGGTGTGACTTGGGAAAGCAGACCTGTGGCAGCCCTGACGCCAGGGAGTGACCTGGTAACCTTGTGTCTACAGCTGGGCACAATGTCTATTTAGCGGTAAATCAGATGCATGCAAGACATTCCTGAGTGTCTTTTGGCTGGAGATTTCTGCGACTCTGGGTATGCCGGCCTGTGAAAGGCGGCCAGGTCAAACGTTACTTTATGCGTACAAAGAACTTCTCATCCTCAGCTTTTCCATTGAAGGCAAAAGCAAACCTGTGCGCTGAAGAGACAGGAGTGTGGTCTTCTGTAAGGAGCTGAACTTTGGCTGAACTTTGGCTGTAGGGTGTAGGCCATCATTTTTCAGAGTGGATTAATATTTTGTTTCTGTAATTGTCAATGAAAATGCTGTTTCACATAAATATGTACAAAATGACACACATATTTAAGGATATTTAAAATTATTGGAAGTTCTGGCCTAGTCCAAATCCTCCCCGCCCCCCCCCAAAAAAAATAACTTTAATGAAATCAAAGTCAGCAACTCGGCAATTTTTGAAAATCAGACTTTCTATCACAATGAAATTCAAAGTCACAGTAACCTGATGTGTGCTGAGGAATAGTGGTTAGAAAATGGCCTCTGTTTCCCATAACTAAACTGTGACAACTGAAAACTTCTGTACAATAAAAAGATCACTGTAACTTATAACACTCGTCTCAAATCCTGAGCCTGAGTTGTTGGAGACCTTATTCAGCCATATGACAGCATATGCAATGGTCTGTCCACATTCAGAACCAGGGCTGTGATGAAGTCACATATTAAAACACAAGTGAGCACTGTCTAACACCAGATTCATTACGTTCTCAACTTGGGATTTTTCAGAAACACTCCACTGTCTCTACGCTCCTCAGCTCTCCCTACTTGGTAGCACGGGTTGGGGTATTTGCCTCACAGTTCCAGGGGCATTCCACCCTAACATGCTGATCAGAGCTTGAGGCAGCTGATGAGTATGCCAGCAGTCAGGAGGCAGAGATGAATGCTAGTATTTTGCTTGCTTACTCTTTTAGTCCAGGACCCAGCCCAGCAAGGGCCACTGCCCATATTTAGGGTAGGGTCTTTATGCGTCAGATATCCGAATCCAGACTTGCCTCACAGACATGCCCGGTGCTGGCCCCCTCAGTGAGCCTAGATCTGGTCAAGTTGAGAATATCACTCATACCTCCCCTCTCAGATTATCCTGGAAAGGAAGATTTGTCACCTGTACAAACGACACATGGCCGGGATGCCACCAGGGACCCTGACTTGAAGTGTGACTAGCTCTCCCAGGTCCTTGTCCCCTAAAGATGGATTTTATTTTAAAGCCGATGCTTATCACAAAGCTCAATTTCAGACTTAGATCTAATTCTCCGTTCTCTGACATCAGAGTGGGCTCTCTGGACTTAGTTTCTGGCGCATCTACAGAGCTAGATGAAAGGACTTTGTGAACCATCAAAAGATTCCAGAATCTTAGCACTGTGGGATAACTAAGACACTCAAATCACTTTACAAATTGTTTCAGAAAATACTGTGAAAATACAGTTACAATATGCAGGCTTGGTTTTTACCACTGTAGGACATGCCTTCTAAACATATACACAGTTTCATACATAGTGGTCCTGCTACATTGCTCTGATTAATGTACTGGGAAAAGACCATCTAGGGCTAGTGAAGTATGTCATGTCTTGAAGGGATCAAAGGGATTTAAATAACGGTAGTGTTAGTGTGGTTAATGGAGAGCAGTGCTTATTACATTGATCCAAAAAGCACAAGAAAAACCCACCTGTGTAAAATCTTGCAAGTATAATGCTGCCATCATTGGCAAAGCAAATGCCTTTTCCTAAGCAAGTTTTTTAGATGTTTTAGGCTTTCATCTCTTAAAGAATCTTTTCTTTTAAATGCGCTCACAGTAGAAATGTGGAGATATCCTCTTCTCCTTCTGATGCAATTGCATCACCACTCTACTAGAATTTGCAAGAGCAGCTAAGAGTAGAAGCTGGAAATTTCAGGGGTGAGAACTTCATAAACCTCCCTCTTCCCAAAGCCCCAGGTGTTTCCTTCCATCTCAGGGACTTGGAAACTTTGGACATCACATTTATTACTATGTCCGGTGCCTGGCTGGTATAAGGATTGCCAAGGACAGTAACGTGGCCACTCTTTTTGTGTTGTACCAACTGCATCTCTTGGATACATGAGAAATGTCTGAGCAAATGTTTAGTCATGTTGGGCACTGACCACTTTCCTCATTGGATAGAAAATGTTTTTAGATTGACCCTTGTATTGATCCCTCACACATGATCTGTCTCAGGATAACCCAAGGTCCGGAAGACCTCTGTGACTGGGGGAGGAGGAGGGGACAGGAAGTTGGTTTTTTGGAAGCACAGGGAGCTAGGTCCCACCTGCAGTGAGTGGTGTGATTCTAAGAATGTTGTGCCTAAGATACCCTCAAGTTGTTCTTGAACCCAGAGGGGCTATCTGGTGACACCATTCCTGGGGAGACAGAATAAATGTATACTCATCCCAAAAGGTAACCAATGACAGACCAAAGCAATGATGTCATCAAAATCCAACTTGGTGAGCTAGTGAGTTTGAGTCCAGCTGACTTTGAGCTGCCCAGGCTCCTGTAAGTGACTTCAAAGTCCACTCCAGCATGGGTAATGTCTCACAAACACTAGAGCCATGGAGTTCTGTGTGACTTGGAGGCATCTCAACAGGTTGGAGTTCTCGGGCAGCTCAGGCCTTTGGCGTCTCTGCCTTCAGTCACTGCTGCTTCTATGTCCTCTGGAAAGGAGGGACTCCGGACCTGGTAAGTTTTAAGGACTTCCTAACACTTGAGTTTACTTCCCAAGTCTAACAGCCTCCAAGATAGACTATTTCAACTTGGAGGAAATGGCTATAAACCATTTCTACCTGTGAGGGTTCTCCGTGCTCATAATGCCCCTCTAGAATCTTCTCTAGGCTGCCATCAGTGTTCCCTGTACTGCCAACTGCTGCTTGGCTCCTTGGTCAAGGTTATCTTTGGTATGTTCTAGTTCACGTCTCTGTTGCTGTGATAAAACACTGACTAAAACATTTGGAGGGAAGGGTTTATTTCAGCTTACACTTTACAATTCATCAAGGAACCTCCAGAGGAAAGACACTACTTGATGGCTTACTTACCCTTAGCTCACTTAGCTATTTTTCTTACATAGCCCAGGCCCCATCTGTTAAGGGGTCCCTGCCCTGCTATGTACATCAGCAATCAAGAAAATGCCTCACAGAGTGGCCTGTGGACATGTCTAATAGTGGAAATTCCTCAACTGAGGCTCCCTTAAGTGTCACCTTGACAATTGAAGCTAACTACAGACCATAAACTACAGATCATAGTCTAAGGTCTTTGGTTCATTGGTCATAGCAGTTTATAAATACTGCAATTTCTGATACTTCCAAGGATGTGGATGTGGACTATTAGACTATTAGAAACACCCTCTGCTGCTCCAGCAGAGGTCTGCCATGTCCCTGCCAGCTGTAGGAAGCACTGCGGTTTGACAATCAAGGTACTACAGTTAGTCTCTACTGGGTATCTTCTTGGTGATGGGGGGAAGGCTGTCATTGCCAGGACAAAATATCAGTTCTTATAAGGAGGACATGGGCAGGGTTGGAGGGGGAACTGGGAAGCTTGGAAACAATGCAAAGACAATTCTGAATTCTTCTATAATGTAATCTTTGTTCAAATTCTAAATAGCCAGGATTTATGCAAGGTCTGGTCTTAATCTGAGAAGTTATGATCTAAAGAGTGCAGACTTCAGTAGAGGCAGACAGAGTGTAAGACCCTAGACCATGCTGAGCAGTAGATAGGCACCCTGTAGAGCTCCTACTCTGCCACATTCATTTTACTCTTAAAATTGTATCCGTGTACATTCATGGTTCAAAGCGATGGATTTCATACTGACTTTCAGTTGTATCACCTTTGACCGTACGACCTCCTCCTTCATCCTCTCCTTACTAGTGGTCCCTACTCTTCCAAACAGTCCTCTTCCTATTTTGACGTATGTGTGAAATTCAGGCTGTACATATATCTGGCTTCCTTCTAGCGATTTATAGCTCCACTCATTTTCTTGCACATGGCATAATTTTTGCTCTTTTTGTCTGAATAAACTATCTTGCTGCTGGTGATGTGACCCTGTAGCTTGAATGTGGACAGCCACAACAAACGTCAATTCTCCTAAACGTGGGCAGAGATCTAGCTTGAGGGAGGGGACCTGGAAAGCTCAGCGGGAATTAAAGCACTTGGAGAGCAGTTCCCTTCTGTCAGAGCCATATGTGGCCATTTTGATGACTAGACAGCTATTCAGACCCAGTGTTGCCAGTGGTTGCATTCAGTTATGTCTGTTTTTATTGATGTCTTGATGAATTCCATGTATAATTTTTATAGATATTTGTTACATTTACCATCATCCCAATCACCCTCTCACCCCCTCCCGTCCCTGCTGGTCACCCTCTTCTCGGCTTCCCCTTACTGTTTCATAATGGGGTTCCCTTCTATTGTCTGCACATATGTAAGTTGCATCTGTATCATGCGATGCCCTTGGAGTTCAGAAGAGGGTGTCAAATCGACACCCCCAGAACTGAAGTCTAAGATGGTTGTTAGCTGCTATGTGGGTGCTCTGCAAGAACAGCCAGTGCTCTTAACCACTGTGTCATCTCTCCAGCCTCTGTTTTGAGACAATCTCACTGTGTAGCCCCAGCTGGCCTGGAACTCAGTTACATAGACATCCCAGGCTGGTCTCGAACTCATTGATCACCTGCTTCTACCTCCTGAGTGCTGGGGTTAAAGGCATGCATCACCACACCCAGCTCAATTTTTCCACTTTTAAATAAAAGCTAAAAACTTATATTTTGAAAATTCCCATGAAAATAAATTTAGAACTACAAAACTTTCTGCAGTATACATATAGTATGATTTCATTGCATGTTTTAGGATTTCATGTAAACTGAACTAAAGTAGAATGGGGGGGGGGGTCCCAAACAGTGGCTACCTTTAAAAGAATAGAAAATGGAATCACTAGGTACTCATGGGAATAGTGATGACTCTGTCTGATACAGGGGTTGGGTGACTAGAGTTTGTCAACCCACCAAATGGTGCACTAAAGATCTGTGTTTCTGCGTCTAACTTCAAAGTAATAAGGCTCTAAACCAGGCTTGGAGATGGCTTAGTCAGTACAGTGCTTGCCATACAAGCACAAGGTCTTGTGTCTAGAGGTCTCCAGCCCCCATGTAAAACGCCAGAAATGGAGAGCTGGAAGGATGACTTAGATTAAAAGTACATCATGCTGGTCCAGAGTACCCCGGGTCAGTTCCTAGTACCTGTGTCAGGTAGCTCACGACTGATTCTCACAGGAACCTGCCCATACATGGCATATCCATCCAAAAAACCGTAAAAGCATACATGGAGGTGCATGCCTATAATCCCAGTGCTCGAAGATAGACAGGAATCCCTGAAGACTTGTCAGCCAGCCAGTCTAGCCGAATAGGTGAGCTCTGAATTAGTCTCAAAACGAATGATTGAGGAAGGCACATGGCCGCAATCCCTGGCCTCCACACACGTGTACAATGGCAAGCATACACCACACACAAGCTACAAATACTGAACTCTAGCATGAATATTAAGTAAATAGCATCTAGATCGAGGGACAAAAGATGTAATGTAAATCACCTTGTACTGCATTAAATGTTATTGAATAGATCTGTAAGAAAGCAAATATTAATTATAATGACCAAATGGTAGATGGCTAACACTACATTTTCCATACGCTTAATGTTGTTCATAATGTGGAAAGGAAAGCAACCCACAGCCTAAATAAATTCCTGGAAGTCAAGGCTGAGCACCGAACACCTTACATGTTGCCATTTATTTACAGAGAAGCACAAAAGTTGCAAGAAATTACATAGTTTTTCCTAACTGACTGCATTAAGCCATAAATCATTACCATGCTGCTGAAAATAAGGAGTGTCAGCTTATGGAGAAATAAATTATAATCATCCATCACCACAGACATCGTGGGTAATGGTAAAATGGAAATAGCCACTTAATGGCCAGTACTTGACGTTGTCTTAATTCCGTCTACAGACCTGTAGGCAGTTATTCTAACCCCATTCACTCGTGCAAATTCTGCCACAGCAGTAGTTTAAGTCTTAAGTAAATTAAAGAAACAGAACTCAAATGAAGCATCTGTCATTCACTTGAGAAATCTGGAGTCGGGGGCAATTTGTGTTGGTATGAGACAGTTAATAGTGTTCTCAAACGCTGGTAATTGAACATTTTTTGCACATTTGAATCTAAGATGTAAAAATATGAAACAATAGCAGATAAATTCCTTATGGTAAGGACATGGCAGATTCCTGTAGACTTATATTGGTCTAGGTTACAACTTTACTATGAATATTTTATCAGATGTCATAATGATCTTGTCAATTTAAAGCAAAAGGAAGAACTTGGCACAACACAAACAAGTTATGTGGATTTCCACTGGAGCATCTTTGTCAATGACCATGAACTGAAGTAAGTCCTGTTTCCTTAAAATAGCACAGTACTGAATCTACTGGGAGAAGGAAGCCATGTGCGAGCCAGGGTGTGGCCAGGATATCATCTTAGCAGGTTACGGGTTAGCAGGACCCAGGGTATAATCCAGTCAGCCTGGTCAAAGTTCCCCTCTGCTGCTCCTGCGGCACAGATGTCTCTGTCCATGTTACAGGAAGCAGCGGCTTCTCTCCATTGCTCTGGTTAGGCATTAGAGAAACTGGCCCATGTGGAGAATGGGGGCCTATGAGACATGCCATTTTTACTGAAAGTCAGAACCTGTTTCATGGCTGGGAAAGATTTGCATTGGGCCACATACAGGGAAAGAGACAGGTCAAGATGGTTCATCTCTAAGCTATGGTTCAGGCCCAACTACATGAGCCTATGAGACTTCTGAATTGTACAAACTACATATTCCCAGTAAGGGGGTGGGGTGGTAAACAAGGTGAGACTCAGGTTTATGGATTATGCCAGGGTTGAGTGTTCAGATATTACTGGAATATGAGCTTCTGGCAGAGCCAAGAGTACCTGACACTGCCAGCACTAAACTGAGCCCAAAGCCAGGCAGAGAAGACGAGACTTTGCCAGGCTAGTATGCGCGGGGACATCTAGGTGCTCACACATCAGCTGGCTCCATCTGCTCATGGTTACAAAACACTCAGGTCTTCGTTATACTAGGAAAGTCAACCACATGTTCATGGTGATCCTCATTCTAAATCCAGGGTCCTCCCAGGATATGCAGATATATCTGCACAGACCTCCCTTTCCTAAACAAATAAAACCACGACATGCTGAAATGAGGACAAAAAGCTTGGTCTGAACGAGACCTAAAGTTCAAGGGCAACTGTCCCAATTTGTTCACCCGTCTTACCTCCTCAGAGGTTACAGACCATGTACAGAAGCTCAACAAAAGTCAGGATCCCAGGTAGACCTCTGGAATTCTGAAACTGAACACTGGATAGGCTGAAAAAGAAAAGACAGGTTGTAGCATCTCTTTGACCAGGGAACACAATGCCAGGTGGCTTTCTTGGGATGCATGAGGCCATTCTCCAGTCCTGGGTATTGTGTTTCAGTCATAAACTGGTTGACACAGATGAAGCTGTGAGCTTTGAGCGTAGCTGAGAACAGGAAAGATTTTTACAGCCATCGGGCCTGTATAATCAGTCAGGCCAGTGTTAGAGTTGGCCTTGGTGGGAATAGGTCCATTGTGGAGTTGATGGTAAACTGCATGCAGGGGGGAGAATCACACTGCAAGTCTTCATGGTTCTAAAAAAGCCATGCCTTATATCTTGAACACAAAACTATCCTGGTAAAGTCAGGCAATTTGCAAATACCAGCACACAAGCAGTACTGAGGGGTGGGCGTGGGGGGCAGCCTCCAGCATTCAGAATGCACACAGGGTTGGAGAACCCTACCTGGCCTTCTATCCCAACACAGGGAACAGTCAGTGTGTAAACAAAGGCATGAATCAAATTGCCATCACTCCCACTGACTCACAGGCTGTGTGCACCACGTCAAGCTCCAGGGTTGGCCGAACTGAAGCTATACTCCCAAAAAGAAAGTCTAATGGACGACCCCAGACGGCCCATTCTTGCCAAAGGGAAGACAATAGGGGTGCCATTATCAGCTATTACTGCAGCTCAGGTGTTTTGAGCTTGTGTCCAGAGACGCTGGGCAAGCAGAGACTTCTCATTATCCTAGAGAAGTGATCATTGGCTGTCTGGGTGGAGACAGACCAGCAACATTGTATAAGTGGGGAAAGGAGATGCTGTGGAGATGGTCCACTTAGACATAGCTTGGTTTTCCCCTGTCCTCCTGTGAATGGGTAGGTGTGGAAACTGAAACTGAGTCCAATGAAGTTAAGATATATGCCACAGTTACAGAACACTAACCAGCAGAGTTGGTGGCTGCAGTGAGGGGGCAGCCTCCCTTCTGGGGAGAAAGCTACTTGAACAATGATTCTCAGTGCAGATGCATTTCACCGACACCACTTTGTAGAATGTGTTAGAACTGTATCGTCTGCTAACTGCAGCCCTATATAGATACTAGGACTTTTCTGTCTCTGCCTTTCAAAGTGACAAGTTGCCCTGGTGCAAAGTGTCCTTCTACTTTGAAACCTTGTTGAGGTATCTCAGTGTGGAGTATGGAATTTAGGGTCAAGAAGACATTGAAGGTACTAGACATGTAGGGTACAGCTCTTCATGGGTTAAGCCTTGACCTGAGAAGAGAGGGAAGTGAGAGCAGGCACCATGATGCAGTCTCCTTTGGAAGAGTCCACTTCAGAAAAACAAAGTGCGATTGCTTGCTGACCCCTGTAGGCCTAGTGAACACATGTTAAGAAACTTCCATGTCAAACTACATCTGCTGTCACCCAGTAACCAGTACCCAGTGCTTGTATCCCATCCTCTGTTCTCCTAACTGGGTCCTGACCATAATATGACTACCATAATGAAAGGGGACCATCCAGAGGATAAACCTCTATGTGAGATTTG
This sequence comes from Eospalax fontanierii, assembly GCA_035773235.1. Classification (NCBI taxonomy): domain Eukaryota; kingdom Metazoa; phylum Chordata; class Mammalia; order Rodentia; family Spalacidae; genus Eospalax; species Eospalax fontanierii. The sequence continues at coordinate 77,848,265 of CM069532.1, forward strand.
CTCTGAGCAGAGATGTCCAAGCTTACGTGCCCCACTCTGCATGATCATTGGCTGACGACTCCGGGAAGACTCACTTCAACTCAAATGCTGGGAGCCATTTGGCAGATTCTAACTGTTGACACTGTCATCCTTGAAGATCCAAGACTTAATTTCCATGGCAGCACAGTCATTCTTTTGTGCCACATAGCCCATGTCTCTGTGACTGCCAAGGGTTTCCTCAGCCCCTGGACTCCACCTTCTGGGGGAGTCTATCAACTCCGACATCCTTCTAACTCTGGCATAAATCCATCTCTAGTACCACCTCGATCACTGTTACATAAGGGCTGAGTTGCTAAGACATGAACTTAGATTCATTCCTCACCCCACACTCAGCTTTCAACAGATACTAAACCTACTTTCTGCCTCTGTTGACGTACCGATTCTGGACAATTAGTATGAACAAATTCTATGATATAAGGCCTCCTGTGTCCTCTCACAGCACAATGCTGCTAAGGTTCATCCAGGTGTAACTTAGTTTGCTTGGTCTCTGGTGTCGAACCATGGAAATAACTCACCATCATCCCACCACAGTCTACAACTGGATTTCAGGAAGGTATTTTCAGCAATAGCTGTCTTCTGTCATGTGACAAGCACAGAAGACCTGCAAAGCTGGCTCTTCAGTTGGAGTCCTCTCCAAAACTATCAAGGTCTGTGACCTCAGAAGACTTGAAGCATCCTCCAAAGACAAAACCCAACTTTTCGCTTAACAGCAAGAACTAGTACTTTTCCATTACCAATTTGAGTCCGGACTTGGAGAGACTATAGTCCTTCGGAGCTTCTAATCAAAGGTCTTTGTGCCACAGGCCACAGCAGGAGTTTGAAAGCAATCACAAAAAGGTCCAGATTCCTTGTAGAGTATGCCCAGGGAGGCTGACTCAGGGTGCAGACTTTTTGCACCCTTATCATTTCCTTCTGAAGTTGATTGAAGTAGAGCCCGAAGGAGGTCTGCTGGTGTCTGACAACCACTTGTCTTACAATAGATGGCTCAGGCTGGGAGAAGCTCCCTTGACTCTACTACATCTAACCAGAGCTCCTTTTCAGGGTGGGGATTCTAGTAAAGAGACCAGACTAATGCTTTTCTCGTTGCTGTGATAAACATGTGGGATTTGCTCTGGATCATGATTTAAGGTCCATCAAGAGGGAAGGGGAGGATGGCATTTGTAGAAACTCTGTGATGTCTGAAACAGGAGGCTTCTTGATTCCTTAGACCTCCATGAACCAGGAAGCTAAGGGGACAGAAAGAGGTGCCAAGCCTATTAACGTCAAAGCCTGCTCACAATAGCCCACTTCCTGAAAGTTCTACAGTTTCTCTAAACAGTGCTACTAGCCAGAGAACAAGCATTCAAACACATGAACACATGAGCCTGGAAGTGGGGGAGGATCTTACTGGGGCAAGCAGGCCAGCCGGCCAAGTTCAAAGACTCATACTGCAGAGGATGGACCAATTTCCATACACCAAGTATGAGAATCCAGGACTGGCAGCTCTTTGGCTAGAGACCTCTAATCAGGAACTCTCACTCTACAATGGTGACTTTCTCTAACGTGCCTGGGTCATGGTCTTCTGCTGCTTCTAGAACTTGGCTACCTAAAATGAAGGGCCTAAGTATTCCCACGTCCAAGTGAGGGTCGTCATCAGGTGGGGTGATGGCTCTGGAGAGAGATCAGAGGCTATTAAGGGTACTGTGGATACTACCCACATAGTCTCTGTCCTAACCTGGCTCTCGGGCTGCCTCTCCACCAGAGTTCCAGAATCACCTAAAACACCTGCAACCTGACATCCCCAGGAGCTGGAATGGGTGACTGGTCTGGCAAAAGGTTTCACCTTGGAAACTGAGTTCCCACTGCCATGGCCCCTCTGCACTGGTGTTATGCGCCCTTGTGCAGCACAGAGAAGCGGACTGAATGGGGACTGTGCCAAGGGTCTTCCTTCACTTTACCCTTTGAAATGGGTTCCTCCACTGTGTTCCCACTGCACCTGGGGCTTGTCAGCAGGACTAGCTTGCCAGCAAGCCCCATGGGTCTTCCTTTGCCTCCCCACCTCTGGGATTTACAGGTATGCACCACTGTGCCCAGCTTAGGGTGCTGGGAATCCAAACTCAAGTTCAGTTGAAGTGCCCATCACAACATGAGGACCATTGCCCCAGCCCTCATTTTGTTATCAACAGAACTCAAGGAGCCCCCACATTGTCCTAACTGCCCCGTCTCTCTCAGCCACTCCCTCTCCCTCTTTTCCTCTAGCAACCCACTCCTGTGTTTTTAGGTTTCAATCTCTTCCATTTCAAGAATGTTCTATAAATAGAATAGCCAAACCTTTAAGGATTGGCTTTCTCATTCCATATGAATCTCTGTAACTGCAGCAGGATGCATCTAAGAGACTACATCTTTATTTTTAAAGTGATACATTAACTGGATTGAATTCACCTCACATGCATACTCATAACACAACACACACCTTAAAGACAAGCATTTTTTTCAGTTAATATGACCTGAGGGAAAACGCAGGCAAAAAACAGGTGACATACAGATGTTTAAGTTATTTTATATGCTCACTCACCACCATTAGTCTCCAGAAAAGTGCAAATAGAAATGCAAATAGAAATCACTAAATGAAAAATAGGAACCAAATGCTGACAAAGATGTGGAGAGAGAAAGTTGGCCACTCACAGGTGGTTGATACAAGGGGTGTAGAATTAGATGTTAGTGTGCGGCTCCTACCCACTGAGAAATTGTGCAAGGCCCACACAGTTCAGTCATCTAACGCCTCTGAGATTGAGGGAACGGGAGGTGCCAAGATCAAAAGCCTGCGTGAGGCAGGAAGAATTTTTTGGTATTGCATTGTACTGACTACAGTACAATGGCCTATGTATTTCAGATTGAAGCTTTAGATGTCCTTATCACAAGCATTTGTTAGACTTCCACATTGTATTCATAACTCATAGCTTTGCACTCCATAAATGCAACTATAATTTGTCAACTTCCAGCCTGAATATTTTTAAATAACCTCTGCCAACATGCATGCTGGAACCTCATAAGTTCCCATAAGCTCAGCTGATTTCAACCACTGCTGTGCTGGACAGCTCCTCCACACAAAGAGCACTTTGGCCTTTTCCGCTGACAGACACCAGGAAGCCTATGAGCACTGAAATGGGAGAGACCTCTGCCATGGGTGACCTCAGGCAATGAAGCAGGAGAGGTCCTTCAATCCCTACTCAACAAGCTTCAGGATCTGAGCGGCCTTGTTGCCAACATGGGAGACCACAGTGGTGCCTCACTCTGCTTTTTCTTCCCGTCCTTTCCCCTCACCAGTGCTTCCTAGATCCACCTAATTAAACTCTAGTAGACGGACACATCCATAGTTTGACTGCCTGAGATTTTGGTTACCTATACTCAGCAGCATTCTGAAAGCTCAGATTGCAGAAGTGAGTTTCCATTGCGCCTGGGAAGCTTGAATCCCACCACCCCATTCCATCGATGGGGAAGGTGGATGAACTCTTCTAGGTCGCGATGATGGGGCGTAAGGTGCACAAGAGGCTCAGTGCCGTCTGTAGAAGTTTTCTGTTTCTGTGACAGACAACTCTGACAAAAAGCAACTTAAAGGAGAAAAGGGCTTGTTTTGGTTTTAGTCTGAGGTGATTCAGTGCATCATGCAGGGGAAAGTGTAGAAGCAGGAACATGAAGTTGGCCTTGGAAGTCGGCAGCAGAGATCACATTTCATCTACACACAGGTAGCAGATCAGGAAGTAGGCCCAGGCTCTGACCCTTAAAGCCTGACTCCAGTGACGTGCACCCACCTCTAAAGGTGCCATAAGCTTCCAAAACAGCACCACTAATTGGGACCAAGTGTTCAAATATGTGAATCTATGGGATACATTTCTCAGCATCCAAGGTTCTGAATAGCCACTGGGGATCTCAGAAAAACAGATAAGGAAGTGACTTGTCAAACCCCAAGGTACCTTTGTGCAGGATCTGCTTTTGGAGGATCTAGCAAGCCCAAGGGCTTCATCCCAAGAAGGGACCAGGTTTAAATGCCTGGACTCTCCTCCCTTTCCTCCAATGTCCTGATGGGACACCCCTGAGCCAGGCCTACACCAGAGGACCCTAACTGTGCTGTCATACATCAGTAGGCTGTGGTCAGTAAGAGACAGCAGGTAGAGAATCTGGAATATGGGGCCCCAGGGCCAGAGAGATGCCCCGCATGCCTGTTTGGGGACCGCTGATTAAGTGTGAGTATAACTGTCAATTATTCTGACGTCACATGGTGCCCTTCCTACTTATCACATGTACTACTAAGTTTGAAATCTCCGTGAGGTTACTTGTATTCGTATTTACCTATTATCTCTGGGGAATATTCCTGGGGATTTTTAGAACATTATTGAATCAAAATGCAATCTAAACCACCAGGTCTCCTGCCTAGAAAAGGGGGAGGATTTCAGACGACTAAAGTGAAAATCCTCCGCTTCTGGCTGCTGTCACATTTTTGTGTGCCATCCAACCTTTCATATATATTTAAGCATCTTGTATGGATATATTCAGTGTGTACATTTAATTTTTATCCAGAAACACTGCTGGACTAGTCACCAAGGCTGCCGGTCTTGGCTTTCCCAGAGAAAAGGTCTCCCTTGGCTCCCCTGCCCTCTGTCACTACAGAGTTTGTCCTCCAAATCCTTAAGATTACAAACATGGCAGCCTTTGAGGAGATCCAGGAAGATCTGATCACAGGCCCTTGTGGGTAGAGCCCCTCTTTCCTTAAAAGGGTTTGGGGCTCCCAGAGTAAGACTGATTATTGGTTCAGAAGTGACATGTCAATGGCGTGGGATGCCATGTTGACATAGAAACTAGTGCCAAGTGTGTGCCACAGGGAGTAGTTAATACTAGACAGATGGGGCCAGAAGTGAAGCTTCTCCTGGTGCCCCTTTGCCAATTCCTTCTCTTTCCAGTTAACTTGGCAATTCTGCCTGAGCTGGCCACACCTGTTCTCAATTGGACATGAGTACTTATGCCAGGCGCTGCAGTGGGCATTAAGGGCTGCCTCCTTGCCATGAGGGAAAGGGCTGCAGGCCATTGCCCGTGCCCTCTGAATGCCATCTTGTTCACTGGATCTTGTGTTTGAGGACTGTCGTGATGGGTGGACTGTCAAAGGGCTCTGTGGATCAGCATGTGGCTACGAAAAGGATTGAGTGTTGCTTGCTTAACCCAGTTCTTCTATACTGTGGCCATTTCCTTTGGAATTGTAAGATCTGGTTGTTGGACATGCACTGATAGCGGACACTTGCCTCCAGCAGTCTGTAGAAATAAAGCCATAGGAAGGTATCTAGGATTTGAGACGAGGGGCTTCAGCAGGAATACAGGAGATCAGGGGTAGACTTGATTGCCCCTAGGCAACTTGCAACCAAGCTTCCTGCACTTATGAAGCCTTGGCTAGATTATAGTGGTGCTGGAAAGCCAAATCATTGATTTGCTTGCTCACACCACTCAAGTAACAGTGTTGGTCCATTAACATTCAATTTGGGCCAACTGTGCCCTGGTTGATCTTTCCTTGGCCGGGAAAAAGCTGTCTTTTGTAATTCTCAAGGTGTGGTGGTTGGTCTTCGTGTGTATATGCCTGTATATGCATGTGTGAGTTTGTCCCTGTGTATGTTGAGGCTAGAGGTTGACGGTCTAATTCCTGTACTTTACTTTTTTGGAGATGGGTCTCTTACCAGACCTGAAGCTCACTGATTCAGATAGGCTCGCTGACAGTGAGCTCCAAGATCCACCTGGATCTATCTCCCCAGTGCTTGGGTAACAGATGGACATTGCCTGCCATGACAGGCTTTATGAGTGCTGGGAATCCAAGTTCAGGTCTTCATGCTTGTGCAGTGAGCACCTTAAAGGTGGAGTCATCTCCCCAGCCCTAAGAGTTGATTTTGAGTATCAATATGTTAGGGTTTAGAATCACCTAAAAATTGACCTCTGAAGAATTGAGAAAATGACAAACCATCAAATTAGGTGGCATGTTTCAATAGGTGAACTACTGAGCTGTGAGGTATCAATATGTATTGGGGGACATCCCCAACTGCCTTTGCTCTTTGTTCCCCAGCACATGTGTCTGCTGCCACTGCCACCATCCTCCTCAGACCTCAGCCTCCAGATCTTGGGCCAGTCAACATGGACTACCACTAATTCTGTAGTAAAACTTTCAGACTTCAAACTGAGTCTAAAAAGACATCCAGTTTCATGGGCTGATCAGCTCCCAGGTTCTCTGCCTCTCTAGTGTACAAGCAACCGCTGGTGGTCTACCTAGCCCCTATTGTAAGTCAATCCAATAAATCCCCCTTTATAATAAATATTCTATTGGTTCTGTTTTTCTAGATAACCCTAATACAAATTCTGATTGGACAGTTGGTTCTAGAGAGTTGTAAGGGTGAGTTACTCTCTATGGGCTTGATATCTATATGGCGCTCTAATTCAACTACACTACTTTACTCATAGTAGATGACTAACAATCCAAGCTGTGAACTGTTAAAAGAATTGTGCAAGAGAAACATTTGCTACCCCTAACTCAACATTTATGAGGCAAGAATTTTGGTGACTGCTTTAACACATTTGAACATTTCTGGGAAACTATTGATTAAATGTTGGCCGATCGCTTCTAGCATCTCTATGTACAGTGATAAAGGAAAAAATGAACTCAGATGAAATTCCAAGCTAGGCATAAAACAATCTAAAGTTTTCAAGGTATGTCCTGAGAATCTTCTCTCCAACAACCATAGGCCTAAAATTGCCAAAAACCAAACACTGGGCCTCCTTACTTGATTGGTTGACTTATAAAGCAAGTTGAAGTCTCAGCCTAGAAGAGCGTCTGCAGTTGAAGAAGCAGCACCAATTGGAGACATGGAACCTGTGAGTCAGGTGGAGAGAAGGACTTTGATGAATCTAATGGCACTGACCTGAGGAAGTAACCTCCCCAGTCTTGGTCTTCCTCAACCGGGCAACTTAAGTAAATGGGTCTAATTGGCTCTTGCCACACAGGAATCCAGGGGAAATCACTCAATTGACAAAGGCAAGAGGAGTGCACACATGTAATGGAAAATGGGGAACGCAGTGATCGTAACGATCAGATCCATTTTAACTCACGGCACCAGCTAATCACAATTCTCCCAGAAGTGAAATAGATAGGAAGCTGTATGTGTCACTGTGCTCACTGCTGTGACAAAATAGCTGATCAAAGCAATTTAAGTTTACTTTGGCTCATGGTCTCAAAGTATAGTCCATCCTAGCAGGGCAGTCACGGAGGCACAGGATCATGACAGAGCTGGTAATGCTGCACGTGCAGTCAAGAAGCAGAGTTTTGAAGGCTGGTGTTCAGATCTGTTCATTCAGTCCAAGGTGCTAGTCTATGGGCTGGTACAGCCTAAATCCTCGGTCAGTCTTCCTTGCTCTAAGTCCTTCTGTAAACATCCTTCTTTTAGTGTAATGTGCTTTCTGTTGCTGTGACAAACACCATAACCAAAAACAACTTGGAGAACCCAAAAGGGTTCATTTGGCTTATAGTTCAGTCCCCTCATTGATGGAAGTCAGGGCAGGAGCTTGAAGTAGAAAGCAAGGAGGAAGGCTTATAGGCCTGCTTGCCACCAAACTGTTCATCTGCCTTTCCTATACGCACCGGGCCCACCTGCCTAGGGCTGGTACTGATGGTACTACCCAAAGTGGAATGAGTCCTAATCAATTAACAGTCAAGAAAATGCCCCACAGACATGTCCAGTCCGACCATGATGAAGCAATTCCTTTATTGAAAGAATTCTTTCAGAGACTTCCTTTTTGCAATGTGAAGTTGATTACCAAGATGGGCCATCACAAGTTCATCCCTTTGGACCTTGACACACACATAAATTACTATTAAACTGTAATCTTTCCTTTTCCCCAAGATCTCATTACAAAATATAGTCCAATTTTAGAAGTCCCACCGTCTTTAAAAAGTATTACACTTTAAAAATGCAAGGTCTCAGGCCAGGCATGATGGTTCATGCCTTTAATCCCAGCACTCGGGGGGCAGAGGCAGATTGGTCTGTTAGCTTGCTTCTATTGCTGTGATTAAAAACACTGACCAAAACCAACTTGGAAAGGGATTTTTTTATCTTGAATCTTTGGGTCACAGGTCATCACTGAGGGAAGTCAAGACACGAACTGAGGGCAAGGACCTGGAGCACTGACCATGGAGGTACATTGCTTACTGGCTTGCTCCTCTGGGCTATGCTCAACCTGCTTTCTTATACAACACAAGACCACCTGCCCAGGGGTGGCACCACTCACAATGGACTGGGCCCTCCCATATCACTCAGCAATCAAGAAAATGCCCCACAGATATGGCCACAGGTCAATCCAATGAAGACAGTTCCTCAGTTGAGATTCCCTCTACCCTGGTATGTGTAAGTTGACAGCTAAAGCTATCCAACACAGTCTGAGATGGAGGCCAGCCTGGTCTACATAGTTTTAGGCCAGCTGGGACTACAAGAAATCCCAATCTCAATATAAATCCAAGTTCTTTAAAAATGCATAGTCCTTTGGGCTCCTGTAAAATCCAAAACAAATGACATAATCTTCTTAATGCAAGAGGAAAAATCTCAGGGCACAGTTACAATTAAAGCAAACTCCAAATCCAACAGCATAAGAAGATTCAATGTCCAGGGCTGGAGAGATGACACAGGGGTTAAAAGCATTGACAATTCTTACAGAGGACTCAGGTTTGATTCCCTGTACCTCCATGGTGGCTAACAGCGATCTGTAACTCCGGGAGATCCAATACCCTCTTCTGGCCTCCATGGGCTTTGCATGACATGTGTTCACTTACACACATGCAGGTAATATGCTCATACACAAATATTCAGTGTCCAACATCTGGGACTCATGGTTTTCTGGGCTCCAAAGGGGTTGGGCGTTTCTTCTTCAGCTGTATCAATCCACAGCTTGTCGCCCAGGCTCAGGTTGGCTTTACAGCACACGTGCTATCAGTGGGGGGGGGGGGGGGGTCTTTCCACGGTCCTGAAACCTCCAATCTTCTGGACTATCTACTGAAGCTGAGGCTGTACCTTGACCAATGGCCTCTCTATGCTGAACTTAAATTTCCTTCATAACTCCTTCAGGCTTTCAAAACCAATACCATGTGGGAGTTTTACGCATTCCTTGGCAAATTCTGCTGTCAGCTTAATGTGCAGCCTTGGTCCTCCCACTGGACCACAGCTTTTGTGTGCTGATCCAAGATGATTTTGCCTCAATGATTAGCTCTCATTAATCACTAACTTTTGATCCCAGCTAACCAGCATCCATTGTCCCAGTACAGCAAAGGTTTCACTTCCATGGTACTGGTCTCATGTTAATCACAGCTGTTTCTTCAGCCCCAGCTGACCAGAAAACCAGATTCTCAATTTCAGATATCAAAGGACCTTCCCCATAGTCTCAGGGACACAATCTTCCTTCTGAAATGTCACAGGCTAGGAGTCCATGGTCTGCATTTCTCAACACACTCTCATCTCCCAAGTCCCCACAGCTCATTAAGTTCTGAGCACTTACAGCCCAAAATTCCAAATGCTTCCACAATCCTCAAGAAAAGGTTAAGTCTGTCACAGCAATACATGTTCCTTGTGCCAATTTCTGTTTTGGTTTCCTTTCTGATCCTGTGATGTACACCATGACTAAAATCAACTTGGGGAGGAGTTTTAGTGTTACAGGGTATAGTCCATCAAAAGAAGTCAGGGTAGGAACCCAAGTCAGGAACCTGAAATTGAGGCAGAGCCCATTGAGGAGCACTGCTTACTGGCTTGCTTCCCCTGACTTGCTCAGTTAGCTCTCTTTCTTACCCAGTCCAGGCTTATCTGCCTAGGGATGGCACTGCCCGTGGTGGCCTAGACCTTCTATACACATCAATAAAGAAAACAATGCCACACAGACATACCCTGAGGTCAGTCTAATGGGGGAAATCCTTCACTAGAAGTGCCTTTTGTCTGGGTATGTAAAACTGACAACCAAGATTAGCCATGACATACGTCAGATACTCCGTTTTCATAGTGCTCCTAAGTCTAATCAGGTTGACAATGAAGATAAACCATTACAGAATCTTACTAAATTCTTGTTCAAAGTCTACTTGAAGCTATAAAGCATGTCCCTCAGGGCTCCTCCCCATTCTAAAGACAGCAGCATCTTATGCAGTGCCAGCCTCGTCCCTGAGACCTGATGGCGAAGGTTGGAGTGAACATATTGGGCTACTGGTCAGCAAGGCTACCATTTCCTCTGGAAAAGTGGATATTGTTGCCATCAGTGACCCCTTCATTGATCTCAACTACATGGTCTACAGGTTCCAGTGTGATTCCACATATGGAAAGTTCAACGGTACAGTCAAGGCTGAGAATGGGAAACTTGTCATCAATGGGAATACCAACTCCGTCTTCCAGGAGCGAGATTCCACCAACATCAAATGGGGTGATGCTGGCACCAAGTATGTTACGGAGTTTACTGGGGTCTTCACTACCATGGAGAAGGCCGGGGCCCACTTAAGGGGTGGAGTCAAAAGGGTCGTCGTCTCTGCCCCTTTTGATGCCCCCATGTTTGTGATGGGCATGAACCACAGCAAATATGACAACTGAAGATTGCCAGCAATGCCTTCAACTGCTTAGCCCCCCTGACCAAGGTCATTCATGACAACTTTGGCATCCTTGAGAGACTCATGACCACAGTTTACGCCATCACAGCTATCCAGACAGCTGTGGCATGGTGGTCGTAGGGCTGCCCAGAACATCATCCCTGCATCCACTGGTGCTGCGAAGGCTGTGGGCAAGGTCATCCAGAGCTGAACAGGAAACTCGCTGGCATGGCCTTCCGTGTCCCTGCACCCAGTGTGCTATTGTGGATCTGACCTGCCAGCACCTGGGAAAACCTGCGAAACAGATGACGTTAAGAAGGCAGTGAAGCAGGCATAGAGCGCCCCCTAAAGGGCATCCTGGACTATACCAAGGACCAGGTCTTCTCTTACGACCTTAATAGTGAGATACTCACTCTGCTGTCTTTGATGCTGAGACTGGCACTGTCCTCAATGTCTCCTTTGTCAAGCTCATTTCCTGGTATGACAATGAATTTGGCTACAGCAATAGGTGGTGAACCTCGTGGTCCACACAGCCTTCAAGGAGTGAAAAACCTGAACCACTCACCCCAGCAAGAGGAAGAGAGACCCTCAGTTAGGGGGGGGGTGTCCCTGCCCCAACTCAGCCCCCAACACACTGAGTATCTCCCTTCAGTTTCCAGGCTAGACCCCCCAAAAGAAGGGGACGGGCTTAGGGAACCCTACTCTCTTAAGTACCATCAATAAAGTTCACTGTATCCCAAACCCCCCAAAAAAGAATTGCTGTCCCTCAACCAAACTCCAGATTTGAGCTAATTTACTGACCTGAACCCACTGAATAACGAGGCCAGGTCCCCTTGACAAAGGATCCTGATATGCTACCAAAGAGTTCGACTGTTAATCTTTCTCCCCTCCTCCTCCAGAAGAACATGAAGCCTCTCAGCAGGGTAATTACATTGTGGAAAACGAAACCCACATCTGAGAGATAACTAGGCACTGGCTAAGAAGTCATGCTGATTCTAGAACTGAAAAAGCATTGTAGTCCTCCAGCCGAAGTAGGAACGTGTGGAGATCAGATGATTAATGGAATTTCAGCCCAAGTCCAACTCTCAGTGAATCTCTACATTCATTCTGTGGCTACTTTCCAAGGTCACAGAATATATAATACATAACTGATGCCTTAGTTTGCTTTCAATTGCTATGACTAAAAAACAAAACAAAACTGATCAAAACCAACTCAGGCAGGAAAAGGTTTATTTGGATGACAGCATAGTTCATTATCAAGGGAAGCCAAGACAGGAATTCAGGGAAGGAATCTGGAGCACTGACCATGTAGGAACGCTGCTTACTGACTTGCTTCCCTGGCCTGTGCTCAGCCTGCTTTCTTATATAACACAAGACCCCTGCCCAGGGGTTGCACAGTGGGCTGGGCCCTCCCATATCACTCAACAATCAAGAAAATGCCCCATAGACATGGCCAAAGGCCAGTCCAACAGAGATAATTCCTTAGTTGAGACTCCTCCCTCGACCTAGGTGTGTCAAGTTGACAACTAAAGCTCTCCAGCACAATTTGGATAAAGAAGTTGGGAGAATCTCTCTATATTGGCTCTCTGACTGGTTGAGTGGAGGGATGAGAATTTCTAGTTTGCTTCTGTTGCTGTGATAAAACACTGACCAAAAGCCACTTGAGGAAAGGTCTATTCTGGCTCATGGGATAGAATTCATCATTGAGGAAAGATGGGGCAGTAGCTTAGGGGAGGTGAAGGAACACTGCTTTCTTTTCCTGGCTTGCTCAGCCAGCTTTCTTAAACAGCCCAGGCCCACCTGCCCAAGAATGGTGTGCCCATCGTGGGCCGGGCCATCCTACATCAGTTAGCATCATGGAATGCCCACCAACATGGCCACAGTCAGTCTCAGGGAGGAACGTCCTACTCACCAGGGATTGCTAGTTTGGGGTCAAGTTGACGGAGCTAACCGCCACAGATCAAGGAGGAGCCATTAGAACCAGCTCTGGGTAACGTGGAGCAGTGCCCGTTCCAGAGGGATGAGGGACAGCAGCGCCACCATCAAGGCAAGGGTGGTGTGTGTCCCGCCACATCTGCATGTAACTCTGGACTGTGCAGATGAATGGCTCTGGGAGAGTGATGGGCCATTGTACGCCACAGGTCAAGCAGTGACTCCAAGCACATGGCTGTGCTCCTTACTTGAGCACATTAACACATCTCCTGGTGCCTGGTATGGACCTACTAATCTTGTAAATGCTTTCATCCCCATGCCTGCCCATAAACATCACCAAGAACAATCTGCTTTCAGCCTGTAAGGCTGTCAGAACACTTCCCTGTCCTATCTGAAGGGCAGGCTAATTCCCAAGTCTGTCATAACTTAGACCTCTGCAACACTTGTCTCATAAGTCTCACACTGGTCATTACATTGATAACATACTAACTGGCCCAAGTGAATGGGAGGTACCAACCACTGGGATCTATTGGTAAAGCATTTGCACGTCAGGGTAGAAAATCTAACATTCAAGAACCATCCTCAGTAAAGTTCCTAAGAGTCCAGCGATGCGAAGAATGTATATACACACCTTCCAAGGTGAGAATAAGTGGCTGCACCTGGCCCTTTTAACCAAGAAGGAAGCACAACACTTAGCCTATTTGGTCTTTAGGGATGGCACATTCTTTACTCTGGTGTGTTACCCCAGACTATATACCAAGTGAGTTGCTGCTTTTGAGTGGGACCCAGAGCAGAAGGCCCTGAAATAGGTTCTGGCTGCTGTGCAAGCTTCTCTGCCACTTGGCCCATATGCTCCAGCAGACCTGATGGTCCTTGAGATGTCAGTGGCAGCTGCAGATGCTGTTCGGAGTCTTTGGCAGGCCCCCATCAGTGAGTCACAGCCAAGACTTCTGGGATTTTGAAAGTCCAGAGTCATCTACAACTCCTCTCCCTTTGAGAGACCATGCCTGGCAGTACTGAGTCAGTGGAAAGCACATGCTTGATAATGGGTCACCAAGTTACCATGTGACCAAGCTACCCGTCACGAACAAGCTTGGTGCTACCTGGCATACAGAACTACAAAGTTGTTTGTGTACAACAGCAATCCATGAAATAGAAGTGATGTATACCTGATGAGGCCAGGCATGGCCTAAAGGCCTGACACAATCTAACACAGAATCACAGGGCTTGGGTCTCCTCATTTAATCGTGGAGGCAGTATATCATTTTGCAACACAAGAGGGGATGGTATAATGCAGTAACTTCCTGAGACCCTGGAGAACCAATCACACAACTTGTATTACAATGTTAGAAGTACTTGCTTTCTCTATTACAATACCTAACTCATAAATGAAGTGTTATTCGTATATACATAGGGTGAAAACAGAAATAGGGCTTGGCACTATTCATGGGGCTAGTTGGAGTTTTGAAATGTATTCTTTGTGGATAAGTGAATACTTCTGTATATAGCAAAACTGATCTCCAAGAATATGAAAGGGAAATTAACAGAGTCACAAACAGAAGCTGCACACTCATCACTAGTAAGTCTACCTACAACAAATCTTAAACCATCCTTGAGGCTTAGGTAAAAGGACACTAGGTAGTAATTCAAATCCATAAAACTATAGTTTCCTTCTGGGTAATGAAAAGCCTGAAAGTAGATAATGTTCATAGGTGTTCAACACTGAATACAACACTGTCAAATTATACACTGTAAATGGATAAAATGACTTTCACATTCAGGCAATTTTGTCCCAATTAAGTGTCTTTGGGATGACAGTAAACTAAAGTAGTACTTACAATCTGCATGATTAAACCACTATTCCCCCCGAATGTCAGCAAACCCAAGGTACATGTGTCAGAGCTTTACAATCTGCTTCAGAATGGCAGAATGGCAGAAGATGTGCTTAGCAGGATGTGTATACAGACTGGGTTATCCTGGTTTAAATGGGTTTACCCTCAACCTTGATGAATCAATAGTAAACTTTCTTAATGACAAAATTAATCATGTTTCATGTAATAGATCTTAATCAAATTTAGACCCTTCCCCTACCCATCCACGCCCAATCACAGCCCAGCCCGACTGAATCTCATACATCCTGTCATATATGCTAAGTCCTATTCAGTCAAGCATTTGTACCCAGACATCCCTCGGTGCAAGTTCATCCACTGGAGTGTGGTCAACCTATCTAGAGTCATTCCCTTAAAGTTCTACTCTCCCTCACTCTGCAATAATCAGTTGCCAATAGTCACTTAGCTAAGGCTGAGGTCTACTGCCCATCTCCCCAGTTCTGTGCTGGGCATTTGTATGACTGAGTCAGCATGGGTCTTGTGCATGCTGTCACTCTTACTATAAGTTCAGAAGAGCAAGTTCCCAGTGGCCTGAAAACATGTTTCCATATGTTCCTGTACCAACCCTGGCTCTTAAAATCTTTCTGCACCTTCTTCTGCAAGGGTCCCTGAGCTGTGGGTGGGTGAGATTTAATATAGGAATCCTAACCAGGGACATGCACTCCGCAGGCTCTTATTCTCTAAAATTTGACCACTTGTGCCCTTCTGTGTGCATCCCACTCTGTTGAATGGAAGCTTCACTGAAGAGAGTTGAAGGATGTATAGGTACTCTCTCTACCCTTTGTTCTGTCATGTTCCATGGTCCTGAGGTGTAGCTGTGTCACTTAGGGCTGGACATCTCTCAGACCTATTCTGTGTGACCAGTTGTGGAACTCTGTAATTGCCTCTGTTGGAAAAAGTAGCTTCTTTGAGTGGTGTATGATATACTTGTTTGTAAATGTAAGGATCTATGGATCCTTAAGCATACATCAAGAAAGTTCATTTGTTTAAAGAGATGATAGAAATAGGGTTTTCTGTAGGATCTGTGACCTCTCCAGCCATGTGTGTTTGGCTATATTTACATGGTCACCCGTGAGTTTCCCTCCCACTGAAGGGGCTTTAAGCTTGATTAGATAGCAGATAAAGAGCCACTAATGCACCAACATAGCTTTCTGTGTCAGTCATTGTAGTTATCAGGCTTTACAGCTGAGTTGGACCATTGTCTTTTTTCCTCCCTTAACAACTTGCACAGTGTCTTCTAGAATTATGAGAGCTAGTCTTCAAGGAGAAGGCTTCCAGGTAACTGGTGCTCTACTGCTCCAAGTCCTATGTCTGAAATATGGTCTGTCCTCAGCAATAGGGTCTTACCTTCAAGTTCTGGGAGGTAATCAAGGTCTGTGGCAATAGCCTGTGTTGTGTTGGGAGTCTCTCGGACCACCCTGGCCAACAACTTGAAGGGAGGCTTCTCCTATCTGGCATTGTGCTTTCTGTTTTATAGCCTTCAGGTAGACACATGCACTCAGGTTCAGATATTGTATGTGTAATTTTCAGGGATATTTTGAATTAATGCATTTCTGACTTTACACCACTTTCTGTCCCTGTCTAACCCCTCCTTCCCCCTCCCCAGGTTAAGCACCCCTTTCCATGTTCTCCCTTGATAACTGTTAGCCCCCCTCTGTCGAGTTTCTTCTTCCCCCATGTTTTCTTGCAAGTCTCTCCCTCCTCCCTTCCCACTTGAACACCCCATTTCCCCACTTCCTCCTTGGTGACATCTGCTTCCTCCTATCAGCTCCTCTCGAGCTCGCTCTTTTCCCTTTACCTCCGTGGTTCCTTTCCGTCTTCCTGGCTCCTACTGTTAATCAGGATGCTACTTACATGGAAGGGACTGCTAAGATCCACAGATGAGGAAGAATGTGTCACTGGTTGTTCTGGGTCTGTTACTTAGCATACCATTTTTATTTCCATCCGAGATTTTTATGATTTTTGTCTTTCCTTGATGCTCAGCAGACTCCACTGTGTAAATGTACCACATTTTCATCATCCATTTTTCAGCTGAGACACATTTAAGTGATTTCCCTTTCTTAGCTATTGTGAAAAGAGCAGCACACATGGGTGTGCCTCTGCAGATAAGTCATGGGGTGTGCAAGCTCCCCACACCCTCACCTCTATCCTTCATTATACCTTTTAGTTTAAAGCTCAGGAAGTCTAATTTATGTTCTACAAATGCTCTTGGATATGGGTCTCTCCCCAGAGCCTGGTCAACCCACATAGTACCATACCCTTTAAGAAAACTCTCCCTCTCTGATTAGGTATCAATTGCCAATAGTTCCTCAGTGAGGGCTGAGGAGTCTTGCTCAACTCCCCGCTGCATGCTGGGTTCTGTCTGACTTGGGCTTGGGTAGGTCTTGTGCAGGCTGTCACAAGTGCTCTGGATTCATATGTGCAACTACTGTTATGTCTGGAAAACAGGATTTCCTTGTATTCATTTGCCACTCCTGGCACTTCAAGCCTTTCCACTCCCTCTTCCACCATGATCTGAGCCTTGGGAGGAGAACGTCTGAGACAGGGTCCCATTTAGGGCTGAACACTCCAGTTGCTTATTTTCTGTGTGTTGATCAGTTGTGGGTCTCGGTGTTAATCAACATCTGTGGCAAGAAGCTTCTCTGGTGAGAATTGAGAGTGTCATGAATCTATGGGTATGCCAGTGAGTCGTTAGGAGTCTGTTTAATACTATGTCCATTTAGCAGGATAGTAGTCCTGGATTCTCTCTAGTCACAGGTTCTTGGTTCCAACAACAGTACAAGGAATGGGCTGCATCTGGTGAAACAGGCCTTAAATCCAATCAGAGTCACTGGTGTTGCCATTGCACACACCAGTGGGTGCATCTTGTCAAGCCAGTCCTTACTGTAGCTTTCAGGATTCACAGCTGAGTATGGTTGATTACTTTTCTCTTGTAGCATGTATAGTACTTCCAGTACTACGAAAGCTAGTCAGTAGAGAAGATGCTTCAAGATCAGCAACAAGCGTGATTCTCCTTGTTTATTCTGTGACTCACATGTGTAATGTTTCAGCAACAGGCTCTTACCATCAAGCTCTGGAGGGCGACCAAGACCAATGGCGGCGGCAGCCAGTATTGTTCAAAGATCTGTAGGACTTCCCTCAACATCACCAGCAGAGGGAGCCTATTCTTGACATTGGGCTTTTTATCTGCTAGTCGTGGCATCTGAAAGGGGGATTGTCTTGTTACAGGGTAACTCCACTGAAACCCTTTTATTTGTGTATGTATATATTTTAGAAGTTCATACAGGTTTCCATATGACTTTCAAAAGACCTTTAGGGCTAGTTATCTGTCGTTCGGGGTTGGTTATCTGTCATACTCCTCCTCTGTGCCCTCGATTCATCACCCAATTTAACCTTCCTGTCTTATTGTGACCCTTTCTCCCTTTACATCACTGCACTCTATCTACCTTCCAGGTAAGCCCCCATGGCCCGGCCCCTACTAGTTTCTTAGCTTCTGTGGATTTTCCAGTTGAAACACACAGATCTAAAGAGTCAAAGCTAGCAGCCACATGAGAGAGAACATTTGACATACTTATCTTTCTGGATTTCACTTTTACAACTGAATAATACCCCAGTGTGTAAGCGTAGCATACTTCTTATCCATTCATCATTTGAGGGACATCTGGGTTGCCATTTCCTGGCAATTGTGAACAGAGCAGCCATGAACATGGATGGACAGAGGTGGTAGGATATATAGTCCTTGGGTTGTGCCAAGAGTCATACAGGGCCACATGGCACACCTATTCTGCTTTCCATAGTGGCTGCACCAGCTTGCACTCCCCGCCAGCAGTGAGAAAGTATTCGGCTTTCCCAACACCTTCACAAGCATTTGTTCCCATTTGATTTTTTAGATCCTGGTCATTCTGATTAAGGTAAGACGAACTCTCAGTAGTTTAATTGGCATTTCTCTTACAGATAAATATGTTGAACATATTCAAAATTACTTCTCAATACTTTTGTTTCATCTTCATTGTATATTCTAAATACTAACCCTCTGTCAGAAACACATCAGTGAATTTTCCCATTCTGTAGGGCGCCTCTTCACTTAGATGGTGACCTCTGCTGTACAGAAACTTTCATAAGGTCCCATTTCTCAACTGTCATAATGCCTATGCTGTCAGAGCCCTGTTCAGAAGTCCTTTCCTGTGCCTATATGTCCCCGCCTACTCCCTACTCACCTATCTGAGTCAGTGTATCAGGTCTTAAGTCGAGGTCCTTGATCCACTTGGAATTGAATTTTATCACACACAATATTTCCACCTCTCTAAAAATCCCTATCTAACCCTTCCTGCTTCCCCCGTGGCCTGGGAAGAGGGGGTGTCACTACCTCCATGGTTTCTTCTTGCAGCGAACATCATATAATTGGAAATGTGTGGCAACCTTCTAAAATTGGGCCTTTAACCCAGCAGCATCGATCAAAGGTGGCTTCACATCTGTGACTAGATAGCGCTAGATATGAATGTGCCCTGGTTAGTCTCATAAATAAAACCATGTCAGCTTCCAGGTCAGGGATGAATACAATTGCTATACGCATCCAAAAGGTGATTTCTATGTGAAAGTTTTCAAAGTGCAATGCTTCTGAACACAGTTACAGGATAGTATATGAATAATGTACATTTCATATACTCTACCAGCAATGAACACGTGCTTCAGTTCACGCCTGGCAGCACCTGCAAGAGTCTGAGTTTCATAATTGTAAGAGTCTGTGTTGATATCTCATTTTATAATTCCCTAGAGACAAATGTGTTGGGAAAATGAGAGAAATCAAATGATTTTGCCAGTTTTTAAAAAAATATTTTATTTGATGTGTATAAGTGTATTGCTTGCATGTAAGTGCACCTGTATCATGCAGTTCCTGTGGAGGTTGGAAGAGGGCATCAGATCCCCTAAAATTGGAGTTGTGGATGGTTGGTAGCCACCATTTAGGTGCTGAGAATGGAACTGAATCCAGGTCTTCTGCAAGAGCATCCAGTGCTCTTAACTGCTGAGCCGTCTCTCCGGCCTTTGATTTTGCCAATTTTCTACTTTCTTTACAGAAATATCTGTTCAGGTTTTGCTGACTTTTAAGTTGTACTGTTTCATTTTTAGGTTTTAACAGTTTTTCATATACTTTGGGAAAGTCCTTTCTGAGATGTGAGGCAGAGCAGCTTCTGTCTGCGACCATCTTCTCATCTTTTTCAGCAGCATCTTCCACCGAGGCATGGTTTTTTAATTAGCACAAAGTCCAAACAACCCTTATTCCCTCTGAATGGTGTTTTTGGTATTAAATCTAAATTTTCATTCTCAAGTTCAACATCTGGGTTTTCTCCCGTATCTTCAAGGCTCGTAGTTTTGTGTTTCACTATGGTGCCCCGTTGTGCCAGCCCCGTTGGTTAACGATTATCCTTTGTCCTTTGACCCTGTAACTTTTGACAGAGCTGAGGAATCTGTATTTGTGTGGGTCTTTCCCATGACTTTTGATTATGTGCCATCCATTGTGATTGCTATTTACAAATAACACACAGTCCAGATAACAGTAGCTTTATATTAATCTCAAAAGTGGATAATTCAGTTTCCTTCAACACTGAGTTGGCTGTGTTTATACTGTGTTTGGTTTTGTTTTTCCACATAAACTTTATAATCTGCTTATCAGTATCCACAAAATGGCTTGCAAGGATTTAGGTTGGAAGTTAATGCACTTGTCTTTGAAATCCAAGTTCAAATAAAATATGGATGTTGCCTGTCTATTCATCTCTGTAATTCAGCTCTGTAATCAGCTATCTCTAGCTCATGTTTGTTCATGTGGATTCAAGCTATGGTCTCACATATTTGAATTCAAGCTGAACAGGCCCTTTGCCATCACATTTGCTAAAAAGCATTGACTCTTTACTGGACCCACAAGGTAACTAAAAGAAGGCTGGCATGTCTATTTTACATTTTTCTCTTGTCTCAAAATGTTGGGTCAGGCTCTTGTTTAACTCTGAACAACATATATTCAAGGAGTGTCTTAAAATGCTGATATTTAACCTGTCTTATCCCCTGAAAGGCTAAAGGCAGAGAGGAGTAACTAAGGCATTGTACTGTAGCTTTTATATGTTCCAACCCTCTGACCCCCAAAAGGCACTTGGATGCCGCCATTCATTACTCTAAATCTGTAGTCACCTTGGGTTCCAAGAATAGGAAATTCTCAGATATATCACCCATGGTGAGATCTCCCCAGTGCAGGAGTAATCATCTCAGGAGGGCCAGATAGTCCCTCAAGTAACAAGGCTTTCTGGGATACTTTGCAAAATCAGAACTAAGGTGAGGATGAACAGGGCCACCGTCTGACCTGCTCGGTCCTGCACACCTTTTAACTGTCCCCAGCTCTTCCTCTAACTCTTCCATAAAATGTTACCACTTTCATTTTGCATACTTAAAATTTCAGAATATAATTAAGAAAATCATAAAACAACACTAACACACAACCCTGCTGGTTGGCTGGGGGAGTTTTTTTCAGCCTTAAGACATAAGAACAGGAGAGAAGAAACAAAACGACATACCAGCAGAGAGCTAGGTGGGTAAGGGTCTGTCATAGTCTGCTTTTCTGTTGCTGTGATAAACACCATAACCAAAAGGAACTTGGCAAAGAAAAATTTATTTTAGCTT
The DNA here is from genome assembly GCA_035773235.1 of Eospalax fontanierii. Taxonomy (NCBI): domain Eukaryota; kingdom Metazoa; phylum Chordata; class Mammalia; order Rodentia; family Spalacidae; genus Eospalax; species Eospalax fontanierii. The sequence continues at coordinate 77,869,406 of CM069532.1, forward strand.
GCAGGTTATAGTTAACATCAAAGGAAGTCAGAACAGGAATTCAAGGCAGGAACTTGAAGCAGAAATAAATGGCGGCTCCCAAGCTCATTCAGTCACCTTCAACAGACCAAGGTTACCTACCTAGGGATGGCACTGCCCGCCATGACCTGCACACTCCAATAGTTAATAAATGCTCCACAGACACGCCCACACCCTAATCTGATGGAGGAAATTCTTCATTTGAGGTTCCTTCTTTCCAGGAATCAAGTTGACAACCAAAACAAGTCCACCCTCATCATGACACACAGACACATAACTTTAAACCATAACCTTTCATGCTTCCCAAAGATCTCATGGCAATATCACAATATAAAAGCCAGTCTAACTTTAAATGCCCCTTAGTCTTTAAAAGTTAACAATTTAAAATTCCTGGGTCTTATAAAACCCAAGTCTCTTAACTGTGAGCTCCTATGAATATCAAACAAATCATATATTCCCAACATACTATTATGGTACCAAGCAGACATTCCTATTCCAAAAGTTTCCTGAAAGCCCCATGTGTGGATGCTGCCCAGTCATTCCTGATGTCAAATCATTCTGTTTTTCAGCACATCTTAATGGAAAGCTGGCCACACAGTTGTTGCTTGTTCTGAAGAGCTCTGGTTTTGGAGCACTTCACTTAACCAAGTTTTCTGGTGGGGCTTCTAGGAAGCCTCCCTTGGTTCCTCCCAGTGGCTGTCAGGCTGCTGGTTGTCACAGCTGGTATCTTTTCCAGGCTCTGATTGTTTTCAAGTTTACCATGCACTCAGAAAGATGAGAATAAAGTGAGTTCAGAGCTCCAGATCCTGTTGATCTTAGTGAGGTTAAGCTTTTCCTCTTGAAGGTTTGTTGGGTTGTTAACAAGTCTTTCGTTCATTTCGGGTTATGAAAAGGATGGCTTCTGACAAATTCTGAAGTGCTTCCATTTGTGGCATTGATACCACATTCCAGTTATGCCTTCATGATGAACAGCCTGACTCTTTGCATCCATCTTAAGGTCAAGAGCAGACCTAAACTCCTGAGAAACCTGTTCCTTCAGAATTCTCAGAACTGGGTTTCCCTGCAAGGGAAAAACAGTATCTCCAGCAGGAAATGGGGAAGTTGGACTCCCCTTGATCAGAACTCTGCCCTTTCATCCCTCGACCTAAAATACCACGCACATCTACAGCTTTCAATTTTCTATTCAGTGAGACAAGGTGCTGCTCAGGATGCTTTGCTTGGCTATGGAAATCAGGTACCCACGCATTTCATGCACTGTCCTGGGTGAAGGTAAAGAAGGGTCCTGAGGGATCAGGGTCATATGCCCAGGTCACAAAAGGAGCACATGGTTTGGTGAGCAGCAGGTTTCCATTGTCTGTTGGGTCAGGTAAAAATTTGTTCATTTTATAAAAGTCATTGCCGCACTTCAAATTCTAAAGACAGGCATGTCCATATTGTAAGAGAAGATGTTTCCAGAAGTCGTCCTGACAGCTCCCTTGTATTCAAGTCCCTGAGGCGGGGGTAGCTGGCAGTGTGATGGTTAGGCCACAGCATGGTGGAGAATCAACAAGGGTCAGCAAAACGTCGGCACAGGCAGGGCTCATGAGCACAATGGCTGCTCATGCTCTCAAAAGTCAGGAGAGGGTTTATTCCGCTAGGGTGCTGCCCTCTGCTATCAGCTCATGCTACGGCTGGGATCCAGAGAGGGGCTACAAGAGGGAGCACAGCTGCAGAGCCTTGACTCCACGTGATGAGAGGAATGGAAGTCTGTCGCTAGCTGATCTTTAAGGATTTCAGTAAAGCTTATTGTTGCTTACGATGCCACAGGCGTGAGTAGGGGAAAATGAGAGAAATTCTTTTCATTTAAAGTATTACTTGCTTCAGCCAGTTGTTCCTGAGCAATTAATCTTCCACCCTTTACATGAAAAACACGAACTTCCCCAAATTAGCAAAAAAGGTAAGTTATGCAAGAAAACGGTTTTTGTCTGGGGACCGCCCCCTTCAGAAAAAAAGCAGTTAATAAGTGTCTTCAAACACCTCCGGCAGATTTGTGTGTTTGAGCAGTAGCAAAAATAAATTGTGAAAAGTTATGAATATCCACAAGGACAAACTGACCATAGCCGAAGGAATTTATGTGAGTTGCTTCCATTTGCCAAAGTTCATTGGGATCAAACCTGAAGTTTTGACTTCTCAGGATGATGGAGCCCAAATATGGGCAGTCAAAACAACAGGACCATGTAAACTTACTGAGCTTGTGCCTGTGGTGATTGAAAAGGTCTAGCCAGGCAGTTAACGGGGATTTCCTTCTTTGTGGATCCAATGCTTTGAAATAAAAAAGGATGAGCTTGTCTTTGAAGAAGGTAAACACTGAAATAACGAAGTCTGAGGAATGGGCATGAAACAAAGGATGGCTTGAGCCAGAGTCAGTTAGTGAATCAAAAGACAGAAAGGGCAGCGTGCTGGGTACTCCAGGGGCTACGAGAGTGCTGAATTTCAGCATCACCACATCACCTAATGGTTCCTTGGCCTGATTTATTGGCTCCATCTGAAAAAAACTGTTGGTGTATTAGGCTGTAAGCAGACATCAATCTAAGCATCTACAAAAGCTGTTTTCTAAATTCAGCTTCTAGTTGTAACTGCTGTAATGCACAAAGCGGTGCGTCACAACATGAAGGAAACCTAAATCAGGGTCTCCTCTAAGAGAAGCAAAAAGGTGAGACAAAGCTGGAATGCAGACTCTGAGGGAAGGCTCAAGCCAGTCGATACTACCTGAAAGCTGTTGAAGAGAATGTTACTCTTTTGGAACACACCACTGTAATTCCTGAGGCTTAGTGACTCAGCCTTAATTTCTAATCTTTCCTTCATTTAAAAAACTTGGTATTTTTGAAGTTCTGGGCTAGTCATCTTATTCCAGTCTATGAATAAAATCCACAATTTTATTTGAAGTTGTGTCAAACACTAATTTATTAGTGCTTTCAGAAGATGGAAAAATGAAAAATTAAACCAGTTTAGTTAAATCAACATGAGAAGGCTTTAGGAATAAAAGCTTACTTAAGGAAAACGGTCCACTCACTATTTATGGTGTTGAATCTGGAAAAACCAAACCCTATAAATCCACATTACTTTGTTGCTGTGACTGAATACCTGACCAAAACAAGTTAACGGAGGTAGGGTTTATATCAGGTCGCAGTTGGGGGGCTCCTCTCCCTCCTGGCAGAGGGATCATGGGAAGTTGTATGCTCTCACCTCAGAGGACCAGAGAGCAGAGCCAGGCTATACTCCTCAAAGTCTACTTCAAGAGTGGTTACTCCACCAGCAAGGCTTCCTGCTAGAGTCCATAACCTCCCAAAACAACGCCACCAGCCTGGAGCCAAGTGTTCGAGCACAGGAAGACACTCACAGGCAAACTGAAATGAAATCTAACAACCACTTCTGATAGTGCAATGACACTTAATTAGGAATATCTAAACATTAATATTCCTTTAACAAACCAAATAATGCTGTATATATGCTTGGATTTCTATAGAAAAGAAATTCACAAATATTTAGAAATATAGTCATGGGAAATTCTCTAACCTCATTACATGTATTCAAACTTTTCATGGTTTAAATGGAAGTGCAATTCAATTGTTTGTTTTTTTAACAGTTTTGTAAGTCCTGCTAAGGTGAGGTGAGTAATCACTAAATCATTGAAGCCCATTAACACTTGACTACAAAAAATATTTCCCTAATGCAATTAGCAACCTCTAATTAGGAAATTATCAAAGTGAAATCTTGAATTTCCTACTTGCAATTACACACAATATTTTCAATCACTTCCTAATTATTCACATTTTGAGTATTTAATATTTCATAATTTATTACAGGACTTAAGGAAAACTGAAAGCTACATATGGTGGCACACACCGTAATGCCAACACTTGGGAAGTAGCGGCAGGAGGATCAGAAGTTTGTCATCCTTAGCTTCATAGAATTCAAGACTAGCCTGAGCTATAAAATCCTATCTTAAACCAGCAACTTTAAAAAGTAAAAAAGAATTGGCCCAGCCTCCTGTGCACTAATAGGGAATAGACAAGAGTTTTAAAACTTTAATTCATTTTACTTGATTTTATTCTTTTATAATGAACCCTAAACTTTGTCCCTTGATTATTGGGAATTTCATAAAGTATATTTTCATCATATTTAGGTCCCCTCCGTGTGTGTACCCCCCTTCTAACTCTCCACCAAATTTGTTGTATATAATTGAAGTAGGCCCCTGAATTTTTTTTAATCCCATACCCAATTCAAGCCCAATGGCTCTGTAAAGAATTCATTTTCTTTAATGGGAAATAAGAAATTTATAAATATAAATTAAATCATACCTCATATTTGTACAGTGCGAATTTTGCTCTAGGTTACTGGTGAGCCATAAATCACTTTCTGAGTAAATAATTAAGAAACTCATAAGATTTATCAAACATTCAGCTTGGCCATGACACAAATATTATAAATAGATTCTAAAATAAGCATCTGACCAATTTAGCAATGAAAATTTCATGTCTCCAATTAAGTGTTATAATTGACTGAAGACGTTTTTCCAAACAATTACTTTCAAAACTTCACAAATGCTGAGCACTAATTTAAACCCAATTATCTCTATTTCTGAACAAATCAAAGTTTAAGATCGGCACTCTTTGGTAAAGAACTGTTCTTTTCCTATTTTCCAACATTTACCAAAATTAAGTCTCTTTTTTTTTTTCTTTTACCACCTCAGAACCTCTGTTTTAAATCTGGAAGACCCACAAACTTTGTGTTGGCTCTTCTTTGCTTACGTGAAAGTAGCTAGAATTAATTCACCTTCCTGTGCTGTAGGGCTAGAATTGTAGTAGCTTTATATGCCAGAGTCCCTGATGTTTGGGGCCCTAGACACGGTCTCCATGTTTCCAATGAGAAATCCTCAAGCTAAGCCAGAGACAGTAAAACTGGAACCACATTGATTTCTTCATCTCTAATGTAGCCACATGCCAAACGTAAGCCTCGCTGCACTCAGCTCCCCATTAACCTGCCTTGGGTCTGGAGAAGAGTTACGAAAATTCTAGGGATTACCTGAAAGACTGTTCTAGTTATTCTCTATTGCTGTGATGAAAATGCTGATCAAAGTCAACTTGGGGAGGAAAGGTTTATCCTAAATCTCCCAGGTCACAGTTCATCACTGAGGGAATTCGGGGCAGCATCTGGAGCAGATGAAACAGAGACCCTGGAGGAATGCTGTTTACTGGCTTGCTCCTCTGACCTGTTGAGCCCCTCCCACATCATTTAACAATAAAATGTCTCACCACCATGCGCATAGGCCAATCCATACAGGAAATTCCCCAGTGGAGTTTCTCTCTTCCTAACTGTCAAGTTGACGACTATCCAGCATAACTAACTCCTTGTCAGTTTGACAAGAACATCATTATTAAACCATAACCTTTCCATTTCTTATCCCCCAAGAGCTCATGTTAATATTAATCTAAGTATAAATCACAATGCAACTTTAAAAGTCCAAAGTCTCTTTAAAAATCAGTCTCTTTAACTATGGGCTTCTGTAAAATGAAAAAAGTTACATCCTTACATATAGAATCAGGTGCACTGGAGCAAGATCAAAGCCTAGCAATACAATTCAGCATCGGACACCTAGGAATCACGATCTTCGAGCTCCAGAGAGCTTGAGCAGCTCCACTTCCCTGGCTCTGCCATCCACAGTGCATACAACTTGTAGGCCAGCTCACACCACACCTACTCTGTGCTTGGTGCTCATCCCACTGTCCTGGCATCTCCAATATGCTAGTGTTTTAACCACAACTGAGGCTGCATCCTCACCAATGGCCTCTCTGGGACTCTCCCAGTAGCAAGCCTCCACTGCTCTCCATGTCCCTTCATGCCTTCAAAACCAGTGCCACATAGACTCTTATGTATTACCAAGTTCTGCTTCCAGCTTGAGACTCAGGCTTGGCCCTCTCTAGACAGTTGCTGTGTACGGACCTTGAGGGGATACTTCTCAGGGCTGTTGGTCTCTTGTTAATCACAGCTGATTTTTCAGCTAAAGCTAATGAGCATTAGCTGTCTCTGTAAAGCAGAGATCTCACTTAAGTGGTACTGGTCACTTAGTAACCACAGCCAGTTCTTCAGCCATAGTTGACCAGATTCTCAATTTAAGTCACCCAAGCCCTGTCCCTCAGTCTTGGCCTCTCCTCAAATGTCACAAGCCAGGGCTCCATCTATACTTCTCCAAGCTCCCACAGAACAGCTCACTAAGCTCCAAGCATTCAACAGCTTTTCTAGTCCAAGGTTCCATCCAAATTCTTCCACAATCCTCCAAAAAACAACATAGTCAACGTCTGTCACAGCAATAATCCATGTCCCTGGAACCAATTTCTGTATTAGCTTCCTATTGCTATAAAACACTGACCAAATCCAACTTTGGAGGACAGTGTTGTTCATCTCACACTTCTAAGGCATGGTTCATCTTTGAGGGAAGTCAGGCGGGAACTGAAGCAGAGACCATGGAGGAGTTGCTGACCGGATCACTCCCCTAGCCTGTGCTCAGCCTGCAGTCTCATACAGCTGAGGCCCACTTGCCTTGGAACAGCACTGTGCACAGTGTGCTGGACCCTTCCTCATCAACCAGCCTTCATCGGCTACAGACTAACCGATGGAGGAATTCCTCAACTGAAGTTCCCTCTGCACAGGGTATCAAATTGATATCTGAAGCTGTCCAGCACAGGACCTAAATGCAGACCAGCACTGGCCACCTGGATCCCTGTGGCAGTGAGCCTGAAAGTTGGAGTTGGCTCCCTGAACATTTGCTGCTCTGGCTACTCAGGTGGTCTTGTAGGGGTGTGGTCCCCCGAATTAAATCAGTTCTGCTTGAGATACAATGTTTGTTCTGGATTTTTTTTTAAACCCTGAATTAATGGTATTTGATGGCATGGTCTCCTTTATTCCCCCAGATGGTCAGCCTGGCTGCCTCCACTGTACTTGAATAGCTTACTGAACAAAATGACAAACCTGGGTCTTTATATTTTCAACCCAAGATATCCTGCGAAATAATGGTGTTTCTAGGACTTTAAAGAATTTCTCATCTCATAATCTTGGGCTATTTGTGTTGTACAATCATACCCAAATTATTGACCTTCCAGTTATGAGACATTTAGCTTGGCATCTACTTTGGGTCCTTATGGGAAAGTCTGACTCATTGAGTTCTACCATTTCACCTTTGAGATGCTCAGGATAGTAGTATATTCAAAAACAACCACAAACTCAAATCCTGAGCATCACTGTTCATGAGTTTTCCATCCACCCCTGTCTCCACTGCCATGTCTGAAGGGTCAAGCCTTCCCTTGATTAAGTATCTGCATTGACTTCACCTGAGGAAGTAGCCTTGCAAAGGGACTCTCAACTTCCAGAAAACTTACCTGGACACATCAAATGCTTAGAACTTCCTAGACTGCGTGGGGAAGAATCCAAAGACCTAGAAAGATGTGAAGGTTGGCATGTCAACTTAATAACTTTTTATATCTCATCTCCATACACTCAACCTGCCTGTCACTTCAGCAATAAGAAAGGTGGCCTAAAGCACCCCTCCCAGCTATGCTCCCCTCCCCGCCGCCCCCTCCCCACTGCCCCTGTGCCTTGCTTTCTGCCCCAGCACGTTTCAGGACTTCATGTAAAGACTTCTAGGTAGCTGTATCTCCATATGTGGTTCACGCACATACCTGGAATCAAAGGGTCATATCATATAGAGAGTCTGTCTCCTATAGTACATTCTACTTTGTTCCTCTGCTTTCAGAAAAGTCTAGCCCCAGTTACTAGTCATCACGAGAATTCCAAAACCTTACCAGAACAGAAGCTAAGACTTTCCTAGCACCATCACAAGTACCTTTACTCACAGCTGTCTCCAGCCTCTGGAACCTGCTCTGCTTGCCTGCACTACAGACACAGAACCTGGGAATCTGGACCCCTACACAGGGACTCAAAAAAAGCTGATACACTGAACATGCCCTTGCCAGTTCGGTAGAATAGCCTTGATCCTGCTAGTTCCCAGAATCCTCCAGGGCAAGCAGCTCTGGTAACCCATAGAATTAACTTGTTTGATATACTCCTTTGTTTGAAAATTATTCCAAAAAACAACTGGTATAGCCATGGAAAGAGTCCCAACCAACCCAGGAATTGTCTCAGGTTCTACTTGTAGAACCTGACAGTGATTACCAGAAAAGCCTTCGGAATGAAGGTCACTGAGTAGCAGATGGCAGCAAGGACCTCATTACTATAGTAAGGGGTGTGTGGCACATGGAACGCCATGACTGAGACTCCCACAGAGGAGACCAAGAAAGAAGACGTGGACTGTCGTGTCTTTAGCACACGGTACATTTGGCAATGTCTAGGGGTTTAGGTTGTCATCACTGAGTAAAAGGTGTTACTTGCAGTAGGGAAGCAGCGAGAGGTGCTGCTATGTACCATAATGTCCACAGGACAGTCCTTCATCAAGAATCCTCTGATCAGGTGCTACCCAGTGGAAATTGGAATCTGTCCTATTTTGCTTCTCTGATGTGACAAAACACTGACCAAAAGCAACCTTGGGAGGAAAGTGCTTATTCGGCTCACAGGTTGCAGTTCATGGGAAGCAGAAATCGTGGGGCACACTGTTTATTAGCTCGCTTCCTCTGACCTGCAGTGGGCTGAGTCAGAGTCTGACCTGCTACATCAACTATCTATAAAGAAAAGGCCCCCAACAGACATGTCCACAGGCCACCCTAATGGAAGATTCCTCAGGGTTCCTCTTCCCAGGTGTGCCAAATTGACAACCAGGATTAGCCAGCACAAATCCACCCCTTGTCAACTTGACACACAGAAACATCAGTGTTAAATCATAATTTTCCTTACTGTCCTCAAATCTCATGTTGACATCACAATATAAAATGCAATCCAACTTCTAAAAGTTGTAACAATTTAAGAGTCCAAGTTCTCCTTGAAAATCCAAAGTCTCTTAACTGTGGGCTCCTATGGTCAAAACCAAGTTATTTAGTTTGTTATTCCAAGAGGAAAGAACCAGGGCACAGTTAAAATCACACCAAAGAAAAACCAAAATCAGTGTAACTAGCTCTGTGTCTGACCTTTGGGATTCACTCAGATCTTCTGGACTCAAAGGGGCTCGGATAGCACCGTCCATCCCGCCGCCTCTGCCAGCCTCAGTACACAGCTTGTCTGGTAGACTTGAGCTGCCTCCACTGCACGCCTTGGTAGTCTACCCACAGTGTAGTACAACGGTACTCTCCGTTGTACCTGAGGCTGCACATTCAGTAATAGCCTCCCAGCCTCTCTGTAGGAACTCCAACCCTGCCAAATGACATCACAGAGCACTGGATAACCCTCAAATATATCCTTCTGTTGGTCTAAGGTTTATACTGCTTTCACATTAAAGCATTCAACTTTTTTTGAGGATGTTTTTAATTATGTTAATTGAAGTTTATATACTTTGTTTCTTAAATATATTGAATTTTTACATTCCACACAGTACATCATAATCATATTCAGGCTCTGTCCCCTATCTGCAGCCCCCTGCAGCCTGCCCATGGGATTTCATGTTATATATGTCAAGGCCCATCAAATCAAGTTTGTGTACCCAGATGTTCCTCAGCGTGAGTTCATCCACTGGAGCCTGTTCAGCTTATCTAGTGTCACTTCCTTAAAGATCAACTCTCCTTAATTTAGCAGTGATCAGCTGCCAGTAGTTCCCCGGCTAACAATGGGGCCTGCTGCCCATTTTCCCAGTTCTCTGCTGGGTTTTTTAGGTTTTTGTCTGAGCATGGGTCATGCCCATGCTCTCAACATCACTGTGAGTTCATATGAGCAAGTTCCCAGAGGTATCAAAGCCCATTTCCTTATGGTCTCAACTCTCACCAGTGAAGGCTTCCTCACAGAACAGAGGACGATGAACATGAACGCTGAAGGCCACAACTGCCCAAACTGCAGAAAATAGGAAACTGCAGGGGGTGTCCCTGGACAGGACTCCTCATTTAACTCTGAAATTTTAAGTGTCCTTCCACATAGGAACATCCAGTTTTGCTATTTGTTGAAGTTGTCTTCAACACATGTTTTGGTTTCTTTGTCAAAAATCAGTACATGGAGTACATGATTCAGTCTTCTGGCCTCTACTGGCACCAGGCACACATGTGGAACATATATATACATGTAAGCAAAACACTCATAACACATAAAATATAACTAAAAATTTTAAGGTATATCTTATTAAATTTTTGCACATCTCATATAAAACAGTTTAATCATCTTTATGCCCCCTCTCTCACCAGGATTTTATGCATTCTGACATCTTAGGGCCTATCAAGTCAAGTTAGTGTACCCAAATGTCCCTCAGTGCAAGTTCATCCATTGGGATCTAGTCAGACTATTTGTAGTCTCTCCCTTTAAGAAGATCAACTCTCGCTCACTCAGCAATCAGCTGCCAATAGTTCTTTGGATAAGGTTGGAGCTCACTGCCCATTTCCACAGTTCTATGCTGGGTTTTTGTCCGAGTTTGCATGGGTCTTGTTCAGGCTGACACCATTGCTGTAAGATCATGTGAGCAAGGTCCCAGGAGCCTGTAAGACTGTCTCCTTATGTTCATACACTTCCTCCCTTGGCCTTTACAATCTTTCTGCTCCCTCTTGCATAATGGTCTCTGAGCCTGGAGTGGGGGGAATTTAATATAGGAGTCCTGTCCAAAGACCCGCACTCTGCAGACTCTTATCTCTACACTTGGGCCATTTGTGGCCTTTGGTGTTCATCGCCCACTGTTGTACAAGGAACCTTGGCTGATGAGTTGAGCGATGCATTCCTATTCTCTCTACCCGTGTCCCACTGTGTTCCATGAGCCTTAGGTGCATAAGTTCCATTGCAGATGTGTCACTTAGGATTGTGCATCTCAGACACTTATTCTCTGTGTGAGGCCAGTTGTAGAACTCTGTAATACTCTCCATCTGTTGCAAAAGAAACTTCTTTGGTGGTGACTGGCATAATTGTAGTGTCAGGATCGCTATTTAACACATAGTAAGAAATTACATTTCTCTACGGATGTAACAGACCAGAGTTCTCTCTAAGATATGTGACGTCGGCAGCCATGTGTATTTGGCTGTGTTTACAGTGTCACAAATGAGTTCCCTCCTGTTGAATGAGCCTTAAGACCAATTAGGTAGCTATTGATTACCTCCAAGATAAAAGGGCCACTACTGCACCAATGTAGTTTGCTGAGATGGTCACTGTTGTGGTTATTAGGCTTTAAAGCTGGGGTTGGCTCATTAATTGGTTCTCTCCCTTGGTTTACATAGTTTACTCCAAAATTATGAGAGTTAGACTTCAGGAAGGAGGCTTCCAGGTCAGTTCCAACTCCATTGCTCCTAGTCCTGTGTCCAAAATATGTTTCATAGGGTCTTACCTTCAAGTTCTGGGTGGTAATCAAGGGCTGTGGCAATAGTCTGCGTTAGTTTTGGATTCTCTTGGACTACCCTAACCAGCAGCTTGAAGGGAGATTTCTGCTGTCTGGTATGGTGTTTCTTGATACATAGGCTTCAGCTATACAAGTGCTAGACATTGCATGTGTAATTTTTCAGTAGCATTTTGAACTAATACATTTCCCTCTGGTTTTTCACACCAGCTGAGTAGTAGTGGATTTTTCCTCTCTCGTGCTGTCTATTCTGCCTTTCTCCCTCCTTACTCCATGGTTAAAGAACCCCCATTTTCCCCTTAATAAAAACTGTCTCTTATGACGCCCCTGCTCCTTCGTCCCCTTCACCCCTGTGGTTCCTTGTATAACCTTCCTCTCTCCACCCGCCAGATAAATAGCTCCGTTTTACCCGTTCCCTCGTCTCTACTGTTCTCTCTCAGGATCCTTCTTTTGCTTTACCTCCATGGCTCCTTTTGATTTTCCTGGCTCCTGCAATTACATCAGGATATATATACTGACCTCTAACAGTGTGGTGCTAGTGTCCACAAATGAGGGAGGCCAGACTTCACCTGTTTGAGTCTGTGTTACTTCACTTAGTATAGCAGTTCTAGTTCCATGCATTTGCCTGAAATTTTCCTGATTTCTTCTTTCATTACCGCTGAGTAAAACTCCATTGTGCAAATGCACCACATTTTCATTACATTATCCACTCATCAGTTGAAGGGCACTTAGGTTATTTCCATTTCTTAGCTATTGTGAAAAGAACAGCAACAAACATAGATGTATCAGTATCTCTGTAATAGGGTGATTCCTTTGGGGTATATGCCGAGGGTGGTATAACTGGGTCATGTAGTAGATTCTTTGTTAGCTTTTTTTAGTTCTCCATTCTGCTTTCCATAGTGATTGCATGAGTCTTCATTCCCACCAGCAGTGCGTGAGCTTTCCTTTTGCCACAGCCTCACCAGCATTTGATAGTTTTGTTCTCTTGATCTTAGCCAGTCTAAGATAAGACAAAATATTAAAGGGGTTTTGATTTGCATTTCTTGAATTACTAAGGATGTTGAGCACTTTTTAAAGTGTTTCTTAGCCATTTTTATTCATTTGAGAACTTTCTGTTCAAGTCCTTAGCCCATCTTTTCATTGAGTCATTTATTTTCTTGGTTTGTTTTTCTTTGTATATTCTGGATATTAATCCTGTCACACGTGTAACTGGTGAAGATTTTATCCCACTCTGTGGGTTTACACTCACTGGCTTGGTTGATTCTTTTGCTGTACAGAAGCTTTAATGAACTCACTTATTTACTTTAATTCCTGAGCAACTAATGTCCAATTTAGAAAGCCCTTTTCTGTGCCCATATCTTGTAGGGTACTGCCTATGCTTTCTTCTGTTTCAGAATTTCAGGTTTCACATTGAGGTCTTTGATCCATTTGGATTTGACTCATGTGCAAGATGAAGAAGAGGGTCCAGTTTCATTCTTCTGCAGGTGGAGATCTGGTTTTGCCAGCACTATTTGTTGAAGATGCTGTCTTTCCTCTACTGTGTGTTCTTGGCCCCTTTGACAAATATCAGGTGACTGAAATTGCATGCATTCATGTGTGAGTCTTCAGTTCTGTTCCACTGATCTTGTCTTTTTCACACCAGAATCATGCTGTTCTTAACTAAAGCTGTTTAATACTGTTTTATCTCTGGTATAATGATCCCCCAACTCCCAGCATTGCTCTTTCTGTTCAGATTTCTTTGACTATCTGGGGTCTTTTGTGAATCCATATGAATTTTAGGAAACTTTTCTAATTCTGTGAAGAATGTCATAGGGATTTTGATTGGCATTGTAAAGAATCTATAGATTGCTTTTGGTAGGATGGTCATTTTTCACAGTATTCTTCCAATCCATGTGCATGGGAGGACTTTCCATCTCCTGATGTCTTCCTCTATCAATCTCTTTAAGATTTAAATTTTTCATTGTAGAGATCTTTCATTTATTTTATCAGGTTTATTCCTAAATATTTTGTGAGATATTTATCACAAATGGGAGGGTTTCCATGAACTTTCTCTGATTGCTTGTTATTGGTGTATAGAAAGTCTACTGATTTTTGTAGATTGATTTTGTAACATGCCATTTTTCTGAAAGTGTGGCCATTTCTAGGAGTTTTCTATTGGAATTTTTGGAATGTCTTAGATATAATATCATCTGCAAATAGATGAACTGACCTCTTCTTTTCCACTTAGTACTCTTTTAATTTCCTTCTCTTGTCTCACTGCTCTAACAACAGTTTCAAGCACTCTATTAAAAAGGAGTGGGGATGGTGACCTGCCTTGGCTGCTTCCCGATTTTAATAAGAATGCTTCTGTTTTCTCTCAATTTATGTTGGCCATGGGTTTATTATATATAGATTTACTTATGTTGAGGTCTGTTCCCTCCAGTCCAAATCCTTCTAAGACTTTTAACATCCATGCATGTTGAATTCTGTCAAAGGTCTCTTCTGCATCTATTGAGGTGAGCATGTGATTTTTGTCTTTAAGTTCATTTTTTAAAAATTCTTTTATTGAATCATTGTGTGTTTCATACAGAACATCTCAATCAATCTTAATCATCTTTATATCCCTTTTCCCAGTAGCATCCTCATAGTCCCCAGGAATTCATAAATTCTTTCATCTGTGTTAAGGTCTATAGTATCAAGTTAGTGTCTCCAAATGACCTCAGTGCCGGTTTATCCACTGAGGCCTAGTCGGCCTACCCAGAGTCCCTCAATTTAAGAAGGGTAGCTCATCCTCACCTAACAGTCTTAAGCAAAGGTTGGGGTCTCCTACGCATTTCCCCGGTTCCATGCTGGGTCTTTGTCTGCTTGAATTTGCACGGGTCTTGAGTATGCTGACACATTGCTGTAGGTTCATGTGACCAGGGTCCAAGGAGCTTATAAAATTCTACTTCCATATACTCACGCCCTGCCTCACTGACTCTTCACAATATTTGCTCCCCATCTTCTGCAATGATCCCTGAGCCCTGGGTTAGTGAAATTTAATGTAGGAGTCCTGTCCAGGGACCCACACTCTGTAGACTCCTAATCTCCACACTTTGGCCATTTGTGACCTTTTGTGTTTCTGGCCCTCTGTTGTATGAGGGAGCTTCCTTAATGAGAGTTGAGAGATTCATTAGTGTCCTCTTTATGCCTTATTCCATATTGCATGAGCCTTGGGTGTAGAGGCTGCATTGTAGATATGCTGCTTAGGCCTGGGCGATTCACAGACTATGTGTGTGACCAGTTGTGGTACTCTGTTGTCTTGTGCAAAAGAAGCCTCTTTGAGTGCTGACTGGGATACTTGATTGTAAATATGAGGATACAAATGTTGCATTTAGTAACAAGTTACATTAGCCTAGGGATGTGACAGCCTTAGGGATTTCTCTAAGATCTATGACCTCTACAGCCATGTGTTTTGAGCTATGATCATAGTACCACCCATGAGTTTCCTCCCATTGACTGGCCCTGAGGTAAAAGTGCCACTACTCCACCTGTGTCAAATGCTGTGCCAGTCATCCGTGTGGTTATTTGGTCATGAAGCTGGTTGGTGCTGGGGCCATCAGTTGATGTTCTCCCTTGGCTACTTGCATAGTGCCCTCCAGAGCTATGAAAACTAACCTTCAGGGGAAGTGGCTTCCAGGTCAGTTCCAGTTCCATTGCTCCAAATCCAACCTCTAAAGTATGTCCTACCCTCAGCAATAAGGTCTTACCTTCAAGTTCTGGGAGGCAATCAAGGGCTGTGGCAATAGCATGTGTAATTTGGGGAGTCTCTGGCAACAACTCAAAGGAAGATTTCTCCTGTCTGGCACTGTTTCTTGTTATGTAGCATTCAGCTATGCACATGGATTCATGTAGAGATACTGTATATGGACTTTGTCACTGGGTTATTAGACTAATGATTCCCTCTGGTGTTTTACACTAGCTAGGCATTATTTATCTCCTCTCTTCCTTTCCCTCCCTCCCTATCTAGCCTTCCCTACATGTCATGATTTGTGACATTTATTGACTTATGTATATTGACCAATCTCTTTGACCCATCTCTGCATCTCCGGAATAAAGTCGATTTGAGGGTAGTGAATTATCTTTTTTATGTGTTTCTGAATACAGTTTGCAAGTATTTGTTGAGACTCTTTGCATCTCTGTTCATTAAGGACGTGGGTCTATAGTTTTCTTTCTGTCTTTGAGATGCTGCTTTTGGTATTAGTGAGATGCTGGCTTCATAGAAGAAGTTTGGGAGTTCTCCCTCTGTTTCTATCTTTTCAAATAATTTAAGTGATATTGGTTGTAGGTCTTTTAAATCTCTGGTAGAATTCTGTGCCTCTGTTTGGTCCTGAGCTTCATTTACACAGGAGGTTTTATATTGCTCTCAACAAATACTTCTTTATTAGTTATGGGTCTGTTTAAGCTGTTGATCACTTCTCGATTTGGCTTTGGTTTCCATGAATTTATATATTCATACATCTTCAAATTTAATACAGTATGTTTTTAAAGTATTCCTTTACGTTCTGAAGTATTTCAGTGTCTGCTGTGATGTTTCCCTTTTCATTTGATCTTGTTGATTTGGATTTGTTATTTATTTTGATTAACTGGGCTAAGGGTCTGTCTTATCTTTTCAGATCATTGATTCTTTGTATTGTTTTCTTTGTTTCTATTTCATTTATTTCTGCTCTGGTTTTTGTTGTTATCTGCTGGGTTTGGGTTGGGTTTGTTGGTCAACAGGAATGAATAAAATAAATGTATTTTAGTCATAAATATGAAACTGTCATTTTTAGGAAAATCGGTGCAACTGGAGATGCTAAACAAAACGAGTCAGACTTAGAAAATATTGTGTGTTTTCTCTGGTTTGTGAGTCCTGGATTTTATGAAGCTTCATGAAGCAAAGCTGTCTGCAGAACTGGGCGGAAAGAGCAGGCGCTGGAAGGAAGCGGGAAGGGGGTAAAAGTCCGTGCTTCTAAAGCTGAGTCTCAGATTTATAGAGAAGTCCTATATTTACACGTGCACACCTTCCGTGTCCCTCCAGCTCTTAAATTCATGGCCTTTAATTATTGCTACATATAACATACATACAGTGTACTGCGTTCATTTAATGCTCCTGGTGTGTGCGTGTGCATGTGTCTGACCGCTGGGAATTGGGTGACCTATCAGGGAGCTTATCTCTGGGTAGGGTCTTGTACAGCTTCCCTCATCCACATTGGTATTGTCTTCTGGTGCTGTATTATGCAGATTTTGTCTAGACGACCATATTATTGATTTCTCTGGTGTGGCTTCTCCTGTCTAGAAGACCCAATCTTGAAGAAGTGGTCCTGATCCTCTGGCTCTGCAGTGTCCCTCCTTCCACAATGTTCTCGAGCCTGCAGAGGTCTGGATGTGATCCCCCTGCTGGTGTCTCTAACGCTGTTCAATGCTGCTGCTTCTCACACTTACCAGCTGCAGCCACACTGATACCTTCCGATGCCTCTTTCTCTCCTCCAGGACCCTTTTCTCTACCTCGAACACCTCTATATTACGTATAACATACTTGGGCACTTCAAAAGTACATCAGAGGTCTGGAGACATGGCTCAGCAGTTAAGAGCACTGGTTGCTCTTGCCCAGGACCTGAGTTCAATTCCCAGCATGCACATAGTGGCTGACAACTGTCTATAACTCCAGTTCCAGAAGATTTGACACTCTCTTCCAACCTCTGAGATCATTGCATGACACTGGTGTACCCACATACATACGGGTAATACACTCATACACATAAAAAAATATTTTCTTTAAAAAGCCCATCAGAGAAAATGGAGTTGGGACTGAGGAAACAGCTCACTTGGTAAGGGATGCATTGCAAACATGGGAGCTAAGTTTGATACCCAAAACCTACATCTAAAAAAAAAAAATATGGTAGTGTGTGCCTGTAATCCTTGAGCTGGGGAGGCAGAGACAGAAGGATTCCTGATACTTCTCTGGATAACCAGCCTAGTCTAATTGGCAAGCTCCAGGTCAGTGACAGACCCTGTCTCAAAATAAGGATGTATGCACCCAGATGAAACACACACACACACACTTGAAAATGAACACATGTACATACATACTGAAAAGAGATAGAAAATTCATGTTTTAAAGGAAGGTAGGCTAAGGGTAGACCAATAGAATACTAACCTGTCCGTCCCCAGTACAGAAAAAATGAAGGTATTTCTGTATTTCAATCTCTGTGGTTATATTTGCAACTCTACAGAAGCTTATTAAATTACTTTGCAACTCTGTGACAGCTAATTTGAAGGTCTAGAGGAAATTATCCATGCAACTTGGTGACAGATTTTAGTATCTAGTGGAAGCAGACGCTATTCTCTCAAAGTGTTTAAAAGGAGTAACAGAACATGAGAGAAAATTTCACCAACTCCATTACTGTAGAAACCTTCATGTCAGTAAGTTCACAAGCTGCTTAGTAAATTTTACAGAGGCAGACTTTGTTTTATAACCCAGTTTAGGAATTGTGGTCTTTTTTAAATAGTAAAATGTATCATCTACATGAAAGTGTTTATTACTTTCCCAGGCATCTGTTTTCCGTGTTTGCCATCAGGCTAAAATACGGGTGTAAACCAGTGCATTGAAGAGCTCTGTTTCCCTAAAACACCTCTTTCCTCCCAGAACCCAAAGAATTAACATGAAAGTTGGCAAATGGACTGATTTCTTTAGCTTTTTTCTTTTGAGATGAGGTCTCTCGTAGCTTGGAAATTGCCAAGTAGGCTAAGCTGGCCGACTAGAGAGCCCCAGGGAGCTGCCTTCCCAGTGCTGGGATAGCACACACATACCGTCATGCCTGGCTTATTTTACATGGTTCTGGGGATCCAGCTCGGGTCCTTGTGCTTTCACGATGTTCTAGCTTGCTTTCTGTGTCTGTGATAAAACTCCAAATTCATCTGGGGGAGTGGTTTTATTTCACCTTACACTGATTCCATTGAGGGAAGCTAAGGCAAAAGCCTGAAGCAGGAACGGATGGAGGACCATGCTGACAGCCTGTTCCCAGATCATGTTCAGCAGCCTGCCCAAGGTATAATACTACTCACACTGATTTGGCCCCCTTATTAACACTTAACCAAGAATTCCAGACATCCCCAGATCCTCCTCATTAAACCATCTTTTGACAAATACTTCAGTCAAACAACCAAATAAACTTGGTATCCTTTTAACTGTGCAAGCTTTGATATTAAACCTAGCATCTCCATTCAATGGGTCCAAATCAAATTCAGCCTCATCTAGTTTTATCCTTTCCACCATTATCCCACAGCCTTAAAATGTGTTCCCAGACTGCTACTTGAATCGATGTAAAAACATCAAAGTCTTCAGGAGTGCAGCTCACCTCCTCTCGGTTCACACTTTGTACCTTACCTCTAGGGGCTTGCTTATCCTTGAGTCTCATTACGGGTCTAGGGGCAATGGCAGCTGGCCCTGACGGGAGAGGACTGTCATATCTCGTATCTTAGGAAAAACCATGGCCTGCTCTACAGAGGAGGCAGAACTCATTTTCTTAGGCAAGGGCAGAGATGATAGTGGTGCAGGAGATGGGGTCCATATTTCCTCAGAGTGAGCCCATCAGAATCTCAGAATTCCTTAGGGTCCTCCCACAGATATCCACCCAGACTCAGGATGTGGGTGCTCAGGAACACAGACGGTGTCTGTGCATAGTGGCCTTGTATTTTGGGCCCCTTCTCTGAATGTTCTTGGAGAATTATGGGGTTCCCACCTTTTATTTTTATTTTATGTTTATGAGTATATTCCCTGCATTGTAAGTAAGTGCACCTGTGTCATGCAGTGTCCCTGGAGGTCATAAAAGGGTGTCGGATTCCTCTAGAACTGGAGTTACAAAGGGTTGCTTGCCACCTTGTGTGGGTGCTGTGAACTGAACCCAGGTCCTCTAAAAGAGCAGTCATTGTTCCTAACTGCTGAGCCATCACTCCAGCCCCCGCATTTTGTTTTCAATACAGTTTCACAGTACAGATAGGTCGCTCCTATCTGAAGATCCTCATGAACAGTGTCAATCCTGGTGGAGTATGGGGAGCTGAACATGGTGTGTTTGCTCTCCTAGACTTTGAAATTGGGCTGTGGCCTCTGGAACTCAGCCTTCAGTTCCACAGTCTTGACTGAAGTTCAGGGCACCAATTTCGTGTCTGGAAAGTGGGTCAGGTTATTTCTGGCTAAGTGCTATTCCCAGAGGCAGGGCTGCGCTAAGAAAGCAGACAAGGAGGTCCTACATTTCCAATGCACTTTGAACATCATTCCAAGGAGGCTCACAGAGTGTTTATGCTATGTCACAGAAGAAAGCTCCCTGGAGCTCAGTTAGGGCACAGGTTTTCCCCAAGAGGACAAGGAGCCAATTTCTTCCAAAGACTCAATCTCTTGAGGAACTAGTCCATGACAGAGCCTCTTGATTCCTCTGTGATACAAAAGGCTTCCATACTGGCTGTCCGGTTCAAGAGTCGTGAACTCACTGTGGTCAGGCCATGGGACCAAATCCAGTTGTAGCCACAACCACATCATCAAGGTGCTAATTCTCTAACTTCTGAGCGCAAGCGGTAACAGAGCACACAGATTTGCAAAACACAAGCTCTCAGTTAACATGGACGCCTTAGATTCAGTCTTGTCACCAGCTCACTATCTGCACTGGCCATGGTAAGGGTGCTGGCAGAAGCCATGCAGGACAGTTTGACCAGTTAATTTTGACCTTCTTAAGACTCTTCTTGATGAATGAAAATATCTCATATCCAGATTTTGTGCCCGTCATGGACATTTTATCCACAGGTTCTTCTGACACATCGCTGACAGCACAGATGCTGCTGAGTGCTATTTTTCCTGTAATCTCATTGGCTGCAATAGAATATGTGATGACAGGCCTGGACCTTTTCATCAATTTTCCCATCAGCTCCTGACCATGTCTTCCAATGGCTATGTAGGGGGAGGTCGGGGGGGGGGGAGCAGCCAGTGCAGTTAATGTCATGTCTGTGCTTGTCTGACATACTAGAATGGAGTACTCACCTTGTGGTGGTTTTATGAATGCTACTAAAATCAAATGAAAACCAAAATGGAGAAAGCAGTCTTTTTAAGTTTTATTGAATTCTGGGTATTTTCATACACTTTTAGTTTGACAGTATTTAGATCCCCCCACTCTCCATGCCTGCCTTACTGCCTCCCAACCAATTTATTGTAACTTAATGTACTCTATTATATAGACATAGAGACATAATGCAGCCTATAGAGTGTGATTTGTGTCCCCAAATGTCCTTTAGTGTGGGTCCTTCCAGTGGCACCTGGTTAACCTATCAAGAGTCCCATCATTGTAAGACATTGTCTCCTCCTCCCGCTAGCAACTGTCAGTTACCAAAAGTTCCTTAGGCTGGGTCAGGATTTCTTACCAACTTCCTCAGGTCTATGCTGGGATCCTGTCTGGTTTGCGCTTGTGCAGGACTTGTGTGTGTTGTCACCACTGCCGTGAGTTCATAACCGTTTTCTTGTGGTCATCCACGTGGGGAAAGGTAAGGAGGAGTTCGGAGGGTAATAGAAGACAGATGTTATCAAGGGGAGCTGGGGCAAAGGGAGGTACTTTAACTGATAAATATATTATGTAAAACAATGTAAGATTTTAAGTCATTTTCAGAAATCAGCAAATATACCATATAAAAAATGTTACAATTCAAAGTAGTCTCCTTTAGAAACAGAACATACCACTGTGGAGGCCTGGTACCACTTTCCAGGTTTGATAGAAAAATGCACCAACATCGTTACAAAAGACTGTTAGGACTCTCTTGCTTTTCTATGATCCCAAGAATTCAAGATGAAAGCCAAAGCAAAAATAAATTTTAAAAAGATTAAGACATACGATTCAATGCCTGCATTCTAGAGAATTCCCAGATTGTCATGATCCCCTAGAGTTCTGCCCCAGATAAGAGGGCAAAGCAAAAGAATTCATGGTCTCAAATCAAGGATGGGAGACGATGGTGGGAAAATAATGAAAAAAGGCAGCAGAAGGAATGAGAAGTTATGCCCAGTACACAGGTCCTTGGGCTGTTGCTCTGAGAGCACACATCTCCCACATTGTGTGTGACTTCCCTTATTCACTAAAATTTAAAATGCTTAGATCTATTCAAAAAGCAGCTATCTCAGGACCACATTCTCTAAGCACTGTTTGATAGTGTTCACCAGTGACTGAGGTCCAAATCCCAGATCCCTTAACTGTTCTTTCCTGTACCCGTGCAGAGAACCATGGTGGAGAAAAAGCCCAAGGAAAGAAATGGCTTTTAAACCTTTTATTTTTCTCTGAAAGGCAAGGCATTTACAGCTTCCGTATGCCCTGAGGCCATAACAAGCTAGATAATGGAACTCACCTCCTTAGCAGCCTAACTCAGTACACATAGAAAAATCACCATATGGTCACCAAATAAGTTATTAAAATTTGGGGAAGCCCCACATTGGTTCAAGGGACCCCAAGAGCTGTAGCAGGGAGAGGGCAGAGGAAGCAGATCTTCCTCTAGTGCAGATGGGGAACTTCTGGGACCTTTTGCTTCCTTTTTTTTTTTTTTTAAACCTCCCACAGAGGAAGTAGAGTGGTGGGGTGAGGGGGTCAGCGACCAGATATCGCCATCCTAGGATATAGGATCAGGGATACCCAGAGTTCCAAAGACACTCTTTGGACCCTGTAGATGAGAGATTAAATGAACCCTCTGAGGACCAGTTGGCAGAGTACATGAAGGGAGAAAGAGAGGAGGCAGAGACAGTAGACACAGCCCACAGATTCAGCTGTGAACAGAGCTTCCCTTGATACCAATCCGAAGAGGTTGGGCCAAGTTTTTTTACTCTTCTTGAGGAGGAGTCAGTGCATCCCCTGGTCTTCTCTGGCTCAGGGACCAATAGCACATCCACCTGATCCCAAATGAGCCCCAGATTGTCCGGACCTGAAAATAGAGGTAAGAAAAAAAGACTTACAGATGCCAGCTTCAAATTCTAGCGTACCCTGGTCTATTCTCCCATTCTCAAATCCCAAGATGAGCCCCCCAAAATGTTAGGTCCATGATTTGAGAATGATCGAGAAAGACTACAAATATAAATTTTTGAAAAGGCAAATTTATTTAAGAGTAATTACTCCAGCTAGCTGGGGCTACAGCTCCGTGTCCAGTATGGAGGACAGCAGCCCGAGCAGGGGCACAGCTATTTTTATAGGATAAAACCGCAGACTGCATGACCTTTATTTTATTCAGTAAGCCATAAGTCCTTCTTTCCCCATCCAGGGATTTCTAAATGTGGTTACAGAGGTGGGGGCACCACGCCATCTGACTTCCGGCAACTCGAAACTCAGAGGTCAAGGAAATGGAAAGTTAAGGCCGAGCATAAAACGGAGGGTGAAGTTTAAAATGGCGTTCGTGTGGCTTTAACCATTTTTCTCAATGTAACTTACTGTATTCTAAATATGCATCCTCATATTTACAAACAAGTGTACCTCTCACACCTTATCAAACAAACTTTTTTGCAAAAAATGGACACTGTTACAAAGTTGACAAACTAATCAAATGCAGGAAATAAGTGTCTATGAGACGCTTAGCCCTAAGTGCAACCTCTGTACACAGGATGAATTCATCTCTCAACTCACACCAGAGAAGTTTCCCTATGCAGCAGTAACCTGAAACTGGCCAATATGCAGAGAACAAGAAGCTGCAGAGTGCTTGTCCCTAAATAGGACACATGTATCAAGCTTCTGCCTCCCAGAGCTCAGGGGTCAGTGTGAACGAGGAGGTGAAGTGTAGGCAAAGCAACTTAAGAGACAACAAATACCACGTTATCTACTGGAACATCTGTATGCAACTGCCTTGTTTGCTAAAGTACCTAAGAGAAAACACTGTCAAAAAAATCTTCACTTGTTCAAACCACCACATTCAGAAGGGACTGTGGACTGTGGACTTTGCAGTAGTATAGAGACTGGTAATGACTATGGGGACTTTTGAGGGTAGACTAAACACATTTTGCTTTTCATATGGTCATGAACCTATAGGGGCCAGAGAGAAGAATGTGGTGGTTGTCTCCCATAGGCTCCAAGTATTTGGACTCCAAGCTCCAAGCTTGTCCCCTGTTGGTGGAGCTGCTAGGGGAGGTTTTAGGTGTGGTCATGGCAAAGGAAGCATGTCACTGGGGAAGGGCTTTGAGAGTCTTAAGCCTTGCAGGCTTCCAGTCGCTCTCTGCCAGCTTGAACATGTAATCACTTGGCTTTCTGCTCCAGACACCATGTATGGACTCTTCCCCTGTAAGTTGCTTTGATCGTGGTTTCTCATCAGAGCAACAGAAATGCAATTAAAGCAGAAGTGGGCTAAAAAGAAAGACCAGCATATAGTTTAAAATGTCTTTGACGGAAGGGTTTCTGTTCTTACACAGGTTTTTACAAGCTGGTAAAAATGGTGGGGAGCAAAAGGCAGCTACTGAGAGTCAAGTGCGACTCTGAATGTACACTTTGACCTTAGACAAAGGGGAACCTAGGAGTCAGTTTAGGGTTCACAGCCTTGAGAGCCTACAGACCCCCTGCTGGGAAGGGACAACTAGGGATAATCTGCCAAAAGCAGCGGACTCCTGCAGTTTCTATTTACACTGTAAAGACAAAACTCCCTTCACGAGAACAGACAGTACATTTCACATCTGTATTCACACCCCAGAAGGAGATTGTCTACATGTATGTTGTCTGACATGCTTGGGGAGATATGAACAAATGTCCACTCACCCCAGTCACTGGAAGACTGCAACACACTTCATGGCTTGCTGACAGGTCAACAGGCTGGAGAGTCTTTTCTAGGCAGCTAACCCAGCTGGTCTCACCTCCTCCCAGATGGCTGGGCTGGGAGTCTCTCAACAGTCCTTACAGCTTATATATGCTTAGGGAGGGAGGAGCCTGGTGAGTCTGGTCAGTTCCTGAGCTTCAGGAGCGTCCCTGGGGAATGGAACACTTCACCTCACCTATAACATCCTGTGTCCTTTTTCTCTAATTTTTGAGAATCTCATACATGATTACTGTCTTTATTCCCATTCCTCACAGTCTCCCGCCAGCTCCACCCATGTCCCCCACTCCCTCTCAATTTCTTGTCCTCTTTGATGGCTATTGAGCACTGAGTCCATTTTGTGGTGCTTGTCTGTACGTGTGTTTAGAGCTGTCTGTTTGGAATTAGATTACCTCTCAGGGAGAGGTGGTCCCAGGAGAAAACTGATTTTCCCCTCAACAGCCACTGATTGCCTGTATCTCCTCATCTTGAGGTGGGGAACCCCATGATATCCCCCTCATCTACCTTTGTGTGTTAACTGACTTATTATTTAGATCTTGTTAGAGCACTATACTGTGGAGATTTCATTGGTGTAGCCTCCCTCTGTCTAGAACGCATTAAGTAGCCATAGATATCTAGTTCTTCTGCTCTTACATTCTTTCTGCCCCCTCTTTCTCAATGTTCCCTGAGCCTTAGGTGTGTGGAGGCTGCATTGTTGATGTGTCACTTAGGGTTGAGCACCTCACAGTTATTTCTTCTCTGTGTTTGAACAGTTACAGAGCTCTGTGATAGTCTCCATCTGTTGCAAAAAGAAGCTTCTTTGATGAGTGAGGAGAGGTGCACTTGGTCTGTAAATATAAGAATATGCATTTAGAATACAGTAAGAAATTATGTTGGTCTAGGGAAGGGACAGAAGTGGGTTCTTAGAGCATCCTGTGTCTCAGTGAACTCTGCAGGGTGGAATGTTTTATCTCAGAGGAAATTGCTATACCACAGTTGGGTGGCAGTCTGAATAAACTGAGTCAGCAGACAGACTTGAAATATAAATAAAAATGTTTATTAAAGGGCTGACAACAGGGATGAGCCAAGAGATCCAGGATGTTTTGAAACCATTTGTTTCAGGATGTGGTGATCACTGTAAAAGTGCCTGTTCAGTCAGTAAAACTAGGTCTCTTTGTTTTGATGCCTGTACGCTTACCCAAGGCATCGAAGGGGTGAGAACTGTAACTCTGTATGCAGTTGAGGAAAGATAAAGCATAGTTGATGGACAGGGTATTGGGGTGCTGGAGCCATTAAGCAAGTGAGAGATGAGGAACTCTTTAACTGGGGTTATAGTAAAGAGTGAGAATAAAGCAGTAGAATAAGCCAAAATTAGGCTCAGAATTGACTAAAAAGTAAAAATGTGAAGAAACAGTTATGGGGTAGGTAGAGGCCTAATAGTTTCCCTAATGCAACATCAGTTATGAAGTCTAGTACTTGGGGAAATTTGGATACTGGGGCCTTGTTGTGAGAGTTCAGAAAGGAACTTCTGTCTGGTTATCCAGGGACAGCAGAGGGGGAGTGTGAAAGGGAGCAGGTTCACCTGGTGATTTCTTGATGGAGTTTCAGGTTTCCCAAAATGTCACAGGATGCCGGGTTTGCCGGCAGATTGGGTGGTGGAGAAGCTGGTTCAGCCGGCCTCCTCCAGGGGCTGAGCGGGATGGTGAGTGTCGACGGCCCTGGACCCTCTCCACTCCGGAGAAACACCACACCGAGTCAGGAGAACTGTTGAAGCAGAATCTCACTTTATTGCATCAGGCACAGTCTTATATAGGATAGGGGTTGGGCTAAAAACGTGGGCAGTGAAGGACCAATCATTTTTCACCATGATGGCCAAGTAGAGGCCATCTTTTGTTGTACCTTGCTGAGTCACTCCTACGCGGAAGTGGAGTGTCAGAGACAGGCCGCAAAACTCAAATGAGGCTCAGGAAGTTACACTAGGCCACACGTCTGGGCCCATGAGGCCCAACCACAGGAGCAGGAAGGGTTGGCTAAGGGTGATTTTGCAGCAGTGACTCTGGTACTGGATCAAGAGTTGAGTGAGTCTGGTTTAGGGAAAAGGGCATGTTTCTATTGTAATTTCAGGCAGTCTCAACCTAGAAATGAATTCAAGAGCTGAGATGAGACAGCTCTGTGGCAATGGAGTGATAAGGAAGGTCGGATGGCATCTGGGACATGGACACAGATATGGACAGTGGTGATATTTCAAAGTCTGTTTTTGTTTTTTCTTTCAATAATTCAAATTTCTTTTTTTCCAATATACATAACTATTGAATTTTTGTACATGTCACACAATACGTCTTGATCATACTTGGACTCCTCCTCCCTAGCTTCACCCCTGGTAATCCCCCCACCAGATTTCATGAGTTCTGTCGTATGTTAAGGCCTTTGGAGTTAAGTTTATATCCCCAAATGTCCCTCGGTGGTATAAGTTCATCCACTGGATCGTGGTCAGCCTATCTCCTGTCACTCCCTTAAAGAAGACCACCTCCCTCATTGGCAGTGACCAGCTGCCAATAGTTCCTCAGCTAAGGTTGGGGCCTCCTGCCCATTTCCCCAGTTCTATGCTGGACTTCTGTCTGCTTTGAGTTTGCATGGGTCACCATTGCTATAAGTTCATGAAAGAGTTTTTAGGTAGACTTAATCTCCAGGGTATTTTGGGAGGGATGGCGGATCGGGAACAGGCTTTGGTAGGTGTTCATGATGTTGAGAGGCAGAGGAATGCTTATCTAAGGTGACACCTAGCATATATAAAGAACAATTTTGCCCTGAAGGAAGTAAGCAAGCTCTCACACATATATGTAATCTAATGAGAAGTACTGGGAAAACCGATGGGAACAGGGGGAGTCTGAGAGCACACTGATTAGTCACCCTTCACCTGTTTTGCTGGAGCATCTTCTGAAAAAGAATTCCATACTTCTCACTGGTTTACAACAGTTTGTTGTATAAGGGAAATGTCTGAACTTTCCAGTACAGGAGTTATGTCACAGGATATTAGTCACACAGAAGTAGGTAAGATGTGGCTATTTAAGGGGATTAGGAATCTCCAAAATAATTTGACTTTGGGCTTGTAACATTTCAGTGCTCCACAATCATTGAAGTTTTGAGACACCTTAAATATTTAATACCAGTACAGCTTATATCAGGGACCTTTGGTTCACAGTACCTCTGTTGGCCAAGCATCACATATGTAAAGGCCACATATTTTATGCTCCCATTGCTTTGAAGATTCAATCCTGTAAAGATGAGGCTTCAAGGTAGGAAAGTAGTCTTCAGTGGGGAATTCCTATGAGTAAGTGACCAAGTCTAGAAGACTGTTTCTTTGAGGTCATCTACCACTACCTCTGACTCTTAACAATGTTTCCACCTCCTCTTCCGAAATGATCCCTGAGCCTTTGGAGGCACAAGTTTGGTATAGGTTTCCTATTCAGGGATAAGCAGTCTGTAGTCTCTTCTCTACATGTTGCTTGGTTATGGGTTTCTCTCTTAAGGGTGTGACTCTTAATTAATGATGTTCCAATGGATGGATCTACACTAAGGACATTTGGGAATACAAATTTGACTTTATAGGCATGCACACGTACTCTGCACCTTCAACTTAACATGTCTTGCCTGTATTTATGTCTGTTAGATTTTGGGAATACAATATACACATTTCCCAATTTCACCCATAGCTTCTAGGTTTTCATTTAAAATATATATATTCTTTGGTTTTTGAGACCAGGTCTCCCTGTATCCTCAGCTGGCCTGGAAATGCCTACGTAGACCAGGCTGGCCTCAAACTCATAGAAATCTACCTGATTCTGCCTCCCAAGTGCTGGGATTAAAGATGTGCACTACCATGCCTGGAAAGATTTCTCTCTTGAAAGGCAAAAGGCTTAACCTGTACTTGGAGAGAGGCCCAGTAACAACAAAGCATATAAAGCCAGGTATGTTGTGTAGACTTAGGTGAAGGTGTAAGCAGAGTTCTGTCACAAAGAAGGGAAGAAGAAAGAGAAAGACAAAGGGCCAACTTTGAACTGACTTTTGAATCCTGCACGAAGTTCTCAAGGATAAGGGAGTGAGTCTTCAGGCAGACACCCTAAGCATTTAGAGGCAGCTCTGCGGAGAGGAGCCGCCGCATCAAAGCTGAAGGCATCTTTGAAAGCTATAGAGAACCATTTGGGACTCCTCAAATTGATCTTAGATCAGTTTCTAGAATGCTTCCCCACCAGGAGTTGGGGAGCAGGGGCTCACAAACTGAAATTGGCCATAAACCAGCTGTGAGGGAGAGAGGAATCTCCACATCTGGAGAAACATAAAACCTGGTTGTCTGGATCCCTTGGATCAGGAAGTCTGGCTAGAAAGGAAAACAGCTCCCTCCCCTAGAACACGTGGCTGCAGTGGTGGCCTTTGGCAGCTACTCAGGCGAGAAAGATGAAAAGGGGGCTCTCCATGAGAGCGAGGTTTCTAGCAGAAAGAAAAGTAGCCCTTTAATCTTAATTGAAGGCCAAAAAAAGAACTCCTTAGCTTATAGGCAAGGAAGTAAGACAAAGGCCTGACTGAAGGTTTGGAGTGCCCACAATGTGCCCAGCAGAGCCAGCTAATCCATTGTTGAAGACCTGCAGCTTTCAGACTCTGAATCAGGTGTGTTTATCTGCTCACAGGAGTAAATGTAAAGCTCCAATAAAGTCTGCTGACTTGTTTAATCTTTTTAAATTATTTTTTAAGTGTTTGACTATTTTGCCTGCATGCATGCAAGTGCACCACATACACAAAATGCTCAGGAAGCCAGAAGAGGACATCAGATCCCCTGGAACTGGAGTTACAGACAGTTGTGAGCAGTTATGTGGGTGCTGGGAACCGAACCGAGGTCCTCTGCAAGAGCAGCCAGTGCTCCTGACCACTGAGCCATCTCCCCAGCCCCTCTGCTGACTCTACTTTTAATTTCCCTCTTTACTAACTTTGTGCTGTGCTTTGGGGTTCCTTTCACATCAAGTCCCTTCTTCCTATAATGCCTAGCAACATTGTCGAGGCCATTGCTGTAAACTGATGGCTGGCTGGTAAAGATCTGATCTGTGGGTCTGGCTCCATGACTTTGGGTTTGTCTGATTTGGATGTGATCAGTAATTCTGTGCTCACCAGGGAGGAGAACAGTCTCTCTGTGGTGTGGATATTCATTTGCCCTTGAATCACAGTGGATGCTCTAGAACCTATACTTCTCCTTCCCGCATATTGCCATGTCTGCAATTCAGAAATTCTTCTACCTCTGATTATGTGAGTAGACAATGTTCTGTGTTGAGATGGAATTAATAAATTGCACTGCCTCTTAAAGTAAATGAACTCTTCTATTTGGCTTATGGAGATAAAGAACTCATAGAATATCTCCCTAATATTCCAGGAAAATAAGAAAATTGAAATATAACACTTTTAATATAGTTTGAAAAAAGTATTCCTATTAAAGGCCAGCTCAAAATAAAATGACAACCCAGAGCCTGGGGAAAAATCCTTGCAAACCACGTGTCCAAGAAGGCATGTATATCCAAAGCCTGGGATAACTCTTACATTCATTGGTAAAAAGACAAACCAACTAAAAATGGGTGAAGGACTCGGACACTTCTTCTGGCATCCACATTGTCCATGTGGCCAATAAACATGTAAAAGATGATGAAATCGTTAGTCATCGGGGACATGAGCATCCAAACCACAATGAGGTAAGATGCTGTCTACTAGTAACTGATACATGGGATGAAGGCAGACTGTGAAGTGGTATGTGGCCATTTGGGAAGGTAGATTAGCAGTTTCTCAGATTCTCACAGTTATCTACAGCCCAGAAAACTCTCCTGGGTATTACAAGCAAAAGAATAGAGGGTGTTCATATGCACACTTCACACCAGTGTTCACGCAGCTGTACCTGTAAGGGCTGTAGAGGGCAGACAGCCAAGGCGTCCACCAATGATGAATGAGAAGAGGCAGTGCAGAATGGCCCACACATGAACCTGCAGGCAAGGTGCCCCATGAACAGTCAGACACGCACAAGCAAGGCACTCCATGAGGGGTCAGACATGCACAGGCAAGACACCCCAATGAAGGGCGTCAGACACGCACACGGGTGCAAGTCATCTGCTTGAATGAAATGCCAACGGGGCATGTCAGTGGAATCAGAAAGACGTACGGTGGCCCAGAGGTGAAGGGTGGGAGTAAGGGTTGTTTATATGGTTTCCTGAAGGTGATGGAAATGTTCCCAAAGTAGACTTCATTCAGTTGTAAACCACTCTATGAATATGCCAAAACACCAAATATACACTTAGAACATCATAAGATTTGCTATTGTATCTCAAAGCTATTTTTTAAAAGTTAATTGAAAAATACTATAAATGGGTTCACATTTAGGTAAATACTACCCAGTGAAACTAAAATGTGAAGTTTATTTGTAGTAAGAAAACTAATCAGTACTAACTATAATCAAAGTGTGTATTTTTATTCTACCTAGTATATGTTCTTTTAAACCAGTACAGGTTGTTGGTCAAAGGAATTAACATTTTTATATGTTTATGAAAAAATGTAAATCTGTGCTGTGTTCAGTAGGTTTTTTGAGACATAGCCCAGGCTGAACTCACAGTATAGCTAAGAATGACCTTGAACTCCTGATCTTCTGTCTTCTCCCAAGCGTTGAGATTCCAGGTATGTTGCACTGTATCACTGGCTCAAATCTGTTTTTGAATCAAACCATTATAATAAAGTTCCCAGCCTGCCACACCAGTCTTAGCGGGGTGAGTCACTCCACACCGTCTCAGCTCTCAGGCCAGCCTGGTTCCCTAGGATCCGTGCTGCAGCCTTGTGGTCCTGAACCCTGCACATGGACCTGGATCAGTAGGTGGGCCTCAGGGACAGTGAATCCTGAAACCTCAACTCAAAAGTTGCACCTGTCTCTAGTGGAAGTGAGAACACTTCTTTTACCCCAATTAAACAAGATAATGTGGCCCCCAAACTAAACACCAAGCACTTCTTGGCTGGACCATAACCTGACAAGTTGGGAAAACAACAAATAAGATACACATATTCAAAAGAGAGAAAATCACTAACCAGTACCGAGAAATATCACCACACAAGTACAGAGGCCCAGGTCTCTGCAAAAATAAACAGCATGAATAATCAAGATAACATTGCTACTACAGAAATTAACACCCCCATTGTAATGCATCCTGAGAATGACAACCTGACATTGATACCAGGCTTAGGAACCTGAAGCTAGACTGGTCACAGGACACAGGGGAGAGCCTAAAACTAGTATTCTACCGAATAGTTATGGTGTTAAATTCCTAATGACTTATTTGTATACGCATAGATTAATGCATCTCTCAACTCTCACCAGAGAAGTTTCCTTATGCAGCAGATGGTAATTAACACAGAAAACCACAACTAGCCAATGTGTAGAGAACAGAGGCTGCAGAGTGCTTATCCCTGTATAGGACACTTATTTCAAACCTCTGCCTCCCAAAGCTCAGGGATCATTGCAGAAGAGGGGGCAGAAAGACTGTTTAGACTGTTTCCTTGTCGTCATCTACTGGCTCTCAGAGATTTACAGGCAACTGGATCATTACTCATAGGAACTCATAGCAATTTTAACAGCATGCACAAGTCTTCTGTAACCTCAAACCAGACAAAATCCTGGCACAGGCATGAGGAAGTGGGTAAGAAACCCCAACCTAAGGAAATCCCAACAAGTGATGACTGCTGGGAGGGGCAGAGGCAGTTTCTTTCAAGCATGGTAGATTAACCAGGCTCCAGTGGATGGACCCACACTGAAGGACATTTGGGGACACTAATCTCTGTAGGCCTTATTATATATCACAGTGTACATTAAATTGGGCAGAGAGCAAAAAGGGGGCTGTGTGGACAGGGGAGCCAGTTTTAATGTCATCAAGTTATAGTGTATGTAAATTAAAAATTCAACTAAAATTTTAATTCCCATTTCACATTATTTTGTAGTTTGTCGGCTTGATGGTGGTTTCTGAGATCTTTGGGAAGCTCAGAACTTTGAGCTGAAAGTAACTTGATTAAACCAATGGATACTCATTGGATCCCTAAAGAAGAAGGAAAGAGCACAAGTTTGAGCTGAGGGTTTTGCTTTAGGAGACCCCAAAATACCCTGGGTAATACATAAGATGGTTTTTGCAATCTTAAGGAGGATGTGAGGGACACATGTGACTGCAGAAAGCTGGATGTGTCCTCCCAATCTGTGACAGCCGGGATCGTAGAGATGTAACAGTTGCTGTGGCCCAGTGCATGGAGACTTAGTTCAACTACACGTGCATTTGTTCTCAAAGAAAATGGTGATTTTTGTCCTTGAGCAGCAATGTTCATGGTCTTTCTCTTCTCAGAGCTTTTACATTCTTCAAATCCTTTTTTTCCATTTTTATGTGTGTGTGCATGTATATGCATGCCTTGCATACATGTGGACACAGGTGAGGGTGTGTGCATACACGCACGTTGAAGCCTGATGTTAATGCTGGGAATCAACCTCAGTCTCAATCTTCCACCAGACTCATTTCTGGAGGGTCTCTCAATGAAACCCAGCCTGCTCTAGGGATCCTGGCTCTGCCTTCCGAGGCTTGAATCACAGGGGAGTTACCTCGTCCATCCTGGATTTACATGGGCTCTGGGGATCTGAACTGAGGTCCTTGGGCTTTCAACAATTACTTTTACAGCTGAGCCATTTCCGCATTCCTCAAGGTCCCCCTTGAGCTTCTCTATGAAAACTTCTAACCTCCTAAACTTACAGCTCATGTCACAAATGAAACACCCTGGTGTTGCCTGTGGACACTGTCAAGCTAATGGAGCCAACCTCTCTCTGGGATAAGAACAATCTTTTCTTGGAGAACAACTTTCATCCAAATAGGTGTTTTGTCTATGAAATGTGCCCAAAAGTCTACTGGATTAGAGTTGGGTTCCCTGATGTTAATGGGAGAGGATGGAAACTTTAGCATGAGCTACTTGTGTACTTGGAAGACATGAGTCCCTGCAAGTATGCCTTTGAAGAGTGCGTTTTATCCTTGACCTCATCTCCTCTCTTCTTGGCCACCATGAAGGGTAGCATCTTTGCTTCCACATATTCCCACACAATGTTCTACCTCGCCACAGTCCAGAAACAGTGGATCAGGTTGCCAGGGACTAAACCATAAGAAACTATTTTCCTTCAGGCTGTTTTCACCATAATGGAAAACCAACTGACACAGTGGCAAGAAGATGGGAGTGCCTGCAACAATGCAAAACCGCTAATGAGAGTCTCTAGTTCTCCCTTGGGGACTTATTCTGCAGCTCCATCAGTGGTGGGTGAGTGACAGCAACACTGGTATGCAGAGATGCAGAACAGATGAACCTCCTCCCCTCAAATCTATTTCCGTACCATTTGCATGTTCATTTACATCATGTCATACACACACATTTGTCTTTAAACATATTCGATTCTGCTTTAAACTAATTTTAATACCTCAGTTTGCATATTACTGATGTACAAGATTTAATATCTCATCTTTGTGTCCATATAAAATCTGGACAAAGTTGTTCATTCTTTTCCTTTTCTCTTTCCTTCCCTTTCATTCTTAGGATCAAATGCAGGGCCTTGGCACATTCAACAAACGCTGTATCCCGAAGCTACATCCCTGCCTCTCTGTGTGTGTGCGTGCATGTATGTGCACTTGGGGATTCAAACAAGGACCTTAGACATGCTAAATAAGCTCTCTATAATTGCACTACATGCTCAGTCACTTTGTTCTGTTTATTCTCAAGGATTTCATACTATGTATTATGATCATATTTACCCCTCCCCTACCTCCACCTAATTCCTCCCAGATCTATTCCACCTCCCCATTCTTTCCCAACTCAGTGTCCTCTTTGTTAATAACCCACTGAGTACAATTTGTACCACCCACATACTCATGGGTGTGAGACTCTCCACTGGAGGGTCCTCAACATACTTAGGACCATGCCCTTAAACAAAATTTAAATGTAAAATAAACATAAAATTTATTCAGTTTACGTGTGATTGGCTTCCTTCAAAGATCTTCAGGTGACCTCAGTCTTGGATGTAGAATAAACTTCTCCTTAGGTGTAAATCATTTGCATAATGAAAACTCCTGCTTCCAACAGCACTTCTGTGCACGAGATTGACTTCTGCCTAACCCAAAACTAGGGCATAGTTCAAGGCAGGCAAATGGCTCCTGACATCTCCCCCTTTTGTATTTTCTAAATATACCATAACCTTTCTGATTATGGCGCAGAAGACTCTGCCTGTCTTAGGTCATCCTCTCCGAAGCATAAGCCTTACCCATCATTGGCACATATATATATGGTTGGCTTAGGCAAGCTATCACATGTCCTTAACCTTGTCCATGGCTGCTGCCTGTTTCCCTATATAAGTCCGCGGGAAACTGACATCTGATCACCAAAATCCTATACTTAGTCCTTATTCACATTTATCAGCATTCCCTGCAGTAGAATCCTGATTTACTGTTGTTCTTCTCATATAATGATGTCTTGATAGGCAAGTATCATTCTCTATTGCTGCAGTCTCCCTTTCTTCCCATATGGCTGGATGCAGCATAGTTGGATTTATTATGTAAGTCCAATAAAATTCTCCATGTGTCATCAGGAACTGATTCCACAGCAACAGCAACATCACTCTTCCCTCGTTCAGTTCCTGCGAACTGGACCAGCCTTTCTGGCAGCCACCTGGCATTCTCAGCATCCTGCGGAAAAACACAAACATGCCCTCTTCCCCATATTAGTACCGGGTCTGGGCCATGCTGTTTCCCATCAATCGGATCCTTCCATTTCACTTGTGCATAGGTATCTAAAGTCTTAGGATGCCACAACCTACCTGCAGCAGAAAGACCAAAAGCATCCACATTTTAAAAATTCAAAGCAAGAAGAACATGATTCAAAGAGTTCTGTGGCAATCTGGGATATAACTCCCCCTTTTTTATTTTTTGTAATTGCGTTTTTAAAGCTCCATGGGCACGTTCAACAATCCCTTGTCCTTGAGGATTGTAAGGTATGCCTGTTTTATGTCCAATGGATAATTGAGCACAGAAACGTTGGAAAGTATTTGACCAAATAATTCCTGAACCTGAATGTTAGTTGCCTCGATGTAAGACACAGTTTCAAGCACCTGTAAGGCTTTAACAATATAATGACTGTCAGTATACAAATTAAAAGAAGTAGAGGTCATAAACTGAAATACAGTAGCCACAGCCCAAAGTTCTACTACTTGAGCTGAAGCTGGAGAAGTCTGAAAAACATGGGATTGTTCTTGTAACACATAAGTAGCCCTACCATTAGAGGACCCATCTGTAAATATCACTAAAGCATCCTTAATAGGATCCTGTTTCACAATTTTTGGAAAAATAAAGGCATGACTATTTGCAAATTGTAATAACTTGTTTTTTTTGGATAATGATTATCTATAATGCTAGAATAACAGGAAAAAGCTATGGCCCATGAATCCACATTTTGAAATAACCAATCTATCTGTTGTTTTGTAAATGGAAGTCCTATTACAGTAGGTTCCTTTCCAAAAAATTTACGAGACTCAGCTGTAGCCATTTGAACCAAACACACCACTGCCTCATAATAAGGAGTTGACACTCTAGCAGGCGATATGGGTAAATGCAACCATAGCAAAGGCCCTTCCTGCCATAAAACTGCAGTCGGAGTATGAATAATAGCCAAAATACATGCTGCCCATCTCTGGGTATAATCTATATATTATATTTGTTGATTCTCAATTGCCTGTTCTACCTGAGATAATGCCTTTCTGGCCTCCACCATCAAGTTTCTAGCCGATTTAGGATCTGAATCACTTTTTAAAATGTCAAAGAGAGGCTTCAGTTCTCCTGTAGTAATTTTTAAATGAGGTATAAGCCAATTAATATCTCCCAGTAATTTTTCAAAATCATTCAACGTTTTCAACCCATCTTTCCTAATCTGAATTTTTTGAGGCAAAATTGTTTTAGGATATAATCTATGACCCAAATATGAATACGGAGATTCAGCTTGTACCTTCTCAGGTGCTACAATTAGCCCTTGCTCTTTCAGAGCTTGCTGTAAATGAGCATAAGCTGCGAGCAAAGTTTCTTCCTGTTTATGAGCCAAAAGTATGTCATCCATATAGTGGATTATTTATATTTGAAAATAAACCTGTCTAGTCTTTGCAACTGCTTGAGCCACAAATTTTTGACACAGGGTGGGGCTGTTTGCCATACCCTGCGGCAATACTTTCCATTGAAATCTTTTCAGAGGCTCCTTAAAATTTACTGAAGGTACACTAAATGCAAATCTTTTACAATTCCGAGGTGCAAGAGGAATGGTATAAAAATAATCTTTTAAATCCAAAATAATCTTATAAGTAATTTTAGGAATAGCAGAAGGAATGGGTATTCCGGGTTGCAGAGCTCCCATCAGCTCCATTGTTTCATTAACCTTTCTAAGATCTTGTAGTAACCTCCATTTTCTTGACTTCTTTTTTATAACAAAAATTGGTGAATTCCAAGGTGAATTAGAAGTCTCTATATGACCGCTTTTCAGCTGTTCCTGCACTAACTGCTCCGCAGCCTGAATTTTTTCTGCAGTAAGAGGCCACTGATCCACCCATACAGGTTCCTCATTTTTCCAAATTATTGGATCTGCATGAAGTACAGGTTGTCTAGTGACCCCCTCTAAAAATACCCTAATCCTGTCCTGGGAGGTCTGGAAACAGGTAACGGCAGCTTTTGTCATTTCTCACTGTTCTTTCCCATTGTCTGATTGAACATTTGATTAGTAACTACATTACTAGGACTATAGAGGCATACTCCCATGTGACTCATAACATCTCTTCCCCATAGATTAACTGGCAGTCCTGGAATGATGTATGGCTGAAAAGTTCCCTCATGTCCTTCCTCATCTCTCCAAATTAATATATTACTACTCTGGACTCTGGACTCTTACTCTGACCAGTTCCTTGTAACTGTGTCATAGATGTCTGTTTTGGCCAATGTGAAGACCACTGATCAGCAGTGAGCACTGGAACATCAGCTCCAGTATCTAGTAAACCCTGAAACTTTTTCCCATTAATGAATAATGTTAGCTCAGGCCTTTTGGCACCTATAGCCTGTATTCAATATGCATCTGACGACCCGAATCCTGCATCACCTCTTCTAGGGTTTTTCACTATATTGTTTGTAGCAATCTGAGGGAGCAATATTAACTGAGCAAGTCTTTGACCTTGCTTAATTACTGATATCCCACTAGGAGAATAAGTCATGATCTTTATCTCTCCTTCAAAATCTGCATCAATTATTCCTGGGGCTATCATAATTCCTTTCATAGTAATACTGCTTCTTCCTAGCAATAGCCCTCTTGTCCCCTTGGGCAAAGGACCATAAATTCCTGTGGGAAGGGCTTGCATTCCCATCTCTGGGGTTAATGCTGCATAGGTGGAGGAACTGAGGTCCAGTCCTGCACTACCTGGGGTTTCTCTCAAAAGGTCCTGAATGAATTTCCTTGCTGAAGGACAAGATTCTGTAGCGCTCCATAACATTGTTGCGGGGCCTGGAGCTGGCCCCTCCTCCCGTTTCCCTGCTGAAAAGGGTTTCCCATGGCATCTTGCTCTGACCTACACTCGTTAGCCCAGTGTCTTCCCTTTTTATACCTGTGACACAAGCCTGGCTCCTTTTGGGAGTGTTGGCCTTTTGTCTATTAAAGCATTGTTTCACTCAGTGTCCTAGCTGTCCACACCCATAACAGCTTCCTAAAGGGCCAGAAACCTTGCCTTTTTGAGGCATTTGTTGCTGAAAAAGTATTTCCTTTACCGATTTGCCTTGTAATGCAGCAGCTAACTCTACACCTTGAGTATATGAGGGTCCAATATCGGAGCAAAGTCTAATGTAGTCTGATAAATTCCCCTTTTTTCTAACAGGTCTCAAGGCTGCTTGGCAAGCAGAATTAGCATTTTCATAAGCTAGTTGTTTTACCAACAAAAGCCCTGACTCTAAGTCTCCCAGTAACCTATTTGCTGCCTGCATCAGCCTGTCTACAAAGTCTTGATATAATTCATCAGGTCCTTGTATAATTTTTGACAAATCTTCAGTCCTTCTTCCTGTAGAAGGAAGTTTATACCATGCTTTCTTAGCTCCAGCATTAACCTGTGCATACACGGCAATATCAAGCATCAGCTGATTCCCTCCCCTGTTCCTTGATATTGTCCTTCTCCTGATAACATATCAAAAGTAATTGGTATTCCCTAGGCTCGATTTATTTCTGCTGTAGCCTGACATTGCTCTGTATATTCAAATTTCAAAAGCAGATAATCTCCTCCTGACAAATATGCTCTGGCCATTTGTTTCCAATCCTCTGGCGGGAGCACCTCCAGAGACATTGACTCCAACGTTGCTTGCGTGAAAGGAGCAGTTGGACCATACTGCACACAAGCAAGTTTCAACTCTTTTATCTGCTTAAAAGAAACAGGAATATGTTCCCTCATCCAATTTCCCTGTGCATCATCCCGCTCTATAACAGGGAATAATTGAAACTCTTGAATGTTTTCTCTGCTTTCAGCCGCTTTATTTACAGCCGCTTGCAATGGAGATAGAGGAGATTGCACTAAGGACAAAGGATGAGGCTTTCCTGCTGGCTTTTGCTTAACTGATTACAGGCGGCTCTTCCATCAGAGGTAGAGGATCTAATCCTGCCTGGCTCTGTAGTTTCTCCTTAGCCTGTTGTTTTCTAATTTGCTGCATTTGTAAAGATAACAATTCCATCTTCTCCTGCAAATGTTGAATTTCCCCTAAGTTGGTTTCTTCCTAGTCAGTTTCCTGTTTTGCCAATGCGACAATCTGGGAAACTTCATCCTCTTTCTGATACCTAGCAGTTTTCTCCTCCCACTCTCCTTCAGAATCTAATGACTCACTATTGGAAAACTGCTCATTTTCAGATTCCACAAAAACTAACTCCTCAAACGGAGGGGCAGAAGGTTTAGTTTCACTTTCCTCCTTCACCTGAGCTGCTTGTGACTCCATGCCACTCGCTACTTTTTCTGCTTGAACCCTTCCATCTCATGTCTAGGATCCAAACTATCCCTAATTAAAGCCCACAAACTAAAAGTATCTACCAGAATCTTACTCAGTCCATAAACATCATAATAATCCTGAAGTTTTCTTCCTACTTTCTTCCATGTTTTTAAATCTACAGACCCATTTTCAGAGAACCAAGGACAGACTTCCTCTACAAAGTTCAAAAATTAACAGAGCTGCTGATGTTTTACACCAACACCTCGAGCATAAAGCATATTTTCCAACATATTTACAAAAAGTAAATGACTATCACCCTGACCCATTTTACTCCTGAGACTTCTCACCGCACACTTTTCCTCTACTTTTCTTTTACGTGAGCTCACTCATACCGTGGTGTCCTTCACTTGATCCCCGGTCTTCAGGTCCCTGGTTCAGGTGCCACTTGCCTGAGCCCGCCGGCAGAAATCAGACCATACCCAAAGTGGGGAGTGAGGATGAGAAAATGTAAAGATAGAGAGAGAAAAATAATAGGACAGACTCAGGAGGACTGTCAGTCACACTGAAGCAGCTTGCCTTTATTAAGTCTCCCCCATTTATACTATGAAATGAGCAAAACAATGGGTCAGATGTTCAAACACAATACTAACACAGGCAAAATAACTTAAAATGTGATTGGCTTCCTTCAAAGATCTTCAGATGACCTCAGTCTTGGGTGTAGAATAAACTTCTCCTTAGATGTAAATCATTTGCATAATGAAAACTCCTGCTTCCAACAGCACTTCTGTGCACGAGATTGACTTCTGCCTAA
Organism: Eospalax fontanierii; assembly: GCA_035773235.1. NCBI lineage: Eukaryota > Metazoa > Chordata > Mammalia > Rodentia > Spalacidae > Eospalax > Eospalax fontanierii. The sequence goes on from CM069532.1 coordinate 77,909,529, forward strand.
CCCAAAACTAGGGCATAGTTCAAGGCAGGCAAATGGCTCCCTACAATGTAATATTAGAATTTCTAAATTAATAGTTCAGTCAAATACTTTAAGGAACAAAATATATGTCTAGTCAAGTTTTATTCAAGAATGTTTGGTTTTTGCCCAAGCTTTAGCTGCATAGCATACAGTAATTAAAAGTACCAGATTGGTGGAACTAACCTTCTTGGGTGTTTAACAACCATATTTAGAGGCCTATACTATAATCTGGTCAGAGGGACTTAAAGGGACAGCTTTTTGTCTCTTGCCCTCCAAGGTCAACTAAGTTCCAGCGGATTATGGGGCATCTCTCAAATTTTCCTGTAAATGCGATATGTCACCTGTCCTCCTGTTCAGGAGGGTCATGGGGACCCCACTAGAAGGACTTGAACCAGTGTTCAGTCTGCAAAGAGAAGGGTCAGCACAGGAAAATGTTTCCTTAATGTTTCCAAGAGTGAAGCCATGGGCTAGCAAGACCTTCTGACTTATCTTCACATAGATGGAACTGGTAAAGCAAAGGCCTAGGGAGCCAGGGGCTCCTTACAAGCCCATGTGACCCCCCCTCCTGAGGAACAGGTACTCAATTGACCTTTAAGAATAAAAATAAATTGGTTTATTTGGGCCAATTGTATGACCTTAAACACCCAACAGGAAAGTATAACCAAAGATTAAAATGATTGGTTTAGTCTTCAAGAGTCCAAAAGATTGCACTTCCCAGACATCAGGTTTACATTCATATAAGATGTTATTTGCACAATTTCTCACTAACTATTTTAGTATGTAAGACTTCAAATTTTGGCCTTCAACACTGCAGTGCATACCTGCTATCAAGAAAGTCAAGCCCACTATTCTTCTAACCATTAAATGTTGGCCAATTTCTTTTCTTTTCCTGTCTAGAGGCCATTTGGGAAGGTACTTACATTGATTCTAGCCACTCCAAGAAGCTATCAACGTGCCTGAAAACAAATCCTGACTTCAAGACTCTCAAGTCCAGCCTTGGCAACAAAAAGAAAAACAAGGAGTGGCCCAATAGATGGATGTTCTTGAGAGTCCTAAGCAAGAAATTCTAATGGACCTCAATATGGACATTTGAAATTTTCCTTGTTCTGACTTTTCTGGTTTCCTGTCGAGAACATACGATGCTAACTCCTCTTGCCTTTACTTCTTCACATCTCCCAGGCACCAGTTAAGGACTTTCTTTTCCCCCTACATCTAATAGTTATGCAATTCAGGGGTCTTTTAGATAGACTCACCGAATGGGTACCCTAATTGCCACAGTCTACATCCCTATTCAGCCTTGAAGAAACCAGAGTGATCAGCACCCCAATTCCCTATTGGCAATTGGGGTGACCTAATAAGGGAATGACTACTTAATGGTTCCCTCTGTTTTCCCATCAGCAGACCTTTCCCCATGCATAGCTTTGAAAAAGCACAGCTGACCCTTTTAACACAAGGGACTTCAGCACCATCTGTCAAGACAAAATACTATCTCAGCCATTTTTTTGCTCCTCACTTTGGTAACTTGAGGAATTTTTGCTGTGGCCTTCTTGATAGCACTGCTGACCTTTCATTGCCTTTGGAAAGCATTGTATCAAAGCAGAGTTTCTCAGACATTGATGCTACAAATTCCATTTAACTGGTCATTTAACAGCACCTTCTTCACAATGCTTGACTATTCTCACTTCTTCCTAAGTCTCCTACAGGGTACAAAAGCATTCTTCAATAAGAACCCTCATACACACCACAAGAACCTTCCTGCAAATCTCCCATGCCACCCTCCTGAGCAATAAGCATCACCCATTGGGTTATTTCACCAGAACGGTGGGTAGTCAATGACAGGCACCATCGCCTAAGGTGATCTCTATGGGCCTGGGGCCAACAATGGCATTGCAAAGAATCATACCTTCCAGGGTCGCTCAATTAATAAAAACAAAAAGGAGAATATGTAGGGCACAATGCAGGATGGGCCTTAGCCCAGGTCACCTATGAGGAACAGAGGAATAGCTCCTATGGGCATGGCTCTCCACTCTGGTTAGTCATGAGACCAGCTTCTGCACAGCATCTGGAAAGAACCTGCACTGAGATGATCTACCTGGGGACAGACTACTATTGGCTGCATTCGGGATCCCACCCCATAAGGCGATTTACTAACCAGACCTACAAGACCCCTTGTATGTCCTGGAATAAACAAGCTTGCGGTGGCTTGCCACCGCCTGCTTCTCAGCCCCTGGAGTCTGTGTATTTTGATTCTGTGCCTACTCACCTCCTTTTGGTGGAGACCCTTCATCCCTTCGGGCTGGCCCCAAGCTCAGGGACCCTCAACACTGCCCCACAGAGCTGTCAGGACTCAGCCATCAGTGACACTTCTCAGGTGGAGGAGGAGGAAAAGCAGTTGGGAAAGACTTCATTGTTAGCTGTCCCAGTAGCTACTGCAACCCCCAGGGAGCTCTCCACGCCCCCACCCATGCACAATCTCCCCTCTAGTAGTGGAAAACTAGAGAGTGCTTACTGTAGTGAACCATACAATCATAGCCTAGACAGCACCAGAAACTCCAGGGACAGAGGTCACACACAGTCAGGTATCCCGCACTCCTCCCTTCTTAACTAAGCCCCAATCTTAGACCAGGAAGGAGTTAAGAAGGGGAAGACTTTGGAGACTCTAACACCAGAGATTCACTCAGAGAAAGCCTTGCTGGATCAGCCTTCACAGAAGTTTACCAACCCCACCCTGTGCACAGAGACCACATCCACTCCAGTGTGTCCACGAGTAAGCTTATGAAGGTAAGCAAGACTTCACACAGTGAGGGCAATGCCAAATACATAGGAGAAAAACAAGTTGAACATAATTAGCACAAAACAGGACAAAAATCCTAGAATCATTCCCATTCTCAGACCCTGTACCCATGCCATAAAACAGGATGCTATGTTTAGGGGAGGGAGAGTATTGGAGAACAAAAAGCACTTAGAATTTGAAAACATGAAAACCTCAATGAATGTAAACTCAATAGAAGCTAGAAAAGATCTTTGGAACTCTTCAATAAAATAACAGGTGAGACATGAGAATATCCAAAGACCAAACCCAGTGAAATAACATCTTAATAATAATAGTTCCAGAGCTAGAAATTAAAAATAAATTATTAATAAGGTTTGATAGCATTTCCCCACAAATGAAGAACGTGACTTTCTATCCTGAAAAGATCTACCATGCTGCCTGCATACCAATGCATAGATCACTCTGAAACAGAGCAAGAGAAATGGAAGATTGCTACTTTCAGAAAAAACACACACCATCAGAAGTAAAAATGAATGGACTTTTCTCACCACAATTCAGGAAGATAAAATTCTGGAGTCATCTGTTTAGATGAAGGAAAACAATTTCCTGTTCAGAACCAAATTCCCATTCAAGCCTTTAATCAAGTACTATAGTAAAATGAAGACCTTCTTAGGCAGACAGTGTTCATCTCCCCTACACTTACTGTGCTGAGGGCTCCTGAAGGACATACCACTAACGCAAAGGAGACACAGGTGAGCAGTGAAACAGGAAACAAAGGATGAATCACAAATCAAGACCCAATATGATCATTGTGAAACAAAAAATAGTCTGGATTAGAGAAGAGGGGAACCAGAAACAAATATTTCGAGGGCTTCTGTTCCTAACAGACCTCCTGCCATTAAGACACAAGACTCGTTTAGTTTCAAAGTGTTTTAAGTCCCTCATCACCTATGATTGTCAGTTTCGCTGGTTATAGAATTTGAAGTTATAAATATTTTTCTTCCAAATTTTAAGAACTTTTCTTAAATGTTATAGACACTATCCTACAAATATTTTCTGTGTTTTAAACAAAAGTTAGTCAGTCACTAATTTGTTTACTCTTTTTTAAAAAAAGATTTTACTTATCTTATGTGTATGAGTCTATTGCCTGCATGTGTGTATTCCCTGCATGTATGCAAGTGCACCCATGTCTCACAATGTCCAAAGAGGTCAGAAGAGGGCATCAGATTCCCCTGAAACTGGAGTTACAGATGGTTAGCCACCCGATCCTCTGCAAGATCAGCTAGTGCCCTTAACCACTGAACCATCTCTCCAGCCAGATTTTTTCACTCTTTTACATAGTTTGTGTGAATACCTTCAGTATAAAAATTAAAAGGTGATTTGGATGAGGAATGTACTCCTATGGCTCATGTATTTGAACACTTGGTCCCTGCTTGGTCCTTCAGGAGGTGGGGCCTTGCTGGAGGAAGTGTGACATTGCTGACAGGCTTTGAAGATTTATAGCCTTACCCCACTTCCTGTTTTCTCCCCCTCCCCCTTTTCGCCCTCCCCTTCCTCCCATGCCATGACTTTCCCACCATGAAGGACTTTTTCCCCCTGGAATTATATGCCAGAAGAAACTCTTGCTTCCTAAGCTGCTTTTGGTTAGGGTTTTATCACAGCAACAGAGAAACAAACTACAAATAAAAGGTAATTTTAGGTGAATTGTGACTGTGTTTTAAAGAAAACTTTACTAAGGCAAAATCAAAGAAATTTAGGGCCTGTGATGATATAATTCTGCAAAAAAAAAAACAAATAATGTGAGACTTTCTATTCAATGATTGCAAGAGAACATGAGTCTGTTGATAACTATAAAGATATTTTGAGTTCTAAAGAAGTCAAATACCCAAAATCTGACAGATTTTTAACTCAAACTGAGATTCCCTACCCAATCTCTACATTTTTATGATCATTGAGTCAAAGACCTGAACAATTACCTACTATTCCTCTTGCCTAGACTTTCTCCATAGCCTCAGTTACTTAAGATTACTTAAACTTCTGTGCCTCAATTTCCTCCCAAGTCAATCAAGGATCTAATAGTATCCTCTTCAAACACTTGCAACTGTTAAGTGAGATGATGGCTGTAACTTAGACCAGTGCCCATCCCACAGCAGTACAGAATGTTACTATATAAGAGGTAGCAAGGGGCTTCCAGTTTGGTTCCTGCTTGATTTCTCTCTGCCCTGCATCCAAGGAGTGGGGTGTCTTCAGCAGTAGAATCCTACCGCCTAGTATCTAATTCTTATTACCAGCCAAGAGCATTAGCAGGACCCTGTGGTGCTTTGAGGGCATCTGAGTACACCTGGTCAAAGCCTCAAAGGAAAGTATCCTATTGGCATTGGGGTTTTTGTTGACCACCCAAGCAGGGCATCTCCATTCAAATTCTATTTTTATTCTCAGAAAATTTCACAGATGTATACAATGTATCTTGATCATATCCCATTCCTACTCTCCATTCCAACCCCATTATGTCTCCTTCCCAATTTCATTTTATATTTTTTAATCATTTTTAATCCACTGAGTCCAATTAGTGATATCCATATGTGCAAAGGCACGAGATCATCCACTGGGGCATGGGTTTCCTACTAAAGCCACACTTTCTAAAAATATTCCTTAATTACCTTATGGAGTTATCACTTAGCAGGTTTCTGTATGTCTGTGTCCTGAGTTCCAGTTAACTCCCCATCCCGCCGCCTCCGCTCCCTATCCTCTCCCTTATCCTCTCCCACCTTCCCTGTTCAAACCTTCTCAGCCCAGTATCCTCCCCCACTTCTTTCATTTCACTTAAGTTTCACTGTCTACCCCCTTCTGGCCCTTCACTCTACCATGACCCCTTTCTAGCTGCATGGTTCTACAAACATCCTAAGCTAAACACAAATTCAAAGCTGTGGCCCACTGTGAGAGAGAACATGATGTTTGTCTTTCTGGTTCTGGATTACTCATATGTTTTCCAGTCCATCCACTTTCCTGTAAACTTCATTTTTCATTAGTGCTGAATAGCAGTCCACTGTGTAAGTGCACTACATTTCTATCATCTACTCATCAGTGGATGGACGTCTGAGCTGGTGCCATTTCCTGGCTATTGTGAAGAGCAGCAATGAACATGGATGAGCAGGGGTCCCTGTGTAGCGTGCAGAATCCTCTGGATAGATGCCCAGGTCATATGGCAGATATACTTTTGCTTTCTGAGTAAACTCCAGTGATTAGATAGTGACTGTGTACATTTACATCCGACCAGCAGTGGGCAAATGATCCCCCATTCCTCACATCCTTGCTAGCCTTGTCATTTTCTTGATAGAGTATTCTTAATAGGGTAGGATGTAATCTCAAAATAGCTTTGATTTGTATTTCCTTGAGAGTTAATGTTGTTGAATATTTTTAAATGTTAGCTATTTGAGTTCCTTTTAAGAATGCCTTAATTCCATAGCCCATTTTTATTAGGGCATTTAGTTTCTTGATGTTTAGTCTTTCAAGGTCTGTGTCAAGAGTCAGTCATGGATAGAGGAAGGGCTCATGGGGCCCTATTCCTCTCTGGGAAACTATCATGCATTCACGGGTGCTGGGAGAGAGGAGGTTGTTAGCTTTAATTGTATGCTCGCTGGTGAGCTCACCAGGCTCTAGTGGACAATTCCACATTCACGGTCCTGTGGCTGGCCCTGGCTAAACTCAGTGGGTCACAAAACAAAGCAAATGTATGAGATTGAATGTGCAAAATGGACTTGTAGCAGGTGTTGCGTTTGGAAAAGGAGGACAAAAGAAAGCTCATTTTCCATAGAGAGTGCTTCTATGGGTATCTCTTTTTAATTATTTTTTCTTTTTTTTGGAGAGAGGGTCTTTTGTGATTTTTTTTTTGAGACAAGGTCTCCCTATAGCTCTAGCTGGCCTAGAACTCACTATGTAGATCAAACTGGCCTTGAACTCACTGAGATCTGCCTGCCTCTGCCTCCTGAGTGCTGGGATTAAAGGTGTGTACCACCACGCCCAGCTTAATGTTATTTTTATATTACAGGTTTAAGTATATTCCCTGCATGTGAGTGCACCTGTGTTATGCAATGCCCAGGGAGGCCAGAAGAGGGTGTCAGATCTCCTGGAACTGGAGTTACTGACAGTTGTTAGTCTCCAAGTGGGTGCTGGGAACAGAGTCCAGGTCATCTGTGAGAGCAACCAGTACTCTTAACTGCTGAACCATTTCTCCAGCCCTGGGGTATCTATTTTTCTATTCAAAAAAAAAATCTCTTTTTTTTACTATTTTATTGTTTGAGGGTCTCATACCTGCATATATGTTTTGCCTGCTAGGCAGTGGGCACTATAGGAAGAAGCACTGAAGACAGAGCAATGTACCACAGATCCTGCTGTCAGACTGGAAAGAAACACAGTTGTCCAATTTGGTTATTGTCTTCCAAATTTTCACAAATCCTGTGAAAGAGAAGTCCAGAGCATTTTGAGAACCCGAGAGAAAAAGAGGGTTTATATTGAAGAGTTAGGGAAGGTCAAGGGCTTCCCTCTGAGCTTTGAAAGATGTGAGAATTGACCACATCCTAAAGGAGGAAGACATATCGAACAAACCCAAGAACCAGGACAGCACCCCAACTCAGAGGACACTTGGTGCCCCCAAGACAAGATGCTACAAGAAGATAGTTACAACTGGGGAGGTAGCTGGTGGGTCATTCAGAGTCTATAACCAGAAGTCAGACACCAGCCTTCCTCTTCCCAAACCCATTTATGGCCCCTCACATGGGCTGCCTGCAATGTCACTAGTCACTACCATTAGTGTTTAAGTGGAATGCTTGGGGAAGGTGACTCTAACACTACCAGTCACTTCACAAGAGACAGCCTTTTGTGTGTGGGCCTGACTAGGCCACCAGTCCTCAAGCATGCAGCAAGACTTCTCTATATGTTGCTATGGGGTGAGTTAGCTGACATATGTGATTCAAGACCAGGGTCCTTCTTGGAAAGAAGGTTACCCAAGATGACCCAGGTGGGCCTCATTCACCTGCTGAAAGAGTACAGGAACATAGGTGAGACATAGCCTCAGCCATGCTGGGATTCTGATCTGCTTACCCTAGAGGCCTTCCCTGAAGACTGAATCCTGGGGCCCTCTCTGATGGAAGCCAACCTGAACAGCAGTGCTCTTCATGTCTGTCTCCACATTAGTGCTGATGTCTTCCCTATATGGCAGCTGGGCCTCTGGCAGCTTTAGGAATTACTCGGGGCTTTCAATAAGAAGTGGAGCTGGGCTGGGATCAAACCCTGCACATCTCCATTCACTACAGAAAGCTGTGTAGCCCGGGCTGGGTGCCAACCTTCAGGGACCACGGATGAGTGAGGACTGACGGCGCCCTACCACCTCAGATGCTCCTTAAACTTATGCCTCTCCCCAATGATGGTTAATCTTTGTTATCAGCTTGACTGGTTTTGTAATACTTAAGAGACCTATAGAGGGGGGGGGGAATCTACTCTGAATGTGAGTGGCCCCAGCCTGTGGACTGGGGATTACGACTGAGTAAAACGAGCAAAGGAGGAAGCCAGTTAAGCACCAGCGCTCATCTTTCCACTTCTGGCCATGGGCACAATGTGACCAGCTGCCTCCTGCTCTTACCATCAGCCTCCCTGGCCTCCCCGGCCTCCCCCGCCGCCCCCTACCTTCCCCTTCGTGATGCACTGTACACTCAAAGCATAAGCCGAAACAAACCCTTCCTTTCTCAAGTTGCTCTGGTCAGGGTTTCTGTCATAGCTTTGAGAAAAGTGACTAATAGATCATCCCATCAGGCCTGGTGTTGAACCCACACTGCAGGCAGGTAAAGAATGTTAATTAGAAGCAGAGTCACAGGCTGCAAGGACAGGAATGAAATCGGCCGGCCCTGCACTGGAGCCTCAGCCCTTACTGTGTCAGACCTCTGGACCATCATTCTGGCCCCCATACATACTCAGAGGATCTTTCAGGAAACATCCCTTGGTGACCCAAGTCAGGTTGGCAGTTTTCGGGTTGTCCTAGGGAAGAATGTTAGCTGCACACCATACCAAGTAAACGTTCCTAGAAGAAAGGGCTCTCCTCTGATCCCAAGGTTTAACCTCTTCTTGCCTCACTGCTAACACCTGGCTGGCAACCTATTAGATCGCCCTTGCCCCCAACCCACTAATATAATTTTTTACAGAAGCCATCTCCCCTTCTCCTGCTCCTGGTGCTACATTGGAGGGGTTGCCATGACAACAGGAAAAGCAAGCCCATCAAGTGCTCGCTCTCCAAGGGCTTCACTGCTCACAGGGCAGTGGTGTGAGCCAGGATAATCTGTTCTCCACTGTGAGCATAGACCCCTGTGTCCTCCTCGCCTGACACCAGGCAGAGGGTCCCACAAGGGAGGGTACTCAATTCCAACCTCAGTTCAGAAGCCAGTTTGCCCATTCACGCTTTCTGCACCAAGAGTTAGGAAGGTGGGAGTCCCAGGGTAATAACCTCTCAAAGCAAGATGCTGCGTGGGTGATGCATTTGAGGGGAGCGTTGAGAACAAAGAGACTTGTACCACATGACTTCAGTCCAGAGCGACATTGTAACCAGCCATATAATATCACCAGGAAGTTAGGACATTCCTGACCTACTGGGGTTGGGATGCGCCTTTCTCTGAGACCACACAGGTCTGTCACTGCTGCTCCTCCAAGACTCTGCAACAGGCTATTGTCACCCATTGGTCCAAAGTGAGAGCTGTGATGGAAAACCATGAGCATCTGCCAGGGGCAGGCGGGGAGCAGAAACAGCAACGGGATGCGGAGGGCACATATTACTCTCCCCAGCACACCCTGCCAGCCCCACAGAGCAGCGGGAGGGCTGCTCCAGAGCCCAAGACGACCTCACTGCGGTCTGAGCCATAACTCCACAAGGAAGAGGTCTAACCATGTCAGGTCCCACTGTCAGAACCTTGCAGAGTTGGAAAGGCAGGGGAAAGCCCGCAGATAGGACTGTGATGCTCTTCAAACCGCACCCATCCTCCTGAGCTTGGTTATACCTGCACCCCCGGCTGCTTGGCTCTACTGGGATTGCTGCTACACAGCTGAGGTGAAGAACTCTGAGCCCAGGAGAATGAAAACCAGGATTGCCTGAAGGCTGGCATCACTGGGCCGGTAGAGCTATGGGAGGCCTGGGCCAGAGGCCAGCAGAGGAGACTGCAGGAATCCAACTAGAAGAGCCCAACCTAGAGAGATGTACACCCACTCTTACGTGTTTAGTGAAATCCTCTCATCCACAAAGTTCTTGCTTAGAAGTCATCTGACCCCGAGGACATGGCCACTTGCCTCTTCCTGGGTCTCCAAATTCCCAAGTCTCTGGCTCTTCCTCTGTACCACAATGCCATTTTCAAACATAGATTATATGAAGTATCTATTACTGAGTGATTTCTTTTTTGAGACAAGGTCGCCTGTAACCCAGGCTGGCCTCAAACCCATGTAGTCAAGGATGGTCTGTGCTAAGGTAATAGGCATGTACCACCATACCCAAATGTTTCTTATTTCTTACTCTACCATAAAATGCCAGTTCCTTAAAGTCACTGTGTGAGCACCATCTGCTCTCCGCTGCAAGCTAAAAGCATGCTTCAACCCTTCCCCCCTCACTCAACCGCAGCAGGAAAGATGGCACTGAGCTCTACCCTTGGCAGAGAATCTGATTCACATATCCATGTATGTGTCCAGGAAATAGTAGGTTTTCAATAATAATTTCTTAATTATTTCTTGGATTAATTGAATTTTCAAAATTTGGCATAGAGAGGGCTAGAGAGATGGCTCAGTGGTTAAGAGCTCTGGCTGCTCTTACAGAGGACCCGTGTTCCATTTCCAGCACCTACATGGCAGCTAACAACTGTTTGTAACTCCAGTTCCAGGGGATTCTATACCCTCTTCTGACCTCCATGGGCATTGCATGACACGGGTGCACTTACACACATACAGATAATACACTCATACACATAATAAAATAGAAATAATAAATAAAATTTTTTAATTGGTGTAGAATTGAGTCTTAGTATGTACTCAGTAAATGTGCAATTTTGTGTACAAAGGACAGAGTGTGCTCTAAACACCCCTGCAGTGTCTAATCTGCCTTGTACTAGTTCGTATTCTGGACTGTTTGGGGTTCGGCATTTAGTCAGCACCAGGGTCTCTCTGGTTTGGCCCTTTCTGAATGGCCCTTGATATGGTGTACTTCAACTGACCTACTCTACCAAACAAGGACTGCTGCATGCATTTGGAACTGTTGTGCTCTGTTATGGGGGCACTCAACCGACGTAGTATGGAGTGTTGCAAACAGGACAGTCACCAAGCCATTCTTCTGTGATGGAAGTCTATTTCTCTACAAAGAAAGACTTGGTCTTCCACTGTCATCTGCTCACCAGACCCCACACCCACCATGCATAGTCCACCATAGCTAAGCAGAAGTTTTCTCCTGCAATGGGCTATCTCAGGTACCAGTGACATATACACAAACCCAAACTAAATCTAACCTATCAGATTCTCCCTAGAAGCTTGGAAATGGGCTCCAAAGATTATTAATTACAGGAGGCTAAAGTGAAAGTTTGGACCAACATGGAGTTACCACTTGTGGGAAGCTCTGGCTTAATGTAAGAGGTTCTAGAGCTGTGATCTTGTTTGTGTTGCAACTTGATCTCCTGTGCACCTGGATACTGGGCTGTAGAGTCACTGATGGCCACATCTAGATCAAAAAGCATTTCCTGCTGACAATTTCCAAGATTCTGTCCACCTGGAAAGACTTCTGGCACCAGTAGAAGTCTCCTGGGCTTCAGGGGAGGTGGAGAGGCCGTGGTATGGAAAGAGGAAGTTACAGGAGACCTATGTAACATGGGCCAGGCTCTGGAACAACCAGGGACACAGATCTTGATTCTTGTAGACTTTTCCTGGTAGTCTCACTGCTTTGTAACACAAAAGAGATCTAGGATGATCACTAGGATAGTGATCACCAAAAACTAGAAAAGCAAAGGTCTCTCAAAAAGTGAGCTAGGGTCTAGGGAGATGGTCCGGTTGGAAGAGTACTGACTGCATAAGCATGAGGTCCTGTGCTCAGTCCTCAGCACCCAGTCACCACACGAGGACCGGGTACAGTGGGTGGCATGTTCCTGTAAGCCAGGCACTATGAGAGTGGAAACTGGTAGACTCCTAGAGCTCGCTGACCAGGCAGGTCTAGTCAATCTGTGAGCTGCAAATTTGGTAAGAGCTAATGGTTGCTAGGAGGGGGAGAGCTGGTCTCATGTAAGGGTAAGATTCTTGGTAGGTTGACCAGGTTCCAGCGGATGAACCCACACTGAAGGATCTTTGGGGACACAAGTTTGAGCATATGACATTGGGCTGGGTGGTTAGTAATGAGGTGTACACAGGGAAGGAGGTCTAAATAACTGTCAAAATATAGTGTGTGGAATTTGTAAAAATTCAATTAAAAAATAAAAGTCTTTGCAAGCTGCCAAGGAAGAAAATCAATCAATGATCCTACAACAACGACTAGCCCAGCAAATGATCCCTATTGGTGCAGTAGTGATACTTTTATCTTGGGGGTAATCAACAGTCGTCTAATTTGACTTAAGGCCCGCTTGATGGGAGGGAACTTATGTGTGGTACTGTAAACACAGTACACATGGCTGGAGAGTCATAAACCCTAGAGAAAAACCTACTTCTGTCACATCCCTAGATCAGCTATATTTTAGACACATATCCTTATAAAACAGGCTAATGTAACTCTCACCACTTGTCAAAGAAGCTTCTTTTTTGCAATAGATGAAGACTATTACAGAGTTGCATATCTGGTTAAATGTTGAGAATAGGTGTCTGTGAGGTGCCTAGCCCTACGTAACCCATCTACAATGCAACCTCTACACCCGAGGCTCAGCACCGTCGAAGAGGGAAGGTAAAGAATGTAAGAGCCAGAGGGACAAGACACTTGCTTCTAGTTAATGTGTTCTAGGCATGAGAGGGAAGGCGCACCCATGAAATCTCCACAGTGTGGTGATCTAATGAGATCTGCATAGACAAAACCAGTTGGCCTGCCAAGGTGGGTGGGGGAGATTTCAAGGAGGGGGGCACCTCTGAGGGAAGGAAAATAAGTTTTCTCCAGGGACTAACTCCCTAAGAGGTTATCTCTGTCCCGAGTGATCATCCCTAAACACAGGTACAGGCGGAATGCAAAGACTATACTCATGTGATAATCACACACAAAAAAGTCTTAATTATATTTATAATTATTCCAAAATAAATAGAAGCCTGTGCATTACACAGGGCATCCTTATTACATCCATCATTATTCCACTGATTCAACTTTCAAAAGACAGGCCAGTAGAAGATAGAATAGTAAGGTGGGGTGGGAGTAACCCTGGGGTACCTATCAGGCTAACGTGGGGCCATGGATATTTGGGGAAGAGTTAATAGGATCACATGAACCTGCCATGCTTCTCTCCTACGTATGCCATGATTTGCTAAGGGATGAAGTGAAATGAAAGAAATAAGAGTGTGGAACCTGGAATCACTCCCAGCAGAAGATAGGTGACTCTGGGTGGATTGTGAGGAATGGTCTGACCTCCAGAACCCTGCTCCAGCAGCAGGGCCATCTCACTGGCTACAGAGGCCAGTCCTAAGGGGATTGTCCTATAGGAGCCCTGACATCAGAGGCACACAGAACTGTCCACAGAACAGTTCAGACTTACACTAAGCAACAGCTTTGCTTGACCAGTTGACCTTCCTAAATGCTCAGAGTTACTGTGGACACAGACTTTCACTAGACTTCAGAATGAGACATTATCATTTGATGACAGTCAGCTTCCAGGGTGGAATAGTCACAGGGACCAGCAGAGTTCTCTAGGGGAGGATGGTATGCTCCCCTTGGCTGAGATTTAGGTACTTCAATGAGGAGACAATATTCTGAAATGGAATAGTCTAAGAGGCCATCAAGGAGAGGGACCTTCCAGGACTGTACTGCCTCTCTGAGCCAAAAGAAGGTCATTAGGAGCCTGGAAACCAGAGGTTGTGTAGACAGAGCTATGTGTAGAGGCTAGGATGCTCACATTCAGAAACTTCTGGAAAAATGAAGGGAATGAGTCCTCCTGGTCCTTTTCCTTTCATATCCCACCAGGGTTCCTCATTAGAGAAAATTAAATGGAAGTCACACAGGTTTGTTTCCATGGATGTAGGGCAGAGTGGATGAAGAGGGACTGGAATCTAGAAGAGAATCATCCTCCACCCCAGCATTTGTCTCAGACTGATGTCTTCATCACAGTGTCCAAGCCCTTCCTGGCATATTACAGATACTTACTTAGCTTTTGTCATCAGTCAGTAGAAGAAGCAGCAGGAATTCTGGCCTCAAGGGTGACGTGACCCAGGATCTAAACACTGGGGCCTTGCAAGATATCCACATGTTGACTGCACCCCTCAGAAAGCCTACCCAAATGTGCCATTCCCCAGCCTATAGTAGAGAGCTCTTCCTCTCAGCTTTTCCTGGGGAAGAAAAGGAAGGGTTTCCAACTGGCCGATCTGGGACACGTTTATTCTGGAATCAATCACTGTCAGGGGACAAGTGACCATAATCAGCACAACCAGGATGTCAGAATCCCTTGCCCTGAGGCTTGGGCAAGGCCTACTAGCAATGTCGAGCTCTGCCCATCCCTGAGTATATGTCCACTCTGGTCACCCATGCCAGACCTGGAGAAGCAGTCATAGGATGGGTTAGACTAGATACCCTGTGAGTTGGGCCTGAGTTAACATCTCATACATGTTGACCCCTTCCTTGAATGCCCGCTCCAGTGACATCTGGGTTTCCTAGAGTCAGTTCAGTTCAGAGCCAGGGTCTAATAACCCCCAAAACATCTGATCATGTCCCTCTCTCCAGCGAATGGTCACCAGGCCACAGCTTCATTTGAGGAAGGGTATACTTATCAGTACAAAGTTCAGAGAGTATGCCAAGGTCCTTCCTTAAGGGGACCTGGCTGTTCCTTCATTCTAGGGGTTCTGGGTCTGAAAATGAATACTAGTCTGGGCTGTCTTGGAAGACAATACAGAAGGAGGCAGGGACCAGGCAGATAAACACCCCAAAGTGCCCCATAGACACACAACCAAAGAGTGCAAATAACTGGAGTAAAAACAATCTTGAGAGCACCCATGGATGGGCATGCCTGGCAGCAGCTGAGCTAATGCTCACTGCAGACTTCTTGGCTCAGCAGGTACCTGGACTCATGGTAAGCAGCTAATCATGCTAATTCCTCAACAGAGCCCTGTTTTGCTCATAAGAACCCCCAAAGTGCACCTTAATTAGGCAGCAGCCGCCCCTGAGAGGCAGATCCAAGGCCCGACCCAGGGAGCGCTGCGCCTCTGTGTGAACCTCTCCACTGGGCCTCGCATGTGGTCTCGGTGAGTGAACTAAAGATCGGTGGCCTCTAGCACTGGGCTCTTGGGACGATGTGTATCACTGCAGTTTTGATGAATGAGGCTATCAAGCAGAGCTGCTCAGCCAATTACACAAAAGTCTAGACTTACCAGTTCCTTGGTATAGGGCCTTTCAAAGAACATCTGGGCTTTGCCACCCACCTGGAGCATTCAGGAGACCCTGGTGTACCTAGGATCACAGACCTGTTCATTCCTTGCCGCTTTCAGCTCCAACCATGACCAGAAATAGGGTCTGGGGTACACTCCTGAGAAGCTGACACCAGCTCTAGGGTTTGTGCTGCGGCCTGTGTTCCACACACCTCTCTCCCCACCTCTTAACGTCCATCCCTCCATTAACATTAAGTCCTTTCCTTAATGAACCCCAACTCTTCACTAACAAAGTAAAGAAAAAAAAATCCCCTTGTCATCCAAAGCCAGTGCCTTTTTGATCCCTCCGCCCACCATTACTAGCTGAGTTGCTGAGGAGCCTGAAGAGGAGGCAGCCTCTGTCTCCCTTCATCTAAGGCAAGGTCACCATCCCTGATGTGGGGTCCAGTCCTATTGTAAGAAAGGCATTCAGAGACTTGGAAGTAAAGGTCAGATTTAAAGTGAACAAGGTCATAAATGCAAAACCTAGTGCTAATGAAGAGGCCGAAAATGGAGTGGGCTCAACCAATGAATAAGACCCAGATCTGACACCTCATTGTGTGTGTGTGTGTGTGTGTGTGTGTGTGTGTGTGTGTGTCCTAGTCCTACTTCGTTCAGAGATGTGAACCAGCCCTAAGCTGGACACTGACCCCTGAGCAGCCAGTGTGCCTAGGAACAAATGTGGATCACTTGGGGCATTCTGAGACCCCCAAGGGCACAGTGCTTTAAGAGCTTTAAAGGTTTCTCTCTTTCTTTTTCTCTCTCTTACTGTATGTGTCCTTCTACAGCAAGATCACCTCATTTCAGGACCTTGTCTTAGCTCCATCTATCTTAAAACCTGTTTGCATCTAGGTACCAAAGGAAAATTCTAGAAGGTCTTACATTGCAAATTAATATTCCAGCCAGGACATGCCCCAAGCTCCTCACCCATGAATCATTGGTCAGAACGAGTTGTGTGACTAGACCCACCACAGAGGACCAGGGTGTGCTGCTCCCTGCTCCCTGTCCCTCCCTGGACCATTGTCATCACACGCCTGAGGAAATGAGATATGACGATTTCAAACCAATGCGATCTGGGGAGAATGGGCTCGCCAGCCAAGTACGTCCCGACCTCTGAGTTTCTGCTGGACAGTAAACTCTTCAAGAGTCCTGCAGTGTGGTGGAAGGGGACTTGGAACATGGTGATCTGTGATCAGTGGCCTTTGGATGCATGTGAATCCTTCACTGTGGTGGGTAGAGTTTGCAGTTCATAGGACCAGCAGTACATGTAAATCCTTCAGTGTGGTGGGTAGAGTTTGCAGCTCATAGGACCAGCAGTCCATGGAAGGTGCTGTAATTCTCACATGGAAAGCACGTGGCATCATACAGACATCTTCCGTGCTTACTAAATGGCAGACCCTCTGACTGCTCTGCTCCCCGCCGCTCTGAAATCAGGCCATGCCCCTGTAGTCTCTCTCCTTGGAGTGAGCTCATAAGAAATGACCTTGAAGCTCTCACAGAGCTGAGTTCTCACCCTCTCCCAGCTAAAAGGAACCAAAGATGTCTGCCTTCAGGACATGTCATGCTCTCCATAATGGCTCTCTCTCCTACTATTCCAGGAACTGGAGGGGACTGAAGGCTCTATCTTTCCCTTGCCAGCTTCCTTTTTGTGAACAATCATATCATCCATTCAACTTAAGAGTATGTAGGCTTTTATTTAATGTCTTTGTGACTGGATTTGAGTCATCATCTGCTGTGTCCTCTCTGTTTGCCTATGGAATCGCATTTGTGCAGAGGGAGGACAGAAGCTAGGATGTCTTGAGGTCTTCATTCAGTAGCATGCTGCTACCGATCTTAGAGCCTCCTTGCCACGTGGTCTATCTTTCCGTATACTCAGGATCCCCCAAGTGAGTCCTGAGTGCACCTGGATATATCATCTGCTGGGGCTTCTGTGACCTTGGGAGACCAGGGTGGTTTGGTGGGAGACAGGAAGATGGGGTTAGAGTCTGGAAGTCTGCTGAAAGAGGAAATAACAGGGGTTTCTGAGGGGTCAGATTTGGAATAGGAAGGTAAATCAAGAATCTCCAAGTTCATCCTTGTGAGTCCTTGGATGAGAGAGCTGCATTTGATAATCCCACATACATGAGGATGAATTCATATGTGAGCAAGCAGGCTGAAGTACTGGTTAGAAACCAGGGGTTAGAAAACCAGGCAAAGGTCATTGGCTGTGCAGGCTGTAGCCCTTGGAAGGTGTGGATTGAAGGAAGACATGGATGAGCTGGCTGGGTCCATACCCCCTACCTCCCCACCCACATCCCCATGGACCTAGGTCCACAGCCCCCACACATGCTCAGTGAGTCTGGGTCCAGAGCCTCCCACCCTCACACATCCCCAAAGGACCTGAAAGACCCAAGAATCCCTGGGTGCTTAGCAGCCTAGGTAATTTCCATGTCAGGGAAGGAAAAAGACTGCTTTCTTGCCCAGATGTGAGCAAGGCATCTCTGCAGGCCCTGTGCAGTGGGAACTGGGAGCAGGTGTGCTATACCATCAGGTGCCCACTTAATGGCTGCTTTCAGAAGACAGAGCAGGACACAGTTGCAAACGTGCCAAAGACTTTAATGAAAAAAATTAGAAAATTACAACGGTTTATAACACTACAACAGCAAATTATTTTCCTGCAAAGACATGTAAAACAAATGTAAGTTCCTTAGTACATTCATTACAAAAATAAAAGAAAAAAAGATGCAGTCCCTGTATAAGGTACATATCATACACAGGATATCTAACAAGATGTGTAAACATTGGTAATACAGGTTTGTTTCCTTGTTTTTATCTGAAATTCACTTGGCGGTGGTTGCATTCTAATGCCGTCTGCGAGGGCGCTCTCTCCCCAAGGCTGAGTGGGCAGGGGACGAACACCGGACACGCAGGACCGCAGGCGCCTCTGTAGCCGTGCAGGAAATCACTGGTGCTGCCACGTCCGTCCGGTGCAGTGCCTCCGCCTAGGTCGGACCTGTCATTCAAACACACCCACCCACCCTGGGGAAAAAGGCAGATTCCCACAAGGGCGCAGCTTGCCACCCTCCTGGAATGCGACACTGGGCCCTAGCGTCCCTCAACCTAATGTCTTGTGCCACTGTCGTGGTCTTCAGCACTATCCCTGAGGGGAAATTCTAGCCAGCTTTACTCCCGAACCAAACCCAGGTCCTCACACTGCACCACACCACACAGAAACACCCAGTAATACAAAACGGTAACAAAAGAACAAAAATAAAACACACAACACACAACACACACATCCAGAGACCCAAAGGCAGCCATTGACTATGTACACAGACACACACTCCAGTGATTGCATCAGGGCCCACAGTCCATGCCCCCATCTACCCATCCCCCGCATGACCCCTGTGGGTACATGTTAGTTATTTTGACAGATATGCATTTGACACTAATTCAAGCTTAAGGTCTATGCCTAGAGTCACAAATGACAGGCTTTTTTGCTGTTTTTGTTTTGGTGCTATGAGGTACACAGACTCACAACTGGCAGAGGTTAAGATCGGACATCTGCGAGGGGACAGTTTACTGTTCCTTGGCCTGCTGGGAGTAGGCTAGAAATTTTTCCTCCCTGTTCATCAATTGAATGGTTTAAATTTGGTTCATCAACCTGGACTTTGGTCCCTTGTCTTCTGTGTGTTAAAGGTAAATCTTCCTCCAGCATGTGGAGAAATAACAAGGTGTCTCCTCAGATTCCCTCACTGGGATTGACCTGTCCCTTTACGTAAGTTTTGCCTAGTGAAACTCACAGTGTCCACCCTCAGCACAGTGTCTGCTTGGTAGAGATTTCTGATAAGGCAGAGGGTGGGCTGAGATGGCCTCAGGAGGGCCTTCCCAACCCAAAACCAGCTGTCAATGCTATTTACAGCCTGAATAAACAAATGTATAATTAGCCCTTTTCAGGAGTATGTTCTTCTCTGGGGAGCCATCAAATTATAGAGAAATCTTGTTAATTGTGGGTTCTGCTTCACTGGGTTCCTACTCATCGCATTTTCCCCTTTCCTTAGATTTTTAGTTTTCTACCCAACTTCTAATGTTCCAGCTCGAGAAAATGAAAACAATTCCCAAGGCTCCAGTTCCCATCCCTGTTCCCTGGCCCTGCAGCAAAGGCTCCAATACCTTAGAATCATATGGCCATACGGTCCACTAAGCCCTCAGCCTCGTGGGGCCAGGGAGGGCCTGACCCATGTATCCCTTCAAGGGGCCTCTTGACGCAGTTGGCCACCTGCTCTGTGAATGACTGTGGGACCGGTGGGTGGACATCAAGCACTATTACACAGAGAAGGGAGTCCATGAGCACCAGGCCCCCCACAGCTGTGGTTCATAGCTCACGGCTGGCACTGTGTCATCATCTCTGGGTGAGGAAAGGTAAAGACCCCTTAGGGGAACTAGTGAATGTCCCCCCCACAACCACACCGTTGCCCAAGCATCTGGCTCATTGGGGAGTAAAGGGCAGGTCACTGGGTGGGTGATGAGGTACGTACAGGCCAGCTCTTCATGAGAGGTAGTCTACATCACAGCTCATCTTCAGAAAGGAAGACTGTCCAAAAGAGAGGAAGTTGGCCCACTCTTGGGAACCTAGCCCCATTTTTGAGGATTGGTCTTGTCTCTGCTCTGAGCACTCCCACCAAAATGCCAGCAAAATATCTTGAGTACAGTGTGCTGATTTCATCTCTTCTGGACCAGCCCATGTCTGGGAGACACCTGCTTCAGGACTGGCCATTCCACATTTTACAGATGAGAATCAGAACTGCCAAGGGCTGTTACCCAATTACAAATACAGGAGGAAGGAAAGCCAGGACTGCCTCGTAGGAAGGTGCCCAGGGTCCCCACTACCCACAAACCATTCAGCTACAGGAGGCAAGCCAACACTTTCTGTTCTCGGAGCAAAGGCTATACCTGAAGTTTATAAGACCCCCTTTTCCAAATCATGCATGTTCTCTGGATATTAATGTTCCCCCCAAACTGAACTAGAGTCTCCAAAGAGGCCAGAGTTAGAACCCAACAGTAAAAGGGGAGATATGAAGACCCCAAACCCAAGTACCCTCAACTCCCTCCTCTCTCCTTCTCTTGCCCCCTCCAGACCATAATTCAGTCCCCAGGAGAGCTCTCCAGCATGCTGATACTGTCACCATGTTAAATAAGATAGGTGGCAGGAAGACCCAACCCATGCCCTTCAGATGCCCACCTTTGTGTCCCCACACAGTTTCAGATAAAACCAAGACACCCTCTGTTCTGGAAAGTCAGTCACGGCAACAACTGCAATAAAGGGCTCCACCCTATCCTTCCAGATCCTTCCTTCACAGATGGTTGCCCAGGATGACAGGTTTGAGCATTGCTGTGCTCTAAGTCACTCTCAGGTCCACCTCCCAGGAAGAAAGAACTGCCAGGGTCACACAGTGATACTGGAGGGGTCCAGCAGAAGCCCTCTGTTCTGTGCAGGTGGCAACCACCCTCTGCCATCTGCATGGGCCTGCTGGCTGCCCTTCATACCAGGGAACTCACTACTGTTGGTCCTGGATGGATCCTCTGAAGTCCGCTGGTACGGAGAAGATGCCTGAGGACAAAGGTCTACAAGGTTAATAAAGACAATCACAGACTTACACAGAACACAGTCCCCATCTTAGTATTTTGTTCATGGTTATTTCAGAGTGGGCTCTGAACCCAGCAAAGGCATGGGCACATCCATCAGGTGCACCCTGGTGCCTCGCCCATTGGAACCCACATGAAGCATTTTCCCGCAATGTGAGCCCCACCCATGTGGTTTCCGTGAAGGTAATGGCCCCACCTTCTTTTTTCACATCGTTTTCTGTGTTATAGGACCCCAACCCTCCCTACCCCATCCCCATGCTTCAGCACCAGCCCTCTGAGATCTGAAGGCACCTGGCTTGGCATACCAGTCTTGCAATTCTTCTGAACCTTGTCAGCCGCTGCCAAACTGGAGTGCTCTGCCAGCCCTCCTGACCCTCGCCTGGTCCCTGCCCATCGGCAGAGCCAGTATACAAGGAAACAGGATGGATTTCAACTGCACAGGCTGCACCAGATGTAGGGCTGGAGTTCCAGACACGGTTTGGGTGCCCGCAGAGCAACGGCAGGTTGATCTGAGGGAAGGCCCTGAGCTGGGCCAAGGGGATATACTTTCCCAGAAAGCACAGAGAACATTCCTCTGGAGCAAAGTAGGTGTCCAGTGAATGTTGCCATCTAGTTCTCACAAGCAGCCTGTGCAGCAGGAGCCACTTAGAACTGACAGAAGCGTGAGGAAACAGGACTGGAGGCAGAATCGTGCCACCCACCTGTGACTGGCAGAGGCTGGTCCTGCGTATGTAAAATGCCAGGTCTGAGCAGCTTTCACTTCAGCATGCAGCGCTCGGGGGGGAGGGCAAGAGGCAGGTGTCCTGCCTCTCTCAGGGCCACAGAAGTGAAGAGTCCTTGGTCGCTGTGCACAATCTTCCCAACTGCCCATGTTCTACCAGAAGGACTTCCCCAAGAAAATAGCACTGACCCTCCCAATTCCCTGGTGATGTTCCCATCACAGGGCCCATCGACAGCAGGGAGAGACGACCCAGCATGCTTCTGTAGTATGAAGTACAGACTACACCACCCCCCACCTCCAAGACATAGCGCCCAGCTGTGAACAACTCCAGGCCACCTACTGGTGGCGCACTCCATCCCCCAGGCACGTGCAACTGAATAGCAAGCAGTGCGATGCAAACCAGGATTTGTGCCGATCCCAGGGATTTGCATCGAACAACGGTGTCTCCTTCAACCAGGTAGCTCATGCTTGGACCCATCTTCATCCCACAGCCTCCCTCCCAGGCACCACCCATGCGTGGGGCGTGCTTCCTGAACTCTCTGCTCCTAAGTTGGGATGTTTGCTTCCCAGTGTGCTCATCCGTGAGAAGTAAGCACTGCAGGAACCCGGAAGAGGACATCACTAAGTCCACAAGGGGCCAAAGGGAGCAGGAGGGACTCTGAAGGGAGGAGCAAGATGGTCCATCTGTACCTCCATGCTGCTGAGCAACAAGGAGGCCCTCTAGGAGGGCAGGGAGAGGTAACACAGCCACAGCGTGGCATCAGAAGGGGGAGGGCTGTGTTCTAGAGCCTGCCAGAGCAATGTCTCGGAGACAGAGATTACAAATGACGGCCTTTGACGTCCGGGCCAGTGACGTGGCGACAAATCACACTCCTACAGTGGCAAATGAGAGGAGGTGTGTGGGGTCATCGTCACTCGTGGAGTTGCTGCTACGTGCCAAGGCAGCCCAGTGGATCTGCAAGGAAACACCTTACAGTGAGCACACCTCTGTCTAGCTAAGCCTGGGCCATCCCCTCGGGCGTTTAAGGGAAAGTGCTGACGCTCGCCCCTCGTGGAAGAGGTCCCTGGGGGAGGCCAGAAATCCGAAGCCTGCTTGGGCTTCACAGTGAGACCCAGCATCCATGGACGCCTCTCTTGAAGATGCAGTTAGGTCCCCTAACAGAGGAAAACAACATTTAATATGACTTATTTATTCACACAACAAAAGCAGTAACCACAGAGGTCCCCAGAAAGACAAACATCAACAGCATAAATCAGAGCTGAACAACATCAACTACATTGTTTCCTTCCAACAGTTCCTCAGCCTGAGGGAACGAGCAGACAACAGCAGGTCATGAGCATCCTACAAGACTACGGGCCTGGGGTCCTCAAAAATATCATTATCAAGAGACACAACACAGTGAGGGAGATGCCCTCAATTGGGGGGGGGGGGGTTCAGGGACAAGACAAGCAGGTGTGGGGTGTGATCTTGGATGGCGTCTTAGATTCACAAACAAGCTCAGCAGGACATTTTGGGGACACTTCTGCATACAAGTTACATTATTAGATAATCTTATACTAAGTTTCTTAGGTTTGACAACGGCACTACTATGTAGAAGAATGCACTTTTTCATGGGAGATATACAATGTTATCTTTGGCTGAACCACCTAAAAGCTGTAGACATCATGACACCTCATCCTCCAGCCTTCTCAGAGTGTTGATAGGGGAAGGTACTGAGGCTGGGGCTCTGGGCAAGAGGTGTA
The DNA here is from genome assembly GCA_035773235.1 of Eospalax fontanierii. Classification (NCBI taxonomy): domain Eukaryota; kingdom Metazoa; phylum Chordata; class Mammalia; order Rodentia; family Spalacidae; genus Eospalax; species Eospalax fontanierii. The sequence continues at coordinate 77,932,997 of CM069532.1, forward strand.
GGGAGGTGCGTGGTGCTGTCCTCTCAACTTTTCAGTAACCCTAGGGTTTTTCAAAGTTGGAAGGGAGGGATCGTGATCATGACCTTTGTTTTCCTGAAGCAGCAGCCTCTACCAAGGCATGGTCAAGATGGAACATGGAAGGTCAATCTGCACCCAGCACTTTGGGGTACCTGTGATGCATCAAGCCTCAGTCCACGCAATGACCAGTGCTCTCCGCCAGCACTTGCATTTCTTCATGGCTCCAGCTCTCGATTTCCTGCCAACTTTTTGGTGACCAAATCTTCAAGTGTGACAGAACACCCAAGCCAAAGGTCCTTGTGGGTCAAGCTCATCTTGTGCAAAGTGCCCCTAAGTCCCTACCCACTGCACCATCCTGTTCAGGAGAAAGCTACAGAGGCTCAAGGAGTGAAATAACTTCCAAGAGCCCAGTGAGGCAAGACACAAGGAACCAGCCCTGCCCTGCCTCTCTGTCCTCACCTCAGATGCTTCCTGAGTCCTGAAAAGACCTTCACTCCAAAGGAAATGCACTTCAGACATGTGAATCCAAGTCACACAACTTTTAGAATTAAGCCACCATTCACAGATTATGGCGACCACTGAGCAGGTAGAATGGACATGTTCCAGTGTACACCTTAGATCTCACATCTCCGTAGATGCCTTCGATGGGTCTGACTTAGGGCTCATTATTTTAGAAAGAATACGCAGAGCTGAAACGAGAAGCCTCCATGATGGGTGACTGCTTTCTACTCCCTCTCTCAAAGCACATGACAAATGGAGTTCTCTGAGGAACCCCCATCTTCTCTCCAGCTGCCAGCATCAAGGGACTGGCACTGGGACCCAAGGTCCCTAAGGCTTTCAGATCTAAATGAGGCAGATAAACATGATCTGTCTCTGCTTATTGGCTCTCCAGATAGCCTCTCAACTGGGTACACAGAGAACAGTCAGGTGTGCCCATCTGCTACAGTCATGCTGAATGCAAGCCCTCCTATCAACCAGTCACCCACCTGGGATCACACAGTCCATCAGAGACAATGACTGAATTTGGAACACGGACTTTCTGGGCTTGGAGGCTGCTGCCCTGGTCTTGAGACTAAGTGGGGTAAGGAGAAAGAACAGAGCTGGTTCCAGTTCTGGGGCTAACCAGGAATCTCAAACCCAGAGAGGGAGGTTCACTTTGATGTCCAAAAGTCTAGCAGGCTGATGGTTGAGACAGCACCTTCTATTTGGGATGGGCACCTTTGAGGGTCAAAAGGGGAATGAGCACTAGGTCAACAAGCCCAGAGCCCTGGGCTTCTCCACATCACTGCCTACTTCCTCTTGTCCTTCATGGAGTAAAGATGGAGATCACTTAGTGAAGAAGAGTTCAAGTGAGTCAGATATCTTATTAAGTATATATACAAGGCATATTGGCTTCTGAGAACTAGACAGTAAGCCTACTTCCAGTGTTCCTGAAGCTGAATTCCCTTATGCAAACAACCAGGCACGAGGTCGCTCCCTCGCTGCTGAAGGGGCGTGGTTAACTGGAGGAAGGTACAACAATCACTTGGCTGAAAGAAGTGGCCAAGTGCACAAGGGAGAGAGGCAATGGCCAGAGCCACAATAAAGTCCAGCAAGAAGGGATCTTTGGAAATCTGCGGAAAACAGCAACAATACAAGCAGCCAGGACAACAGCAAAAGGAACCATGAAGACCTATGTTCTGGCCATATGACCTCAGACAAGCACTGACCCTCCTGACCTCAGTCTCCTCCTCTGAAACTGACGGAGACAGTGAAGTCCCCTCACCTGGAGGTGCTCTGCCTCTACAGCTGACTGTGTGGTGGGCTCTTAATGGAGGTGGCCCATCTTGTAGAGAGGAGAGCCCTTGAGACCTTGACTTCTCCCTGACCTCGCCCCAAGACTGCACATCACTGGATGTGCCCAGAGTCCAACTTTGCCAGGTCCCACGCTAGGAAACAGATGGCCCATTGGAGAAGATCTACTCACAGGGAGACAAGTCAAGATTCACTCTTTCCCTCCATGCCCTGATGCTGAGCTTGGACGAGACAGCTTGGTGCTCTTCCTTCAAAAGCTAAACTGACAGCAAAGAGCAGATGGCTCAGGAGGGCTACAAGAACCAGAATCAAGGGCAGGTCAATCGGGTTATCACATGAGGAGGAAGAAGACTTTACAACCCTTTACCTTGCAGACAGGGGAATCAGCTCCGAGAGAATACAGAAGGCTTCGATATGTCTCTGGGAAGAGGGGAACTCCCTACCATTGAAGCCTAGCACAGTGTGATCACTTTACAGATACATTAGTACCAAGTCAGCTCTGAAGAGAGGCTGAACCTATGTCCGGTGGACTGACTCCTGGGCCTAGTGCTTGGCCCTGTAGAGACACAAAGCAGGGTCCCTCACTGGAGGGCTGAGTCAGGACACCTTGGTGTCGGGGAGTCCGCCCTTTGGACCCTTCCAGGTAGGGACTGAGACTGTGGTCTCAGTGCCACCAAAGACCGACTCGGCGACAGTGAGCAAATCGTTGGTCCTCAGTGCCTCCGCGCCATGTACAGATCAGGGGTGATCACACACACACCCCATTTGAGGGCAAATCTTACAACAGTTTTCAGAGGGATTCCTACACATACTCCAGGCAACCTCCTCTGAGGCATAGAGTACTCTGCAAATAGGTATCAGGATTGTCATACCTAGGACCTGCAAGAGCAAGTAATCTCTTTGCAGAGCAAAAACATTCAAGAAGATCGATTGCTTCTATTCTCTGGACAAACTTGAAAGCCCTGTGCAGGGCATTCCATACAACAAAATCTCAAACAAGTGAACTGATAAAGACCTCGAAGGTTGAAAACTGTCAACTTTGGCCAAGAGAGTCTAAGGTTCACAGACTCCTTTTGAAGGTCCCGTGTCCTAGACGAAGGGGATATTTCAACACAGGGTGTAGCATTAAAGTGCATGCATAGACTTTCCAGAGGAGTCCTGGATGCTCCTGGTTTCAGCCCAATGGCACACATGCTTGGGACTGGTGGCATTTGGATGCTGTGTCCTTTAAGAAATCCTGAAGACCAGTAAGTGCGTTCCTTGTGCGTGCGTAGTGTAGCCAAAGCCCATTTCCATCCAAAAGCCAGGAACTTCCAGTGTATAAGGAAGGAGTGGGAAGGTAGGTGAATGGGTGAGTTTTAGAGATGGTAGGGATGGCGGTGAGAGAAATTAGAGTCCCTCAGTAAATATGGAAGCCGAGCTGCCCTCAACTCCTACCATTGGAAGGGCCTACGATGTGCCATATTCTCTAGCCTAAACTGCCCCCTACGGGGTCATTCCCTATCAAGAGTGGGGAAGAATTTCTCCACTACCTAGACAAAGCATCCCCTGAGATTGACAAGTTCCCAGTAGGCCAAGTACAGCCTCTAAACTCTTCCTGAGACCAATGTGAACTTTTCCCTATTTACAGATCAAATGCAATTAGAGACAATCTTTCTTGAAATATATATCTCTCTATATATATATTTAAACAAGGAATGCCCTGTCACTTTTTTATTAGGAAAAGAAACCACATCCACATCCTGATACTCATTCTCATCCAAGCATTCCAAACCTAGGGTTCTTATCCATGCAGGTAGAGGCTGCAAAGCCATCGTCACAGTCACCATCGTTACTAAGAGGGGAATAATAAAATAGATACTCTGGGGTCCCAACAATTTTCCTGTTTCCCCTGACTACATTCCAGCTTCGTGGGAAACTGTTGGAACTGGAGATGCTAAAATTAAAAATGTCCCGAGCAAGTTAATTCTGTGGCTTTCCATTATTCCTTGGCTATGTCTGCTTTCCTGTGCCAGTGATGCATACCAGTTCCACAAAGTGCATGCTTCTGAAAACTTTTTCAACTGGAGAGCTAACCTGATCCCAGTAGTCTTACCCACCCGCCCCCTGGAAAGAAGTTACCGGGATTGAGAACCTAGCTCTCTGAAACTATGCCCATGATACATCTTGGGTGAAAAAGGTGCTTTATGACATGTGCTCAATTTGGCGAGGAGATAAATCAGAAACCTCAAAGTTTGGCTTTCTGTTTGGTTTGGAAGCAGCCGGCAGAAGGCTGCTGAGTGGACTCTGTGAGTGGGAAGGGGAGTACCTGATGCCTTCCATCTTGTCCCACGACACAACGGCACACAGAAGCACACACACTCGTACTGCACACCCGTACACACAGCCACCCAGTCCTTGGGGGAGAAGAGAGGAGTTAGGTCAGAGACATGACTATGGGTAGGCAGTCAAAGGCTCCCAGCTTGGTGAGCAGCCTCGGGTTGGGCATCCTCACAGCTGTCTGGTGCTGTTGGTCTCACACCTGTCCTAGGAAAGCCATCCCAGAGAGAGGAGGATGTAAGGCATACTTTGCTGGGGAGGAAGGAAGGGATCCATGCTTCATGCTCAGGTGCGAGTCTCTGAGAGGATGGGTCTCTAGTTTCCCTTTGGACTGCTCTGCCTGGCTGGAAAGGTGGGAAAGAAATGAGACCAGAAAAGGAGGAAGGAGAGAAAGGAATGGCGATGACCGTAATCACAACAAAAGAGAAGAAAAAATAAATAAGGAGGGAACAAGGAGTTGGACCAATGGAACTTACATCCACATGACAAATGACTTCGCGCAACTTCCCTCCCCACTTAGACGGACTTGCGGCGGGTCAGCCGGGCGTCACCCGTGCAGCTGTGCATCGTGGGAGAGATGGAGCCGAGGGGCGACGGGAAGAGGCTGTTCTTCAGTGTGCTTGGGGAGATCTCCTCGACCTTGTACGAGATGGAGCGCAGGGACGCCGGGGCCAGCTTGTCGTCGTCGTCCTCCTGGTTGTCGTTCTGGGTCACGCGGTGGAAGCAGAAAGCGCACAGGGATCGGCCACATCTCTTGAGAAAGGACTCGCGCTGGCCCTCGCGGGCCTCCTCGGACACGCGGACAACCACGCTGTGCGGGTTTCCTCCGGGCAGCAGCTGGCCACCTTCTCCCTCCAGAGGCTCCTCGTCGGTATTCATGGTCAGGAAGCGCAGGACCACGAGGTTGAGGAAGGCACCGATGACGGTCAGCCCCACCAGGATGTACATGAAGCTAAAGGCCACGTAGAACGGCTTCCTCTGCAGGGCGCCCTTGGTCTGCAGCGCCACGTAGTCGCCAAATCCGATGGTAGTCAGCGTTATGAAGCAGTAGTAGTAGGCGTGGAAGAAGCTCCACTCCTCGCACTGGGAGAAGGCAGCCGCCCCGATGCACAGGGTGCCCATGCAGGAAAAGAAGCCGACGGTGACCATGTTCTCCATGGACACGTCGGTGTTGCGCATGCCACAGCACTTCTTGATCCGCTTCAGCAGGTAGCGCACGAAGGTGTTCATGCGCTCACCCAGGCTCTGGAACATGACCAGCGTCAGAGGGATGCCCAGCACAGCGTAGAACATGCAGAAGGCCTTGCCAGCGTCGGTACCAGGTGCAGCGTGTCCGTAACCTACGGGGGAGGGGGAGACGCATGGTGGTCAGGAAAGGGTCTCTGAGCTTGGGCTGTAGACGTGGGGGCCTGGGAGCATTTCTAATGGGGAGGGGGTCGGAGGGCTGGGACATGGGAGAGCAAGGAGAACCGGTTCAGAAGTCCCATGAGCACCGGGGTGAGAAGAATTTAGGAAAATCCAGGTAGGAAAGGGACTCGGCATACAGGTTAAGTACCCTGATCTCAAGACATAAAACCCCAAAACGCTTCCAAACTCAAATTTTTTGCTTTGTAATATGGTCTCATATAGACAAACCCATTATGTAGCTGAGGCTGGTCTTGAACTCCTGATCTTTCTGCCTCTGCCTTCTGGGTGGGCACTGGGCTTACAGGCATGTGCCATCACACCACACCCAGCTCTCAAAACTTTTTGAGTATCCACCTGATGCCACAAGTGGAAAATTCCACACCAGAAAATGTTTCATCTGAAAAGCTGCTTAAGATATTATATAAAATCACCTTAGGATGCTGTGCATAAGTTATAAGGTATACACGAAATATAAATGAATTTCAGGTTTATGCTTAGGTCACTTCTCCAAAATATCACACACACAGGCAAATGCCCCCAAAATCTCAAACACTTCTGAGCCCAAGCATTTTTGATAAAGGATACTTGGCTTGGGCTGTCATATGGGATCCTGGAGACTCAATGGAGAGGTATGGTTTGTGGTTTGACATCAGGGAGGTCAAAGGTGTTATTTACCACTGAGAAAATGACAAAAGCACAAAACCAAAGTGAGGAAATGAAATCTTTCTTCCACAGAGCCACATGAAGAGCAAACACTGAAGGAACAGCATCTGTGTGCCAAGCAGGCTGGTTGCTTTTATATGGGCATCTCCACCTAACTGCCTAACAGCTCTATCAAACGGGGTAATGATTCTAATACCACTAACAAGAAAACCAAGTTCGTGAACTTGCAACACAACAACCTGACTTTTCCAGGCTGGGATTGGAGCCCAGAGTTTCCAGAAGCCAAGAACCAAGCTGAAAGCAAGACTGGGGATCAATCAGGAGAGGTCATGGCACAGTGGGATACGAACGCCACAAGAGAAGACCTTCAATCTGTTCACTGAAGTATCCACATGCCTCAGCAACACCTAAAAGGTAGACTGTTGCTCAGGTAACAGAGTGGATAAATTTGCACCAGGTTGAATGTAGCCTTGATAAGAAGACACACAGCCCTCAAGACCTCATGTGCATGGAGACCTTTAGAACTTCTCAAGCAACTACGCCAAGTCAAGCCCCCATTCGCTCTCATATAGATGAGGATGATAGACCTAAAAAGTTGATTCCCATCATCACTGGTGTGGTCACTAATAATCCCTGGATGGGAATCAGGTCTGTGTGATGTGCAGAAGGAGCACAGAGCTCATAGGTTCTGACTCAGACTCTGAAATGAGTGGGGTCTCAAAGAAGGTGGATCATGGGCAGTGTTTGAACTGAGAATTTGGAGCTAGACTTCCTCTTTAAAGCCTGCCCTGTCGAGGAAGCCTATACCTGTCACCCTGAGTCACGTGCTTATGATTATTTCATGTTCTTTATCCTTGTATGCCCCAGAAAGTCTCTGCTGACTGACATGTGTGATGATGATGCTTCCAGATGGGCTCTGGGCTGATCTTCTGAGACCAGAGACACTGTAGGAACTGGCCAGGCCTAAGCCTTCCTCCCACCCATCTCTGTTCTATGCATACTCCTCTGCTCGATGTCAGTATCTCTTCAAGAGGCCTCTCCTCATCCCCAGACACCCCCTCCATCCCAGGCAGCACTGAACTGTTGCCTCATGGACCTCATATCACTTGCGAAGGAACAGAAACAGCATGACACAAAGTTGGAGCCAGGCCAGAGAGGTGGGAGTGGAGGACAGAAAAGTTGAAAGGGACAGCAATGTACATTTCAATGGAAATTAGCCAGTGTGAAGACTGTAAAGGGATAAAGACTGAAGAAGGAAAAAAAAGAGCTTCAGGGACCAGAGGGTGATAGCGAAAGGAATCTTAGACGGAAAGGAATAAAGAGGCAAGTAAAGGAACTAATGGCTCACATGAGCCAGGGTTGGTGAAAGACTAATTCATAGACTCAAGAGTTTGCATCTCACACAAGCCACCTGAGATCTGTGCAGGGAACTTGACTGGGGATGTCACCAGATCAGTGGCAGTTACCGTACAGTCCAGTGATCAGGACTATGGACTTGGGTAACCCAGTTTCCTGAGTGTTAAAAGAGAGTCTGGAAATATAGATTTTTAACATGTAGGATCTTACTAATTCCTAATTAAACCTTCTGGGATATGGCACAGGGCAAATAAAGACAAAACGGACCAACACCTGTCCAGACATAGAGAAAGGTAAAAGGAACTAAGGCTTCCAACCCACCAAGCCTCTTCTTGGTCACCCTCAGGTTTGTGTCCTTCCACTCCTGTGATGTGGGAATCACCAGAGGACTCCATTTTACAAAGGCAGCACGAGGAACCCAGCCTGCGGAGCACATACACTAGGTACCTTCCAAGGGTTCCATGGCCCTGCTACACAGAGGTAAACACTGAGGCTCTGTGACTTTGCAAAGGCCCTCTGTCTCACCTCAAGTCAGGCTATGGCACTTCATCCCCCACGTCTACCCAGCACTCTCTGGTTCTGAGTCTCACAGAGCCATCTTGAGCACCCTGGGCAGTACTTAGTCACTGAGCTTTCTGTGTTCTCCAGGGGAAAACCTGGCAGGTTGTGTTTTATGTAATGCAAAAACACCTTCCTCAATGCTTTACTGAGTTCCACATGGAGCTCCACATCCCAGGTGGCTTCTTTTGACTTTGTGTCTCAAGCAATCAAATGAACCCCAAATACATTTTTTTTAATATGCAAGCTTGTAAAGCATGAATTTCTCCTGCGGAGTGGGCAAAGAGGAGGTGTGTGATGGCCTCTGTCCACACAAAGCCCATACAACCCTGTCTCATGGAGCACTGGGGTGCCACTGGGGCACCTGCCAACACCCCGACTGTTCTGTGAGCCTAAGCCAAACTTGGGCACGATGCCTTCCAACCCCAAGGTGTCTCAGGCTTGGGATTCACTGCTTTGGGAAAAGCTGGCTTCTGGAAAAAGTGTAAGAATTGCTGTCCACAAAGAGCCCACGGGGTGGCAGGATGGGGATGGCGGAATCCTTGGCCTTCCCTCTTTCTCCGCCTGCCACCAGAGGTGCAAGGGCGCCCTCTGGCGGGTGATCACTGGGACTCTGCAGAACATGTTCCCTCCTGGGACTTGTCCAAGCAATCACAGGGAAAAGTCACAGGCAAGCATATATCATGTGGTGAATTTTTCTCAGAAACTACTACCAATCAATAGTGTTTGGGCACAGACAAAATATAACAACAATAATGACCTCTGTTTATTGAGCGCATGTGATGCCAGGAGCTGAGTTAAAATCTTGTACATTCAATAACTCATCTCCTCAAGGTAGAAAAGTGTGTAGACAATATCTTCCCCAGCATGGGTTAGGAGATGCCCAGGGCCTTAGGCACAGACTGGTGGCTTTCTAAGCCCCATGTCAGACTGATCTGGGCCTGGATCCTAAGTCCTTGATATCATCCACATGCACACTGCAGGTGATACATCTACACTGGCCCCTTGGTCAGTGTAGATTCATCCTCCGGCTGGTCCATTGCTTCCCAGTAAAACCGCCTTCTGTGTCTCCCATTCTTTCATGTTCTTTCCACCGTCCAAAAATCCCCACAAGAAAACGTCAAGAGACTGACTGGAGCCACATAGGGAAAAGGAATCGAAATTTGGCTGACGTTTGAAAAGTCTATGCTCAAATAAGAAAATCAGTAATAGTCTGTGTACAGCAAACACAGAACAAGTGCAGCCATGTCACGTGCCCACAGACTCACAACTGCCATGGGGCAATCTTCAGCTACTATAATGAGCCACCTCCCTAAATTCATGCTATCAGCACCCACGAAGAACATACTCATGTACACATAGGCATGTGCACACTCCGCAGGCACACCCATGAACAGGCAGACATGCACAAGGCCTGGACTCTTCACTTTTCCACTTCCTCCCTTATATAACAATAACCTGAGATGTCCCTGTGTCGGCAAAGCAGAATGGAAAAACCTAGGCTGGGGCAGACCATGGGGCCTGCCTGCACCTTGTGCCCTGACCTCCAACAGATGACAGACAGGCACAGTGCCTGCCTCCAAGGATTGCCATGAGCCTCAAGACATTTGGTGTTTTCATAGGTGTATGTCTGAGCCTGTTGGATTGCACCAATTATTAAAAATAAAACTAAAAAGAACAGAAAATTGAAAGAAGAGGTAGTTGAATAACTCTGGTGTGTGTGTCCTTTTGCTGAAAATATGGTGAGTTACACCAATAAATTTTATGATGTTGGGAAAGGATAAAAAGTGACAAACATGAAGAAAGAGGATGGGTCTCCCTATAGAGGGGGTCAGCACCTTGTCCCTCTGGGTCTCCCTATAGAGGGGGTTAGCACCTTGTTCTTTTGAGGTCTTTGATTTTCCATTCTGGATTCTAAACTTATGAATGTCATAAACTTGCCTCAAGTATACAATTCTGTTTCCAGTGATTTCTGCCTCTGCGTCTTGGGCTGGGACAGCTCAGCAGGAGGGAGCTCCCAGCTTCCCTAGGGTAGTGGCATCAGCCTCAGATGACTTCATGGGTAGAGACCAAATAAGTGTCAGTTACAGTGAAGCAGGACTTGTGGCAAAGGCCAGAGGGAAGAGAAAGTCCCTGACCTTGACACAGGGGAGCTCTTAGGCTATCTGAGGGCTGCTAACGTGCCTCATGTGGCCTCTGGCCTCTCTCCAGTGGGACATTCCAGAAGCATCCTGCTTTATTCACACAGCTCTGTCTTGTTGGTACATCCCTCTCCCCAGAGTCATGAGACTACCTCCAGGATACTGGGTTCCAAACCTCTGAAGGAGGACCCAAGCTCACAGCCTTAGTGTGTACTAGGCTTACTGCATGTATGCTGGGCTTGGGGCACAGCATCTCTTTCTGGACCTTGGTGGGACAGGGGGTTGAATGGATTCCCAGGGACTAAGTTCAGATGGAAGCCAACAAAGTTTCCAAAGGCAAACATCCACCAATGTAAGCTTCTTGGCTGAAGCCTCAGAGAACAAAAACCATGCCTGAGCAAAGATCGCCCTTGATACCTTCCCAAAGAAAGCCAGGGGTGACAGTTGCTGGAGTGGACACTTGTTCATCTGTCAGGGCTGATTTATATCGGCCAGCAGTGTGAGACTCCACCATGAAAGGGACAAGCTGGCATCCAGCAGAAGCATGATGATCAACATCACTGTAACCGCTGAGACAGATGACCCTGGTCCTAGTGGGCCTCCTCCATGTCTCCGCTGTATGGCCTGGGACAGTCACCTAATCATGAAGGAATGGAGACACAAACCCAAAGCCAAAGAAGTAAGGACACCCCTGCCGTTCAGTCCTGATCACTTCCCAGACTCCCAGCCTCTTTCCATTCTTCTTTATATTTTGTAGACTTTCCCACTTTACGACTAGTTCATTGTAGAAATAAAGCTTGTTTAATAAAGAAAATCACAAAGACAAAAATGAAGAGAGATGAAAATGCAGGAACATCCATCCACTCCCATCTCTCCACTGAGGAGGCAGCCCTGGGAACCCTTCCCTGTTTCCCAAACCCTTTCCTAAATGACTTCTCCATCTCTGAGAGCAAACTGCATGAGAGAAATTATGTAAAATGTTTTAAACTAGTCTATCGCCAATAAACATTCTTCATAGGCATCATTAATTCATCAACTCCAAGTAGAAGCGTCACAATTTCTTCACCTAAACAAACTAAATGGGAGACGTGTTGGATGCTAATTTGCTTCTGTGGCTAATAACCATTTGTGTTTAGCCAAAAGCATGCTGTTCCTGGCCTATGAGATTTTAGTTTGCATTCAAAGACCAGAAACCAAGTAAGTACGAGCAATCAGACTAGACCAAGTCCTAACCCCAGGTAAATATGTCCTCCCAGGGCATGCCCAGCAGTTTCAGATGACCACTCCTACCTCCTTGACAAAGAAGCCCTTGTGGAGGTCGAGTATGTTTCCAGTTCCGGGAAGCTATGATCAGTGACACTCAGGGCTCTCTGACCTCAAAGCCTCAGCTCTTCTGAGGGTGGTGGGTAGATGGGCGAATGCTTGAAACAAGTTAGAACATGTGGACTTGCCATATGCCCCAGTCTGAGAGGGAAAAATGAAAAAGAACGGAGAAAAGGAAGAGGACCTCACAGACACTCAGTGCCTTACTCATGTTTATTTCATAAGAGTTTTGCAAGGAGATGGGTGAAAGGATAGAATATCTGAAGACATGATGACCAAAAGCTTCCAAGATGTGACAAAAATGTCAATCTGAACATGGAAAAAGCTTAACAAATGCCAAGAAGGATGACTTCCAAGAGCTCTATATCTAGTCACATCATAACTAAAATACTTTACATGAGTAGCAAAGACAGAATCTTAAAGTGAGAGAAAAGCCACCCATCGTGGGGAAATATTCCTCAATAAGATCCATGCATGGTAACTGCTCATCCAGAACTACAGAACACAAAAGATAATGAGATGATGTCAAAGTGCTGAGTGAAAATGATGACCAAGACTTTTACCTCTAGTTAAACTACCCTTCACAAAATGGAAATTAAGATATTCCCAGACAGTTGTGTGACAAGGTCAAACCACTGAAAGAAAGTGAGAGACAACCAAAAATTCTGTACCCAACTAAACTATCCATCCCCCAAAACTGAAGAAATAAAAACATTCCCAGATTTAAAAAAATAAAAAAGAGTATGTGCTGCTGGCAGACCTGCCCTACAATAATATTAAAGTCCTTCCAACTGAAATGGAAGAATTGTAGTTAGCATCTCAAAGTCATGCAAAGAAGAGTGCTAATAAAGGTAACTGCCTAAGTAAATAGACAAGAGCACAGTACATTTTCTTCATAACTTTCTCCTGCTGCTGAAAGGCAACTAGTTAATATATAAAGCAATAATAAATCACTGTTGAAGGCAGCTACTTAATTTATGAAGCAATAATAACTCAGTGCATAAGGCTGAACATGGATGATGATAATGAGAGAAGTAGATCTATAGTAGAAAAAATTATAAACCACTAAAGTTATACATGATATCAACCCCAACAAGATTCTTTTAAGATGCTCTTTGTAATTCCCAGAGCAAGTACTAAGGAACTAATTCAAAACATAAAAGAAACAATATGAAGATCAAAATTATTTACTAGAAAATATCTACTTATCACCAAAGAAACCAGTACTGGAAATATCAAGAAACAAAAGAAAACATTATCCATATACAACACAAGTAGCAATAATGACAGACTTAAGTTCTACCTGATCAATAAGTACATTAAATGTAAATTAACTGCATACTCCAACCAAGACCCAGCAGCAAAAAGGGCTCAGAATCTTGTCATTGTCCAAAGGCCAAATGGTTCAAGATCTTAAGCCCTCCCAGTGGCCCCTGACTCAAGATTCTGTTCTAGTAGAAAGAGATCATTTGCCCCCTACCAAGGCCCACACTCCTCAGCATAGGAATGATTAGGACTTTGAACACCAAGGCTGGAAAGGGTCATGTGGGCAGATGGTGGGAAAGCTGAGCCCTCCACAGTTGTTGGCCTCACTATCTACAGGTCACTTTGGCCAGATGGGCACCCACTTTAAGCTTTTACTGCAAAAGACAAGAAGCTTCTAGAGAGTTCTGAATCCCAGCATGAACTGCTCTGACTTCTAGGTGCAAAGAACCCTCGGGGTATCATTCCATCTCTTCCCCTCTTGAGCAGAGAACCCTCGGGGTATCATTCCATCTCTCCCCCTCTTGAGCAGGCCACCACAGAATGGGAAACTTGCAGCTTCTGTGGAAAAGAAAAAGCCAAACCCAGAATAGCTACGAAAGCCAGCCACCGACTCCCAGGAGCATGCCCCAGAAGACACAAGAAAGAGGATCCCAGAAACAGGTGTGCTTGTATGTACACAGCAACATTCCTTCGGAAAGGCAACCTCTTTGAAGCAAGGATCACACAAACAAAATGTGGTACAGCCCCATATCATCCTGGCATAAGAGAGAGGCACTGAGGCATGCTACAGCATCTGAGTCCCCAAACCCTCTACTAAGCAAAGGCCAAGTCAGCAGGACTGTATTTTTTAAGAAGTGTCCAGAATAATCCCACAGAGACAGCAGATTCGCGGTTGAGAGGTCGGGCGACTGTTGATTGATACAGGGTGTTACTTCAGAGTGATGAAATGTCTGGGACTAGACAGAGGTGATAGTTGCTCAAAACTGAAAACTAAATTCCAGTGAATTGCAAGCTTTCCAACGCTTATTCTACATTATGTGTGTCACCTCAGAGGGCTGCCAAAACGATCCAAGATGGAGCCACTGTAGCGCCACTGAGACCCTGGTTGCCTGCCCTGTAGCCCTCCATGGAATATAAAGAAGCTACCGCCAGACCCCTCCGCAGTTCTGAAGTGACGTTCATCTACTCTTAAACCTCTCTGGCTTGGGAACAGCTTGGACTGCCAGCTTGAGTCTCAACTGTCTCACTTGCAATACTCCTACAAGTCGAGCACATGAACCCCAGTTTTTAGCTGAAAACACAGATGAATACAATGAAAGGTGTCTTCCCTGAGAGCATCCACAATGCACCAAGTCTGCCTAGTAGACAGACGTGCCACAGCACAGGATCCAGTACATGGAATTACTGGCATTGCTTGACTTGATTTCTGAAATGCACAACAGATTCTTTCCAGGTCTTCTGACTCCAGGCCCGTGTTCTCTCCTCAGCCTATTGCAACACCAGGATTTCGTGGCCTGGTTCTCTGTTGAAAACAGATGTTATACACTAGTGATGGGTTTGTCTCCCAGTAAACTTGGCATGAATCAAAGATACTGGAAGTCAAAAGTGCATTTAATGCATCTGCTAAATACTTGAGTGCAGCACACTCCAGTGCCTTTGGTCTCCCATCATTGTCACATGGCTGGGTGGGAGCTGCAGCATCTTCCATTGTCAAACCACCCTGTAGAACATTGGTCCCTTCATAGTCACATGGCTGGGTGGGAGCTGCAGCATCTTCCACTTTCCAACAGTACAGCATCCTGCAGAGCACTAGTCCCAGAGAAGATTCAGAATCTGAGTTAGGTCTCTGCCAGACACATCGCACTGTGACCCACGAAAAACCTGAGCGTCAGAAGCTAGGACTGTCTGTATAGCTAAGGGTGAACCCCAAACATCCTAGGTAGCAGTGTATGAGTGCATGTATGGAGGCTAAATATATGCAGAGGGGCTCTGCCCTACTCTGTCCCTGACCTATTGCTGCCTCACACTGGGACCTCCTCACTCAGTCATGGAAGGAAGCGTCTGCTGATGGGGTTTGCCTTGGAAATCTTCCAGAGAAGGGGTCGCATTCTGGGACCTGGGGATGATTAACTGGTGACTCATTCTAATGGGGGAATATGTGTCTTAAAGGTCTTCTTGGAGAAAAGGTCCCATGTGATTACTTATTTTATGGGTTCCTAAGTATACATAGTTCTATACTACTGAACACACTTGGATGCTGGTGACCAGGAATTCCAGTCTGCACATGGCAAGGTCTAAACCAGGCCCAGACCTAGATACCCAGACCCCGGTAGTCCTCTGGAGCGCTCTCTAAGTCTGATCAAGGCTAAGGCTGGGCAAAGCATGGTCTGGGCTCCTCCTCTAATTTCGTGTTGGCATCAGAATTTAATATGTCAGGAGCTGGGAGTAAAGCTGGCTGCCCATGCAGAAGTGTGTGTTGTGAGAATGCCTTGCTGCTGCATCTCATGAGGGATATGGGGCCTACCCTCCATTAAAGCACTCCTCCACTACTCACAGGATAGTCACAAGACGGGGTTCAGGAGCAGTGGCCCTTGAGTCTAGTACCATGAGCACCACACACCAGCTCCTAACATACAAGTAATATCATAAGAGTCAGCAGCTGCCAACCCTGTGGCTTCCAAGGGGCAGAGGTCACATCCTTAAACTCTATTATATCTGAAGTGTACAACCAGGGATGGGAAACAGTATGAACATACTTTATGTCTGCCTTTCTATCGTAACATAATAAAAAGAGAACCAAAAGTGTTTTTTTCTATACCTGCTTTGGGTCTAAGTAAGACTGAGGTCCCCTTCCTCACCCCAGGACGTGTATGGCCTTGCTTCACCTACTACACACAAACACTTATTCAAAATCAGTACTCAAAATTCAAATCAGAAGGCACACAGAAATGTGCTTTCAAAAGCCATAAACCACTCAGCAAATACAAGGCAGCATTATAGCTTAAGAAAGATCCATCTTGTACAGTGCACAAAGGCCCACGCTGAGCTCACACCTCCCAATACCAGCCAGCTCCAATTTCACTCCCCAAAAGTTCTGCTCCCTTCTGTTGAAATACTCACCCAGATGCTTCAGCCCTAGAATCTCGGGGCAGAGGGAGAAAAACCAAAGCCAGTTCTTTCACCCAGGGAAATGGAAGCTCAGAGTTGATAAGGCAACAGCAAATACCACACAGGAAGCTTGAGCAAAGGCCTGGATCAGCCTAACCCAGAGCCCCAAAGCAATTAGTTCCCACAGGAAACAGATTCCCAATTGACTACGCAGAGGGTAAGGATCATGCCATCTCAGAAAAAAATGAAGTCCCTACAGAGGACCAGGAGTAACGGGGCTTTACTCGAATGTTCTGCATATACACTGGAGGGCGAAGAGTGTCTACTACCACTACTGAAAAGCATAAGGCAGCAGACCCTTAGAGCCCAGAGGCCCATGCACGCAGCTCCCCTCATCTGCAGTGGTCAAGGAGCAGAGCTGCTAGGCGAGGCATACTTGGGGCATGTCCGCATCCCACCAGGAGACCCGCGGGCACATCCTCCTGCCCCTGGCCCCAGTGCTGTCTGGGGCACCTGCACCCCACCCCTCTTCCTCTTTTCATCAACTGTCTTCACCCCCGCTCCTCACTAAGCTCCAGATCCCTGGATTTCAGAATGGTCCTTTTAAGACCACAGGCCCTTCTCCCCTCTCCGGCCATGCCCCCGGGCTCTTCCCTCAGCTACAGTAATAGCATAGGACAGATGGCCCTCAAGCTGAAGGTTAAACATGATCTTTAGGAGTCTTTTGCTCAGGTGAGTATGTGATCCTCCCCAAGCACCACAACACCCAGCTCAAATCTTTTCAAATTAGAGACCCTGAAGAGTCACACAATCAAGCATCATGGATGGTAAGTTGTCAATGGTGATCTCTAGTACGAAGAGAAGATACACACAGTGTATCTTATTTGCCATTCTAGTGTGGGGCCCTGCCGAACAAGAAACACCAATTTATGGACCATCTTCACTATTAGGAACAAAAGAGTGGCTAGATCATGGGGAAAAGAATGGTTGCTTATAAATGAATGGGTGGGCCAGTGGATAGAAAGATGGATGGAGAGATGGATGGACAGGTAGGTGGAAGGATGAACAGTTGGTTGAGTAGATGGGTATGGACACATGGATCAATCCACTAACGGAATGTGGATGCCACTAATGAAGATGACAGATGCATAATAGATTGTGGAGAGTATATGGACAGATGGGTGGATGGATAATGAACAGAAGATGAATGAATGGATAGATGAATGGATGGATGATATAGATGGAGGATGGATGATATAGATGGAGGATGCATGATACAGATGGAGGATGCATGATATAGATGGAGGATAGATGGGTGATATAGATGGAGGATGGATGGATGGATATAGATGGAGGATGGATGGATGATACAGATGGAGGATGGATGGATGATATAGATGGAGGATGGATGGATGATATAGATGGAGGATGGATGGATGATATAGATGGAGGATGGATGGATGATATAGATGGAGGATGGATGGATGATACAGATGGAGGATGGATGGATGATATAGATGGAGGATGGATGGATGATAATGGTGGTGAGAACACGGAATGTGGGGGAGGATGGATAGAAGGACGACAGATGATAATGGGTGGATGGATGGATGGTTAGCTAAATAGTACAAATGGGCACATGGATAGGAGTTGAAACATATGAGTAAACAAACAGGCGAATGCTGGTGGGGAAAAGGTTGACTGGAAACGGATGCGTGGGTGGTGGAAACACGGTCGTATGGTACACACAGCTGGAAATAAGATTCTGCTGTATCAGAATCTTAGTTTTCTCCCTCCTCCACTCTTCTCTCAGGCACTTCTCACTGACACTGACAGGGGGTGGGGGTCAGGGTACAAACCCATGTGAAATCCAGCTGTCAGACAATATATGGCAGTCCATCTCCTTCCCTGTCTGTGCCCGGCTCAGAGCTCACTGGCTGTCCAAGACAGGAGTGCAGGATTCCACCGCCTCTGGGAGTCACGAGGAGTAAACCAAACAAAGCACTCCTTCCCTGACTCTCTCCCAAAATAGCTTCTCACCGCCCAGACACGTGGCTGGCTGGCTCTCCCCAATTCAAACCTGACTCGGCAGATTTCCTAGGCCCTGAGTGGAGTTGAGGGAAAGACTGGGCATGAGAGTCTGTGACTCTCAGCAGGTTCAAGGGGGAGAAAGACAAAAGTACCACTGCCTTGGGTGGGAGCAGGGAGCCAAGGGGTACCAACCCCTGTGCTGGGGACGTCTTGATCAACAGTCCTCCCTGTGACAATGTCCCATATCTTGTGCAAGTAAACTGAGGCACAGAGAGAAGTAGCCAAGGAAGGCTCACACACTTGAATGCAGAGGCAACCAACAGCTTGTTGTACACCTGAGAAGTTGTCTCCACATCCCAGGGCTCTACTGGTCACTCGGGGCATCAGAGAGGGCTTCCCTGGGGAGAGGATGGTGGTCAGAGGAGGATTTCTGCCCACAGAAATTGAGAGGCGTGGCAATGAAAAAGGCCCTGAAACCCTCTGAGCCTGTTTTCTCACCAGCAGGATGGAAAGCAGAAAGGAAGAAGGTAAGCATATAAAGTTGGAATCAGAGAGAAACTAGGAGCAGGCAGGGTAGCCTCTGCTTCACGCTCAGTCACCTGGGCCCCTCTGCCCCACCCTGCTTATGTGCACAGTAAAGAAGGTTGGGGTTGGCCCCTGGCTGTGGGGACTGAGCCTCATCTGGTGCCCAGGACTGAGCTAAACAGAAAATGAGGAAGCCCAATAGGAAATGGGAGGGACCTGGACCTGGAGCCTAGCCAGCCCTCCAGCCCCCACCTCCTGCATACTATGTGCTGGCCCCTAAGCTCCGAGGCCCACGGAACCTCCATTTCTGGCCTTCACCATGCTGTTCTCTAGGCTGAAGGGCCCTCCCAGCTCCTGGGGCATCCATTGATCCCTCACCATCTGTAGACAGGACCAGCTGGCAGCAGACAGCCAGGAGCAAGGAGCTAGGAGGGCTGAATCTTGGCTGAAGACACCTCCTGCAGAAGGCATCCACTCCCTGCCATCGTCTGTCTATCCGTCCATCCCCTAGTCATCAGGGGCACTAGTGGACCACTGTCCAGTAAATGCCAGTCAGACTGGGCACCGTGACTAATCACCTGACTGCCACAACTGAAAGTAGGGACCCAGGAGGAAAACCAATCCGGATTCTCTGGCTAGTCATTTGGGCAAACAGTGAGACCAACAACAGGCAGTCCAAACAGTACTAAAAACATTCCAACACACTCCAACCTGATCTCAAAATAGACTCCAGTGAACAATCCCCATAGCAACGCCCTGGGCCCGAGGACCGCCTCTAAGGAAGGAGGGCAGAGGAGCATGGGGCAGAGGCAGCCCAGATTCTCTGGACACTGCCCACCATGGGAGAGTCCCACTGTCCACAGCAGGCACTTGAACAGAGAGGGGCCTATGGGGCCTCAAGCACCATCACATCTCCAGGGAAACTAGCAAGAGTGAGGTAGTTTGTGGTGTCCAGTGACGGGTGGTTGCCTGCACTGTAAGAGACACGGCACTGGGAAGGGCCTTGGGTTCTGAAGTACATTCATGGGTTTCCCATCCCACCGGGAACCTCCCCACCGCATGGTGGTCCCCCCACTCCATCTGGAACCCCTTTGCCTCAGGGTACCAGCAGTGCTGTGCTTAACCAATCAGGGGTTCAACCCCCACTGCCTGAGCCCCACCTGTGAAGCCTGAAATGGGGTGGGGGTGAGATGGGGGTTATGGGACAGCAAGTCCTCCTAGACCCTTGAGTTTGAAAACCTAATTGACCACCCAGCATTCACAGAATCAAACTTTACCTGACAGAGACGAATAGTGGCCTTTGTGCCTACTTAGGATTGGGGTGTGGATAGCCAAAGGGCTTGGATGCCTTAGGAGGGGCTATCCTGTACTAAAATTACCTCTCATTTTTTCTTTCTTTTGCTGTCTTGGAAGAAGACCCTCAGAAGACCCTGCCACCCTGATCTTGGCCTTGGCCTTTTCCCTCCAGAACTTCATGAAACACACTTCTGTTGTCTGTAAGCCCCTCTCTGTGGGATTGTTACTTTATCCTGAACAAAGATTCACACCAAGTCCTTCCCTTGCCCAAGTCGACCCTGCTTGGAAGCGTATCTCTCCCACTCCCATTTCCCAGCCGTTCTTCAGCCGTTCTAGGTGTCACAGCTGTATGGGAGTGCCATCATGGGCCGGCACCAGGCCTTCCCAGGCCACAGCCCACAAGGCTCTTCCTCTGGCCACCTGGTTCCACCCCATGCCTGCAGGGACCTGGGAGTTGTGCCCAAGGCCAGCAGGAGCTGGCAACTTCTCTTCCTGCTGGCAGTACCTCTGCCCATATCAGCCAAGGGTGGTTCAGGCTCCACCTTGACCAGAAGTGGTGGGAAGCAGGGACCGGAAGTTTCAGCGCCTGCGTGCTGAAGGTAGCAGAGAA
The DNA here is from genome assembly GCA_035773235.1 of Eospalax fontanierii. Classification (NCBI taxonomy): domain Eukaryota; kingdom Metazoa; phylum Chordata; class Mammalia; order Rodentia; family Spalacidae; genus Eospalax; species Eospalax fontanierii. The sequence continues at coordinate 77,953,412 of CM069532.1, forward strand.
GCAGGTGGTCCAGCTGTGGTCCAAAGTCTCTGCCCAGACCACAGAACACACTATCTGGCTTCCTGCCCATCTCCCACTCTCCTGACCAACCAGGTAGTAGTTCCAGGATCCTGATCACCTTGGAGGGGCCACAAGGGACAGTCCTGGAGCTGGAGGAGGGACAGCAGGAAAGAGCCTGCCCATGGGAGAGCGAGAAGGACCCCGTCCCTCCTCCTAGCCCTTCAGCCTCCCAGAACCCACAGGAAACCTTAGCGAGAGAGAGGCTGCAGCTTCCCACTCTCACTCTCCCCAGCGGGCCCTGCAGCTCACCTGCAGCCAGGGGGCTCTGACCACTGCAGGCTAACAAGCCATTCATAGTCTGTCTCTCTTACCCCAACCCAACCAAGTGCCACTGTCTCCTTTGATCTCTCAGAGCCTCTGGACAGCAGCCATTTTCTACGCATTTTTCAGGTGGGGATGGAGGGGAGGAGAAGAAGGCATGTGAGTGGCTGCACCTGTCACAAGTTGGGACCCGAGGGTGTTTGAGAGCTGAGCTAAGGGCCTGCAGGTGAGGAGGCTCACCCCAAGCAGAGGAGCTGCACGCAGCACAAAGCCACCAACTGCCTCCTGCCCTCAGAAGCAGAACTCTAGAGGCTACTGGGGCCAGCCTCCCAGGGGACTCCACAATCAGTCCTACATGGTGGTGCGGCTTACAGCAACCTAGAGTGCTGTCCCACTGCTCTAGACTCCTCCCTCTCAGATGAGGGGTCAGCAAGCTGACCCTGTAATTGAACTGACAGCTGCAGCACAGAACAGTCTACACTGTGCCCACAGCTCAAGAAGAGGAGCCTTAGGGGGAAGGAACCCCTTCCCAGTTCAGATTCTTCCAGAAGCTTAGTAGCACCTCAGGAGCCAGACCAGGCTCCCAGGTGTCCTGGGACTTAAAGGGAAAACAAGGCCAGTGGGTACCTCTGGCCACACAGGGAGCCTGATGTACTGGGGGACCCTGCCAGGGGAAACAACCTCCTGCCAGACCACCCACACTTCTTACAAACACCTGCTGTTCAGATTTGTGGGCTGCTGTTTTTCAAGGATTTGCTTTTCTGAACGACCCAGAGAATATTCCAGAACAGTTAAATATAGCTCCCGTGAAAGCTGTCCCATTTACATTGACTATGTTCATTCAACAAACATTCTCTGAGGGCCTGCTTAGTGCCAGACACTGGTGGGAGGCCGCCTCAGCCACTGGGAGGTGAAGAACATGGTCCCTGACCAGAGGTGCTGGGGACAGGAGACAAAGTCTGGCTCAGGAAAAGTTGAGCATGACACAGGGTGACAGGTGCTTAGCGGCTGGTGCCCTGAGGCTGCAGGGACCAGAGGCACCTAGCATCCTGAGAAGCTGCACAGAGGAGGGATCTTGAGTGGGAACGGCATCTGCAGTAGCCAGTGGCTCAGTCTAAATGGGGCAGTGTGGAGGGGGAGACAGGGCTGCATGTGAGCAAGAATCGGCGTCAAAGGTCAACATGGTAGCATGCATGAAGGTAACCACCCCTGGTGTCTTCTGAGCAGGGCACTGACTTGGCGTGCAGCAGTGAGTCCACAAATGCATGTAACTGGGAGGGGGCACAGTGGGGAGCACCGTGGGAGGGCAATGTTGCATAATGCCTGTGGTCCTCCTCCCTCACCAGCTCTTTAAAACGCATGCTTAGATCATCCCCAGAGGAAGCCAAAAAACCAGACAGGAGCCTTGTGTTGCCCAGAATGGATCTGGGCTGAGCTGGAGAACAAAACCCAGAGGAGAAAAACTCAAAGCATTTTCAGTGACTGGCATCCTGGGTCCGGGGGCAGGGAAGCCTTCAGCCATGGGCAGCAGGGCCAGCGAGGGGGCACAGCTGCTCCTGTTCAGTTCGGAGAAGGCAAGGGTCTAGCTGATGGCAGATGCCAGAAAGAATGGGGTGATGGGGCACTTAGCACTCTACCTCGTAAAGAAAGACTGCTGGGCTCAGGGCAGATGTGTAAGAGAATCAGAGAAGTATTTTACTAGCTTTTGATTCCTCTCCCAGGGACAGGGTGCAGAGCAGGTATCCAGAAATCAGGAGAAAGAAGGCAGCCAGAGAGGCTCACCCGCCCCTGTCAACACCTTCCTCCTGATCATCCTCCTCCCCTCCACTCTCAGATGTACGACCCTGACACCAGCTTTCTCCTAATCACCCTCCTCCCTGTAATCTGCCAGGAGTCCACTTCAGCTCCATCATCTCTTCTCCTTTCTATGAGGTCCCTGAGGATATCCCAGAATGCCACAGCATCAGCTGGTGGCCTCTGTCTTTGGGAGTAGGCATGAGGGTTTCCATCACCAACCACTATAGCTCATAACCAAACTTGTCTGCAGACTTGTTTCACACTCTGAGGCTAAAGCAGATGTGGCCATGTGACCCACTCCTACCCTATGGGATAGAGGCAGAATTGTTGGGTGTAACTTCCAGAAACATGTGTTAAAAGGATGACCTCAGCTGACATAACCCTTTCAACCTTTCTCCAGCCTTCCTGCTTCAGACAGATGCCATCAGCACAAGAACTAATGGATCAGAGAAGAGGAAGCCAAAAAAATCAAAGGAGCGCAAGCCTCAGATATTTCTGGACAGTGGGCCCTAGAGACCAACTGTCACCATCACTTACCTGGGCTCTCTGGGGCCTCGGGCAATCTCCAAGTAGCCACAGTTCAGCACAGTCTTTGTTGATGTTCCCCAAACCAATGTGGTATTACTCACTGAACCCACAGTGAGGCCGCAGAAGCACCTACCTGTGTGGCTGAGTGCCAGGTGTTTCTGTGCACAGCAGCCAGAGAACTTGGTACCTTTGTGACCATTTTCCCAGCCAGCACCAAGAAAAAGTGAGCCTAGCACGGCCGTTTCAGACGTCGCTGTACAGAAAGCCCCCAGTCTGAGACTGACTGTTCCCCTCTGTTTGTATCTTTTGTTTCAAGTCATGTCAAAATCTTCCTCGAAGAAAAAGTGTAAAAATAAGCTAAAAACATTGACATTTATGTAATGATTGCTAATAAAAGAAAGCAGGAACCAGAATCATTAGGGAGAGAAAAGAGGTTTAGACAGAGAGCATCAAACCCAATAAAGCAGCTTATAATGGCCACCAAGAAACCACCAAGCTTCAAATCACATAAAGGAAAAATCGCCAAATAGAAGGAGAAAGTATCAAACCTCAGCAATGAAGCTCTGAATGAGACTCTGACGGACCCTCTTCAGGAGTCAAGCATGCATAATCATACTAAACATCAGCTTATAAAGCAAGGAATATGTGCTGAAGTGCCTATGGAGCCATATGACTGGAGCAAACGAGGGAAGGGACCTGGCGTGAGGGCGCTGGGCGCATAGGGCTGGACAGAGGGCGTGCTCCAGTCAAGGCACGTGTTAATGAAAGATGGTAGCCTAAGGCACCCCACCTTCACGGGCCCAACTAAGCCAATAATCATTGTTTCCCAGCCCTCGAAAAAGAGAACATTGCAAGTTTGAATAAATAGATTTGTGTAGAACTTTACACATAACAAAGAAACAAACGTTCTTTGCAAATAGTTGTAGTAAATACAAAAATTATACATTTGAAGTGTACTTGCAGATACTGTACTAGCAGTATTGACATTCAATACTGTTAGCTGTTTTAGATGTTTGGAAGGAGATAAATCTAACCTCATCCCAGTGCTAACAAGCATTCATATGCTTCCAAGTTACATGACTTTAAAACTCACACAGTTTAAAAACAAACTCATAAATTATGTATAGCTAATTGATGATGAGAAAAACTCATTTGAAAATCATTTAGAGATCATTGATCATGAGAAAAAACTCACTCGAGAATTATTTACAAATTTTTGACCATAGCTAGGTGCAGCCAAAGTGGCAAAACAGGAAAACACATAGCCTTTAGTATATTTTTTTTTTCACTTTTTCAAAGGGATAGGAAAAATCCTAGTGATTGTCAGCACATGAAGTTAGAAAAAAATAAACCTAAAGATATAAAATAAATGTATATAAGTATAAAAGCCAAAATTAACCTACTATAACAAAATCAACAATTATTGGTAGCTAATCCTTCATATTTTCAAACAACAGAAGAGCCAAAAGAAAACACATGTGAGCTAAGATGGACAAGAAAAAAGACAGCAGCATGATTCTGCAGGTGTCTGCCCAGCACTGACTTCCTAATCAGAAAGACATGACTACTGTTCACTCAAGTCACTGTTCTGTTCTCTGCTCCAAGCAGCTATGCACAGTGGAAGCATTCCGGTGGAAGGCTAAACACAGCCGCACATGGGGGCCGTGACAAGAAGGTGAGCGTGGAGAGGTGAAGGTGCTCCCTGTGCCTTGTAAGCATTCTCTACCATCACTCACTGCCTCTGCTTTCCAATGATAGGATGATCCTTCTGCAAATTAATTCACACTGCCTTCTACTTCTGCTGTTTGGGTTCCCCTGGCCTAAACATTGTCTCCAGAAAATACCAGACTAATTTCCCCCACTGCCAGAGTTCCTCAGCACCCAGGTTCTGTCAAAGAAGTACTTATCCAGGACTCCCCAACATGAATGCCTCCTGATGACCAGACTCTGGGAGGGACATATTCTAAGCCCCACAGCCTCCTTAGGCCAGGCAAGCCATCCAGGGCTACCGCCTCAGCTCACTCTTCTCCACACCAGCAGCCATCATACCTGCCTGGAATCAACTACAGCTGAGTGACTACATCACACCATTTAGGAGAGGTGGATTGCCTGCTTGCTGGGGGACAGTGGTGTGTGAAGAAGCAAATGAGAGGAACATGGAGGACAGAGAGATTGAGCGGTGTGGAGGAATGAGTTTGTGGCTGAGTGGTACCGGGGAGGCTGGCCGAATACATGACAGGTGCCTGAAGGCATTGATGCCATGGCAAGTGGGGGAAGGAATGCCATGTTCATGTGCAGTTGGCAATAGAGGGGCAGGTGAGTGAGTGGGTGACAGGGGCACAGGGAACCTTGAACACAGGGGAGAATCAGGAATGATGAAGGGATCTGGAGACACAAGAGCAGACAGGAGACCGAATGGCAGGCATAGGGGTCCTTCAGATGCACTCCCAGGTGGCAAAGAAACGGCAGGGGCAGGAGAAGCACTGCTGCAAAGGCAGATGGGAAGGATGCATCAGGGAGTCAAGGAGGAAGAAGTCACACAACAGTAGATGGCAGTGAGGACAAGCTGGTGGAGAACTGAATGACACCAAGACGGGAAGGAGAGTGAATGGCGTGTTCATGGAGCAGAACACTGCAGGGGAACTAACATGAGTTTAAGGAGGACAGGGACAGGGTAAACAGTGGCGGGTGGGAGTGTGAATAGACCCACAGAGAAGCAGTACAAGAGCAGGGCTCACAGTGAACGAGAGAGCGAGAGAGAGAACAAGAGAGAGAGGCGACCTCAGGTGCTGGAAAGGATGCCAGATGAACTAGAGGGCTGAGTGATGCAACGGTAAAGGATGAGCGATAGGTGCAGGAAAGCTCACGGGATGGGAACGACAGGGGCGTGATGATGAGATGGTGAGCAGATGCAGTGGTAAAGGGTGAGCGACAGGTGCAAGGAAAGCTCACAGGACAGGAGCGACAGGGGTGTGAGTGATGAGATGGCGAGCAGGTTGATGAGTGGAGCATGGAAGACTGATGCGAGGCAGAGAAGGACTGAGTGAGGCCAGAGACACAGGAGTGAGAGACGGGAAGGACGTGTGGAGGGAACAGACACCAGATACGAGAAACAGGAGAGAGTTGCAGAAGGGGGCAATGAGTGCGTGTGACCAGCGGTCCAGGAAAGGTGGGACTACAAGTGACAGAGGTGTAGAATGCTGGGTGACTCGGGGGAAACACAAGTCCATGACAGATGTGATGAGCGTGGGGAGATAGAGAAGTCATGGGAGCGCATGCAGAACTCACACCAGATGAAGAGAAGGATGTGGGGGGACACAACAGCAGATGGGCAATGAATTTTGGGGGCCAAGAACCACTAACAAAACAGTGCAGGGCCCACGAATGACAGGGTCATGGAGAACCTGGTGACAAAATGGCGCATGGGCCAGGTGACAGGTGCACGTGGGACTGAGTGATGTCATAGTGCATGGGGAAGTGAGTGATGTCACAGTGTGTGGGAGATGGAGTGATGTCACGGTGCATGGGAGACAGAGTGATGTCATGGTGCATGGGGACTGAGTGATGTCACGGTTCATGAGGAGACTGATTGATGTCACGGAGCATGAGGGACAGAATGATGAGCAGTTCATGAGGGAACTGAGTGATGTCATGGTGCAGGGACCAATGAGTGACAGGCACATGGAGGACTGAGTGATATCATGGTGCATAGTGACTGAATGATATCATGGTGCATAGGATAATGAATGACAGGTGCGTGAAAAGCAGTGATGTCATAGTATATATGGGAAGTAATAACAGATATAGGAAGGACTGAGTGACAGGCAAATGGAAGACTCATGATGTAACTGTACACAGGAGAGTGAATGGCAGGTGCAAGATAGACTGAGCAGTTAATGAAACACAGCGATCAGTGGCAGGTACCCTGAGTAATGAGTGGAAGAACTGCAGACAGGGAAAAGGATGGTAGGCTGTGTGTGAACAGTTGAAAGGTGCATGGTAGGCAGAGGAAAGGCTGAAAGGGAGATGAGCAGCTGGGCAGAGGAAAGGATGGAAGGTTTGTGGAGAACTAAGTGACGGAATAGCAGCTGGGAATAAGCACTGAATGATTCATGTCAGACGAGGGAATGAATGATCGGCTTTGAGCGATAGTGATACGACGCATAGCAGTGGAGTAGAAGGGGAGTGCGTGGAGCTGAGGAGTTTAATGTCTTGGGGATTGACTTGACCACTGAAAGAGAGTAGACAGGAATGAATGAAAGGCATGTGAAGAACCAAGTGATACTATGGGAGGATGAACACTGCCCACAAAAATGAGTGCTACCGTGACAGAGAGAAAGCACGTGAGTGCACAGAGAACCGAGGACGACCGCACGAGAGTGGAGCATGGCAGGTGCGCGTGGAGCCGGTCCGCATGAGGGCTGCCTGGGGCTGAGGGACACGTGTGTAGAAAACAAGGGGAAATGGCAGCTGGGATTCTGAGGGACAGTTCTTGGGACAGCAGCACGCGAGGGGAGAGAGTTGGCAAGCATGGGGGTCACCGAAAGACAGCGTGGTGGCTAGAAAAGTGAGTGGTGGCTGGATAAAGATGAAGAAGTGGGTGGCAGGCACATGAAGGACCCCACAACGTCACGACGAGTGAGAGCACGAGTGGCATGGGAGTGGAGGACCAAATGATGCAAGGATGTTGATGGGATGGATGTAGGTTCTATGGGGGACCGAGCAACACAGAGCAGCAGAGGAATTAATAACAAGTGTGTAATCATTGTATGAAGCCGTGGCAGGTTCAGGGATGGGTGATGGCTGCATGGAGAACCAAACAAGATGGGGGAGGAGAAAGGAATTGTGTGTGTAGAAAACTGCATAATGCCTGCTGGGTGAACAAACGGCAGGTGTGGGAGACTGAGCAATTCAGTGGTGGCCACAGATGTAGGTCATGTAGGACCAAGTGACACCATGTCAGATGGAGGAATGCCGTGCATGAATGGGAGAGGCACCTGTGGAGGAATGCGTGGAGCCACGTCAGGGGAGGCACAAAGGGCAGGCACATGTATGACTGAGAAATACAGTAGCCGCTCGGGGGATGAGTGACAAGTTAACAGACGATGAGTGACATGATGTCAGAAGCTGAATAAGTTCAGGAACTGCAGTGTACAACAATAGAAAGGGTTGAGTGACAGGTGCTTACAAGACTCAGTGGAACAGTGATGTGTGATTGAGTAAATGCCCACGTGGATGAAGGACTGGGTGACGAATGGCTGATGAGCAGGGATGAGTAGCAGTGTAGATGGGGAGGGGATGATGGGTGCAGTATGGAGCGACATAGTGTCAGGTGAGGCAGTGAATGACAGGTTCTCAGAGCCTGAATGATACAGTGTGGGTGGTGAGAGTGAATGAGCACGTGTGTGCATAGGCCTTCGTGGACAGAGGTGGGAATGGGCAGCTTCATGGAGCAGTAGGTGCTCATGGTAGCCTGCTCCTACTCTGCTCTTTGTGGACTTCCTAGATCGGGTGAGCCATGCCCGAGCAGGTGATGGTAGCGTACCCCCGGGGGGTCCTTGCTCTCACCTCATTCTCGTTGCAGAGCACAAGGCTAAAGGGTCTCCATGTATCTAGGGAGAAGCTTCACTTATGTTACCCCAAATCCACAGCTCTGCTTCCTCCAGGCTGGTGCAGGGAGAGGGGGCTTGTATTGATCGAGCAAGCCCAGGGCTAGGGTTAGAGCTGGGAAGGGTCTGGGGAAGGAGAGCTGTCTATGGGCACCTCCTGCATCCTTGGCATGGTAGTCTGGACATGAACCCAGAACCCTCACTGGCCCTGGGGTCACCTATCATGTGGGTCTGACTGAGCAGGTTCCCTGAGTGGTAACAGGTGGAACACACAGGCCCACCGTGGTCCCTGGGATGACTCCCCAGTTGGAGCCTGCAGTGAGGAGACCTTAATTGCATTATGAATTTTAGTGCCCTCTACTTTGGTATGCACTGCTTTATCAGCCTCAGTTTCCTCATCTCTGTGTGTGTGTGTGTGTGTGTGTGTGTGTGTGTGTGTGTGTGTGATCTCTGTGCTCCCTCTGGCACCAGCCTGTCATCCTGCTTTGGTTCTGTAGTTCTTTGTGAAATCACAGCTCTGTGCCAGGCACAGTTGGACATAGCTGGGGAACAAAGGCAACTTGAGCTTGGGAAAGAGTGATCAATATTCACAAGGCTGGAGTTCAGGAAGGTGAGGGGTAAGGGTGGGGTTTGCAGGGCTGTAGAGGGATATGGGGAGGCTTCTTGCTGGGTTAGCATGGTGTGTGTATACTGAGCCCTATGGGTGACACAGGCTAGGTTAAGGCTGTCACTGGTCTTTGCTGTGCCTGCACTGTGTGCTGGATTACAAACTGCTGTTGGGTTTTCAGCTCCCCCTATCAAAGCCGGGCCTTATCTTGTCATCTAGACTGTCCCCAGGGTCTCAGGAGGGCGCAGCACAGGCAAGGCTGGGCAGGTACTTGACAAGAATGTGAACTGTGAGCCAAGCACTTCCTCAGAACCCATGGTAAGTGCTGTTCATCTCATGAACTCTGTTCACATCTGTCTATGACTTGGGAAGGCAGGGGTTCTATTCTGTCTGTCTAGGGCAGAGCAGGACCTCTAGGCATTCTCTTAAGGAGTCCCACCGTGCCTAGAAACCTCAGTCACCTCAATTCCAATGGCAACATAGCTTCAGGTGGACTACCACATCTGGGAGCTATGATGTGTTCTTCCCACCACCCCCAATCTGTAGCTAAAGAGGAAGAACCCACAAGCCCACCCTCCATCTCCCACAGCAAACCAGATTTTAAAGCATCCTCCCAAGCTCTGCAGATGGCATCTGGCATCTTCTTTAATGATTGTGAAGGTGAGCAGCCTAGACCACAGATGTTAGACAGAAAACAAAGTGTGACAGAGATCCCATCGCAGGTACACTCTACCAAGAGGCTGTGAGATGCAATTTTAGCTTGAAACCCCCACTATGGGGGAGTGACAAGTTTGTGCCAGAGGCATATCACACCAACCGCAAGACCTCAGCCCCAAGCAGAGCAAATTTTAATAAATTCCCCACATCCTCTGCAGACGCTGCCCAGCACCACCCACTGCCCCTACTTGCATCAACAGGTCTGGGGAGGGAGTGCTGCCGCTGAACTGCTCAGCTAACCAGACAGGTCAGGTCAGCAGGGTGCAAGCAGGGGTCTCCCACCCAGGTCACTAGACCTACAAGTAGCAGCAACATGAAAGCCACTGGAAGGAAGGGACAGGGACCAGGATTAGACAAATGAGGTAGCTGCATTTGCTCTTTCGAGATGGCTGCACTAGCTCTTGTCCCTGATTATTAGGATGGTCACCATGCGCAGGACTCCCCAGAGAGCTAGCCAATGCAGTAGCCTCCAAAGCCTTTCATGAAGGCACGACCACAGATTCAAAGTGAAGTGGTAATTATATGTTTTGAAAATCCATTTCACAGAGAGCTAATAACTGCATCTGAGAAGCAGCGTTCGTTAGCAGATGCCAGCACTGGGGGCTCCCGCCGTAACCACAGAATCTCAGGCGCAAAGTTGATGCCACACAAGAAACCACTCAAGGTTAGATGAAAAAGGACAACTGTGAAGATGAGGCTCACTCCTTTGCAGCCCTGTGCTGGGGCTGGGTTTTGTTCTGGCCTAAGAGCACCTTCATTTGCATATGTATTTTAAAAAGGAAAGAAAACAGAATTAACTGCAAAGGTGCTTTGCTTCCGGTAGACTTGAGCACTTCTGCTAAACAGCTTCTTGGGCCAGAGAGCTGGAGGGCTCAACCAGCCAATATCAAGATCCAAGATCATGAATTTGACACCTACTAAGTGCTCTTTGTGCAGGGATGGGGGAGGGGATCCTGCATGGCCCCAGCTGCCAGGCAAAGGCAGCTTGTCAGGTGATTATTGTGTAATAGTCCTTCTACAGGTGGGGAAACTGAGGTCCGGAGTCAGAAAATGATATTCCTCTAGTTTTCCAGTATTGCAGGCTCCAGATTCCAAGTCCAGTATAGCATCTGTTCATGAAAGCACAGGTGTCTGTGCATGCAGGTGAGTGTGTATATATATATATGTATATGTCTGCAGGTGAGTGTGTGTGCATGTCTGTGTACAGGTGAGTGTGCACAAGTGCGTATGTGTGTGCAGGTGAGTGTGTGAGCATGTATGTCTATGTTTGCATGCATGTCTGTATGTGTGTATGTGAGTGTGCAGGTGAGTGTGATGTGTGCATTCATGTGAGTGTGTTCAGGTCTGTGCATGCATATGAGTGTTTATGCATGTATGTGTGTGCATACATGTACCTGTGCATGCATGTGCATGCTTGTGTGTGCATGTGAGTGTGTATGGAAGTGTGCATATATAGGTGTTTGTGTGAGCATGTGAACATGTATATATGTGTGCATATGCATGTGAGTGCTTTCCAACCTTTCTTTTCCACAACTCAACTGAAAAAACCAGTAAAAGAAGGGGGACAAATCAACACCCCCTATTCCTTGAGTGCACCCATTCTGCACTGACGAAGCCCCCATCCCATAAGGTAACAGTCTGAATTTAGCTCCACTTCCCCTGGCGCCATTTTCTTTGAGTCAAACCTCAGAAGCTTATGTCCAGAGCTGTCAATGAAATCAATAATGGAAGCACACCTTGGTGAGATCTGCATCAATTCAGTCACTTGTTTTTAAGGGACGCTGGACTATGTCTGCCTTTGCTTTAAACTCAGACCTTCTCTTCACTGCGTCACCTACCAACAGTTTTCTGTGCTAGGTTTACTACAGGGAGCCAGGCAGCTGGCCAAATTCCCCTGTCAGGGGTAGATCACAAAAGGCACTTTTAGGGAACCAGGAGTCGTCCCCTCCCTGCATCACAGGCATATTCTTGCCCCGCAGCAAACAGCCCCTGCCCCTAGAATGAATGACTTGCACATATAGTTCAAAGCAGCAATGACGCAGTGGCCCACTGGCCTCCCTCTGCGACCTGAAAATACTGCAAGTGCAGGAAGCACTCTTTCTAGTGTGAGTGGGGGGGGGGGGGCAGCAGAGACAAAGCTAGTTATGTGACCCACAGAAAGATGACTTCCTTCCCCCAAACATGAAAACTTGCCCCAGTGAGTTAAACATGTAAATGTGATGACTCTTGAAGAGTCTTTTCAAGCACCAGGGCTGGCACTTCCTGTTGCATATGGCACCTGAAATCCTGTGCCCCCCCACTTTGTTTCCTCCAGCATTCAGAGCTTTCCAGAACAAAGAAAACTGTCAAGGGAAAATTACAAAGGGGGGTCTAGGGGAGGAAAATCTGCACAGGGCAAAACAGACCACCTCTCAGCCAAAGGACTGGCCCTTGGAGGTGCAAGGAGATGGCCCGAGGCACTATGCCATGCCAGGGCAAATGGCCAACCAGAGATATGACATTGCCTTCTGCCAGCAGGGATGAAGGACCTACCTAGACTCCCACAGGTCTCCAAGCCCAAGTCTGGGGGGAGTCTCTCAACCCCCAGCCTCAATGGGGGTGCAGTTCTGGGAACCCATGAGAGACTGCTCTGTGCTAAGTGTCCTGGGTATGGGAATAGTTGACCCCATCTTGTACCAGATGCACCCTTTCCCCAGAGGGGGCTGACAACCAGATTCCCCTCACCCACAGTCACACGGTGGCAAATAGGCATTGCCGTATCCTGCCATCCACCAGCACCCCAGGCTGAGCGGGGGGGGGGGGGGGGGTTGGGGGGGGGGGGGGGCGGGGGGATGGTCACCTGCCACCCTCATCCCAACCGTGGAAGAGCAAATTATCCTCCCAGAAACTAAACCTTCCAAGCTCCACAACTCAAAGAAAAGGGGAGGGGGGTGTCTTGGCTTAAAGGACTTCACTGGAGAAGGATAAATGTCCCCCTCCCTTAGCCCCAGAAACAGTTTTCCGCCACCCAAGTGGTTTCTGCACCTTGGTGAAGGGCCAGCTCTCTCCCAAACTCCCTGAGAGGTAGTAAGTGTACGTCTTGGAACCCACTTAGGGAGCGCAGCCCGCACAGGGGCGGTGGGTGGGTGGGTGTCGGCTATGGGATTATTCTTAGCGCACCACTCTTTTCGCCAAGGTGGCGCCTCCACCCTCCAGGCAACAGCACTCTGGGAGTTCGCAAGCTGGCCCAGACACCGCTGTGGTGCAGATCTGCACTGGGTGGGGTCCCCCCAGGGGTGAGACGCAAAGACGGGAAAGGAGCGGGTTCCCTTAGAGGAAAGGGGTGCTGCGGGAAGACCCTGGTGGGCCGCTGTCTTGAGCTCTGGGCATCCCAGCGTGGCGGGGGCGCGCGCTACCTCCCAGGACTCCTCTAGGGGCCCCAGGAGCCCGTGGTGGCACACCCACCGCTTACCTATGGTGGTGATGACGGTGATAGCGAAGTAGAAGGAGCCTGCGAATTTCCACTGGACGCCAGCGCGGTGTGGCTCGGACTGCAGGATCACCAGCTCGAGCTGGCGGTAGTCATCGGTGCTGATGTTGTACTTGCCGCGGATCCGGACCTCTTCCGCCTTGAGTTTCTCCTCCTCGCGCATCTCGTGGTCGGACTCGAGGGCGTCGAAGACGGCAGCACCCACCAGCAGGTAGGTGAAGGTGCAGGCAATGAGGGACAGAGTCCGCACATTCTGCCGCTTCATGGCCGCCATGAAGGAGCCGCCAAAGGGGGTATGTCCCGCAGAACCGCGGGAGTCCCACTGCAGCGCGGCGCGGACAGCGCCCGCTCTGCGGCCAACGCGGAGTTGGAGGCGGTGGTAACAGCAAAAGCAGCAGCTGATGGTGGAAGTGTGGGAGTCCTCATTGGGGTCCCCACCTTCTGCACCTTCGCCACCGTCACCACCGTCACCGCCCTCGGGCTGCGGGTCGTCCCCGGGCTCCGCGGACTCCGCGGGCTCCCCGCGCTCGGCGGGCTCCCCGGGCTCGGCGGGCTCCCCGGGCTCGGACTGCTCGGCGGGCTCCGCGGGCTCCACGGGCGCCGCGGGCTCGGCGGGCTCGGCAGGTTCCGCGGGCGCTGCGGCCACCGCGGGCGCCCCGGGAGCGGGCGAGAAGGCGGGCAGGCACATGAGGCTGCTGGAGCGCCGAGGCCAGCGGTCCTGCAGCCGGGACACCCTCCGCCAGGCCTGGGTCAAGCGGCTTGCCCCAGTACGGATGGCCGCGCGTGGCGACGGCCCAGCCTCGTTCCGCGCGGGCTGCGTGGTCCTCGGCACCTCATCCTTCGCTCCCTCGGGCTCGGCTGGGGCAAGATCAGCCGGGACGGAGGGCGACCCGGGGAGGGGTTCCGCGTCCCTCTCCGCGCGGTCCCCCGCGAGCGGGGCCCAGCTAATCGCCTCCAGGGTGGCGGCTACCCCGCGGGGACCTACTTATCCCTCTACCCTGCTTTGCCCCCTTTGGTTGGGGGACAGGAAAGTTTGCTAAGTGCGGGCTTCTCTGGAGTTCCCTGCAAGCAGGGAGAAAGCCTAGCAGGTGCGACGGGCGAGACTGCCCGGTGCCCCAAGGTCCGAACGCCCTGTGCCCACCTGGGCGCGCGGGGCACGCGAGGTGCCCGCCGCGCGACGGCCGGTCTGTGAAGTTTGCTCCGCTCAGTCTCTGAAGCTCAGGAACAGGACTCAGCCCCAGGACAGCAGGACCTGCGACGGAGCTACCTCGGGGGCAGCGAGGGAACTGCGCGGCGGCGGCCGGCCAGCTAGCTTCTCCGGGGGCGGCGGGCGAGGCGGCGGCGGCGGCGGGAGGGGTCCCGCGGGCCTGGAGGAACTGCGAAGCGGGGACTGGGGCGGGCGCGGGCGCATGAGCCGCCCGAGGAACCGGACCCTCTGGCGTCCAGGAGTCCGGAGAGGCAGCCGCTCTCTGGTCTGCCCGAGGCGCTGTGTGCGTGCGCGCCGGAGGGAGCCGAGTGTATGTATTCGCGGGTGTGCGCGCGCGTGTGTTTGCGTTTGACAGCCCCGCTCCGGCGGGAGGGCGGAGGGGGGCGGGGGCCAGGCTACACGGAGGCCCAACCTCCCTCCTCTCCTTCCTCCCTCCCTCTCTCCCTCCCTCCCTCTCTCCCTCCCTCTCTCCTGCAGCCTCCTCCGGGGCGCGCCACCTCCCTCCTGGTCCCCAGCCAGCTGGCGAGGCGGCCTTGGAAGCTCCTGCTGCAACCTAGCGCTGCACAGGGTGCCCACGGAGGGAACCCAGGAAGGGGGGCAGGAGCAGCCGGGTGGGGGGTAGGACTGGGTGCCGCCAGGGTGCAGGGTAGGAGCCGAGCCGCCCGTGGGTTTTGGTGGGGGATGGGACAATAAACAAGGATGCTTGGATCCTTATAGCAAGGCTCGGACAAGAGCGCACCCAGCCTGGGCAGGCCAGAGAGTTTGAAGGACCCGGGGCTGGGGGATAAGAAAGGAATTTAGCCGGTGGCGGCAGATTGACAGCTCAAAGGGAAGGAGGGATCAGAGTAGGAAACAGGAGAGAAGGGAGCTTGAGCGCTTGAGAGTGCAGTGGCCATAACCAGTGGGTCCCCTTAACACACAGACACTTCCGGACGCCTAAACCCGCCAGCCACACGGCGCGGGGGTACGTCTCCGGCTGGAGGCACTGCCTCCTAAAGAGGTGGAATTCTGACAGCCTCCTCGGCCCCCTGGTGGGATGCGTACCACAGGGTTTGGCACCTGCTGACCTAAGTTGCTTTCCGCTAGACTGCCCAGGATATCGTCCATCGCCACTCTTAGAGCCACCTACCCAAGACCACATTACATTCGCATTCCCCCCGCCCAGTAGTCCAGTCCCTGTGCCTTTTCTGAGCATTCCTTGGCTCACAGAGGGGAGGAGTGCGCCCCTCCTGCGCCACGGCAGACCCTCTAAGTTCAGTCTTAGGCAAGGAACACAAGACTCTGGTCCCAGCTATTCTTTGCATCCAGGGAAGAGGTCCGGATTTCTCGTTTAGGTCTTCCGGGTCCCCCACCCACCCATCTCTCTTTAGGTCTTCCGGAGACTTTTCCTAGTGGAAGCACCCCTAGATCAGTAATGCTCCGGGACAAGTAGAACCAACCTCAGGTCACCCCCCCCCCCGCCCCCCCCCCCCCCCCGCTCCTCCCTCGCGCGCGCGCTCGCTTTTTTTGGCCAGACTATCTTCTCTGGCTCCAGCCAAGGAGAGCTGCAGATCTGAGGGTCTGATGGCCCCAGGCGACAGCCTAAGAGGCTAAAGGCTGACCAGGGATATTGGAGTTGCCTGTGGAATCAGACCCAGTTATTGAGGAGCTAGCAGACTTAGAAGCCCTCTGCTCTTGCACCTCTCGAGGGCCATACTCTGTCCTCCGTCTATAAGTCTATAGGGACTCGCGGCCCCTCAGCTCCCAGCTAAGAGGTTTCCCAGCCCACTTCAACGGCTTGGCAAGCACCACACAGCAGGGACGCTGGCTCTACGCGCTAAGGCTAGACATTCAGGGGGTCTGGGGGCACCCTCGGGAAACTGAATGGGGAGCCCCACCACAGCAGGTGCGCTCCCCAAAACTCATTTTGAAATCCAAAACCCCGCGCTTGGCAAATGAGGCTCGCTGCTGGGTGAGTCACCGCAAGCGGGAGACAAGGATTCCCAGCAGCTGGTAATTAATTGAGCCGTGGCTCAGCCCACGACGGAACCCCAGTCAGGCCTCCTGCAGCCCTAGCAGCGGTGGCGCCCTGAGTCACAGCCGTCGGGCCTGGGTGCTGTCCGAAACGGTTTCCGTGCATCGGTGCCACAAGGGGGCGCTGGACTCCGACCCACAGGTCGGTCCGCTTTGAACCAACCAGCCAGCTAAGTCCAAGCTGTCCCTACAGTCTAGTGCGGGAGCGGGGGATGGGCGGCACTTCGCTGACAAGATTCCTGGCTTTGCGCAGAGACGCTTTTATTCGGTCTACAGAGCTCCAATTTACATACAGCCTTTGCGGGGGTGGGAGTGTGACAGAAAAGGACCTCAGCCTTAAATTATCCCAAACCCCTTGTTTTACAGGTGAGAAAACGTCCCCCAGGGAAAGACCACCTGCCCAGGACGTCAGGGTAACTCCCATCTAGAACGCTTCTGTTCAGCGTTCCCCTGAGGAAGCCAGCTGCTTTCTGATCCCAAGTTCACCGTCCACGCAGCACAACCCAGTCCTTGAATGTCTCTTGACTGCAGGTGGAACTGAAACTCCCTGGGGCAGTCCCTGTGTCCCCAGTACCATCCCCAAGGCTGCACACTCAGCCAGTCCTACAGGTTGATGCGGAGAGAGTCCTAGGCTGGAGGCAGGGCCACTTTCTCTGCGCCTGTGGCTCTGAGAGCCCTAAGTCCCAGGGTGGGGTCCCGAGCCCAGGAATTCTGCAGCACATCCGCTGGCCTGGGTTCATCTGTCCACTTCTGCATCACTGACAGCTAGCCCCCTCATAGGGCTGCAGAGTGATAGTAACGCTGAGGCATCGTCTCCAGACTCTGGCATGACTAAGAAATTCAGGAAGAGGTAGAGAGAGAGAACGAAGCTTTGAGAACGCCAGTGCAAGCCGCAGCTGCTGTTAATGAACCGGATTCAAAGCCTCTCTGTGCGCCCTCCAGGGGTCAGTCCCTAGGCTCCTTGTACCTTGGTTCTTTCTTTAATAAAAGCAGATGCATCTTACTAGCTAATAAAACACATCATGGTTTTATAACTCTACCGCCTACTTGTTTGTTCTGTTCTGTACAAACAGTGGGAGTGTCTACAGCCCTTCCTCCAGCCTTTCACAGGGAGAGGCCTGTGGACCAGTTTAACCTGGCCCCTCAGTGAATAAGGGAGGGAGGATGCAGATCCCAGACCAGTACTTCTCCACATCACCACTGTGTGTCTGACCACAGACGCTCCTGCCTGCAAAAGGCAAGGAGATACAGTGCTCTGAGCCACGTGCCCCAGGCTGATGCCAGTGCTGACCCAGGCGGCTTCTTTGAGCTGGGAAGAAGCCAGAGCTGTCAACATCTCCCAGGACGTCCTGAATCCTTGAATATGCCAAATACTTTGTCACAACCATACCCTCATCTTTGAATACAGGCAGAGAGTACAGAACCATCACCGCTTTCTACAGGTGGAGAAGGCAGGTTGAGAGGGGTCCCACGACCCTATCTTACAGAAGCAGAAGTGTGGAGTCTCCCCACCATGGGGCCCTGTGATGGACTGTCAACTCGATGAGCTCTAGAATCAGCTGGCCTCTAAGCACACTGTGAGGGATTATCTAGATTAGGGTAACTGAGGTGGGGAGGTCCACCTTAACGATGGGTGGCACAGTCCCATAAGATGGGGTCTTGAACTGAATAAAAAGAAGAAAGTCTGCTTCCAGCCTGTGGATGCAATGTGATAGTCATACCACCATGCTTGTCTGGATTGATGGTCTGTCCCCTGGAACTGTGAGCCAAAATAAGCTCTTCCTTTCCCCTAAACTGCTTTTGTCGGAGTATTTTATCACACTGATTGGTGAAGTAATCAAAGCTCCAAAACCAGGTTCCCATACCAGTCTTTGCCAAGCCTCCATGCTATGCGATGCTCACAGTTAGCATCCTTTCTTCACTTCAGCCTCCCAGCACTGTCAGGTTTCCAAGAAAAGCACCCCAATGGGAGGCAGGAGGTTTACTCGGTGCTTCCCAGACACCTGCGATATCAGCAAGTGTGTTCTCTGGCTACACAGTTTGGCCAGCACTGAGTTTTACAGAGAACATAGGACTTCTCAAAGTCTTTGGGCTGGCTGTTCCCAAGGATTGTGTGCATACGGCACTACTGGAAGCAAAGCCTCCCGAGCTCCCTCAGCGTGGAGCCTACCTTTCGGCACTGTACACAGAAGCACCAGGTCCTGGAAGCCCAATTTGGAAACCGCTGCCCCAGGCTGAAGGGCTGGATGCAGGGAAATAGGCAGCCTGGGTCCCGCATCTGGCTCCACCCACTTAGCCCCTTTATCTCCTTTGCAGGAACCCACCCCACAACTGTACATCTCTCTTGGCCAGACCTCTGTTCTGACTAGGCTGGTTTTGCCTGCAAAGTCCAACAGCAGGGCTCATTTCCTCCTTGGTCATTCCTATTCTCAAATCCAGCCTCCTATAGTCTCTCTCACTGGAGCTGCTGCTCCTTACCTGCCACGAATCCACTCTGGTGCCATGTCTTCTAGAAATGTCCCTAGCCCCTAGGTTGTATGTCAAGCCTGTAGGGACTTGTCCATTGCTGTAGCTTGACTGGGAACTCAAAGAACACCACTCTTCTCTCTGGCCCATGAAGAGCAAAGGTAATTGAGCTTACTGCTGTAGTGAGGAAGGTGGGGCTGGAGCTATCTTTAACAGATACAGGACACAAGGGTGGAGCTGTGTGGTGGCATAAAAGTTGAGAGCATTCAGCCTCTGGTATCCAGCAGGTGCTCCAAACTGTTTCATGGCTTCTGTGTTAAATTTTAAAGAACGAATACCCAAGTTTGGTATTGATGATGTGACCACAAGGGCAGGAAAAGCTCTTAGTCTCTGAGACTCAAGAGCCATCCAGACTGGAAGAGGGATATTGAGATTGGGCCTGACGATGGTTTCAGGAAACATGGCATTTGCATGAGGTCAAACAGACTGTCAAGCCCTAGTGGTCTCAGTGGTGATTTCCAAGTGTCAAACTCATCCATGTGCAGTGAGTGACATCCCTGGCTATGACCATGTGGGCAGAGGTGCCCAGGTAGTCATATGTCCCTTGCAGGAATAGGATTATTGAAGGGTGGAGTTGGGGCCAGAGTGGATGTGATCCGTCCTCAGGGTTAGAAGATTTTAGTGGTGGGAATATCATTCTAGTAAATGATAATGAAGATTCTTTGAAGTCAGTGAGGGAAGTGGCTAGAGGCCCTCACTGAAAAGCTCTCTGCCTTGAAGCCAAGGTGCCCTGGGGCTCCATCTACCTCTCCACTATAGAAAGCTGGATTAGTAGAATTCAGGTTTCCTAATGTGGCCTGAACCTCTGCCCATCTCTTGCTTGGTCTATAAATAGCTTCATTGCCTTCCCCATGGAACCCAGCTTCCCACCAGGATCAATCGGAGGCTTCCTCAGGCTGACAGCTTCTGGGGTCTACCGAAGTTGGCAAATCTATGTTCATCACCAGAGTTCCATTAACAGGCTGGAGAGGCATGGCCAACACCCACAGAGGCTGCCCTGAAGCCAGGCCAAGAAGATGAAAGACAGTGCATGTTCCCACCCACCCGCTGCCATTGCAACGCAGATCTGGGCCTCCTGTGCAGTAGAGGGTATCCCTGTCCCTAGCCTCCAGTTTTCAGTGTCCCATATCTTGGAACAGAACAAAAAATAATTGGCATTTTCTGGCCCTATTTGTGAAATGCACACAGGGACAGTTGGGGACACTGGAGGCCACGAAACGGCATTGGTGGCCCATCATTCCATCACTTCCATACCACCTGATGCCAGAGATAATTAGACACTCAAAGTCAAGGAGATCTTAAAAATTACAACTTAATAGGGTTGGTGAGATAGCTCAGCAAGATTATTGCCACCAAGCCTGATGACCTGAATTGGATCCTGGGAGTCCACATGGGGATGAAGAGAACCATCTCCCACAAGTTATCCTCTGAGCTGCTCAAGCACATACACCAATTTGCACGTGCACGCACATGTGTGTGTGCACACACAGACTAAATAAATAAATATATAAATAAATACATGCAAAATAAATATAATTTTAAATACACCATTTAATTTTTTTTTTAATCTTCTGCTCTTAAAACAGAGGCTGAGGAGGTAGCTCAGCTGATCCAAGGTTCACTTAGCAAGCACAAACCTCTGGGTTTGACCCCCAGCACCACATAAACTAGGCATGGTGGTACATGCCTATAATCCCAGAATTTGGCACGTAGGAGGGAGATGCAGGAGGATCAGATGTTCAGGGTCATCTTCAGCTATGTCGTGGGTTCAAGGCCAGCTTGGTATACAAGAGAACCTGTTCAAAGAAACAAATAAAATACTTGATTGAGAAGTCACTAAGAGATTAGGGAAGATCATCCAATCAAGTTTCTTGGTCTTGAGACTGGAAGTGAGATGGGATCCCTCAAAGGGCTGAGACCACTAGATAATACCCTCTGGGACAGGCGAGCAAGAGAGAGGGACAGACCTGGGATTTTTACTCCAGCCAAAGGACTCTTCATGGCTCTAGCCTGTCCCTGAAGCAGCACCTGAGAGGACTAGCTCTCTGCCATTAGAATCATCCTGGTCCCCAGATGGAGCTCTGAAACCTGCTCAGAGTGTGGTGCTTGTATGTCAAGCCTGGGCATCCCTATGCTGTCCCCTACTCCTTGTGTACTGAAAGGAGAGCGTCTCTCTCTTTCTCTATGGAATAGTAAGACACACAGGAAGATTCAAGACTGAAGACTGGGGCTTGGAGGCTCCCAGCAGAGGCCCGTCCTGGTGGCCCTCAGTCAAAGCTGGGTGTAGAAGGCATGCTGTCCTCCTCCCTCCACGAACTGTCTGTCAGCTAGGGAGGGTGGCAGCCGCCCTGTGCTCACAATAAAGACGTTACTACGCAGCCAGCTTCCCCCAGGCAGGGGCTAACTTCAAGTAGTCACATGGAGCAGCTTTCCTGCCTGTGCGGAGTTTACAGATCCCTGCAGAAAGGTGTTTAAATATTTTCCTTTTCAGAAGCCTGCTTCTCGCCTCTGCCATTTTCACCTTTGTGAGGCAGAAGGTATTTTTGCAAATGCAGCTGAGGTGGCAGCTATTTGCAGCGTGAGGCGACGTCCCTGTACACACCAATGCTATTTTGAGGAGTCACAGGTGTATCGTTTGTATCATTACAGGTGTTGTCAACTCCCAGGGAAAAAGAAGAGAGCCAAAGGCTTCTAGAGGGCTCCAAAGGCCCTTCTGCTTCCCATTCCACTGACACTTCCTCCAGGAAGCCTTCCTGAGCCCCGAGGCTGGATCTGACCCATGGCTCCAAATGTTCCACATTTTAAACAATCTCTGCTAGCATCATGGTGATCCCTGCCCCCTACTAAATGACGGGACCTTTGTACAATCTACCTATATGCCCAGCCCTGGTACAATGTACAGCGTAGACCAAGGGAAACACTGGTCAACTAGAATTGAGCCTCAGCAGAAGTACAGGCACATCTCTGCTGTGCTTTTTCCCCAGAGTCAGGAGGTGGAAGCTGAAAGGATCACAGTGAGTGCTTCAGGAACCCAACTTAGGCTAGGGTTTTCCTAGAGGGGTCCTCAGCAGAGAGAACTTTAGCCTGCATCCCCAAGCTGCAGGATGGGTGAATCCCTGGCTCCCAGAATCACTAAAAGCTCAGAGCCTGAGGATGTGTCCTTCCCTTGGTGGGACGTTTCCTAAGCTTTACATTCTACCAGGCCAGAGGCAGGTTAAGACTCCTCTCTTTGACAAGCCAGTACTTCTTGGCCTGCAGGAGCCCAGACCTGCCCAAAGTCTAGTGTAACTGAGACATCAGCCACCTAGAGGGCCTCAGAGCCAGGCCCAAGCCACCCTGAAGTTCCCTTGGAGTCTAAGCATCTCAGCAATCCAGTTTTACCTCCAACATCTGTCAGGAATATTTGGGATCCAACAGCAAAACCAACAAAATCTGTACCTTCATGGTGAAGGCATTCTCATGACAGAGTGGACGATAGCCCAGCTTGCCAGCTGGGTAGAGCCAAAGCAGGCCGAGGAGGACAGCACGGGATGACAAGGAGAACTGAGCTTGCATGTGGTACGGGACAGGTGGGCTGACCGGAAGAACTTCTGAGGAGAAGGTACTTGACGTGAGGCTTTAGTGACATCTATGGGTCTTGAGGGAGGGTAGACAGCAGAGGGACTATGCATTGCA
Source organism: Eospalax fontanierii (assembly GCA_035773235.1). Taxonomy (NCBI): domain Eukaryota; kingdom Metazoa; phylum Chordata; class Mammalia; order Rodentia; family Spalacidae; genus Eospalax; species Eospalax fontanierii. Next base: position 77,975,881 of record CM069532.1, read on the forward strand.
ATAACTCAGCAGGGCAGACACTCAGCATGTTTTCAGAGGGTAAGAAGCAGGTAGAGCTAGGCTGCAAGTATCCTGGGAAACTGGTACAAGACAGGATCAGAGGTCAGGGCTCCCTGGCCTCAGGGAAGACGAAAGGTGGGGCCGGGTGACACAGGTCCCTGTGAGCATGGGGAGGAGCTTAGATTCCTCCTGCACACACACAGACCTGCACCCCTGCTGAGTGCATAGAAGAGGGGACCAATGTGTAGGTGACTCTCTGGATAGCTGTGGCAACTCAGTACCAACATTCCTTGGCCTCTGCAACACAGGACAGGGCCTGAAGAGCTCTCTGACAGTATTCATGATTCAGGAGGAAAAAAGGCCCCCAAGAAACGGGTGTCCAATTAAAGCAATAATGACTCCAACTCTGATGACTGTAAACATGCTAGATACAGCGTGTTACTGTACTCCAGATGACACAGCTGGGAGTCCCCAGCCACCCTGACCTCCCTGGTGCCTGTCAGAGGGACCTGGGCCACTAGAGTGAGTTTGGGGAAACCCTTACAATTGCTTGTGATAATGCCTGGCTTCCAGTGGATACAAGGTGACCCCCGACAGCAGCAGACAGGCCCTACGTCCCTGCTGCTCAGTGCCTGAAATCTCTTTAATAGACTAGGTTGAATCACTTACCCGCTCCTTAAAAATCATGTCTCCTTTTTATTTATTTCAAATTATTAGTCAGTCATGGAGGCTCGAGGCAAGGTCTCAATTTGAGACCAGCCTGGGCTGCACAACAAGATTCTGTCTCGAAAATTCTAATTACAAAATTAATGTCTTTTTTCATTAAAAAGAAAAAAGAAAAAAAGGAGAATATGTATGAAAAAGACCTTCCCAAACACTCTGCAAATTCTGATGCAAAGCCCAACAGCACCATTTTAGAAGTAGGATCCCAGCTTTTCAGAAAACTGATTTTCATGTCCTGAAGTCAGCTGTTGCCAAGGATCCTTTGCTAAGAGTCTAGTCAAGGGAAATAGGCAACACTGTAGGAGTAATGGACATGCAGAAGCACTCAAGGGAGGAGGAAGGAGGAGCCTAAGAAAGACACAGGACTCTGTCGCAGGCCTGTCTGGCTGAGCTGAGTCCTCACCCTGGTTCTGAATGCCAGGCCTCCCCAGCAATCCATCTTTGAGCATATGTAGCCCACATGGAGCTTCTAATTATGAACCCAGGCATCTAGCAATCCAGCCTGAGTCCTGGGATCCTGCAAAGAAGTTATACAGCATTAGAGAAGCTCAGAGCCAGTTAGGAGAGCAGTCACCTGGGGACCCCACATCTTCTTTGGTTCTGTCAACCAACGTGGGTGTATCACGCAACAGAAGCCAAAACTACTTAACATTGGAAATCAGTGTTTCAAACTGTCAAAGATGTGTTTCTTGCCTGCATATCAGTAGGTGACTGTGCTCAAGGAGATGCCCCAAGCCCCAGGTCTCCCTGGTCTTTGTAATTTCCAACAGGGAAAGTGACAGATGGAGTAGTGGTTCTGTAAGCTTCTGACTTGAAACAACCAGTGTCTGTTCTGAGCACATTTCATGGCTGCAGCATATGATGTGGCCAGGCCTGGGCCATGCAGTGTGATCTTCGCTCAAACATCCTGTTCTCAGACATGCTGGTCTCACTCTCCCTAGGAAGACAAAGGAGTATGTTTGAAGATGAGATGTGCATCCTTGCATGTCACTGGCATCCATGTTTGCGGCAAAGGCTCAAGACCCAAACCCAGGAACACACGGGGCAGAACAGAGACCACAGAATGAAGGGAGATGGGAAGAGCAAGGCAGGGTGGTGAGGAGCAGACCTCAGCACGTGGATACATTAAATCAACATGAATAAGGACAGACCTGTCTCCGACTGCAGCGAAGTGCCAAGGGAGAACTCTCGGAATAGACAGAGATCCTAATGATAGTCGCTCTATAAAAGCCAAAGCTCAGCAACCTCTAGGATTGGGGGAAGGGAAATGATGTGTACAAAGACCTGTGCAGGGAGAGGAAGGACACAGAAGAATTCCAGAAGTGTCATCTTTGGGGAGTAGGAAGAGATAATTAGGAGGAAAACAGAGAATCTTACATAAAGAGCATCTTTATGTATAGTTGGTATCTTGCTTTTATATGTTTTTAATTTATTATTTTTATTTTATGTGTAAGTATATTGCTTGCCTGTGTGTAAGTGTACCCTTGTCATACAGTGTACATGGAGGTCAGAAGAGGGTGTCAGATTCCTCTGGAACTGGAGTTACAGATGATTGTTAGCTGCCACGTGGGTGCTGGGACTTGACCCCAGGTCCTCTGCAAGAGCAGTCAGCTCACTTAACCACTGAGCCATCTCTCCAGCCCCCAGTATCTTGCTTTTAAACAATAGCAGATGTGGGGATCTGGTTACTGAGCAAGGCAAGCAACTCCAGATTCCCTAAAGGGATGGCAGGTGTCTGACCTGCTCTGCCTGTGTGATAACCTTGCCCCAGGAAGCTACTGTAGATCTGAATCTTCCTTTCCCCCAACCCAGACCAGAACGAGGTTTTTCATTTCCTCATTCCTGAACTTCCACATCAGCCCTACAGCCTTCCCGGCTTTTCCCCAAAACCCCACCTCTAACTTTCCCATCTTCTGTAACGGTCAGGAAGCCTCCCTATATAAGCCCCTGCATTGGCTCTAATAACCGAACTACCCACCGACGTAGTCTCCCGGGAGGGAACTCCTCCCGCTGCACTCTGAGCCACCTGAGGTCCCGTTCGATAGTCCTCCATTCTCTGGCATGGCTGGAGCACAACAGCCATGCTGGAGATGGAGACCCACCCACAAGCAGAGAAATTGATTGGTTACATAGACAGGGAAACACAGGTGGCCCTTAGGGAAATGGAAGGGCACAAGGGGGACTTCTGGGTGAAGAAAGGGAGCAAAAACAGCAGAAGCAAGACTTCAGAAATGGAAAGAGAAAACATGAGACACAAAGGCAACCATTAGCAAGAGGGTGGTGAAGCAGTTATTTTAAATAAAATCATTAAATAAGATTTGGGGGCACAGTGGATCACACCTGTAACCTCAGCACTTGGGAAGTGAGGCAGGAGCATGGTAAGATTCATTACATCCAGAGATACATAGCAAAAGCATCTCAAAAAATTCAACCAGCCAATCAATAAGTTAAGATAATGGAAACAACTGAAATCTCCCATTAAAAGACAGACACTGAACCTGGAGAGACAGCCAAGTCAATGAAGTATTGGCCTTGTAAGCATAAGGGCCTGAGTTCAATCTCCAGAACTTCTATTTTTTATAAGAAACCAGGCTTGGTGGTGAGCGCTTGTAATCCCAGGGCTGGAGAGGCAGAGACCAGTGGATCCCTGAACACACTGGCCAGTCAACCAACCTACTTAGTGAGCTCCAGGCAAGCAAGAAAGTCTCAGATTTAAAAAGTGAAAGGCTCCTAAGAAGAACCTGAGACTAACCTCTGTCCTCCACACATATGTGTGCAAATGCCCACCCCCATAATATAGAAATAAACAAACAGGCAGCATATTGACCACAAACAAAAGAACCAATACATTTATAGAAATATGATTAATGATTTCTTTAAAATATTGAAAATAAATGGCTGGGAGATATTTATAAGAATAAAGTAAGGAGCTGGGGAGAGATACTCAATGGTTAAGAGCACTGGCTGCTCTAACAGAGGACCTGGGTTTGGTTCCCAGCCTTTGTCGGTTGCTACCAAACCATCCATAACTCCAGTTCCAAGGGATCTGACACTTTCTTCTGGCCTCCACTGGCACTGCATGCACACGATGCTCTTACATACATGCAGGCAAAGCACTCATATGCACAAAATAAAAATAAATGTTAAACAGTGAACAAGCAGAAGTGGGAAGAGCAGCAATCTGAAAGCAGGTCAAGCACATTTAAACATATAAACCAGACCATTACACAACGCAGCAGAACAATAGCCAAATACAGAATGAAATCCTAGGAAAGAAAAGACAGCTTGGCTTTAAAAATCAGGGAAAGACAACTGCACGTTTCTGCCATCCATGGACACAAGAAACCGAGCATGGCAGCACACATCTGCAATTCCAGTACTGGTGTACGGAGGGAGATCAAGAGAGCAAGCTTCTCCTTGACTGCACACAGAGTTCAAGGCCAGGTTGGGGTGTACAAACCCTGGCTCAACAAAACAAAAAGAAAGAAGGGAAAGAAAGAAGAAAGAAAGAAAGAAAGAAAGAAAGAAAGAAAGAAAGAAAGAAGAAAGAAAGAAGAAAGAAAGAGAAAGAAAGAAAGAAAGAAAGAAAGAAAGAAAGAAAGAAAGAAAGAAAGAAAAAGAAAGGAAGGAAGGAAGGAAGGAAGGAAGGAAGGAAGGAAGGAAGGAAGAAAGAGGAAGGAAGGAAGAACAAGTTCAATTAATAAATATCCAGTATATTCCCATTGATTGTATACTAATTTAGGAATTCAGTTTTTAAACACCATTCTAGGAAGGGTGGAGGTTTGGGTACAGATACAGTTTTAGAAAGACCATGGGACATGGTAAGATGCCATACACTATACCTCTTGCACGAACATGCAAGGTCCCTCCATCTCAAGGCAGGGTGCGGCATTTGCATGATTGTACATGCCCTTAATCCCAGAACTAGGGAGGCAGAAGAGGGAAGATCTCTGTGAGTCTGAGGCCAGCCTGGTCTATCTAGTGAGCTCTAAGGCATCCAGAGCTACACAGTGCAACATTATCTCAAAAGAAAAAAAAATCTGAAAAATGGGAAGAAACAGATACAAGAGCTGGCTCTTCAAAGTGGCCAATAAAGCAGGAAAACCCTCATGATTCTGATTAGAATGAGGAGGGAGGAAGAGTGAAGCTAGACAAAACCAGGACTGGCACATCAGACACAACCACAGAGACGGGCAGACAGGAACAACTATGACAGAGGACTGTGAGCGTGTCCACAGTAATGGGTTGAAACCCTCGGGAAAATGAATGGCTTCCTTGTAGAAACAAGTTGTCAAAATCAATCCAAGAAAAAGAATGGAAAATATTAATAGATCGGTTACCATAAAAGATATCAGACAATCATCAGAGACCCATCAATGAAAAGCACCACGGTCAGGCAGGTCCGCAGCCTGTCTGACTTCTAAAGGCTTAGTCACTTCTATGGTGTCTGAAGTATCATCACTCCTATGCCTCATTCTCCCCATACACCTAGAATGCATTCCATGTAAATAGACAAAATAATGGGTACAGGCCAGGGTATTTATGAGCACAGGTGAAGACTCCTACACAAAATAGTGGCACAAGGAATCCAATGACATTTCAAAGAACCTATTGCCCCATACAGACTTTTTCTGGGAATCCAGCGTGCAGCTGAGGGTCCTTGGTCCTTGGGACAGGTTGGAGGTGTATCACCACCTGCCTTTTTTGAGCACCACTTCACACAAAAATGAAGGTACCCTGTTGGACAACGGTCACTCACTGATGGGTTGAGGGTCTGAAGTGAGCAGAACTGGACAGAAAGAAGACCCCCACCCCACCAGGAGATGCCAAGGTTTCATATGGAAGTTTTACTGGCCATCTTACCAAAAAGACTCTAAAAGATGATATTGTTTCAGCATCAAGCATCCCATAATACCAGGTTCTGTTTTGGAATCCACCAAAGGATTCCCAAAGGAATTTCCAAAGGATGGAAAGTCTGCTGGAATCTTTCTTTTTCAATGGCATGTGTTGCTGTCTTCTTGTGCGTTGTGTCACCAAATTCTCCAGCAGCAGCAGTGACACAGTCCACACCAGGACTAGGTAAAGGCCAATGACATCCCAAATGCCCACTCCAATGGTAACAGCAGGCTTTCACAGTACACAGGGAAGCCCAGATCTCCTGCTCAATCAGTTTCAGTACCTTCATCCAGAGTCAAGGACCACGGACTGAGTACTGGATTAGAGATCAGGAGGTCCGGGTCCTATTTCACAGCCTTCCGCCAGCTTGGCAGGGGTGCAGTAGAGGGTGGGTGTCTGTGACTTGACTTCTGCCCTTCGGTAGGCTAAGAATGGTTTGTTGGGCTGCTCTTTGCTGGGCTGGCCGTGGATCGCTGTCCGCGGTGCTGAATTCTCTCCCCCTTCACGCATTTTTGGCTTGGGCGGCTGCCAGGCTCAGGCTGTGATTAATCAGCAGGTTTGAAATGGCAAACTGAATTTTAAAGGTGGAGGGAAGGAAAGAAGATTTCTTTATGAGTTTTCTGAGGCAGTGCCAAAGGCTCTTTCTTTTCTCCAAAAGCCATGTCTGTAACAATGCTAGTCACCTGAACTGAGTATCTCAATTTTTGGACAGAGACAGATTTTCCAGTATCCAAGTGAAGAAATGGATCTTGACCTAATTTCTAAAGCCTTTTCTTCTCACAAATCCCACTCCTGCCTCCCTAAGTGAGATAAATTCTGTGCTTATCATTCATTCATCTTTGTCTTTGTTATTTGTTCATTTTATTTTTTTCTACTTGTGTATGTACCTCTTACAAATACAGCAATTCAGTTTTGAGCCTTGAGTACCAGGAATTAAACTGCATGTACCATTCTACTTCCTGTTTTGTGTCCTCATCATTTTGGCTTTTGAAATGGATCCAGTTGCATGTTCCCTAGTGTATAGTATTCTAGAACATGGACATATCACATTATATATAATAACCCCACTCTAAATACAGTGTAGGATTTTGCCTCTTTTAGGTTGTTAACAATTCTGTTGTAAACATTCTGGAACATTCTGGAAATATGAAACTTCATATTTCAGGAAATATCGCATCTTCATTTCTTTTCCTGTTGCTGCGATAAAAATTCCCTGACAAAAGCAACTTAAGGGAGAAAAGGGTTCTTTTGGCTCACAGTTGACAGACACAGTCTGTTGGGCTCACAGTTGAAGGATGTGGTTTATGATGGTAGGAAAGTCAAGGACGCAGGAGCTTGACTGGTGACAAATCCACAATCAGGAAACAGAGAGCAGTGAGTGAATGCTAGTGCTCAGCTATCTGTCTCTATTTTATTTCAGCCAAAGAAGGGTCCTGCCCACAATTAAAATGGGTCTTCCCACATCAGTCAATATAGTCCTTATTTGGGATGTTCATGCTCTACACCAAGATCACAAAGTATCCACGAACATCTTCCAAATGCTTTATGCTTTGCCTTTCACTTCTACATCTTTTCTAGAATAGACTCTTTTGGGGTGTGCATCAGGGTCCAATAGTTCGATTTCCCTGCTGTCACTCTCTTCCTCTGGCAATATTATTGTTCTGTACAATCCAGAGAATGATCTATGGTAGCTGTTCTTTGCATTTTCAGTGGTGAGTTTATAAAGAATGTAGCAAGAAAAAGGTAAAAGAACAAATATCAAGTAGTGGTTGCTAGCAACAGACTGATAGCAAACCATCATCCAGTCAGGTGTTTACAGCATCCAGCAATAACCTGCTGGAGAAGCCCTTTTAAGGCATCCAATTGGAGGTCCCAACTGAAAGAGTTCTGGACAGAACAGAGTGCCTCCTCAGCTGGGTCTTCCAAACCAGATATCAAATAGCAGCAGACAGAAATGATCCAAAGGGGTGCTCACGAATCCAGCAAAAATCAACTTGGGGGTTTGAGGCAGCCAGCTAGAGTTCCAGTGGAGCTTCGCCTCCACAGCGAAGCTTCCCATGGCTGAACCTGAGGCTCTTCTTTCCTGGGGTAGGTGCTTTAATATCATGGGATAAACAATAACGACCTGTCATGGAAATGGTTTACCGTGTAGCCCTTTTTAAGGGCATGCTGTTTTTACTCTCAGGCTATTCTGCTGCTGGTTCTTCATTGTCACAGACTTAGAGGGGGGCAGCCCATCTCCAGAGAAGGGACCTTGGAAACTAACATGCTTGAGTGTGAAATGCCAGGACAAGCAACCCCACTTCTAGGACCAGCTTCTTGATGGCCTCAAACAACACCTGAAAATTCACTAATATAGTATATATTAGAATTAGGTAAAAGAAAGCCATCCTTTCCCCACTGGCATAAGACCGATATACTCCATCACCAAGTGTCCACATATGCCCAGGTCCCCTTCCAGGTTTGTCAATACTGCACTAATTGGTTAGTACTACAGTGCATTGGGTGGGGGGTGGTTATACATGTGTGCATGCATATGCACATGTGTGGAAGCCAGAGGACCATGTGGGGTTTTCCTCAATCACTCTCCACTTTATGTTTTGAGACAGGGTCTCGTATTGAACCTGGAGCTCACTCACTGTCCAAACTAGCTGCTTGCATCCCTAAGGGAACCTCCTGTCTCTGCCTTCCCAGCACTGGGATTATGAATGTGCACGTCCATGCCTGATGTCTTTAGGTGGGTGCTAGGGACCAAACTTGGGCCCTTATGCTTGCATGACAAGTACTTCACTGATGGAACCATCTCCTCAGCCCAATTATAACACAGTTTTACTTTCTTTTCAAGACTATATTGGCTCTTGCAGGATCTCCACATTTCTCTATAAATTTTAGAATCAGCTTGTCAATTTCTTCCTTAGAATAATAAATATTTTTATTGACATAGTATTCGATCTATAGATCAGCTTAGCAAGAATTTGCATCTTTTTGCATCCCATCCCATTTACTTAGACCTCCTTTAATATACTCCAACAAATTTTTATAACTTTCCCTTTAGAGGCCTTACATATAAAAGAAAAGATTTATTCTAGGATTCTGTGTCAGTTTCCTGTTGGTACTGTAACCAACAATCAAAAGTTTAGTGGCTTAAAACAACGTAAATTCCTTATCTTAGAGTTCTAAGAGCTCAAAGATAGACATGAGTATCACTAAGTAGAAGTTGAGGCCTGGCTGGAGTGTAGTCACTGGGGAGGGTTCCCTGGGCAAGGAGGAATCTGTGCCCTGGCCTAGCCCAGGTTCCAGGATTTGAAGAGTTTCTTAACTCATGGTCCAATTCCTCCATCTTCACGACCAGGATTTAAAGTGTCCTCATGTTGCCCTCTTTGGCTTCTCTGTTCCCCTTTGAGGAACCTTCTGATCTTCTTAATCCATTCTGAACAATTTATCTTAAGGTCAAGTGACTGTCAACCTTAATTTTATCTCTACCTATAATTTTCCTTCACTGTGTAATCTAATATATTAATAGGTTCTGGGAATCAGAACTTAGATGTCTTTGGGAATGCATTATTCTGTCAACCATAGGACCATTTTTTAAATTTCTGTAGATTCTAGGTGGTCAATCTTATTTTATTTTTGAGAAGTTTATTGCTATGATAGAAAAAGGCTGTGGATTTTTGTAAATCAATTTTGTGCATGACTTTGCCAAACATTAATTCTAATAAATATGAATGTTCCTCAGGATGTTTTATGTTGTTGATGATGTAATGTAGAAATTTAGCAGTAGTCTTCTGGACTTCATATGTTTGGTTATTTTCTTTCCTGTGCTGAAACTGACCATGCACGCATCATGAAACAAAAGCACACATGTGAATAGCCATGTTTCTCTCCTGATCTTAAAAAGAATGCTTGGGGGGCCAGGAGGTGGGTGTTGGAAAAATGGTCCAGTGGTTAAAAGTGTGTATTGCTCTTGTAGAGGACTCAAGTTCAGTTGCCTGCACTCCAGTTCCATGGGATCCAACACCTTTCTAACCTCTATGAGCACCCACACACACACATCAAATAAAGATAAAGCAATTAAAGAGAGAGAACTGGGAACACCTCAGCTGACATAGACATGCACTCTGCATTTTGTCTTTATTTTTGGGGTGCTAAGGGTTGGATTCAATAGGCTTGTGCAACCTGGGCAAGGGCTCTACTATGAAGCAATATGCCAGCCCTCTTCTTTACCTTTTATCTGAGATAGGACTTCACTAAGTAGTCTAAACTGGACTTGAAATCCACACTGTGGCCTAGGCAACATCTGAGCTTGTGATCCTCCTGCCCCAGCCTCCCAAGCTGGGATAACAGGCCTGCACCAGCAGACCTGCCTCTGCGTGCATATTTTAAAAATAGCTGTTATTTTTTAAGTATTTTATTTATTATTTTTATTTTCTGTGTATGAGTGTATTGCCTGCTTGCATGTAAGTGCACCCGTGTTTCGCAATGCCCACGAAGTCAGAAGAGGATGTTGGATCCCATGGAACTGGAGTTACAGACAGTTGTTAGCTGCCATGTGAGTTCTGGGAATCAAACCTGGGTCCTCTGCAAGAGCAGCCAGTGCTCTAAACTGATGAGCCATCTCTCCAGTCCCCAAATATCTGCTCTTTGACCATGTTAGGAGAGTCTAGTCCTCACTTATAGGAATTCTTCTGGGACTTCTTTAGTCATGAAAGGATGTTGACTTTGTCCAAAGGCTTTTTTTCCACCTCAGCAACAAGGATCCTATTTATTATTTGTTTGTTTGTTTGTTGAGACAGGGTCTCTCTGTAGCCCCAGCGTGCTTAGAATTCACTTTGTAGACCAGCCTGGCCTCAATTTCACAGAGATCTGCCTGCTTCTGTTTCTGAGGGGCAGGGATTAAAGGCTTGAGCCACCTGACTGTCTTCTCTACTTTGTTAATGTGGGGGATTCAATACCATAATTCTACTGTGAAACAAACCTTGCATTTTCTGAACAAAGATGACTTGGTCATCATAGACTGTCTCTGAGCACCTAGGGATCTGTTTGTTGCCATCAAGACAGAAGTTGTTATTTTTTAAAATCATACTTATTTTATGCACAGTAATACAGCTTACATAGTAAACAACGTCATACTAGAACTACTCGACACAGTTTCGAAGAGAAGAGAAAGGGGAAAACCTCAGGTTACAAAACAAATTCGACAACAAGAAAAAAAATCCCCTTTGGCAAGTGGATGTGTTGCAAATGTGCAACACACTCAGAATCCTGTCATGTCCAATTCCCACTGCACTAATGGTCAGTGGAACATACAACAAGAAGTCCAACTCTCACAGTCACTGCCTGAAAGAGCCACACTTGAACTGGACTTACGAATGCAGAAACTCTTCCTGCTAGGCAGACATCCACCCTCCACACAAACTGTCTCCTTTGCTTTTCAAATTATCCCTTCTAGTTCTCAATTCTACATATTATAGTCTTCCTACGCATGTATTTGTTTACACATGTACACATTCTAGGCTCGGATTTGCGTATAAGGAAAACATGTTATTTTTTACTTTCTTGGTATTTACTGTCTATTCTAGGTCCATCTATTTTGCTTGAATTTTGTAATCTCATTTTTCTTCAGAACTGAATAAGATTCCATTTTATGTATGTATCAGATTTGGTTATCTAGTCATCTGTTGATGGACAGGTAAGTTGGTTCCATTTCCTTGCTATGATGAACAGAGAAGCAATAAGCATGCGGTGCAAGCATCTTGTTGGTAGGGTGTGAAGTTCTCTGGGTATATGCCCAGGAGTGACATAGTTGGGTCACATGATAGCTCTATTTCTGTTTCTTGAGGAGCCTCCAAACTGATCTCCACAATGACTTTACCAATTTGCACCCCACCAGCAATGAATAAGGATCCCTCCCCTCCACATCCTCTCTAGCATTTGTTGTTCGCTTTCTTGATGGCAGCCATTCTGATTGGGATGAGATGGTCTCTCAAAGTAGTTTTAATTTACATTTTCCTGATGACTCAGGAAGTTGAGCATGTTTTAAAAATAGTTGTGACCATTTATATTTCTCGGTCTGAAAACTGACTATTCAATTCATTGGCCCATTTGTTGATGGTTAATTTTATTTCCTTGGCACTTAATTTTGCAATTCTTCATATATGCTAGATATTAGCCCCTTCTCTGAGGATTAGCTGGTAAGGAGTTTCTCCCATTCTGTGAGCTATCTCTGTGCTCTGCTGATAGTTTTTGCTGTGCAGAAACATTTAAATTTCATAGTCCAATCTGTCGATATTGGGGCTCATTCCTATGCTTTTTGATGTTTTATTCAGAAATTTCTGGCCTATCCTGACATCCTGGAGAGTGTTTCCCGTGTTTTCATTTAAGAGCTTCAGGGTTTCAAATTTTAAATTAAGGTCTTTGGTGCCTTTCAAATTGATTTTTGTACAGGGTGAAAGTTGTGAATTTAATGTCATTTTTCTGCAGGTAGAAATCCAGTTTTGCCAACCCCATACATGGACTGGGATATCTTTTTTACAATGTATGTTTTGCCTCCTTTATCAAGAACTAGATGGACACAACTTAGATGGTCTCTCCTGGGTCCTTCTGTTCCAGTGGTCTGCCTGTCTGTTTTGATGCCACCACCAAGCTGTCTTTGTCATTATAGCTCTGTAGTATAATTTGAGGTTGGATATTGGGTTGCCTCAAGCTGTGTTCTTACTCTGTAGGATTGTTTTGGCTATTCATGGTCTTTTATGAGACCGTTCTTGGATTTTTTTCTAGTTCTGTGAAATATGGCATTGGAATTTTGATAGGTATGGCATTAAATCTGTAGATTAGTTTTGATAGATCTCCCTTTTCAATGTCTTGGAGTTTTCATCATAGAGGCTTTGTCATCGTTAGTTAGGCATAAGCTTGTGCACTTAGCTCTGGAGCCATTTTGAATGGGATGTTTTTCCTGGTTTCTTTCTCTGAGAGCATATTGTCAGTCTATAAGAAGGCTACTTTTATGCTGAGTTTTGTATCCCGTCACTTTACTGTATTTTTTCAATTTAGGAGTTTTCTACTAGACTTTATTAGGGTCTTTCACATATAAATTCACGCCATCTGCAAATATGGGATAGTGTGACCTCTTGTCCCCTCTTTTTCTCATTCCCTGTGTGGGTTCTAATTACTACAGCCAAGACTTTGAACACTACATTAAAGGGAGAAGAGAGTGGACATCCTTGTCTTGATTGTAGATGAAACGTTCTCAGTGAGTGTCTCTTTAATATAATGTTGACTCTGTTGTATATAGTCTCTGCTATTTTGAGGTATGCCCTATCTATTCCTAACCTCTCCACAACTTTTATCACAAAGCCATGTTGGACTTTGTCAAATACTTTTTCAGCATCAATCAAGATAGTTATGTGGTTTCTGTCCTTGGTGTATTTATATGATGTGTTATATTTGTTGATTTGCACATGTTCAACCAATCTTGATTTTCTGGGATCAAGCCCACTTGGTCATACTATATGGTCTGCTTGTGGTTTTGCAAGTATTTTGTTGAGAATTTTGACATTGACATCCATGTTCATCAACCATCAGGTTAAGCATAAGTGGTATGAGATCGTCCTTGAAAGTTTTATAGAATTCCACAGTAAAGCCACCCAGTAATGGACTTTGAAGGGAGACTTGATGACAGCCCCTATCTCACTGCTTATAATGGGCCTGTTTGAGTTATTTAGATCTTCTACCTTTAATTTTGGTAGATGGCATACATTTAGAAATTTTTCTATTTCTTCAAGGTTTTCCAGATTTTTAGAGTAAAAAATTATAATGATATATTTAATGATGGTCTGTATTTCATTAGGGTGTGTTATAATGACACCCTTTTGATCTCTATATTTTTAGTTTGTGTCTTCCTTTTTCTCTTTGTCAGATTGACTAAGGGTTTGTCAGTCTTATTTACCTTTTAAAAAACACTCTTTGCTTAATTTTATGCAATGCTCGTTACTTCCTATGTCATTAATTTCTTCCCTAATCTTTATTAGTTCTTGCAGAGATTGGGATTGGCTGTTTGTTTCCAATAGCCTTGAGGTGCATCATTAGTTTATTTGATATCTCTAAGGCTTTTATTATAATTTATTTTTACTTTGTGTGTGTGAGTGTTTTACCTGCATGTATTTGAGTGCACCATATGTGTGCACTGCCCACAGATGCCAAAAAAGGGCAGTGGGTCCCCTGGAACTGGAGCTATCTATGGCCGTTAGTTGCCATGTTAGTGCTAAGAATCAAACCCAGGCTCTCTGCAAGAGCAGCCAGTGCTCTTAACTGCTGAGCCATCTCTCCAGCCCTAATCTCTCAGATATTTTTTCACTGTGCATCTCATTGCTGTGGTCGTTCCCCTGAGGACTGCCTTGGTTACATCCCAGAGGTTCTGACAGCTTGTGTTCTCATTAATGTTTGTCACTAGGAATTTTTTAATTTGAGCTCTAGTTTCTTGAATGACATTTTGTTCATTCAAGAATGCATTGTTCCATCTCCAAGTATTTTTGTGGTTTGTGTTTTCTCTTGTTATTTTCTACTTTCATCCCATTGTGGTCTGATATGATGTATAGAATTATCTCAGTTTTCTGTGTTTATTGAGACTTGCCTAGCATATGATCATGTTCTAGAAAAGGTTCCATGTGATGCTGAAAAGAATGTGTATTCCCTGTCTGCTGGGTGAGATATTCTATATATGTCAGTTAAATCAAGTGGACCCATAGTTTATTTTAGATATATAGATTCCTTTACTTGTTTTTAGTTTGGAAGATCTATCTAAACATGGGAGTGGAGTCTTGAAATGCCCCATTATTGTGTCAGGGTCTATATGACTTTTGGTACCCTTTAGTGATTGTTTTACAAAATTTAGGTATTTGGTGCATAGATATTTACTATTGCTATGTCTTCTTGATGAATTGCCTCTTTATTAATAGTGTCCTTTTTTACTTCTAATTAGTTTTAGTGCAACGTTTACTTTATCTGATATAAGGACAGCTTCAACATCTTGTTTTCATTTTCCATTCATTTTGAATCTTTTAGTGTTGATTTCTTTGTAGCTTTGCTGGGTACATATGTTTATTGGAGACAAAATATAGTTGATTCTTTTTTTTAATATTCTATTTGTTTTTGTGTATTAGTCTATTGCCTACATGTATGTAAGTGTACCTCTGTCATGCAATGCCTGTGGAGGTCAGAAGAGGGCATCAGCCCTGGAACTGGAGTTGCAGATGGTTGTTAGCCACCATGCGGTTGCTGTGAATTGAACCCCAGTCCTCTGTAAGGGCAACCAGAGCTCTTAACCACTGAGCCATCTCTCCAACCCCAGTTCTATGTTTTTATAGTGGTGAGTTGAGGCCTTTTGCATTTAAGCTTATTATGGAAAGAGGTTTGCTAGTTCCTATGGATTTTTTTTGGTTGTGTTTTGTTTTGATGAGTTGTTTGTATTTCTTCTCCTCCTGCTGGTTACCTGCATTTCTCCTGCTGTGCTGGTTACCTGCATTTCTCCTTCCCCATCTTAGTTGCTTGGTTTGACATGGGTGCTTCTTCCCTCAGTCCATTTTGTTTATCATGGACTGTAAACTTTTGTTTTCATGGACTGTAAACTTTTATGTATTCATACGGAAGAAAATTTCTTCTTCCTCCCTATAAACTATTCCATTAAGAGTGTTATGAATGTAATGTTGGCTTTATTGTTATAAATTGCCTTAGTTTGTGTTTGTCTTGAAATACCCTTATTTTTCCATCAATTTTAAAAGATAGCTTTGCATGGCATAGCACTATTGGTTCACAGTCTTTACTTTCAGAACTTGAAACATTTCATTCTGTGCTCTTCTGACTTTCTTGGTTGCTGATGAAATCTGGGGTAGTTCTGATATTTCTGTCTTTGTTTATAAGTTTATGTTTTTCCTGTGCTGCTTTTAAGATTTTCTTTTTGTCTTTTTGAGTCAGAGTCTCTCTGCAACCCCAGCCAGCCTAGAACTCACTATGTAGACCAGGCTGATCTCGATCTCATAGAGATCTGCCTGCCTCTGCCTCCTGAGTGCTGCGATTAAAGGCAAGTGCCACCATACCCAGCCAGGATTATTTCTTTACTTTGTATCTTTGACATCGTGGCTATGCTGTGTCCTGGTCAGTTTCTTCCCGGGTCATGTCTACTTAGCGTTCTCTATGCCTCTTGTGTCTAGATGTCTGTTTCTACTGCTATAATTTCATTGAAGAGTCTGTCTGTTCTATTTGATATTTTCTCTGTTCCTTGTTCTATACCATGAATTCTCAGGGTTGGCTTCTTGAATGTACCAGACTTCTTGGGAATTGTGTTCATACTAGTTTCGTTTTTCCCCTATGTATGTCTCTTTTATTATTGCCTTGACTTTAGCCTCAATCCCTGAAACTTGTTCTTCTGCACGGTCTTGTCTGTTAATGACAACTATCTGCTGTGGTTTTTGTTTAATTGACCATCTCCTTCAAGTATTTCTGTTTGATTCCTTCTTGATGTTTCAGTCACCTTGCTGAATTTCTCCTCCATATGTTGGACCTTCACCTCCAGTTTACAATTTCATTCACTTTGGGGATTGTCTTGTCAAGGCATTGAATACATTTTCTTAATTAGTGCATCTGTTTGGTTCTTCTCTATGATCATCAATTATTTTAAAAAGTCAGACTCCAATATTCTCCGACACTTCAGTTATCTCTGCAGTTCTGAAGTCCCTCATGGGGGGATTGTTTGTATGTGGTAGTTGTGTCATATTTATGGTTCTTTGTCGTGTTTTATGCGTTTGTTGGAGTGAGTTTGTCTTTCAATTCCAAGTCAACAAGATTTGGATGTTCTGTTTTCTGTGATTCTTCCTGTGAGGATATCTATATGAAGCTTAGCCTCAGGAGCTCGGTGTTGATGGTCTCATGAAATTGATGAGGTAATCCCATCTGACTATGTGCCAGCAGGATCCTAGATGGGGGTCACACACCAAGCCCCAAGGCAACCACACAGGACCACTGCCCAGTCATACCCTGGAGTCTGAAAACCTGCTAGAGGCAGGACCACTAATGTCATACCCACTAAAGACTATGTGTCATAATGGGACTGTTGTCAATGCCACAGGCCCGAAACAACCTCTGAGATCATAGCAATATAGACCACCAATCCTCCAGTGACCACTGGAACCCCAGAAGCCTAAACCCCACATTCAGTCTACCCTCAAGAATTCCCTAGAGCCTAAGCAAATTGGACTCAAAGCTCAGACCCTACCCTGATTTTGAGTTCACCATGCCTGGAGGCCTAATCCCCAGATGCTCCCTGGACTTGACAGAAAAGAAAGCCTTCTCTGTGAATGGTGTGTGTTCTTACAGGAGGCAGAGGCCTAGTTGTAGGGTGCTGTCTAGGTGCACTGGAGCCAAAGATCTGGTCCTGCCAAACTCCATGCTACCCCTGAGAAGAAGGTGAGTTCACTGACACTGAGATGTCTGACTTTTTGATGTCTGACTTCCTTCCACACGTTGTCTTTGTTAGGTTTTGGTATTAAAGTTATTTATCTTTCCCATACATTCAAAAATGTTTTATAAAATCATTATAATTATTGTCTCCTTGAACTTGCAGTTATAAAGCATTGAGAACTGGGGAGATAGCTTGGTGGATGAAGCATTGTCATGGGAGTGTGAGGACCTGTGTTCAGATCTCCAGTGCCAGACATGGTAGAAGGCTGTGTAGTCAGTGCTCCCAAGCAAGATGGGAGGTGAAGACAGGAGGTCCCTGACAGCTCTCAGGCCAGTAGTGCGTTGTAGCACACAGAAGGCGCTAGGTAAGGACTGACACCCGAGGCTGTCCCCTGACTTAGACACACACACTGTAGCTCCAGCTGACCTGGAACTTTTCAGATAGACCAGGCTGGCCTAGATCTCACAGGGATCCACCTACCTCTGCTTACAGAGCACAGGAACTGAAAGAATGTGCCACTCTGCCCAGCTCTATTTGAGTTCTCTAACACTTTAGGGTTATTTAGTCTTTTCAGTTGTTACCATAATTTTTATTGAATTTTTGTGCATTTTACACAAAGCATGCCAATCATCTCTATACTGCTTGCCCCTTTGGCACCTCCCACAGATTCTCCACTGGAATTCATACATTCTGTCATCTGTGTCAAGGACTCTAATGTCTAGCTAGTGTCCCCAGATGTTCATCAGTGCAAGATCACCCACTGGGGTCTAGTCAGCCCAACCAGAGTTCTCCCCTCAGGAAGATCAGCTCTTCCTCACCAGGCAGCAGTCAGCTATCAATAGTTCTTCAACTAAGATTGGGATCTGATGCCGATTTCCACAGTTCTGTGCTAGGTTTTTGTCTGCTTGAGCTTGCATGGGTCTCATGCAAACTGACACCGTTGCTGCAGGTTCATATGAGTAAGGTCCCAGGAACCTGTAGGACTCTACTTCCAAATAGTCACACACCTCCTCCCTGGTTCTTACGATCTTTCCATCCGCTTTCCCAAAATGTTCCCTGAGCCCTGGGTAAATGGAGTTTAATATAGGAGTCCTGTCCAAGGACCTGCACTCTGCAGACTTACTCTCTACACTTCGGTCATTTGTGACTCTTGTGTTCCTGGTCCTCTGCTGCCTGAGGGAACTTCATTAATGAGCGTTGAGAGATGCACTGGTGTCTCTTTTCCCCTTGTTCTATGTTCCATGAACGTTAGGTGTAGAGGTTGCATCATAGATGTGTCACTTAGGGTTGGGAACCTCACACACACTTATTCTCTGTGTGTGACCAGTTGTGGAACTCTGTAATAGTCTCTTTGATAAGTGATGATTGGGATACTTGTCTGGAACTGTAAGGATCCATATTTTGCACATAATGAGAAATTACATTTGTCTAAGGATGAGACAGTGTTGGGGTTTTCTCTAAAATCTATAACAACTTCAGTCATGTGTATTTGGCTATGTTTACAGTATCACACATGAGTTTCCTCCCATTGAGTGGGCTTTAAGTCCAATTAGGTAACTGCCAATTACCTCCAAGATAAAAGTGTCTCTGTTGCATCAACATTGTTTTTTGTGCTGGTCACTGATGTGGCTATTAGACCTTAAAGCTGGGGTTGGACCATCAATTCATATTCTCTCTTAGTAGCTTGCATAGTGTTCTCCAAAGCTATGAGAGCTAGCCTTTAAGGGAGGTGGCTTATAGGTCAGCTCCAGTTCCATTGCTCCAAATCCTGTTTCTAAAGTATGTCCTGTCTTCAGAAATAGGGTCTTAACCATCAAGTTCTGGGAGGCAATCAAGGGCTGTGGCAATAACCTGTGTAATTTTGGTGATCTCTTGGACCACCCTGACCAATAACCCAAAGAAAGGTTTCTCCTGTCTAGCACAGTTTCTTGTTATGTAGCCTTCAGCTATGTGTTACCATAATTTTTATTATTATGCTTTGTAGAAAATTTATGTTTTCAAATTATTTGGTCAGGATTTGTTTAATTCCCTCCTATCTACAATTCCCATCTCTGGCTGTCTGTGGTATCAGATGGCCCCTTTTTATCTGTAATGTGTTTATTTGTTCCTCTTCTTTTTCCTTTACTAATCTAGCCCAAGGCTTCTTTATTTTATCAATTTTCTCATGGAAATAACCTTTGGCTTTCACTATCATGGGTTTCTTTCCTAGTTTATTAATTTGTGTCCTTATCTTTAATTATATCCTTCTATTTCCTTTCATTTCTTCTGCCAGTGTTTTTGGCTCTTGAAGACGTCGTCCAGCTCATTAACTCCCATACTTTCCTCTGTTGATCAGCCAGAGTTAAGACCATAAACTGTCCCTGTCAACTCTGAATTACCTGCATCATTTTCAATGTTTCTTATTTTCCATGGTTATTTATTCTTTCAGTTATGAGTTATCCAAATACATGATACACTTATAATTTTCTTTTGATGGCTGATTTTTAATTTAAAAAGACTGCATCAAGAGAGTGTGATCTATGTGATAACTGTCCTTCAGCTACACACTGGGCCACAAACCAGGCCATGTTCCCTCTAACCAGGTGTGTCAAGTTGACAATGAAAGCAATCCAGCACAGCAACTCTAGATAGGCTGACTAGACTCTGGTGAGAAGCCAGAAAGGAAGGCCAGGGAGAGTCAGCCACACCTCCCAACCAGCCAGCTGGCCCTAGTTGCACAATGGGGAGGGGCTGAGGGTAAGTAAACTGAGGAAGCTGTGGGGAGGGTCTCTCGCCATTTT
The DNA here is from genome assembly GCA_035773235.1 of Eospalax fontanierii. NCBI lineage: Eukaryota > Metazoa > Chordata > Mammalia > Rodentia > Spalacidae > Eospalax > Eospalax fontanierii. The sequence continues at coordinate 77,995,732 of CM069532.1, forward strand.
GTGCAGCTTCAGGGAAGTGACCCTCTGTGCTCGGATGAAGACGTTTCCATGCGGCCTTAGGAAGGGAGCACCTACACTCCTGAAAGTAAACCCACACCCTTTGCTCTGTAAGTAAGCCCAATAAATTCAGGGTTTCCCAGACTGTAGTTTGGTAACTGAGCCTCCATATGTAGTAAAGACCAAGTGAAGAGGGGGCCAGTCACTCTTTGCCCCTCCCAGAAGAAAATTTAGCTACAGTATATAACATTAATGTGTAGGTTATATATAGCATATAGGACATATAGATTATGTAAGATCTTTGAATGATGCCTAATGCATAGTGGTCTATTAATCCTAAGTATTAGGGTTATCTACATTATTATGATTGGAGCTTTATTTTACAATGTATTTCTTAATGTCCCTCTTCCTCCTCCCTCCCTCCCTCTCTCCCTCCCTTCTTTCTTTCTCTTTATGTGGTACTGGGGATTGAAGATAGGATCTTGTACTTGTTGGGTAAGTACTCTGTCACTGAGCCACACCCCCAGCCCACCTGCCTTCCTTCCTACCCATTTCTTTTCATGCCTTCTTCAGGGTTGTTCAATTCATTTTTCTCATTAAAGTTTTGGGCAGTTGCTAATTTAGAAGTTGTTTGTGCTATTTCTATTTTTCTAGGGTTGCCCCCCAAATGGAAACTTTCACAGTTAAAGTATCATATCCGTGTCTGAAGTTTATCACCAAGAACCCTGTTTTCCTGAGCCTGTGAATTAAAATCAGAGCCTTTGTAATACCGTCATCCCTCAGCCGTGCAGGAGCTCACTGTGTTTGCTAACCCATCAGGCTCTGGTTCCTTCATTATTACTATGTCCATAACATCACTCTACGATCTGGTTATTGCTATGTGATCTATAACATCACTCTATGATCTGCTTATTACAATGAGATCTATAACATCACTCTATGATCTGGTTATTACTATGTGATCTATAACATCACTGTATGATCTGGTTATTACTATGTGATCTATAGCATGACTCTATAATCTGGTTATTACTTATTGTTGCTTATACTACAGATATTTACCCAGATTTCTTCACATATGTCCTATCTTATAATTCCCTTTTTTGCATGTCTGATATTCATCTCATATCAACTTTTGTCTGCTTGTATGTAGTTCTAAAATTTCACTATTGAAATTTTATCAGTAGAAAGCTCTTTATGTAAAAATGCCATTATATCACCAATTGGAAAGTATTTTTATCATTCAGTATTGAGACTATCCCACTGATTTTTGGATCCTGTGGTTGGCAATGAGAAGTTCTCTGTCAATCAGATTGCTACTCCTCTGAGGGTCACTGTTTGTCTTTCCAGCTCCTTTGAAGGTTATCCGTCAAAGGTCTTCTGAAACTGTCTTACAACCAGTGTGTACTTATGTGTTTCAATCATTGTTCTCTTGGAATTTTTCTGGCTACTTGAGTCTGTGGGATCTTGTCTTCGGCTTTGAAAAGCCCTCAGCTATTATTTGACTGACGGTTCTCTTCTATCCTGACGTCCCCCCCTTGACCTGTCCTCTGGGAACTTTGACGACACACACAGAATTGCTCCCCCACCCCCATTGCTTTCAGATTTTGTGATCTTTGTGGCTTTTGTTAAAATAGCATGTCCAGTTCTAGCTCCCATTCTCCAGTTTGTCTTAAGGCAGGATTAATCTGCTCTTTAGTTGCTAGTATCTCATCTTGTCTTCAGTTTAAGGTTTCCTTATTAGCGTCTCATACCAACCAGACTTTTTTACACAAAATCTTTGATCTGATTCCTTTTCAGTCTGGTTGGTACCTTGTGATTTTGTTTCCTCTGAACTCATCCATAATGAATTGTTTCCTAGTATGTTTAATAACTTTGTTTTTAAACTGAATTATTTATTTTCCTCCTGGAAACCCTTATGTCTTTGGGATAAATGTGAAATCCTCTCCCCACAAAACAGATGTGTTGATTTTTAAGATGTCTGGTCCATGTGAGTGGCCGGAGGGTGGTAGCTGTCTTGGGTCACCCCAAAATGGATGAATAACCTGGGGCTTAAGGGAAGCAGTTAGGGACTGTGGTTCAGGACTTCAAATTCATAGAAGAGACTGTCTGGGTTGAAACCAGAGGATAAGAAGGCCAGAATCACTTCCACTCTTCAAGGAGGTGAGGAGAAGGCTACTTCAGTTCCTTTTTTACTAAAGATACTCAGTTTAGGAAAGGTGTCATTCAGTTCCCAGACTAGTAAGAACAGCTTCCTAGATCTCCATGGGGTGTCCCTGGCTTTGTCCCCTTGCCCTGTCTGCAGCGGTATGGAAATGAACGCTCTGACTTTGGTGGAAAGCCTCAACATGAACACCAGCATCAGGACATTGCTCTCCCCTCTGTGTTTTGCTCCCACAGGGCATTGGACCCAGGATTTTTTTCATGTATATGTATGTATGACATGTGCATGTGTTCACGTGTTCACGCATGTGAAGGTGTGTGTTCATGTGGGTTCTTTGGTTGTCCTTCACCTTCTTCATAGAGACAGCATCTCTCAGTTGAATCCAGAGCCCCCATCTTCTTTGGGGATCCCCTGTCTCTGCCTTCTCTTTGCTGGAACTACAGACAGGCTGCCGCATATGCCTGGCATTCCCATGGTTCTTGGAATCCAAACTGCCATCCTCACACTTGTTGCTTTCATGACAAGAGCTTTAACTGCTGAGCCATCTCCCCAGTCCTAGGATTAATATGCTCACTTCACAGCAGCTCACTGCTGCACATACACACATGGGCTGTAGGTAGCTACCATCCATCCTGGTTGAGTTCAGTAGGAGGCTTCCTCGGGGCTGCTCATCCACTGTGTTGGTAACCTCTGCTCCACATTACTGTCTTACTCTTTTTTGTTTATGTGTACGAGTGCATTGCCTGCACATGTGTAAGTGCACCTGTGTCATGAAATTCCAGCAGAGATCAGAAGAGAGCATCAGATTTCCTTGGAACTAGAGTTTCAGATGGCTGTTAGCTGCCTTGTGGGTGCTGGGAATTGAACTCGGGTCTTCTGCAAAGAGCAGTTATTGCTCTTAATGGCTAGGCTATCTATCCCTCCAGCCCCTGTCTTACTCTTTGAAGGCGTCATTTGATTGTTCCAGGAGCCAGGTGACTACGTGCATCTCTCTTTCCTGTTACTAGAACTGGGGTGGACCTCTTGGTGTGTCGTGGTGGCCATGGTTTTCTAGCTCGTAGCCACAGTGGTCCCATATGATGCTTGACTATTTTGAACAGTCTCTGATCAGTTGCAGCCTGTGCTTGAACAGCAATAGAGCCAGAGTGCCCCTTCTGCCCTCACATGGCGCCTGTCCGGCACCAGCTCATGCTGAAAAGCCCTGCTTTCTGCTAGCAAACAAATTAGCCTGTGCAAAAGATTCATGGAGCCCAGCAAGGACAAATGTTAAGTGTCCCTGGAGGAGGTGGAATTTCAGGCATGGTGGGACACGTGGATGGAATTGAACAGAGAAGCAGTGAGAGGGAGGGGACGGGAACAGTATGCACCAAAGCACTGCTGGGCGCACTGAGGAGGTTAAACCAAACAAACCCTCTATAGAAAAGTGCTCTTGGTGTCAGCATTTTTAACCCTATTTAGAAAGAAACCCAAGACCCAACTATAGTAACCCATCTGTAGTCAAGAGTTGACAAGTGGCTGGTCAAATCTAGCCCCTCAATCATCTTCCTCTGGATCCTTGTCTTCCTAGGTAGTTTCAGGTAACAAAGTGTGCCAGTTGTTGGCCAAAGGTGAGCAGGCAACCAGGAGGGCAGACAACCCACTCAGCCACAGACATGAGTGGACATGGCAGGCCTAGGAAGTATCTGTGGGGCACACCAACATGGGGTAGACAGTGCAGACTCAGAACTGAGTGGCTTTTGGGCTGTCGTAAGATACTTGCTTACTGTCTGGCATCACTTCCCACCCACTAGCATACCAGAAGACCAGCTACACAGGTGCCCACAAAGGGTACCTACCCCAAAGCAGTTCCTTGGCTCCATATCTTCCCAGAACAAAGCCCCAGGTTCCCTTGGCACTCAGGATTTTCTTGTGCCAATTCGAGACACCTCCTGATCCAGGACATGGACTCCACAGCCAGTTCTATGTTGGTGTTTTGGGGGATTCCTGAGTTATTTCTAGCATCTCTAAGACGAGCTTACCAGCTTCCAGCTTTTTGGGCTCCCTCTCTGTTAGCATTCAGTGTATTCTCTGTTCCCGGAAACAATGTCCACATGCTCCTACTAGAATCAGACTGAACCGAGTCTGAGCTAACCTTCCCAGGCTCACAGTTACAACTCTGTCTTTATTTGCATCTCTATATACTATTGCACAAAGTTCAGCATCACTGAACTTCCCCCGTGGCCTCCACCATCATGGAGACACCAGGCAGAGTGTCATTCACAACCTGGTATGACACTCCACTAAGAGAGGTGCGCACTTTTCCAGGTGTTAAACATGTTTGTGTAGGTATATTTGAATGCCCAGAACATGTACCATTTGTGGTCAGCCCTTTGTGTGAGTGGAGTTGCCTGTGCCCACTTCATGTATGTTTTGTTCAATGGCATATTTTGGGAACCTGTCTGTGTTAATGAGAGAGACTGTTCTGCTTAGAAGCAGCCCAAGTGGCCAGGCCACCCCTGCTCTGAGCTCCTGGAGAGGAGGACAAATGGGCCTCTGCAGGGTCCCCACCCTCTGGTACGGGCAAACCTTCCAGACTTACCTCCAAGATCATGCTTGAGGAGCAGTAAGTAGCTGGTAGGACACCCACATAACCCACATAGCCCTGGCCTGGCATATTATAATGGCCCTTCTCCACCAGGGTGACAACAGGAGGCAGAGGTAGGCAGTCAAGAGACCCACTCTCTGGGTCTGGGGTTCAGGGCTGAAGTTTCAGGTCCTCAGGAAGTCCCCCACCCCCACCCAACGTGATGACAGGGCTCACAGAGGCCAGGACAGCCCCCTTTTGGCTCCTCCTGATGGGCTGAGTGGTCTCTGGCAGGCCCTGCCTTAGTACTTGCTCCCCAAAGTTCTTTGGAACTCTGTGTACCTGAGGCTGGTTTAACCTCTGAAAACTAAGAAATGTGACCTGTTCAGGTAGACCCTTTGTGTCTCAGTCAAGACAGCTTCAGGTGACTCTGCAGCTGGCACATGCCACCTGGTGTCTCTCGTTTGCTCCGTGGGTGGACAGTTCCAGGCTGTTTCTACTCTTCTTCAGTGTCCCCGGAGAGTTCAACACCAGCTGCCCACTGAAGGAGTAACTCACCTCGGCTACTCCCAGCCGACTCCACCCCAGTCCTACCCCAGCACGCTCCCGCCCCTCCCAGAGAAGCAGTGCGTGCCCCCATGCCTGCCTCGGGGTTTGCTTGAGGGCCAGAAGGAAGACTCAGACCCTTCCTTGGCCTCTACCAAGAAGACAAAAGCTGATCAAGTCCCACACAGTATACCGGTGTTGGGCTGTAGGGTGGCCAAGAGTGAACCTTGCAGGAAGTGGGGTCTGCAAGGCAGAAGCAGAGGAAGTAGAACATGGCACCACCACAGCCCACCTGGCATCTCGGTGCACTGTCAGTGTGCAAAGGAGCCTCTCACTTGGGGTCAAGACTGAATCAGGGATAGCGGGGCCTCTTTGGGTGACAGCAGCTTACAGAACCATGGGGAGCAGCCTGGATGATGGCGTCCAGGCACTGGAATGTTCCAAGGGACTGTAGTATCATTCCGTGGTGGTGGCGGCCATCTCCTTGCTGGGACAATTATGGAGCACCTAGAGGCCACACCAGTCTGACTGGGTGGGATTTGATCCCATGGTGTCACTGCCTGCTGGGTAATTTCATCACTAGAACCAGTTTACCCTTCAGTAACAGGGCCAGAGCCCTACCCTGTGACCAGAGCTGCTGGAGGATGCTCAGGAGAGGCAGAGTTTCTAGCCCCCGCTGACACAGGAAGGTCCCCACATGGATACCTAATGGGCCCCTGGCGGAGTGGAAGGAATGAAGTCCCCGTGTTGAGCAGGGAAGTCTGAAGGGAGCCAAAGCGCACCTGGGACCCCACAGTCCACCTGGTGCCTGTCCTCCCTGATGTCAGCTGTGCTGTCCAGGTGGCCTCATGGAAACAGAATGCAGAGGCCTCAGAACAGCCCCCCCACACTTCTGGCCTTTGCCGCTCTACACTGTAGGTCTCGCCAAAGCACTAAGTCCAAGGCCCTGAGTTCTACGAGAGCCACAGGGGCATCCAGTGGCTGAACACCCCACTGAGGGAGACTTGAGTCAGGCCCACAGAGCCTGCAGGGTTGAGGTGACCTTGGGCCCTGACTGCCTGGCTATCTCACAGACAGACATAGGCCGACCTTACCAGCCAGGAAGTGGGACCCTTGAGCCAGACGCCTTCCTGGCAAGGTGTGACTGGGTGGGCACTATCCTAACCCTAACCCTCCTACCCCACTGCCCAGATTTCAAGCAGACACAATGTGAGGAGAGCGAGGCCTTTTATTGGAAGATGCGGCGACATGGATACACAGACCTGGAGCCCAGGGTCCGGAGCCCAGCTGGGTGAAGACTACCTGGGTACCCGCTCACCCTGGTCACCCACACTGTCCCCACATGGCTTGAGCTGCCAGTGGTGTCCCTAGAGACAGTCAGTCCTCAGGAGATTCAAGGGCTGAGGAGGGCTTCACACTGGCTGTGATTTCTTCCTAAGACCAAAAGGAGGTGGCGACCAGAGAGGGCGCTCAACAGCACGGCCAGACAGCAGCTGCAGGGACAGGACACCCAGGCCTGCTCTGGGTGTGAAGAGTCAGGTACGGAGCAAGCGGCAAAGAGGGGACTTCTGGGAGCAGGGAGAAGAGGCTGAGTAAGGCATGGGCCTTCAGGAGTGAGGGGCTCGGGCCCGCGCCTCCAGGGCGCGCACATGCACGCTGGGTAGGCAGAACCAGGACGGGGGCAGCTCCTTGCTCTTGCTGTCCTCGTGGAACCGGATGTGGAGGAAGAAGTCCCCTGTGTAGAGGAAAAGGAGGGCTCCGAGGCAGGTTGACTGACCTGATGGCTGCACCTGAAGTGGGAGAAGGAAGAAGTGTCACGCTGGATCTGCAGTTACCGGGAGATCCTTGAACCCACGCCTGATATCAGGGTGACGGGGAGGGTGGGCAGCTCTGCCTCCTCTGCCCCCTCCACAGCTTTTTTGCTGCACTGCCTTGGGTACATTGCTACACATCTCAGAGCCCCCATTTTCATCTTTGGACAGAGATGCTATGACTTGACTTCTGTCCCTACACTGTTGGGGGTCACTGGGAGTAGGGGTGTGGGAAGTAAAGCGGGAATGGCTGGGTGCTGGTGTCGGGGACAAGGATGTGAAGTAGGCTCCAGAGGTGTTTCATGGAGCTCACAGGAGCCGCTCTGATCTGAGGAGCTCACAGGAGCCACTCTGATCTGACCCCTGGGCCAGTCAGTGCCCTGCAGGGTCCCACAGTAGGTTGGTCGGGGAGATGGCCCCCAGCCCACACACTCACCGCATCAAGATAGAAGGTGCTGGAGCCCACAAAGGAGATGACATCATGTAGGTTGTAGTTGTGCACGCCATTCTGGTGGTCCTGGAAGGGGACCACGGTGAGGGCGAAGGGCCCCACACTGCGAGGGCTCCGGTTAGTCAGCCGCACCTCCAGGCGCACTGGGTCCCCGACCTGGCAAGCAGTAGCCACCTCGCAGTCACATGGCTGTCCATCCACCAGCACATCTGTAAGAGACAAGAGATGGTCAAAGATGGGTAGTCTCTCACCTGCCTTCCCCCTCTGTGCCAGAGCACAGGAGACACTTGGGAGTGACTGGCCCCTGCTCTCCTGACAGTCTGGTGTAGGCCCTGGAAGGGTCACTATCTCTGATGATCCTACTGCATTCTAGGAGCCTGGGAGGGGAACTCTGGCCACTGCCCAGGGCTCTCCAGTCACTTCTTCCTCTGTTGGTGATGGACTCAGAAACCACAGGGGCAGGACCATGGACTGTACCCATGGTGACAAGAAACAGAAAGATGAACAAATCCTACTAGAGAGAGTTTATATCTGGCAAGAAAAAGAGTGAGCCAAGAACTAGAACATACTGATACTTCACCATGGAGTGCTCAAGGGGTAAGGCCTCATCACAGGTGCAGGGAGGAAGAAAGGGACACTTTTCTCTTTCCTATTCTATATTTTCAGGCTATGATTTGCCCTTGAGAGTCTGACTTAGCTGCATTTTCTACCTCTGGATGTGCAGGATCATCTGGCCTAAGTCTGACCGGGCTGCACTCAGCTTGGGGGTCCTGGGTCCCTGGCCATATCTATCTGCAGTTCATAAGCACTTCAAGTGGTTCCTAACACCACACACAAGCTCTTTCTCCTGGCCATCCTGCTCTGCTGAGCCCAGAGTGAGGAGTGGAGGGATCTGGGCATGCCTGTCACTACCTCTCCTAAGCCTCAGTTCCCTCTTCTAGACAGCGGAGTGTTTGCCAACACTAACAGCTGTGAGGAGACTGCATAACATCATGCTGCACGGTGCCAAAGGCCCCAGTGCCAGAGTTGTGTATGTAGACTCTGGAATTGCCCTAATGGAGGTGCTCAGTGATGATCACATCCCAGCTCCCATTGTGACCCCTAGAAAACCTGGAGAGCAGCACTGGCTTCTGTCTCCTGCCTCAGTTTCTCCATGGGACACAGGGCCCCATGCAGGGAAACACCCACCAGTCGTGGGCTCCTTTCTCCTCTTCTCTGCTCCACACAGCTGGGCCTCAGTAACTGTTTCCTGAGCCATGAGCCTGACCACACACAGCTGGAACCTCTTGAACAGGATGGCGACGAGGACGGAGCAGGTATGGGCATGGCCGTGGTGGCTGGACCCACACATACGATTGTGTGCAAGTCAGTGAAGGGTGGCTGGCTCACTATGACTCCCCTCTTTCTTTGCAGAGCACTGTGTGGGCTGTCAGGGCAGCCAGGACCAGACTGGCTCATCTCCCAGCCGCCTACTGCCTGCCTGTTAACCTTCCCCGGCCCTGACTCTGCAGCCTAAGGCAGGCAGGGTGAGGGAGCCACAGGCGGCCCTGCAGCCAGCTTTCACAGGGGGCACAGCTGCTAGTGGATTCCTTCCTCTAGAACCAGGATGCCTGGGGGCCTGAGATGAAGCAGCAGAGGCTGTAGGGAAGGTGGCCTCTGGTCGAGCAGGAAGCCTACAGTCTCTTGGCCTCGCCCTAGTCCTACCATGTCAGGAGAGACCTTCTGCATACTAAGCCTTCTCTCTGTCCTCAAAGCCAGCATGAGGGTCCCCACCTCCTAGGCTGGGAGGAAGACGCTCTTACCTGGCTGTACCAAGTGGCTTCCTTTTACCTTCTCTCCCACCCTGCAGAACAGAAGACTCTCCAGGGCTGGCTGCTCCAGCCTTGCTTGGGGCCACCATCCCTCCAGTCTGCCCAAGGCCATCCTGCATCCTAGGAAGCCCTCAGGACAAGGCACCAGGATGGCTGCTCACATTTGCCCAGTGCCTGGCATCCAGGTGACTGGTGCCCAGGGCACAAGTAATAAACAGCCACGCCTATCGTCCCTCCTCAGCCCATAGTCCTCATGGCTCAGCACACAGTATCTGGGAACAGGGATACTGCATCTTCCTAGACATTGGCTGGGGAAGAAGCAACCTTCCATGACCAGGCAGTGGGAGAGAGGAAGCCCTTCTCCCTGGGATCCACACTAGCAAGAAAAGGTGATGGGAACGAGCCAGAGCCCATTCTGGGCACTAACACCTACCTCAGCTATGGTAGCACCCCTCTGCTTCTCTGATCAGGGCCAGGGCCTGCCTGCCCTGGTGTGCGGGTCCTGCTGAGCCAGGCTGCAGGGAGCAGTGAAGACTCAAGAAAATTAGCTGCACACCATTTATGTGCAAGTCATTTGGAGCGCCAACCTGTTCTAGCAGCAACACGAGGGGACTAGAGAGACAGCCCAAGAAAGCCTTTGAAGTAGAGAACTTTCAGGCTGTCCATGGGTGTGTGGGTGGGTAAGAGAGTGTTGGTGGTAGATAATCGATCTGGAAGAACCTGGAGTATAGGCATCTCTGGGGAATGATGTCCCTCTTCGGAATTCATTAGATGGCCTGTGGACCACTGCCCTTCCTGCCCCTGCCCCAGCACCTCTCTTCGTGTCTGATAGCAGCTCGAGTCATGGACTTCATTTTCTCTGGCCCAGAACCCCTCCTGCAGCCACTGCTGGTTTAATGCTGTGGCATGGTGCAGGCTCTGCAGAAATCAGGGATATAAATAGAAGACAATGGGAGGACCAGGGGTTGGCAGAGGTTCACTCTGCAGGACCCAGAATAAAGGAAGGCAGCTGGCCATAGAGAACCACTGGGGCCTGAGAGAGTGGGAGACAGGAACGCGGCCTGTCAGGGGCCTCCCAGCTAGCTCGAAGCTCTGCTGGGAGTGCAATGTGCCTTATGAGGTCCCTACCAATCACGTCTTCTAGGACAGAACATCGCAAGGCCAGGTCAGTCAGAGACTACCATAGGGGGCCAAGAGCAAGGCCATGCAGGGAGTAAGAGGCAAAGAGAGCACAGAGATCACGAAGCCACATGGTGGAACCTGCTGGACCCAATCCCAAGGATTCCAGGACCCCCAGGACACTGAGGGTTCACAGCTGTCCTTCCTGTCTGGTCTGAGGGGACGAGGTGGGTGTGAAGGCTAGGCACCTGGGCCAGGAGCAGCAGGAGACTGAGAGTACCAGAAGCCACTTGACAGATAGCTACATTTGTCCAAGGGTGAGAACAACTGATCCCTACCAGTGAAACCACACAGACTCCAGAGGCTGGACTGCCCATGCCCTGGAGTGTGTGTGCACTGTCTCCCCAATCCAGAGTGAGTGCCCAGGGTCCCTCCAGTGCACACTGCATCACTCAGTTGGCAGCAGATAGGAACGAGAGGACAAGACTAAAGCATGCAGAGGCTCCTTTAGGCAGATCTATATACCCAGGTCCCTTGGGCGGTTTACAGAAACATCTGAAATAACCATAGCCCCGGGCTGCTTGGTGGCTGACGGGAATGGTCTGTGGCTTCCTGCCTGACTAGGCTACCTCCCCATAAGCTCACCTGCTTTAGCACACAGCTCCCACTGTCACACTGAAGGCATACTTTCCATCCTTAGCTGCAGGTCCTAAGAAGCCTGTCCTTCCCTGCCCCGCCACCCTCCTGCTTCCCCAGGAGGACAGGGCAATTGTAAGCACAATCAGGAGCAAAAGTCACCTCTGGGATAAGGACTGTGTCTTAAAGAACAAGGCAGAGGAAGACCTAAAGGTCAGGTGCTTAGGCCTTCCCAAGGAAGAATGCTGAAATCCCACAAAACTCATTTTTCCAGTTGTCATGAATCTTGTATGGTCCTAAACTTAACAGTCAGATTTGAGTCATCTCAGCCTTGGAACTGATCTGGGAATATCGTCATGCCATAGATGGAGCAAAACAGCTTCATACAGAAGAGGAACAGCCAAGCCTGGGAGGTGATAGGAGAGTTCACCAAGGAGAGTGCCAACTGCTGCTCTTCATGCTCCTCAACACCCACCAAATCTGTCCTCCAGAGGAAGCAGAAGCAGATCTGGCATGAAAGATTCTAATTTCCAATCACCCAGTAGAGCCTGGACCATTTTCTCTAAAGTCAATAGAGCTGGTAGCTAGGTACTCAACCAGGCAACTGGGTGGGTTTTCCTCTTTGAAAGCTTAGGAACATCACCTTCGGCTGCTAGGAGGCTCAGAACCAGACATATTCCATCTGAGAGTATCATGGTGGTGTCCAGTGGCTGCAGTTTCGCTCCCATGATGCCCCTGTCCCCACCTGGAGTCCTTACACATACACAGAGCCTTCTCTGCACACCCATTCCCCTAAGGCCTGGTCAGTGTGGTTTCCACTGGCCCAGATGCCTTACATTTCATGTGGTCATTTTACTGATGTGTTGCGTGAGCTTGTGGGAGAGACTAGAAGCACAGGATATACCCAGGAGGAGAGACAAGAGCAATACAAGGGTCTGATACAAAGAGGCAGGGGGGTGTGGCCTGGGGAGGTGATGTCAACACACAGCAGCTTGTGCACCTGCATGCTGGGGCCCCATGCTGCTAGGAAGGTGGTCTCTGCCAGTGTGCTGGAGCCCAACACGGACTCAGAGGTGGAGGGGTGATGGGAAGGGTAGGGGACCCAGTAGCCATCCCCAGACTATTACAGCACAGACTTGCAGTGACCTGAATGGGGTCAGACAGTAGTTCTAACTCCCTGAGGCCCCACCAGGACCTAAGCTTTGTGGGGCTGGTGCCACACTCTGCATCCACCAAATAGTGTGTGTGTGTGTGTGTGTGTGTGTGCGCGTGTGTGTTTTTAACAGTTATTGAGGTAGCTAATTAGTTCATAAACCAGAATGCCTCTCTCAAGCATGGAAGCTGCTCGAGACCCACATGTGTAATTACCCTCAAGTCGACAACAGTTCCTGAGGAGTGTCTGCCTCTCCTGGGTAAATAATTTACTTTTACAACTTTTCATTAAAGATTAAAGGGAATTAAATTAAAATTAAGGCGAACTGGAGTGGGAAAGGAGGCCTGTGTGTGTGCAGCCCTCTCAGGGGAGGCTCTCTGGCCTCGCCCTGGCCTGTGGAGGTACAGACAGAGCTCCAAAGGCTCCAGCCTCCCCTACTTGTTTTCTGAAAGAGAGAAGGCTGGGTGTGGGAGGAGGGAAAAAAGGAATCTAGTCGGAGTGCAAACAGAGGGGCCCGAGACTGGGGTGTCCACCCGAGACAACAACAATATGGCCACTGAGGGGCTGGGCCACTCCAGGCAGTTGGGTACAGACGCCTACCTGCCCATGCGGTCAGGCGCCCAGAGTCAGGGATGTTTGGTCTGCTTGGGGGCAAGACGGAAACGGGGTCCTGAGTGAGCCCCAGAAAAGTTCCAAGAATTCTGGGAGACAAACCAAGGCTGGTGCATAGCTGTGAGTACAGGCCTTCGCTTGTGTGAGCAAGACCTCCCCTCCAGGAGGGAATCTGGGGCCTAGTGAGGGCCGTCTCCATTCTGCAGGGACAGGCTGCACTGTCCCCAGGAAACCTTGGCTGTCTATGAAGTCCTCCTTCAGCCTTCTCTTTGGGGACTGGCACTGTATACTACTGAAGAGAAACCGGGTATCTGTGCCCGCAGACGGGTAGCATTATGCAAAGATACCTCCCTGAGAACAGCAGAGAATTTAAAAGGACTTCTGTCCCCGAACAATGTCTCGGCTCTTCATTTCTCACCTCACGTCTTCTCTCAAGCCTTCCTGAATAAAGTATAGGTGACGCCTCTCAGGCAGCCTTCCACTTGCTCCTGTAAGTGGGCCTGTGTCAAATGCCTGTCTTCACCAGTGTCACCCAGGCTGTGGACCCTCCCCTCTTTCCTGATCTGTATGTGGGCACTGCTGGTACAGGACTCAAAGGAGTTGGACTGTCCTTTTCAGGAGGTGACCTACAGCAGAATGGCCATGGGACCAGGAGTCAGAAACCAAAGATAACTCTAGCTCCAGATCTACGTGTCTGCACCCTCCACCGGGGAGTGCAGCCAAGGCCATGGCCACCCTGAGGATACAGACGGCCCTCCAGCCATGGCTGGAGAGATGATACCCAGACTGACAGGCTGTGGGGTCATCCTGGGGAATGACTGGTCTGCTCCTAGTTCTAGCCGATCAATATGCCATTTAAAATGAGCCCAACCTAGCCCAAGCAAAAGGTCACAGTGGTTAATGCAGTCAGCCGACCTGGCCCATGTCTGAAACCTCTGGCCCAATTCTGTCAGGCATTAGTCTGGAAATCTCAGTGCACTGCTCCACCAGGGTGGAAGCAGTGGCCAACACTCAAGAGACTGTCTCTTCCCAGGAGGCTGGAAGCTAAGGATGCCTAGGGGCCAAGTCCCCAGCACCTGGGACTGAACTCAACCTTGACTTTCTAGCAAACCTGACCTCTCAGACACCAGACCACCTCCATGGCTCACTTCTCTACACACGCCCTTTGCTTCTAATACAAGCTCATAGCCGTAAGCAGCCAGGTTGGTGACCTTGGCTTTGTGGCATTCCCAGGGTAGGGGGACCTGTATAACTTCTTTCATCTATCTACCTTCCTTCACCTCAACATCAGAACAAAGGGCTGGGTAGTATCCTTTCTCTCTTCACAATCTCAACCAACATTCAAATACATGTCATCCAGGTTTCTCCTTATCCATCCAGACATCATCCACAGACATAGCCCAGCCATCCTTGAACTTGAGATCCTCTTGTCTCAGTCTCTCAAATGCTGCTGGAATTGTAGCTGTGTGCCACACCTGACCTCATCCATCATCTATCTAGTCATCAGCTTTCCATCATCCACCCTCTATCATTTACCCATAATCAACATCCACCTAGCTTTCATCTTCCATGACCTATTCATCATCCATCCAACTACCCATCATTCCTCTATCCATCATAATTCATCTATTCTCCATCATCCATCTATCCACCATCTATCCATCAATTCCCATCACCCTATCCATCATCTGTCCATCATACACCTATCATCATCTATCACTGACCATCTATCATCCATCCATCTATCATTCTTTCATCTATTATCTATCCAGTCATCAATTTTCCATCATCCCACTCATCATCCACCATCTGTCATTCACCCATCAATCACCCACCCATCAATCATCCATCCATATCTGTCCATCCATTAGCTTCTTTTGCCTTTCCTCATTTCACCAGTTCATTTGTTTCTTCCCTTGGGATGGAAAGTTTCTAGAGCCCACTGGACTCTTGATATCCATAAATGTTACTACCACAAACCTTCCCTACTATTAAACTCCATGATTCCCAGGGAACTTGGTGATGCCTTTACTTGGTTGCCACATTAAGCCTTTCACCTGCCATTATTAGCTATCTGTCCCTTGCTGAGTCTTTTGTCCAGGATTTCCACCAGGAATGAGGATAGCTACGAGGGTGGAGGCACTCATGTCCCCAGTACATGGTTTTCAGATTTGGGCCTTGAGGATCCTCCTTCAGAAGAGGGTAATTAGAAGATGGAGAAAGAACAGTTCAATCTTTGTCCTTATGCACTTGGAAGGGACCAAGTGCTTGGACCTCAGGGTTAGGAGTGGCTTCAGGAGCTCTGGACTTCCCAGCCACAACCAGAGAAAACACCACAGAAAGAGATGGGCATGCCTCAGGGACAGAGGGAGGAGTCACTAACTGCGTGGGCTGGGATGCACTGAGCACTGAGGACAGCATTGGCTGCTCTGCATTTTTCTATTTGTTGTCATTACAAATGAGGAAGCAGCTCAGAGTGGGGCTGGGTCAAATGCTGGCTCCTTCAGCCTCCTAGATGTGGCTCTGTGTTTGGAGATATGGAAATAATAAGAGGAATGTCTCAGGTGAAAGGCATGACAGCCCTCCAGAGTGATGCTTAAGCTGGGTGGGGACAGGAACTGTATGTGTCTGGAGGACCCAGGTACAAGAAGGGCAGGGCTTATCCCCTTCTCTACTCAGTCCTCAAGTATTAACTGAGCACTTACTGGATGCCAGGCTTTCTAAGAGTAAAGGACCCCCAGGCCTGGGACTAAAACAAACCATGCGGAAGATGGGGGTGGATGGATTGAGTCATTTAGTACCTTCAGAGCTTCCAGGATTTCCATATGGGGAAGCAGAGACAGAGGATGAGTCCAGATACAAACGATCTGGATTAGGTCAGAAACCAGCTGAGCAAGGCAGGGAAGGACGTGGAGCCACAGCTGGGTGTTGGGTTTCTGATGCTAGCATTGATATAGCTGCTTTTCCCTCCCAAGACCCCATCTTAGACATCTCTGGAGCTACCTGGGGACCCAGAAGGGTGCCAACCTTACCTCCACAGCGGCTCCCTGAACCAAGAGCTATTGCTGTTCTCTCTTCAGAAACGAGGAAACTGAGGCTCCAAGAAGTTAATGACTTGCCCAGGCTACATACCAGTAAAGGACCATGGAGTCCTGGTTAGGTTTTGTTGACCACTTGACACAACCAAGAGTTATCCGGCAAAGAGGGAACCTCAACTGAGAAAGTTTCCAGATCCGACTGGCCTACGGCCATGTCTGTGAGATTATATTGAATGACAATGTGGAGGGTCCAGTGCACCATGGGCAGAGCTGTTCCTAGCAGGTGGGCCTGGACTGGACTGGGTAGGAAAGCAAGCCAGTAAGCAGTGCTCCTCCGTGGTTTCTGCGTCCAGGTCCCTGCTCTGACTCTGCTCATAGATGGACTGTGACCATTAAGCTGCAAATGAACTCTCCTCCCTAAAGCTGCTGTCAGTCATGGAGTGTATCATAGCAACAGAAGGCAAACTAATATACACAGGTACTTCCATTCATAGAGTATTAGGTTCCTGACACCAGACTGGCCTGTCTACACCCATCATGCCTTGGAATCCTTGCCATAGTCCCTAGCTGAGGACCATCTTTATGAGGAAGCTGAGGGGGATGAAGGAAGCACTATTACTGGACAGCCTGGTAGATGCAGGAGTGTGGTCCATCCTAGACCACAGCATCCCACAGCAGTACTGGGACACAGGGACAGCCAGAAAGTTGGAGCAGGCACAGGCTAGGAACCACACAGAGAAGGTGGGTTCTGTTTCCTGGCCTAAAGCTGCACCATCTCACCCTGCAGAGGAACAAGGCATGAGGGAGTTTGGTGTCTTTCAGATGAGGCTGAGACAGATGAGCAATCACAGGGTATTGTGGGAAGGTAATATCCTCTGGGAAATGCCATAGTGAGCAGACATCCAACCCTGGGTTGGGACACATCTGCAGCTAGTTCTCATTCAGTGGCTCCCAGGAGGTAGGCCAACCACCAGCTTCTACCCTCCCGTCCGTCCTGCCAGGTTTGGAAGCAAAACAGCTCCTCATGCCATCAGCCCTGTCACTGTCCCTGTGACAAACTCCCAGGCCAGTGTCCACAAGATAGCCATCTCCTCGGGGCAGGTAGGCTCCACCTCAGTCATGCTGGCACAGGAACAGGCTCCCAAACACTACTGAAGGCTTGACCCAAGGTGTATGAGAATATAAGTAGCATGTACATGTGTGTGTGTGCAGTGCATTCTACATGTGAGCAAATATGTGCATCTGTATGCAAGCATGTATGTGCATATGGTGTGTAGGTACTATGTGCACCTGTGTTTGTGTATGGGTGCATGCATGTGCAGTGTCCTATGTACTGTGTGCATGCACACAGATGTTCATGTGAGGGGTGCTGTGTGTGCATCGGTATGGTGTGTTAAGCTCCAGGTATCCTGAGAGGCCTGGTCCTTCAGGCTCTATACTCTCCCCTTCCCCTCTAGGAAGCCTGTCTGGATGGGCCCAAGCAGAGTCTCGGGGCTCCAACCTGTCCCCCAACCCCTGCAGGCTGTTTCTCAGCAGACTGCTGCTTGCTCTCAAGAGTCTGCAGCAGGCTAGCAGGAGCACCAGCAAGGCCAGGGTCAGGCTGGAGCAGATGTGAATGTGGGAGCTCAGCACTAGCTTCCTCCTGACCCTCGACCTGCTCAGCCCAGGCTGGATGGAGCCAGCATGGCTGGTCTCTTCCAACAGTCCTGTCCCCCATGTCGGAGGCTTGCCACCATGCCCCGAGCCTAGAGCTTTCTCTCCCCTTCCAAGAACCCCTAGGAGATGCGGTGAGGTAAAGTCTTGATATCTGAGGCCACCCTGTGAACCAAGGTGAACGTCATGTCAAACTGCACAGACCTCACGGGCTGTCTGCCAACTGGCTTTTCAGTAAATTGAAAATAAACAACAAAAGGTCAGACTGGCCCAGCCCGTGAGGGGCAGAAGAGGAGTGGTAGTGGGGCTCAGGAGCTGCGGGTGCCTGGCTCACTTCCTCTAGGGACAACGAGTCGTCAGAGGGGACAGCTGGGCTGTGGTAGGGCTGGCTCCCTGAGGACTGCTGACAGCCAGGAACGAACTTTGTTCCACAGAGGGACTCCTAGTGTTTACTGCTGTGCAAGTGACCACCTGCCCTGCCCACCCTCCAGCAACTGGTACACATCTGCCCACCTGAGCTGGGGAGACCATCTGCCCAGGGCTATTTAGTTCCATCTAATCAGGCTTGGGGGCCAGTGGCAAACAGAAACAGGCTGTGCCATGGGAGCTGTGGGAAGGGTGTTTGAGAACCAGGGTATTTAATTAGGGCTCTGAGCTCCCAAGAGGCTGGGGAAAATGCAGCAAAGAGCCAGATCCTGGTTTCTTCCTGCTCATCTCAGAGAGGCTGGGGAGGGAGGCACCTGCCAGGCCCTAGTCGCGTACCACCTATACGTACAGGCTGATCACAGAGGAATTGTGGAACGCGGTCTGGCCACAGGGTCTCTGAGATGTCTGGCGTCACAGGGGGGGTTCACAGGGTCCTCGTAGCAATGGATGACAAAGCTGCAGTTCCAAGGGTGGCCCCACACCTGCGCCACGCACCTTGGCTCCTCCACTCATCGCATTCAGCTGGCCCCAGCTCAGTGCCCTTCCGGCCATTCCTGCCCTCTCAGCAGGCCAGGGCGTGACACCACGGACATCCCCGGAAGGCTTGGCAAGGACCACACCACCAGTTCTTCCCAGGACCTTCACTCCAGGCCCCTCTCATGTGGAACCCTAGCTGTCCACACACAGTCCCAGCTGTACACACAGAGCCCGACTCTCACCAGCCCTACCCAGCCACCTGCCTGGTAACTCCATGGAAGGGGCATGCTTAACTAGACCTCCAGTTCTCTGTCCACCTGCCCCCACCCCACCGTCCCTGCCCCCGTCAAGAAGTGTGTAATTACAGAGGGGCTCCTTCCTGGCTGTCCCTGCTCATCCCAGCCACCCTTGAGAGAGCTGGGCAGCTCTGCCCCAGGGCACTTCATCCCCTTCCCTGCCACCTGGGCTGGAGCTGGCTTCCCAGTTGCTGTGTTATTCCCCCCGTGCAGCAGAAGTAGCATGTTGTAACTTTGTTTGTAAAACAGCCAATGGTTTTCCAGGGTCAAAATTCCAAGGTCTTTGCCACCTCCACAGCCTCTACTTGTGCCCTTCTCTCCTCCTCACCACTCATGGGACTCCTTGATTTCCTTAAATACTCTGAGCTTGCCCCCAGCTTAGAGCCTTTGCATGTGCTGTCACTCCAGCTGTCAGCCTAGAATACTATCCCCAGATTTTCACACAGGTTCTTGTATCATTGCTTCCAGCTCAAACTCTCTCCACAAAGTCTGGCTGGGTACCCCGTGGCTCTCAGTCACATGACCTTGTTCCTTGTCTCTGGAGCACTAAGTATGCCTTCTTTCCGGGTTCTACCCATCCCACTCCTGGTGATCTCCCAGAAGACAGTCTTTCCCAGACCTTGATCTTGGGCTTCCAGCCTCCACAGCGTGAATACATATATTTCTGTGTGTAAGCCATTGAACCCCTGACCTTTGTCATGGCAGCCTTGGGGCACAAATAGGTTAGTCCTCTGTATATGTGATGAGAGCACCCAGGAAGTAGCTGATGGGCTGTAGCAGGCTGATCAGAGCAGGGAAGAAGACATCTTTGGGCTGCCTGAGACCTGGCTAAAGGACACCTCTGAGCTACATCAGAGGCAGCAGAGGTGCTCCAGAGAGCTTTGCTTTGCAAACCAGACGAACAGCTTGTGGTCAGATGTTAAAACTGGTATGCAAATGAGGGCACTGAAAAACAGTCTGTTCTTCTCAATAATTCAATCATCTCCACAGTCACCTTCTGTCCCACAAAGCATGTTTGCTCAGCAAAGGGATGGCCAAGCTGGTGAGGGATCTGCCCCTTGCCCTGCAGAAGGACCTCTAGCCTCTCTTTTTACTTCTGTGGCCCCGGGCTCTTGAGGTGGTGTGGCATCAGTTGGGTGTGGTGCCTGGCATCAATTCCCAGCTTCCAGAAAGTAAAATATGGATTTTAGCTACGGAAACATCGGAAACATCTCCATTTTCTGAGTGAGGTAGAGAGTGATCCACCCGAGGGTTTAGATACAACCTTGTGAAGATGCTAGATACGGTCCAGGCTTCCAAGCATCTCGTGTCTGTGCTCCCAATAAGCTCACAAGCTAGGCTGTTCAGAGGAAAGAAATCAGAGCCCAGGTAGGCTGGTGCCAAACACCAGGCAGGGCTGAGATGCAAATGAGGCTCTGGGTCCAAAGAAAGCTCACTGCCATCACTGTCTCCACAGGTACCCAGTCCCCAGTAAGAATGAGAAAGATGCTTGGACTTGGGAAAGAAAATGAGATGCCTTTACTGGGTCCCTGGAACTCAAACTGACAGAAGGGCCTCTCTCCTGTGGGAGCACACCTCGGACGTTTTCTTCTCTCCCTCACTTGTTGGCTTGGTCACTCGCTCACACACAGCAACACTCACTCAACAACCACCACACACCAGGCACAAAGCAATGCCTTTGGCTCCAACAAGTTCACATCTGTGGAAGAAATCAGCAAACGAGGGAAAACACATGAACTCGTGAGCACAGACATGCATGTGTTCGCGGTGCACATGGAGCAGGAGGTAGAGTGCAGTGAAAGCCGGAGGACATTAGGAAAGGTCCATGGGGTGGCACCACTGAGGGAAATATTTCCCCCAAAGGAGCTGCTCGCATGGACATCTGGAGAATGCTTTCCAGGCAGGAACAGCATGTGCAAAGGCCCACTGTGGCAGGGTGGGGAAGCCAAGTGACCACTGTGCTGGAACACGGGGAGGAGCCGGCAGACGGCAGGCACATCAGTGACTCCGTGGGACTGTTATTTTCATCTGGATGAGCTGGAAGCCCTAAGATTGAATGGAGGGAGAGACAGACTCCCTCCAGGTGCTGTGCTGTGAGTGGACTAAGTACTACGGGCTGTGAGGAACTCGGAGGTCGGTGGTCAGGAGCACAGTGAGTATGGCCCAAGCCAGAGAGATGGCATTTCCAGCTCTCACGGCATTCCTGAACCCATTCAAGGTGACGAGTGAACAAGCATTTCTTAAGCATGCATCGGTAAGACGCAGCAAAGGCGCCCCGTGTTAGACGGTCCCACTGGTTTCTCCTTTTTCCTACCCAGTTCCGCTGGCTCCTGCGGTGGAGATGGCTGAGAAAAAAAGGAAAACCCCACAGCTCCAGGCTCCACTTCAGGCAAACCCCAACCAAGGAGAGAACTGAGGGGTTCCAAGGCTGGACAAGAGGAGAGGAGAGAACTTGGGGAGAATGCAGTCGCGTGGGAGGCAGGCGCGGAAAGGAAGACTATTCAGGTGGAGGAGAGCTGAGCCACGGCACAGAGGCAGAAAGGATGGTTGGATTATAAACGGCCCCTTTGAGGCTGGGTGCAGATCCTTTACAGGGACTAGGGAAATACTAAACAGGAAGGGTGGGCACTTCAACACAGAAGAAACACAAGCACCCGATAAGCACGGGGCAACGCCAAGCTTCACCAGTAATCAGGGAACACAGCGGAGAGGTTGGAGGGCCGTCCTGTACGACCGAGGAGACCGCACAGAGTTTTAAGGGAAGTAGACTCTACTGCAGGAAAGAGTCGGGGAGTGCGCATTTCCACACGAGCCGATTAGGGGTCTCAGAGCCTTGAGATTGCGGGAGGGTGGTCTCCCAATAAGCAGAGGAGCAAACGGCCCTGAAAAAACATACAGGGCCTCTGCCTTGGCAATTTCACTTCTGGAACGTTATTAATGTGGGAAGACTTCGATTAAAACATGGAGAGTCTGGAGACCGACAGTCCAAAGAACGGCAACAAGGGCCAGGTAATCATACATTGGAACACTATGCAGCCATCAAAAACCAAGACTCAGATGCTCACTCAGTGTGTAGGAACATGACATACAGTGAGTGACAATGGGTAGCGGGCAGTCTCTCTGTTTCTTCTCAAGGTACTTGTCCAGAGCAGAATCCACAGCCAGACACCTGCTCCTTCACAGCTGCCACTCTGGACAGTGGAGGCTTCTGAAAGATTTTGTTTACTTTTCATGATCACCTATGATTCTTTTTTTACAATGAGCAAAAGTTAGTCAGCAGAGTTAACTCACCTCTAATGTCTCTGCTATTTAAACTCTACTAACATACACTGGTACGATTGTGTCTCCCAGATTCATCTGTGAATGTTTAGCACCTATTCTCTGAAAAGCCGCAGTACCTGGGGTGAGGCTTCCAAAGAGCTGAACATCGGACTCAGAGTTAAAGTGCTTGCCTCGGAAGCACAAAGACCTGAGTTTGGATACCTAGTCCCCTTCTGTAAGAGCAGCAATGAAGGGAGATGGGAAGCAGAGACCAGAGAGCTCCCAGGAGCTTATGAACCAGCCTCGTACATGCAGCAGGAAAGAACGAAGACCCCTGAACTCTCAAACAGAGGGGAGAGGACATATAAGCAGGCTGTCTTCTGATGAGCCCACTCACACCAGAACATGCACACATACGTCATACACACACGCACATGCATGCACACACATGCATATAGAGATTTTTTAAAAAGAGATCCAATCAGGACGTAGTTGGTCACTCCCATGACCTTCTTGCCACTGTCGCAGCCATGGCACATCTTGCCAGGCCCGTTGTTGCAGCTCACAGGACTCACAGCTGGGCAAGATTAATGATTACTTTTCTCCTCTGATAATATGCAGATCACCCTCCAGCACTATGACAGCAGCCAGTAGGGATGGAGCTTTGAAGTCAGAGCCATCTCAGTTTCTCCCTGCTTGTTCTACAGCTCATGTACGTAGTAACTTCTGTAACAGGGTAAGTTCTGCTGGGTAACCAAGAACAGGGGCAATGACCAGTACTGTTTGGGGATCTGTGGGACCCCTAGTCAAGAGCTTCAAAATAGGTCAATTCCTAGCAGTGTGTTCTTTATTTGCTAGTCTATGGTGTCTGGTAGGGGCAATGTCCTCCAGTTATGGGGTGACTCCATTTAGCCTCTTTTTATATTGCGCATGTCTGTACTTTGAGAAGCTTCTCTAGTGGGAGGTTTCCACATGACTTTTTCTAAAGGCCTTTGGCGTTAGTTCCCCTTCCCCGCACTCCGGGCTCTGTCTGCTCTGCCCTCCCATCTCCACACCCTTTGCCCTTCCTGCTCCGTTATTCCTCTTCCTGCCTTAATATCACTGCATTCTGCCTCCCCTCACGCGAAGCGCTCCGCCTGCATGGGCACCTTACCAGTCTCCTGACTTGTGTGGATTGAAACATACATATCTAAGAATTCAAAGCTCGCATTCACTTATGAGAAAGAGCATGTGACATTTGTCTTTCTGGGTCTGGGTTACCTCACTCAGGATGATCGTTTCCAGTTCTATACATTTACCTGTGAATTTCCTAATTTCTTTTTTTAACAGTGGAATAATATTCCATTGTGTGAATGTACCATAATTTCATCATCCGTGCATCAGCTGGACATCTGGGTTGTTCCCGTTTCCTGGCTACTGTGAACAGAGCAGCCATGAACACGGATGAGCAGGCGTCTCTGTGGTAGGATATACAGTCCTTCCACTGTATGCTGGATCATATGTAGCTGTATTTCTGGCTTTTGTGAGGAATTGCCACGTTGATTTCCATAGTGGCTGCACCGTATGGACTCCCACCCCAGGAGTAAGTGTTGTCCTCTCCCTGTGCCCTCACCGACGTTGGTCACTGTTTGTTTTCAGGTCTTAGCCATTCTGAGTGGGCTGAGGTGAAATCTTAAAGTGGTTTAATCTGCATTTCCCTGGTGACTAAAGATGTTGAACATTAAAAACCTATTTTTCAATGTTTTGTGTTTCGTCTTTTAAGAAGTGCCTCTTTAGTTTCTTGTCCCAATTTTTAATTGGGGTTGGTGGGTTTTTGATGTTCAGTTTTCTGAGTTCTTTGTATATCCTAGATCAGAGGCAGAGCTGGTAAAGATTTTTTCTCATTCTGTAGGTTGCCTCTTCACTCAAATGATGGTGTCCTTTGCTGTAGAGAAGATTTTTAGTTTCTTGATATCCCATTTGTCAGTTGTTGGACTTAATGTCTCCACTACAGGTATCCTCTTTAGAAATCCTTTCCCATACCCACAAGTTCCACTGTGTTCCCTGCTTTCTCCTCTACTGGATTCAGGTATCAGATCTTATGCTGAGGCCCTTGATCCATGTGAAGTTGATTTTATGTATGGTGAGAGATGGGGTCTAGTTTCATTCTTCTATATGTAGCTCTCCAGTTTTACCAGCACCGTTTGCTGAACATGCTGTCTTTTCTCTAGTGTGTATTTCTGTCCCCTTTGCCAAAAATCAGGTCTGATTTACAAGATGAATCTCACACCCAACACTGATATCAGGCCTAGGAACCTGTGGCCAAACAGGTCACAGGCCATTGGAGAGAGCCTATTACTCTGCTAAACAGACGTAGTATTAAACTGACTCCTAATGGCTTACTATTATATCCATGAATCAATGCACCTCTCAGCTCTCACCAGAGAAGCTTCCTCATGCTGGTAATTAATACAGAGATGCACAACTGGCCAATGTCCATAGAATATGAAGCCACAGAGAGCTTATACCTAAACAGGACACCTATACCAAACTTCTGCCTCCCAAGGCTCAAGAATCATTGCAGAAGAGGGGCCAGAAAGATTGTAAGAACCAGGTGGTAGATGACCAAAAGAAACAGAATTTTTCAGACAGCTGGACATGTATTCATATGAACTCACAGCAATGGTAAGAGCATGCACAAGACCCACATAAGCTCGAGCCTGAGAGAATTCCAGTGTAGAAGTAGGGATGTGAGGAGGAACCCCAACCCCAGCTGAGGAATTACTGGCAGTCAACAGCCTCTGGGAAAGAGAGAGTTAGTCTTCTTTAAGAGTGTGACTCTTGGTAGGTTAAACAGGCTCCAAGGATAGACCCACATCAGTGGGCATTTGGGAGCACAAATTTGACTTGATTGACATATATACTTACACATACGAAATCAGGTGGAGGTTGTAAGGGGGAATGCAGATATGGGAAGAGGTCTAAACATGACCAATATATGGTATGAAATTTACAAAAATAATTTTTGAAAGATAGAAAAGTTAAGAGGTCATTACAGAAGAATGAGGTTCTATGCAGGTCAGGCCCCCAGATGACTGCTGTCCTAAGGAAAGTAGGAAACAGGACCAGACACACACACACACAGAGGGACAACCACATGAGAACACAGGGAGAAGGAAGTCCTCTACACCCCAGAAGAGGGGGCTGGAAGGACCAGTCCAGGGACACCTGGATCATGCGTATTTGGCCTGTAATACATTGAGAGAATCAAGGCTTGTGAATTGTTTTATGACTGCCCTATCGGACTAACGTACCACATACCTTAAAAAGATATATATGCAAATTTGTTGTAGAATATGATCAAAATGAAATTAAGGCTAACACTACAATTAAAGAATAAAATAAACACACAGAGGTTCAAAGTGAAAGAAACACCATAGTGTGTTGGGGGAGGAGTGATGACACATGTTTAGATTGTCACTGTGTTCTATGTTTAGATTGTCACTATATTCTATTTAGGTGAGGACACATGTTTAGATTGTCACTGTATTCTGAGGAAAGCAGGGAATATTTTTAAATTGACATTTTGTTATTGAGTATGTTTTAAAAAAGAAATACACAGACTGCATTTTCCCAGTGCCTCCAGTGTCTGCAGGTGAGAGGCACAGCGCTGAGTGCTCGGACAGCAGCACGGAGCAGGAGAGCTGCCGACGCCCCCAGCACTAGGGACCACAAGGCCATCTGTGGTGTGCATGAAGCAGGTTCCACGTGCCAATGGCTCCAGCCCGTGTCTCTTGGGATGCCCAGACCTGGACCCCAGGCCTCCTGGACCTTCCCTGCGGCCCCACAGACCGGCCCATGCCATCTCTCATCCTGGGCCTGGGGGTCCAGGGACAGGGCAGCCAGCTGCAGTTCGCATAGCTCTGCTGCAGGCAGGGAGACTCTCCCGGCAAAGATCCGTCAGCTGCCCAGGTTGGGTGAGCAGGACGATGAGTCAGCTAACGGTGACAGCCCTTTAGAGGAAACTTAATTATGCTGCAGCCTAGCCCAGAGAGGGAGACGGTGCTGCTGGCTGCCTAAATGTGGCTAATGGCGATCGATTCGTCCTGCCAATCTCCTAGGCTATTTATAGCCTGCTTATAGAGTGACTTGAGATATGGATGGAAAGGGATCATTTATTAAGCTAAAAGGCCCGTGTGTACATGTGTGTGTGTGTATGTGTGTGTGTGTGACATGTATGCATATGTGCCAGATGAACACACCAAAAGCAGACTGGCATATGGGCATGTAAAGCTGTGACAGGAAAGAAGAGGCTCCATAGAGCACTACCACAGCACGTGCTCTGTGGAGGGGCCATCTCACTCCCTCGTAGGCCACTGTATGAGAGAGCCCTGCCCACCTCACCAACCAGAGAACAGAAGCTCAGAACTCAGTGCCTAGCAACGGGTGCCCACCCAGCTTGGCACTGAGGCATGCTGCCCACTCCTTTCCCCAGAAAGGGGCCAGGAGCTGGGGACTGGGGCCGGTGTCTTCTCCATAACAGTCTTTACACCCCCCAGGGGCCAAGGGGGCAGATCAGCCCTTGTCTGGGGAGGGGGCTAGACAGCTTGGGGACAGGATTGCAGATTTGGCTCTCAGGAGGCACAGGGCTTCTCCATATAGAGAGGTCAGTATAAGGGAAGAGCAGGTAACCCAGGGAAGGCCGTGACCGAGTTACCTGATACCTCAGACTGTCGCTGTCACCTGCTTAATGGCTACCTCCTGAGACCCATATCCAGGAATTTCTGTTGCAAATCCTTCCAGAGGCACCCGGGTGTCTGTCCAAGAGGCTTTTTCCCATGGCCATCCCCACCACCCTGTCTGGCATCCTTTGCCTCTCTCCCTGATGACACCCAGAGTCCCTAGGGCCACAGGGGAGCCCCAGTGTGTCTCTGTAGAGCAGCCTCAAAGGAGCAGAGGCTGAAGTCTACACTGTGTCAAAGTCAGAGCTCCTCAGTGTGGGCCCTCCTCCGGGGAGCAAGCTATGTTAAGACCGCGTGCTGCAGGAATCAGAGGCCCACAGGCAGCTGGCTTGGAGAAGTGTAGGAGGTGATGGGGTGAGTCCTTCCCTGTGGACAGTCCTCAGAGATCACCAGGACGATTGGGTCCCTGGACAGAGCTGTGTGGTGACAGCAGCTGCCTCTCTCCACTTGAGATGCCTCATTCTCATCCTCCTCAATGCTTTGTTCCTAGGGGAACCAAGGCTTGGGAAGGGAACAGAGTCTCCCATGGTCAAGCCCAGACAGCACTGGGAGCTGACTCAACTCCTGGTCCAGCCCTAGACCCACAGCACAATTCAAAACTGGATTCAGAGAACACCTTGGAGAACAGTGAAAATCACAGAATAGCAAGTGGGGTTCTCGCATGGAGAATGCCACCTCACAGCAGCGCTTGGTGACAAGGCAGGAAGAAGCGCCATGAGAGACCACAGGATGTTCTGGTCCCCAAATGTCCAGGCCATACATGGGGCCAGGAGGCATCTCAAGATCACAGGGCAAGGCATGCTGACACTTGGACACAGCTGGGTGGACCACAGGGCCAAGCTGCGAAGGAAGAGCTGGATGGCTGTAAGCGTCTTGGGCTCTCCCTGGATTGTAGGAGTCTGAGGGTGACTTCAGGTCCCTGTCTGAACTTTCTTTGGCTCAGGGATCTCAGAACAGCAAATGAGACTTGAATGTTGGTATCTGGGATCAAGAACTAGACAGCGATTATTCATTTGCTTTGAATCTTCCATTCCTGTAAACGTTTTGTCTTTTCATTAGCTGATAAATTTGCTTTTCCCAGAAACTCTCAGAAGAGGCCTTTGGCCCAGGCTGGATGCTGAGCATGCTGTACATGGCTAGAAATTGACAGCCACTCTTCTAGGGCACTAGGAAGCTGAGGGGCCAAGGCCATTTCATGGGGGAGAGAAGCAGGCTGGATGGGGGCATCATATAAATCTAGGCCTTCCTGATGGTCGGCTCCAGGTATGTTCTCAGTATGGTACTGCCTGCCCCTGTCATGGCATGAGCCTGGATGCTGGACCTGAGTCCTGCATGCTGGGTCATGCCCATGCCCCTTAGTATCTTTTCCCTCCCTGCCCACTACCCCCAACGGGGTCAAACACAAACTCTGAGTTTCTGAGTCCTGCCTGACCCTAAGCCAGGCAATCCCTCCCTCTCAAGACCTTCTGTTCCCCTGCTCTGGCACCTAGGCTGCACTTGTTACATTTCTCCCCACGTCTTCCACTGACATTCAGCTCTGCCTTTGGAACACAGACTGGCCTCCCTAGACAGCATCTCAGGACGCGTGGGGGACAGGCCAGGTCACCCAGGTCCAGTGCTCTGGCTCAAGATGCCTCCTGTTCCCTTCTCACCCTGCACCTAGGGCCCTGGGTGCCAGTCACCCTTGACACTTCTTTACTGAGGACAAAGGCAGGTGGGCTCAGCAGGAGATATGTGCTCCTCCGTGGGCATATGGGACCCAGACCTGAGACTCTATGCACTCAAGGCCCCCTCCCAGCACACAAGTGCCCGCCGCAGCCTTCTGGACCAGACAAACTCCTGCGCCAATAAACTCAGGCACCCAAGGTGAAGCCGACGGAGCCAAGCGGAGCAGTGGTTGCTATGGTATGCCGTTCACTACGGGCTTCAGGTCTGTCCTGTGACCCAAGGAAAAGGTGAGAGAATTGGAGAGGGCAGAAGGCACAGAGGGGAAGGGACCTGTGCCTCTCGGATTCCCGAGGCTCTACTTTACAGAACAGAGGGATGCACAGCAACTGACTAGGAAATCATAGCTTCAGCACAAAATCAACTGCCTGTCAGGCAGGCACCGACACCCAGTACAGAGGTCCTGCAGCCACCTGCATGGCTCTGACCTGCACCTGGCCTCCACAGGGCCTCTGTGTCGGGACCTAGAGTTTGCAGGCCCCATCAGCTCCCTTATGAGTGTCTGTGTGCTCATATGTACAAAGAGCTGGGCTTTAAGAGCTGGGCTTCAGTGGGCTCTCCAGCCAACCAAAGAAACTATAGTTTTTACTGGAGAAATCACTGTAGATCAAGTTCCTCAGAGAAACCCACAGTGGTTTTGAGGCAATAAAAGTAAAAGCCCTTTGTGCCTCTGGATTCACATCCTATGACAAGAATCGTTTTTCCTAAACCACAGACTGATGGAACTGGGCCAGGCCTTTAACCCATCAGCTTCTGTATGCCAGGCCTGGCTCACCATGACCTTTATGGTGCCTCCCCTCAGTCTAGTCTCTGACCTGGCCCCAAACATCAGGCTCCAGTTACACAGTCCCTCCTATCTTTAACTGATCACTGGTATCCATTACCTTTTCCAGCCTCCTGATCATCTTTCAAGACTCATTCAACTGCTGCAAAGATGGAGTAATACAAAAGACTTGCCCCCCAGAACAAACAAAATATAGTCCCAGGACAGACAAAACGTGGTTTTTCATGACTCTGGCCACTAGGCAGGAAAGAACACTGAGAGACAGGACAGGAACCAGTGAGGGGTCCCATCCCACTGCCTTCAGGAGCACCGCAGCCTCGTACAGAGTCTAGAAGGAGGGAGAGTAGGGGACAGAATAGGGATGGAGGAGCGAGGAGGGGAACCAGAGAGAGCTGTCTGAAAGTAGCCAAGGCTGCTGGTGTGAGGATTGATTATGGGGAGAAGGGCCCAAGATTCACACAGAGCAAGAAAGTGCTTGTTCCCAGCAGTGAGACAACCAAACATTGGCTTCACAAGGCTCTGGGTAGCATGCCTGGAGAGCTCTTATCTTCAGAGTAGAGCAATTCGTCCTAGATTAAACATTGTCATCATTCTGCTTCAAAAAAAATCTTAAAAGCAGTATCTGAAAGGAGTTAACTATTTCTCTGTAATCTAGCTGTGTCTCAGGAGCTCAAGGATAGTCACTGCCCATAATGCAAAAGAAATGGTTGGAATCCAGTGGAAGACTAGCAGGAGATGATCACTACATGGCTAAGTCCATAGTACTTAAAAATGGAAATCTTTAAATTGCTAAAAACATCTTTGTGGGACTTATGACACATGTATAAATACAATAAATAGACAGTCCACAGGAAAAGCCTAGAACTGTCCTACGGTAAGGTATTTGAGGTCCATATGCAGGTGTACAGTGTCACTATAAGATAAGTTATAGGTTATACTTTAATTCACAAGGTACCCACTAATATATATGTATATATATATACATATACACACACATATATAGATATTTATATAATAAGTCAACAAAGGAGACTGTCTTTGTTTACAGATGACACAATTGTCTATTTAGGAAATCTAAAACAACTAATCCCCCCAACTTCCCCTCCTGGAACTACTTATAGTCAAGACTCTCCAAGATATATCGTTAATACATAAGAGTCCCACACATTCCTGTATACTAGTCATGAGCAAGTAGAAATGGAAATTAGAAACACAATTACACTAGAATCCCCACAAGGAATTAAACATCAGAATATAACTCTAACAAGATGCACAAGACCATTGATACCATAAAGAGATGTACAAGACTCTGATGAAAGAATCAAGTGGGAACAGAAGAGATCAATGACTCAATACAGTCAACACGTTGCTCCTTCCCAACTTGATCCACAGCTTTAATGCCATTCAAACCCCTGGAAAGTTCTACTGTGGACACTGAGGTTCTGGTTCTAAAGTGCACAGGTAAGGACAATAAAAATACTTAATGCAATACTGAAAAAGAACCAAGTCAGAGAGCTGGCACTAATGGAACTTCAGGACTTGCTACAGAGCTACAACCACCAAGATAATGTGGTGCTGGTGAAAGAACACACAGGAAGAGCAATGGAGCAGAGTGGAGAGCCTAGGGCTCTCCCAGTGTACATACAGACATGGACCTTCGGCAAAGGAGCGAAGGCAGTGACAGAAAATAAAATGACTTTATCCTTTCAACAAACATGGCTAGAAACACAAGCATACAAGGAAATAATTTATATACAGACCTTACATCCTTCACAAAGATTTGCTCAAAATAAATCACTGACCTACATATAAAACACAAAACTATAAAACCCCCACAGGATAACACAGGAGACAATTCTAGATAGCAGTAGATGTGTTGTAGATGACACTTAAATGACAGTACTAAAGGATGGATCCAAGACCTGAGCCATGAGTGGACTGATAAGCTGGCCTTCACTATGGGTGAAGACTTCTGCTCCATGGAAGACACCATCCACACGGTGAGGAAATTGGCCATAGAATAGATGCAAAGACTTTCAAAAGACACAGCTAGTCAAGGAGTGCTGTTCAAAATATACAAAGAGATCTGAGAAAATCAATGATAAGAAAATAAAGGGCCTGATTTAAAAAGTGGGTCAAAGGCCTGAAAAGATATCCCACCAAAGTAGGAGACAATGGCAGAAGCACGTGAGATTCCCAGTGCTGTGTCACTGGGGAGCCGCCATCATTCACTTGATAGCATAGCCCGAATCTAACACACTAATGTCACCAAATACTGGTGACAGAGAACAGTAGGAAATCTCTCATTCCTTGCTGGTGGGATGTGAAATGGAACAGCCACTTTGGAAGAGTTTTTGACAATTTATCACAAAAATGGAGGTATTCCTGTCATAGGATCTGGAACAGTCTCTCACTGTTATTGTCCAAAAAACTTGAAAACTCAGGTCCACATGGAACTTTCACGTGGATGTTTATGATATCCCTGCTGTTTGGCTCTGGAACCTGCCACCCCATATGTGGAATGCACGGCTCCCAGCAGGTGGTGCTGTTGGGAGGTGGTAGAGGCACCAGAGGGTGGGGACCACTACAGGAAGTAAGTCATTTGGAGCACAGGCTGGAAGGCTACTTTGTTTGTGGCCCCTTCCAGTCTCTGCTTCCTGCCTGCCATGAGGTGAACAGCTCTCCTCCACCACACCTTCCACTGTGACACAGGTCTCAGAAATGGAACCAGCGGACATGGACTAAAACGATGAGCCCAGCAAAGCCTTTCCTTCATGATGTTTAGGTGCTCTGTCATAGCAACAGATAGCTAACTACCATAGTAGCTTAATTCCCAACTCTAGAACTTAGAAGCAACTACAAGTTCCACCAATAGGTGAAGAGATAGACTGTAGAACATATATACATATATGATGGAATAATTCAGCACCAAATGGAAATGAGCCATGAGGGTATGGAGAAAACTTAGATATCATTAAATGAAACAAGCCATTCTGAAAAGGCAAGTATTCCAGTGACATGACTTTCTAGAATGGACAAGAAGTAAGGGCTGGGGAACAGGTGGAGCACACAATGGGCTCAGGGCAGTTGGACTGTTCTGTTATGATGCAACTAATCAAAGTAGACACATATGATTAAACACGAATCAAAGTAGACTCCTATCATTAAACACTTGGGAAAATCCCTGGAACATACAACTCCAGGAGTGAGCCCTTGTGCAAACTGGACTGAGGGTGCTACTGCTGGACCAGTGCAGCTCGCTGGCTGTGACAGACACACCACTCCAGAGTGAGAGGACAAGATGCAGAAGCTCTATGTGTGGGGAAAGAAGGAGGATTATGGGAGCTCTCTCATTTCTGCTCAATTTTTATGTGAATTTGAAAATATCATCTACTAAAAATAAGGGAACCGTAAACATCATCAAAAGATGGCAGGAAGGGAGAAAACACAACCAAGAGCACTGGAGTAAATAGAAGATGACAGGCTCTAGTCTAAGCGCATCAGTGGATGCTAAATGAAATCAATAGAAGTCAGACATTAACAAGATGAAGTGCTTACAAAAGATCACTTTAAATATATAGATGTTAACAAGAGAGGTTCAAATGTACAAAAAAGTATGTGTTATATGGTGGTAAGAAAGCTACAGTGCTTCATGAACATCAGAGCAATAGAAATGTTTGAATGCCATTTCCTAATTAAAAAGGGCCAATCCATCCAGAAGACCCAAGAATTTGAAATTATATGCCTAGCTACAGTCTCCAAATTTCATAAAGCAAAATCTGATAAAGCTGAATATATACAGACAAACCCACAATGGTAGTTGAATATATCAACTCTTTCTCTTTGAATAAGATAAAAAGTAAATAACAACAATAAATTAGCCACAGCACAGAAGGCGTAAGTACCACCATCAAACAAATGGCCTGATTAATGTTTATAGAGGAGTTGACCCACCAGTGGCAGAATACATATTACTTTTAAATACACATTGAATATACATCCATATACACCATTTTCCTAATTTTAAGAGAACTCAAGTCACACAAAGTATGTTCTCTGATAACAATGAAATTAAGTCAGGCAGATATCTGGAAAACCTCCAAAAACTTAGAAACTGAACAAGACATCTCCAAATAACTCCCAGGTCAAAGAAGAAATTGAATTGGAAGTCAGAATTTATTTTGGAGTGAAAATAAAAGCACAATATACAAAAGTCTGTGAAGCATCTCGAAACCCAATTAGAGGGAAAATTTCTCCAATGTATGATTTCTGCTTCTACTTTAAGAAAAGAGAAAGAGAAAAAATGAAATCCAAAGTGAGACGGGGAGGTAAATAATGAACAACGAAGTGGAAATCAATGAAATAGAAAACAGAAAATCAATAGAGAAAAATCAATGCAACCCAAGCTGGTTCTTCAAGAAGTTCCATAGAATTAACAAGCCTCTAGCCAAAGGGAGCAGGCGAGCTGAGAGGAGATTTGGATAATCGACACAGGAGCAAACACGGAGACGTGGCTGCAGTCTATAGATATTAAAAGGAAAATAAAGAGAATGTTCTGAAAAGCTCCATTTCATTAGGCTTGACAGCTTAGGATGGACACATTCCTTGGAAGACACACAGTAACAAAGCTTCTCAGAGAAGAAACCGATGATGAAAATATTCTTTATTACGCATTAGTTTAAAAAACCAAATATATATACTGATGGTCTATTTACAAAAATATGCCAGGACCAAATTATTACATTGGAAAATTCTACCATAGAGAGTTTTCATAAATTCTTCCTGTAAAATGAAGAAAAACTCTCAAACTTATTTTAGGCATCAAATTTTATCTTGACACTAAAATTAGACAGCTAAAATAAAAAAGAGGGATATTCCTTTAAAAAGTGGATTAAAAACAAAATGGGCCCTCCATATACAAAACGATACTATATCGTGACCCACGGATGCTAATCTCAGGAATGCAAGACTGGTTTAACCCCTGAAAATCAATAGACAATTCACTATGTTAAAGAGAAACCCATATCATCATCCCTACCAGGCAGAAAAAGCCCATGGCATACTCATGTTTTATGAAAGCTCCACTCACCAGGAGTGGAGGAGAGTGACTGAGGCTAGAAAGCACAGGACTGAAAGCCTCCAGGCTTCCCCAGGCCAGGAAATGGGTAAAACGTCTCGCTCTCACTACTGTTATTCAATAGGTGAGACTAGAGACTAGGAAGAGAGCAGACAAGATTCAGCAGCAGGAGAAGAACTGGAAGGGCCCTCAACTGACACGATTGTGGACTTTGGAGAAAATCCAAGGGAGTCTAGGAAAGCAGCTACTAGAAAAGCAGCTACGAGAGCTTGGAGGGTTTAGGAAACACGATTGATGCATGGAAGTCAACCATATTTCCATATGCTGGTGCCAACCAACTACATACCACAATTTGAAATACAGTTATTAATTATTCACACAATTATTCACAAAGAACAGAAGTACTTGGCAGTAAGTCTGACATGTGCAAGACCGACTTGCTACAAAACAGTAAGAGAAACTGGGGATGGCATCAGTGGAGAGAGACACCTTGACTGATCAATATTAAGATGTTACTTCTCCCTCAATTGATCTACTTATTCAATGCAACTCTCATTAAAACAGCAAGCTTGATTCAAAAATTGAAAGGAACAAATTCATTAGGAGATTCATCTGGAAATGTTAAAGATCCAGAATAGCCAAAATGCCGTCTGACATGGAGTTTCCACATAGCTCCAATAATGAAGACCTTGTGGTACCAGCCTCCAGACAGAAAGAAGACAGAGAATAAACTGTCGAGAACTAGAACCACAGATCCTTTATGACAAATGTACAAAGGCAATTCAGTCAAAGCAAAGAGAATCTTTTATAATTGATTCTATGATGACTGAATACAGACATACCAAAGTTATCTTCAGTCAACAATCCATAAAAAAACTTAACTCCAAAGGACTCACAGACCCAAACAGAAAGCCTCGCTACAATACTCCTGGAAGAACGCAGGTAAGAGATTCTAGGACTTGGCCTAGCAAGATTTTCTCCATTGACTCCAGAAGTGCACTTCCTCTGGACGCGGAGATACTCAGTCAGCAAAGAGCTTTCTACATAACCTGAGGACCCATGTAAGAAACTGTGCATGGTGGTATGTGCTTATAATTCTAGCACTGGGGACACAGAGACAGACAGGTCCCCAGTGCTCAGCAGACAGCCAGCCTAGCCCAACTGGTGAGCCCCAGGTCTCAGTGAGAGACCCTGTCTCAATAAAGCAGTGTAGATGGTTCCTGAAGGATGACACATACACATGCATGCACGCAGGTACATATTTAAAAACAAAACTAATCATTAAGAAAAAACATAAAAATCACACTCCCTAAAACAAAGGCTTGGCAAGCTAACTTCAAAATTAAACACTCTGTTCTGTTCTGGAAAGACACTGTTAGAAGAATGAAAAGGTGAGGTACATCCCGGGGGGACATATTGATAAGTCACAATCTGAGGAAGGTCTTTTATATGCAACATGTATAGCTTTCTCAAAAGTTAATGATAAGAAAGAATCCCAGTAAAATAATAGGTAAAAGACAGAAGAGCCTTTCTGAAGCAGAGGACACAGGGAAAATGGGCACAGGGTAAGATGCTCAACTCCACACATCCGCAGGAAACACTAGACCTACTGTGAGGCCGCTACTGGAAGGGCAGATGTGAAAAGGACAGAGTGCGGTTGGGGAGGTGGAGAGACTGGAACCCTCCCACAACACTGGTGGGAACACAGGACACGAGCCATGCTGGAGCATAATCTGGTCATCTGCTCTAGGACACACACGCGACTGTCATGCCACCCAGCAATTTCACTCCTGGCTGGTTATTCCACATGCATGAAATCACATGTCCACTGAAGATTTACACAAATAATCATGGACACTTTCCTGGTAACAGCCTGACACTGGGAGAAAGCCAAATACTCATCAAGGGAATGCAGGAGGAGTGTGACATGAACTTACTGTACCATGGGACTGTACTCAGCAATGAAAGAACAGCTTAACACGTGCAAAATATGAATGAGCCTCACAGTTATTAGGCACCATAAAAGTAGCCAGTGGGCAGAGTGCACAGTGCCTGCGTCCACCTCTAGAACCTCTGCAAAGCAAGCTAGGCTACATGATAGAAAGCAGGTGTGCAATTGGCAGGGGAGGCGTGAAAAGCATCGGGAGAGACAAAGGGTCAAGAGGGAAACCGGGGTGGGGGTGGTTCTTATCGCCGTGCTAAGGGCTTTAGTATCTGGCACACACTTGTCAATGCTTGTCGAGCTACAGATTTTGAATATGTCAGTTCAAAGTCCATTCAGATCAAACAGGTGGTGAATCTGGAACGTTTCTGGTCCTTCTGGGCTGTGTTGCCTCTTGGACCTTCACTGCAGCATTGGTTCTGAACACACAACATGTACACACTCCATGCTACACATGCCCTCAGACATGATGCCCACAAATGCTGCCTGGGACACCCTGACTCTGATTCCAGACGATGTATGCTATAAACTGAAGAGTGTGACTGCATATATAAAGTTTCCTGATGGTTTAATTAAGTTAGGTTTTGGAATGAACCGTGTTAGAATGTTTGATTTTGAAAACTCCTGTTTGAGTTGCTGGCTTGAATTTCATTTTTTTTAAATCAATAACTAAATGTTGGCTTAGCACTAGAACAGAATTCCCAACTATTTCTGCAATGACCCCTAAGTACCCTTCCACCATTTGTTCTACCTGTCTATGTGAAGCAGTCTTCTCAGCACTGATGATTTATAAAATCAAAATGCCATTTGACTCTGGAAAACCCTGAAGATGTCTCTTTGCTGCAGTATCAAATATTCAGCTGAGATTTAATTCTTCATGTGAGAATAGAAGGGGGTCCGAGTCATCAGTGGGCGAACTTGCCTTTGTCTTCACTGAATGGTGAAATCATGTGTAGCAAAGAATTGTTTGAAAATAAATTCCTTTATGGTTTATTATCAGTAAATGTTTGATTTGCACATATATACATATATAGATATATGTATGTATTTCCAGGATCACATAAAAATTTCTCAGGCAAAAAGGAATCATAAGTGAAAATGGTTTAAGATGCTTTAATTAGATCACAGCAACACCCTGAGAATGGCCAGACACCCAGTCAGCCAGACCAGACCACTGACACTCACAAAGGCTAGGCTTTTTCTATGAAGGAGCCCCAAATGGACAGGAGTGAGTGTGGCCATTGGGGTGGCCGAGGCATGGGCAGATGGCCGCTGGCTGCCTGGTTTGGATTTGAGGACGGGGCAGCAGAGCTGCTTCACTGGGGGAAGCCTGGGTCGGAGGGAGATGTGAGGGGAGGGTGCGGCAGAGCTGCGGACAGTCCAGCTCCTCTTCAGTCTCGCTGTAGCCCTGGGCAGGGTGCGGGATGGTAGGCTGACTTTCTAGCAGTTTCACTGCTGGGCGGAGCGGGGGAGTCAGGACCCAGCCCTTCACTCCCTGCTTCCTTGTCCTGAAGCAGGCATTCACAAACCTCAGGATGCAGAAGAGCCCAACTCAAGGCTAGATGTAAATAGGTCGAATTAAGATCAACTAATTGATACACATTTAATTTTTTTTCAAAATCATCTTTATCAAGTTCATTGTTACAAAATTGGTAACTATTTAAATTTGACTTCATTTTCTTTTCAAGTTGACGGTGTTCTTTGCCAGGCTCTCTGCACTGAGCCAGGTCCTACATGCCAATGTATGTATGGCCAGTTTCTGCCCAGGGACCAGGAGGTGCCGCTCCTCTCCCAGGCTCCAAGGGGTGTGGCTGTGAGCAAACTTTGATCCTTGATTCCATCCCTGGGCACTTAAGGCTGGCTCTGGAGAACATGGTGGGGGATGAGGTGGGGTGTGAAAATCTATATTTGGCTTCTTTTCCAGGGCTACTGTGATGACCAAACCGGTTGGAGCACGGGAGAGCAGAAAGGGGTAAGGCTCTTGGGGGTGAACATTTGTTCTCACCCATGACTTCCTGTATCCACCAGCCAACTACTCATGCAGGGGACACTCAACCACCTGCAGTAGAACAAAGGTTGCTAGGTTTTAACCTAGGCCAGGTAAGCTGCTTCTTGCTCTAAACCTGTGTCCCACTGGTACCCAGATGACGGGGCCCAGAGCAAAGATGAGCATCACGGCCTGGCCACAGCAGCCCTCCCAGCCCCCTGCTGCCTGCTGCTCCAGCTCGGTCTTCCCCTAGTCACTGGTGTATATACTAGTGAGCACTGGAGGAGGGAGGGTGGTGGGTTAATTCTAAAATTTAACTTGCCTTCCTTTTCCCCAGGGAGAAGGAGTGGGAACAGGTTTCTAAAAATAGGCTGGCCTGTCAAAACTGTTAAGGATCAGGCAGGGCAAAGATGCTGCTGGGGAGGGAGTACAGGAGCTGCTGCAGAGGGCCCTGTGCAGGACCTTCCTCGGGCCATGGGTGGGGGTCCCATGCCGCCAGCACAGCTCAGCCAGGGCAGCCTGCTATCCTCAGGCGGGGCAGTCAGCAGGGTGATGCTATCGGCGCCTGGCACGGGTCCTGACAGCACCGTCACAGCACAAAAACGGAATGGCTGCCTGTGTCAGATGCTGCCCTGAGCAGCTTTCCTCTCCCACCTTCCTCCTCACAGTCATTCAGAGCCCGAGTCACCGGGCTCCACCTTTAGGGGCAGAGAAGAGCTCAGAGGGGGCGGGAGCCTCTTCAGGCACCCAGCTGTGCCCAGCCTAGAGGGGCTGCAAGTTCAACCAAGAGTGGTGCCTGGGCCCACTGCTGGTGCCTGTGTGTCTTCAACAGCGACGATGAGAAAAGGAGGCAGGCTGTGGGGAGCAGGGAGGTGTCAATGTCACAAACGACAGGAGTCCTGGCATACGTCCAGGCCCCTCTCCAGATCCAAGTCAACTCAGCATAGTCACACGGTTGGCCTAAGCACTACAAGTCACATCAAGAAGGTATGAAAAAGGAAGCCCAAACTGAAGCACTTCATTTAAGACTATAACAACAATAAACACAGGCTGGAGATGGCTCAGTGTGGTAAGTACTTGCTGGGCAAGTTTAAGGACCTGAATTCAGACACTGCCCCCTAGCACCCTCATAAGAGCTGGGTGTAGAGTGTGTCTGTAACCCCAGGGCTGAGGGGTGGGGACAGGTGGTTCCAGGCTGGCTGACCAGTGAGCTCCAGGTTCACTGAGAAGTCTGTCTCAGAAAACAGGCTGGAGAACCACAAAGGAAGACACCGGGGTGGACCTCTAGCTTCCACTCGGGCATACACTGGCAAGCACAGAGGCATGCACATGTGCACCAAACACACAGAAGAAAGAAAAGCGTAAACACTAGGCACTCAATTCTTTCTATCTGAGAAACAGCAGATGTAAATCAACTAAAATCAGCATGAAGGTTGATCTGTACATAACAAAACCATGCAGAAGAAGCAAGAAAGACCAGCCTGGATTTACTGAGCCTTTAGAACACACAGCTCCTTTATAAACATGTGGGTAGTCATCCCTGCTTGCCAGGGTGTGCAGAGAAGAAGCTGGCCCCCCTGCCCCAACCTCTGAGATGCCTTTGGGGAGCTGTGAGCTTTGGGTAAGGCAGCAGGACAGGGACATGGCCTAGGGCATACACATCGACCCACCTGAGTTCCCGCTAGTAACATAGTGGCTGCATAAACCTTTCTTCACATGCATGATTAGACCTAGCCTCAGCACCCTCGGGTGACTTACACTTCCAAACCCCACTTTCCCATGGGGAAGGGAAGTGCCTCCTCAAGGGTTTCCTTGAGCTCCAGCACTTTTGGCCCAGCGGCCTCTGAAACCTGGCCAAAGGCTGCGTGGTCAGGATTTCATGACCAGCCTATGGCTAGAGACAGAGGGTTGGCTGAATATACAGGCACTGCCCACCCCATTGGCAGGGGCAAGGTTGGGCCTGCATCTTCTAGAGCTTGAGCATGCAGACCCTTCCTTCCAATTATCCACACACTCTTAGCTCCTGTATCTCCTAGGCTGGGGTTAAGGGTAAGGACATCTGGGACCCTAGAAGTAAGTTGTGTCCTGAGGCGGGTAGGGAGCTGGCAGGCTGGTAGAACCCAGCAAGCCCTGTTATTGAAGGAAGAGAAATAGCCACCGTCCTGAGTTGAGCTCTTTCCCGTGTTGACCACTGTTTTAACCGGCCTCCTTTTGAAACCAGTTAATCAAATTAGGGAGAGCTTGCTAGCAGCCTTCTGCCTGCCACTCCCAACTGTGGAGAGGACATGTGGAGTGGGTCACCCTTCTCAGTAATAGGGTTATTTGGGGCCTAGCTGGGCCGGGGAGCATTACCACGTGTCACTGCCCAACTAGGACAGCAGGTGTCTGCCCGTGCATCTGTGGAAAACGCTCGCAGCGCAATCTCTGCATCAAGACACACGCACGGGCAAGGACACCGGCAAATTAAATCTTACTGCTAATTAATGGCTTTAATGCCTGTGATTAGGCCTCAAAAACAGTCTATTTTCTGAAAGATAAGTTTAGCCCTGTTTGAACAGGAACTTGAGCACTCTGCTAATGCTGATGCCAAACAGCAGGGCTCTGCTAATCAGATCCAGGAGTTCTGAAGCGATTGATCACCCAGATACTCAGAAACAGACTGGAGACTGCAAAGGTGCTTTGTTTTTCAGCAAGGCCTGTCACGGGAGGCAGCACAAGCATACCTGCAACAGCTCCACAGCCTCTGCTAAGGCCACCTGCGCTGCCGCTGTCTGTCACCCATGGATGCTGCCCTGGGCTGGGTATGTGGAGAAGCCTGGACGGGGTCCCAGGGATCTCTGCACCATCCCAGCTCTTGGCACAGAGACCTGGCTTAGGAGTATGTGAAAAGTGACTGGTGGGCAGGGGGCTGCTCAGGAGCCACAGTCCTTGCTCTCATGGGCAAGGGCTGACCTCTGACCCTCCATCCCCTTGTCTGAAACTCCAGGCCTCTAGAGAAGAGCCCCCAGGCTCCAAGTGGCCCCAAGAGGCTAGTTCATGGCCAAGGGAAAGCCAATGTCACATCTAGGGACATTAGCTTCCTGAAGGTGAACAGCCAGAGAGGGCCATGGGGACATTTCCTGGAGCCTAGAGGAGGCCTTACATTGTGACTATCCCAATATAAGCTCCCCCACCTCTATAAGATAAATGGAGCTCCCCTCTAAACCCCAGCTAAGGACAGAACTGGGTTAGAAAGTCAAGAACTAGCAGTAGGTGCCCTGTCCCTCTGGCTCTTAGATTCTTTCTGCCCACTCTTCCAAGATGCTCCCAGAGCCTTGGGTGTAGAGGCTGCATTGCAGATGTGTCACTTAGGGCTGGGCACCTCACAGTCACTAGTTCTCTGAATTTGACCAGCTGTATTCTAGACACAACAGGGAAGCTGCACCAAGGAAATCTACTGTATGGTAGTCTAACAAGATCTGCATAATGACAAAACTGGTGGATAGGCCGAGGTGGATGGGGCTCTCAGGGCCCCACCTCAAGATGAAGCTACAGGATGCTCCAGGACTAGCTCCCTGAGAAGTTTCCTGATCCCAAAGGGACAGCAGCTCTACACACAGGTACACACAAGCACCACTCTGTGTGTGTGTGTGTGTGTGTGTGTGTGTGTGTGTGTGTGTGTGTGTAAAACAATAATAATCAAAGAAGAGGACATGAAATTGAGAGGAAATGGGAGGACACAAGAGGAGTTGGTTGGGGACTGGGAGAGAAAAGGAAATAATGTAAAGATAGTTCTCAAGTATGAAATTCTCAAAAATTAATAAATAAATAAGTTTTAAAAAGTCAAGAACCAGCATTTATCCAGCACCTACTTTGTGCCAGGAACTTTTATACTTTAGCCTGCTTAGTCCTTCCAACTCTCTGGAAAGAGAGGAGCTGTCTGAGGTTCTCGGGGACACACACACAGGACAGTGGCAGGCTCAGAAGCTGACTGCTCAGTAGGACTCTTACCCAAGACTCAGAGCGTTAAGCACCTGGCTCCACTGTTCCTTGGAGTAGATGAGACTAAGAGGTGGGCTTAGGTGTAGGATCAATGCTGATCATATCTTGTTTTGTAAGCCTTGTTACGATCGGCCCTGACCCCATCCCCTTGGCAATCACAGTGAGACGAGTGGCTTCCTTGCAGGGAAGCCATCCTAGGTCTGTAGTCAGCTCCATGTAAATTGTGGACATGGAGACCTCCAAACACTGCCCACAGGTGAGGAGGTGGGTCAGACGGTCCCCAGGGACCCTCCCAGCTCCAGCAGCCTGTCCTTCCATGCTCCAAACAAAGCTTTACTCAGGAGCTACAGAAGGTTTAATTGCTAGGCAATGTAGCTGATAGGATCTGCAATCAAAGCTGGGCAGGGAGGGCTTGGGGGTGGCTGTGGGAGTCATCAGGAAGCAGGCACTCTGATGAGCACTTACACCTACCTCAGAAAGTATCCTTTTCAATGATCTGAAAAGTGATCCACAAACTAACTGACATCCCAGCGTCCACTATTAAAGCAGTATGAGAGATTGTCAGAGATGTCAGGAGACTCTCCTGGGCCTGGGAGAGGGGGGTGGGGTGCACAGACCTCTGGAACTGAAACCCATCTAAGCATGAGCCCATTACAAGGCTGAGATCAAGGCTCAAAATGGCAAGGAGGAACACAGATCCCAGGACTCAGAGTCTTCAGCCCACTGTGAACAATCACTGAAGGTGCTGAGTTCAAACTGTTGTCTTTAAGAACCTTCAGTGAGAGCAGGAAACAGGCTTGGAGGAGGAGGAAGAAGAGGAAGAGGAAAGAGGAGGAGGAAGGAGAGGAGGAGGAGGAGAAGGAAAGGCAGGAAGAAAAGGAGGAAGAGGAAAAGGAGAAGTGGAGGAGGAAGGAGAAAAGGGCGACGGGGGAGGAGGAAGGGGAGGAGGGGGAGGAGGACAGGAAGGAGGAGGAGGAAGGGGAAGAGGGAGAGGAGGAGGAAGGGGAGGAGGAAAGGAAGGAGAAGGAAGAAGGGGAGGAGGAAGGGGAGGAGGAGGAGGAGGAGGAGGAAGGGGAGGAGGAAGGGGAAGAGGGAGAGGAGGAGGAAGGGGAGGAGGAAAGGAAGGAGGAAGAAGAAGGGGAGGAGGGAGAGGAAGAAAGGGAGGAGGAAGGGGAGGAAAGAGAGGAGGGGCAGGAGGAGGAAGGGTAGGAAGGAGGGGGGAGGAGGAAGAGGGAGGGGGGAGGAGGAGAAGGAAGGGGAGGAAGGAGAGGAGGAGGAAGGAGAGGAGAAGGAAGTGGAGGAAAGGAAGGAGGAGGAGGAAGGGGAGGAGAAAGAGGTGGTGGCTGTGGACAACTTTCTCTGTTACAAACCAATTCATAAAATTTGAATATATCTGAACAGAACTCTGCTCTGCAGGGACTGTGGGACTTTGGGCTGGTCATGGTGACATTGGGTTCAAGGTCAGTACCAGCAAAGAAGGGGCATGGTCCCACAAATCATCTACTGGGCTAATGGCTACAGCCTGGGCCAGATTCTGAGCATGCTCATGAGCAGCGGGGAGCAGCCTCACCCTTCACTTTCTACCCAGCACCCACTTCCTGAGCTGTACCTCTAGAGCTCGCCTCTTCCGGATGACTCAGGAAATGCAGTTATAAATACGTGACCGTACGTGGCTGGCGCTTCCACTCAGCATGTTCTCAGGGGTCATCTGTGTCACAGCACGTCCCAATGTTCCATGCCATTCCAGGGCTGAGGATACCAAGAAGCAGGACTGCCGAGTCCCCACGGTGAAGCTGCTTAACTCTCAGAGAAGCTGGCACACCTCAGCAAAGAAGCCCCACCGCGTGCATTCCCGGCAGAGGTCCGCAGCCCTGGCTAGTGCCTGTCTCTTGGTGTCTAGCCATCCTCTCTGCTGAAGACAGTATCTCAGTGTTTTCTATTTGTACTTGCCTAATGAATCATGTTGGCTCACTGGCCATTTCTATTTCTCCTGGGACAACTGTCTACTCAGCATCTGCCCATTGTTAAGCTGGTTATTTGTCTTTTATACGACTGATGTGTAAGATCTATATACATTATAGAATGTTACAGATTCCATACAAGGAGCCATGGGGGTAAAGGGGAAAAAGGAGCTCAAGAGAGAGGGATGATGGGAGACAGGTGTGTCAAGGGGAAAACGGGAAGATGGGGTTTGGAGAGAAAGGAAGGAGGGATAGACACGAAAAGAGGGAAG
Organism: Eospalax fontanierii; assembly: GCA_035773235.1. NCBI lineage: Eukaryota > Metazoa > Chordata > Mammalia > Rodentia > Spalacidae > Eospalax > Eospalax fontanierii. Next base: position 78,040,196 of record CM069532.1, read on the forward strand.
AGATTAAATACTGCTCAGCTGGTGTGAAAAAACAGAGGGAAATGTTGTGGTTCAAAAGCCCTCTGAAAAATACAAGCACAAGGTCTGAACATAAGCATGTGCACAGCTGAAGGCTACATAACAAGAAGCACAGCAACAGATAGGAGAAGCCTCCCTCTGAGCTGTTGGTCAGGGGAGTCCAAGAGACTCAAAACATGACACCGGTTATTGCCATGGCCCTTGGTCATCTCCCAGAACTCGAAGGTAAGGCCCTACTGCTGAAGATAGGACATACTTCTGACACAGGACTTGGAGCAATGAAGCTGGTGGAACTGACCTGGAAGTATCTTTCCTGAAGATAGGATCTCATAGTCTTCGAGGATACTATGCAAGCTGCCAAGGGAGAAAATCCATCAATGGTGCAACACCAGCTTTAAACCTAACAACCACAGCATGCCACTTTTATCTTGGGGCCAATCAACAGCTTCCTAATTGGACTTAAAGCCTGCTCAATGGGAGGGAATTCATGTGTGGCCCTTTAAACAAAGGCAAATTCACATGGTTGGAGAGGTCATAGATCCTAGAGAAAATCTTGTTTGTCACATTCCTAGCCAAACATAATTTCTTACTATGTGCTAAATATGGATCCTTATATTAACAGTCAAGTATATCGTACATTACTCATCAAAGAAGCTTCCTTTCGGCAGATGGAGTCATTACATAGATCCACAACTGGTCACAGAATAAGTGTCTGTGAGATGCTCAGTCCAAAGTGACGCATTTACAATGGAACCACTATACCTATGACTCATGAAGCATAATGAACTAGGGGTAGAAGAACAAGAGACTGCAGAGGGCGTGTCCCTGGATGGGACTCCTATATTAAAACTCCACCCAGGGCTCAGGGACCGGTGTGGAAGGGGTAGGGGTAGAAAGAGTGTAAGAGTCAGGATTGGTGCCTAACCATAAGGAAACAGTCTTCCAGACCTCTGGGAACTTGCTTATGTGAACTTACAGCAATGATGACAGCATGCACAAGACCCAAGCCAACTCAACCAGACAAAATCCAGCACAGAACTGGAGAAATGGGTAGGAGGCCCTAACCTTAGCCAAGGAACAACTGGCAGCTGATCACTGCTGTGCCAGGGAGAGCTGATCTTTAAGAGAGTGACACTAGGCAGGCTGAAGAGGCTCCAGTTGGATGAATTCACACCGAGGAACATCTGAGTACACAAACTTGACTCAGTAGGCCTTAACATATAAGACCGAATGTATGGAATCCTCTGGGGGGGCTATGTGGGGTACAGACATGGGCGCTGTAAATATGATTAAGATATATTACACGAAATGCCCCCAAATCTTAAAAAGTATACATTGAAAATTTTTATTTTATTATTATTGTATGTTTATGGTGTGTGAGGCAGGGTACACACAGAGAAGTGGGAGAACAACTTTGTGGGGACAGTTCTCTCCTCTCACTTTATGTGGCTCTAGGGACCAAATCTGGGTTGTCAGGTTTGTGTGGCAAGCGCTTTTACCTGCTAAGCCATCTCACCAGCCACTAGATACCAGAAATGTATCAGATATATTTCAAGTGCTTTCGTCCTTTTGATTATCTTTTCATCTTTTGATAGGGTCCTTATGTGAGAACAAGATGTCATATCTTTCGTATGAAGGTTAAAGAAGATGAAGGAAACTCCATTTTGAACAGATGCCATTTGGTGAAAGTCCCTTTTGAGTCAGCAACTAACAGAAATCAAAATGTATATGCTCAGGTTGCATTTTTTTCTAAAAACTGCTCTGCCCTAGATGAGCCAATCACATTAGAATGTGAGGCAGAGCTCTGGCCAATCAGAGTGAGGCTAGGACCTGCTGCCTTGAGGGTAAGACCTCACCGTGTGCACTTGCTTGCCTCCATTTTATGGCTACACAGCAAGGGTGGAAGTGAAACTTTCTACCTTGTGAAATACTCTGAATTGCATGTGGACATTTTCTTGAGACCCCAGACCCATTTCTAACACTGAGAAGCATTGATATTTTTTGTCTTGATGAAATCTAAAGCTATTTTTCTTGCTTATACTTTTATACTTTTAGTTTTGAGATAGAAACTGCTGCCAAATCCAAGGTTACAGAGACCTCCACCTCTGCTTTTTTGCTGTTGCTAAGTGCCATTTATTTGACTATAAATTGTTTGTTCTAAAATACATATACATTCTAGCCTTGGTAATCAGATATTCTTAATAAGATCAATAACAAATTAAAAATGTGAAATATTACAAATTAAAACTAATGACCAGAGGAGACATTATTAATGAAAACCATAGCTGATTTTACATTGAAGAATACTTTGATAACTATGTCATAAACTTGACCACATGATATCAGTAGAAAAGGGAGAAAATGAAGTTTTTCACTTAAATATTTCATACAGTGTTATAGTTTCACTTATAGATTAGGGTATTTGGCCAGTCTTGCTCTTCTGTATGTGGATATTCTGCTGTTCAAACACTGTGGAAATTTCTTTTCTTTCTCTATTAAATTGTTTTGGCACCCCTGATGAAAACCAATTGACCATAAATTCAGGGGGTTATTTATGAACACCAGCTTTTATTAAATTGATGTAAATCTCCATCCTTATGTGAATGACACACTTGGATAGTACAATCTGGGAGCAACTATTGGAACTGGGAAGAACTGATTTCTGCTTTATGATTTTTAAGGTTGTTGAGTCCCAGAATTTCCAGGGGAATTTAAGGGTCAGCATCTTGTAACTTTATACCACCAAGCCAGCCAGGTATCAGACAGGGACTGGGCTAAGTCTGTAGGCCAATTCATTTTAACACCCTAATAACGAGCAGTCTCTCAACCCATCTTCCATCGGAGGGGATGGTGCCACCCAAAGGCAAGGGGAGGCTCTTTCTTAGGATGAACATCACTCTCAGTTTCCCCTCAGAACTGGGCCCAGCACACCAGCTTGTACTGGGGCTCTAGCTCCGTGCCTTGACAGCTATGATGGTTAGTGTTGTCAACATGACAGAATCTAGAATCTCCTGGGACATAGGCCTCTTGAGCATGCCTATGGGAGAGTATCTTGATTATATTAAATGAGGCAAAAAGACCCACCTACTATGGGTGTTACCATTCCCTGGGCAGGAGATTTCAAAGTGAAGAAGATGGGGCTGGACAGATGGCTAAGCAGTTAAGAGTGTGTACTACTCTGGCAGAGGACCCAGAGTCAGTTCCCAAAACCCATATGGGAAAGCTCACAACCTCCTGGAACTCCAGCTCCATGACACTTCACCTCCATGAACACCTGTGCTCATGTGCACAAACCCTCATGCACATGCCCAGAGTTAGAGTAGCGAACATGAGCTGAGCACCAGCAGGCACGAATTTACTACTCTCTCCTGACCGCAGAGAGGTGATGAGCTGCTTCAAGCTCCTGCTTGCCTTGACTTCCTACCATGATGACTGTGAGCTCAAGTAAACCCTTTGTCCCGGAAGAGAAACTGAGACAGCAGCCATCAAAACTAAGTGGCTTCCAAATGTGTCATTGAAGCTTTCCATGGAGCTGGCTGTACACAAAGCCAAGATGCCCAATTCACCTTCCTGAATAAGATCTTGGCTCTGCAAGGCCCCCTGACATGCCCCACACCTACCAGACAGATCCCTCACCACAGCCTTGCCTATACCACCTGATCCACAGTCAGGAGTGGGACACCCCCAGACAGCAGTCCTCAGGCCTCACAGCTGGGACCTTCCACTAGGAAGCCACACCTCTGTTTGGGCGGCCACACCCTACTGTGTCCTACCTGAGACCTCACAGCAGCCTTGTCTGGGGGGAGGGTCCCAGTGTAGGGCCCTGAGGCTTCGTGAGGCTTGAAGGAAACATATCTGCACTGAGCTCAGGGGACAGCAGTCAGGAAAGTCAGACTGTGACCCTCCCCGACTTCTTCTTAGAACCAAATCTACAAACCTAACCAGAGATACCCAGAAACTTTGGCCCAGTCCCCTAACATTCCTGCTATGATCCCAGGTGCACAGCAGGTGTCCCCCACCCCCAAGTATGCACATCCCATGCGTCTGTGGGCTACAGGGACAGCAGTGAGGAAAGAGACATGGGATGTGCTCAAGCTGCCTCCAGACAGGAAGCCTGAAAGCTAAGGTCATGCACACACAGGTATCTGAGTCTATTCATCCAGCCTCCTCCAGGGCAGGAAGGGGCAGACTCAGCAGCCTGGAGCCCAGAGACCCGGCAGTTCTGCAAGTCATCAGCACTGCACCCAGAAGACACACCAGGCTCTCAAGTTCTCTGAGCTGTAGCTTGCTGAAACCAAAAATCACCTTCTACCCCTCCCTTGTGTGCCAAGCGTAGTACTTAGCACTTCCCTCTGGAAGGCAGGGCTAACCTGACCTACTTTGGGGGAACAGCAAGCTCATTATTGCTGACAAAGCCTTTGAAAATGCAGAGTCTACAAGAGAAATTATGAAAGGAGTCCCCAGCAAGACTGAAAAGGCCAGAAACTCCTGACTTGTGTTAAAAAGATCAACCACAGACCCCGAGAGGAGGCTTCAGAGTATGGAGATTTTAGTGTGGACTGTCTGTGGAGTGAGGAGGAATGGCTCGGGATGTGCTTTAAAGTACCAGGAGATCCCCTGCAGGATGAACTGGAATCCAAGTCTGTAAGAATCCCAATGAATAAAAGGCTGATTGCACATAGCCTGTAACCATGTCGTGCCCGTGTAATGGTGGCCGTGTACTGTTCCTGGAAGGATGAAGCCCTAACTCAGCATAACAGTCCAGGGCTCTGAAGCAGAAATCCAAGAAAAGAGGGAACAAGAAAGCCACCAGCATGCTGGGCATCGCGGGAGGCACTAACAGGAACGTGCAGCATTGACCTCTCGCATCAGTTGGCGTGGCTGGTTTTATTCCGGTGCTACCAGGAGAGAACCACAGACTCAGAAGGAGGGAGTATGTATTCACAGTTCCAGCCCTCAGCAGGACGGTGGGTCCCCTCCTACATTAGAAGTAGAGTGGGGATCCTGGCTTGTGGGGGCGCTTCCAGCCCAGCTCTCATCACTGGAAGTCAGGATGAAAGCTTGTAACCTTGGCCATCTGGATGGTTCCATTTGGGGCTCAGGGGACAGGACCCCAAGGATCTATAAAATAAAACCATTGGTACCAGCAGCAGCAACAGGATCCAGAGTTAAATAGACAAAGACTCAGGTCAGAGGCAGAGCCCTGAGGGGGGACTTGAACCAAATGAAAGGTTCAAGGGTTTGTCCTTGACTGAGGTCCTGCCTCCTCATTGGGTTTTGGAGACCGTGGGCTCCTCGAGCTCCTTCTGTGGCCTTTGACATGGATCTCTGCCAGCCAGCTGCAAGTCACTGAAGGCTTTTCTCATGAGAAGCTTGGTACCTTCCTCCAGGCCCTTTTCTAAGAAGCTCCCTTCTATCTTTGAAGGGAGCAGCAAATTCTCGCCGCTATGTGTGACCACAGTACCAGCCTTCCTACATTAGCAGACGTGGCATTGGAGATACTGGCTGACTTAGTGGCCAGGGCAGGGCTTTCCTGTCTGGCTTCCATTCCTGAGGAAAGCTGGTAGCTGGGGGCATTTAGGGAACTTTTCTTTCAACTTGGATCACAAGAGGAGAAGGCCCAGGTACCATAGCAGCGTGGGTCATGCCAAAAGGAATCAAAGACCCACACTCTGCACTCATAGTCCCTGTACAGGCAGGCCCACATACACAGAAGTATCTGAAGTCCAAGGTCAAGTCTGACAGCTCCCAGGCCTCTCATCTCCCCACCCCACCCCCAGCCCTGTGGTCGGCACAGTCAACATCTTCAATAGAGCTGTGTGGAGGGGGGTGGGTAGTAGGTATTGTACCAGGTCCTTCACATACATGCCTTTCCTTGACCATCAGGGAACAGCCATGGCAGCACAGACTTGACCCAGTCAGGCCAACACACAGCTGCGACAGGGGCTACAGGTGCAGGTGCTTGGAACTCCAAGCCCAGCAAAGCCTGGGGGCCTCGGGCGTTCTGTGCTAGTGCCTTTCTGTGGCTATTCTTTGAATACACAGAGAAGCCGGTGCCAGTTCTTAAGGGAAACCTCACGGTGCATCGTCATGGTAGGTGACCTGGGAACTGTGCCTAGCAGACATAGTCAGTCATCTGTCACAGGCCTGGAGGCTGGGATAGAGCTGAGGCTTGGCCTGTGGTCAGCTGAATTCAGAACACAAGGCTGTCCATATATAGTAAGGGTCTCCAGAAGATGAGGGCAAAAGGACCCTTATGGCTGGTGTCTGAACACTGTAGACCAATAGCAAGGCAGATTATGGGACATTTCATGTCTGTATTGAAATCTGAGTTTACTGTATACTCCCTACAAGGCATGCACTGAAGGTCACAATTTATTTTATTTTATTTTAGTAGATTTATAGCCTTCAGCATTATTTCATTCCAGAACATTCCACCTCTCCTATAAAGGAACTCAGTTTCATTAACAATCATCCCTGGTCTTTCTGATAACTGCTACTCTACTTCCTGTCTATGAATTTACTCACTGTACATGTTTCCCATGGATGGAAAATAACACAGCCTTCATCTCTGGCTACTTTGACCTAGCAGGGTGTTGTTTAACATCCATGCATATTTTATTATTTGTACTAGTACTCTGTCCTTTTAATAGCTGAGTATGATTCATGTTTGGATGTACTGTATGTTGTTTGCCTGTCCATCGATTGAGGACAGGTTTCCACTCTTTAGCAATTGTGACTAATAGTACCCAAATGCCCAGATGTGCAGGGCAGCATCTGTGTAGACACATTCTCATTTCTGTCTATGTGGGAGTAGATCACCTCACTCTAAGCCCTGTGTTTTCCCTACCTAGTGCTTCAGAGAGGTCCCAACAAGGGAAGACGGCAGACCTTCTACAACAAGCTTATTTCATCCCTGATGTGATGGTCTGAATGAAAACTGTCCCCCATAGACTCAAGTACTTGAAATCTTGGTCAGTTGGTGGCACTTTGGGGAGGTCATGGAACCTTTAGGTGTGACCTCGCTGGAGGAAGCAGGTCACTGTAGGAGGGCTTGAGAGTTCATAGCCCAGGCTCCATTTCCAGCCTGTTCTCTTGGCTTCCTGCAGTGATGGAAGATGTGAGCACTCAGATTTCTGCTCCAGCCACCTCCCACAACGATGGACGCTCATCCATCTGGAACCATAGGCCTAATAAACTGCTCCTTCTGTAAGCTATCTTGGTCACTGTGTTTTCTCACAGCAACAGAAAGGTAACTAATACCCTATGTAACCCTGATAACATTGGACTGGGAAACCAATGTTAAGCTGGGATCACTCACTGAACTTGTCCCATGTACCAGAGAAAGGAGAACAGCCGTCTCTAAAATGCTCTGTGCAGCATGGTGGCCCACAGTGAACACTAGCTGTCCTGGCATTATTATGAATCCATGCGCTCCAAGGTGGAGGTGAGTAGGCTCCTTTAAGCATTCACACAGCTGACACCACGGGGTCGGGGGGCACGCATGAGGAAGCAGGCTGGGCACTGAGGGCTACAGAAGACATCCCAGGATCAACAGGTTGCCTACTAGCTGGGCTGAGCCAGTTATGACATCATTCCAAATAGACACAACAGTCGCAACAAACCCGAGGACCAAGTCCTGGACAGTCACCATTGATTTCAGTCTCTGACTCTTTGTGGTGTGGAATATCAGTCTACACTAGCCAGCTGACACCCAGGACCTGTCTTCCTGTCTCCCCACCAACGTTCTCACCAGAGTTCCCAGAGGGCAACCAGCCCCCAGAGGCACCACAGTGATCCTCCTGGTCAAACCTCAACCCCACAACTAGGACTACAGCAGTCTCCCATAGAATCAGGGACAGGAGGCTGCCCATGAGCCAGCCCCAAGGTCTTCAGAACACTGCGTGCATCCTACAGCCTCCCTGCTCGCCTCCTACCTACCCCCAACTGTCTTCTACAGCACAGATAGGTATCTGCATAGCTGGCATCTCTCACATCTGCCTGGTGTTCAAGTACTAAGGAACTAGAAACATTGGGTGGGGGTATGTCAGACCAGCAAACACTGGATGGGGGTATCTCAGACCAGCAGACACTGGATGGGGGTATCTCAGACCAGCAAACACTGGATGGGGGTATCTCAGACCAGCAGACCTAATACTTGCATTTGTTTCTGTTCCCTCTGGAAACGCAGAGACAGAGGCAAACTACATAAGGCATGAGACCCGCAAGGAGGCTAAGCAGCTATGGAAACATCAAGCGGCTTGTCAGGGAGCTAAGAGCAAGTGCCACTGGTTCAGTGGGGTGGCAGAAACACCACTAGCAGGAGATGAGGTCTCCCCTACCAGGGGATGGGTAGGGCTAAGAACCTGCAAGCTGCAGAGAACTTGAGGTCCAGAAGGGCAGACACAGCCTCAGGATCTGAAGGGTTGTTTGACTTTGTGTCCACAGCTTGAAACTGGTCACTTTCTTTACATTTCAGAGACTAGCAGATGATACTCCAGGGCATATGCCTCCCCAAGACCTGTGTGCCAAACTGTCGCAGAAACAGCAGAGCTCTATTCTCAGCACATGGAGAGGAAGCCTCTGTACCCAGAGTCCATGATGTGGGAATGAGGTGGTGTTGGGATCTGAACGCAGGTCCTCATGCATGCATGGCAAGTGTTTTGCTGACTTGAGCCATCACCCTAACCCCTCGTGTTCCTTTATAATGGAGAGATGATCTTGTCTGAACACTGATTTTGAGGAAGTGGCCCCTCCCCTGTTGCTGCTCCTGGGATGCTGGGAGGGAGGTCTGTGGCCCTGTTCAGGACTCTTCAGGATCTTTCCTGGAGATGCCAGGCTGAAGACCAGGAGACAGGGAAGGAGCCCTGTGGTCTGAGCCAGTCCTGCCGTCCTTTACCAGCAGCTGGCTAGCCGGCAAGCCCCAGCCCTGCCTAGCTCCTCTCAGACCAAGTCAGCACTTTCGGGCACCTCAAGGCCTCACTCTCAGTCACTGGAGACTAAAAAGACTAAAAGAAACAGAGTAAGACAGAAATAACAGTAGAGAGAAAGAAAACAGTGAAGAAAGCCTTAGTATCCTCAGGGGAGCAGGACCATCCGTCATTATAAAAGGACACGAGGGGCTAGCTAGTCAGCTCAGGTCAACGAAATACTTGCCATGCATGCTTGAAGACCTGAGTCCAGATCCCAGCACCCATGGAAAAAAGCTGGATATCCATAACCCTAGCACTGGAGTGGGAGTGCAGACAACAGAGTCCCACAGCCCGCTGGGGAGCACCAGGTCGAATAAGAGACCCTGTCTCAAAGATAAGGTGGAGAAGGATTGAGGGAGACACCCAACATTAGCCACTGGCCTCCTCGTGCGCACGCGCACACGCATATATACACACCTAGAATCTATACAGTCTACACACAGAGACACATGTAAATACACATATACACTACACACACAGAGTCTACACAAACACACCTAGAATCTACACACATACACATTAGTAAATACACATATACATTACACATACACACACCTAGAATCTACACATAGAGTCTACACACATATGCACATGTAAATACACATATGCACCACACACACAGAGTCTACACACACACATATACACAAGCATGTGTTTATACACACACACCTAGAATCTACAGAGTCTACACACATACACACATGTAAATACATATATACATTACACATACACAAGCATGTGCTTGCACACATACACACATGTACGCACACACTATACACACACCACAAACAAAAGAACAAGATAATATTAAAAAGGAACAGAGAACCAAGATAAACTCTTGGAAATTTGATACACCGGCAGTAAAAGGTGGACCTTTCCCAAGAAGGAAGAATAAACATTTTAAGAGATGGAAAAGGACAAGGAGAGGAAAGCCAAGCCCTAGCTCAGAAGGTCCAGCGTGAATCACAGGCACTCAGGCAAAGGGAGAGGAAGGAAAGTAGCAAAGAAGTCAAAAAAGAGAAACGTCCTGTTCTGAAACATACACACACAGACGTGTTTACACACATACACCTAGAATCTACACACGGCCCCTGAGGGCCTGCCGGTAAATTTCAAAAGAACCGTATCAGGATACTTTTCATGAAGTTGCAGAACATCAGAGAATGAGGAGATGATACCAGAAACTCCCCAGGAGAAGAAAGCAGGTCGTTCACAGAGAACGAGGGACCAGGAGTTTGTATGGCTGGAGATGTCTCCATGGCATTTTCATTTGAAAGCTATAAATTTGGAAATTGGGAAATGTCAGTTTTAGAAGCTGGGAGACATGAACAACACCTTCAAAAATTCTAAAACGAGAAAGAATGCTAAGTTCTAAACCCAGTCAAATGATCCATGAAGTCTGAGAGAGAAGGAGAGGACATTTCCCCCAGATAGTCAATATTTTTACATGTACTTTTCTGTGCACTCTTTCCTGGGAAAGTATCAGAGGATGCGTTCCGGCAAAGTAAGGAAGAGAGAGGGTGAGCAAAGGTCTGGTCCGGAGAAGAGGCCATGGCAGGTTGTAGTGAGAAGGGGTGCGCACACAGGGGCAGCAGCCCTGCAGGAGGCCTGAAGGACAGTGGCCACCCAGGGGCAGGACTGGGAGGGTTCTAAGAATGAAAACGGCACGTGTAGCTTAGCTGATGGGTGTGGTAGTCTTAAGAGGATTGGCATAGCTTCTCTGGAAATTTCAAGAAAAAATTTACATCAAGTTCTCAGAAAAATAAACAAAAAGAAAAAAATCGGGCAATTATTAATTCTGTTTAAAAAATGAAAGAACTGGGGCTTAGGATGTGGCTTAGTTGATACAATTCTTGCCCCAAAGCACAAAGACCTGGGTTTGGGCGCCAGCACTGCACAAACTGGGCATGGTGATACATGCCTGTGAGCCCAGTACTTGAGAGGTAGAGGTAGGTAGGTAGAAAGTTCAAGGTCATCCTTGGCTATACAATGAGCTGGAGGCCAGCCTAAGCTATATGAGACCCTGGCTAAAAAAGTTTTATATAACGAAGAAGTTTTACTGATGTTTGCAGTACACACTTGGCTGGGCTATACCATGAGAAAGCCATATTGCCATATACAAATAAACTCTGGTAGTTTAAACATGGACTTAGAGGGTATTGCTGAGAAGCCGACAGGTAACATCTAGCATCTAGCACTCAAACACCCAGTGAGACCTGATTCCCAACTGACTCCATGGAAGTCTGTGTCTCCCTGTCTCCTGGCCTCTCCACACAGCCCAGCGAGTGGCACCAGATGGAGTCTTGGAGTCTTTCTGATGAGGCCTCCCATCTGGGGACTGCAAATGCATCACCTGTTTCTGGATCCCAGTTTTCTCCTCAAAGTCAGTGTTGCCTGCATCTGTGGAGCTAGCACAGGAATCCTGGGGGAGACCATTGTGCATCTCCTGTCCCATTGGTCACTCGCTGTTGCATGCCTCTGCTCTATCATGCTCTGGGAGGAGAAAGCTTCAAGAACCCTCCCTTTGGGAGATAACTGATCACAGGTCTCGGCAGAGCACAAGGCAATCAGCCTGAGGCACGGTGTTTGTTGAGGCTGGGAGGCTGGGACCTGCCCCACTGTTTTCACAGTCAGTAGAGTGAGGCTGAGTGTCGCCTGTGAGGCTGGGAGGTGACTCTGGGCCTAGAACACACTGTGGAATACAAAGCAGGTCAGCTAAGAGCCCCTAAGGCTCTTGACCTCCCTTAGCTGTACGTCACCCCTCTGAGTGTCTACCTCTCGGATGGTGGCTGAGGAAGCAGAGGTGTGTCCCTCCAGCATCCCTGGCAAGTGCTCAGTTCCACTAACCACCTCCACGTGGAGTGGCTAGGCCACAGGGAAAGGGCACAGGGACAGAGTCAAGCCTAAAGCAGCGTCTTTTCTATGCCAAAGGCCTCTCCAGAAGAGATGAGGAGAAGGGAGCCGAGCAGGGCAGCCGTCCAATCCAGTGCCCACTTGGATGTGCAGCCCAAAGGGAGCAAAGGGGGGCAGGAAGAAGGGAGGGTGCCACAGGCAGCCCAAAGGCCCCGAGGCGTGGAGATGCAGGGAAAGAAGAAGACCCAACACTTAGCGCCTCAGCAGGAGCCAGGCTTCCCGCCAGGCTTCGATCCTAGCCCCTTTCCAGAGCCGTGAAACTGGTGTTTAGAGCAACCGGTGTGTCTGGGCCACGCACTAATGAATGGCAGAGCCAGCCTAGAAAAAGGAAAAAGACTCTGAGTGAAAGTCCATACTATGGAAGAGTCCAGAAAGGGCTAGGGACGCTGAAGTGTCACCCTGACTCCCTCCACCCGTGGGCTACTAAGAACTGTGTCCTCTCTGTGCCTACGGCCTCTGCCCACACTTTCAGCCTTGTTAGTAGTTCAATCTCTTTTAGTCCCAGTTTAAATGTACCTTACTATGTGTTGTCTCTGGGTGCTTGTAAACCGTGTGGGTCCCACCTTCAGTGAGGATGGACATAGATACACACGTGCCCACATGCAAACATGCACACATAGGACTATGACTATTCCCTGATCATCTGGGGCTTAGACTTGGGGTTGGTTGCTCACAGACATATCACCCTTGCATCCCAGGCTTGGAGCTAGGTCAAGGGCTGTTCAGAGAGGCTGGCCACTTGTTCAGGGAACACACACAGGCATCAGGTGTGGGCTGAAACTCTGACACATCCACTAAACCACACAGCCCAAGCAAAGCAGGTCTGGTCTCTTTTGGAGGATAGGGTCTGGTCTGAGAATGTTATTTTCAGCAGGTGTAACCCCGAAGCTTCCTTGAAAACTGAGAAGCTGATGGCCTTTGGGAGGCAGAGCTGATGGACAAGGAGTACAGAGAAGGACTCTTGGAGGGGTGTCACCCTCTCAGAAGAGCAGCTGGGGCACAGGGGGCTCCGCAAATCCAGGTTCCTCATACCACAGCCTCCTGGGCCCTGCTTCCCATTCAATGACCTGTTGCCTGTGGCCTGTGGTACCAGGTGGTCATGTAGTTAGAGAGAGACATGGGCCTGGGGCTTCTTCCACTGCTTTAGTATAATGAAATACAAGGCTCCAGGGAATGGACGGTGGAAGAACCATGTCTCAGGAGAGAGTCAGGAATTATCTCAAGGTATTCAGAACCCTGGACCAAGGCACAAAGCCAATCCAAGATCCCCTGAGACAAACAAGAGTCAGTTGACACAAATGCCAGTTGCCCAATGTCTATGTCTGGGTCCTCGTTCTCATTTTTAGGTTGCCTCTCTTACCAGCATCTGCCAAGCAATTCATATAGGCTATTTACACATGAGTACACAGTTTATTTCCCCACTGCAAGCACAACAAGAGCTGGGGGCTGGAGTTCCTGAGCCCCTGACTGCTGAGTGACAGGCCCAGGGCTCTCTGCCTCCGAAGCTTGTTCTTTGAAGGGCCCTGTGCTCACGGTCTCGGTGTCAGGGAGGAAGTCGTAGAACGGTGTCCCCATCTCGGGGTGGGAGTTCTGAAGGGATACCGAAGACAAGGTGAGGTGGAGGATCCCAGAATAGACATGGGAGAGTAAGGAACCCAATACATGAGGAACTATTGGCAACTGATGGCTGCTGGGATGGGGAGTCAGTCTTGTTTAAGGAGGGTGACCGAGTTCAGGGGATGAACCCGTACCAAAGGGCATAGGGGGCACGGATTCAACTCTCTAGGCCTTGTGTGCGTGTGTGTGCGTGTGTGAACTGGATGTGAGGTACTAGGGGTGCAGATATGGGAGGGGATCTAAATATGATCAAAATATATAATATGAAATTTATAAATTTTTAAAAAAAAATAAAGGACAGCAATATAGTCAGAAGTGTCTTAGTGAACGTGGACTTTCTTCATATTTACCCATTTCCGTGGTTTAAATACCTCCCTCTAGGCTGACTGTAGCTACCAACAGTGTCTACTATCTCCTAAAATCCCTGGAAATTCAAGCCATTCCAATGGGATGGGGACAAACTTCTAAGAATACTGCTTGTCGCTTGAGTACTGCTTGTCACTCATTCTGCAGGAACCAGGACATGTGTCAACATTGGAGGACACTGTGTTTGGCTCTCACACGGTCTGTCACACTGATTCCTGTGACATCTCAGCCGTGACACCATTGTCTCAGCATCTTCACTGCTCCTTTGAGACCTGAAGACAGTCACGGTCTCACTCCTCGGTGCACAGAGGCGACATAAGAAGACAGTGGAGTGTCAGAGACAACTGGAGAAATCCCACGTATGGGTAGAGTGGCAAAGATTCTAAATAAAATATCATAGCAAACCCAGCAGGGTACCAAACATGGGTTAGTCCGAGGATAGCTCATGTTCAGAAATCTATAAGCTAAAAGGGAAAAATTATGATAATATTCATAAATACCAAAAGCCATTTTATTAAAAAAATTATACTTCTGAAAAGACCCTTAAAACAGAAACAAAAGAAAAATATTTAGATTATAAGTTCTGTTTAAAAAAAAGGCAAATGTTCCAAATATATTCATAGTAGACTGCTACTAATCCTTAACTATATCAAAATGTATATATAACTAAGAATCTCGTTAGAAAGGACAGAGAGAAGGGCTTGCTTCACCAGCACCGAATCCCATCTTAGAGCCATCACGATGAAAAGCGGATGAGCACAGTGGCTGGGAGGAACTGCAAAGAGGCCCATACTCTCTCAGCGCAGCCCGGCCGTGTGTTACACAGAGACAAGTCCACCCTCCATGGACTGCACTCTAGGGGGTCCCTTGAAGATCTGATAGACCAAGAAGCTCCTTCTGGGGGATGTCCTTGCTGTCATCCTGCCATGCGTGAACTACGTGTTGGTGGCGCTGGTGCCAGCTGTGTGAAAGTCCAGCACCTGCAAGCATGCACCATGTTCATACTGAATGCTGATAATAAACAACTGTCGCTGGTCCATTTGTTTCCTGTATGTGACAGTTCATCTTCATTGTCAACCAGACTTTAGATACTATAGAAATATATCTCTGGGTAAGTCTAGGAGGGTCTCTCTGAAAAGGTCTAACAGAGCAGGGAAGACTCACCATGAAGTGGGCAGTACCGTTCTATGGGTTGGAGTCCTGGGCTGCATAAAGGGTGAAAGGAGGCTGAGCACCAGCATTCATCTCTCCCTGCTCTTGGACCACAAATACAGTGTGACTACCCACTTGCTCACACTTGCTGCCAAGCCTTCCCCACCTTGACAGACTGTACTCGCAAACCGTGAACCAAAATAAACCCTTCCTTCCCCAAGAGAAGGAACAAATACACCATAGCATATTTCTCACTATGCTGTGTCATTAGAGTACACTCTTTCTGCTTACACTATTCAACAGTGTGGCGCTCTCCTGACAGCAGCCTCGCACAGCTCCCCACCATAGCTCCTGATCACATCCCTTTCTTCTGTGTCTTGTTACTAATGGTCTCAGGAGCAGCAATACGTTTCACCTGTATGTGCACTATGTAGCCCAGGTGAACAGCAGCCCACACCACCTAGGTCTGTGTAAGCACACTGTAAGACTGCAGTCACTGTTCTGTTACTGTGACAAATATTTAAGGAGAACAACTTAAAGGAGGAAAATTGGATTCTGGCTCTTGGTTTCAGTCCACAGCTGTCTGGCTCCGTTGCTAGGGGTCCATGGTAAGGTAGAACATCGTAGTAGTGGGAACATGTCGCTAAAGAGGCTGTTCACCTTGTGACAATCAGGAAGCAAAGACATGAATAGAGGACAGGGCCAGGAATAAGATATACCCCCTTGGGCATGCTCTCCATCTAGGCACTACCTCCAGAATACCTCTCACCTCTGAATAACTCCATCTAATTATGGATCCATCAAATTATGGATCCATCAATGGGTTATCCATGGTGAAGGCAGAGCTCTTGCAATGTAATCGCCTCTCCAAAGCCCCACCACTAAACTAGCAAGGGCCTGAAGCTTTCACAGATGAGCCTTTGGGGGCACACTTCATCCCCAAAACATAAGAACAACGCACTGCCTGATGACAGGACAAATCCCTGTTGTAGGTGATACATGGCTGCAAAGAAGCTAAATCCAATACCAAGGTGACATGCTCATTCAGAAAAGAAAGAATGGTTTTTAGCATAAATCAGTCCTGGTGTAACTGACTGAACAGCCAATAAAATAAGGATCCATCTTACTCCATATGGACAAATTCCAGACACATTGATATTTCCTATAAAGAGATAACAAGTGACTTAATTTCTTCTGGCGAAGCCATGAAAACAAAGTCAAAAGAAGTAACAACCCAGTAAAATGTACCTGCAGCAAATAGGTATCAGTTCCCAGTACAGGCCACGAGGGCCTTCCAATGAATAAGGGAGAAAGGTACATGACGCATTGGAGCGAGAATGTAAACAGGGATGCTGGACCTTGTGAGGACTGGGGGAAGGGTCAGCAAAGGCAATGGATCTCGGCCATCGGACAGCAAGCAAGGAAGACAGGAGGGAGGCCACTGTGCTGAGCAGAACACAGGTAGACGGGCATGCAAATGGACACTGGAATCTCTGGAAGCAAGCAGGCCAGCAGCACACAGATAACAGCTTCAGCACCCTTTATAAGCAGATACATTTCATTCATGAAGACACCGTCTGCCTATGTGTACGAGGATATGGCAAGGAGCTAGGTAGGACCCAGTTTCTCCTCTGAAGGTTGGCAATGGAGATGGAGGGGCCTACGTTTTACATTACTTTGGACTTCACTCCACAGCAGGAATCTCTTACAACAAAGAAGCACAGTGAGGAGTGAGTGGCTTTCACGCGCCTTCGAGCTGAGCCGACAGCACCTGCACAGCCAGGCCTCCCGTGTGGCGCGAGCACAACCACTGCTTTTGGGCCCATGAACCTGATGGAGCTTCTGAGAAAAGAGCAGGGGTCCTGGGCACCTAAACAGCCCGGTAAGTAGGGGCCAAAGGGGGAGCAGCAGCTGCTCTCCCCATGGAGCACGAGGATGAGAACAAGACTCACAGTGCTCCATGCTTAGCTACTGCCTGAGCCCAAATTGCTCCTCACTGGCTGAGCAATAAAGAAGAGAGATAGGAGAGGTCTTTCTCGGCACAATGGCCTGGCCTTTGCCCTGGCAGTCAGGATGACTTTATCAGGGGCTGTGGACTGCTGAAGAGGGCCGGAGGCTCTGGCCCTCACTCAGACTTTCCAGCAGCTCTAATCATCTAACTTGGTTAAAGCCCCCATCCCCAGCTGAGATGGGCCAACAGGAACAGAACCGGTGACAGCCCCTGCCTACTCTTCAGACCACATGCTTTGCTGAGGGCAGGACATGGATGACAACTAACCCTGTCCCAAAACAGCTCCCTTCTACCAGGTCCCAGACAAATGGGGAACAGTGTAGAGGCTTTGGGGCCCTTCCATTTGTGAAAGGTTGAACCTAATAATGCTGAAGAACTTGTGGGCACTGAGAAAACTGCTAGGCATCAGGTACGCAAAGCTCAGCCCTACAGTGGAAGCCTGAGGGAGGGCAAGGCTCCACAGCTGTGTGCATCTTTTGCACATGAAGAACAGTCTTGAGTGCATAGCCAAGGCCACAGGCCAAGTAGGTGCAGAGTATGGCCCCCTGAAGCAGAAGGATTTGAAGACTGTGAGGAGGGGAGGGCGTGCCTCAACCCTAGAGAAAGAACTGAGTAGCTTCCACCTGCCAAGGAGCCTACTGAGAAGGTACCTACCTGGGCAGGTGTCCTCTTAGAAACACAGCCTGCCACCAGCAGGACCAAGTCCTCAGACACGGGGTCACAGGCAGCACCACTGACATTAGCATTGGGATCACTTTTATTTCCACTGCTGTGATTCAACACCCTGGCTGAAGCAACTCAAGGAAGAAAGGATTTGTTTTGACTCTCAGGTCCAGGGAGTACAGTCCATCATGATGGAGAAGGCATCAGAGTGGGAGTGTGAACCTGGCTTGTCACTCTGCATACCAGTAGTCCTGAAGCAAGGAGTAAACAGGAACCTCAAAGCCCACCCCCAATGGCATACTTCCTATAGCAAGGCCCCACTCCCTAAAGATTTCTAGAACCTTCCCAAACAGCATCACCAACTAGAGACCAAGTGGGGATAAGCTTATGGGGAGCCTTTCACAATCAAACCACAATAACACCCATTCCCTGTGGGCACAGGGCCGCCTGAGAGGCTGGAACAGGTGAGACAGTGGGCGGAGCCTAACTGCAGAACAGACTTCACAGCCTGCCAAGGGAACACTGGTCTTAAAGAGTTCCACCACAGAATGGGCTCGGGATGAGGTGAGTTTGCTATAATTAACAGACTACTTCCCCCTGGGATTCTGAGAACCCTTTGAATGTGCACTGAGTCCCCAGAGGAGCATATGACCAGCATTCTGTAGAAATCCTCTTTGGGGGGATGCTGGTTGAGGACAAAGACTGTACTCACTGAGGTGCTCTCAGAGCAGCAGGCAGAGCTACTGGGCTTGGGGATGGGGACAGAAAAGGTGACAGCCATGGAGGCCGAGGTCTTGGGAGTCTAAAGCATCATGGGTGTGAGCCTCATAACTTTGTTCTGTTCCTCCCAAGGCCTTGGCAGTCAGGCAGACCTGAAGCTGAGGCCTGGCCCCACCAGGATGCTGTGATTTGGAAGTGCACCATTTTGCACTTTATTCTCCTCTCTCACCTCCGCCCCCGTGGAATCAGGGCACATGCTGGCAGCATCCCTGTCACCTGGGGTCCCAGATGGAAGGGGTGATTGCTGTGGGGTTACTGATGCAGAGCTCTGCTCACCACAGAGCTGCCCATTCAGCTCAGACAGGACGCTCCAAACACATGGGCTATGCATCTCTGTTTCTGGAATTCCCACTGAGCTCCAAGCAGCTACAAGGTAGGGGAATAACCTGAGCAGTGGCCCAGGTCAGAAGGGACTAGGGAGCTCTCAACAGTGGGCCTCGGGCCCTGGTACAAGGCCACGTGTGTAGGGCTTGGAAGGCCTCACACTGTATTGTATTAAGCTGGGGCCAGGGGCAGCACTCCTGCCTTCCAAGGCCTGGGTTCATTCCTTCTTGATGCCTTACAAGGTGGGAAACTGCAAGCTGAAGGAAGCCACTAGCACCTGTTACCAGTGTGTCTAGGAAGGTCTGGGATGCTGGAGGACAGGGCTAGAGCGTGACGTCCATCCTTGGGTACCGGGGCAGTGGAAAGGTAGCACGGGTTGTGTACATGATCTCAGCCCTCCAGGACCTGAACTCTACTTGAAGACTCTCTGCCCTCAATTCTCTGGGGATCAATTAATGCTCCCAATAAAAATGGAAATTTAATTTCCTTAATAAGTTCTGAGGAGAAGGTCAGTTCCACCCATGGGAAATTTCACAGCTGGTTGGGCTTGTCTGGACAGACATTCTGCAGGGTGGGGCTGGTGACTAAATGCAGGGGACGATGTGGACATCCAGATCACCAGGACATAAAGTACAGGGGCCTCCGAAGCCTGCCCCATCATTCTTCTTTGTATCTGTACAGGTATTTCCACCTGGAGAGGCTCAGCAGAGATCAGGGCCCCAGGACTGGGACTGTGTGGTTCCCATCTCTGCAGTTCTCTCTGAAAGCTACTCTGCCGTCCTGATGTGCATGCTCGTTTTTGTCAACTTGAAACAAACTAGAGTTCCCTGGAAAAAGGGACCATCCATTGAGGAACTTCCTCCAGCACACTGGCCTGTGGACACGTCTATCAGGCATTTTCCTAATTGCTCATTGCTCTAGGAAGGCCCAGCCCGCTCTGGGGAGCACTATCCCTAGGCAGGTGTGTCTGGGCTGTATAATAAAAGTAGCTGAGCCAGCCAGTAAGCAGCGTTCCTCCATGGTCTCTGTTTCAGTTCCAGCTCCAGGTGCCTGCTTTGAGTTTCTGCCCTGATTCCTTCAATGATGGACTGTCACTTGGAAGTGTAAGATGTAATAAACTCTTTCCTCCCCAAGCTGTTTTTGGTTAGAGGGTTTTATTTCAGTAATCAAACCCAAACTAGGGTACCTGGATATAACGACAATTTTGATGAGAAACTAAAGAATTACTGAAATATTTGAGATGGCAACACTGGCAGCCAAGGGCCCTCTCATGTTCCAGGAGGAGAAGGCAACGCCACCCAGAGAGAGCTCTGTCGTTCCCCAGCTGCCCACTGGGAACCTCCTTGGGAGGCATCTATCTCAAGAGGTTCAGAGCACAGCATGTAGCTCAAGAGAGCTGAAGCACCCCGGCTGCAGCAGCACATGGCAGAGGCCATGTCTTGACTAGGAGGCCTTCTAGATGTCATCCTTACGAACACTTACATCCCATGGGTCCCAGGAGAGGTGACATCTCTTAAAGGCCTCTGAAGAGTTGTTGTTCTTCTGTCTTCATGACTCCCATACAAAGCCAAGGTGCTTTTCTCTGAGCAGGACCTGATGCTGAGAGAAGTCTAGGTACTGGTACTCCATTAGGGAGAGGGCAGGTTCAAGAAACCCAAATAAGATTCACAGAAGATTTTCAAAGACAGGAGACGGGCTCTGGGAGAATCCAGAGTCATCCATGATCACAGATCCTCCAGCCCATCTCCCTCCGCGGTAAAAGGTGGCCAAGCCCCTGCCTGCTGCCCTGACCTGTGACTTGTGCATATTGCCTACCACAGGGGCCTATCATCAGATGTAGGCTCTTTCTCCGGTGTTGAGTATTGAGGCCAGGGCCTGGTGTGCTGAGTGAGGACTAAGCACACTCCTATGGGGCAATGGTGGAAACCGTTTTGCTTCTCTTCATCAAGGCATTCCTTTGTTTATTATGGGCTGGGTCTGTCATTTAGGGTCAGTACAGGAACCTGAGCATGGCTCCGGGGAGTGGCCCTGTTGAGTCCCTCACAGGGCTGTCGGCCTCAGATTTCTCCCAGATCTTGTGCCCTCTTCTGCCATGGAAGTTGACAATCCATCCCAGGCCGGTTCCACCAGAGCTGCCAGCCTCACTACTTTCAAATCTCAAACTTCTTCATCCAAAGTGTTCACCATTCCAGACAAGGAAGGGTGAGAAGAGGCTGAAAGGGACCGTGAGGGCCAGTATTCTGGTCATGATGTCACCTAGTCTAAGCTGAGGGCTTCAGGCATAGTTACTGCCCTGTGCTCGCTTTAGTTTTGGGCCTTGCCAGATAATCTGGGAGAAACATTCCCTCGGTCCTGAAATAAGGGGGCTAATGTGGTCCAAGACCCATGGATGGCTATCAATTGAAGATACGTGTTCACATTTTCCACCAAGTGGATCATAGAACAGGCTCCATTGAGGAAAATGGTGACGGAATTGGAAATGGTCTTTTGAAGTAGCTTCCTGGGCTTTCTTGGCCTGGGGCTAGGCAGTGAAATGAAGACTTTTGACTGAAATCCCCTACTTGTCTGACACCAGCCTGAGACTTTCATTAAGGGCAGACCTATGAGGCCAACTTGTGCATTACTTTGTTTCTATGAAGCTGCTGGCCAGTGAGCAACTTGAAGGAACTCTGCCTGCTCCGGCTGGCTCCAGAAGACTGACTGTCCTTGGCACCCGAGGACCATGTCCCTGCTCCTTGTGCTACCAACAGCTCAGTGTCTGAACCTCAACAAGAAAATAGTAAGTCACACACAGACGAGCGCAAACTTGGCTTCCAATGAGGCTCCATCCTGACATTTCCACTCTAAGTCAAAAATGCATCAAACACGCCCATCCTGCTCATCAGAACTCAGTCATGCAGTCTCTGCTGTCTCGGCTGGTCCCCCACAGCCTGTGCTGAACTGGGAGCCAAAGGTCACAGCGCTCTGAGCATTGAAAGGGTATCACGCCACACATTGCTGGACACCGGGAAGGGTTCAAATTCAAAATTAAAGGAATACTTCCTACTGAATGTGGATCACTTTGCATCATCAGAAAATCCAAAGTTGGCTATCAAAGGAAGGTCTTCTGCATGCTACAATCCCATGGCTAATACTTTGAAAAGACAGTCCCTTTCCCCTCCTCCATGGCTTAAATCGCCTATGGGTCAGCGTGGACAAGCCACTCTCCTTACCACTGTGGACCCTTCATCTACACAGGGTGGCCTTTCTAAACATGACATAGCTGTGGGGACCACCATGGGAGGACATGTAAACAGACCCTCTGGAAGGGCAGAAGGTCTTTCTCCTCTGCACAGTGACCTGTTGCTGTTTCCACCCTGCACTGCTTTTTAAAAGGAATCATTGTACTGACTTCTCATAGCTGTCTTGTGGGCAAGGCGTGGGGCAGAAGCAGGGCCCAGGGCGTTACCCCTGGCCTAGGGGACAGGCAACGGGCACAAGGCTCCTTGTCTCGAGCTGTCTCCTTCAGTCTTTTTCCGTTGCTCCACCGTGGGGCTGCCACATGCACAGGGATGGCAGGAGAGCCCAGCCTTGGGCTTGTCTGTGGAGACACACTGGGCTGTTTTGTCTAAAAATGAGCCACCCAGGAGTGATGTACAGCAGCCTGCAGACACTGCAGTCCTGGTTCCTGCCAGGTGCTGTGCAGGGCCCGAAGAAGAGGTAGACACGTGTTCTTGCACTGTGGCAGGAGACCTCTCTAGCTTCTATGCTTATGGAATTATAATTCTGAAAACAGAACAGGCATAGGAGAAGATAAGGGACTAAAAATACGGAAAGACCAGCCCTCTGTTCCTTTCTGTCTGTGCACATGCTGGGACAAAGTCCCCAAACTACCTGGCTACTAGGTGCTCAGCTGAGCTACTCACATACTCTGCCAGCCTCCCAACAAGGCTCAGGCCCCACAAGGAGGCAATTTAAGCACCCCCATCCAACAGCCAGGAAGCTGAGGTGTAGGGTGGCTAGCCAAGAGAACGTGCCTAGTGAGTGACAGAACTAGGGCTACAATCCACCTGGGTCTGAGCTAAAAATCTGTGCACTGCCCATTACCAGGGGGTGGCAGGGCTGGGATGGTGGCAAAGAGCAGAATGAGGGGGAGGGATAAGAATCAATACGGACACAGAGACTACAGACAAGTTCAAGTTAGCTAGAAATAGACATGTTCCCTCAGAGGCATCAAAGCAGGGATGCTCCAAAGTCTCAGCCTCACATGAGTGTATACTCACACACACATACACAGACATGCACCCAATACACATGTGCATGCACACAGACATACATGTATGTGCACACATACACTCATACACATGCATGTACACTCCTGTGTCATCCCAGGGTCTTCCCTCTGTACTGGTCTGTATCCAAATTTCTTTTATAATTGAAAAATATTTTTTATTACTGTGTACATGATCATGTATGGGGCGTGTGTATGTCACGGCATGTGTGGAGGTCACAGGATAACCATGAAGTCTGTTCTGTCCTTCCACCTTTATGCAGGTTCTAGATATCAAACTAAGGCAAGCAGTTTTATATGCTGAGTCATCTTGCTGATTCCAGTCCACATTTCCTGCTGTAAGGGCACCAACCATACTAGATTACAACCCACCCTGTTACATGATTCTAATGTAATTACTTTTTAAAGGCTCTGTATCCAGATGTGGCCACATGTGGAGGCAGAAGTGGCAGTACTCCAATATATGAATTTAGGAAGTTTGCAGCTCAACCACTAACACGCATGTACATAGCATGAACATATACACACATACTTGGGATGTTTCCAAACCCCTGAAGGAGTTGATCTAAGTGAACAACAGACTCTCCAGGCCCACTCTAAAGAGCAGGACTGCCACTAACCAAGAAGGGAGGGTCCAACTTATGACACCTGGCCCCTTGAAACCTGTACCTTTCATCCTATCAACCACAAAAACAGGCAGCCAGGCTGGCCCCAGGGGGCATCAGCAGTACCCAGCACTCCAGCAGTCACGACTGCAGGTGGAGACTTAAATGTCACGGCTGACTAATGGTGACACAGTGGACACCACCAGTCACGTCGCCCACAGTGCTGATTGCCCATTTAGCCCGCATCAGGCCTGTGCCAAATGCCTGGTGTGCATTTAGTGTGCACAGCAACATCTGAGAGGCGGGAGCACTTATCCCATTTCACAAAGAAGCCCACGGCTGAGATACAGGAGACTGGGCTGGGAACTGAGCCTGTGAAAGTTCACACGCAAACAGTATGTCCAAGGTAGAAGATGGTCGTCTACTCTGCACTTGGACTTTTGTTAGCCTACTGTGTCACATATGTCTGGCCTTAGACAAGCACCCAGGTACAAAGCGTGGGAGATAGCCACCCCGAGTCATCAACAAATTCTCCTGACAATTGTAACAGATCAGGGTGAGCTCGAGGCTCTCTCATCCTAGCTAGCTTCTCCTGGTCCATTAACAGCAGGGCCCTCTGCCTTAGTTTCTCTTCAGTTTCTCCTTGGGGTGTGTTCCTGGGCGGGTACTGTGCCTCGCCACCTTTCCGTATAGGCTTTACCAACTGGCTTCAGTCACTCTGGCTGAGAAGTAGCTGGTCACAGACAACCTTGTTGGTGGCACCCAGGTGGCTTCAGAGGTGGACAGGGCATGTGCACTGCAGTCCCACTGCAGTTGCATGGAGCTGAGGCCTCCACTAAACACAGCACAGCCATGGTTCACCTTATGCTGCCTCTGCAGGTCTGTCCTCCCATCAGATTATACCAGAACTGTTAGGGAAAAAAAACAAGGTATTTCCAGACAAAGCTGGAGACAGAGGGATCGATGCTGGCAAATGATGGACTTTCTCATTAGAGGTGCTGAAGGTGTGCTTGTCATGGTGATGAAGCATTTTCACTTCATTCTGCTTCACACACAGGAGGAAGAGAATGAATTCGGGCATCAGAAGGGGACTCAGGGCCACACTTGGTGTTGTTTGTAGCTGCAGCAAGGAGCTTGGGGACTGATTCTAGAGCTCCAATGTGTCAACAGGGATCAGCAAAGTGAGTGATGTCCACGTGAAGGCGCCTTGGCAATGGGAGATGTAGGCGCTCGTTTGGAATGGCCTAAGATCACATCACTGCCCAGCCTTCCAGCCGTGGGCAGGTCACAGGGCCCTGGGAACCTCTGGTGTAAAACAGGGAAAACATCTTCTTCTCAGAGTTGTTGAGGATTTAGTGGGGATAGAAAGACAGGAAAAATGGGGGAGCATAAAAAGGAGCCCCTCACCTTGGAGTCTGGCTGAGGCCTCTTGTCAGCAGAGAAGCAAGATTTCCAGCACAATTAACAAGTGCTTAAGGCCTCCCCTTCCCAGCCATAAACATGCAGTTTTCTAGGAATCCCATCAGACTCCATTTACAGGGAAAGGGCACGTACTAAGCCCCTCATGCAATCCTAGTGGCTCCTGGTTTCACTTTATCAAATCATAATCCCATCCAAGGTCTCTCCAGAGCCACCTCACTTATCAAAAGACAGAGACAGAGAAAGGAGGACTTCTTAGTAACCTCTAGAGACGTAACTCAAAATGGTTCATACGCCAGACAGCTAACTGACTCTCCCTTGAGGAGCCCGGGCCCACGCTGGCACATCTTCTCTCGCTCTGAGAAGCCTACACCTGTGCCTGCAGGTGTGCCTGACTTCGTTCCCCGAGTGTCCCTCTTTCTCCTGATCCTCTACTTACAGCCAATAAGAAAACAGCTGTAACAGATCTCTAAATTTGTCCTGTCATGCCAGCTAGGCCTAACATGCACTTCTGTGTTGAAATCATGAATACTGGTTCCTAAAAGATGAGATGGCCTGGATCTCCATCACTGTCCCTTCACCACTGACATTATGAACCAAGCATCTAGCAAGCCTGCCATAGAGTGGGCATGCAGTTGCCACAAGCAAATAAAGGGGTTCCTGGTCACGAGTGCCAGGGGTGATCCTGTCTGAGAAGCTCACCAGGCAGTGGCTTCAGTCAAAATGGGTTACTGCTGGCCTGAGTCATACAGCTCCAAACTGCAAATTTACAGAGACACGACACAGCGAAGGCAGTGAGGCCATACCAGGAAGACTTAGTCTGAAACTCCCCCACTACCTAGAACACCTGGTCACTCCAAGATGTGCACAACTTCTGAGAGGGAGGAGCTGGCTCCCACTGAATGTCCAGGAAGCTATCCTCCAGCACACCGAGCCTTCGATGTCAATGGGGGAGCAGGGTTATCAGTGCCCTACCTTAAAGCTGATGGAACTGAGACCCAGCAAGGTCCTGGTCTACCAAGGACTCAGTGGAGCTTGGTCCAGGCCTGGTAGGCCACAGTGTTCTTGGGTTTGCCCGTGTGTTCTAGATGCGGTCACTTTCATTCACTGTGAATTCGCTGTCTCACTGGTTTAATAGGTATGGCTGAAACTCGAGGGAGTGGGGGAATTCGCATCTGAAGGGGCCAGGTATATTCATTTCAGGATATGAAGCCACTGTCCAGAAACGCAAGCTACCTGACAGCAGAAACCCCGGAGCCTGAGCCAGCTTTATCCATTCCAGTCTAGGGAGTCTCCTGCTGGCCCACCATGGTCACTAAGTGAACAGATTTCTCCCAAGTGTCACACATTTCAATTGCAGTGTGACTCTTAGGACACAGAAGGTAGAGTGCCCAGGGACACAGAGACAGATCACAGCCCTTGGGTACTTAGGTGTTTCTGTTAACTGGGTTTTGCTGCTCATGAATGGGACCTCAAGCAAGTCGCCTCCCCTCTTCAAGCCTTGTACCAGATCACTGGTTCATAGAGAGAGGTGCGTGAAGGGGTTGAAATCACCCTCAACACTTTATCCCCCTGAACACTTCCTCTGGCCTCCTCACCCCCTTTGACTGGATTAGAGCTGCCTTTAATTGGCTTTATAAATTGGCCAGTGCTCCATTTGGTTAATGAATTCCCAAAGCCCTAAAGGTCCTTTCTGACTCTGTCTTCAGGACTGAGATGAGCACCCTTCTTGTCTAGCCCCCTCTGCTACACTGGCTTGCTGGTGTGTGTACATCAATGTACCTCTCCATCTATGCATCTAAGATTCTATTCTTGTATCCACAAGGAATCTTCACTGACAGCCCTGGGGACACAGTGGAGGCAGAAGAAAGGCTGATCCATGCCACTGCTGTAAACCGACCAGTCCCAGATGACGCAGAAGAGACCTGCTGCCAAGGCTGCTTGCTTTAATTAACGGGGAGACTGATAAGAGCTGTCAGAGCAAAACGAAGAGGCTCTAAGCCTCACTGCTTTGCTAAGACATGAGAGTGAAGACTGGAGAATAAAAAAGCGGAAAAGTTTCCCTGGAAAGCTCACAAACTGGCTGAGAAAATAAGGCAGAGGCCAGTGATGTTAACAGTCCGGTGTCTCCGGAAGGCTTGACCTAGTTGTTCGGATAAGTTAGCTATGACTGTCCTTCCATCTAGCCACACGTCTACCATAACAATGATTTTCATCAAAGAAAGCTGGGGCCTCAGTCCCCAAAAAACCCAACCTCGAGGGCACACAGGCATGCAGGTGGAATCGGGGGTCAGAGCTTGCTGAGGCCAAGTCTGAGGAGACTATGAGCGAAGTCAGGTCTGGGTAGCCACTTGCTGCTCATGCTCACGTTCAGCCCAGTTGCCACAGTGTACAGAGACAGACCATAGCCTAGGCAAACATACAGCTCATAGCTCACCTGGATTCCCAAGAGAAAAGAGGAGAAGCAGGCCTAGGTTCCTGAAAGTCTTCTGCAGCACTGTTGAATCCCCACAACTAGGGACCCAGGCTTTAAAGAAGTCTTAGTTTACCCTTTATTTGTGATGAGAAGGAACACACGTTCTTTCTGGAGGATGCTTCTAATTGGATATTTTATTCATGGAAGGATATGGTCTTTAAAAAACTTCCATGTTTGACAGCACTGATGGAAACATCCCTCCCTAGGAGGTCAGAAAGATTTGACAAGAATTACAACTTCTGTCTACACACATACACATACACTACACTATACATATAATCATGGCACTATACACACATATGCATATAGATATAATTTTGCTTAAGAAAAGTAACAAGAAGAACTTGGAGCCTAAAGGCCTAGGTTCCAGTTCTTCTTGGCTATGAGACTCTGGGCAAGAAATCAGGACCACACTGAGGTCTTAATCTTTGCTACTCATGGTGTTAGTGTAGGGCCTGGAGAGTAGGGGACAAAAAAAAACTATGCCTTCTTTAAATCTCAGGATACTCCATCTGCCCAGCAGCAAAGCACTTGGATGCCAGCAGCTGAGTTACAGAGCTTGATGTCACCGTGATATACACAGGAAGCATCTCCACTAGTGGAACAAGGTTGCTGTTCTGCCCCTTGAGGCACAGCCATAAGATGTGCAGATCCAGAGTGCACAGCTGTAGGGAGGTCTTGGACTCCTGAGAACCACTTCATTTCTCCTAACATTTCCTGTCTTTCTGGAGATGTTGCCCAAGACAAAGCTGGGACACCTCAGCTAGGCGGGGAAATTCTGAGTGGTGTGTCCTGCCAACAAGGAGGTTCCTCCCACAGGACATGACCCTGTAACAGCCTTTCCTCAGCTGTGTGTGTATCCTGCTTCATGAAGTGGTCCAGAAGAACACCTCCCCAAAACGGCAGCATCCCAGCACCTACAGCATGTCCACTTGGCAGCCCCCTGCCATCTGCCTACACACACCTAGCTTCCTATCCTAGGTACCCAACCCAGGTGCCAGGGAGGCTCTAGGACCCCACTTTCCTATCTCTACTTCTCATCTGCCACCATGACTCTTCTTTCAGAGCCCATGGCACCAGCTCACCTCTGTTCCTCTGTGGGGCCACCATGGTAGTCTAGGTGTTCTAAGCTGCAAGCAGCAACCTCTCCTCGTGGCTTGCCCAGCACTAGCCATCTTGTCCTTCCCGGGGGCTCACACCACACATTTCTTCTGAGGTACACATTTGACCTGACCGTGGCACCACTGCCTTTAGTGTCCCTGCTCCCAGAACAGAGTCTAACGGGCTCAGCACACCCACAGGCCTCAATGTCAGGCTCTCCCTCAGATCCCTGCACACCTGCTGTCCTCTACCATCTACTACCTATTCCTGCCCAGCTCCGGAGTCTCAGATGAGCACTTCCTCCTCTGAGGGGACCTTCCCCTGCCCGCATGCTGGATGCCTGTGTCTGTCACCATCTGTCCTCATGCTTTAGTACTTCCTGTGTGTCACTGAAGTTTTGTATTCTTTATTGCTTTTCTTCCCAGTTAGGCTACAAGCTCTACCATTCACTAACATTGGTGTATACAGAGTGAGGAAGGTTCCCTGGAACGACCCTACCCGGTGGGTGTCATTTGCATTAG
Organism: Eospalax fontanierii; assembly: GCA_035773235.1. Classification (NCBI taxonomy): domain Eukaryota; kingdom Metazoa; phylum Chordata; class Mammalia; order Rodentia; family Spalacidae; genus Eospalax; species Eospalax fontanierii. The sequence goes on from CM069532.1 coordinate 78,069,404, forward strand.
TTACCGAGTGCCTCAGGCTGACCCAAAGGAGCCTGTCTGTCCCTCTGTGGGCCAACGAGACTGCTGACTGTGATGACACACATACCAAGGTTACCGAGGAGGTCTTCCCGGCCTTGAGGAGAGAGAGGATCAGCCTCATGGAACATTCTCGGCTCCATCAAAGGCATTTTTACAGCTGTGTCTGACAGATTGTTCCTGTAAATCCGGCTTGATGTCTGGGTGGTCTGGAGCTCCTTCTCAGTTCTCTTCCTGTTCCCTTCTTTAGCTTTTACCTGCAGGTCAAGCGTCTTTACCTGGCTGGGGCTCTCTGTCAGCATGTGGCTGAGGGGGAAACTGGTCCACTTGGGAGTGAAAAGGACATAGTGAGGGTGTTGGGACAATTTCTCCCTCTTCCTAAGGGGCAGCTCTGGTCAGTGGGAGTGTCTACCCAGCCATGCCAAGTGTTATCGAGAAATGAGCCAGGCCCTGGCCTCTTGTCCAAGGTGTCATCTTGGCTACGAGGCTCTCTCCATCTTTGCCTGTCTGGCTTCCATGGGAACCAGGAGGCAATGCATAGATTTGATCCAATGTGAGACATGACATCGGGAGGCACTGAGGGGTCTCTGTAGACTACAGCTTCCTGAACACTTTGCTCCTGACCTCCCTCTTACTGCACAAAACTCAGCCCAGTGTTGAACACTCACCCTTCTTGCACTGGACAAGCAGTGAGTATCTACCATGTGCTTGGGGCCAGTACTCTGTTGGGTTGTGAAGCTCACTGTTCTGCAGTCATGGAGGGCATTCTCAAGGGGGACACCCAGTCAGGTAGTATGTCTGTGGGATAGGGCCTGGCAGAGGGGCCCTTTGAAGCCAGAAGTGGAAGCGGCTTTCAACAAGTGAAGTTCACAGACAGGGAAGAGTCAGACAGGCCCCAGGGCAGCAGCCCAGGCTCCACTGGGGATGAGGGCTATGGTCCTGGCACAAGGGCAGAAACAGAGTTCTCAGCAAGTCAGTGGACTCCACCATCAGTCATTCCCTGGCAGAATGTCAACACAGCATGTTTGGCAGCATGATCAAGGCCCAATGGGGGCCATGCTGTTTCCTCATCCACCGCTCTTAATTGTCAAGCCAACTTCTGTGTATCCTTTCAGACCCATGTCAAATCTTATCTTTTCTAGGAAGACTTAAGCAAGTGTGCCTGAATCAAAGCAGCTTTACCTGCCAAGCATACACACCCAGCCGATATAGAACCCATATTGGGTCAGTTCTGCTGAACCCGATGAGTAAGCAGGTATGTCAAAGTTAAGGCAAACACTCGCTTCCATACCTACATAGCTCCCTTGGCATCTGAGGATGATGCCCACAGTCAGTCACCTCCTGGTAGGTGAGTTTTGTGCAGAGGGCCACAGGGCCCCCAGACCCAAATGCCACCAAAAGATGTGGCTGTAAGGAGATTTGCTGACATGTGAGCTTCTGAGTCTGTTTCCCGCTGGGCCATGGGTGAAGGGCCATGAAGGGATTCATGGTTCCAAGGGAGTGGCTGATATGGGTGTGAGGGTGGTGCACTTCTGTGGATCCACCCTGTCACTCAGCCCATCCTGCTATCCTTTCCGCACTGCTTCTCTCTACCTGTTCTGTCTCTCTCTCCCTTGTCCACTTTCTTACATGATTACACGGGGCCTACCCAGAGAACCCAGGCTCAGCTTCCTATGTTAAAAGGCCAGTGGATCAAGAACTTTTATTCCACCTATAGTTTTAACTTTCCTTGGCATGTCAGACAGCACATACCCAGGCTCAAGGATGAGGATAAGGACATCTCTCGGGGTGTCAAGTCTACCTTGCACAGGGAAGAGCAGGAACCTGCCACTCCGAGTGTCTCCGCTATTCCCTGCGTCTGTCCTGTCCTGTCCCTCAGGAATCCTATTTGGAAGGCACACAGATGTGGCCATGCCAATGCTTAGCACAAGTGCCGAGAGAGGTCTCTGAGTGTCTTCCTGCTTTATACATCCCAGGCCTGAGGGCAGGGATGGTCAGTGAGGGACATCGCTCAGTGTCCTTGCAGATGCATGGCTCCTGGAACAGGGAGGATTCCCAGAACCCAGGCTGTTCCCTGTATGGATGGAGACATCCTAGGCCCAAGCCCACATGGAAGGAGTCTGCTGTCCAGGAGGAGACCCAGCCCTCTAATTCACCTGAGGAAATATGTACAATGCCAGGATAGGGCCAGGCACAGCTTGATGTATGAGCCTGGGGAAGAAGCAATGCTCCCCCAAATCCCTTAAAGACAGCCAGAGCAGGCCTCACAGAGGGAGCGTTTAGCCTGGGAAAGAGAACCAGTTCAGTGTTTCATGGGCCTTGGCAGGAAGCATTGTGAGGAGTTGGGGTTGACCAAGTGAAAGCTGAGGACTTCAGAGCCCAGCTTACTTCAGAGAACACAGTGACTCCACTGCAGGTGATAGGCGGGGGCTCTAAAAGGAGAAGGAAGACAAGAACAGCATTCTGTCTTAGAGGCCTGCATCAGACACAGGGAAGCCTACGCTGACTCCTGGGACCCTGTTTTTAAAAGACTATCCTGGCACCAACCTGGTCAATTGGCAGCCTCTCTCTTGACTGCAGGGGTTGCTGATTTCATTGAAATATTGCTTCTGCATGGCCTTGGGCCTTATCTCCTTCTCCTCTTTCCTTTTAAAGAATAGCCCAGGGGTATGGGCTTCCTCCCCACGGAACCTTGCCTTAAAGTTTCCTCTCTCGTGCCCAGCTCTTCATCTGGATCAACAGACCTCCAGCCAGGCCACCACACTCAATGTCCACAGTGAACCACAAGCTGCTGTAAAGGAAGAGAGCAAGCCGTACTTTTAACTCCTGTCAGGCCAGATGCAGCTTCGGCCCACATAGACATCTCCCGCTGGCAGCGGCTCAACAGCAGGCCTACAAATAAACATGGTCAGTCGGCTGGCCTATCATCACGTTTGCAAATTGAACCAACTTCCCCTCTTCTCCTTCTTGCCTGTGGCCACGATCAAGGCTTCGCACAGCCCAGCACAGAGGCATCCAGCCACCTTCCAGGCCCTGCAGTTCATTATCCTGTCCCGTAACAGTTTTCAGAGCTTTGTTTATTTATTTTTAATCTGGGAGAATTTCATACATGAGTGCTGTCTTTGCATTATTCACAGCCCTCCCAGCCCCTGACAAACTCCTCCCATGTCGCCCTACTTCCTCTCAGCTTCTTGTCCTCCTCTTGATTACTATTGTTACATATACATACATACATTTATAAATATGCACTGAGTCCATTTAGTGGTGCCTGTGTGTATCTGTGTTCAGGACTGCCTACTTGGAATTAGATGACCTCTCAGGGAGCTTGTCCCGGGAGAAATCTGATTCTCCCTCAGCACCCATGAGTTACCTGTAGCTCTTCCTGTTGAGGTGGGATTCATTTTCCCCATCCATCCTGGCATGCCAACTGGTTCTGTCATTATGCAGATCTCGCTCAACTACCGTATTGTGGTGATTTCACGGGTGCAGCTTCCCCATTGTGTCTAGAATGCCTTAACTAGCAGCCAGTGTCTTGTCTCTCTGGTTCTCACATTCTTTCCACCTCCTCTTCCGTCCTATTCCCTGAACCTAGGTGTAGTGGTTGCACTGCAGACATATCACTCAGGGCTGGACACTCCGGTCACAGGCTAATCCCTTGAGCCCCACACTTACTGTTGCAAGGAGCATTCTCCCCTCAAGGCCCAGGTCAAGTTCTTATTTATCCCACTTCCTTGGGCTCCAGCAAAGGGGCTCTGGGTTCTGTTCTACAGATGAGGAAGTTGAAGACCAGGGAGACAAGGCAACAGATATGTGGCAGGATCAGGCCAACCGTGCCAGTCGCTTCTGGCAAACCCGGCCAGCTAAGCCCATGCTCTGTCCAGGCCCAGCCATCTGACTAGAAGTTAGGAGCTGGCCTGTCTTGTTCACACTCAGCACTCAGCACCAGTTCCCAGCATCCTGCCTGGAACGGGGCAGACACTCAGCAAGGATGGAACTGAGAAGAGAATGAGGGCAGGCGTTTGGGTGTCTGCAGAGAATGCAGGAGGTGAGACCAGGCCCAGTCCACCCCTTGCTCTGGGGGGGTCTGAGGTTCCTGTAGCCTCAGGAAGATGAAGCTGTGAAGTGGCCACCTGTGCCTCAGGTGAGTCGAGCACATCACATCAGGTGATGGGTCCAGGAATGGTCCGGACACAGGACCTGTCATATGTACAATATGGACACCCATGGGAAAGCAGTTGGACCTGTGAAACCTACAGCAAAGTATGTATGTTGGGGGGTTGGGAGGAAGTCTGTGGCACATGGACCCACAGCAAGGGGGCCAAACCTGGATGTGCCCTTATGGCAAAGAGGGCAGAGAGGCTGATCTGCTTACTTAGGAGGAAGGGAATCTAGAATCATCCAGCAACCAAATGATTTACAAGTAAAACAGGTACCCCACAAAAGGCTCAGGATAGGTTCTACCCAAGGAGACATCATCGTAAGAAAGAAGAATTCACAGTCCGAGTCAGTGCCACAGAGGGCGCACCAGGAGCAAGGCCCCACCAGACACTGCAGGCTCGAAGACAGGAAGGGTCATAAGCCAAGGACAGTGGGACGAGGTCTCCCCCAGGAAATCCTGCTCAGAAGCACCACAGCCCTGAAGCCACCTTGAAGTTAGCAAGTGAGGCTAGAGTTCCCCATCTCCTCCCCACCTAAAATAATTGGAGTTTAAACATGTCATCAGATGAGAGAGAATGACGGAGCATTTCCGTCTTATCAAGACCTTTCTTCATTGTTCTTTCTGTGAAAAATGGAGGGGCCATTAACTTTCTAGCAAGGCAAGGCATGAAAGAAGACACACCTCTAAGCCCTGAGGACAGAGTGAGCACAGTAGGTCCCTGAGGAAGTGGGGGCTGGGGGGCTGGGCTGAGGCCAGGCCATTGCTTTTTGCACACTAAACCCAAACCTACATTTTACACTTAAGAAAGGAACGAAGATCTGGAGAGCTGTACCAAAGACTACAGGCTTGGATGTGACTTAGAACCAGCTTTCTGGAGACTGGCCTGGAGACACTTTGGCAAAAGTCAAGGCCTCCTTGTCCATCTGGATCAAGACTTTACCCTACCTTTTCAGAACCACTGTCTGGATTCATAGATGGGGGCTGCTGGCCAGGTGTGATGGGAAAGCCCAGCCACTTACTACTCCCACCCTGCTTCCTGTCAGGGCCTGGCCTGTCGGCACTTCTTCCACATTCCCAGCATCCCTCTCAGGGCCAGTCACGACTCCTTGCATTTTCTTTACAGCCATCACTCAGTGGACAAATCTGGTCTGATGAGCATGAAGCTTTTACCACAGGAGGTAGCCAAGAAGAAAGAAACCTCTAAGAATAAGAGGTTTGGCCACATGGCTTGATCAGGTTGTCTCTTTTTCCCTTGCATGGTAGAACTGTGAGGGAGGAGAACATGGTATCTACAGGCCCAGGCAGGTTTATTTTTTGTGTCTCTCTAGTACAGTCAGGCCCCTGTCAGTTACTTGGCACTCCATCAAAGCTTGCAGATGTCTTGGAATGGCGGAGCCGATTACTTTATGGGGTCCATTTTCCCCCTCTATGGTTCTGGAGTCCCAGAATTTAGTTGGCCATGGGAATAAAGTCCACACCTCCTGGCGGTCTTTGAGGCTCAGTGTGGTATGGTGACTAAATTCCAATCAATGGAACACAAAGCAAGAAGGGTTGGGCAGGGCTCAGGACATTCTCTAGACCCTGCAGGAAATGCCCTTTTCTCTGTTTCCTATCCCACCCCTCCCCATGCCTGTAGCATCTAAAACTCTGGGAGCCTATCAGAGCAGGCTGACAGGATGGAGTGGGTCCTGGACCCTGGCACCGGGTAGGTCATACCAACTTCAGCCTATCATCTACCAGATTTTTTGCATGACTGAGACATGAGCACTTTCTTGAAGCTACTATCATTTAAGAGTTTCTGTTACAGCCAAACCCAATCCTAACAGACCAGTCCTGGTCTTCTGTAGCCACAGTCATCCTTTTTCTCTATGGGCTTAGGATGTAGGGAGTGACACCAGAAAGTCTCCAGTGTGTGTGTGTCGGCGGGGGGGGGGAGGTGTTGGGGGAAATGCAGACAAGGAAGCATTGAAGTATTCAAGAAGGCTTACTGCAGAGCTGGCCACAGGAGACACCAGGATCTGGGTGTGTGGCTTCTGGCCCTATGGAGTCCAGAGAGACAGGCAGAATGGGGAGGAATGAAGGTGCCTGGGACGCAGCAGACCACAGGACACCCGAAGAACATGTTTGCTGGGCCAGTGAGCAAGTGCAGAGAAAAGAGGGCGAGTTAGATGTGAGGCGGAAGTAGGCCATCAACAGACAGGCGGCTAGGCAATGGCTGTGCCAGGCTTTGAGCTTTGAGGAGAAAGTGAAGGGGACTCTCAGATGCACTGAGGCCAGAGAAGCCTAGGACTGCAGCTAGGTGGTCGAGTTCGTGAGGAAGCAGCAGCCGTTAACAGTCCTGAAGAAGTGATGGTTGGGGTTCCCCACAGAAGCCAAAATCAAGATTGATCCTAAATTGAATTGAGCTCTTAGTTCCTGACAACAGCAGCACCCCAGAAGAGTAGCAGCCAAGAGAATACTCTAGCTTAGCTGTCCACAGTCTCCAATCAATGGCCCAGGCCCAGGACCTGGCAGATCCATGCTAATCTGCAGAGTTCTCCAAACAGACCATGGTGGGATGAGGTGCATGTATCCCAAACCAGCTGAATGCAGAGGATGTATTATTTCTGGAATATAATGAATAATGAAGATAGATGTTTGCAAACTATTTTGCAGACACACACACACGACCTCTGGAGGAAAACGTAAGTACTTTGCTATGAGCTTGTGTCAGCCAGCACTGCTGTCGGCATGCTAGAAGTTGGCCAATGTTCAGATGCTCCAACACATCTGCTCAGACGACAGCAACAAAGGGTCTCACAGGGAAGCACCAAATGGCACCCCAGGAGCACCTTCCCATCTCCCAACGCAGTCCCTGATGCTCTGGTGCTGTACGCTCACTGGGCACTGCGCTGGCGCCGGGGATCCAGTATAAGGGGCCCAGAGCAGGACTCCAGTCCTCTGGGTGGCCTGTCCACTCAGTGCCACACCAGATCGATAGCTCTCTTTATCACAAATGTTAGCAAGCTCTGGAAGCTGTCTGCATGTGGTCCAATCAGACATGTATTCTCTCAGTCACTCATTCAATAGTGCTTATCACGACACAGCCGTGAGCCAGGATCCAGCCCCATGGGCTCTCAGAGTGCCAGGCAGGATGGGGAAGGAGGAAGGAACAAGGCCAGGAACCAGCAGGCCTCAAGACACTTGAGGACCACATTTGGTTTCCAGAACCAAGGCCCGAGTCGAGAAAACGGAACACTGGCCCCACTGTATAAAGAGGGAGGAAACAAGAAGTTCCTGAACAAGGAAACACATACACCCCTAAACAAGAAGCATAAGGTGAAAACGAGCGAGATAAACGAACGCTCCCCCTGAGTAAGGCATGGAGCCATTTGGCTAATTTGGACAGAATGAAGTTCACTTGAAAACACCTGAGTTCTGGAAGCAGCAAATCAAACCTCCATCCCGACCGTGTAACAGATGAAGACCAACACGGAAAACCATGAGCCAGTCCTGCCTCAGGCTCCGTGGGGAGGCAGAGATCTGCGTCCTTGGGGCACGGCTGGAGATGGCAGGAGCGGCTAGACATTTCCCTGGAAAAAGGCGTGCACCTGTACCAGTGATCAGGTGGCCTGGTATCCCAGGAGCCAGGCTTGGGTATGGGCGGGAGATGCTTAGCCACTGTCCCAGGGTATGTGTTGGGGGACTCAGTCTGAATGGCTGTCTCAGAAGACTTGGGGGAGAGTTAGGATGCACAGGCAACAGGAGATAGAGAGTGTGAGGGGTGATGGCTTAGCCCAACAACCAAGCCTTACAGCACTACATGTGACGTGCTTCCCGAGAACCCTGAAGAGAAAACAGTATTTGCTGATCTTCCCGACCCTAAAGTGCTCACTGCTTCTTCAATGACTACAGAACACAGGTGAAACACATGCAGGAGGGAGGCATGCATGCATGCACAAATATCACATCACTGTAAAGTGTATCATCAGCTGATGGGAACCATAAAACAAGCCAGGAGACCATTCCCCATTCTCTAACAGGAATGGCAGAATGCTTGGAATGCACACAGATCTGGGATATACATGAACATATATGCAAAACCTCTATGTGCGCAGAGCTCAAGTTGGATCAGTTTCTACACATAGACATACAAATGTATAGATTCATCTCTCTCCATGTAAATATGGATACCTATCTATCTATATATCTATATCTATTCCAGTCCCTGAAATAGAAACCTATATACTTAGATGAATTTCAGTACTTAAAAGAAACCCCAGAGCCATGTGCTTTATGCTCCAGACTAAAAGCGTTGTCATTTCCTTTCTTTCTTCTCCCTCGGCAGCATCCCTTGGCAGCGCGCTGGCTTCTCCCATACCGGGTGATGTCACTTCACAAGCCAAAGCCCCACCTCAGGGTTTACTGTCTAGACAGACTGTGCAGGCAAACCCAGAGACAGGTTTGTTTGGTACAGAGTGTCCCACAGACATCAGAAGTTGAATGGAAATCATCCTAAAGGCTTCTGCCTGGCCCATTCACAATATGCAATGTGCAACCCGGGGCCTCCTGTCTCGGAGGGCTGCAGCAGCTGCCCCCGTAGCCTCAGCCACGGTGGAGCTTGGTGCCATCAGCTCCTGGATGATGTGCCTCCATTTTCTGGGGAGAGTGTGACCACTGCCCAGGCTGCACTCCCGGTGTCACACCATCTGTCTGCAGCACAGCAGCTGCCCTCCTCTGTTTCGGGGATGCATTGTGCTCCCTGTCATAGCAGGAGGAATTTCTGAAACCCTGGGGAATACAGAACAGTGTCTGTGTCACAGGGGGCATGTCTACCAGGTTCAACACATCATGTGCTCTAGGTTATCTGCAGTACTCAGGAAGGACCACCATGGTATCGCCATGGGTATGAACATTTTGGGCAGGTTCCACACCTACAGCTAAGCTCTACACCCTGTGGCCTCTGCCCTGATGAACCTCAAAGTCCCTGTATAGAAGGACGAACACACTCCTTCCACAGAGCGCAAACCAGGTCTGGGGTGAGGTGGCTTCTCCAGGTCACCCTTTAGTCCACTGTGACAGTCCTCAGTGACCGGGCTGTCATTCGAACACTCGTTTTCTCATTACAACTGTGGATGAAGGGCTGAGAAGATGCGCATGAGTGGGGCAGAGCTGGAACTCAGAGGCTCATGTCAGTAAGCATGTCCAGTCCAGGACAGGGCAGCTGTGCGTGCTGCCTAACATAAAATCAGAAAGTTACTTAAAATCTTATAAGATTTTTTTTCTTGCAATTTTTTTTTGGTAACTCCATTTTACAGTTCTTGAATGTGAACTTTGTAATGACAAAAGTATATTACATTATCCAAAGGTTGGTCATGCTGATGTGAGGATGCCTATCACACTAAGGATGATGATGGTGATAGGGGGATGATGATGATGATGATGATGATGAATTGTAGTGCTAGGGATTGAACCTGGGGGCCTCATAAATGCTAGGAAAGCCCCTGCCCTCCCCCACCCCTTACTAGCTGGTGATTGTTTTGTATGTGTGATCTCAGTCATCACTACAACCTCAGGTTCCTGACCCAGTGTCAGGATTCTTCCTATTTAATCCCGAACCTAATGCCCCTCAAGAGACAGGTGCTCCCAGTGACTTTACAACTCCACAATTTCAGGTCACATTTGTGTTGGAAGAAACCAAGTTACCTATGACATTTAGTCTCAAGTCACTGACACCAAGAGAAAAAAAGTAAGAGTACCATTCAAATAAATGTACGTGCCAAAGAGTCTGAAAACCTGCAACCACATAATTCGCCAGTGGTAGGAATTTGGGTCAGACAAGGCAGACTTTTTGCTATGTCAGTGAGCTAGACAACCAAGCCATCCACCCACCCTCAAGGGCACACTTTCACTTGTCACCCACACATCTGTCCTCTCCAGCTGTCCACTTACTCAACACTCCACTTACCCACTATGCATCAGCCCATCCAGTCAATCACCTGATTACGGATCGCATCTTCCATCCCATCCCTCACTCTTTCCACGTGCCAAGAGCTACCCCTAGACCCAAGTCTGAAAGGGATCATGTTCAAAACAGTTTACAGCTCTCCATCGGCAGGTTCCCACAGGAGCTTCCACGAGAAGAGACAATGGAGAAAACACCCATTTTCTCTGCCCCTTCCCCCCGGCTAATGGTGCTCTGGGAGCTTCTCTGGTGCTTCCAGAGCCTGACCTGCTAGTTGGAAGAGGAACTTCTGTGAAGGAATGTGGTGAGCTCTGAGGAAGGTGTAAACAAAGCCCCACACTAGTGGGAGCACCGTGCCACTGTCAGAGAACTCTGTGCAGCATCTGAACTGGACCCAACTCATACCTAAGCCAGTGCGCTTCCTGACTCATCCTCGCCTCACATGACCATGCTGGTTCATCAAAACGATGTGTCCTAGGAGGCAGGATAGTAGCCCGCTGTGCATCATTGCTGCTGGTCCTGCAGGAAAGCCTAGTCAGAAGGATGGTGTGGGGTAGATACAGGGATGCAGCCTGGGAGGGTTAGGGAGTACTGTGCAACCAAAGGGGCATGGACTTGTTGGAACTATTTACACTTGATGATCTTTGGAACATACATGGAGCCTGCTGGAATTACTTCACTGTTAACTGAAAGAGATGGAGAGTCATCAGGTTGCAGCCAGCGAAGCTGCCTAGGGGAAGTTGGCTAGGCTCTTTTCAGGAAGAGAGCAATGGCTTTTGGTTAAGAGGCAGGCCATGCTTCCCACAGATATTCTTGGAGGGTCTTCAATAAGGATGGTGCCTTGCTAGGTGCTAGGGAGACAGGGGCTGTCACAGAGGTGGGACTCCTGCCCCCACCTCCAGTTGCCCACTGGATGGCAAACTCCTCATGCAGTACTGAGCATGCAGTAGACTCCACCAGCACCTGCTGTCTCCTCCTGTCCTGGTTCTGCACTTAACAAATGTGATGCTGTTGAGTACATTTTTCCACATACAGAAGATGAAGAGCAGAATCAGGTTGATGGCTCCGGCCCAAGGCTGCAGAGGCTCTGATGGTGCCATCTGTAATGACCTCCAATATTTCAGACGGTCAATTGGAACCCACATGTTTATCCTCCACCAAGTACCATAACCCACAGACAGTGGTGTCTGAACACAAGGCTGGGGTGATAAGTTAGCCCCACAGAATTCTGCCAATTACTTGGGGCCAGCCAGGAACCCCGCGGGCAGGGTGGGCAGAGGAAGCTGCTCTCCCTTCCAAGCTACTGTATAAGCTCAAGACCGGGCTGCATACTGTTCTTCTTGGTTCAAAATTAGTGTCTGCAAATGGTTCTGAGTCTGGAATTCCTGAGGAGTCAGAACTTCCCAGATCACACTAAAGTTGGCATTCAGTCACTGCCTTCTGTCAGCCTAAGCGAGTGTCACATGTCCTCCCCTAGGCAGGCCCTGCTCCAGCTTTTCTACACGTGGCACCCACTGAGAGGTTCCCACAGCAGACATGCAGGTCACCTGTCTACTCTCCTGGGGACCCAGACAATCAGTGTCCAATCTGCAGCAGAGACTCCACGAGGTAACATGGGGATGGGTGACAGCTCACTATCACGCAGAAGAGCCTTCCAAAACCTTTCCCTTTTTAGAAAGAACTAGAAAATGCCCCCAATGTGACCTGTGACTCCTCTGTCTTATTCACCAGGGTTGGACTTGGGATCTTGGGTACTCATTGGCTTTGCAGAGAGGAGAGAGCAGGAGAAAGGGCAGGAGAGACTCCTCCTGAGTCAATGCAGGGCACAAAGCAGGTAGTAAGTGCTTGCTGGGCAAAGGAAGAAGTGAAAGAAGAAATAAACAGAAGGAGTAAGCAGACCCACAGGGTCCGTCCTCAACCTCCCCAAGGGTGCAAAGCAGTTCTAAGCTCCAGAAGCACTGCGACCATTTCCTTCTAAGCCAGCGATGGTCAGGAGCTGGAGGGCAAGGCACCTGGAGGAGGGGTGTCATGGTACCACATGCCCCTTCAGAGGACTAGCGGAGAGCTGTGTACTTCCCCTGATGGGTGGGGCCCGAAGCCCACAGTGGATAACATTAGAGAAGACACAAAAGACTACTGTTTGGGTTTGGGGCCTTGTAGTTTTTAATTTGTGAATAAAAAAGTTAGTATTTAGTATTATATGTTGCCTATATTACATACATGTATTTTTGCATACCTGTGATTGCCTGTGCCTAATGATATGTAAACGGCATATCATCTTGGTTTTAGTTCTCAGCGGGAATAGATATCTTCTCATCTTCCAAAAGGTTGTCAGGCCCTGAGAAGGTTTTATGGGGCCTTCCTGGGCTCAGAGACCTCTGCAGGCTGAGCATTGCCAACACTCTGGAATTGTCTCCACATTCCACATGGCCGGAGCATCAAGAACTGCAGTCACCTTCCCGAGTTGGAATACACAGGGCTGGCTTCCCTCCCGAGCCATGGTGCTCAGCTACCACCTTAATGATGGCTTTGGTAGGGAGAGCCAGGAGCTGCACTCTGGGCCAGGCTTGAGTCCTAGACTGTTCTGTCCTGGCCAGCAATGGAAGCTGGGCTCTGCTCAACCCCTCCGTGTCCCTATCTATTCCCTGGGGCAAAGCAGGTGATCCTGGAGCCCTGAGCACAAGGCCTGTGCAAAGCACTCCTCAGAAAAAGGCAGCATTTCAAGCCACCTACGGGGGACCTGGACCCTCTCCCTCCCTGCTGTGTACTTCTGGGGAGGAGCCTTGGTGGGAAGCCAGGGGTAGAGGGTAGTAGCTTCTGGGAGTGCCTGGGACCTGACCCAGCACACAAAAACACTGCTGTGAGTGTCCTCTGGGCCATTCTCTTCTTCCAGATCTTATATCATTGGCTGGTCCAGTCCTGCAGCAGTGGCAAGGTCTTCAATAACCTCAGCAAGAACGTGCCATGTGGGTACTGGGGCTTAGTGCTGATCTCCCTAGAACTCACTAGGGATGCATGCCAGCCCACAGTCGCCCTGAATAATCACCTCCACCTGGCTACCCAGCTTCTAAGCTTGAAACAAGGACAAATGGGCTGCCGGCCTTTGGCCCTTTGGTCCTAGTATGGACAGTCTTCATTTACAACTGTCACACAGCCTGAGGCAGGCACATCAATCATGACCCAATCTTTGTTGGAGTCTGGGAGTGAGGAGAGAGAGCCTTCTTCATAAACATCCTTAGGAGACATTCAAGCATACCCTGTTACCCCGAGGCCAAGAGTCACTCCAGGATCCCAGACAAATAAAGAAATAAGGCAGACTCGGAGAGCCTTAATCTGAGCCGGCAGAAGTGAATGTGAACAGTCGAACCTGCTGCTCGGGCTCCTGCAGCTCCCACCCAGCCCTGGAGTAGCATGGTACCACTGTTCCCTGTGGCAAAGCAGGTGACCCTGGAGCCCTGACCACAGGACACACAGGGTGACCTCGCCAAGCCACTTTCTGCCTCTGGCTCTCACCATGCCTTGCAGGTGTGACACTAGCCTCCCCAGTGGCCTCCCCAGCGGTTGGATCCACATGAAGCTCTGAAACAGAGAGACAGATGCCCAGGCAGCTTGCGCAAACCACACTGATATTCATAAACAGGCTGACCTGGGGCTCCACTGCTGGCCTAAATGAAGGTCCTTCAGAGGCAGTGGTTAAAGTCCTTGGGGCGATGCTTGTTGATTGAGTCTCAATGTCCAAGCTAGCCCCTTCCTCTGCTAATCGCTGATGAAAAGCCCACTGGGAGTGGCTCAGCAAAGTGGCCCTCCTCTTAGGACACCCAGCTACACCTGAATGCTCAGGGATCCTGGGACAGAAGTCACTTGGCACATGGTTTATGAGGTGCCTGAGACTGACAGGCACTGGAACCCCGACCCTCTATTTTGGCAGTAATAAGGAGGCAGTGGCGGCCACACAGCACCCACATCCTAAGAGAATGGGGTCCGAACACCAGCTCTCCTCCTGCTGGCTGTCTGACTCCAGCAGGTACCTGGATCCAAACGTCACTGTGAACAGAGGATGGCATTCCCCTCTGTCCAGAGCTATATTTTAGACTAAAAGGGACTGTGTACAAAGAGCGAAAACCTAGCGCTGACTCAGTGCAGGCCCTTCTCTGAGGCCATCTCTGCCACAGGCTCTGGATTGCTGTGTGAACACCCCCTCTGTCACATCCGTGGCACCTCAGGATTTGGGAATTTGGAGAAAAGGTCCACAGATGCTGCTGGGCTGCAGATCAAGGACCGAGTTGGGGGAGCTGTACTGGAGGGCAGCAACAAGCCGATTTCTCCTGAAGCCACCAAGGGGCTGACAACACCCCTTTCGGAGACCTGGGTCTTGAGGTCACTCGTGTATCCCAGGAGAGATGCCTCTGTGAACCTGTGGCACCAGGAGACAAGCAATGGCTGGAGGAGTGTCCCTGTGCTCTGGTAGGAGAGGGACATGAAGTCACTTGAAACATCCCCCTGTCCTTAGTATGGCCTCAAGCTCAGCTCCCTGCCTCCTCCTGGAACCTTTCCTCCCTTGCCATTAGTGTGGGGCTGCACTGACCACCCTGCTTTTAGCCTACCTAGTCCCACCTTGCCTGTGAATTCTGCCTCATACCCACGGACAAGGCCTGTCTTCAAGGTCACCAGCAGCAGGTCAAGCTGATGCACTTCCCATTTGTCCAAACTGCCAGGTGCTGGCTTGACACAAGACAGGAAGCAACCTTGACTTGAACTGAGTTGCCTGAACAGAGTCCAGAGGCCCCTCACAGATGCCCCGTGCTGGAGTCCTGGTCTGTGGGCTCCTCTGTGAGCGCCTTCCACTTACTTGGAGAGGTAGCAATCACTGATGCTCACCCTCCCAGAGGGCAGTGCATGGACATATGGCTTCTGCCTTCTGGGAAAAGCTGACTCTAGAGAAGAAGCTATCAGTAGGTGTCCAGGCACCCCTGACCCAAGCCAGGCTTAGTACCACTCCTGTCTGATCATAACAGATGGATCCTGCTTGTGGGGTGCCTCAGTTCTTCAAGGTGATATACAATAGGATTATCTCCATTTCATAGATTCAGAAATGGAAACACCGCAAGATAGAAGCCACAGAGCAAAGACAGGGGAAACCGGGTCCTTGGCTCCTCCTGGGTTGCTACTGTCACAAAAGCAGGGTGCCCTGCTGTCTTTGCCACCACACTGGCCTCCTGGGAAAGCCTGAAAACTCTTTTCAAGCTAAGGGCATGCCTTCTGACAATCTGGCACCAGGTGCAAAGGCTGCTCAGCTGTGTTTTTCCAGTTGTTGCCCCAGAGCTGTTGTCCAGTGACGAAGCGCCAACCTTGGGCCTGAGAGACAGATGTCGTCAGGAGCCGCCAGGGAAAGGTCAGGGGCTGAGTCTTTGAAGTGCCCCGTCAGACTCAAGGTCTGGCTTCAAAGTGGCCCGGATGTCGGCACTCCTTCAAGGACCATGTCTTCTGTGGGTTCCCCAGATGGGGAAAGGCTGATCGCCAGTGCCTATTGGTACCTCAGCCTATGCTGATGCACAGCAACTTCCCCATCTCCTCTCTTTCTTAAGACATTAAGCGTCCTTCAAACACTATCACCAAGCCCTGCTCCCTGCCTTGAACATATTCAAAAGAAGCAAAGAAATCTGGACCAAATGTCAACTGTGCCTCATGGTCCCTGCCTCATGGTCCCAGCCTGCTAGCACATGGCGCAAGGGCTCAACATTTCCTAGGCCTCTGTCCCAACTGGTGTATAAGACACAAGAGAGGCCAGATGACCATGAGAGCCAGGGGCTCCCAGAGGCCAGCGGACACTGAGCAGGTTGCAAAGCAGGGCACACCTGGCACAGTCCCCAAGGAAGACAACACGGGAATCTTCATCAAGCAGCTGGAGTGGGGGCTAGGACATGAGCGTGGGCCTGCCCTAGAGCACTTCCTTTCTAGATGCCCAACAGGAAGTTCAGAATTTACAGGTAGGAGGGCCCACAGATAAGGCCTGGCACAGCCATGTGGGATGTGCAGGGCCTCCCCTGTGGTTATGGTAATGCCAGCATGTAGGCAGCAGGGAAGAACTTCGTGGACAGAAATAGCTGAGGACTTGCGGGGTTAGGAAAAGGAGAGAAAGGTGAGGCAAGCCTGGCTAGGCTGCTGGGGAGCGGGTATGCCCCTCTCACAGAGGAGGTTTTCCTCCTTGGGGTCCCACAGGACCTTCAGGGTGGGCCCTGTGCATAGTTTGGGGATAGCCACAGGATCCCACCATAGCCTTTTGGGTAGAGGGGCCTCACATATGCCTCATCCAATTTCCCACAGGCCTGGTCATGGACCAGAGGAGTACTGACTACTCTTAAGGCCCAGGGCTGGTAGAGCAGTGAGTACAGCCTGATCTATCATGGGTCTGGAAGGATGGGGATGGATGACTCTGTAATAGGACCAGGGAGCATTGGGTACAGAAATCTACAGCACTGAGTGGACGGAGTAGGGTCCAGGTAGACAGCAGGTGGGAAGTAGTCAAGCACAGCCCTCAGGATGGAGCCTAGGTGAGGGGCTGTCCCAGGACCGGAGGCTGGGAAAGCTCATTAGTCTCTCAGAGAGATCTCTGTAGGAGAAGAAGCTGGAGGCTGGCCCCCATGAAGCAGATAGGTGCAAAAGCAGGGCCAGCCTGGGTCTCAGGAGGAAAGGCGGTATGGGGTGGCCGTCGTCCACCAACCAGCCGCTGCCCTCCCTTCCACCCCCATCAAACTGTGGTTTATTTTCCCACTCAGGCCTCCCAACAGCCCCAGCCTATGTGGAATTCTGAACTACGCACAGAGTATGCACACGAACTTCCCAAGAAGGCACTGTTTAACGTCTCCACTGCTGATGGTCAGTGGACTCGTTGCTCTCCTTGACAAGCTTCCTGCCAGGACCTTCAGCACACCAGGCTGGTACAAGAAGCTGTTCACCCAGCTGGCACTCGAGGCTCTTTTCTTGCTGTCCTTGGGAGAGGCATCCAAGAACAAGAGACTCCGTTCTCTAGTACAGTGAGTCCTGACTGACCTGCATCCAGACAGTGCATCCAATTATCCTTATCTCTATCAATGGCCTGTGTTTTCCCTCCAAGTCCTTCACTACAATGGTTTCAAAAGGTTTCAAAATCCAGAGAGATAGTTTTTCTTGCAAGATGGAAATGCTGGGGTTAATTTTTTTTTTATCTTGTGAGAAAGAATAAGAAAACTGGAGAAAGACTGAAATCTCTTGTCTCTTATTTTCAGCATGTCATAGACTCTGAAACTTGATTTCTTATTTGGGAGACAGATCCTACCTGAGACAACATGACACGGGCTGAGTCCTTGCCCTGTCTGCTGTGAGCAAAGGTGCTTTGTATTAGGAGTGACTCGCTTGCACCCCAATCCAGTGCTGTGTGCGGATATAAGCCAATGGGATGCACAAGGATACCAGAATCCCAGGATGTTGCAAGGAACACCAACAGGCTCAGGTTTGATTTCTGCCTGCACTCAGTAGCACCAGCATCCTCAGTTCCCTGGAGTTCACTGACTGGGTGGCAGGAGGAGGAACTCAATGAGGGCCTGCCAGGGAAGTCATCATCACAATTAAGTCTGTCCCCAAGGGGCAGCTTGAGAAGTCTGCTCTGCACAGACCAGCAGGAACAGTCGATCCCAGTGCAGTGAGTCCAGCCCTGAATGGTCTTTCTGTCCTATAGGAACACTGCCCTTCTCCCCAGGAAGGGACTGTTTCTTTATTCATTCGTTCATGCATGCACACATGTATTCATTCATGAAATTAGTATGCGTTGAAGGTTGCTTATCACTTATCCAACAGCACTTACTTTGTTCCACCTGCACTGTGCGTCCACAGACGGTGTGAGGCAGACAGAGACCCAGAACCAGTGCTTTTGATGGGGTCCTTGCCCATGAGAGGCTAAGAACCTGAGAGGGAGTGTGAGGGGTGGTAGAGACAGGAGTCTCCTTGCATGGGGCAAAAGCACAAACAGCACTCACAAGGGAAGGAGCAGCATTCAAACATGGCAGGCTCCGAAGCCTCCTGCAGATGTTCTGCCCCCAGAAGCCCCCAAGTTCCGCCAGTGCCCGTGGGGCATCATCCCAAGACCATCACTGCCTCTTCCTCCGCATGGTGACTGGGGACCCAGCTCCAGCTTTTCCTCTTTTTGCTGTTTCCAGAATTCCTTGTGCCAGCTCCCAGGCTAGCACACACCAGGATGTGGGTGAACTGGTGACCAACCTGGGTCTCAGCCCATAGCAAACTGAAGGAGCTCCTAAGCAGGGACGGGTCCTTAGTACCTATGGTGATGCCAGTGCAGAGCAGATGGCCAACAGCCTTTGACTGAAGGAGTGCATGTATCTGTCAACCTAAGAAGTAACACCCTCTATACAAGCTCAAGCTCCTGCCCACCTCTGAGTCCATTTCTCAGTCTGTGGGAAGGAACAGTAAGGATGACCTCAGGGGCTTGTGCATATCTGAAGAAATGCATGCAGAGATGGGGCCCTGAACAGTGCTTTGGAAATGTGGGGAGCCACATGTTCTCTGAGACAAGGCAGGGGAGTGTCCCTTGCCCAAGTCCCCAGGAGACTGATGTTCCCTAGACTCACACTGTCCCTGCTCCAGAGCTGCTCCCTTCAGGTTAGAACTCAGCACATAGGTTGCTCTGCATAGGTACTGTCTGGAGAGAGAGAGCTCGAAACACCCACTTTGCAATGGAGTGCAGGGCTGATCTGCATTCACCACAGGTCCATGAGGAAAGACAGCGCCTACTAATCACTGCTGCATCTCAGAAGACACAGCGAGCTCTACAGAGAAGACGGTTGAAGGAGGAGGCAGTGGGTGGCACAGAGGTAGACATTCCAATCAGCGTGGCAAACGGCTTAGCCAGTTAGTCACCACCACTGGGTATCTATGGAAACGCCTAGAAGACGGTCCTCAGAATAGACAGTCAGGGAGCATACTGGTTTCTTCAAGAAGCTCAGCTGGGCCCAGTCCTCCTTATCCTCCTCCTCCACAGAGGATCAGATTGGCATATACATCTGTATATGTGCACACACACACACACGCACACACGCACGCACACTCATGGACTTGGAAGCACCAGCCTAGTTCTAGATTCCATGTCGTGTTTTGAGGTGGTGACCCAGCTCTGCTTGAGTCCTGCCTCTGCAGAAGAAACACTGAGGTCCAAGATTCATAGCTAGTACACACCAGGATATGGGCACGTGGCCAGTGGCATCTGGATTCTGTTTCATTTTCTCTAGAGCCAAGATAGGAATGGCTAGTCAGTGGCCCCTGCTCAGGGCAGTCAGTTGTACCCAGGTAGTCATTCTACTCTGGGAAGATAGTACTCCTCCCACATGGAGGATTGGGTGCTTTTGGCATTACACATGAGGAAACTGAGGCACAGAGAATCTGGACATTAGCCCAAACCATCTATGGCTCCTCACCAAGAGGTAGCAGAGCCAGGATGAAAACCATGTCTGTTAGCGCTGTGATAACACCATGTCTGAGTTGCTCACCACTGCTGTCACCAGTGCAAGCGAAGGCTGATGGCCTGGCTTTGCTCCCTGCCAAGACCCCCTAAAGTACCAGCAACTTCTGAGAATCCACATCGAGGTTATAGCCACCAAATACAGAAAGGCTCTAGGTACAAAGTGGGGCATCTGACTTTTATAATGGTAAACACTTTGAGAATCTCAATGTTCAACAACAGAACAAGTATTAAATTATCTTCTCTCCCCAGCTGATGAATAGCTCGGCCTTTAACAATATGTGTGAGGCTTGTTTATAATGTGGGGTCTGTTTATGTTTTGTCAAACATGAAAAAGGACACGAGCACAGCAAAGGCACAGTCATTTATATAAACAAAATTAAAACCGGGGAATCACAAAATGACTTGGAGATGCACAGAACTGAAGCAGAGGTTGTTTGGGGACAGGAAAGGACTTGTTTTTCTTTGCCTGACTTTCCTGGCTTTCTCCTCTTTTCTGCCATGAGAAGAGATGACTTGCATGAAGCAATCCTACATGATGCAGGAACCAGAGTCAGGATTCGGGGTAAAGGGGCCATGTGAATCTGCATTGATTCCTTCTCGGCTGCACTGGACCAGGTGGGACCAGCTGGGATCTGGCCAAACCCTGTGCAATTCCTCCCTATGAGGGGAGTGCAGGTGTGTAAGAGGTCACTGGGGCTCATGAGGAAGGACATGAAGACCTCACTCCTCATCTGGCAGTTAGGAAACACACTTGAAGAATTGTTACCTTAAAATAACGGACTATCAGGGCTGGAGAGGAGGCTTAGTGGTTAAGAGCACTGGATGCTCTTGCAGAGGATCTGGGGTTAGTGCCCAGCACCCACACAGTGGCTAGTAACCATCCATAATTCTAACTCCGAGGGGATCCGATACCCTCTTCTGACAGGCACTGCATGACACGGGTGCACTTACACACATGTAGGCAATACACTCATACACATAAAATAAATGAAATATAAAAACATAACGGACTTTCAAGTGACCATGGGAACTTGCTCTAAGTCAGAGAAGGAATCTCAGGCTCAGGCCAAAGGCATGAATGCTGGGAAGATGAAGATAGGCCTGCCAGAGGGCTAGAATTGGAGCAGCAGCCTGAGTGGTCTGACATGACCTTTCCAGGGCACACGGGCTCTTGGAAAGCTGTGGCCATAGCTCATCTTCTATGGGGATGCTGGGAGTCTAACAGGGGGGCACTGGTTAGACATCTGAACTAGCTGGCTCAAGACACAGGATTCCCTGTACAAGTGACAGGCACAGTGGGAAGTGAGTGGGCTGAAACTGGTATGGACCTTCAAAGCCCCTTCACCATCACGTGAAGGAGGCAAGTGCGGAACACAGTGAGGGAAGCAGACAACACGGGCTTTCTCTCTTGCATCACTACATGACCTGGCTGGCTGGTAAAGCTATTTGGGCTTTCCCAGATGGCAGACGCTGGTGAACTCTGCTGATTGCTCATCCTTCCAAGACCAGACCAACCAAGCATCACTTCTTCATGATACCATCGACCTCTCACCTCACAGGGAATCCCTCCAAGACCTCTCAGCAGAAGCACTTTCAGGTCTCAGCTTTACTTCTGAAAGCCACATGTAGCTTTGGGATAAATGTCAGTACGTGTGACATGTGACCACGAGAGCCAACACAAACTTTAACTTCCAAACAGGATAGGAGCAGCCCCGTGAGAGTCCAAAGCACATGAAGTAGAAGGGATTTGGCTATTCCCCCAGGAACCCTCCTCGAGTCCTGCCAGGGACCCTCCCAGCTCATGACGGGTACCGCGGCAGACCAAGGCTCTTTCCTTGGAGAGCATTCCTCTCTTTCCCTAGACAGTGCTCCTTTTGGCTAACATGACGTAGGAACCAAAGTCTCATTTCACTTTGATTGGCTGACTTGAAGCACCCAGCTCAAGCCATGAAAACATTACCAGCCACGACCACCTGGTTTGTGAAACCTGCCATCCAACCTGCACACCTCACACTGGGACAGGAGCTGTAGTCCACTATTCAGTCAGCTCTGTGGAGTGTGGTTATGTGGTCCTATGTACTGGTGAATGGGCTTTTGGGGCCCAGGTCCCACCTTAGCATCATGATACTGCAGTAGTCACCTAATGAGACTGTCCTGGTTTCCAGTGCACCGCCTTCCAGCCCACAGTTCTAACAAGGGCACTCTGACCTTCCTACGATTATGAAGAGAGGTGCATGCAATCTGCTAGACTTCTTCCTCAGCCCTGGAGAGGGCCCAACATACCCTTCTCAACCTTTTCTAGGGATGAATAATGAAAGACGGCCATTCTTGGGCTAACTCTGAATCAGGGGTTGTGTGGAAGTATGGCCCTCTATCAATGGCATGTGACTCCTCTCAGCCAGCCCTGACCTTCTGATCCCTGCTAAGGACAATGACCGACTGTAGGATCTCCCACAGCATCCCTGGGAAGTGGCTGGTCCTATGCAGATGCCAGGAAGGGTCCACCTGGCAGCCAGGCCGTGGGGTAGGGGTGAGATGCGTGCTGTGTGAGCCAAGCATGCTGGTCACAACAAGGCTTGGCCATATGACTTAGAGCTAAGCTGCAGAAATGTCTGTCTAACACCCCCCCACCACACACACACACACGCACGCGCGCTCTGGAGACAGGATCAGCTCTAATCACTGTCCAGTGGCCAGCGGGGGCTTATGTTATCCCAGACACTGACAAGTGTCCCTTTGCTTTGCCACTAGTCTACTATAAGATGGCTGTGGGAGAGTCTATGCCACGCAGAGGCTCAGTGGCATGTTCTGTTCAGGTAAGGAGACCAGCACATAGGACTGCCCAATTCCACCTCTTCCCTCTGACATACAGAGTTGGGAAGTAATCATACAAGCACACAAGAGCCCCCATTCTCAGAGGCAGGGAGGACCAGGCCAAGGGCGACAGTAAGTTGTCATCCCACTGCATGCTGATCTGAGCATCCAGGCCCACCGCAACCCATGTTTCCCGCAGGGAACAGAGTCAGTGCAGAGACAAGAGGTTGGGGAGGAAACAGCTGCACTTAATGAGGTCAGGGCTTGAACAGACAGCATCTCCGGATCTCCACAGCAAAATGACGACCACAGGCACTCTTACTTCCGATCCATCACCAACGAGACTCAGGTTCAGAGAAGTTAAGTTTCTCGTCAAATGTCACACAGCTTGCACATGACAGAATTAAGATCTGAACCCATGGCCTCCTATCTGGAAATGTCATGGGGTAGGACTTTGAACTCCTCCATGAAAACCAGGAAGGAAATCCAGGGAGAAACGGAAGTAGTGGTACAGTATGCAAAGCCTGCTCTGATGTGGCCTCCAGCCATCTCAAAGGCCCTCTGACCCATGTGGCAGCCCAGCTGCCCTCCCCAGGCCTGGTTCTGATTCACAGCAGCTCTCTCCATTCTCCATACTGCATACTGGAAGGATGTTTCTAGCACACCCAAGGGAGGGGCAAGACAAGCAGAGAGAGACTGTTATCACTATTAACTACTAAACCTTGACTTTGCCTGAAATTCTGCCAGGCCAGCTGGTGTTCAGGTGGCTGGAGCCTTGGCTTCTGCATGGTTGGCGACAGCAGGCAGCCTGCTGCCTAGCTTCCTGCTTGAAAGGTAGCAATCAGCTTTTCTAGCTACAGAAAGGGGGAAATGGGGTTTCTCCTGCAAAATACATAGGGCAGGAGCAGCTGGACCACCCAAGCTCCGTCCTCTTCGTGGCCTGTCCTGCCTGGCCATAGTCCTCCAACCACTCAGAGCAGAGCTCTGCACTCTCTTGGGAGTTCACACCATGCAGAGTCCCACAAAGGCTCCCTGGTTCCCTGGTCTCTGCTCCCAGATGCTTCTACCACTGTCCTTTTGACTGGCCACTCACTCACCTACGCAGGAACACGGCACTTCCCTGCCCTGCAGACTAGAGACTGCATTGGCCAGGTTCTCTGGAGCAATCCCCAACCCCACAGTCAGGAGGGACCATAATCTAGTAGAAGTAGCTGTTTCCAGCTGTATTTTACCCTGGACATGTGTCTGGGTGACTGGGAGCCTGGAAAGGGCAGCCCTTGAGCTGCTGGGCAAAAGTTTTGAACCACATTTGCATTTCAGCAGGGTTAAGAGAAAGAACTCCAGGGAAGGAGTCCCAGGTGCAACACATATCCAGTCCCAAGTGCTGCACGGCAGAAAGGAGGTGCCACACAGGCCCAGGGTGACACTGACAAAGGGAGGTAAAGGGAGATGGGACACAGAATGCAAGGCCACACAGATAATGCCCACATGTCTGGCACATAGATGGCTGGAACTCATTAACCAGCATGTGCTGGATCAGTGGATCCAAGAGGATGCTGGGTAATTTCTTGGGTGGAGAAAAGGAGGAGAAAGACAGCAAGTAACTATTTACAGTTGATTCCAACATAGACGATCTCATGAAAATAACTTCCAGACCCTCACAACAATGAAAACACAGGTGTCTATTGCAAGATGCCCTTGAGTGCTTTTAGGAAGGCATGGGCTTAGAACAGAATCCAGGGCTGCACAGGAGCATGGAGCCAGATGTGGGGCTGTGCTCAGTGATGGTGATGCCCTGTGGACTGAGCATCAGACTGAGGTAAGGAGGTCCCCAAACGCCCTGTCCACACACAGTATGGGAAGCTGTGGAGCCCAGTCCAGGTGTAAGGCATCAGAGCAGGGAGGAAGCCACGTCCTTCTTCTCCTCCTCCACCCCACGTAGCTAAGTGCTACAATCATTTCCATACCCAAATGCTACTCTAGGAGAGGGCTGACTATAAATGAGCAGTCAAGGCAAGTTTGTAGTTTGCAATTGTGTTCGGATGGCACCAAACCCAGCCAGATATGGCAGAACCCGCCCAGGTCCTGAGTTTCCCACCTGCAGAGGCACACACAGTGAAGCCCTTTCTCCACAGCTCCCAGAGGCACTCGGCGGCCTCTTTCCACCCCCCCTACAAAAGCGTTCATACTTGGAGAGAAGATGCTCACCGACCCAGACGCCACTGGTGGCCCCAGTACTCACCCCACTGCAGAGGCGCCAGCTGCAGGTGTTCCAGGACCAGCTGGTTCAGGAGCCCCTCCACACTTGCTTCACCGCTGTGCTTCAGAGAAGGGTGAGCTTTAGTCAAGGAAAAGTTGGCTCCCCCTGAGTTCCAAGACTGAAAGAGCTCTAGAAAACTCTAGACTCCAGATCAGAACACTCTTAAGTAGATAGATGTATCCTCTGCTCAAAGGTTGATCTACCCATCTACAAAGGCATCACCTTAAGAATGTGAAAACCAGAGCACAGAAACACAATGGGTGCCTCTTCCCTCATCACTGAACCCATTCACCTAGGAGACTGTTCTAGAGGGAAGGGAGAGCTGCTGGCATAATCATATTCCAACAATGGTTCTTGCTAGGGGGAATAAAGCAAAACAAGAGGTTATTCTTCTTTGAAAAACTATGTGGACCATGGCTGACCATGTGCTGGGTTCCTGCTAGGTTCCTGCTTATCTTGTTACACAGCTCAATTGGTTGGACATACTATCATACTATTGTGAGCAGACGCCCTCAAACGAGCTCATAATCAGGAAAGTTGTACAGTCTCTCAGCAAGTATCAGTGGGTGAAGAAATTTAAGCTTGGAAATACAGATAGCAGGCAGACCTCGGAGCTGTGGAGAGGCCCCAGCATGGCTCCAGCCTGTCTCTATAGGTCTCTTACCCTTCCCAAGAAATGAAAGTCACCAGATAAGTTGATATCAAATGTGAAAATTCAGTGTCTAACATTCTCTAGTGATTGAAAATGGAAGGAAGGTCCACATCCTTCTTCCTCCATGCAACAAACACATCCCATGTATCCCCTGAGAGGCAGGCCACAGTGGAGGGGTAGCTGAGACAGTGGTGCCCCAAACCACCTTGAGGTCAAGCGCATCTGGGGAAAGTTGGAAACTAATAAACTGACACATGCACCAAGTCTGGGGGCAGTGGTATGGGAACATCTCCTAGGCAGATGATCACAATGGCAGAGGCCAGAAGGAGGTGGCCTGTGTTTCAGGATGATGCATCTCTGCAGCCAACAGCCTCACTGGGCATCCAGGGAAAGCTGCCCAGACTAGAGTTGCCCCAAGAACTTGGGTGGATCATGGCAAGACCCTGCTCAGCACTGGCTGAGGCAGGGTTACACTGGACCTCACGATCCTTGCGTCAGCTACCATGGACTCTTTTTGACCCTCCACCCTATACGTTCTGCCTTCCCTGCTTTCTTCTCCTTCCTCATTTGGCCTATTTTTGTCCTCTCTTTGACCTCACTTCCTCTAGAAAGTGTTTCCAAGGCATGTCTCGTCAGAAGGCCATCCTGGTCCCTTAGACGCACGCTGCATCCGGTGGCTTCACCACCATTCTATGAGCCCTTGGGAGGCCCAGAACAGAGCAAGATCCAGCAGCTGCCACATCAGCACTGTCTGACAGTGAAGGAAGACCAGTGATCAAACATCCCAGGTAAATATCACAGGACCACACGTTACCCAGGGCAGATCTTAGGTCTCTCTCCTTGTAAACCAGAGACCCCAAGGCTCAGCAAACTTGGTTGATGGCCTCTGCACATTTGTAGGGCTCTTTTCTTTAAGTCCGACTCTGCTCCCAACTCCTGGCTACCTCACTTTTTCTTTCACATCAACCAGAGCTTACCTTACCTTCCTTCCTCCCCACTGCCACATGAGAATTTGAGAGCTTGGGAGGTATTCTTGAAGTGCTAGCATCATAGGGAGACATCACAGCTCTGAGAAAACAGCACCCACACTCCATGGGCTCTACTGTGCCCTCTGTAAACACACTAGTAAATGATCCCATTGTCAGAAAGGTCCTGCTTCCCTCTCCCTCTTGGGAAGAACCCTCCTGGCCTTCCTTCAGCAACCAGCTGAGCCAGCGAACCCTCTGAGGTATCTCCCTCTTCAAGGGCCACCTATCAAAGGTTTCTTCCATACATAAGTCTCTCCTAAGAAGACCCGTCCACATGCCTGCCACATGCCCTCTCCTCCATCTCATCACCACCCAGGGCAGATCTGTTGAACTGCTTTGTTACTGACATGCTGTCTGCAATGCACTGTTAATCCTCTTGCTTGGTTCTGTGACAATCCTGGGAGTGAAGATTCATCCTTTAGTTCAATAGGGAGGAATACAGCAGGACTTTTGGGAGACTGAACTTACAGGATATAAGACTACATCCTGCTCCTGGAGAGGCCACAGGTATGCAAGAGAGATGGTCTTGCAAACTGAAAACACTGACCTCCAGTATCCCCAATACTGACTACATGTTACCCAAAAGCCATAGTGGAGATGCAGAAAAGATATATACTACATTCCCAGTGGGGATGTGTACAGCCAGAAGGTGGAAATGGCCCACTCTCAGATGACTGAATAAACAGAACGCAGTCCATCTACACAATCCAATACCAGCCAGCCTTCAAGGAAGGGAAGCCTGTGTGTGGCCTTGAAGACAAGCTAGTCACAAAAAGACAAACACTAGGATTCCACTCAGACAGGGTACCTAGGGGAGTCACATTCATAGGACGAAGTAGAGCTCTGGCTGCCAGGTGGGGTTGAGGGCTGTGAGTTGGGGTTCCAGATGCAGGTTCGGTTTGCAAAGGTGTCAAGCTCTGAAGTGATGAGGCTGCACTACTGGGCCGCACGCTTCAATGTGGTTAAGACAGTAAATTAAAAACAAAAACATGCTGACAGAAGGAAGGAACTTTGTAATCAGGAAGAAGAGCTCGGAAAGAAAAGGGGCTGAAGCCAGGTGCAGAGATGCAGACTGGCCCTGCGGAAGGGACATCTGAGCCAAGTCTCTGGACACGACTGGAGGGGAGCTGGGAGAGGGAGGGAGCAGAAGCAGGAGCCAAACACAACATGCTGCGGCAGACAGAGGCATCCTGTGACTGCTCACACTTTGAAACCATTCTATGAAAGAGACTTTCTTCTTGAAAAAAAGATACCAAATATCACCTTCAGATCAGGCATAAGGGTACACCAGCCTTTCAGCAACTGAGAGGCTGAGGCAGGAGGATCACGAACTCTCCTACACCTGCCTGAGCTACATAGTAATACCTGTCTCAAAAACCGAAACCAACCAAACAAACAAACCAAGCAGAGACCCCTTCCCATTCCCAAACCCTTGCCAGGCATGCTGTGATTCACTCTAATCAAAGACAGGAAGTGGCAGTGCATTCACATCAGAAAGAGCACAGTCACAGATTCCGGGTTGGACCTACAGCCAGTGCCTTGTGACTCGCACAGAGCTTATTCTCTGAGTGCGGAATCCATTTCAAGGGGAGGAAACAGACTCAGAGTCATGCACTGGGGCCCGGTGAGCACAGATAGGGAAGTTCACTGATGGTGGGGCTTTCCTGAAAAATCAAGACACAAACCAGGACAGGCAACTGTATAAAGAACACAAGGACAGAAAGTAAGAGTGGCCAGAACTTATCAGTTCAGAAAACAACTCTGACATTTACACAAGTGGCAGATTAAAGAGAGCCCTGTGGGAGGAAGGTCAGGAAAAAGAAGATGGATAAACGCTTAAAAAGTTCAACCATGTATACCTATTTAAAACAAGGATGAAATCACTTTAAAACAAGCAGGTAATAGGTGCCCTCCAGGAGCCCGCAGTGGGTCCTGATGTGTGGACCTGGCTCAGCTCCCTAGGTGTCCCATTCCAGTCTAAAGGGAGGCTACCTGGGGGTGCAAATCCCCCACACATTTGGGGTCAGAATGCTCACTTTCGTGTTGTTTTCCTCTCCTTATGACTCTCCCCAAGGTTTATCTTTGCTAGTATGAGATTGAAGCTTCAGAAGGAGGCACATTGATCTCTTATTAAAAACACATGCTAGGCTCTCACGGTGGTCAGCAGCAGCGCCCCTGGCACAGAGCAGAGCCTGCACCACAGACAAGCCAGGATAGGAGCTTGGAGAGGAGATAAGAGGAACAGGGGAGTCCATGGGACCTTTGGAAGCTGCTCCATCTGCCCGCTTCTGTATTCATTTGCTTTCAGATGTGAGCCACAAAGGGCTAGGGCTGAGCTAGTAAGGCTGACTCCCTGCACGCACAGCTTCTCTCTTGCAGCCCTATAAATCACCCAGGCAGCCTGGTACCCAAGCTTCTGCCCAAAAGTGGCCAAGCTGGTCTGCCATAGTCCCCACCTGTGAAACAATGTTGCCAATGCAGGAAGCTGCTAATTCTTAATATGCACACCCTGGCATTTGGAGCAAGAGAGGGTACATAATGACAGAAATCTCTAATACTCCTAGGGAGAACATTCCCAATGCAACCCCCACCCCCGTACAGGAGAGGCCCTGTGGGTGCACCTACCATGCATCTTCTCAGTCTGATACTATCTCAGCTTCAGACTCCAGACCACACTGACTGTGAGACAGGCGTTACTTCCACGTCACTCTAATTCCCTCAGCCACAGTGACAGTACACACAGATCATCATATTCTTACCTCTCTGGGTCTTCTTTGTTTTGATTGATTGATTGATTGATTGATTGATTGATTGATTGATACATGGTCTTACTCTGCAGCCTAGTGTTACTTTGTGGCCCAGGTTGATCTTAAACTCATGGCATTTCTCCTGCTTCGGGCTTCCAAGTACTGGGACTAAAGCTATGAATTACCATGTGTTTCCATTTCACAGATTAAAAACAACAAAACACCAAAGCTTCAGGGTCAGAGGAAGGAACAGGAGAGTTGTGGTACGGCAAAGTGAACAGTCCAGACTTGAGCACTCAGGCAGGGTGACCCTGGAGTCCCTGCTCTGAGTGCTACTTCACACAGTCCTAGATACATCATGTGAACTCTTCACATGTATGCCTGGAACCCAGGAATCAAGGCTTCTGCTAGACATCAAGGACCCTTCTGCCTAGGGCTGGATCATACAAGGGCATACACACGCATACAGCTGAACCAGCAGCTTGCCCCGCCTCTACCCTTCCAGCCTAGAGGAAAGGAGGGGGTGGGAGGGGAGCGACTCTCCGTGGTGCTGAAGCACGCATCCTGCGCCGTCTCAGGCAATCCCCAAGCTTGGTGAGGCCCTATCCTCTCTATCCCGTCACACCGTGTTGGGCACAGAGTGGGGCCACTGCTGTGCTTTTCCCTGCAGCCTTCCAGACGGGGAATAAGTTTTATGAGACAAGTGACCTACACTTGACCTACATAGCTCATCCCCAGCAACGTTCTGCCATTAGGACAGTACCTTTCCAGGCCTCCCTGGAAACTGGGACTGGGCATATCCAGTCAGAACAGACTGCTTATAAGACTCACCACACCCTCCATTTCTAAGAGTCCTTCTATGACTATTCACACCCATTGGGACAAGCAACCTGACTCCCTGTCGGTACAATATGCAATGTACAAGTTCCTCGTGGCCTGCTTCTCCCTTTTCCTGCCTAGTTCATGCATGCCTGACCGCCCCCGCCCCCCGCCGCCCTGTATGTGTGTGTACACTCATGTGTGAACCTTCCTCCCCTCTGCCTGAAGGATGCTTCCATATCATCTTCATGATGAGCATTCCACCCATCTTACCTTCCACAGTCATAGGCTCTGGGATGACTTCTTGGGTCTGCCTGCCCTCTAGAAGCCAACACTTCCCTCTGTGGCTTCTCCCACACATTATCCCTGCCTTACACCACAGAGCCTCCATCCTGCACCTGCCACACTGAGCTGAGTTTGAGTCCATGTGCTCTCACGTCTGTGCTGACTCACAGCTGTTTCTGACTACCTGCCACCTGTGCTGGGGATGGAACGAACAGAGATGCTCCTACTTTCAAGGAGCTGAGTCTCTTGTACAAGCACTGTGTTCTACTCATTACCATTAGTCAAGGATCATTATTTATTATTGGATTAACTGATCAGTATTCACACAGCGCTTTCCCTCCTTCCTCCTTTTCTTTTTCCCTTACACTCCTCCTCCTCTCCTCTCGCCCTCCTTTGTCTGCCTGGTCTGGTCTTGTTTGGCCTTGTGCTTTTTGAAGCAGAGTCTTACTATGGAACTCAGGTTTGCCTTGAACCCAAGATCTTCCTCTCATGTATTGAAATTACAGGCATCACCATGTCCAGTTCTGAGCCTCTTAATAACAAACATTTTCAGGAGTACCATCTCAATTAGAGGAACCATCAAAGCTCTGAGAAACACAGACAGCTTCAGAGAGAATGCAGAAGTGAAAACACACCTTTCCTCTCTCATTGTCTGCAAGGCATCAGTGCTAGTACAGTGTGGTACTACACCACAGGTATTTGGAGCCACTGAGCAGCTTCGCAGCTCTGTCTAGATTTATGTGGCTCAAGTTTACTATGGCCTTGTTTGATAGTCTAGAAAACAATGGCTGCTTGGTCTACGCTGCACAGTGAGGATTTGTGAAGTTGTCTTCTGAACCCTAGTATACTTGTTTTGCCTCCCTGCAGAAAAATGAGCACCATGCTTAGAATGTCAGGGTCTGACAAGCAAAAGTCAGAAATCCACACAAGAGAAGCTGATGCAGAGCTTCACAAACTGGCTTTAGGTGAGTGTGGAGGCGCAGGGGTCGCCCCTCGCTGATCTCCTCAAACACCACCAAAACAATAGACTATGTCTCATGTGCTAGGTCTTGAGTGAGGATTACAGGAAGAGGGGTACAGCTCAGCCCTAGAGCTCAGGGAAATTAGAAAATTGTCACAAACAGAACTCACATTAATGGGAAGGCTGCTATAAATGCTCAGCAAACCTTTTCCCCAAACTTGGCTTTCTAATTTGCATCACCAACTTTCAGAATGCCAGTGCCGTTTTCTTCTCATCACAGTAAGTGCCCTGGCATCTCCGCAGAGCTCCTTATGCCAGAGACCCAACTGGACAGAAGCCACCCACAGTAGATGTGCTGCCCACGGAGAGTTCTGCAACTGCTTCATTGCAGCAAGATCTGCTTGGTTAGGAATATTCTCGAACCCCGTGAAGAAGGTACAATGGCAGCAGAGGAGGAAAGTGCCCACCAAGAGTTTGTCCAAGGAATTCAGTCATCTACACATGTTTCCACTAAGAACTGAGGCTAGTGGGAAGGCCACAGCAGAGGGGTTGGGGGCCTGGGCACAGCTCCTAGACACAGCATAGAGGGCAGCATGGGTTGCACCTGGCCACAGACTAGCTGGGTGACCAGGAGTGAAATAAGCTCATAAGTCTCCATCTTCTCAACAGTGGTTCATGGGAGAAAACATCAGAAAGTTACTGCAAAAAGTAAGCAATCTATCACTTCAAGGGCTAAGATGGAGTACAGTATTTGTTCTTATCAGTTTAATGTCTGATGTGTTCTCTATCTGGGACAATACAGTAAATGGAACTGGGAGACAGAACGAGAGCTTGCTGTGTCCACTCTGTGCACTGACCTGATGTGGCAGTACCTCCTGCATTGCCTTTGGGAGACCTAAAAATGAAGCAATCTGTGAACCTAGCACCTAGCGAGTCCTCTTTGGATGGTAACTTACACTCTATAATTTTATGACTTTATTACAAAAGCTATGCATGCTCATAACAACAACTCACACCAGGAGTATACAGAATGTGTACATGCCTACTGCATATCCAGTAACACAAACACAATACATACCAATTCACATATACACATGTACACAAAGGAATCTTGTGCTATGCATGAAATGCCCTTTTATACACTCTTGAGTCAGTCAAAACTGAAACCTATGCTCTCCATGGGCTGATTCTGATTCCTTTCCAAGTAATTCTAAGCTATGCACAGATATCCTAGTGGATTGGTGGACATGAACAGTAGTCAAATCTGTGCCCATGTCACCTGCCCATCACGGGCAGCCCAGCTAGGGTGATTTGACAACATCCCTGGTCAGGCATAGTGCATCTCCCTGGCTGCAAGGGCTCTGTGCTATGCAGCATAAGATAAAAGGCCTCTGAACCAAGTTATTGCAAACAGCTCTAAGAGTCAAACTCCCTGAAGGCAGTTACCAAATGCAACCCAATGTTTCACGGACGATGATCAAGGAATCAAATGCACCAGTGACAGGAGCTGTTTATATTTAAATTCACTTAGATAAAACTATTTCTCCAAGCATGACTGACTATTAGAAAAATGTAGTATACTTAGGGCTTAAAAGAGTCTTGTTTAAAGAGATTTTGTTGTTGTTTTCAAGAGATGAGAAGACAGCTTCATCAAGAAGGGTCCTGGAAAAGATTCCAGTCTTCCAGGAAGACTGTAGGGGTGCAGCTTCATCCCTGCCTCCGCATCAGGAGGAGGAGTGGCAGGGCCAGGCACCTCTCCCGATGGGAAGCAGAAATTCCAGAAGGCAAGATAAAGCCCAGCACATCCATGTCTAGGTAAGTTGTCCTGGCTGTGATCTGCATTCTGCCTAAAATCTTTTCAGGGCCACAAAACCCCAAGTAAACACTGCTGGCACATCTTAGTCTGACAGCTGGCATGGGGTGGTTGGTGTCTGACTGACCAGCAAAGGCACCCTCAGCAGTGCTCAGGTGAGTGCCAGATATCCTCAGTCCATCCTGGCCAGAAGAAACTCCTCCAGGATGCAAGACCCCACGCTGGACAAAGGTTCTTCGATAGGAGATTCGCAACACACACAAAGAGAGGCTGAGGGATGGCTACAAGTTCCAGTCTGTGCCTCGCCTATTTTAGCCACTGACAGTCTCTGTGGACTGGCTCTGAAGAAGAAGCCTATTGCAGTTCAGACCAACCTTGCTGTTTCAGATTCATTCATTCATTCCACCATTATGGCACTCGGTATGGGGTGACTAAGTTGCCGCCTTTCTGCCGGAAGTAAAATTCCACTTTGTACACATTTATAGCCTCAAGAACTGTGCACTAGATGTCACAGTCAGTACTAGGGACAGTCTCAGGGCTGGGTCTCCATCTGACAGTGCTCAGCACCCTGTCCTCAGTGCTCAGCACAGTCACTGACACATATGAAGTGTAATGGTTAGTCTTCATTGTGCAGACGACTGGTTTTAGAATCACCTAGGAGACACACCTTGGGTGTGTCTATGAGGGCATTTCTTGTAGCTGAGAAGGGAAAGTTCATCCTGAATGTGGGCAACACTGTTCCATGGACCAGAGTCCCAGAAATAATAAGAAGGAACCGAGGAGAAAGCCAGCTGATCACCAGCATTCATCTCTCCGCTTCTACACTGCAGATGAGGTGTGACCGCCTCACATGCCTGCTGGCCCATTCCCCACTGTGAAGGCCTATACTCCCAAGACACTGAGCCAAAGTAAACCTCCCTTTCTCAAGTTGCTTATGTCAGAAATTTTGTCACAGTACTGAGAAAAGTAACTAAAGCACCAGGTTCTCGATAGGGAACTTTGAGTAGATGGGATTCCACTTGACCTCAAGATAGCACAATCTGAGGTGGTCTGGAGGAAAATATAAAAATTTCTGTATTTCTTAAAGACTTTAATGAATGAAAAGAAAGTGCTGGGGCTGCAAAAATAGGTGGGGTAAGATAAGGGAGCCCAGGGCCTGGACAGCTCCCAGAGGGGACCAGTGAAATCCCAGGAGCCTCCGCTGAGACCTAGAGGCATATCAGCCTATCCTCTAGGTCTCAGCATGAGTACTTCCCACTCAAATCTACTAAGGCCTTCTGGGTTCAGAAGCTACATCTGCACCTTGTGGTGTGACCTCACAGAAGTATTATCAAGAGGTCTGCAGTAGTCACTTATGTTTGCTGTTCTGATGATCCCATTGGGTGAACTATATCCAAAATTCCCAAAGTTCCAAAATCTCCTTAAGGGCTCAAAGACTCTTTGTTTTAAAAGTTGGGGGTAAGAAGAGTACCAGCATCTTGCCTGGAATCTGGCAGGTGATCAAGAAGGCAGTGGAGCCAGAACTAGGCCCAACAATTGTCAGCCACAGGTGTTACCACTTGGTCGAGTACATGCAGACATGGGCACTGCAGGTTACATGGACACTGGACCAGTCTTCTGCAACAGAGTTTCCCTCAACATAGCAGCATTGTAATGCCATTTAAAACACAGATGTAGCCAGGTGTGATGGTGCACCCCTCGCCTTTAATTCTAGGACTCAGGAGGCAGAAGCAGGTGCATCTCTGTGAGTTCAAGGCCAGCCTGGTTTATATAGTGAGTTCCAGGCCAAGGCCAGTTGAGGCTACAGGTAGACTTTGTCTCAAAAACAAAACAAAACAAAACAAAAAACCTTAGACAGATGTAGATGAGGTTTGGATTACTGCCTACCATTAACAAAGTTCAGAAGATAGTTGCCCAGATCAGCGTTTTCAGGGTCAGTAAAAGCTGTGCCATACAAACAGAAAAGGGTGAGAAGGAGAGAAAGTGGAATGTGCTAGGGAGCAGAAAGAAAGGCTAGACAGGTATCACAGGAGCCCAGATTCCTAGCATCACTAACTGCTTGCCAGGCAGAGACCCCTGGAAGGCAGGAAGACATTTGACATAGGCCAGTTCTTACAGAGAAAGCACTGGGTAAAATGTTCCCCTCAGAGATCAGCAGGCCAGGTGCTGGCCTCTTAAAGAAATGGGCAATGCAGAAGAAAGAACTTAATAAATTTGAGTCCTTTACTGAAACTCTGACTGTAGGAGAATAAATACCAATAAAAGCAGGAAAACGGTGAAGCGTCTCCTACAATGTGGCACAGCCACAGGACCGGGTATGGGGAGGATGCCAGCCCTCCAGGTAAGCCAGCAACAGCCCGACTGCACTCCACTCCTGTAGCTCACACACCACTCACTGTTGGATGCCTCAGTCCCTCTCACCAGACCATTTCAGGATGAAGACTTAGAAGCAAAGAGAACACAGCCAGGGCCCACGGATGCAGGGAGAGATGAGGGCGGACAGGCCTGGCTGACCATGTAGTTGGGGTCCTGTGTGCTGTGCACCTCACTAGTCTCTCATGAGACACAGAATCACACATGGTGGGGTGCAGTGAGGACACCAGGCTCTGCAGTACTACACAGGAGGCAGCTCTTCCTAGTCACATGGCAGTGAAAGCAATAAACAAGGTTTAAGAAAAGCTCTCCGAAAGGAAAACAAGCACCAGCCAACTTACCAGTTTTCTAGTTAGGCTCAGGACCAAACAGGGTCAGGCTCACCTCAGAATGAGTGAATTCCAGTGATGCAAATCCATCTAGGCTCTGCTGCTCATAGCCCCTGGGAGCTATCTGTCCTGGGTCACCTTCTCCATGGAAGTCATTCTGTCCCCACAGGGATATCCTTATGGCCTCCCTAGGCCACTTAAAGAATGTAGCTTGGGGACACCAGGACCCAGACTGTGATCACTTGGCCCACTCCCATGAGCTGATCCCAGTGCTGTTACTGCCAGGCCTGTGTCCCAGATCCCTATGAAAGCCCACTGCCCTTTTCCACAAAGTAAATGAGATGAGGGAAGATGGCTGAGGAGTACTCAGGGGAACTTAGACTAAACAGAAAGGCCTTCAGGTAGATGCCATACAGAGAGATGTTCATACATCTATTGCAAAATCCACACTTTCCTTTAGAAGATGTCTGCCCAGCCTAATGTGCTACACAGGGCATTTCAGTAACTGTGGATGGGTTTCAAACCAGGACTGATTTTTTTAATAGAGCTCAAATATTTAGAAAATATTATTAGAATGCATAATTAAAGTATTAGTCAATTCACTCTTTGGTCTTTCCATCTGCTTGCATTCAGGTTTTCAATTGCAAAGTCTGCCACTCATCCCACTGCAGATGCCTTTAACAGACGAGAGACAGATATAGGGCGAGGGTGTCCTGGCGCTGTTGCCTTTAACCAAATCCACCTACAGGGACGATCCAATTGCTCATGTGTTTCCAACCAGTGGATCGGTAGCTCCATGTGTATAGCAAATGGCAAGCATTAAACAAATATTTGCTGTGTGAATTACTAAAAGCAAATACACGAACAAGGAAAGCCAACCTCTCACAGAAGTAAAAGAAAAGACAAGACATTCCCAGTGTTCTCTGACACCCATTTTCACAGCACATGAGAGCACATAGCTGACAGGATCCCTAGGGGGGCAATATCTCTGTACAAGGACCCCACAGGACAGCCTACAATGTTTAGGTGCCGGGTCTTCTACTTCCATACACCTAATTTGGTCTCACCTTGTCAGTGCAAAACAGAATGGTTAAACCTGAAAGCTAAGCTGGGGAGATGCAGGAGACTCTGACAGACCAACGCACCCCAGAAATGGTCACCGCAGCATGAACAGTGCTCCATGACTGTGTGCACAGCCAAGGAGGGTGAGGAGGAGCACAGAGATGTGGTACCTGCTTTTATCTGAGCCCGGAGTGAACAAGAGAATTTGTGAGAATGAACCCCTAGACCTCAGGGTGCCCTTCTCGTGGGCTGTCACACTGAAGAACCAATCTAGGCTTGCCTTGTCCTGCCTAGAGATCCCAAGTGAGGCTGAAGCTCTGAGACCAGAGAGGATGCTTCTGCCCCATACTACAGTAATGGAGCCTCCAGCCTCATCCCCAAGTCATACCTCAGCTCCAGTATCACTGCAACGCTTCATGAGATGCCAACCCTGACCCTTGGTTCTCCAGCAGACAGCCTACAAGATGCCTGCCTAACCCTCTCCTGGGACAGCAGGACTCCAGGCCACAACTTTGTTGGAAACCCCACCTGGGCTACCCCTAGCTGCATCGTGACCCTGGAGGAGTCTCAGCTCACCTCCCGGAGATTCGGTGGTCCCATGGGAACCATAGTATAGCTCAGAGGTATGCAGGGGAATGTGAAACAGAGCAGGTCTGGCACATGGCGAGAACGTGACACCACACTGAGGCCTCGCTGGCACCCCAACTTCTATGCCACCAAAGATGAACATCCACAACTACAGGCTCTGTTTATTCTGAATTGCCACATTCTCTACTAGATGCTTCTACCAGAACCTTCTAGCAATATGCAAGGTGCTTATATTGTTCAAAACTGTCTGTAGCTCATTCACCAAGTTTAGCTTGAACAAGAGAACATGTTTCAGATCCCAGAATCTTAGCCACTTGCAAGTAGAAGATGCTTCCAGAATCCAGGGAGGCCCTTGTAATGTTCTAACCCCAGTGACACAACCTGGTCATCCACATTCACAGCCACAGAGTCCACACGTGAAGGAGATACGGGCAGATTCTACTCATCTCAGAGTTGCCTCTTCCTGGGAGACAGTGACTGTGCCACACTCTCCTGTCTCAGAACCCTGGGTGCACTTCCCACCTTGGCCTTTTGATAAACTTCTCTGTCTACAACTAACAGTTCCCCCAAACTAGGTACTCTGCAGAAACTGCTGCACCAACCAAGAAGTAAGTGTGCCCAGGTCCTTCTAGAACATTCGTCTATTCAACTGAACCCTAACCACAAGCCAGGCAGGGATCAGAGTACAGGGTGGGATCAGGAACTTTATAAAACTTTCCTCTTTCCCAGCACAGTCCACAGAAAAGCCTCTCACTATTTCTACAGAGTCTTCATGCCTCACTAAACTGTACAATCCAATTTTGATTCCCAGATAACTGTATCCACATTTCCCACTGTCAGTCCAAGGACTGCTCAAGCCCAGCATTGATAGGTGGCCATTAGGACCTGTCACTGGCATGAATATCAACCCTCACAAGAATTATGGGATTCAAAGTTAGGAATACCACGGGCCCTAGGAAGACCTTTCCCCGCTCAGGAATCAATACTTCATTAAGTGGGACCTCCGAAGCGTGACGAAGCTGAGAAATGCCAGCCCTCTGTTCTACATCCAGCCACGGCATTTTGGAGCTGTCTGCAGCTGAAACTCAGTACTCAGGCCCTCTTGGCTCTCTGTGGGTGGTCAGAAGCCCCAGGCAGGGTAGAGGTGTGCCCTGGACCCAGGGGGAAGACACTGAGAAGGATATGATTCTCCAGCGGATGTTCAGTCTGCTGCTGATCTCCAGACCACGCGCCTCCTGCCGCTCCTCTTCCAGCTGCTTGGGATTTGCAAATTGCCCCTTCTCTCCAGGGGGTTCTGGGACACTTTCAAAGTTGAACTTGTCCACTTGAATAGCCATTCTACGAGAAGAAGGAAAACAGCGGGGAATTAATCAGCAGGGCAATTTCTTCTGCAAGCCATTGGAGACTCAGCACATGCTGGCGTCAGTCTAATGAATCATTATCGTTAGTAATTCCTAACAGATTCATTCCCAGAAAATGAAATAATAGACTCCCAAGGTGGGACTGATGGTGGAGTTGGCTCAACAGACACTTTGAAAAGAGCCACAGTTGCAAGTTTGGGCCTCAGAGACCTGGGTCACTCAGGCAGGGGCTTCCATTCTGTAATAGGGTGCAGGGCATAGCACGCCATGGCCTGCTAAGACAGTGCTCTGGGTCATGACTTAAATTTCTTCCTGGATGGTCACAGACATGCTGACCATGACTGCACATTGGGGACCTTCCCCTGTATGAATGCTCTGCCTGCCATCATTCCATGGTACACTTCCTCCAAAAGGCAAATGGGCTCACCAGACTACCCCACACCCCAGCAGCTGCCACAGTCCCTACCTTCCCACCAGAGCTTCCTGGCCACAGAACTTGGGAGCCCTTCCTTTCAGTTCTAGATCAAACCCACCTCTGCTCTACATGACCCTCTCCCTGTTTGCAGGGCCCTTTGCCCTTCTAATCATTTCTAGAATGTAGGAGGCTCTTTCTGCCTTAGTTTTTATCCCTAGAATGTTCTGAGCCATGGCATGGCTGGGCCCTTTCCATCTGTCTCTGAGGTTGGAGCTTGAAAGCCACCCCACAGCTCAGCCCAGCCACAGCAGTGTCCCCTGGTGCCCCGACTGCAGTCTTCCCTGCTGCCTTCCATATATTTCTGGCAGGGCATTTATCATGAGCTTAAAGATTTGTCTCTGGGTTAGTTAACTATCTCTCAGTTCCACCGGTGTTTAGCTCCCCAGGGGGCAGTGATGCACCTGGTGACCAGATTCCCAGGCACAGAATAATGCCAGGATGTGCAGTGACTCAGCAAATAATCAGCTGGATGACGGAGGAGTGGCTGCAAGCCTTCCCCAACATCACAAGCCAACTGGCCACTCTTCCTGGTTACGTTCATGCCCTGCCTGCTGTTCTGACCTGTAGCCTGTCCCCACCACCATGGAGCAAGGACTGCCTATCCGATGTCTGAAACCTCATCTCTTGGCATAGTCAGGCACTCAATAAAGGTATGTCACATGGATGGAAGACAGGGGACAGAGAGGAAGCAGGTTTCCCTCCATGAGAAATCTTAAGCTATGGCTCCAACCCAAGCATGACTTGGAGTGAGGTGGTCGATGGGTAAGAGTGGGTATGTGTTACTGCTGGACCGTGTGCACACAAGTTCCTCAGCAAAACCATGAGTGCCTTCGTGGCTCTCCAGGACCACACACAAAGGTGTGGTCTCAAGGGCCATACTCTAGAAAGGGTCACTGAAGAGTCACTAAGTCTTTGACACTTGGCCCAGAGCTTGCTGCAGAAGGCTGATGGCCCAGAGGCCAGAGGCACCACTGGGTAGACAGAGCATGCAGGCAGCAAGAAAATGTCTCACAGTTAAAATGTGTTTTTTTTCATTTCCCACTTATTTAAGTAGATTTATCGGGAAAAGTTAGAAAACAGAGAAAAGCACAAAGAACAATCAAGACTAAGAACTTAATATCCTAAAGTTAATGCTTTAGTTCCACAATCTCTTTCTAAAGTACTTGGATTTTAATGTGATTGAAATTGCTCTACATATCTGGGTATGAACAATGATGAGTCACTACATCCACATACACACATGCACATGACCATAAGTCTTCACATCCTCCTAGTACACAATGCTGTGAAAATTAGTACACATACTTAGGTGTGGTTTAAACCCAACATTCCAGAACTCTAGCACTAAGAAGGCTGAGGCAGGGATCTGGTGAGTTCAAAACCATCTTGGGCTATATAACAAGTTCAAGGCCAAACTGGGCTACATAGTGAGACTATCAGATAATTTTTTAAAAAGCTAGGGTTGGGTGGGGATGGGAGGAGAGGACATGGAATGAGGGTGCAAGACAGCTCAACAGGTAAAAGCATTTGAAAAGTATTGAAAGCAATTATCAAGTACCTGATGACTTAAGTTCGATTCCTGGAACCCATGGTAGAAGAGAACTTCCTCTGAAGTTCAGTATGCATATGCTAGATCTCTCTCTCTCTCTCTCTCTCTCTCTCTCTCTCTCTCTCTCTCTTTCACTCTCTCCACACACACACATACACAACAGTAAATAAAAAAACCTGGACTGAAGCTGTGGCTCAGTGGAAGGTATTTGTCTAGCATGCACAGGCCTTGGTTTCAATCCTCAGCACCATTAAAAGAAATTAGTTTGTAAAACATGGTATAATAATCTTACTTAATATTTCCAATGTTTTGGACTGTCAGATATTTTCCATTTGTTAATAAAAGTGCTACTGTAAAGGTGTCCTACCACTCATCTCTGTCACCTTCTATGTGCACTGGGCAACTCTAATAGACGTCGAGAAGGGTTAAGCTCGGGGCTGGGACCCAGCATTACTCTCTAGCTCCTGTTCAGGGTGGCTCCACACATGCAGCTGGTGATAAGAAAGGTTGAATTTTAATGTGCAGATCTAGGATCTGACAGCCTGAGGCTGAACGATCACAGAAGCCTTCCCATGACTTCACCTGAGAAGCAAGAGGCCGTAGTCTTGCCCCAGCAAAAGCCACACTTGTTTCTCCACCCTAAAGGCAGGTGGAAGCCAATGAGTGCTATCTTCAAACACATGGACAGGACAGCTCCTGTTTCACTAAAAAGTCCAACTGAAGTTCATTGCCAAATTCTAAAAGGATTGGTCACCTCTTTGGTTGTGTCCACAAAAAGTCCCCACAAAGGGAGATACCCCAGACACTGACTACAGCCACCAGGATGGCATGTATGTGAGTATTTGGGAGTGTCTTTCTGACAGTTTCTGGTTGTACAGGCATAGTATATCATCCACCTCCAATTTTGACAGTCAGAGCCAAGCTCATCCACAGAGCTGAAGAGAGAAGAGGCACATAAGAAGGAACATTCATGCGCCACACGGGGCTAGGGGCTGTGCACGGGTATTCATTTTATCCACATGGGTCAGCCTAGGAAGCCTGAGATCTACACCATATGATGGAACCAGTGGATGCTCTGGGGTATAGGCAACAGGCCTCTCGATTCCTTAGTACCCTGGAGGGAAACACAGGGAACATCCTATTTCCCACAGTAACAACACTGAGATAACAAGACATTGGGGCCTCCAGGTCAAAATTCTAGAGCCAGAGGGGCACTGATCAGTCCCTGCAAACCAACATCCTCATGGCGTGCTGGGTCCACAAGCCATACCTGTTCTTGTGTCCTGCCCACCATGGCCGCAGGCAGTTCTGAAACTGTGCCTGGCAAAACACAGAAGGTTCTCCTATAAGGGAACTCACTACCTGCTGGGAGCCACCAACAGCTCAAGGCCAGCACTTCCAAGGGAGACCCAGTGGCTAGGTGGAAGACTTTGACTAAAGCCAGCAGAAGGACTGGCAGAATTTTACTGAAACTGCAGCCACCATGTTTTGAACCCTGTCACTTTTGAGGGAGGCAGAGATGCCTGGTGGCAGCAGGCAGCTTGGGATGCATGAAAAGCTGGCCAAAAAAGGAGAGCCACAGTGCAGGGTCTATCCTCATAGGCACTGAGCAGCAGGCGGGCAGAGGAGAGTGCTTAGCTCAGGACTAACCTGGGCTGAATTCCTAGTCCAGCCTCAACTTACACTTGACCTAAGGTAAAGACCTGCATGTCCCTGAGCATGCCTCTGAAATGTGATATTTGCAACTAGGAGGGTAGTTCAGAGAACTGGACTCTTATTTAGTGCCAGCAGCGGGAGGACACATGGGTCAATGCTTGGTGACCAGCTCAGAGAACTGATGGCTTTCTGGTTACTAAACAACATAATCTGATACCTCATTCAAGTCGAACGAAGTCCATCTGCTGTCTCCTGCTGGTGAAACTGGTGAACGCACGTGCCCCTCCCCATGCACACATGAGAGCTTTGATTAACGAGGCCAACGCATATCAGGGTACTTCTGTGCCTCCCTCCCCATGTTACAGTGTCCAAAACAACAATCCGCAAACACATCAGTGCCTTTCTGGAAAATCACAGCCAAGCATGGATCTCACTCATGTTTGAACTCATGAGTGAGCTGCATTTGACAAGAGTCCATGGTCTATCTGGGCCAAAGGTTTTGGAGGGTGTGATCACCTTTTGGGAGGCTCTGGGCGGGGGAGCAGCTGTGCTGACCCTTTGTGCAGTCAGCACCTTCCTACCGGCTCTCTGCTTTCTCCTGTTTTACCCTTTGTTCTTTTCTCTTCTCTTTCTTTCTTTTTTGGTCTTTTTGAGACAGGGTCTCCCTGTAGCCCCAGCTGACCTGAAACTTGCTATGTAGACCAGGCTGGCCTTGAACTCTCAGAGATCCACCTGCCTCTACCTCCTGAGTGCTAGGATTAAAGGCGTTCACCACCACACCTGGCCCTTTTGTTCCTTTCTAATCAAGGGAGGCCTAATGCGGACTAGGGTGCGCTATCACCTCAGGGGCTAACCTAAGACAAGAACCTTGGCTTGCCTCCCTATTCAGTATTATCTCAGATATGGAAGGACTTTTGAAAGGATATCAGGATGGAAACACCTTCCCAAGGAACAGTCTGAAGGGACAGGAGGTTGGACCTATGCTGATGATTTGCTGACCCAGCAAGCAACATTAGGGCCTAAGCTGGCATGGGCACTCTGTCTGTGCCTCTGTAACCTGTACCTTACTTTCTTGACATGTGATTTCTTTCTGTAAATGGGAAGAGGGCACTCACATCTACAAATGCACCTGGCACTTTGAGATGCTCCCTACCAGTTGGCGGAAGGAACTAGAATAGGATCCTGGGTGGAAAAAATGGACCAGGACTATACATGTTCCCTAAGATAGAACTTCTGTGGCTTTTATAAAATGACAGATCCAATTTCAGTTCTAGCAGGAGGCTAAGCCCTCAGGCTGTCCCCTGGAGTAGTTCCATCTCCCTGCACTCTCAGAGCCCCTCCTAGTGTGGAAATGCTGCAGGTCAGGGTCCTCCCATTCTGCTAAGCTTCAGCTTTCAAGATTCTGTGCATCTTTACATATGATGGTGGTTCTACAATCAGCACAGCACCTGGAGCACAGACAGTGCTCTGTGAACAGGACTGTCACCATGACTGTGCTCTGAGTCATGGGGGACAGACTACGGTGCCAAGAAGTTAAGGAAAACCTAAAGTCAAAGGGAACAGACTAATAAAACAAGGGCATGGAACAGCTTAACTTCAAGTGCCAAATTCAGTTCTGAGCTGAAACCTGTTATTCCTACCAGAGCCCTCTACTCCCATCGGCCCACACCATGATTCCATTGGCAAGTCAGAATTAAAGAAAATTAATACTATCATTAAATGTCAATTTTCGTGTTTAATTTTATGGCCAAATCTGAAAACACTAGTCCAGAGTTGGTGCTAGACAGTGCTGCTGGAAGACTGCAAGACAAACTGGCTGCTAGCCAGTCCATTGCTCCAGTCTTTAAGCAGCTGGTGACCTCACCAGGGAAGTTATAATGATGACATTTAAATACAATCAGAGAATGTGTTTTAAAGGACTATCACACTCAATTGAGCAAAATGTTCCTTTAGAGACAGTGGCTAGTTACAGCGCCAGTGTTCCAAGCTACGCACACATCCCATGGTAGGTATCTGGTGACTGTATACTATGGGTGGTGCCTTGCTATGAGACAGAACCAACGTCCAGCCAACTTCCACAGTCAACCATCCTGAGAGAGGGGGGCCCTAGGCTGAGAAGGAAACGGAGTGCAAGGCAACAGCAAATCTCACATGCCCAGGGAGAACATCCATTCTCCTTCGATCTCGAACAGCAATTAGAGTAAAAAAAAAAAGAAAAACCCTCCCTTGTTTAATTTTTAACTTTTAATGGAAAAGATAATTTGATGGCTAAAACCCAAAGGAGGCAGTGAAAGCCTGTGGGGGGC
Organism: Eospalax fontanierii; assembly: GCA_035773235.1. Taxonomy (NCBI): domain Eukaryota; kingdom Metazoa; phylum Chordata; class Mammalia; order Rodentia; family Spalacidae; genus Eospalax; species Eospalax fontanierii. The sequence goes on from CM069532.1 coordinate 78,114,111, forward strand.
AGGGTCACACCAATGCCTGGGCAGTGGTGCCCATATGGGCCCACGTTAGTGTCACATGGCAAACTTACTCATCACTAGCCCAGGAGGGACTACAGCCACATGCTACAGAACATAAGGTGCCTTATCCAAGGCTACAGAGATGGAGAATGGGAGACAGGGCCTTGTGGAGGCCTGGAGGGAGGGATGAATGGCAGGTCTGGGAACTTCACAGCCTGAATGTAGTACCCATGACTGCAGGACACATGAGCCTGAACTAGAGTGCTCTTCCATAGTCCAGTCAATGCTCTCATCGCCAACAGTGACCCATGCAGCTCCAGACTGGCTCCCAAGTTTCCCCTCAGTCCAGCTGACCCAGAGGAAAGCCCAAATCACACTGAGAGTGGTCACATGTTGTGACCGATGGAGAGTCTGACCAGATGCATGGTACAGAGAGCTGAGGCAGGCTTGCAGGAGTATGAGGAGACCACTATGTCCCTAGAGAACTGGGGTGGAAAGCTGTGTGGAGGGGGAAGGACGGCTCTGATGTCATGCAGACGGGACTCTGGTCTCTTCACATAGCAGTTCTATGACCAGAGGCAGCCAACTGACTGTCTCCCCGTCTCAGACTCATCACTTGAAAAATGGACATCCTGTACTAGAAGGGGCATCAGGGCCCTGGAGAATTTACTTGGCTCACTTAGTATAACTGGTGCTCAAAAAAATTATAGCTATTACTTTTTAGGATAATGAAAATGTTTTGAAACGGATCATGGTGATGACTGCACAGCTCTGAGTATGCTGGAAACCGTTGAGTTGCATGCTTCAAATGGATGAACAGTATGGCAGTATGTAAATCATATTTCAATAAAGCTATTATAAAAATCATGGCTATTACAGGAAGTTACACCAAAGATCAAATGGGACCGCTTTGACAAAGACAACATCTTGTATGATGTAAAATGCCAGATGAATACTGGTGGGTCTGTATGCTGTTATTCCTTATCCTGGCTTCCTTCATAAACAGCATTTTATCCACTGAAGCTACCATCAGGCGTCGGTTCCCCACCTCTCTTCAAAAGCTGTTTCCTTCAGCGTGGCTTTCCATGGCATAGAGCAGCTAGAAAAAGATGGTCCAGGAACACCTGCCCACGCAGTTCATCCCAGGTATGGCGTGACTGGCCGACATCTCCACCAGTATCAGAAATCCCATTTGCCCAGATTTGCTGTCTCTAAGCTGGATTCTGGTTTTCTCCGGTGCTTCTTAAAGATTCTGGTGGTGTCTGTAGTGAGATTAAAATGTCTACAAGCCTCTTGGCAGGTTTTCTGTTATTCTGAGGAAGTCTGAAAATGCCCATGTCTATTTGTAATTCACTGTGACTTTAGACACGTCACTGGGGCCCTGAGCTTTACCTGAACTATACCAGGGTTCAGCTTCCTGCAGGGTCACTTTACCTAAGTGAGACTGGACAGGGCTGTTGCAGTTCAGGGAAGCTGTCTTCTCTCTTCTCCAGGTTCTGAATTATCACAGGAAGTCGGCTACTTGCCAGTTTCTATACCTTGTATGGCTAAGGGGGCCTGAGTGATGCCCAGCTTTCTCAAAGGAGCCATCCCAGCTCACTGAGCCTGGGAGAACTCAAGTTGGACCAAAAGTACCTCCCAAGGGAGGCCAGAGGACCACTGTGTGCATGGGGAATCCAGGGAGACTTAGCCTTCTTAATTCCAGATGATACCAAGATACTGTCTGGAGACCTAAGCCAGGACCAGATCTGTTTCTAGAGAAAAGAGGCAACCTTCCTCCAAGCCTCATGCTGAGGCAGAGAGGGAAAGAAGGGTAGCCTGATCCACACAGCTCACACCAGGCAGAGCCAGAACACAGTACCCCATCCTCTCATACCAGACCCAGGTGCCTAAAGATCCAGAAGGAAAACACCTGGAGGGTCTCTGGTGGTTTATTCCCTAGGGTGCCACTGAAGAAAGAAGACAAATGTGTGCCATGGAAGGTTCTGATCTCTGGATTTACTAAGGACCAGGCACAGATGGTCCTTCCGGTACCTTCACCACTCATACCCAAGCTCACCACAGAAACGGGTGAAACAGGCAGAGAGTCACTCCAGGGCCCAGCTATCCCACTATACTGCTGAGGAAACCAGAGCTCCTGGCAGCACCTGGCTAGCGAGGGGCATCTTGGATGGATGGGGAAAGCTAGTTCCTCAGCCTGCTCCACCATGTGCTGCTTTGGCCCCGCCTTTGCCTGGCTAGCATGTGCCTCTCACACCATAGGTAGGGAAGCAGAGCTAGTCATCACCTTCTATCTGGCTGCCCTATCCTCCCAGGGGATGACCAGCAGAACACAAGATGGCTGGAACTTCAGAAGTACCTGTAGCACTTTCCTACCCAGGAAACCCAGGGCCTTGGCTGGAGGCCTTATGTGTGTGTTGGGGTGGGGTGGGAGGGATCGAGAGAGGAAGGAGCTGGGGATAGGTTTGAATTGTGTCTAAACCTGCACAGATGTCAGACTGCACCCCACAAAGGCAGACACAACCCAAGAGGCAAGAGGCACTACCAACAGAATTGGAGTTGATTCTCCGAACTATACCAGGGTTTGGATTTTTTTCTCTGAGCTGTGCATTGGACAGACCCCAACTAGTCAACTAGTGACTCTCAGAACTAGACTGAGACCTCACAAACTTGAAATTTTCATCTCCTAAAGCAAGGACGGGACAGAGGGAGGTCAGGACGCAGAGGCCTGTATCTGATTCCTTAAAAAACTACCAAAACTAAGAACTCAATCTAGTTCAAAAGAAAATGAACAAAATTTAAACAGATACTTCACAAAAAGAAGGCAAAAAAACAGCCAGTAAGCACTGGGGCCTGACCAACCATTGGGAAGTGCATATTTCAAAAGTCCCAATAAGAAACACACACATTAGAGTATCTTCCCGGACCAACACTATCAAGTGCTGGCAGTGACACAGAACCTGGTCCTCTCCTACGTGGCAGGTACCACTCCTAGGGCACTGTGCCCTCTCTTCATTGGCTAGTGCCATAGACCTATCACACAAGTTAGTAGCCTCACTACTAGATACTAACCAAGAGAAACAAAAACTTATTCCTATATAAAGACATGTGAGTGGCCACAACAGCATTCATTGCATTAGCTGCAAGTGTAGAAATAATTCCAGTCCACAGACAAGATAAAGAGACATACAAATGACAGTATGTTGTTAGGACGAAATACTACTCAGCTGCAAAAAAGACTGCACTACTGTCACATGTCAACATGGCTGAATAATCTCAAACTCATGCTGATCGATGTCAGTCAAGCCTGTGTGCAAACTAACAATAGTTTATATACATTATAGAATGCATATAAACTAAGCTACAGTTCTGTAAGACAGGACAGAAGTTCCCTGAGGGAGAGAAGCGAAAGGGCACAAAGCACTTGGGGATAAGAGATATATGTGTTGCATGGAATGTGCTAGAAATTTCTTGGGTGTGCAAAGCTTCTCATGTGGTATAACTTTTGTTTGCGATAAGGTCTCAGCCTGACCTCAGATTTGTGATTCTCCTGCCTCAGCCTCCTGAGTGCTGGCATACCCCAACAGGCCTAGCTAGATTCCATGCAGGAGTACGGTTTACTGAACCTCAAGAATTCTGTTTGAAAGCTGCACAAAAGGACGCAGCATGTTCTGCCCTGCCTCTAACCCCCTTGGAGAAGTCAGGCTTCTAGAATTAGAACAACCTGGGTCTGGAGCACAGGTCTGGTAAGAGCTTGAACTTCCTTGGCCTTGGCATTTTTGCACATGATACAGAAATGCTTGTAAGATGTACCTGCTTCCTGTGGGTAAGTGAATTCACAGTTACAATCACTGTGATCAAGCTTTTCATCCTGTCCTGCACCTGCTATGGTGCCCTGCCCTCTCCCACTAGAGAGTACTACCCTAGTTCCAGTTCCTTCCTCTGAATCCTAAACCCCCGACATCTTAAGGGTATCGAGAGCACCTGAGAAGACCTCCCTCAGAGCAGAACTGTGTCCAGTGACTCTCCCTGGGATCCTGACCAATGCCTTGTCAGTCCTACAACATATCACTGACACGGACAGGGCTGAAGAAAGGGTACAACAGAGGCCCCACAGACTGCGGCCATACTGCAATGGCAAGTCCATTTTGCAGAAAAATGTGTGACTAGCAAGAACCGAATGAAGTTGGGATTCATCACAGGTCCTATTTGCTTACCATTTAAAAAATGTAACTTAGTGGACCAGAGCACAGGCTGCTCTGGCAGAGGACCCATGTTCGATTCCCAGCACCCACACGGCAGCTAACAACTGTCTATAACTCCAGTTCCAGGAGATCTGACGCCCTCTTCTAACTTCTGCAGGCATTGCATGACATGGATGCACTTACACACATGTATGACATGGATGCACTTACACACATGCATGACATGGATGCACTTACACACATGCAGGCAATGCACTCACACACATAAAATAAAATTAATAGATAAGACATTTAAAAAATTATTCCTGGGGCTAAGGAGATGGCTCAGTGATTAAGAGCACTGGCTTCTCTTGCAGGGGACCCAGGTTCAATACCCAGTACCCATCTGGCAGCTAACAATCATCCTTAACTCCAGTTCCAGGGGAATCCAAGGCCTTCTGACCTCCATGGGCATTGTATGACAGAGGTACACTTACATACACGCAGGCAATACACTCATACACATAAGGTAAAAATAATAAATAAAATATTTTTTAAATGATTCTCATAAAGCCAGGTTAACTGTTAACAGTCCTCTAATCTTTAAGGTTCCTACTTTCCTACTGCTTTTCCCTGGCAGAGTCACTCAGAGGGACTGTCTGTCATACATCAAACTATGGCATCTCTAAGTTTTGCACAGAGGAGGTAACCCATAGGCTACCTCAAAGCTCAATGCACCATAATGAAAGAGTATCTGATACTGTATTTAAAACAAAGTGTCTTTCAGTAGCTTTAGGTCACAGGTGCAATCTCAGGTGCAGGGCTAGCTTCAGATCTGGGGATGGCAAAGCTTAGTCCTCCCTGAGCCTCAGACAGTTGGGGTCTCTCCTGCTCTCCCCCTAGAGGCCTCAGGCTTCCCGACTCTCAACTCCACCTAGAATAACAATGCGACTTTGCTGAAGTTCAGCTTCTACACAGGCCCTGTAGCTCTAGGGACACTAACACAGGCACCCACTGTCAGGAAGAATCAGAAGGGGATGCAGAGGCTCCTTGGCTGGAGACTGGTCAAGCAATGCTGTACAGATGCCCAAGGTGTTCGGGTGTGGCCATGGCTGAGTGGGCTGAGCAAGGCAGGGCCTGCAGACTCTGTCCTCTCTACCTTTTGACCTGGCTCATTCTGCTTCCAACTCCTCTGTCTCTTCTAGGGTCTAAAACGTGGCCCATTAGTCTGTAAGAGGGGGTGGCTATCCCCACTGGGTTAGGGTACCTCCGGTCTTATAGCAGCACTGGGCAACACGCAAAGAAGCCACCAAACAGAAGTCTGTTGTTGGGAGTGGACCGGCTACTCCTCTAACCTTCTCTACTAGGTATGGAGAACTACAAGGTTCTTAGCACCATGGATGGCTCAAGGCAGGTGCAGGCCAGCACTCTTCTTCTAACTGTTATTTGTGGTATCTCCCAGATGCAATGGGTAAGGAGAGAACTTTTAGGAGGGGCTGGGCCCCCTGAGTCTTGTACATGCATGTCCCCCTCCATTATGACTGTGGAGAAGAGACAGGCCCGTGTAGCGGGGACCAGAGCTGCAGTCAACCTGTAGCTGACTCATACTGTGAACAACACTGAGCAGAGCTAAATGTATACTAACTGACTCTGCGGATGCTGGTGTAGGCAGAACGGATGGTCGGCTCAGGATTACAGGGAAGACAAGGAGTTAATGACTAGATCAAAGGCTTGGAAAGGAACCTCTGCTTTGCATTCACCACAGCACATGGAAAGCAGCCTTCAAGGAAGCAGACTGCACTGCTTAACTCCACTTTTTCCAGCCAAGACACTAAAAGGCCTCGGAGGTATTGGCAGGTGAACATGCAGCGGTAATTTGGGCCCTTCAATGTAACACGCTTGATGTTTGGCCCTATCGAGGCAGAGTGGCTGGTCTTTTAAGGCAGAGGCCCTGGAGGCCCTGCCCCACTCTAGCACTGGCTGACATATGTGCCTCACAGGAGTGGCTCAGAAGGGGAAGGAGGGGCGAACATGGACACTCCAAGGGGATCTCCAAGAGAAAATCATGGCAATTATGTCCCTATCCGCTCAGTATGCCACACATGTGCTTGCTCGATTCTCATCCTGTCCCGAGCAGGCTGTGCTTGGAAGGCCAGTCTTCGGGTATCAAGGCCACTCCCTGAGCCGCTCTTCTGTCCTGGGCACAAGCAAGCTCAGGGCCTGACTCTTGCGCTGCTACTCCCAAGCTGCCCAGCAGGCACCAGAAGCAGCTTCCAGATCATTCCAACCCCCTCTCTACAACCAGAAGCTGTGAGGTTGGGAACTCATCCAACCTTGTGAGACTGTTTTCCAATCTGACAAATGAGAAAATTAACAAGCGAGAACTGTTTATTGGATGCCAGTTACATCGGGCATGGCTCTGCCGAATCCCCGCAAACACCTTAGAAGGCAGGCACTGCACTCCCATTTCACAGAGGGAGGAGGGAGGAGAGCAGCGATGTTCTGATGGGGTTTGACCAGTGGCCCTAGGAGGGACGGGTGCTCCTTCCCTGGCCCGGCACCCACCTATTACAGCTGAGAATGACCTCACATACCACCTAGTTGAGTTCTTTGAACAGGCTAAACAAACCCACACCCCAAAACTGCCCAAAGCTCAGTGCTTTCTGCACATGCTGCACAGGGCTGGCACAGGGCTGGCAGCTTGAGACAGGCCACACCACAACCTGCATCCAGACAGTCTTGGCAGACCCAAATGAAGAAAGCAACATGCCTCCCTGTCATTTGTCAGCCCATCCTGATAAAACTGAGGCCCTGACTGTCCCATCTTATCATAGTGTCATTAGGGATTACAAGTCCTGTGCAGCAGGAAAGGGAGTGCAACAGGGTTGCAGTGTTGGGGAATTAAATCCATTTCACCCTGAGAAGATGACTCTGATGGATTGTGCTCTGGCAGCTGACGATGACCTGTCAGAGGAGCTGTGGTGAAAATAAGGAATAAAAATCACCCGGAGTTGTTTCGCTACGATCCAAATTAGAAAACGCTGCTCAGGATGATTTATGCAGCCATGTTCTCCCTTCTCCATGGAGAACCTGTCAGGCATCGCGGCAGTGCAGAAAGCAACAACACAATTCACACTGAGCGAAAGAGCCAGAGCTGCTAGAGGCAGGACGAGGCCCACGTGGCTCCTGTCAGAAGTTCTGCCCTTAGAAGCACCGCCCATGGGGAACTCAGCCGTGAGGAGCTCTGGAGTCCCAAGAGTCATGGGACTGTGACTCAGAGGACGTCTCATACCTCAGCATGGCCCCACAGGAGGAAGATGTCCCTGCCTTGTGAGTGTCAGGCCTGGCCTCTCACTTTGGCTTTGGCCAAGCACACTGACACATGCCCCGTCGGAGAGCACCTGACCATTGTGTGTTTGAGCCATTTCTCCGACACAAAGACAAGGTAAGACTGGCCAACCTGACTTCCGGGATGGGACAGGCACACAGGAAAAATTCCCTTACTTTCATCAACCTCTTGTCATAGATGATGTGAAAAGATATCAACCTTTGCCTTACTTCACTGACATTTAGCGACAGTCTGTTACTAAATTTAGGCTAGTAAAACAACAACGTGGTGCTTCTTTCTGGGGACCCACCCCTCACCTCCCGGCTCCTCTACCCCCTTCACTCCCACACCTCCCCACACCCCCACCCCAACCCCCTGTACTTCCTCTCCGAACACAAGGTCTTGCTCCTCAGGACCTAGTGCAAAATCATAGCTTCTAGAAGCATCTCCTACTCCCTAGCCAGAAGCCATCTTTCTCTTGTGGAGACCCCAGACCCTCATCTGCCCATCTGTACACCCCACCAGGCTCTGGTTCTGTGCTGGTTTCTAAAAACAGTTCCTCAGGACCAAGCTGTTACTTGAGGACACAGTCAGGGGGAGGTGCTCTGAGTCGTCCTGTGCCCATCTGTCCCCTTTGTTCTGTCTGAAACAGGTATGTTCATAACCAGGATTCCTTCCAGCATTTAAGAAATCTGGCCTGAAGCAGAGCACACAGATATTGGCTATGAAAACGGAAGCTACATGGTGAATGACCCTGAGAACCACCCATGAGTCCATTCAGCATGGCTTGAACAAAGCAGAGCTACTAGGACCACACTCAGTGTGCCAGACAGAGCGGGACTCTGCTGGCCAACAGAGGTCACCTGGAGACAAGAAGGCCAGACCTAGACTCCTGAGTAAGCTGTCCCTCACACCCCCAGTAAGAGGGTGACATTTCTTTATGGTTTTTCCCAGACAGCTGCACACCAGGCTGGGTACCTGAGGATCTGAGCCAATTGAATCTCATGCGTGAACTCTGCTGTTCCTGATGGTCAGTTTCTTCTTCTTTGCTCATAGCTTCTCCCTGGCTCAGCTTCTGCTCTCCCTGAATCAAGATTTGAGGCCCAGTTCATATATCCTTGAGATCTAATCAAAGTTCACAATTGGTTTTGGATAGACACAGGTTCCAGATTCACCTCCCCCGGTCCTACGAGCCTAGATAATGGCACAACCCACCTGAACTTCAATCGGCCTCCAGGGCTCTAAGTGGCACTCACAGTGCAGTCTTTTACTTAATAAGCAGCCTTGTCTGAGTCATCACTTCTAACATGCTAAGCAATTCTTCTTCATTCTTCTACCACAGGAAGCTGTCTTCTACCTGCTGAGCAAATCCAGGACAGGAAAAATGGCCAGGCCCAGACTGCAGACCAGAGAAGAACTCTCCTCTGCTACCGGGAGCAGATACGCTGGGCCAATTCTACAGACCTTTGGCTCACAGACCCTTAAGGCCAGCATTCACCTAAACAGGGATGCAATTCTGGAAATCCAGCATGGTGGCTGAAGGACAGATGGCCTGAATCGAATGCCCTGTGGTGCCAAGTGCCAGGGGCCTTCGTGCACCCAGAGAAGGCTAAGAGGCTCAGTTCCCTCACCTAGGCAGTGGGAAGAGCACCGGCTTCAACTAGAGCAGAAAGATGAGGAAACAGAAAGCATTCCTGAAAAATCTCCCTCACTTTGCCTCTTGGGATAGCCCTCTCTGTGTAAATGACCTTCTGTGAGTCTTGGGGGGGATCAGAGAACAGAGCCTGGGCAGGACAGTGGAGTGTGTGCAAGGAGAACACAGGAGGCCATCACGCAGAGCCCTTTCTACCACAGAAACCTGGGAGGGGAATCTCTACCCTGCTCACAAAGGACAGGGAACAGGGGACAGCCAGCTCTAAATTCCTGCCGTTTCTTTACTCCTTGAGCCTGCATTTCCTCACCCTTCACATAGCAAAAGGGATACAGCACTCTGCAAAGGGTTAATGTGACTGTGTTCTTTCAGTCACCTGGGAGAAGTGGTATCTCATGTCCTCCTAGAGCCCACCACTGGGTCATGGGCACATAATATGGCAATGCTGTTCAAAGTGCCTCTCTGGTTCTTCTCTTTTTGACTTTTTGAGACATGGTCTCTTTGAGCCCCAGCTGGCCTGGAACTCACCATGTAGACCAGGGTGGCCTTGATGTCAAAGAGATCTGCTGGCCTCTGCCTCCCCAGTGCTGGCCAGTTTGCAATTTCTTAAACATTTATATCTATTTTAAGTTCAGCCACTTTGCTATATGAACTCTAGCAACCACCTTGTGATGATTCTAGCTACTGTCACATGCCATTGCTCAGTATGCTATCACATAACACACCCGCAGATCTACCTCAGTTTCTCAGCAAAGGGCTCTTCCTCAGGGAGAAACTGAGGCACACTGATGGCATACCAGTGACCCAAAGCCGCAGCTGGAAGTATAGTGCCAGGACTTGGTCAAGGCCTTTCTCACTCCAGGTGGAGAGGCTGAAGCCAGGCAGCGACAGCCATACCTGCTCTGGGCTGAGTCCTGGTATGAAAGCCAGATGCTGAAGCTCTTACTCAGAGGCAGCCTGGGATCACTGTCAACTGCCCTGTTGAAAAGGGACCTATCAGAGCACAAGAGGTCCACAGGTCCTAATCTTCCTGAAGGACTGTGACGGATAATCCCAAGTATCTTCCAAAGCTGTCTCAGAGCCACCCTTAAGAGAAGTGCTAGACTAGAGGAGAAACGTGAAGGCCTGAGCCTGTGGGACAGATACACACCCACGGGGGGGGGGGGCAGACATCACCTGCAGAGGTGAGGCACCTGAGACAGCACAGCCATATGCAAGGCTCCTGGGCTCATGGGGAAAATCACTCAACTGGGAGCTTCTGAGGTAACGAGAGGCTCCTTGGGCCAATGCGACGGCCAGGCCAGGTTGAGTGTCAGATAAAGATAACAGAGCACTTCTGAACACTTCAGTAAGGTGAGTCAGCAAGTGGAGGGGCCAGGTCACATCCGCCACACCCCAGCAAGGGGCCTGCTTGCCCACCTCTCTCTATATATTGGATACTGGGACCATGAAGGCTGCCCCTGAAGAATGACAAAGTCCTTGCCAGATGACAGGGAACCGCAGGCAGGCTGCCAACGAACAAACCCAAGGTGCTTTGCATAAAGCAAGTGCTTTAGACCCAGACATCAATAGGACACGGGTCTGGAGAGTGACAGCATTTTCAGGAGAGGGCAGAGGGGTGTCAGGGGGATTAAGCATGATTTACAAGTTACTCTCAGTGCTTTTCTTCTTTTCTGAAATGAACAGGTGTTATTTTTGCAGCGGTGACCGTATCACAAAGAAGAAAGGCAAGGCCATTCCAGGGCGGCTGGATAGGAGCAGTGAGGCAGCAGGCTACTTTAAGATGAAAGCCAGGGACCAGACCTGAGCCCACAGGGCTGGGATGAAGCAGGCAGGGCCAGGCAGGCAAGGCAAACAGGGAAGATCAGCTTGAGCAAACAGCCCAGCACTGTGCACACAGGAGGCCCAAGCAAGTGCTGGGAGGGAAGAAGATGAAAACAAGGCCGTTCTGGAACAGCTCCCAGCAGATAGGCAGGGCCACAGATAAAAACACTGGGACAGGACAATGTGAAGTGGAAATGTTCACATAAATGTCACGTATTGTTACCGCTGCCTTTGCGGCTTCTAATCGAGTTAAGCATGGCCGATGAAGCTCTCTCCCCAACCGGCACTTGACAAGGCCATGGTTGTGCAGCCGCCGCTTCAGCCCTTATGCTCCCTTCAGTGCCAGATGCAGCTCCAGAAAGATGGACAAGGTGAAAAACACGTTAGGAAGGCTCAAGGAGGAAGAGCCACCTCCTGCGTTACTTTGCATCTCCAGGGGTTTGGAAAACGGAAAAGCCAACGTTGCCGGAGATCAATTTAACCAGAAAACTCCTCCAGCAGTCTGGCTCAGTATTGAAAAGGCCATCACAGTTGATAAGTTGACAATTCGGGACAAGAAGTCGTTTCCTGACTTGAGACCAAAAGGGCAGTAATGTTCTCCATCCTGCTCTGATCCTTAGGGAGCTGAGCCAAGGAGCATCGCCATTCCTCCTGTCGACTAGATGCTCTCTTCACAGAAACCCGCGGAGAAATCAAGCAGGGGAGGGGTTATTCAACACAGCAGACTCTCAAGTAAAAGATCCTGGCTGTGCAACCCCTCTGGGTATGTGACCTTACTTTCGTTTACTTTTTCCCTGATACATATTTTTAATTGAATTTTTGTATATTCCATACAATACATTCTTTTTTGCTATTTTTTTTTTTTTGGTTTGGCTTTATTTTGACAGGGTCTCCCTAGTCCCAGCCCTGCCTCAAAGTCACAATGTGCCCTCAATCTCACAGATATCCACCTGCCTCTGCCTCCCAAGGGATGGGATTAACGGCCTGTGCCAACATGCTGGGCATAATGTGTCTTAACCTTTGAAAAGAGGGTTGAGTGAAGGGCTGCAGGGCCCTGTCCTCTCGCCTTCCCCATCCCCAGTGCCGACTTTGTCCTTCAGCCTCTCCAAGAAGGGACTGGGAGACAAGAGAAACAGAGGCACCGCTCTGTCATCATACTGGGGAGAGGCAGAGACAGACACAGGCAGACAGACAGGCAGAGGGACAGGTGGGCAGGAGATGCCTCCATCCTCTGGTAAAAATCATATTCTATGGCACATCACAGAGCTGGAACAGAACAAAAATGCACAGCAAGGCCAAAAGGCAGCACCTTGGCTGGGCCCCTGAGTCCGAAGAGGTGGGACAGCCTAGCCAGTGATACACAGTGCAAGTCCTGTACTTGGGAAAGGAAATGGGGAAGAGAGGGCCACACATGGAGAAGGAGAGGTCTGGCAGGCTCAGCGAGGAAGAGCCAGGGCCATGCAGCCCAGAGGCTCTTTTGCCCACTGTACCAGAGCGGGTTCTGCCCTGCCCACCTGGCTCTATGCCGGAGCTGCTGTTATGAGGAGGATGTATGTGGCTCTCTGTCCTGTCACCCTGTCCACAGGGTCTCTGTGCCCCCACAGTCCTAGTGGGCACATGCTAGACACTGTGACTAACTAAAAGAGCCCAATCAGACCTAACAGCAGCTTAATACAGAAACTGCCCTCCAAGGTTTTCAGTTCCTGAATCCTAGAACTGGAAGAAAATACCTAAATTCAAGGTGGCAACATCAATGCCCCAGGGCCCAGGAGGCGGGACCTGCCAAGGGCTGAGGTGCCAGGGTTTCTGCAGTCTCTCTTTCTGTCTAACCCCCTGACCCAGCTTCCTTTGGGGTAGGGGTTGCTGGAGAGTACATGGCTCAGGGCACACCATGGCCAACGGCTCCAGCACTAGCTGACCTGCAGGACTGCACTTTTCTGACGTTTCAAGAGAACCAGAAACCAGACTGAATCTGAAATTTCTGTGCTTTTTAAGTGACAGCTCAATTTTCATTCCTTTCATTTTGGATTTTTGTTTTTGCATAGGTAGGCCAGATCTATCTGTAAGCTGGACTGGGCTTGCTGGCCACATACTCAGGATTCACTGCTGGGTCAGTCAGCAGGCACACACCCTTCTCAGCCCACTTCCCACCTCAAACAGTTCCCAAGACAGCCTGCCGCGGCCTGCACCCCAGGCATGAGGGCCGGCCACAGATGGGAAGGTCCTCCTCACTGGAGCAGCCCTTCTGTACTAGCTCTTAATTCTTAATTTATCTCCTCTGTCATCTCTGTATATACCGACACAAATCACTGGACAGAGAAATAGGGAGGAAATCAAATACTAAAGTTTATTTTAATTGCAAACTTTTGCTATGTTCTATTCCAACCAATGCTATCATCTTCATCATCTTCATTTTAAATTTCATATCGTGAAAGCCTCAGAGCGCCAGATGGAAGGAAATGAAACGCCATAATGAGATGGGGAAAGATTTAAAAATTAAAAAGAGAATGAATCACACACCCAGCCAGAGCATACCTGCTCCCCTTGCAGAGAGGAAGCACCCAGTTGGAGGACCTCAGATGCTAGTAAGGTCGTGGTATGGGGCCATAGCCCAGTCAGGCCAGTGGGAGCTCCCCAATCACGCAGAGAGCCTCCACTAGGAGGCCGTGACAAGGGAAGTGTGCAGGTCCTGGGCGAATGCCTCTCTTCATCCCCAGCCTCATGACCTCGGAAGCTGAGAAATAAGGACTCCTGCCACCTTCTACCACACAAAGACTCATAGCAGGGGTGTGCATTCAGAGCTCTGGACTGAACTCACTCCTCTCCTGGTTCTTGGGAGCTGTGTTCTGACAGAGGAGCTCACTGGGTCAGGTTGAAGGAGATTCAAGGAAGGGTCCGAGGCTGTAGCTGTCCCTATGTACCCAGAAAAGCCAAGTATGCAGCAGTCTGGGTACCCACCTCAGCCCTGGAGGTGCCCTGGGATGGCCCCTGCCATTGCTGTCCTCACAGGGAGGTAACGGATGCAGAACCAGTGTGATGGGTTCCTTGGCAGGCCTACTGACTTGGCATCGCTGAATACAGACAGTACAGCAGGGCTGGGAGCTAGGACCGAGTCTAGGGTAGGCCCTGTCACTGCTTTCAAAAGGATGGGCATCCCCCTTGTCCCATAGCCCTTTGCAAGGGGCTGACAAGGTAAAGAGGGAGAAGTAGTCCACACCTACACAGCCAGGACCGCAGGGACAGGAAACCTTGGCAGAGAAGATGGGGGTTATCTGAGCAGAATGGGCCATCTGGGAAGGCCTGCATCGAATAGGCCAAGGAATGACAACCAGATGAGACCTCAGCACACAGAAATTCAGGCTGCAGGGCAAGCATCTCCACTCTACGGTGACAGCAGGGTGAAGGGTGGCCAGCCTGGCAAGAGGGCGGTGGGCACTGTCCTCCTACCTGGATGGACAGAGCAAGGAAGCCCTCTTTTCACAGCGCATGGCATCACCAGTATGACCACATAGGTGGAGCTGAGGCAAGCTGGCAGTCTCTCTTTTAGCAAAGATCTCAGAAGGCCAGGCAGAAGATGAACCTAACTCTGCAACACAGCGGGGTCCCAGCTCTGGCCTCCATGTGCTCAGGGCATGCCCCACCATACAGCTCTGCAAATGTGTTCCTCAGGTGAAGGGAGAACAGGCCAGAGCAGAGCAGAAGAAGGGGCTTGGAAGACCTGTGCACTGGGCAGTCACAGCAGAAGTGAGGCGAGCCTGAGCCTACGGTCCAACAGAAGATGGTTTGAACCTTAGAAATCCCACTTTGCAGGCTGTCACACAGGATCTTGGTAACCTCAGAATGCAGAAATCCTTCTCAGTTCTCAGCAAGGGAGATGCTGCCTGCCTCGATTGCCCTTGCTCTCATTAAGGTTAATTAAGGAACAGAGGAACAATAGTAACCATTTTCTAAATCACTGGTTATCAAACATAACGAGGCCTTTTTGGATCAGGAATCTGGTCATTTTATTTTAGCAAACAATGAGATTTCCAAAGCTCCTAAAAGAGGCTGCATGCTAGAAACAAGCGTTTCCAGATGCTTCAGAACTGTTCCCAGAATATACTGGTGTTAAAGAGCTAGAACAAGAATTATGCAACAGAATCTTAGAGAGAAGAAAACTCCCAGTACAAGCAGGTAAGCTCTAGCTGCTCCACCAATATGAATTCTGGACAAACTTAACCCAGTGAAGAGAAACAGGCAGGTGGCTGAGGCAGGAGGCACTTTGGAGAAAGGAAAGTCACTGTTTTTTTAAAAGACTTTTGGATGGGCCAAGTCAGCACCACACAGAAACGAAAACTCACATAGAGAACTTGCCATCGCCTCAGCCCAAAATTCAGAAGACAGAGTTTGGCTGCTCCACTACAAAGGAAGGCAGGAGGCAATGCAGGACGGGAGGTTAGACTAAGCAAGAGGCACCCGCCATGTGTACAGTTGGGCCCAAGGCTTTGGATTACTCTAAGCCACGTGCTCACAGAGCCTCCGTGAAGTCCATCTAAGGAAGGAAAAAACTCTGAAATTTGAAATGTTAAAGAGGGAGTTGGGAGGTCTTTGTTACAGTTTAACAAGTAGAAATGCCCACGGATCATTTATAAAACATCAACTCTCTTCAAGGGAATATAATAGAAACCAGACTCCACATTACAGTATTTCAGTACCTAGGATATAACAAAAACCTAATTGAAGTATGAAAAAACAAGAACGATCTATTCTTAAAAGATAATATTATATATAATGAATATAATAATAAAAGATAGCATTATCTTTTAAGATAATAAATTGTTACCAATCTTGGGATAATACAAGATAACTGTCTTCAATAAGCAAAGATATTTTTAGATTTTAATACCTGTATTTGGAAATGTTAAGGAAAAGATTCTGGCTAAAATACATTGATTAAATACATCAGAAATAGTGGGCCAGCAAGATGTCTCAGTGATAAAGGCACCTGCCCACAAGCCTGATCTCAATCCCTGGAAACCAAGAGAAGGATGGAAAGAGGGGACTGGCTCCACAAAGCTGATCCTGACCTCCGCACGCATGCATGCGCGCATGTAGTAGCCTCCACGATCATGCTTACACATAAGATAACACCAACAAATAGTTCTTAACTCAGAAATAAGAGAAAATTATGAAAATTTAAAATATAGGTTAAAATGGAAACAGAATATTTTTCATTGAAAAGCACACAGGCGTACTTAGCAGAACAGTGAAACTGATCAGAGAGAGTCCAAAGCCTGGGACAGGAGAGAAGACAGGCAGGAGGGGAGAGGGAGGGAGGCAGCTCCAGGAAAAACATTAAAATTCTCACACGCGTCCTTAGCATCCCAAAAGGAGAGGAACGAGAGGAGGGGGCTGGGCAGTGCATGAATTTTAGTGAAGTCAATGGCGCACCGTCTCACATAAAAGGTAGAAGGTATAACCATATAATTTCATGTGTCTTGCCCCTTCCATTACAGTTGTCATATGTATGAGATCTGTAAACATTATAAATCACGAAGACTTTATATATGGTCTTTATTTTAAGAAGACCTTAGCACTTAAAAGAATTAAGAAAACAGAATTTGGTATTATCCAAGTATCTACTATTATTGAGGATTTGTTGACTTTTCCCTGACTATTCAACTTGCCTAAGTAAGAAAGCAAGTGAAACACCTAACTATCTGGGATTATTTGCCTTTAATGTGAAGAAATTTCTTTCAGTATTGTATGGAGAAGGGTCTTCCATGACACTTTCTTTGAGACTTCATTCATCTAAAGTGCCTGATTCCTAAAGCATATTTTTGCTGGATATGGAACCCTGGTTAGCTTCCAAAACAGGAAGAGATAGAAGGGAGAAAGGGAGGAAAGCCTTAGACAGGTTTAAAGAAACTACAAAGAGGGACTGGAGAGATGGCTCAGCAGTTAAGAGCACAGACTGTTCTTGCAGAAGACCCGGATTTGAATCCCAGCACCCACATGGCGGCTAACAAAGGTCCATAACTCCAGTTCCAGGGGATCCTAGGCCCTCTTCTGTCTTCCACAGGAATTGCATGACACTGGTGCACTAACACACATTGCAGACAATACACTCATACACATAAACGTAGACAAATAAACAAACCGTAAAGAGAGGTAACCCTTAGGAACGGCTATGTGGTCACATCAACGTTACAAAATAGACTTCAGCTCCAAGAATATCAGGAATGGCTAAGCATGACTTATCCACAGGACCTAATAACAAAGCACATGCCGGAACAGAACTTCAAAACACAGGAAGCAAAAATTGATTGCCATTAAAGGGAGTCACAGACAGCTCTCCATCAGAGCTGGAGACCTCAAGATCCCTCCCTTAGCAATTGATAGAACAATTAGACAAAACTAAAACCAAATATCAGTAGAGACAGGAGCTGAACAGCAGAGCCCTGCGGTAAACCACCTCAGCATGTACCTCCCCCGGGACAGGAGCTGGCATCCATAGGGGCTGAGCCATAGAGCACATCTCAGTATAGGCAAGGCAGTGCCCAGCATGTGGCACGTGGATTATAGTCAATTATGCACAGGGCAAAGTTTGTAGGAAGAAATACTGACACTTACAATCTACTTTCAAGTGAATGAACAAAATTTGGTGGGTTTATACATGGACAAAAAGATGAACACATAGCTTGGCCATAAAAACAGCAAATTTAACTTTTTGTATAATTTTTTAATTAAAAATAGAAAAGAAGTCGTTTTCTTTAATGATAGAATTATGAGAGTCCTTAAGACTCAATCAAGCATCGAAGCCTCCAGGAGAGGAAAGAGCTGTGCGTGCGGCATTCTCTCAATTATCCTTTTCAAGAATCCTTCCCCTTTTAAGGTTATTCTCAAGGAATGGAAACTGAAAGTCCCAACTGGCTCTGGCCAGTCAAGCTTGGGGACAGGAAGAGCTAGTACTTGTTTCAGCTTCTCAGCTTTCTCTCTGTGGAATTCCTTCATCATTATAGGCTAATGACTGCATATACATGGGTTATTTGGTGATTAAATAAGAACCAGTCTGTTAGATGCTGACCTCAATGTACAAGATAGAGTAGGCACTCACAGTGACTGGTTTCTTGCCCTTCAGATAAGCAGGGATGTGCTGAGAGCCTCATGTTGTGGCTTTTTCCTCCTGACAATTTCTTGAACAGTGCTATAGAGAATGAGTGAGGTTAGGGGAGGAGCACATTACCACCCAGCAGGGTACTCAGGTGCTGCCAAAGGCAGAGGACAAAGGTGCTGATATGGAATTAATAGCCTAGACGCTAAAAGGAAGGGCCAGTGAGACAGCTCACTGTGAGGGTGAGGGTGCTTGCTGCCAACCCTGATCACCTGAGTTCAATCCCTGAACTCACAGGATGGAAAGACAGAGCCAACTCCTACAAAGTGTCCTTTGACCCCTCCCCATAGATAGATAGATGATAGATAGATAGATAGATAGACAGAGATAGACAGATAGAGATATAGATAGATATAGATACACACATATACACATGCACACACATATGTCTTGCCTCTTATTTTTTACATTGGTTTTACTCTGTCCTTCTTGAAGATAGGATAAACTCTGTTCTGTCCCTTTAATCCTTTCAGATGGAAACCTGACAGAGAGGCCCTGGAATAAGGAGTGTAGGAGCTTGAGCTGAACACACCTGGACTCTGATGGAGTTCTACCCCACAGTAGCTACCTGACACGGGTGAGTTAATGTCTCCAAGCCTTAGTCTGACTCCATCCATGGAGAGAGGAAATAAAACAGTAGTACAGGATGTGAGGAAAAGCTCCCTTTTCCCTGTGTGGCCACTCTGTGTCAGGTACTGTTTCAGAGGCTAGGAAGCACAAGCTCAGGCCAAGAGCTGCCCGTCATTCAAGGTGAAGATGGACAGAGTGTGTGTGTATGTGTGTGTGTGTGTGTGCATGCATGTAGTATGACCATATGTTGAAATGGAAAACTGACTCCATTTTGTTCTAGCTGACTTTGGTCACCCCGTGTTTCTGCCTCACCATTCTCTGCTCTAACTGAAGTCAGCCAGCCAGAACCAGTTCCATGAAAGCTGTACCTCCTGGCACTTCAATCAGCCTCCAAGAAGGAGCAGGGGAACTTGCACAGAAGCCCCAAGGAGCACAGTGGCCCCCAGCATATATGCACCAAAACATACTGGTTAGTGGCACAGGCTCCGTACCTGGGTGGGAATGAAAAACTTTCCTCTTTATAGCCAAAATAAAGAATAAGGTGGTGAAATCCAGCAGAGACAAAGACCTGGCCAAGAGCATGCCATCGTCTGTTGATAGCCAGGAAGTAGACAGACTCAGGGCCAGAGTCCCACTGCCACGGCTTCACCTAGGACCTGCAGCCAGGAATGGCACCTCTCTGAGATGAATCTTCATCTCAAGACCTGGGAGGGTAGTCCTCACTCCTGACAGAATGAGGCAGAAGGAGCCCATGGAAGCAGACATAAGCTCTCCTAGCAGGTGGTACAGGCATCTCAGCTGCCGTAGCACCATCTCCCTTGAAGTGACTCTGAATCATGTCCTGGTGACTATGCGCAGGTAGTATCCATTTTCTCTTTTGTCATCTCAGCTTAAGCACAGAACTTTCTCTGACTGTTACCAGGTTCAGTCCTGTAACATCTGGCTCTTTGTTTTCTGTTTCTGTGGTTGATGCCTTGACCCAAGTTCCCTTTGGTATTGGTTAACAGTGGGCAGTGCTAATGTCTGCCTGTCACTGTCTGAATGACTTTTGTATCCACAGTTTCATTTAATCCTTGCAAAGATCCCAGGAAACTGTCTTTTTTCTTATTATTGTCAAGGAAGAATGAGGCTCAGAGTTTAAGTGACCTGTCTCAATTAGGGTGTTAAGTCAGTCCCAAAGCATGGTAAGAACCAGGTCTGTGACTGGAGGGCCTAGGTTAATTCTCTGGATTCTTCAGGAAGAACAAGTCAAATGCACTCCACAGGCCCTAAGTCCCTGAGGCCTTCCAGGAGCCCAGCCATCTGGAGGTTCAACTCTCCCTGGAGCTGAAGACAAAGTCCCAGCAAGTGTACCAGACATAGGAACACAAGGAACAAGGAGCCGAGGAAACAGACAAGAGGACAGAGAAGGAACGTAATGTGATTCTGGATGCTTGAGCTTGAGAATGAGATGCAGCAAGACAAGGTGGGGCACCAGGGAGCAGGCCTAGGGTCCTGCGGTCAAGTGAGAAACCAGCTGAGGCCAGGGTGACTGCTAGGACAGAAGCACTTCCGGTGTGTGCCATACCCTGCACCAGTGCAACAAGAGCCCTCATGAGGCTCTTCTACTATGAACCCACTCCACACATGAAGAAACAGAAGGTTAAGGAGCCAGTCACTTCCCACAATCCCACACTTGTCAGAAGGAGACTGGAGTCGAACCCAGGCAGATTAGAGTTCCTGACATGACCACCTCTATGCGATGGGTTGCCTGAACTGAGAGGCTGGGGACATGCGGGGACAACTGATCACCTTGAATTCATAGCTTTATTTTGCACCATCTACAACCATCAACTCAAAATGTACTGCTAAGAGACAGACAAAACCAGAAACTATAAAGCCTGTAAAAGTGAACATGAAGGCAGGCTTGGGTTCAGCCAAGATTTCTTAGGAATAAAATCAAATGCATGACTCATAAATCACACAATGACAAACTCACTCGATCAAAATTAAAAAGTGTTGCTTTAGGAAAGATAAACCACACTGGAATTAAATATTTACATATTATATCTGACCAACACTTTGTACCTAGAATATGTAAAGACCTCAAAACTCAATGCTACAAAACCAACAACACAATTTTAAAATAAAGCAACCAAATACATTCTTCACTGAACGAAACTGACAGAAAATAATTACGGGGAAAGGAGCTCATTGGCCATTTAGGAAATTCAGGCTGAAGTCACAGTGAGAAGGTACCACAGTGAGAAGGTACCTTGTTAGGAAGTCACAAGGAAAAGGACCACCAAAGGCTGGGAGGATGTGGAGAGACACCAAGGTGCTAGCAACAAAGATTCAATTCAAAGGAACTCTGCTGGGTGAATGAAGCCAGACACCCCAGGAACCTCAAGCTAACTGACAGGCACAAAGCAGCGTGGCTGCTTGGGTACAGGGTGGAGGGGCATTGGGTGGCATGGAGTGATGAAGCACAGGAAGCTTTGGAGCATGCAAAGGAATACTGGAATTTATCAAATTGTACATTCTTACATAAGCATTGCTTTTTGCCCATTTAAATGAAGCTGTTTTATAGACTCAGTGTTTCATGTCCTTCCAAAATTAACATGCTATTACCCCTAACTGCTAATGTGAAGATATCTGGAGATGGAGCCTTGGTCAGGGAATTGAGGCTGGAGTTCAGAGGGGCGAGGTCACCACCATGGAATTAGTGTCTTAAAAGAGAAAGGACCAGACCATCTGCAAGTCAGGAAGTGGTCTCAGCAGAGATTGAACCTACAGAAGTCCTGAGCTCAGAACAGTGGCCTCTAGCACCCTGAGGCATAAATGCCTGAGGCTGAAATCACCTGACTCCGACATACTGCTGTGGAGGCTGGAGCAGGCTCCATCACTCTTACAGATCAGCAGAGGTGCATTTTAAATCACTGGAACAGGGCTGGAGAAATGGCTCAGGAGTTAAGAGCACTGGTTGTTCTTCCAGAGGACCTAAGTTTAGTTCCCAGAACAAGCATTGTGGCTAACAATGATTAATAACCCTGGTTTCGGGGGACTCGATGCCCTCTTCTGACCTTCGTGGGCGTTGCACGACACAGGTGCACTTACATACATGCAGGCAATACACTCGTTCACATAAATAATAATAATAATAAATAAAGTTGAAGTGGCTGAAACAGCCTTGCTGTAAGAGGAGCCACACTAGCGCCTCAGGGCCTGCCCCTGCCGTGTCTTTGACTGCACTCCTGCCAGTGGCACTGTGTTCAGCATCACCTGCCAGCAGTCAGAGACAAAAGGGGACATGTTCACCCTGTTTGGCATGAAAATGACATCATGGCATTCCAGGGGAGGTTTGGCCCTGGCTCAAGCAAAGACAAATGCTGAGACTGTATATCTGTCTCACAGAGGTATAAAGTTACAGGTTCCAGCTCTGCAGGCACTGTTCCTCATTTACAGGTAGACCAGTCATTTAGATCCCCCAACACATCTTGTTAGCCTCACTGGATAATTCGATTTTATTGGTCTTATAACTGGGCCTGTATATAATTTAGAAATATGGTTTGACGGATAGAAGTACTGTCAGCATAGGGATTCTATGTTGAATTTTATGTTAATGCATACTTAAATCATTTTACTATAGTAGCAGTTACATAGACAGTGGAGATCAAAAATGCAGGGGTTTTTTAACATCTTATTTATTTTTATTATTTTGTGTGTATGAGTATATTGCCTGCATGTGTGTAAGTGCACTTGTGTTCTGCAATGCCCTCAGAGACCAGGAGAAGATAATGGATCCCCTGGAACTGGAGTTATGGATGGTTGTTAGCCACCATGTGGATGATGGGAATTGAACCCAGGTCCTCTGCAAGAGCAGCCAGTGCTCTTAACCACTGAGCCACCTCTCCAGTCCCAAACATTGGCTCTTATAAAGGAGTCTAGTTTCCAAACTTTTGCCACAGGAGAACATGGCCACTTCTTGTAACTAGAGAGAAACCGTCAGGACAACTGTCCCTGTAAAATAAACCTGTAGGCCTTTCTACCTGTGGCTTTTTAGGTGTGAGTAGTTCCACAAGCTCCCACAAGATGGATGCAGAAACAAACTTGATTTCCGGTGTCCTCCCTCATCATAAGCAGATGAAACAAATGAGAACACCAAAGGGTTCCTCCATGTCAGAACAAGGAGAGGCTCCAAGTGCCCTGTCCCAGACCCTCTGAGATCGGAGGGATGGGGTTGACTCTGGAAACACCTGCACAGAACCATCTGAGAGCCAAGAGTTGAGAAATGTCTAACTGGAAAACAGTGAGGAGAAGGCAGCCCGGGGCTTCTAGAACAAGAAGCAAATATGACCTCCAAACCGCTGTCTCTGAGACCTGCTGCCATTCAGTACACCCCATTTTTGACATCTATGCTAACATCCAGGGATGGGGATAGTCAAAAAAATCCCCAAACTGGTCAAAATCTTTCTCCCTCCAGTGAAGACTGAAACATCTTTTGCAGGAGTGATGGCCACTGGGTTAA
The DNA here is from genome assembly GCA_035773235.1 of Eospalax fontanierii. Classification (NCBI taxonomy): domain Eukaryota; kingdom Metazoa; phylum Chordata; class Mammalia; order Rodentia; family Spalacidae; genus Eospalax; species Eospalax fontanierii. The sequence continues at coordinate 78,137,325 of CM069532.1, forward strand.
GTAGTCTGCACCTGACAGGGTCTGTGCTTAATTCTCTGGGCTGCGGACATGCACACAGGGTCCTTCCCCTCAGCCCCCAGATGGCTGGGTCTTCCTTCCTTCCTTGCTTCTCTCACAGCTGGGCAGAGGAGGGCAGCTGCTGAGCATGTAGAGAACATGGGACCCTCCTGCCAGGCGAGCCTCTCCTGGTGCATACATGCGCTTCATTCTTCTTTTCATGGACGTCACTCTGCAGGGATACTGTTGCTGTCGTGTGCTCCTGTTCTGGTCTGCTCAACCTCAGGGCCTATGCCTGACTTGCTTCTCCCCCACCTCCTAGGCACAGTGGGAGCTTCATGAGAACTGCCTATTAAGACAAGCCCTTTCTATGAAGGAGGAACCAAGGCCTACATGCCTGGATGGCCTCTTCCCCTCTGGCAGCCTAATGCTTATGAGACATGTCAAGAGAGTGAGCCAGCTGACAAAGCTGAGTTTGGTGGCTAGACACTAAAACTGGGCTTTGAAGGAAAAGAAAGGTGCTGTAGGGCACTAAGTACTCCAAAGCAAGATGAGGCTTACAGATCTCTGGTAGGAACTAGGTACAGACATTAACAAAAGCATCATCAAGAGCCGGTGCTCCATCAGGACTCATGGGAACAGCACAGGGCAACCTAGGCCAGGCGATTTCAAGGGACCACTGGGCCTGGAGCACAAGGGGCTTATGCAGAGTCCTAATGGGAAATGACTCATCTGATCTAAGGCAGCGAGTTCACTCCCCAAGAGGGCCTCACCGGGGTCACAGGAAGATGAGAGGAGACAGGACTCTGAGTCCGCAGCTACCTTTGAAATGGAGTTCAGACATCATTCATGCCCTTCTGTGCCCATCCGACCTCGGTGACAAGACACAGGGCTGCGAAAGAACCCTGAGGTGACATGGAGACCTCAACATCTCACAAACTGGAGAGCAGGCTGACCACAGCTGCAAGAGCACTCGTCCATGGCATAGCCCCTTGCTGGCCTTGGCATGGGACTAGTCCCCATGGAGCTGGCTCTGCAGAGCCTTGCTGTGGGCCCTCAGCTAGCCAGACATTTTCTGTCCTCCTCTGCCCACCCTGGGAGAGGGCAGTTTGGGCCAGCTCAGGTGAGATAACTATTTGCTGGGAAAGATCCAACGCTTCTTCTAGCTAGCCCAAAGAGGCCATGTGAGATTCAGGAGCGGACGGTGAGAAGCAAACCTAGGGTGGCCAAGAGGTCCCTGGGAGCACACTGTCATGTCTGAAAGAAGAGGGAGCATAAACCCCTTGCACATGGGGCACATTACACTCTGAAGATACAGTTTATCCTGTGATATTTCAAAGGCAGAGGAGTTTCCTCACAGGAACTAAAAATAGCCAACTCTGATTAGTCCCAACAGTAACAACTGCCTTTGTCCACAGAAACTTGGACCAACCCAGACTGAGAAAGTCGCCACGGAAACAACACAATGTGGAAGGTGCCATGATCAAGGGCACATAGCAGTATCTGTCTTCAAGGCCTCCCCAGATGAAGACAGTCTGGAGATGCAGGCTGTGGTAGAGACAGGGAAACAAACATGGTACCTCAAGATGCTTGTCTCTCAGAATCCATCAGGTCGGTAGCAAGTCACCCTCAATGCTCTAACGTGTGAGTTAGTCTCTTTTTCCAAATAAATGAAAATATGCAGGGCAGGGTATGTTTCAGAGAAAAATAAGAATTCTGGAGTTGGTTAGAGGTGGAGTCAGCAAAAGACTCAGTGCACAGTGACTGGTGGATCCCAGCAGAGCTCCGCGTGTCTCAGCTACTTCAGGAATAAAAGGAGAACAGGCAGCAGCCCCAGTGCTACGGGATGGCAGGTGACGTGTCAGACACCAGGGCACTAAACGTAAGAGTAATGATGGGCAGGAGGGCTGGTACGGGAGGAGCAGAGAGGCAGGACAGAGTGCTCAGCAGCTGATGCAGGGCTACTTGCCGACAGCTGATCGAGCCACCGAGGGCTGACGTAGAGGCACACTGTATAATCTCAGCATGGGGAGACTGTGCAAAAGGAATGCCATGAGTTCAAGGCCAATCTGAGGTGCAAAGTGAAACTTGCACCTTCCTCAAAAATCAAGTGAACAAACAGAGTCCCCTAGAGAACTGGCAGACAGGAAAGGAACCCCCGCCCCATCAATCATCTCACCTGATGGAGCCAGTTACTGGCATCCTTACGAGTGTTCTGGGGGAGCTAAGATTTAGTAGCTGAGCAAATCTGAGTGAGAGGAGCCTCAAAAGGTGGCATGGGGGGCGGGCTCAGTGGAAAGCAAGACGGGCAGCTGGAGGAGTTAAAGGCATTTCAGAAACTCTCCTTCATGTAGGCTTCTCTACACAGGGTTGATTTCACTGCAGGACTCACAATGAGTCCTCTGCCATCTTCATATGTCCAGAGGCCCCTGAGGAGAGGTAGAGAAACAGCTGCCTAGTCGGCGTCCCCACCCGAGCACAGGGAGCACCACAAGGTGCCTTGGTTGGTGGTGAAACCAAGTTGAAATGAATCTGTCCCTAACAAAGCCGGCAAACCCGAACGCATGCCAGGCAATGACAGTGGGATAAAGGACATGGTGAAGCTTGGCAAACCGAGCACTGCTTGGTAACGCAACATGACATGCCTCTGTTCCAAGCAATAGTGCTTCCTGTGTGGTACCAACTGGAAAAAACCAAAGGAAACATTCACCAGGTCTGGTCTCCCATGCCTGCAATTTTATGTCTGTTTGATCATGTGCTCACACACACGTATTACTCATTTCAGCCGATTTTTGTGGAGCCAGTATCCTATTCCAAATGCCATTTTGCAACCTGCCTGCCCCATGTATTAAACCGAACGTTTATGTACCAAGGAGCTTGAAGGTGGGCCCTGACATGGACGCCCCCTCTGCAGTCCTGATCTGGGAAACCAGCTACAGTTCCCTCAGTTTCTGTGGGAACATGAGTGACCCTTACTGCTGTGGCGGACAGACAGCAATAGAGCCAGAGGTTCGGAACAGTGACTAGGAGTCGGGAGAGCACTTGGCATCCAAGAAAGAACCCCAAGAGCTTCTACCTGAACGAGGTGTCTATAGGGGATCAGGGGTTCAGAACCCTCTGGGGCCTGGGCTCTGGTGCCTCCTGTGTCCTGGAAAAGGCCTGTGTCTATGAGGACATCCTTCCCCGAAGGAGTCTATCTCCTGACTGTGTGGAGCCTGGCCGTCCTCATCATGACCCCAGCCTGACCTCCAGATTCTGTGTAAGCCAGGCCCTGTACTTTAATCCCAGCACTCAGGTGGCAGAGGCAGGTGGATCTCTGTGAGCTCAAGGCCAGCCTGGTCTACATAGTGAGTTCCAGGCTAGCAGGCTAGCTGGGGCTACAGAGAGACCCTGTCTCAAAAAGACCAAGAAAAAAAATTCCATATAAGCAGAATTTCTTGATAGCTGCCAAACAGTTACACAAATGTACTATAATTTGCTAATCATAACCCAATGTTAGACATTGTGTGTGTTTCCACCATTTCTACATCACAAATAACACAGAAATAAGCACCCTGGTGTTCAGAGTTTGGTCTGAGGTTTCAATTGTTTTCATGAAGACTGCTTTCCAGGATGGAATCCCTCTCCAGCTCCAAGCTTCCAAGGCTGTGTTGGATGTGGCTGGATAGCCTCGTACTGAGGCAGGAAGGTGTGTTTAGCCACATGAAAGAGTGAATATGGAGCAGGGGGAAAGGGAGAGGCCAGGGTGACCTGCAGCGTCAGGGAGAATGCACTGGCTTATCTTTCGTTAAAGGAGGCACCTCATCCCTCCAGAAGCTCCTGGATCCCCACAGGCTGTGTCTACGTAAAGACAAGGAACCAATGGAAAAACTGACCCACAACTGCACTGGACATCTTTAGTTACCAACTTGACGTGCTTGGGAGGACGGAACTTCAACTGGGGAATTGCTCCGCAGTTGGTTTGACGTTGTGGACACATCTGTGGGGCATTCTCTTGACTGTTGGGTGATGTGAGAGGGCCCAGTCCACCATGGGCAGTGCCACCCCTGGGCAGGTCCTGTGTTGTATAAGAAAGCAGGCTGAGCATGGCCAGACCAGGGGAGTAAGGCAGTAAGCAGTGTCCCTCCATGGTCTGGGCTCCAGGTTCCTTCCCTGAGTTCCTGCCTTGTCTTCTCTTGATGATGGACAGTGCTATAAGTCAAATAAACCCTTTCCTCTCCAGGTTGGTTTTGATTAGTGTTTTGTTTTTTGTTTTTTTATCATAGCAACAGAAAGAAACTACAACACCGATCATTGTCATCAAAGTTCCCTTCATTTGGCTCCATGCCCAGTCACAGAGAGTAGAGGACAGCCCAGGAGCAAGGAGGTAAAGAAAGTGCCTGGGCTCTGGAGCCAGGACCTAGGCTGGAAATCCCTGTCCTCGATTGAGCAGATAATGCACACTGGCCAGACAGCATCAGTCCGTCTGCAGAAACTCTTGGTGTGCACCAGGTGCTGAGTGAATCCTGCACTGTGACCCTGCACAGTGCCCTTGGCTCCTCCTTCATTCTCTCAGCTCCTCTCATCTCCTAAAACTTTGTAGCTGGACTTGTGTCCATCAGGGCATAAGCCCCAAAGAACACAGAGACCCACCTCCTGCTTACCGCTGAGTCCACCAAGCCAGAATGGTGGCCTCCGTACATACTGTGGAAGGGGTGAGTGGACAAATGCATAAGGAAGCAATAAACAGAAATGCTTTTGTCATCCCTTGTGGCACCTGGAATAACACTATCCTCACAACAAGAGGAGATCCTGCACCTAGAAGGGGTCTATCTCATGATAAAGGAGACCCTATGTTTAGCAGAGGCCTGTCCTAATGACAAGAGAAACTCTGTGTCTAGGGTCTTGTTACAGAATAGTCAACTGTAACTTCATGATTTAGGGAATGGTTCTCAATGAGCAAAAGACCCAATGAGCACAGAAAACACAGTTTCCGTACCTGCTACCCAAAAGCATATGAGACATTGAATCTGCTCTACATTGTTTGTGTTCCAGAGGACCACGAACATACCATTTCAAAGGTTGTCCAAGGAGCTGGGAGCCCACAAGTGTTTTGCCAATAGAGCCACGTTAGAGTTGACACAGCTCTCTGACTCTGGTAAAAAAAAAAATCTTGGCATCTGGAAGCTTCTGTGCCCTTATTTGCAAGGTAGATAATAGCATCCACTATTGTGAGGGCTACTGTGTAAAGGTTAATGTCTATCAGCAGGAAGAAACTAGGCTACATATGAGGGGGTGCTGGAGAGCAGACACCTAGCCTCATCTCTGCTCCCTGGGCATGCTGGGCATGGACCGCCCTTGAATCTGAAAATGTGTACTCTAGTGCCATGATTAAATACTAGGACCAAGACTCTGCGCCAAACACTGAACCAGAAACAGCAGAAGGAACAAGGCTAGTCTGAACTGCAGGGCTTCTGGACTCTGGATATGAAAGATTTCAGGCCTGAGTAGCTCAGAACATAATACAGCTCATTAGCATGACAACAGCTAACACTCTCCAGCCCTGCTGTGCCTCCAAGTACCATCTCTTCCCTTCTTGCAAAGCTCATCAGTCAGCTGCTCTGAGGTACGGAAGACAAAGACTGTTTTCGATATTTGGAAAATGACAGTGCCAAGCTGAGAGAGATCAGAAGGCCTGGGTGAACCACCCAGAGACTCCAGAGTGGAATGAAGCTCTCACAGTGCCCCAGGCATGCCCTGCCTCTTAGTTACCGCTCTTTAAAAAAGTGACCGCCAGCTTAATGGCTTAAAACCAATCATCTTACAGTTCTGGAAGTCAGAGGATCCAATGAGGTGGTATTTCCTCAATCCGCCTGGGGCAAAATTTGCTTTCTTGGTTCTGCTGCCTCTAGGAGCCATCTATATTCTTGGGTTCAGATCCAGCCCTTTCCTCCCCAAATCCTCCAATTTTTTGCAAGGGCATCCCCTCTGACCCCACCCTACTGTCTCCCTTCTTTCAAGGACCCTTGCTCCCCAACCAGGTGGCTATGAGGTCTTGAAAAAGTCACTCTGCCTTCCCAGAACCTCAGGCTCCATCTGGAAGGGGCAGTCTTCTCAGAGACAGCTGGGGCTATGAGCTCCCAAGGTTTGGTGGACTTTGGAGGCATGCTTGAGAAAACATGTTACAATTGGTCAGAACTGCATCTCCAAAATGATGCAAGAGTAGTTACTTAAGGAAACATTAAGAAATAAAATAGGGCCAAAGCACAGCACAATTGTATAACCTGATGCACTCAGCAGATTTGGGGAGAAGCAATTTTTGGTAGAGGCTAGATTTTTAATTTCCCTAAAATACAAAACATTTCTTTCAAAGGCCTCTGACCCCAGTTATTAACACATACTCTTCAGAAGACCAGTCAAGGAAGGCAGGAGAGGAATGTTGTCCAAAGAAGAGCCAAACTGCAGTTCATTTATTTCAAGGTAAATGCTGACGCGGCGTCTGCAGGGCAGGGGAAGTGCCAGACTGTCCCCAGCTCTCTGGCTGTGTCAATTTTGCATCTGCCCAGGAGACTGTAACCCTCTGTGTCCTGGCCTGTGATAGTCCCCTAGCCTGGGGACCACTCCTAACTACCAGACAAGGAAGAGGGCCCATTTACTGCAGATCTGAGCCCCTAGCTCAGGGTCATTCATGTTCAGACACTTAGGAATGGTTGTTTGATGGAGACAACATGTATAATCCTTGTGCATTCTAGAATGTGCAATGCCGGCCTTGTGCTGCTCTCAGAGGCACAAACTCCCCCCAACTCACAGCTCTTGAAAGCTTACCCTTGTCCAGGTAGACATCAAGGACTACAGCAGCTCCCTGGCTCCCAGCCACCCCATTGGCCCTCTTTGCACAGATTCAACCTAGATGCTTGTCTCAGGGCTGGTTCGAAGGCAGCTTGGGACATGGGATATAGAATGGAAGTTAACAAATAGTCTGGAAATCCCAAGATGCATCTATGAATACTTAGTACTCAGAAAATGTATCAAAACATAGAAAGGTTTCCAAGGTGAAGGAGTGTCATTCCTTGTCTCTGGGAGCCCACAGCTACCAAAGCTGAGATAGATCATCCTCATCAGACTGCCCATTAACATTCATCAGCCATGACCTCTGCTTTTCCCTCGACACAGGGAGCAAGCACAAACAGTACCGTTACTTTTTAGCCACCGGGAACAAGCTGTGCACTGCAAGTAATAGGAAGTGAAAGAATTCCCTTTAGCCTAACCACTAACAAAAAGTGAAAGCAAGGCTGAGACCTTGGAGCCTGTGCACACACATTCCCATGGACTTTGAAAGGGAAAAGTGGCGAGGCCTGTCAGTTTGGAAAAGAAGCTCCGTTCTACACTGAACAGTTCTACAAAGTCAGGAAGAGAGTTTTGGCCAACACTGTCAAAATGCCCCCTCTCAACCACTGCCCGAGAGTCTAGGGCTCCAGGACACCAAGGGAAAGAACCTGGCTTGTTGCCTCTCAACCTAGAGGGTAGCTAGACACTGGGCAAGGTCATACCTCATGACCACTGAGCAGGAGACTAGATATCACACAGCCTGTGCCAAGCACTAGCTGACCAGATTTCTGGGCAGTGCCATGGGGAGCTCGGGATGCCTCCAGTATCCTTATACGCCTAGCACCTCCATTCTGACAGGAAGAACATCCCCCACAGGCCTGGGCCTCCTCATACCCTCCCAGCCAGGCCCTGTCCTCTGTCCAGCTGCATAAACTGGTTTATACAGCAGAGGCTCCCAGAGGAGCCCCTAGCCCATGCTGGCACTTGCAGAATAGCCTGCTGTGCACTGGTGCTTGGTTTTCACATTCTCGAAACCTCAATCTCTTTATTAAGTAAGTACTAATCTGCCTGAGCTGGTTACAGGAAGCAAGAGTCAGGCACATGGTGAGTGTCACTAATGTCAGCCCCTTCCTAGGCAGGACACCACCTCCTAGAGAGCTGACGGGGTTGTCTGACTGTGCTAGCCATGTGTGTACTCCCATTACAATATCAAGTGCCCTACTGACCCACGAAGCAGCAGGGTGCATGTCCACACATCACAGCAGATGTCCAAGGTTATTTCTGTGTGACCTTCACAGCTCTACACCTGACCCATGGCCCAGGAAACACCAGTTGTCCCACTAAGGTCTCCCAACAGAAAGCAAGATGCACAAAGGAAGAGAGTCCACAGTCGTGATGGGACAAAGGAAAACACAGCAACCTTCAAAGAGGGCAAGAAAATCAACCATGACGATGAGGTGCTAACTAACATGGTGCTTTCCTTCTGTCTACACAGAAAGATGGAGCTGCCCACAGCCCTCAGTGTCCCTTCCCACAGGCAACACTCTTACACAGACCATCTTGGCAGCTCCAGGAGCCACTGGAGGTGAGGTCCTCAGGAGCCTGCAGGGTCTTCCGCTTCTCTTCCTCTGCTTTAGACCCTGCCGGTCTCACAAGAACATGGCCACAAAGGGGAAGTAAAGCACAGCAGAGCTGAAGCCAACTGTGAGGGACACAAAAGTTCTGCTGCTGCAAGTCACCAAAGCTCTGAGCCGTTCATCCCTGCCAAACGGCCTGCCCGAAACGGAACAGTGCAGTTTCAGATTCATTTCAGTTCCACTCCCTTCCTTGCTGCACTGGGCGCTGGGCCAGGGCCAGGAAAAATGAGGAAAACAGGGTCCTTACCCAAAGGGGCTCCCAAAGGCAGGTGGCTAAGGGAAGACCAGGGCGACAGTCCCTGCCAAAGAGGCTCGTGAGGTGAGATGGACACTCAAACACTCTCGTGCGCTACATGCAGGAGATGCGGATAAAGTACCACCAGAGCACGTGGCCACAGGGAAACGGGGAAGGCGAAGGCTCCTACACATCAGGGCTGAGGAGGCAAGCCGGGACGCACGGGACACTCCAGAGAGAACAAACACAACCACCGGCCCACAGCACCACACTGCCCCAGGCCAGTGCTGCCTCCGCATTTCCCCTTCTGCTGCGGAACACTCACGTGGAAGGGCGAAGGGAAAGAGGTGAGCAGTGCACATGTCGGCTCTGTCGTTTAAAGACGCTAGAGGGTGACCACGCGTGCTCTGCTTAGATGTGACACCAGCTGCCTTTGCTCCACGGCTAGCTGTTCATTTTATCATGGTGTGACTCCTGACAAGTTCTGAGAGAAGGCCCAGGGTAGGGAGCCCACACCGCCTCCGGTCTACCTTAAAGTTCAGGTGACCCTGAAACCCAGTAGGAGGACAAGGCCAGGAGGACAAGAGGGCTCAGCAGGCCTCTGCTGCTAGTGGGTGAGTGGCATGGACATTCAGTGACCCGTGCTTAGAGTGAACGCTGTCTACTCCCCACAAGGCCTCATCTGAAAGGCCTTCCCTCCCCTCCCGTTCTTTTCTTTAGAACAGCCAACACAGGGCCAGACTCTAAATACTCCAAGGAAAGAAGTGACTACTCCTTATGCATAAGTCCCCAGACTCTACCCAGTTCCCATGTCAGCTACAGAAGAGCTGGTCACCAGTGAAGTCTCACCAGCCCTATGACATAGTGCTGCCTGAACCTCACTGGACAGATTCAGCTATGCTCTGAGAGGTCAGAACCCTGCCTGGCACACACAGAAATAAGGAGAGGACATGAATCTGTCCTTAGGAGCCTTGGGCTCATCAGCTTCTGTGACTTCTTAAGTGGAGCCAATACCAGCTCTAGAACTTCACTGGAGACAAACCATAAAACAACATAATCCAAGACAGAAGAGATTCTACTGCTCCATGCAGCTGTGAGGGGTATATAAATATACCACCTGCCTCTGGACACACATGTGCCCAGCACATCCTCTGTGCATATCTGATACAGTTACTACCAAAGAGGAAGGTTGGTGAAGTATCTGCAGCCAGTCTGAGGTTTACTCTGTCACTCAGCACCATGGCTTGTGAAGACACAGAAGGCATCAAGCCAGACACTTCGCATACAGTGGGATGGGAGTGCCCCTATCCTGGTGTCCTCAGGGCCTAGGCTCATCTGCAGATACAATCAACCCCTTCTATAAGACACCAGGGCCTCAAAGCAATAGTCCTCTCAGTGCATGTGTGTGTAGGGCCTAGCACAGGACCTGACTCCTGATGCAAACCTAATTCCCGGTTAGATAAAAACCAAGTGAGCAAGTGTGACAGAGCTGGTGGCAGTGGGTGACTTGGTAAGCAGAGACACAGGGCCTGCGGGGCCAATCAGTCCCCTCACTCCTCTTACTGGGTCTCAGTGTCCATAGGCAGCAGCTGGAATATGAGAAGGACCGGAGAGGATGGAGGGATCAGATGGCTTCTGCTAACTCTGACAGGCTGTAAAACATGGACTCGTGGGGTACAGGGAGATCAGCAAGTGGCCAGTGCAGAGAGTGAAGGGGGTGTCTCCTCAGATGCCGGCAGGCATTACATGCCAAGCTCTGGAAGCCAAAAAAGTTCCTCTCTCACACACGGCTGGCTTTACTGTGTCTATCTTGGGCTGGTTCCAGTGGCTAATAGGTCTTCTGAGTTAATGTAACTTCTGCAAGACTTTCGGAACTAACACAAATTAAACGACTCCATTCTGTCAGCCTCATTTCACTTTGGCTGCCAACACTTCGAACAGGCAAACACTCTGCTCTGCGGCACCCCTGGTTATCCAAGTTCTCAGCCAGTTTGCAACCATGAAGTATTTCCTTCATTATGTGAAAAATGGTGTGTAAGCCACAAGGCAAGGAAACACACAGCAGTTTTTCTGGGCCATAAGCAGTTTGCTGACAAACCACAGCACGCCTTTCACAAGGCAAGCTCCCCAGAGAGCCAGGTGGAGACTAGTTTCTGCCCTACAGATCCAGGCAGGCAAGCCCCTGACCAGGACCATCGTGTCCAGGCTCAGGTCATCCCCACCATGGGAGTCCATCAGCATCCATGCTCTTCTTCCAACCTCTCCAGCCCACTGCAAGACTCAAGTCCCATTCCTGAGCTGAAGGGCACTGTACATGGTGGCAAAGAAATGCCTCAAGGCACAAGACACTCTTAGTACCCCCGGGACAGCATCAGGAAGTGCAGTGAAAGAGCAAACACTTGTCTGTCTCTGCTCTCACTCTTCATGGCTCTGGGGAGGGGGCCAGGCCACAAGTCCACCTCTGCACAACAGGCCCCTTTCCACTGAGTCTGCCCAGACTTTGCACACACAAGCTGGTGACACCTGACAGCATGCAGTTCCCACCCTGGGAGGGTGCTTCTAGACCCATATCCCATATAGGGCATATAGGCTGCCTGCTGCGTGCCAACAAAAGGTGTCATGCAGACCAAAATGCCCTATCCTGTAAGCCACACAAGCCCCAGGCATAGCAGCTGAGCAAGATGACAATGGGAATCCAGGACAAGGCACAACCCATGCAGATACACACCATGGACATGGCTATGACTCAGCCCAATGCAACTCAAGTCACTAGTACTGTAGCACTGAGAGCTGTGCAGAAGAGAACAGAGCCAAGCCCAGTGTTCTGGCACCTTCCAGCAGTTAAGCAGGGCCTACGAAGTCACTCTGGGGAAAGAGCACTGACTCTTACAGGAATAAAGAAAATAGGGAAGTCAGAGGAACAAGCGGACCTCCTCAGGCCTGCAGCTGGGAAAGCTGCCGGCTGAGGGACTGATCTCCTCAATGAACACTTCAAAAGATAAATGGGAAACATGCAGGTTAAGAGGGGCCTGAGACATGTCAAACTTCTTAAGTTTTGATTCAAACAAACGTCACAATACATCATAGTGGGACAAATGGAAATTCAAAGAGCAACAAGGTATTTGAAGAAGGGGGGGGGAGGGAGAGGGGGAGGAGGAGGAGGAGCAGGAGGAGGCGGCATTCATTTTAAACATGGCCCGGTAGCCTATCAGGCTATCATTAAATATAAAAATGTTCATGGATAAAGCATTTTCTTGGACTTGCTTCAAAATAATACAGGACATGGGGAAGTGGATCAGGGCAGAGACAGAAAAATATTGGGTATACTATCATGGGAACAGGTGACAAATCACGGGGTTCAAGATACGATTTTGGCGTCTTATGTACAGAATTGAAAACTCCATGGTAAAGTGGTTTTTATTTTGTTGTGCTGTACTTTGTTTTATTTTACTTTTTGTTTTTGCTACAGGGCCTCCTATATCCCAGGCAGGCTTCACACTCAGTATGTAGCTAAGAATTACCTTGAACTTCTGATCATTCTGCCTCCACCCTCTGAATGTTGGGGTTCCAGGTATGCACCGGCACTTCTGACTTAGGAGAGGCTGGAGATGGAATTCTGAACTTTGTGCTTGCTAAGGAAGCATTCTACTGACCAAGCTGAGTCTTCCGCCCCTCAGAAAAAGTTTAAGGATTAGAATATGTAATGGCTATTCTCCTACCGACACTTGCGGAGAAGATGCCCGGCCCCAAGACAGATGTGGTTGGATTCTTAATTCACCACTAGATACTTGAGGAGCTGAACTCCACAAAGACTGAAGGATGGTCAAGGTCACAACTGACAGCTTTCTTGGGGAGCACCTTTTTCTACAAAATAAGATGAGGACATTTCCTAGTCAACACACAGATGGAATATCTGATGGAAACAGCCGGGTTTCACCTGAGAGATCTAACTTTGGGCTCAGCGGTCCCAGTTTATATGAGGGGAAGGATGAATCCGGGCTTCCAGACCCACTGAGGTGCTGTGGCCTCAGGAACACTACTAGGTTTGGGGGGTTCCAGTGATGAGCCCTTAGCAGAATGCAAGCACCAAAGACAACACACACCAGGCGTTTGTTCTCTTTTTTGTTATCCAGGTTAAGACACCACACGCCCTCCCTGAAGAGTCCCTGCCAAGGCAGGCTTGGGTCACACACTGTGCAAGGAGGGTTAGGGCTCTTGTAAAGGGCTGGATCTTTGCCCATCAGCCACACCTTGCCCAAGCACTAGCAGAAGCCTGTAGAGGTGGGACCACTCACAGGTGTCCTAGGAAAAGGCCGTGGACCTCAGCAGGAAGGAGACTGCTTTCCTCCGAGGCATCCACTGGCTCCCTGAGGATGCTAGATCTGTGTGCAGTTCTGGCACATGTAACATTGGCTGCTACTCCAGGTAGGATGTTTTTCCACAGTGCTGACTTCACACACCCTTGCTTGGGTCTTCAAGCCTTGCAGCCTCAGCTGTACCTGGATGCCCTGGCATAATGTGCTGACTCACAGTTCTGGACTTACATCTCTTTTAGTAAACAGCCTCTCTGGCTTCTCATCAGCAGATAAGGAGAGCACTCTCAGTGGTCACCTTATTGGAGGCAGACAAGACTCCAATGACATCTACTAACTCAAGCAAGGGTCTGATCCCATGGTCTCCACAGAAGGGAAACAGACCCTCAAATGGGCCCTTCACCAGCCACAGTGGGCTCTCCCTGCACGTCTTCTGGCAGAGTAATAAAGAGGTACTGAAAATCAACCTCATTGGCTCCCACTCACTAAGCCCCACCACCACCAACACACATCACATCATGCATGATATGATATATAATATGAGATATGTAACAAGGGTTAGTTTCACTATTTGGAACAACCTATAGGATGTGGCTTGGTATCAACATTGTATGAGACCATTCTTGGGACCTCAACGAGGGAAAATGACAAGTTGCCCAAAGTGATCAAGCTATTTATGACAGGGCAGACCCAGGCTCGCGAGTTTGTCATGGTGGTGAGCACAGAGATGCCACCAACGTCCGCACGTAGGCCCCCTTTCCACCTCCCACAGGAGAAAGAAAGACTCCAGGCATAGCCCCACAGGAGAAGTTGTGGGGGTCTGGGTATTGAGCAAGGCAAGCAACCCCAGATATCCTGAAGGGATGGCAGTTGTCTGGCCTGTTCTCCCTGATGTGATAACCTGGCCCCAGGAAATCACTGTAGATATGAATCTTCTTTTTCCCCCACCCCAGACCAGAACCAGGTTTTTGGGTTTCGTTTCCTCGTTCCTGAACTTCCACGTCAGCCCTACAACCTTCCCACCTTTACCCCAAAACCCTACCTTTAACTTTTCCGCCTTCGGTAACGGTCAGAAAGGCCTCCCTATTAACCCCCTGCCTTGGTTTTGATAACCGAACTACCCACCGACGGGAGGGAACTCCTCCTGCCGCACTCTGAACCACCTGAGGACTTGTTCGATCGTCCTCCATTCTCTGGCATGGCTGGAGCACAACAGCTATGCTGGAGATGGAGACCCATCCACAAGAAGTCACCTAGGGAGGATGGAGAGAAAAGCTCAGAGGGAAAACATCCCTGCTAAGACTTCTGGGTTGCAAAAAGGATACAGTATACAGAAACCCAATCATAGTGTCTCTGCTCAGAAAAGAATTCCCACCACCCGAGTCAGCAAACTGCTGAGTCTTCCAAAGCACTGACACCACTCCCACGTCCTCGCCATCCCATTGCGTGCTTGTCCTAATGAACTATGACATTTCCATTGGTGGTCACTACAAGCTCAAGAGGGATCTGTGTTTCCATCAGCTGCCCGTTAGCAGGACAGCAGCCTGGGGTGACAGAGGGCGTGCTGGGCAGGAGTCCAGGTAACAGCCTTCTGCACAGACTCACTACTGGAAACAGAGCCTCAGGCTCTGCATCAGCTGGAGAACTGAGAGCTAGCAAGGTACATCTCCCCTTATTTCTAGAAGCTTCCTCTCTGGAGGGTAGTCTCATTCTCCTTTCAAATTGAAAAATTAGTTATGTAGAAAATAAAATAAAAACACCTCATCTGTGACACAGAAAGATCACAGAAGGGAATTCCGCACCAAAGGGTTGAGAAATGGCCAGATATTTTAGACAGTGTTCAATAACAACTGGAAGAAAACCGGGCTCCACATGACTGAGTATCACTTTGATGATCTGCAGGGTTCTTTGGAACATTTAAAGGCAGTAAGTGAGAAAGAGAGGAAGTGAGGGGTAGAGGCAGATATTCGAACTCTGAGCTGCTCTAGGCTAGGATAAACAATGTGCAATACAACAGTGTGACCCCAGGAGACAGGACTAAAGGCCCACAGCCTCGACATCTGCATGGAGAAGTTCCAGGGTACCAAAGTTGTGGACAGCCTGTGGGGCTCTGTGCAGTCTATGATTTATATGGGTACACTAGCAAGACAGAGGACAGAGGGAGGGTAGAACAAAACCCCGTATCCCAAAACATGTAATGCAATAACATCTATTACCATAAATTATAAAGATATTTATGCATAAACAAGGGTTTTTATGAAATTCAATTTTAATGGTCTGATAATTAAGCAAAGAAAATGCAATAATTACCACATCTCAGTCTTCTAGCACATTCGCTGCTTGTGACATTGCACTTTTTAAAGAAAAGACAGTACTAATTTTTTATCAGGAGAGCCTTCTCTTGTCTCTGGGTCTCTCTTGAAGCTGATAGGGGAGAGATAATCTGTGCTATGCGACACTGCCTGAACAACCGTGGACAGAGGCTGCCAGAGGTCTGTGGCCGGTGGTCAGCAGCTCAGGCACAGGTCAAGTCAATAGCCTCACTCTAGGTAAGTTCTGACTCCCACCCACGGGAAAAACAAGCACAAAGTCACCCAAGGAACTGCTATGTGGCACTGTGGGGATAAACATGGATGTTAACACAGTCTTCAGGGCTGGTGACAGCCCTGACAGTGTCTGACGGATAGTGTGGAGCCTGGTAATGTCATCAGCAAAGACCAAGTGGCACAAATCATGCTGGGTAAAAGTAAAGTGAACTGGCAGCCCTTAATTGCAGAATGGGTATACCAGGCAATCACGGAGACTCGAGGGCTCAGGAATGAGTCACCAGTGTCCAAAGGACCATTTCAAGAGAAGATTAGGGATGTGGAAAAGTACTTTCTATGCCCGGTTGCTGAAATGTTCTCCTTTCAATTATAAGATGAGGAAGAAATTTCTAGAAGTAGAGAGATGAGAGTGGTGTTTCTTGTCTTTAAAAACAAAAACACTCTCAGTCTGAACAAGCATGCAATGGTTTCCCTGCCTTAGAGCCTTAGAGTGGCGCTCTCTCTCTCTCTCTCTCTCTCTCTCTCTCTCTCTCTCTCTCTCTCTCTCACACACACACACACACACACACACACACATTCCAACATCATGTCAGTCAGCCAGCCAGCCTGGCTGCCATCCCTCATCCCTGCCCTCTAGCCCTAACTAACCCTGCTTATCTGTTATGCTCCCCTATGAACTAAATGTTCCCCCCACCAAGCTCATATGTTAATCTCTTCACCCCCAGAGTGATGAAATTAGGAGATGGGGCCTTTGGGAGGTGATGAGTTCTTGAGAGTGGAAACCTTAGAGACCTTTGTAAAAGTGCCTCAAGAAAGATCACCTCTTCCACCACGTGAGGCAGGAGGAGAAGCTATCTGTGAACCAGGACGTGACCCACGACAGCTACTGAAAAACTTTGATATTGGACTCCCAGCCTCCAGAACCGAGAGACATGACACTCCTACTCTTGATAAGCTTGTCTGCAGGATCGAGAGTAACCACCGGGCACTGAGACAGAAAGCCAGCTTTAAAAGTAGAGTGCTGCTTAATAAATACCTACAACTGTGCCAACAGCTCTGGACCAAGGATGGGCAGGGTTCCAGGTGCCCAACTTGGAAAAGACTGCCTGCCATGAACAAACTGCCAAGGGCAGCTATTGTGGAGGACTGGGAAGAAAGGGGAGACAGCAGGGAAAGTCTCTGTCCTCCTAGTGAACACCCAGAGCATGTGACAGAAGTGTGCAAGCTACTCCGTTCTGAAGGTCTCAGGGGAAGACAGGGCAGGAGGAGAAGGATTCACTTGTTATGAGGTGGTAGGCAGCGTGGCCAGGTCATGTGCCTGTCCTGGAGCTTGTAAGCAGTGATTTGGTATTGGCATTTGTTTGAGGAAAATGTGATTGTGGTTTGAACGTGAAATGTCTCCCATAGGCATTTCAACCTGGGCAGAGAGCGCCTGGCCCCTCCCGGGAGCAGAAGAACTAGTTTTTGCTCAGCCTGTGTGCCACCCCAACCCCGTACCCACACCCAAGTGGAAGTCCCATCTCAGGGACAAGGTGGTTCTGAGAGTGTTCCTGGCTCCTCTCACAGGAAGGTCCTAAATGTCCCCAAGCCTTAGTGGTCTCCAGCTTCCAAACCATCACCCAAACTGCCCTGCAAAGGGGCTTCAGGGCCTGACATACATACATCTATGCCATTAGCAATCACATTAAATATGACCGCACTGGAAGCCATCACACAGTGAGCACATTAGCGTAGAAATGAAGACGGTGGCATGTTTACACAATGAAATATTAATAGCAGTCAAAACGAAAGAACGAGGTTTACAGTTAGCTCCAAAGGACAGCACTTATTTTAACTTTCGAGGGGACACACATGATCGGAAAATGTGTTATGAAAAACAACTCTCCAAATGACGTGTGGCTATGTGCACACACATGCATGCACACACAGTAACAGTGGAAACCTGAGTGTTAACGCTGTGAATGGCAATATCCCTTTCAAAACAAGAGTCACCCTGAGGAGTAAGAGAAAAGGCATGCAGCGGGGACAGAGTGAGGCTCAGTCAGTCTATTTATCCCAGGATTTTCTTATGAAAATTTTTCATATACCAGGTGGAAAGGAAGCTACGATGAACACCTTTGTGTGCTCACTGGAGACATCCCTGTGAACATGACTGGAAGCTTCATCACTACCTGCCCCCTGTTCTTCCCAGCCCACCCCTCAGTCCCTGTGACTCACAATGCAAGTCGGAGGCTGCTACAGGGTCAAGCTCCGCTCCCCGACCCTCCCAAGCATGTCTTCCTAACACAGCCCAACACCATCTGGTCATGTTTTCCCTTGATGTACAATTGGCATACAAGGCACTGTTCAAATCTCAGGTGAGTTTATGCTAAGTTTGAAAAGACAGACACGCCCATGTGATTCAAACTGCTGTGGAGTCACCATGGCTCCCAGTGACCTAGAAACCCTAGAAACTAGGTCAAGCCCTGTCTTGACCTCTCCAGAGGACGCTTGCCTTCAGACTCCTCCCACTGAGGACTGGTTTGCAGGGAACCACGCAGGCTCCTCGGGGCAGGGCTGCTTCCCCTCTCACAAGGCACTCCAGCATTTTACCGTTTCTGTTGCAGGACTCTTCTCACTCCGTGAGGAGATACTACTAACTGCTTTCAGACACTTCCGTCGGGCGCAGGACTCAGGGCACTGCTTCGCTTGGCTTGGTTTTCAGGAGGAAGAGCTCTTTATAGCTCTTTTGGTGACCATGTTTTAGCTTTTACATTTCATTCTTCTTCTTCAGGGGTATGTGTGTATACACACATGCATGCATGTACTGGTCTGTGCGTGCATGCGTGGAGGTCAACTTCAGGCCTCTCCTCTGTCACTGTCCATGTTGCCCTTTGAGGCAGGGACTCTCACTGAACCCAGATCTTGCTGTTTCAGGCCAGGCTACTGGGGACTGGGCCCCAGGGCTCTTCCTGCCTGTGCCGCTCTGCACACCCCACGCCCACCTCCACACACACCTGCCCTGGGATTCCAGGCATATACCACCACACCTGACTTTTATGTGGGATCCAAAATCATGTCTCCATGTCTGCATGGCACTGCCCACTGAGCAATCTTCCCAGTCCCTCAATTATTATTTATTTATTTTTGTATATGTGAGACTGGTATGTGTATATATGTATGTTCATATGGGGGTCCACATGTGCATGGGTATATACATGCATGTGTGCTCATGCATTGCAGCCTGATAGATGTTGAGTACTTTCTTCAATCACTCTCCGCTGCTTACTGAGGCAGAGCCTCTTGCTGAACCTTAAACTTACCTTATTGCCTAGGGTGGGGTGGAGGATATCCCATCTCAACCTCCTGCAGACACCCACTTGGCCGTCACTGGGTTCTGAGGATCTGAACTCTGGCCCTCATGCTTGTGGGGCTAGTACTCTCCCTGCTGAGTCATCTCTCCTGATCACTTTGCCACCCCAATTTTGTTTTTACTAACTCAGATTGGAAAATCAGGGCCAAGAGTAAGTGCATATTTGGCTCTGTAAGGAAGTGCCAGGAACTTGTACCCAGTGCCTACAGTATTCTCTGTCCTGCCAGGACAAGAGCTCCAGGCCCTTCACATCTTTTTCATCTCCCCGTCCAGATGAATGTATAGCAGCCTTTTCCTGTGGTTTTAGATTTGCATCTCCCCACTGACAGTAATGTCAATGTCGGCTGTTTAAAAAATACTTCATTATTTAAAATAAGACAGAGGCAGAGGCAGAGAAACAGATCTGGAGCAAACAGAAAGATAGCTTTTAGCTCTATGGCACAAGCAAGCTAGTTTGTTGTTACTTAATCCAGGGCCTTATGGGGGCTGGAGAGACAGCTCAGTGGTTAAGAGCACTGGTTGCTCTTGCAGAGGACCTGGGTTCAATTCTCAGCTCACACATGGTGGCTAACAACTGTCTATAACTCCAGTTCCAGGAGAATCCAATGCCTTCGTCTAACTCCATGGGCATTGCATGACACTGGTGCACTTACACACGTATGGGCATTACACTCGTGCACATAAAATAAAAAAAAATATTTTAAACATAAAAATAAAAAATAAACATGGGACTGGACAGATGGTTCAGTGGTTAAGAGCACTGGCTACTCTTACAGTGGACCAGGGCTTGATTCCCAGCACACCCACACGCCAGCTAACAACCATGTGTAACCCTAATTCCAGAGGATCCAACGCCCTCTTCTGACCTCTGTGGACATTGCACAACATAGGTGCACTTACATACATATAGGAAACATGCTCAGACACATTAAATAAAAATAATAAATAAAAAATATTTTTTAAAGTAAGAAACATTATCCTACCTGTAATTCGTGTACAGTCTGAGCTTGAGGCACAGCCCCTCCGTGTGGGGAGAGGCCCAGCAGAGACCAGGGGAGGGACTCTGTGCACTGCTACCAAAGTCTGCCCGCCTCAGGCCATGCCATTGGTCCTAGCCTGGCTCCGCCTCTGCAGGTCACTTACCGCTGGCACTCTCCAGCATGCAAGACAAGTTCGGCAGCGCTCCTGGCGCAGACAGTCAGCTCGTGTTCTGTGGAGTTGAAGACATCGAGGAGCAGGTGACACTTCCGGGTACTACATGGAAAGACAGAGGGACATTCAGACATTCCTCTGGTGAAGAGGCGCAACTCCACCTTTCCTCCTCTCCAGGGTTGTTCCACTGGTTGAAGATGCGCAGATGTCTGATCAAAATGCCAAAGCCCCTACACACAGGCTTAGAACTTAGTCACACCCTTTACAAACCAAAGACCTTGAAAGTAGCTCAGTTCTCCAAGCCTCAGCAAGTAGAGGACCAGAGGCAAGACCATCTAAATACATGGGCTACAGTGCCACTCGATAAAGACCATGTGAACATGCGATATGTGGTGTCACTCGATCAAGACCATCTAAACACATGGTATACAGTGTCAATCAATCAAAGCTACGTCCAAATGAGGAAGTCTTCAGCTGCCTAGCACTGAGTTAGGGGCTAGACACTAGAATGTAAAGATCTGGGCCACAAGCTGGAGAGATGACACAGCTGCTAAAGGCTCAGGCTCACAACCAAACACACAAGACGTGGCCCGTAAGTGCTGTGTGGACTTCTCTGGAAGCTTCTTCCTCAGGTCTTCCACCTGGCTCCTCTTCAGAGCTGGGGCATATCATATAGGCTAATTCACTGCCCAACTGAAGCCCATCCCTCTTTGCTGGCTGAGAGTGGAGAAGCATTCAAAGGTCTCAGCTTCCAAGTGTTCATGCAGCAAGGGATGCACCCAGTAGCAGAGTCCTAGCCAATGAGCACTGGTGTCACAGACTTTCTGCCCTTCAGGCTCCCTGGTCTCATTCCTTCCTTCTTGGGAAGGAACTGGATGCCTTGAACGTTGGTCACTGATGGTTCAGAGACAAAAACAAAACGATGGGCTGCCGTTGGCAGAGCTGGTGCCAGGAGGAGCTGGAAAACCAGGCACCACCTCCTGGCACAGCGGCAGGACCCCACTGCCTCCTCCCTCTGGGCTTGTTAGCTCCACAGCTGAAATAGTTCCAAAAAGCCAACAGCCCATGTTTCATTTGTGTTAGTACTTGTTAGGTTTCCATTACAATGAGCGCTTGCCCCAAACTAACACAGCCTTGCAATACCAAGTGTCACGGTGAGCACAAAACAGGAAATCACTAAGTGCTGGCTGGTCTGAAAGGGATGGCCACAGCAGGGACCATGGCAGGGCAGAGCAGGAGGACAGCAAGGGGCAGCAGAGTCATCCCTGGAAGAGCAAGATAAATGACTTGTCTTGGCAGAGAGGGAAGTCACAGAGAGCTACACTCAGGGTCATCTCTAACTCCATGTGGCATCAAACATGGCCTTCCAGAGGGCATCTGACTTCTCTAGTGTGTCCCCAGGTGGGAGGCAGGGCTGTGCTGGCTGTTTGGAAAGGCAAGTCAAAGGGACAGGGAAGAGGGCTGCTGTACCTTGCCTTGGTGTCTGGACACCATGTGAGGGAACCTGTCCCCTGCACTTGTCCAGAGGGAGGAGGTGGGGAGAGGAGGCTCAGGAGAGGATCACCTTGCTGGGGTGGGGCTATAACTCCAGACTTACAAAGCAAGTTGCTTTGCCTTCATAGCAGGTGGGTTCTTGGGTTCTATTCATCACACCTGTCCTCCACTCCTTTGGGAAAAGGAAATCCAGACCCTGGGGGCTCTTACACACACACACACACGCACACGCGCGCGCGCGCACGCACGCACGCACGCACGTATACATACACACACGTGAGTGGGTGGGTGGATAGATGGATGGATGGATGGATGGATGGATGGATGGATGCAGACACTGTCCAGAGGCCAAGGGACTTTTAAAAGAGCAATCTTTCCATATGTGGCATGCAACCTCTCAAGAGGAGGAGGCAGAGGCACGGCGTCACCATCTCTGGTACAGATCACAGTGCCAGTGTGGTGCCAGGTCTTCAGATGATAGCTTCATGTTGGCTGCTTCTGGGGCTCAGGGGTAAGGGTGTCTTTTGAAGAGGTCTGGCACACAGAACATACTCATTAGTTCTGACAGCTGCCTACAAGCAGTGTCTTCCCTCGGCTCCCAGGAAAAGGACCTTCCGGGAATGAAGATCTGCTTCTGGCATAACTCCATGAAGTCTTTAATGACAACAAAAACTTTCATCAGAAATGGGGGCTCCAAAACCATTTATGGGACGAGGGGATGGAAGCCATCTTTAAAGTCTGGAATAGTAGCCTCAAGAACATGTTGCTTTGACTTGCAGAGCACGGCACCCAGAAGCTGTGCAGGAATGTGGCGTGGACGCACAATGGGTTCTGTCCAGGTTGCTCTAAGTCACTGTCTGCAAGGGGGCATCCAAGCTGGTGTCTCTATTTTAGCTCCTAACTGTCAACATGACGATGTATTGGTGGATCTCTGTTTTCTATCTGTTATATAATTCTCTCCCAGACTGTGGTGGCATTTTGTGCCCACCGTAATATCATTTGTTCTGTGTGTCCACATTGCTTTGGATGATTTCCTTTGTGCTCTGCTGGAACACAGTTTACTTTTCATTCTTTTTCATTTCTTGTATTTGTTTGTTTTCCTGGTCCCATGTTTCTGAAGAGTAAGGGAGTTTAAGAAATCTTTCCAGAGGAACTGAGGTCAGATCAAGTCATTGAGGGAAGATCAACTTCCCTGGCTTGGGAAGGAGATGGGGGGCGAAGGTCAGGGCCAAGAACGTGGCAAGCTTCTGAGAATCCGGTCAAGTTTCCCTGCTCAGAACTGGAAACCTACTAACAGATGTGTGAGCCCCCGCAGGTAGGTTCTGTTCTACCTGTGCAGTTGAGACAGGACGTAAAAGAGACAGTGTCTCTGCTTTCATGTAAATGCATTCAAGGGAGGGTACAGAAAGGGGGCTAAAAATAAATAATCTCTCATATAAAAATAAAAACATAGCAAGTTCAAAAAGTTTACAGAATAAAGGGTTCAGTGGCACGTAACTGACAACATTCCTATGTATTAAGTAAAAACAACTACAAGGTGAAATTTTTAAGAACATACATATAACAGCAGCACACCCCAGGAGGCTTAGGAATAAGGGTCATAGGATGCAAGACATTTACGCAGAATATTTTAAAATCTTACAGAACAATTAGTAGAGAAGTACAAAGATAGACTGTGCTCAGTGATGGGAAACCACACTTTGAAACAAGTCACAATTGTTCAGATGTACATGAATTCTAAGCATTTTAATTTTTTAAATTTTCTGCAAAGCTGAGACCTGGAGAGATGGCTCGGAGGTTAAGAGCAATGACTATTCTTTCACAAGAATGGAGTTTGAATCCCAGCACCCATGTGGTGGTGTGGTGGTTAACAACCATCCATAACTCCAGTTCCAGGGGATCCAACACCCTCTTCTGGCCTCCTCAAGGCCTTGTACAACACAGGTCCACTTGCATACATGCACACAACATACACATACACATAAAAATAAAGCAAAAAAAATTTTTTTTAAGTTCCAGCCAAGTTTTGGGTTTGGTAAAATCCAATGTGCTGCACTAAATTTTATATGTTAAAAAAAAAAAAAAGCTTCAAGAAGACGCAAAGCAAGAAAAAGAAGAATTCTGGAAAGGAGGTGGCCAGCTAGATATCAAGAAGTCTTACAAAGTCCTAGAACAGCGACAGGCAAGTCTGTGAATAAGGAAGACTGCCCAGAGGCTGGTCTATGAGCTGTGAGCAGGTCTGACCTAGAGGCTGATGTGCTCAGGAGGAAGACTCACCTGGGAAACCACATCCCTACCTCACACCATGAGCCTAGACAAAGTACACCCAATCACTTTCTACTGGGCAGCCATTTCGTCAAGATTGAAACAGTCCTGGAGGGAGGAGAGAAACTTCAATTACAAGGCCCAGGAAACTCAGAAAGTCAGCTAGACTCACAAGGCTTCTCCCCAGGGTTACACATGCAGTTAACAATCGCTAGAGAAGGAAGACTCTCCCAGCAGGAAACTGTGCAGGGAACTCTGGGGATTCAGCTTTCCTGAGTCTGTTACCCATTCTGGGTTGGGATGATTGGTGATGTAGCTATCTTTGGGTCACTCATGTTTCTGTAAGTAACCCCAGTAAACTTGCTGGTTCACTTACCCAGATTTGGGTGGAACTGTTTCCTCGTTCTGCCCTCTGTGCTCTATCTGAGGTGAATAGATGTTTGTTCACAAGTACCCAGAAATATACACTACTCAGATATAATAAAACATTTTTAAAAATTAAGTAAATGGGGCTGGAGAGATGGCTCCATGGTTAAGAGCACTGGCTGCTCTTGCAGAGGACCCAGGTTCAGTTCCCAGCACCTATATAGCAGCTAACAACCATCTATAACTCCAGGTCCAGGGGATGCAATGCCCTCTTCAGACCTCCACAGGCATTGCACAACATGGTACACTTACACACATACAGGCAATTCACTCAGACACAAAGACTTTCTTAAAATTTAAGTAAACAAACAGCAAGACTTCTCAATTGAGTTATAGGACAAACAGAATATGAAAGACATGTTTGGCTGCTTGGCTCAAGTTAAGAACTTGCATAGAGATGGAAAACATTAAAAAGCCAAAGCAAAGACAAGCTATTTGTGAAAAGGTATTTTCACTTTATTGAACTGATAAAGAATTTGAATTCTGACTTCATGGAGAAGCCCTATAAATCAGTAAGTAAGGCTCAGCAGGAAGTCAAGCGAGAACAAACTCGACTGAAGCCAGAGGGGATCCAACATGCATGACACAGAGATGCTGTTGAGCTGGGGCCAGAGCAACCAGAAGCAGACCGCAGACACGATTTCCTACTCCACTTAATTAAATCATTTAAAAAGTGTTCCAGGGCCAAGTGCTGGACAAGATGTACATCAAGAAGATACAGGGCACAGATTACTTGGTACAATTCCTTTGGAGAGGGAGCTGGAGTTGCCTTGTCAAGTTACAGATGAGTATGCTTGGACCTAACCCTTCTCTTAGATTTGTGTACCTTGGATCAACTCAGAGGGCTTTTAACTTAGAACTGCTTTTACCTAGATGTATATTGATGAGAACAGATAAAGCAGGATGGCCTTGGGGGCGGGAACCTGTGCAGAGAAGAATGAACTCACAGGAACAACTGCCTTATCACAGATATGGTCTGTGTGAATAGTCAGGCAAAGAAGTTGTAGGAGACACCACACACACTGCACTCACAACCAAATCTTAAGGTTAAAAAAAGTTCACATTGTGTATAAATATCAATTTAAGTTAGTGCCATTCATCATGTGGAAAAGAAATGATTTTACGGAGGAACTCTCAAAATCACGAGAGCTCTACAGCCTATCTTCCTGTCTTGAAATTCAAAGGCAGAGACAAATACAATGAGGCAAAATGCAAGGCCCCAACCTGCAGGGCAGATGGACGGGCGCCCCTCATGTCTCCAGCTGAAATGTTTTAAAAGCATTTCAAAGCTATTCAGAATATTGTCTTAGCCTGGGGTTCTCTCACCCCAGAAGACAGAGCCTGAGGAACGTGCTTGCAGATTACTGGGGTTCAGGGAAGAGGTAGGCAAAGGTCACGTGTGAGCAGGGTGAAAGGCAGCATCACCGCAGGCTTTAGTGGGGGTTACCGACAGGTGAGGCCCTAGTTTCTGGGTCCTTCTCGGACACTGCAGGGACCTTGCTTCAGAGCAAGGCGCTGGAGCTACAGAGGGAAGGATCATTTCCCCCACCAGCTCCTGCCTGAGGGCAGGCATCCCCCGAGGGTCAGGTCTCAAACCTCCCATTTCTACTGCACAGCTGCCCATCCAGTCCTGCAGCTTTGGCAAGGCATTTAGAATGCTCCTGAAAGGAAGAGATGCTGAGCACTGCTGAAGCAAGGTGCACTCTGGTTACACCTGCATAAATCTGGTTGCTACGGCAACAGCTAGCATGAAAAGTAGGCTATCTTGCACGGCAGGGCATAAGGCACCTATAACACAAATAGTTTTCAGAAATTAGGTGGCTTTCCTGCAAACATCAACAGGGATTAAGAAATCACTTCAGACTTGACAGCAAAGGAAGGTCTCCCTGAAGAAATGATGTTTTATCCTAGACTCTGATGACAAGAAAGCAAGCTTGCTAGGGTCTTGAGGAAAGCTTTCCAGAGAGAATAAGCAATCAACAATAAGATCTTCAGGCATGGCGTGATTACAGAACAGAACAAGCTAGGGAGGGATTGGCAGGAGATTAACGACAGAGGAAAGGTCATAGGAAAATATTGATTTTATTCAAAGCATGATAGGAAGCTTTTTTGAGAGTTGGAAGCCGATGAGTGACATGAGTTGTTTTATGTCGGGGGTAAACGATGAATTCCAACTCTGGAAAAGATGGAGGAAGCACAGTCTACTTGTCTATCCTACCACCAAATATCATCTTTAAGTCAGAGTCAGAAAGAATGAAGTCAAACATTCAAATAAGTTTTAAACCCTAGAAGACAAATCAGAGGAGGATTCCAGAAATCAAAATCTAGAACAGGGAGTGGGCTCCGTTTCACCCCACTTCTCTGATCTGACCCCAAAGAGCAGCGTGGACCTTGCAGAGCTGCACTGAATGTTCCCAAGCTGCACTGGGATCTCACAAGTGAGCACCAAAGACACAGGGAGAGGCAGAATGCTCCCTTCTTAGCCCAATCAGTGTAGACGGAAGAGGAGAACCACATTTGCCCTCTCTTCTGTCTCCTCCAGTCCAGCCCGTGGGCAACACGGTGAGCAGACAGCACATTGTGGCACCAGGCTGCACAAGAACACACCACTCCCTGACCCAAGAGTCACAGTACCAGGTCCAGTGTATCTACCTTCCTCTCTGTGCTGCTGACCAAATGAGTCACATGGGAGACACACAGATGGGAAAACTATACCTGGCTTTGCAGTAGTCACACAGGAGGGAGATTTTAGACAGGATCGGGAGATTAAGAGGCCAGTCTGACAGCGATGTGTGAACTTCAGGCCTCAGCAGAGTGCAGCACAGGGAGTCAGTCCAGATGGCCACTAGCTAGAGGCCTCAGTTCTAGGACGGTACAGAACTGGGGCAAATTCAGAGAATACCACACTGCTTTGAGAACGGACAGCAGCAGGGCCCTCAGAAGGCACTCAGGGAAGTACCCCAAACCAGAAGACCCTGCAGACTACCTTTTAAAACCAAAGTATCAGCATCTTCCCAAGGACCCAGACAAGACCTCAGCACACAGCATCAAGGGCAAATATCTAGAAGATGGTGGAAAATGAATCAGCAGAGGAAAGCATCAACTCCAGGGGAAAGACAAACCAAGAGGGGACCTCAAGATGACTGTCCGACAGAAAGACACGAAGCACTGCCCAGGAAGCAGATGAAGGAGATGCTCTGAGCAGAGAGAGAAGGCACAAGAAGGAGCCGGCAAGAAATGCCAGAAAAGGAGACTGCACTGGGAAGTTCACCCTGTGGTAACTCATCAGAAGAACTGTGAGGACAGGAGAGGCACACAACAAACCACCTGGATCTGAGGGGCCCAGAGAGGACCCAACACCCACCACAGCAGTGTCCGCCCATGCATTTCGTTTACCTATGACCATCCCGCACACTCTGAAAGGAAAAAAATCCTAAATTCTAACAGCTCTGACAGGAATGGAGGTTGTTCCAAGAACGTGTGGGGCCCACAAAGGAAACAGGATGTATCAAATGAAGGACAAATAAATCATCAATGAAAACAAAGCAAAAAGATGATTGGAAAACAGAGTCCTGTGGCTGGGGAATGGGGAGATGATGCAACCTGAAAATCCTAAGAAATTCAGGAAGAAAACGTTGAATGGCTGCTGGAAGCTGGACACATGCAAAGCAGTCAGAATGTAAAGACTTCTTTACCTAGAAATATCCTCAGTTGTAGAGAGCTAAAGAAAAGGAAATCCAGAAAGTTGCTAGTGAGCAAACAGGGCAATTTGACACAAAGGAAACAGCTGTGGAAAAGG
Source organism: Eospalax fontanierii (assembly GCA_035773235.1). Classification (NCBI taxonomy): domain Eukaryota; kingdom Metazoa; phylum Chordata; class Mammalia; order Rodentia; family Spalacidae; genus Eospalax; species Eospalax fontanierii. The sequence continues at coordinate 78,165,348 of CM069532.1, forward strand.
TCTGACGCTCTGCCCTTAGAAACTGTGAAGGGCAGAGGAAGAAAGGGGAAAGGGTGGGCCACACGACGATGGGCGGACTGATTCCCCAACACCTACATCCAGGGAGAGCATCCTGCAGAAGGCTTTCTCAGACGAAGTTGGTCACAAGCCTGGCCTCTCTAAGAGAAGCGTTCCAGAAAGACCTTCACAAGAAAGGGCAATAACGTTGCCAGGAAACTTGGCATGTGAGGAAAGAGAAAAGAGCAACAAAAATGTCAAGTATCCAGCTAAAGAGAACTTATTAAGATCTATGACAGTTAAAAGCAGAGCATAACAGAGCCCACTTGAGAGGAGGGACAGTTAGTGGTGATGAAGAGGGACATTACTTAACAAAGAAAGCCTGAATCACCACGAATACACAATAAGTCTTAATGCATGGGCACTTAGCCCCAGAGCTTCAAATCCTTGAAGGACAACTAAAAGGACAAACAGACAAACACACTTAGAGTAGAGAGAACTCTAGTTAACTGACGATCAAGGCCTGGGAGGCATGAACAACCGCCTGTATCTGGCTGATACTTAGTGCAAACCCCACCCCACACCAGAAAAACACACACACTAGCACACGGTACCACACACTAGGATGAGAAAAAACAATCCCTGACAAGTTTTCTAAAAGACTGCTACACTACCTACTACTCTAATGAAGCAACTTCTGACGAAGTTTTAAATAAGAGAAAACACACACAATGTTTTCAACAAACACATGACTAACCTAGAATCAGTGGCAGAACGATGAATGAAATATTACAGACTCCAGGAAACAATCATATTTCAAATAACCCTCTGGTCAAGAGGAGGCCTAAACAGAAATTAGACATCTTGGAATTAATAAAACAAAAATTATTGGAATGGAGCTAAAGCAGTAGTTAGAGAAAAATGTAAATGACTGCACTTGGAGAGAAAGAATATTTCAGATTCAGCAGCTTCCATCTCAGGAAAGAATAAAAAAGAACAAAAAGTCCTATCATGCAGAGGCAGGAAAAGAAGAGAAATTAATGAAAACAAAAGCAGAAAATCAGAGAAAATTGACTTTTCAAAGTCTGAATTTTCAAGAAGGTCAATAAAACTTTATGATAAACTTTTAATTGTCATGACAAAGAAGAAAGGAGAAAGATCACATCTAAAAAGGAATACAGCTTCTGCCGCCATCACCACAGGGAGGGTGGTGCTGAGACAGGCCAGAGTTCCAATCACATCTGTGACAACCCAGAGTAAACGCACCCATGGAAAGGTAAGTAGCCTGAAATGTCCTGCACCCACTAAATCAATCGAATGCATTTATTTTAAAAGCCTCTGAGAACGAAATTTCTGGGTTGGAATTATTTACTGATGAATTCTACCAAATGTTTAAAAATAATAATAATAATTCCATGCACTTTCTTCCAGAAGACAAACGTGAAAGGAATACTCCTCCGAAACGTGTTATGTGGCTGGTACTGAATAATCCCAGAAGTAGACGCAGATAAAAGAAAGGCAATCATAGATTCCCTTCATGACTGCAGAAGAATACCCCTCAACAAATTTTTTGATGAAGAAAAAAACTTCTAGCAAAATGCAAATTCTATTTGTCATTAAAGAAAATTCAACAAACTAGTAATAGTACAAACTACCCTTAATCTTATTTTTTAACTCTGAATGATAAAAAATTATACAACAAATTGGAAGATACAATACTTGCCAATTCTTCATACATTAAATCTATGGATTTAAAATGCTTCCAACCATGGGGGCTGGAGAGATAGCCCCATGGTTTAAGAGCACTGGCTGCTCTTACAGAGGTCTCAGGTTTGGTTCCCAGCACCCAACACCTTTCCATAATTCCAGTCCCAGGGGATTCAACTCCTTCTTCTGACCTCTGTGGGCACTTCACAACATGGGTGCACTTACATACATGCAGGCAGTATACTTATAAACATAAAATAAAAATAATATTTTTTAAATTAAAATAAAACATTTCCAACCAAAATCCTAGAACACTTTATAGAAATGTTCTTATGTAAAAATTTATATGGAAATACAGATTAACTACACTAAACAAAACAAATTAAAAATAGATAAAAAAAAGCTGGAGGACTTGAGCTAGGCTTGATATATTTCTGTGATCCCAGCATTGGGGAGGGTGAGGAAGGAGGATTACCAACTGGAGACCAATCTGGAGAATGTAGGGAGATACAGTCTTAAATAAGCATAAGATAGAGAAAAACATGGAGGATCTACCTGATGTTAAGTTGTATCCTAAAAGTGCCCTGGGAAGAGTAAGCTCTGGCTCATATGCACCCAAAGACTCAGAAGGAATCAGATCTCAACCAGGAGAAGACCCATGTGAACTGGCACACAACAGTATGGATAATGACTAGAGAAGGAAAAAGTAACTCTTCATTCAAGGGAGGACCACAGCTGTGAGAGCAGGCCTGGTGTGGAGGACCTTGTGGTCAAGGTGGGCAGTGTATGTGATACCTCACCTTGGTGTTTGAGGATTTTCTCACAAGAGAAGGACTCCATGCAAGATGGGGCGAGGTCATGCCTGTGTCTGAACACTGTGGCATCTAGTGGGAGGAAGAATTAGGAAGGAGCCTGAAGACAATGTGACTTTGAAGGGTTGTTAGAACCACCAAGAAAGAAGGTCCCAGGACTAAGAGTGACTGGACAAAGGGGCCCAAGTCAACATACAGCTCTGAAGCAGGACAGCTCTGGTGGCTACCCAAGCAAGAAGTGTTTGCCTTTTGGGGACTGACCAGCTGCCCAGTCTCTGCAAAGGCTCTCTGTAGACAGATGTCTGTTCCTACTTTGTCAACTGGTAAATTTTAAACACTGTTTAGGAATTTTTCCCTTAAGTATTTAGAATGTCTATAATCAAAAAGGCATATGTAATACTATTTACTGGCAAAAAAGTGCAGAAATCACATTCAGCTAAGCACAGTAGCACACATCTGTAATGTCAGCACTTGGGAGGCTGAGACAGGAGGACAGCCATGAGTTGATGGCTAGTTTGAACTACAAGTCTGAATTTGAGCCAGGCATGGTGATGCATGCCTTTAATTCAAGCAATCTGGAGGCAGTCTTTGTGAGCTCAAGGCCAGTCTGGTCTACATAGCAAATTCCAGGACAGTCAGGGCTAAAAAAAGATCCTGAATTTGAGGTTAGTCTGAGTTACAATGTAAGACCCTATTAGGAAAAGGGAAGGGGAGGGATGGGGAGGGGAGGGGACAAGCGGGGTACACATCCTGGAGGTAAGAAGCTGCAATGGCACCCCCTAACTTTGGAAAACAATCTGGCAGTTCCTCAAACAGCATCACCCTGTTATCCAGAAGTTCTACTCTGGGCTCATACCCAGTAGAAATAAAAAATAAACTACACAAAAACAAACACAAGAGTATTCAATCTAGGATTATTCACAAGGACTTAATCGTGGATTCAGCCTAAATACCCACAGCTAATGAACGGACAAGAACTATGAGCTGATCCCATTCAAAGGACTAGCACACCACAGGTGAAGCTTCACATTCTGGTACTTTCCTGCTGGCTAATCTGTGCTCAGTGAAAGAAACCAGTCCAACATTATTTGCTTCCATCATGAAATACGAGAATAATCAAATCTACAGACAGGAAGTAGATAAGTATGTAGGGTCTGGGTGGAGGGGAACAGGGTACAGAGCTTCAGTTTCTTCTGAGATGATGAAAAATCCCAAAATTAGATTGTATGGTGGCCAAACCTGGTAAATACACTAAAATACTGAATTTTTCCAATTTTAAGTGGATAAATTATTGGTATACAAACTACATTTCATAAATTTTTTTTTTTTTTACATATGCTTTCACTCCACCGCCTGATGGCCTGTAGATCCCAGTCATCCTGCCCTGCCTCTAGAGTGCTGGGACTGCAGCGTTGTCTACCATGCTTGGCTTTAACAAAGCTGTTTGAAAAGAAAGGAGCATGTGCGGCCCGAGTGCCAAGGAAGTAAGAGCCTGGCACTGCCAGAGACCTTCAGACCATGCTCTGCATCTGCACACCCATTTCCCGTCTTCCCCATCACACTGACCAGCACTCAGCCCCACAGCGCTGCTGATAGACAGGCAGCTGGAGCTCTGTTAAACTGCTCAATCTCCTCAAAATGGGCCACGGGTTAGAGGACTGCGCCATCAAGAACACACACATAAGATAGTGCTGCAGTTGTACTTCCAGGTGACTGTCATCAGGACTACAGAGTTTTGTTCATCTAGTCACAATGCATTCGTAAAACATCTAAATCCTTGCAGTGCATCAAGACACAATTTGGAAAATGACATTTCGCGATGGCCGTGTCCAACCTGGGGTCTGGGGTCTGTGAATAAAGGGTATCTGAATTCAGACTACTTGGATAGGAATACTTGCAAGTATTCTCCGCATCTCCTGTTCCATCACTTGGAGAGGAAGCTCCCTAAGGAACACATGAACAAATCAGTTAAACTTTAAAAGGCAAGGTTAAGGTGCCAAAAAACTAACCAGCTGTTGATGCTAGACAATCTTTCAATAGACATTCAATCCATCACCACAAATACAAGACTCTCAAACACGAAGGTTACTAGTGTACACTTGATAAGCAGAAATGACTTCAAATCTGTCCTTAAAGAATATTAATACTGTTTCCAAATGAACATTAACATATAATGTCAATCTAAATTAGACTGTGGATCTCTTAAAAGTATTGATTTTTAACAACTGAGTAATTTGTATCAGTAAAACTTTGAGCAAGTCCACTTGAGATTCATCAGAGAACAGACAAGTGGACGAGGCAGTGAGTTCAGTAGGAGGTGGTACACCTGGAAGGCTCATGTCTGACTGAGACCTGGAACCAGGGCATGCTGGTTCTGAGTCACCCCGAGCGTCACCCCACATCGAGTGTCAACTTGTTCCCATCAATGGAGGCTGGGCCCTAGCTCCTGGTTGACACAGACATATAATATGTTCACAACCGTAAAGGGGCCCAAAGCCATGCTCACCCTTCCAAGGACACAGGCCAATCGCTGAAGGAGGGGTGAAGCCAGACATTCCACTATGAGTGTTGTGGAATCCAAGAGCCTGTGGCTTACCCGGGTCATGACAGCAGCTACAGTGTGGGGTGCTGTGTGTACATGCAGTACTACCACAGGGTCCTCCAGCCTCCTCTGAGCAAAGAATCAGGTATCTAGTGCTCTTAGCTGCTGAGCCACCTCTCCAGCCCCCAGATCCTCACTTTAAAGTAGTAGCAGGCACCATACAGAGGAGCGGAGAGAAATAAATGCCCACAGAGTGTCACTGGCAGGTGTCTCAGTGGGTGCCATCACAGTAGTCACTGGGTGACCACTTCCAGCACTTTCCATAATAAGTTTTACATAACAAACCTGAATGACTTCAGGAAAAACAATGGGGGAGAAACAACTGTCGTCATGTATAATCTTCCCCTACTTCCAGTGAAGGCTAAGCAGGCTCAGAGCGAATCAGAGAGCCTTCCGAGGCAGTCTCCGTTCAAGGACAGGGTTCTACCCTCTTCCCCTCCACTGAGCAGAGATGTTCTGTCACACGCAGGCATTTGCTAGGTGCCCAACCAGGGGGCACAGGGAGTACTAAGGTCTTATTTAAGCAGAGAGAACACAAAAAAGGAATGGTCAGAGACTAAGAAGAGGGAAGGATGATGCCCTTTCCCAGGACCGTACCTTGCAGTGCCCAGCTCCGCTTTAAACAGGTAAAAAGCGGCTTCCTCTTCACCCCTCACACTAACCCCGCTGGGAGCCCAGGATCTTTACAAAGATCCTTCAACATGAGTCCACCACAAGTGATCCACCTCCAAATCCCATTCTTTTCTCTCAGTGTGTATGTTTGTGTGTGGAGGAAGTATGTATATGGTATGTGAATACATTTAATGCCTAGTCACATCTGTGAGTGTACATGTGTGTGCAGGTGTACATGCATGCACATATGCTCATGCTTGCCTGTTGAGGCCTGAGGCTGACTACTAACTATCTTTGAGGCGGGGCCTCTCAATCAAAGCCAGAGCTAGCTGATAAAAGCCTTGCTAGTCTCCCCTCACCAGCCAGCTTGCTCCCAGGATTCCGTTTCTACCCCACAAAGCTAGTACTATAGGCCAGCCACCACTCCCACCCAACATTTACATGGATTCTGGAGGAAAAACTCTGGTTCTCTTGTTTACACAGCATGCAGTGCAACTGCTGAGTTACCTTCCCCAGGCCCTCAAAACCCAATTCATGGTGCCCTGGCCTCTCCATTGTGCCTCAGTGAATGGGTCACCACGTGGCCACAAACAGCAACAGGTAGGAACGTTTCATCTGTGTCTTGTCCCTCAGCTGTCAGGCAGGGCTGAATATGGCTTTTCCATGATTTATTTGTTCTATGTGTGCATAAGCACACGACATGGCACACATGTAGAGGTCAGGGGACAACTTGCAGGAGTTGATTTTCTCTTCCCACCATGTGGGTTTGGGGATTGAACTCAGGTTGTCATGCTTGACAGCAAGAACCGATACCCACTGAGCCATATCACCAGCCCAGAGCGGAATGTTTCCTAGCTCAAGCACAATATAGCAGCAACAGCTGTCCACTCCCACTGGTGCCTCACCTCTCAGGGTGCCCTGGGGACCCTAGGTTCTGGATGTGACCTACCTCCCCCTACACAGAGCGCTCCATGTCAGAGCCACCCAGACTGGAAGCAACTCTGCTCCCGCCGCACACACACAGCTGCGGCACCTGCTCTCATGCTCAGGACTCGCTGGACTGCTCACACGCCAAAGCTCCCGCCACACTCTCCGTGTCCCCACAGCATTTAGTATCCGCAGTTCAGCCCAGTCTTGGTGCACATGTCATGCCAGACCTTCAGCCAGGGACTGCTGACACACCAGCTACTTGGGGTACTTGGCTTCAGAGAGCTCCCACCGAGGCAAGGAAGGCAGGCTGGCTGTGGCCCCAGGAGACGCTGAGGCAGGCACCAGTTGTGCAAAGCTGGTCTTCTTACAGGACTGGCCATCCCTTTTCCCGCAGAAAGAAATGAGAGTCAGTAGCGCCCGCACTGGCCTGGCCTCCGGTACTGCGCCAGCCGCTTCACACGGGAGTTTAAACACGCGGTTAGAGTACCCTGCAACATCAATGCTACTTTCCTTTGGAGACAAGAAAAATGGTGCTTGAAGTCTTAATTCTTATTTAAGATGAATCTTAATAGTAAATTAATAGCAACTTGGAAAAATTTACCATGATAAAACGCTCTCTTTAATGGCTGTAATAAATCTGTGGGCACATGACCCCTGGAGAGTGGAGCCGCCCTCCCCCACAAGGGGAGTGGAGTTGTTCTGACAGGGTAAGTGCGGGGATGTCTCAGAGGGAGTGGTTTCTGTTCATAATGCAGTGCCTATTACACCCCATGCTTCCTCCAAGGAGTGTATTTTCAACATGGCTCAAAGCAGAAATGTCTAAGATTGGATCATTTACTGTAACAGTCTAGAGAGAAATCACTCCTCAGGAGAGAGGGGAGTGTAGCCTCAGAGATGGACAGTGTGGCCTAATCCATTTCAGTCTAGTCCCTGAGACATTCACTACTAGGCAGCACTGTGTAAAGTGTGAATCTTAGAGGTAATGGATCCAAATAGAAGTCAGCTGAGACCTGTGTATGGGGAATGGGGATAGTCTGCCCCACATCTCTGCTCTGTGCTGGGGAGTGGGGGATTCAGCTCACATCTCTGACCTATGCTGTTTAGAAAAATGGCCTTGCTCTGGGTTGACTTGTTCTCTCCTCAGCCTGACGAGGTGGACAGAACAGAGCTGAACCCTGGGTGAGGGCTGGGGTGGGCAGGACAGACCTCTCCAAAGTCATATGATGGCTGTGTGCACAGAAAGAGCCACAGCCCAGGTCTCTGGACACTTAGCTCTGACAAGTATAGACAAAAACCTAAGTCCGGTGCCACAATGCCCAGTGCAGGTCCAAGCCCTCTACACTCTAATGTGCAGCACACAAGGGATCTGTGGGACACTCCAGGGGGTGACACCCACCTCCAAGGACTTCTTGAAGAGGAAAGAGGATGCTGAATGCAGCACAACCAGACACTCCCTGGGACACAGGAGGCTCTAAATTGCCTTACCCTTTTCTTTCCAGAAGACCATCACTTCAAAATCACCAATAGGAGGGGCTGTGGAGGTGGCTGGGACTCTGAGCTTGGATCCCCAGAACCCACATTCTGAGGATTACTCACCTGGACCCTCAGTACAGAAGTTTAGGGCACAGGAGGATCACTGGGGCTTGCTCAATGCCAGCCTTGCTCCTAGTTCTGTTCCAAGGGAGCAAGGTGGAGAGAGCAGGACACCTAACGTCCTCTGGTCCACAAGCACACACTGGTCCCCACCCATGAGCGCAGAATACCGCACACACACGCTACCACCAACACCACACACACATACACCACACACACTCACATATACCACCACCACACACAGACACGCATACACCACCACCGCCACACACATACATAGACACACACATAGACACACACACAGACACACATACGTATACACACACAGAGACACACACATACATAGACACACACACAGACACACATACGTATACACAGAGACACACACATACATAGAAACACACACAGACACACACACAGACACACATACGTATACACACACAGAGACACACACATACATAGACACACACACAGACACACACACAGACACACATACGTATACACAGAGACACACACATACATAGACACACACACACAGACACACACACAGACACACATACGTATACACAGACACACACATACATAGACACACACAGACACACATACGTATACACAGACACACACATACATAGACACACACACAGACACACATACGTATATACACACAGAGACACACACATACATAGACACACACACACATACGTATACACACACAGAGACACACACATACATAGACACACACACAGACACACACACAAACACACATACGTATACACACACAGAGACACACACACAGACACACACACAGACACACATACGTATACACACACAGAGACACACACATACATAGACACACACACACAGACACACACACAGACACACATACATATACACAGAGACACACACATACATAGACACACACAGACACACACACAGACACACATACGTATACACAGACACACACATACATAGACACACACACAGACACACATACGTATACACACACAGAGACACACACATACATAGACACACACACACATACGTATACACACACAGAGACACACACATACATAGACACACACACAGAGACACACACAAACACACATTGGTATACTCACACAGAGACACACACACACACAGACACACACACAGACACACATACGTATACACACACAGAGACACACACATACATAGACACACACACACAGACACACACACAGACACACATACGTATACACAGAGACACACACATACATAGACACACACACACAGACACACACACAGACACACATACATATACACACACAGAGACACACACATACATAGACACACACACAGACACACACACAGACACACATACGTATACACAGAGACACACACATACATAGACACACACACAGAGACACACATACGTATACACAGACACACACAGACACACACAGAGACACACATACGTATACACAAACACACACATACATAGACACACACACACAGACACACACACAGACACACATACGTATACACAGAGACACACACATACATAGACACACACACACAGACACACACACAGACACACATACGTATACACACACAGAGACACACACATACATAGACACACACACACAGACACACACACAGACACACATACGTATACACAGAGACACACACATACATAGACACACACACACAGACACACATACGTATACACAGACACACACAGACACACACACAGACACACATACGTATACACAGACACACACATACATAGACACACACACACAGACACACACACAGACACACATACGTATACACAGAGACACACACATACATAGACACACACACACAGACACACACACAGACACACATACGTATACACACACAGAGACACACACATACATAGACACACACACAGACACACATACGTATACACAGAGACACACACATACATAGACACACACACACAGACACACATACGTATACACAGACCCACACAGACACACACAGACACACACACAGACACACATACGTATACACAGACACACACATACCTAGACACACACACAGACACACACACAGACACCCATACGTATACACACACAGAGACACACCCATACCTACACACACACACACATACGTATACACACACAGAGACACACACATACATAGACACACACACAGACACACACACAAACACACATACGTATACACACACAGACACACACACAGACACACATACGTATACACACACAGAGACACACACATACATAGACACACAGACACACACACAGACACACATACATAGACACAGAGACACACACACAGCCACACACACGTATACACACACAGAGACACACACATACATAGACACACACACAGACACACACACACATATACGTATACACACACAGAGACACACACATACATAGACACACACAGACACACACACAGACACACATACGTATACACACACAGAGACACACACATACATACACAGACACACACACACGCACATACACTCACTACTAATAAGAAAAACTGAGGAGGCTTCCATATTAATGAGGCAGGCACCCAGACCATTCAGGAGCAGCTGACCCACACACATGCATCTGGGTTTTACAATATAACCAAGAATTCCACTTGTGCCAGGGTGAACTTTTGACATATTTGGGTTTTATTTGTGCTCAAATCAGCCTGAGCTCCAGGAAGGCTCTGATACTTGGGTGGTTGGTTGTCTCTAGCTGTCCACACTCCAGAGGCCTTGAAGCCAGGACCTCTAGAGCCCAGTGTCAGTCTTACTGCTTCCTAGGCCCCGTCAGTCGTGCAAATGTGTGGAGAAAGGCTTGAGCTTAAAATTGCACCACTTCAATAAACCACAAACGCACGGGGCCCAAAATGCATGTTCATTCTGCCACAGTCCATAAGGAAACTACATCTTCAGGGGGGCTTCAAACTCTGCAGGGCTCAAAGCCTAGAAGTTGCTAATGCCATGCACTCCCCAGGCTGGCCCAGGGGCAAACGCTACTCGTTCTTGGAGAATGAATGAAATATCTCGTCTCCAGCACTGTGTGCTCTCTTCAGTCACACACTTAGTTTTACATATGAGCATTAAAAAATTGTGACCCAAGATATAATTTATAGGCAATCAAAGACACAGATGTACAGGGCACACTGGTGAGTTCTTACAGTGTCTACACCCAGGGACTAGCACCCTACCAAGACACTTCGTTGAGGCAGAAAGACTCTCCTCCTCTGAGATGACCAATCAACCAGGTTTACCTAGAACTGAGAGTTTCCCCAGGGGGAGGAGTAGGAAATCCCAGGCAAACCAAGGTAGCAGGTGGCCTGACCCTTGCCAGCCCACCTCAGCTACGGCTGTGGCACAGAAGGGGGCATCACTGCTCTGGAGGGAATGAGATAGTCATTCTGTGACAGGCAAAGCCTTTGATGGGTACCGCATTCCAGAAGTTCAGTGTTTCTCAGTGGTACCCTCTTGTATGGTTGGAGGTTATACCAAAGACAGCGCATGTATTCTGCTGATGGGTGTTCAGAGCTGTTTCCACACTGGAGTTATTGAAAATAAAGTTGCTATGGAAATTCTTGCACAAGTTGCTTTTTGTGAAAATAGATTTTTTTTTTTCTCCAGAATAACCATCTAGCAATGAAATAGCTGGCTCGCTGGGGAGGCGTGCGTTTAAAATCACAAGGAACTGCCCTCAGTTCAAATGCCCACAAGCTCAAGCCTGCTTGTTCCATCCTAAGTGATACTGAGTACCGGCAGCACCTTCTCATCTTAGCCATTCTGGTGGGTATGCAGTGGTGACTAGCTGTACATTCAATCTGTGTTCCCTTAACAATGAACGGCGTGAATCACCTTTCAGGTGATGATGTGTGCCCCCTGAGAAGATCTCCAGTTCATCTATAGCATGACTTGACTTTTAGTGAGTATAAGTTTTTCATGTTTTATATTTATATTCATTTACTTACTTAGTATTTGTGAGAGACTGTGTACATATATATATATATGTATATGAGGGAGGGAAGGAGGGAGGGAGGGAAGGAGAGAAGAAGGGAGGGAGGGAGGGAGGGAGGGAGGTAGGTAGGGAGGGAGGGAGGGAGGGAGGGAGGGAGGGAGAGAGGGAGAGAGGGAGAGAGGGAGAAATAGACAGAGAGAGAGAGATGCATGCAGGACAATCTCCAGGAGGTATTTCTTGCCTTCCTCCTTGCTGAGGCAAGGTCTCTCTTGCTGCTGCTACGGCTACACAGTGTACTCCAGATGAGTCTCCTGCACCCCCTTCCATCTCAGCACAGGAGTGTTGGAATTACAGATGTGCTCTGCTGTGGGTATCTGCAGTTGCTTGGCTTGCTCAGTAACCAGATCCCCACACTCTGCAGCTTCCAAGTTTCTACATGGATTCCGAGAATGGAGTTCAAGTCTGGCTTACACAGCAGAGCCATCTCTCTTGCCTAAGCATCAGCTTTGAACTTGGAACAAATTGTTTAACAGCTCTTTGTTTTACCTTGAGCAATTTCTGGGCCCATCAAAGAAATCCCCTTCGGTTATTTTACATCTCTTCTGTCTCTTACTCATGTTTTAGCACTTTCTAGACAAAGGTCCCATTTTTACAACCTGATCTCCCGGTTACGAGCTTCCCTTTCATGGAAGCACTATTTTAAACATTAGTTGCTAATGCACCGGGATGCAGTTGATTTTTACCCTGTGAGTGACACCTTGCTGTCCTGCTTAGCTGAGCAACTAGTTGTAAACACTTCTTTAGTATGTCATGATTTTAAGCATATTTTTATATGTAACTGCATGTACCATGTAAAGACAGATACATGGATGACAATAATTTTACTTCTGTTTCCAATATGAAGGGCTTTAATTCTTTTTTAAAATATTATTGCTTTCTGTGGGACTGCCAGAAAAATAATAGAGTGCTCACAACAGACACACGCGCTCAACTTGTGATCTTGGAGCAAGTGCTCTGACTCCCTCACAATGGGGCAGTAACTGAGCTCGCAGGCCTTACCCTGGCTGAGGAGAGTTGTTTTGTATTTCTTTTTCTTAATTGACTAGAGAATTTCATACAAGGTATTTCAGTCATACTCAGACTCCCTCCCTCCTTCCCTTCCCCATCTGCCCACCCCTTCAACTCCCTCCCTCCATTGCTATTTGTCCTTTTTTAAAGGCTACTGAGCCTAATCTGTGCTTCCTGATGCTCTTGGATTTGAGTCTATCCCTTGGAATTTGGTCAACCTATCAGGCATCACAGCAGTAAGGAAAAGTGGTTCTCTCTCTCCCAGAATCTAGCAGTTGCCAGTATGGCCAGGGCCATGGCTGGGGCTTCCTGCCCACCTCCCCATCCATGCTGGGCCCTGTAAGACTTGGGTTTGCACAGGTCTTGTACATGCTGGGGGTTCACGTGACAATAGTTTCCTCGTACTCATCTGCCACCTCCCACTCTTATGATCTTTCTCCACTCCCCAGAACCTTGGAGGAGAGGGTATGATGCCAGTGTCCCATTTAGGGCTGAGCATTCTGCAGTCTCTATTCTCTGCATGCTGATGGTGGGTCTCTGTGGTAATCACCATCTGCTGCAAGAAGAGTCTTCTGTGGTGAAAGTTGGCAGATGTACTGATCTACTGATCTAGCGGTAAGTCACTAGAAGTCCATTTACATTATGTCTATTTAGCAGAATGATAGCAACAGGTTCTTTCTTACAGCCTGTGACCTGTCTAGCTACAGGTTCTTGGCCCTGAAAACAGTGTCAGGTATGGACTCCATCTTTTGTGAGGTGGGTTTTAAATCCAATTAGAAGGTGACATTCTTGAGACCACTGCACCACTGGGCACATTTCACCAACCAAGGTATTACTGTAGTTCTCAGGGTTCAACACTGGTAAGGCTGATGATTACCTTTCTCTGCCAGTACCATGTGCAGCCCCTTCTAGTACTGCAGAGCTAGCCAGTAGAGATGGAGCTTCAGAGTCAGCACCAGCTTGATCTCTTCTTGTTCCCTGCAACTCAGGTATTCAGCGTCTTCAGCATCAGGATCTTACCATCAACTGAGAGCAGGGGCAACAGCCAGTTACTGTCTGAGGATCTATGGGATCTCTCTGGTCAACAACTTCAAAACAGGGGGTTCACTCCTGGCACTGGGCTTTTCTTTGGCTCAACTGCGGTGTCTGTTCGAGCCACTGAGACCCTGCCAAAGAGTAACTTCATTCAAGATCTTTTTATATTCATATGCATATGTTGAAAGAAGCTTCAAGCGCAAGTTTCCAGGAGGCTCTTTCAAAAGGCCCTCAGTGTTAGCTAACCCTCCCCACCCCCCCACTCCTTCGTTTGCCATCATCTCCCATTCCCCACCCTGTTAAGCACACCCTATCTGTCATTCCCTGGCCTGTGAAGTGTTCCTAGCTAACTAAGGGTTGGACTGTGTGCAAGGACATTCTTCATCAACTCATATGACTTCCTCTTTTGTTTTGCTAATGTAGTAAATTCCAATGATTGATTTTTTTCAGTGGTTAAAGAACATATATGTATCTAAATTAAATCTGAACTGGTAATTCTATATCATGGCTTTTATATACTGAAATTGATTTGCATTTTGTTTTTCTATTTAACATTTGAATCCTTACGGCTGCTGGTCTGAAGTTTTCTTGTGACATGTCCCTGTAGAGGGTAACAGCAGGTGAGGATGAGGTCAGGAGGAATTTTTCCCTGCCTGCTTTCTGAAAGAGTTCCTTCTTAAAAGCTTGAACTTCTTCCTGGGGAAGTCTTCTGGGCCTAAGGATATCTTCATGAGGAGTTTCTAACTAAGCACTTTGGCTCTTTAACATGTGTCTAATCATATGCTTGGTTTCTTCTAGTGTCAGTTTTAGTGCTTTATCTTCTTTGCTCCTTCAACACATTGGTCTATTTCACCGACGTTGCCAAACTCCCTATTTGGAACATGATTTTCATAGCATTCTCCCGTCGCACAGGACACACACAGAAGTCACAGTAAGACCCTCCTCCTTCGTTCTTTTCACTGGCAATTTCTTTTCTCTTTTCTTCCTCATTGCCTTTGTTACAATTAATTTTATTGATTTTATTATTAGCTAATTTATGACCTATTATAAATAAAATTTATTATTCCTTTCAGAAGAATCAGCTTTTAGTTTCACTGGCTTCATAAGTTCTTTTTGGCAGTCTGCTGTGTTATGGTGTGCATTCTTTCTTTCTGTATACTCTGAGTCTGTTCTGCTCTTTATCTAATGTAGATATCTAATTTAATGTCACTTATTTTAAACTCTTTACTTTTACACACAATATTCTCCTATAAATATAATTAGGTAGTGCTGCTTAACAAAAATATCTAGGTTTTCCTGTGGGGTTTTGTTTTTCCTACTTTTCTTTTAAAATCAAATCCTCAGAGAACAACAAAGAAATACAATCAACTATGACTCGGGGTTATCTGCTTCTCCCCTTGCTGCATCAGCTCTATTTTAAGATTATGCTGTAAATGTATTTATATTTAGGACTGCTATATACGGTTGCTAACTTGATTCTTCTATCCTCACAAATCGCCCTGTATCTTCCTCTTGAAGTCCACCTGCTTAAGAATAATAGGCCCACACCAACCTGCTAAATATTGGTGTTTACGCACACTATGCACATTTGACATTAGCTTCTTGTAAGAAACATTTAATGGGCCCCTTCTTGTTTTAGAGAGTCTGAGCACCTCCCCTTCAAGTCTGCCTGCTCGACATCCAGCAGGTGCAAGTCTGTGCAGTCTCTTCCTTTCGGCCACGTGCCCTCTGTCCTTCTTTCTGGATAGCACTTCTTCTCTGGTTGAATTAGGCACTAGTCTTCCATTTTCTCTCTTCTGGCTCATTATTCACAACTTTGACAGCTGCTCTGGGTTCTTCAGGGCGCAGCTTTGGGTGACCTCATTGCAACCCTGGGTCCTATGTGATGCTCTGCACACAGGACACGGGCGGTTTCCTGGTTACGTATTTTACTTTTATGGTGTTACACACCACAGAATGCTGTTAGTTCTCAGAGGGGTAAATCAGGGGGAGTGGTCAGATCTCTTCTACTTATTCACATATCTGCTGCTTTGTGTGCTCATCGCTTCTAACACAGCTTCATGTTTCCATTTCATGCTCACTAATTCAGTGTGACAAGCCCCTCTTAGGTTGTTCTGTCCACCTCTCTCCCTGGCACGGCCTCACAAGGTACCAGACAGTGCCATCTTGAAGCACAGAAGAGGTAGAAGAAACGTTAAACAGTAGTCTTTTTTTTTAATTAATCTGAAACTTTTATTTTAATGACAAGAAATTCAAAAGTGTTCACCACTCCCTCCCTATCCTGTGAAACTTTTGGTTTGTGACAAGGAATTCCAATCATTTAATATCCCCTAACACAAACTCTATAAAACTCTGGATTTTGAAAAGGCCCTGGTGCATTGCCAGAACCTGATGGCCTCGTGAGGCTGAGCCCTCTCCCTCTCCGGTTAACCCTCTCCCCATTCCCCTTCATTTCCTTTGGGTTGATTCTTTTAAACTAGACAAGTGGGAAAGCCTGCAAGGTCAGGCCCCAGTCGGTAGAGAGAAGACACAGTGCTCACGAGTCAGGAGCTCGGATAAACACTCACTCTCTTTCTTACTCTGTGTGTCCGCTTCACATTTTCTTTGTGAGTCGTGTACACTTCTGAGTGGAAATCAAGTTTTGCCTTGTTGAGATGCTTTAGTTAGAGTACAGGTGTTCTCTTTCTTTGTGACCCCCAACATATTCCTAAGAGAAGTGCTCCCCAGAGCCTGGAGTGTGCTTTCTTAGAAGAATGAGGAAAGCAGGGGCCTGACAGAAAGAACAGCTCCTCCCTCATTCTGGGAAAATCTACAAATAGGAACATGGCTCTCAAGGGCAAGCAGACATTTTCTAAAGGTTAAACGAAAGGACGGTAGTTTAAGATAAAGTACAGTTTTGTGGAAAAGATGCTGTGCAAGGCTCCAGGAGTGACCCACCTTGTCACTACGGGCAGAGCTCTTCTAGACTTGTGTGAGAACGAGGCAAGGCACAGAGAAGAGGAAGATCTGCCCTGTACATGCAGGAGGGTTCTGAACTTGGTCTCTTCAGAGCTAGGTCTGTCTGTGAGCCAGACAGGACTTGGGAACACACAGGATATGTACAGGAAGATGCAAAGCAGAACTAGAGATGAACTGTCAGTTGGACAATGCTCCACATGGACAAGGACGCACAGCAGACAGAGTGATCAATACCATGCGAGGTTCTACCCCAGCATGTGCTGATCAGTTAGATTCAGGACTAAGAAAAAAGGAGGATGAGAAATGAACTCTCAAACTCGAGCACTTGGAACAGAGACACACAGGTCAAAAAGAGAGGGTGAAGCCCAAGGGCTGGGGACGGGGACCACAGCAGCCCTTCAGCTACAGGCCAGCTCTTCCAAACCTGCTTGTGCTTTAAACTGATTGTCATTTAGAAATGCAAGGGCCAGGGGGTAGGAGCGAGATATCAATAACGGGCAAGAGAATTCAGGGACAACCTCTGGTTCTTCCAAGAGGTATTGATCAGGGTGGTGATGGCAAGGAGAGGACAGAGGCAGGATTGAGCAGACATGATGTGAGGATGGGCCTGGCATACCCTGACACTGTCAGTCAGCAAACTGGCTGAATCTGCCCCGGGGGCAGGTATGCTTTATCCAAATTCAAAACAGAAGACCCTTTGGCAGTGAGAACTTCAGAAAAGCGGGGTGATGAAATAAGATGCTAAAAGGTCCCCTGGAGCCATTCATTCTTGCTGAGGCCACCTCTGATGGCTGAGGGAAAGTGGGCTGTACCACTTGAAGTGGATTTTCATGTCAACGTTATGAAGGGCAGCAGCCCTCTATTCTGCATTAGGGAACACCAGGGCGCACACTGCCTGCGGTGTTCAATGTCAGGCCAGCAAACCTGAGTCACGGCTGCTGCTCTGGTGAGCTTACGCAGAGTCAGCCTGGGCCGTCACGCCTGCAAACGCCGGGCTGGGACTGGGAACCCTGTGGAACTCAGTGGAGGTGGGCCTCATCCCTTCGAGGCTGTACACATCTGGGCAGCGCTCTGAGCTGCCAGGGTTTCCAGTGAGTTGGGGCTGCACCCAGGGCTCTCAGGGGGCCTTGAACCTACTTCTTCACAGTCCAAGAGTAGGGTGAGAAACTGTCACCTACCGCCTGAGAGGACGCCAACAGATTCTCTCATGGCATGTGACTATGAAGTAGACAAGCCCACCCATCCCCTTCTGAGGAGAAGTTCAGACCCAGAGGAGTCAGTAGCAGAGAGAGGCACTGTGTGGGACGTGACTCCTGCACAGAATGACCTGATACTGTGCTGGGCTGGACAGTCCTTGTCATGCAGATAGTGGGCCCTGAAGCAAAGTCTTCATCTCAGCAGGCATAGGAGCAAGGTGGGGCGGCTCCTCAGGGACATCCCAACATGCACAGAAAAGGCAGTCAGACCAGAGACAAAATACTTGTACAGGGGTCACCAAAGGGACTGCCGGCATAGTGTGCCAACCAGCTCAGTCCACACCACCTCCAGGAGAGGCCGTTCCACCCCTCTTCTAAGAGCCGCACCCTGCTAGAAGGCAGGGATCCACCGGGCAGCAGATGGAAATTACCAGCTCAAGGAGACCCTATCTGCTCACCTGGTTGCAGGAAGAGTGCTAACTCGAGTGAAAAACACAGATGGCTCCACTTCCACATGCAGTCCCAGAGAGAGGCTCCTGTAATACCCTTCCACGTGGCCTGGGCCTCCGGAGTACTTGAAGTTCAGGATAGCTTCCAGAGTCTAAAAAGATACAAGGGGCAAGTCAGTACACCAAGTAGGCAGAGGCACCACTCCAGGAGGCTGGCACACCTCAGAAGAGTCTCAAAACGGTCACATGTGAGGGGACCAAACTCTGTATTGCTTACTTTTCTGTTGCTGAGATAAAACACTGTGACCAAGGGAAGTTACAAAAGGAAGACTTTATTTAGTTTATGGCTCCAAAGGGACTAGAGTCCATCATGGTGGGGAGGCATGGCAGCACAGGCGGCTGGAGCATAAAGCTAAGGGCTCACATCTTCAAGCAAGCACAGGAAGCAGGGAGTGGCTAGAAATCCAGCAAGGCTTAAGGACCCCCTAAGCCCACCTCCCACCCTCCATCCCGTGACACGCTTCCTCCAGCATGGCCACACCTTCTAAGAACCTCCAAAACAGCGCCACCAACTGGTGATATAATGTCCAAATGCTTGGGGCCTGTGGGGGAAGTTCTCATTCAAGCACCCTGGGTCAGACCCAGCTCCTGGTAACATATTTCCTGTGGCACCCAAGGGTTCCCAGTGCACTCTGTTTGGATACATTGTTTGATAGAGAAAAACACACTGAATGAGCCTAGCAAGGCGGTGAAGTGGGGAAGCGCAGGTGTCTATGGGAGGAGTGGTAAGTAAGCTCCACTCCCAAGCTGACAGCAACTAAAAGACATTGCCTGAGTGGGAGTAATAGGGAAGGGCAGCGGGGGCCCAATGGGGAGGGACAGGTGCATTGCCACCTTGTTGGCAGCCAGACACAGGATGAGGAGCCAGCAGTCACCACCCAAATGGGAGAGGAGGCATCACTACGAAGGTGGCGAATTGCCAAGAGTGAGTGGGGCTCAAATGGGAAAGCATTACCCCCTGCCAGATTCTTCTCCTGAAACCTCCCCTGAGTGTTCTTGTAGAGGATGGCAGAAGGCCAGGCTCAGCCTCTCCTGACGGTGTAGGCTTGCAGGAGGCAGTCAGCCATCATAGAGGAGACAAGACAGTGAAACTACAGCCCTAGCCTAGTCTAACCATATCCGACCCTCCCCAGTGTGCTGGCCCACTGTAAGGGCACCTTAAGACAGAGGCACACAGACAAGGTACAAACAGGCAGAACCCCATTCTCAGGTACACTTAGCCAGAGCTCTACACCATTCGGAGGGATGCTGGTCTAAAGCACCTGGTGCACAGCAGTTGTAATAGCACAGGCCAGTGCTATGGTGTTAGAGGCAGGAATTCTGAGAGAGCCCCAGGCAAAACCCAGACGCACCACATCTACCTGAGACTGGAGGACAAGAGACAAGGCCCAAATACCCCTGACATAAGCCTGGAAGAGGAAGCCTCTCAGCAGGAGTGAGACAAGCCCACCCCTGTCCCTACACACAAGCAGGGGAACAGTGGGGAATGGGACATGCATTATGGAAACACTGGAACCTCCCGCCTCCCTGACTTCCAGGACAAAGCAATTCAGTAGGGATCTGGAGCCTGTGGGGCACAGAGAACAGTGACTACAATCCCAGGCCAGCTAGCTCCTGACTCAAACATGGAACCTTCCACAGCAGTGTCCTCAAGCAGGTGTTGGCAACAGCATCCCACAGGCCAAATCTAGCCGCCATTTGATTCTGCAGGGCTGGGAGCTAAGAACTGTTTCCACAATTTTTAAAGGTGGTGCGTCAAAACAAAATAGAAACAGGAGGATCCTCAGCAGCAACTTCGCGTGGTGGGCGGAGCCTGACATGTCTACTGCACAGCCTTTTCCGTTAAAACTTTGTGGAGAGAAGCTGGAGAGGTGGCTCAGCAGCTAAGAATGTACACTGCTCTTGCAGAGGACCTGACTTTGGTTCATCATCCATGTCAGGCAGCTTACAAGCACCTATAACTTTAGCTCCAGGGGATCTGACGCCCTCTTCGCGACTCTGTAGACATAAATGTACTTGGGTGCATACACCCACATACAGACATGCACATAATTTTTTTAAATAATTTAAAATTTTTTAATTTTTTAATTTGCAGATAGAACGCTTAGAGGAAAGCATGGGGTAAATCTTCCTGCTTCTCAGACATAACACCAGGAGCAATAGTCCAGAACATAACAGGACAGGGCCTGGGAGGTCAGAGGAGGAGAGCAGTGGGATGCAGGGCCATTCCATGTCAGAGAAAGACAGATGAGTCTCCCACCACATCTGGCTCTGCTCAGCCTACTCAAAGCCCTTCCCAAGGCAGCAGTGAGAGCAGAAGTTGGGCTGCATGTGAGTGAGGCACTGGATGGTACAAAGGGATGCTATGTTTCCAAGAGACTAAAGAGAGGCCTCTGCCTCTGGGCCTCCAATCCCAGCTGGGATCCCAGAGCCCTGCAGCAAGATGCACTCAGTCTCCTGTGTCTACTTTTACTGACCTGCTTCTCTGAAGTGAGGCAGCAATAGCTACTGAGTTTTTTTTTTAATTAAAGGAAACCCTTGCATGGGCCCAGTGTCATCAAAAAGGTAGCCTAGGAGACACAGCTGGCCGAGGCCAGGCAGCCTGGCAGAGTGAAGGGAGCGCAGGTGGTCACCACTGAAACCCATTTTGGCACCTGTGGCTCTGTGGCATGGGGCACCTCTCCTTGCCATTTTCAGCCTCAATCTCTCAACCAATAAATGGGGGCAGTAATTAACTGATCTCCCCAAACTCCAGAAGAAAGCACTCTACACCCGTTCCTTCTCCACAGTGCAATCTTACCTATGTGGAGTCCAGAGGCAATGTGCCTTAGATCAGGAATACTTGAATAGGTGTCCTGTTTTTTTTTCTTATTTTCAAAATTTTTATTTGTACAAGTGTTTGATGGTTGGTATGTTTAGTACTATACATATAGTGCCCACAAAGACCAGAAGAAGACAACCATGTGGGTACAAATGCAGGTCCTCTAGAAGAATAGCAAGTGCTCTTACTCCTGAGCTGTCTCTCTAGCCCCCATCCCATTTCTTTTATTTAGTATTTTTATGTTTTATGGTGGAGAAATGTACTTATCAAAGTTATTTTAATCTTTTTTCAAAAGGTTTTTAAATTGAATTTTTGCAAATTTCATACAGTATATCCTTATTGAACTTAGATCCATTGCTCATCAGCACCCATCTACAACCCCCTGCCTAATCATGCACTTAAATATATATGAATGAATGAAGGGTCCATTCACTGGAGCCTGGTTAATCGACCAAAAGTCATAGCCTTAAAATATATGGCCTCTCTCCTCCCAGTCGCTCTCCAGTAGTTCCTCAGGTGGACTGGGGCTTCGTCCCCACGTCCCCACTTCCATGCTGAGGTTTCGTCAGGCTGCAGCTTACATGGGATTGTGCGTGCTGTTGCTGCTGCTGTGAGTTCATGTGAGTAACTGACCAGCTGTCTGGAAAACTCTGTTTTCTTGTAGGTATCCACCCCATCTGGCTCCTACAACCTCTCTGCTCCCCCTTCAGCCACGGTAATTCTTTTAGGCACTCAGGTCTGTTCATTGTCCACCACAGTGCTGATACCACCACATATATCTGCAGAAGGGTTCTGTTCCCCAAATGAAGCCTCTGTAGCCACAGCACACCACCTTCCCACTCCCACCCCACACCCCCGCAGCCCCAGCAACCTTCTTGTGTTCTGTCTCTAGGCACTTGACTACTCTAGGAGCCTTGCGTAATCATGTGGTATTGATCTTCTGCAACTGGCTTATTTCACATAGCAAAATGTTTTTCTGGTTCTCTCCTTGCCCAAGTTTGGACCAGAATCTCCCTTTTTAAGGCTGAGTGGCACCACTGTATGGATGGGCCACCTGTGATGCACCCATTGATCAGTCAATGGAAACAAGGCTCATTCCACCCTATGGCTTTTGTGAATGATGCTACTCTGAATGGGAGTGTGCAAATCTCAAGGCCTTGCTTTGGTTTGTTTGGGTATACGGAGAGTAGACTTTCTGGATCATTCTAATTGTACTTGTAGTTTTGAGGGCTCACTGTGTCATATCACAGCAATACACCAGCTGACAGTTTGGCCAGCATACACACAGCTCTGGTTTCCACTCACCAGCACTCACTTTCTGCCCTTGTGTTAGCCCCATCCACGGGGCTGAAGTGGTCACCTCACTGGCTTGGGCTGCGCTTGCCGGTGGCCCTTCTCCTGTGCTCACCAACCTGTTGAACGTTTTTGGAGCAATGTCTATTCACATGCACAGTCGCACATCAGAAGCCCTGCACCCATGTGTCTGTACTAGCAGAAATATCTTTGTGACCTTCTACCCACACATATCCTCCTCTCCACCACAGAGGTCAGCCCACACCTCCTCTTTCTTTATAAAGAGCTCGGTGAGGCAGATATTGTTCTAACATTCAAGAGCCAGATTTGGCCTCAATGAAACTCCGAACTCTCTTCCCTCTCCTGGCAACCCCACTGCATCCAGAGAGAGCTGCTGGTTTCCTGTGAACACGGTCAACAGGTTCCTGGAAATCATCACGCCCATCACGGGCAGGTGAGACCTGCCACCACATGCCCAAGGTGCCTTCTGTAAATTCTGTCCAGCTGACATGTGGCCTCTGACCTCAGAAAACCCAATTAGAGCTGAACACATGGATGGAGGATGAAGCCAGGGCCTGAACAGATAAGACATCACCCAGCAGGGTGCTTCAGTCACAGGAGTCCTCCAATCACAGGCTCAGTCCAGGGAGATATGCACACTCTCACGTGGCCCTGAAAAGCCAGGATTCTGAACAGACATCACACTGGCATTTTGTTTTTTAAAAATGTATTTTATTTATTTTTATTGCCTGTGTATGAGTATACTGCCTGCATATGTGTACGTGCACCATGTTATGCAGCGCCCTCGGAGGTCAAAGACGGGGTCAGATTCCTTGGAACTGGAGTTATGGATGGCTATTGGCCACCATGTGGGTGCTGGGATTCAAACCCAGGTCCTCTGCAAGAGCAGCCACTGTTCTTAACCTCTGAGCCAGCTCTCCAATCCCACTTTTTGTTTTTTTAAAATAAACTTAAAAACCACCTTCAGAGAGATCTGGAGGAGAAACCACTCAGGGATAAAGACAAAGGACACAGAGATAAGTGTCAGCTCCAGGGGATGTGGAAGAAATAGCCTGTGTTACAATTTTCCTGGAATTGCCTGTTTCTTTACTCTATAGAGAACCAAAAAAAAAAAAAAGAAAGAAAAGAAAAGAAAAAAGATATAATTATGGGGGAGAAATAGCTAAGTTATGAAAATCAAGCACAGAATCAAGGTTTTGTGAAACTGAGTATTACTGCCTTTCCTTCTAATGATTAAAAGAAGGGGGGATAAAAAGCTGCCTCCGTCTGGTAAAATTAGAATATTTTAATAAAACCATAAAGCAGGCTGACAGGCAAAATGCACAGGACATTCGTGCCTCTGTTCAGCCTGAGCGACAGGAAGCACACTCCATCCTCACCAGTCTATAGATGGCTGCCTTGTGCTGAGCCCCAGTGTGTGTAAAACACTAAACTAAGTGATTTGTGTATCGTACCTGTAATAGGAAGGTGTTATTGCATAGGGGGTGTCTGAGCTTCCTTTCCTGTTGCTGTGATTAAATGCTCCAAGCAAAGCAACATAAGGAAGAAAGGTTTATCTGGCTCATGGTTCTGGTTGTGGGTCTCGGAACTTGAAGCAGCAAGTCACATCACATCCAAAGTGCAGAGCAGAGAGCACTGAGTTACGCATGGTGGGCTCAGCTCACTTTCTCTACTTTTAGACTGCTCAGAATCCTCCACCTAGGAAAAGATGCTTCCCACAATGTATAAGATCGCCCCATCTCAACTAATGCAACCCCAACAATCCCCCACAGACATGCCCAAACCAACCTGACCTAGACAATTCCTCCTTGAGACATTCCTCCCAGGTTATTCTAGACTGCTGAAGCTGACGATGACGACTAACCAACGCGGCAGGGCTCTGAGCAGTCAGGGGGGTTGTGGTAGGTCACACACCCAAGACCTGAACGCAGAACAACCTGGCTGCTCAGCCCCCTTCCCGGCCAAGCAGGAAAACCACTCAGAGGAGCATCCACTCACTCACGTCCTGTGCACCTGGGTAAATGTCCACTGTGGACCACAGAAACTGAGATGCCCTCAAAATGCTCAAGTTAGCAAAAGAAACAAGCCCAAGCACATATGAAGTAAGTGGTGCCCCGCTGCACCACAGCTAAGTGTTGAGATGCATGGAGAGGCTGTGGGTAAGAGTTGGACAGACTGGGTCCTCTGCAAGAATAGCCAGGACTCTTGACTGCTGAGCCATTTCTCAAGCCCATCAAACATCAAGAAAGATGACATTCTGGTTAATCCAGAAAAAATGGAGAAAGTTCCAACGTTAAGAAGAAAAGTGAGAGGCTGGAGAGATGGCTCAGCAATTAAGAGCACTGATGCTCTTGCTGATTCCCAGCACCCACACGGCAGCTAACAACAGTCTGTAACTCCAGTTCCAGGGGATCTAACACCCTCTTCTGAGGGCACTGCATGATCTACATGCAGGCAATACACTCATACACATAAAATTAAAATAATATATAAAATATTTTTAAAAGACAAGTAACTCTCAGTGGAGATCCTCCAGACAGCAAAGGGAGGAAAAAGAGTATGAATGAGTGTGTGCCATACATGTCATGATTTACGTCCAGTGAGTGTGTGCCATACATGCCATGATTTATGTCCAGTGAGTGTGTGCCATACATGCCATGATTTACGTCCGGTGAGTGTGTGCCATACATGCCATGATTTACGTCCAGTGAGTGTGTACCATACATGCCATGATTTACGTCCAGTGAGCACGCGGTCTCAACAAGAACCAAACACGACCAAAGAGTTTCATGTCTATCGAAGTCAGGATGCATATGAAACACATCTAAGAGAATTCTGATACTCAGATGGTCACACACCTGATGCTATCAAACAACATCATTAGAGAGAATGCCAATTTTATATAACTATCTTCAGAAAATGATGGAGAGAACCAGTGAGCTGGTTCAGCAGAGAAAGGTGCCTGCCACTATGCATGAGAACCTCAGCTTGATCCCCAACCACATATTCTAAGGAAAGAACTGACTCCCATTAGTTGTCCTCTGACCTCCAAATACACACAGTGGCAGGGACAGGGACACATACACAGACACAGAATAGAGAAAATTACTCCAACTTTTTCCAAACCAGCACTACTCAAATATTGAAATTAGAGAGTTAAGGAAACCATTTTGAGGTAAGTACTTCTTGTGAATTTAATTGTAAAAGTCCCTGACAAAATGTTAGTGAACCTAATTTGATAGCATATAAAATGCACCAAGCATCATAAACACATCTTATCTCAGCAATACAAGGTTGGTTTACTCTTCAAGCATCAATCAGTGAATGTCTCTAACTATATTAAGAAATTAGCAGAAAGGAAGCTAAGCTGTAAGATCAACAGAAAAGAAGTTATGACACTCAACAACCCATTCATAATTCTTTGATTGCCAGAAAATAATACCTAGCAAAGTACATTTTACAGAATGCACCCATGAAAAGCTTAGTGAAAAGTCACACTTAGTGGGCAATAACTATTTCCACCTAAGACTGAGAAATAAGGAAAATATGTAGCTGTGCTTTGAGAGCCTAGAAAGTCCAACATGTCAAGAAATTAAAGGTATTCATGGAGGAGAAAGACTAAAACTGTCCCCCACCACCACAAAAAAAAAATTCTTAAGAAATCAACTGGGGCACCCAAGAAAAATCCAAACACTTATCCACAGAAAGATGGATATGACTGACAAAGTCTGTGGAAACTTGATTCACAACAATCCTAACCTGTAAATAACCTCAGCATCCAATAAAAGGTGGGTAGATGGGTAAGCAGACTGCAGTGTGCCCATACAACAGAACACTTACTCTGGATGAACAGAGCTAAAGGTGCACAGCAACACGGAGGCACTTATTGAGAGGATGCAATCCCCAAGAACAGATGGTGTGCTCACATACACACCTGACACAAGCAAGGCCAATATTAAGTCACAAGAAGACTAGAGTGGCTTAGGACTAGGTACAGGGGAGGACGGTCTGTGAAGAAACCAGGGACACATTCAGGGACATGTTCAGGGGTAATTAGGTATCCCACATTCTGGTGGTATTCCGGGTGTCTAGGTTCTCCGGTTGCCAAAACTCACTGGACAACAGTTTCTGACACTGCGTTGATCAGGATGCAAACTGCACTCAGTAAATTGGATTTTGGACACTGATGTTATTAACAGGCACATGATCATTTGTAAATATTGAAACAACTCGGAATGTGGGCCACATCGATGTGGGACAAACATAGAGCCTGCAAGAGTCTTAGGTGGGGACTGGCAGTCCCAGGTCCCACAGCCACAAAGAGGGAAAGAGGCTGTGACTGGCAGAAATTAAAACTTCATATAACCTTCAATGAGTATTGTGCCTCCTCTAGTTCAATATCCTTGCTCAGAATCTGAGCGTTGTGACAGATATTGCCTGAGATTTTGATCAGCTCTTATCTGAACTGTTATTGTTCATTTTGTATTACTAATCTAATGTTCCACAGTTTCTAATACAACTGAGGCTATAGCCAGAGAAAAACAAGCACCCTCAGACATATCCCAGCCAATTTAAAAGTATAAGCAGGTCTCTAATTTCTGAAGACCCCAATTGAACCTGTGACCGCAGATGTCCTTCTGCCTTCATTCTGTGATATGACATAAGATCAACAGCTGGGATGTGATCCACTTAGGAAGCCTGATACCAGCCACTGGGTGGGACTTGTCCCCACCACCAGACCAGAGTGGCAGTCTCCTGAAGTTGAGGGAAACCTACCAATGAGAGCCATACCATTACTTTCCAGTTAATTAGCACTCTAGGTCAAAGTCTCGCTTCAGTGTTAATTATGCCTTAAAGATGCCAAGCAGCTACAAAACAAACAGCACATCCAGGATCACCCAGGAGCTGTTTGAGCAACAGCAGCCTTCAGCTCAGTCCTGCTCTGGAGGCCCAGCAGACCTTGGTAGCTGGGAAGAGTCACAACCCAGGGTCCCCGTCAACAGGCCATGTGAGCATTTTGATGCTGGTACCGAGGAAAGCGGCAGGTCAGAGGCTGGAGAACCAGATGAGTCCTAAGCTCACATGGAAGCGACAAGAACTAAAAGGTAGTCCAGGAGCCCACACCGTTCAGATCACAGCAAAGCAGAGGGCTGCCTGCCCCAAAGGGACACACTCTCAGCCAAGTAACATCTCTTCTGAGGAGTCTCTTAAGGACTCTGCGGCAAACCCCTCAGTGTCCATGCCATGGTGCATACAACACATGGCTTTGATTGGTCCCACAGCACAGCATCCCATCAACACTAAGAGCATGCACCTCCTCTAGACCCACCGTTATAAACAGCACATGCTGTCTCGTGTCTGCAAAGCTTTCCACATTTGTCTTATAGGATAATAGCTTCATTTTTCTGTTACGCATCCAGCAGATGTTAACATTGAAGATACCAAATACACAAGTACAAACATTTTTCTTCCCCTTGCCTCCCCGACCTCACCAAAATGAGCAAACACTGATCCACTTTATGCACAATTTCTCACTTCCTGTAGCCTGGAGGGTTTTACTTGTCAGCACATACGTGCATTCTTTGAAGAATATTCTTTGCAGAGCATTTGAAGACATGGTGTGATTGTGCTGTGGGGATCTGGGAGCCACCCATCAACCCCTGCAGACAACAGAATATCTTGACAACCCCATGATCACAAGTCACTTTCTACATACTCCGGTATTTCTGAAAAATGTGCTTCTCAAAGGGCTCAGCAGGTAAGAGTGCTTGCTGTGCAAGTCTGAGGAGCCAAGTTCAGATGCCAGAACACATGTAAAAAACTGGGAGTGGTGGCCCGTGCCTGTGATCCCAGCCCTGTTGACGGTGCAGAGATGGGGACCTCTAGGACTTGTTGGCCGTCAGTCTAGCTCCAGGTTCAGTGAGAGACCTTGTCTTAGGGAAATAAGACGGAGGGTGATACGCAGGACACCCAACACTCTTCCCTGTCCTTTGAGCACACGAACCTGCACATACACATACACACACACCACAAAAGTATAAAAGATGTGTTTTCTGTTCAATATTTTATTATTTTTATTTTATGTGTATGAGTGTATTGGCTGCATATATGTAAGTGTACCCATGTCATATCATACAAAGCCCATGGAGACCATAACAGGACATCAGATTCCCTGGAATTGGAGATGCAGAGGGTTGTTGGCTGCCACGTGGGTGCTGGGAATCAGACCTGGGTCCTCTGGAAGAGTAGACAGCACTCTTAACCATTGAGCCATCTCTCCAGTCCCTCAAAATGTATTTACAATTGAAATGGACACTATCAAAACATTTCACTCAATGTTAAAACACTTCACATTGAGTCATATTTGAAGTACTTCGCTTCTCTATGGGGTCAAAGCAGAGGCCAGGGACACAGTTCAGTGGTTCAATGTGCACCTTGCAGGCACAGGCCTGGGTTCCAGTCCCAGCACCACAAAATGAAAACAACAAATACCCCTAAAAACAGGATATGTTGCTCAAATTCTGACAGTGTTACATTTTTAAGCCTCAGTTTTAGTTTATATTTCTTTCATTATGAAAATTGAACATATTTTCATACACTCAGACCATTTTTATGTTTTTCTGTGAATTACACATTCATATCCTTCACCTGTCTGTATCTTACAGGCTCCTAGCAAGTTTTTTACATTAATACCCTTAGAACAATATCAATGCCCATGTCACCAGATAAACACAGCTTCTCTACCTCAATTCTAATATGACTGACTTTTAAATTTTCTTTATTTTTGTTCCTCTTGTACTGACAAGGACTAGCAAATCAATGGGTGAGAAGAACAGGCCCAAAAATAAAACCAACTGACACAGGAAATTGATTTTGACCAAGGGCGAAGACAATTCAATGATCAAATTAGCCTTTTGATGACGACGATGGTGAGACAGCTGGGCAAAGGCTGTGAGACAAACAAACCTGGGCCTTTACCACCCACTCGAGTCGCTCTCTACACGTAGCACAAACACCTGCACCTGAGTCACCCTGGGATAGTCAGGGAGCTTACAGAAGACACAAAGACATCAGACAATGACAGAAAACACCGCTTGATTTCATCAAAATGTTGAAAGAACCAATTTACAAGCAGGGCAAGCTCAAGGTTAGAACATAAGCCATCTGTTTCACCCAGGTTGTCAGCTGCAATGCCATGCCACTATCTGGAGCTATCTGGAATGTTCTCCATGCCTATAATCTGTTCGTGTGTCTTTCACTCTGGATGTTGATAATTTCTGGTTCTCCCTCCCCTTTCCAGATGGTACCATCAACTTTGTTATTGTTTTTTTTTTTTTTTTTTTTTTTTGAGGAGGGGTAGTCTTTTTAAGACAGGGTCTCCCTGCAACCCCAGCTGACCTGGATCTCACTATGTAGACCAGGCTGGCCTTGAACTCACAGAGATCCACCTGCCTCTGCCTCCTGAGTGCTGGGATCAAAGGCATGAGCCCACATTCGGCTATTATTGATTTTGAAACACTCAAGCTTGGGCTTTGTTAGTTTTCTCAAATGTCTTTTAGCAGCCAACATAAGAATTAGCACAGAGCAAGTATTCAGTAAGTGCCTACTCTGTAGAACAAGGTTTGCCACTGACCCATATGCTGATTATGAATAGAAGTCTGTTCTGTGGGCAGATTGTGGGCAGATTGTCATCTTAAAGGTATCCACAAGCCTTCCCTGGCTGGTTCTAAGCTGCCCCCAGCCCCCTCTCCACACTCTGACCCATGGCAAATCCCTCCTGGTTCATCTGGTTTCTGCATTATCACTCAAACCCACCATAAGCCTCAGGTCCCAGCAAACTCCAGACTGGCTGCTCTACCTGGTGACAGTGCACAGACACTTCCTAGGACGGTCGTGACACTAGACCATGAGCCTCAGCTCATTTCATGGAATAAAAGTTCCTTGAACTTTGGTTCACCCATAGCCTCACAGAGTGGGTGCTCCACACACATGTGTTCAGTGCAACTGGACGATAGTAACTTGACAGGGCCCTCACAGAAGGAAGGAAGCTGCAACATCAGGTCTGACCACTAAGTCAGGCATCATCACCCAAAAGCCTGTTACCAAAGGCTTGGAGAAATGAAGAATTCTGCCAAGTTCAAATCAGGTCTGTCTGACTAAAGGGTCCTGCTCTTCCAGCAGGGTATATATCCAGGAGACAGTGGTCAGGAAATTAGGACACAGGCAAAGGCCAGTGTTGCCCCAGAGGCCAAGTAGATCTGTCTTCTTCACAGAAGGACCCACAGCACGGGTATGCATCACACAGCTCCTGATTCTGTGATGTGTCTCTGTGTGTACACAGCTGATGGGCAGTACAGGAAGATGTTCTAGTCTGCCTTCAATTGCTGTGACAAAACACTCTGACCAAAACCAACTTGGGGAGGAACAAGTTTATTTGGCTTTCATCTCCCAGGTCACAGTTCATCAGTTAGGGAGCCCAAGGCAGGAACTCAAGGTTCCTCCAGGTATGAGGAGGCAGGAGCTGAAGCACAAGCCATGGGGGAACACTGCTTACCATCATCCTGGCCACGTTCAACCTGCTTTCTTATATAATGCAGAATAATCTGCCCAGGGGTGGCACCACCAACAGTAGATTGGCCCTCCCACATCACTCAACAATCAAGAGACTACCCCATAGACATGGCCACAGGCCAGTTCAAAGGAGGCAACTCTCCAACTGAACTTCCTTCTACCCAGGTATGTTACGCTGACACTAAAGCCATCCAGAACAGAAGGGAATATAATTCATTTAGCAAGACCTAAGTATGGGATGGAGTTTAGTTGGTAGACTGCTTGCCTAGCATGCACAAAGACTTGGGTTTGATTTCCAGGACCACACTAAAAACATTAAGGACTGGGTATGATGGTACATGCCTACAATCTCAGCACTCAGGAGGTGGAGGTGGGTGACACTTTCCACCAGGCAGGTGAGCCTCCTGCGGAAGGGCATCTGAGGAAAAAGCAGAAAGAAAGACAAGGGTGCCAGATCTGTAGGACCTGGAAGAATGTTCCAGACACAGGAAATTACAGAGAAACAGTGCTGGGGGAGGGTGGGGAACAAGCTCGGAGATGTGGCAGGGCTGGCCGCACAGGTGCGCGATGGGCAGACAGGGCTGAGTTGCAGTTCCCAATGGGATAGAGAGCCCGGGAGGTGTCTCTGCAGGCAAGCTCCCATGCCTTCTTCTAGAACAGCCCAGGAGGCAGTAGGTACAGAACAGGGTAGAGAGGAGATGGCAGGTTGGAGAAGGCAGGTAACTATTCACATGAGGCTGACAGTGGCAGTGGGCACCAAGCCAGACTCTGTATCTGTGAAAGTCAGAGGCATCAGAACTGATGAGGAAATTGGAAACTGAGTGGGAAGGAATGAGGAGGCTGAGTTTTCTTCTAGATTTTTCCATGGAGAAACAAAATGTGAAGGAGAATGGCAGGGCAGGATAGACAGGTTATGGAGACCCAAGTCTTGGGCTGGGAACACTTCAAGTCTGAAAATACAAGGATGTAAGGTGCAGCTGGTGTGATATGTGAGTTTCAGCAGGCAGGGACAAGTCAAGACAGGAGAGCAGGCAGGGACAGCTGCAGGACCCAAGGGACAGAGGGGAGCTGGGGACAGAGCAGGCTCTGCTTCTGCCCCCAACACTGAGTCCTGCATTGTGTACAGTGAAATGAGCCCCAGGGACATGGTTGTTTATCATGCAGCTTCTCAGCTCTCTTATTACCTATTAAACATTTGTCACAGTGGGGAGTCTACATTTTTATAAAATGTGTCTTAAACAGCAGAGAGTAAAATAGTTAACAGCCTGGGCTCCGAGAGAAGACTACATTGCCCAGCTCAGACATGGCTGTCATTTCCTGCCATGTTGCCAGGCCAGTGATCTGATTATCAGATCTAAAACCAGCCGGTGCTAGAAAAGCACCTGAAACAGTGCCTGGCACTTGGAAGAGTGATACGATTGCTAACCTGCCTTGCTATTGCTAAGTATTAAACAGAGAGAAAGGTAATTGGTTACTTGGCACTGAAAAAACATAAATGAACTAACATCTTTCCCCTACATAAAAACCATCACTGGCCCCAGCCACGCAGACATGGATGGATAAGGCTTCAGGATACCTGCCCTTAACCGTGCAAACTGATGCCTGTGTCCCCCAGGCCTGGGTCTCACCAGAGTACACACGAACACACACACACACACACACCTGGGTGCACAGAGGGCACACACAGGATGTACCTGTAGTTCCCTTCTCTGAGCACAGGGCTAGGCCTGCCAAGGCCAGCCTGCTCCATACCCCTGTGCCTGAAGCCCACATCACCCACTCACTGCAGCTACCAAGGTCCTTCTTGGTCCAAAACTACTGAGACACTCCCCTGTGCACTTCCTCCACAGAGTTCCCTGCCCTGGCTCAGAGTCCATCATCCCCAGACGTGGCTCCATCGTGCCCAGGCCTACTCTCAAGGCAGGATAATAGGGAGGACTTAACGGAAAGGTGCACTCACCACAATGCCCAGCACATTATGATGGTGAATACTGTCTGCTAACAGCATCTAGAATCGCCTAAGAGACCAGGCTCTGAGCAAGTCTGTAAGAGATTATCTAGATAGGAAGACCCATCCTAAACACAGTGCCGTGCACTGGAGTCCTCGACTCAAGCTGGGAACCTGCACTCATCGCTCCGCTCTTGCAGACTACAGATCTGATGTGATCATCTGCCTCAAAACCCTGCTACCTTGCCTTCTCCACCACGACGGGCTGTACCCCGAAGGAGCCAGAGTTAACTCTTCCCTCGAAGTTTCCTTGTCAGATTTTTTATCAGTCACAATAAAAGTAATTAATACAGTGTTCTCCTGCTCACTTCGCCACTGGTGCTCCAAGGAGGTGCCACGTGTCCCCCTACCTCTCACAATAGAGCCTGGACTGTGCTTCATTTCACAAGGCTAAGCCCTCACTGTGGAGGGGAGGACAACATCATAGAGAGCTAATGGGTACATCCTACTCACCCCAACGTCCCTAAGAGCCAAGACGTCTTCTCCAGTAAGAATGCGTCAGCAGAGTATCTGTGGGTGAACATGTGACCCCAGTCCCCAACATTGCTCCCCAAGAGACATGTGACTCCAGCCCGCCAACACTGCTCCCCGAGGAATATATGATCCCCTAACCCAACACTGCTCCCCGAGGGACATGTGACCCCAATCCCCAACACTGCTCCCCCAGGGATATGTGACCCCAGGCCCCCAACACTGCTCCCTCAGGGACAATGGATATGTAGGCCCCATTCCCACTGCCATGGCTCCCTGAGGGTCAGGTAGAAACAGTGAAGTCAGGCACAGAGCAACAGACTCAAGGGCATTATCCTGCCCTCATTCAACAGCCCAGTGCAGCCGTGACAATGCAGGGACCAGATGAAGGCAAAACACTGTGCGTGTTGGGGAGGGTCAGATGGACCCAAGATGAGCTGAAGGGCTTGCACCTTTGGTGGTGGGTGAGAAACATCCTCCTCGGAGACACACAGAATGCCATACTCCCTCAGCAGGTCCCACATCCTGCCTTCAGAATGGCTCTGAGTCACAGAGACAGATACACAGAATTCTACCCTTACAGCCAACGTGTGGGGCTTGCTGTGAGCTCACACCTATATCTTAGGATTCCAGCCCATGAAAGGGATCAATGAGACCCCGCCCAGAATGAGTCTTGGTGAGAGAGGCGCTTGGATCTCACCAGTCCTGTACTCCATACTCACCCCAAAGCCAGTGGCCTTTACAGGAGCCCTAACAACATCCTAGCCTCAGAGTCTGGAAGCACAGAAACCAACTCCATCACACACTGCCTCTCTGACAGACACAGTCAGAATAGAAGCCACAGAGGTTGCTCACTCAAGTGGTTAAGATGCAGTTATGGCCCTCACCCAAGAGATGGGCAAGACTCAGGAAGGCTTCACTCACAGAGAATGACAGATACTTTCTTCCTAATGAGATTTGAGCAAGCAATGCAGTTCAGTTTGGGGAGTATATCAGATGTACATGGGGAGGGCTTCCAGTACGCTAAGTGCTTCTCCAAGTTCTGCGATATTTTAACACATAATGAAGTAAACAGAACCATCACCTACTTTTATAAGAAAATGATTTAATGTGCCCAACAGCTAAACACTGAATATGTCTCCTGCATTTAAATTTGTGTTTGGGTTCTAGTCACGAAACTGAAATGCGCTCCATTTCTTCCCTAACTAATATAAGGATGTCCTGTGGGAATGGAAAACTCAAAGCAGAGGCTCTGAGTACCACTGTCAGCACATGACTGGGCCTTCAGCCATGAGGACAGCTACATCTCTAGGAACGACGGTGGTACTCAGAGGACATGGATCAGGCTGAGGAACCAGCTGGTGAGAGCTGCTTTTGTCTCTCAAAACTGACTATGGAGGTCCTTATCATCATCCTCATTGTTGCCTTTGTTCATTTCTTCATTGAGCATCTATAGGATTTGCAAGGCCCAAAATTATTCCACCTTCAGCAACTCTCAAAAGGAAATCAAGGCAAGACAAGGTAACTCAGTGGTCCGTGGAAAGCCTACATTTATCTCCCCAGGGCCAGAGCCCAGCAACATCCCCTAATACTCTTCATACTGGATAGGCTGTGGGATCACAGCAACCCTGAAAACCTAGAGACTCTCCTGTAGGTGTGACCCCCCACCCCCGGTCAACAGCTCCGCAAGCATGAAAAGGAATACAAGCCTGAAAACTCCTTCAAGATGGCTGGCAATGCACAGAACACCATCGACTTCCCACTACCTGAGTGAGTCCCCAACCCCAGCCAGGATGGTCCATAGCAATTCTGGCCCAGGAGGATCTCCCGATGACAGTACACACCAACAGTGCTTCTTGGAGTGTAGATAGCTTCTCGCAGCTCATGGCTGAGCTTAATGAGAGAATGCTGACCTGGCTGTTGTGTCCCCACACCCATGTACCTATTAGGGACATGAACTATATCTAGAAGATGATGCCTCTGAATGCATTCTAAGCACCTGCAGGCTCTGTGGAAGGCACTGTGGACTCCAAGGCAGCCCAGGTTTCCCAAATCTATTACATATCGGCTCACAGGCAAGAATCTCTGCTGCAGAGGCTGGCCTGGCCTTCTCCTCTGGCCAGCTAACTTGTAATATGAATTTGGTGACAAATTCATGCAAGACCTAATGGGCCACACAGCCTGCATGGTGACCAGTGCTGCACCCCCCGTGAAAAGCAGAGGAAAATGAGCCCTCAGGAGAGTTCCTAAGGTGCCTCCACCCCAATGCACTCCAAAGACCATCTCCAACAGGATCCACCCCTGGACCTTGAAGAAGGGAGGTCAGCAGAGCCACAGATCATGCACATTGGCGCACTCCACCCAAAGCAAACAGGGTATATACGAACATAGTGAAATGTGCACACAGTCCTATAAGTGACAACTGCCCAACAATAGAGGTGTTATTGCAGCATACACCTGTCAGACATCACTGACATCAAAGGGCAGGGCCCCAAAGTTGGAAATAAACAGGAGACTTAGAAATAATTCAGTTAATCCCAGCACAGGGGAGGCAGAGGCAGGTGATCTCTGTAAATTCAAGCCCAGTCTGGTCTACAGAATTCTGGGCCAGTTGAAGCTGCAGGTCTCAAAAAGACCAAAAAAGAGGGAAGGAAGGAAGGAAGGAAGGAAGGAAGGAAGGAAGGAAGGAAGGAAGGAAGGAAGGAAGGAAGGAAGGAAGGAAGAAAGAAAGGAAGGAAGGGAGGAAGGAAGGAAGGAAGGAAGGAAGGAAGGAAGGAAGGAAGGAAGGAAGGAAGGAAGGAAGGAAGGAAGGAAGGAAGGAAGGAAGGAAGGAAGGAAGGAAGGAAGGAAGGAAGGAAGGAAGGAAGGAAGGAAGGAAGGAAGGAAGGAAGGAATTCAGCTAGCATCTTTACTCTTCAACTAAGAAAAACAAGGCACAGAAAAGAACACACGACCATCTCAGATCCAGGACCCAGGCTTGCTGTCCACATCCCAACACCACCATCACACCAGACCCTGTGAAGGGGCTGGAGAAAGCCCTGTAGAATCACCCACCCCAATGTGCTCAGCAAGGCAGTAAGAGCAGCTTCCAGTCAGCTGAACACATCAAGAGCAAACGCAGCGGAGAACATGCCTGAAGACAGGCATCGTCCCGGGACAGGAGACAGGGCTCAGCGGTGAAGAGTCCCGGCTGCTCTTGCAGAGGACAGGGTTCAGTTCCCAGCACCCACATGGTGGCTAACAACCCTCTATAACTCCAGTTCCAGGGGATCCGACCCCCTCTGCAGGCATTGTAGAACATGGGTGCACATGCAGGTAAACCTCATGTATATAAACTAATGGATAAAATATTATTTTAAAAAACATGCAGCAGTAGAGCAGAGGTGCTTGACCAAGCCTGTCCAGAGGACAGCCCCCAGCCTGAGATTTGGAGACATCCGGGAACACTAATGGGATGGATGTGAGATAACATTATCACACAACATCCAAGTTCTGGGATATGATGATAGTGACTCGGACAAATGTCTGTGTTCTTGGGGAGGCATATGAACACGTCCTTCGGCAGCAAAGAGACCCTGCAACTTATTTTCAAATAGGGTGGGGAGAAAGAAAGGAAGAGAGCGGCGCAGATTTTCGTTGTATTGTTCTTTCTCAAGTTCATGTTGGAAGCATTTAAAAATAAATCACTGGGGAAGTCGTGAGTCAATCAAGTTTGCTCAGGCCTCCTCAGCACGAGGAGTAAGAGCAGCTTGAGCACATGCTCCATGGACAGCTCTGGCTGCTGCTTCTGAAGACTCCTAACCCTTTCCAAGAAAGCCCAGCATGGATTAGTGCCCCTGCCCCTTACAGTTAAGTTAGCTGGGGCTGAGCCAGGGCTAAATAACTAACCCACAGACCCTGGTCTTTGAAAAGCCGGCGGACTCCAGCCTCAATCCCTGCTCCTTCTCCTTCACTGGGCAGAAACCCAGCGAAGATGGATGGAGCTAAGGCCCAATGTCCAGAAGAGGGCGTGCGGGGGGCAGGTAACAGGGCGGGGGCAGTAAAGCCTTCTGCCTCCCCGGGCTCAGGTCCCCCAGTGCCAGTCCCTCCAGATTCATTTTCTTCTGGCTGATCTTTTCACTTATTCGGTGACTATTCTTGTGGTCTTTGCTTCGTCCTCACCCCTGCAAGCTTCCTTGCCTAAACAGAAAGCAGAAACTTGCTGTACGCTGAGCCTGATAGGGTGCTCTGGTTCCTCCTGGCCCTGGGAAAATGTCTGCTCCCAGAGCCTCAGCATCTTCACCAGCCTCAGAACTGCTTTGCAGAACTGTTTAGTCACCCTGACTGGCATGGGGGGAGGAAGGCCCATCTGTCCTAGCTCCCTCCATGGACATCAGCTGTCCCCCAAGATGAGTGGAACAGCTGATCTTAGGAAGCAGGGATCCAAGTCCTCTACTGGTCTTCTATGATTGACTGCGATAATAAGGCCTGGATGAAGCAGCCAAAGTTGTTCTTGTCCGTGAACTGGCCCGGTTCGTGTGAAGATCCAGGACATCTGTAGACTAATAGTTAAAGCAGGTGAGACTGCCTCAAAAGTAAAGAGACTGCCTCATAAGAATCATCTCTTATGCTCTGAATTCAGTGTGGTTTTCCAGTGCGGTGGGAGACTCAATCCCACAGAAGAGTTCCAGAGCCTCATGAAACAAGTGAGGATAAGGCTTCATAAAGATTAACTGAATCTGAGCTGCATTCTCCATTTACATGTGAAGGACTTTTCCAAAGATGTCCTGTCTACATCCTCATCTGACCATGCTGAGACCTTGGGGAATCAAGCCTGTGGCCTTCCAGCAGTGCATTCAGAAACCAAGACCAATAGAAAGTTAAGCTCTGCCCTAGAGGCCACATTACAACCACCATACAAGTTGTGTAAACATCCTTGTTAGATTCTGGCCAGTTTTTCTGACTGATACTTTGAGTGGAGTTTAGGAATTTGCATTTCTAAGAAGATCCCAGGTTGCTGAACCTGCTGATCCAGGGACCACGCTTAGAAAGCCACTGAGCTGGTGGTACTAAAAACAGCTTCTCTGATTGGAGGGATGAGGAGAGTCCCATCTCTTCCCTCTCTGCTTCAGCAGGCAGCTGTGGTCCTTAGTGCCTGGGACCCTGGATACATTCAATTCTACCATGAGATGAGGGTGAGCCTTTCTGCCCACACTAGGACAGCCTCCAACGAAGACTGTTAACACTCCAGTGTGTCCTTCAGTTGTTTTATACTTAGACCACACATGAGGCATGCAAGCTAACTGGAAACTCTTGCTGCTGACACAGAAGATATTCCAGGGAATCAAAGCCTGGCTCCAAATGCCATGTTCTCTTGGCAGACATTTTTGGAACACTACCTCACACTGGACACTCTGAGCCAGAAGCAATTCAGCCACAGTGATCCCAAAACCACAGATCACAAGAGGCAAGGACACAGTATTATACTTCGGTAGGAACTTCCCATTCTGTGCCCTCGACCACTTCTTTCCAGAGTGTCTAGAAGACTCAAAGGAAGTGTGGCTTGCCTATCTAACCCTAGAGTTTGTCAATGGATGGTACAATCCCACATCTACCCCATCTAAAGCCCTACCAAGAGGCAGTCACGGCATACTGGTAAAGGCCAGGCCCTTCCTGGGATGCTCCTCCGGGGTACAATGTCCCCCACAATGCTAAATACAGAGGCTGCCACACTCCATGGAGGAGGCTGATCAACACTCAATCAATAAGTAAATGAACCAAAAATCACCTTTGGAAATCACAGCTTTCATGGATTACAGCTTCTCGGACAGTAGTCCCTGTTATAAATGAAAACCTTATAGGCCTGTAGATGTTGTTGTTTTTTTTTTTTTTTTAAATGCACAGCTCTGAAGGAGCAAAATTATCCCTTATTATCCCTTGCATGCCAAATATGCATCTCTAATTACATTTACCTAAAACAGAGTCACTCTGAAGTCCAAGAATAGCTAAAAACATAAGTTACAAAAGAGTAAGCTTTGATGTCAGCTGGAAACACGAAGCTGGGGGGAAGGAGGAGGAGGAAGGGGAGAAGGAGGAGGAGGAGGAAGAAGGAGAAGGAGGAGGAAGAGGAAGGGGGGGAGGAGGAAGAAGAGGAGGATGAGGAAAGGGAGGAGGAGAGGGAGGGGAAGGAGGAAGGAGAGGAGGGGAGCAGGGGGAGGAGGAGGAGGAAAGGGCCGAGACTAGTCATTGTCATCATTGCTGCCACAAAACATGAATAGAAGCAATTTAGAAGAGTGTATTAGTTAGCAGTCTTGCTGCTATGACAAAAACATACCTAACAGTGACCTAAGGCATGAGGGCTTCCTTTGGTTCACAGTGGAGGTGTCCTGTGAGGCCTCTGGTCACATAGTGTCCACAGCCAGGAAGCAGAGATGAGTGCTGGTGCTTGTTCTCTCTGTTACTCCATGTTTGGCCCCCGACACATGGAATGGTGCTACACTTTCAGGGTAGGTCTCCCAGCTCAACCTAATCTAGATAAATTCCTTCGAGACCTGCCCAGAGGTTTGCGCCCATGGTGATTCCGACTCCTGTCTAATCTTGATGATTAGGAACTGTCATACAGAGGAAGGGTTGGTTTTGGCTGAGTCTGAAGGTGCAGTGCACTGCAGGGGGGAAGACACAGCAGTGGGAGCCTGTGGCCGTGGCTGAAAGAGCATGAGGCTGCTTGCTCACATGTGAGCAGATCGAGAAGCAGAGAGGGGTGAGTGAGTGCAGATGCATAGCCATCTGTCTCCTTTTTTACCTTTTATTCAGTCTGAGACTCCCCACATTCAGGTCAAGTCTTCCCTTCACAGTTAATCCTGTGTCCCCTGGGTCATTCTGAATCCAGAGAGGGGGCTGCAAAATGGCTCCATGAGTGATAGCAGTTACTGCCAAGCCTCACAAATTATGTTCGCTCTTAAGGACCCACCTGGTGGAAGGAGAGAACCAACTCCAACAAGTCGTCCTCTGACCTCCATAGGCACAAATCCTTCTGTGAGCAAGCACACGTATACATACGGTCAACCAATCAATCCATCAATGGATTAGTTGAGTAGAGCTGACAACAAAGATTTGCCCTCACAGAATCAGAGTCTGAAGACCAAAGTCAGATGCCAGCCTTTCATTCACTTTGGGACCCAGGCAAATGACGTTGCTCTCCGAGCTTTGGGCTCCTTATCTGTGCCATGAGATGACAGAGGCCTGCCTCCCTGCAGGTGGCTACGAACGTTAAATGAAAGAAGGCCCAGGGTCCCACAAGGCAAGTCAGTTCCCTGTGCTGCCATTCAAGCACAGCTGGCTGCCTAGGGAAGATGATAGCGTCTACATAGGAACCTGCCACCAACAGGTTCAAGGGGAATGCTCCCAGTGCATGCTCAAAGTCAAGTCTCCTATATATACTGATTCTTCACTCACCCTTCTGCCAGAGATACCTGTTTCAGAGCAATAAGATCCTATGCACAAATTCGCTGTCCTTCAAAACATGGGTGGGATTTTAACCAGAAGAAAAGGGAGTTGGGGAAGATTCTTCTTAAATGCAGTTTCAATTGGATCTAGACCAAGCAATTCAGGGGAGGTTCAGGTTTATTCCTGCTTGCAGGTTACAGTCCATCAAGAGTGGCCAGAGCAGGCGCTTGAGGCAGGAACCTGGAGGCCCTGAAGGAAGGTTGCTTACTGACTTGCTTAGCTCCCTTTCTTACACAGCCCAGGTCCGTCTGCTCAGGGATGGCACCACCCATAGTGGACTGGACCCTCCTACATCAATTAGCAATCAAAAAAATGCCCCACGGACATGGCCACGGGGCAATCTGACATGGAAAATCCTTCAGTTGAGGTTCCCTCTTCCCAAGCGTACCAACTTGACAACCTAGACCAAAGGGCAGTGTCTACTTGTCCAGGAAAGACAAGGAGCCTGGTGTGAGTCTAACTCAGGCTGTGTTGGGAACGAGGCTGGAGGTATGTTGGAGGACAGCTTAATAGGGCTTGTGCCTTAGCCCTTAAAGCCACGGGCCACTCTCTTTCATTGCCTCCTGCCTGCTTTCAGGGGTCCTCCCCTCCTCTGCATCTCGCCTCTTTATGGAAATGAAGCTGTACCCTCCCCTGGATGCTAAGAAGTTCCTGTAGCAGTCCAGGATGCCCAATGCCCTTGGAAAAGCTCTCTGAGTTTTCTCCCCCTCAACAGCCCCACAGCAGCTGAGCATGGCAGGGTCACAACCAGCAAAGGCACGATCAGACAGCCAGGCAGTGACATGCCAACATTCTGCACTTCCCAAATCACACTGGAATGAAGGGGGCAGGGCTTACACAGGGCCCCTCCTCCTGCCTCATTACAAGGGCCTAGAGGTTTTCATTGGCATAATCCATAAGATATAAACTAAGCTCTGAGTTCAGACCTGAGTCCACTCTCTGGGTCATGAGAAGACATTATGTTCTGTGGAGAAGAATATGTACAGAAAAATCTACACGTGCCTAATAGCCTCTTTCTGCAGAGACAGCTGTGAAGCGCGCCCCAACACTCTCCAGCGCCACTGTGAGAGTCCTAAAAGGAAACCTGGGCTTTTTGCAGCAGGGTCCTACTCATCCTGCCCCATGCCTGCCTGCTTCTCCCTGCACAGATTCTCAGCTGGGCAAGTTCAAGCAGCTAAATATAGCTGCTGGAGGCCTGGGGGTACAAGACCAGCACGCAGCCCATGCATGCACTCTCCTAGACCCTAAAGGCCAGTTCCAGAAACATGACACTGTCTCTCATACATCCACCCAAGCACGCAGGGGAGGTCTCACATTTCCATGTGCTAAAAACAGCCTCGAATGGAACAAGACTGAAAATGTGAAGGGCATGTCAGTCATTCCTCAAGGGGGCTGGACAGCTGAGAGAGTGGGGCACCGCAGTCCAAGTGGGAAAGGCGGGCATGCAGGCCTGGATAAGAAACTGTCAGGGTACAGAAGAAAACAAAACCTGCCTCTGGAGAAAGAAGGAGAAAATAAATCAAGCTGGACAAAAAGGGTGGGAATGGGCTGGGCTTGGGTGGGCTCCAAGAGCACATGCCTAACCTTCTTGGTTCTCAGCACAGCAGTTCCAACACAGACAACACCAGCATCTTCCTGAGAACCTACCAGAGCAGAATAGTGAATATGGAGAGAGTT
The DNA here is from genome assembly GCA_035773235.1 of Eospalax fontanierii. Classification (NCBI taxonomy): domain Eukaryota; kingdom Metazoa; phylum Chordata; class Mammalia; order Rodentia; family Spalacidae; genus Eospalax; species Eospalax fontanierii. The sequence continues at coordinate 78,208,685 of CM069532.1, forward strand.
GGTCTCCCAAGAAGCCAGGCATACGCCAGAGGACTACTAGGTAAGCCAGAGCAGCCCCAGGTAACTGGGCTCCTCCTGCCATCTTCTGTCAAAAGCTGAATCAGATGCCAACAGTAAGAATGACACAGAACACTACCATCACCCAGGGATAGGTTCCAGGTCAGGAAACAAGGGTCCTGGATACAACCCAAGCCCCACTAAGGCGGGGACCAAGGTCATACAGAAAATGGCAGCCAGGGCAACGTCCCTCCTGGAAAGCAGTGTCTTTGATAATGCCCATGACTCTTTTGCTATATGCTGTGGTTCAGGCACACATCATGCCTTTTCATTAAAGCCCTGGTGGCAGGAACCTTAAAAGTTTGGGCCTAATGGGATAGCCTCAGGTCATCAGAGATGTGCCCTTGCAGGGGTTGTAGGCCCATCATTTGTCTCTGATGGCTTCCTGGATGAGGGGCGCAAGTATGATGTAGCACACACTCCTACCACTGATGAACTGCTTCACCATGGGCCCCAAGCAGTCAATCACAGACTGAAACAACAAAACTGGAAGCCAAAATTAACCTTTTCTCTTTGTACTTTGCTTACTTCAGGTATTTCATTAGAGCAACAGAAAGTTGAGTAGCCACAGCCACACTGTACACACAGTCTGTACCCTGAGTAAGTCTTTGCCTTGTCTAGAAGACAAGGATTAATTCACATTCATGTGATGTGAAGATATTCTCACTGGGAACTCTGGAAGAAACAAGTAGTGATAGGACTTGTCTCAACACAGGACCCAGGAGATTAGGCAGGATATGAAGTGCTCATCCGACTGACCAGCATGATGCCATGCGCTGGGTAGCAACACGTAAGTGCTAACATGTAAGTCCTCACAGTTGTGATGAACAGGGACCAAGGATGTCATTTAACAGGTGAGCAAGCCAAGTCGGGCCAGGACCGGCAGCATCTGCTGCTGGGCTGGGAAAGAACCAGGCTGTCTTCGGCCTGAAGCCACAGCTTCAAATTCTAATTCACACACTGTGTTCTTCACAAAGGAATAGGCTAAAGGCAGCTCACCCAAGGTCATCAAGCTGATGGGAGCCCAGGTCAAGTATGGAAGGTGGTCCCACCTGAGCCAGGGATAAGTGGGCATGGCAGTGGACACTCCTGCTTATATACTGAAAATCCATCTCTCAGGGAAATTACTAGTTCATCCACTAGCCAAGAGGCACAAGGAGAACTCATGTATCTGAACAGCAGGAAGGGCTCTGTCCACTCTGTGCCCTGAACCTACTTTCCCAACTAATCCCGGCTTCTACACCAGGCCTCCCATGGCCCAGCCAGACAGCAAACTGCCTCCCTATGTGGCTCCCAGATGACAGCATTCCCTCTGTCACTATGTGGACCATGCACAGTGAGCTCTGGGACCCACATCCTTCACTGTCCTCCCAGAGACTAGGGATAACCTTCCTGACCCTCTACCACCTGCCACTTGCTAAGTAGATATCACTGGAAGGGAAAGGAGATGGAAGGAGAATGCAGGAAGCCGCAGTCGTGCCCGGGGGTCTTGCCAGGACCCCACAGGGCACAGGCACTAGGAGGCTACACAGTGCTGCTTGCAGGGGAGAGGGACCTGGCTGAGCCCACAGTCCTGGGCAGCTCACTGCTGTCTTTTGGACATCATCTTCCATGTTGACAGCAACCTTGAGGACTCCCTTGGGACCTGAGACTGTGGTTAAGACAGCACACCACACAGAGCCTTTCTAGCCACTCTTTGCAGGGTGCTGAGGAGAAAGATGGCAACTGTCATGGCTCCCTTCACTGCACACATCATGGGGGCCACCAGACACAGGCAAGCGAGCTGTGGGCTACTGGCTACATGCCTCTGTCTCATTCACCACAAGAGATGAGGGAACACTGAGAGCCTGACTCACAGCGGAGGAGCACATGGCATGTCCGTGACTACCACATGGCTCATAAGAGAAAGAGAACGGCCACTCGGGCCCTGGAATGTACCAGGAGCCTGTCACTCTAGTCACTGGAATCCACTGGGAGCCTGCCACTCGTAACAACTAGAACCTGCCAGAAACCAATCACTCTAGTCACTGGAACCTACTGGAAACCAGTCACTCTAACAACACGAATCTACCAGAAGCCTGCCACTCTTAGGAGGCCTGTGCCCTCACCTGGTGACTTTTCACATTTTCACATGGCAATGTGTAAACACCTTCCCCTCAGTGGCTCTAAAAGTCTTAAAGGCTACAAACACCTGTTACAGTGAGCAGCTCACTGTCCTCTCCCACTCCTGACACAGATGAGGAGACTTAAGACACCAAGAACCAAAGACCCTCAACCAACAGCTTCTGCTTAGACCTGGGTAGCCAGGTCCGTACTTATCAGAGATGATCAGGTAAATTTTTCTTTTTTTGCCATCAAGAACAGGAAACAGATTGTGAATGTAAATTCTTGCAAAAGGAGGCATTTTGTTCTGAGATTTATACTGAAAGTTTATAATTATGTGAAAATGCTTAAGTAGGATATCTGCTTCGTCACACATGATAAAGGCATCATTTGCGGTCCTGAGTTACTTCTGGCTAGACACAGAGAGGAGCCAGGAGAAAGACTGCACATCCAAACTCAGGATTGGGATTCACTGTCTCAGTTCCTACATGAGGTCGCGCAGAAGAGTCCGAATGTGTTTCCACCAAGGTATCAGAGGAGTGCAAATGTGTTTCCTTCCATCATATAACAGGATAAAACAGCCAGAAAAAGGATGTGGAAGGGGCCTTCTCTCCAGGGTCAATAGTTACAATACCTATGATACAGGAAGGTTGACTGTCCAGTGCTGGTGACATGACATCAGAGGCAGAGGAGATGGTGGGCAAGGCCACAGGGCCAGAAAGGAGGTCTCAGATTTATGTCTTCCAACTCATTGTGAATTATAATGCTAATTCAAAATCACCACAGCAAAGAAAGAAGACCCAAAGCTATCTCATTGCATAGTTTTCTCCAGATCCGCGCCCCCCCCCACACCTGTGTGCATATATACACATGGAGCAATTTCAATTCATTGGAAAAAAACAATGAATAGCCTTCTCTTCAAAAGTGAGAAAAGCCAAATGGTCTAGCCTGGGACAATTCAAGCCATAAAATCAGTTGCAGTCTTGGATTCTAACCTACAGAGCAAAATCAACTTGGTTCCTATTGCTATGAGTAAAGGGGGAGGAGTCCTCTCTTCCCTACAGAAGACCCTTCAGTGAACACAGGAGGAGTGACAGAAATGACAAAGTCACCATTTTTGAAACACTCCCAGAAGAACCACCCAGGTTAGGAACCATCCCTGCATGCTGACACGAAGAGAAAGGAGGATGCAACACAGGACACTTGCATAGTCCCAGGTGCCTCCCACATTAATCCCAACAGAAATCTAGCAAGGTCTCAGCAGACAGAGATGACAGAAGCCACATGATCGTGTGACCACAGTCACTGGTAACAGAGTGAGGCACAAAAGGGCTTATGCCGCTCTGCACTCTTCCCTGAAACTGTGAGCTGCCTGTCCAGCCTCCTCCCCGAGAGACATTCTAACAGCTGGCAGTGTTCTTCAAAGGTGCTGACATCAGAAGACAGAGCAACTCCCCCAGAATAAGAGAAAACTAAATACACTGTGTGGTCCACGAGGGGCCTGACCCAGACAGTGGGCATTAAGTGAACACTTGTCAGACATCAAGAGGTGTGGCAATCTTTGTTTCCTGCTTTGAATAATTTCACAGAGGTCATGTAAATCAAAGCCATTAGCATTTGGAGGAGCCAGGAGGTAGGGACACAGAAGTTATTTTCACTACTTTTACATTTTAAAAATATTTTATTTATTATTTTTATTCTATGTGTATGAATGTATTATCTGTGTATGTGTAAGTGTACCCGTGTCATACCATGCTGCAAAGGTCAGAAGAGGGTGTCAGATATCCTACAAATGGAGTTATGGACAATTGTTAGCCACAATGTAGATGCTGGGAATCAAACCCTGGTCCTCTACAAGAGTAGCCGGTGCTCTTAACCACTAACCATCTCTCCAGTCCTACTTTTACATTTTTGAGAGTCTGAAATTTTCTCAAAATACAGGGCTAAAACAATTTTTTAAATCCTTCCCTCCAAAAATTAATAAAGAATCATTAAGTTGATCAGCATTACCAACTGAAGGGGCCTAACAGACCCTGACAGAACATTCCACACACACCAGCAGAACTGACTGCTATTCTTCTCACACGTTTATATAGAATATTCTCCAAAAACAATCATAGCAAACAATTAGACTTGAATCATACCAAGTGAATTTTCCAACAGGATAAAACCAGAAATTAATAGAAGGGAACAGAAAATGTCACGTACATGTAAAAATTAAATCACACTCCTGAATAACTAATGGATCAAAGAAAAAAGTCAAAAAGGAAATCAGAACATGCCTTGAGATAAATAACAACAGCATAACATACCAAAAACTGTGGGGACTCTGCAAAGCAAAATTCTGAGGAAGGATTATCACACCAAGCACCAGAGACAGAAAGAAGAAAGACCTTAAACAGTCTCACTTTACAGCTCAAGGAACTAGAAAATGAAACAACAGACTAAAATTGTTAGTAGACAGAAGGGAATAATAAAGATTAGACCAGAAGTAAATGAGACAAAGAACAGAAAAAGAACCATAAAAAAAAAAAAAACAAGAATTGAATATTTGAAAAAGTAGAACAAAACTGACAAACCTTTAGACAAATTAATTGGGTGGGGGGGGTCTTTTTGAGACAGGGTCTCCCTGTAGCCACAGCTAACCTGGAACTCACTATACAGACCAGACTGGCCTCCATTTAACAGAGATTCAATTGCCTCTGTGTCTGCCCCTTGAGTGCTTAAAGGCATTAGGAATAAAGGCATGTGCCACCACGCCCAGCTACTAGACAAATTAGATTTTGAAAAGGATGTCTGAAATAAAATCAAAACTTAACGATACAACATTCCAGTCGATGACAAGGGATATAAAGAACTGGGGCCTTCCATGAACAGTTGTTCACAGATTGGCTAATCTAGAAGGAACAGGCAAATTCTCCAATAATATATAAGCTACTCAGATGGAAGTAGAAAGCCTGGACTTCAACTAGCTAGATGAGTGAATTAGTAACCCCGCATTCCTTAATGAAAGAAGAAGACGGGAAATCAAAGCTTTCTGGGGGAATTCTACCGAACATTTAAAGAACCAATGTCATTCTGAACTCTTCCAAAAAACTGAAGAGAAGAGAATACTTCCAAACAAATTTTATGAAGCCAACACAACCATTTGAGGCCAATATTCCCATACCATGAAAAGCAGACAGAAATGCTGCAGAAAAGGAAAACTGCAGGCCAGAGCCCGTTCCTGATAAAGGGGCAATAAAATCCTCCGTAAAATGTTTGAAAACCAAATTCAATATCACATTAAAAGGATCATAAATCATAACCAACTGAGATTTATCCCTGGGAGGCAAAGATGGTTCAATGCTGGAAATCGATTACTATGTCATTCCACATCAACAAAATAAAGGACAGAAATCACACCATTGGGGCTAGAGTTAGAGCCTGCCTGTTCTATACAAGGCCATGGGTTTAATCCCCAGCAAGACAAAAAAAAAAAAAAAAAAAAGTAACTATTCCAACTGATGTAGAAAACATAAGTCAATATTCTTCTATAATAATAATTTTTAAAACTCTCAACTAACTCAGAAAGGAAAGAAATGACCTCACAAAGCTCCTGTCTGCTCTCGTCATTTCTGTTCACACAGTGCTGGGAATCCCAGCCAGAGCAAGGAAAAGAACCAGCAGACATCCACATAAAGGAAGAAGTGGAATTGTCTGTTTGTAAAATGTAGCTTAGACATCCATTACATGAACCATTCATCAATTTTTTCATATTATACAGGTGAAATACAGGGGAAGGAAGAAAACTGCAGATGGAAAGTCCTAACAGATGTGAGAGACAGGGCCATTGTGGAAGAGGAGGTAAGAGGACAATCAGCAGAAGCCAATAATAAATGAAAAGGCAGTAAACAAACATGATACCTGATAAATGAATCAAAAATAAAAGACTCCATTTTCTTGTGGTCATCCACCCCTCTGGCTCTTAGAGTCAGTCTCTCTGCTGCTTCTTCCACAATGGTCCCTGAGCCTTGGGAGGCAGAGGTTTGAAACAGGTGTCCTATTCAGGAACAAGCACTCTGCAGTCTCTTGTTCTCTGCACATTGGCCAATTGTGGGTTTTCTATGCTAATCACCATCTGCTGCATAAGGAAACTTCTCTGGTGAGAGTTGAAAGATGCATTCATCTGATATGTAGAGGTTGCAGTGGAGATATGTCACTTAGTGTTAAGTATCTCATAGACACTTATTCTCTGCATTTGACCAATTCTGGAACTCTGTAATAGTCTCCATCTGTTGCAAAAAGAAGCTACTTTGATGAAGGGTGAAAGGTACATGTGTCTGTAAATATGGGGATGCATATTTCGAATAAAGTAAGAAGTTACTTTGGTCTGGAGATGTGGCAAAAGTAGGTTTTTCTCTAGGACTTCTCCAGCCACATGCATTTGGTTATATTTATAGTACCACACATGAGCTACCTTCCATTGAGTGGGCCTTAATTCCAATTAGACAACTGTTGGTCACTCCCAACATAAAAGTGCCTCTACTGTACCAACAGCAATAGTTTGCTGGGCCAGTCACTGTTGCTTATTGGCCTTTACAGATGGGTAGGACCAGTAATTGGTTTTCTCCCTTGGCAGCTTCTATAGTGTCCTTTCATACCATCAAAGCCAGACTTCCAGGAGAAGGTTTCTAGGTCAGTTCCTGGGTTTGAAGTGTGGCCTGTGATCAGCAATAGAGTCTTACCTTCAAGTTTTGGGAGGTAATGAAGGACTGCGGCAATAGCCTGTGTTATTTTGGTAATCTCTTGGACTACCCTGACCAATTCAAGGGAGGTTTCCCCAGCCTGCCACTGTAGTTTTTTGTAATAAAAACTTTTAAAATAAATATATTTCTTAGGTAGCAACAGAATAATTGCAAAATAGCATGGTAAGTAGAGGTTATAACAACAGTTCATACTGAAGCCACACAGGATGGGCAAAGTGATGCTTCACCGTGAACTGAGGACAGGCCCGTGAGGCCCCATCCCACCCAGAGGGACTATCAGCAACGAATGGTAGTTAGGGTAGAGGGAGTCATTTCCTTCCATGGTAAGTTGCCTTTGCTGACTAAATAAATTCAGTGGGTCACACACAAAAAGGAGGTATGAGAATAGGTAAGGGACGTGCTGAGAAGAAAAGTTCCAACAGGAGAGGGAGGGAGTAAGAGGGAGGAATGGGGACATGACTAAAACTCACTGTAGGAATTCACTGTATGGAACTGTCAAACAATTTTCTAAAAAGTGTTTACAAAAAGAGTTCATACGGTATGTCCCATAAATTGAAAATTCTGGAAAATGGAAACTCATGCATCATAATGGAAAGATGAGTGGGTGCCTGGTGAGGATCAGGGAACTTGAGGGTCTGGTGCTGAGAGAACGAGAACAGTCATACAGAAGGACAAAAACTGTGTGGTTCCGCTCATGCAATTATAAAACAGCAAAACTGACAAGAGCAAAAGTAAAGTGGCAGCTCTCGAGGACAGGGCGAGCACAGTGGGGACCGACCCTCATCTCAGCACGCCTGGGGACCAGTCATGTAAGTCAGGTAAAGACCTAAAGAGTAAACTTTTAAGAGGGTCCATCTCGTGTTAAATTTTCTCACCAAAACCAAGGACATGGGAGCAAACCAGCACACACAGCAATGAAATGGACGCCTGGTGAAGCTGACGTGGAGTAGACAGGCGAGTCACTTCCCAGGGCTCACGATGCCTTGAGTCATGTCATACCTCCCTTGCCTGGCACCTTGTGTTTTTCTGAGCACACTGCACACGGGACATTCCTGCCAAAGCAGTGGCTCACAAAGCCTGCACGCTGCTGACCTCTGGTTTTAGAAGGCTCCCAAATCAGCCCTTAAATGAGCTGAGATCAAGCTCAGAGACAAAAGAAAACTCATTTCCTTTCTCACAGTAACTTCCTGAAATCTTTAATCCACAAGGTGCTTCTGTTCAGATGCAGGGAAAATAGGTGCTATAGGGTCACACTGACAGTAAATTCCAAAATATTCTCCTTGTTAATGTCCACTGGGCTTGGGGTCACCTTAGCAGTCTACAAATGAGAAATATTAACCCACTGCAGAGAGCCCGCTGAAACTCCGCCCCGTTCTCCTCATTGTCAAAGTCAGCCCTCACATGCCTGAGCTTCCACCACAGAGCTTCTACTGTAGATGGCTCCCCACATACGCACTTAGCCACTCTGCCTCTCCTGCCAGCAGACACTTCTACCTGTGCCCAGGTGGCATTCGGCATGGGGAAGAACCCTCAAGGACAAAGGCCAACCAGGCAGGAGGTGTCTGTAGAGACAGGCACTGGGACAAAGGTGAGCAGGTCAGCAGGCCCCACAAGAAGGCTGTGAGGAAGATTGAGATGTGGATGAAAGACACCTGGGACAAAGGAAGGAAACAAGAAGCCTTGTTGGGGGGCTGCATGCAAGTCCATGGGGGCACCAGCCAGGGTGCAGGGTGACCGCGGAGACAGGCCGTGAGGATGCAGAGAAAGACAGGAAAAGTTAGGGGGCACAGGAATCAAACGGGGAGCCCGAAACTTCCTTACAACTGATAGGATCAGTTGCCTACAGATAGCATGCTTGTTTTTCTAAAGACATCTCAAACATGGATGTTAAAAGGCAACAAATAAACTGCTTCCTTAGGGCCAGAATACTTGAGAACTTGAGTTTAAGCATCTTGGCATTCCTCTCTCAGCCCTAATCTAAATAGTGCACCTCATAAAGCCACCTTAGAATACCACAGGCAGAAGGAAATTCTTTTAAGGAAAACAAATAAACCAGCTCTTGTATTTTTTCTACTTGAAATCTAAACCACACTCTTCCAAGAGGGCTTCCTGTCCCCTTGCTCCCTGTGACCCAGCCTAACCCTCCCCAGCCCACAGTCTGTGTCCAGCTGCTGAGTCTCTCTGATTCTGTCTGACCTTTGAGTTACTCATTGAAATTCAGCTTTGACACTTCCCCCAGGGCGACTCTCAGAGGCTCCTGAGACCCTCGCCCAGAGCCAGCTTGCCCCGCTAGTCATGGTAGTCATGGCCTTCCCTGTACCTGACACTGGGCATGCTCTTGCTTCCCTCTATGTTTCTTCCCATCTTCCCTCCCACCCGAAGATAAGCACCTTGGGCGCTCCAATCATTCTTTACCTTACACAGCCTCACCCCCAGCACACAGTGACACCAGGCACACAATAGTGCCCAGTGTATACACCTGACACTCAGAGATGCTCAGTGGCACCAGGAAATCAATGCCCTTTCACCCCTCTGGGTCCATGTTTCACCCTCTCCTTTCTACAACCCCTGAGTCCAAGGTGCACTGGTGCCTCTATCCCCAAGACAGAGTCATGCCTGGCATGTCTGGGGGTCCTAATGTCCCCCTTCCCAACCAACTACAACCCTCCTGTCCTCTGAGGCCCCACAGGGCCAGCAGTCCTTCCTGAAGGCCTTTCTAAGGGGAGGTGAATCTTCTCGCCTGAGGCCTCATGGTTCAGTCAACATTCATCTGTTGTGGTTTTTTGACTATTCATCAAGACACCACACCTTTCTACAACGACATATGCAGTTAATTCATTTTCATAACTCAACTGTTGTATTTGGCAGGAAGAAAAATTCCTATGCCAATTATATACTAACCCACACAACCCTTTCCTGAAAACGACAAGGCCCAGCATTGTGCTTGCACAATATCATACTGTGTGAAAATGTCAACTTTCTTCCACATCCTTGTTTTACAAAGTGACATTCACTGATGGGTACCAAGAATTCTGTGTAATATGAATTGGAGATTCTAATTTCAGGATAAAAGGATGAGAGAACCAATACTCACATACACATATGCACATTCACACACAGAGACACGCACACAAAGACACACACACATATACACAGTTACACGCTCACACTCACACACACACACTCACACACACTCACATTGAAGGGACAAGAGACAGAGTCACTGGAAAGCAGTGGCCAGGGAGACAGTGGTGCTCATGCGTACTGGCAACTCGGGGAAAGCAGGAAGCACCCAGGGATCACTCCAGGGTACTCGGCTTGGCTTTGAGTCTTCCCAGCTGGACAGAGTTGACACATGCATAAGAAAGCGACTAGCTCACACTGGAGGCCTGAAGGCTGGGGATTGAGAGACAAGCAGAATGCTGTACAGAGAAAAGAAAGTCTTGAGATTCTCGTCCTGGAAATGTTGCCAACACTGGGCCAGGTCGGCCTACCCAGCACTGGGATCTACACAGGGTATTTCTCTGGGCCTAGGGCAGACACTAGACTAAGAAGGAACAGAGCACCGTGCCCTGGATGGACTCGGCACACAGAAAAGACGACGCCCTTGCTACTGGAAGGATGGTGAAGGCCTCTGTGCAAGAAATGGTGTACCATACTGGAGGAAAGTGCTCATGGTGTTTCCATCAGCCAAGTCCCCTTTCTGATGTGCACAGACAGAAAAACCACACAGGGCTGCAGGTTCAGCAGGCAGTACTTCTCATGACAAGAGGGAAGACTGTAGACAGACGGCCAATACAACATGCATCACCCTGTCCCACCACTTGTAAGCTTAGCTGAGTTTTCAGTACTTAACTCCCATCTCCTGTTCAAACTGGAAAGACCTACGTAAAACTAAGGCACTGCACGGTTCCAAAGCCAGCATCACTTGGGTAGGGTGGGAAGCCAGAATCTGCCAAATTTCTATCTTTGGGTTCACAAAGCAACTGGGGATAATGACACAGACAGAGGCTAAGGAAACCCTCTGCCATGTCCATCCCACCTGCTCAGTATCTGCACTCCCCAGAGACCCTTTCTGCACTTGCTCTCCTAGGGAGTGCTCCCTGACACACTGACTTGCTGCTCAGATCAGACTCCATACCATGGTGCCTAATGCATGTCTGCCAGCAACGTGGGCTTCTCCCAGGAGTCCCTCACGCCTCAATATGTGGTCTTGATGGAGGTAAACAGTAGAAGTCAGATTCTGGTGGAGGAAGTCCACCGCCCAGCGCAGGAGGGAGACGAGGGGGATGTCAGGGGGTCAGAGACATCAGAAACATCAGAGACCGGGCCACAGTGAGGACAGATGTGGACGATGCAGGGACGGTCACCAGATGGCTGTGGTGAGAACAGAGAACAGCCTTAGTGTCCTATTTTGTATGATTTCCCCCATGGTCAGCAAGTCAACAGCCCTTGAAACACCCTGAATTGAATTGAACTAAGTGGACCTATGCTAGAAAGAGATGTATGAGTTCCACACAGCAGGCGAAACTGGATGCCTACCCAAGAAAATGACCTACAGAATTTGAATCGAATTTGCTCTAAACTACAGTTTGTAAATAGGTCAAGAAAAAAAAATTAACTTGTAAGTAATTACATGGAGAATAAAAGTACAGAATGAACTTAACACATAGTACGTGCTGGGCCTATCTAAAATCCTGCACCTCAGGAACACCAGTGTGTGCACGAGCTAAGTCTAAAAAGGAAACACAGACCAAAGCCACCTGGTATCAATGCCAAGGAATGAAATATCCATAGTGAGCCTTCAGTGTCTGGAGTCTCATCCCCTGAGATTCAGTCAGTCACAGATCAAAAAATGATTGGGGTCAAGGGGTCAGGAGATGGCTGAGCAGGTAAAAGTGCTTCCTATGCAAGTCCAACAACCTGAGTTCAAACATGGGGTCCCATGTAAAGGTAAAGAACCAGCTCCACAAAGCTGTCTTCAGACCTGGACATGAATGCCATAGCACACATGCACACACACGTGCACACACACAATCATGCCTGCACACATACATAATAATAATGAATTAATACATTTAATAACTATTGCAGGAAATAGTTGTATCTGTACTGACCTTCTACAGACCCCTCCTGCCCATATTCTTGGCTGAAGATCATGGTATAATGAATGTTTATATGGTGCTAGGTCTTAAGTAATCTGGTTGTAACCTGGAGCATGGGGGTATGTGTACAGGCTACCTGCAATCTGCACTTTGTTGTATGAGGACTTGGTATCCTAGGGGTGCTGGAGCCAACCCCAATGACAACAGTGAGATGACTGCACATAATCGAAGGGTCGGTGACACAAGCCTGGGACCTCCTGCACAAAGCTACTTGTAGGTAGATGCGAGACTCAGTGGTCTTTCTTGTTGGGGGACCTGCAATGAAAGGTACCCATACATGAAGACCAGAGAGAGACAGAGACAGACAGAGACGAGAACACCTTTCATTACAAGCATGGACCTGCTGCTTCTTTCATAGAGTCACAATGGGAAACAGCTTTTCTGGATAAATGGAATCTTGCCCAATCTTGTAACCAAAGTTAATCTTATGTTTTGAGATTATTTAACACCATTTCAGCTTGCTTATAATGTAAACAAGCTTACTAGGCCTTGGGCTCTTCTTGCAACCTAAACATATAGCTTTAATTCTTTATGACCTTTCCTTGCTCCAGATCCAGAATAGTGTGTGTGTGTGTGTGTGTGTGTGTGTGTGTGTGTGTCATAAAAATATCAAGTACTGTGGGGCACAGTGACACACATCTTTGATCCAGCACTCGGGAGGCAGAGGCAGGTAGATGTCTGTGAGATTAAGACCAGCTTGGTCTACACAGGGAGTTCCAGGCCAATTGTGGCTACAGGAAGACTCTGTCTGAATAAGAACCCTCAACACACACACACACAGTGAGTATTTGTTGAACAAATGATCCCATTTACACTGTGAACAAGTGTGAGCAAATTGATTGATGAGACCTGTTTGGGGCTATATATGATGTTCTGGGTCAATACGGGGTTAGAAAGTGCAAATCCCCTGACGACAGGTTCTGCATTCCTTCTCAGCGAGATCTAACAGAGCAAGTTCTCAGAACAGATCAGGCCCCAATCTTGGTTTTAACGGGTGCTAATAGGTGGTCTGTTCAGGCATCACCATAATGTCGTACAGTACCACCTTAGATACACTACACATTAAGTCTGGTGACAGGTCCTGTCCTGGCTCCAGATGAATATTTGAGGGGCAAATCTGGGACAGGAGAAGCAGAACCTTGAACAGGGAAAAAGCATTTCCTGTCCTTAGGCCAGGCTAATCACATAGCCTTCAGCAACATCAGGGCCAGAGAACCACACACAACTCTTTTTGCCCTTCTGCCCTTTGTCTTTTATGTCTCTAAAAGGTCAACCTGGGCCTTCTGTAAACATCTGCCTATCCCGATGGTTGTGAGAACTACTGTGCATGTCCACCTAGGTGAGGGCAGGTGTGGTCTGGGGACCTTCTAAGCAAAGGAAGAAGCCGGGAACCCCGGGGGCCTCGTGCCTACTCTTCATGCCACAAAAGGAAACGCAGAGGGGAAGCTGCTGGCCACAGTCCTGGACAAGTAAGTGGATGCTGACCTGCCTGAAGGAGAGGAGCATAAGATGCAAATGTTCTGTTTTCTGTCTACGATGAGTGCTGTCAGCCTACACTAATGAGGGCCCAGACAGAGGAAAAACAAGTTCGCGAGGAAAAGCTGACACATGGGAAGAAAGCGATCCAGGAAAGCAAGGCTGCCAGCCTCAAGACTCTGACGGACACACCAAAAGACAGTGAAGCCTGCACTCAGGGCTCCGGAAGTGGAACCTGGCCTCGTACCTCAAACGTCCAAGAAGAAATATTTTGAGCGAACACATGGCAGAGTTTCTCACAGGGCAATAAAACATGCCTGTGTGCACTGAGAACCCTGGCTGCCTTGCAGTCCCTGAGCTTAGCACGTGCGCATAGTGCATGTGGATGCTCCCGGGTGACCGACCTTCAATGGTAACTGTCAGCCCCCAGCATGACTGAGTTTCTGGTCAGAAATGAATAAAATGGCTCAATCTTCACATTCCCAGTGCTGGACACGGAATCTGGGAATACAAGGCCTGGGGATGAGAGAAGGGCATCCTGGGGAAACAAAACGACAATCCATCTATTTCAGAAAGCAGCACAGGGGTTGGGGGAATTGCTTTGTGGACAGACTACTGGCCTGGCTAGCATGAACAACTGAGTTTGATCCCCATCACCCATGTGAAAAACCAGTTGTGGTGGCATATACTTGAAACTTCAGTTCTGGGAAGGCAGAGACAGGAGGATTCCTGGGGCTCAGTGGCCAGGTGGCCTAGCCTTATCAGTGAGCTCCAGGTGGGAGACTCTATCTCAAGAAACAAGCTGGACAGCTCACGAGGAGCCTCTGGCATGCAACGTATATAGGTGTATACATACATATACACACACACACACACACACACACACACACACACACACACATACATGCATATACACAAAAACATTTTAAGAAAATAATGGGGGCTCAGAAGGGTGATGGAGTACAGAGGGAGGGGAATACTTGCCCTTTGCAGCTGGCATTAGCCCTGAAGCCACCAAGACTACACGGCACCCAGGAGCTGTGAGGGCTGCCACAGTCACCAGACCAGGGCAGAAGACTGCAGCAGCAGCCGAAATGGCATAATGCTTCACACCTGAAGAACCATCACCAATGAATCTCGTTCACTTATGAACACTTTTTCACCTTCAGAGACAACACTCTCATTGACATTCCTCATTCAGAAGAATAATTCTAACCCAGCCATGCTCCTGAAGATCTGGGCTGTGGATGAAGGAAGGAAGGGCGATCACCTATATTATGAAATTCTTAAATCAAAATAGCTTAATTAGTCCATCTGTATTTTTCAGGCATCGATCAAGGCCTAATGTGTTTACCACAAACAGCACCATTCTGGACACTTGCTCCCAGCATCATTCATAACAATGCTTCATTTGGCACAGCAATATAGCTTTGCCTAATAAATTAAATCAGTGAGTCTTAACTACCTGAATTATGCATGAACCCTTTGGTGTCAATGCAAGTTTGATTATTTAATTTGTGTTACTATATTGAGTAATTCACCCTTGAATTTCCCTTGCCTTCACAATATGTTTGGAATAAAGAACATTAGAAGGAAAATGAGATTTTAAAATAATGCTGAGAGAACTGTTCTATGAAATGCTTGAGTCAACTGGCTGTGCCACAGTCCCCAGCAGAGACAGGTATCTGCCAGGCCCCGCCTCTAAGCAGACATGCCTGTGATGGAGGAGGAACTCTGACATCTCGCTCCTGAAGCCACTTAGTTCAGTAGCCCCCAGAGACTGTAACAGCAGAATTTATGATCTATCGGCAAGAAAACAACGTCGCCCAGTTTCAGCACTACAGAACTCAGGGTAGCAACAGTGCTAAAAACCAGGTCCCAATTCAGAGGGCAGGTTTGTTTAACCCTTAGTGTCAACATAAACTTCCACAGACCCTGAGCAGATAAGCAAGGTAAGGCCTCAGCCTAGAATGCTACAGAATAAAGGTGATATGATTCCGCTGTAAACTGTCAGGGTGGAGGGATGAGGCCAACTCTGAAGAGAAGTCGGAGCCAGCCTCGTGATGACTATACTGCAGGGCAGGCCCCAGGTCTAATCCACTCACGCAATTTAGAAACAAGCTCATCGTGTGAATTTGGATAATAAAGATGCATACTCCTTCTGTCATGGTCTAGACGTGCCTTGTCTCCAAGGCTCCTGTGCTTGAAGCTTGGTCCCCAAAAGGGTGCTGGAACCACTGGAGGCCACAGAGGCCCCACTGGCCTGAATGGGATAGTTAGTGTGGGAGTGAGTCAGCTCTCTCCAAAGCAACTGTCATAAAACAAGACCACTGCATGTGCTTGGCTTCTGCACAGGACAGAACATGAGTTCCTTTACTACTCCTGCAGCAGGGCCCCTCGCCAAGACGTCCTGCCACCCTACTGTGAAACAGCGGGGGCCCCTCGCCAAGACGTCCTGCCACCCTACTGTGAAACAGCGGAGGCCCCTCGCCAAGATGTTCGTTGGCATCACACGGTCTGGACTTTGAAGCCACCACAATCAGGTGCCAAATAAACCTCTTTGCTTTATTAAGTGACCCAGCCTTGGGTATTTTGCTAAAGCAACACAAAGCAGGCTAAGACGTCCTCGAAGAATTATATATCATCATCTAAATGATCCACAGGCCGCCAAATTTCTTCTGATGGACATTCTACTCCCCTTACTATTTGGGAAGGATCTTCACGCATGCTTTTTTCCTTCTGATCTAACTTGTAAAGGTAGAGGGAAAGGATGTATTACAGCACAGATGGTACGTGGTGACATGCAGTCCTTTTTAGGAACCAGACCAACGCACACTGGTGGCAGAAACTTGAACGTGTCCATCTCCACACACCTTTACCAGCACTGGCTTACAACAGATAAGTACATCCATGCAGCATAGGCACATGCAATACATGCATGCATATGTAACGGTAGTTCAAACTGACGTGAGTTTTCTTTGAATAATCAATATTTAATTAGCAATTGCCATGAGGAAAAACATTTATATTAACTATATTAAGACAGTTCTTCTTTAAAAAAATTATTTTTATTTCACATGTATGAATGTTTGCCTGTATGTATATATGTGCATCACATCTGTACAGTTCCCATGGAGGCCAGCAGCGGAATCTTCTAGAACTTGAGTTATTGATGGTTATTAACTGCCATATGGGTGCTGGGAACTGAACTTTGGTCCTTTGTAAGAGCAGCCAGTGCTCTTAACCACTGAGCCATCTTTCTAGACCCTAAACAGACAGTTCTTGCTCCATGATGAGACAAAATTCTCCCTGTTGGAGAGGAAGAAAGGAGCCTTATCTAGAAAGTGATCCCTGACAGCGCAGCACACAGGGTCTCAGAGCAGGCTTTAGGATAGCTGGGAAAGACCAGGTCCCTCACAGAGGCTGCACACAGCAAAGCTGCCCAGCCCTTCTGCTACGCAGGCCCCAGGTAGTGGAGTCATGTACCATCATAACAATGCAACCGAGGAAATGCTTCCCAGGGGACTGTGAACTGAGGTGACAGTCTGTCCCCTCCCTGCTTCCTGCCAAAAACCCAGGGCAGCATCATCTGACAGAGAGACCCCAGGGCATTGGCCCTGCTGGCAAACTCACCAGATAAACAGGGAGGGAGAGCTGGGCCCTGGCTGCCCATCAACAGTGTCAGGTGCATGATCATAGGCACAAGTTGCATCTCCAGAACCAGATGCACTAAGAGTTGTGATGTCCACATTGTGTTACCTGCTCCCCAAAACCATCCTAAAGAGCCAGCCATGTTTTTCTACAATGGGCAGAAGGAAATGAGGCTCAGACAGACCCTTCAACCTGCTCAAGTGATGAACCAGGTTAAACTACATCTGAATGGCCTCACAGTCCATGGATCTGCCCAATTAACTGAACACATAACTACCAGGGTCCCAGAACCACTACTGACTAGCCCTGGGTAGCAGGAGTCCTGTCCTGCCTCCTATGGGCATGATGTTCCTAGGGCCTCAAGATGCCAAAGTTACTTTGTCTTCAGCAGGAGTCCTACTGTGGGTGAGCAGGGTCAGAAGAAACAAACTTTCTCTGGACAAGTGAGTAAAATGTGCTCCATGCACAGGATGCTGATAAAGCCTAGATGTCCTGGGATGTCCAGGTATACTGAACTCATACAGAGACAAATCGCTGGCCCCTGGAGCCATCATTTCTGAGCAGAAGGAGACACTGATGGCTGCCACACAAGTGGGGGTAGGGGAGCTTGGTTATGAACATAACACACCCACCACTCTGGCGAGTGGTGGTTTCTCTCTGCCACCATGTCACTCTAAACAGCGTAGACACCCACACTCAGACTCATGGAAGGATTGCAAGAATAAATGCGGTACCATACACAAGAGCTATGAGGATACCCTCAGGACAAAAGGAGCTAAAATATTTCAAAGCCTACACACTAGTTTGCTGAAAAGCAGTGGGCAGGAAGAGACAAAAACATCTCAACCCTAGGATGCACGGATGACGAGACATAGGACATCAGGCATCTGCTGCAGTGCAGTACCACAACAGAAGACACATCACAGAATCACATCATCAGATGCAGACGCAGCACTGGAAACTCTGTAGGAATGAGATAGGCATGGAGGCAAGGCTGGGCTGCCTGGAAGAGGCCAAGGGAAGTCTGCAAAGTGGCGGCACTACTCCACATACTGCTTTTGTGGATATGGTTGCATATACTACTCATAAAACAAGTAACAGCAAGAGCTGAGAGGCAGGGCTATGTGAAATTAAGAAGCTTTGCACAGCAAAGGAAGCTACTGGCAGGAAGGAGAGCTTTGCCAGCTATGCATCTGATGGAGATTAATATCCAGAGTCTATAAAGAACTCACAAAGGTAACTGCACAAGAAACAAATCACCCAGCCACTAAATGGGCAAATAAATTGAATGAGGAGTTCTCAAAATAAACAATGCAAACGGCTAACAAATACATGGAAGAAATCTTCAACAGCCTTAGCCATGAGGAAAATGC
The DNA here is from genome assembly GCA_035773235.1 of Eospalax fontanierii. Lineage (NCBI taxonomy): Eukaryota > Metazoa > Chordata > Mammalia > Rodentia > Spalacidae > Eospalax > Eospalax fontanierii. The sequence continues at coordinate 78,227,258 of CM069532.1, forward strand.
AAATTAAAACTACACTGAGATTTCATGTCCCACCAGTCAGAATGACCGTCATCAAGAAAAAAAAATGCTGGTGGGGTGCAGGGAAAAGAAGCCTCACACACTGCTGGTGTGCTGGTGGGACAGAGACTGCTGCAGCCACTATGGAAATCCACGAGGATCGTTCCTCAGAAATCCAAAACCAGAACTGTCACATGATCCGGTGTGTGTATAGACCTAAAGGAATCGATGTCAGCCTCCCACACAGACACCTGCACATCCATGTTTATTGCTGCACATTCACAACAGTCAAAATACAGATCCGATTAATTGTCACCATCAGATGAGTGGATCAAGAAAGTGTGGAGCTTATCTACCACAGAGCTCTGCAGCCAGAGGAAGAATGAGACTCATCGGATGGAAGTGAAGTTCAACATGTTTAGCAAAATAAGCCAGACTCAGAGAGACAAATACTGCATGTTTTCACTCCAGTGATTTCATTCCATGAAAGCAGAAGGTGGATTATGTAGATGGGGAAGAAGGCTAATCTGAGGCAAAAGAGAGGATGAGGAAGGTAAAAAAACAGCACAACACATCCTCTCTTCTGTGGATCTAGATAAAACACATGCTGCATATATAGGCATAGAAATGCAAACTACACTATAATGCATACTATACTATAATGCACACATATAAAACATACACTGCACACACATTTGTGCACCCGCACGCACTGTACATGTGTGCACACACAGCACATATGCACATATATGCACACATTGCACACGTGCGCACACACATACACATGCACACTCACACACACATGACGCAAAAGCAGAAGGGACTATGTGGGATTTTAGAGAGAAAGGGGGAAGTGAGGGGGAGTGGGGAAGATGAATGTACATTTGAGCAAAGTGCATTCTACATACATGAAAATGCCATGATGAGACCCATCACTTTACATACCAACTAAAAAACTAATGAAAGATTAAAAACAAAATTCACAGCCACACGTCCTTAATTGCAGTACTCAGGAGACAGAGGCGGGCAGAGCTTTGTGAGCAAGGCCAGCCTGGTCTCCACAGCAAGTCCAGGCCAGCTGGAGCAACAGGGAGATCCTGTCTCAAAAAGACCAAAAAAAAAAAAAAAAAAAAAAAAGTCACAAAGCTATACATAAACGAGTAAATTTTAATGCATGGAAAATTTAGTTCAGTACTCAATTTTTTAATAAAGAGGCAAGCTATATGCAAAAGGGATTATTTATCTGTAGTGAGTGTGTATGCGTATTATGTATTCACGTATTGTGTGCATGTGTGTATGATGTGTACGTGTGGTGCATTTGTGTGTATGTGTGTAGGTGTGTACTTCACTGAACATACAGGTGTGTACATGTACGGGCACATACTTCATGATACACAGGATGAATAATTTAGATCTAGGACATACAAAGAACTCTAACTCAGCAATTACAATATACATAGCCTATAATATGGACAGATCTGAAGAAACACTTCAGAAAGAAAGCCGTGAGGAGCCAAGAAACCCATGAGAAAGCACCTTGTGTTACTAGAACATACCGGAACACAAGGCCCAGGGCACTGACAGCTCTGCCATGTCCCCAGGTGCAACACTGGGAACATCTGATCATTTTTATGAACTCAGTCACAGACTTAACAAACGACCAGAAACCCCACTTCTTTGATAAATACCAGCACTTCCATATTTCCAGTAGACCCACAAAAAATAAAATCATGTCCATAAAAGGTTTGCATAGTAAGGGTATAATACTGTTCACAACAGCTATATGTCATATAGCCAAAAATGGGGGAAACACTAACAGTAGAGGAGAAACAAGGAAATAAAATCAAAACCATATCAAAGGTGAGTGGATAAAGTGTGCTGTGCCCATTCAATGGGAATAGCTACAGACTCAACGCTGGCATTGACCAAAGGAAGCCAGGCTCCACAGAGAACTCACTGCATGCTTCCTGCTCCCTGACCTTCGAGACCAGGTACTGGTGAAAAAGACCAGACGGGAGTCTCCTCTGATTCAGTCCAGGACTGGTATGAGGATCTGAGGAGGCAGAAACGGACTCTAGGTGTCCGCTTAACTCTAGGAAACATGCTAAGGAGTTTCCATTTCAAGGCTCTAGAACCAATAACCATACACTTTAAACCTGCTCACCATGAACTTGAAACAAGCAACTGAAAATCAGTCATCATCCTCACGAATGCCTCAGTGAGGAAGGGTAGGGACAGAGTGGGTGGAGAACAGCATAGGCTGGCAACCTGAAAGATACACAGGGGCTCAGTGCTGCTTACCTGAGGGACGCATGGAGACTCAGTGCTGGTTAACTGAGGGTTCATGGAGGCTCACTACTGGTTAACTGAGGGACTCACGGGGACTCATCACACAGTTGTTTATTTTTCTATGTTTGAAAGGTTCTGCATTCAATTGTTGTCATTTTAATCACCTAGACATACACTATCATGTCTACTACCTCATTAATCTTTTGAAGCAATTTCATAAGGCAAGTCCCCTGTACAGATGGAGAAAACGAGGAAGAGCTAACTATTACTTTGCACAAGAGCCCTGACGTCTCCTTTGACCCAACCACCCCATCTAAACACAGGTCTCAGGACCAGGGACTCAGATCGTGCAGGAGGCAGAAGCACCAGAGGAAGATGGTGCTGGAGCTTTGAGTGCTGGATGTGCAGGCAGCACTCTTCCCCAGTGGTACCTTCCTTCTCCTGCTGGACAGGACAGGGAGGGCCAGGCCCTGCCCACTAGAGCCCAGCACCCCCAGTCCGTACTCTGGACGAAGTCTCAGCTTCGGACGCCTTGGGGATGGAAGGGGCGGAGAGCAGTCCCTGAGGACCGGTATCCCTGGAGCGGAGACTCCTGGAAAGGCAGCACTTGTGGCTGGGGCTGGAGCAGCACACCGCTTCCTCCACATCACCGAATGCCCTCCCCAGGGGGACGGAGAAGCCACGAGAGGAAAATGCCAGGATTTTCAGTGTGCCCCTACACACGGCCCCTATGTGCTCAGTACCAGTTTCTCCTGAAGGAAAGAGACTTCCAGGTTAAGAACACATACACATAAAACAAAAATAAATCAGTAAAAATCAACGTGGAGAGCTAAGGGTTTTATTTGGCTTGTATGTCATAGTCCAACACTGAGGGACACAGAGGCAGAAACTCAAGGCAGGAGCCTAGAAGCAGGGACTGAAGCACAGACCACACAGGAGCGCTGCTTGCTGCTTTGCTCCCTGGCTTGCTCTGTGAAGTTTCTTTTACTGCCCTGACCCAACTGCCTAGGGATGGTGCAGCCCACAGTGGGCTGGGCCCTCCTACAGCAATATCAGTTAAGAAAGTGCTCCACAGACATGGCCATTGGCCAATCTGATCTGAGAAGTTCTTCAGGAGGGTTTCCCTCTTCCCACATAGGCCTAGCCTTTTGTCAAAATAACTAAGTAACTAAGTTATGTAACTTAGAAAGTAACTAAGACATGGGGGAAGGCATTCCAGGCAGAAGAACCACAGGGTAAGCCCAGAGGCAGACGGGCTCAACAATCCTCAGGGCAAGAGCAGGGGAAACCGGGAGCTGAGGGGAAAAGTGCACCCCCACCATGGCAAAAGAGGCCCTGGCACTCGCCTACTCTCTGCATCAGAACATGGCTCTGCACAGAGCACAGAGAACTGCATCCTGCCCTCAGCTACTGCAATTGGATGAGAACCGTGTAAACATCCAAGAACACTCACAGAAACACTGCAACCCAGGACGTCTTCCAAGTCCGAGGATTGTCTCATTTAATTGGAGGTCACTCTCAAAGAAAAGAGACTCTGTCCTGCACTCAGGTTCCAGACCATAAAGAAGAGACTAGATGCATGCCCTCGTGGCTTCCTCAGCTTTCACGTCTCTCTACAAGGTCACTTGTGAGAATAACAAAAAGAAAACTGCAAAAGAACTGGACACTTGAGATCAGGGCTTGTGGACACCCTTGTTGGGGGAAAGGGTGCCATCTGTTTGCAGACAAGACACGGATGGTCCACACCTCTGACCCCACTCAAATCTCAGCTCAGCAACTTGTGGGGTTGACAAGGGATGTGAAGCCAGGGATGCAAGGCCAAAGATGGGCTGAGGAGAGTGGCTGCAGAGGACATTCTAGACAGTTCTGATCCTGCAACTGCATCTACTGCAAGACAAGGCAGCTCAGAGCCTGTTAGGTGCAGAGCAGGAACCAGAAAGGTGTCCATCAGGTACAATGTATTGGAAACAGGACAACACAATATAAGTAGTGTATCAGAAATGCACTTTGATTCCTCTTTGAGGCATGACTCACAGATACTAGGGAAAGGGTACTGTATTATTCTGAAGTGGTGGGGATGACAGGTGCTTTTCGTTTGCTGTCTTCTCTCACATGCTGCTGAGCATCTGTCCTCACACAGAGCTGGCCCAGCTGAGGAAATCAAAGTAGGACTCAGCCAGCACCTGCTGCTCTTGACAGTGCCTGGTCCTGTCTGTCTTCCCGGGGAAGAAGGGGAGAAACAGGAGCATGCCCACCACTGATTACCCAAGCCCAGCACTCTCTGCACAGAGCATGCATTCAAGCAAGCTGGGACTTCAATCAAACTGAAGAGTCCTTAACAAGGAAAGGATGTTATCAGTAGAAGAAAAACCCTGAAAGTGTTTTGACCTGTTTCTGCCTTATCTAAAATGTGAGTTCTTACCCGGCCCATGTGAAAAACACACGTTTTTGCTATCAACCACCACCTGGAAGGTGCATGTTTTCATGACCTGAGCTTAGCGGTAGATTTTTTTGGCTGAGGATTTAAAGGAAGAAAAATCTACACATCCTGTTAGACAGAAGCTTGTCTTCCAAGGGAAGGGATGCTGAATGTACAATTCAAGGCTTCCTTCGCACCATTGGGAGCATTACCCTTACACCCTGGCATGATCGGTCTGAGATGGCCTCAGCCCCCAAAGCATCGGCAGAAGGGGCATCCTCTTCCCGGAACAGGAACAGCAAAGGCAGGTGAAAGAGGGCCCAGGCAGCACTGCCTGATATTCCCATGCATTTTAACAACCTCATTAACATTACAGTGGTGACAGACCCACAAAAGGGGCTAAGAAGCTAAGGATTATGACGCACTAGAATTGAAAATATTGCTTTGAATAGCCCAGCCCTTGACAACTGGAATTGGGATTTTCAAAAGATGGTTAAGCCTATTCTTTTCTCCTTTCATTAAAAATAAATCTAAATATCCTGATTTAGTTCACGACCATGAAATTATACATTTTCGGCAAAGCCCACCAGGGTCTGAGGTCATAACAAAACGCACGCTGCTATCCATCAAGCAGGGGGTAAACACTGTCCGATGCGGCTGGAGGCGCGGGCTCCAGGGACAGCTCTTCCAGAAGGCAAGCTGACAGCAGGTACCCAAGGACTTGAAGATGCTCGTAGCTTCTGCCTAAATGATTCTACCTCTGGGAATCCTGAAACATTTTTCTAGGATTTAGTCAGAATCTTTCCACAGTCCCAAATTTTGTTTATCACAACAGTGTTTATAAAATTAGTAACGAAGGGAATAGTAGCTAATTACCCACCATTTGGAGAAAAAAATATTTAGAATATTCTGGTAACATACAAAGCCTTTAAGATTATAGTGAGGATAGATATTGTGCTGTAGAATGCAGGAAATAAACTGCATTTCCATCGCAGAGACTGGACGGATCGGGACCCTGCAGTCAGGACCCCGAGCCGCACAGTGCACTTGCTGTGAGACCACACAAAACACTTACCTTCTCTGAACTTCCATTTCTGTATTGGCCACATGAGGAAATACCCACTGCAGAGACTATTTTAACCAAAAGCTTAGAATAATACCTACCGTGGACCAACTCTCCAAAGGTAAGGCTGCTATTATCATGTGTGAAGAAAAGAACACAAGCGTGCAGAGCTTGGGAGGCAGAAACACGGATGGGTTTTGCTGTTGCTGCATGCCTCCAATATTTTCACATTTTTAACATCTTCTGCGGTAAACATGTTACACTGCTGTAATAGAAATACAACTCGACAAATCAAAAATGGTCCTCTAAGATATCCCACATGGACAGTGCGGTGGAGATGTTATTAGTGCTTTGCTTCAGTTCATTGTGGCCTTAGAGGGGCCCAGCTGTTCTTAATCCACAGATAATGGTCACCTCCGTGGTACCCGTGCTGGGCAGAGCCCTTATCCAGCTAAGAGCCTTTGACGGCTATGAAGCAATAACCAAGCTCTGCCCAGAGCACAAGGGCCTCCAAGATGTGACCCTAACCTGCTTTTTCAGAAGGTTAGCATGACATTCAAAGGTACCGATGTTAACTGAGTACCGTCTCAGGGCAGGGCTGCTCTCTTCCTTGCTGGTAAGATGGGGTTCCCAAGGCTATCATCAGTAAGCAGTGGCTAAAAAGGCCTTGTCAGTCCTCAACAAGACAAGATGCATCTGTCTGTGCATCCTGGATCCTGGGGCAAAGCTTTAGAGGATGGGATAACCAACAGCCTTTACTCCACGGAGGAAGTTTACCAAGCAGAGGGAAGTGCTGGGCATAGAGCGAGGTGCTCACCTAGTATCTTCTATTTCATCCCTCACAAACCCAGCCTTGGAGAAGGCATGCCTCAGTTTTCATCCCACAGAGAGAAAACTGGTGCCTAGGGACGTAGGGAAATTTGGCTAGAGTTCCGAGGCTGGGCTTCTGTCCGTCACTCTGACAAGGTGACCTGTGGCCAACTCACACCGATACGGAGGGTGGTAATGCACTGGTATGTGTCACTACAGACATGGGAAGGGCGATACCATGCTTCACCCAAACCTCTGTGATCCTCAAGGCTCCAATGTGGGTACAATTCTCTCCAGAGAACAGCAGGGACCATGTGATTAAGGCTCCAAGCACCCATGTGCACACTGCTGTCAGTCCAATGCCACTCATGATTGTGCCACACGGTGGGTGGGCACAGAGATATCTGCATGGATTTGCTTATTTTTAAAAAATGATGGCATTAAAAAAAACCCTCAGAACCACTCGAGTAGAAGAGATAAACTTCAGCCCAGTCTATGTTTACCTATACATCTTTTTTTTAAGCTTTAAATTTTACTTTTATTTTATATGTATAAGTGTTTTTTTCCTGTTTGTATGTAAATTGCACCACATGTGTGCAATGCCCGTGGAGGCCAGAAAAGGGAGTTAGAGCCCCTGGGACTGGAGTTATGATAGTTGTTAACTGCCATGTGGGTTCTAGGAACCAAACCCAGGTGTTCTTTAAGAACAGCCAGTGCTCTTAAGCACTGAGCCATCTCTCCAGCCCCTAAAATGTCTTTTTAAATATGTCATCTTTTTTCTATGCAAAAGGTCTAAAAAGAACAATCACTGTGTGAGAGGAGACAGTGGGACAGTCAGCCCACCCCAGCGAGAGTGCTCTGGATTCCAAATGACAAACCACTGTGCTTATTTCAAAGTGAGTGTCTCACTCTGGCTCTACCTAGACACTTGGAGAACAAAAAGGGCCACACTGTTGACCATGAGGCCTATGTATGTATGTCTGCCTTCAGCCCTCCAAGAGCAGCCGTGAGCCGGCATATGGGTGACCAGGCCATGATGTAGAGCTCCAGGGTGAAACCAGAACCAGTCTTCTTCAGTAAGCTGCCTTTCCTTCCCCCATCCGTGTCTGAGGATAAACACTCTTCCTTCAAAGCCCCAAAGAGCTCTCTCCCAAGGCCACTGCCTTGAGACTGTCAGCTTCACTCCTCCCCTCGGAAACTCCGAGACTTCCTGAAAAGGGAGTGTGGCAGAAGAGAGAAGCAGACCCTCCCGGCTTGTATAGGCACCGCCAAGGGGACCCATGTCTCCATCTCCAGCTCTGGTTTCCCCAGCCTGAAGCACAAGGCAACCTGCTACGGTCAGGCCTTCCCTCTGAGAAAGTGCAGACAAACTGGAAACACAGCTGGCCGTGGCTGAGTTGGGGGTGGGGCGGTGCCTGGGTGGAAGACACAGGTTCCACTGCATGATAGTCTCAAGACTCCGATGGGAGGATGAGGATGAAGACAGTGGAGAGCTGGTGATGACATGAGGGGCTCGAGAGGGACAAGGAACAGGGAAGGAGGGAGGAAGGGAGGCAGAGACAATCAGGTGGGAGTAGAGGTCTCCATGGCCCATCCTCCCAGGCCAAGCATGGCCGCCCAGCAGAACACTGTCGGGGTGAGGTGAGTCTAACCTTCAGTCCCAACTTCCCTGTCAACCTGCTCCCCGGGTCCTGCCTGGTTCCCATGTTCTCCCGTGCCTCACAGTTTGCAGGCATCTACTGTCCGCCTGATGCACAGTCTTCTCCTCAGCCACACCTCCCTCCTCTGCTCCTCTTCAGGGTGGAACCCTCTAGAATCTGGCTGTCCCACAATCACCCAACAAGGCTCCTCCTACGGGCTCACCCAACAAGGCTCCTCCTACGGGCTCACCCAGCATTCTCCTTGTCTCTCTCCCCACACCTCAGAAGCTCTGCCTGGCTTCTCAAAGTGGCTTCTCCTCTCACTGCTGCGCCTGCTCAGTCTCCTAGGCTCGCTCTGGCTGGGCCCGGGCTCCACCCACCCCACCGCATGTCCATCGCCTGCACTATTCCGCCCTCCTCCCACCCCTCCGCACCACTGTATAGTCTCAAGAGTAAGCACACCATTCTGGGTCAGCTGTGACTCCCCGGGGACCCAGGCTCTGGTTGCCCTGCTCCTCAAGAGCACGGGGATCCTAGCCACACCCGGGCCCAGCAGATTTCTGCTCATCAACCCTTGCTACTGGAGCACAGAGCTTATTGCTCTGCATGCCTGCTCCTCATCCTGGAAGTGCCGTGCCCAGCAATCAACTCCATGTTTATTTGCCTTCATGCCCTTCTCTCACCCACAAAACTGGAAGTCTGTGATTCTGCCTGCTTTGGTCACCCTGTTCCATGCTCAGGGCCTCCAAAACCATCTGATTCACTGCAGTCACCTGGCGAGTATTTAGTGACTGACTGGCTGTATAGGAAACATGGGAATTCGCCCCCTAATAGGCAGCCACCCTCAAACAAAAGCACCCTTAATGATAATGAAATAGGCACTTAGAAGCTGTGTTTGCTAGGAAGCATGAGTTCCTTCCGGAGCGGTTCCTCACTTGGCCCACAGGTAACTAAACACAGGATAAGAGCCAGGCTCTCTGCCTTCATTGTCATCTCTACTTTGGGTCACCTGGTGACTCAGGTTAGCGCTCAAAGCTGTCTCCTTGAATCTACCTCATCCCCTGTTGTCAAGGCTTAAGGCATAGAAAGAAGTCAGTGTCTTAAACCTATAGTCACTTTGGATTCCAGAAAGTACAACACCTCGCTGGACAAATGACCTGCTCTCTACATGAGGGCAAGGCTGCACCCTGAAACACAAGTGACCATCTCCTGAGAGCCACTTGTGACCTCAGCAACGAGGACTTCTTCGGATCACCTTGTAGGATCTGGGCTGAGACAGGGATGGGTGAGATCACATCTAGACCAGGTTGCCTTATGCTTCAGACCTGTTGTGCCCTGCCCTCAGGGCTCTATTTAAACCTAAAGTTCGGTTCATTGGACCCCTTATCTGTTCCTCTTTCCCAACCCTGGGATAGAAAGGTCCGCCCAGCGCAAGCCACGGACAGTCTCTCTGCTTTATTGCACAAGGAAGGACAGGGTCTCTGAAATTATGAGTTCACAGCACTGTCAGTGCCACGAAATTGAGCAGAGAGAAAATGGCCACAATCTGGAGGATGAGGGTGAGGTGGAAGCATAAACACTGTTTTCTCCTAACCAGGGGTCGGGGAGATCTTTGAGTCGGTAAAGTGCCCACCCACTGCAGGAGGACCTGAGTTCAATTTCCGACACAGAGGCCACAGGGAGAAAGAGAGATCCTGGGGCAAACTGGTCGGCCAGCCTAGACTAATCAGTGAGCCCCAAAGATATGAAAAGAGCCATCTACTAGAAGCAATATGCAGATCAATTCAATCACCAATCATAATTCCAATACAATTCTTCATAGAAATTGAAAAAAGATTCTTAAATTTCACATGGAAACATGAACATCCAAGGACAGTCAAAACAATCCTGAACAATGAAAGATGAGCTGGAGGCATCACCACCCCTGATTTCAAAGTATACTACAGAGCGTAGTCATAAAAAAATAAAAAAAACACAGAACTGGCATAGAAACACATTAATGGGCTGATTAATGGGCTAGAATTGTGGACTCAGATATAAGTCCACACACTTATAGCCACCTGGTTTTTAGCAAAGAAACCAAAAATACACACAGAGAAAAGTCAGCATCTTCAATAAATGATGCTGGTGAAACTGGATCGCTACCATGTCGAATGAAACTAGACCCCTGTCCTCCACCATGCACAGAGCCCAATTCCACATGGATCAAGGACATCTACATAAGACCTGAGTCCCTGAATGTGATGAAGTAGGGAATACGCTGGAACACACGGGCACAGGTAAGAACTTTGGGAAGAGGACCCCAATAGTACAGGCGTTAAAAACAACAACTGACAAATGGGACCTCATAAAACTGAACAACTTCTGTATTGCAAAGGACACCATCATTCAAGTGAACAGCCAGCTTACAGAATACATCTGACAGACAGAGGGTTAGTATCTAGAATATGTAAAGAACTCAAAAACTGAACAACCCATTTAAAAACTGGGGCAAGGAACTAAACAGTTCTCAAAAGATAAAACATGAGTGCCTGAGAATGTGTTTTAATTTTTATTTCATGTGTATGAGTGTTGGTCTGTTTTATGTAAGTGCATCCATGCACCCTTCACTCCCATGGAAGTCAGAGAGGACATCAGATTTCCCTGGAACTGAAATTATGAATGGTTGTTAGCCACCAAGTGGGTGCTGGGAACCAATCCGGGGTTCTCTGCAAGAGCAGCCAGTGTTCTTAACTGCTGAACCATCTCTCCTGAAAAACATTTTCTTAAATGTTCAAGATCCAAAGCCATCAGAAAAATGCAAATTAAAACCACTATGAGAGGGGCTGGAGAGATGGCTCAGCAGTTAAGAGCACTGGAAGTTCTCACAGAGGACTCAAATCAGTTTCCTAGTACCTACACAGCAGTTAACAATGGATCATAGCTCCAGTTCCAGGATATCTAACTCCCTCTTCTGTGCTCTGTGGGCATTGCACACACATGGCACACATACATAAAGTAGGCAAAACATTCATAAGCATAAAATATTTTTTTAATTCACTATGCCAATAAGAATAGCTGAGATTTTTTTTTTTTTGAAGATGACATATGCTGGTGAAGGTATGGAGAAAGAGGAATACTTATTCCCTGCAGGTGGGAGTGCAAACTGGTGCAGGCACTACAGAAATCAGTGTGGAGGTTCCTTAAAAAGCTAGAAATAGATCTCCCAATTGATCCAGCTAACCACTCGTGGGCAGACACCCAAAGGTCCTATATCCTCTTACAGAGACACCTGCTCATCCATGTTCACTTTGCTCTGTTCACAGTAGCCAGGAAAGGGGAACAGCCTCGATGCCCATCAGCTGATGAAGGAGTCATGAAGATGTGGTTCATACACAACAAAATCTTAATTACTTAGCTGTTAAGAAAAATGAAATTATAAAAATTTACAGGTAAATGGATGGAACTGGAAACAATCATCCTGAGTGAGGTAAACCAGATCCAGAAAGACAAATGCCCCATGTTCTCTCTCATATGTGGGTGCTAGCGTTGAATCTTTACGTGTGTGTTTCATTTGGAAAACCCATAGCAGTCAGGAAACTAGTAGGGACCATGGGGATGGCTTTCAAGGGAGGAGAGACAGAATGGAGAGGGACATACAGTGGGGAAAAGGAAATAACAGAACAGGAAGGGCCGGGGGAAGGCAGGGAACAGGGGAGAATACAGAAGGGATAACTCACACTAAACTCTTTTTAAAAAGTGACAGAAACCTACTACTGTTGCAGCTTCTTAAAATATATACAAATAAAAAATAGTTTAACTAGATTTATCCTATAATGGGGTGGGAGTGGGGAAACGCCCCTACAAGACACCACAGATTATCAAATAAAACGTCCACAATGGACTTTTGGAGTTGTTGGTCAGGTAGTTCCCATAAGACCCTCAAACATTACAGGCTATAGCCACTGCCCTTGGCGGCTCTCCAGAACTTGATGGTAAAACTCTATTGGTGCAGATACTACATATTTGAGTTGTATAACAAACATGGTAAAATCAGGCTGGGACTGACCTAGAAGCTTCGTCTCTACTGGCTAACTTTCATAGTGCCAGAAGGTGCTATGGCCAGGAGAGAAAAGCACTCACCAAGCTCACCCAGCTGTGAAGCCTGACAGCTGCACTATGACTAATCTGGCAAGGTGTGCCCACAGGTGCAATAGTGGCATGAAGGTTACGGGAGTGACCGGCCTCCACCTGACTGGGTTTAAAGCCTCTCCACAAGATAAACTCATGCCTGACACTGTTGTCAGGGCCAAGGACAGTGACTAAACAGGTCTCAGGCCGAAGGCGAGAACCAACTACTGTTACTCAGCTAGATGGACACAGTACTACACGGATTCCTAATGACACAGCACACCCATAAAGTGATGCACCTCTCAACTCTCATCAGAGAAGCTTCTTTGAGATGGACTCACATCCAAGAGCACAGGAGGTGGGGCAGATGCCAACTCAGATCAGTCTTAAACTTGCTTTAAAGAATGGGATGAAGTTGGGGATAGGGAGGTGGGGGCAGATCTGAGAGGAGACAAGAGACTAGTGTTGAGTATATGATCAAAGTCCAGTGTATGAAATTCTCAAAGAACCAATCTAAATTTATTTAAAGAAAAAAGAGGCTAGAAAAAATGGCCTAGTAGGTAAAGGCACTTGCCACAGAGCCTGATGACCTAAATAACCTGATCTCTGGGGCCCACACAGTGGAAGGAGAAAACAGACTCCTAAAAACCTGCAAAATTGTCCACTGATCTGTACACATGAACCATGCATACTGCACCCACACACATACTCAATTAACTGAAAAATAAATAAATCAGAAAAAATGTTTAAAAGATGGCACTTGAGGAAAATACCTGTGGTTGACCTCTATCATCTATATGCATGTGCACATGCACACACATGAACACATGCACCTGAACACACTCAAACACACATGCACACATACAAAGAATTAATCAGTAAGCTGGAAAGCTGAAATCCATGTTTAATTATGAAACAGAACCATCACACTTTTTTGGGGTCTTCCACAATTCTTTTCTCCACTTTCAGGACACCTAACAGGGAACATCTTCTCTAGTTGTAAATAAACATACCAGGTCAAATCCTTAAACTTCCTCAGTTATAGTAAAGTAAAATTAAATCGCATGCTTTTATTAAAAATACATATGTGGTACAACATCACTCTGGGTAAGTGACTCCCTTCCTGCCAGGTTCTGGCGGATGTACAGAAAGATGTACAGACATCTCTTTCACGTGCCAGCATCGTTTCCTTTGGGTGTGTACCCAGTAGTGCGGACTACTGGATCACATGGTAAACTTTTAGTTTTCCACAATGGTGACACTAATTTCCCTTCAAGCCCACAGCATAAGGAGCGTTCCTTTCCCAGCATCCTTGCCAACATCTACTATGTCTTATCTTTGCCATTCCCGTGGAGAGAAGGGTATCTCACTGTGGTTGAATCCTATCTCCCTGGAGCTAGTGAGGTCCAGCACTTCAAAATGGAGAACCAAAAACATCAGTTCTCCTCTTCAATGCAGAGAAGTCCTCTGCTGCACTGTGGTGGCACAGCTTCCTCCCAAGCTCCCTCCCCCTGCTGATACAAGCCAAGCCTTTCCTCCTCCTGTCCCCCAGCCACCTCAGAGGCCACCTGCTGCCCTTGCTTGCCTTTCCTAGAACAGCCCTTGGGGTGTGACTTTACCTCTCCCCTTCACAGCAACCTCCCTAGGTCAGAAGTCAGGACTCATCTGGAGCCCAGGGGGTTGGGTGCTCTTCAGAGGTCGGAAAGGCCATAGGGTGCATATACCGTATACCAGGAGCACCCTGGGATCCAACCCACGTCTCAGTAACAGACATAAACAGTCTCACTAAGTGGAATTAAGACTCACACTAACAGGGCCCCATGAGTCTACCAAAGATGCCTGATATCTCCAACAGGTGGACGTTCCCCCTGGGGGCTTTCTGTGTCTACAACAGTAAGCGAAGGGTCCCAGTTACCTGTGGTGCCTTTCCACCTGCCTCCCCAGGAATGCTGAGCAACTCTGAAACAGAACACTGGCTTTTCTCATCTCAGATAACTGAGACACACTGATAATCAGGACACAAGAGGTGCCCACTGCGTGATGGACAAGGAGACCAGGAGACCTTGCAACCTCATGTTTGGAAACACAAGACCAGCCCAGTTCACACAGCTGGAAATGGACGGTGACTGTAACAGTCTGTGTTCGAAGCTGGCATGCATGCACGTTGGCAGCATTTAAAGCTGCGTGAACATGGGTCCTGCCCTGTGGTAAGGAAATGCTCGTAACACCACGTACATCTATCAGCAAACCACAGCCCTCGCTCCAGATGCTGCCTGGCCCTCTAGCAGTTCCCCTAGCAGGCCTCCTGCTGGGGCAACACCTGCCCAGAGCTAAGGCTGAGGACTCAGCTCCTCATGGGGTCTGTGTTGACGATGAACCTGCATCATAAGGGAAGCTTCATTTTTTTTTACCTGACATTAAACAGCTGCCACTTTTAAAAAACACAGCCCATGATCTTATCTCCGAGGGCTACTACGTCAACAGGTGACTCATTCCCAGTCTCCCTTGGAGACCAGGGGATTGGAGCTAATCCAGATAATTCCTTGTTTACTGGATGTCCAGGCTCTGCCAGTCCTGCCCATGGCCCTGGCAACTACATGGATGATTCTGAAAACTACACTCATCCCTTCAGGTGACCTGTCCCCTCTCAAAGCAAAGTATACCAGACCAATCCAAGTTGAAGATAGAAAAAATGGCTACCCCATCAACTGGGTCCCAGCTCAGATCCCAGGCCAGCTACCAGCCGCCCTGTACCTGAAGGGAAGAGGCCATCCGGCTGGGGGGATGGGGGCGGGTGGCACAGAAGACCCCATTCCTAAAGCACAGAATGACTGGCCCTGGATCTGGAGGAACTGGGTGCTAAGAGAAAGAAGAGTCAGAACCCTAAAGAACACAGTCCATCCCACAGAGGCTGAGAGACTCCACACAAACAGAAAGACAAGGACTCCCAGACATGAAGCAAGTCCCGCAAATTGCAAATGCTAAATCAGAGCCCATATGCCTTCTCCATCAAAACCTCCCAAGTCATATCCAAGCCGTCCGCCTCCCTAACCCACACCCACCTGCCCTGTGCTCTCCACCCTCCTCAAACACACACATCTCCCTGGGACACGTGCCTCCTTGTCACAGTTGTGACACCTCTACACTTTCTTTTCTACCTCAGAGCCTGAGGCCTCACATACATAAATACCCAAGGGAAGTGGGGAAGAGGGGCCAGTGAAGAATGTGCCAACTCCTAAGGCTCTTGAAAGGGGCAGACGAAGGCCCCCCAGGTCCCTAACTCATGCCACACCCCCAGGGGAACTGGTTCAGTGGAAGAGCCCTGTGCACTGTGCTCACACAGGTGGCCACTCCACTGCCTCTACTTTGGGGGTGCTAAACTCTTGCTACCAAAGGTGTTTGTTGAAGAAACTATAAGGCTCTCTTTGGAAGACAACAGAAAGCCTCATTACAAAGTCCCGGCAAAGTTAATATTGGGGGAATAATTAACCGCAGTGATCTAGATAAGAGCAGAGATGAAAGACACAGAAGTCGGGGGGCGCAGGGGAGACACAGGGGCCTCTGAAGTCCGCTTCAAAGGCGATTCAGTTACAAAAATAACAGATTGAAGACTCAGGGCTAGGACAACCCCACCCAGCAGTCCCCAGTCAACCACCAGTGACTTCCCACTGCCTGGCGCAGAGCCCAACTCCAGCTGGGCTTTTCAAGGCCTTCCACTGCTGCCCCATCCAGCCTCTGCGGACCCACCTCCTGCCAGCCCCACAACCCAGCCTCTCTGCCCTCACCAGTCCAGTCTCAGGTCTCCAAAATGCCCCCATCCAGCAGCACTCCCTTCTGATGGCTCTAGGCATTCTACACAGCTTCTCCTCAAAACATCCACAGAAGCAGCACTCTGGAGCAAGCACTCTGCCCATAGGCAGTCTGTTATTCCCCAGGCCTTCAGAATTTGGGGTGCTATATGACCCTCGTTCTTAGTTTACAAAGGAGAAAAGGGGTATCAGAGGGTTTGACTGACCTACCTAGGAGCACACAGCTAATGAGTCCAAGAATCAAACCAGGGCTTATCTGTCCTCAAAGCATCCCTTTCCCTAGTCCCCTCTCCTCTGTACCATGTGACCAAAGGTCATCACTGCCTAAGTCTGGCTAAGGAGAACTGAAGAACGGAGAATATCTGAGTTTATCTTTGGGTGCTGGGACCAGTGGAGAGGTGTGGCAAGCCTCTGGCCTTCTCATGCTAATGTCTTTGGACAGTAGCTATGCAGGGCAGGGTTAAAAGCATGTGAAAGGGAGAATGGGAAGATCGTTTGAGTATGGGCTTAGCAGTGTAGCAGTCATGAGAACCTGCACTGTCTGAGCCTTATTTTTCCAATCTGTCCGATGGAGATATACATCATGAGTATGAGCAATCAAGTCAGGACTAAGCCATGGAAGAACACCCTACCTCTCCTCCCTGCATCCGAGTCACCCTGCACCCGGACCACACTCAGCTCTCCCAGGCAGACTCAAGTATCAACTATGCCCTGGCCCATCTTGGGAAGGGGGTGACATCCAGCAAACGGTGACCTGCACAGCAAGCTCTTCAGATTCAATAGCTAGGAACAAGGTCACAGGGAACCTCAGAGGCATTCATGGGAAGGGCGTGAGAAAGCCACTGGAGCCTTCATTGGGCAGAAGTGGGAACAAGTCCAGGAGACAAGGGTACCTGCCTAAGGACACCTCAGGGTTGAGATCAGAAACCAAGTGTAGACACAGGTCCAACTTCCCTGGCTCTTAATCAGCCATGGGATCCTGCTTTCAGAATTCCCTCAGGTGACATACTGGCATGAACTATGAGTTCCATCTCTAGGATGTCCTGGCCAGCCAAGACAGGTTCTGTGCTGAGATTTTATGTGCCCTCCACATCCCCACCCCCAAGGCTTAGGAGCTGAGAGATAGCTCCACCAGGCCTAGCTCCATTCTAAGAGACATTCCAATGAATACTCTCTCTAGACCAGCTGCCACATGGGGATCAGCTGGCTGCCTCGTGGGGATCAGCGGGCTGCTTTGCACCTGTCCCTCTAAACTTAGACCTAATGAATTCCTGAGTCAGGAAAGATCAGTGATGGGCATACTTCCCAGAACAGTACACTTCAGGGAGCTACCCCACCCCTATAACAGAGGGTAGTCACCTTCTACTCTACAAATGGTTAAACTCACATGTGGGTTTCCACCAACATATCAAACAACCATTACATGTGGTAAGAGAGTCGTGAGGCAGGAGAGCCTGGCTCCTGAGGCCAGGAAGCACCATTGCCCTGTACCTCACTGATGTCCCTCACAGCTCCTACCCAGTGCCACTCAGATCAGACACAACTGAAAGATAGGTTAGAAAGGGAAACGCATTGCCTTGAACTTCCAACAGCCCAGCACTGTGACAGCCTAGCCTCCCACTCCACTCCACACCCGCAAAGTCAGAGTGCCTGGTACCTGCCAGTGCTCAGTAGCTATGTGGGAAAAAGATGGAAGGCGCAAGGGGGGGTGAGAAGGAGGGGGAGAAATGTCCTTAAAAACAAGGCCCTCTGATAAGCACCCCTCTGTGTTCTAGCAAGGAATTGGCCTGGTCAGTCAGCAGAGAGGCTGTCAGCTCCATGGACAGACCCTGTGCTCTAAGTCCGAAGCCGGGGGGTGGAGGGGGGGAGAGGGGGTGCTGGGCAGCTTCCTATGTCTCCTGGGTCTCAGTCCCCTCCCTCCCATAACAGGGTTCATGAATCGACCTCACTGTCTCCATGGCAAGGTCACATGAGACATATACCACAAGAGAACACGTCTCACAGCAGGCACAGGAGCAGAAGTTAACAGGCGATCAACAGACACACACCCAGAAACACTTCGTGAAAACTAAGTGCATGGAGCAAGTCTGGCTGGAATTAGACTGGCAGAAGCCCAGTCCGGTGGCCACAACACAACATGGGTCTAGGCTTTTGAGACTCCAAACCACAGGCACATGTCGCACTACACTCCAGCGAGGATGCCCTATGACCTGGGCTTTAGAGACACAATCTACCAATGGATGTCTAACCAGAGGCTTAAGCTGCTATTCAACTGACTGACAACAGAGACTAAAAGAACCCAACATGATGGCAGTTTCCAGATGTGCACCTATGAAACACTTGGCTAACAAGTGTAATAAAAAGAACTTTCTTGGGCTGCAGCTGAGAAGGGCCATTGACCTGCACTAGAATGAGACTCTTCGTGTCTCCATGTGGACCAGCTAGACATCCTGTGAGAGCCTGAAGCAGAGAGACACACTTCAGAGCTGCATCTTGGGGGGCTAGAAAGATGGCTCAGTCAGCAAAGTACTTGACCCACAGCATGAAGACCTGATTTCAATCCCCAGCACCCACGTAAAAAAGCTGGGCATGGCGGTGTGTGCCTGCAACCCTAGCACTGAAAAGGCGGGAGGAGCCTCCTGGCCAGCTTCTCAAAAATCAAGCAAAGAGTGACTGAGGAGGACATCCAGTGTCAACCTCTGGCATGCATGCATGCACGCACAAGCACACACATATGCACATCTGTGTGCACAGACACAGACACACACACACAAACACACACACACACACACACACACCATGAACTGCAGCTTCACCAAGCAATGGTTCACAGACAGAGAGTAGTGACAGAGATGGTTGGAAGTCAGCAGGAGGGCTCGCTCCTCCTGAGCTCAGTGTAGGTCTCCAGAAGACCCCGCCAGACTTACTTGCTCCATATTGCTGTGAAAGAACAAAGACCACCAAAGAACTTGCCTGTGTTCATCAAAAACAACACTTTAAAAAACAATTTATTGAAGGTACAATATATCAAGCACTTAGAACATATCAATAAACCAAAGACAGCCCTTCCTCACCTCCTCCCAGAAGCTTACCTTAAAGCAAGGGTAGGAAGACAGACATGAGAAAATGTGGGGCAGGAAATCAAGGAACTGAGAGGGGTGTGCAGGAAAGTGCTTCTGCAACATATGCCTGGCTCCCTGACAAGCCCTACAGGAGGTAAGGACGTATGTAGCCTTGTGGCTTTCCAGAGGTAGGAGCTTCAGAAGAAACAGCTTCCACAAAGGTACAAATGAACCCAGTATTTCTTTAACCCGTTCAGCTAAGGTGGGCTAGGGTTGAATTCCAGAAGGAGGAAAGGAGTGGAGGTTAAGGCACTGGGTAGGATAGAGGACTGGGGAGAGGCCATAGCATCTTTCCAGACCCCTGTGAGAGTGTTGGTTTTACTCTAGTAGCTAGTAAGGTACTGCTGAGAAATCTCTTTGGTTTGGACAGGGTTCCTCAGTGCTGAAAACAATAGACTATTGGTAGAAAAGATGGAAACTAGTTAGGCAACTGGCAGCATTCTAAGCTAACTGTGACCCACTGGGGAAGTAAATTCAAAGCCACTGGACTGTGGGTGCATTAAAGAAGTAGGAAAAACAGAATCCACTAGAGCATTAGGCACGAAGGCTAAAGAGAAAAGTTAAACATGATTCGGAGATATCCAGTCTGAGCCAGTGGAAGCTGAAGTCTCCATCCACAGAGCCCAGGAAAACTGGGCAGAGCTGATCTGGAGCGGAGCACTCTGGTAGCACAGGACAGGGTGGCACTCGGAGAAGCAGGCAAATCAGAATCCCTGGAGTTCCAGGATACAGAAGTCGCCTCGTCTGTACTGAAAGCCAGGTGTGCCAGAAGAAGACAACAACATTAGGGAGGAGAGAAGGCCAGGCAACTCCACAGAGGACGAGTGCTTGTAGCTCCACCTGAAGCACCCCACTGCTCACACTCAGCTGCTCCCACAATAAGCCCAAACCACGAAGGAGCTCCAGGATTCTCCCCAAGGGAGACATTCAAGGCTGCCCAGAGCCTCGGCACATGGTGGTAGTCATGTTGTAATCCGAACAGAAAGAATGTTGACTGGCTCCTTGGTGCACACTCCAACCACAGTCCTTAGGGTCAGGACGTGCAACTGGCAGGGTGAGAAAGCCTGATCACGCCTTCACTAAAGAGCCCAAAGCACGCCACTCTCTGCTGCCGGGGCTGCAGCATCAATGCTGAAATCCACAGGCTGAAGAAAGCCAGTTGGCTTACTGGCCCATGGGACCACTGTGCCACCATCCTCTGTGGACATCTGCCCAGACACTCGGTGCTCAGCCACCACTAGTCACATTAGGAGGATGCCTTATCTGCATAGAGCTCCACTCCGCACATGGTTCCACTCTGCCACTGCAGAATGGTAAAGACATCTGCCCAGCCACAGAGCAACAGCCATGAACAGCGGAGGACCCTGACAGGATTATCAGTGTGCAGCTGTGCACTGCCACCATCCTTGGTGGAATGCAATGGTGCTTTCTGAGATCAGGTGATGAAGCCCTCCTGGGAAATCTGGCGAGGTTCATCCACATTTCCACTGGACCACCATCCTGGGAGCAAAGCTGTTTCCCCAAGTCTTCGGTGAGAATGATGAGTGTGCAACTGCCCCCAACATAAGACACCTAGCTGGGTTATCAACATCCAGCTCCACTGTATCAAATCTCCAGGCTGAGGATGCCTGCCCAGATTCGGGATGCACCCAGCAGCAACGCAAATGCCCTTAGAGTAGGAACGCCAATGGACAATCAGCGTGCAGCTCCACTGTACAACCTCCAGAATAAAGAGATCCACCCAGATCCTCAGGGGATGGCAGTTCCAAGCAGTCACTTGAAGTGGAAAACACGGGGCTCCACAGTGGTACCATCTGCAAATGTAAAGCATCAGACCAGGCTTTGGATGTATGAATGCAGTTGTGACGCACTTTGCAGGGCTACAAGCCTATCCAGGAACTTAGGTCGCAGCCATCCAATGGGGTTATCCACAGGGTAAAGATGCTCCACTTGATCATACCTCAACCCTCAAGGACATCTGCCCAGCTCCTAACTGGGGGTAGGGGTAGATCCTCTAAAACAAATACAGCTGTGACGTTTGCAGGAGAAAGCCCAGTCAAGCCCTTGGAGCAGCATATCCCCAGCAATGCAACTATCCACAGGGTAAAAGTGATCCAATGGGTTACCAGCACGGGCTCAACTGTACCAAGATGGCATACAAAGTAAGCATATTTCCTGCTCTCAGCTGAGCTGCCTCTGTGGGGTAAACAGACCTGCCCAGATGTGCCTGGATTCCAGGCTGTGAAGCATTACAGAACCCAACCAGATCTTAAGGCAGGGCCCTCAATGGCTGTAATGAGGGAGAGGGCTCTCTGCCGTGCCATCATCCCTGGGACAATGATATCCAACCAGATCCTCAGTGTGCAGCTAACACAATGCAATAGTGAAAGGTCGCTCCGCTGTACCACTAGCACCAGGAAAATAGCAGCACGGATCCTTAGCAGACGCAGCAAAGCATCTATCCACAGGGTAAGGAGCTCCTCCACTTGGGGAGCAGCTGTAACCATATAGCTGTCTGTAGGTTCCAGATATTCCACTATACTTCCAGCCCCAGGATAAGATCCACTTAGATCCTTACTGTGCGGCTGTCACAATGCGGCTACCCACAAAAGGAAAGGTGGCTGAGCCCCAATCTCGTGGATGAATATCAGCCCAGATCCTTAGCGCGCAGTGATCACAATGCGGTTATATACAAGATGAAGACGCTCGCTTACAACTCCATCCGCAGGATAAGATCCACTTGGGCCAGCCATACGCAGCCGCCACACTGCGGCTACCCACAGGGTAAGGCTGCTCCGCCGCGCCACCACCCCCAGGATAAGATCCGCTCAAGTATTAAGCGCGTAGCTGCCGCAAGGCATCAAGGGCTCCACCGCACCATCATCCCCAAAATAAGGCCGTCCACCTAATTCCTTGGTACGCAAGAAGGAGCAATGCATCTGTAGGATGGGGAGCTCGGAGGGTATCCATGGCGGCGCCGCTGCACCACCATCTATAGGATAGAATCCCACACAGAACCTTGGCAGCTCAGCCTTTCAGCTAGCCACCAGTAAGGACGCTTCGCTGGTTATCCACGTGCGGCTCCACTGTGCCATTATCACCAAGGTAAGGACGTTGGTTCGGTCGTCAACATGAAGCCACAAATAGGTGTAATTCCCAAGGATTATGATGACAAACAGCTACAATGGTATTTTCCAGATAAGGACAAGAGCCCAGCTCCGGGTCAGGTGGCTGGAAAGCAAATACGACTCCTCCTTGTGTAACGACCACAATGCACCTATCCACAGATTAAGAACGACCCGCTGTGCCAGTGTCGCCTCGGTAAAAATAGACCCTCCCAGCTCCCAGCCTCATCCGCAGCCCGCAGAGAAAAGCACTCTCCACGATACTTGATATGCAGATGTCGCTGCGCCACAAGCTGCCAGCTCGACGCCATGTTTTTCTTCTTCAAGCGGGTCAAGGCAACACAGCCATCTGGGTTATTCTTGCACGAATTCCTCGTACCCATTCCACAGGTTCCGGGTGTGTGGTCATATCCATTTGGTGGACTGCAGAGTGGACTCCTCGACTCGGTAATCTGTGCGGCGGCTCTGCTACACGACTATCTTCAGAGCCATCGGACCATATCCTCCAGCAGACCCTCAGCAGTGAGGTGAGCCGTATGGCAGGGGTGCTCCGGATGGGTTACCAGCACAGTGTCACCATCTTCAGATAGACATCCAGGTCTTTGCTGAGTGGTCGCGGCAGTGCGCGGCTGGCACTCCGGGTAAAGACGTCCGCTCAGCTCCCGGTCCTGCCGCAGTCTGCCGGGTACAAGACGCCTGTCCAGAGCCTGGTGCGCTGATTCTGCTGTGACGCAGTCTGTTGGGTTAGAGCCCGCCCAGATCTTAGTGCGCAGCCGCGGCAATGCGGCTGTCTGCCAGATACAGACGCGTTCTGTGGCACCATCTACCGGATAAGACTGTCAGGCCAGGTCCGTGGTGGCTGAGCACTCCAGGAGGCAGTTGGCACGATAAGGGCGCACCACTGGTGATTAGCGTGCAGCCCCATTGTGGCAGCGACTGCAGGGTATCCGTGCGCGGCCGCGTGGGTCGATGACCCACAGGCTAAGGATGCTCCACTAGGTCCACAGAGTAAGGACGTCCACGTTCATACTTTGGACTTAGCAGCCAGCCACGGCAGTCAACAAAGCAATCCACTGGCTTATAGAGCGAGCCCTGATCTTAATGCGCAGCCGCGGCAATGCGGCCGTCTACAAGTTAGAGACGTGAAGACTATGAAGGCCAGGTCCGTGGTGGCTGAGCACTCCAGGAGGCAGTTGGCGCGGTGAGGGTACACCACTGGTGTTAGCGCGCGGCTCCATTGTGGCAGCGACTGCAGGGTATCCCTGCGCAGCCACGTGGGTCAATGACCCACAGCCTAAGGATGCTCCACTAGGTCCACAGAGTAAGGACATCCACGTGCGTGCTTCAGACGCAGCAGCCAGCTGCGGCAGTCAACAAAGCAATCCACTGGCTCCCTAATCTTAATGCGCAGCCGCAGCAATGCGGATTTCTACAGTGAGGACGCGTTCGGTGACACCATCTACCGGGTAAGAATGGCAGCCCGGGTCGTCGGTGCATTAGCTCACACCCAGCACTCCACAACATTAGACATCCCCACCCCAAGGTAATCAACCCTACTGTGGCAGCAGCCACGGAGTAAAGACCTCTGCCTAAGTGGTCCATGCACGGTCACACAGGGCGGAGGTCCGCACCCTGCGGAAGCTCCCCTGGGTGAAGGATGTGAGGTCTCGCTGGTCAGCAAGGGAAGATGCCCACGCAGATCATGGTAAGAGGCTGCAGCAGTGAGGCACTCCACGTAAGTGTACAGACTTGGCCGGGTCCACTGAGGCACATCGGAGTTGCTATGGGAGGGCCCCGCCCACCAGCCCGCCCACCAGCCCGCCCACCAGCCCGCCCTTCTGGACACTCGGGTCTCTTCAGGAGCCCGGTATTAGTACGGATTCAGGCTCCTTCGCTTGGGTTTGCAAACTCCGGAAGGGGAGAACCCGGGAAATAAGAGTTCTCTACAGCAGTGCGTGTGCTCATACTGCAGTAACCTTCTGTGCGCGGGTGCCTTCGCGGATGACCCCAAGTACCCTGAGCACAGCCACCACTAACCAGTACTAGCACCGGGACTAGTGCGCACTCGGTGAAAGCCGCAAGGGGGAGCGCACACTCCAAGCTACGACTTACACTTCGCTTCCCGGCTCTGCATTGTAAAGGCTTAGCAACAGGGCAATTTGTGACGTTCTAAAAATGTCTAACCAAAAGATGAAATTAGAAAGTCTCACCTTTTTATATGTCTGTATAAGGAGGGTTTTTTGAGTCATCTAAATATTCCAGCAATACGGTGTTTTCTGGTAGGGCAGTTTTAAAACAAAATGAGTATTTTCATATTTATTGATGGTGCTGCGGGTGGTACCAGAACCTTCAGCGTGGTAACCCACGTCCTTAGTGATTTTAAGAAAAACAAATGCCCCCTGAGAGAGCCCTGCTGCTGGCTGTTCTTGCCCTCTCCTGAAAATTCAAGGAGGAGAGGAACTAAGGCAGGGGATCGGAACTGCACCTTCCACATAGTAAGCTAGTTAGTAAGAAACTGGGTGGGGTTGATGTGCTTTCGTTTCTTTTAAGCAAATTTTATGTGAAGACAGGCTTAAAGCCAGGAACACCATTTGTTTGGTGACGTTCTGGGGATTTTAATAATCAGACCCCAATTTAATCTCAGACTGGCTCCTGCAGAGGCTGTTGAAGAGTCCTTTCTCTTTTTGTTCTGTGGGGTTTTATACGCTAATTTGTTGGTTTGCTTCTGCTTAGTAACCAGCCATCAAATCATAATAGAATGTGGTTAAAACTAGTGATTGGTGTAACTTCTACTGCCTTGTAAAAGACAATGGATGTGGTGTTTGGAGCTGCTACTACTGATTACTGAAATAATTCAAAATGATTGCTTCTCTCAAAGTTTACAGCGTGCTGTGTGGGCAGGCGTTAACTTTAATTTTTAAAACTCTATCTAATGTGTTTTCCAGACTACCCAGGTGGAAATGAAAGAGATGCAATAGATGCATGTAAATTTAATTGAAAATTCTGAGTGCCAGTGAAACTGAAAGCCCTGTATATGTGTGAACTCAGCACCTGCAATGGTACATTCTGCTGAAAACAAATGCCTGTTCAATAAATAAAATTCCAAAAAATTAAAAGAACAGACATGGAGGGTTTTGGAGAGATGACTCTGCGGTTAAGAGCACTGGTTGCTCTTGCAGGAGACCTGGGTTCAGTTCCCAGGACCCACATGACAGCTAACAACTATCTGTAACTCCAGTTCCAGGAAATTCAACACCCTCTTCTGACCTCCAAGGGCACTGCATGACATGAGTGCACTTATATACATGCACACAATACACTCATATACATAAAATAAAAACAATAAAAATTTTTTAAAGACAGACATGGAAAGGATGTGCCTTCTGAAGGGGCTGCCAAGGGCACTGTTTCCCTACCCTCCTGTCAGGATGAGGTGAAGCGGGGAGGGGAGGAAGGGGAGGCCCTGAAGACAGGGAGCAGTGCCATCTGCCCAAGAAGTCAGAGCACAAGCCCAGAGAAAAGGGGCACAGGCTCAAAGGTCAGAGTCTCGCTAACATCTGATGCTTCTTGCTGGGTGATTCTGGGTAAGTCCTTTCTATCTTGTGTTCTTGCTCTACCCATCTGCAGAGCAAGGGCACTGAGCAGGATACCACCAAATCCCCACATCCCAGGAGTCTCATTTTAATAGAGTTATTACACTGCATGTTTCTTAAGAGCCAGGGTGTGCTCTTAATAAAGAGTTACACTGGTAAGGCTGAGCTACCTTCTGCATGCCTCCCCCATAGCACCGACAAGAGGGCTGGGGACTGTCCAGACGCTGACAGCAGAGGGTGGGCAGAGGTCCTGTCATGCTTGACTCCTTCCTCTATCATAGCACCTCTTTTCTGGACTAAAGAGAAAAGTCTAGGGCTTTTTCACAAACGTATTTTGAATGTAGCATTATTGAGCAGTTCACCGCTGCGTGACACAGTTTCCTCATCTGTAAACCAGACAGACAGCAGAAGGGCCTTCTTCACGAATCATGAGGAATGAGCAAGGATACCTAGGTCACTGGGGTTGGCTTTTGAGGGTATATGGTATCATCCCACTTCCAGTTCCCTCCCTCTGCTTCCTGTGGGGGTAAACATGTAACTAGCCAGCTTCCTGCTCTGATCACCATGCTCCCCTGCCTGCTGCCATGTTTTCTCCATGATAGACTCCATCCTCCAGAGCTGTAAGCCAAAATAACCCCCTTTCTTCCTAAGTTGTTTTTGGTCATGATACTTTATCGCAGCAACTGAAAAGTAACTAATACACACTACACACTACATCTTAAATTATCCAAGAAAAAAAAATGCGCTACTAAGACCCTAATATGAAATGCTGGAGCAGCACCCAGAATCTAGGTGTTAGTGTTGGTCAGCAGTAGTGCAGTGACACCCAGGACTCTCTGAGGTAGGGCTTAGCTTGTCGTGATAGCCTCTTGAGGTGCCCTTCTACCCTTATGCTGCTCTTCTGTTCCCAGACACAGCAGCAAGCTGGCCAAGTCATCCAACCAGGAAGTGACAGAGCCAGGACTTGAACTGGGTGGCCTGGCTCCAGACTCTGTGCACTCTCCACCACTCACCCATCCATCCAGGACAAAGAGGTGAGGTATAAAACAGCTGGGTCGTAGGCTACCAGAGCATGTGTTTAGAAATATGCAAATGAGGGATCCAAACAAGGACTTTATTAGCATGCCTCTCTAAATTCAGGCACCGAGCCATCCATTTGCTTAGGGTGCCAATTTGCTTCCTCGGCATTGGCTGAGTGCTTGTCTCTGTACCAAACTCTACTGCACCAAGCTAGAGGTAAAGGGATGAAATGGCTGACTGGGAGAGCAGAACTATAAACTGACAAATGGTATGTGAAGTTGTGTACTGTGAGCCCAGAGCTACAGACCAGAGGGCAGGCGGGTACATCTATCTGAGTACCCCAAGCTGGAATGTGGCATTCTCTAGGCAGGTCAATGAGGAAGGACAGTGCAGAAGATGGAAGTACACAGAATCACAGAACATCATGAAGAAAATAGAGATATCCCTCAAGGACACCTGTAGGCTGTGTAGACATATAAATGGACTCCTACTGGTTTCTAAAAATAATGGGTAAGTAGGAGATGGTGGGGAGGGAGATGGTAAGAACTAGCTACAGAGCCAGACATGGTGACACACACCTATAACCTCAGCATTTGGAAACTGAAGCAGAAGCTTCTCAAGTTCAAGGCTAGGCTGGGCTACATAGCAAGTCTGAGACCAGACTGCACATCAAATGTGAGTCTCTCAAAGCAGAACAGAACCAGCTGTGGTGAAGACTACACACTTGCTCTCCTAAGCACCACCACCCTCAGCCCTGGCTAATAAGGACATCCCATAGAATGGGGGTGATAGCACATACCTTTAATACCAGCAGTTGGGAGGCAGAGGCAGGCAAATCTCTGTTAGGGCTAATTCTGACTTGCCCCTACTAGTTATATGTACTACATCACAGCAAGGCTCCAACCTATAAGAACTGAACTCATTTGCATAGTTTCTCATACGGCCCCATTGAGGTCATCTCTACCCTTCTAGCAAGAGGAGGCAGCACAGCTTGACCAGTAAGGATACAGCTAGACACAAGATACAGGCCCACTTCTTCCTCTCTCCCTCTCTAGTGCCTCCCCTGCTTCTGGGAGCTCTTTCCAACCAAGATCCTGAAGCATTAGGCTCCTATTTCCTCACTGTGGCTCGGTGGCAGAGGGATAATTAGCAGCAGCACCCACAGGCTTCATTTGCAGATCTCCAGGGAAAGGGTGACTGCTCAAACAGTGTCTGACACATTATACACACGCCACAAACATATGGTAAATTGACAAATGAACTAGAAATTCATTCTGAGCAGTCAGCTCTTCCAAGACCTCAACTAATGCTGCTGAATGTGTCTCCTCCCAACCCCCAGGATACTAGGTTTGAGTCTCAAAGCCGAGATCAACCCTTTCTGCTTGAGGTACAGTGTCTTCCTTCCCTGGAACCATGTAGTCTCCCTGTCTTACAGAAAATCATAAGTATATTTAGAGAGGCAGCTTAACAGAGCCAGAGAGACACTCCTGACACCCTCTCTGCATGCCTCCCTCCTTTGGACATCCAAGTCTCCTTCCTGGGATAAGCTTAACTACTGCTCTTGCTGCCTGGTAGCCCTATCATGTCCCACTTCACTTAACATGCAGACTTACCTCCCACTGGACCTCTACCCGCAGCTAGTTCTCCCTAGTTTCTCTCCCGACTCCCGTGCTACCTGTGTCCCTTGGTCACATCTTGGTGACACAATGCACCAAGCGGACAGCGGCTCCAGGAACGAGATGTCCTGAGATCCTAGCTCTACCACGACCTCTCCTCAGTGACAGCCAGTGGGACAGCTCAAGATTGGCCATTCCAATGCATCAGTCTTGAGACTCAGGAGGATCCACCCCAGCCTGTCCCTGGAACCTACCAAGGACAGGGCAAAGCCTATCCAAAATAAGTAACACAGCAGATCAAATCAAGTTTTGTAATCATGACTTTTTTCAAGTCTGGTGCTCAGATCAAAAGGAAACACAAAGGACAAACTGCTGGCTGAATCATGGGTTCAGCTCAACCTTCAGAACAAAGTCAAGGTTCGCATTACCTTGGTAAGAGCCTCTTGTGCCTCCTCATCTGGCGCCTAAACAAAGGCAATATCCAAGCCAAGGTCTGGGTCCCTGGAAATGAACCAGGCTTGCATTGTTGTTCCACACTGCAGTTCCTAGAAAAGCTACTGATAAAAAAAAATGTCTGGGAACCTGTGGAGACCATCCATTCGAGTTATCTGAAGAGGAGACATGAATGATGCCTGCCGCACAGCTCCTGGGTGCTGTACCTGCTCACTGCTCATGGCTGTTCCTGCCCATGAGGCCTCAGAGGTAAGGAATGTCAGGGTGATGAGGCTGTTGGGAGGGTGCTGCACAGCAAGTGAGGGAGCAAAGGTAGAAGGGGAAGGAGAAGTCCAGGCTCTGGCACCAGCGTCCTCCCATGAACAAAGGGGCAACACCCAGGTCATGGGAGTTGTGAGGAGACTTTGGCCAGGGGATCTCCACAGAGAGAGCTTAACAGTTCCAAGTTCACACATGCTCAAAATATGGATGGTTGTCTTTCCTTCTCTGGGCATCACTCGTTCCATGTCCTAGCAGCAGATGAGTTCCCGGCCCACAGTACAGTCAGAAGAAGCATCTGGTAAGCCCAGCTCTGTCCCCCAGCCACTGTCCCAAGGAGGCATTCTCACCCTCAATCCCAGAGGCTGCAGGTGGTAAGTCCCAGGATTCTACAAAAGGCTACAGTGGAAATGGCCAATGGCATTCTACAGACTCAAAGGAGTCTTGTGCCACGGAACTGCAAGGGTCACTGCACCAGACAGGCGTGTCAGCACATGTCCACTCTGTCCTCCACTCAGCTGTCAGGCTCAGATCACTTGATGATTTAGAGTTCCAACCAGCTGGGAAGGGTGCAGTACCTTGGGTCTCAGGCCCTCGTTGGCCCTCCTGACGGCCATCCTTTCCTTCATTCATTCATCAAATCTTCAGTTCAAGCTCTATGCAGCCCAGACATGAGATTTTGTGCCGAGAGCAGAACAGCCCATACAATGGAATGAGCCCACCTCTAGATGACAGCAGCAGAGACCCAGCAAAAGACTCCTTATGACAGCGATCAGAGCATGTTATGATAAAGGAGCCCAGTACTGGCAGCAGTGCCACGGTGGGAGGGCCACTCAGTTCTGGACGCTTCCAAGGAAAAGTGGCCTCTGAGAAATGGGTGCAGACTAACGACTCTCGAGAAGGTACTTATAACTAGAAAAACAAGAATGGGCAGAGCCTGCCTTGGGCAAGCTGGGGTGTATAATACTCCAGTAGTGCCAGGGAAAGCATTAACAGCAAGGTTACCACTTATGCTGTCTAGGCCAGGAGCAGCAGCATAAAGCAGTTAGTTTTCAAAATGTGAAGGGCAAGATGGATTTATATACCCAGATCTGCAGACACGTACATGTATGCATATGCACCTGTGCACATGTGCGTCATATATGAAAGGCCATCTGGGGAGGGACTGGGCCTAGTTCTGACCAAATAAGAGCTGTCACTCGAGGACTGAGGAGACAGATCAGTCAATAAAGTAAAGTTCAATCCCCAAAAATCCATGTTTTTAAAAAGCCAGGGCTGGAGAGGTGGCTCAGTGGTTATTCCACTGACTGCTCTTCCAGAGGACCCAGGTTCAGTTTCCAGCACCCACAGAGCACTGACAACCATCTGTAACTCTAGTTCCAGGAGATCTGATGCCCCTCTTCTGGCCTCTACTGGCACTGTACAGCCTGGATACACCTTACGTAAATGTGGGCAAAATAAAAAAAAAAAAATTTTTTTTTTAATGTAAGCCAGATGTGGTGGCGCACCTCACAATCCCAGTGCGGGGAGGCAGACATGGGTATTACCCCGCAGCTCCTCGGCCAACCAGTCTCATCTACTTGGTGAGCTCCAGTGAGAGACTCTGTCTCAAATAGACAGGTCTCTGCTGCTGTCCTCAGATAACACCTGAGAAAAAAACACCTGAGGCTGACCTCTGGCCCCTGCACACACATGTATATACAAACACACACATGTACACAGAAATGCATACACGTGCCTACAAACGCACATGTATGTACAAACACACTTCAGCCTGGACCCGGCATGTGCATCCCATGTGCTAGCTGTACGGAGAAGTCAGCCACATCCTCCTGTGCCCCAAGAAGCTCTGGAGTAGGCCACTAGAATCATCCGTGCCCAGAGTTATTCAGGGCATCGACTCTGTGAGGATCCGGGCTCTGCTCAGGCAGCATCCCTCAGACACCTGTGTGAGGTCACCTCCAGAATTTGGCACAGGGAGGGCTGAAGCACAAAGGACATGCCCCAACAACACAGACCCTGGCACACAGCCTGAATTCAGCCACAGTGGACTGATGCTCAGTAGAAGATAAGCATCTAGTACACATTCCTTGGATGTGAAGCCAAACTGCACATGCTCCCAAGCAGTGTGACAGGAATCAACCAGCAGAGCCCTGGTGTGTGAGGGGGGACGGGGGGCGGGAGACAGTGAGGAACCTTCCTTTGGAATAGAGACACAACACAAAAGGGGATAAACTGACAGTGGTGTAAGATTCTCTGGTAAGAGCAAGGCAAGATACTCTGTCCTGAAAAAGTGATCAACACAATAGACTAACACACAGAAAACAGTGGGCAGATAAAACTCCTTAAAATATTTATTATGTTCAAGTGATTTCTGAAAAGAAGCAAGTTTTCTGTGCACATGCCAGCACACTCCATCAAAGGGACACTTTAATAAGGTAACTCCTGCAGGAGGCTCTGCACGGGAGGCGCAATAGGGATGCAATGGTATGTTTCATAAAATATTCACGGCTTTCTCTAGAAAAGAACCTTTTTGGGAAGCCCTTCTCCTTTATCAACCTGGCCATTTTCATAACCAGAGAAGCAATAAAGCAAACAGCTTCGGCTGGCTCTGCCTTGAGGCAGGACGGTGAGGTAGCAGCGAAGTACCCATGATGATGACAGCTGCCATATACTAAGCCTGGTGATGCCAAGTGATGGACTAGACACTGTGATGTGTGACTTTTAATCCTCCTCACAACTCTCTGAGCTCTCGGTCTCCACAGAAGAGAGCTGTGGGTTGAGCTGTTGAGGTAAAGCTATCGTCCTGGCCTTGCAACATCCTGTTAGTACAGCCTGTCCCCAAGCAAAGTGAACCCTGTCAGAGGCCCCGCCTTCATAAGCAGACTTGCACATCATGAGCCACAGTTCAAGTTAGTCTGACGGAGATTTCTTAGCTCTATCTTGGATCCCAGACATCACCTCATGTCCTGATTCCTCTTTTTCTGACACCTAAAACAAATGTTTTAATTATATATCTTCTGCAACTTTCCTTTGATTGTTTCTTACCAGTGTTCATTCAACATTTACTGAGCACATATATGTCGGCTTTTTGGTGTGGGGTCCTGTCAGGATTATTTGTGCAGAAGTGAGGCAGATAGGGAAAGAGAAGGAGGTATAACAGGACACAGACCCCTGATCAAGGGACCATCACTCTAGGAAGAATGAGACAGCCCATCCTGGGGAGTGGATGCCAGTGTCTCAGAGGACCATGCCTGCTCTCAGACGCACAGGAGGGAAAGTCTCAAGGCACAGACCACGGTGGGCACTTGAGAACAGATGGGACTGTGCAGGTGTATTTTGAGGTGAACCAGGACAAAAAGGTTTGTATACATACGAGCATGATGCTGGGAAGGCAGGAAGAGAGACCTGTGCATGACCGTTTGGCGGGAAAACACACGTGCCAGCCCTGACTCTCCTGAATGGAATTCAGATGGCACGAGCACTTGCTGTGGCAGGGGGACTGTTTTACAACAGCAGAATCATTGGCTGGGTACATCTCTATCAAGGGTGGGGAAGGAGATGGGCTTTCTGTAGCCACACTGGGCATCCTGGGGGAAGTAGAGAAGGAGAGAGGGGCAGGAGGGTTGCTGGTAGGAAACCCCTCTTCTTTTTTCTGTGCCATGAAGGAAGCCTTCGGTCTGGGGAAGAAGTTTTAACCCAGCAGAATGTCCACACGTACACATGGTCAGTGGAAGCAGGTCCAGTTCCCCAGAGCTGACCTTCCCAACTGGATCTACTTCAGAAGACCTCCATGCCCTCACAGAACAGGCCTCACGGCCAAGGTCTGGGCAGCCTTGCCCACACTCTCGAGCTGTGCAAACTGCCTGCATTGGCATCAGGACAGCTCCTCAGGAGTCTCTCTGATCAGAAGCTTCCCAAAACCTTCCTTCAGATGGGCTCCACACACTCCAGCCGTCAGCATTTCCCTTCACTTACATGCCTCATCCAAATCCCTCACAAAGGCCATGCTATTCTGGGGCAGGGCCTGAGACACTCCCTTATTCCATCACCTGGCCTAGCCTCTGTGAGTAGGGTACATATACACCGTCCCTCATGGAGTGGCAGGAACCCACCCCCAGGCCAGAAGGCAACCTAGCCTGACAACACTACAAGCTTTCTTGTGCCAAAGAGTAGCCAACCAGGATGAGAAAGATTTCAAGAGAAGTGACCTCACCCCAAAGAAATGCCTCCAGCAGCGACTACTGGCAGTTCAGAAGCACGGGGCACTGGAGGCTCATGCAGAGGAAAGGAGAAACCACTTCGCATGATGTCATTGGCTGTTCTCATCCACAAACTTCAGTTAAGCTTGATCAGAAAGATGGCCGTGATATCACCATCCTGGGCACTTCATGGTAAGATCTTTAATCCCAGAACAGGGTAGAGTCATAATGGACCATCCATCACAGATGCAATCATTTCATAATTGCTTTCAGCCCCAGGTCATTACATCCAAGACCTACAGACCACACGACGGGGAGGAAGGAGGTGAAGCGCCTGTGATTAGAAGTGCAAATAAGTCTCTGGGGAGGGATGCAGATAGGGTGGAGGGAGGACAGTGGGTCCCACAAAGCTTTGGTGAAACCAAAGCTCCTGGAAGCCCAGGTCAAGAGATAAGGTCAAGGAACTGCAGATGCTCAGAACCCGAGGTGTTGGAGGCACCAGGAGAGGTGCACACCCCAAGCACCCTCAGCATCATTCACACACCTCAGCCAAGAGTGACCACCCGGGAGCTCCACTTGACCTGGAAAATGGAGAGAGAGTTTTTGACGGAGGGAACCCACAATCTAGGAGGGAAGACAGATCTGCACATTGTCTCACTGTGGTTTTGGCAGCCTGTGGTGGATGAACAGTCTCGGCCAAGCAGCCCGGAAAGGAGAGGTCAGCATGGACTTGCAAACCAGACTATGGCTTTTTCAGCCAGCAACTCACCACTCACTATGGGCTTGAGCCCGTTTTCCTCCAAAGGCCAGTAACAGTCCCCACTGGAGGGACCAAGAGGACTGCATGAGACAGTGCTCACATGCCTGGCACATGGCAGTCTCATTGCTGGGGGAAGGACAGACAACAGAGGTGACACGGTAAGAGTCTGAAGGAACTTGGGTCTAAAAGGAGGCAGCTATTCCAGGCAAGGGCCGTCCAAAGCAGAGGGGGCGGGTCAGCTAGCCCTTCACTGGAGGAACAATCAAAAGCAGGGAAGGGGGCAGAACTGCTCTATAACCACAGGGAAGGAGGGAGGGCCACGGCTTGCACCTGGAGGCACAAATCCAGACACAAATTTTCAGAGGTGGGAAACTTGCACTAAATGAATCAAGGACCCCAACATAAGACCTGGTACACCCTGAAACCACTGGAAGATGAAGTAGGTAGTCAGCACAGATAAGGACTCTCTGAACAGGAAAGAAGACCAGCAACAGACAAGTGGGATCACGAGAAATTAAAGATCTTTTGTACAGCGGAGGAAACTGCTGATTGAGGGAAAAAGCAGCCCGCAGAATGGGAGAAAATTCTCGCCAGCTCTATATCTGACAGGGGATTAGTGTCTATACAAAGAAATTCAAAAAATCTAAACATGAACAAAACAACCCAATTAAAAAACAGGCTATGTAACTGAGCAGCGCGTTCTCAAAATGAGAGACACAAATAGCAAAAGTGTTCAACACCCTTGGCTATCAGGGACACACGGATTAAAATGACTTTAAGATTCCATCTCTCCCCAGTCAGAATGGTCAAAACTAGGAACACAAGTGACAACAGATGCTGGTACAGATGGGGAAGACCAGATCACTGACACGGCACAGCAGGTGGACGCCAGTGGAAGTGAATGTGCTAACTAACTAGTCCAGCCACTTGGGAAATCATCCTGAAGCTTTCTCCAAAAGAGATGAACTAGAACTTCCATACAACCCAGTCGTGCCACTCCTGGACATATACCCAAAGGACTTCACATCCCACTGCAGAGATATCCGAACACCACATTCATTCCTGCTCTATTCAGAATAGCTAGGAAATGGATCACCCTAGATGTCCACCAACTGATGAATGAGTAAGAAAAGTGTGGCACATACACACAGCAGAGTATTACTCTGCTGCAAAGAAAACGAATTTTGAAAGTTAATGGATGGAGCTGGAAAAAAATTATACTTGGGGAGGTCACCAGGCCCCCAAAGACCGAACACTGTATGTTTTCCCCTATTTCAAATCTTCCTTATGATTAACTTGGAGTACATGTGGAAGCAGGTGATTAGAAATGGGCCATAAGGGGCAGAACCAATAAGAAAGAAGAGATAGAAAAACACTGGTAAAATTAAAGTAGAGATGTAGAGAATATTGAGGGTGGAAAGGTTAGACACGCGGAGGTGGGAGTAGGCGATCGGCGGGGGGGAAGCTTACCGGACAGGAGGGTCATGAACAAGCTACATGAAAACCTACAACCTTACAACCCAGGTAAAAAAAATATACTCGAACACAGGTGACAGAAAAGAACAGGGAGTGTGGAATACTCCAGGCAAAGGTTTAGGTGGGGGTCGGGAGAGCACTAACCCAAACTAAAGATGGATGGAGGAGCCTCATAGAAATCTACTCGTTTGTAAGCTTATTTTTAAAATCCAATAAAAACGGAGTTTGATGAAAGGCGTGCTGCATGGGTGAACAGCGCTGCTCCCAAAAGACAGGAAATGATCTAATGAAAGTCTTAAGTCTTGCCCTGAATACCCTCTATGAGTTATTGATCAGAGAGGTCCCAGAGGCAGCTAGAACAACACAAGCTATTGCCATTGTTCTTGGTTTCCACCGTAACCAAATGGTAAAGCCCTGTTGCTGAAGACACCACCCACTTTAGTCTCAAGATAGAAAGAAATCTGCCTCAAAATGATCAGGAATGCTCTCCCTGCTGGTGAATTATCACCGTGTTAGAAGATGCTATCCTGGCTGCTAGGGGAGAAGAGACATCATTGGTCTTACCCAGGTCAGGACCCTATATGCCACAATATAACAACTACCAGGTAAGTTGTGCCCACTGGTTCAGTAGTGGCATGACAGTCATGGGGACAACCAAGTACTATCTGGTTGGATTTGAGGCTTGCTCTACAGGAGGGATTTCAAGTCTGGTACTATAAACCTAGTCAAAAGCTCATGACCAGGGAGATCATAGGC
Source organism: Eospalax fontanierii (assembly GCA_035773235.1). Lineage (NCBI taxonomy): Eukaryota > Metazoa > Chordata > Mammalia > Rodentia > Spalacidae > Eospalax > Eospalax fontanierii. Next base: position 78,263,776 of record CM069532.1, read on the forward strand.
CCTGGGGAGGGAGGAGGTAACTGATATTGTTTTGATATATTGTTATGTTCTCAAATTACCTTTGTAATATTTATGTTTATACCCATAGATCTGAGCTGCTTTCAACCTTGGTGAAAGCAACTTCTTTTTGCAGTGGGTATTGGTCAATGCGGAGACACATAACTGGTCAGAGTGCTGAGACCAAGACACTGATGAGTGCTCATCTAGATGAGACATCAATACCAACCCGCAGCCCTCAACACCAATCCAAGGCTCAGGGAACATCATGGAAGAGTAGACAGAAAGAACATAAGAGCTGGAAGATGAGGAAGAAGGCTATGAAATGGTGTCTTCTGGATATGCATGGCAGATATGCCCATCAACTCACAGCAGCCTACACGGGACTGGCACAAGATCAAGCCAGCCACAATGCCACCATGGATGAGGGAGGGACCCCAAGATCCCACCCCAGTGAAGGAGCTACCAGCGGTTGATGGCTGCTAAAGGAGAGAGAATCACTTTTCTCTGGGGATGTGGCTGCTGATAGGCTGTACATGCCCCAGTGGATGGCCCCACACCTTCTAACATGGCCTTCACTAACTGGACTCGGTGGGATAATAACAACAATGGCAGCAGCAGCAGTGATAATAATAGAATATCAAGTCAGGAGCAAAACAGGTTGATGGATCCGGGGCAGCTGGAGACAGGTAAGTGGGGGGTAGATAAGCTCAAAATGCATGTATGTATCAATGTTTCAAATAATAAATACATGTTTTTAAGGAGAACATCAAGTGCACATTGTCTAGGAATCAAAAGCCGGTCTTCCTGAGCTTAAGATTCACAAAGACCAACCAACAAATTTATATGGCATCTCTGGTGACTGAACTGCACTAGTGACCTGCAAACCACAGGGAAGCTCAAGTTCCATCTGCCCAGTCACCCAGACAACTATGTTTTCCACAGAATGTTATACAGCCTGTGAGAGAGACCACGATGTGCTCAGGGTAAAGTCCTGTGCAAGGGACTGTTTTCATCACTGAGGAGCACAGACCCTGATGTCTAGACACCCACAGAACAGACAAGCATGGGAACCAGACCTTAAATCCGGGTCTAGCTGAAACACAAGTAAGGGTGGATTTGTACTGGGATCCTAGGAACAACCCTAGAAGCACACTGCCCTCAGAATGCAGCCTTCACCTCACCGAAGGCAATTAATAATGCTGGGGTGCATGTCCATTTACATCTGCCATGGCCTGCAAGGGGGTCCGCACAGCCAAGGTCGGCAGTCAGGGGTTTCCACTCTCTGCACCTCTCAGTACCTTAAGAGACCCACGTGGAAGTCTGTGCCCAGCTTCTAAAGCCTTGTCCTTGGAAACTCTTCTGGGTCAGGAAAGGCTACTGGTAGCCTCTAATGGACTCAAGTGACAGGACAAGGGAAGAACACCAATCAGGAGATGCTCCAAGAAGAGCCCTCCCTCTGTCTTGAGAGTAGGCACTGAGAGGATGCGGCTGGCTGGTCGGAAGTGTTGGTTCCACCTATAGCGATGTGAGCTGGAGACTTGGATGGGCCCTGTTGGGGGTGGCCATGGTTTGAAGAAACAGAGGAGCCGGTGAATAGGAAAGACAGAGGGACAAGCAACCAGAGAGGACACCAGCATTAGAAGCCTAATAGGCTGGGCCTCCAGTTTTGATCCTGCCTACAGCCTAGCTCTGCCACACACTCGTGCACATATGCACACCAGCTTCTCGCCAACACATTCCATTTTCTCAACACAACTGGCAATGGTTTGGGTAACCAGTCAAGAGTCTTCATTGAGCTGAGCCCCTTCCAAATGCAGTATAATTCCATACCAGAGCCACAGGAGCTAAGAGTCTCCAGGAGACCCAGGTGGGTCTGGCTGCATCATGGCAAGATGAAGCAGGAAGGATTGGTGTAACAGTGAGGTCAGGGCGTAAAGGAGGCTCAGCCAAGGGTCCAATCCAGTATAACCCTGCCATCAGCAACCCTAAGGGCCATAAGGTTCTCATATGGAAAGCCTCCAAGACACTCAAGCTAAGCTGAGGCTAAGAAAACTGTCATGAGTATGATAAATTGATGAACAAAAACAAACAAAATGCAACAGATGACAGGGCAAACAGAAGCCCACCACATGGCCCTCAGACCCCTCCCACCACACTGCAGAGGGCCTCATACCTGCCTCTGGCTGCAGAGTCCTTCCCTTGGTACAATTCCATCATCCTCTTAGTACAAATGAAATGAAGTCAGGGCTGGGGTGGTGGCTCAGTTAGTAAAGTTCTTGCCTTGATGACCCAGAACCTACATAAAATGGCATGTAAAATCCCAGTGCCAGAAAAGCCGAGACAGGTGGATCTGTGGGGTAACTGAACAGTCAGCCTACTCAGTAAGACCCAGGTCAGTGGGAGGCAGAAGAGAGGGAGAAGAGGAAGAGGGAGGAGGGAAAGGAGGAGGAGGAGAGGGAGGGAGGAGGAGGATGAGAGGGGAAGGGGGAGGAAGGAGAAACGAGGAGGAGGAAGAGGAAAGGGAGGGGGCAGAGGGGGAGGGAAGATGAGGAGACGTATACCTGGGCAATGACAGCTGAGGCTGTCCTCTGGCTTCTAGGTACATTGTCATGTACATACCTGAGCCCTGAAGTGTACACACATGTGCATACACACAAGCACTTGCACACTCATGAACCCACGTAAACACATACACACAAAGAAGTAAAGTCAGTCTCCTAAGGGTCTCTCATATACTTGAGCATCACAGACACACTTCTGCAGATACAGATAATCATCCTATGGGTCTAGAAAACTGAGGTGGGAGGAGGACAGGCAAGTGCTCCTAACAGGCTCTCCGAGTGGCATCTCTGCTCTACCAGAACCTTTGGAGCTCACGGAAGGACCTTCTCCCTCTTAGGTAGGCTCCCTCAGAACCATCCATGGGCTTCCCAGAGGGTTTGCCTCTGCCCACTTCTAGCAGCTTCTCTTTCTGCACAAAACCCATGCCCCCCGAGACTACATTCCAGCTTCCCAAGTCCCACTCAGACTCCTGAGGGCAACTGTTTCATAAACCCAGTAGTTAGAAAATGTGGAGGTGTCAGGTGAGGATGAGTGTGACGCACAGTAGTTCCCAAGACTGCAATTCCCCAGCCAAGCCACAGGTTTTAGCATTCAGCACTTGGCTAGGGACTATGGCAGATGCTCAAGGATAAGAAGACATCACCCCAGCCTGAGTTAGAGGATATCGAAAATGCACCCACAAGCTAAAAATGAGGGCAACTCTGGACTTCAGTGAAAAATCCCTTGAACTCAAAGTATGATGTAATTTCATTCCCTTATTTACAAAACAACATGCACAGCCAAACCTGAGCTGAAAATGATGAGTGAAGCATGTGTTCTGACAGCTCCTTCCTTCAGCAACTGAAGAAGAGATTGTTTCCCTGACTTTTGAGCTTCTAACTTAATTAATACAATGCAGTGTGCTTCTACCAGAAAGGGATTTTTAAATAGATTCTGTTTTTCATATTTTCATCTGCACACGGTTCTACTTCAGTGCCTTCATCCACCCATCCATCCACCCACCTATTGAACCAATCTACCATCCATCCACTCACCACCCATCCATCCACCTATCCAACCATCTATCACCAATCTACCATCCATCCACTCACCACCCATCCATCCACCTATCCAACCATCTATCACCAATCTACCATCCATCCATCCATCCACCCACCTATCCAATCACCTATCTACCAATCTACCATCTATCCATCCATTCACCCATCCATCCACCTATCCAATCATCTATCTACCAATCTACCATCCATCCATTCACTCTATCCAACCATCTACCAATCTACTCATCCATCCATCCATCCACCCACCCACCTACCTATCCATGTCCGATCCAACCACCCATTCTTCTGCCTACCTTCCCATCCACCCACCCATCCAGCCAGCCAATCAAAATGTGCAGAGTACAAGTTATCAAGCAAGTACTATGGAAGATCCTGAGAATGCAGAGACGAAACGAAAGAAAAGAAAAGGAAGAAAATCACATGACTACATAAGATGCTGAGAGGTTATCAGGGAAATCTGCAGTGAGTAGATCCCCATAGACCAAGCCTCAAAGAAAAAAGAAAACCTTACTCTGTCACAGAGCTATGTGACATAAAGTGAAGAAGGAACACCTGCTAGGGAGGAATGCGGCAGCTACAGAGGCAGGACTCCTAGGACTGCAAAGAACTGGGAATTGCCAACAACCCAAGTGACAGCATTGATACTGCTGCACCTTAAGGTGCTGGAAGTGGTGTTGGGAGGCAGGGCTACCAAAGGAGGAAGGGAGAGGGAACTGGACGGCTTGTGGGAGCACAAGCCCTGTCTATCACAAGGAGGAACAGCCAGATCTTCAGGAGAAGGAACCTGGCCAAGGGAGGGCTGCAGCAGCCCAGAACAAGTGACAAACCGCAGTCAGGGCAGGAACTGCCACAACAGAACCAGACGTGGCAGGATGCATTCAAGAGATGTCGCCTGGGTTTGTTTTCCAAAGTCATGGTCACAGGCACACTGGGGAATCATCACCAGAAGCAAACTTCTGGTCTAAACCCTTTGATAAGGGAGCTCCATCTTTTCCAGAAGAACGCCTCTGCAGAACTGCCTCCTTCTGCAGAGATGACAAGGTAAACAGAGTGAGTCCTGCTGGCTGGCTGAGGGGCCTCCAATGTCCCTTGCCCTCAGGTATCTACCATCCTCAGTGACCCATTTCCTCTTTCTGGCTGAGCCTGCAGGGCTCTCTCTCCTATACTGTGTCTGAGCCTCAGCTCAGTGTCTGAGCTCAGTGTCTGTGAATGAGCAGCCCCTTAGAAAGCTCCAACATGGCAGGCTCTACAGGGGACCGCAGTCCCCAGCCAACAGCAGCAAGGACTACAAGGAACATGGTGCTGCCAACAAGCCAGGGAGCTTGAAACAGACTCCCTACTTGGCGTCGGATGAGACCACGACCCCAGCAGTATCTCGACTGCAGCCCATAAGACGCTGAAGTCAGCACCCAGCTGAGACACCCGGGTGCTGCCCTTAAAGACGTAGTGCTAGGAGGTTTGTTCCTGTGAGTGTGAAGTTCATGCTAACTTATTATAAAGCCACAGACAGGTAGTGCATTTAGTAGGAATGAGCAAAAGCCTTGGATCAGGGACCTAAACAGTCCTGAGGCCTGCTCCATCTCAGCTCTGAGTCTTTGAACAAATCACAAAAGTTCTGAGAGTCTTCAGCTTCCCTGTCCAGGAAAAAGAATGCCTGTATTGATACGTTTCCATGATAACTATAATTTTTACAAAGTGTATGTCTGTATCTAACCCTGATGGGAGCTTAATGGGTGTTCTGTACTCAGGGGCCTAGTGATGAGCAGGGAGAGAGAGATCCTGTCCCTCAGCAAGTGGCAGCACAAAGCTGAGCATGGATCTCTTACCGAAGATGAGAAAGACCCCACCTCAAGTGGGGCACCTGAGCTGGTTGGAAGCCAGGAGCTGGTGTGCAAGGCTACGGTTGGGAATAAATGCTTAGCTCTGTGGCTGAGCCGAGCAGTCCTATTTGTACAGCACACACACTGGATGTTTACCAAGCGCATACATGGAAACATTTTCCTGAGCCCTTTAAGTCTTTGCTTTTATTTTGTGTACTGAATGTGACTCATCCACACAACTGTCACTCTGCCATCTTCTTGGGGATGTCATGGCAAAGCCTCGGTGTCAAGGCCTCCACAGCTGAATTTCCTGTCCCTCACCCAAACTTGCCCATCTCCATCAACAGCTCCACCGGCTGCCTTGTCACCAGTCACCATTCTTCATGCCATAGCCAGTCTGGCTATTTGTCTTTGGCAATGTACTTTGAAGCCAAATAACAACCGTGCCCATGGTCACAGGGACAGATCAGACACCCCCAACTCTAGCCCGAGCTCACAGCTGCCCCGCTGGCCTCCCACTGCCATGTCTGCCCTCTTCCACTTAATCTCCAAACTCTAGCCAAAACAGCTATTTTCTTAAGTGAAATTGCAAATTTTAGTCCTGCTTAAAACCTTCCCTGGCGTCTACTGCCTCTTGATCAAATGCAGTTGTCTGACCCCTGAGCAGCCTGAGTCAGCGTGTCCTGCAGCTCGGAGTGGGCTACGTGCACTTCCTCGTCTCCTCCTGCGCACAGCCACAGCCCCTGTGGGCCAGAAACCTCCAGGGGCTCAGACATCCTCCAGTCTCTCGTGGCTGGGTATCCCCTACCTCACTGCCTCGGTTGTACCATCTACCCTTGAGAGAGTCCTCCCACACAACAGTCCCTGAAAGAGTCCTCCCAACACAACAGTCCTGAAAGAGTCCTCCCTATACAACAGTCCCTGAAAGAGTCCTCCCCACACAAGTGTCCTTTCCTCATCTCGTTCAGCAATATCACTCAGCAGAAATTATAATTACATATGCCTTCGTTGCTTATTCTACTTTCTTCCCAATTAAACCATAAGCTGCAGAAGAATCGAAGGGCTGGGTGTCCACCTGTCTCATGTTGCACAGTAACGCAAGCATAAAGCCAGTCCCTGACAGCACTGAATGCACCTGTCATGGGATGGACCTTTGGATTCCAAGGACTGTAGGTGGGGTGTTCTGGGGAAGGGAAGGCTGGGAGATGCTACTAACAGCCATGGGTCCTCACCTCCTCCTTTGGACAGGCCCTGGTATACTTTTGTCTGGCCCCCTCCAGGACATGGGTACCTCAGGACGGAGGCAAAACAAAGCCACGTCCATGTCGCTCTGTAAACTTCTCAGAGGTCAGGACTAGAGAGCTGGCTCTGCAGGTAAGACCACTGGCTACTCTTCCAGAAGACTTGGGCTTGGTTCCCAGCACCCTCGTGGTGGGTAAAAACTGTCTGAAACTCCACTACCAGGGGAACAGATGCCCTCTTCTTGCCTCCAAGAGTTTGCACACACGGGTGCACTTACATATATGCAGGCAAAACATTCATACACACAATAGAAAACAATTTTTTTTAACTCGGAAGTTCACATCCATCTAGTAAGAGATCCTTGAGGCCACTATGATGAAGGACCACAGTCCTGGCTAACTTGTATTGCCCCACAGTTCCAGACGTGAGACATGCTAAGGTCAGGGTGGCCACGGGCTGCCTTCCTCATGGAAGCTTCAGGGGAGAGTTTACCTCTTGGTGTTTCCAGCTTTGAAAGGCCCCAGCGCTCCAGGGTTTGGCCCCTTTATGGCTAGACCCCACCTGGGTCTCTACCGTCAGATCACCTGGAGCCTGTGACCCTCTCTTCTAACAACCCTGGTGATCCCTTGGGGTTACCTGGACAATCCAGGTTCAGCTTCTCATCTCAAGGTCCTGAACAGAGTCACATCAACCAAGTCTGTGTGAGGCTACATGTTCCCGGTGTCTGAGGGCAACCGTGTCTTTGAGAGCATTCTCCCGTGTATCACTGTGCCTCTGTCACTCATGTAGCCAAAGCAAGGATCCAGCCCAAGTAGAGGGCGCCCACGAGTCCTCCACAAGAGGAAAGCTGGAGTGGGGGACAGGTAAGGTCTACAATGTCTGATGGTGATGTGACCAGCCCTGGTGGGCGAGGGAAAAGCCTCACTGAGCTCCAGGAGGTCAGAGCTTCTGCAGTGTGTGGAGCTTTAGAAGGCAATATTGGGGTCATCAGGTTTTCACCTTGCCATTTTTAGGGAAGAAGGCCTGTGCTCTGAAGGCATGCTCTTGATAAAGACATGGGGTCTCACTGCACCTGGACCTGAGTAAGTCAGAGATGCTATTTTCACTCCTTAGAAATGGGGAGCAGGGGAGATGCTCCCTTCACTGGTTCCTCCAAGGAGGAGGGAAGGGGAGGGGAGGGGAGGGGAGGGGAGGGGAGGGGAGGGGAGGGGAGGGGAGGGGAGGGGAGGGGAGGGGAGGGGAGGGGACGGGAGCAGGGAGGGGAGACCATGGTGAGACACAGTATAAGGTATGAGCATACAGCAGGCTACCCAAAGCCAAAGGAGCTGATCAGAGAGTACACAGGGGAAATTCCAAGCTGGACTGGAAGCTGTAGGAGGCCCAGAGGGAAAGGATCTGGAGTCAGGAGCCCTGTGCAGAACAGTCCAGCAGGAAAAGAAGCAGAACCTACCAGCCAGCAGTGCCAATAGACCCCAGGCTCATGTGGATTTAAAAGAGGGCACTGCTCGTTCAAATGCAGCTATGGAAAGATAAGCCCAGCCTAGGACTCCAGAGATTGACAGTGTTCATGTGCCAGCAGGCCGAGGGGCAAAAGGCAGTGTGTGGGCAATCCTGAGAAGCAATGGGAATGTCCTGGCTCAGGGTGGCAGTGACTTCTTGGCTAAGCATGCCTGTCAGGCCCCATCCTCTTTACAAGGTAAGTAGGGTATGAGGACGGTGTCACGGGTGCTTGGGTGCCATGCAGGAGAGAAGAGAAGGGAGAAACAAGAGAGACTCTGGGCTGTCCTCAGGTCCCTGTGGGCTTCAAGGGAAGGGAAAGGGTGAGGCTCCAGAAGAGGGCGTGGGGGCTCCATGGCACACCTGCCCGAGATCTGTGGACAGAAGACAAATGAGAAAGGACCAGTCCACTTCAGAACTGGGCTAGCCACCCACATCAAGGAGCCCGGAAGGGCATCCACACTCCCATCATAACACTCGCACAAATGTAACACTTCAAAACGCACAAAAGCTTCAAGATAGGGTCCAATTTAGTCTGCAATTGAATACAAGAAGCACAATGATCCTAAAATTAAATGACATCATCTGTCAAAACAGTGGCTTCCTAATTTGAATTACAGCACTGTGGAATTTTAAATGGAAAAGAAACATTTAATTAGGACAGTGTACTCCGCTAGGCAGACGCTGCAAGGAGCTTTACAGGGACTCTGCCCAGTCACCAGTGGCAGGAACATGGAGGGGACTCCTGGTCATCTTGAAGTGTACCACCAGGGCTCCAACTCGTGTGCAGTGACCTTCGCTAACACTGAACCTGTCAACATGTGTCTAAGACTTCACAGCACACCTCCAGAGGCATGCATCCTAACCCTCACACAGTCCTTCCCAGACAATGCTGGGTGTCTATGCATCTAGGTTCCCTCAAACAGCAGGACACAGTGGGTCTGAGACTGAAGTCTATGTGATTTCTGCAGCCACTGCAGAGCCTCCATGACATTAGCATTTGGATTCACCCTAGCTTTATCTGTAAGCAAAGAGGAGGGAGGGCTACCCCTCCCACTGACTGGCCTGAGAATTAAAATGGTGGTGTCTTGGTTTCTTTTCCTCCTGCTGTGGTAATATACAGAGACAAGAGCAACTTAAGGGAGGTGTTTATTCTGCTCACAGTTGTAAGAAACACTAGATATTGGTCTTTTCTTTTAAACCCTGTAAAACTTGGAACTTGGTTTATGACAAGGGATTCTAATCTTTCAATCTCACCACACCCTATAAGACTTTTGTTTAAGGCCCTGATGCCTTCCTGAGCCTGATGGCCCGGGGCAGTGGGGCTCTTCTTCCTTCCCACTGATTCTTTTTAAACTGGCCAACTGGGAAAGACCTTGAAGTTGGACCCCAGACAAAGGGGAAAAGACACAGTTCTCTTTTGATAGGGATGAAAGGCCTCCAAGCTTCCAGGTCCTATGTACTTGCTGGTTCTCACTGACCACACAAGTCACCCTTTTGCAAAAGTAAAATCTGCCTTGCTGAATTACTTCTGCGTCGTCTGCCTGTTCTTTGTACAGTACTGATGGGACCCCTGGACCTCAGATTTGATTTCTAACACAGCTCAAGTGTACAGTACATCAAGGTGTGGAAGTCAAAGCAGCAGGAATGGCAGAGCTGGTCATACTACATCCACAGTCAGGAAGCAGAGGTGAGGTGAGCAGACGCTGAGGCTCAGCTCCCTCTCAGCTGGGGCTTGGTACCAGTCTTCCCAAGCTCCCTCTAAGCCAGGGCGTGGCACCAGTCTTCCCAACTCAGCTAATGTGCCAGACAGCACCTCACAGACATGCCCCGAGGCCTATCTCCCAGGTGATTCTAGATTCCACCACACAGTAACACACTAGTCCTCCCAGTCAGATGGTGAGCACCTCAAGAGAAAGGGCCGTGCTTGGTGCACAGCCCCACCCCTAGCAGCGACACTTTCATCTGGTGTGTGTGGGTATTTTATAAAGATATAGTGAGTCAGCTGAACTAAAATCTTGAACTTCCTTAACTGAGTAATTTTAAGAAGGAGGGGAAACAAAGAACTCATTGTGGATATGCACATATACACAAACACACACTCATATCTCTCCTCTCTCTCTCTTCTTTCTGTTTCTCTGTCTCCCTCCTTCTCTCCAGAAGTCATTTCAATTTTTTTTATTTGGTTTGGAGAAAGGGTCTCACCTTGCCACACTAGCTTCAGATTCGCTATGTAGCTGAGGGTGACCTCGAACACCTGATGTTCCTGTCTCTACATCTCAGTGTTAGGGTATCAGGAATACATCAACACACCTTGTTTATCTAATGCTGGGGATCAAACCTAGGCCTTTCTGGATGCAAAGCAAGTGTTCTACCAACTGAGCTATATCCAGAACTTCATCAGCTTTTCAGTGAACACCTAGAAGATGTTCCTGGATTTAACGACAGCACAAGATGATCTGCCAGTTCCAGAAATGGTGTTTCCACACAGAAGCCAATAAGAATCTGCATCTAGGAGAACAGAAAACGCCTCAGTTCCCAAGTCCGTGTTTGCCACTCTGCGGGGCTCTGCCCAAAATAAGACCCTACGACTACATGAACTAAGGTACCTTTAACCTAAGTCACAACGCTCAAAGCCCAACTTCACCTCTATGATCAAAGTGGAAGTCGTGCTGTAACTGTCATGGAGTGGGTTACAAGCCAATAATCAAAGATGGTACTACTTGACTCACCAGAATGATTCACAAGGAAAAGCTAGGTTGGCTTTTCAGCCAAGAACAAAGACAGACAGACAATGACATACACAAGCCTTAAGGCTCACAGCTGACCTAATTTGTTGTTATCAAAACTACAAGCAAGAAACTTTGACCTTAATACTCAGTGCTTCCAGGGTGCCTCACTCACTGCCTAATTCCAGTTACCATGGTACTTTCAATGAAGACTATGCTTAGCACTGAGGCAACTGAAGTGTGGCGACTTTAACTGTGGGGAAGGAAAAAATATATAAGAGTTTTCATAAAAACTAGCTTCAAGGAGTAGTTGGCATGCAGGACAAAATGTCTAAGGGACTGAGATTGCTATGGAGGCCAAAAACCTATGGTGGGGACAAAAGCTAAGACAGAAGCTATTCCATGCTTTGTCCTGCAAGTCCGGGTGAAGCTTGTTCATTCTCTTTTAAAGAGTACAGAGGAAGTAGTGTTAACTGAATAGCAGCCATGTTCCTGCCCGAAAGATCTGCAGAACAATCCTGTGAGGCAGAGGCAGGGATTAACGACACTACACTTTACACAAGAGAAAACTGAGGCTCAAGATGCTGTGAATTGCCCAAGGGGTCAGTGTGACTTAGTCAGTAAATGGCAAGCTTAGCTTTGGAGCCAGTCCTGCTGAGCCACAACACTCGGTCCACCTGCCCACCTGCCTCCACTAAGCCCTTCTGATAATGAGTCAGTGTGTGCTATGAAAAGGTTGGCACACAGGGGACATGGCTCCTTCCGGAGGAGGCAACTTCACAGTCCTTTAAACTCCCATTAAGAAGGATCCTCTTCTGAAATCTTTGCTGCTCTGCCAAGAAGGTTGATTTTCACGGTGAATTTGAGTCAGCAGAGGCCAAAGGCCCTTCTGGTCCCCCAGTGACCTCTAAAGCATATGCCAATGCCCAACTAGATCGATTTCTTTAACAACCTTCCTAGCCTCTGTTTGAGCCAGTCAGTCCTGAAGCTCATTTTTAACACCTCATTTTTATTGTCAATCGGACTGGACTAAGAATTGACTGGGCATTACTGAGGCACACCTTTGGGTGTATCCATGAGGGCATTTCCAGAGAGAATTAACTGATGAAGGAAGACCCAGGTTGACTGTGAGTGGCTCTCCCCTCTGGGCTAGGGCCCAGGCTGAGGAAAAAGAGGAAGAAGAGAAAAGCCAGCTGAGCACAGTGGTGGCCCTTTGGCCCTTTCTCGGCTGCCTGGGATGCTGAAACAGAGGGAGAAGGATGACTGTGCTCGGATTGCTTCCTCCTTTTTATTCAGTCCAGGATCCCTGTCTGTGGAATGGTACTGCACACATTTAGAGTGGTCTGCCCACCTCAATGGTCCTAACACGAAAATCCCCTCAAGGATGTGCCAGTGGCTTGTCTCTTTAGTGACTCTAGACTTTATCAAGCTGGCAATCAATATTAACTGTCATACCAAGTGAGGGGTATAAAAACCTAAGTGGGGCAGGAGGAGGAAGAGGAAGAGGAGGAAAAAGAGCAAGGAAGAGGAGGAGGAGAGGAAGGAGGAGGAGGAGACTGGAGACCACCACTTGGGAGATATGGCCAAGTAGACTGGTATGAAGAGACCAGGATGGAGGAGAGGCTTGCATGGGAGGCTAAAATGGGACGGGACATCAGAACAGGGGAGCCGGCAACGGGCAGCCTCCTCTCCAAAAGGTGAGGCAGGTTAGGGCCTGGGGCCTGAGCAGGCGAGAGGGAGCACCAGTGGATGCTGAGTCTGAGCCCAGTGAGAAGCTTCTCTCCAGATATGGAGAGCATTAGAATCCAGCCAGGGTAGAGGCTGGAATAGGAAGGATCAGCCACAACTGTTGAATGTGTCTGAGTGCACACGCACATACCTATGTGACCCACCCACAGAGAGAGCCTAGAACAAGGCAGACTGGCTACAGCACTGAGACAAGGAAGCACAGCATTTGTCCAGAGCATCTTATGCCAAAACGTGAGGGGGCACCTCAAAGCACAAGACCAAGAAAGCAAAGGAAAGGGAGAGAGAGGGCAGGAGTGAGGGAGGGAGAGAAAGGAAAGAAAGAGAAAGAAAAAAAGAGAAGAAAACAGGGAGGAGCAGGGCTGGGGAAGTGGCTCATTCACAGCACTTCCTACAAGCACCAGGACCTGGGTTTGAGCCCCAGAATCCATGGAAAAGCCAGGCATGACGGCACATGATCATAATCCCAAATCTGACAAGCTGGAGACAGGCAGATTGTCGGAGCTTGATGACCAGCCAGACTAGCCTACTTGGTGAGAGCCAGGACAGTGAGAGACCCTGTCCCAAAACAAGAAGAAGACATGGACAGCCTGAGGAATAATACCTTGAGGTGATCACCTGGCCTCCACATGTATATACACAAAGAAAGAAAGGGGGAGAGTAGTGGGCAGCAAGTAGCCTAAAGGGACTCCCACTGGTCAGAACTGGGGTAATCTAGGCATCAAAGCAAGCAAGTACTGAACATCAGCTGCCAGGTAAATGTGCTCCGAGGCCATGGATGACTGAGAGTCTGGTGAGCCCAGGTCTCCACGTGGTCCCAATATTTCCTATGCAGCCGCACAGCAGTCACGCCCTCATCAGAATTGGGACAAACAGGAGCTACGCCTCACCTGATAGCTATGATGTGAACACCACATACTGCTGTGACATCCCTGCCCAAAATACAGACCTGGGATCTAATCCTAAGCAAACGTGGAACCCTATAACCCAGCCACACCCTCCAAAAGGCTACAGGGATAATCTTTTAAAATTTCAAGGGCATGGGAATCAAGGAGAGCCTGGGAACTGCCCCATGCCACGGAGACCAGAGGGGACCGCCCCATGCCACGGAGACCAGAGGGGAGCAGCCAGGAAAAACAAATGCTCCCACCAACCCTTCAGCACAGAGGCCACTAGAGACAGTGGGCAGGTGTGCCACGGAGAATTAAGGGCTGAGGCCCCTTCCTCATTCTGGGGGTCATACTGTGGTGTGGGGAGAATACCCAGTTTGTGGGACACAAACAAGAAAAACTCATCAGATGCTGGGATACCAGGTCCATAATCTACTGTCGACTGACTAGGGGGAGAGCGAGTGCTCTGAGCCATGCTTGAGACCTCCATAAGTGTATGATTATTTCAATTTTTTAATGGCTAAGCATAATATATAGTCATCATAAAAAATTGAGAAAATAGGACAGAAAATTAAAGTAAGCTATTATTCCATCACTAAGGTAACTGCCATTAATTCTGGATGCTGCCTCCCAGTCCTTTTCCTATAAATAGATTTTTTTAATAAGCTGAAATTATACTATAAAAATATTTTATAGTGCCCCTTTTAAACTTTCTCAATGACTATTACTCCATTGTAAATGTGTTCAATAATTCAATTAACCAAACCTCGATTATTTTCCATTTAGACTATTCCCAATTTTGTCTTTATTATAAATAACACTGGGTTGCCCCTCTGTGCACCAATCTTTGAGCACATTGGATTTTTTTTGTCCCTTGAAGTATACTGGAAGTGGAATCAGAGGGCTCTGGGAAACCAGCTTTGAAAGATCCTTGACCTAGCGGCCTGTGGCACTGCCTGGCAGAGGCCCCCTCCTGAAGGACACTAGGCACTGCATTGCAAGTGTGTTCAAAGTCCTCACATTCCGCACGGGCATCTCGCAGGCCCAGGCCTGCACCTCTGCTTTCTCAGAGACTGGGCTCCAGGGACCTCTACATCCAGCCAGGCACAAAGGAAGGAAACTGGCTGCAGTGGTTTGAATGAGAATGTCCCCCACAGCCTCCCAAGCATCTGAATTCTGGGTTGGTTGGTGGTGCTGTTTCAGGAGGTTTAGGAAGAAGGAAGTATGTCACTGGGGGAAACCCTTCCGAGTTCACAACCACATCCCATTTTTTGAGTTCGTTTTTCTCCACTTCCTGAGTGCGCTGGTGGAGGTGAGCTCTCAGCTCTCTGCCCAGCAGCTGCTGCCCTGCCGTGACTATCTTTACTGCACAGGAATGAGTGCTGACTCTTCTTTCCTAGGGAGTGGATTCAGACCTTCTCAGGCAATCTCAAGGAATGACCTCAAGACTTAGCTACCCCAATGCAGGCACTCTAATGGACCCTCCAATCTACGATACATACCCCCAATAGACAGCAATATCTCACCGCCAGCGGGTTCAGCAAAAAACCACCAATGCTCTCACTGAGTGCTCCAAAGCTTCTCTCCAGTCTCCACCCTTTGAGAAGTAACCGTTTATGTAGACCTGTACCTAAATGGATCAACAGCACAGCTGTGAACATTCTCAGCCACCTCTGAATCCCTGCCTCTCACTCTCCCATACAGGCTGTGGCTGGTTCCCCCCTGGCTCAGGAGTTCCTGCCTTCCAGGTCCTCTCTGGTCACGTACTGTTGTCACCACCGATTCCATGGTAGAGTCCTGTCTGGCTACTTCCCTGCCACTAAAAAGGCCGGTGACTGACAGGCACCGCCTCCACTCTGCACCCTGACACGGGACATCATGGCCCACACAGCAGCACACTGTCTACAGCACAACACCCACAGACCGAAGGCCCCAAGCCTCCAAACCACACAGGCTTAGCAACGTGCAAATTCTCAAAAGATGAATGGGGCCATTAACAAGGGCACTGAAACCATGAGACTTAATTTCTAATCCTGAAACCCAAGGATCCTCTTGTTTGCCAAAGATATTTTTTAGCAATATAAGTTTTTTTCTCATATTATTTTATTACCAACCAAACTTAAGTCTGAGGAGCTTACATCATCTCCCTGTTTGTGCTGTGACTCAGTGAAAAATGAGATTAGACTTCACTGTTGCCACCACAGAGTCACTTTACTGAGCCACCGAGTGCAGGAGCTGAGTGCTGGGGCGGCAGCAGTTCAGGACCCATGGTGCATGGTGCTGTCCTCTCCAGGAAGTTCTGGGCCATCTTGGTTCCCAGATGCTTCAAGTTTCAAGTGCCAAGAGAAAGGAGAGAGGAGCACTTGCCTCGAGGACCTTGATCTGCTGGGCAAGATAGACACTGACGGCTACAGAGGACATGCAGAGTCCTGGTGGTGGAGACGGGAGGTCAGAATAATTCCAGGAGAACATCAGTCAGGAGGAGGGGGAAGGGCCACCTGGGCAGAGAGGGCCTCTGGCAGGACCCAGGAGTGTGCTGAGATTCAGGGGCAGGCGAGAGAGCAAGACAAGAGTTGGCCTTCAAAACCTCCCAAGTTTTAAGAAGACCAAATACCAGGAAGCCAACAATGGCAAAGAAAAAGGATTGCATACTATGACCTACAAATAGGACTTATTTCTGGACTGCATAATGATCCAATTAACAAAAATATTCAGGGCTGGAGAGATAGATCAGCAGTTAAGAGCACTGGATGCTCTTCTAGAGGATCTGGGTTCAATTCCCAACACCCACGTGGCAGCTAACAACTATATGAAACTCCAGTTCTAGGAGATCTGACACCCTCTTCTGGCCTCTGCCAGCACTGTGCAACACATGGGCATGCTTACATACATGCAGGTAAAGCACTCGTAGACATAATAAATGAATAAGTAAGTAAATAAATGTCCGGCATAGTGGTGCATGCATTTAATCCCAGCACTCAGGAGGCAGAGGCAGGTGGATCTCTGTGAGTTAGAAGCCAGCCTGGATTACACAGCAAATTCTAGGCCAGCCAGAGCTACATAAGGAGACTGTGTCTCAAATAAAAACAAAAACAAAATCAGTGTGATACATTGTATCACCATGGGATAAAAGAAAAAACAGTATGATCACCTTAGCTGATAAATAAAAAGCAAATGAAAATTCAACAGCTTTTCTTTTTCTTTTTTTTTATTTTATATGTGCAAATATTTTGCCTGCATGTACACATGTACACCACATGCGTGCATTGTCCCACAGAAGGCAGAAGAGGGTGTCAGATTCCCTGGAACTGAGTTAGAGATGGTTGTTAGCAGCCACAAAGGTTCTGGGAATCAAACCAGCAAGTGTTCTCAACCACTGAGCCATTTCTCCAGCCCCTCAGAAGCTTTTCTTTCATAATGATAAGAGTGTTCATCAACATAGTACTTCCTCAGCATAACAAAGGTTCTCTCTGAGGAGACACACTCAGTGAGGACTGAAAGCTTCTCTCTTCAGAGCAGGGACAAGGTAGCATGCCTGCCTGTCTTACAAGCTCAGATTGTACCTGAAAAGTTCCAGCCTAATCCACTAGACAAGAAAAAGAAGTAATAGTAATTTAAACTGGAAAGAAGAAAACTATTTGCATTTACAAATGACAAGACCCTAAATACACAAAATACAAAATAATTTATTTAAAAAACTACCAGATCTCACAAACAAACCAGAGAATACACCAGCAGCATTTAAGATAATGTGAACTTCTATGTCTCAGTAAGGAGCAATCTGAAAAGAAAACTAAGAAGCTTCCTGACCACCTGGACCCACATCTAAGAAATCTGGGGAACACAAACTGGACTTTTGAAAAAAAGAGTCCAGGCATGGTGGTGTGCATCATTAGTCCCAGCACTCAGGAAGCAGAAGCTAAGGGATCTCTGTGAGACTGAGGCCAGCCTGTACTACATAACGAGTTCCAGGTCAGCTGGGGCTATAGAACAACCCTGTCTCAACAACAACAACAAAAAAGGACAAGAAGCTGGGGTTTGTAGGAAGGTGGGGAGTTGGTCTGAGAGGGGCAGGGAAGGGGCAGGAGTAGGTCTGAGAGGGGTGGGAGGGTGTGGAATATAATCAAAAACATCATATGAACTTCTCAAACAATTACTAAAAATAATATCTGAGCTGCTAGAGAGATGGTTCAGCAGTTAAGAGCACTGGCTATTCTTGCAGAAGACCCAGGCTTGAATCCCAGCACCCACATGGCGGTTAACAACTGTCTATAACTCCAGTTCCAAAGGATCCTACGCTCCTGTCTGTCCTCCACGGGCACTGCACCCCACAGACGCACTTACACACATGCAGGCATAACACTCATACACATAAAATAAAAATAAATCAAAAAAATTAAAAATATATTATCTTAAAAAGAAAATTAACAAAGTAAGTTCATTTTAAAATAGCATATGAAGGAATAAAAAGGCTAATATTAAATTTAGTCAAATATATAAACATTTTCACACTAAAATTAAGGAGAACATTGCTAAGAAAATTAGAGAGGCTCTAAATAAATGGAGAGATATGCCACATCCAAGGCTAGATTTATGACCTCCTTGTTGTTGCGGAACTATTACTGACAGGCTCAGACTTGCACTGTAGTCCAGGCTGGTATCAAATTTCTTTTTTTACTGTTTTTTTTTTCACTGTATGTTTTTATTGAATTTAATGAATTTCATATAATACATCTTAATCCTAGTTAGACTCCCCCAGCTACCTGCACCCGCCATAGCCTGCCCACAGGAGTTAATGTATTCTGTCACACGTTAAGGTCTATCAAGTCAAGTGTGTATCCCCAGATGTCCTTTGCTGTGAGTTCATGCACTGGAGCCAGTTCCGCCTTCCTAGCACCACACCCCTCTCCCTCACCCAGCAGTGATCTACTGTCAGCCATTCCTCTGCGGAGGCTAGGGTTGGTGCCTACTGCCCATTTCCCCATTTCTGTGCTGGGTTTCATCTGATTAAGTTGGCATAAGTCTTCTGCATGCTGTCACCATTGCTACAAGTTTCCAGAGGCCTGGTATCAAACTTTTGATCCTCCTGCCTCCGTTTCCCCAATATTGGGATAATGGATGTGCTTCACCTTGATCAATTTAGATTTATTAAGTTGCTGGTACAAAATAATGGTTTGAAACATTGTCCATCAAAATTCCAATGGCTGTTTTCTCAGAAGCAAAAGAGCTAGTGCTGAACAGACCCCAAACAGAAAGAACAACACTGAAAACAGAACCAAGTTCAGGGCCTCACATTCCCTTCTTTCAAACTAACCACAAAGCCTGGGTTCTGTCCCGCACCACTAAATAAGTAAACAAATAAATCAGTCCCTTGAAAGGTAAATCAGCTAACAGGAAAAATATCCAGAATTTCAAATGCAGATTGATAGTAGCATCTCCCTCAACCCTAGGATGTTTCTAAAATGAGCCTTTAACTCAACACACATCAAGGTAACTGTGTTCTGGCAGAATACAGGCTTGATCCTGAAGTCCCCTCTCGCGGTCACTTGTTTGACCACCTTGCTCTTGAGCAAAAGAAAACCAATCTATTTATTTGTCTATCTGTCTGTTTATTTATCTATTTATTTGCAAGGCCTTGCCCAATATGGTCCAAGCTGGCCTCAGCCACAGGCTCCCAAGTGTTTAGATTTATTTTCAGGCCAGAGCCACAAACCACACCCAGCTTTAAAAGTGAGAATCAAACCATATACTCTGTCTAGTCCTCGCCATAGAAGGTTTTTGAGGAAATAATGTTGTATTCTTGAATGTTCTGGAAGGTACTGCAGAGGGTTGGGATCCCAGGCGTGTAGCAATCACTGTGACTCTCAGTGGAAACAAACGATTCTTGGATAATATTGGATTTGTTGAACAATAGGCTGATTTTCCCAGTGGCTAGATAAGTAGAGTCTCCTTCCTCATACTCTACATGAGTGTGAATGTGGGTAGCTAACACCACTGTGTGGCAAAGTGAGCGCCCAAGGCTGCTCCAAGGTAACCCATGGCTTTTAGGGATGTTTTTAAGAGTGGCCAGGACCGTTATGGCCATGTATCTGTATCTGTCATGATTCCTTCTCAAATACAGGAGGAAAGAGAGAAGGCATACATTAGTGCTTTGTAAACCACTGAGTCTGTAAAATCTGTGGCATGTGTACCCCGTGGTCACAGTCCCTGAGCTGGGCTGAGATCCCTCCCCAGACCAAAAAATGACACAGGCTGAGGTTCCAAGCCTCAGGCCCTGAAGCCTTCTCTCTAAGCATCTGCCCGATGTCGACTTGGAAGCTGGCCTCCACCTTCCACTCACTCCAGTTCACACAATTCAGTTTATAAAATGCTGAAGGTGGTAAGTTGACATGGACATTTGCTGAGCAAGTGTTCTGCTCTTGGATAAGCATCTAGATGAGGATCAGAGGGGAGGCTGTGAAGGAGTCCTTGGGACAGAGGCTTCAAAGTGTTTTTCAAAGGAGCCAGTCCTTACGCTGAGACGTGGCTACACAAGCCATCAGCATGTTAATTCTTGGGATGTGTCAAGTAATTCCTAACTGCGCCTTTGAAAACTCTACACAGAAAGGCATAAATCATGTCTCAGTTTCATTCTTGTTCATTCGACACTCACAGCCTCGAGCAGCTGCCATTCTAGGAAAGAAAGTACACAGAAGACCAAGTCCAGTCTGTCCTTCCAACCACCCACAGCCTGATGTGCAGGCAGGGAACCCAGATGAAAACACTCAATGGAGGCACCCTGCAGAGGGCTTTGTGTGGGATGGGGAAACAGCTGGATGCCAGGTGAATGAGGGCTGAAAAGAAAGTAACAGGGAGACCAGAGGCCCAGAACAGCCTCCCGCTCCTGCACAGCCCCCAGCTGGGTCTGGCATGTTCCTTCCCCTGCCTCCTCCTCATTTTCCAGGTAGGGACCTGGCCACTGATGTGCTGGACTTAGAATTCAGACCCCCTGCTGCAGGAGCTCGGGGCAGTCATTCCACCCACTCCTCCCATGCTTACAATGTGTTTTACACTTAACTTACTACACTGTGCATTCCAGAGACTCATGTCTTCCAACTAAGTGTCTGCTTTCCCACTGGGGGGCGGGGGAGGTCTGAGTCTGTGTGTGTGCATGCATGCATGCCACATTCTCCCCTGGCGTGCCTGGTGTCACATGACACTTAACAGGAGTGTGAAAATGTTTCCTGTATGCAGCAATCAATGGCTGAAAGACAAGGCAGTTCAAAGACCCATCTTCTTTCCTACCAATTAAGAAAGAAAATGTCTACGTTGTTCAGAGTCCACATGGAAACACCTCAAGTTCCTTCTCCCTTCCTGCTCCTCTGCCTCTTTGCACAGCCATCTTCACAGAACAGAACCTTTGCGGGCTTTTTCAGGAGATGGTAACTCCTCAGTCACACCCAAGCCATCTTCCCAGCCACAACTATTGCCAGATCCCCCCGGGCTTTCAGGGCCACTATCACTGCCCTACTAGCCCAAGGTCTCCACCATCCACCAAACTGGAGACTCTTCTCATTTCTAATTTTCTACTGTCTTCAACTATGCCCATCATTACCGTCCTTGAGGGTCAGCACGAATGGCCACTTGTGTACTTCTGTACCCAGAATTCTGCTGTCTCCTCACGATACTTTATCGGTCATTCTGAAATAGCTGGTGAATTCCTCTCCCAACTACAACCTGTTTGTGGCGAGGAGAACCAGCCAAAGATTCAGGACTGTAACTGCCTCCTAGGAGGGTTCATCAAAAGTCTGAGTAGCTGTGAAGCCTGCTGAGCACACCATCCCCATCTTCTCTTTGTTTCAAAGGGCCTGACACAGGAACCCTTCTAGGTAAATTAGGATTGTGTATGCCCCCAGGGGTGCCAGCCCCAAGGCCTACTGCAGTGTAGAGTCAATGAGCAAATATTAGGAGGAAATATTTAGATTATTTTGGGGGATTTTTTTGTTTGTTTGTTGCTTTGGTCTTTTTGAGACACAGTCTTCCTGTAGTCACAGCTGGCCTGGAACTCATTATGTGGACCAGGCTGGCCTCCATCTCACAGAGATCCAGCTGCCTTTGCCTCCCAAGTGCTGGGATTAAAGGCGTGCGCCAATGCACCCAGTGCTCCAGAAATATTTAGATTTTTAAAAGAATCACTGAGTAGGCAAATTAGAAAATCATAGGTAGGGAAATAACGACAAAGCATCTTAAAGGATGTTTTTCTATGTTCAAATTCATGAGACGATTTTAACATGTCAGTGATGGGCAATGGCTGGGAAACTACCTTTATTGTTGCCTCTCAGGGAGCAAGAATGGAGAACATTAATCACCATTGATGCCTACTCATTTACAGAGCGCACACATTACTTGCGCAGAAAATGCACTCGATTTCTTAATTCTCTTTCAGAGTACATGTATGCCTTCACATGCTGCCAAGTACCCCAGAGGAAACAAAACATCCTATAGATAGACTCTTCCCAAGCAAAAGGGTTAATGGTAACCATGGCAACTGCCTCCAAGAATAGCATCATCTGTAGCAGCATTCATGCTGGGGCCGTCGACAGAATGGTTATAAATATACCTATTAGCAGCCTGAACTGAATCTTTAAACAGCACTGTTGGGAGGAAGAGTACCTAAAAATAGCTCCTGCACTCGAGTTTGAAGACGTGTCCTCAGAAAATGGCACCTTGTGCACACACTTGAACATGCACAAGAAGATTTTCTAATTTTCTCTTTTTCCTTAACAACCAGCACTAAACATTAAAGGCACACGATAGATAATGCAATATTTTATAGCCTTCCTAATTTACTGCAATATTCCAGAAAGCCACCCCCAAAACAGATCAGGCCTCTGTATGCAGGTCTAGATTTAAGAGTTTCCTGGTGGTGCCAGTGCCCTCACAGCAGGGTGACCCTCAGGCTCTATATACCATGCTCACAGAGAAGGGAGGTTCTGCAATGGCCCCACATGGACCACAATGGGCAGAGAGAACACCAGCCCCCAGACAGGGAGAAGCCAGCTCCCAAATTCACATCATAGCTCTTGGATGAAGTCCACTTCATCCAATCTCCCTGGGTCTTACCCATGCTTCTCCTAACGATGGTGATCTCCATGTGTGACGGAGGGAGATCAAGATAGCTGCAGGCTTGAACTTCACTGTAGATGTGTTAGGACTTTTCTTGCATGAATAAATTAACACCTCCAGAACTCCTCCCTTCACTGAAGGATGGTGGGGGGCTTCCCCAGAGGGCTGCTGCGAGGGGCGTACAGCCCAAAGTCTTCCTCCTCTCTTCCCGCCCCTCCCACTCACAAATCCCAACATCCAGAAGGCAAACCGCGGATCTACAGAGCACAGGGCCCAAAAAGCAGCAGCCACCAGCACAGCCATTCCACAAGCCACCTAGGCACAGCATGGGTGGTACAGGGCAAAGAGGAAAGAAAGCCACACTTCTCAAGTTCAAAGACACAGTCTATCTAATTACTATCTATGAGTTCATTATAAAAAGTATTCCAGGGGCTGGAGAGATGGCTCAGCCGTTAAGAGCACTAGCGGCTCTTGCAGAAGACAGGGGTTTGGTTCCCAGAACCCACAGGGCAGCTAACTACCATCCATAACTCGTTCCAGAAGATCCAGCGCCCTCTTCTGTCCACTGTGGGCACTGCATGACACAGTTGTACCTACATACATGCAGTCAATTCACTCAGACTCATAAAATAAAAATAAATCAATAAAAAAATATTTTAAGAAGGAAAAGTATTTCATCACCAGATGAGACCCAGGCACCTGTCAGCTGAAGCAAGGCCAGACAGAACCATCATGGCCATGTCGTACCATGACCATGCCACACCACACCGTCACCCTGGACGCTCACACCTGATGGGTTCTGTAGCCTCTGGTTATTATTTACTCCAGACAAGGTCTTATATATTCCATATGATCCCAAACCTCTGTTCCTCCTGCCTCCACCTCCTGAGTACTCAGGGTATAGGCATGCATGACCACTCCTGGTCTTATGAAGTGCTGGAAACAGAGTGCAGGTTGTGTGCACACCAGGCAAGCACTCTACCAACCGAACTACAGCCCCAGTGCTGTCCCTTACTGACCTGTACCTTAGTGACAGTCACTGCATCTGGGCACCAGTCTTTCACTGAGTGTGTCAGTTTCATCGTCTCCCTGGGGATTTTTCTCTGCTTAACTATATTTGGAGTTTAACAATACACAGATGGTCTCATAGCACACACACATGTACCTTAGTGTTCACATTCTGCTTAATGGGCTCAGTGAAAGGTGAATGGCACTGAGCTCATCAGCCTTTTCCTTTGGGATTGTGCTGATCTGCCATGTTTTAAAGCTCTTCCCAGGGTTAGAGAGATGGCATAGTGGGTAAGAGGGCTTGCTGTACAAGATGAGGACCTAAGTCTGAACCCAGCACCCACATTAAAAACACAGTATGGTTGCAAGGATCTGTAATCCTAGCATTTGGGATGGAGACGAACAGACTGAACGAGTTCCTTAACCAACCAGAGAGAGATGCTGTAATAAGGCAATGTGGTGGAAAGAGAGAGGGAGATGCCCAGTGTCCTGCTCTGGCTGCCACACGGGCACACATATGGGCACACATGCCCACCCACCCATGTACATGCACACATGTATAACACAGGCCCTTCCCAGGGCCCAAAGTCTTAAGATGGTCTCCCACAAGCTCTCCTCGAGTATTAAGTATGCTGCTCACTCACACTGCACACCTGTCCTGTCCCACCTGAGGCTGATCTTGCAGTCAGCATTCCAATTTTTCTCAGCTGTTACCAAAAGTTCTGGCATCATTTACAAAAAAGTTCTTGTCGTTTCACTTTTGTCCCATAGTCCCTAAGTCCTAAAATCATTACCAGAAGGTTTTCATAAAAATCTGTCCGGTCTGCCATCTGCTGACACCAGTTACAAGGCACCATAGACAACAAGCCGGATCTGTACTTCAGAGATAACAAAGATGTCCCTGAAGCTAAGGGGCGGGGCATGCCTGATCTCCATATATCTAGCAGTTTGACGTGGGGCCTTCTACTCTTCCCCGTTTCTCCATCTGTCTCTGCACGTTTATCAGACCGCTTACCAGCACTCAGCCTTAGTATCCATCCGACAGGGCAGGGCCACCCAACTCAGTCACAGCCCTTGGTTTGACCTGGCTGGTCTTGGCTCTGTCATATGAATTCAAGGTCAGCCTTTCAGGCTGATTTTTAAATTCCTGCTGAAATTTTCCCTTGAGCAGGCTGTGAGTCGTGGATTAATGAGTAAGCAGACATCGGTGTCAGAACCCCGTCCATGAACATGGTAACCCTCGATACGCCATCAACTCTGCTCACACTGAATGTTCACCCCTCAGAAGGACTTTCACCACTGCACAGCACTCCTCAGATGGGTCTTGAATTCGTCATTAGTTTTCTGTTTTCCAGGTACCTGTGAGTGCTGGTGGCTCACCAACAGGAAGACTTTAAATTGTATTTTCAATTTGGATTTGTTTGACACAGACTACTGACATCAGTTTTCTATCTTGAGTCAAGAAACCCTGAATGTTCTCGTCAACTCACACAGTCTGCACCTAGCTTCTCCTGAATTTTCCACACAGAGAACCCTCTCCTTGGTAAACCAGATTGGTTCTGTTTAAAGGTCTACTTCATGGCTATCTTAAGTCTTTATCTTTCCTTATTGCATTAGCGGAAGCCAGGACAGACTCGAGTGGAAAGAGACATAGTAAGCGTCCTCGACTTGCTCACAATTTAAGATTAAGGTGTCTTGTCCAGGACTTCAGCAGTAGGTACCACGTCATGTTTTACCAGTAAGCATAGTATTTCCTTTTTGACAGACACCTTTTACTAACCTAATGATGTTCTCTTGCTATCTGATTTTACAAAGAGCTGTTATTATAGATAAAAAGTAAATTTTACTGAGTGATTCTGCAACTTTAAATTATTGGATGTTCCTTCAGTTAATCTGATGGTATGATATAGGCGACTGTATTTGGTTATGACATATGAACCACTTCATTCCCTGTAGCACTCACTTGCTAACAACGTCTCATTTAGGGTTTGTTTTTGTATTTTGTTAAAATCCTAACCACCAATGAAACTCTTAGATTCAGAATCCAGCTGATGGCTTCATGGCTTATTTCCATTTCATGAAATATTTACCTTGTTTTTAATATTTGTTTATTTGTATGTGTGTGTTTTACCTACATGTATGTATGTGCACCACATGCAGGTCTGGTGCCCACAGAGACCAGAAGAGGGCATCGGATCCCCTGGAATGGAAGTGACAGATGGTTGTGAGCTGCTGTCTGGGTGCTGGGAATCAGCCCAGTCACTTGCAAGGGCGGAAAGGGCTCTTAACCACTGAGCCATCTCTGCAACCCTATGTACTTTTTGTGTTATTAATTGTAAAAATATTTTAGTTTTCTCCTACATTTCCCATGATTGCCTAAGCCCTTTCAAGGAAATGCCCTCCCTGCGCTCCGTAGATGGATTCCACGCCAACACTCACTCTGTGACTTCATCCTGTCTGTCCTCACTTCAAACTTGCACCTAAGCTCAGTACTTACTACCTTAAATAAGGCAGCACCTACTGAAGTGCCAAATGGAATGCTGGCAATGCTGGCACCCAGTATAGCTGCCGGCCGGTCAACAAACTGCTAAAAGCTCATCATACTAGTTGAATTGCTCAGAACCAAGGTTTTTCAGGGATAAAGAGTTAGAAGTATTATATATTTCAGGAGTTGATGAGCATTTACCTCGTAAATTTTTCACTAGCTGTTCAGTCTTCTACTTGCTGTGCAAACACATCACACAGTACCATGCTTAGAGGTAGCTGTATGGTT
Organism: Eospalax fontanierii; assembly: GCA_035773235.1. Classification (NCBI taxonomy): domain Eukaryota; kingdom Metazoa; phylum Chordata; class Mammalia; order Rodentia; family Spalacidae; genus Eospalax; species Eospalax fontanierii. The sequence goes on from CM069532.1 coordinate 78,290,209, forward strand.
GTGGAGACACGAAGGCCTTGGAGGAGCGAGTGGTCACAGCAAATGCTGGTCTGCCCACCCATGGTACAGCAGGCCTCAAGGAAGGCTTGGCAAAGAACTGGCTCCTATACACCAAACTCTAGGAATATGTGTCAGCGATTGCCCGTGGGTGGGGAATGTGTGCAGGGGTAGAGAGAGGGAGGCAGGGACATGAAGGTCATATGTGCACCTTTTAATTCAGCTTGTATTCAAGTCACTATTATCTCCATTTAAAAAGACCCCCCCAAAACACACACACACAACAACAACAACAACAAAGATAAATCCCTGAAAACTAACTCCATTTTAAAGGAATTTTTAACTATGATATTCTTTAACTCACTTGGGTTTTAAACTTCCTTTTTAAAGGGATAGCTCCACCCTAATGACATGGTTCTTGCCTACCTCTTGTTGGTACAAGGCCTCTTGTAGTTTTCTGAGTGCTAACTCAGGGCTCTTAGCTTTCCCACCTGCAGGCTCCCAAACCACCTGCTCTGTCATTTCTAGACTCTACTTTGGCTGTGAAACTTAATATCCAGCCTTCTTGGAGGAAAATAACGAGAATCCAAGTACCTCTTCCATAGTATGATTTTGATAGCTAAGATATCAAAGTATGTAAAAGAACCAACGGCACAGGAGCTCAAGGATGGCGGGTCAAGGATGGCGGCCTTCTTCTGCAAAACGCCAAAGGATCAACTCCTTCCTTTCTGTCTTTTTTTTATTGTTTTTGCTGTTGTGTGGCAGAATCTCATACAGTCCAGGCCAGCCTTGAACTCCTTATATAGCTGAGGCTGAACTTGAACTCCTGATCCTCGGACCTCCACCTCTCAAATGCTGGGGTTACGGGAGCAGAGCACTGTCCACCCCAGCTCTTTGTTTTTTCACAGGCCTGTCTTCTCTGGTCTCTCTTTCACACCGTAATCTTCCCTGCAGTATTAAAGAGCTAAACCCCCATTGTGTGTCTCTGCTGTTTCCGGTTCCCTTGCCCCCTTTACCCTCTTTGCCGAATACTTTCACATGGTGCCTCCACAGTCGTCCCTCCCACGGTAGCAATGCTTGTGTCTCAGATTTAATATCTATCTAAATGAATTGCTTTACTTGCTTCCTTAGTGAAAGCAGCGTATGCACGCCTGGCTCACAGACAGAACTTTGTATCTCTTGAGTGTCTAGATCCCCCAGCTGATGTTTTTTCTAGGCCTGAGACAGACAGGAGGGCACAATCAAGTCACAAGAGACACCGAGTCACAGCAGCTAATGTCCTGCAGATGAGTCGTCTGTGTCAGATAAGAAGCACGGTTTCAATTTCTTTGTCATAAAGTAGTCATAACATTTATTTGAGATTGATAACTTCAGGGTGAGAAGATGAGAAATCAAAGATGAGATCAGAACTCAACTACAATGTTATTAGGATTTTTTTTTATCTTAAGCATGAACATCAATCAGACCTGAAGGGACACAGTTACGACAAACAGACATGCTCAATCACCAGCATCCCGTGGTTTTCAACCTACTTTCATACATGAACATCAATGTGATTCTCACCATACGCCCCTGAGAATGAGCTCCTAGAACAGTTAAGCCAAGCAAAGGACACAATCCCAGAAATGCATGGGGTCCGCACCCAGACCACAGCCCGGAGCACTCATACACGCCAGCCTCCAGGGCACTTGGGCACTGGTATTATGGCAGACATTCAAACGAAGGGTCAAGCAGGGATGGGAGGCAGCCATGCAGTTACCCCTGAGTCCTCCACTCAGAGACATGGACTATGATCATACTGCATGCTCCTGGGAACACAAAACATGCCAGGATAGACAAGTCCTGCCCTCACATGTGTGTCCTCAGTAGTCACATAAACTGGCAAAGTCAAATGACACGTGACCCCAACAAGGTGAGTGTGCGAACAGCAAGGTGAAGCCACGGACACCGAGAGTCAGATATGTGCAAGATACCGTTTAGTTATACACCTGATCCATTTTAAGGAGGGTAAGTCCCTCTACTACTTTGTACCTTTGGAGTCCGCTTCCCCAGGACAGAACACACCTCATGTGACTTTCATGCTCACATTGTAGTCTCAGTTTAAGCTCTGTTGAACTCTTTTCTATGCCGAGATGTTTGTTGTGAGAGGAGAAAATTCCCAGAGAGCCGAATGCGGTAGTACCCGCCTTTAATCCCAGCTTGTGGGAGGCAGAGACAGGCGGCTCTCTGTGAGATAAAGACCAGCCCAGTCTATATAGGGAGTTCTAGGCCAGCTGGGGCTATGGAGAGACCCTGTCTCAAAAAGGGAAATTCCCTCAGTCCTTCATGGACTGGCCATCTGAAAAGAAATTTAAGAGAACTGCCCACCCTGAACTCACAGCTACTTTGCTGTCAAACTCCCCTTTAAATTCACATCTTTCTGCTCACAGATTAGTGAGGTTCTCAGATCTCAGAATAATCTCTTAGTTCACTGGACAGTGGTTAATGGACAAATTCAGAACTAGTTCAAGTACAGAGAATAGTATCTGTGGGGTGCTCAGCCCCAAATGGCTCATTACATCCTACCTCTACCCAGGACTCGGGGACTATCACAGAAGAAAGGGCAGAAAAAACTGTAAGAGCCAGACATCAGGGAGGACTGGGGTGAAACAGTGCCTTCTAGACACAGCAGTACCACTGTACTGAGGGACTCACAAGAGCTGTGGCTGCCTGCACAAGATCAAGCCAGTCAGCATTCCAGCAGAAAGGGGGCATGAGCCTCCACCTCTGGCTGAGGAGCCACTGACAGTCGATGGCTTCTGAGGAAGCAAGAGTGGATTTTCTTTAAGAAAGTGGCCCATGAGTATACAGACAGCACAAACCGTTATTTAAAAAGCGGGGGGAGGGGTGCTGGGTATGGTGGTGCGCACCTTTAATCCCAGCCCATGGGAGGCAGAGGCAGGTGGATCTCTGGGAGATCAAGACCAGCCTGGTCTACATAGTGAGTTCCAGGCTGGGTGGGACTACAGGGAGACCCTGTCTCAAAAGACGAGAAAGAGAGAAGACAAGACAGTAGGAGGGATTGGGGCAGATCCGGGAAGAACCAGGAAGGATGGCCAAAAACCGGAGACTTAATAAAAACAGTCTGTATTGACAGAAAACTTCCCACTCGTGCTCTCACTGCCAAGGCCCAGAGTCTCCTCAATGCACCCCAGGGCCAGAGTCTACCAGGAAGGCGGGAGAGGGACACGTTCCCACCATCCCAACACGCTGTCGGAGCCTCATGTCCCCTCTGTCCTGACCCCATAAGATACCAGAAGGAGTTCCTTTAGGGATATATCTTCCTTGACTTGCTGAAATGTAAAGGAAACTCTTAGAGGTTCGTGTACAGAGTCACACCCAACAGCGCCGGTCACCTTGCAATGAAGGCCACAAGCATCACTCTTGGGCATTCACAGTTCTCAGCACAGGAAGAATGAGATAATGCAGTGTGGATGGAGCTGGTCTCCTTTCTGTTTAGTGTTGCAATCTGTTCATACTTTATTAGGACGGCAAATTCAGTCCATTCACAGATGCTATGACCAGCCATGTTTCACTGATGACACACTGAACCCCTTCGGGGGGATGGTTTTCTTAGTAAGCCTACTGTACATAAGAGAAGAAAAGGGAGCAGGTAAGTCTTCTATGCTTTGAATCTGTAACTTGCTAGGCTAAAGCAACTTGATGGAAAGCTAAGATAACAGTTCAAAAAGCACTCCGCAGGTGACAGGCCCAGCGAGTGTTAGGATGCTAGGTCCAGGAGCATGAGTGCACGCCTGGAGCCTAACGCTACTTCTCTAGTCTCTCTGCAGACAACCACTAACTGCTACTGGCAGGGTTTGGGGGCCCCCAGTGGCAAGTCAACCTTAAATGGACCTGGAAGCACAAAAGCAGCTACAGGTTAGAGATGGGGCCGCATGTCCTCATCAGTGAATCAGGGATCCAATACCTGCTGTGCAGGGTGCTGTAGCACCCAAAACCTGTAAGTCACCTTCACAGGACCTGGCAGATATTACTTCCTTGGTTATTTCCTCCAAGGTCACTCACCTTGATGGAAGATAAACAGGAGTCCTGTGGAATCTGCTGGGATGGCTCCACTGTCACCATATGTATAATCACACTCACACATGTGTATCTGCATAAATTATACTGTACACACGACTGGGTAACACTAAGGTCCAGTGCAACCCAGCCTGGATAAAAGCGGGAAAGCGGGAACGACTCAACTAGAGCTGAACACTTGTCCATCCAATAGCAGCACATGGCGAGTGAGCAGGCAAGCTGTCTGGGACAGCAGTGGCAGCTATGACACACTGATCATGACAGTGAGCATACACTGGGGGTGAGCATGCCCACAGAGAGAACCCTGAAGCCCTAAGAGGTCACTGGGGTGTACTAAGAGGACCAAAGGAATCTACCCAAAGAGAACAAGTAGATGCTCAAGTCTGAGAGGAGATGAGACCAGGAAGGCAGACAAGAAGGTTCAAGGTCAGGTGGGGAATAATCAGTCAGACACTAGGCAATAGCTACATTCAAAAAGAAAAGCCCTGAGAGAAGGAGCTGGGTGATGGGAAGAGCAGGTTTCTAAGGACTCTGGAGCCCAGAGTTGAGAAAGACAGCCTTGCAGGGGCTCCAGGGCCCTGGCAGGCTCTGCCCTTTAGGGTTTCACCTTAGCATTGTCTCTGACAGTGACATTAGTAAAGACAAAGTGGATGAGCTTGTTTTGATTCTGTGAACACCATGGACCTGTGACAAGAAAAGCCCAGAAGACGGCAATCAAGAGAGTGTGTCGGGTTCCCACATGTAGGCTCAAATCATCAGTCACATGGGAACAGACATGGGAAGGGTCAGACTAACAGAAGAGTAGCAGAACAGAGTAAGGGAAAAGTGCTGGAACTTTACTTCTGCTCAAGACTCAGTGGAGGCATGGCCTGGGCCACAACAGCACCACAGTATGTGGACCTGGAGCTGACTCTGACCTCCCAGGCAGGTCTGGGTCCCATCCCAGGTGAATGTGGCATTGCGGACAACCCTTTTCCGTCTTTTTGCATGACCTCACAAGGACCACAGCAAAGAAAGAACTATGAACTGGGCATCTGAGACACAAATTAACTGTCTCACAGTGCTAGAGGCTTCAAGCATGAAGTCAAGGTTTGATAGCACTGGTTCCCCCAAAAGACCTCTCTCCTCAGCTTATAAATGGCAATCTTCATGGGCAGGTGGCATTCTCCTTATATGTGTGCCTCCCTTCAAAGTTCCCCTTTTCTGAGGATACTATACACATGATTACCCAAGGACCTCGCTTTGATCGTGTCACCTTAGGAAAGACCATCATCTCCGTGAGATCACATTTGGAAGAACTAGTAGTTAGGAGTTCAACATCTGAGTTTAGGGGAACATAGTTCAAACCATAATTAATACTGGTTTGGTTCCTGCAACAAAGAAGTGTCTATCATTGGCTAACTGCTCCTCTTATTGTACCAGGCCCTTCCCAGAGTGACTAGAACATCCGCCCTTAAGTCAGTGATGTCAAGTCCTCATCCTGAGAGATATGTTTCAAACCAGCTGTGCACTAAGTCAAGGCCTTGGACAACACTGTGTTCTTTACACCTGTCATCAATAGTAATTTAGCTACAGCTGAGTAAATGCATACCCAAGAGTCATCCTAGATAAACATGAATTTTTTAAGTATTTTATTATTTTTACTTTACATATATGTGTATTGCCTGTATGTGTGTAAGTGCACCTGTGTTGTGCAGTGCCCACGGAGATCATAAGAGGGCTTCAGATCCCCTAGAAGTAGAGTTATGGACAGTTTTTAGCTGTCATGTGGCCAGGTCCTCTGCAAGAGCAGTCAGTGCTCTCAACCACTGAGCCAGCTCTCCAACCCCAGTGAGCATGAATTGTAGGATCAGCTTGCTGGTTTGAGCAGAGGACCCCGCTGTGACTTTGCTGGAGAAGGCACCTCGTGGGTGGCAGCACCACCAGGAAGTGTGTTCCAGACCATGAACACGGTGTATCTTTCCAGGCTTCTTCAGCTTCTTCCAGCAATGGAAGAATGGCTAGTAGAGAAGCCTGTACCCGTTTGGGTTAAGTATATTCCTAATTATTTCATGACTTCTGAGTACTAGAAAAAGAGTTGTAGGGACTGGACGCGTGGCTTGGGGTTAGGAGCACTTGCTCTTCTTGCAGAGCACTAGGTTCAGCTTCTGGCACCCACATCAGACAGCTAACAATCACTTGTGATTCCAGGTCCAGAGAAACTGAGGCCTCTGGCCTCTGCAAGTACCTATAGACACCAGGTGCACAAAAACCCATGAGACATACACATACACACATGAAGAAAAATTATAAGAAAAATCATTTCACTTCATTTTCTGGCTGTTCCTTGTCAATGTGGACATATCTTTGATTTTTTGTATGTAAATCTCATATCCTGAAACCCTGCAGAACCTGTTAGTTCTAGTGATGTTTAGTGCATTACTTGGGATTTTCTGTATACAAGATAATTTTATTCACAAATAAAGGTACTTGCACTTCTTCCTTTCCAAACCAGCTGCTGTGCATTCCATTTCCTAGCCCAGTGAACTTTCTGTTTGTGGCTGCATTGGACTGACAAGGGTGGGACATCCTTGTCTTTTACCCAGTCTTAGGAGGAAGATTTTGCCCTTTCCCATGAAGTGTGATATCAGCTGTGGGCTTTCCTTAGACACCTTTGTCCACAGATGAAGTTCACTTATTCCAAGAGAGGCCTCGGTTTCCTTTCCTTTCCTGTCTTCTCTCACAGAGATTCTTAGTTCTTTGCCTTCAAATCCATTCTCTGGGAGACCCTGCTAAGATGGGACGCTGAGGCCACCGCAGCCTTTTCCTTAGACTTTGGAATCCTGTCGAAGCTCGGGGTGCTCCTCATGTGGGAGCCTGCTTTCACTGCCCTGCACGACTCACCGCTGCCCTCTGGTAACAAGCCAACTGGAGTTTTCCCAGCACGCTTACCACTTAGCTCTCTCTGTCCCACGTGCCTGTCAAACCCTACAACCACTCATTTGCTCCTCATGAGCTTTCCTTCCTGTCTTACAAACATTTATTACACTTGCCCCCACAGGAAGCCAACAGACCAAAGCTCTACATTCATTCCTGACACTTGCTCCTTGTATTAAACACAAGGTGGCTTAAGTATACCACATATGGTCATGGTGAATGACTGAATGAATGAATGAATTCTCCAAGCCATTTTATATTTTAGTGGCAAAGTGATTTGTTTTTAAGTCTGATTTTCTCAATTTTAAAAAATTTATTTATTTTTATTTTATGTATGAGTGTTTTGCCTGCAAGTATATATGTGCACCATGAGCAATGCCCATGGAGGCCAGAAGAGGGCATCAGATTCCCTGGAACTGTGGTTACTAATGGTTGTTAGCTGTCATGTGGGTGCTGGGAACTAAACTCAGGTCCCTCGCAAGAGTAGTCAGTGCTCTTAACCACTGAGCAATCTTTCCAGCCCCCAAGTACAAATCTGATCATAATAATTACTAGATGTCCTTTCAGGTGATACATACCCTTTTGTAATTTTGTAACAAGCACAAGATTCTCCACACAACATGCTCCAGCTTCCTGTATCTCTCTTCCCATCATTTGTGGCACACCCTGGAAACCATATACAACCCCTACCCCCAACTCAGCAGAGCCCACCCCACTGTCTGTCTAGAAGCCAAGAATCAGCTTCCCAGAGTGTTTCACACCTCATCTTTGGGCTCTCAATCTACCTCCTTTGATCTGATATCTCAGAAGCACCCAAGTCCCAAATCTAAGACTAAACTCATGATAATCTCCACTGTGCTGCCGCGAACCAGACCTCTCCCTCTGCCATACATCCAGGTCCAATAAAGACTCCGATGTCCATCCCAATTCCCTGCAAGCCCCTCCTCCACCTTGTGACACCCCCTGCTGTCTCCAGGCACCTCTGAGGTCCACCCATTCCTCTGGCCCTGGGCTCCACGCTGCAGCTGCATCAGACCCTCCAGCTCGTTCTTTTGGACTCTGCCTCACTCGCAGTCCTCCAGACACACACACACACACACACACACACACACACACACACAGCCCTCCCCCCAGTGCCCCCACCCACCCCCCAGGCCCTGTGGCCTCAAGCATTGCCTGCAGCTCTCCTGGCCCAGCCCCAGAGCTCTGCCTCTCCTCCCATCATAATCTGTCTGCTCTCAGAATGCTCATGACCTCTTCAGGAAAATCTACACTGATACCCTTGATCAGACCAGTGTCTAGCCACTCAGAATCACAGCCCTCATCTCTGTAGTGTTCCTCAAAGTCTGAAGCAATACATCATTTGAAAGGAATCACTATGTCTAAAGACTAGAGCCCCTGGGAGAAGCCATGGCCTCCCACCCTGGCAGCACACACTGATGCAGAAGGGACCAGTCAAGCATATCTTCTCACTGCATCAAAGAAGCAGTTCCATGCCTGGCTTGTAGCCTGGTGTGGTTCTCCAACTCTTATCAGAGCCTTCTTCTGTCCACTCACTTCACCCATGTGACAGTAAGTCCCCTGTGCAGGCTCCTTCATGTCACTCAGCAGCTCAGGGATGGAAGGCTCATGGCCATGTAAAAGATCAAGACTTTGTACACAAGAAGTCAGGAGATCCAGGTGGGTTTCCAGCCTCGGGGTGTTTAGTGTACAGTGAAGCTTGGAAGACACAGATCCTCCTTCTCAGCACAGGCCCTGGGAAGCTGTAGCAGGCAGGGCCTTATCCCAACAAGGAAGCTACAGAGAGGGAGTTAGGGAAGAACCTATGCCCCATCATTGTATTCGAAGCAAATGAAGCCCATGGTCATCTCCCACACTCCCATGCTGCAGGAGAGAAGGTCACATGTCACCTAGAGAACTGCAGGTGGCTGTAAGGACCATTTCCAGACCTGGGCATCTAAGCAACCACTTTAAGGAATTACAGAACCCTTTGGCCAAAACAGATAAATTTCTTTGGTCTATTGACATGCGCCCTCACCGGCTGTCAATCAATGCCCAAAAGAGCAGGGAAGCAAAATCAATTGAGCATATAATTTGGTCTTTGCTTCAGTTGAGGGATTGATTTGGCGATGCCTAATGGGAAAGGGGTTATGTTCTAACAAAGAAAGGGCCTCTTAAACTGAGGATTTAGCTCAGTGGACAAGGGCTGCCTAGCCTGGGTTCAATGCCCATCACTGCCAAAAAGACAGAAAGGAGTGGTGGAAAGAGAGGGGATGAGGGAGAAGAGAACGAGAAAGGAAGAGGGAAGGCATCTCATGTTTTCAGAGACACATGCAAACCTACAACAGCCCACCTGAGTTCTGACACATCTGGAGGCATGCATCCTTTGGATGGCCACAGTGGTCAGCATCCTCCCCATGGGAACGCATGGAGAGAAAGGCTGCAGATGTGCAGGAGGCCTTAGACATGTTACACACACCTGTCATCGACTATATCCACTTTTCTGACTACAAAGACAGACGCACCAAGCCAGCACCGCCAGCGAGGGAACAAGAAGACCAGCAGCGAGCACTGGGTCTGACCTGGATGCTCAGCGCTTACACTGGCTTCTTCGAGACAAAGACAGTAAGGGAGCCCGGCACAGTCCTGGGTGGGCTCCAGGAAGGGAGTCACGAAGCACTGCATGCGGCTTCTGCTGTGAGAGTGGGAAATAAATACTAATTACTTTTCATTTGTTGTCTTTCTGTTATACAAGTTAGAAGCCACATGGTTCCAGATAGAAATCTGCCAACAGCTGTATCTGCAATGGAAACCAGTCCAGCTTTGCTATGAGAGAGGACAGCAGGAGAGGTCAGCTCAGCTCCCTACCGATCCTCTGCAGTCACAACAGGCTTTGGTGCAAGAGGAAAGGGATCAGTGTGCAAGTTAGAACCTCAAATGAAGGAGCACAGCCATTAATGCAATACGGGGGCCGTGATGGGGTCTCCAGAAGAGATGGCTGAGAATACATGTTAAAATAAGCAACGTGAAAGACAGAACAGAACAAAATAACCCATTGCAGGAAGGAAAGCCCTTCAAAGTGCAGATCTAAATGCACCAAGATGCTGTAGCAGCTTGGGAAAGCACTCCTGCCAGCCTCTCTCCAGTGACAGTTGCGCAGAGGGTGGGGCGCCCACCCCATAAATGACAAGGTGAGTCACAGTCTGTGAAGACGCCAGGGCTTAGCGGAGACCTGGAAGCACTGAGCAGTGGCTGTCACTCAGCTGAGGCTGAGGAGTCCTTCAAATGGAAGGTAGCCTGTAACCACAGTAACTCTCAGCTGACTCTCCCACTAAATTCAGTCCTTTTTCTGTTTTATAAGAAGGAGGGGCTCTGTGTAAAATCCATCCCTTCTCACTGATGAGACATCAAGAAACAGTGAGTGGCAAAAACAAAGCTGCCTAGAATCCCACCACTTGGAAATAAACTTCCTTAAAGAATGCATGTCCCCAGACTCCCCAACGCATGTGACAAAGGCACGCTGTCAGAACACACAGACTCAATCTACTCTATGAGTCCCCCTTGTTTAGGTCAGAGATATCTTTCCATGTTAAAATATGTTCTCCTAGACATTCATTCTTACTGGTCATCATCTGTTTAATTAATTCCCCATTGCAAGACATTTATGTTGTTTCTAATAACTCTGGCATTATAAATAAGGCTATGGCCAAGAACATAGTACACATATCTTTGTGCACTGGCCCATTTTATTTCTTAAGATAAGTTAACTCTGGAATTAGGGGTAGGGGTCATAAGTTTATACATGGTGGTAAACTAAATAACGCCCCCCCCCCGAAAGATACCCACATTCTAGTCCTTAGCACCTATAGTGTGTAACCTTACACACACCAAGGGCTTTGCAGGTGTGACCAGGGATCATCTGGGTAGACTCTTAACACCATCACAACGGGGTTTGGTGGGGGGAGGGGGCAGCATGGATGATGCCACGCTGCGGCATCACAGACAGAAGGGACTTGAGTCTAGAAAAGAAGGTGCCTGTCACTTCTGGAGAAGGAAGCAGCCCCCACCCCACAAAACACAGGGAGCCCTTGATTTCTGAGCAGTGAGACTCCCAACCTCCAGAGTCACAAACTAACAAATCTCTGTTGCTTCAAACACTGCGTTTACAGTAGCAACGGGAAGCAGACACACTGTTCAAGTGTTTGCATGTTTACAGATAATGCTACGCCTCTGACACACAGGATTAGGCAGCTCTAGTTCTAGCAGCTGTTCAGTGGCTCTGCTCTGGAGCCAGGTAGATGCTGGGCAGTTGGCACAATGTCCCTTCAGAGGCACAGATGAACAGTTTTCTGCTATGTGCCAAGCAAAACCCTGCCTCTTCTGAACTTTACCAGCAGGAGCTGGTTTCCACTCAGCAAACTACAGCTCATGAAGGTCAGGCCATCACTCACAGAACATTCAGCCCATGGTTCTCTGGATGGCCACTTCAAGAGCACCCATCATCACCCAGGCACTGACATCCTTGGAGTAAAGGCTCTGCATGGGCTAATGGAGCCCCTGCCCTCTGTGCTGCTTCTGTGGCAGGGACCTAACCCAGAAGCAGCCTGGGAGCCGAAGCCCCACTGACCCACTCTCCCCAGGAGGGAGACTTGCCTCTAGCGGCCTTTTCTCTTGGGCTCCCTAATACCTGAAATTCCATATGAGAAAGCTTACATTTTAAATGCTGCTTCTCACCCCTGCTGGGAAGTAGACTCCAGGAGGGCAGAGAACCCCACATTCATTCTCACCACCACCACCACCAAAACTGTCTCTCTAGCAAGCAGCAAGCCCTCAACAAGTGTTTCTGGAACTGTTCTTCAGAACCCTTTCCCCTGTATCCTACTGCTCCCCAAATCCTTAGACACCTATGTCTCCCCTGCAAAGCCTTGCCTCCCACCTGCCTCTGAGTCATGTCCTCAAAAACGGCACCTTCAGCTGGAGGAAGACTGGTGAATGAGCAATAGAGAGAAAGCTGGAGCCTCCCCGTGCCACCCAAGCCACTCGCCACAGAAGCCAGAGCTCTGGCTTTGCAAATCCAAGACAGCCATTGAAAACCTCAGCGCAAATGATTGATCCTCTTTCTAAGCAGCCTTCTAGAAGGAGCCAGAGACCATGGTGCAGCTAAACATTCCCGAGCATTCTGTGAGGAAGGGCAACCCTGTGTGGCGAAACGAATGAACTGCAGTGCGCTACCTGCGTGCCGCATCACCTCCACCCTCTCCCGCGCCTCTGAGGAGACAGGCCAACCGGGACTTGCTGGCCCTGCTCCAGAAGTCCCTGCCCTAAGGAAGGAGACAGACACAGTGAGGTAGACTTCCTTGAGTTTCTGAAACAAGTACCAGAGAAAAAGTGCTTCTAGGACCTCAGTACGTCTGAGAGCCCACGGAGGATTTCTGATTATGGTGGGCTCACTGTGTCCTGTGTGAGGCCGACACTCAAATGAGCAGCCTGGTGCTGTCAGGAATAGCTCTTACTATCTCTGACTCACACAGGAGGAGGCTGAGGATAGGAGAGGCCAAGGACTTGTCTCCCAGCTAATGGCTGACCAGCCTTCTGTCTGTGCAGAACCTTGTGCTTCAAGCAAAGTATGAACTTGAACTCATCTATCCTCCCTGTTGGGAGAACAGGACTGCACATGAGCCAGCGCTTATGCTTAGGAACCATAAATCTTACCCTGGCCAGACAGATGGACATTGCAGCCCACAGAGATTACATGGCTTTCCCTGCATGGCACAGTTCACAGCAGCAGGAAATCTGCTCCCTGGTCTGGCTGCCCTAAATGCAGCTTCACTCAACTGTGCTATACAGGGCTACAGCAGACACAGCCACAGCAGAAAGGGCAATGTGAACCCAGGTTGGGTGAGGCTTCAGGTGAGCAAAAGGAGAGGAGGACGGAAAACCGGAAAAGACCGATGCACGTGGCACCAGAAAGGCCTGCAGGTCATCCATTCAGAAGAGCCACACGGTGCAGGGAGCCTGGAGGTTAAGATGACAACACTGTGGGCGGGTCCCACGGTGAAGAGCTAGAGGTGAAGGGGGTCTTTCACCACACCGATGTGGCTTCTCCACACTAAGTTCCACCTGAGTCCTCACCAGACCCTGTGAGAACACCACCCCCTAGTCTCGAGCTGTGGCCTCTCCCTCTACGTGCACACTGTACCAAGAGAACCCAGAGAAAACAGAGTGAGAGAAATTTCTGATTTCCTGTTTTGAAGAAAAAAACAAAGGAAGGCCACAAATAGAACCAAGACCCATACCACCTCTGTACCTGCACTGGGTCCCGGTCGGTAGGCATGAGTCACACGTGACCCCTCAAGGGCTGCCCTGCGGACCGACTGCTCGGCTTCTGCACTCCCCTTGTGCTGTGGCTGGAAAGCCTTTCTGTGAACCCACCCCTGACCGGTATTGGATTTTCATTGCAGTACTCCTTGCCAGGGTCTGAGTTTCTTAAAGACAGTCCCTATCTCATTTGGTCTGTATTCCCAGGGCTGAATCCAGTGCTTAATAGGTAAGCGTTCAATAAATATTTAATGAACGGTGAAGAACTAGACTCTGTGGAGTAGCCTGCTGCCACTGCAGAATAATTAAACTAGGGAGAGGGTCCCAACCAAGAAGTCCTGCAGGTGATGAAGGGTGACTACCGTCCAGGATGACTTGCCTACCACCACTGCACTGCACACCTAAAATTGTGATGGTAAATCTGCTCTACGAATTTTTTACTGTGATTTTTGTACACTTTCATACTTCTTAACTTTTGGGTTAAGATACAAAATTGTGGGTTTCATTATGACATTTTTCATAGACCTATATAAGCATACCTTGCTCATATCTATCTGCCCACTACCTCTCCCCATGCATATACAGAGAGAGAGAGAGAGAGAGAGAGAGAGAGAGAGAGAGAGAGAGAGAGAGAGATCTCAGTCCTCTCCCCAAATAACTCCCCTTCTGGTACAACTATTAAAGGTATTTTTTTCAAAACACAGTCCATCTCTTTCAGCTCATAGCAATGATTGCTTCCTCAGCCGAGTGGCAGCTATGGGAACGTGGGGCATACATGCCAGCAGCCAGCCCCACTGGAGCTGCAGTGGAGAGACGACCCCTAGCCTCACTGGGAGCAGTGCACCTTCCTCTCAACATGGCCTGTCTCACAGTGATTGATCTCCTAGTTTGTGCTGAGGGCTCCTTCAAGAAATGTTATGCCGTCTTCCAGGGTCCAGAGCCCCCACCCCCAGAGCTTCCTCAAGAGCAGACTAGGGGACCAGGGGCAGCTGCCATTAACAGCTCATGTGTTAGGCCCCTGGGTGTTACTGCTATTTACCACCCTGCACACTCCGGGCCTCATATGATGCCATCTCAGTGCAGAAGTACCCAGCAAAGCAATGGGTGCTGAAGGAACAAGAGCAAGGGAGCACAAGGGAGCGCATGGCGGGATACAGGGACAGGGAGGGCTGTGCCATGTGTCATAAGTGGAAGCCAACCCTGAGGGAACAGTCTGAGTCCTGAAACCAGATGGGTCTGACTCTCACTACAGAATACATCAAGCTTTTCCATTAATTATTATGGTCTCTGTTTCAATAAATCGCCTTTCAAAGGGAATGGGGTGGGTACTCGGATTATAATTACTACTTCAGATCCGGCAGGATGGATGAGGTCAGGGAGAAAACCTATTAACTCGGGACCAAGCAGGAACTGCCAAAAAGAGAACGGCTTTCGAAATGGCAGAAGGAAGACTTTTTAGGGTTAATGAATAAATGCAATGAAATGTTGAGGAACTAAAAATACTTCAAAAAAGCACAGAACAGCAATTTTAATGGACACAAGAAATGAGGAACTGAGAAAAATACTGCTTCTAGGTATCTCCCATCAACGTCCGTGGCAGTGCAGTAGGGAGCAGTCACCTGCCACGCACATTTCTGTGCCACCGTGAGTCTCGGACTCGAGTCAGGGGATGGGGACACATTTCTCCCAATTCCTAGAACTAAACCTCGCGTGAGGGCTTCTGCCTGGTGCCTTCTCACTTCACCACAGGGACCGTGCGACACACAATTTGCTTCTGCACATGTGCACTCCAGAGAAGCTTCTGGTAACCTAGAAAAGTCATCGCCCACCACATTGTCAAATGCAGCTGGCACTTCCCATGCTCGTGGCTGGGTCACTTCTCTTTTCTCACAGTCCTTTGCTTCTGTGTCCTCCTTCCTCTCTGATCTCTCCAAGCACCTCTCAGGCCTCAACCCCATCAGTGTCTTGTCCCAGACATTCTCCCTGAGTGACTACCTCAGATCACTCTTTTAGACAGTAGCTGCTGCCATCTGGGACCTACCTGTATGGTACGGTGGCCACAGACTGAGCACATCTTTGCAAAGCTTGGTACATATCTACTATGTCTCTCTATCCAGGGCCACCAGATGAAACCAAATCTACCCTGATGTGGCCTATTGGTCCCTGAGACCTGTCAATCATACTCTTCAAATGCTCCCTCTGCAGGTTCAAGCTCATGCCATCTCTCAGCTCTCCCAGCAGCAGCCTATTGTGTTCTCTCTGGCCTGCTGCAAGCACCACCAAAACGTTGGGACCGTAGCACATCCTACTATCCAAAACAGGCCCCTGTGACCTGGCACTGGGGGCAGGGATTAGGGTACCCTACAAATGTGTGTACAGTTCAAACTATACGCTGAAAGTTGTGCCTAGAGCTTCAGCGCTCAACCAGGCGTCACTTTAGTCCATGGGGTGTCCGCTACCCTCACGTGGCAGATCAGAATACTAAAGTCCAAGGAGTGGGAAGGACTTATCTCAGATTACACACAGTTCAGTAGCAGCCACAGCCTGAACTAAATCAATCTGCCTGGAGTCTGTGCTGTCTGCCACCCTCTCCCTGCACCTCTGCCTGCTTTTCCTGGTCAGTGCCCACTCCCTATCTCTGCAGCATCTGACCACACTGCTTCCCTTATGCACCTGCCTTTGCCTAGCTGCTTCTCTGCTTGTACCATCCCAGGGGCTGGAGCATGGGCTCAGTCTTCCCAAGGAGCTTTACCATGCGTGCCATGCACTGTCTGGCCTTCCAGATGCACTGTGCCTCCCATGTGCATGGGGAGGACTAGCTGGGGTAGAATGGAAACCTCAGAGGATGACACTCACCGTGGTGCCCCAAGTAGGCAAGAGGGAACGCTGGCCCAGATGCACTTCTGAGGATGTACTGTACTCACCAGGCTAACAGCGCCCTGTCCAGGGAGGCTGTGGGTGTCCATAGGTAGTCCATTACCCCAGCTTCCAATAAGAAAACCCTCCATGAAGATATAATCCTCCTCCAAGCCTGCAGGTGCAGGACCTGTGATGCCAACTTAAAGTCTCCCCCTTCCCCTTGATCTATGAGCTTCCCAGTCATAGTGCAGAGCCAGGAGCAGAGCAAACTGAAGGGAAGGGTTCCAGTTCACCAGTGGACTCTGCTCAGAGCGATTCTGCTCCAGAGGCAGGCGACCCCAGGAAATCTACCACATGGAAGGAAGGAGGGGCTGGAGCTGTGCACTACAGGAAGCTAGACTAGAAGGAGGTCAGGCTGTCATCCACAATGAGGAAATGATGTTTCTGCGTTGCACCAGGCAGCAGGTTCAATCAAGAGGCACAGTGACGCAGGCACATAGAAGGGAAGGGTTATGTCTAATCAGCACGACATCCTTGTCACCTGTCACCACATGAACCAACCTATCAGAGTAATGGGGTGATTTTTAATTTTCAACTTTTTATTCAAGATGAAGTTGACATAAAATTAACTACATTCAAATGGGCAATTTGGCGGCACTGAGTATATTCACAGTAGGGTGCAACCCCAGCTGTCAGCTCCCAAGCCCTTCCACCCTCATCCATTAGCCGCTCCTGTGTCCCCAGCCAGGTGCTGCAGCCCACCAATCTGCACTGTCTCCATGGATGTGTTTATTCTGAATATTGAATCTGGAGTCAGCCACGTCACTTCTGTTTGCTCAAGGCTGTCAAGGCTCACTCAGGTTGCAGTGTCTATTGGCTATCGGCAGGTCATTCCTAAGTTACACACCACAGTCCAGCTATTCCAAAGTTCATGCTGCACTTGTCTGTTGACGGACATTGTCTACATCCCCAGTCAGCACTGGAAGTCATGCTGCTGTGGACCTATGCAATTTTAGTTCTCTTAGGTATAGCCTGAATGCAGAATTGCAGGGTCATATGGTAACTCCATGTTTCACTTTGAAGAAGCCATGAACCCCAATTTCTCCACATCCTTGCTAACACTCATTTTCCACAGTGGCCATACACCATGGTACTGAGCTACATCTGGCAACTATTTTTCAAGCCTCAATAATGTTCACTATAAACAACTAATAGTCACCAAATTGGAAAAAAAAAAAAAAACGCTTGCCCTTTTAAAAGATGAGTTTCCCAGGGACATCCACACTGTTCTTCAATTAGCTACCAGCTCACCCATCTCTCTCCCTAGGCTACTGTGCACCTTGAAGGCAGCTGGGACCAGAACTCCATGCCTAGTCGTTGATTCAACAAGCATTTATTAAACACCTGGCATGTCTCAGAGCCAGCCAAGACATAGGTACACATGAAAGGGCAGGACCTAGTCCTCAACCACAGACCTTAGTGAATGGGGCTGCTCAAGCAGCATTGTTTTTCATGCACAATGAGAGAATGCTCACACCAGAGAGACAGAGGGAGATGATCATCTGGCCCTGGGCCTAGACCCTTGAACAGGTGTCTGGTGTCGTCTCTCTTCTCCCAACCCTCCATTTGTCTCTGCCTTAAAGAGAGAGCCAGGTGTGATTGAAGAGTACCACACAGAGGAACTGGGCACCAACTTTGAGGACAGCAGAGTCATCAAAGGGCCCCAGCCCCGGCAGGAGAAGAGCACCCCCCCCATGTATGTGCACTGACAGCTGTGTGAGGAGCAGCTGAGGTCAGCGCAGTGAGAGTCTGCCAGCAGAACAGCTAGGAACATGAATCCTGGAATATATATAGAAGAAAGCAACAAAGCTAAGGAGCAAGAGGTCTGAAAACAAATGACAAATGCAGCCCAGACGCACTTATTACATAACCTTTCTCTAGCACTTTACTGGAAACAATACAATTACCGTCTGAATTTTCCTTTGATTGCTCCTCTAACAAGTGGAAATCCTACCAGGAGGCTCACCACTTGGGATTTCTGGAAGTTGTGGCAAGTGGATTGGAGACACAGGCGTTGCTTTGTGGCCATGTCCATTCGTGCTGTCACCTTCAGTGCTGGGCTGGGCACACTGCGAAACTCTCACACTGCTCTACCACAGCAGAAGGTAGTCAGTAACCTGCTCTCCAGAGGGACCCTACTCTTGAGCTACACCTCTTGCACTGGAGACACACGGGGCTACCGGGGGAAGGGTGGAAGAGTCTATACCTTTGGGGGACTCCAAAGTCCGATGAAGGAACTAGTTTACAGGACTGTTGCTGCCCAGGAGAATGAGTGAGACAGCCCGGAGGCAGGACAGGAGAAGAGGACCAGGAGAAAGACAGAGTCAGAGCCCAGGAGAAAGCAGCGTCTGCAGCCATGCCTAAGGAGAGCGCAGAGGACACAGCAGTGTTCAGTCCATGGACTCCTCCTGACATCCCCATTGTCCTTGAGAGTCATAAAGCCACAGCACCTGGCTCAGGAGCTCTAAAGGCCACACGCCACACCTCAGACCCAGAGGGCCCTCATGTCCCCAGTCACCTTAGGCATGTGGCTGGGTAACAGACAGGCAGTCCCAAGAATGGTCAGCAGAGAAGCATGGACTTGCAGGTAGGAAAATGTGCAGCCAGCCATTTCCTCCACATACACCTTAAGATTTAGATGCCCTGGTAGAGGAGAAAGAAGAAAACAAAGGCGCCACTTCTAAATAAACCACAGCCAGCCAGGGTTTCTAGACCAGACTCAGTAAGTCAGAGGCCAGAAGAGACTCTTACTGAACCAGAAACAGCACAAACACACAGGAGTCGATGCAGAGCCTGAAGGGTGCACCTTAGACATGAAAGGGTGTCTCTGTCTCCCACACTGCTGGAGATGCACAGTTCCCACTGGGAGGCATCTAAGGCTGATAGAGATGGCGGAGACCAGCAACACCTTCCCCGTTCCCTGCAGAAGCCCAGTGTCAAAGAGAGTCTCAGCAGAGCTCACCACAGGGCCATAGCCTCAGGGCTGCAGGAGGAAGAGCTGGGGCCCACATTTCTCAGGAAGCCTGAGGCAGGGAAGAGGCAGGATAAGCAGGACCCATGTGGTATTGTGGATCTCCAGCTAGCCATCAGAATGCCCTGCATCTTAGCGTCCTTGTGCATAAATGCAGAAATAAACACAACAGTATCACTAACTGGGAGCAGGTATTGGTGGCAGAAAGGAGGGTTGAGAAGACATAGTCTGAAGAGGATAAAGGAAAGTGACTACGTGCTGCAAGCGCTGTGCGTTCGGCCGTCCGCTAGAAACACTGGACTTTTCCAGAAAACATGAGAAACTCACCAGGGAACTGGATTATTTTCTTAGCAAGAAAAGGACTTGAGCATTAGAGGGATTTTGTGACTGTCTGTGCTCAGGGCGGTGTCCTGAGAAATCTTACAAGAGTCATCACTAGTCAGAAGGCTGACCATCAAGGTACAAAAGACACTACTAGAATCAGAGACCACAAAGATTCAGTCCTCTGTATGTCCTCCCGAGGCAGCTTGGCCTCCCAGCACATCTGAGTGAGACAGGGACCCAATGGAGTAGTGAGAAGAGAAAACTAGGGGCACCCCAAGTCTTTGGTCCTAGGACCCCAGTGCCATAATCCTTCACCTCAAGTAACAGGAATGCCTTGAGCATAACAGGGAGGCCTGAAAGACACTGGAAGTCAGCTTTGGTGAGGGGTCTGATCACATGACACCGGACCATCTGCAGGAGTTACCTGAGCAACTGCAGGTCTAAGGGATGGAAAGGAGGACTCTGTTTTCAGCAACACTCTGGATGCTATGGAAGACCAGCCTGGCAATGGCTGTGGTGTGGATGCAAAGTATTCTGAGCCAAGCCAGGGCTTCATGCCCTGTGACAGGGCATGAAGAAGGATGGTGCGGTGCAGGAGTGTGCCGCCAGTCTCTGGTCATGACACTGAACTGGGCCATGATGCCCAGGCGCATGCAGAAGCAGCACAGCACAGAGGAGCTTTCTGGGCCGGCTGGGAGTACTCCATGAAGAGTGGGAGAATTGTTCCTGGGAGAGGAAACAGAAGAGGCTGGAATGTATCAGACTGACAAAGGACTTTGGTTCCAGTTTGAACTGCCTGAATGATGAGGGGGATTTGCGAAAGCTCAGATTTGAGCTTAAGAGATATGATGACAAGACAACAGTGGGTGACATTTGCCCGTAGGAAGGCCCTGCACCCTGCTAATGCTTTGCATGAATTTTCAAAGTCCCCGGCGCACAGCAATCACATGGCAAGTCAGCTGTCCCTATTATTACAAATAATTCTGTTAATAAGCCTGAGAGCAAATCACCTTGCTCCCAGCTTTAAAGAAGAGGAGCTGTGGTGCAGAGAGATTAAGATTAGTTTGACCAAGGTTGAGAGGCAAGTGGTTGTGCCCAGCGGTCTGCTGAGAACAGTCCTCTGGGCCACTCCCCTTGCTGGTGGCATGGCAAGGGATGGGCCAGAAGGAAAAGAAAGGTAGGCAGGAGGCCATCTACAAGTCTGCACAACAGTCAAAGTCAGAGATCAGAGGCCGTAAGGTTGTGACGGTAGCTATGGAGACAGACACTGAGGCGTCACAGCTGACCCTTGATGGCAAAGACAATGCTGCTGTCCTCCCAAGCTGTTTCTACTGGATTTATATTGACCTCTGCACAAGCGACTACCTGATGTGACTTGTGATGAACTGTTGGCAACCACAAGACAGAAGGAAGAGGGCGCGGTGCAGTGGGGGCACAGGCTAGACCTTGGTTAAGGACACCTTCTACTCAGTCAGTGTCTTGGGGAAGCCAGCATGGGGTTCCTCCAGTTTGGGTGCTTGTCCCCAGGCCTTTCATGCAGCTCTGTGGAGACATGATTGTATCCAGCCTAAGACACGTCTGCAGGTGGGGCGCAACCTTAGCTACGCCCTGACAGAAACAAGCATGCCAGAAAGACTTCTTGAGAGAGGTTGTCCAGTTGTCGGAAGGGCCCTCTGCAGCCCTGGCTCTGTCTACACATGGGGACCTGTCTCAAGAGATGCTCTCATGATGCTACATGTGCACCACAGGGAGGGGACGGGGAGACACTGAACATCTTCAGTGACAAGCGCCTGCCTGGCAGCAGTGTGGCAGGCTTCCACGTGCGAGCCCATCATTGTCCAGAAGACGTGGAGTGGGGAGGTGAGAAGGGGGGAAAGAAAAGGTTTGGATTTAGGAATTTTTCACATTTTTCAAATGAAGCATAATTTACCAGAAACACCACAAAATTCACCTTTATGGTGACATGTACCTCAGCAGCTTTGAGTACAGCCACAGGATAGTTCAGTTAACCTCTCACTTTGTACTTCATCTTTCCCAAGAGAACCTAGGCCCGTTCAGCCATCCCCAAGTCTCACCTCCTTCCTCTCAAGGCTCTGGCAATCACCAATCTGCTTTCTGTCTCATGTACATTTCCTGTAAGTGGCTTCAGACAGTGTACAGCCTTCCATGCCTTATTGATCTGTTCCTGAGGGGAGCCTGCTATATGTAGCACATATGGGCACTTGGTTCTAGTACATGAAAATACAGTACTCTGTGTATGTGATCATCAGCTGGTGGCCACCGGCCTACTTCTACCGTGCAGCCCTCATAACTCATGCTACTGTGCACATTCCAGTGCACGTTTCTGTGTGAATACGTTTCAGTGCTCTTGGCTAGACACAGAGAGTAGAGTTGCTGGGTCATAGTCATAGAGTAACTCAGGGCTTAGTTTTTTTTGTTTTTTGTTTTGTTTTGTTTTGTTTTGTTTTGTTTGAGGAACTATCACACTGTCTTCCTATACCTTCAGGGATTGTTTTGTGATATAAGGAAGTCAACGATACTTTCAAATCTTAAGATTTATTAGAGAAGAAAAATGTGGTGGCAAATTGTTCTGGTATTGCCCAATTTCAATCCTCAAGTCTTAAGATCCACTCAGTATAATGTATTTTCAACAGACAAGCACTTAGCACTTTCTCATGGAAAACACGCAGCTCAGAGGAAAATCAGCCAACAAAAGGATGCCAAAGAAAATTCATCCACTCGCTCCCAAAATAATTGGTTTTTGAATTACGAACCTCCATTATGCTGAGAGTCACTGACAAATTTATGTTTTCTTTAAGGGAACAGGCAGAAATCAGCATCAGAGTCATCACAAGAGGTTTTAAGGCTCCTGCTGCACAATTAATTCGTTTATTATACGATTAAGTGTGCCAAAATGCTGCTGAACTTCAATGCCCCACCAGGTTCTGCATACAGCTAGGTCCAGGACCCTCCCTACCTTCCATCCTCTGTCCAGACCAAAGAAGCTGCTGTCAAAGAGACTGGAAAGTTGAAGGCTCACATTCCAAAAGTTGTCTCTACTTGCTGACAAGACCAACCCTCAAACCAGGAAAGGAGCAGGGTCTCTGATCAAAGCAGAGATGGCTGAAGATTTCTATGCAAAACGGTAGAGCCTCAAATCCTGACCCTGCATAATTACAAGTGTTGAAATCATCTGGATTTTAGTCTATCATGGGCTACTCTCTGTGACAGCGTGTGGCCACCATACCACCATCGCAATTAGTTTGTGGACCACACATTTATTCAACATCACAAATCATAAAGAAAAAGCACTGACCTTGGTACCTACAAGGGGTCAAGTGCAATGAAGCAGTTCTCCTAAACTCACATTTGCTATGCAGCAACTCCATACCCCACACACCAAGAGAGGTGCCATGAACTCCCACTGTGAGTACGGATCTGCCCATTTCTCGCTTCAATACTGTAAGCTCTTTGCCACCGACATTCAGAAGCTCTGTTGTCAGACACACACATTAACAGCGTTGCAGCTGAAGAAGTGGCCCTTTAACCCTTATGAAATGCACCTCTTTACCCTGGTAAAACTCCTCATCTGCTGTACCCTATGTTTTCGTTTCTGTGTCGTAAGTGTTGGCATGGTGTAGCTTTCCCAATCCTGTTACACTTAATTGTGGTTTTACGCTTAAAATACATTAGCTATAAATAGTATATCACTGAATCTTGACTTTTTGTTCAACATTATAGTCTCCACCATTAAGCTGGAGCTTTTAGAGGACTTCTATTTACCATAATCACAGATAAAGTTGGGTTTAACTGTGCACCTTGCTGGCCGATCCACGTTTTTCTCCTTTTCTCCTTCGGCATCTTATGACTCAGTATTGCTCAGGGTTCTATTTCACCTGTATCACTGAGTCATCAGACAGGGTGCTTTGAACTCTCCTACACACATTTGTCTTCACATGGTGTCACGGAACCTTACATACAGTGTAAGAACTGATCACCATATATTTCCATTTCTCCCTCCCACCTTTCAAACTTTGTATTTTGAAACCTTTGCTTTTATTGATAGTCAATTTTAAGGAAACAGAAAAAATTTTAATACAAATTATTCTGCTGGTTACGAATATTTCTCCTGCTCCCAACACAGCACCAGTCAAAGTGAGAGGCATTGCTTCCTCACTCAGAAACTTCCTGATGCCCTTGTAGAGAACTGGTTTGATGAAGGTGAATTTCCTCAGGCTTTGCCTTCCTGGATTTCACCTGTCCTTGTTAAGGATACTTTCTAAAAAACTGTGAGGGCAGTGCCCTCAGAACCCAGAATAGAGGGTCAGATTCCCTGGAACCGGAGTTACAGGTGGTTGTAAGCACCCAGGACCATGTGGGATGTCCTCTGAAAGAGTAGTGTGCAGTCTTTTAAATTTTTTATTTGCTTTCATTTCCTGTATATAAGTGTGTGCCTGCGTGCATGTAAGTGCACTCATGTGTGCAAAATGCATACAGATATAGGAAGATGGAGTCAGGTCCCCTGGAACTGGAGCTGCAGACAGGTTTTCAGCAAGAGCAGACTGTGCTCTTAAGCACTGAGCTGTCATCCCCGCCCTTGTGAAGGGTACTTGTGCTGGGGAAATAATCCAGGCTTTCAGCTGCATTCTTCTACCAAGTGAAAGATGAGAGTGTACAGGTTTCCACCGTCTGCTTCCTGAAGAGAGGTCCACACCGCCCCCACCTTTGCTCCCGTGTGATGTATCCCTTTATTCTGGATGTTTTAAAGATGTCCTTTATCACAATCAGTCTTCAGAAAACTGATTACACTGCACATTTTCTCTGTGTTCATCTACAATGGGGTTTGTTAGACTTCTTGGATCTGAGGACTGAGCGTTCTCTTTAAACGTGAAAACCTAAGACATGATGTATTTATTCAATGTTTATGCTAATTCCCAGGCACCTCTCTGAATATCTCTCTCCAGGATTTCTTCTGCTTCCTGTTGCTAGAATTCTCACTAGACATACACTAGAATCCCTTACTCAGTCTTCATAAGGTCCCTATACCGTTGTCCTCCTGCCTTGCTGAGGCCAGACCTGCAAGGTTTGTAAGCTCTGTCCCCAACTCTGTCATGTCCCCTGTTGTTTCGCCCAATCCCTTCGTTAGCCCATCCACTATTTTAGTCATGTTCGCCTCAGCAGACACCATGCGTTTTTCATCCTCAGTGTCTGACGGCGGCTCTCCTTCATATCAGCCTGTCTTGGCTTCACACTTGCGGTTTTCCTTCCAATATTATTCCATTTCCAGAGGGTTAAAGTCTCTCATTTGAAATGGGGAGTCTCCTGTCCACTGCACCCGTACATGCC
This sequence comes from Eospalax fontanierii, assembly GCA_035773235.1. NCBI lineage: Eukaryota > Metazoa > Chordata > Mammalia > Rodentia > Spalacidae > Eospalax > Eospalax fontanierii. The sequence goes on from CM069532.1 coordinate 78,315,080, forward strand.
CAGTGTGGCAGTCTGTCCCTGGCATGGGTGGCAGCAAATCACTGCACCTCCAACCTCTGCACAAAGCATTTCATGTGGAATGTCCACATGTCCTCAGCCATAAGAATGCCTCCACACAGCTGCGTGTATCTACAAGGCTGCTCCCTCAGGTGTCGGATGTACCAACCTCCCATCCCACAGTGCTGGGCTTTGCCATCGGTCTCTACCATTCTGTAATTTGGGACATGGGCTTTCCTTCCAACCTCACGTATGTCCTTTGTGACTAGGTCAGAGACCTGTACTCTGCTCCCCAAAAGTCCTGGAAGGCAGTGCAGACTGGGAAACTATCTCAGGAGTCACTTTGACTTTAGTTTCCATTAATCACTCAGATTTTGACCTCCTCTTTTTGGAAATCTTGCTGTCCAGGTCTCTAGCACATAATATATCAAAAACATTCTTCAAATTATGATCTCTGGGTGGAAACAGCAAGCTGTGGAAGCCTGTCTTTTCTCCAAGAACAAGATCCATTAATCTACTTTCTGCATATTTCAATTAAATAAAAAAATACAGCTTAGGAACACTGCTTTACAAAAATAACTGCCCTCTACTTTAAATTCATTTCACAAATATTTCTGAGAATGGCTGGTTCCCCAAACCATTACTCAGCAGACAGAGAACACAGTTCCACAGCAGATCCACTGTGCAGTAATTTCTACACTGCACAGTTCTACCTTCATACTCACCCTGAAACAACGCAGTATACACTGATCCTCTGAAAAGGGCCATTTTTGCCCAGGGCACCAAGTAGACTCTTGGCTGTCAGCTCACAGCACAAATCCTCAGACTGTTTGTGCACTGAATTTAAGAGCTAACTTAAAGAACATGCAAATTCCAAACACAGGAGATCTTGGCAATCAAGATCTTCTTTTCATAATACTTTATTATTTTTATTTTATGTATATGTTAGCTACGTAGACCCATGTGGTGCAATGTTCACGGGGGCCAGAAGGGAGCGTCGGATTCCCTGGAACTGGAGTTCAGACAGCTATTAGCTGCCATGTGGGTGCTGGGAATCAAACCTGAGTCCTCTACAAAAGCATCTCTTCACTGAGCCATCTCTCCAGCCCCCTCAAGACCTTCCTGACTTTGCCTTGACTTTTCCTCTCAGTCACACAAATCACTACATAGGCTAGGCCTTGCATCAAACCATAGCCTGACCACCAGCTCCCCAACAGTCCTTCCAACCCGCAGGACCCAGTGGTCTATCCTGCAGAGCTGTGCTTGCCCCAATGTGACCAGCTCAAGAGTGCCCAAGAAAGGCTAAAGGTCTCCATGCTCATCAGCTCGCTCCTTTTTCATAGGCCACTCTGCGATGGGGTAGAGACGTGGTGGAAGTTGTGATATTTTGCTGGGCGTGGTGGTGCACGCCTTTAATCCCAGCATTCAGGAGGCAGGAGCAGGCGGATCTCTGTGAGTTCAAGGCCAGCCTTTTCTCCATAGTGAGTTCCAGACCAGCTGGGACCACAGAGGAAAAGACCAGAAGAAGAAGAAGAAAAGGAAGAGGAGGAGAAGGAAGAAGGAGGAGGAAGGAGAAGAAAGGAGGAGGAGAGAGGAGGAAGAAGGAGGAGGGAGGAGGGAGGGGGAGGGAGGAGGAGGGAGGAGAAGAAAGGAGGAGGGAAGAGGGAGGAGGGAGGAGAAAGGAGGAAGAGGGAGGAGGAGGGAGGAGGAGGAGGGAGGAGGAAGGAGGGAGGAGGGAAGAGGAAGGAGGAGGAGAAAGGAGGAGGAGGGAGGAGGAGGGAGGAGGGAGAAGGAGGAAGGAGGAGGAAGGAGGAAGGAGGAGGAAGGAGGAAGGAGGAGGAAGGAGGAGGAGGGAGGAGGAGGAAGAGGGAGGAGGAGGGAGGAGGAGGAGGGAAGAGGAGGAGGAGGAGAAGTAGTAGTAGCAGTAGTCGTTAGGCATACTAAGTACTAGACCCTGTGAGGAGAACCGGAAAGTGATAAAATCACAGAGGCGCACACTCCCAGCAGGAAGCAGATGCCAGTAGAAGGCCAGCATGCACATACAGTCCAACAAAGTTCATCCTTATCTCTGCTTCCCCAGCTCCTGAACAGTTCACTGAAGAAGTGGAGGATGGAGGGAGAGGAAAAAGAACAGACAGATGGACAGGTAGATGGACAGAGATGGAGGAGGGTGCAGGAGCCACTGTAGCCAATAACATAACCAAAAGGATCACCTTGAGAGAGATGAATCATATTACAAACCAAATATGGTTCCATCTGACGCCTCTCACAACATGCAGTAGCTCTGAGAGGCCAGGCATGAACAGAGAAGGCCCCCAAATAAATAACCAACTAGAGAGTAGTCACGTCTCTGACAGTTAGAAACCAGACCTACTGTGTGAGGTCAGCCACTTCCACCCAGGGAGGGGTACAACCCCTATACCTGGCTATGCCTAGAGGTTGGCAGACAGCAGTGCCCCTTGCAGGAGTGGTGTGCAAGAGACTTGGGAAGAAGACAGGGTGGCGGAAGGACTCAACAAGGTGGACACTATGTCTTGGGAACATCTCAGAAAATTTCCACTCTCAAGTACACACATATTAGTGTAACCTATCCAGGACATGGTATGCGGCAATTTTCCTACTTTCAAAGTGCTACATGGTTCCATCAAAGGCAGCGCATGGAGAAGAGACTCCTAAAACTAATACTGGTTTTCTCCTGGGCAGGGAGTGCTCCTTTTGTGAACCTTTTTTTATGTGTTTGACTGTTTTGCCTGCAAGCATGTAAGTGAACCCATACTGTGCAATGCCTTCAGAGGCCAGAAAAAGACATCAAATGCCCTGGAACTGGAGTTATGAACAGTTATCATCCACCATGTGAGTGCTGGGAAACAAACCTGGGTCCTCAGCAAGAGCAGTCCATGATCTTAACTACCCAGCGATCTTACAGCCCCATGAACCATTTTTATACTTAAAAATCATTAAAATTAACTACCTTTCTTATTCATGGTATTCACAGAGTTTTTCTTCACTTCACTTAATTAACAAAGTGACAGATTTGCTTGGTGTTTCCATTCATGCTTTGTGGCCGAGCACAGCCCTCCAGCTTCCCGTCTCCACAGCCTCCACAGCTCCCCGTTTCTCCAGCTCCCCATCTCCACAGCTCCCCATCTCTCTGTCCCCTCCCCCCACGCACCCCTTCATCAGCAGTATCTCCCTTTCCATTTTCACGCAGGACGTACTCCACTGCCATCCCGAGCCCCATCCTTAAACTCTGTTCTGAGCCTCACAGGGATCCTTTCCATGACCTATATCCACACTTACCCCACAGAGACACACATATAAAATAAAGATTACAGGCTAGGATATGTGCATGAGAGAAACACGATAGCTTAAAAAATACAATACCTAGGGATAACCCTAACCGAAGTAGAAGACCTCTATAATGGAAATGTTAAGACGCTGAAAACATAAACTGAGGAGGACATAGAGACCTCCCACATTCCTGGACTGGCAGAATTAGCACTGTGAAAATGGCCACATCCCAAAAAGCCGTCCACAGAGACGATACCACTGCCATCCAAACCACAGTGACTTCGTGTCCCCTGGTGGTCAATGACGTTGAACAATTCCTTAATTTTTAATGTTTTTATTTTTGAGAATTTCATACATAGGTACTGTCTTTGCATCACTTCCATTTCTCCCAGTCCGCCCCCCAATCCTCCTATGTCCCCCGACTCCCTCTCAATTTCTCGACTTCTTTGATTATTGCAACATACACATACACACATTTATAAATATATGTGCAAACATACACACACACACACACACACACACACACACACACACACATACACATATATAATGCACTGAGTCCATTTAGTGGTGCTGTGTGTACATGTGTTCAGGGCTGCCCACTCAAGACTCTACTCCCTAGAGGAAACTGATTCTCCTTCCCTCTACATCCATTGATTACCTGCAGCTCTTGAGCCAGGTGAGACCCTGACGTTTCCACCTTGGCATCCTAGGTCATTTAAAGAGAGTGTTTCTCAGCCTCTTGTGTTTCTTCTTTTGATAAATCTGTCTCATTTAATGCTCCAGTTTCTAACTGGGTTGCTCGTTTGCTTGGTGTTCTGTTCTTTTAGTTCTTTGAATATATGAAATTCTCAATCAATAAAAGATATCTATATATGCATATTAAAAGAGTTTACAGGCAACAAGAACTGAATGTTTATTACTCAGAAATTATTTGTGCTAGCTCTCAGAGCCATTTCCACTTAGCGTCTTATTGAAGTATAATTAATAAAATCATCCTTATGCTTAAAACCATCCCAATGACCTTCTTCATGAAAGGTTTTACTTATTCCCCTACTGCCTGTTCGCCCTAAGGAGGCCCTTCTGCTCTCCTGGTTGTTTGTTTGTTTGTTTGTTTCTTTGTTTTTACTGCAGACATCACACATGACAGAAAATATTGTATGTTTCTGAGTCTGTCTTATTTCACTTCCTGTAATGATCTCCAATTCCCTCCATTTTCGTGAAAATGACAAAATTCATTTTCCTTTAAAGCAAAGTAAAGCTCTGTACATGTACACATATACAATCACACACATGTAGATATCACATTTTCCTTTCCCATGAGTCTTGGCCAGACAACCAGGCTGGGTCCACATCTTGGCCACAGTGACCAATGCCACCCTGAGCAGGCTTAGAGAGTGTGCATGAATGTGTCTCTGCAGTCTGCTGACTAACATTCCTTCCACCCAGGAGTGGCAGAGCTAGGTCATATGGTAATTCTGTTTTTAGTTTTCTCAGGAGCCTCCGTGCTGATTTCCACAGATGCACAAGTTTACATTCTTGTCGGAATTAATAAAAGTTCCTCTTTCCCCACGACCTCACTAGCATCTCTTGATGACAGCCATTCTGACTGCGGTGAGATGGCCTCTCAGCTCTCATCTTGCATCTGCCTAGTGTCTAAAGAACTGGCCATCTTTCCAGGCATTTACTGTTGGCCTTGATACTTTTCAGAACTTACAATTCATTTTTCCATTTATTGATTGGACTGTTTTTTCCTTTGCCTTTAATTACATTAAAATGCTATTTTTACTATGAAATAAAATATATATACAGAAAATCACCCAAAATACAAAGGTATTATCATAAACTATCATATGAATTATCATAAATCAAATGTCTAAATCCACTGCTCGGCTGACAAACACCTAGCCACACTCCATGTATGCCCCTATCCCAAAGCTGTCCCTTCCCCAGGCCAACGCCCATCTGTCCTCTAACACAAAACTGTATATCTGCACACACACGGCCACTGAGACTGTCAGCAGAGGCACTCTCTCCAGAGCCATGACCATCACCCCACCATGCCCCGGAACTCAGCCCTGGAACTCAGCCTTGGATTACATGGTGGGATGCCATGTCCCACACTGAGAAAGCTGACACTCTCAACCCTGCAGGAAGGCTGGAAGGTACTAGGCAAGGAATGGCACAACCCAGTGTCCAGCTCTGGAAGCTCCAGAGAAAAAACAGGAGAGAAAAGGGGATGGGGTGGGGGTCCAAGACTTGACCCCAGACAGAGGGTAGCAATTACCTATCTAGGAGGCAACACCAAGTTGTTAAGGCCACCAAAGGAGGCACTGAATCCTCAGTCACCATCCACAAAGCAGAGAAGTTAGTCCTCAAAACCACTGTCCTAAGGGTGTTAGGAAGGTCAAATAATGGGACAGGCAGAAAGAAAGGGCCAAAGGGACTCGAGTGCTTCCTCACCTTTAACTTGACTGACCCACAAAGCCTACTTAAAGAACTTTTGGTTTCTTATTTAATAGAGTTCTCTTTTGTTTGTTTAGAAGTTATTAAATGTCTCAAGTGCTGGGCTGGGGAGATGGCTCAGTGGGTCAAGTGTTTGCTGCATAAGCAGAGAGCCTGAATCTGGTCTCCCACACCCACATAAAAGCAAGGCAGGAAAGGGCGTGGGGTCATGCATCTGTAATCCCAGTACTGGGACCCGGGCAGAGACGGGAGACCCAGGGGCTTATTGGCCAGCCAGATACACACACCACAAAAATTCTTTTTAAAAGGAGGGGAAACATTATTAAACGCCAAAAATCAACGGCCATAAAGTTGCAGGGGTTCTCTCTTCTAGTCCACGAGTCTGTATGTCTGTCTGCTTTAGGATAATATGACTGTTTTGAAGGAAAATAGCATGAAGCCTCCAGCTTTGTTTTTTTTTAACTTGATTACTTGGCTGTTTGGTGCCTTTTGCAGTTCCCTATGTACTATAGCTTTATGGACTTCTGTATTGAATGTCATTGTTATGAGGGAATTAATTACAAAGAATTTGGATCTTTTCTATCAAAGAATGATCACAGGGATGCAGCCTTTGTAATGTTCCTAGTACAACTGTAGTTTACACAAAGTCCCAGAGAAGCTGACCTTTTCCCCATTTCCTTTGCACCAGTTCTTTTAAAACAAGCCACTGCAGAGCTGGAGAGATGGCTCAGCAGTTAAGAGCACTGGCCACTCTTGCAGGGGACCCAGGTTCGATTCCTAGCACCCATATGGAGACTAACAACCATCCATAGCTCCCATTCTAGGGGAATCCAATGCCTTCTTCCGACTCTGAGAGCACTGTGTGACACGGGCGCACTCATACACATGCAGGCAATATATTCGTACACATAAAATAAAAATAATAATTTTTTTTAAATTGTCACTACAAAACACTATAAGGTCTGACCCCAGCCAAAGGGGAAACAACACAGTGTCCCTGCATTAGGATAAAAACCTACCAACCTCCCTACTGTGTGCTGCTCTCCGACTTGGGTGGTTGTGCATTCTTCTACACAGGAAGAAAGTTTGCCTTGCCAAGGTATCTTTTTTAAATATTTTATTTATTTTTTATGTGTATGAGTGTTTTGCCTGCATGTATTTAAGTGTACCCATGTTATACAATGCCCACAGAGGTCAGAAGAGGGCATCAGATCCCCTGGAACTGGAGGGCGTTGGATTCCCTTGGATCCCCTGGAACTGGAGGGTTTTGGATTCCTTTGGAACTACAGATACAGATGGTGGTTAGCTGCCATGTGGGTGCTGAGAACCAAACCCAGGCCTTCTGCAAGAGAAGCTGCTGAGCCATCTCTCCACCTCAAAGATTACATTTAAATAACAAAAAAAATTTTGTTATTAACTATGAATTTATTTGTATTATTATATTATATATGCTATATAATTACTTATTTAATTATGTATATGTGCATATGTGAGTCTGTGCATGTGAGTGCAATGTTGGAGTTACAGGCTGCTATGAGCTGACCAACATGGGTACTGTGAACTGAACTCAGGCCCTCTAGAAGGGCAGTACAGGCTCTCAACCACTGAGCCACCACCTCTCCAACTCCCCTTGCCAAGACATCTTAAGTTGAGTGGTGGTCTCTTGATTTGTGATCCTGACTCTGTCTCTAACAGTTATCTTAGTAGTAACTGTGTTGAATGCGTACGTTTCTTCTCTGACAGTTCCTATTCACATAGAGGAATACTACAGACTTTTGTGGGGGGATCTTTAGGGTTCCGGACACTAAGGTCATATCAGCTGCAAACAGAGATACTGTAACATCATGCTTCGTAGCACAGACACTCTTTCCTTCCTTCTCTTACCTAGAGCTCTGGGTGGGGCTTCCAGTGCTACGCTGAATAGGAGCAACAGAGGCTGGCCATCTTGTAGATCTTAGGGAAAAGGTTTTCAATTTTTTTCTGGGTTAGGATATCAGCGTGTAACAGAGAAAAGAACATTCTCCTCAATAAACAGTGCTCGGAGGTGTGGGGTCCTGCGGAGATGCTCCAGGGTAAAGGCACTTGCAGTCAAGACTGGTGGCCAGAATTCCATCCTGAGAATGGAGAGCTCCTGGAAGGAGAGAACAGACTCCTGCAAGTTGTTCTCTGACTTCTACACACGTGCTGTGGCCCATGTGCACACACACCACATGCACATACACACAGACAGACACACACACACACACAAATAATATATTAATTCAAAATAACTTTAAATGGTACTGGAGAAACTGGGTATCAACAAGTAGAAATACGAGAACATCTTTCTGTCCATTATATATTTTAAAAATCAGCTCAAAATTAATGTAAGACTTAAAAACCCAAAGTATGACATTTCTAGAAAAAACCATGAGTTCACTGGCATTGGGCTGTTGAGTGAGTTCTCAGACCAGACCCCAAAATCACAGGCAAAGAGGACACAGACAAAGGGTGTCACATCAAACTAAAGAGCTTCTGCCAGGATCTGAAACCCAGAGAGACAGTACATGGGACAGGAGGGAGCACGGCCAATCACACAGCAGGTGCGCAGCCGCCATTCGCACTGTGAAAGGAACACAAGCCACTCAGCAACAAGAAAACAAACACCACTATTAAATAGGGCAAAGGTCTGGCATAGGCTTTCCTCAAAAGACACACGAATACCCAACAGACATCTGAAGAAATGCTCGAAATCACCCGGAGTCACGGAAGGGAGATATCAACAGATGCTTGGAGAATCTGCTAACAAAATGATAAAACGCAGCGCAGGCGAGTCTGTGGAGATAAAGGATCCTCCACACCACTGTATGACAAGTTGGCTCAGCCACTTGGAAACCATGTGAGAATGTCTCAAATACAAGACTAAAGCTAGAATGAACCATGATCCAGCAATCCCACTGGCCAAGGACCCAAAGGACCGGAAGTGAGCGTCTTCCTGGCCCCTGCCCCAGCTCCAGCTCCCTGCAGCATTATCCCTGGCAGCTGGGATAGAGAGACAACCTCAGTGTCCAGCACTCAGTGCTAACCCAGATGAGCTGACTTTCACAATTCAGGCTACATTGAAGAATATTACTCAGCCATGAGAAGGAAATCCAGTCATTTGTGACACTGTGGATGAACCCAAAGGACCTGATGCTAAAAGAAATAAACCAACCCCAGGAGGACAGATGCCAGCTGACCTGCTTTCTATGCAGCATCTGAAAGACCTGACCTCACCAAAAAAGGGAACAGAACAGAAGTTAGGAGGGAAGAAAGACATAACACTGGTCAGCAAGTGCAAATTTAGAGAGGAGGGTAAATCCCAGTGTTCCACACCAAGCACTGACTGTGGTTAATAACAATGTACTGTATATTTGAGACACAGGAATGAAAAGATGAGATGCTAATGACCTTCATGTGAGCATCACAGGGTGACACCACCCCAAGTCCCTTAAAGTTAAACCCTAGGGCCAGCAATATGACTCAGGAGGTCAAGGTGAATGCCACCAAGCCTGATGACCTCAGTTGAACCCCCAGGCCCCACATGGTGGAAGAAAAAGAGAACTCCCTAAGCTGTTCACAAGCTGTCCTTTGATCCCCATGATATATTATGGATGTGTGCACGCCTGCGCACTTGTGCACAAACACACACACACACACATACTTTTAAGACTCTACACTAAGCATGGCGGTACACGCCTATAACTCCAACTCGGCAGGGAGAGCACAAGTCCAATAATGGTCTGGACTACACAGCAACTTCCAGCCTAGGCATAAAACAAGGCCCTTTATTCAAAAACAAATAAAATAAATAAAACTTTTTAAACATCATTAAATGGTTACAGTACTTACTTTTAACATTTCTGTTTATAAGTAACATTGTTTCTAATACAAATAATTATCCTTTTCTCTGATTGAGTACTTCACTAAATCTGCAGTTTTAGTACCCTGTTGTTTTTAATTAAAGCTAGTAGGAAAAAAAAAATCTTAAAGTCATCAGGTCTTGACAAGAGGACTGAGAATTTCCGGGTGGTAAAGCATCTGCCTGACCCCACAGAGTTATCAGCACTTTGTAATAATCACTTTTAACGCTGAACATTAACCCCAGCACTCCAAAATGTTCTCTTGTTTGGGAAATCAAGCAAATCAATAAGACTATGTTCAAAGCTAATGAAAATAGAAACTCACACCAAGGATTGATGTCGCTTTATTATCATTCTAGCAGAAGTAATGATATTCATCAGCGATATTCACTGGGAGTTTTTCTTCATGACATTCTATTAAGAAGCTGCAAGCTCAGGGTGACACTTCCTGGCAGGCAGGGAAAGAGGCCGATTCTTCACCGCCCTCCCTTGAGGAATGCTGAAGAGCTCCCCCAGAGCCCTACAGCCCACAGTAAGGGGACAAGACAGGGAACAGAAGACCCAGCCTCACGTCTTTCCACATTCTTGGGGAACATCAAGAGCTGGTCTCTCTGGGTAGGGGCTCCTGAGGCTCCCTTGGTCCCTTCTGTCATCTCCACTGGCTCCTAAAAGATCCTGGTGCAGCCAAGAAAATAAGGGATCATCCTTAGGGATGATGGGAGGGGGAGGGGCAAGACCAGAGCAGCGCATTCCAGGGACTGTTCAGAGGCTGAGAGATGTTACCACAGGATGGTGCTACTGGGAGCTGAGGGAACCTTCAGGAGCTGGGCCCAATGGGAAGTCTGGGGCTACTCAGGTGAACTCTTACCCACTTCTCATTGTCTCTTTGGCTCCACAGTCAGAGAAGGGCAGCTGAGCTCCACCACATACTCCTGGATGCAATGCTGCCTCCTCACCGTAGCACCATGACAATAAGGCTCACAGACGAGGAGTCCAGATGAACCTCTCTTACTCATAACTTGGTTGCGTCAGGTACTTTGTCCTGGTGATGGTACGGGAGGCTGGGGTTCCGCACAGCATGGCGGCGGTACATGGTGTAGCCTGAATGACTGTGAATGCTCTCGAACCCTGTGCCACACATCTCAAACCCTACACCACACGTGAATACCATTATACCTGCCTTGCTCTCTTTGGTGTTGCATGCCTGAGTCTCCTATCCTGCATCTCCAACAGCCTCCTGAAGGGCCTGTCACATGCCAGCCGAAAGAATGCTGAACTGCAGAGATGGTCTTCCTGCCACCTTCAGGAGACCTTGCTGCTGCCAGTGATGCTCCAGAGTGAAGTGTACTGGAGAAGACCTCCCTGTGCGTGAGACCCCTGCCCACTCCCTGCACAGGAGACCCCTGCCCATTCCCTGTGCATGAGACCCACGCCTCCCCACAAGGGGCCAGCACTGAGAAATGCAACTGGAGTATCTGCAAGAGGGGAGGCCTGCTAATGTGGGGAGGGGCGGGAGAGCCTTCCATCAGACAGCAGCTCAGACACCTGCCTGCACATGGTGAGAACTAGTACCATATTAGGTCAGGGTCAGTGTTCAGAAGGGATGAAAAGACGCAAGAGAGAAAAACTGGAGGGCTCACATCCAAATCTCAGCACTGAGCTCTGGGCAGCTGAACTAGCAGGACTGCTCTGCTGTCCTCCCACCCCTCCTCCTCCTCTCCCTCCTCCTCCTCCTCCTATCTCTCCTCCTCCTCCTCCCATCCCTCCTCCTCCTCCTCCTCCTCCTCCCATCCCTCCTCCTCTTCCTCCTCCTCCCACCCCTCCTCCCCCTCCTCCTCCTCTTCTTCTTCTCTTTCTCTACCCCCTTCCTTTTTTCCCTTTTCTTCTTTTCTTTTTGCCTTTCTTTATGTGGAGTGTGTATGCCCACGTGTATGTGTGTGCACACATGCATGTCTATATGGAGGCCAAAGGTTGACTCAGGCATCTTACTCTATTGCTTCCACCTTGTCTTTTGAGCAGGGTCTCATGCTGAACCCAGAACCCAGGCACTGCCAGGATGGGCTGGTCAGCAAGTCCTAGGAATCCACCTGTCTGTGCCTCCCCCGACCTGACCCCAGTGGTTATGCTATGTGCCACCAAGCCTGGCTTTTACCTGGGCGCTGGGAATTTGAACTCAGATCCCCATGCCTTCATGGGAGGAACTTGACCAAAGGAGCCATATCCCGAGCTCCTTTACATTTTCTGGACTTTTCTTATAAGATTTTTCTTGCAAGGTCCATTCATAACTTTGTAAGAAAAGATAATGAGCACAATAAAGAACAAGCTGAGGGCCCCAAGCTCGAGGTTCCCAGCAGTTCCCTCCCTACCGCTGCACAGCTCACGCACACAAACCACGCTGCCGCGGACACATCCGTGCCTGCCAGTCCTCCAGGGCTGAGGCCAGGTCTACCTTTCTCTCTAGTCTACCTAGGACATCAGCACATTCTCTAGTATGTTCTGAAGCACAAGTCCTTGCAAGAATGAACTGAGAAGGCAGAAATCAAGGCCAGTAAGTGTCTGCTGATCGCTGTCCTGTACTAGTAGCACTGACCAGAACCGAGAATGAGAATACCACTAAAACCCTACACAGAACAGCTAGGCACTGGGGACCAGGGAGGGCCAGGGAATTCTAAGTGGGTAACAGCTGACGCAGAGATGTTGCCATGCAGGTGTGCAAAGAAGCAGAATCCCCAATGGACAGTTATTCTGACCACACTGAGGAAACAATCATGGAAAAAGTTCTCATCCCATCTCACAAAGGAACGAGGCAGAGGAGAGGGCTGAGACCAGACAGAAGAAACTGTGCTGGCCACATCTGCCATCTCTTTCCCTCCTGCCTCACCCTATGACATTGCTATCTTTAACTCTTGCAAGACTTACTCCAAGTAGCTTTGCTTTAAGCACTAAAAAATAATATGGCATGTGCTAAATGGAGTGCCTATGACATAGGTGGCTACAATGAACCTGACTACTGTGGTCTGGATGTGGTCTGAGTGTCCCCCACGGGTCCATGTGGTAGAAGTGCGTGGTCCCCAGCATGGCTATCCAGAGACGCAGTGGGCGTATAGAGGTGGGGCCTGGTGGGAACTAACTCAGTTCCGGGGGGCATTGCCTAAAAGAGAAAAATGCAGGTCTCAAGGAACTTCAGTACCCAGAGCAGCAGACTGTTGTAAGAGGAGTGAGCCTAGTCCCTGGCTCTCCCTGCCTTTCTTTCTCTCTGGGTTGTCTTCCACACAAGATTCCATCCACCCTGAAGCCCTGGAGATGCCTAATCCTGGATGACCAGCCTCCAAGATCATGATCCTTCTCTTTATAAAGTACTCACCTTCCAGTATTTTGTTACAGCAGCAAAAAGGAACATTAACTGATGATGATCAGTAGGTATTGTTTATGAGCGTTTTCCCCAGACTGTCAAGGAAAAGCTAATTGAATCTGGCAGAGGTGAGAATACCTTCAGGTACCTCCCTGCATGCAACACCATTCCTGAAAGAACCTTTCTCAATATCTCTTCAATCTACAGCTCATCAAGCTACAACGTGGCATGTGTTTCAAACTGGTTATCCCCCAGGGAATAGACCAAGAAACCACACTTAGAGAGAGACAAGGGTTCTTGCAGGTCTCAGCTTAAAATTTGGGAACAAAAACCCAACCCCAGCAGTGACCTACCTTCAGACGGGAAGTGGTTTTGTGAGCAGACACTGCAAAGCTAACTTCTTACTGAGTCAATGGAATGTAAATCTCCAAACGTGAACTGAAAACACCTTCCAGGATGGAATTATTCAATTTTTACACCTCTAGCTAATTTAGGAAATTCAGATTTGAGCTGGAGGAGAGAAAATGGCACCTTTCCAAATAGTTCCGCAAAAGCACAGACCGCCACGACCGATGCCAGAGCATCTGCCCAAGGGGACTTCCACAGACGTGGCAGTACAACAATCAGGCAGCCCAGCCATCTCCTTCCCAGCTTGGGAAACAGACCATCTCTGCACACAAACCTGGTAACACCTCTGAGAGAAGGCAGGGGAATTACCAGGAATGTGCATAAGCGCACAGCCCAGCACACGAAGCAGGAGCCCAGCATGTCAAAGCTACTTTGTGTCCTCGTTCAGCATAGGAAACAACCTCTTGCAAGAGGCCGAGAAGTAAATTTAGAAAGCCCTGAGTCCAGCCCAACTCCACTGTGGACTTGAAGGCACAGATTCAAACTCATCATTCTAACCATAGCGCTACCCAAGTGAACTCAGAACAAGTTCCCCTAACTAAAGCCGTACATGGACTCATTTAAACCCAACCAGAGGCATGGTGAAGGTCTTGACTCTTCTTCCTCAGGACTCACCTTCCTGCTCTCCCTGGCTTCCTAACTATTCCTACCCAGCTCTTCCCTGGCCTCGTCTCCTACTGAGACCCTCAAATGCACTAAGCTCACCCCCAGGTCTCTGTCTCTGGTAGCCTTTGACTGGAGCTCCAAAGCCTACTCACTTTTCAACACCCAGTTCATGAAGGAGCTGATACGTGATGCTTCAAGATCGTAATATACATGCAGGGCAGGCCCACACACAGACTCTGTGGTCAGTTCCGTGTGCAGGTAATACCACTGATGATGTGTAAAGTAACTCCCAAGGGAAAACATGGCTTTATGTATGAAATGCTCAGCAACTGCCAGGCAGGCTATCATGTGCGAACTGGCTGCAACTGTCCTGGAGACTGGGGGAGGTGTGAGGGTGCTTGTGAAAAGTGGGGGACTAGATCCACATGACAAGGGAGCAAGAGGAAGAGGGAGAACAGACAAGGCCAGAAGGAGGATGAGAAGCAGAGGAAGAGGAGAGAGGAGAGAGAAACCTGAGGCCGACTTAGGGCAGTATTTGGGGATGACACAAGGGATAAGCTTTGGAATTGATTGTCATGACTGACCTTAACATTAATATAAAAGCACTGCAGTCTAAAACAAACACACCCCTATTACGTCACTCTGATCGCTCTAAAAGGCCAGCGAGGGCAGCAGAGCAGGCCTCGCCCTCCTGCTGGGCAAGGGGTGACCCCAGGCCCAGCAGCACGGTAACTTTCCGGAGGAGACAGGAACACGGACAGGGATGGACTTTTGCTTGAGGCCTGTGGGGCCTTCTGCTATTTGCACTGTACACAGCCTTGCCACCGGGTACCTCTGACTGCTACTGGGGCTATCAGATGAAACACACTGATGTGGGTTTTAATTTCCTCTCTTTTTACCAGATATGTATTGACATTCAGACCACAATCCAATTCTTGGGGATACTCACTCAATGAGTTTTGTGTTGTGTTTTAAAGTAGCTGAACTGTTCAAGAACACAGGATAAAAAACAGAGAAGCCCAGAACAGAGGATAAAAAACAACGGAGCCCAGGACACGGGGTAAGAAAACACCAGAGCAGGCTGAAGATACAGTTCAGTGGTTAAGAGCACTGGGAATCTGACGCCCTCTTCTGACATCCATCGGCACTGCATATATGCAGGCAATATGCTCATACACATAAAATAGATGATAGACAGATAGATAAATAGATAGACAGATAGATGATAGATACATAGATAGATGGATGGATAGATAGATAGATAGATAGATAGATAGATAGATAGATAGATAAAACATATGAAAAAAGGCAGAGGAGCACAGAACACAGCAAACGGACCCAGCTCTGTCATAGAGGAGACTGTGTGGCTAACGCAGGCAGTTTTCAGCCTTCAGAGAAGCCTTTGCCAAAAGCTCACAGGGCACCTGTGATAAACTGGCTGTCACCTGCTAACATGTCCAAGCCCAATACTCAGGATGCCAGAAGGCAAGGGCTTCCCTGGAGGCCTGTGAAGAAGGGTGAGGAGGAACCTTGTGGTTCTAGGACCCTACACCAGAAATTCAATCTGTATGCCTCCTCAGCACACTCAAGGCAGCAGCACCAGCACCCTTGTGGTTCTCTGGACAGTGCGAGTCCACCTGCCCTCTGCACTGAGGGTCCCCACTTATCTTGTTATGTAATGCCAAGCCCTGGCCTAGGACCAAGAACATCACTCTCTCTCCTCAGCACACTCATCGAGCACATTTGGCATGCCAGACACTGCACTCCAAAGGGCAGCTGTGACAGTGAGGAGAATGGAGGGAGAGATGATTCCTGAATTGCAGACAAAATGCCGCAGCAGCCAGCAGAGGACAAAGGGGCGAATGGAAGGCTTCCTGGAGGAAGATACTGGCACAGAACAGGGACCAGAGCTCAAACTGCCGGGCAGAGTAATGCACACTCTAGCAACCTCAGTGATCTGGCTAAGCTGTAGAGTCTGGGTTCGGGCAGTCTGCAGCAGGGTCCTCCAGTCTGTCTCCCTCTGACTCCTAAGAAACCAATCCTGGTGACTGGTGCTCTCAAAGCACTGGCTGGGCAAGAAACCCTGCAGCAGAGCCCCCCAGCTTCCGCCCCTTGCTTCCTCTAAGCGAACAGACAGACACTTGGAGACAAGAATGTAACTTGTACAATAAACTTAACTAGGCCCTATATGTAATCCCAGCAACAGAGGGTGGGGATGATTAATATTAGGGCTCTGCACTTCCGGAGATTAAGATTCTTTAGAGAAGGCACCTATTTTCCACTTCCTTGTTAAATACTGCCAACGTCCTCTTCTGGCTTGCTGAATTCTTTTTGGTTTTCTTTTTAAGAAAGAAAAGAGAAAGTTCTAGAATTTTCTGGGACTGTCTCAGTTGCCTTTTTCTTTTTTAAGCATTTGGTTGATATTTGTCAAACTTTATTTTAAACTCTACCAGAAAACAGTCTGTCCTCATTTGCTTCTACAGTGCCCGCTGTGTATACTGCCACACAATACCTTTGACTCCCCAGAGCAGTTCTAACTCCAAATACTGTATCTCACTGTCATTTATATGTTGGGTCGGATGGCAGGTCTGGATATTTAATTTAAAAACACAGTCATACCTCGACTGAGTCACTCAGTTCTGGGAACATTCTTACGCAATGACTCCCACTCACTAAGTCAGTATTACACCCTTGAGCCTATCAAATGGAAGACTATGAAAAAGGACGGTAGGAATGGGGCTGAGGGACAGAACAGCGCCCGGCATGGTACAAGACCCCAGTAACAGCGCAAATACGACAGTGCTGGCAGCAGAACTTGGGGTCGAGTGGGAGGTGGGTACACTCCACTCACAGACGAACAGGTCAAAGCCCTGGAAGGGAGGACAGTGAAGACAGCCCATCGCAGCATGTGGGAAAGACCCCAACATGCTCTGGCATCAGACCGGTCCCCAGCCTCATTTTCCCACCCCATCAGAGAAGCTGATGCTACAGGCTTCTGGGAGACAGAAGAGTTCATCTCTTACAACAAAGCAAACTTTTCAGAGATAACCAGCAGACCACAAGACATGGGAGCCAGTTCAAGAAAGCTCTCTCCAGCCAAACGGTGACATTCTGAGCGACAAGGAAAGGGACTGTAAGTGGATCAAACTGAAATCCACAAGTCTGTGATAATGCCAAAAGCCAGGGGGCAGGGTGGGAGGCTTTGAAGTTAGAATGAAAGTTGGCAGTGCGTGTCTGGGTAACCAAACAGCCCCAGGAGATGCATTAAATATTCAGATTTACAAGAGGACACCTTAAAAAAAAAAAAAAAAAACAGAAATAATAGAGAAAATTATGTTCTAGAACTAAAATGGCATTGAAAGCCACTCACTACTGACAAAGAACCAGCACTCAGAATGCTCTCTTGTAGAAGGAAAGCCCACTGGGCTGAGAACCTCATTACCCCATCCCAGGATCCATCTTGGCCCCTGTTGATGGGACAGCCAGGTGCTGGGCATCTCTGACACAGAGGAGCTAGAGAACAGACATCTCCTGTGAGGTGTGTGGGCAAAAATCACTGAATCTGAAGATACAAGTTCTGTCAAGAACAAGTTCCACTAAAAGGGAAGTCAGCAATGAGGGGGACAAACCAGACACGCTGGGGAGACTAGACAAATCCAAAACAGGGCTGCACCACAGGACAGTGAGCCCAGCCCTTTCACAAGTCAGCACCACGACAAGCCTAAGCAACGTCATGCCCAAATGCAAAGAGGGCTGGGTTAGCTATTCACTTACACTAAATGGTTAGCATAAAATTTGGAGGTCACGTACGGGAAATTTTGATTAATATTTTCATAGTAGACTAATAAAAATAAAATTTTAAATGGGACAGCACTAATTGAAAAAAGCAAGTGACTAACCAATACTCATGGTGCTCTGATTCTGATTTTGGAGAGGCACACACAGGCACTCATGCATACATGTTCATGAAGAAAGATCTAGCAGATTCATGCTCAGGCTCCAGGCAGTGATCTGGGAAAGTGAACCTTACTCCGACTTCTGCTCATTTTCCGTCTCATTGCTGAACTGCTGTCTGTTGACCTGGCTTCTGTGATTGCATTCGCTGCTGGTTCCCCTGAAACATACACCTACCCCAGCAGTCTCACAGTGACCATGAGTCCAGGTCAGGCCCATGAGCCAAGGTCAGGCCCATGAGCCCAGGACAGTGCCCATGAGCCCAGGACAGTGCTCGTGCTCAGAGCTCCCAGCGTGCAGGAATCACTGTGAATGCCAGCACTGGTGATCACTCTAGGATGCCATCTGGTGAACCTGCTGGCCAGGACAAGGGTGGAGGAACAATCTTTCATGAGGTCACAGTGTTAGGTCCAAAGACTACGAAGAGGAAGAAAACCTGGAGGCCTTGAAGTCACAACAAATAGGAGGCCAGAGGAGTCAGAGAGGAAAGTGCAGTGTGCCCCTGAGTTCCAGCTGTGGAAAGACAACAGATGATGAGAGCTATGAGATGAAAAGATCACAGAAAACCCCAGAGAAAGCCATTTCACCAAAGACTGGGAACTCATCAAGCCAGATGCTACATGGGTTCACTGAAGAAGGAAAGAAGAACACTCAGTGGTACCCACACCAGTGCAGAAGAGCCACACGGAATGGTCGCATTAGTGTCTCACTCGCTCCAATTGCATTGTCAAAAATATTCTGCCAAGAGTGCTAGCAAATGACTTTAACATCAGCATTTGGGAGGCAGAGGTAGAAGGATCTCTGTGAGCTCAAGGTCAGCCTGGTCTACATAGTAAATTCCAAGCCAGCCAGTGCTACACAGTCCAAAAAAAAAAAAAAAAAAAAAAAATCTGTCTCTAGGAAAACAGCCGTAGTGGGTTTTCCTCTAGAGTGTTTGGCTAGCTTTATAATACATGGCATGATTTCCTCCAGTTGAGAAGACCTTAAGTCCAATTAGCCCCATTCAGTTAATGTCACTACTACACCACTGGGGATCTCTTGCTGGGCTGGTCGTTGTGATGGCGCATAGGCTTTAAAGCTCCGTAGGACTATTGTTTGTTCTTTTCTCTTGGCAGCTTGTACAGCACCTTCTGATACTGTGAGAGCCGGAGGAACAGCAAGGGGACCCAGTGGATTAGACAGACATATGTACATACATATGTGTGTGTGTATATGTATGGGTGTAGGTGTGTGTGCATACAAGGCAAAAGTACCTATCGGTAACAATACTAAATCACAAAATTGAGAGGGGGAATTGGGGTGTGAGAGGACTTGCAGTGGGGGAAGTAAGAAGAAATACTAATCCAGCGCTCATGAATGAAATTCTCAAAAAATGAAAACTTTAAATAAAAGAAATACCCTGCCTCAAAAATTCTTAGCATTACCAGAAATTAAGAGATCACTTGTATCACACACACCAAAAATAGTGGATAAATTATCAGGTAGTTAAGAGCTTTCAAGGAGTAGTTTAGACCATGCCATGTATGAACTGAGGTTCCAGAAATATAGGAAGTACCCATTTATGTCCAGTTTGGCAAAAAACAGGAACCCAAGACTACATCTAAAAAGGTCAGGAGCATCACTAAAAGTAGCATCTGTAAAGCGAGTACTAAGGAAAGCTCATTAATGCAGGATTAATGTTAAGTACTGTGACACAGAGGAAGTTGGAAGATTAACAACTTGAACTCAAACAGAAATTCTCAGAAGCCTGCCCATTTGTGGGATATTGGAAAAGAAGTGATTTTAGATCGGGGCATACTGCATCAACTAATCAAATGCCAAAGAGAACAGCTGAGGCAGAGGGGTCCCCAGCAGATGGGTAAGAAAAAGGAATCTGTCTGGGACCCTGTTAGATAAGCTCTGCAACAGCCATGCTGGCAGGCAGGGAAGGCAAGTCTGGGCAGCACGATCAGAAGAAGGGGACCCTCCCTGGTCTCCCCTTCACTCTCCATCTAGGTACTGAGTCATCTTCTGTCCAAGCCTTGCAGCCACTCTGGTCATTTCATACTCCCGAGGCTGAGTCTCATGCTGGAGAATGTTAGACATCTCAGGAGGTCCTGAGGGAACTGCGGTCTCAGGGCCCCTTCCTCTGTCTTATGCAGACTCCAACTCTCCCCAGTATAGCAAGGCACAAGCCCTTAGCTTCTCTCATCGGATTCCCTCCTAAGTATTCTGTGTCTTTCTAGGCAAGGTTCTACCTCATGACAGGTGAGGTTTATCCCAGGAATGCAAGGCTGGTTTGACATTCTAAAAGGAGTTAAGTCACAATATCAGAAGACTAAAGACAAAAAATCCGTATGATCATCTCAAAGCATCTAAGAAAAATCATTCCTGAATTTGAAAAAACCAGGAATCTAAGGTTCCTACAGTGAAAGCAAGGCCTAAAGCCTTTTCTAGCTTCTGACCATTGGGCACATTAATTCTTTCTTCACACTTTCTTTGGGGAGTGTTATTTATAAAGCAACAATTTGCCATATCATAGGATGTTTCATGTCAAATCTGAGACTGACATAAAGTAATTCCATTTCCTGTCTCTCTTGGAAAACTAGAAACCTCAGGCTATTCAAGTTTTGGTTAACAGAGTTAATACACCCAGGGAAGGGATGGTCATGTAGAGACTAGTCTCAGGATAGTTCTGTAGCCACATCACATGGTCCAGATTCCCCACCTCACACCTCGCCTCGTCTCTCCTCTTTCGTCTGTTGTTGGAATACTTTCACAGAATGTATGGGAAAAGCCTGTCTTCCCTTGAGCCAGCTGAGGCTGGTCCTTGCCTGGCGCTCTTTCCCCACCATCTCCACTGCCCTCTGCCCACTTCTCTCACTAACCCCTCATCCTCTATAATCTCTTGCTGACCTCAGGCAAGACTTTCTCCTAGGCATTGGGAGATGAGAGAACAGCATTTTCTGCCTTGCTAGAAGGAGGGACTTGGTGATCCACAGACAGGAAAACAGTCAACAACCCCATCAAATTCCAGGGGATCCCACAAGACACACACCTAGACACTGAGCCCTGCACCTGCTCAGTCCAGGGGAGCCCATCATTCTCAGAATTTGGGTTCCATGGGACCCTCCTCATTACAGGAACTCTGCTTGGCACACTAATAGTCATCTTCACTTCACAGATGTCTTGAACACTATAACAGATGGGACCAAAGGCAAGGGTCATTTCAGGTCTGTTTGATGTCAAATAAACATAGGGTTTTCCTTCTTGTTTTTTGCCTATTTGGATCAAGTGCAGATACTTCTGGGGTGAGAGACAGAACTATTTATTTTGTTTTGATGTGGTCTCTACATTGTTCTGAATTTTTAGGGACTAATAATGTCACCTGAGTATCCTTACCCAAAGCAAACATACTTGCTTTCTGTCAGTCATTTCAAACAGCAGACCTAACGCAGTTTTCTTGTTTGGCAAGAATGCAGTGAAAATACATGTTTTCTTCTGTCTGGCCCTTTCCCACTGTCCACAGATCAATCATGCTGAATGTGGCAGCAGAAGCCAGTGCATGACAATAGCCCAAGACCTGTCTGGTTCTGAGAAGATACCCAGTGTCCCCAGAGGCCCTGCAGGTGAACCTCAAGGCCCTCACAGCACAGGGTAATGCGTCCAAACACCAGGCCTTGTGCTATCATTGATCCTGCCTGTGGCCACATCCCAGGCTTTACTCCCCCGCAGGTTTTGTCAGACTTGCACCCTGATCAAGCTTTTACTATTTAGGCTTAATTTTAATTCTATAGTTATGTTGGAATTTTATGACAAATGACTATAAAAGCTCCTTTTTAGGAAGCCAGGTACCGTAAATCTGCCATGGAAGCACCTCAGATGGAGCTCCTTAGAGTTTACCATGTGTCCATCTCTGTAAGGCATATCAGCAAGCTACAGGAACCTTCTTAATGACACCTCAGGGGAGCAATGCTTCCTCTCTTAAGGCAAAGCCCCCAAAGTGAGGCTCCCAGTAACAGCATCATCCAGGAATTTGCTAGAGATGCAAAGGCCCACCTGGCCAGAACTGCAGATCAGAACCTGAGGATGGCCTCACCGGGCCAGCTGCTTCAGCACACCTGCCAGTGATTCTGGCACTACAAGCTGCAGTCCCAGAGACAGCGCGCGGCTCTAGAAGCCTCCTCAGCACCTTTCTGTTTTGTCTGTATCACAACCACTGAGTGCACTGTCTGTACCTCTGTCCCATCGTCATCAGTACATCAGGAAGCCTCACCTATTTTTAATTAACTCACAATCTCCTGGGGTAACAAAAAGTAACTGGCATATAAATAATTTGAAACTTTGGGGCTGGAGAGACGGCTCAGTGGTAAAGAATATCTGTTGCTCTCACAGAGGATCAAGGTTCAGCACCCAGCACCTACGTGGTGACTCACAACCACCTCTAATTCCAGCCAGAATCCGACACCCTCTTCCGGCCTCCTTAGACACAAGACACACACGTAGTACACATGCATACATGCAGGCACTCCCATGCACATAAAATATCAAAAATAAATAAATTCAAATAACGTTCTGACTTCAGTGGCACATTGATGACCTGTGAGTGTCCAGCGGCTGTGTGTACCTCTGAGTGTGCAGGGGCTGTGTGCACTTTGGCCTCTCACACAGGAGAGCAGAGAGCCCTGAGAACCTGCTCTCTAAACCAGCAAGCACAAGTCGTGCCTACCACTTCCTGAGCTGGTCTACATCCAGCTGATCGCAACCTGGTATTAACTCATCACCGTCTGTCTCTTGGACCAGAATGTGGCTCCAGGACTCTGTGCACTGTTATATTCCCAGCATCTGGAACTGAGCATGTACAGATTAGATGCACACTAGATAGTCATCAAAGAAATGAATTGGATAAAATGCTGCAGGGGTTGAGTGGGCAGCAAGGTGGTTCAGTAAGTAAAGCAGCTGGTCACAAGCAAGAGGACCTGAATTTGGATCCCCAGAATCCATGTAAAACGTCCAGTATAACAGTCCTCAATTGCCTCCAAGAACTTGAAGGTAAGACCCTATTGCTGAAGACAGGACATACTTTAGACACAGGATTTGGAGTAATGGAGCCAGAACTGACCTGGAAGTCTCCTCCCTGAAGACTAGCTCTCTTGGTATCACTACACAAGCTGCCAATGGGAGAAAACCAATCAGTGGTCCTACACAGCTGTAATGTCTAATAAACAACAACTGGCCCAGCAAACTATCTCTATTGGTACAGTAGAGGCAATTCTATCTAGGGGTGATCAACAGCTGTCTAGTTGGAATTAAGGCTTGAGGGAGAACTCATGTGTGGTACTGTAAACACAGCCAAATACACAGGGCTGGAGACATCCTAGATCCAGAGAAAAACCTACTTTTATCACATCCCTAGACCAACATAATTTCTCACTCTAAATATGTACCCTTATGTTTGCAGGCAAGTATACCACTCACTTGTATTAGAAGCTTCTTTTTGCAATACATGGAGACTATTACAAAGTTCTACAACTGGTCAAGTGCAGAGAGTGTCTGTGAGGTGCCCAGCCCAAAGTGACACATGTACAATGCAGCCTCTACATAGGGAACATAGAACAGGAGCAGAGAACGTATTAATGCTTCTCTGAACTCTCACCAGCAAAGCCTCCCCATGAAACCGTTGGTGATTAACCGACTGGCCAAAGTGCAGAGAATCATACACTGAAGCGTGGTTATTCCTGAATACAACACCTAGATCAAACCTCTGCCACCCAAGGCTTAGGGGCCATTGCATAAGACAAGAGCCAGAAATGGCTCTTGACCACAAGGAAACAGAGTTTTCCAGACGGCTGGAAAGTTACTCATATGAACTCATAGCAATGGTGACAGCATCCATGCAAACTCAAACCCAGACAAAAGCCAGCACAGAAGTGGGGAGATGGGTGAGAATCCCCCGCCTTAGATGAGACGCTCCTGGCGACCATAACTACTAGAACAGAGCAGTTCATCACTCCTTTTAAGGGAGTGATGCTAGATAGGTTGGCCAGGCTCCAGTGGATGGATTCACACCAAAGGACATTTGGGGACAAACTTGGCTTGACAGACCTTAACACGTATGACAGAATGCATAAAATCTGGTGATGGGGGGGCTAAAAGAGGGTTCCAGATAGGGAAAAGGGGTCTAAATATGATCAAAACATATTATATTAAATTCACAAAAATTCAATTAAAAAAAAAAAGCCTGGCATGGTGGTATGTGCACATAACTCCAGCAATGCAGAGACAGGTATGAAGATAGCTGGACATGGAGGCTTGTAGCTCAGTCAGCCTCTCCTATGTAGTAAAGTTTCAGGCTAATGAGAGACCTTGTCTAAATTAAAAAGTTCAAGGCACTGAAGATCAATGCCAAGATTGTCCTCTGACCATAAACAAGTCGAGCACACATGTACACACACAGGTGCACACATACGTACGCACACACACAAACACACATATAAAAGGCTCAGAAAAACAGTCAGGGTCACAAAAGGCTCTAGCTTTGCAAGATGCTGGACCTGGAAGCCAGTTCCTTGGCCTCACTTGGCATTTGTTTTAGAATTCCACAGGCAGCAGGCTCTCTCCAGAGCTCTTCCTTCTAAATTTCTTATTAAGTTTTGAAATTGTTGAGCAGATTAAAGGATTCCTTTGAAGCTTTTATGCTTAAACTTTGCAGGGAAAAATTCTCTGTCTCTGTAACTATCACTGGGACAGATTAGAAATAATTTGGAACTGAATTGGATTTGCCATTTTGTAAGCTTCCCTTATCTACCAGGACTGATAGCAGACACTTCCCTCCTTACTACAGCCAGAAGGAAGCTGTATTATCTGCCTTGCACAGAGTGGAAACTGGGGTCAGATAGGCCAAAAGGCTTAGACGTGACTATTCCATCAATACAGCTAGAATCAATAGAGAATGTTCTGTATCCTATAATAGGTTTGGAGACAGAAATTGCACAGCGTGATGCCATGGTGTGGTAGAAACAGCTTGCACACAAGCCATGGGTTCAGAAGCACCAGGGTTGGAATTTTAACTTCTACTCAGCAGCTGCCTGACCTTGAACAGTTAGTTCACCTTTTGGAGCTGTTCCATAATTTTCACCAAATAATATGCAATTATAGTCATAGAGGATGGATATATTCCTGGTGGGCATCAGAGCCCCTCTGTCCCACTGCTCTCTGACCTCTGCAGGCTCAAGGGTTTGCCCCTCTCTGAGCACCAGCATTCTGGAAGGGTACAGACTGGATGTCGCAGGCAGGGCCTTTGTCATTCGATTACTGGACTGATTCTGGCCAGTCACCCACTGCACTATGTCTTCATGGGAGAGACAAAAGCTGACAGCGGCCTCTCACCTCCAGGACTGGTGGTGAGACTGGCACAGCTGGGTGTACTCGACATAGAGTGCACCACACCAGACCCAGTGAGCATCAGGGGCTGGGACAGGTGTGTGTGGCCGCTCCACAGCCGTCTCCGGGCTTATCTCCTGTGTCATCTGAACGCCCTGGCTACCATGCTGCCTGGCGAGTCTCACACTGCACTGGCCGCTTCTCTTCTGACGGGCTGCCCAGGGACAGCTCTGCTACTGTGACCCCGCCTCCTCCAGACTCTGACCCCGCCTCCTCCAGACTCTGACCCGCCTCCTCCAGACTCTGACCCTGCCTCTTTCAGATCTCTCCTCTGCTCACTTCCCTTCATTCCACTCACTGAAAAGATTCCTGCACTAAGACCCTGGGAATAGAGCCAGCAAGATGGCTTAGCAGGTAAAAGCTCTTGCCACACAAGACTGCTGACCTGAGTTCAATCCCTGGAACCCACTGTGGAAGGACACAGCCAGGCTCCCCTGACCACACGCATGCTGAAGCACACAAGCACCTATACTCAACATGGGTCTCACACACACGCAATAATAATAAATAATTTTAAATGGAAAAAAATCCCCTTTTTACAAAGTCCTCTGACTTCCATGTGCGTGCGCGAGTCCACACACAAAATTTAGTAAAACTAAAAATGCGCTTTTGAAAGACCCTGGGAAAACCCAGATAGCTGAGGTGCCAGCTGTTCCAGAGCAGTCACTAGGAGCAGCCACACAGCCTGATAAGTCTGTGGAACTTGGATGCCTGGATGTCTATTCTTTCTCCCAGGCTTTTCCAGGGCTGCAGGCCACAGGCCCAAATGCAGAGCAGTGTTCTGGAAACATTCAGTGAACAAATGTCATCTTTCACCTCAGCATGGACAGGAATTTTAATTCTGAATGCCAACCCCCAAAAGGCTTATGGGAGACGATTTTTGTGACTTCACTAAGAAGCTCGACTAGGGCTAGTGAAACAAAGGGCTTAGCGGGTTATGGTGCTCAGAAGCCTGACAACCTGAGCTCCTTCCTAGAACCCACGTCGCGGAAGAAGAGAACCAGTTCCCTCAAGTTGTCCTCTGACCTCCACGTGTGCACTGTGGTGAGCAAACATGTATAAACACACACACACACACACAAACGATAAATAAATAAATACGTTATTTATTGCACGGTACAGGAGATTTCTTTAAGCTGAATATATTTGTTCTTTGTATAATGTTATGTAGATTCTTCCAGCCCACCTATTGTAAACTAAAATTATTAAAGTGTAAAAACATCTAAGTACCTGAAAAGCCACAGTTCTTTAGCTTAAAGCCTGATACAACATCTCTCTGTGACTTTGCTGTGATGTCACAAGGATTCTTCAGAACCCCAGGCCAAGCATTTTCCATTAAGCATGAAAATGGCTGGTCAGCTTTTCCTTTCTCCTTCTAGGTAGCTGAGAATTTATTGAAAATAGTGCTGGATTTTGTCAGGTGCATCTATGTCTGTAGAGACAGTTATGTAACTTTCCTTTTCTAGGCGTATGAACATGGAGCATCACATTTGTGAGTTTTCTAATGTTAAACCAACCTTGTCTTCCTCAGATAAGACCTGCTCAGTCAAGGCTGTTATTTCCTACTGGGTAGCACAAGCTAAAACCCTGCTTTCAAGGTGTCACCTAAGCTCGAGAGGCGGTCTGCGTGCTGATGTTCTTGTTTCACATGTTCCTGTTTTCCCCCCATAACCTGTTTGTAACAATGATCTCAGAGGATGACTTAGGAAAGAGTCCTTCTCTCTCTCTCTCTCTCTCTCTCATGTTGGGGGGAGGCACATGCCACAGGGTGCATGGAGAGTTCACAGCCCGTCCTCTCCACCTTTGCCTGAGTCCTGGACCCTGATCCCGGGTGGTCAGACTCACGGCTGGTGTGTGCCCTGCTGGCCCTATTTCCTTCTTTTTCAATTTTCCTGAAAGAAGTCTGCACAGATTTCACATTATTTCTCCCTTAATGAGTTCCTCTGTGGAAAACTTTTAGCCAAATTTCCTTTCCTTAGCTGGTTCAGAACAACCACAGCTGTCATCTCAGTCTTAAGGTGAGCTTCTCTCTGACACATCTCGGTCACCCTCTGGATCTCTGTAAAGCCTGAGAAGAAATCCCTCTCTCTGTCCAGATATTGGTAATTTACATAATCACTCCTTAGTCGATCTGGCAGGAAGTCAATAACTTCAGGGGCGTTCTCCTTCGTCAATCCTTCTGCTTGTCTCTTACTCCATCGATTTCTGCTCTTCGTGACCGCCTTTCTGCTTACTTTGGGGTTCATTTCCACAGTTCTTTTTCTTACATTCTTAAAGTTGAAGTCCAATCTTTGGCTTCCCTGAGAGGTACCCGTGAACGTACCTGTGACTACCTGCCTGCCAGCTGCAGTCTCCAAAGACGAGAACCTGAAGGCAGGCAGGTAGCCTCCAAAAAGCCAGTGCACACAGAGCCCAAGGGAGGCCTCGCCGCCCCAGCAAGCTTTGGTTTTTCTAGGAGTTCAGCTACATACACAGTGTCAAGTATTCTCAGGGCAGTGCTGGAGACCAGGGAGACCTGCTAAGGTACCACAGAGCAGAGCGCAGAAAGGCTGCGGGACTGTGCCCTAAGGAGCTTTGCTATCGCTCCACATCTAGACTGCTTTACGGCCAGAACTCGGCGGTCCCCTATCTGTCCGTCTAGTCCATCTACACTTCCCACAACAGTAGCACCCAGAACTGCCCATATTGGGTCCCTGGCATTTCTGCTGGGACAAGGCATGGTGAGCTTGTACCCTCTCAGAGGACCCTCAGTAGGACCCTTGTCATGCCTGGTCACACTGGGCCAATGCACATCACATGTGATTCAGACGACGGGGGTGAGACAGCAACCCATACCTAGCCAGGGACAGAGATAATCTGAGCCAAGACTGGACTTCAAGTCACTCGGGAAAGCCCTCCTCCTCTGGAAACGCTCCACAGCTAACAGCAGCTAACACCTTACCTCAATGCCTTAATCTCAGTTTTCTTTACATACAAAGATGAAGCCCCAATGTATTGCTTTCTTTCCCTT
Organism: Eospalax fontanierii; assembly: GCA_035773235.1. Classification (NCBI taxonomy): domain Eukaryota; kingdom Metazoa; phylum Chordata; class Mammalia; order Rodentia; family Spalacidae; genus Eospalax; species Eospalax fontanierii. Next base: position 78,343,467 of record CM069532.1, read on the forward strand.
GCCAGACTCCTATTGCCAAAGCCTCCCAGCAACCCCAGAAACATTATTATTCCATTCTATAGACAAGCACTGAGAAGCAGACAGGCCTGGTTTACATTGTGTGTGTGTGTGTGTGTGTGTGTGTGTGTGTGTGTGTGTGTGTGTATGTATGTGTGATGCTAGGGATAGGAATCCAGGGCATCATACATGTCATTGAACTGCTCTTCCACTGAGCTACAGGCCCACCCCTGTAAATGTGGTTTTTAATACCCACTGAACACAGTCTGTTCTCAGCCCAAGAGTCCTCCACACCATACAGATAAGCAGTCATGAGCAGGTACAGCTCCTGCCAAGTAGCAAGAGTCCTTCATGGAAACCTGGAGAGACTGTTGTGCCTGGTCCAAGAAGGTGCTTTCAGTCAGTCACCTGTTCCCGTGATAACACCAGAGTGTCACCCAATTCCCATTAATGTTATCATCCCTACTTCAGGGAAGAGGATTCCACAGTCAGCCCCACAGACTACTCTGAAGTCACATCGCTGGCACCACGCCCCCTGCTCCTCAGAGCAGTCCACTTTCCCACAGGACACAGATCCAAGGCCCAGGACATGCTACAGGACCTGACAAGTCTGAAATCGCTGCCGCCACCAGTGCTGCTCACACGGCCCCGTCACCCTCATCGTGAAGTGCTTCTGAGGGCCCACCTCCTGCCCCACAGACGGGTGGTCTCTCCTAGAATGCCCTAGGCAGGTATTTTGAAGATCCTATCCCACTTGTAGTGCAAAGGACACCGGGCTGGGTCACGCCCTTACCACCCCCATCCCCACACACCTGCTATACGGAACAGGAACACGGGGGGTCCGCCAGAGGTCCTGCTTCTGGTTCAGGTCCTGGGATCTTTAAAAAGACCCAGCAAGCATGGACCCAGGAAAGTACCCGCCCCTGACCCGGCTCATAGAGCATGGTCTGCATGTCTCGGGCCTTTTAGTTCCCATTTCCTTAGTGAGAAAGCAGAGAGGAAGAGGCAGCATAGGAGAAAACACGGGCATTCTGGGACACATGCAGAGCGCAGAGGGTAGGGGCTGTGACACAGCGTAGTTCAGGATAGGGGTACAGTAAAAGAAGGTCAGCATGCCAGGGCTGCCGAGCAGAGCTCAGTGTGACAACAACTTACAAATCCTGCTTCCTCACCACCTGCTCAGAAAGGTGTCACAATAACCTAAAAGAATGGTTTGCAGACAAGGGCGAGCCATAGGCCACCCTCAAAACTGTTTAAATAATCGCACTTAATGAAACACCAGGAAGTGCTGGTGTGAGAGAACAGAGCAGAGTCACAGACACGCAGAACCTATCATCTAAAGCATACACTGAGATGGCATTTAAACCACTCCTCTACCTGCGTGTGCCACTACAATCATCCAGAGCACGCCTCTCCTCCTCTTCCTCACATCTCTTCTCTAACCATGCTTTCCCAGCATTCTGGGCTGCCCAACATTCTGGCCTTTCTTGCTCTTTCTTTAAACTCCTCACCATGTGCCAGCTGGTTGGCCACGTGCCTGTCTACAGGTCAGCTCTAGACCTGCATGGCTTCATGGCTTCTTCCCTTCTCCACTCCATTTTCCTCCAGGCAGCTGCTGAGATTTCCTGCTCGCCTGCACTGAGGATTTTTCCTTAAAATTCCAATAAAATTGTCCTAAAACTTAAAAAATGCATGCATATAAAAATAAAAATAATAAAAGTTGTTTGAAAGAGCAAAGCTGCAAGAAGTTACTAGAAGGCCAGCACAAGGGCACACGCCTTGAATCTTGAATCCCAGAACTCACAAAGCAGAGACAGGCAGATCTGTGAGACTGAGGCCAGCCTGGTCTATATAGTGAGTCCCAGGCCAGCTGGGGCTACAGAGAGACCCTGTCTCAAAAACAGACAAAAGGTCAGAAGTTGCTGGAATACTTTAAGCAAACTTACTGCTCTGCCACCATTTTAGAAGCAAAGTTGAGACAGTACTGGGCTTGAAGGAATATCTTCCCAAGAAGTATTCATTTCAACCTCAACTTTGCAGGAAGAACTACAAAGTAAATGAGTCTAAAAGTGAGACTTCTTAAATGTCTTATTGGGGCCAGAGAGATAGCTCTGCAGTTAAGATCGCTGGCTGCTCTTGCAAAGGATCTGGGTTCAGTTCCCAGCACCCACATGGCAGCTAATACCTATCTTTACTCCAGTTCCAGGGGATCTGCCGTCTTCTTCCGACCTCTGCACACTGCATGCTCACGGCACACTCACATGTAGGCCAAGTACTCAGACCCATAAAATAAAGTCTTTAAAATGTCTTAGAATGGGCCACACCTCTGCCTGAAAAGAAAGGGGAAACCAGGCTGGTCAAGGCATGCCAAGCACAGGGAACGGACCTGAAGAGACCCACCAAAAGTCTGTACTTTTAATTTCCTAACATGTATTTACTTAGTGTATGTGTGTGTGTGTGTGTGTGCATGTGTGCCTGTATAAATACATATTTGAGTGTGCACATGCCATCGGTGCATGTGAAAAGGTCAGAGGACAACTTTCAGGAGTCAGATCTCTCTACCAAGTAGCATTCAAACTCAGGGCATGAGGCTTGGCGGCAAGTGCCTTTATCAGTTGAGCTATTCAACTGAGACTCTCTGAATCTTGATGAGAACAGAGAGACAACATCTGAGCACAGGCCTCTGTCATGGCAGGGCAGTGGGTGAGGCCCAGCAGCTCCCTCATTGGCTCCAAGATGCTGGCTTTACATTTTTACTGCTGTTCTCACTGAGGTGAGGAAGTATCTTACAGGAAGTGACTACAGGGAGGAAGGGCTCATTTTGTCTCACAGGCCAAGGGTACATACAGTCCATGACGATGAGGAAGTCATAATAGCTACTGGTTATATTATATCTGCAGTCAGGAAGCAGAAAGCCATGAATGCTCAGCTTGCTTACCCGTCCTTATCTGGTCCAGGACCCCCAGCCCATGAAATGGCGCCACCCACAGTTAAGGTGGGGTTTGCCTCCTCAATTAACCTACTCTATACCATCCCTCACCAGGTTGTCTCCTAGAAGATTCTAGATACTGTCGAGTTGGACAACCAAAATTAACCATCACACTTTACTCAGAGAAGATGAAAGTTCCACACCCAGACCTGGTGAGGGCTACAAGGCTCTAGATCTTAAGCAGAGATGGAAGCGAACACTGCAGCAGGGCTGGAGCCACACAACTGGTTAGGGCCAACCTGCAAGTCAGGAAGAGACCCAGTGTGTGACCCAGCAAACATACGCCCAAGCGAGCCCACCGCATCCCTGGTAGCCCCACACACAGCAGAAACCACAGATGTCCATGAGCCACCTTCCTCATGAGACCTTGTGAACTCACAGAGGAAACACAGGTAGACTCATATGCACACTGCACCGATGGATCCAGAGGTGGCAGAAGCTGGATAAAGGTGGTTTCACACAACCAGGCTGCCTAGATGTAAGATGATTCTGGCAAGGTCAAGCAGGCTCCCGGCCTGCTGGCTTAGAACAAGCCAGAACCAATATTGAGCATGCGTGCACAGTGAACACTTCCTGGGATCAAACCTGGGAAGCTCCCAGGCTAGCAGCCATCCAGGACCAATGAGAGCAATGAACTTCGGAATGTCAGGTGTTCAGGACCTACCAGAATGAAGCACGTCAAATGACTAAATAAAGACCTCCCTAGTACTAGGAAAAACTAGTACTAGGAAAAAAAGGCAGATTGGAAAATAGCAAGCAGGCTCCACCCCTGCAGAGATACCACAAGGTACATCAAAGGCAAAGGAGCAGCAGCTGCCCCCGGAGGCACACAGTGAGGCTGAGAACCCACCTTGCCTCAGGAGATCACCCCAGCTTTCCACACACAAACTGTGAGCTGTGAGCAGACAGAATCACAAGTGTAGCCTCGCATGATGCAGGTCAACCGCTCTGAAGAAACCCAGGTCTCCATATTCTTGGGGGCTTTGCCCACCAGATACTGACCACTGGTCCAGATCTCAGGCAGTGATGGGAGGCAAGCCAGACCCCATGTGATTCGACCTACCCTCTTCTCCAGCCCCCACTTCAGAAGGCCACCCTCTATCCAGAAACAAGACTGAAGTTGCAAGGAGGGACTGGCCTATCCACACAGACATGTGGGGTGGAGACAGAGCCAAGCCATGTGGGGAAGGCCAGCTGTGGCAGCCATCGTGATGGGCTGAGAAACACACAAAAGCAAAGGTGTCTGAGGGAGATGACTAAAACCAAAGGTCCTCCAGGGAAGTCCCGTCCGGTTCCTGTCCTAACAAAATAAACCCCACTAGCAGCCTACACTGAGGGGTCCGCTGGGAGTGGTGCACTGTTTCCTACTGAGCCTTTGCCCCTCTTGTGAGACTCTTCTCCATACACTACAGACCCCCTGGAGAGTCCCATCTGCAGCCACCCCAGAAGCTCCACAGCAGACAGCTTCCAGTCCCCAAGCAGCCTATCTCCACCACAGGGATCTTCGGAGGACACACTCACTTAATGGAGCTTCTACTCACTGGCCAGGCACTCATTCCCTTGAGCCAGGACCTGGTTTCAGCAGTGCCCACCTTCCTCTACCCTGCACTGAGGTTAGTCCAGGGAGCCCCACAGCACAGAGTGCAGCTCTTCCCACCTCTCTTGGGCGTCTAAGAGAAGATTCTCTGGTGGCCCCATCAGTCAATGTCCCTGTCATGTTTTGGCATGAGGACTATAAACAGGACACCAGCAGCAGCAGCACCCCAGCCCCTGGCACACAATCACTCATAGCTCTGAGACCTAGAGCACCTACTGTGCAGCCTCTGGGAGGATTTCAGACTGAATCTTACAGTTCCTGTTACACCCTCCTTGCAACCAGCAGACTATCTGCTTTGCTGGCCCTCAGGTCCCGAGTATCCCAGCTTTGTATAGAGAGCCCCTCACAACTCTGTGTGTATAGACCAGCACCTGCAAGAGCTGCCAAATGATTAAGCAAAATGCTATCCAAAAAAGAATGATTAGGCAATAAATACATTTCTCCAAGAAACAGGAAAATCGCTTCCTTGATCTGCCTGCCTTCTGAATGTCCACATCACAGGAAAACAAGTGTATCCCCAAAACAAAGTTCTTGAGCTGCCCTGTGAGTGCTTTCCAGAGCATTCTACAAGTCATAAAACATGAGAAACCACTTTCAACTATGTCCCTCCACTCCCTTCAGAAAAGTACTCGGAGGACTTGAGTTGGAAAGTACTCCTCAGAAGCCAGGGGTCTTGGCAGCCTGGGTGTCGAGGAAGGACTAACCTTGAGGTGGCCAAGGTCCCCCGTCTTGTTGCCCTCGGCAGGGTTCGTGGGTCTGTTCTCTACTCGGGGCCGGACGACCTGGCGGAAAGGACTGGACAGGGGAAAGCCGCTCACGCTGTTTCCATCTGGGAAGAAGACAAAAGCCCCGTGAGTCATGAGCTCCGCCTGTTCTGGAGGCAATGGAAGACAGTGAGGCCAAGGAGATGGCACTTCAAAAATGAGGGCACTTTGTAAACTTAGCCCCCATTTGGGGGAGAAATTTCACAGATTCCACCAATACGTAAAGAGTTACAAGCAATCAATGGCTCCTGAGGGAGAGAGAATCTGTTTTCTCCAGAGACAAGCTCCCAATAGGTCATCCATATGTATGTATTCATATGTAACAATAATAATCAAATACGAGGCCACAACACTGAAAGGGAGTGGGAGGGGATGCAGGAAGAGTTGCAGGAGGGAAAGGGAAGGGGAGCAATCTAAATACAGCACTCACGTAGAAATTTCCCCCAAATTTAAAATATACATAGAAGCTATGCAAAATATTAGGCAACATTAAAATGGATCACCACTTTACATAAATTATTTCAAAAACAGTGTATGTAATGAGCAGTGTCAATTTACTTAGTAAACAAGAAAAGCATCATTTGTGCATCATACAAAATTGTACTCATTTTCTGCAGCCTGATCCAAGACATGGTACTGTGCATTAGTGGTCATTTGGAAAGAAAGGGAGGGAGGGACGGAAGAAGAGAGGGAGGGAAAGGAGGAGGAGGGAGGAAGTCAAGGAGAGGTAGATGAAAAGATGGACAGACAGACAAATGTTTGGTGAGTGGGGCATGAGGGGTATACAAACCAGTGGCGGGAGCAGATCTGAAACCCATACTCACTGCCTTGAATTTCAGCCTTCACAGCCTTTTGCTGAGAAAGAAAATCTAAGTGACTACACAGGTCAAACAAACCATCCAAGTAACTTCTTATTAAGAAAGTAGTTTGGGGAATGGGCAGATGACTCGATGGGTAAGAGTACTTGCTAACAAACATGAGGAGCTGAGTTCAAATCCACACAGAAAAAGAACCCACACAGAAAAGTCTGGCATGGCTACACATACCTGTAACCCTAGCACTGCCTTGGGAGTGGCAGAGGGACACAAGGCTTACTAGGGCTTGCTGGCCACCAGCCTACTGGAATGTCTAGGAAGGAACTCTCTCTAACTGAAAGGGAGGAGGGAAATGACATTGGATCATCCCACTCACGATTTTGCCAACACGGCTGATTCCAAGAGGAATATAGTATAGATTGGCCTGGCAATGAATAGGAAGACAGAACCAGAAAAGTTATATGCACATAAAAGCAGCCTACTGGGAGGACCTGGGTGATGAGTGGACTCGTTAGGATGGGGGATGTGCAAGAATGGCTTGAGTTGTGATTAAGAGTGAGCTTGTAGAGACAACTCATAGCTATCATTTAAAGCACTCAGTTTTTCTGTTAAGAGCATCTTTGTGGGCAATTCAGAGACCTGATTTTGTGTGCTGAAATAGTACTCCTCTTGAATCCTACTAGAATATCACAGTCTTTGTGACAACTTGGAGATGAGAGTTAGTACAAGCAGTGGAGAGAAAGCAGAGTCACAACAGCCTACCAAAGGCATGCCCAGGAACGGAAATGGTGCTTCTTCCAGGACTGTGTCTGGGAAGGTATCCGCAGAGGAGACCAGCACGCAGAGTGGGCACCAATCAGCCAAACTCGGAGGGGACAGAAAAGCTTCCATCTGCACTCTCCCATGGTAGAGACACTTTGTCTCCCACCCTTGAACATCAGAACTCTGAGCTTTCCAGTCTTTGGTTCCAGGGTTTATATGAGTGCCTCAGAGCTTCTGCCCACACTTATCCATGATTCCCCAGGTCTCCAGCTTGCAGGCAGACATGCAGACTGTCTTGGAACTTCCTGACCTCCACAAGAAACGGAGCGGACGTCATTCCTGAGTCCCCTCTTGTTCACTTATGTATACATCCATGAACTTGACACACTGGTCCTGTCTCTCTGAGAACTCTGGCTGATCTGATCATAGAACATCAGTCCCTGAGTTGGTGCTGGGCACAGTGCATGCCACCTAACTCACTCTTTGCTCCCTGCAAAATGGGTATTATCTTATTGATTCTTTCACATGAGAAAGCTGAGGTTCCAAAAAGATGATAGTTTCCTTAATACTGGCACTGCATCAAAGCAGGGCTCAGAACCACCAGGTTCGCCATGGCCTGGCCAAACTGAGACAAACACACACAGCTCAGTCCTCACATTGAACTCACCAGCTCAGACTGCTCAGTGGGGCCCATGGGATCAAAACTGTACACCAAGTCCACTACAGACCTCATAAAGAACCCCCAGGTGGCTTAGCAACCAGCCCTGAAGACAGAGTCTACTCAAGGAACGCATCTATTTTTACATGCTTCTGGGGAAAAAGCATTAGTAAGGGGAATATACATTTTTTGGTGAAAGGCACCTAAAATAAACTAGAATAAAATACACTCGCCAGTGCAAAAGAAGGCAACCATCTCCCATGGGTGTGTGTTAGCGTAGGCGATTCCAGGTGGAATATATTTCAAAGATGCTTTCTCATTCATTCAGAAAGTCCATGATTCCAAAAAAGCCCATCTGGTTATCATAAAATATCCTCAAGAAAACCAAAGCGGTAGAAGCAGTTGGCTGAGAAAATTAGCCAACACTCAGCTTTAATTTCCTCAGAGAACAGAGCATGCCCGTTCATTCAGAAACGTCAGAATGTGTTTAGGAAAGAAAGAAATAACTCTTACAGCAACAGTGGCCTTCCAGGGGCACCATGCCCAGTCCCCATGAGCAGCCCCACCCTCTCACCGCTCTCCTCCACGGAGCGTACACAGCATGGACACCAGACCTGAGGCCTTCCAGCCTACTCACGCATATGGAGGATTCCTAATGGTCCTCCCCAAATGCAAAAAAAAAAAGTCCTGGGGTTCCCAGAATACTCTAGGCTTACAGCTCTAAGTACGTGGGCAACCAGTGACTTTATGGTATGGGAGTTCTCCCTCAACATTTTTTTTAGTAAAGTGTAGTACAAATTCCTTAGTGTAAAACACATTTCAAGACAGAGGAGGGAGAAGGGAAAAGAGAAATCACATTTGTTCCAGTTTCATTTCTGTCGCTGTGATAAAACATCCTGACAAAACTCAACTTAGGAGAGGAAAGGGGTTTTTGGCTCACAGTTCCAGGTTACACCCACCACTGAGGGGAATCAAAGAGGAATCAAGGCGTCACACACCCAGTCGAGACCAAAGAGAGACCACACATCCTTGTTTGCTGCTTAAAACAGATACGCTTTCTCCTTTCTTATGCCATTCAGAACTTGCTGAGTAAGCGGCACTACCCATAGTGGGCATCAATTAACAGTCAAGACAACGTCCCACAGACATGCCCACAGACCAAACTGCTCTAGATAACTCTTCAACTGGGACCTTCCAGACAACTGTGGGTTGTGGTAAGTTGATAACTGAGACTAACCATCACATATTTAAATGAGCATCACTGAGTTCAATAACTAACTTCTTGACCACAGAAGCCACTGGATGATTATGAATTCATCCTAGAGGTATTTAAGAAAATGTAACAGTTAACAGAACTATCTTCTAAAGATAAGGGTTAAACAAAGACACTTTGCAACAGTAACTGAGGAAACATCTCCACCCATCCTCCCCGGGAACATAGACAAAGAAGGTCGGAGGGTAGGAAGATGGCGAAGACAGAGCGTGGTCCATATGTACCGCTAAAGGGGATTCTTGAGCCGACTCAGCATGTTTTGAAAGTGACAAATGCCTCCTTGGTCTCAGCAACATATAAGGCAACATCACTTGGACAAAAAGTTCCCTTGAAGTTGCAGCCCTGACACCTGAGTGGGACTCCGTCTGTATCCAACATGAAGGCGCCTCCCATACCATGCACGGGCCTGTGCCCCTCCTCGCGGGCCTGAGGGCAAGAGGAAAAACCGCTGCACACGCTGCAACAAGGCCTCAAAGCAGACTGAATGCGATGCTCCAAGAGCCATCGTTCACCTAGGGTCACGTGGAAAGACCTGGTCACATCTGCTGGCGTAGAGTCACTAGCCACATGGGAGAGGAACTATGAGCCCATTTAAATGCCTACACAGTCCTGCTGGAGCAGTGACAGCACCGTGTTTCCTTCCCCTTAAAGACAGTCTCCACAAAAAGGTAGATGGAGCTGGTTGTGAGGACAAGCGAGGATAGTGAGGGTATACGCAGATTGGAGGGATACCTGTGACCACCAAGTGTGGGCCCCTGTGGTGTGCGGGCCCCTGCAGTGTGCGGCCAGCCAAAATGCTGCCTTCTCTTCCACAGAAATCGTCAAGGGGTGTGGAAAGTGCCCGAGAAGAAGGGGGACTATCTGGAAAGGGGAGAGGAACAGCGGGCCATGGAGACAGCAGCGTGACGGCGAACATGATGGAAGTCCACGAATCACCGGGTGAAACATCATGATGAAACCATTATTTTCTGTAATTAGTACTAGCAAAAAAACTTTAAAATTTTTTGAATGAGTATAAAGAAAAGAAGTAGAACTTGAACTTCCCGCCGTCAGTGACATCTCAGAGCAACCTGAGTCTGGAGGCTCGGAGTGATCCCTGTACCCCACCAGGGCCTTGTCGGTACCTTACTAGTTCCTGCGAGTGGGGAGCAGGACCCTGGGCTGAAAGTCTTCACTCAAATAAAGACAGCAGGTCACCACATCGGGCACACAGCAAATGTGGAGAATAGGACTTCCTGGGTGAAGGCATGCAGTGTCACTCACTAGTTACTGTGAGCCGAGAACATTACCTGCTGGGAACAGAGAGGCCCAGGTCACAGGTCCCACTGATCCATCCGCCCAGATGCTCTTGAAGTTGCACTTGGAGCCATGCACCCACATCCCCACATCGCAAAACACTTAGAGAAAGAAATGTCTGCAGGTAAGTGGGTGGCCATCTTTGCAGAGGACAAGACTAACAGCAAGTTTCCACTCTGGTTGCTTACCGGTTAGCTTGGGGCCTCCAGTACAAGGTCTCTTTTTCTCAACTGCTCAAAATCACTTCTTTGAAGAATAAGAATTAGAAGAGGAATGAGCTCTTTGTCACAAGAACAGAACAGTCAGAAGGTAGGTAATTTCTTGATCGAGATCTTGGGGTACAAGAAGCGGGAAGAACAAGGCTGACCGGGGTCCCCCAAGGAGTGGGACTGGCTCTCATATGCTCCTCTTGCCTTCCCCAGCAGCCGTTTCATCCACTGAAACCACATTCCCTCCAAGGGCACACGGAGAAACAGGAACAGGGCAGAGTCACTGCACGGTGTCCCAAAGGCGTGCGGCACGAAGTCTGGACACCATTTCTAGAAGTAGACTACTCAAAGGCCGGGCTCCACTGACCACTGTCCCTCTGACAAAGTGTCAAGATGACACCACAGCAGTGGTCTCAACAGTACCAACATCACGCTTTTCCTTTACTTCCTGACCTGCACATGCTGTTTACATGTGTTTCTCCACTTCCAGTGGCGAGCAACACAAACACATGAACATCAGTTCTCAAAAGAAACCACTCCCATTGCCATTTCATGTCATTTCTGGACAAAAATCAAGGAAACGAGACCAGATGATGGAGAGAGGGTGGTGAGTCCCAGGCCACAGAATGGCACACGCTTGTGCCCTTTGGAAGGCAGAGACTCAAAGGGCAAGCTGAAGACTGTGCACAGTCTGAAGAGCGGGTCCTGTGGTGCCATGCATCCAAGAAGATGGGAACAGCATTGTGTCTTCATTAAACACCCAGCGACACTCAGGGCCTACAGCTCCCACAGAGATCATCGATTTTAAAAAAATTATCAAAGGAAAAACACTCGGCCGACTGTCACACAAAACCTTGCTTCCCCATTAATTAGCTTCCATATCTATAGCTTACATCTCTTAAGACCTAACTTTAAAGGGCTGGAGGGTTGGCTCAATGATTAGGAGCGGTGGCTCCTCTTGTAGAGGACCAGGGTTTGATTCCCAGCACCCACATGGTGGCTAATAAGCATTCACAACTCCAGTTTCAGGGGAAGCCCTCCTCTGACCTCCATGGGCATTGCCTGACACAGGTTCACTTACATATATGCAGACATACACTCATACACGTAAAACAAAAATAATACATAAAAAAGAAGTCTCTCTCTCTCTCTCTCTCTGGCTCTCTCTCTCCACACACATATACATACAAACACAGGTGTTTGTTTCAAAAACTTTTAAACTCTCTGAAATCTATTTTGCTCTTTACCTGGGGTTTTTAGATTCACAAAAAACTATTTTTCCTAGCCTATGCTCTCTCACTACCCAGTATCTCTCCAACAGACAGTCTCTCTTACTCCTTAAATTAGGTCAACTCCCCATTATGCACTCACAGCACCTTATTTTAAGAGCTTGTATTTAGCAAAGTAATAATTTTTCATTCATGTGAAATTGCTTGTCTCTCCCTCTAGACCTGTGCTAATACAGCAAGCATAGCAGAAATGTGCTTAAATCTAAACTAGAATCAAACTTATCAATAATCAGTCTTTTAGATGCTCAGAGGCACTTTCCATACCTCAAGTGGCCAAAGGCAGCCAACAGCAGCCTTCACTCAGAACAGAAGCTCAGAGCTCCACGGGACAGCAGGGCTCAAGATATCACCTCACATGGGGAGAGACTGTTCATGGGGGGCAACTGTGGGGGGGGGACTGTCCGTGGGGGAGGGGAGGCACTGTCTGTGGGGGAGGGGAGGCACTGTCCGTGGGGAGGAAATTGTCCATAGGGAAGGTAAACTGTCCATGGGGGGGGGGGGGGGACTGTCCATGAGGAGGGGGTAGAGGAAATTGTCTGGGGGGGGGAACTGTCCGTGAGGGGGGAAACTGTGGGGGGGAATTGTCCATGGGGAGGAACTGTCCACGGGGGAGGGGGAGAGGAAACTATGGTTGTATGCTTTGTACACAACTGCTTTCTAAAACCCCAGAGCTAGGAAGGAAATTCTGTCATATCCTATCACCAGATTTAAAAAGTTAATAATCACTTATTAAAAACCGTTTGAATGTATATCAGTGGTATAGTCACAGGTAAGTTATTCCAGTAAATATCCACACTCAGGCAAGTAATTCTAATTATTAAACTCAGTGGGCCACACACAAAAAGAAGACATGACGGTAGGAAGGGCTTGTTGAGAAAAAGGTTTCTAGTGGAGGTGGTGAGGGGGGGTCGTGAGGGAGGGGGATGAAGGGAGGCGATGGGGAAGTGAAAATGATTAAAATTCACTACATAAATGCATGTAACTGTCAAACAATTATAAAACTCCATGACACAATTCCAAATAGTCTGTGAGGCTATGATCACTCTCTAGTCAACAAACACCCATGAGAAGCTAACATTATCACACAATGCTTCACAGGAAGTTAAACCGAAGACAGTTCATTAGCCTAAGTGTAAAGACTAAGGCAACAATTTTGAGAGAGAACACAGCACAGCATTTCTAAAACCTGTATGTAGACAAAGATTTCATGGACAAAAAACAGCACTAACCAAACGGAAAAGAATGGTAATACAACTACAAAATTCTGCTCAGGAAAAGCAACATTAAAAGAGTAAAAAGACTAGACACAGACTGTTAGAAGGTATTTTTAATATTCAAACCTGACAACGGATTTAGGTTCAAAATATATGGAGAGCAACAAATGAACTAGAAGTAAATAGTCCACTAAAAACTGAAGAAAGTCGGTTAACAGACACCTCACAAAAGTATATGTCCTAATAGTAAATAGGCATTTAAAAGATACTCGGCCTCCTTGGCTTACTAGAAGGCAATTTAAACCACAATGATACATGTGCCACGATACAAGGACCACAAAAGCCACAGCTTCAAAGAAGTCAAGGCCCACGGAGTACCAGTATGTAAGGGGGGGGGGGGGCTGGCCTCCTGGATGGGACTGGGACTAAAGCTCATGGTAGAGAGTGTGTAGTGTGCTTAGCATGCCCAAGACCATCAGTTCAACCTCCAACACGGAAAGATTCTTAAAGAAGGGAGAAAAAAGAGGAAGAGGAGGGGGAGGAAAACTGCCACTTTGAACACGTTTGGCTATGGATCTGATAGAGCAAGTTGTGATGTGTTCATACATCTAAAAGCAGATCCCACAGTGTCCCTGAGAACAACCCAAACTTTCATCACAAGCCAGATGACTAAACTGGTATTCTCACAGAGCAGACCGCCACCTAGTAATAAAACATTCGAGGATGTGATGCACCTCGGCACCATGTTGACTTGGAGAGAGAGGCACGTTCACTGATTTGAGGTTCTGATCTCAGAAGTGGAAAAGAGATCTTTGAGGGACTGTAAACCAAAGAACGAGAACTAAAAATGCACAGAGAGCAGGTACTATGTTTCGTGTCCTAGACACAGAGAGCAGGTACCGTGTTTCGTGTCCTAGAAAAGTGAGCCTGAGGTGTGACGTACAGTCCTCGTTCTGGACACCCTTGGAGAGGGCTGCCAACAGCAAGAGCACTGGGAGGAAGTAGAGAGGGCCAGAAATTGTCCTGCTGTGATCTCAGTGGAATCTATACACAGTGTGGCCACAAAAACAGAAATCCATCAAGCTGTCAACACTGGTGCTCACTCTTTGATGTAACTTAGACTTTCATTTTTAAAGCCTTGGAGTACCATTTGCAACAAAAATAAGATATGCAAAATACCAGGAGACTTTCCCAGGAAGGGGCCTCAATGAGACGTCCTACAGGCCATGTTGAGAAACTTGACAAACTGATTCTGAGCTTAATTTGGAAGACCAAAGGGTAGAAATCCCCAAAAGACTCCAAAATACATTTTGTTGAGGAGGCTCACCCTGCTGGATCCAAAGCCCATTGTCATAGGGGATGGACAACCACTGGGTCTGCCCAGAGGATTCAGAACAACCCCCTGAGTCACAGAACGAGCAAGAACTCAGACGGAAGGCTGTCCACACCAAGGGTGCCTGGGCTAAGCATGCTTATCTCTCAGGGGCCTTCAGCAACCCTGATCTTAGGTGTCTCCAGTACAGAGGAAGACAGAGAACCCCTGGTGTACACTGCAGGCAGTAGAGAGGAGGCCAGAGCAAGGAAGAGATGCCAGGAGCTGTGTACTTGTGGTACATAAGAAAATGAGGGGAGTATGGGAAAGAAAATCAAACAGCCACAGGGCAGGGCCGTGTGAACCACATGAGACGCTGTGCTGCAGGTAGTAGAAGGCCCTAAGCAAGCTGTACCAAAGAGTGTCAAAATGAGACTCTACTCTAGAAATAGGACCCTAGTTATAACAGGGAGGGCAGCAGAGAGCAGCAAAATCACCAGCAATAACAGAAGTGGGAAAGATGGGAAATGATGAAGCCTGCATGAGGGCAAGCACAGAGAGGGGTGGGAATACTTCGAAAACAACGCTGGCAAGACTGGGTGCAGTCTGCAACCTGAGCCAGCCGGGAACGGACCCCACAGACGCCACCCTTCCCCACCTAGCAGAAGCGCTCTGCACTCCCCTCAGTGACACAGCTCTCCCCACAGGTCTCCTGCAGAGTCAGCGCAGGTTGGCTGGAGAGGGTGATGATGAGAACAGGAAATGGAGAGTCCAGAGACTTGGGCTCTGGCCTGCTGTCAGGTCACCTGTTACTGATGAATGAAAAACAACAGGATCCCTATTCCATCCCAGTGCCTGAGGAAGTTATTTTCCAACCTGAATTTAAATCAAAGAACTGAGTCAACCTTCCCATCTGCTGGGCAAACAGGGGGCCTGGCAATAAGCACTCACTTCACAGGTTATTAAACAGACCTCACCTCAGAGCAAGAGCTGTGCTAGTAGGTAGGGGTAGGGAGCTGTCCATGTCTTCAGAGATGTGCTCCTGAGAGCCCTGGGGAGACAGGGGCAGGCTGACCTTTCCTGTGGCTAAGCCGCAGTGCTATGAAATGACTGTCTGTGACTCAGAAGGCAGTCAGGTGGAAAAGCTAAATATAATGACAGGCAGGCTTTGGAGCAAAAGCAGACAACCCACTGAACACACACACCTACACAAACACATATACATACATACACACACAATAATACATAACATGACCAACATCCAGCACCATCTAAAAGTAACTACAGGTCAGAATTTAAATCTAAGATACGAACTTCCAATTTCTGCTCAAAGTCAGAAAGAATGTAGACGAAGTCTTGCTTTGGCCCTTTCCAAGAGAAGAGGATAGACAGACTGGAAATCCTTGTTCCCTGACTGCTCAGAGAAAGGAAGTCAAACATTCAGCTCAAAGTCTTCAATGAACTCCTCAGGGCCTTCGTGGGCCAGCCAATGTGCGAAGATGCCAGGACTGCTGGCACAGGGCCTCCTGCCCTGTAGGCCTTTCACCAACAGGCTCAGTGGGCAGAGATGAGGTTCCAAGAAAGGTTGGAGCTGGCTCTGCAGAGGGCAGCAGCCTGCCCTGGTTCTGTACAGAACAAGCAGGGAGAAGGGCAAGAAGAACTAAAGCATCCAGAGAGGGGGTGCCCAGGAGGCTCAGCCACCCCCACCCCCCAGCAAAAGCCCTCAGGGCAGGGAACCAAGTGTGGGGTGTGTCTGGTCCTTAAAGGCAGAGGGCAGATGAGAAGGTCATCAGAGAGGGAGCTTGGAATAGGATAGAAAAGGACTGACCTCAAATGGAACCCCTGGGAATCCCAGCAAAGACAGAGATGGAGAACTTCCAAGTGAGCCAGACAGACATGCCAGGAGGCAGGAGCACAGGTGAGAGCTGAGTGAGGAAGCCACCCAGGCAGGTGGCCTCAAGATATGCACAGAAGAGTAAGAAAGACACAAGGTGCGGACAGGCAGCGTCACTGGGAACTGGTGCAGGCACAGGATGTACAGGGGACAGGCCTGGAGGGCAGGTGGGACCTCACCTCCCAGCCAGAGGTGAGGACCCTGCCAGAACACCTGTGAGTAATGAGCACAGTGTACACTCAGTAAACACTGCTTTTCTATGTTCTCATGCTTTCTGACTGTGGGGAAAAGCCCAAGTTTCAATAAAACCCCTGGCCTCTTTCTTAAAAACACATATGTTGTGGGAAAATTCAGGCATCTAGGAATTTCAAAGACAAAAAGAATCTTGTAGCATTAAGCCTGCAGTCACATTTGCCTCCATATTCTGGGTGACTCCCCATGAGTCACTGTTCTTTAAAACATAAGACTGAGAATTCCAAATCAGGATTTATTTCTGGGGTGGAGAGGGGAGCAGACCAGGACAGAGACCCTGGACAACTGTACAAGCTTCAAAAGACTGGAGCAAGGAAGCAAGTGTGTTACAAAAGAGAGTACAGCATACTGCAGTGACGACCTGCAAATAATGTGAATCCCTGGCCACGGTGTCAAACTGGAGCTTCATCTGTCACCGAATGGTGAAGAATCAGCACACAGTGAAACGTGATTTATACAGAGCCCCACTCTGGACTAAGACCACACTGAGTCCACCTCCCAGGAAGACTTGTCTCTAGTCTGTCAGAAGAAGGACGGCAGGGGGACATGTGCTGGTCTGTGGGAAGCACAGCAGATCCTGGAAGGGGATCATCTGTGCTGCTGGTACACACAGGTCTGGAGAGTGACAAGGCACAGGAAGGGGAGGATGTCCCTTAGGAAAACAACCCTGCACTAGCACCCACTGAGTGGCCTCCCCATGGAAACGTGTCTGCCTTACCGCTGGGCAGCTACACCCGTCACCAGCCACAACCAGGTAGATCTAGGGTGACTCTTCCTATCCAGCATACCCACCTGCTTAAGCATCACATTCAGTTCCTTAAAAAATAGTTTGAGCAGTTCTCCGTGACTTTCCAATAAAGTTCTCCTGGGACTCCAGGCCTCCTATGGCCTGCCCTATACTGACATGCCCCCAATCCTCTATGTTGCCAAGACTGTACTCTATTGAGGACTGGTCATTACCTCTACCCCTCCCTGGAGATGTCGAGCACACCTCCACAGGCCCTGTACAAAGGTCTTCAATCTGGCAAGAAACACAAGTGATCCCAACCCAACCAGCCCTCCTTCTCCAACTGCATGCTGTCACCCCTTCCAGCACTGAGCAGTCACTAAGAGTGCCTAGGCCTATGTTGGCTCCTGAGAAGAGACACCCTGAAGGGACGTGGTGAAGACCAAGTTGAACAGCACTCCAAGACGCCAGGAGGTCACACAGGAAAGGCCACTACAGAGCACCAGGGTCAGAACCTGCAAGGATTTAAAGGGATTAAAGCAGGACACAGAAGGAAGAGCATGCGCAGGCAGGTCACTTCTAGGAGACCTGGACACACAGACACACAGAAGTGACTTGGAAGGCCACAGCCAGACATGCAAGGGCCCAGCAAGAGGGGACTAAGAAGGAACGGGGGACCAGACTGCACGGGGCCATGATTTTCATTACAGTCTAGGCTAGAAGCAGAAGATGGCTTTGAGTAAGAATAGTGGCAGGGAGAAGAGTTACCCAGTGCCTGTGATGGTTTGAGTAACACACTGAGCATGCTCACCCAACCCTGGAAATGAGAAAGCATGAGGCCACTAGAGAAAAGACAGGTGCATCAAATGTATCCCGGATGGAGAGGAAGATGATCAGGCATTTGCAGGTGGCCTCCATCAGCCTTTGAAAGAGGTCACCTGCTAAAAGAAGGGGGCTCTGTAGGAGATCCTAGCAGGTGTGTTCACAGCTCTGAGTGAGTGCATGTTCAACATGGGGAGCCTTGTGATGTCACAGCATACAGTCCCCCGCAGCATCACATGTCAGAGTCCAGTAATGCTTTGCACCAAAGCCACCTCACCTGCCCTTTTTCAAAACACACCCAAAGTGGATATCATGCATGAGGTACACCTCTCACTCTCCTCCACCAAGGGTGGGAAGACACCCCACATGGACAGGGTCACTACTCCATTTTGTTAAAAAGCAAGATGTCCTCCTGTCCATGGAACTAGAAAGTCACAGTGGTTCATCTCTGTACCCCACAAAGACACACCCAGGAACACTGTTCTGTTCTCTGAAGTGGGGGCAGGGAGGAGGGGACAGTAAGATAAACACCCGCGCACAGGGAACCGGCACATCGTGACATGCTGGACAGACTGCTCACCTTTCTGGGACATGGCTTCCTGTTCTGTAAAACAAACTGATTAGACGAGATGCCATCTGCAGCCTGCTCCATTCCATGAGACTGAAGGATCACCTTCCCATAATGAATCCAAAATGCCATGTTTAATTATCAGGCCTAACAGACACTGTCGGCAGAGAACGGTGACATTTCTCTTATAAAACCAAGAACCAAAAGTACAGAGAAATGGGAAATCAAATTAAATACTTAACTGAGATGGGAAAGAAGCAGGACATTTCCACTGTGCTCTCAGCCCCAGCAAACCCAAGCCTCCTCGGTCAAAGCCTCAGCCCCAGTAACATCAAAACACTAATGTGGCGATCCCTCCACAAGCACCTGTGCACAAACATGTCCTTCAGACAGACAGGGACATGCAGCAGCCCGACCTCACCCTTACAGCACTGCACGTACACACAGCTTCCCCTGTAGAAACAACTTGTCAACCAGGAGAAAGCTACAAGCTAGGCAACAGCGTGAAGGTTGAGACAGTCCCTCCTTGCTCCTTTACCAAGAGCTCTCTGTGAACTATCACAGTAACAGAGAAACTGGACAAAGGAAAGCAGCAGCTGGGTCAGGAAGCACTCAGGACCTAGAACAGGACCACCTTCCCCTGCATCTCAGTAAAAATCAAATACATCAAAGGTCAAAATCCTGCGAGACAGACAGATAGGCTGGGGTCGCCTCCTGACTGTGTAACTGGTACCCTCCCCTTCCCCCAGGTCAACCTGGCTGAGGACCCCTCCTTGCCTGTCCTAAGCACAGGACCAGGGATGCTGCAACGTAGCTATGCTCGTTTGTTGTCAGGTATGGCATTTTACAGCTCCTACACTCAGGCAGCCCTTACACTCCTCTCTCATAGTGAGTGAGTGAGTGAGTGAGTGAGTGTGTGTGTGTGTGTCTGTCTGTGTATGTCTCTGGGTCTGCGTCTGTGTGTCTATCTGTGTGTGTGTGTGTGTGTATATAAGACATACATACCATGTTACCATTTTAACCTTTTATGTTCAGTGATAAGCAGAAAAAGATGACTTATTATATATGGGCATATTGGAAAGCAGAAGGAATGACAGAGTCCAGTGTCCCAGAAGTTCAATTTCAGAGCACAGACAGGAGGGTTAGGGTTAAAGCAAGTGACAGATGTGCATGACTAGGCAGTTCTGGTCGAGGTGTGCTCTTCTCCATCATTCATTTTGATTACTTTTAAGAGGACAGTTCTGTGAATTAAGAACATTCCCAGCCTGGGCAGCCACCACCACCCTCCAGGCTTTAGATGCTCCTTTTGGAGGGCTGGAGAGATGGCTCAAAGGTTAAGAGCACTGGCTGCTCTTTGCAGAAGACTCAGGCTTGGATCCCAGCACCCACATGGCAGCTAACAACTGTCCATAACTCCAGCTCCAGGGGATCCAACGCACTCTTCTGTCCTCAGGCACTGCACAACATGGGTTAACTTACATCCATGCAGGCAATACACTCATACACAAAAATAAACAATTAAAAAAAAAAAAAACTTTTGAAATGTATTAACTTAGCAGACCACCAGCTTCCACCGACCAAAAGGCTGAGTGTTGTGAGACAGATCTGAGGCATGCAGCTGAGACTTTTCTTTCTCTATCTGCCTACTTAATGTTTCCACCAACATACTGGAGAAGTGTCTTGACTGAAGACTCTTCTTTGTTCTGTTACAATCAAAACTTCATGAAACTGTTACCACACTGGAACATGGTATTTGGGGTGACCTGAATCTGTGTTCCCAGGCCATGGTCACTCAAATGTAGCTTCAGGATAAACCATCTCTTATCCCCTTTGAGGGGAGAGTGATGCTTTTGTGTCCACATAATACACATAAGGAAATTCATTCACTTGGCAGCAGGGTCTCCAGGAGTCTGGGCTGTGCTGCATCCCAGAGGGTGGCATGACAGTATCAGTCCTGTCAAGAGTGACAGCTAGAGCAGCCATCCCCTCAGGTGTGACCTCACAGGAGTACTGTGTTCTGCCAGCAGGAGCAAGCTGCTAGGCAGACAAGCCAAAACGGAGAGCTCCAGGTTCAACAAGAGCCTCTACCCACACACAGAGCAATCAAGGAAGATGCCTCACAGCAACCTTAGGCTCTCCATGGAGGGAACACACACACACACACACACACACAAATACACACCACACGCACACATGCACACACACAAATACAACACACGCGTACCCACACACACATGCACACACAAATACACCACACAAATATGGGGAAAAAAAGCATCACGAGCTATGGAGATGGCTCGGCCAGTGAAGTACTTGCTTTGCATGCATGGGGACCTGAGTTGACTCCCCAGAACCCACAGAAAAAGCCCAGGGTGGTGGCATGCATTATAACCCCCGTGCTGAGGGCTTACTGGCCAGCCAGCCCAGCCAACTTGGTGAGTTTCAGGCCAGTGAGAGATTCTCCCTCAAAAAAATGGTAGAAAGCTGGGGATGACGGCTCATACCTTCAATCCCAGCACCCGGGAGGCACAGACAGGCAGATCTCTCTGAGTTCGTGGCCGGTGTGGCCTACAGAGCAAGTTCCAGGCCAGCGGGGCTACAAGGAGACTTTGTCTTAAAAAGACAAAAAAAAGGCAGATGGTCCCTAGAAGTGACATCCAATGTTGTCCTCTGACCTCCACATACACACACGCACACATGCACCCTCACACGTGCAGACACACCCCTCACTTGTGCACCCTCACATACACGCACGCACACATGCACCCTCACACGTGCAGACACACCCCTCACTTGTGCACCCTCACATACATGCACCCTCACACGTGCAGACACACCCCTCACTTGTGCACCCTCACTTACACGCACGCACACATGCACCCTCACACGTGCAGACACACCCCTCACTTGTGCACCCTCACATACACGCACGCACACATGCACCCTCACATGCGCAGACACACCCCTCACTTGTGCACCCTCACATACATGCACGCACACATGCACCCTCACACGCGCAGACACACCCCTCACTTGTGCACTCTCACATACATGCACGCACATATGCACCCTCACACGCGCAGACACACCCCTCACTTGTGCACCCTCACATACATGCACGCACACATGCACCCTCACATGCGCAGACACACCCCTCACTTGTGCACCCTCACATACACGCACACACCTGTGTGTATCACATGCACATGTGTACACGTGTACTTCCATACACACATGCATGTACCCTCATCACATTCATGTGCATCCTCACACACACACTGTCACACATCTGTACATACAGACACATCAAAAAAATCATTTACTTTACTTCCTAATAACAGATACTTTTGGAATATTAATGCCAACATTGCCTCTACAAAAATAATTACTACAGCAGCTTAAAAATTACTTGAATATACATTTCCTCTCCTCTCTGTCTTCCAAGTCAGCATGGTACACAGAGGCTATCAGGGCTGTTAGTCTAGGCATGCTATACACTGTTCCTTCTAATGCCTCCTGGGTCAGGTATGTGATTTTCACTGTAGTCCTTGTGACATGGCCTCTTTACATGTTTCAGCTAGCCCTCTCTTGGGAAATCTTCTAGAAGAAAACAAGAGAGCATAATGTTTGCAACCCTTTGTATTGACAACAATCGATCTGGCCTCTTGATACCTGAGACTTAAGACAGCCAGACCTGAAAACCCTGACTTACATTTCATTACAGGAGCATCTAAAACATGCTGTTCTTGGGTTTGGACACATACCCACCCCTGTCAAAGAGTCAGTGATAATCAGGTTTGCTTTATTTCATAAATCACTTGTTATTTTGGCCTGAAGGCCCAAAGGATTTTTTTTTTCCAAGTCCAGTAATTTTATTAGAGCGTCTTGGTCTTTCTGGGTCAGTGTTCAGCCAGTCAATAAATCCAGGGATTCTTTTTCTTTAACTGTAGGAAGTTTTCTGGAGTTCTGGTTGGTGACAACAGTGGTTTCCTTCTCTGGTGCCTCACGGCAGGTGCTCCATGTGGATAGACACACATGACATATGTGTTCGTGTGTTAGGTCTTTGGCAGTCGTTAACGATGTCACTGTCCCATCATTTTTCCTCTTCCTTTTTTGGTTTTCCTCGTCTTCATCTGTTTCCCTTGAGGCTTTCTTAGGTAGGCATGTCACTCACCTGAGACTACACCACTGAGAAAGTTTCTCTTGAATTTTGAATCCTCTCCTGAGTTTTATCCAGTCCAGTGCTGAAATTTTCTAGTTTCAGTTATGTTTTTTTAAATGTGAATGGTTTCTTGATGTCCCTTAGTTCGTTCTGAAGGACTTAATCAGCCTTCTTCAGCTTTGAACACATTCCCCAGCAGGCTGTAGGGTGCACCAGCCTGTCGCTCTGCTGCTTGTGCTTCTTCTGCAAGGTTAAGTAGGGACCTTGGTCCTTTCCCGCCGCTCATCTTCATGAAGGCTGGTTTCCTGAACCCATGGGAAAGCTGCCACCTAGCTGTTCTGACTCTGAGAAACATGCACTCTCCTGTGCTTCCGGTTGATGATGGTGCTCTCGGCACGCCAGCTCACGCGTTGCCAGTTCACACTCTGAGCAGTAGGCCTGCTCCAACCCATGTGTAGCTGTGTCTTTTTATTCCTTTACTTTGCTGCCTGACGTCGATTCCTGCAGCATCTCTATCCTTGTTCTAGAACTCTGCACTCATCTGCCACCGGAACATGCAAAAGCCCAGCACATGTCTCAGCAGCTGTTCTGGACGTGGCTGGCTGACCAGTGAGGGGCCCTGGCTGTTTGGTGATTCCTGGTCTGTCACCACCACCCAACTGACTTTCTGTTTCCACTTGTGTGATACGAAGGTCACACGGCTGCCAGTGGTCTTTCTGCACGTGCTCATATTCTGGGGTCTCCAAGGCACCCTACTGCTGAGTAGTGTGTGTGTGTGTGTGTATATATATATATATATATATATATATATATAAAAACATTCTAAGAAATCAGAAATTCCTGGGTGTTTTAAGTATCAGTGAATAAAATTTACCATTTTCTAGGCGAAAGGTTGACTTCTCTTACCTGTAGGAAGATAAATGTTGCCCAAGAAGCTGCTGATTTGGGAAGTCAGTTGCTTTCTGAGAATTCACTTAAAAGTCAAAACACAATAGATCAAAGCAGAATTCTGCAGTGGCATCTTCTCCTCCCTATTTTTTACTTTGAAAAATATCAAAACAGGCGGTGGAGAGAGGGCTCAGCAGGTAAGAACACTGGTTGCTCTTGCAGAGGGTCTGGGTTCGAGTTCTAGCACCCATGTGGTGGCTGACAATCGTCTGTAACTCCAGTTCCAGGGGATCAGATGCCCTCTTATGACCTCCTCAGACACTGTATAATACAGGTGCACTTACACACATGCACGCAATACACTCATACACAGAAAATAACAATAAATAAAACATTTTTTTAAAAAGTAAAAGGAAGATATCAAGTCTACAGAAAAGCTACAAGCAGAGAAGTGGACACCCGCACACCCTGTATCAGAAGCCACTGATTCTTAATACTTTGCCACACTCGCTTTACTTTCCACAACTGCATCTTCTGTGCCCCTGAGCCCTGTCAGAGAAGGGGTGGGCCTGACCACCTTGCTTGCCCCGGTGTTTCTGGGGATGCCTCCAAGGAAGAGAGCACCCTTCCACTACTCCAGCTTTTCTCGCTCTCAGTACACTTGTCACTAATACAACAGCGTCACCCAGCACACAGCACACATTCACTCCCCCAACTGTCTCAAGAATGTTATTCCAAGATGTGATTAAGGATCGTGCATAGCATTTGGCCATTATGTCTCTCCACTCCCATTTGGCTAGGAACAGGTTTGCCAATTTCTTTTCCAGTCATTAGGGAACTGTAATAACCCTTTATAAACTTGTTGCAAATACTAACAGGAATAATGTGAATAAGGCAGACCTGGTGACACAGGCCTATAAGCCAAGTAACTTGGGAGGATAGATCATAAGTGCAAGGTCTGTCTCAGGCGCAGAATGACTTCAAGGCTAGCTGGGGCAACTTGGTGAGACCCTGTCTCAAAATTATTTTTTTAATTTTTTTCAAAGGCCAGGGATACAGCACAGTGACACAGCACATGTATGAGGCCCGATACATTGATCCCCATACAAAAAAGGGAGAGGGGAGATGAAAAGAAAAAGAAACTGGAAATTTTAGCCTTTGAACACAAGACCTGATAATGTTGGATAACAATTAAATCCCTTCCATCTGTCTATAGCCCACACTAAATCCAGTACCCTAATTGGGAAACATGTATATTTATTGCTATAAATTTACAAAGTGGCATCTAATTTCAGTAGTTAACGTGAACTCATGCCTAAACAAGAAACTGAGCCCAGTTCATTGTCTCTGAGACTACTGGGTTAGGAGTCATGGGGGTTCCCTTCCCAGCAACCAGGAACAACAAAGGAGTCTCTGTCACTGAGTTTACAGCAGTCTCCAAAGAGGGACCAAGCAATCAAGTAATGGCCTGGTGACCTCTCAGCACTGCAAGTGATGTCGTGCCACCATGGACCAAACTCAACTGCTCTGTGTTCAACTTGTCTATGTAAATCAGCAAATCAGCTGCTGACCCAATAACAGCAACGACACACCTCCTTAATGACTATGTTGCTTCATGAACGTGCTACGTCTAACTAACCGGAAATTAGGCCAGTCTTGCATTTGCAAAGTGCCTGGAAGTCATAATTCTAGTTCTGATCTGATTCTATTTTATGAGGTAGAAACAGGTTTCCCAGAGGACAAATCCCAAACTGCAGCTTTGTTCTCAGCTTAGAGAGATGAAGAGAATGCTTCGTGCCAGCTGCAAGGAGGGCAGGGGCACATCCACACACATCAACATGTGCTACACATGCCAGGAAAGCACCAAAGTCGAGGAGCGAGAACTCTCTACTCAGGAATAACCCAGCACCGGTGTCTGCAGCAGCAGAGCTGCTCTCCAGGCCCTCGTTTCAAGTCTCACGTGGAAACTTCAGCTGAATGCCATTTGCCAAAAGAAGTTCCAGGGGCAATGTCTGATCAAGCTCCAAGGACAGGTATCTGGATGGTTCCTCAGAGCTGGGCAGCATGCATTCTGACAAACTCCCTTCTTTGGAAAAAGAAATCAGACTATAGGTAACTCTCTGTCTACAGACTTAAACACAGCTCAGTGGGGTGAGGCAGATTACAGACAAAAAGAATAAGAAAAGGCCCTTTGGTTTGAGTAGCAGTGCTGAGGATGGAGCCTAGGGCCCTGTGCACTCCAGGCACATCCTCTACAATCAGCCATATCCCTAGCCAAAAGTCGGTTCCTACCCCATCCCCTGAAATCTGATATTTTTATATTCTGATATGTTAAGACCATGTGACTCTTTTCCATTTCTAACATGCTCAACACTAAACTTGCTTTGCTCTCCTTGCTAATAGTATAAAGCAAATGTTTCCTTGAGGAACCTGAGTGATGTTATTTCAACACCGCAGAGAGCAGAGAGAGTCCATTTCAGGAAGGGTGTTATGGACAGAACTCACAGGTAGAAGTCCTCAACCCCTGGGGTGAGGGTATTAGGAAGTGGGGCCTTTGGGTAGGATGTGGTTTTGAGGTAGGAAGCCATAGTGCAGACAGGACCCTGATGGAATTAGTGCCCTCAAAGTACAAGGTAGAGAGCAGAGTTCCCTCTACTGCACAAGGACACATCAGGAAGATGGCTGCTGCATTTTCTTCCCAGAAAGAAACCCTTCACCAGGAACCAACCTATAGGTGCCTTGACCTTGAACTCTGAAGCCTCTAGAATTTTGAGAAATAAATGTCTATTGTTCATGCTCTATCTAGGTACCTTGTTAAAGCAGCCTGAGCTAAGACAGAGGGACACGCTGAATTTTTACACAGCCACCATTACAACAAAATAACATAGCAACTCGTCTCTGTTTCCTCTCCATGGGGACGTGAGAGCCCCAACAATTCCCTAGAGAGGTGTTCTGGGGAAAATCTTCACAAGAATGAACAGGAGCACAACTCGGAACCCCACATTCTGGGAAAGAGCAAGAGAAGGAGACCTTCATGATCCATCCTCCATACATGAGAGCCTTGGTCCCTCCACAGTCTAGACCCTGGGACATAGGACTGAACAAGTTGAGGGCTTTGCTCCCTATCTAAAGCCAGGAGACAGGCAGGAGGCAAGTGACACAGGCTGAGGAGTGGGATCCAACGAGTGGAGCTGTCTGTGCCTATGTGGATGTGGTGACCTTGCTGTAAGGAGGTGCTTGAACTGAGACCTGTAGGTCATATACCAGGTCACGCAGAGCTGGAGAGCAGAGAGATTCAGGTGAGCCAGGGCAGCTGCAGAGGCCCTGTAGACGCAGGCTGGGTAGGTAACTCAAGGGCCAAGGTCACCAGGCAGCTGGAGACTGCTCACAGAGAACAAGATGGGGAGGTGGCTTCCTACAGGAAAACCAAATCCAGACTAACCTTCTCTTTGCTCTCATGCAACATAACAGCATTATTCTCTGAGTCTGTAGGGGTGTTGGAAGAGGCTGGTTGCAAACTGAGTCCTAGGACTGAGGAGATGTCGCAGGGGTGGGCAGTGTAGGGTGCTGCTATGCAAGCACAGGGACTTGAGTCCCAGTCCCTAGCACCCAGGTAAAAGCTGGAACCCAGCACTTGGGGCAGAGATAGGTGGATTCCCTGGTACAGTTAATGTGACCTCCTGACTGAAGGAGCTCCATGGGAGTGTACTAGCCACCAGCCTAGCTCAAATGATGGGCTTCTGGGTCAGTGAGAGCTCCTGTCAAAAGACAGTAAGGTAAGAGGGACAGAGTCACCTGAAATCCTGCTCTGGCCTTCACATGTGTGTGCACATTACATACATACATACATACATACATACGTACGTACATACATGCGTACATACACACACACACACGTGCACATGCACACACAGAGTTTCATTCCTAGGGAGGGGCAGGGGAGAGAGACAGAGAGACAGAGGCAGACAAGGAGAGAGGAAAAGATCTGGGCCACTCTCCCTGCTCCTACCCTTGCGCTGGGGGCCCACTCCTTTTATTTTGCCTGGTCCAGGACCAAATCAGACACTAACTCTTGCAGCCCCTACAGGGCTCTACCAGACCAAAGAAGTTGTATCTAAGTCACACTCTACATCCTCAGTGTTCTAATCACTTGTTCCTACAACAGACACAGTGAACTCTTATAATGTTCCAGGAGACATGCAAACCCTCAGAGCCCTGGAAATGGGAGTTTAAAACATTTATAAACTAGGAGATAAAGGCATAGAGGAGTTAAGTCACAACAAGTTCGGGAGACAACTCCACTTCTCCAAAACAGCCATGTTGTGGAATTAATGTCTGTTCCTCTTTCCGAAACTCCCATACTGAGGCCCTACCACCCAGCATAACTGGATCAGCGGTAGGCCTGTGGTCGGGTAGTAAGGAGTAAATGATGTCATAAGGCCAGGACCCTAATCCAGGGATTTTGTAGAAAGAAGAGGAGCATGCAAGAGATGCTTTCTCTCTGCTATATGTGGCCAGAGCCAAAGGACAACCATAGGGCAGGAAGAGGAAAAACCCTGACCTCAGGCCTCAGGTCCCCAGGATCTTAAGGACAAGGGTCTGGTATCTAAGCCACACCAACTGGTAGTCTTTGTTCCAATAGCCTAGGCTGACACCTATACCCTACCAGGTCTCCAAATGAATACATGGATCCAGGCTTCATAACTTGACAATAAGCAACCTGTGAACTGCCATTCCTAGTCAGCTGGTCCTTCTGTTATGACAAATTCCCATTGCCCCAGACTCTGGGGGAACACTTGATCATCACAGCTAATTAGAAGGCTGCAGATCACAACAGTTACACTTGAAAGAATGGCAATTCTTACATTCCACCCATTTAGGAAAACCTCTCAGCAAATGAGAACAAATTAGTAAAGGGAGAATTAAGAAATCATCGAGCTGAAATGCACTTTCATTATTCCCAGATACATACAGTAACTCACTGCTAACAATGTAGCCAGAAGTCCCCGGCAGCTTGAGCTAAGGACTAACAGGCAAGTGACAAAGCACACAGGGCAGGCACTGAGCAGTGGGACTTCACAGGACCAGAGCACATGGGGATGGAGTGCCATGTGAGCACTAAGACCAAGAAGGGCTCACCATCACTAAGATCCTGGAGGAGATTCTCCTGGCAGGAGAAGTCGAGCTTTGCTTTGATGTTGATGGTGAAGGTGGCCACCTTCCCAGGCTGCAGAGGGAATTGGGCCAGCGTTTCTTCCAGCTTCCAGCTCAAGAAGTCTCCATACAGCTTTTCTGCAACGATAACATAGGGGCAATGTGAGACTGACTAGTCCCTGACAAGCAGGTGCACTCTCAATGATGGCAAATGAGAGCTGGTAGGGCATGGTGGGTCAAAGCGCCAAACTCTTCCAGAATTTCAGGACCACATGGTGCTTCAAGGCAAAAGCCTGTGGAAACGAGAGAGCAGGGAGCACTCAAGGCCCAGGCAGCTTTATTCACAGTGGGCAGCACCTTGTCACCCACAAAGTTCTTCTTTGCTCACACAAGCTACTCGGAGCTCAGGTAAGCTCCTGCACAGCAAGTCTCTTCTACATGCTTTCACTCTACAGAGAAACAGGTCCAAGTACAGTGGGAGAAGCTGTTGCCCAGCAGGGTGTCTCTGCAGAAACAGCACAGCAGACCTGGGGGCAAAGCATCAAGGGGCCAGGTGAGCATGTAGAGGAAGGACTCTCTCTGCTTTTACCAGAAGTCCACCTGGCCAACAGTCCTGGGTCATGGAGTGAAACTGCCTTGGGTATGGCAACTTTTTGACACTGACTAACTCAAGTGCCACAGAGATCGGTGATGCCTTCAAGCCAAGGTTCCTGTGTATAAAAGCAAAGATGCCCATCAGGCCACAGGGCTACTTTACAGATGAAACAAAGTCATCCTGCAGAGACCAGGGAATGGGAACACTTAAGAAAAGAGGCCTGTGGGAGGGAGAGTTAGGGGTAGGGGAGATAGCCAGGCTAGATACTCTGAGATGGAGAAGCGACCTCTCCCCTCGGCCTCTCCTGCCCGGCATGCCCGCCTCCTCTCTTCACAATTAGGCTAGAACTAAGACTCACAATCAGGGTCCACACTGTAGCTGCCTCCTACCTAGCAGGCCAGCACACGCCTCACCCGGCCTCACAAGGGTTCCCTCTACTGCTGCCCCAGAAGAGATCCCAGCCAAGAAACCCCTACTTTTCATGAAGCACCACACACTTTCTGCTGATTCTTAAACAGTGAGTCCCAGCTCTCCAGTGACCCCAAGAGAGACTAAAGAGTCCACAGGAGCAGAACACCACAAGGCCTGCACAGCCTTGATTGTCATTCACTCACTTCCAAGTGTGACCTCACATACCCTTGCATCACACACATGGGGTGGACTCGTGATGGGTAATCTTGGTTGTCAACCTGACACATATGGGAAGAGGGAACCTCAAGTGAGGAATTCCCTCCATCAGATTGGCCAGTGGGCATGTGGGTGAGACAATTTCTTGACTGCTGATTGATAAAGGAGGGCTCAGCCAACTGTGGGTGGTGCCATCCCTGGCAGGTGGGCCGGGGCTGTGTAGCTGAACGAGCCAGAGGATGCAAACCTGTAAGCAGCATTCCTCTGTGGCCTCGGCTTCAAGCTCCTTCCATGAGCATCATGTTTTGTTTACCCCTCCCCAGATTTAGGGATGAGAAGGGACAGAAAATCACTAAAACAGACACCCTCCTGATACCCAGGAGGCCCTGCATGCTCTCAGCTCCAACTTGAAGGACCTGGCTTCCTGGCTCTGTTACATCCTCCTTCCAAACAGTTGACCAGCTGCTGCCCCCAACCCCCACCTCTTGGCAACCAATTCTTTATGCTGAATTTACTCTGTCTGAATGAAGAAACAGAGGCTTGGTAAGATAAGATAACTTACCCATTGTCCCAAACAAGGGGAAAGACCTAGAATTCTAAACCCAAACAACTCCATAGTCAGTATTTCCTGTATGCATGGCCCAGTTCAAATATGAAGTCCTGGTCTTAGGACTCAGAAATCAACCTCACGGGAACTCAGTAGAAGGTGGATAGATAGATCGAGGTCCAGATGAAAGAAAAACTATCTACGGGTTTCACCGGCCACAAAACTTCACTCAAGGCCGAACTGTGCTATGAGTACAAAACAGAGTTGTCTTCCTGACTAGAAGCAGCTCACCCCAGAGAAGCTGGCATCTAGAGACACTGGCCACACTCCAAGGGGCGCCCAGCTAAGGCACGTGGCTCTTCCTCTTTGTTTCCTTGAAGGATGCTACCAGGAGCAGACCCAGAAGATGGTGTTCCTGAAGGGCAGAATTTGAAAACCATGCCACATTTGTTTCCTTAGTCATTCACTGAACACCTCACTATCTTCCCATAACCAGTGAGGCGGCTGCTGGTGTCTGTGCTGGAAGCAGGAAGGTCAGGGGCTTCAAGAGCCCAGGCTGGCAGGTGCTCAGTGGCATCTGCTGGCCTTCTGCATGCCCAGTTCTACCACTCAGGGTCCAGGTGTCACCACATAACATCAGCATGATCTGGGAAAGAAACCACTGGATGGGTGAGAGGGCCATTTCCCAGAAGGCCAGGCATCACACACGCACTCAGTTTCCCTGTTTGCAACAAAAGCTGCTTCTGGTGCTCTGCTCTGTCAAACATGCACACCCACATTCATATACTACCATGGGTGGAGGGCAAGGAGGGGTACTGAAGGACTAAGGTCATGGACTCCATACAAGAGAAGCATATGCCTCAGTGAGCTTGTTTACATTATACACAGTAACTTTTGATTGCATGGTTAGGTAAAAGTCTACAGTCCAGATTACGTTCATATTGTAAGTCATTCCCAGCAGGGCCTGGCCTTGAACTCTTGCCACTGGGAAAGGACGTTGCTACTCAGAGACACCTGCTTGGACAAAAATGCCTAAGTCCTTGCCCTGGCTAGGGCTGGGTGCCCTAAGGCATGTCACCACACTTGTGCGCGCTTCCGTTCACTCATCTATAACATGGGCTGTCCTACAGAATCAGCGCTAATAGAAGTCGAGTGCTTAGATGGATCCTGGAATGGAACAAGTACTCAGCCAGAGCCAGTTCTCTCTCCCACTCACTGAACCCCAATCTGCTCTTCCTGACTGTGAAAGCCTTGTACCCCTTCACCGGAGTGGTGCAGGGATGAAATCATCCATGCGGACCGTCTAACACTGTGCATGGCGTTCTGTAAGTACACGCTAGCCTTAGCTGCCGTCGGCATCCCTCCTATTCGATGACTAACAGGACCTGGCACTGGGCAGAGTACGACTCAGAACCTACAAGTATATGCCAAGACATCATTTTAGATTTATAATTGGAACAGATGGGGGAAAGCTAAGCAGAAGAAAAACAGAACCAAGTGAAAGGCACAATGTAACTCCAATTGGTAAGAAAAAATATTCACATTTAAAAAAAAATAAAACCTGCCTATCTTGCTAATACTAGTTATCTCTGAGTCATGAGGTGAACAGCTAGTTCAAATTGCTTTTTATTTTTTTAATTTTCTGTAATAAGCATAAGTCACAGTTCTATAGCCAAATGCGCTCATAAAACTGAGGTAACAGGTCACCCTGGGGTTTGCATTCCTCCTGCTCTCTTGCCCCTCCAATGTATGGAGCACAGCTCAGTGAAGAGAGCCTGTAGATCCTCATAGAAGGCTGCCTTGATGATCCCTGGTAACCAGCTGGACAATGATGTGTGCTGAGGACCAGGACAACATCTGCCAGGCTTGTGTGTCACTGTCTGAGTCCTCAGACTTAACTGCGCCAGCAGAGTAAGTGCCTCAGAAGTGGTGGGTTTACTAGGTAGCAGGTGGTCAAATGCCTGAACAGAATTTAACCAGGTGAAAGAAAAGCTAGTCTAAGTTCACCAGATAAGCTCTGCTTCTCCTCCCCACAACTTGTGCTAACAAGCCATGTCGAACCACCGGGAGGAGCAGGGAGTGGGCCTGGGAATGCAAAGTTAGCAGCTGACACCTATGGAGTGCCAGCTCTAAGGAGAGGAGAATATACCATGTCACAGAAAGGCAATGAAAGCACAGGGTTGGGGCAATAGCTGTCAAGTGTCAGGGTCCAGGCACCTGAAGGCATAACTCAATCGACACAGTGCTTGCCTAGCATGAATGAGTCCCTGGGTTCAGTCTCCAATATCACTTAAACTGGGTGCCGTGGTACACACCTGAAATCCCAGAACTTTCTTGGAAGAGATTGAAGGAGTGGAAATGCAAGGTCAAGCTTAACCACACAGCAAGTTCAAAGCTGGCCTAGGCTATACAATACCTGTACTGTGTCTCAGAAAGAGAGAGGAAGTGGGGGGCAGGAAGAAGAGGAGGGCAAGTACCATGAACAGAGAAAGTGGAAACAGCACAGCCCTCCAGCACATGTGCTCTGAACTTGAACCTCCATGAGATGGAGCCAGTATGAGATTTTATTAGAGTTTATGAAGGTAAAACGGGAGGTGTAAAAGTCTTGCACAGTGACCTGGCACACAGGAATGGCTTGGGATGGGACACAGAAGCCTCTCTAAGCACCTCGGTGCTGTGCTAAGAGCCACCCGTTGACCCTCCCATCCCACTCAGTGAGCTTTCCATGCACAGCCATGGAGGGCCTCATGTGGTGCTAGATTCTGCTCTGAGAAGTCAAGCTAGTAAGATATGGCCCTTGCTCTCAAGAAGATAAGGGCCTGAAGAATGGTCTCTGACTCAAGAAGAATGAGGGAGCAGAGAGGTCCCAGAGTAGA
This sequence comes from Eospalax fontanierii, assembly GCA_035773235.1. NCBI lineage: Eukaryota > Metazoa > Chordata > Mammalia > Rodentia > Spalacidae > Eospalax > Eospalax fontanierii. Next base: position 78,376,754 of record CM069532.1, read on the forward strand.
CCAGATGAGAACCCAGGCTGCTCTCAATTCAAACCTTTCCGGAGGGGTTTTGCCACCACTGCATATGGAACAGGTTCAAAGACATCTTGCTGAATTAACCAAGCACTAAGAGAAGACCCAGTGTGGTTGAGGGTCCCAGGTCTGCACAAAGAACTGACCCTCTCAACTGTTTAGTGACTCAAGATGCATAACTAGTAGGGCCTGGGAACTAGCTTGAAAATTATCATCACAGGACTCTTCTTGCCCTGGTTAGACTGATTGTCATCTCTCAGAAGAGTACAACTGTGTTACAATAAACTCTGGAGGTTCCCCAGGCGTCCACATCCTGCCTGGACCATGTCGGAGGACACAGCCCGTCAAGATGGTAAACAAAGCGGGAAGGAACCAATACTGAGAGCTGCACCAGCTGCTGCCTGGGCCTGGAAGGTGCATCCATGAATGGCAACCATACAGACTGTGTCACCAATGGCCACGGTGGCTGTCTGAACAGGTCCCCATTATCCTTCCCACTTTGGGCAATGGAAGTGGGGATAGCCTGCCCCAACAGGACACCACGCAGCCGCCTCCTTCTTGAGCTCATTCATTGAACGTGAAGACAAACTTGTGAAATGGAACCACGTGCTTGCTTCAATATGAAGTGTGTTTTTCCTCATTTCAGTTTGCTGGCAGAGGCATGACAACCGCAGACCCTAAACAACCCGCTGCAAACATCTTATACAAAAGTTCTCCGACCCTGACTTCTGCCTCCTCATCTTGCTCAGTTGCTTCCCATCCACGATGCTCCTAATGAACCCGACACCACTTGGCACTGCACCGATTCAAAGACGTGTCACCCGGTCTGAGACCAGCTTCTACTGCAGACGCCTTCAACATGACCCCACAATCACTGTGAAACACCAAGCTATTACACAAAGCCACTGCCATCCTGCTCATGTGCAAACACGCGCAGGGCTGAATGGCTCTCAGTCATTCGGGAGTTTTGACATCTTCTGAGCAGGCACATCTGCAAGTTCAGTCTCCGTGGTCAGTCACACGGAGCAGAAATAAGACAGGATGTGCAGCTGGAGCTCTACACAATTCAGTGAGCATGTCTGACTCCCACACTGAACCGTGGGCTCCTGAGGGCAGTGTCCATGTATCATTCATACGCTGGCACAGTGGCTGCATATAAATGCACATAAACGTCTGAGGAACACAAAGACAAGGAAGGCGAGTGCCACTGAGCAGAGTGCAAGCTGCCATGTGGGACTGGAGTCCACAGCCTAATCCTGCGGAAGTGGCTAGAAAAGTAGTAATGTGCACTGGGCCCATGACCAAAGGACAGAACTGGAGATCACAGAGGGCGTCAGGGAACCACAAGGTTCTGGGCACAAGGAAGTGTGCTCACAGACTGCACACAGACATGTGGCGGCCAAGATCAGACTTATGTGGGAGACCTCAGTGTCCAGGGTGAGCCAGCATGGGAAGGTGCTGCCCAGCACAGGCTTGCTGAGGAGCTGGGAAGAAGGGAGCTGCTAGGGGACAGACAGGTGCCCAGCAGGGAAGCAGAAAAGGTGAGAGTGGCCTGTGGCCTGCCCTCTGCTTTTATGAGACAGGTGGCACATCCAGTCTGCCCACCACACCCAGCACTGTAAGAACCCTGATCACTACCATCCTGTTGCCTAAAGAACATGTTCTGAGTTCTTTAGGTGAGCATCGTGAAGCATGGTGGGCATCATGAAACACAGTGGGTGCCACAAAACACACACAGTGAGTGCCACAAAACACAGTGGGTAGCACAAAACGGTGGGTGCCACAAAACATGGTGGGTACCACAAAACACAGTGGATGCCACAAAACACGGTGGGTGCCACAAAACACGGTGGGTCCCACAAAACACAGTGGGTACCAGAATAGGGCCATGTAAGTAAAAAAGGAAGCAAGCTACAGGATGAATCCCATTAGACACTGGACTAAAAATATATAAAAGAGAAAGCCAGGTTGATGGCTCATGCCTAAAATCCCAGCTCAAGAAGTTAAGAGCAGGAAAATCTCCCAAGATTGAGGCCAGCCTGGGTTACAGAGGAAGACTCTGTCTCAAAAAAAAAAAAAAAAAAAAAAAAAAAGCCAGGCATGGTGCTGTACATCTTTAATCCCAGCACTCAGTTTAATCCCAGCACTCGGGAGGCAGAGTCAGGCAGATGGCTGTGAGACAGAGGCCAGCCTGGTCTACAAAGCAAGTTCCAGACCAGCTGGGGCTCCAGGAGACCCTGTCTCAAAAAAAAAAACAAGCAAAAGTACTAAAAAGGGAAGGACCGGAGCTTGGTCAGGGTCAAAGCACTTGCCTGACAGGCATGACGTGCTGTGTTCACCCCTGACATTACCCAGAAAATAACAAAACAAATGAAAGCATGCAAAAGAGAAATGAGCTGAGGCTCAGCTCAGTGATAGAATGCACATCAGCACATGCAAGGCTCTGCAAGTGACCCACAAAAATAGAAAAACTAAGGCTGGAGAGACGGCTCAGTGGTTAGGTACATGGATGTTCTTCCCGAGGACCGGGGTTTATTTTCTACACAACAGCGCAAAACACTCACACACATAAAATAAAAAATAAATCAAAATAATAATAAATTTTTAAAAGAGAAAACAGGGAATGTTGGGCTGAGAAGCTGGGTGGAGAAAAGCAATTACAATGTCTGGAAGGCAGCAAACCAGGTGGCATCTTACAAGACGACAGCCACAAAGACAGCAATGATTCCAGCAGTCTGCAGAAAGAGCTCCTGTTGTTGAGCACCTATCAGTCCAAGGCTGCGTAAAGTGAAGACTGGCACCTCTTATGTATTACCACACGAGAAGGGTGACAAAGAACCAGCTCCCACAAGCAAAGACTGCCAAAGCAAGTACCTTGCAGCATGGTGGCACACACCTTGAATCCCAACACTGAAGAGACAGAAGCAGGCAGCTCTCTATAAGCTTGTGCCCAGCCTGGTCTACATGAGTTCCAGGCCAGTCAGAGCTACATAAGACCCTGTCTCAAAAAAAAATAATAAAAAATAAAACAAAATTTAAAAAGGAGGATCAATAAGCTTGGTCCAAATCAGCCAGGCCCTAAACAGCAAAGCCACTTGAAACCCAAGTTGGTCAGACTCTAAAAGTCTATGCTACTGAACTGCTGAAGTTTAGACCTGAGGCTGGCCTGACCTTGGGGGGCATCCTGGTACTACACCCCCACCCCAACACACACACACACACACCCCGCTAGCCCACGGCAGACCACAGCAGCCTGCCCTCAGGGACACTTCTACCTATGTCTAAGCATTAAGCGGACTTCCTTGAAAACTGCAGGAAAAAGTGACGCATTGGGTCCTTCACAGTTCCCATGACACTCCACTCTCTGACAGCACAAAGCAAAAACCACTTTTTCTACAAGACTGATTTTTAAAATCATTATGATCTGCAAGGCCATGATGTTAAAAAAACAATAATTATATAAAAATAGCATAACAACTTAAAAACTGACTGGGCCAAAACACAGGAAGTTAGCAGGTGGGTGACGTCTGTGTGGCCTGCAGCCGGCTCATCACTGGCCCCAGGCTGTCTGTGGGGACGGGAACAGGGAAAGCTGCTCGCCTGTCTCCCTTGTGGAAGAACAGGGCTCTGCAGTCTCCACTGGGGCTCTAGCTTGCACTCGCTGCCCTCTCAAGTCTGTATGTCCTCACTCACCTACAGAAAGACGTAGTAAAGTTCACTTTAAGAACAAGGCAAAAATTTGCTTTCTTTAGAAGAAAAAGCTCAAGCCAGGAACTCTGCATAGGCACCTGTCCTCAAGGTGTGGATGCACTGGCCTGTCTGAGGTCAGCTTAACAAACCCGTTGCTACCCTGGTTTCCAGGTTTGGCAGGGATACAGAGCCATCAGCTGACATCACACACTCTGAGCCAGTAAGGGAAGGGTCACTGCTTGCCTGCCTGCTTGCCTGCTGAGTGCCAGGCAAGGCTACAGCTACTACAGGGCACCTGCTTTGGAAGCACTGCGGGAGCAAAGAGTGCTCCCTGGTGAGCACTCTGAGATCAAGCTGTCCACCACCAGCTACCTTGCTGCACACTGCCAGCGATGGGAACAGGGCACAGTGTGGCAGGCGGGACCAGCACCCACACACTCCAACAGCGGGGCGCAGGACAAGACACAGCACCGCCACAGACCCATGTCCCACACTAAAGGCCAGTAACCAAGTTACAGGCAAAGTTTCACAAGTAGCCCCGCCCTTCTTCCCCAAGCAGGTGGTTTACTCCAAAAGATGTCTGACTGTGCTGTTTATTTTTGTTTAGAGGCTTAAGAGTGACACATTCAACTACAGGCAAATCCCTCACGGGGAACATCAGAGAGAGATGATGCCAACTAACTGCAATATTTATATCTCAGTCACGGCGCAGAGGAAACTCACACTATCAAGAAGGCTCTGCAGCCACAGCAACATGGAAGCTGACTCCCTTGCATGGCAGAGCCAAGGCTGATTTAAGGCCTCAAGAGTGGGCCTTTCTGATTTAGTTTCCTCCCTTCATTGTTGGGTGCAGCACAGAATGAGTAAAGGGCTGAAAAGAAGCCATCATGGCGGCATGCACTCCGGAATAATGTAAGACCCGTAAACCAACAGCGTGGTCTACGCCCCTTGCTGCGCCTCCTGTACTGTCTGAAATAACCGTCATCCTGACGCTGGGTTTTGTTTAGTGCCATTGATCACACTGGTCATTTCATGGTGAGAACAGAGCAGACGCTGTCACTGCAGCACACCTTCACCCTGTGAGAAGCTTCCAGCCAAAGAAAGACTACACTGCATTTGTGAGAAGAGCAAGCTGCAAAGACCATCTGGCCCCACCAAAGCACCTACGAAGTTTCAATTATGCCAACATGGAAGCATCACTACAGTTAAAAATTAAACTCAAGAGAGAAGCAGCTGGGCTGGAGAGACGGCTGGCTCGACTGGGAAAGCACTTACCACACGAGTTCCCGTCCCCAGAACCCACACAAAGTTGGGTGCATGTCTGTTCTCCCAGGGCTCCTACAGCAAGATGGGAGACTGAGACAAGAGAGTCCCCAGAAGCTCACAGGCCAACTAGCATAGAGTAAGATCAGCAGTAAATGAAGAGACACCCTGTCTCAATCAAGGTGGAGGGAGAAGGCCAACTGCTGAGGTGTCCTCTGACCTTCATGCGTGCAGTGGCATGTGTGCCCACACTCACACATGCCCACACACCATACACATATTCACTATACACACACACCAAACACACACATTATATACATGCATCATACAAACATACATAAACATATCACATATACCACACACATACACATACGTAAACATGTATCTTACAAACCATACTTAAAACATATCACACATCAAACATATATTCACTGTACACACTATACACACATTATGCACATACATCATACATGTATACATAAATACATCATACATATCGCATATACCATATATACCCATCATACACATACATCATACACATCACACATAAACACAGTATACACCATACACACACCATACACACATATGTAAACACATCACACATACCAAACACACATCATAGCACATACTTAACTATACATCATACAGACCATGTATAAACACATCACACACACATCATATATACATGCCACACACACACATTACACACATACATCATACATACCATACATAAACACAGCACACACACAATACACACACCATACATGCATTTACCATATACATAACATACATGCACATATATCATAAATACAAGCCACACACATATACCATATGCACACACACATCATACACACATGTATCCTACATACAAACCATACACACACATCATACGCACAAACATCATATATAGAAACCAAATAGACATATATCACATGCACACCCACCATGCACACATACATCATGCATACACACCATACATATGCACATTGTACAAGAAAACGATGAATAAATTAAGGGGTATGTGAGCACTTTCACATACTGTGTGTTTATATTTGTCTTCTTGGTTTTGTTTTGTGGTTTTGGGTGCTGGAGTTCAAGTCCAGGGCCTCATGCACAATAGGCGAGCCTTCTCTCAGAGCTCCAGCCCCAGCCCAATGTCTATAGACATATACTCAAGAGTTATCTTAGGACATTTGTAGGAAAACTAAGACACATGTCTTAATTTTTATCTTTATTACAATTAACTCTGTGAAACTTTAAGCAGAGGTAGCAGTTCACACCTTTCACAACCTACACAGACTCTGTAACAAATGAGTTGACATCAAAAGGGTGCATCCTGGGGCTAATCTTTGTCTTTAAGCAGGGTGGCTAAGGCACATGTGTATGGTGGGAACCTGTGAACAAGGTCTCCTGGGTCCTCCCACCATTGGTCCTCACCACACAGCTTGATGCAAAAGGGCTTGTGATGCACATGTTACAGATCAAGAAACACCCATTTTGCAGGAGTGTCTCACCACAGCTACGGCTGGTCTTGAACTCACAGAGATCCATCTGAATCTACCCCCAGAGTTATGGGATTAAAGACATGCGCCACCACACCCTGCTTGAGATTCTAACTCTTAAAGGAGAGGGCCAGCAAGGTTCTCTGCTCAGGCCTGCCTCCTGAGGACTTCCAGGTCCTGCCAAGAAGCCCTGTCTTGTGTGCTCACAGTAGTGTCACCACACCAGACCTCCAGTACTATGGCCCTGTAGGGCATAATGCAGGACGGGCCTTAGCCAGGCCATCTGCTATGAGGAATAAGGGAGTGGCTCCTGTGGATATGGTGCTCTACTCTGGCCAGGCAGGACACCAGCTTTCACTCCACGCCTGAATCACCAGCCAAAAAGACGGAACACGAGTGGCTGCAGTTGGGGACCACCTCATGGGGCAACTCACTAACCAAACTCATATAACCCCTTGCACTTCCTTGAATAAACCGAGTTTGCTGCAGCTCGCCCTCCGCATGCCTCCCCCCAGCTCCTGGGGTCTGTGTGTTCACTGAATGCTGAAATAAAAAGTTAAAAAAAAAAATAATTAGGATTTTGTTTCTCATCCTGATTCCTCACGAGCCTGTGACCTGAGACAGGTGACCGGCCCCTGCTGCTTTTACTGTCCCTGGCCGTGATGTCCTCATGGTGGAGACCTGTGTCCTGCTTGGGTCGGCCCTGAGCACAGCAGTCAACCGCCCTGTCCTGAAAGACCCATTTCATGGGAAGAATTAGAAGGGCCCCTCCCTAGCCCTGGGGGAACAGGGAGTCAGGAGTAAACAGGAAAGGCTACTGCTACTCCTGGGATAGAAAAGAATGCTAACCCAAGGCAAGGAGAGCAACCAAGCCCATGAAGGCAAAGTCCCACAGCCAGCACGGAGAAGACCTTCAAAGAAGGTCGACCCACTGGACTTCCTGTGGAGGTAGCAGGAACTCGGAAGTAGCCGCCACTTTGTCTGAAGACAGTTCCTCATCTACTCACACTGGGCAGATCCTATGTTGATTCCAACAGCTTTGCAAGACTGCCAGACACCAACCACAGGGATTATTCCCCCTGTGTATTTTAGAAACTTGTTCTCATTCCTTTAATTCTACATGTAAATGTAGAATAAAAAATGAATCATCACATTAATCTTCTACTTGTAACCATGTCATTTTGAAAAGGGCTACACTGGGTTGTGCAGTCCATGTCCGAGTGTCTTCCTCCCTTGTGATAAAGAGTGAGGCTACCAGAGCAGAGAAATGGGGTCTGGAAAAGTATACATGTATGAAAAGACAAATGAAACTCACTGAATGCTGAAATAAAAAGTTAAAAAAAAAAAAAGAATTAGGATCTTGTTTCTCATCCTGATTCCTCACTAGCCTGTGACCTGAGACAGGTGACCGGCCCCTGCTGCTTTTACTGTCCCCGGGATGTCCCTGCAGGCAGTGATGTTCCCTGATTCCATCCCAGGACCCTGGAGAGATATGAGCAGGGAAACAAAGCAAAGGACAGATCCGGTGTGCACAAGGCATGATGGGAAAGCCAAGAGTGTGGTTGCCCCTGGGCCGGGATCAGTTGGGCACAGACATGAAGGAACATGCTCAGGTGATGGAAATGTTCCACACCATACCTCGGCAGGGGTATGCACTTGTCAAACTATTAAACAGTACTAAAGATGTGAACACTGCACTACATATACAGCAAACAGAAAGAAACTAGTCTTGAATTAATATCCATGCTGAAGCATCTACAGGTGAGATGCACTGCCATCTGCAAAGTAACAGCACCAGAAAGAAGAGGCGCAAGGACAGACAGGAGGGACACGAGGGTGGAGAGGGTGTGGCAAGGCCCAACTGCAGCATCCAGAAGACAGACTGCAGGGGCTTGTGTAGCATCCTTCATCTCTCCCATACATCTGGCTACACCTATAGCAAGAGTGAGAAGGAGGGAGGGCTGAAACGAACAGAAAGTTCCAGAAGAATTAAAAGACACGGGAGTACCAAAGGCTACGACGGTGCCCAGAAAGATAAGAGAAAATGAAGACCCGAGCACAGGCAGTGCGGGGAGGGCTCAGAGGCCACCAAGGGCTCCAGGAAGGAGGAAGAGTCTGAAAGTGCAAGAGGCTATGACCTTCCCAGAGCATGGCAAGGAGCACAGCCCGAAGGGCCACGTGATGCACACGGAACTCAGGTCTACACACTCGTGTGGAAAGTGCGTCCACCACTGAGCCGTCTCTGCATCCCAGTTTCTTCACTCTTGGGGCTTAATTTTTTTAACAGAAAATGAAGCATCCTCTCAACCAGCAAGCACAATACTGTCTTGTCACTACCTTATTCTTTAAGTGTGAAGATGACATTCTATCACAGGCCCTCCCCTCAGTACTAAGCAACTACTATACACCAGGCCCTGAAAATAAAATAAAAAATAAAAATGAAAAACTAGTCACTGCCTCTGAGACTCTTGGTCCAGCTGGAGCCAGTCCAGTAAACAGACAGCCTCAGGACAGGTAGGCTACTCTCTAACAGCAGACCCGACACCCCAGTCCTAGGAAGGCTTTCAGAAGAGTGCTGGACCCACTGAAGCCCACGAATGAACTGACTGGGCAGAGGAAGCAGAGAAAGAGCAGAGAAGGCAGCGGCTGAGTCAAGGAGAGAAGTGACTGACAGCTCAAAGGGGTGCGTGTCATGGCCACAACTTGGAATCATGTTCCTAATGACAGATGTGAGCAGAGCAGGAGGGGCGGGGTCAAAGTCGGAGTCAATGCTCTGTTCACATTGTCCTCAGGTAAGTACAGGGCAGATGGTCTGTCATACTGTCCCCAGGGACCTTGGGCACTGAGGACAACGAGGAGTCAGTGAAAGATTTCCAAAGGGAAGTCGCATGAGGTCTTGCTTTAGAAAGAACACTTAGTCTGGTTAAATGATGGTCACATGATTAACACTTAGATTTGAGAAAAGAGAAGGTAAGGTAGGTTATGGGAGATCTGAACAGAACTGGGATTTTCTGTCATTCAGTATTAACTAGCTTGTTGCAGCAAGAAGCAAAGCCCATAACCAGCTTATTTAAATTCTGAGGACCCAGTGAAGGACCAAGTAGCTGAGGACTCTCCCTACCTGCAGTGTACGCTGGGGGAGGAAGTCGGCATCACTAAATGTTCCTGGGATGTGGATGCATTTTGGACAACTAGATTAGCTCTTCAGAGTCTGCCATGCCCCTCGCACCCCTCACCCTCCGCCACCCAATCGCCACCTACCCTTGGTGGTGAGAAGTTTTGACGTGACCTCCAGCTGCTCCAGGGGCTCCAGTCCAATGTTCTCCAAGGTGATGGTGAGATGCTGAGTCTCCCCGTTGTAAAGCTGGACGGACACGTTAGTTGATACCTCATCACCAGAGGAAGGTTGTAACGAATGTGCGGACCTAAAATCACAGCAATGACAAGGGTGACCGTGAGGGAGAGGCCAGTGGTGTGCTGGGACCGTTGGCAGCAGATGGGAGGGTAGCACAGGCTCACACTTCAGAAGCAGGTGGACGCCCTGGCTTTGCACATGGGATCTGGTGCTCAGCCATCACAAAGCCATAGGGGCCAGCAAGATGGCTCAGCAGGTAAAGGTACTTGCTGTGGAAGCCAGTTATCTGAGCTGGACCTAGAACCCATGCAAAGGTAGAAGGAGAGAACTGGCTCTACCAAGTTGTTCTCCAGTTACACCATTGCATATGGACACACACACGTATTAAATTTTTTTTCTTTTTTAATATTTTATTGTCATTTTTATTTTAAGTGTGTGAATGTGTTGCCTACATGTATGCAAGTGCACCTGTGTCATACAATGCCCATGGAGCTTCAAACAAGGCATCAGATCCCCTGAAACTGGAGTTACAAGTATTTGTCAGCTGCCGTGTGGATGCTAGTAATCAAACCCAGGTCCTCTGCAAGAGCAGCCAGTACCCTTAACTGTGGAGCCTTAATTGTCTCTCCAGCCTTATATAAAAATGTTTAAGAAAAACCACCAACTGCCTATTGCCAGTGCTTCCTGTACGCAGACACTGTGGGCACTTTACCTACTCACTAAGCCACCTCACTCAGCCGAAGTTCCTGCACGAAGCATCACAAAAAATTCAACAAAAAAAAATATTGAAAAAAATGTTTTTAAGTGTTTAGTCATTGGATTGTGGAGGGCAAAATTATAGTGAAGGACTTTAAATGAACTATGACGGTCTTAGGACTTTAAATGAACTATGACAGTCTGGCTCTGCTTAGAATACCTGGGATGGGGATCCCATGAACTTAAGAGGAAAAGTTCTTTCTAAGTCAAGAAATGAACTTGAACTCGCTATCAGGAAAGGAAAAGTTTGCTCACATCTCAACTATAAAGTCTTCTTCCTTCCTTTAGCATCCAGTCCTCCTCCAGCAGAGTGAATTTATGGAAAGGAAAAGGCTCCTGAGGCTAATTACTTTCCAGAGGACCAAAGCCCTCTGGGGAAGGAAGGGAAGAAAGAGTAGGCAGGCGGAGGAGGGGAGGCAGGAGGAGTGAAGGAGGGCAGAAGGGAGGGTGGGAAGGAAGGAGGGAGGGAGGAAGGAGGAGAAATAAGAGGGATGAGGGGATGGGAGGAGAGCAAGCAGGGATGGCAATGCAGCCGCTATAGGGCTTTGCTCTGGCACAAGAGTAAGCAAGGGATCTTGAGTGACACTTGAGCCAGGACTGAAGAATCATCCAGACCAGGGAGGGGATGACAGGCTCCACTCAGGCCCAGGTCAGGCCCCAGGAAGGAGCAGGTTAGAGGCCAGCATCTCTGTGGCAGGTAAGGAGGGCTTCTTTAGAGAGAGGCATTTCCACATGAGAATGGGGGTTCACCTGGAAAACCTGAGCAGTTAAGCATGAGGTCTAAGCCAAGAAACTCCCCACTCACATGAGGGGAGAACAGCATCATCTGCATTTGGCAGAGCAGACGGGCCACAGGCGTGAAGACAGGAGTGGGGCAGTGGGAGCGGAAGCTCAGCTCAGCCCGGGGTGCTCGGCCCAGCAGAGCTTGGTGCTGGTGCCGGACCACCAAGCCAGGCTGTAGCCCCAATCAGAGCCCCAAATGCCAAACCAGGAAGGCTCTGCGAGTCTCTGAGATATTCTACCCTTTCATATCGCCCTTCAAAAGCAGCCTGCTTCTCCTAGCGGCCTGCATGGCCCTCTCCGTCTCTCCTCACACTGCAGAAGGCAGCCGTGCAGAAGCCAAGACAGCGCAGCCCCGGACAGAGCACCTCCAAGTAGCACTGCCCTCCTCGGCGCATGGCAGACCAAGAGCTGTTTCAAGTCGGGGACGGTATTTTCATTTCTGTACTACCAGCTCCTACCACAAACCTAACACGTAACAGCAACGCATCTCACATGGCTGAACACGTGAGAGATGGGTTACCTGAGATCAAAATTGCCTGTGCAATCTAGAAATGCATCCTAGCCATAACCAGCCCGTGGCCCAGGGACTCTGCACACTGAATGTCTGCCTACCTCCTCGGGGCTGCACATCACAGCAACCTCTCACCCACAGAGTATGAGCACAGCTGGCACAGTACCTCACTCCTAGCCACCAGGCCACATGCCCCAGCTGAGCTCCTGGCCGGTGTTCAGCACCCATCTCACTGTCCCCATTCTGTGGGATGACACTCCTCTGTGGAGCTGGGTCTCTGCACATTTGAGCACTGGGCTGCACTTGCATGTTGACATGCTGGTCTTTGACGTAGCATTTTTTTCTCTTGCTTGCTAAGTTAACCAGTTTTTGTGGTTCCTGTGAGAAGCATGCGGCCCCTATGACGCCATCCTGAGTTTCAGTGGGACACTTGTGCTCTCCTTCATGGTTATGATGTTTTTGGGAGCAGTGGGAATGTGAGGCCCCCACACTGGGCTCACATGGGGAGGTCAAGGTCAAGGGCATGTTTTACTTCCTGCATTCTACTGTGCTGAAACTGCATTACAGGTGTCAGCAACTGTGAGTGGGTTTGATGAATCAGTCTTGGAGATGCTTACATCTTGCTACAGTCAAACCTACTGAATAGTCCCTTCTTGGTGCGAAAATGAACACATTGTATACACTTTTAAAACCATTTTAACTCCGTATCATTCCCATGGGACCCTCTCCCCTCCACGGGCCCATCCTCCCTCCAAGGGATAAAACCCCCAGCCTATGCAAAACTACCCCCTCTGCCCTGTGCTCCAGGATCCCTCCAAGAAGGCTAACCAGGCCTTCCCAACAGAAGTTAAGATCCCAGGAATACATGTGCACTTATTAAAGTACAGCACAGGATGCCCGAACGAGAGAGGCAGGGCAGACCCCACGTCTGGAAGTTTCTCTAAAAGTAAGAGAAACACGAGGGACAGGGCACAGAGCTGGAGCAACAGCTGACATAGCAAGTCCTTCCCTCCTGGTGCAGCTGCGGAGATGAGCTCCAGACTGCTGTGCAGGTGGGCAGCTAACACAGGGCCTCGCCCCACCGGTGTTCTTCCCTGAGCCAGTGCCCCTGGCTCTTCCAGACTGCGACTGATGGCCCACCTGCCAAGGGGCTGCAGGTGGCTGTCACCCTCCCAACGGCTCTCTTTGTTCAGGGAACATACCACAAGCTCGTGTCTTCTACCTGTACCCCAAGGGCTGTGACTCTCCTACCCAGGTTGCCCTGGGTGCCTAGAAACTAGGAAGGACAGCGAATGCTGAGCCGCTTACTCCCACAGAGAACAAAGATAGGAGCACCCTTCTGAGGCTTCCTACCCTCAGCTGAGGCAGGGTATCTGTCCTACACGGTGGCCACACCAAAATCATCTGGCTACCTCACTAAACTGAGCGTGGCAACGCACCATAAAGTTCACCTGCTCTTACTCTACAAGCATTTTTGGAAACTTACCAAGTTGTACAGCCACCACAGGGACCCCATTTTCACATATTCCATCACCCTAAGACATGTCTTGGTACACACAAATCCAAATGCTGCCACTGACCTGCCTCCTGTCTCCACAGATCTGTCTCCACAGACCTGCCTGTCCTGAGCATTGCTTATAACAGAAGTCACAGGCTATGTGGCTTCTTTCACCCAGTAAGCCTCCTTTTCACAGCTGAGACGTATTCCACAGTACCACTGTGCCTTGGATTGTTCATTCATCCACTGATGACTACATGGGTCCTTTCCACTGCTTTAACTGTCAGGAATATTGCTGACAGTGATAGACATTCATATACAAGGTTTTGTGTCAATCTGTATTTTCATTTGTCTTGGGAGGACACCTAGGAGTGAAGGCCGGGTCATAGAGCAAACTGGGGTTTAACATCTTAGAAGTTGCCTATCTTCTCAACAGGCACACCATTTTACATTCCCCGCCAGCTCCTGCAACCCCTCTCGGCCAGGCTGCTGCCTGCCTGCCAATCACAGACACCTAACATGGGCCGCCATCTCGGGGGTAGGGGGAGAACGTGCCAGCTCACAGACTCATAACTCTGAGCACCCTTCCAGCTTGCTTACGAGCTGTTATGTACATCTCTTGTACTGAAAGAGCTATGCAGATCTTTTGCCAATTTTTTAATTAGGTTGTTTATCTTCTCATTACTGAGTTTTAGAAGTTCTTTATGTAAATATAAGTGCTCTATCAGATATGTGCTGTGCAAATACTCTCTTCCAATCTGAAGGCTGTGCTTTCATTTTCTTAATGGTGTCTTTGGAAGCATGATGGTTCTCCATCCTGATGAAGTCCAGTCTATCGGTGTTTTGTCTTATGGAGCCTAACTCAAGGTCAGAGCCTTCTCTCCTGTTTCTTCAATATTCTGGACTTCCAACTCTTACAGCCTGGTTCCTCTTAAGTTGGCTTCTTTCTGTCTCATTCTATTCCCCAGTCACACAGCCCTGCCTCCCACCTCACCTCTCTGGAGCCAGCTGCCCACCTTGCCTGTGGCAGGCACACAGCTGCTGCCTCCTCTCTCCCCATCTCCCGGCTGTTGCTGGAAGTTCATTCCTTGAGTCCTGGGGCCTTGCAGATGGCTGACAGAGTCCAGGCCAGGAGCTGGGGTGACAGGGCTATCTGTCATTCTCTAACATTTGACAATCACAAGGCCAAGATGGCCACACTCATGGTCACAGCCCAGCAACTCAGCACAGTGCCTGGCAAGTGAAAAGTGTCCATCAAATGTTCAGAAAATCCTAAGACATTTTACAAAAGAATATCCATTATTATTCACAGGAGCAAGGAAAGGAACAGTTGTGCGACTTTGAAGTATCTTTAAGATGTACTTTTTCAATCAATTGAAAGTAAATTTTAATAATTTATAAAAGCATGAAGAAAGGCTTTTTTGTTATATAAGTGATTACTAAAACAGGAATCAATGAAGCTTTATGTGGTATAACATGGTCTATGTCACAGAAGTGCTTGGTTTTTGTTCATTTACTTGTATTAAAGGCACAAGCCACCACACCCAGCCCAAGAATGTACTGTTTAAAAGGGGAGGGGGACAGTTTAAGATTCTGCAAAACAAGATCATAAGCCCTTAAAGCAGCTTCCCTGACTTACAGAATTATCCCTCTTTATGCTTCCCTAAAATCCTAAAAAAAAGAAAAACTTTTTTTCTTTTTAGAAGACCATTTTTAAGGAGTTTTCATGTGTATGTGGCTACGTGTATGCATGTGTATGCACAAGCATATGGAAGCCAGACACTGAAGTCAGGATGACATCTTTGATTGGATCTCTACCTTATTTGAGACAGGTCCACTTCAGCAAGGCTGGCTCAGAATCCTCTTATCTCTGTACCCCAGCCTCAGGGTTACAGGCGTGTGCCACGATACCTGGCTTTTTACACTGGTGCCTTGGATCCAAACTCAGGTCTTCATGCTTTGCAGCAAGCACTTTACCAAATGAGTCATCTCCCCAGGCCCCCAAGAGCTTTTCTTAAATGTCTTAAACCTTAACTGGAGTTGTGACTCCAATTCCTGGGGTTAACTGCACCTTTGCTGTGGTGGGAACGACTTCAAATGCACTCCTATTCCTTTTCAGCAGAGCACACTAACTATGGGTACCTTGAAGTCCTCCCGCAATATTCTGCTGTATGGAAGTCAGATTAAACGCAAGTCTTGGTACTTTTCCTAAAAAACTTAAACCTAGAAAGTGTTCATAAGAGCCTTTCCTTCCAATCATAGACCCTTGCATCCTAGGGCTTCATACCTGGGCAGAGAGGTGCTGATCTGCAGTCTGGGCAAGGCTGGAATGACCTCCACGGTGGACCCACTGGTTTTCACTCCCGGGAGGTTGTCCAGGAGGCAGTCGCTGAAGACCCCAAAGACTGTGGTGTGGTAACCTGCAACACAGGCAATGGGCTTTGCATCTCTTGGTAAGTATCCACGCACACTCCTGTCAATGTCACAAAAAGACCACGAGTCCCCCATGGTTACCTGCTGCCCCCCACCTGCTCTCTGTACCCAAAAGACTTTGGATGTCCTCGAGCAGAACAGAGTTGATAACACATGCAACCTGTGCCCCACTTCCCAGTCTGGGCCAGGTCCAGACGGAGGGTCCATGCAAAGGGCTGCACACACTCCCTGTCTTTACAGTCAGCAGTCTCCATCTTGTCTCAGATGTTAATCCCCATTTCAGATCTAGCATCTCCAACAGGAGAATGATAGTTAATATTCCTTTTCAGGACGTAATGTGACTTAATAAGCATTTAAAACTGCTTCAGAACTTTCTGTTGAGAGGTTAAGGTTCAAGAGCCAATCATTATTATTACAGACACTTCTCAAGGTGGCAAGCCAGCTGCATGCTTGCAGGGACCCTAATTTGAGATTAGCACAGAGCCCCACATAAAAAAAAAAGCCTGTGGGCTAGCTATTCACTTGACATTGTTTAACTAAGCTTTGAAATGGCTTTCCAAATTTCAAAAGATAACTGTAAACAACATTCACTGTGTAACAGACCGAACCATGCCTCGCAGCCAGAAGCCTAGGGTGACAACCTGTCTGTACACACCCTGAAGGGACAAGGCAACTGTGCACTCAAGAGCAGAGCCGGCCCTGCCTTGTCAGCACAGCCATGTCCCTCCTTTCCCTCATCTCTCAGAGGCTGCTGGCCAGCACCTTCCTCCCAGGAGCCTCTGGCACTAACACTCTCACAGTTCCTCAGTGAAAAACGGGATGTGATTTTCTCTATTAAGCACCTATTACTTTACAATTCTTAATTAAAATCACTCATTTTCCTTTGCCTAAAACATTTCCACTGCTTAAAACCATAACAACAGGGGTGACATAGGCTAACTGTCCTGGACCGAAGTCCTTCAGGCCTAACTCTCCTTATCACGGCCACAGCCCTGCCTATGTCCTTCCCACCTGGCCTCTCTAAGCTGGGTGCTCAGTCTTTCAGGCCCCATACCACAGCCTGTGATCAGGTGGCTCTGAAGCTGACCAGCTTCCTCTTGTGCAAACACTGCAGCTAACCAAAGTCCCTGGAGACAATCGATGAGCTTCAGGGGATTCCCAAGGCCCTCATAATCCCGTCTTCTAGCCCCATCACTACCCAGTCCTGCCATGACCACCCCTACTTCCCAAATGCACCAGGTCTCAGGCCGCCCACTGTCCTTGGAAAGGCCACTAACTCTGCCCTGCCCATGCTGGGTACTGCTCTGTGCTCCATTACCTACTCCCCTCATTTGAACAGCTTCCTGGTGGACCTTCAAAACTCAGAGTCACCTGCTGAGGTAGGCCTATGCCACCCACCTTCCTGCTGGGTCCCTGCCTCCCCCTAGCTCTCACACACCCATCTCTATCTTGGCCCTTGCTGTGGCACAAGCAACTGTTCACCAGGTAACACCCAGACAACACACATGTTGACACTGCTAAACCACACAGGCAAGGCCACCACGGCAAAGGCCGGCAAAGAAGCCACCCGCAGGCCACCATTGGAAAAAAACATACAGACCGTCATGCAAGCATCATGGGAACACTGAGGAGATCAAGTCACCACAACAGGCTTAGGAAGAAAGTCTGCACTGAGAACTGGGAGAGGCACAGAAGCCCTCCAGGAGAGGCCCAAGTAAAACTCAGAAGGCAGGTGAGCTGTGGGACTGACCACAGCCGAGTGAGACCTTACAGGAAGGGAGGGAGTGAAGGCTGGGGGTAATGATAGCCCAGGGCTCAGGAGTTCCCCCGCAAAACAAAACAGGCATGGGACTTCTGGCCAACTGAGAGGAGCTGATGGGGCCTCAGTGTGGAAGGTGGCCCATGGACAAGTATGCCAGGACACAGAAGACCAGTTCTACTACTGCCATAAACCCTGCAATAGAGTCATGTGCTGCCAGCCAGGAAATGGCCATACAGTTGGCAGGAAACAGTTGGTTCACCACAGTATCTGGAGGAGGAGAAAGATGAGCTAAACAGAGCTCCCAGAAGCTGATTAGGACGACTGGCCCACGGACACCTCACTGAGATGGGACCTCTGGGAGAAGGGCCACTTTAGGGACCAGAAGGGGGTCTGGGTATGGTGTGCTGTACATGAAGAGAGCACAGGACATCCAAGAAGATGGCAGGGAGAAGGATGGGGGTGCAAGTCTGGGAAAGGGAAACAGGCCTGGGGGAGGTCAGCAGCATAGCAGGTTGAAGGTGGAGGTCCCCAGGCTTGGAAAGACTGAGAAGCAAGAAGAAGACCAGGAGAGAAGAACAGGGAGTTGAAGAAGCCAGGAAAGGTCCAGAGAGATGGCTCAGCAGGTGAAGGCACTTGCCATGCCAGCCGGGTAGCCTGAGTCGGATCTGGAACCCACACAAAGGTAAAAAGAACGAACCAACGTCACATGCTTGTCATGGCCTCTGTGGCCTCATACACACGGTGCAAACCACACAGACAATATTATTTTTTCCAAAGCAGCAGCAGTAGTGTGGGAAGGAGAGTCAGGGCCAAGGAGAAGGTGGAGGAGAGAGAGGGAGGGAAAGGGAGGGAGAGGGAGGGAGAGGGAGAGAGAGGGAGGGAGAAGGAGGGAGAGGAAGAGGGGGGGGGAGAGGGGAGCTGAGGAGCCTGCTGAAAGGCTAAGGCTGGGCTGCAAGAGCACAGCACAGGAGAAATCCGGAGCCAGAACCGCCCAGAGGGAGGTTGCACAGGGAGATTAGAAAAAGATGGAGAGCAGGCCCTATTCAGCCAGAGTATGGCTGTGCCCCCTGTGGCAGGAGTCTTGAGTGTCAAGAGTTAGATCCTGAATGCACTGCATCCAGGAATCCCTGCAGAGGTGGAGGGTGGAGTCCACATAGGCATGCCGCCCTCTGAAGAGCTAGGACACAGCACTGCAGGGAGTGGGGAGCAGTGAGGGCAGCCGAACCCATGACACCCCAGAGCAGGATGGCAGAAGGGGACAAGGAAAGATGAGAGAGGGAGCCGGAGCACGGAACCCACCCTGCTCCTCCAGCAGCACCTGTCACACACATGTCAAAACCCATTTCTCTTGAAGAAATGCCACTTTCTCATTATCATTTGGCTGGCTGGGACCAGAGGATAGGCCAGATCCAGGCACAATGACATAGAAATCTCTTACCATTCACAGTAATCGTTCCTGTCGTCTGTGGGACCCCAACCAGGGTCACTGGGTAAAGACCCGATTCCGCCGGAAGGGAGAACGCTGCAGGAAGAGATTCGAACTCCACTCCACTGGTGAGAAGCCCCTGAAACGAGCCAAGGAATTATGGGAGGCCCAGCCCAGACCCATCCTGGCCGCCACTTCCTAGTGAGCTCCACCACATTCACTGCAGGGACTACAGGAAGAAAAAGGCCAGTAGCTTCACAAAAAGCTCAGGGAGAACTTCAAGGGAGACGCAGGTGTGATGGGTGCAAAGCAGTCTGGACACAGAGAGCACGGGTGCACACAGAGCACGGGTGCACACAGAGCACCATGGGTGCACACAGAGCACCATGGGTACACACAGAGCACCATGGGTACACACAGAGCACCATGGGTGCACACAGAGCACCATGGGTGCACACAGAGAGCACCATGGGTCCACACAGAGCACCATGGGTGCACACAGAGCACCATGGGTACACAGAGCACCATGGGTGCACACAGAGCACCATGGGTGCACACAGAGCACCATGGGTGCACACAGAGAGCACCATGGGTCCACACAGAGCACCATGGGTGCACACAGAGCACCATGGGTACACAGAGCACCATGGGTGCACACAGAGCACCATGGGTACACACAGAGCACGGGTGCACACAGAGCACCATGGGTACACACAGAGCACCATGGGTACACACAGAGCACCATGGGTGCACACAGAGCACCATGGGTACACACAGAGCACCATGGGTGCACACAGAGCACCATGGGTACACAGAGAGCACGGGTGCACACAGAGCACCATGGGTGCACAGAGAGCACCATGGGTCCACACAGAGCACCATGGGTGCACACAGAGAGCACCATGGGTACACACAGAGCACCATGGGTACACACAGAGCACCATGGGTGCACACAGAGAGCACCATGGGTACACACAGAGCACGGGTGCACACAGAGCACCATGGGTCCACACAGAGCACCATGGGTGCACACAGAGAGCACCATGGGTGCACACAGAGCACCATGGGTACACACAGAGCACGGGTGCACACAGAGCACCATGGGTCCACACAGAGCACCATGGGTGCACACAGAGCACCATGGGTACACAGAGCACCATGGGTACACACAGAGCACCATGGGTACACACAGAGCACCATGGGTGCACACAGAGCACCATGGGTACACAGAGCACCATGGGTACACACAGAGCACCATGGGTACACACAGAGCACCATGGGTGCACAGAGCACCATGGGTACACACAGAGCACCATGGGTACACACAGAGCACCATGGGTGCACACAGAGCACCATGGGTGCACACAGAGCACCATGGGTGCACACAGAGCACCATGGGTACACACAGAGCACGGGTGCACACAGAGCACCATGGGTGCACACAGAGCACCATGGGTACACACAGAGCACCATGGGTGCACACAGAGCACCATGGGTACACACAGAGCACGGGTGCACACAGAGCACCATGGGTACACACAGAGCACCATGGGTACACACAGAGCACCATGGGTGCACACAGAGCACCATGGGTACACACAGAGCACGGGTGCACACAGAGCACCATGGGTGCACACAGAGCACCATGGGTACACACAGAGCACCATGGGTGCACACAGAGCACCATGGGTACACACAGAGCACGGGTGCACACAGAGCACCATGGGTGCACACAGAGCACCATGGGTACACACAGAGCACCATGGGTGCACAGAGAGCACCATGGGTCCACACAGAGCACCATGGGTGCACACAGAGAGCACCATGGGTACACACAGAGCACCATGGGTGCACACAGAGAGCACCATGGGTACACACAGAGCACGGGTGCACACAGAGCACCATGGGTGCACACAGAGCACCATGGGTACACACAGAGCACCATGGGTACACACAGAGCACGGGTGCACACAGAGCACCATGGGTACACACAGAGCACCATGGGTACACACAGAGCACCATGGGTACACACAGAGCACCATGGGTGCACACAGAGAGCACCATGGGTGCACAGAGCACCATGGGTACACACAGAGCACCATGGGTACACACAGAGCACCATGGGTCCACACAGAGCACCATGGGTACACACAGAGCACGGGTACACACAGAGCACCATGGGTACACACAGAGCACGGGTGCACACAGAGCACCATGGGTGCACACAGAGCACCATGGGTGCACACAGAGCACCATGGGTACACACAGAGCACGGGTGCACACAGAGCACCATGGGTACACAGGCGGCAGAGTCCCACCCTGGGCTAAGCCCTGCTTGGTATAATTCGGGGGCAAGGTGGGGTGAGAGAGGTCGAGACAGGGTCTCCCTGTACTCCTAGTTCACCTGGAACTCACTATGCAGACCAAGCTGGCCTCGATCTCAGAGATCTGCCCACCTCTGCCTCCTGAGTGCTGGGATTAAAGGCATGCACCACCACGCCCCACTTTGGTATGATTCTGATACTTTGGTTTATTGCTTTGCCAAATGAGAATGTGGATCCCCCACCCCCCGCCAAAAAAAGACTGTTTATGAACAAAGAAAGAAAAAGATATATCACAGTTAATCGCACTCCAGAGGATCCATGGATCATCCATCCTTTCGTTCAGTTCAGAGCAGGCACTAAGCTGGCCAGTGAACCACATGCAGGCCCCAGCCTCAAGGAGCTGGCCCTTAACAGCCCATAATGCACGGACACCAGCCCCAGAATTTCTCAGCATGGTGGCAAAGATGCTACTCAGTGCAAGAGGATCAGGAGAAGAAAGAAAAGACAGCCAGGCAGTTCTCACAGAAATAAAGCACCTCCTCCGGGTGGAACGCACACTGAAACACTACCAAGTACACTTAGCAAAGTGTCCAAGGCACGAAGAAAGCTAACGGCAAAGGTATTTCTACAATATAGCAATAAACAGCTGGAAGATAAAATTTTAAAGCACCATTAACAAGAGATAAGAAATGTCTTGGAATCAATTCAGCAGGTGACGTACAAGACTTAGCACAGCCCCAGAATGGTGCTAAGATAGAGAGCCTCAAGAGGGGAGGCACCCACCTGGGGTGGTTTGCTACAGTCCAAACAACAGGAACCCATTTTGGATACACTGCAGGGTTGATCAGAAATCAGGATATGAACCCACTACTCATACTGGAAGAAAAGGCTGGGGACAGGAAGAGACCTTAGGGAGACAGACATTAGTGTGAACTTAGGGTACAGAACGTATGTGTCTATTATGCATGGCCATGTGTGTGTGCGTGTGTGCATGCAGAGTATGTACAGAGACATGTCATGACGTGTATCTGGATACACACCTGCACACCTTTCCCAACTCTACAGAACATACCAGGAGAAAAGCATTCTGGGGGCCAGGGAGCCCCTGCAGTGTGTGTGCAGTGTGGACAGGCACAGTGGGCCAGGATGGGAGACTGAAACCCGGTGAGATTGCTGCTCTCTCCGGACACAATACATGTATGTATCTCTGTTTAGGAAAGCTACAGTCATATGGCCAATTGTTAACGTATCAGTTCATAATTCTCTGTAACAGTTCAGATGCCTGAAATATTTCATAATTAAGTTTTTTAAGTTTTTGCCATATGTGGTAGCACACAACATTAATTCCAGCACTCAGGAAGCAGAGGTAAGTGAATCACTGTGAGATCAAGGCCAGCCTGGGATGATCTACCTCCTGAGTTCCAGGTCAGTTGGGGCTACATAGTGAGACCCTGTCTCAAAAAAACAAAAAAGGGAGGTTGGAGAGATGGCTCAGTGATAAAGAACACTTGCTGCTCTTCCAGAGGACCCAAGTTCGATTCCCAGCATCCACATGGTAGCAAACAATCATGCATAATTCCTGTTTCAGGGGTTCCAACGCCCTCTATGGGCACTACATGACACAGGTGCACTTAAAGACATGCAAGCAATACACACATATACATAAGAATAATAAAGCAAAATATGTTTTGTAAGTTTCTAAATTTCTGATCATGATTTGTAGGCTCCCCCTAGCAGAGCTCTGTATTTTATCGTATTTTTTTGCTCTTCCTCAAAATTTTTATAATAAACATATAATTTTTGAGTGAGATAAAAATGAAACTACTTTTAAAGGTATTTGTTTGAACACACAGAGCAGCAGTCCTTTGACACTGTGTCAAAACTCAAGGAGGCTGGGGAGATGCCCCAATGGTCAAATAGCTTGCCACACAAGCAAAAGGACCAGAGTTCAGATCTCCACCACCCATCTGCCCAGTGGGCATGGCAACACACCACTAATTCCAGCTTTGGAAGGAGGAGGCAGGGATCTCTGGAGCAAACTGGCTACTGAGACCAACCATATCAGCAAGTTCTGAGTTTGACTGAGAGATCTTGCCTCAAAAGAATAAGGTGGCACCAGGTGTGGCGTAGAAGTCGTTAACCCAGCACCCTCCATGGGGCTCAGCAGCAGCCCCGCGGGATGGCCGACCCTGGGCACTGCACACGCAGCAGCAGCCCCGCGGGATGGCCCACCCCGGTCATTGCACACGCAGCAGCA
Organism: Eospalax fontanierii; assembly: GCA_035773235.1. NCBI lineage: Eukaryota > Metazoa > Chordata > Mammalia > Rodentia > Spalacidae > Eospalax > Eospalax fontanierii. The sequence continues at coordinate 78,400,326 of CM069532.1, forward strand.
GCCCCGCGGGATGGCCCACCCTGGGCACTGCACACGCAGCAGCAGCCCCGCGGGATGGCCCACCCCGGGCACTGCACACGCAGCAGCAGCCCCGCGGGATGGCCGACCCCGGTCACTGCACACGCAGCAGCAGCCCCGCGGGATGGCCCACCCCGGGCACTGCACACGCAGCAGCAGCCCCGCGGGATGGCCCACCCCGGGCACTGCACACGCAGCAGCAGCCCCGCGGGATGGCCCACCCTGGGCACTGCACACGCAGCAGCAGCCCCGCGGGATGGCCGACCCTGGGCACTGCACACGCAGCAGCAGCCCCGCGGGATGGCCCACCCTGGGCACTGCACACGCAGCAGCAGCCCCGCGGGATGGCCCACCCTGGGCACTGCACACGCAGCAGCAGCCCCGCGGGATGGCCCACCCTGGGCACTGCACACACAGAAGCAGCCCCGCAGGATGGCCGACCCCGGTCATTGCACACACAGCTATGGTACGGCTGCTTTCCCTCACCAAACTGCAGCTTGTTCTTTGAGCCCTGGCCACCTCCCAGCAGTGAGGTGCTGCTATTGGGTTGCAGGCAGAAGGGAGGCTGTAAGCTGGACTAACCTCCTGAAAACCTCCAGGAGACTATTTCAAATCTATGTTCAATCAATTAAGCTTGGTGTGTGTGCAATCATAGGCAAGTTTGTGGAATTAAACACTATTGAGTGCCAAGAATAAACATGGGACCCACAAAATGTAGTCTTCACACACAGGAAGATCAGAGTCCTTAGCAAAACAGACATGAAATCAAACATGCATCATATTAGCATGTGTCAAATGTTAAGTCAAAAAAGGTATATGTTAAAGAACAGTTGGTGGATTTAGGTCAAATGATTGATGGCACATACCATGTTCTCCACACGGAGCTCAAACGGCATTGGGTTGTAGACCATCAGCTGAACCTCACACACATCTCCTTGAACCCACTGGAAATCTACAAAATACACACAGAACTCTGAGGTTAGCTGGCACCGTTGCTCTTCTCAGCAAGATCAGTTCCCTTTGTCAGTTTATCCAGCAGGGCAGTGGGTGACACACCTGTCCAGAGTCAAGCCTCAAGAAAAGGCAGTTAGTAGGGAGTGTTGGTGAATTCCTGAGAATATGAGCCCCACTTGGAAACACACAGTCTTATCTACATGATGTGTGTGTGTGTGTGTGTGTGTGTGTGTGTGTGTGTGTGTGTGTGTCTATCAGTTTTTGAAATTCCATCCTAGTCTTTGGTTTTGAAAGCCATCGCCAGCCTCGGTCGTCCACCCGGTCCCCAGGTGGCAGGGAGGACACGGCAGCATTGGACATACCGATTTTCCTGCTGCGCTCCTCTCCACGGGTATGTGCGATGATTGGTGAATAGATGAAGGGACTCTTGATGGACATGTTCTGCCCCAGCAAGCTCTTCACCTTCTGTGGCCGAAGGCTGGCCGGGAGGCTCAGAAGCTTCACACACCTATTGTTTCAAACAGAGCACAGATGCTTGCTGTCAAGACATGCACTCCAGACCCCAAGTGAGAGAGAAACAGCTGATTGCTGGAAACAGAAGATACAGTGAAGGAAGGGAAGTGCCCACACTCCACCAGAGAGGTGAAGTGAATGGAAATGATGATGGCCAGCCACCATGCCCCTGAGCCACAGTACCCCTGAGACCAGTCTGTCAGGAGGGTAGTTAGATCAGGAGCATTTCTAGGTGGAGACATAATAGGCAAGGGTAAGAATGGAAGAAACTTGAAGGCTTGGTGGGGGACATGGTGACCCTGCTGTACCCGAGGGCTCCCCACTCCACCTCTTAGACTCCAAGGACAGGAAGGGAAGGCCATATACGCAGCTTGGCCAAAGGACTATGAACAGAAACCACACCAGTCCTCCTGTTGAAAGAATGCACCAGCCTCCTCATCCTTCACACAGTAGTCCTGGAGGCTGGAGGGTGAAGAGGCCAAGCCCAAGACAGCATGGCCTGGGTCATGCAGCAAGCCACTGCCTAGGATATTGCCCACTCACGCCAGCCTGCATGAGTGGAACACACATCTGGGCTGTACACAGTAAATCACCGCTCTGTCAGGCACAGCCTGGCCTACGCTGGCTCATAAGCACTGCCTGACAGAACCCAGGATCGCTGCCTCTCTCAGTTCAGAGGGACAGATTCCTAGTGCAACCCAGTTTGCCTAAGAGCTCCTGTAACACCCAGACCTTGACAATGCCCCTCCACTCTCCTGTAACACCCAGACCTTGACAATGCCCCCTCCACTCTCCTATAACACCCAGACCTTGACAATGCCCCCTCCACTCTCCTGTAACACCCAGACATTGACAATGCCCCCTTTCCACTTTGTACCCTGGCAGGGTTCAGGTCACATGCAAGGGACTCATCTACCACCCACAATGACCCATACTGCAAATGGTGCTTACAAACTGAGGTTCACTCCAAGGCTCACACCCAACACCACTCTCGGACTCCTCCCCACCTGATTCTTCCATCACACTCTGTCATCCAGGACCAGAATCACCTCACCATTTCATCTGAATCCAGCTGTGAGCTGGCTGAGAACCGAAGCCCTGTAAAGCACCACAGTCTAATCCTTACCCTGTTGCTCTCAGTAAACAGCCTGGTGAACACACTCCTAGAAGCTAAACTGCACACTCTGCATCCAAAACTTGGAAAGCACTGTACTTAGGTGAAACTTCACTGCCAACTGTAGAAAGAATGCACCTTGCACGCACCCACCAAGCCTATGGCTAGTAACCCTCAGGTTGACAGAAAGACACTGCCTACAGTCCAGAAGATACACTGGCTGGAAACACACACTGTTTTATCTGCCTGAACCTCAGCTTTTGCTTATAAAATGGGCAAAGGAAGAGGTACTCTGGTTAATACATGTGGCTGGAAGGACGCTTCCTTTGTCTGGCTGTTTCCGTAGAGAAATACTCTTTGGAATGACACTCCCAACTTGACCCTCTCTCCCTCGCCTGTCTCCCCAGGAAGGTGGAAGTTGGGAGCAAAGTGCTCAGCCTCTGCTCCTCGGCTGGCTGGTCTGCCTACGGGCAGTGCATACTCCACTCCCGGGATGGCTGGCCTGTCTACGGACAGTGCATACTCTGCAGGTATTCTGTATCACCTCTGTACGTGCCAATCCAGGCCCTCCTGGGAACAAGGTATGGAGCACAGACGACACACACCCTGCAGGTCTGAGCCCTGCTCATCACACTCATCATTTTCTATCTGCCTGGTACAGATGTTCCTCAGAGGGCTGAATGCTGGCAGGAAAGTGGGGAGAGGTCTTCAGACTGGTGCAGGGCGCTGTGGGACTGCATGAGTAACACAAGTTGGTACCTATCATGTCACCTGGTACATGATAGGTCAGCAAAGCCTTCACTCCTCTTTCCTTCCTCAGACACTTCTCTGCAAACACAGAGCAGTGCAAAACGGCTGTACTGGGCTGGAGGGAAGGTGCTAAGTCTCATTCGACACTGGGAAAGCAGGCTGCTGGGTGCTGGGCTGAGCACAGTCTCCCAGCCTGAGCATGTACTCATGGGTGTATACACAGTTGCAGTATATATTCACAGTTCTACCACTACATCACAAGTCCTTTGATGAAATGTACCCCTAAGAAAAACAACTGCTCAAGGCACTTGACCTAAAGCCAATATAACTCCCTTAGCCTGACTGCAGAAAAATGGACACTGTGTCCATCTGATAAAGCTGCCACAAGTGAAACAGAATCCTGGGGATCAAGTGTGCAGGACAGGACCGGGCTGTCTGGAGCCGGTCCACGTGGGGATGGCCTGACATTTTAAAATGCCGCATCTCTTCAGTGTCCAGTGGCTAACTGGGACCAGGCCAGGCCACAGGGGAAGGCTAAGCAGGGTGGTGACAGCAAACACATTCCTTGAGGAGACGCACGGGCACAAACAGAGCCTCTCCCGGCCTTTCCTTCTCCGCCCTATGTCAAGGGAAGTGCATAGGCCCTCTCTGCACTGGCCAGTAACTACGTGGCGGTCACTACTCCAGGGCCTGGTGGGGCTAAAATTGCCAGAAAGAGCAGATGACAATGTAGGTGGGCAAGGCCAGGCCAGCCACATCCTCCTGCAATTAATCAAATGTGTGCTACTCCGTGGCCAAGATGAACCTGGCCCTGGCCAGCCTCTGGCTCGAGATGGTCAGAAATGATGTCATCGCTGCAGGCTAAAGCTTGCTGCCAGGTGCCGTGGCCCATGAGTGCAGCCAGGTCAGCCGTAAGGACTGTGGCATTCCTGAAGAATTCTGCACAGTAAGGGTAACGGGCATCCAGGATGACCTTGAACGGTCCCGCTCCTCCTGCCTCCATCTCCCAGTGCTGGGATCACAGGGTTTGGTTAGTCTACATACTTTCTACTGACCCCAAGGAGCAATAACGGAAGAAATCTTAGGGTAGGTGAGGCTGGTGAGTACACCATGGACAGAAGATGATTCTGGACCTGGTACAAACCTGGTGAAGCCATGGCATGAACCTGATGGGGTCATGGCACGAACCTTGCAAGGTCATGGCATGAATCTAGTGGGGTCATGCTATGAACCTGGTGAGGTCATGGCATGAACCTGGTGGGGTCATGCATGGCATGAACATGTTGGGATCATGATATGAACCTGGTAAGGTCACGCCACAAACCTGGCACAGTCAAGCATAGTATCAACTTGGAAGGCTGTGGTACGACTCTGGTGAGGTCATGATATGAACCTAATTAATATGAACATTGTGGAGGGCACCCACAATGCAATGCAGAGCTTCTGAGCCTCTAAGGCTATGCTGCTCCAGCAGTCCAGTTCAGAACTGAAGTCCACACTCCAAGCCATTCTGGCGGCAGGGACTGGTCTGTCAGTGTAGGCACTTCTATTAGCCCCAGAACTGCTTCTTCAGGGTGAAGGAGCTCACTGCCAACTCAGGAAAAACAAGCAATGGATCACTAGTTAACTGAACCCTAGGCCAAGCTCTTCTTTAACAATGCTGGGCATAGTGCTGTACACTATGATCCCAGCACTGGGAGATGGAGGCAGAAGGAGCGGGAGTTCAAGGTCATCCTGGATGCCCGTTACCCTTACTATGCAGAATTCTTCAGGAATGCCACAGTCCTCACAGCTGACCTGGCTGCACTCATAGGCCACGGTACCTGGCAGCAAGCTTTAGCCTGCAGCGGTGACATCATTTCTGACTATCCTGAGCCAGAGGCTGGCCAGGACCAGGTTCTCTTGGCCACAGAGTAGCACACATTTGATTAACTGAATTTCTGGTCAGAATTAACAGATGCCTTTGGCTCCTTTTCTTGTTGGCCTGCATTAGAATTACTTGAAGCTACTTCAGGTGAGCCTGGTTGGTACTCCCATGCTTTGGAGAGCAGGTAAGCCTTTTCCTGCAAGTTGCTAAAACTGTTTCATGGTCAAGGACCAAGAAAGGCCTCAATGGGTGGAAATGGTTCTGAGCATCTATTCTAAAAAGGAGAAACTAATTTTGTGGCATCTCCAACAGAATTAGCTTGTATCTAACAATCCTACACAATAGCTCTGAAACCTGACAGATACAAACACTTTTTAAGCAACTTACTCTGCAGACAGCATGGTGCCTCAGGCCCCAAGCCAAGCTCTTTTGAGTCTCCAGGGGTCATGTACACTTCCTGATAGAGTCTGTGACCCAGGGCTTTGGACATGGAGATTACTATACTTTTGAGATGAAGGGTCCCCTAAAGGCTTCAGCACTGAAGGCTCAGCTCTGCACCCTGTTGAGAGGAAGCAGGACTGAAGTGTTGCCCCACGGAGGAGCTCACACTGGAATGGGCCCTTAGAAGCTGAGGCCTAGGTGGTAGAAGCAGGTCACTGATGATGTGTTCTAGGAGGGTGTATCTTGTCCCAGATCCCTGCTCACCCCACCTCTCTCTGCTTCCCAGCAGCCATAGGGCGAGCTGCTCTCTTCCCTTACCCATCTGCCTTGATGTACTGCTTGACAACAGGCCCAGAAACAACAAAGCTCTTTTCAAAAGCTCTGAAACAATGAGCCAAAATAAGCCTTTCCTCCTTTAAATGGCTTGCCTCATGTATCTTCTTACAGCAACAACAGGTTGCTAGCAGGTAATACACTCCAGTAGTTCCCAGGGTGTAGCTTCTGCACCGGCTTGCATCTCCAATGGAGATGGGGAGGGACAGAGAGCAAGGATTTCAGAAGAGGTGACAGCCCCACCCATGGGGTCTGTCCATGACTACACACAGATTTGCTAAAGGCCTGCTATGGAGGTCAGTTTCATTGTCAATGTAACACAATCTGGAGTCACAGGGAAGAGTCTTGATGGGACTGTCTAGACCAATGGGCATGTCTGTGGGGACTGTCTAGATTATAATGGCATGGAAAGACTCAGCCTAAAAATGGTCAGCACCCATCCCTGGGTTGGGGTTCTGAATTGTGTAGAGTACAGAAAGTGAGCTGAGCCATAAGCATGTGTGCATTCATTTCTCTCTGCTCTTGACCGTGAATGTGACCTGCTTCAGGTTCTTGTCTTGGCTTCCCAGCAGTGGTAGACTGTAACCTGGAGCTATGAGCTGAATAAACCCTCTCTCTAAAACTTGTTTACATTAGGGTATTTTATCACAGCAACAGGAAGAAACTAGGATAACTTCCATGAGCCAGATGCAGACAGAACACTGGTGACAAGGGTCTGCGTCAATAGGGTTCTAGATTCTACTGCATAATTCCTGGGAGAGCCCATTTACACAAGCCTGACAAGAAGGAGCACGTGACACCTCAGTAGATTGTCTGTCATCCTCAACCTTCTCAACTGAGCAGCCGGGTGTCAGAAAACCACAGTTCTCTACCCTCTGGACTGACCAAGAGTGTGGGGTGCAGGACAAAGAACACAGGGGCCAGGCTGAAAGGTCTCCAAGGGATCTATCAGGCATAGTCTGCCATCAAATGGCAGTAGAATAGACTGCATCATTAGGAAAATGTATACAAGAAGTCCACAGCAAGGTGGCTGGGTGAGAGGGTAAGTGGATAGCCAGGTGGGTGAAGGAGTGGGTGGATAGCCAGGTGGGTGAGGGGGTGGATGGATAGCCAGGTGGGTGAGGGAATAGGTGGATAACCAGGTGGGTGAGGGGGTGGGTGGATAGCCAGGTGGGTGAGGGGGTGGGTGGATAGCCAGGTGGGTGAGGGGGTGAGTGGATAGCCAGGTGGGTGAGGGGGTGGGTGGATAGCCAGGTGAGTGAGGGAGTGGGTGGATAGCCAGGTGAGTGAGGGAGTGGGTGGATAGCCAGGTGGGTGAGGGAGTGGGTGGATAGCCAGGTGGGTGAGGGGTGGATGGGTGGATAGACAGGTATGTGGATGGATGAATGGGTGGGTGGATGGATGGATAGACAGATGGGTGGATGGGTGGGTGGGTGGATGGATAGACAGATGGGTGGATGGGTGGGTGGATGGAGGGATAGACAGATGGGTGGATGGGTGGGTGGACGGATAGGGTGGGTGAGTGGGTGGATGGATGGAGTGGGGAGTGGGTGGGTGATGGGTGGATGGGCGGGTGAGTGGATGAGTGGGTGGATGGATAGGTAGGTGGATGGATGGATGGGTCAATGGGTGGACAGTCAACGGGTGGATGAATGGGTAGGTTGATGGGTGAATGGGGGGATCAATAGATGGGGGATGGATGGACAAGGGACGAGATGGATAAGTAAGTGGATGGGTGGGTGGGTCAATGGTAGATAGATCGAGGGATGGGGGGGTCGATGGGTGGGAGGGATCGATAGATAGCAGAATAGATGGATGGACAAGGAAATGGAAGGATGGATGGGGATATGGATGGATGAAATTCAACTGGACACGGAGGCAGAAAGGATCCCAAGCCAAAGATGATGACACATAGCACGTGCAGTGCCTGCCTCCAGTAGGGCCATCCCAAGGGGCTCTGAGCAGGAAGGGTGCCTGCCTTGTGCTTGGTCTCCTCACCTCCATGAGCAGTACAGATGCCAGAACCCTGTTCTGTGCTCACACCGCACAGTGGGGCAGCGCACAGCGCTCTCCCCACTGCATCTGCCTTGCTGGCTATCTCTCTGACAGCCACTTTCCTCAGTTGTGCCCAAAGTCCAGAGTTTATTCAGAAATCTGCAAATGCCCTCCCAGCAGCATGGTTTTTGGGGTTCTGACTCAGACTTGAGTCCATAGCCTTGTGAGTGGGAAGGAGACACTTCCTGAGAGAAAACTTTGTCTTTCCTTCAGAGATGTTCCTGAAAGCTACCATCTCTCTCTTCTTAGATATTGGGAAGAGAATATGAGGTCTGGAGCTGCTGCCATCATTCTGATGCCATGTGACACCTGGAATTAAAGGCCCCACTGGGACAGACACAGCAGAGAGGAAGAAAGTGAGACCCATTTCAGAGTAGCTGTGCAAAGCTGGCTCAGCTCACCCACCCTGCACACTCAGCTCATGCCCTCATGCATTCTGGGTCAGGTTTTCTACCAACTGTACATGGAGACTCCATGGATGCAACACATACTTCAGAGCCAACAAACATAGAGCTTTCCTGAGTGTTTTCATAGAAGAATCCATGGTACCAGCAGGTTCCACAGGCTGGCTAAACAAACCCCACTTTCTGAGCCCACTCTCTTTTGTCTGGTTGCACTACAGAATCCAGGAGAGTGACTTACACATTTTCTCAGCTTCTATTATAATTAGAGATAGCCATGAGACACACTCATTAATGAGACTGGAGTAGGAGCCTCCCACAGATCTCTCAGGAATATGTTTCTTTCCCATTAGAGAAGGACAGGCATCCCTGAACCGTTCTTCCAAATGCAAACATAGTGCAGATTTCAGCTTCTTCACAGATAAGAAAACAAGCTCCCTCTGGGTTCCTAACCAGAACTGAAGCCATCCCTGACTCACAGACAGTACAGCCACCTGGTTGCTTAGCAAAGGATAACATGTGCTGGGAGCCATTTTGTGAACCACAGCCATTTCATATGAGAATTGCATCCCTGTAAGCCTGGCTGATATGAGCACGTGTACTTTACAGATGCAGTACAGATGCATTCTTGCATCAGCTTCCTGCCGTTTCCCCACCCCCTCCTGCCGAGCTTCCTGCTGTTTCCCCACCCCTTCCTACTGAGCCCACCGTTTCTATATATATGCCTGGTGTGCTGAATAAAGACGGGGCTTGATCAGCCATGTTGTCTTGCCCTCATTTCTCTGTGTCTCCCGTCCTCCATTCCATTGTTCCCCTCCAGGGCGGCCCACATTGATAGTGTTCCCACAGGCTGGGGCACGTGGTGCCCAAACGTGGGGCCCTCGGAATGGGGATCACAACTGGAATGCTGTTCACAACTGGGGTGGCCACCCTTCATTAGGATCTCTGCGTGAGGGACGAGAGGAGTTCCTGTCTGCGATCGCCACAGAGTAGCCTGCCTGTGAGTCAGATCCGAGGTAAGAGTCGAACAGCACACTTTTCTTTCAGGGACGGGCATTGTAAAAAATTTTTCAAAGCATAGAGAATTAAGGTTTCCTCCAGGATCGCCACGGAATTCTTTGTCCATGAGTCAGATCCACAATATGGGTCAAGCTTTAAGCAAGCATGACTTATTGGAGTCCCTCAAGACACGAGGAATTAAGGTTAAGAAAAAAGATTTAAAGAAATTTCCATAGAAAATCCCCACGAGGGACTGAGCTCCATTAGTTAGAGCTTGTTATCGCCTCAGGGCAGGTTAAAGTTGTAAATACCTTGCCTCTAAAGAGTTAAGAAAACAAAAAGGTTTAAAAGACATTCCATTCCTTGGGCTTCACGCCACCATGGTTCCCCTATATGTAAAAATGGCTAGCCTAGAGTTTTCGTGTCTGTCTTTGGTTCCTGTCTCAGATCCTATCTTTTGTGACTTGGCAACAATCCGGATTTTGTCATTTGTCTGTGTCTGTTTTGTCTTAAATGTTGTGATTGTTTCGTTGTGGCCAGAGTGAGTTAAAAAAATGTCAAAATGCTGCTACTTTAAATATAAAATCAAGCAGTTATTCAAGAGTTCTTAGATCCCAAAGAAAAAGAAAAAAAGGGAAACTGTTAGATATCTAGAGAAAAATTTTCCACCATTTATTGACCAGCAAGGCCCAACGCTGAGCTAAAGATAAGATACTTTTTAAAATGTGGCATTTACAGGGTGTGGTTAAATCTCTGTCCTATAACAGCTCAAGGTCAAGCAGGCCTTTTCTTTTGTTAATTACTCTGGTTTAAATCATGTAAATTCCGCCAGCTCCACACTTTGCCCTAGGGTGCCTTGCTTTCAGAAACAATTCAGCCCTTTTGCAGCTTGTAGTTTCTGCCCTGAGGAAATGGTTCAATGATAGCATGCTTACTTAGCATATACAAGGTTATGGGATCCATTCTTGCCTATAATCTCTATGCTTACATTTAAACAATACAAGCACAAGTGATCTTTTTCCAAACTGTTGTGCACCTAATGATTTCTGTACTATGGTATTTTGCTACACAGCAAAAGTGAATACAACAAAATTAAAATGGATGTTTACAGATTATTATTCATCTTCCTTGTATACTCAATTTGTAACACTGGCTGCCACTTTAAATGCTGTTACATCTCATGGTGCCAAGACAGCCGCTCTTCTAACTAGAGCTAAGCATTTTAAGTTTTTGTGAACAGGAGAGTTATATACCATGCAGCATAGAACATTTAACTGGGTGCCTTCTAAAAGTTAAAAAAAAAAAAAGAGGTTTCTATTATATACCATGTGCTTGTCCATGATCATGGCCGGTACCCTTACTAGGAGAGAGGAAACCATGTGGTCTGGTCTCCATATCTTAAGTGTGTAATTTCATCAATATGGCGACAGTCACATGGCCTGACTGCCACCTTGGACAAAACTTTTCAAAATGGCGTTGACCTACTTGACCTTGCCACCATCTTAATCCAGCCACATGGCATAATTCAAAATGGCCACACCCAAAAATTTACTGGTTCTATGCCACTCCAGGAGATCATGATAATCTAGGAATTCCCTGGAGCACAGGCATTTAATCACATGTCCTAATCCTATTGCAATCTATGTTTTTGTTTTGGTTTGCATTTTAGATTCTTGATGGGATCATAGAAAAGCAAAAGATTCTTACATGGGCTTTTGTAACAAGGTTAATACATTTTTATGTCAAATTAAAAAAGAGACAATATCAGCATTTTAGTATAATTTTGGTCTGTTTCTAATGAAAAGTATTTTAAATTTTAATTTTTAGTATGGTATTTACTGGTTTTTAAAATGATTTTTTATATTGTTTTATGCATTTACTGGTTTTTACAAGGAACTATTTTAAATTCTGATTTGTTTATATAACATCTCTGTTTTTAAAGGAAATTATTTTGGATTTCAACATTTTTATATGATATATTTACTGATTTTAAAAAGTAATTATTTAAAATTTTACATTGTTTTATATTTGTTAGTTTCTAAAGGAAACTTTAATATCCTTGAGCATCACTGCTTTTCACTTTTTAACAATGTCCTGAACAGACTAAAAGAGAAAAACATTTTTTATCAACTCTTTACAGGTTCCTTTAGGCACCATTGTTTTCTATGTTTCTTATTATGGGTGTTTAGTTCAAATTTTACATGGTAAATTATAATATGGTTTTTCTGATTCAGACAAAGAAAGCACCCATGGGCTCACAAAATCAAAAAATACTAAGTGAACCAATATTTTAATATTAAATGTTGTTTTAATTAATCAACTCCTGTTCTAAATTAAGTGACCCAGCAGAGGAAAAGACTCGCCTGCCTAGATAAATTTATTTAATTAAAAGTACTTTCATTTGCACTAGTAATGATTAAACTTAACAACTCTCCTATGCAATGCAAACCACTGAGTTAAATCCTAAAAAGAAACAAATGCCTCTTTGGGTAAATAATATTGATAAATCATCATGTACTACTTAACAAGTAAAAAAGCAAAACAGCTTCAGAGTATAGCCATTCTGCTAAAATAGATAAAGTAAAAAAAAAAATTTATAAAATAAAATGTTATTAAGATAATGTTATACAACATTCCTGAGTCAAATAACTGCCATCCTCATGACTTCAGCTGTGTCTATTTACAAAAGCTCATCAACTGTATGTAATTTCGCCCTAATCACAAATGATCTCCTATATTTAGGGAGAAAGTTAGCTACAGGTCACCTATATACCTGGAAACTTTAATATGATCAAACACTGGTTTGATACTAAAACCTTACAAAGGAAATAAACATTGCTTAGTACTCCCAGGAAGACAGTTCTAATGTTATTACATCTCATAATACTAAGAAATAAAATAAAAGGTAAACAAAGGTATTAAAAAGATATAAAAATAAAAATATCTTATTAAACTGAATCTATGTAGAAAGATTATAATGATTAAATAGTTCTAGATTTAAAAAAAATTTAAAAGTCTATACAAGTAATTAAAGGGTTGAGTCAATGTGTTGTTATATAAAAGATGAGAGAAACTTATGTGTGTAAATCTTGGAATTTCTAAGGTAATGGTTTAAATGGTTTAAAGAACAAAAATATGTTTGGTTTTTATATTAAAAGTATTGATTGATGGCAATCCTACTTTCTCCAATGTTTTGCCACATTAGGCTTGCCCCAAAAAAGTAAAAACCTCACAACCCACAGGGACAAGCTGTCATGGAGCACAATTACCAAAACATTAGAGCACAATTATAAAAACAAAAAGGGGGAATAGAGAGCCTGTGACCCTACGTTCAGCTCCAACTAGCATTGTTTAAAATTTTCAAAAATCCAATATGGAACCTAAATTTGTCAGACATTGGACTAAACAAGAACAGCGACCAGAGGTACATGGCTCTGTGCTCCCTAGGGATGAGCCACAGCCTTTTTTGGATCCTGGCCAAAAATTTAAAATATTATAAGACCAGAGACCAAATAGATCTATTAAAAGAAAAGAAAGAAATTTAACCCCTTAGCCCAGGAGGTAGAACCCCCTGAGGCCTGTGTCTTCTTTCACAGGTTGCCATGACTGCCAAAGACCTACTATGGATAATGATGGGAGTTCAACTTGGAATTGGACAAGACAAACGTCCAACACCCACCAACAGGCTGCGGTCCAATGGAGAATCAAGTCCGGCACCACCTCAGGAATAGCCAACGAGACTACCGCCTTCACAACGCCAGACACCTGGTGGCCTGACCTACTTGGCCAGAGAGAACTGGGACATTGGTGACTGGACAAATGTGGGGGGTGGGGCGCAAAATGCCTAAACCCCCGGGATGCTAGAGCAATGTGCAAAAACAGGCCTAACATCATGCATTAATGCAAACCTTTTTCAGGGAAAAAATTATTCCTATGTGTTAGTAATAGTACTGCCAGAGTTAAACTATGTTTCAGAACAGGAAATGGCAATCAGATATGTTTAACAAACTTATGGGGTTCATCAAGGCCCAAATAGACTCCCTGGCCTCCAAGCCAATTCAGGTCCATTATCACCGTTTCGATCTAGCTGATCGACACGTAGCCGGGCCATAAGAGAACGGACTCCCTCAGGAACAGCATAGGACTCAGAGCTATGTCCACTGACGCGGATGGGCACCAGTTAGGGGTGTGAGGTAAAGCACTGCAAGGGAAGGACCACTTAGTCTGACTCTGGGTTCCCTGAGAAACACGCCTGATTGCATAGAGGTTGGAGCATTTGACCCAAGAATTAAAAATCCCAAGGTTCCTCTCCTCCCTAAAAAAGACTCCAAGAACATCGGGAGGATCAGGCCTCTGTTTCCCTCCTCTGGTTAAAGCCCATTACCTTCTAATGGTAACAGTCCTTCTCTCCTATTGTGGCTCATGGCTTAGTAAAACAGAGAGAGAGGAGATGCCGGGAGCCATTTTGTGTACCACAGCCATTTCATATAAGAATTGCATCCCTGTAAGCCTGGCTGATATGAGCACGTGTACTTTACAGATGCAATACAGATGCATTCTTGCATCAGCTTCCTGCCGTTTCCCCACCCCCTCCTGCCGAGCTTCCTGCTGTTTCCCCACCCCTTCCTGCTGAGCCCACCGTTTCTATATATATCTCTGGTGTGCTGAATAAAGACGGGGCTTGGATCAGCCATGCTGTCTTGCCCTCATTTCTCTGTGTCTCCCGTCCTCCATTCCATTGTTCCCCTCCAGGGCGGCCCACATCGATAGTGTTCCCGCAGGCCGGGGCAAACATGGATGTAACCCTTGGGTTAAATCTCCAAAGAAGCCTAGGTTCCATGGATGGGGCAGGAGAAGGAGAAGGGGACAGGGATTCCGTTGAGAATTCCTGCCAAGAAACGCAGCAGAACAGCCAGCACAGAGGCTCCCGGAGAAGGTAGGACAGGGCCACACAGAGAAGGTGGGACAGGACCACATGGAGAAGGTGGGACAAGACCACATGGAGATGCTGGGACAGGACCACAGGGAGATGCTGGGACAGGACCCACAGGACCACACAGAGAAGGTGGGACAGGACCACACGGAGATGCTGGGACAGAGCCTTGCATCTTGCCTACCCAGTGTTTCTACAGGGGTAGAGGATGCCGGACCAGGCAAGTTTAGAGTCACATCAAGGCAGAGGCAGAGAGGGCCACAAAGGACCAGGCAAAGTACATGAAGCCAGCAGGCTCAGTTCTTGATGTCAGATGGGCAACACTGGCTTCTCACACCTACCACACAGGTGGCATTCACTGGGGACCATTTACTGGTGACCATGTCCACTGTACAAACCACACAATGGCCAGTCATCAGGACAAGTGAAGCTCGCTCCTCCAGCCAGGGGCAGGTTCAGGAGAGCTTCCCAGCAGGCCACAGAGAAACAGTGCAAGGGCAGGAATCCCACATTTGGACCCAGGCACACAGCTATGGGGTAACCACTGCACCCTGATCTAATCTATTCCAGCTAGTATTTAAGCAACTGGATGAAAACATAACATCCCAGTATTTTCACTGTCTCAAAATATAAGGTAAAAGTGTCCTTGATGAGAAAACTAAGATTTTTCTGAATGAGTTCTGTGTGCTGGGCCCTGGGCACTGAGATCAGATACTGTGCACTGGATACTACATGCCAAGCTTTCTTGAATGTCAGCTCAGTTTAGACAGAACCAAACAAGCTTTAAGCCCATTGCAGAGATGAGAAGAAGGAAGCCCAGAGGCACATCCTCTCCCGAGGCCACAGCTGGGGGGACACAAACCCAGCCAGGCCAAGTTTATTGCAGCGCACTACTGTGTCCTGGGGTCAGTGAAAGCGGCTCTCTCCGCCTGGTTCCAACTCCCTCCAGCTTCCCTCACCAGAGGCCTGCACTGGGAGGGCCAGAGGCAGCACCAGGCGCCCAGAACATTCTGCACTATTCTACTATACAAAGTTTTCCAAATTTAAAAATGACCCAAGTCATGATGTGGATAAAAAATTAAGAAAGGTTTTTCTAGCCTTTTATTTTGAAAAAAGAAAAATATAATTCCCCAAATCAAATATATCCCACTTTAAATCTGACTTGCAGAAAAGCCCAGCAGGAGCTTTGTCCTCCCAGCTCACTTGCAGAGGAGGAACCCTATGCCCACAGAGGGAGGGTGTGCACCCTGCCGGGGCCTACATTATCTGGGGAGATGCTCCCAGTAGTCACAGAGCACCCAGTGCGCAGTGGGGAGTCTAACCTGAGGAAGCCCTGGAGGGTTCTTCTCATGACTCTCCTGTTAGGGATGGAGCTCAGCAGGAGAGCCTAGTGCATACCAGGCCCTGGGTTTCATCTCCAACACAACAGGAAAGAAAAGAAAGTTAACTTGTAATCCAAGCACTAGAGAGGTACAGGCAGGACGATCAGGAGTTCAAGGTTATCCAAAGAAGGGAGGGAGGGAGGGAGGGAGGGAGGGAGGGAGGGAGGGAGGGAGGACTGCTCCAGACATGGCCTACCAAGACCTCTGGGTCTGGCCTTCCCTCCCGTGCTTCTCAGAGTGGCAACTCAGTCTTCAACTGGACAGCTACACTGGCCTCCAGGAAGTACTGGTAGAAAATCCCAGCCCCAAGCACTCTCCTGTGGCGCATCTCTGAATTCTCATAATCACGAACACTCAGCTGACATCCAGAGCGTGAGTAGGGCTGTCCTGGCACACAGCAGGACTGCCAGGCCAGCCCAGGCCCTTCCATGACAAGGCCAGTGGGACCTGAGTAGCAACAAGAGGCAGGTTGCGACCCCGGGATTCCAGCCCCTCTACTCCACAGCAAATGCCACATTGCAACTGCGTCGTTTCAGCCTTTGAACAAATCTTTAGAGATACAGAAGTCCCTTCATGGAACTAGGTGTGAAAACTCTGCCTGGTACCCACTTAGCAGGGTGTATGGGGGAGATGGTTTGCTCAGGAAGGAGGGCCAGGTCTGCAAACAGTGGCCAAAGACTCACTGCGACTTGCCTTCTGCCAGCTCAGCAAACACAGAAGCCGGGATACCCTGAGCAGTGAGGGGCCCTGCCTTCGCTCAGGAGAGAGCGAGCCCGTTGCTGAGCAGCCCTGCGCAAGCCCCGGAAAGGGAGTCCTCTGTGAACAGGACAGGGCCAGGCCAGTGGCTTTCCATGCTGGCCTAGAAGCCATACATAGGGCCTCGTCTGCTCACAGCATTTCCACGTGATGTCCATGAAACGGGCATGCACCACAGCAGTCATAGGATGCCACTGCCCTCAACTCTCCGTAAGCCACTGTCACTTCTGAGACATGTGGCCAGACTTAAGGTGGTCAGAGGTCATACAGATGGGAGGGGCTTGTTGGGAGGGATACAGAGGAACCTGGAGGGGGAAATGAGGGGTAGATGTGATATTTCATTGTATACATGAATGAAATTCCGAAAAACAAAAAAATTTAAGAGGTCATAAGCAGTGGACTCCCAACAGAAGTGGACTCTTTGAAGAACCCCACGGTGTCCCACTCACTGATCAGAGTAGCACAACCCCCCTCACCTGACGATGGGGAGCTTGGTGAACGGTACCGGGGGCAGTGTGAGGCCATCGGGGAGGGTGATGAGCCCCATTGTCCCAGGACATTTGGACGTGTAGTTCTCCAGGCTTTGAGCCACGTCTTTCTTTTCTGAGAAGAAAATAAAAACAAAACAGTTTCAGTAAAGAGAAGTGGAGGTAGGCGGGCGCTGCTCAGCTTGAGTCAGAGGCAGTCTGAGAGCGAGTCTTCCAGCAGCAAAGGCGCAGCGGCAGCTCCAGCAAGCAGTTCTCATCCCGAAGGACCTGTCGATACAGAAGGAACGGAGCTACCACCCTTCTGATGTGTCCATCCACTGGGGAAATCCAGCCTGGTGAGAAGGCCCACAGCACCATATATTTTATAACAGTATTTCTCTAGCAGTTACTAAGCACCAAGCACCATGCAAGGACCAATCCCCAAGAGTCTGCACTGTGGTCTATTGATGTGGAAGCAAATAACCACATTTCTGATGCAACTACAGTTTTGCAAGGTACACCTGTTTGTCCCAACTCCCACTACACCCCTACACACACACATTGTCCCTTCCACTGAGGGCAACACAGGGTGGGGACAATATTTGGCTCAGACAGTGAATGGCACCCTCACAAAGTCACCAAAGAAATGAGACTTATCAAAGGTCCTACATTTGGCCTTGCAACTGAGGTCTTCTCACTAAAGTGTTTTAAAGATTTAAGAGAGGACCAGGGACACGCAGGTGTAAAAAGGAGGCTTGTGCCTCCTCAAACCTCTTTTCTCCGTAAAATAGCAGAGGAAGTCCCTCAGAAGGGATGGCCAGGTGAGACCCAGGTTCAAGTCAAGAGCTGAGCCTTCCCAGTGTGCGTGCAACAGCGTACACAGTCCAGCTGTTCTGAAGAAAGAGTAAGAGCTGTGGCCAGGCTCCCTGAGGACAAGACAACACGCAGAAGGGCAAGGACCTACAGACACCATCACTGTCACCTTGCTGCACTGGGGGAAATGCAAGATGCTGGGCAGAGAAAGTGAAAGGACTACAGAGACTACCAAGTGCACCACTCAGGCTGCAGACCACAAGTCCTAAAAGTCACGTGAGGACTCCCTGGCTGAGGCACAGGCTGCCACAGGAGCCCCTTCCAGACAGCCTCTATGGAAAACGGAAAGCAATCAGAGTCACTTCTGAACTCATCCACAAAGCAAAAAACTCTTTAGGACTAGAGAGACAGCTCAGAGGTTAAGAGAGCCAGCTGCTCTTCCAGGAGACCTGAGTTTGGTTCCCAGCACCCACATCAGGCAACTCCAGCTCCAGGGAATCTGACACTCTCTTCTGGCCTCTTGGTGCATCTGCACACGTAGGACACACCCTTGCATGAACACATAAACAAAAACTGTTTAAAAGAAAAAAGCATTTAAATGATCAAATCGTCTTCAATTCATACTCTCTTAAAAGTGCTCCATGGACAGCATGAACCTTACCTCATCTGCTCCATGCTGGGAATGAAGCCTGGCTTAAGAACTGACTGGCTCTGTGTGGCGCTGAGCAAACCCTGCAAGAAGCCACAGTACACGACAGCACCGATCTACACCGCCAATGGCCCAACACACCGGAGCCGGGGCAAGGCACTCACGGAGTCTTTCCAGCAGTGCCTCCTCTTAACTTCAGGTCTACCTTTTCCTAGGGGGACCTCCTACAGGACACCCCAGTGTTCACGGCGCCCTGGCTGCAGCACAGTGTAACCCCTGCGGAACCTGGTGCGGTTCCGCCATACATGCTTTCCTCTTGCTGCTGCTGTACCGCACAGCCAGAACTCGGAGCGGGAAACGTTGGGGCCTGGGAGCCTAGGGAAGGCAGACAGTCATTTCACAGAGGAATCAAGTGACTTGGGTCCTCCTGTCCAAACAGGTAAGGCCTCACCACAGGTACCCTGTAAGACTCCAAAGAGGGCAGCAGGCCCTGGTGGCCTGCACATGCCAAGCTGGAAGAAAGTGTGAAAAACCCTAACACTCTCACAGCACATGATGGGGGCAGAGGCTGGCAACACCTTAATTTATTCACTCAAAACCAATATCTCTCCTTTCGTTTTGATCAGAAGTTCCAGCAGTGATGCCAGTCAAATGGAGAGCTCCGAATGCCTTTGAGAGCTCTTATTTCCACCTAGAAATTAAGGAATTCATTCAGACAAAAGAACATTGTTAATGAAAACTAGGTGTCACCTAATTATAGTTCTTCATGGGAGCAAAAAATGTGATTGCCAAACTCTTGATTGTAAATAGTTTACAGGCCATTTGGCACTTCAAAAGTTGATGTTGGCACGAAGACCAACACATCACAATTCCACAGCTTATTCTTGTTCCTTCTAAGTAATCACTTGAGACAGCCATGTTTGCACTGAGTCAGTTGTGGAATTGTGAAGGCGTTGAGAAGAAGCCTGAGAGAAAAAGAATCCAAGAAAAAAGATGTCTACAGAGGGACGGAAGAGATGTGCCAGTCCCTTGAGAGTCCAAGGGGAGTGTGTTCAGAAGTGAAGTGCTGTTCAACACAGTGACGCGGGTGAGACTGCAGTGAAAAGCCAGCTGCAACGCACTGCTAACAGGCCTGCAGACTGGCCAGTGCCACAGGAAACAACATGGAAGCCCCTAAAGAAACGGAAGCTGTGTCCACCACCAGCACGCGCCAGCAACCCCTCCCCTGGGCATGCACCACGGAGATGAGGGCAGGACCCCCGCTCCAACGTCCACCACAGCACTATACACGATGTAAACAACCTAAACATCTACTGATGGGAACACTGGGTAAAAGGAAAGTGGTGAATGCTTTACACTCAGGGTGGAGCTGGGCAGATGGCTCAGTCAGTAAACTGCTTGCTATATAATCATAAAGACCTGGGTTTGGATCCCCAGCACCCATGTTTAAAACAAAAAAAAACAGGGGCTGGAGAGATGGCTTAGTGGTTAAGAGCACTGGCTGCCCTTGCAGGAACCCAGGTTTGATTCCCAGCACACACAAAGCAGCTAACACCTGTTTACAACTTCAGTTCCAAGGGATCCAACACCACCTTTTGACCTCCACAGCCACTGTACGACATGGTTACACTTACATACACGCAGACAATACACTCGTACATATAAAATAAATATTTTTTTAAACTTAGAGGGGACTGGAAAGATGGCTCAGTAGTTAAAGGCACTTGCTGCTCTTGCAGAGGACACAGGTTTGATTCCAGAATCCACATCAGATGGCTCACAACAACATGTACCTCCAGTTAGAGGGGTCCCAGCTCCCTCTACTAGCCTGTGCAAGCACCTGCACACAGCCGAGACACATACATGCAAGCAGGCAGGCAGACACACACACATCACACACACACACACACACACACACACACACACATACATACACAGAGTAATTTTTTTTAACCTTTTAAAAAAAATAGACGTGGCAACACATGCCTTTAATCCCAATACTGGAAAGATGAGACAGGAGGCTCCCTGGAGTTTAGTGGCCAACCAATCAGCCAGCTCCAGATTCAGTGAGAGACTGTGTCTCAAAATAAATAAATAAATAAATAGGAATGGGGGGGGCTGAAGAGATGGCTCAGTGGTTAAGAACACCTACTGTTCTTCCAAACCTGGGCTCGATTCCCAGCACCCAAGTAACAGCAAACAACTGTCCATAACTCCAGTTCCAGGGGATCTGACACCCTCTTCTGGCCTCTGAAGTCATTACACACATGTGGCACACTCACTTATATTCAGGCAATGCACTCATACACATAAAACAATCATAAATAAAATATTTTTAAAAAATAAACAAGGTAGAAAGTGACTGAAGACACCATCAGCCTCTAGCTTCTCTGCACCCAGGCACGCATACACACAAGTGCATGTGCACCACACATACCCATGTGCATATGTACAAACACATACACCCACACCACACAATAAAATAAATAAATGCATACACTGGAATCTTATTCAACTCTTTTTATCTTTTTGAGACAGGTCTCTCTGTAGCCCCAGCTGGCCTGGCACTCACTATGTAGACCAGGTTGGCCTCAATCTCACAAAGTGCTTGGAATAAAGGCATGTGCCACCACACTCAGCTTATTCAACTTTTAAAAAGGACATCCTGGCCTTTGCCAAAACATGGATGGATCTGGACACTGCCGAGTGAAATAAGTCCAGAACAGAAAGAAAATGGCACCCAACTTCATAAAGATGAGAATGAGTAAGTGATTCTACCTGTGGAGGGAGGGATCTGCTGGTGAAAGGACACAAAGACAGGCAGGATAAAAGGGTCCAGAGAGCCAGGGTACCTGACGAAGAGGGAGGGGAGCTAAGAAACTGTATAGGGGAATTGTGTTAAATAAGCGCATTTTAACTGCTCCAACTTAAGAAAAGTCATCATGTAAATTGACATACCTCTTAATCTGCTTGGCTACAGTTAGTAATCATTTTACTAACTACAGTGTCCCTTAACAGGCTGTAAGCCTCAAAATATACACACTAAAATTTATCTTAAAAAATAAAGAAAGGAACATTCCATAATTTCCCTCAAGTTGGAGGTTTTAAAATCCCTTCACTGAAATAATTAAACGAAGTAGACCAAAAAAAAGTCAGTAAGAACACAGAAGATTTAAACGAGGCAGCAAACATCTTCAAACTGACATTTGTGGAACACTGCAGCCGTCGGCTAGAGAACAGACACTTTTCAACACTCCTGAGTAATTCACCAGGATGCACCACACATTCTGCCATAAATGAATCTCAAGAAATTTTAAAAGATTGAAATCATAGTGAGTGTATTCTCCAACCACAAGAATATTAAAACAGGAATCAGTAACAGCAGAGCCATAACCCTCCCAACAGTGAAAGCCAAACAGCACATACAAACACATACCACACACACACAGACACTTGCAGCAGTGACATTTTCAAAATCCTTTTAATTTAATGACAAGAGAAACACCATGTCAATTTATGAGATGTCATGGAAGCAAGGCTTGGAAGGAACTGTATGACTTTTAATGTTTCTATTAGGAAAAAAGGAGCCCAAGATCAGTTATTTAACTCTCCACTGTAAAAGCCCCTTGATTTTTGTCAAAGATGCCAAAAACATACATTGGAGAAAAGAGAGTATCTTTAACAAATGGTGTTGGGAAAACTGGATATCCATATGTAGAAGAATGAAACGTGACCATTCCCGCTCATCCTGCACACAAAGCCATCCCAAATGCATCGAAGATCTCTGTGTTAGACCCAACACTCTCAAACTTCTAGAGGAAAGAAACACTTTAGGATATAGGCTCAAGTAAGGACTTGCTGAATAGGACTCCAGTTAACCAGGAGGAAAGGCTGCCCACAATCAACAAGTGAGACTTGATGGAATTACAAAGCTTCTGTGCTGCTAATCGACTGCAGAGGCAGTCTGTGTTATAAAGGCGCTTCTTGCTGAGCCTGATGAACTGAGTTTGATCCCTGGAATCCAGACAGTGGACAGAGAGAATATATTTCACAAAGCTGTCCTCCACATGCACTCCATGACACATAGGTGCACACAAACAAACTAATAAACGTAAAAAAGAAAGTGGGTTGTAGAAAACATTATTGAAACTGATTAATCCTTAGGAGAAATACAAATAAGCACCCCAGAAACAAGAAGGCACAGTCAGTCTGACTGGTCGATAATCGCACACAACACACATACACACATGCACGCACGGACACAACACACACACACACATGCACGCACGGACTAACAGGGTCTCACTATGCTGCCTAGACAGGCCTTAAACTCACAAGCCTCCTGCCTCAGCCTCCTGAGGGCTGAGATTACAAGAAAGCATCACCACCTGAGGCCTAAACACCCCACAGAGCAAGAATGAACGCAGCTTTTCTCTCCTCCATACATGTTCGGGCAGCACAGTCCACCTGTGAAGAAGGAAAAGTCACCAGCCATGGTGACAAAGATTAATAACAAGACAGACAGGGATGCTTCTACGACCTGTCAGGAAACAAGAAAACAAGCCCTTTTTGTAAGGATGTGCTGGTATGCTCAGATAAACTCGGTGAGCTGCCCCCCAGCCTGACCGCTTCACCTGCTCTTCACTTGATCAACCTGGTAACAGGACGCAGTCCCTGATAAGCAATCATTCAAGTTTACCAAGAGATTAAATATTTCTCCAAGCTCCTTTCAAGTATACAAACACATTCTACCAAAATGAAAGGCAATTACGTTGTCGTTGGCTTATCATATAATTATCCATTTAAAGCGCCACCTAGAAAAACTTTAAGCCTCTCTAGAGATCTTAACATGAAATACCTGAGTCTGTAAATAATCAGAACGTATGTGTCAACCATGAAGCACAGGATAGGTAACCCACAGTACCATAACCAAATTCAGGGCCACGCAATCATGCCAGTGGCATTTATAAAAGGATTTCAATAATATGGAAAATGTCTATCAGTTCTGTAGGGATACAGACATATTTACCTGGTGAATTCAATTTTAAAATTCTAATGCAGTTCTTTTTAATTTTTGCAAATTTCATACAATATATTTTGATCATATTTCCATCTCTTCTCCATCTGTGTCCCCCCAACACACACACTACCTCCACTCACCCCAATCTCGTGTACACTACTTTAGATGGGTAGACAGATGATAGACAGATGTTAGTCAGATAGATAGATAGATAGATAGATAGATAGATAGATAGATAGATAGATATAGACAGACAGACAGACAGATAGAGGCCTATAGAGTCTTTTTTGTGTCCCCAAGTGCCCTCTGGTGTATTTCCATCCCCTGGTTAACCAACCAATAGTCTCATTCTTAAAAGAGACTGACTCTCCACTTTCCGGCAGTCATCCATTCCCAACAGCTCCCCAGGCAGAGTTGGAGTTTTCTTCCCATTTCCCCACGTCTGCGCTGGGATTTTGTCTGGCTTGAGCTTACTCAGTACTTGTGCATGCTGTCACCATTCCTATGAGTTCATGAGTAACTGTCCAGAAAACCCTGTTTCCTTGCGGTTATCTACCACCTCTGGTTCTTACAATCTTTCCATCCCTCTAATGCAGGTTTTAAAGACTAGAAATACAAACAAGTATCCCAAGATGTTATCAGGGACCACCTGTGCGGTGTTGTACATAATTTTCCCCCATCAGTTTATGTTTCCAAGATTTATAAAAGGAACACACATGATCTGAAAAATTAAAATTACTCTTTAAATATGTAAAATTAAATTTCTACCAAGTCTTTCAAAGTGGCGCATCTGACTCCCCCGTGGATGCCGTCCACAAGGCTTTCTGCCATCCCTGGCTCTCTTCACTCTGTTTATTGTTTCCTTTACTGTTTCTTTTTTGTTGCCTGTGCTTTAATGTTCTTATCTAAAAAGCCTCTGCCTACATCCATGTCATTCAGAGAGTCCACTACATTTTCTTCTAGTAGTTTTATAGTTTAGGTTTTGCACTGAAATGCTGACTCCATCTTGGCTTGATTTTTGCATATGCTGAAACAGAGCCTAGTCTCTTCATTTGATATGCAAACATGCGGTTTTCCTTCCAGCCCTGGCCCACTGGGCCTTCTGGGCATCAGGTGGAGAGTCATATTGCTGTTAGCACATGGGTCTGTTCACAAATGCTCTGCATGTGAAGAGCAAAGTCTGGCTCTGCCTCAGTGGAACATGGACCCTGTAAGGCTCCTTCATGCCCAGGGGTGAATGTTGCTGACAAAACACATCCTCTTCCTGTGTCCCACAAGTTCTGTCAAAGTACAGACTCAGCAGCTGCACAGGTGACATCTGACATCTTGTGAGGACAGGTTGTAGGCCAAGCATTGCACCGAATACTTCACACACATTACCTCATTAAATTGTCCCTGAAATTTTACCAAAAGTAAAGTTCCTTCTGTAGAGCTGGGCTAACAAGGCCAAGGTTAGCCCCATTCTATGGAAGAGGAACATGAAGACAAAAAGACCCTCCCAGCTCCTGGTGCCTTCCACCACCCCACTAGGACCTCTCCCTTATGCTGTGCGCAGTCCTCTCCCTCCTTCCACAACTCTTCCAAACCTCATTCAACACTCGCCTAGCAAACGCTGAGCATCAGGACGAGGCAAACCCCAACTTCCATCCCTCAGCGAATCCCTTTGAATCCCTTTGTCTCGTCATATGCCTGGTGGAGTGTCACCTAATGCAGTTTAAGAAACAATTTGGGGACTGGCAATGTTAAATTCACTTAGTTCCCTGTGTATTGACCACTTTCTGGGTGAAAGGCGTGGTCCCTGCCCCCAGGAAGGCCAGAATCTAGTGAGGAAACCAGGGGGCATTACTCTCGAGGCATAATGAAATGATGAGGACTAACAGACAGAAGGAGCCGGAAGGGGTCAGGGAAACCAGGAGAACAGAATACACTATGCACCTAAACAGGGACTGCCCGAGGCACAGGAAGCGCATGGCAGATGAGCAGAGAAAGCATGAAAGTGGGCTAAGAAAATGGTCTGACAGGAATCATGAATGTCCTTTCGATGGCGCCGAGATGATGCTGGACAGATATGGGGCAGTCGCCACAGCCTCTAGACAATGTGCTCAGTCCGTGTACAAGGTTCCAGCCTCAGCGCTCAAGACTACAAGCAGGAGTTCCAGAAGACAGGTGTTAAAACTGTTGCACTGATCCAAGTAACAGGGCTGAACACCTGACCCATGGTGGGGACAGCCAAGTGGGAGGAGGAACCCCGAGGGCACAGAACAGGTCAGCTTGAGAGGCAGGCTCTGACAGGGGCAGAAAGGTGCTGACGCTCCCTAACTCAAACCAGAAACATGGGAGGCAGAGGTAAGAATTCTGCTGATGGGGCTGGAGAGATGGCTCAGCGATTAAGAGCCCTGGCTGCTCTTATAAAGGACTCGGGTTTGATTCCTGGCACCCAACATGACAGCTAACAACCGCAGGTAACTCCAGTTCCAGGGGATTCAACACCCTTTTCTGATATCCACAGGCATTATATGACACAAATATACTTACACACATGCATTCAATACATTCATACACATATAATAAAAATTATAAATACATTTTTTTAAAAGACTTCTGCTGGGACCCTAGGATCCTGGAAGATAAGCCAGCCTCAATAGAAAGCTGATGCCCCAAAGGCCAGGAATAGACCCAACTATGCAGAGTCATCAGCAAATTTTTTGTTTTAAATGACAAAGTATACTTTAAATAGATCAGACGCCTCACTCTTAAAGGCCCACCATAAACCTTCAGAGTTTTTTAATTCATGCCTCCATTGACCTTTTCTGTAATTACCATTGTAATGCACTTTCTTCACAACAAATCACTGTCTTTGATGTATAACTAATTCTGTGATTTTTTTTTTTCCTGAAACCAAAACTTCACTTTAGCTGTTGTTCTCTTCCACAAGGTGACACGAGTTAAATAAAGACAGCCTTGATATGGGTGAGGGGTGGCGAACAACTTTAATCCTGGCACTCGGGAGGCAGGGGCAGGCAGATCTCTGTGAGATGGAGGCCAGCCTGGTCTACATAGTGAGTTCCAGGCCAGTTGGGGCTACAGGAGAATCCTATCTCAAAAATAAATAAATAAATAAATAAATAATAAAGACAGCCCTGAGTCACACTTAGAAAGTACTCTGCTTCTGAAGGGAAAAGACTTTCTGGTGTTCAGACACAGAGACCACAAGTCTCAACATGGACTGTCCAACAGACACTCTGCTGTTTCCAGAGCAGTGGCATCTGCAGCAACCTCAGGGCATCAGCTGCCATGATCTCAGGGCCTCAGCTGCCCCTTGGCCTCAGGCCTCAACTGCCATCTCAGGGCCTCAGCTACCCCATGACCTCAGGGCCTCAGCTGCACCTCTGCTCTGCAGCTCACCAGGGAGACGGGGCAGGGAGGCAGAGGGGGGCAATGTCAAAATGGAGGGCCACTGGAGACATTCAGAACACAAGCCCCTCTACTCGTGTCTCCACCCTCTGGAGACCCAAGAAGCCCAGTACAATGAGGCTCAGGCCCAGCTCATCAAGATCAAGGCCCTGCCACAGCACAGCCCGCCAGGCCACGTCCCGGCTAGCCTGACACTGATGAATGGCAAACTTTTAATGCATTTTCTTTGGGCTGAAGTAGCAAAGTAATGAGCTGGCGGTGAAATGAAGGGGTAGCTGAATAAATTAAATGTGACATTTTCTATCTCACCCAATTCTTGTCTTTCAAACAAACAAGCACCACCTCATCTGAACTGACAGATAATCTCCCTGGCACAGAGACACACCAGAGGGACCAGGCTGATGCAGACTTCACTGGGTACAGCTCTGTCACTGTGTGGTAATGAGACCCACCTCCACTGAGCACACACAGTGTGCAGTAAGGGTAACATCGAAATGCAGGCCCCTCCAGGGCATGATGGCCAGTCCCACCCAGGAGAGCAAGGACCTACTACCTGATCTCTCTGCCTCAGCTTCTCTCTGTCAAAGAGCCCTCACAGCAGCTGCTAACTTCAACTGTGACAGCTGAAGTAGTCTTGGACCATGAGGTGCACATGCCGTCCACAGACAGTGCTAGACAATGACCCCCCTCCCAGGCACTCTCCTCGCTCCAAGGCCTCGGCCAGACAAAGGCAGGTCATTTTCTCTCTGCACTGCAAAGGTGCTACATTTGAGGAAAGAGAGAGGATGGAAACACTGGGTAGGTAAGATTAACTAATGCCAGAGCCGTGACACACGAGCAACCGCTAGGAAGAGCAGTGAGCCAGGCTGGAGCGGGGTTCGGCCTGGGAAGCAGAGGCAGCAGAGGAGAGCACGCTGCAGAGTCCGCACGCACCTCCCCACCCGTGTCTGTCACACACAGCCTGCAGGTGCAGGCGAGGGATCCACAGATCCACCTGCTGGACCCCACGGAGGTCCGGAGGGACTGAAGGTTTGGATGCACAGGGCGCATACACCCATGGTGGAACTTCAAGGATTGCTGTAACTATGTAATCAGAATCTACAACATCAGAACAGAGGGACCTGGAGACCAAAGCAGACTCCTGAGGACCCAGTATAAAGTTGTTTATACTGACTGCTGAAGAGATGAGCCCTGAACTTTCAAAAGAGAGCATCTGCATCCTTTTTACCAAGGGTTGGGCCATTTCTTCCACCTGAAGCAGCTCCTGCTGCTTAGAAACTACTTAATAAACACTATTAATTTTAATTAACTTCAATCTTTTTTTTTTTTGGTCTCCCTGTAGCCCCAGCTGGCCTTTAACTCACTATGTAGACCAGGCTGGCCTCGATCTCAGAGATCTGCCGGTCTCTGTCTCCTGAGTACCAGGATTAAAGGAATGTGTGCCACCACACCCAGCCAAGCACAATGTCATTTTAAAATGACATCCAAAAGACCCTAAGCAAACGTCTTCTTTCTCTCTGAGACTGCCAGAGCAGCACAGATACCAGCAAGATCTCACGGCTTCATGGGCCAAAGCCACTCATTCTGCCAAGAGGACAGGTATGTGAAAAGTCAACAAACACAAGCCACTGGTCACCAGAGAGGCTGGGGAAGCACATGACACTTCCAATGCATGGGCTCCATGTCCACTCCACTGCACTTCAAAACCAGCCACAAAACAGTCGGAGACACTCTAAGCTATGGCAACCTCTTTGGGGAGCAGGGAAATCAGTTTAGTGAGCAGTGACTGGAACCCCAAGAATAGGTGAGACAGCATGAGCTGGGACAGAGGGGATACATTGGACAGGAAAAGACAGCTCACGATCCATGTTACAGATTAAATTGTTACAAACCCTCACCACCCCCAGAATCTCAGAATGGGACAATATTTGAAGATAGATTTTGAAAGAGGTAATTAACCTAAAAGGCAGTTGCTAGAGTGGGCCATCATCGAGTATGACTGGTGTCCTTATAAAAAGATGGAGCCAGGACTGGAGAGATGGCTCATCAGTGAGGAGCACTAGCTGCTCTTGTAGAGGACCCTGGTTCAGTTCCCAGCTCCCACACGGCAGCTAACAACCATCTGTAAGTCCAGTTCTAGGAGATCTGACGCCTTCTTCTGACATCTGTGGGCATTGCTAGACACGGGTGCACTTACATACATGTAGGCAATACACATAAAATAAAAATAATAAAATGAAATGAAATAAAATAAAAAATATGGAGACACGAGCGAACACCACAAAAGGATACACGGAAGAGCTGACTGTCTGCAAGTCAAGGAGGAAGACCTCAAAGAAAATTGACCTGGTCACGGTTTGAACCCGCCCCTCCCTCCAGCCTCTAGAAGCAAAAGAAACAAGGGTCTGCTGTGCAGGCCACAGACATGAGGCACTTTCACAGCAGCCTGGGAAGATTGGCATGGCATGTCACACACAGCTGAAAGGGCATCCTCCTATAAAATATTCCCATTCACACATGGTGTAGTTCTCACCACGGGTCATGGCCAAAACTTCCTAAAAGGGCTGGAGAGATGGCTCAGCAGTTAAGAGCACTTGCTGCTCCTCCTGAGGACCAGTGCTTGGTTCTCAACACCCATATTAGGTGGCTCAGAACCATCTGTAACTCCAGCTTCAGGGGGTTTGACGTCATTTGTGTGCCTTCTACAAGCATTCACTCACAGGTGGCATACAAACAGCACACAAATATTTTTTAAATACATTTTTTAATTAAAATAAAAACAGCCTGAAAGTCATGAGTGATGTTTCATCTTGACTGTCAATTTTATGGGATTTAAAATCACCAAAGAAACTAGTCTCCAGGCATGTCTGGGAGGTATTATCTAGATTATCATTATTAGGTTAAGGACGCAGGAAGACCCACCTGAAATGTGGCTGCACCGTCCATGCGCTAGGTCCCAGACTGAATAAGAAGAGAAAGTGGACCAGCACAAGCATCCACCCTTCTCTGCTCTCTGACTGGACACGATGTGGCCAGTGGCCTCCCAGTGCTACCACCACGCAGGGCTGCCACAGTGGACTGTCTCCCCTCTAACTGTGAGCTCAAACAAACCCTTCCTCCCTTACAACACTATCATCAGGGTATCATTAGCAACAGAAAAGGCAGCTAACACACCACAGCTGTGGGATCCTCTGTGACACTCAGCCCACTTCGGCTGTAAATCTGAACTCCTCACAGGAAGTGGCATACAGCATTAACTGATTCCAGGGTCTACATCAGATCTGGGTCTCACACAGCTGTCTATTCAGTGGGTAAGTGAGCAAGTTCAAGTGATCATGGATCAAGGAAGAAATTGAAGGCCAGAGAGATAGGAGGGAAAATGAGGACAAGGTCTCGTCATCAATTCCTCTTTCTCTCCTCCATCCAAAAACTACTTGATTGTGGTTTCAGCTGATCATCATAGATCATCATAAACCTCACTTAGCTTACTCTGACACAGTCCTGATACACAGACAACCACATTTTGAAAACCTATGTCACACTTTGCAATAAAAAAGTGTCTGTAGCACAGTGCTGAGTTAAATACTTTTGAAAGAAAATATGGGGCTTAGAAATGACTAAGAGCACTGGCTGCTCTTGTAAAGGACCTAGGTTCAATTCCAGCACCCAGATGGCAACTAACAGCAGCCATCTGCAACTCCAGTTCCAGGGGCTCCAACACCTCCTTCTGACCTCCGTGGGCACTGCATAACACAGGTGCACTTACACACATGCAGGCAATACACTCATACACACTGAATTTAGTTTAATATTTTAATTAGATTATATTAAAATATTAAACTAAAATATTAAAAAAGGAAAGAAAGAAAATCTGTCAGAGGTCTGGGGAGATGGCTTCGTTGCTGAAGGGTTGGCAGCACAAGAATGAGGCCTGAGGCCAACCCCCGGCATTCACATAAAAAACAGAGTGGAAGCTGGAGAGAGTTCAGCATATAAAAGCACAAGCTGCTATTGCAGAGGAGCTAGGTTGGTTCCCAGTATCCACATGGCAGCTAACAACTGCCCATAACTCCAGTTCCAGGCGATCAGACCCCTTCATGGGCAATGCACCCATGTGATACACATACAGACAAGCAGGCACACACATACACATACATACATACATACATACATAAATACATACATAGACAGACAGATAGATAGATAGATAGATAGATAGATAGATAGATAGATATAGATAGGTGATAGATTTTTTTTGAGCTGGGACTAGGGGGCTGAAGAGATGGCTTAATGGTTAATGGCACTTGTTATTCTTCCAGAGGACCCAGCTTGGATTTCCACCACCCACATGGTAGCTAACAACCATCTGTAACACCAGTTCCAGAGTATCTGACACCCTCTTCTGGCTTCCACAGTTATCCCAAGACATGAGTGCACTTACAAACATGCAGGAAAAAACATTCATACACACAAAATATATTTTTAAAAACTGAGATCAGTGATACGCACTTGTAACTCCAATGCTGTGTAGCCATAGAATTTGCCCCTGAGAGGGGGGCGCAAATTGTCAAGTCCTAGGTCCTAGTAAGAGACTCTGTCAAAAAATAAGGTGGACGGTTCCTGAGGGGAGACCCAAGGTTGACCTCTGATCTCTACATACACATGTACAACCATGCACATACATGCACATGTATAAAAAATAAAAGAGAATCAGTTCTAGATTTAAAGATTAGAGTCAGGCATAGCTAAAAATAAAGGTTCTCCATCTGTTCTCACCCTCAGCTGGTGCCATCCTTAACTGGGTGGGTTTTTAAGCTATGTGCCACGATGAAAACAATCACTACCTGACAAACAGGAAACTAGAAGGTTCTTCAGTTTGAGAGCAGCACATATTGACACACTCTCCTGGAAGCCAGAAACAAATGCAAGTCAACCAACCGCTCACCAATCACCGAGCACACAGTGCCACCAGGCCGTGTACACAGTCTCTACAGTTCAGCCCCATGCTGACGAGGAAATAAAGCCAGGAGAAAGGCAGCAGCTAACTGAACAAGCACTTCCTGAGCCTGGACGAGCCAGATGTGGGCTGGCTGAAGTTTCAAAACGAATTTTTTCAAGAACTTTTTTTTAATTTCATGAATACGTGTGTTTTGCCTAAATGTGTGTGTGTATATATATATATATATATATATATATATATATATATATATATATATATGCACCATGTGCATGCCTGGTGTCCAGGGAAGCCAGAAGAGGGTATCAGATGCCCTGGAACTAGAATTACTGACTGTTGTTAGTTCCCTGACATGGGTGCTGGGAACCCAACCTGAGTCCTCTGCAAGAGCAGCAAGTGCTCTTAACAGTTGAGCCATCTGTCCAGCACCTCACAAAAAAATTATTTTAAACACTCAATTCCAGCATTCACAGAGCAACAAGGTAAGAACTGTTACTACTTAGGAGTTCCTTTCCATAGTACGGGATATGGATAACTCTGGCAGAAAGGAAAGTGTCCTAAAAGGATGTCCTGGGTGGGGAGAGGCCAGACTCTGCCCAGGAGGTGGGAAGCTGGAGGTACAGGGAGCTGGAGTAAAATGGGTACTGCTCCAGCCAGCCTGGGGCAGCCTGGGAACACTCCGGGGGCAGCAATGCACCAGAACTTGATACCTGTAGCCACAGGAAAACTCAATTTCAACTTTCTGTTGATCTGAGTAATAGACTGCCTTCAAAAGAGGACAATACAGGGCTGGAGAGATGGCTCAGAGGTTAAGAGCACTGGCTGCTCTTGCATAAGATCGTGGTTTGGTTCCCACCATGGCAGCTAACAACCATCCCTAACTCCAGTTCCAGGGGATCTGACACCCTCTTCTGTTCTCTGTGGGTACTGCATGACCCAAGTGCATGTACACACATGCAGGCAATACACTCAAACACATAAAATAAAAATAATAAATGATATATATATATTTTTTAAAGAGAACTATGCTGTGCCACCAAGTGGGGAAACGGGAGGCAGAGAGCCCTCCAGATGTCTCACCACATTCCCGATCAGAACTGCGAGGCTAAGGCCATGGGTCCCAGTGCTCCGCAGCACAGACGGTACACAGAGCCACAGGACTGTGTTCCACACAGGAAGCCACCCTCACTTTTTGGTACTATTTTGGTTCACTTAGAACTTGACAAATTGGTATTTCATATAAGTAGTAGACCCACCAACATATTTCAGACCTTTGAAAGACCCCTAGTTTTTCTTCACCACAATATTTTACATGTGTGGCTTTCCTGCCGAGAACGCACAGTGTTAGAAGGCGCGTATTATGCTGTTCTACACAGCATTTATCTCTTCAACATGGAAGGCTCGGGAAGTCCACAGTGCTCTTCCTCTCTGCTGAGTTTTGTTCAATTCCCTCTGCCTGTTTCTGAACAAAGGGGATCGGATCAATTGTACAGAAACAAATTACAGCATTTTAGTGAAGAACTTCCACCAAGATCTTTATAAGCAAACAATTCTTATGCATCTCTTCCTCTCTCCCCTACCCAGG
Organism: Eospalax fontanierii; assembly: GCA_035773235.1. Classification (NCBI taxonomy): domain Eukaryota; kingdom Metazoa; phylum Chordata; class Mammalia; order Rodentia; family Spalacidae; genus Eospalax; species Eospalax fontanierii. The sequence continues at coordinate 78,433,747 of CM069532.1, forward strand.
TGAAAGATGAAATATAGCAAATTAAAACTTCCCAAGAATCCACATACACCATGCAGAAGAGAGTGCAAAGAGGAAAGCACGCTGGGAAAACGGGCCTTCGGTGTGGACATCCTCCACCTCAGTTTGCTCACAGTTCACGTAGCTCTCTGTGCTCCAGGACAAATACTGCAATGGGAAGTCAGAACTGACCACAGCATGCAGAGCACCAGTCCACATTCCTTGTGTACAGGCTGCTAGACCAGACAACTAGCAGGAGACATGGTATTACATGAGGTATTCCGTGCAATACCTCATGTAATCATTTCTATTTTCAACACTTCAAAAAAATTTGAAGAGAAAAAGAAGAAACTGATGGCCAGGCACAGCAGCACACACATATGATTCCAGAACCAGGGCTTGGGGAGGTAGAAAGGTGGCCGGAGAGATGGATAAGGGGTTAAGAACACTGGTTGCTCTTGCAGAAGACCCAGGTTTGGTTCCCAGCATCCACAAGGCAGCTAACAACTGTCTATAGCTCCAGTTCCAAGGGATCCGACAGTAGCAATTTTAAGTATTTCATACCCTAACCAGATCAACAGTGACTGCGTGGAGAAAGGCGAGGGGTTGGTGTCCAGAAACAGGGAAGACCAGACAAGGCTTCTGTTGGAGAGGCCCAGCTGGCACCTTCTACCCATTGGATTCTGGGCTGGCCACCTGACCAGGGTCTAGTGCAGAAACACTGAGCTGACAGGTCCATAACTGACACTGTAAATTTTCTTTAAAATAGAAGTCTTGTCCCTGAGAACTAAGTCTGTCTTGAACAAAGTAACAAAGTCAGGCTGGGGAGGGAGACAGAGCTGCCTGGCTCCCAGTGTGAAGCAGAGGGGCTGGCACAGGTGTGACTGTCCTCACCCTCGTGCTCACACACCTCCACATGTGAAGCCTAACCTGCAGCGCCTGGCCTGTGACTGGCCCCAGAGCATGTGACCACCTCCTCTGCCATCCTGAAGGCCCAGGCAGAGTGAAATGGCATTAGGGGAGGGGAAAGGTCAAACGGATACTCCATAGTGGCCAGATGAGCCTGGGAGAGGTAAGGAGACAAAGCAGTTGGCAGTGTCCTGCACTGTCCCCACAATGTCACATGTAGACAGGATAACCAACCTAAGTCTAGCACTCAGGGTCCTAACAGCCCTGTACACCACACTGGACCAGCCAAGGAGGAGCAAGGAGGGCAACAAACCTTGGTCCTCCATGCTGCCCTGGTTTCCCAGCCCAAAGAGACCCAAGCTGGTCCCTCCAATTCACCCCTAGACCCCTGACCCTGGCCATCCTTCCTTAAGAAGGGAGAGGCTATCCACACCCTCCAGGCTGAGATGCCTCCAGGGTCAGTCCTCAATCTCTGCCTGGTATGAAGTATATCTCCAACCAAACTCAAAGCCTACTTAGCTTTGGACATCAGAAGTCCTGTAGGATCTCTGCTCACATACACCAGATAGGCACATCACCTGTGTTGACCATGTCCCACAGCACCCCTGAACCCTATGAAGCAAGACCAAGGCCACCTCCTCTCCTGCTTGGGTCCTGCACAGCCCTCAACTCAGGAGAGCTGAAAGGAGAGCAAGAGAGTGCTCCTACTGGGGCCTCTTCGTGTCCCTCACTAGGAACCTGTGCACCCCATCTGAGCCCAAAGGTCCCCTAGAGCTTCACTCAGGGCTCCAGCCCCTACCACACCAGCACACAACTTCCCCAGGGACCTACACTTCACAGTGTCGTGCCCAGTCACCCAGACAGCACCAGAGACTATCAGATCACTTCTCTGCAATCCAAGGCAGACGACGATCATCAGCATTCCTCACGTAGCCCATCTAAACCTGTGAACAGGGACTTGCCAAGGAGAAACCATATAAAAAGTTGTCTGAGGTGTTAAAAAATAAGTGAAATACCAAGTATGCTACAGAGAGAAGAAAATGCTTTTTCTCTGCGGGGATTTATCTCCTGTTCCCTGAAAACAGACTTGAGTTTCACACCAGGAATTAAAATCCTCACCACCATGTCCACTTAGCTGAGCTGGAACCACACCTCCCAGGACTGTGCCCTGGAGGAGCTGAGTCAGCTCACAGCATGTGCTCAGAGGTAGAAGGGACACAGCCTCCTGTGAGGCTCAGTCAAGACACATTCGCTAATACCATGCCTCTGTGGACAGCATCTCTGGAATGGCTCTTCCAGGCTATGCTGGCTCCTCCTAGGAGGCCTGGCTGGCTCATAGAATGCAACAAGGCCTCACCAGGACACCAGACAGCCAGGCCAGTCCTCACGAAGACTCCCCCTACACCCAGGGAGGCTGTGGCTGCATTAGTGGCTTCGACTTCTCCATCAAATGATGTGGAAGGAGGAAGGCCTTCTTTTGCTACATAGTTCAGACTCATGTCCCATTGCTCAGTCCCTGACAGACCTGACTCCTGTAATTTATCAGGAATGGAATTGTGGGATTGGTCGTCAAGGATAGGTCTATTCCTCCAAACTGCCTTTCTGGGAGAAAAGTGAGGATATTCCTGAAAATAAAAGTGAGAGGGAGGATCAGTGCCTGGGACCCCTCCACACCGAATAAGCAACAGAACAGCCAGTGCCAGTCCAGCGAGGGGCTAGGTGGGGTTAACTACGGAAGAAGAACTCGACTCACTCAGAAAAGAAAAATGTGTCCATGGCAGGTCAGGAGAGGGAGCTCCATGCTGCCGCTCATGCACACATGTGGACTGGAAACTAATCCTCTTCCTGCTAGATGGGAGCTCAGGGTTCACCAACAGTCCTAAGCTTCAACTCATGCTAAAATGACTTATCCTAACATGGTTAATGCAGATTGTTCTGAAACTGTAGCTTCAGGCTAGAACAAAAGACATTCTTTGGGGAAGCAGCCTAACCCTTCCAAGCCCTCTGCAATCATCCAGGTCACCTGTGTCCAGGCAGGTGATATGCAGATCCTTACTACACAAGGTCTTTACTCACATTCAGGCACATGCACTGGGTTAGAGCTCAGGGCTGGCTCTATCCTGGAGAACCTGGATGGCCCAGGGTACCCACACTGAACCTGTACCTTACCAGCACAGTAGCCAGAATACCATCCTCCAACCAAATCCATCAAAGTCTCAGTGAAAATGAGATATGGCAAGAGATCCAATGAAGACCTCTTGAGAGTTCCCCATTGAAGAGTTTCAATGGTAAACATGCACTGCAAAAATAACTAACCTAGCCAGTCACCAAGAAAATAATTACAAATTAAACAATAAGGCAGCCACACTCCATACATAACGGATCAGGGCGTTGCTGCCCAGAGTGCAATCAGAGCAGTCCTCTCAGAAGGCAATCTGGCAATGTGTCTCAAAACAGACAAATGTTCAGAGCTGATGACCCAGTAAGCCCTCACTTGATAAACCTGTCTCCTGCAAACAAAACCAAACACTAATGATGTTTACTGCAGCGTTATCTACAAGAGCAAAACAAGCCCTTCCACCGCCCACCCCCAAAAGGAAAGCACTTGGCTGAGCAGACAGCTCAGTCAGTAAAGCACTTGTCACACAAGGATGAGGCCCTGAGTTCAATCTTCAGTACCTAAGTAAAAAACTAGCAAGGTGTGTGTTTATAATCCCAGACTGGGGAAGCAGAGACAGGAGCATCTCTGGGGCTCTCTGACCACCAGCCTAGCCTAATCAGCAAGGCCAAGACCTGGTGAGAGGCTTGTGTCAGAAAAAGGATTACAGCCTCTGGCCTCCATACTTGAAGGAAAGGAAGGAGGGAGGGAGGAAGGGAGGGAGGGGTGAAAAGCACTGATTTTTAAAGTATTAGAAAGCATGGTGGCCAATAGATGCTACATCTCTAATTATGGGTACAGCGCTTCCTTTTGCAGTAATGGAATGTTCTAGAATTGACTGCAGTGATGGGTGTACATATCTGTGAATGCACTGAAAAGTATTAGTATGTATTTTAAATAGCATTTAAAGGCACAGTGAGCAGAGGCATAGCATTAAAACCCTTGGGAAGCAAAGGCAGGTGGATCTCTGTAGGATCAAGGTCAGCATGGTCTACATGGTTCCAGGCCAGCTGTGGCTACAGGGAGACCCCGTATCAAAAAGACCGAAAAAAAAAAAAGGTTGAGTAGGAATGGCCCAGGCATATGAGCAAAGACAGGAGGACCCAGAAACAGGCCCTGAGTTCAGCATCCACTCACAGAAATCAGAGGAGGATGAGAAGCCAGCAACAGGCCGAGGGAAGCATCACTGCACACGCCCCGGCAGGAGGAAAGGAGAGCAGGGCTGAGCAGAGGCTGTCCTTATGTTAGATGCTAGTGACAGAGAGGAGGGCGGGACAGGCACAGACCCTTGCTCTGGAAACTGATAGCTGTGGCCTGTGCACAATGAAAGAAAGGGGGTGGGGGGGAGGTGCTGAAAGGCCAGGGAGGGCCAGCCCAGGCCTAAGTCTCAGGTCCTTCACTTGGCTTCCAATGCCCTCACACTCAACTGCAGGGAACCTCTGCAGCAGCAGTCACACGGGAGAGTGGAACCTAGCCAGGCGTACCACAAGAACAGGGGGTGCTAGACTCTGCTGTCAGGACTGGTCACCTTTCTCACCGCTGTGATGGAATACCTGGCAAAAGCAACTTCAAGAAGAGGCAGGCTCGTGGCCTCAGAGTACAGACAGAAGACACAATGGAACATCACCACTCCAGGGCATGACTGAATCAAGAACGAGAACAGAGACACAGGGTGGTGCTCACATAGAACACTGGAGTCTGCTGGTTCTGTACTCTGGGTCCGCCCCCTGCTGTCTGGATCACACAAACATGCACTCATTTGTGCCTGGCTTCCTTCTCATGGTGGAATGTGTTCAAGTGCTGTCTGCGCTGCAGCATGAGTCAGCACTGTGCTTTCCCTGGCAGTGGAACAAACCTGTGACTATGCTAATGGACGTTAAGTGGATGAATTATATGGTACATGAGTTACTTCCCAATAAAAACGCTTGGTAGTTTCAAGAAACCCATAGTACTCAGAGCTCCAGGTTGTCAGAGGTAAAAGCATGCCAGCCACCATGTTCCTTGTCCAGCTACTCCAGAGGCTTGGTCATCCACAAGCTGCTACACTCTCAAAGTGGCTGCAAGAATGGAGCCAGAAGACTGCATTTTTCATAGGCTGCAAGTCACAGAGAGGAGGTGGGGAAGGAGGAAGAACCACTGTCAGGACTCCAAGGTAGAGACATGACTGATAAGAAGGTGGAGCGTGAGCATGGCACCCTGAGGACTCTGGTCACAAAAGCAGTTTCTCGCCTGGGTAGGGGTAAGAAAGCCTGGCAGGTGGCGTAATGCAGCTCACACCTGTAACTCAGCTACCCAGGAGGCAGAGGCAGGAAGGCAGCAAGTTCAAGACCAGCCTGGATAACTCAATGACACTATCTCAAAATAAAATTTAGAACGGTAGTTTGGTGGCAGTGCGTTTGCCTTCACGGCAAGGCCCGCGGTATAACCCTTAGCCAATGAGACAAACGGGAGGGACGGAAGGAAGAGAATTTAACAGGTGACTACCTTCAGAGTGGACCTTCTGATATCCATTTTATTCGAAATGGCCCCTGAGACCACAGGCCAGGATTAGATACGCCATTGAAATGACACTTTATATTTAAATAGTTTAAATCATGTATTAAAAATGCCTTGAAGTGGGGCATGGTGGCATGCCCTTAATCTCAGCACTGGAGAGGCACAGACAGGTGGCAGATCTCTGTGAGCTCAAAGCTACCCTGGTCTACATAGCAAGTACTAGGCCAGCTGAGGTCACAGAGATACCCTGCCTCAAAAAAATTAAATCCTTTATTATCAGTGGATGAACCCATACTGAAGGATGTTTGGGAACACAAATTAGACTCATAGTCATAGATACACACATATACACATATGTACATTAAATTGAGTGGGGAGGAGAATAAGAGGAGATGTGCATAGGGGAGAGGATCTAAATAAAATAAAAAATACACTGTATGAAAATCACAAAAATTCAATTAAAAAAAGATAATGCCACTAAGAATCACTCCAAAACTGTGAAATATCAATATATAAACCCAAAAAATTATGTGAAAGATCTAAATAAGAACAGTTAAATGCTGTTGACAGAAATTAGACAAGACACAAATTGACACAGAGGTGGAAGCCAAGAAGAGCCTTGAATAGGCCCCATTAGGGAGGGCTTGCTCCTCCCGCAAACTCAGAAAACAGGATGGCTCAAAAGCAAACAAGCCTTCAAGTGCAAACAGGGAAAAGAAAGGGGAAGAGGGGCTCAGCAGTCAGGAGCACTGGAGTCAGGAGCACTGGAGTCAGGAGCACTGGCTGTTTCTGCAGAGGACCCAGGTTCAGTTCCCAGCACCCACACGGAGGCTAACAGCTGTCTGCAACTGCAATTCCAGGGGATCCAACAATACCCTCTTCTTTCCTCCGTGGGCACTGCATGACACCGGTGCACTTACACACTTACGCACATGCAGGCAATACACTCATACACACAAAATCAAAATAAATAAAATATTTTTAAGGCAGGGGGGCGAGAGAAGATGCTTGTTGAGGCCCCAGCAGGGCTCTCCACATCACCACCTGAAGAAGCCAAACTTGAAGGCCAGCAAGCACACCTCCAGAGCCAGGCACAGGAGAGTGACAGCAAGGAGGGTCCACCACTGACATGGAGCGAGGAAGGGGGGAGACAACAGACACACAGAGCAGAGCTGGGCACGCACAGAGGCAGCTGCAGGCTGTCGGTCCCGTCTGCGCTTGTTTGTAGCCCAGGGACAAAGTCCCGTCTGTCTGGAGAGAAGGTCAAGCTCATCAGCCTGACACAGAAGAATGGAAAGATCACTCCACTTAATGGTCCTTGTTCAAGCTCAGACATCTAACTAAATGCTTCCAACGTCCTGTACAGACCACAGGACACCTGAAGGGGATGACACAGCCACATATCCTTGAGAAATGCAATATCCACAGAGACGAAAAAAATACTTCTGAAGGAAAGACAGGCACCAACCACACAAATATACAGCACGTTACCGAATGACACCTGTGGTAGGTGTGGATGGAGAGAATAATGGTAGGTACCCCAGGTGCTGAGGACTTGTGAGAGGTCCCCAGAGGAAGCAGAGGCCTGGAGGGGCCATGAGGGAAAGGAGAAGGGTCTAACCCTGCTGTGGAAGGAAGGCGTGTGCAATGGAGGAGAAGAGCTCAAGATCCAGCAGTAAGGCAGATGGAGTGCTAGCCATGTAGGGAAAGCAGGCCACATCAGCACCACCTGGGAACACATGACACTGTGCAAGACGTGGGGCCACAGGACAAGAGAAAAGGGTCCAGACGAAGGGTATGGGTCAGGGGTGGCACTCAAGATTCTAGCCCTGGTGCAGATCTGTCTCTTTAGAGTGCCTGGGTCATGGGGCTATTCACAAAGTCCCAGGGAATGGTCAGTGGCTAGAGGGGGCAAAGGCCCCAGATCGAGGAAGGAAGAGACCCTACATATGCCATCACACTTGGAGACATGACCATTCTGGAAGTTCACCCTGCCTTTCCATTCAACATCACTGAAACTGTGAGCAGCGAGATATCCATTGGCAGCTTCCATGGTGCCCAACTGCTGATGGCTGCAGGAGATGAAGACAAATCCACTGAGACTCAGCAGGACATCACTGGAGACACCCATGAGAAGAGAAGCTGCCCTACGACCTGCACGGCCCCCACTGCGACAGCAGGGTCACTTAGGTCCTAGCTTGCTTCTCCATTGCTATGACAAGATACTGTGACCAATACCAACTTGGGGAGAGGAGGTTATTTTTGGCTCACACCTCCCAGGTTCACCACTGAGGGAGCTCAGGGCAGGAACCTGAAGGCAAGAGCTGGAGCACAGGCCATGGAGGAACGGAGCTTACTGGCTTGCTCCCCTGGCCCATGCTTAGCCTGCTTTCTTACACAACACGGAACAACCTGCCCAGGGGTGGCACCACCCACAGTGTGCTGGGTCCTCCCAAGAAAATACCCCACAGAGATGGCCACAGGCCAGTTCAATGGAAGTGATCCCCCAACTGAGGCTCCCTCCACCCAGATGTGTCAGGTTGACACCAGAGCTCTCCAGCACATTTGGTCACCAGGAGTCATAAAGAAATAAAGGCAAGTACTCACAGAGAGGGACGCTGAGCCACCGGAAGTGGGAAGCTCTTTCAGAACAACAGTCACAGAGACAGGGCTAGGGGAAAAATGTCTGATAGGCGACCATGAAAACCACTGCTTCAACGGGTGGCTTGAGTGACGGCTTTGCTGGAGAGAAGAATGGCGAGGGGAAGGCTTCATTCTGGGAAGGAGGCTCCACCCTCTGCCTAAATGAGGTGAAGGACACACCAAGACTGACGGACCAGAGGGGAGAGCACACCACGGGTGCCAGTCAGATGATGTACCTTGAATGCTACCTGGCAAGCCAGGACTCTCAACATTCTTCCTAAGCTCCAAGGCCATTCTTATGAAACTCAGGGAAGTACCCACATGGCGATGGGAATATTCTCCCTGTAGTGCCAAGGAAGACCATCTATGACACACTTTTTCCTGAAGGCTCCCATCACTGAGTACTGATACTTTGTCCTGAAGGTACCTATCACTAAGTGCTGAATGTGGCTTCGAGTCTCCATGCTTTCTGGGACTCAACACACTTAGACTTATCGTGGCCCCAGGGGATGAGCCGCCCATGTTCTCCTGGAATACAGGGGTCTGCTCCAATTCCAGGAGAGGGGCCAGTCAGGGAAGCGAAGTCAGGGGGAGGCCATATGCAGACCAGGGAGCACAAAAGTCAGCCAACACTGGAACAAGGAAGCAGGGTGGAGCAGTTAAGCCACAGGAGGCCCTGACTGAAATCTACGGTGATCATGCAGTTTGGGAGAGGACAGTGATATGCAGTCCTGGCCATCTTTCAGAGTAGAGTAGTAACATCTCACATGCATGGGTGCTGCCCGCTCAGAGCCGTCCTCAGCTAGACAGAGCTGCCTTGCTGCACCTGTCCTTCCCGGAAGTAATGTGCATCCAGCACCCAGGCAGGAGCATGGAGACCTGGCCCCTCAACACACAGCACGGCCTTCACTGATGAACCATCCAGCAGTAGGGGCCCCACAGGCAGCTAAGCTTGTGTCCCCAGGCTATTGATGACAACCACATCCCTGAGGGTGATCATCATCCAGTCGCTGTCAGGGAAGGCTGTGGAGCACTGAGAGACCAGAGTGCAGGGCTGTCCAGGTTTCAGCTCTCTGTGGCCATCTGGGACCTTGACTGCGCTGCACCAAGCCCACACGTCTGCCTTGACATCTCGCTGCTCCTCCTTTAGTGGTTGCCGATCACACAAGTCCTTCCGAATAAACCACACAGCAAACCCACAGCAGAGGGCGCCTCCCGAAAAACCCAGCTGGGCCACAGACCAACAAAGGTTGAGGGCACAGGTGGGAAGACAGGTCTGATGAGGAAGCTGCTAAGTAACTTTTCTGACATCCTGCCCTTCTGGGGCCGAGAAGACACTGCAGGGAGCTACCCCAAGAGCCTCAGAGTGAGCATGCTGAAATACACAGAACCCTCCAAAGTAGGAGGCACCCAGTCAGGATGAGAAGAGGTACCGAGAGAGGAGGCTGGAAGGAAGGCCACCTGGGAGTGTGGGCAGATGCCGTGGAGCACCATAACAACCTCACCTGCAGTTCTAGAAGCTGGGCAGAAGGTCCCTGGGAGGCAGCAGTGGTCAGAAGGACACCAAGGGGCCTCAGCCTCTGACTGTCCACCTGGATGGCATCAATAACAGGAGTGCCCACGTGGTGAAAACCCAAGTCCTGAAGACTTGTACACTCTGCACACAACCCCCCAGGTTGGCACTCCCATTGTATACAGTGCTGGTAGACAACAAGGGGCCAGTTGTGTTTGGATGTGAAACATCCCTCGTGGGCACTGAGGGAGGAGGCTATGGAACTTTGGGAGACGGGATTACTAGGGAAGCTGACTTTGAAGCTTGGGGCTGGCCTCACTTCCCGTTCTGTGGAGACGGAAGGAGATGAGGCCAGCTGCACACTCCTGCCACCCTGGAAAAAATTGGCACCAAGTTCTTCCCACCCAATGAACTGTATCTCCTCACAGCATGAGCCAAAAAAAATTCCTCCTCCCTTGAGTTGCTTGCGAGGCACAAGTGACCATTAGAAAGCCTGAGCAGGGGTCGGGGGAGCCCCCAGGCTGAGGAGATCCACAGGGTAGTGAACTCCAGGAGAGGTGTGGGGAACAAAAGGGAAGAGCCTGGGTGTCCAAGGAGGTGAGGAGGGGAAGGATGGCCCAGGGCAGGCCAAAACCAGGAACCTGCACCAGTGAGGAGCGGGAAAACAAGGCCCCTGGCCTACCATACCCACACCCAGGGTGCCCACGAGCAGGGCCAGAGGGAAAGCAAGCATGCGTCTACTCACCCTGATCAGAGAGGAAATCCAGCATGGTCTGCAGGAGGAAGGACAGGTGCCTCACTGACAGCGCGGGATTCCCCATCCTGCGGGAGGCGTAGACCAGCTCATGTAGCAGGCGCATCTGGACGGCAGCCCAGCCGCGGTGTGTACCTGTGGTAGAAATCAAGAGCATCATGAAGGGCAAATGTCAAGGTCTTGTGTGACACGTGGAAGATCAAAGAGAACGAGCTGCACATTCAAACTCAAAAAGCCACAGTAAACCCTGACCCAGTTCATACATTAGAAAGTCTCACGCTGGGACGGAACTCAGTGAATGGTAGAACCCCTGCCCGACACATGCAAGGCACCAGGCTCCAACCCCAACACTAAAAGGAGAGAAAAAAGTCCTACGTTGTACTTTCTCCGAAGGCACGATTTCAGTAGCTCCCCACTGAAATAATTCTAATAAATCTCCAGGAAAAGATTGCTTCCAATGGCATGCATTAGAGCCACAGACGTTTCCCAAGGAAATGGTGACATCAGACACCCCTTGTTATCAATAATCAAAGACATTAAATTCAAAGCCACACTATTTCTCTAAAGCATAAGAGTAGATAGCCAAACCAGATAAAAAGGTTAGCAGGGGATTTTTTTTTTAATGTTTGATTTATTCTTTTTATTTTATGTGAGTATACTGCTTGTATGTATGTGCATCATGTCATGCAAGCCCACAGAACACAGGAGAGGGTGTCAGATCCCCTGAAACCAGAGTTACAGGCATCTGTTAGAGCCACGTGGGTGCTGGGAATTGAACCCGAGTCCTCTGCAAGAGCAACCAGTGCTCTTAACCACTGAGCCATCTCTCCATCCCTGAGGAATTTTTTTTTAATGTGTGTGAGTATTATGTCTGCATGTATGTAAGTGTACCCATGTCATGCAAGCCCACAGAAGACAGGAGAGGGTGTCAGAACTGGAGTTATGGATGATTGTTAGCTGCCATGTGGGTGCTGGGATTTGATCCCAGGTCTTCTGCAAGAATAGCCAGTGCTCTTAACTGATAAGCCAACTCTCCAGCTCCTAGCAAGGGACTTTTACGGTTCCTCCTTTCCAGACAGATAAGCATGATTGAAAGTAAAGGCAGGAAGTTTAGATGCACAGGCAAATCAAAAGTATTTCCTTAAGACCCAGAATTCGGCTGGTGAGGTAACGCCGTGGGTAAAGGCACTTGCTGCCAAACCTGATGACCAGAGTTCAATCCCTGGGACCTACATAGTGCAAGGAGGTGAACCAACACCTTCAAGTTATCCTTATCCTCTGCTCTCCACATAGGCACACACAAATAAAAATGTAATTAAAATATTTGTGAGAAGAATCATCATCATCATCCTAGAGTTGAAACTTTTATTTTCCTATGTCAATGACTAAATCTACATATTTTCCACCTTAAAACCTTCAAGAACATGTGGAAACGGGCACCTCACAGTGTGCTGAGACCCTAGGGGTATGGCTGACACGTCTATCTGAGTCTTCCATGGGTATGGCTGTCTCCTGAGGGCTTGCTCCACTGACAGATGGTCCTCAGGAGCCCAGGTGGCCACCCCTTGCAGTATCTCTACCGAGATGTGAGGAGCCCCATGTGGAGACATTTTTAAATTAGCAAACACATAACAGACTTCATTATGGCACTTTTCATTTCTTAAGATTTTTTTGTTTTTAGAAGACTTGTTTTTATTACTTTTATCTCTGTGTGTGTGAGAGAACACGTGTGCTGCTGCTCACAGAGGTCAGAAGAAGACATGGTTGGATACCTGGGTACTGAAGTTACAGGCGGCTATGGGCAACCTGACGTGGGTGCTGGGACGGACCTCGGGTCCTCTGGAAGAGCAGCAAGTGCTCTTAACCACTGAAGCATCTTTCCGGCCCCTTATTTTTCATTCTATATCCCTGTCTGAGTAGCTATGTGCATAGGAATACCCGTGCTCTGGAGCTGGAGTTACAGGCAATTGCCAGCTGCCATGTAGGTGCTAGGAATTGAACTTGGGTCCTCCAGAAGCACAGCAAGCACTCCTAAGCACCGAGCATCTCTCCAGGCCCCTAACAATGAGTCTTGGGTGGTGCTCTCCCCCGCTCCTCTCCCTCATCTCTCCACGTGCATCTCCACCCCGTGCCCACTTTCTACCTCAGCACCACGTGGGCGCTGCTGCTCTGCCTTCCCCACATCCTTCAAACATCCTTTTGCTCCTCATGGACCTCTTCCTAGTTTCCTGAACTCCACCCACATTCACTCCCCCATAATGACACACATATCAAATCAGAAGCTAGGACCCACAGATGGGAGAAAACATATGGTGTGTCTGTCTGAGCCTGGGTTACATCACTTGATATAATATTTCCCAGTCCTATCCAGTTTCCTGCAAATGCCATCATTTTATTCTTCTTTATGACTAAATAGAGCTCTACTGCAGGTATGTGCCACGTTCCCATGGTCCACTCACCTGTCGACAGACATTCGGGCTCGTTCATCTGTCCTCCTGTGAACAGAGCAGCATTGAGCACGAACACAGGTGACTCTGTGGTAGGGGACATTGGGTTCACACCCAGAAATGACAAAGCTGGGTCATGGGGTAGTCCTACTTTTAATTTTCTAGGACCCCTACACACACTGATTTCCATACTGGCTGTACCGATTTTGATCCTCCTACTGACGGTGGATAAGGGTCCCAATTCCTGACACAGTCAACAGCATTTTTGTCTTGTTTTGTAATTTCTTTTTTGATGACAGCCTTTTCTGACTGGGATGAGATGGGCTCTCATAATAGTTTTAATTTGCATCTCTCTTCTCACTAAGAATGGTGAACCCTTTTTGAAATATTTATTGGTTATTTGAGTTTCTTAAAAGAACTACATGGCAGCTAACAACCATCCATAACTCCAGTTCCCAGAGATCTGGTGCTCTTTTCTGGCCTCTGCAGGCACATGTAGTGACCTTATATACATGCAGAAAAAACATTCATACACATAATATGAAAATAAATAAAAATTTTAAAGTATCTGATCTACTTTGAGTTAATTTTTGTGCAACGTGAGAGATGGAGATCCAATTCCAGCTTTCCCAGCATAATTTATTGGGTAGGTTTCTTTCCACTGTCTGTTTTTGACATCTTTATCAAAAATTAGGTGTCCATGGCCATGTAGGTTGGCTCTGGGTCTTCTGCTGTGCTTCTCTGGGCTACATGTCTGCTTTGTGCAGCCCCTGCTGCCCTGGTCACTATGGCTCTGTCAGACAGTCTGAAGTCTGGCACTGTGATACTACCTTCACTACTTTCTGCTTAGGATTGCTCTGGCTATCTATGATCTGTTGTGTTTCCATATGGATTTTAAGGCTGTTTTCTTCTAGTTCTGTGAAGAATGTTGCTGGAATTTTTATAAGGATTGTTCTAAATCTATAGAGACTTTAAAGTATATGCTGCCCTTGCACTCTGCACCCAAGGTACTGACTCAAGTACCTGAAAAAGCACTCCTACCAATGACTGTCATGGGTCACATCGGTAAATAACTGCCTCTGCTCATCCAAGACTTAGATCACAAAATCACACATAGGTGCATTAAGGCTCAGACAAAACTGGTGCTCACTGGAACCCTACAAGACCTCAGAAGAATCACAGTTAACATGCACTCACTGAGAACCTAAAACAAGACAGGCACAGGACAGAGTTGGAGGGAACAGAGCACCTTCCTCCCAGGGTGGACATGCTGTGTAGATAAGCCCTTGGAAGGTACATATGCTGGTGAATGTTGCAGGGACACGGAAAACAACGGCAACCACTGATACGCGTGGGTGGCAGGCGGGCAAGGAGGTGGCACATCCTTGTCACAAAGCTGCAAGCAAGTCATTTAAAGCACTCCAATAGTTTACCCTAACTTCTCAATAAATGCGAGCTGATAAATGCTAATATTATGACTCAATGAATATAATGTGGTTTAACACCCAGCACCAACCTGACTCTAACTGTAAGATGATTAATGATCCAAACTGCTCCATTATTGCATGAGGAATGAATCCTCCACATATCAGATCTCTACTGGTGTAGCTATTCCTGGGTGAAACACACCTGCTTATGTGTCAAGTCCCCCTCCCCTTGTGTCCATGAGTCCCACTGGGGACGGTGTGCCTACCCTACCCAGAGCAGAGGCTGCTGTGTAACTGGACATCCATCAATGTCATCTGACAAGCAAGCAGAGCAAAAAAGAAGTCTTTTCTATGCCCACCGAGCATGCACACTGCCTCCTGCATGCTAACCTCTACAGGCTTGCCTGCAAGAGCTCACGACCCCTACTGACCTCTTCTTCTCCCTGCCGCCCAGCCTGGGCAACTGACCACTCCCGTATCTGCATGTGCTCAGCAGCAGACAGACTCCAGCTGGCAGAGTGAGGCCCTGTGAGCTCAAGATTTGTCTCTTCCATTAGTTCCTCATGGCTATGGCAGCCCAAGATGTGTCTTATTCACCCAAGGATCCCTAATGCCTAGTGGGAAGCCTGGTGGAGGCAGGTGCTTAATCAGCATGAGGGGACAGGGAAAGTTGGGTGCAAGAAAATTCCCTTCATCTTCAGGTATGTGAGGCCGGAAGGGTGGGCTCTTGGGACTTGCAATGAAGTACTCCAAAAGAGAGTAAACAGAGGAAAAAGAAAGGCGGAAATGCAGCCAGGGAGGCAAAAGCAGGGAGAGTACCATCCGGGCAGCGGGGTCACCCTCCACCGTCTCGAGCCTTCGTATATCTAGGATATTTCCCAACCATGGATTAACTGAAATCCCGGAAGCTGACCCAACATTCACATCAACAGTCTCACGGCACCTCCCAGGACGGGACCTACCATCCAGAAACCTCCCAGACTGTGCAGTGGTGGTATCTTCATGGGACAGCAAGAAGCGGGGGAGCCACAATCTTGCCCCATTTCTACCTGGTCAAAGGAACTAGGACCAAAGGGTATTGTAAGAGGATTAAGGATCAACGTCCTGACTGAGCTAGCCACGCTATCAACAAGACCCAATTTCCACTGAACTCAGCATGACCACACCAAGAGCTCTTTCTCACATGATAAACTGGTGAAGATCATTGGGCTGATACTTTGTCCACACCGGTAATGGTCCAGTTCCTACCACAGGTAAGCGTGGGTTAGACTGAGTTCAAAGAGCTCTGCTGTGAATGGTGTATACAGTGTAACTTCTCTGTGACTCACAGTGTCCCTCCCATAAAACATGAAAGTTTCTTAAAGACAGATTTGCCGTCTATGACTCGGTGATAAAATTCACCACAGTCTTATAACTGAAAGTTCACCAATTCAAGCGTCAGCAGCTGCCATTCAGCAAATCCATTCACCGGATCAACAAGTTCCTAGGGAACATTTAATCTCATTTATGAGAAGGCTGAGTGAAAAGCAAAATGAAGAATCTTCACATGCAGGACACAAATAAGACTAAATGTAGGATGTGGTCCTGTGAGCAGGCAAATACACACAGCACAAGAGGTAGACCCTAACTCAATCCTCTGTAACCCACTGGAGAGAGCACTCACCTGGTGAAAAAGACAGAATCTATTTCAGGACCTGAGAATACTGACAACCAGTCTTTTATCCACAAGTACAGGGCTTAAGTAGATTTCCATTTAATTCTCTGAGAAACGCTTAGTGGCCCAGGCAATACTGGAGATAGGGCCTAAAGTGATTTTATTGTTAGCTAGAAACACAGCCGGCTGACATTCACCATTTACTTCACTTGACCTCACTCCTTCGCCCTCTTTCTCAGACTCCTTTCATGGAATGATGACAACCTCCCCCTCCTGAAACAAAAGTCCAAGGAGAAGGGACAGAATCACGTGTTGTATTTTTCAAAAGAAGCATGTCACTCTTCAGACTTACAAACGAAGAATAAGAGGCAAATTCAATAAGCAGCCAAGGCACTATAATGGCTGCTTGCTGGGTCCGCCCTTCATCACAGGTTTTCACAGGGATCCCTCCAACTGCCAGTGGGACACAAGGGACAGTGGGGCCACCACTGTGGGGCTGATGGGATGCTGGGGAAGGTGGGTCTTCAGTAACTACCCCAATTGGTTTTAAGTGTGTTCCTAAATCACAAAAAGTGCTATGAATTAGAACAAGCAGGATTCAGGGGAACAGAGCAAGAAAGGGCAGAAGGAACATGGTCCATTTAGGCAGAAACACTGTAGGAATTCTTGGAAGAATCAGCACTGGGATGAGACTTGGAGAGTGATTAGGAGTCAGGCTGGTGAGGAGCAAGGGATGTGTGTCCCTGGGAGAAAGAAGAGCTACCAGCAGAACTCATATGTTCTCACACAGGATAGAGAATTGGCCCCTGTATAGAAAGAAAGACTGAAGTAATTCCTAGTGTTAACTTACACAAAGTCCAGGTGGCCGGCTTTTAGCCTGAAGTGACGGTCAAAGACACCGGGCGGAAAGTAACTGAAAAGCCATTTCAGTCTTCTCTGGAGTCACTTAGAAGCACACCAAATGGGGATTCCACTCACAGGGCACAGAGAAACCTCTTAAAACCCACTTTCCCATCTCTCTATAAAGTGATTATTTGGTGCTCAAAAATCTCTCTCCTCTTTCCAAGCATGATCCTCATCCCATCAAAGTTGCCAGAATACAGCAAAACCCGGCCCAGCCACACATCTCCCTCCACAGACGGAGTGGCCTTTTCTTTTATCTCTGCCAGTAATTCTCAGTCTTTCAATGTCCAGAGAACTCTGTCCTCAACTCCAATCAGTACAACCACCACCCCAGGAGGCTGACATCCAGCAATGCACTTCTGCTCGGCTGGGCACTGTCTTGCAGGTCCTTAATACACTGTATATCTTCTCTAACTCCCTTCACCAGCCTGGGGAAAGAACTGCAAAGAACACCTGGCTTGCACTGGAACTTCACCTCACACCCACAACAAGCATGCTGAACAGCATCCTCAGCACCCCAAGGGGAATCCAACCTTCCAGATAAGCCAATGCCCCCAGAGCATAAATACAGGACATTGGGTGACCTGGCCAAGGTCACATAATAACAGGCATCCTGGGCCTCTGTCCCTTCAAGTGTCACATGGAGTTCACAGCCTCTCTTTTCCCAGTAAACCATGGAGAATGGTACTCATGTGAAACTGTTACCTGGAGACCACAGCCCGCCTTGCTGTGGGTGAGACAGACACCCCACGGGCATGCGCACCCACAGGCTTGAGGCCTTGCAAAGATGGGGGTAGTCTCTAGGCAGATGCCAAGCAAGCCCAGCCAGAGGCCCTGTGAAGACCATCACCCTGCATGACGGCTGCTCTAAATACCACCAAAGTACCAGGAAATAGCACCTTAACTGTGAATAACCATTTTTGTGAACAACCACTTTTTTGTAATGTCCAAAAAGGGATTTTCTTTTAATAAATAAAAAATATCCCTGACCACAATACTTACAATAAAGCCGCAGTAATCGGGGCAGTGTAGTTTGGGCAAAAGAACAAACACAACAATTTCTAGAAGGACAGAGAACACAAAAATATACCACGTAAGTGCAGGCACTGGAGCTTTGACAAAGGAGCACAACCACCTACCAGGGCGGGGCGGGGCCCCCCAGCAGACCAGCTAGGACACAGGACGACCACCAGCCAGGCAGCAAACTTCACAAACAGTGTGCAACGTGGACCAGAGACCACCACAGAGAATGCAAAACGCTCTGGAACACTCTATAGATTTACAGAGCTTGAAGAGCTATAAGACAACAAGTTAATATAGGAGAAAAGCAGGTGGCCTAACAATGGTTTCTTAGACACACACAATAGAGAGAGTCGTCAAAGTAGGTGCTACTAAAATTGAAAAGCACTGCTCTGCAGATGAAACATCAGGAGAAAGAAGAGAGCAAGCACAGGGGGAGGACACGCCAGCGGAGGGGCTGCCAAGCACACAGGACTGGGACCCTGGTTTGAAACATGCAAGTGGCTGACGGAGAAGGTGTTCAGATGGCAAATATGCACATACAATAATCCCAATATATTCATCAGGTAACTTGAAATTAAAGTGAGATCTACCACAGACCTTAGTTCAGAACACTGATGGGGGAGGGGTCTGAATATGATCAAAATATGCCATATGAAATCTTCAAAGAATCTATTATTTTAAAAAAGAAAGAAATTTAAACAAATGAAAGACATTAACCTGAATGGCAGTCACTGAAGGTTCTGAACATAGACAAATGTCAAGGTCCACATTTAATTAAAAAGAAATAACCTTCAGCAAGGACGCATGATGGAGGGGACCTCACTGGCAAGGTCATGGGAACAGCATGTTCTCCCGAGAGCCCAGTATAACGAACAACGGCCGCAGGTTGTGTGAATGGAGAAGCAGCCCGGCAGGCCTTTGCCTGCCCATCTCACCCCCATGACTCCGGTGAGGCAGGGCATCGTCAGTTCTGAAAACAACTCCAGATTGCTCTGCTCCTACAGGACGTCGTGGGGAGGTAGTACAGCCCTCCCTCCATAAGTCAACTTGAGACAGAGCTACAGCACCCTCCTGCCTAGCTTCGCACCTGAGACCAGGTGCCCCCAACCTCCAAATGGCCCTTTACCCAGGCCGGTCTCCCTTCAGCATGCCACGGCCACAGCCTCCTTCTTGCCCTTCAGCCCGCCTGGGAAACCCCTTGTTCTTCTGGGCCACAGCCTCTCTCCTCATCTAACTCAGTAATCCTTCTCAGAGATTTTATAAAACATTTTAGGAAAAGGGTGGCCAGCGTAAGCTGGAGAGGAATTATTACCTCTTAGGATGCCTCCCAGGCCCCTCACCTTGGGACCCCCTCACAGAACACAGCTAAGACAAAACCACACCTGAGCCAGGACCACTCTGTCATGCAGGCCTCTGACTCCGGTTCTTCCTTTCTTGAACTTAAAGCTCATTTCCCTGGAAGTCAGACTTGGGGCCACTAGACCTGGGTTTGTTCTTTGTGGACACAATGAATAAATTTCTCTATTTTTCACAAAGGAAGGGGGGAAGAGTTGCTTCCCCCACCCCCCAAAAAAGCATTCACTCTCACTGTGCCCTGCCCAGGTAGCAATGCCATGAGTGCTGGTCTTGCCCACCCACCACCTGCTCTTTGGGGAGGGGAGGGTTGTTTGTTTGGTTTTTGTTATATTTTTGTTTCTTTGTGCCGTGTATTGAGACAGGGTCCCACTCTGTAGCCCCAACTGGCCTCAAATTTGAGTCCAGTCTCCTGAGGGCTGAGCTTTCAGGCACAAGCCACCACATGCTCCCACAATCTAGGCTTGTCAATGAAGTCCTGTTGTCTTGCATATCGCCTGTGCTGTAACTTCAGAACAGCATGCTGGCCTCGCTTCTAAGCGAAGCTGAGGAGACATCAAGGAGAGCCTCCCTAAGACGCTGATCCACAAGGGACGGAGGTGTCACTGTGAAGGTCAGCTGCCGAAGTGTCACCTTTAGCGGAGGACAGCTTTCAACCACCACCTGGAGATATTCCAGCAGGTCAGAGGAGGAAGAACGTGGTTTGTGACTGAGTGTCGGGGATGCTGAGGGTCCATCTGTGTCCTAGTAGAATAATGACCCAGAGGACATGTCTGCACTTCCTACCTGGAAGCCCACAACCATCACTAGCCCTGTGCCTGAGCTGGAAGAAGGGCTCTGTGTCCCGTCCAAAGCGGTAACCAGCAGAAGACACCCTTCCCCTGCTCATGCAGGCTGCGGCAGCGTCTCAATCTATCTTCATAATCAGATTTATAGCTACATTTTAATACGTTATCAATATTGTGGAGTGAGAATCCATCACAAGAGCATAGCTGCAGACAGAAGCATACATCCAAGCATATCTATTTCTGAAAGGTTCACTGACTAATCTAACTAAATTCCACAAGGCAAGTAATAATCATTAGGGACTTCAAGTGTTTTGTTGATGACAGGCCGTAGTCACAGCCTCAAGGGTGGTTTCTGATCGCCACTGACACAGATATAAGAACGGCTCCACAAGTCGGCTCCCATACTTCCTGTCATAACGCTGTTATTATAAGTCACTGTGCAGGGCAGGGTGCAGTCATCTGAACCATGGGCATCCACCACAGCCTGCCACACTGGCAGATTGGCAGATGCACGAACACACAACATTAATGGAAATAGAGAAGTGCTTCCGTTCCAGCCCCGGGTCATCCGATACCTTTGTTGAAGTCCTTCGGGTCAAGCGACAGACTGTAGCCTGGCAGCGTCTCCAAAAGGAGCTTGTAACAGGCCCTCCAGCCCGGCTCTGTGATGCTCGGGGCCACACACTGCATGGCCGCCACGCGCTTGAAGAACGCAGACTTGCGGTGGAAGCCAATCAGCTCATAGAGCTCTGACAGGATGCTGTAGCGCTGGATTTTCTCTTCTTCAGAAAGCTGAAGCAGGGGGAGAAAGCAAAAGCTTCTGAATAAACTTCCAAAAGAAAAAGGAAATGCACACAGAACCACTTTTTATAAGAAGGAAATATCAAGGAGGGCGAGGCTCCGGCCACCAGCACTGCAACGCGGCAGTTCTGAGCCTCTGACGGCCCACTACAGACACCGTGAAACTTTACACAAGTCCAGGGCCCCAAGCGCATACACAGCCTTTTGTCAAGAAGGCCCAAATTCCTGCCATAAGGTGGCTGTGGCATACCTCATGACCCATCCTTCAAGAAAGCAAAGGAACAGAGTCTACCAAGCAAGAGGATTTGTGCAGGAACTTCTGGCAGAGTCTTAGAACAGAACATGTACAACCATGTGACCACATGACTTAACACCACCCAACTTAGACTTGACACTTCCTAGCTTACAGCAAGTTTTTCTCCATCCAAGGCCTATGTGGATCCTCCCAACACACCATGATGGGGTAATCATAACTCTTGTTGCTAAGCACCTACTGTGCTAAGCACCTACTGCATGCCCACAAGTCACATGCCTCATTTATCAACATGGCCTTCACAAGCTACAACAAGGCCACCTGAAGCTCAGAGAGGTGCTCACTGAGCACCTCTGAAGCTTGTGGGGCTTCCACAAGCCAAATGGCCAAGAAGTATCAAAGGTAAGACCAGACAGTCAACGAGGAGACTTCCCAGTCTAATCCTCATCTGGCCACGATTTTGGGAAGGCAGCAAAACACCCACTGCTGTCCTAGGCAGCGGTGTTCTCTGGCTGTGGCCCTGAAATGGGTTTCTAGTGAAGACAAAGCCCTATCAGAAAGTCCTGCCAATATGCATTCTTTAACCACTCCTCCTGATGCCCCGGGGCACAGCCTTTGCCTGGACACTTACTGCCCCACTCAGAAGATGTACCAAGGGGCCACCCCATGGCTTCCTCCACCTTCCACAACCCATCTACATGCCCTACCAGACTCACATTCCTGATTCATATCTCAGAGACATCTCCCTGCCACAGACTGAATGTCCATGTCCCCTCAAAAATGTGTGATGAAACCCTGTTGCTCAAAGTGGGGCCTCTGGGAGATAATCAGGTCAGAAGCCTTACAAATGGGACTAGAGTCCTTATAAAAGGCCCGAAGGGATCACCACTTCTGCTAGATGAGAACAAGGCACCTGTGAGTCAAACAGCAGCCCTCATCAGACACCAAATCTGCCAGTGTCCTGGCCTTGGACAAGCATGTTCCTGCTGTTTGGAAGCTCCCGAATCTACAGCATTTGCTATAGCTGTAGCTGAAGCGATGAAGACACCATGTGTAAGCATAGGATCCCTACGGTATCATAAAACATGGCCCGGTGGGTATGCCAGGCCTCCACGACAGTCCCAACCTGCCTTGTATCTCCAGGTCCCATTGCTCACTCACAGCCAAAGAGAGCAAGTCCATTCCTATGCTTCTTCCTGCTGGCGTGCACTGTGCCATGGGGAGGAGGTAGGAGACACAGGAGCCAAGGGTCCCTCCCTCCCTCAGGGCCCCCCTCCCTTCCTCAGGGTCTGGCCCTTCCAACGGGTCTCAGTTTAGAGCCCATGGAGAAGATTCCGTTAAGGTGGGAAACAAAGGAAAGGCAGTGCTGCTTGAGAGATGAACAGCAGTGGCAAGGGCGGCCCAACTCCAGACCATGGTCAGCAAGGACCAGCGTGGGAGCTACGGGGCACAGGGCTACCTGCCTCTCCATCCACTACGAGCTTATCTTGATGCCCTTGAACTATAACCTGCCATTTCCTTCTGAACCTCCAGACTCAGAAAGTCATTCCTCTGCCCGTGTGCACACTGAGCCCCCACCTCTATGCTGGGGCTGCCAGACCTTCCCAGAGTGGGAGAATGGGTTCACGCTCGCACAGTGTTACACAAGTATCACACTGGCCCAGAGCCCACCGAGGAGTAGCATACAACCCCACAACCCACCAAGTAGCACACAGACCCACAAGTCCACTGACAATGTCACCTGACTTTTGGGCTCTCACACTCTGCAGGAGTTGGTTTGCATCTCCCGGTAACTAGGGCACGCAGCACCCTTCACCATGGTTACTGGCCATCGTGCATCTCCCTTCGTGAGGTACTTGTTCAAAGCTTCTGACAGTTTTTTAAATTAGATCGTTCATCTTTCCACTGAGCTTTGCTCATTCTTCATGTGTTCCAAATCTAAGTCCTTAGTCATGTGTGTTCTGTGAATATTTTCTCCCATTCTATTGCCATTTTTTCCCCAAGAAAATCCTCTGATAAGCAGAAACATCTCACTGTGACAGAGCTCAGGTTATCAGTTCTTTCTCTTATGGTTGGTGCTTCCAGTGTCCTTATCTGAGAAAGCTTTGCCTGAGGTCACAAAGATATTCTCTGCTTCCAGAAGTGTTTTGATTA
Source organism: Eospalax fontanierii (assembly GCA_035773235.1). Classification (NCBI taxonomy): domain Eukaryota; kingdom Metazoa; phylum Chordata; class Mammalia; order Rodentia; family Spalacidae; genus Eospalax; species Eospalax fontanierii. The sequence goes on from CM069532.1 coordinate 78,457,020, forward strand.
GGTCTGTGGTGCACTCAAATCTGCAAAGGGTATGGCCTTTGATTGAGAACTTCTGGGCACAAGTCTCAGTCATGGCAGGGAATGGGGGCCAGGTATAAAAGAGAGATGGACGCAGCAACTGCATCCATTACACACTGGGAAACCCCTAGACCCTCACCAGTATGTGCATGCTGAACATAATAGCAGAGGCCGGAGACAGCAGCCTTGGCTGGGGCCCTTGATAAAACCACACTCTAAAGATAGGCAAAGAGAGGACCGTAAGTTTTGGCCTCTGCCTTCCGGAACTCCTGGGGAGCTTATTTCAGATGGGAACTGTAACCATCTGGTAACTGCTCTCTCACTCCTCCTCCTAAATGAATGCGTTAGACAGCAAATGTGGAGCACTCCATCATAGATGGAACTGAAATGACTTTAAGCCCGAGAGAAGATTCCTTGTGGAGAAGGCTCAGGCTCAACTGCTCTCCAGAACCAGCCAGCCACTTGACTGGGAAGTTTCTGGTAAGCATGAGCTCCCAGAGCCTGGAGACAAAGCTGGGCTGGGCTGGGCTGACAAGCAGAGCTACAGCACAAGGAGCTGGAGGAGCATGAAACAGTCCCAGGCAAAGTGCTGAGTCAAAGTCCTTATGAAACCTTGAGATGAAATCAAATCCCTAAACTCATTTCTGACCTCCTGCTCTTGTAGGGAACATTCATCCACACAGCTTCGTGCTAATTTTCCAAAAGGCTGCATAGTCACGACCTCTGAGTCCAGGGCCCAGATGTTTATACAAAGTTTCAACAGAAGACGAGAAGCCTTACTCATAGACAGATGCTCCAAGCAGTTCCAATGTTAAATGACCACTCTACTTCCAACCGGAAAGTTAGGACTCATTTCTACCACTAGGAAAGAATTGGTTCCTGGCAACCACATCAGGCAACTAATCTGTAACTCCAGTTCCAGGGGATCTGATTCTCTCTCTTAAGCCTCCACAGGCACCTGTACTCAACACGCATATAATCACATACAGACACACACATGTAGATAATTAAAAAACAAAATCCTGTAAGAGAAGGTCTTCAGCAGCAGTAACGGGTCTCATTTTTCCTCAATGAATATATTTCTGGTTCATTTTGTGCATACAGTGTGTCTTAACCTCCCCCATCTACACCCCCGAGATGTACTGATACCAGTGTTGATAGTATTGGTGGGAAGCTGGGAGAGGGGAGCGTGGTACAGTCAGTTGGCCTGAGCCACTGTCTGTAGGTAGAGTCACCATCTCTGCCACTTTGCCTCTCTACAAAAGGGAGAACAGTCAAATTCAATTCTGGTAAATGGGAAAACTACAGGAAATAAGGTGATGTTTAGAAAAGACATAAAGCTCTCCATAGGTGTTCAAAAACAGGACTATGTCATGCAACAGAGGGCAAGGCCCATAGAAGGTCACGACTGGCCAAAATGTAGAGAATAAGAGACTTCAGAGTGCATGTTCCTGGAAGGACTCCTACAGTAAACCTCACCCACCCATGGCAGGGACCACTGCAGAAGACTGGGTGGGACGATTATAAGAGAATAACTATAAGGAAGTAGTGTCTCCCAGGCCTCCGGGAACCAGCTCTTATGAACTTATAGCAATGGCATCAGCATGCGCAAGACCTTCAAACTCAATCACACAAAAACCCAGCATAGAACTGGGGAAGCAGCCAGGAGGCCACAATCTTAACTACTGGCAGATGATCACTACTGAGTAAGGGAGAGTTGATCTTCTCTAAGGGAGTGACTCCAGATAGGCTGACTGGACTCCAGTGGATGAATCTGCACCGAGGGACAACTGCGGACACAAACTTGACTCAATAGGCCTTAAATATATGAGAGAATGCATGAAATCTGGTGGGCATCTCTCGGGGATGTAGATGGGGGAGGTTAAGACACACTGTATGCACAAAATGAACCAGAAATATATTCATTGAGGAAAAATGAGACCCGTTACTGCTGCTGAAGACCTTCTCTTACAGGATTTTGTTTTTTAATTATCTACATGTGTGTGTCTGTATGTGATTATATGCATGTTGAGTACAGGTGCCTGTGGAGGCTTAAGAGAGAGAATTGGATCCCCTGGAACTGGAGTTACAGGTGTTTGTTAGTTGCCTGATGTGGTTGCCAGGAACCAAACTCAGATCCTTTGCAAGAGCAGCAAGTCCCCTGAAATGTTGAACCGCTCTCCAGCCCCACTGACGAAGACCTTCAAAATCGCAAGTTGTAACTAAACGAGTAAGTCAGGAATACTACAGAAAATGACTTTAAAATCACAATAGCTCCCAGAGCTCTGAAGAGCAAGGGGGCACAGGGGCTGTGGCATGTCAAGTCCAGGCACTCAGCACAGAAGCGTCGCTCTGTCATCTCCAGCTATTACACAAAGAGTGAAAATGCATTCAGAACTGCACAAAATGTTCATTTGGCCAAGAATAGTGGCAACCCAGCCAGCTACCCGAAAGCTGAGGCTAAAGCCAGTGGAGCCCAGAGCTGAGATCAACTCAGAGAACATAGAGAGACTCCGTCTCAAAACCTACTTCCCTAATTTAATTTAGAAAACAAAAATAATCTTCATTTACATACATCTTTAAAAAGCTAAGGTAAATCACTTCTCAAATACTGCTTGTTTTATAAAGAATTTTTTATTGGATTGACATTTGTATAAATGTCTAACACAGCTCTAACTAGAATAGAGCCTCGAAGGGACACAGGAAACTAAGAAAACTGTGGGTGAGGAAAATGAGAAGACAGTTTCCCAGGTTAATGAAACCCAGCTCCTAAGATGAAATCAGAAATTCCAAGACCTCATCTAAGCCCAGCGAGGGGACAAGCTCTCTCATTGAGAAATAGTCAAAGCCAAATACAATCAAGTAAAACAAAACCAAGAAAAACCAAAATTTTAGTTTGGGTAAGTTGTGGAAGATTTCCAAGTAACTTGGTCTCCTGGGCTGAGGACACACCTCGGTGGTAGAGCTCTTGCCTAGTGTTCATAAAGCCTCAGGTTCAATCCCCAGAACTGAAAAACAAGAAAGGGAAGAGAGAAGGAAGAGGACTGGGGAGAGAGGAAAAGGAGGAAGAGGAAGAAGTGGGGAAGAAGGAAAGGAAAGAACGTGTACCCTAAACCTGTCTCCTGCTTAGGAAACAAAGCAGGAAGATAAGTAGCTCTTTCCCACAGACAGTCCCTGTTCATCCGCTGAAAGCACTATGGGATAGTTGGCTGATCGTTTTGCTTTTTAGTGGCTTTGAGTTGAGACTCAGTCTTGCTATGCAGCCCAAGCTGGCCTTGAACCCAGACTGGCCTTGAACTCTCCATCTTCCTCCCTCAGCCTGCACATTGCTAGGGTTACAGGCATGTCCAGTATGGTGGGCTCCAACAATATTGTTAAAATGGCTAAACCCCCAACTGCTGTCCTACAGATTCAGTGAAGTCCATACCACCCCAGCTGGTTTACCAGAAAAAAACTGACAAACTGATCTTAAAATTCATACGGAAACACACAAGGTTAAAGCAGACATAACTTCCCAACCATAAACTTACCATAAAAAGTCAGACATGGGGGTAGGAGAGGCTTTCTACAATCCCAGTATTTGGGAAGCTGGGGCAGGATTACCCAGAGTTTGAGGCTAGCCTGATCTACACAGCAAGTACCAGACCAGTGTAAACTACATAGTAAGACCTATCCAAAAAAAAAATTTATACGACAGTAATGAAGACAGTGTGCATCAGAAAAGTATGGAGATGATACAGAGAAAATTGTCTTCCATGAGCATATCTGATTATTCAGTGCAGGAAGCATCGTCTTTTCAAAAATGGTGCTGGGGGCTGGAGAGATGGCTCAGTGGTTAAGAGCACTGGCTGGTCTTGCAGAGGACCCAGGTTCAGTTCCCAACTCTTACATGGCAACTAACAACCATATGTAACTCCAGTTCCAGGGGATCCAACACCCTCTTCTGGCCTCTGAGGTCACTGCACAACACAGGTATACTTCCATGTGTATAGGCAATACACTCATACACATAAAATACAAATAATAGATAAAATTTTTTAAATAGTACTAGGACAACTAAACACTCACAAGCAAAAGGATGAAGCCGGATCCCTTACTCACATGATAAATGACAAAAATGTTTTTAATGAGAAATGGAACCTGTGAAATTCCTAAAATAACACGCATTGGATCTTCACAGCCTTAGCAATGACTTATGGACCATGCCAGAAGCACATCGGACCAACTAGAACAGAGATAATCTGGACTTTATCAAAGACAGAAACAATGGGCAGCTATCTGTGGTATGAACGCTTACGGTCTCAATCATGCGAAAGGCCAAACTATGCAGATCACTTCTGCTCTGGAGTTCAAGACCATCCTGGGCAACACAGCAAGACCCCGTCTCTCAAAAGACAAATGAGATCATTAAAAGGACAAGAGTGGTTTCAGTAGAATTATCCAGGCAGAGAGAACATAGCACTGACTGGCAGAGAAAAGCATGACACATTCTTGGTGTTAAGAATAGAATGAGGAGGCTGGTAAGACAGTGGGTAAGGGCACTGACTGGTCTTGTAGAGGACCCAGGTACAAATCCCAGCACCCATGTGGCAGCTTACAACCACCTGAAACTTACAGCACCCATGTGGCAGCTTACAAACCACCAGTTCCAGGAGGTCTGATGCCCTCTTCTGACCTTTGCAGGCAATGCACAACACAAGTGCACTGAGATGCAAGTAATACAATCACACACATAAAATAAAAATAATAAAATATTTTTAACACAAGAACATTCCCTCAAAGCATAAATCTGAGAAAGGAGTTGTATCCAGAACATGCCAAGAACTCTCTTAGAATCAAACAACAGAAACAGAATGGCAAAGATTTTCAGGCTGGGTGGTAGTTGCACGCTCTGCAGGCATGAGACTCTGGGCTCAATCCCTGGCAGCGATGAACACTGGCAAAGGACAGTGCTGGGTATGTGTGGATGGCCAGTACGCACATGAAAAGTTGTTTAACATCAGGGATGGGAGGGAATGCAAAGCAGAACAAGGAGACATGATTTCGCTCCCTCTCGGATAGCTGCCACCAAAAGGCGCATTGTGACAGGTGTCGGGGAGGAGATGGAGACTCAGGAATGCTCAGACCCTGCCACAAACATTACAAAATTTGAAAGGAGTCTGCCAGTTCCTCACAAACTTACACAGGACAGTTAACAGCCCGGCACTTCCATTCCCAAGTTCATGCCCATGAGGACTGGAAATGTGCTTCCCTAAAGTGTGAGCAGAATCAATCCCCAAAAAGATGGCAGCACCCCTCTGCCCAGCAGCACGGGAATGGAAAAACAGACCTGGACACACACAGCAGTGCCTGGCCAGAAGGGAATGAAGGGACTGGCTTCCACTGCGACGGGGACACACTTGACAACACCATGCCAGGAGGACAGGTCAGAAAGAAGAAGGCAGGTGCCGCCTTCGTGTGGTGGGCAAACGAGTGCTCACTGCACTGCTCTGGCAATCTTCCCGAAGGCTTGAAGTGCTTCCCACTAAAAATCAAAGTCTGTTGTCTACAGTAAATGTGAAGTAATAACAACAGCCCCTCACAGGAGGGCCTTGAAGTGTGAAGGGCAGACAAGCTGTAAAGCTCATGGTACAATGCTCTGCACACCCACCACCCATCACCGCTGTCACTGACGCTTGGAGCCGTGCCAGAGCTCAAGACAGCAGCGGAATGAATCACCACTCCTTGGAGCCAACAAACATCCCGAAGTGTCTGGTCTCTGACAAACACTGTGTTTGCACCATGATGAGACATGAATAAGACCCCATCCCACTCCAAACTTTCCTCTTAAAAATGTACAGCTTTAATATTCAGCGCAGCTTTAACCTCCTAAGGTAAATAGCCTGGAATTTCTAAAAGCAGTAAGTGTGATATGCTCTGTTTACACATTTATCCACATTCAGCCTCGGCCTAAAGAAGGATCTAAAATCAATGTTTAAAACACACACAATTTAACAGCAATAACAATGAAAAGATAAAAATCAAGGTGAAGAGAAGATGAGATTATAGTTAAATGAAACAAGGAAGGTTCGGTCCCAGAAGTGCTTGCCGTGAAAGTGGGTATAACATGTGGATTCAGCTGTGAGGCTGAATCCAGAAAGAAGGGAAGGAAATCGAGATTCCCCAAGCTCATGAAACCACCAGCAGCTCGCATGTGCTCAGGGAGGAATTCTGAAGCATCCCTCTTTCATCCCTGTGTTAAAAGTGACAGCCCCCAGCAGGGCACAGGGTCCCTGACTTCTCTGACATCAGTCCTCTTCCCTTTACTCCTTTCTGGGCTGCACTAGAGATCTACAGCTCAGCTGCACAGGTGCCTTGTCCTAAGGGTAGCTGGCCACCCAGGCCCTAACTCATCATCCCCCAGCCAGACCTCTCCCTCTCTGGAGAGCCTAGATTCTCTGTCTCTCACTAAATATGCACCCAGGCATCACAGAATCTTGTTCAACTAGAAACCCCTCACATTCCTCTCTCCCTCTCCTTCTCCAGTAAGGAGCCTGCCTTCTTCTCCTTCCTCCTCATTCAAGGGCTGCCTTGAAGGAGCCACGAATTCCCACAAGCCGCCCCTGGACCCTGCTGGCCAGCGCTTCGCAGTAATGTCCCACCCCCAATCTTGTCTTCAAGAGCCTTCCCAGGTCTCCCACCCTGCTGACTTTGAGCTCAAAGGAACAGAAGTTGTGGGGATGCAATCACTCTGTACATGCCGACCAGGCTCTTGCAGGGTTTCCTTAGCAACAGCTTCATTAAGGAAAACCATCAAAAACATGCAAAGAGGCTATTATTGCATATGAACAGAGTAGCCTGCATAAAAGCTGAATGGCTTTGAAGAGAAAATTAATGAGGAACAAGGAGGTTGCAGGTCTGCTCTACAGCCTCATAAACCAAAACGTTCTTAAAAGACCTGCAAGTATTCCAGAACATTAGGTCTGAAGGCCCCAGGACATGTGCCTACATGTGCCTCTGTCAGTTTCCCAAACATGTTCATATTGGCACTTTCTCTTCCTGTCATCTGCCAGAAAAAAAAAATTGTATTTACACAAGATTCAGGGCTTGGGTTTCAGAACCACAGTGAACAAGGTTTAAATAGCAATGGGAGACTTCCCGAGATAAGTCCAGGTCTCTGTCCTCAGTTTCCACACCTCTAAAACTGGCTGCAACTGCTGAGGAAGCCGCATGATGTTCACGCCGGTCTGCGCAGCACTGGATAAACTGCCGCACAGCGGCTACTTGGGAACAGTCAGTGTAATCAGCAAGTCTCCCTTTGCTTCACAGCGGAGAAAGATGCTTCACCTGTCTTTTTCTGCTCAACAGCCATGCTCATTTTCCTGGGATGAAGACCTCCAGAGCAGGCCTGCATGGAGTCCCCAGCGCTGCCCTAGGCGTGTTCTTTTTCCATAGAATTGATGCCCTTGGAAATTATTTTGATGCTCAGCACCTGGCTCCCCCTCTACAAGTCACCTTGGTCGATACGGACCGTGTCTACCTGCTGCTTGCTGGACTCTGATAGCAGGCAAGCAGGCAGGCAGACAGCCTAGCTCCCACCCTGTTAAGGGAAGAGCAGAGAAGCACACCTGCTAGGGGCCCCTCACCTCCAACCCACAGTTTGACTTTGGGCCCTCAACATTATGTTCCTTTACCTCAAGCACTCCCCTCTGAGAACAGGGAGTTTGTACTTGGGTCACAGAAATCACAAAGACTGAAAGAAACAGGAAATTCATACTTCAAGAAGTGTCTGTGAATGCATGCCAGAGAGGCAGGGTGCCCCCAGAGGCCCTATGTGTCCAGCAGGCTGGGCAGCCCCAGGACTGCACATGTGTGTGCCTCCCACAACTTACAAGGAGATGCTCATTCCAGTGCCACAGATCCGAAAGCAGGCTGAGAGAGCGCACAAGTCCTCTGGTCACTCAGTGAAGGAGGAAATGGTGAGTCTGGAGGCTGCGGCCCCAACTTCTCTGCTCTCATCGAAGGAGACCTGCCATTGCCTATGAAACCTTCATGGCTAGCACACAGATCTGGACACAGTCAGATCTTGATGAAATGCTTGCTGCCATTTGGGAGTGCTACATAATCACCACAAACCACTCACCTAAACCCACGCACGCCAGCAGCCGCCCTGTGTCTGCACATCAGGGAGGCTCTGTGCGGGGACTCTGTAGAGACCCCTTTCCAGCTTCACTAAAGCCAAATATGTTATTTACGAGTTTGTATGTTCATGTAGATATTCTGAAAGGCATACGGAACCTGCAATAATCATATCTCAGCTCCTTTCAAAATTTCCACATTTGCCAAAATCTTTCCCTGGGAATCGATACAGCCTGTTGGTTCCACAATGGAACACACCTGATCAAGAACCAATGCTTGCTCTATTTCAGAAAAACTACAGGCCCTTCTTTTTCTTGCTATTATAAAATCCCACCAGAACTTGTTATTTTCTGCCTGCTCATCTGGCAGGCAGAGTGCTGGGGAGAATGCAGAAGGCCTGTAACCACCCTGGCACTGGGCTGCAGGGTCTGTGGCTTCCCGTGGAACGTTGCTGCCCTCTAGCGTTTGCCTGAGTCTGAGCAATGCAACCGCAGAGCTGGTCCAAACGGCAAACACCCACAGGTATTTTCAGTGAAAACATTTTATTTTGTGAAATACATGTATTTACATGCCCACCTGTGGAAACAGTTTGCAACAAGTCCAAATCGCCCAACATTAATCTGCAGAGGCGACTGCAGGAACCGCAGTAGGTGAGAGCTCACAAGTCCTTCCAGCATGCTTCAGCCTTGGCTCTGTCTCAGAACAGTCCCCTCAAATCCCCTAGCCTGATGGTAACAGCACCTGGCCACCGCAGACTTCCTTCACAGGAAGTGTAATCTAAACCCATCCTCCTGACAGTGAGCTTAAAGGGCCTCCCCAAACCCTCTCTAACCTCCCTGATGAGGCCAAGCACTCCTGACTCGGAACTGTGCCTACGCCAAGGTCCCACACACTGCCCCTGAAGCATTCTTACCCAGTGTCTCCTGTCCCTTACAAACTTATGCCAACCTGACCACTGCTCCAGCCCAGGGATGCTCTTGCACCCACCTCTGCTCCTCAGCCACTTTGGTGGTCCTTTGCCCTCCCAAGGGAAGTGGAGCCTCCCACACTCAGCTCTAGGGGGGTCTCAGCTGTCAGTGTACATCTCACTGTGTGTGTGCTCAGCACAGGGCACCTTGCCCTCCAGTCCTCCACAAGGACTATATCCTCAGCATGCCTAAGAAACACAGCCTTGGGGGCTGGCAAGATGGCTCAGCAGGTAAAGGTGCTTACTGCCAAGACTGACGATCTAAATTCAGTTCCCGGGACCCACATGGTAGAAGGAAGGAACAGACTCCTGTAAGTAATCCTCAAATCTCCACAGGCAAATCTCCACAGGCAAGCCATGACACACACACACCTACATACATGTACAGACGCGCGCGCACACACACACACACACACACGCACACACACATAAAATAAATAGAAAAGCAAAAAACATGGCCTGGCCACGTAAGAACTGAGTCAAACGGCAAACCCCAGGCCCAGGCTTTGTTCACCCAGTGTCTCGGGGCTAACATCTTGCCTGGGGCCATTTCCCAGATAACTGAACCATCAACATCAAAGCACCACGTTTCTGCTTCTCCTATTCCTGGTTACTGCAAACCAACAGAGAACATAAGTTATGGCCTCTCCTGACCTTTCCTAGGGACACGGTACAGCCCGCGTGGAGGCCAGGGTGCTCATCCCTCTATAACACCAGGAGCAGTCTTTCTTTCCTGGCCGTACTCATATTCGCCTCTCCCTCTGAGGTTGAGCTGACAATTGCCACTTCATATACTGCAAAGAAGCCTCACCCCCATGTGTGACCAGCCTCAGGGGCGATGCATGCTCGCTACAGTAAGCAAGCTGCAGAAAGGTTATTAGTACACCCAAGCAAGCAAAGCCAGGTACTATAATGGTAAAATGTAGTGCTCTTTTAATATACTGGATATAAACATGAAGGACCAGATGATGGACAGGAAAGGCACTCACCAACTCTAAGACAATAGTTTGTTGTTGCTGCTGTTGTTATGTGGATGATGATGATGATGACGATGATGAGTATGGGTATGTGCATGGTTTTATGCAGGTGAGTACAGGTGCCCAGAGAGGCCAGAGGAGGGTGTCAGTGCTCCTGGAGATGGCACTCTAGGGCAGGTGTGAATCACCTGACCCAGTGCTAGGAACGGACCTCAAGTCCTCTTCAAGAGCAGCATACATCCTTAACCACAGAGCAATCTCTCCAGTCCCAGGTTAGCTCTATTAAGTCGTTTTACATTTTAAAAAATGTAAGACTCTCTGAAGTCAACATGACAAAGGATCCGCATGCTAACCTGGCAATGGAGTGGGTGTCTGGCTATCACCACGCTTGCTGTTCTGGCAGAATTGATTCTGACACCCTTGCCTGCCCTTCGCCCTGTCTCATCTGCACCCATGACATGACACGCTCTGCCCTTTGCCTCTCAGAGCCCAGCCAGGTCACACTCCAGCAGAAATTTGCAATTACTCTACCTGACCCTGACCCCCAGACACAGGCCTTCCTGACTGCAGCCTATCTGCTTTCCCACAAGAGCCTGGCCTCACAGACACCCTGTGCCCTCCTGAATGCCAGGTCTGCAAGCTGGGCCTCCTCCATCCTTTCTTCTTCCACCTGCCCTCCTCCTCCTCCACATAGATTTCACCCTATCCTGCTCTTAGAGCAAACCCCAAAGTCTGTGCCCTCTTGCTGAGATAAATACTCCTGCTGAGGAGTCCTCCCTGTTCCGTCCCTCCTCTCTTCCACACTTCCCTCCATCTAGTGAGTCCTGGGTCTGCTCCCACCATGGCTTCTGAGAAACCACCTACCTAGCTATCTCCTTTCGGTCCTTCCGAGGCCACTTTCAACATCCCCTGCTCCTACCACACTAGGCTAGACCCTCTGCACACCCACTCCCTCGTCACCTGTCCCTCCAAGGTTTGTCACTCATTCTGTTCAACACCTGCCTTCCCCGTGCAGCTGCCACTCGGTGACGGCAGAGCAGCCCACCTCTCTCCAAGTCTACTGTAGCAGGGTACCTGCTCAGCCACAGTGTCCTTGGACCAACTGCGCCTGTGCTCTCTCTCCCTAAAGAGCCAGCTCCACCCGGCTATCTACAGGGCTTACAGCCTCCCGGCCTCCAGGCTAGGGAATGGCACTGTCACAACTGTTTTAGCAAAAAGCTCCTCAAGAGCTGAGGATGCAGCCCTGTGGTGGGGTGTTTGCCTGGGTTCAATCCTTGGCACCCCACTGGGGCTCAGATTTAACAAATATTTGGGAAGTGCCTACTGTGTAAAAGGACTTATACAGAGTTCGTCCAAAGATATACGAACCTCATGTTTTAAAAACCCAACAGTCAAACCAGGCATAATCCCAGCACTTGGGAGGCAGAGGCAGACAAATCTCTGAAAGACTGAGGTCAGCCTGGTCTACATAGTGAGTTCCAGGTCAACTGGGGTTACAGGGAGACCCTGTCTCAAAAACGAAAACAACAAACAAAACCCAACACCCACCACTACAAATGACAAGTGCTTCAAAAGTGACAGTTAAGGTCAAAGCCAGGAAGCGGGCTCAAGACTGCAAGGCTGGCAGGAACCAAGGTTATCATCCCAATCAAAAGTATTGGAGAAGATGGTCAATTCTGACCACAAAATGAAAAGGACAGGTAAACAAATAATCACATTCATTTGACCCTTGGACTATGACTCCTTAAATCATGCCGTATCATCCCTGAGCTGGATCATGCATGACACGTTCCAGGAGACCTGAGTCACCTGCCACGGAGGCAGGCAGGCACTCACCTGCCGAAGGTTGATGTACACAGCATTCTGAAGAAACTCTGAAGCTTCCATGCCACGCTTCTGAATAGCCAGGACCCGCACAGCCTTCACACATGCTTCCAGTTCGATCACCCCAGCATTCTTATACTGCAGGTACAGAGCAGACACCCCCATCAGCAAAGAGCAAGGATGTCTCTACTATGCTATGAAGCTGTAGCTGTGGCTCCAGAATCCCCCAAAGCACCTCCCTGAGACCCTCCCACCACAAGTGGGGAAAAGCCATCTCCGATGAAGACATGACAGGTTGGAATAAACCTCTGACTACCCATCTAAGTGTGTCTGCATTGATTCAAACTGCACAATCATCATCCTTCATAAATTGCTTCCAGGCTGAGGACCCTAACCCAACATCCTGGAGATAAGAAGTGATCGCCATTTAGAGGAATTTGGATTTCAGAGTTTGGACTTTTTGGTTAGGGATGCTCACCGTGTATCATCAATGATGGCTCATGCCTTTAATCCCAGAACTCAGGAAGGCAGAGACAGGCAGATCTCTGTGAGATCAAGGCCAGCCTGATCTACATAGTGAGTTCTAGGCTAGCTGGGGCTACACGGAGACCCTGTCTCCAAAATAAAATCTATTTATAGTTACTATGGCAGAAAAAGCAAAGCCTGTCCTTTTCCCTACCCATAATATGCAAACTATCCATCACCTATCACCCCCCGTTTATTAGATGGCTAGAAAGAGAAAGTGTTTATGCTTAAGTAATGATATTGAAGTCAAAATACACCAGCTGTTTATACCTTTTAACGGCATACCAAGAGAATAACACAGAGACTTGATTCCACTGAAATAAGTGAGTATTTTTCCTCCAAAACTCTTAAGACCATTTCTATGTAGGTCATAATAAATGTCAACTTAAGTGAATTTTCCACTTATTTTGCTTAACTGTGCATATTTTAAATTATACTACAAAGAAATTTTAAATAGGATCATAAACCATTATTGGAAATACAATGTCTACTATTCACGAGTGATAGTTGCTGAAAGCCTACGCTTACTCTGCAGGTGTCAGCCAGAACATGAACCAGCAAGTGGGGCCTGAGACCATTCCCACCCCTAAAGACTCCCTGCCAAGGTTCCGGCACAGAGCAGTCAGAATTTTCAGAACTAAAGACGGAAACAACCACATCCAATTCTGAAGCAAAGCCCCTAAAATAACACTACCCTCATTTACAGACAAATAAAAGGGGACGCAAAGGGGACCTTCTTGCTCTAGGTCACACAGCTAACACAGCTAGTAACTGGTGAGGCAAGTCTTGATTTTAAAGCTGCCGAATGGCAAACCTAAAGTGACACCTTGCTTCCTTCGGACAGGGGGGTTCAGCACCATGGACAGTCCTCCTGGCCTTGTCCTGATCTGCACCTCACTGGCCCTAGAAGCACCCCGACACATGTGGGACTGGGCAGTAAACTACAGCAATGTGGAGTTTGTGTCCAAGAGTATCTTGGGACTTACTCTCAAGATGCACACAAGTCAGCAAAAAAGATCTGGGAAGCTGAGTGCGCTGTGCTAGAACTCCCTGCTGATGGCGAACTGATGACAGATAGGTACCAAGAGCTCTGTCAAGACATGGGGACCACAAGAAGAGTTCTCTGCCCTCCCGACCACTACCTTACTGTGTGCTGTAGTCAGATTCAGTTGCCAACTTGACACACCAGGGAAGAGGAAACCAGTTAAAGAATCACCTCCATCAGATCGGCCTGTGGCCATGTCTGTGGGAGTATTTTCTTGATTGCTAATTGATGAAGGAGGAACCAGTCCACTGAGGGCAGGTGGTCATGAGTTATATAAGAAAGCAGTTGAACTGGGCATGGTGATGCATGCCTTTAGTCCCAGCACCTGGGAAGGAGAGGCAGGTCGATCTCTGTGAGTTCAAGGTCAGCCTGGTCCTACGCAGAGCATTCCAGGTCAGCCTAGGCTACATAATAAGACCCTGTGTCAAAAAGAAAGCGGGGGGCGGGGTGGGGGGAGAAGGGAGGAGAAGGTAAGGCAGGGCAGAGGAGGGGAGGACAAGGGAAGGAAGCTGAGCATGTGAGACAGCCAGTAAGTGTGTTCCTCCATGGTCTCTGCTCCAGTCCCTGTCTCCAGGTTTCCTGCCTCAAGCTCCTGTCCTGGCTTCCCTCCATGATGAGCTGTAAACTGTCAGCCAAATAAATACTTCCCTCCCCAAGTTGCTTTGGTCATGGGGTTTATCACAACAACAGAGAAGCAAACTGGAACACCATGCCTTCAAGACAGCCAAGTTACATACATGTGACTCCAACCAAGAGGTGACCTCCTTAAACCTGTTTTCCCATGCAGAAAGACGGTTCCTGCCAGTCAAAGATGACAACCCACGACCTCAGCAGCATGTCGGGGTCTCCACTTCATCTCTCCTAACCCAGCAGAAAGTCCTGGGACAGAGTTCAGAAGTCCAGGGGAAGCCATTCACAAAGCACGCCAGAGCCTGCCTGGAAGGCCAGCTGCTGAGTCTCTCGGAATGAAAACCAAGCAGCAGTGCCTCCCATGTGTGTGCATGTGCGTGTGTGTACACGTGTGTGTCTGTGCTCGTAGGTGTGCCTCCCTGTGTCACTGTCACCACCCTTAATCCGGGATCTGGGTAGCATGGGACCGCAGGGCTCCTTCAGGGGAGAAAGCAGCAGGGACGGGCTCGGTGAAGCACAGAGACAGACGAGCACCTGGAGAAGGCGGGGCATTAATCCTCTCCTCTGGCTTGCACTGCATGCGTTTTCAGAGCCAGCCTTCCACAGCTGCCTGACTGGAGTAAGGGAGAGGAGGCCATAACCGATGCTTTATTGAGCAGTACTAATGAGCCTGCCGCTACGCTTATTTATATACAGAGAGTCATTGACCCTAATGACACAGTCCACATGGCAGAGAGATGAGAAAAGAGTCTCAGTGACTGCAGAGCTGTCTGGTGTCAGAGGGCTGGGGACAGCAAAAGGGAGCTCTGTCCACAAGTGTCTGTGTGCTCTGCACTCGGGACAGTCCAGCAACAAGGTCCCCTGACTCCCTTGCTGTGCCACAGAGATAAAGTTGAAAAGATGGCTGACCCAGCACTCTAGAAGGCTACTGGGGCTCAGACCTGCCAACTAGGCAGCATCCACCTACTGTAGTCCAGACTCGCCCAGGCCTGCAGGAGGGTAGGTCTCGAGTGTGTGTGGCCTGGGCCTCTTCCTCTAGTCCTACACCACCTCTCTCCATCTGCCTAACAACTCCTTTTTTGGGGGGAGGGTGGGTACTTTGGCACTCTTTTGGGTACTCTTGAAAACCAATTTTCAAAAACAGGCAAAAAAGGGCTCTGAAAAGGGGGTTCAAGATCATTTTTAAATGGCTAGGTACAAAATGAACACTAAAGTCAATCTGGGGCCAGCAAGACAGACAGTGCAGCAGCTAAGGGCACTTGTCACAAAGACTGACAGCCTGAGTTCTGAGTTTGATTCCTGGAACCAACGGGGTGGAAGGCGAGAATGGACTGTCACAAGCTGTCTTCTGACCTCCAGATGTGAGGCATACATCTGCCCCCCAAACACACATACACGTACACATACTAAATAATTAAGGCTCAGTAGTTAGGAGCACTGGCTGTTCTTGCAGAGGCCCTGAGTTCAGCTCCCAGAACCCAGGAGGTGGCTAAGAGCCATCCATAACTCCAGTTCCAGGGGATCCAGTGCCCTCTTTAGACCTCCACAGATACTACATGACACGGGTGCACTTATACATGTAGGCAAAACACTGATACAACAAAATAAAAATAATAAATTAAATATATTTTTTATATATCTTAGGGGTAGAAAGATGGCTCAGTAGTTAATAGCATGTATTATTCTTCCAGAGGGCATAGGTTCAATTCCCAGCACCCACATCTGGCAGCTCACACCTGCCTGTAACTCCAGCTCCAGGGAATCTTTATGCCTTCTTGCTCTCACCAGCACCACACTCACATATGACCCACATGGGGAAGGAGAGAACTGACTCCCACAGGTTGTCCTCTGATCCCCATACACATGTACACACAGGCCTATACATGCACATGTACATAAACATATATGCACATACAAACAAATGAATGTAATCAAGTTGACTGAAGCATAATCTACATTAAATAAAATATCAAAAAAAAGGATACTGCAACATCTTACAATGCAAACTAGGAACTTCTAATTGACACAATCAAGTCAGGCTGGAGAGATGGCTCAGCGTTTAAGAGCATGGCTACTCTTGCAGAGGACACAGATTCATTCCCAGCTCCCACACGGAGGCTAACAACCATCTATGACTCCAGTTTCTGGGGTTTCGATGCCCTCTTCTGACCTCCGAAGGCACTGCACGACACAGGCACACACACATGCAGGCAATACACTCATACACGTAAAATAATAAATAATTTTTTTAATGTCACATCACCTTGCTGTAATAGGAAATGGCCTCTTTGTATTTGTCAATTATGTCCTCTGGGCTGAGGCAGTTCTTGGTCCGTCCAATCTCAGCACTGGTGTCAGGATTTATGCCGTTGGTGGTGAGGGCACCTGCAGACAGAGAACGAGAAGAAACAGTCTTTTCTTTTCCCTGTCCTGCTTCTCTACTGATTTAAGGTGGAGTGTAATGTAAGGAAGACATGATTTGTCACACTGAAGTTTAAACACTGAACGATGTTCAAAGTCTTCACAGACTACCCACTCCCTACAATAGTCTTAGCATTGCAACATCACATGAAATGTTAATTAGCTCAGCATAGGTTTCCCTCCCTGTGAAAAGGTTTTATTAAAGAGCATGAAATGCATCACAGGAAAGCAGCAAGCAGACAATGGCCTGATTTGTGGCCTCCAGACGAGTCGGCTGGCCTCAGCACGCTCCGGGGCATCAGCGCAGACTCGAAGGGGATAACCTGTATGAGCACGTCCTGCACTGCAGAGCATTCAAGAAATAGCATGCAGGTGCCAGTCTCTTCTCTGTGGCTGTCATTTTCTATTTCTAACCAACCCCTGCCACCAAACTCATGTGGAAAAAGAGTTCTGAGAAAATTCCTTCAGAACACAGGTGACCACCCAGAGAACTCAAGCAGGGAAAGAGATGGAATCTTCTTTGATTTCACAGAACACAAAAACTCTCTGCCTAAGCGGGAAAGGCTGAGCTCTGGGGCCATCTGTCTGTCTTAAAGCCAGGCATCTCCCGCTTCCCTGAGGTCTGCTGGGGGCTGTGCAAGGAAGGAGTTCCTGTCCCACACCTCAAGGGCACCATGAAAGCGCAAGCACTCCCCAGGCTCTCCAACCAGATGCATGTTTTCATTTTAATCCTGGAAGATGCCTCAGTGCTTTTTGCAACAAGACAGAAGGATGATAGAGAGATAGGTGGAAAGGCAGATCGGTGACGAAAGGTGACGGAAGGTGACTGAAGGTAACGGAAGGTGACGGAAGGTGATGGAAAGTGACAGAAGGTGACAGAAGGTGACGGAAGGTGATGGAAAGGCAAACCTAGAGACTGCAAAATGGGGGATAGAAAATGCCTCAGGCAAAGCCCTCTTCCAATAAAAGGAAAAGGAACTGACAGAGAGCCATGAGGGCAGGCAGCTCGGAATCTGGTGCTGAGATTCTTATGGAGTTTGTGAAACTCAACGCAAGAAATGAGGTAAGGGCCATAAATAATAAGAGGCGGGCACGATCTCAGAAGAAAATGTCTAGACTATGTACTTTGGAAGAACCAGATTCAAACCTGAGAGAGTCAGGATCACCAGTCCCAGGCTCTAGCAGACCCGAGGCATCCCTCTGGAGCAGAGGGTGGCAGACATGTCTGGGGCAGGGAAGAGCAAACCAGCACCTGGGTCAGCTGCCCCTCCGTTTACCCCCACCTGCAACCCACAGCAGCCGCAATGAGAACGAGGGCCCTGTCCTGGTGAAGCAGGACCTAGAGGGCAGGGCTCCTCCAGTACTCAAGATAACAGAGCCACTGCTCATCTGCCCCAACCACAGTGCTCGGTCCAGAGTCCTGTATGCTTTTCATGTTTGTGATATATATGAAGCAAAAGTTAATATTTAATACATGCCCAGGATTCTCGATGTATCTGATTGGCTGATTGACTCTAACAGACAACCATCTCCTTCCTGAGTGTTATTCCCTCTGAATAAAGGAAAGAAGAGGCATGGGGGGCGGGGGATTAATTCCCATGGGAATACATATCTTCCATAACACAAGATCAAAAACGGGGAAAGTCCCCAGATGCCCCCTGCCCTGTAGAAGGAAGACAGGAGTTGCCCTGCTCCCTGAGTGTATGGCTCCACTTGCAATATTGCTGGAAGGTACATTCCAAGTGAAGCAACCAAAATCCACATAATCTGTAAGAAGAAAGTCAGAGCCTAGTTCTCTGAAGAGTCTACTGGGTCAGGCTGATTTAATTTCACTCAATAAGAGAATAACAAGTTCTAAAAATAACAGCACACGCAGGCCTAATCTCCCCTGACAGCCCACACCTAACACAACTGTGAGCCAGTGAGACCCAGTCATCAAGATCCACACCTCTGGATGGCAGGCAGGAAAACTGATGCCATGGGCTGGCTGGAACCCATCCTGGAGGAAATGCAAGGAGCTGGGGAAGAGCCATGGCATTGCAAAGGCTCCCCAGTGTCAACCACCCAGACGGTCCTTCAATCATTTTCAAGATGGCCACTTGTTCCCACTTTGTGCAAGGTTATATGCAAGGTTGAATACTGGAAACTTCGGCACAGTGACTCATGCCTCAAAGCTGGCACAAGCAAAGGCAAGCCTGCCACGTGGGTGCCGCTGGCCCTAACGGAACCAGCATGGGGTTCCTGCAGCCTGAAGGCTAAGCTGTGCAAGCGTCCAAGTCCTCCAGCATCACCACAGAGTCTGAAGTGACAGGAAGACAGTTTCTGAATGATGGGAAAGGCTAAGCCAGACCCACACCAGATACCAAACACAAGAGCAAGTCCACACAGCCTGGGTCTACACACAACAGAAAGAAGCTCAAAGTCTGCTTTTCAGGGAAAGAGCTTCAACACCTGAACTCAGTGCAAGGCACTCAGGGCTCAAATCCAGAGGAAACATGAAAGAAAAACATACTCGACTAGTAACAGGCAGCAGGAAACACCATTAACAGAGGCACATGAACTACAGCCTTTGAGAAAACATTCGCAGCCTAGATCACTAAGTGTTAATAATATCCTCAGTACACGCACAGGTCACCCTGAGGAAGCTGGCCAGGACACAAACTGTCATCCCAGCACTTGGGGAGGCAGAGGAAGGGTGACTGCCAAAAATTTGGAGCCAGCCTGGGCCACACAGTGAGTTCTAAACCAACCAGATCTAATCAGAGAGTCCCTGTGAAAACAAAGGAAGGTAGGAAGGGAGAAAGGGGGCAGAGGGAAGGAGGGAGAGTGGGAGGGAGAATAAATCACCACAAACTCCAATTACGGCATGAAGTTCCAAGGGGCCCATAAGGGAGCTCAGCAGCTGTGCGCATGGTCACCGCCCAGGTCTCGGTGCTCACCGAAGGACACACCCCTAGAGCCGAGAGGGGATGCAAAAGGACCTAAGCTGCCTCAGGACCCGACACGATGTAATATCAAAACAGGACAGAGAACCTGTGAGGGGCACAGGAGCGGCTGGACGCACACTGTCGACATCAGGACGGTGAGCTGCAAGGCTAGAGGACAGAGCCAGGATCAGAGCCCTAGTGAGAGCAAAGGCCTTCAAGTCCGTAAGAGACCACAGGTGGGCAGAAGAGAGGAGAGAATGGTCTCCTGTTAGAATGTTCAAGTCTGAACATCTGAACAGAGCAGAGGTGGGAATCACCACGAGCCACCAAAGTCACAATCCACTAACATCAAAGTCTGTTTCTTCCCGGCCAGCCCAGGCTTCAGAGAGAGACCCTGGTTCAAAAAATCAAACATTCACTGAGTACCAGAACTGCTAACAGAATATTAGATTGGAAACGAGGTATGTACATGGTCTCAAAGCAGTTTTCCACAAACGACTTAATGATTACAAAGTGAAATACAACTTTAGAGAGGAAAATCCCAACAATCCACTTTCATCAGTGGCCACGGTATGGCACCAGCATTGGGGGAAAGCCACATTATATGCATTTGACCCAACGCATGGACATGGCATTCCACCCATCACAACCTAGCAAAACGCTCCCTCAAAAGGAGGCATTCAGGTACATTGCAACTGAAAACATCCTATGAAATAAATGCTCCTCAGAAACATCAATTACCATGAAAATCCGGAAGAGCTGATAAGCAAGAGACTAGAATGGGTGGAGAAACAGATGCCAAAATAAAGATGGCCTCAGAGGCAAGTAAAATGGACAGCTCAGGAAAAAATAAAATACAAAGCTGGTTTTTTCAAAATAATCAACAGAACTGACAAACTATAAGTACAAAGAACAGAAGACTCAAATTATTAAAATTAAAGCTGGCCCAAAGAAGAAAGAAATTGTGTTACTTCTAAGAAAACAGAAGGAACTAGACATCATGTTAAGAGAGATAAGCCAGACTCAAGCAAACAAATGACACGTTCTCTCTCACATGAGGAATCTAGATTTAAATAGCTCTCTCTCACACAAGCACACACACACATGCACAGAAGTAGGACTATTTGGGGGAAGCAGAGGAGCAGTGGGATGAGGGAGGCCCAAAGGACAACGATGAGGGTAGATGTTCACAAAGAACAGTACCTACGTATAAAAACGCCAAGACTAAATCTTTCTGTTATAGCCAACAAAAAATGAATTAAAAAGCAAGAAAAACCTGGCTGTCAAGATGACTCAGAGGATAAAAGCATTTGTCACACAAGTCTGGGGACCTGAGTTTGATCCCCAGAACTTATAAGGTATAAGAAGAGAACCAGCTCTAGAGATCACAGATTATCCTTTGACCCATACACACATGCCATGTCTTTAAGTGCACACACTCACACACACACGCTCACACACTCACTCACACACACTTGCACGCACTCACACACACTCACACACACACAGTCACACACCGTGTTCTCTCTCTCTCACATACACACACTGAAACAAATGAATAAATATTTAAAGCCAAAAAAGTTTGTTTCTGGCCTGTGTATTAGATCCACTTGATGTACACGTCTCTATATATGTCACTTTGCTTTGATTCCCAAGTTAAGTGTAAGCCTTGATATAAGGTGGTTTAAATTCTTCAAATTTGTTTTGTTTTTAAAAGTACTTTTAGGTGTTTTACTTGGTGTGTACTTAGGATCTACTTCTAAGTCTAAATCTATTATTTTTTCTTTTTATTTATTTTTTTTCCCTTGAGACAGGTTCTCACTATTTAGTGCTGGCTGACCTGGAACTCCTTCTGTAGACCAAGCTAGCCTTGAATTCACAGAGATCTGCCAGCCTCCACCTCCTGAGTACTAGGATTAAAGGCACACACTACCACTCCCAGCTTAAATAAAATTCCTAAAGACAAAAGAAAATGAATTCAGGGCTGAAAGAACAGACATTATTATCAACCTTATATAAAAAAACAGGATTATAAGGGGATACGATAAATTATATAATGAAGATGAGACGAACCATTGCCCAGAAAGACACAAACTCCAGAAGAAAAGAAAAGGCAAATCTGAATAAACCCAATCATCAAAAACTTTCTCCCTGGGCCTGGTAGCAGACGCCTTTAATCCTAGGATTCCAGAGCAGAGGCAGGTGGATCTCAGTGAGATTAAGGCCAGCCAGGTCTGTGCAGCACGTTCTAGGCCAGCTAAGGCTACAGGGAGACCCTGTCTCAAAACGACAGACAGACGGACAGAAGGAAGGGAAAAAATTAAATTAAAAAATTAGAGAAGCTAGGGAGATGACTCAGCAGTTAAAAGCACTGGCTGCTCTTTCTGAGGTCTCGGGTTCAGTTCCCAGCACCCATATCAGGTGACTCACAGTCACTGTAACTGCAGGTCCAGATGATCCAGCGCCCTTTTCTGGGGACGAGGGCTCTGCACTCACTTGCATGTATGTACCTGTCTCCCACATATATACATCATTGAAAGGAAAAAGAAAAAGAAATAAATGTAACATCTTCCAATCTGTGGAAATCTTTCCATTTATTTTTGTTATCTTTTTTTTCAACCCAAATGTTGGGAATCAAAGCACTCTGCACAAATACTCTCCATCATTGAGCTATACCTGGACATACAGTTATGTCTAGAATTGTCCAAGTATGACTTCATACATCACAGACATACAAATGCTATAGTCTTTTTTCAAGATTTAAATTTACTTTTGTATCTGTGTCTATGATCCACGCACATATCCTGCATGTTGATCCACAAATCAGCATAATCACTATCAAAATCCCAGGGGGGTTCTTTGCAGAAATCACCATCTGATCTAAGTTCACATGAAAAATGGGCGACACAGAATAAACAAAGCCATCTTGAAGAAAAACTTCAGAGAGGGGCAGTTCTGAAATTTATCAACTTTTTTCTTTTTTGTTTGTTTTTGGTTTTTGTTTTGTGTTGTGTTTCATTTTGTTGTTTTGTTTTTTGAGACAGGGTCTCACTAGGTAGCACTAGTTGCTCTGGAACTCACAGAGATCCTCCTGCCTCTGCCTCCTGAGTGTTAGGATAAAGGCGTTCACCACCTTGACCCAATATTTTGCTTTTCTTTATCTTCTAAAATCTCTACAATGGACCTGATTTGGACAATAAGAGAACAATAAATCATGTTTTAAAATACGAAGACCTGCCAGGTGTGGTGGCGCACGCCTTTAATTGCAGCAGAGGCAGAGGCAGGCAGATCTCTGTGAGACTGAGGCCAGCCTGGTCTATATAGTGAGTGCCAGGCCAACTGAGGCTACAAGGAGACCTTGTCTCAAAAAAAAAAAAAAAAGTATATATATACATACACACACACACACACACACACACACACACACACTTACACCTTGAAAAAAATTAATTATAAAGCAGTAAATACCTAATGAAAAAAAATTTACAAATAAGTAGCTTTGCTTTTCATAAACTGAAGCTTAAAAGACAGGTACATCGCGCTCCTGGAGAAGTTTATGTAACACTAACCAAACTCTCTTCCAAAGTCCTAATTCAGTAAGGAACCATCAAAGGGAAAACCACATTTCACAGCCAACCCCAAGTACACAGAGAAGAAAGGCCTGGAAATCCTCTGGCTGACAGCAGCTCAATAGAATGACAGGGAGACCATGGCATTCTGTGCCTCAGCTAACTTAAACTCACTCAAACTGCACTAAACCTAAGGACAGCTTTATAAATAGAATGCTCAAGTCAGAGCACTGGAAAAGCTACAAAATGCTCTGAGAGGCAGAAATGTAGGTGAAGGCTGAACCCAGGTCCCATAAACACACTTTCTTTACTATGGGGTCCTACTAACTTGAACCTGGCCAGAATATCTTAACTAAGCCAAGCAATCAATATACCACTTGTCAAATACAGTTAATGAATCTTCTCTGCTGTGTGACCACTACAGGACTAAGATGCTTCTAAAACCAGTGAAAAGGCTGTATGGGGTTGTGGGAACTCTCTGCCATCCTGCAAGCTGCCGTCAGCAGATCACAGAGACACTTCCATGTGATCCTGTCCCCTGTGGGATGAGCAGCAGACACTGTTGTCAAGATCGCAGAGAGACAAGGCCTCTGGAACACCTTGTTCTAACTCAGCAGCCTCAAGACAAAAAGGCACTGTGCCGACCTGGGATTTTGCTAACCACGTATCTGACAAGCAACTTGTACCTAGAATATAAAAAGAACTGTTACAACTCAATAATTAAAAGGCAGGTGAGAACAGACCTTTTCCCAAAGGAACTATACCAGTGACTCGTACAGATTGAGAAGATGCTCATGAGCTGTAAGGGAAACCAAAAAATGTAAGTCAAATCCACAAGGAGGCACCACATCCACCAGAGGGTGGAGAAGTGTCAGCAGCTCTGGTAGACACAGAGAAGCAAACTCATATTTGGTAGGACTGTTCAGTGGTATAGCTACTTTGGAGGATAATTCAGCAGTTTCTCAAGAAGGCAGACACTGAGTTACTGCCTGACCCAGCAATTCCACTTACCAGATACACACACAGAAAAGAATTTAAAGCAGAGGTCCACACAAAAACTTGCCCATGAATGTTCACAGCACCACTATTCACAGCTGCAAAGCAGAGTCCTGCAAGAGCTCATCAGCTAACAGACTAGACTCAGGAAACGTGGCCTTGAGTAACTGTGATGGTTAATTTGGGTTGTCAACTTGACACACCTAAGAAGAGGGAACCTCAAATGGGGAATTTCCTCCACAAAACTGGCCTACGGCTGTGTCTGTGGGACATTTTCTTGAGTGCTGGTTGATGTGGGAGGGTCCAATACACTGTGAGCAGTACCATTCCTGGGCAGGTGGGCCTCGGCTGTATAAGAAAGACCACTGAACAAGTCAGTCAGCAGCATTCCTCCATGGTCTCTGCTCCGGTTCCTGCCTTGACTTCCTGCCTCACTTTCCAAAAAACAGACGGTGCCTTGGAAGTATAGGATGAAATAAACCTTTCCTCCCCAAGCGACTTCTGGTGAATGTTTTATCATAGCAACGAAAAACAGAGCAGGCCAGTAACATTCTGCAGTGAAAAGAAATAAAGTCCTGACACGTGCTACAAGGATGAGCCTTACAGCATTAAGTTAAAGAAGCCAGTCCCCAAGGACCACACTATGAAATGTGAAGAGCACAGTCCATGTGTGTGAACAACCACTGCCAGAGCCTGGGGATGGCGGTGCTGTGGCACCGCGGGGGGACCGGAAGGTAGACAGCAGAGGGTGGGGTGCAGGAGCTTCCCACGGGGGTCTGTTGGACAAAGTCCCCAGTGCAAACTGCTAGTGTTTGTTATTGGAAGAGAAAAAGCTCCTCTCAACACCAAAGTGGGAAAAGCGAATATGAGAGAAGTGAAATTAGCAGAAAGTCGGTTTTGCTTGAACAGAGCACTTGTTGGGTGTACTCAAAATGTTCAAAAACAGCAAGAAAAAAGTTTGGGAAAAGAATTGCTCCATTTAAAGTGCAGATCTACAACTCAGAAGTCTGTCTGCCACAAGGAATGAAGGAGGCCCCTCTGGTCTTATAAGCACTCAGAGCCCTCCAGCTCTCTTCCTCCAGGCTGGGAGCTGCTTCAGGGAGAACGGGTGGGAAACTGAAACCACTCTCTACAAACACAATAGCCATGTATGTAAAACTCAAACATATGTGCAGGGGCCTAATTCTGGAATAACTCTGTGCAAGTGAGTTTTCTGCAGGGCTGGACAATGGTGTCACCTCTGCAAGAGTCAGTTGCTCATACTTGCAGCTTCGCAGCACCAGATCCCACCACTCCTACCTGGTGCACTAGCCGGTCAGCTGCCAGGGTCTAAACAGCAAAGGACAAAATCAAAGACAGCAAGGCTCTGGACTGGGCAGGGTAAGGGAGGGTTGGTGTGGGGAAAGCGGTGCCTCAGCTCCCTGCCTGTGCCCCTTGGCAGGTGGAGCCCAGCTCATACTGTTTCATTTATGCCCCCCAACGCACTGACTGGCATCAGCATCCTCTAGTGGCTTCCGCCACCAAGGACTCTGACACAGCCCTGAAAGAAATGTACAGAGCACGTGCTCATCCCGGCATCCACACTCCCGACCACGTGCACTCCCAACATTGCAGCCTTACCTGCAACCTTATCATCAACATCATCACAAATGAGAATAACACCCTTCCCTATCGCAGCAAAAACTGACTTTTGGAAGTAGCTTTAAAGTGTTCCCATCTTATTGTCCTGCAAGAGTCAGGGTGGACAAAATAAATTCAGTTCTTTCTCTTGGGATTAACTAGCCAGTCTGGGCTCAACAACACCTACCTGTCAAATATCAAATCATCCATTTCAATCTGATTCTTCACTTTCCTTTTTGTGAGGTGGGTTGTTTTTGTTCTTTTTTATTTATGTGTACGAGTGTTTTGCCTGCATGTATGTAAGTACACCCATATTGTGTAATGTCCACAAAGGCCCAAAGAGGGACATCAGATCCCCTAAAACTGGAGCTACAGATGGTTGTTAGCTGCCATGGAGGTGCTGGGAACTGAACCCCAGTTCTCTAGAAGAACCAGTGTTTATAACTCTAGTCCAGGGTTTTTGGGTTTGATATGGAGTCTTGCTATATGACCAAAGCTGGCCTCAAGCTTGAGATCCTCTTGCCTCAGCCTCCAGAGTGAAACTGTGACAGCAGGCATGTGCCTGTACCATACCTGGATTATCAATCTGCTTGTCACCAGTGCAGAAAGAAGCCACTGGCTCCTGTCACAGGGAGCTCTGCCCCGGCTTGGTTTTTCTACAGCAACTCAGGTCTTCACAAAGCAAACGCTCATCTAACGCTGTCCACAAACTGCACTGCAAACTTAACCACAGTACAGAGAAAAGCCTGGAATCAAAAAGTAAGTGTGCAAACCGGAGGCAACTCCACTTTCACTCAAGTCAGGCGTGAGATGAAAGCAGCTGTCTTGGGTGTGAAGTCCAGAGGAGCACGAGTGTGGAGCGTGCACGCTACAAAGGAAGGGGTCTTCCACTGCTCCGGGCTCACACCATCACTGTCTGTGACTAAGTCGGGGAATAACTGAGCTCCTTGTGAAATAACAAAATGGGGTGTTCGCTGGACTATCAAGGTAAGAAGGGAAGTAAAGACTCGATGTTGTAAAAAAATGCAAAATTGTTTCCCTGTCAAGAACACATGTGCAGTCAGGCATGGCGGCTCACACTTCAGGAGACTGAAGCAGTAGGACTGCCATGAACGAGGACAGCCAGGGCTACACAGCAAAACTCGCCTTCTAAAAAGAATAATACCAATAAAATAGTAATAAATAAATGACAGTAATAAAACATTGCAAAATGCAATATAAAATTTCAATCACCAGAGAAAGGAGCACAGGCCAGAGGGACAGAGCAGAGTCGCCGTGAGGGGTTCAGAGTCAACAGCACACGCATGCTAAGTGTGCTCAGAGAATTCAAGGCACGATTCTCCAATCATTCACTTCACCATGCTAGGAGAAAATTGTTCCTTTTCAACAGACAACATAAAGCAATAGGGTGCCCCGTCAAACAAGGACCAAACAGTAATCAGGTATTTAACAGTTCTGATTTAAATTACTTAAATCAGAATGTTCTGACGATCACAGTCCAGAAATCTGAACCATTCATTCACACCACCATGAAACAAGCACTTAAAAAATAATAATAACCAAAAGAAACTAAGCACGAGATCATGTACCTGGGTCAATGAGAACCTCCTGTGCCCCTGGAAGAGAGAACAAATTATGGTCTTTTACTGGGGAAATAAAGCTACCTTTAAAGATAACTAGTAAAACATATTTTATAATCCGCATACCCTTGAAAAGTCTGAGACCCGGGTATCTGATCATTAAAGCGATTCTGAGTAATGGGGTGGAAGAAAAACCCGCCGAGGACCCAGGAAAAAATATCTGTTAATCTATTAATCATACTGTAAACAAACCAGAAAGCGTCCCTAACCTCTTCCCATCCCTAATTCTTCCCATTCCACTTTCTAAACTCAGGCTCCTCGCTCTCCTTAAGAACATGTAAGAATCCCAGCTCTCCACCAATTAGCCAAGTGATAAAGGGATCACTTTGCAAATAAATATATGCTAGCACTCTGGAAGGGAGGCAAAGGCGACAGAAAGAAATAGGGGAGTTACTATTGCTCCCCTAGATTCGCCCTCCTCCAAAATCCTCCTTGGCTACATCAAGAAGTTGAAACCAGCTGGAGATATGTGTGGAAGAAAGGAAGGGAACGGAGGGAGTGAGAGAGAGGGAGGGAGGGAGGGAGGGAGAGAGGGAGCAAGGGAAGTTAGACAGCAACAAAAGGCTGGGTATAGTGCCCCACACCTTTAATCCAGGCACTCAGGAGGCAGAGACTAGTGGATCTCTAGGAATTCAAAACTACACAGTCAACTCCAGACTAGTCAGGGCTACATGGTGAGACAGTGAGGGTGCCTTTACAGTGAGGGTGGCTTTACAGTGAGGGTGGCTTTACAGTGAGGGTGGCTTTACAGTGAGGGTGGCTTTACTACAGGGAACCCTCCTCATCGGCTGCACTACCCAGATGTCAGTGTGGGCCAAGCAGGCCTCTCTGCAGAATGAGACCCCCCATCACAGCAAAGCATACTCCACGGGCTCCTGGTCCCAAGCCTCACACTGTCTTAGTTCGATTCTCTGTGGATAGGATAAGCATCATGGTCTATTTTGTCTTACAACTCCCAGGTCACAGAGGTCACGGCAGAAGCTAAGGCGGAAACTAAAGCAGAAAGCATGGAGGAGGGCTAAGGTAGCTCCAGGAGGCTGACTCTGTGGCTTCTGTTACACAGCCCAGGCCCACCTGCCCAGGGATGGCACCACCTACAGTAGTCTGGGTCCTCCCACATTAACTAACAAACAAGAAAATGCCTCAGATATGCCCACAAGCCAGCCAACCTGGCAGAGGAAATTCCTCACTGAAGCTTCCTCTTCCCAGGTGACTCTCACTTTGATAAAAATTAACCAGGATATAGGCTTATCATCATTTATTTTTAAACAGTTTTATAAGAGTCAAAAAGTAGGTCTCCAGAGCATATGTTCATTTGCCTAGAGAAACAGTAAGCCCATGATCTGGGTGGTATTTAAGAGCTGTGTTGTACATAGCAATCTCTGCGCGTGCATGCTTGCCTATGCGTGTGTGTGTGCGTGTGTGTGTGTGTGTGCATGTGTGTGTGTGTGTGTTTGTGCGCACACGCGTGCGCGGAGCATAGGCTCACAGCAAGGCTGGAAGTCAACCTTGGATGTCATTCCTCAAGTCTATTCTACTTTGCTTTCTTTTTGGACACGGGGTTTGTCAATGGCCTAGGACTGGCCCAGGAATTCGCCCGTCTCTGCCTCCCCAGCTTTGAGCTCACAGTGCATACCATCACATCCATTTTTTTTTAACATAGGTTCTGGGGCTCAAACTCAGGTCCTCATATTTGAGTGGCAAGCACTTTACTAACTGAGCCATCTCCCCAGCCCCTCACTTGTATTCTTTGTTGTTAATGCTGTAAGGTGGATATGTGTGTGATATATGTATGTGTATGCATGTGTGCTGCATGTGTACATATGCACACACATATGAGTGGAAGCCAGAGGTAAACATCAGGTGTCTTTCTCTGTCACTCTCAGAGTCTCTAATTGAACCTGGAGCTCACAAATTTGCCTAGAATGGCTGGCCAGCAAATTCTAGGGCTCCTCCTTGCACTACCCCCCATCTCCCACTAGGCACTAGGGTCACAGCACAATCACTGTACTTCGCTTTTACATGGGGCTAGGGATCTGAACTTCAGTCCTTGTGCTCGTCCAACAAGCACTTTTGTCACCAGCTCCTCTGTAGGGTTTTTGAGACAGGGTCATGCTCTATGGTCCAGGCTGGCCTTGAACTTCTCATCCTCATGCCTCAGCCTCCTAAGTACTAAGATTCACAGGCATTTACCATCATGCCTGGCTTAAATGGTCTACAGTAATATGGGGTTCGTTTTGCAGTGCTGGGTACTGAACCTCGAGCCTAAGGCCTGGTGCATGCTAGGCAAGCACCTACCCAGAGCCACAGCCTCAGCCCTCTATTTTATAATACATCTGATTCTTTAATACATCTTCTTTGTGATTTCATTGACTGTGCTTTGATCATATTCAGATCCCTCTCCTTTCAGACCCATCATACCTCCCTACTCCGCACTTCACATCCTCTATGACTTTTTAAGGCCTATCAAATCTAATTTGTGCTCCAAAAATGCTCTTGGGTGAGATTCCATGCCCTGGAGCCTGGTCACCTACCAGGGCATTACACCCTTAAGAAAATCGACGTTCCCTCTCCCAGGAGCTATCAATTGCCGACAGTTCCTCGGCTAGGCCAGGGCTTCTTACCTAACCCCACCCCAGATACCAAGCCCTCTATTTTTAAATACTGACGAAAATTACTTCAACTTAGCACCCAGCATCAAAATAAAAAACAAGTAGGTGGTTTCTACAAAATGCTGCTCGGAGTCCCTCCTTTCTCCTGGGTACTGACTCCCGTCAGGAAGGCCTCCACATGCTCTGCTACAGTTCGACAGGAGATGTCCCTCAGGAAGTCCCTATGGCCCAGAGCTGCCTGGACTGGGTCTGTCCAGGAGTGGGAAACAGCGTTCAGGTGCCCACTGTGATGGCCCTGTGCAGCATTCAGGTGCCCACTGCACTGGGCCCTTGGTTCATGGGGAGTGTGGCTTTGAAGCAGCAGAGGGCAAGCCTCAATTCACCTTTCTAGTATTATCTTTTCAACTGGTTGCTAAAGAAAACAGGAGTTTTCATTGGGCCATTGGGCCAACATACAGCAAGTAACAGGGATTAAACCGCAGGTAGATGTGGACTGACAAACATGAAACCAGGCCAAGCTGTGGCTCAGTGGCACAGCATTTGCCCAGCATATACAAGGCCCTGGCCAGATTCCATCCCCAGAACTTCAAGGAGAGATTGAGAGAGAAGGGGGTGGGGGGGGGGGGAGAGAATATGGAAGAGACTGGCAGGGCATGGTGATACAGAACATGGTAGTGATACACACCTGCAGTCCTAGCACTGGGGAGCCTGAGGGAGAAGGATCCTGAGTTCCAAGGCCAGCCTGGGCTATACAGTAAAACTCTGTCTCACAAAAACAGAAGGCAGCTGTATGACTTTGGGTAAAATAACACTGGACATCTGTGCCACTAACACTGCCTGCTCCTGACCATCCCCGACCTCTTACTCAAGGTCGAAGCCAGGCTTTACATGTGCTAGACAAGTGCTGTACTGCTGGTTACAGCCCCATCTTTCTGGCTTTTTCTTAAGCAGAGCTGGAGTTTGTTTAATGACAGTTTAAGCACTGAGGGGAGGGGGGCGTCAGGAAGAAAGGAAGCACAAGAGAGTACAGGTGTAGGCCTCTCAAAGAGAAGTCACCCCCCTCCAACCCCTTTGGTACGATTCTGTTCTTGAGACCAGGTCTTGCTAAATTGCCCAGGCAGGCCTTGAACTTTGAATTCATCTTCCTCCCATCTCAGCTCCCCAGTAACTGGGGTTATAACCTACATGACAGGCCTGTGCTCCAGGTTCTTCACACACTTCTTTCTTGGATCTTGCTTCCTAAGACCATTTCTGACTATTCTAATTACCAAACATCTTAAAATGATGACTCCAACACTAGGTATGATGATGCATGCCTGTAATCTCTGTACTAGGCAGGGAAGGGTAGAGGGTCAAGTTCAAGGCCAGCCTAGCTAGGCTACATGCAAGACTCTCCAAAACAAAAAAAGGAAAAAAAAAAAAACTTCCATACAAAAACAGAGTGGTAGATATGGACCCCCCACTGTGAGAGACATTAGGCTGGCTTGCTCGGTCCTCACAGCCTCACAGAGTCAGCAGCCACTTCACAGA
The DNA here is from genome assembly GCA_035773235.1 of Eospalax fontanierii. Lineage (NCBI taxonomy): Eukaryota > Metazoa > Chordata > Mammalia > Rodentia > Spalacidae > Eospalax > Eospalax fontanierii. Next base: position 78,488,439 of record CM069532.1, read on the forward strand.
TGAGGAAGAGCCTACCCAACACCGGAGGCTGAGCGCAGGTCTCCGCCCAACCACCTCAGTCACACTGGAAGCCAGGCTCTTCCTGACTGTAGATGTACCTCGCTAAGAAGTACAGGCCAAGAGAGTGAAACCTAGGGCCAGCAGCCTTCTCTTCTGGTGTCAGGTACTCCAGTGTCTCTATCTCAGCAGAACCACAGTTAACCAGTTTAGAAGGAAAGTCCAGTGTCCCCGCTGTGCTGACAGCATGCCTGAAACCTTCATGCTGAGCTGACAGGACAAAGATGTGGTGGAACTGGAGCACTTTCTCCAGGATTCAGATCTCAAGCTCTACATGAAGAAATCAAATTCAAGGAGCTGTGAGCAAGTCGTCTGGTACAAGTGGGAGAATTAGGCCTTAAAAAAAAAAAAAGCAGGTGCAACAGCACCATCTGTGCTCCCACCATTAGCAAAGATGACTTCCTGCAGAGATGCAGGTCTACTTCAGGGAAGGGGGAGTGTTCAGTCATTAATGTAAAACGTGTAACATCTAGGTGTCAGTCAGCAGAAGAGACAGGCTCACAAACAGCGGTCCCAGAGCAGGAAGGGGCCCAGGTGTCTGTCCAGCCTCTTCGTTCTCCAGGTATAGAGGCTGAGACACGGGGAACTGGTCCCTCAAGCAGCCAGTCACAAAACTTCCTCCTAGTGTTTGCATTTTGCACTCTCCCTAAAGTGACTGAGGGGAGAAATGGCTCAGAGGCTAAAAGCACTTGGCCACTCCTGTAGAGATGGCAGTTCACTTCCCAGCACCCACCTTGAGCAGCTCACAACCACCTGTAACTCTAGCTCTAGGGGATTCAACACCCAACACCCTCTTCTGGCCTCTGCAGGGACCTGCACATACCTATTTCTCTCTCTCTTTCTCTCTCTCTCTCTCTCTCTCTCTCTCTCACACACACACACACACACACACACACACACACACACACATTCACACACAAAAATAATAAAAATAACTTTTTTAAAAGCAATTGATGCCTGCAGCCCAGAAGTCCCATCACAAGGCTCACTAAAGCCCAGAAGTGGACAGTTTTCCCTGCCAAGCACTTCCCAGAAGGCCGGCCACTGAGTCACACAGCTGTGTGGGGGCGCAAAAACCACGTGTCCCTCACCCCCACCCCATCTCACTCCATAAAGGAAAGTAACAGATGTCAAATCAACATCTTTACCTTTTTAACCTCTTAAGGGGAGTACAGAAAGAAAATGTAACTCCCTTCCATCACGAGAGAGAGACTTACTTCTGAGAATAAGTGAACTCAACAGCGGGGTCAACTTTCTTTCTCTCAATCATTCTTTTTCTTTAAAGAAAGAAAACAAGTGTCTTTAGAAACCATACATGGTAAAGAGAGCAGTGGGAAGGGGGGCAGGAGGGGGGCAGGAGGGGGGGCAGGAAGGGGGCAGGAGGGGGGTAGGAGGGAGGCAGGAGGGGGGCAGGAGGGGGACAGGAGGGGGGTAGGAAGGGGGTAGGAGGGAGGCAGGAGGGGGCAGGAGGGGGGCAGGGGGGCAGGAGGGGGACAGGAGGAGGGCAGGAAGGGCAGGAGGGGGGACAGGAGGGAGGCAGCCTATTGGGGTCAGCTTTTAAATGACAAATTCTTTTTTAAAATTCTTTTAAGTTTTTTTTAAGATATTTTGTTTTTTAATAATGTCTGTTTGCAGGCCTGTGTGCAGATATATGCAGTACCCATGGAGCACAGAGGTTTTAGATCCCCCAGAGCTGGAGTAACAGAGAGTTGCAAGCTGCTGCACATGGGTGCTGGGAACCAAACCTGGGTTCTTCAAAGGGCAATACATACTCTTAACCCCTAAGCCATTTCTCCAGTCCTTTATTTTAATTATGTGCATATTTGTGGATCTGTGCATATGGGTGCAGGTGCCTACAGTGGCCTGAAGATGGAGTCAGATCCCCTGGAAGAGGAATTACAGGTAGTTGTGAGCTGTTCAATGTGGGTGCTGGGAACAGAACTTGAATCCTATACAAGAACAGTACATGCTCTCCCTATGGAGCCATCTCTCCAGTTCCAAATGACAAATTCTTAATAATTTAAAGGTTTCAGTACATCATATGGCAAAATGAATTCTGAGGTGTAGAAATATATATCCTGTGCAAATAACCTTTCAGTTCTTTGGACTGTGGTAAGTTAGCTATTTTCTGTCTTACCAGTTCCATCTCAACTTCACACTGTTAAAAAAAGAAAACATGACCAGGCATAGCAGCACACAGGTCAATCCCAGCAGTCAGGAGGCACAGGCAGGCAGATCTCTGTGAGAACAAAACCAGTCTGGTCTACAGAGCAAGTTCCAGGCCAGCTGGGGTTAGAGGGAGAGCCTATCTCAAAAAGACGAAAAGAGCCAGGCATAGTGGAGCACATTGTTAGTGCTAACGCTCACAAGGCAGAGGCAGATCTCTGTTAGATCAAGGCCAACCTGGGCTACATAGTGATTTCCAGGCCAGATGGGGCAACAGGGAGACCCTATCTCAAGACGATTGAAAAAAAAATCCAAAAAGAAAATTTGGCCCTTGGCACTTCAAATCGTATTCGTAAATATGCTGAGCAAGTAAGTTCTCAACTTAGGCCAGGAGTAATCCAGCAGCTTCATAAGCATCACACTTCTAACCATCCAGGCATCATGAGTTCATGCTTACTGGGGCTCTTAGGGGTTCTAGATACATAGTTCCTAAGTATTATGACCACAGAAGGTAAATGACATCATTCTAATTTCACAAATGGCATGTACATAGGCATAAAAACAAGGCTGATGAGCCCTAAGTCACACAACCTCAAGAAAGGAGTACAGATTTTAATTTTCTCTATGAATTCACTGACGGTGTCTTTCTCATACTAAAGAGTACAACTTAGTCTTTGAAACTTTTTCTCTTAACAAACACCACTAGAAAAGGTCCAAATGGTAACTCATTAACAGCAGCTGATTGTCTGAGCCCACTTCTTGGTATACACTGAAATTGTTTTTACTGCATTGCTTTTACTGCTTACAAATTAAAAAGGGGAAACATGGACTTTCATGCTGTTAGTGAGACATCTGTGGAGCTGGCAGTGGTGGCTCACACCTGTGACCCCAGGACTCAGACACAGAGGCCAACCTAGCCTGTATAGAGAGCTCCAAGTCAGCTGGCACTACATGCCAACACCTCCTCTCAAAAACTAAGAGACACTTGTGTAAAGACATGATTGTAGTCAGTGCCAGCCTTTCTTCTCTTCACAGATGCCTCTCGTAAGATTTTCTTACGTTTAGTGACAGATAAGCCATCAACAGGTGCCGGCAGGCAGGCCAACTGGGTTCACACCATCCCTCTGCTGTTTACTACTTGGGTGACCAGGACAAGCCACCTAGCCTCCATTCCTTACCAGAAGCACTGGCTATGACCCTCAAAGGCCCGCCTAAAGGGAAGTGCTGTAGACCCTTGGCCTGGGGAGTGCCGGGGACACATAACTATTTGGATATTTCCTTACACCACTCCAGGCACCCAGGATGGAAGCCAGATGTGTGGAAATACTAAGCAGGCTATAGCCACACCACAGCCCTGCTTTGATCAATCTGATGATGGTAACTACTGTTTACTAGATTCAGAGAGAAAACAAAGTGGGGACCGCCATTAATGAGAAACATTTACAAGTCACCCATAAGTACTCTGTCCTTGACTGAGCATTTCTCTCTTTCATTCCTAGAGATGGAACCCAGAGCCTCACAGCATGATAGGCAAGCACTCGACCAACGGGCTATAATATACTCCCCAAGCTGGCCTCTAACACTACTGTACCTGAGACTGACTTCAGCTACCAAGCTTCCTGCCCCCACCTCCCAGATGCTGGGATCATGAACGTGCCAACACTCCTGGCTCCCCAGTCTTTTTTTTTTTTTTTTAAAGAAACTAAGTTTTGTCCATCAATTATAGACTTACAGGTTCACATAAAAATTTCCAAAATAAAGAACCCCTTATTCCAAACCCTGAGTAGCACAGAAGTTTCTGAAGACAAATTAAAACGAAGCGGTTATTATAGGAAAAAAAAAAAGAGGAAAAGACTATAGAATTTTTTTAACAAAGGTAACTTATTTGAATAAGGAAAAAATTCCCTTTTCTCAAAGGAAACATGCTTTAGAACTGTGCACTATGAGTCTGAGAGGTCTAGAGTCTTTCAATAGTATCTCCAAGAGCTAGAGTGATGGCTTAGGGGTTAAGAGCGCTTACTGCTCTTGTAGAGGACATAAATTCAATTCCCAGCACCCACGTCAGGGGGTCTGATGCCCTCTTTTGGCCTCCTCAGGCACCTGCCCATGTATGACATACATTCACACAGACACACACACAAATAAAAATAAATCTTCCAAAAAATAGTATTTCATGTTACGACTTGCTAATTAGCTAATTATCACAGAATCAGCAATACCAACAGCTGTCTTGGGGTCTTTCTCTATCACAATCCATCTTCTTCTCACTGAACCTGAAGCTCGTCCCTTCCTGAAGCTGGCCAGTGAGCACCCAGGAGTGCTGTCAGCCTGACCTCTGGACAGGCCTGTGTAGAGCTGTCTTGATTATGCTGGCTGAAGTGGGCCTGCTGAAGTTGGAAGACCCATCTTACTGTAGGCAGGACCTAGGCTGTGGACTCCATTCCTCACTGTCTCCTTCTTCACTATAGATGCAACATGTGCAACATGACAAGACATGACCAGCTGTCTCAAGTTCCTGTTGTGCTGACTTCCTCACAATGAGGGACAGCAACCTGGAGCTATGAGCTAAAATAAACCCTCTCTCCCTAAGATGCCTTTATCAGAGTTTAACATCACAGCATGTGAAATAGGAACTAAGAGCCTGTTTCCACCCCCAGTGACTGCGTGACAAGCACCTACAGCCATGTCTGCCTTGTGCATGGCTGCTGAGGATGTGAACTCAGGTGCTCATATTTGCAAAGCAAGCACTCTTACCCACTAAGTCACCTCCCCAGCTCCCACCCCCTTTTCAGTGTGTGGGTGGTATGTGTGCCCTTGCCATGGTGTGAATGTGGAGATCAGAGGACAACTTGAAGGAGCCACAATCCACCATGTGGGTTCCAGGGACTGAACTCAGGACAGTAGGGTTGGTGGCAAGTGCTTTACTGCTGAGCCATCTTACCAGTCTGGCAATATTTTTTTGAAACAAAATCTCACTCCAGGCTGGCCTGGAACTCACTAGATAGTTTAGATAGGCATTAGACGCACAGTGATCATCCTATCTCAGCCTCCTGAGTGCTGGAATTACACACATGAACTATCAAGCCCCTGGAGACTTTAGTCTTGCTTGCTCCAGGTCACACTAACATAACTGGCACCTGTATTTCTGCTCTTCTACTGATAAAGGGGAAGGTCTGGGGTCTTCGTTTCATAAAATAGAAAGGCGGATGCTAAATGCTCACCTTATCTGGTCTTTTACTTACAATAAGACAAGGCTGCCACGATGCACCCACTGGAGATTAGAATCCCAGATTAGCTGCCTGCTGACAGATCTGAAGACCGGTCAGTCTCACTGACCTTGCAGCCTTCCAGCTGTCACCTTGGTATTTAAGGTATAGGCTGTCTTCAACAATAAGGTTTTTTTTTCTGTTGTTATTATTTTTATTTTTATGTATATGAATATATTTTCTGCATGTGTTTAAGTGCATCTGTGTCATGAAATGGCCATGAAGGCTAGAAGAGAGTATCAGATTCCCCTGGAACTGAAGTTAAGGATGACTGTCAGCCGCCACGTGGGTGCTGGGTATTGAAGCCAGGTCCTCTACAAGAGTAGCCAGTGCTCCTAACCAAGGAGTCATCTCTCCAGCCCAGCAACAATAAGTTTTAACACTAAGCAAAACCAAGTAAAGACATTTCTCTACTGTAGACATAGAATGCTTTGGTTTCTTTAACCTTTCTCTGCTAATATTCAGCAAGAGAAAAATGAAATGTCACCCTAAAAGCTTCTGATCGCAATGATCACATGGGGGACAGCTGTCACACTGACAACCAGTTTCAAAAAGCCCAGAACTAAAGAGAAACCAGAGGCTGCTTCTGCCCCTGTGCTGGAGACCCTAGCCCTGGGAGCTAAAGAGTGAAACTCAGAAGCTACATCCTCACAGCAGGTCAGCTGGACCCACAGCACACCCAGCTTCTACAGGAGATCAAAGCTGGGACAGCAGTAGATTCCCTTCCATACCCAACATGGCCTCTCCAGGTGCCTGCTCCCCTTCCTCTCTGAAGGATAAAAGCCTTAAGAGTCACATGGTTTCCTCTGAGCAGCCCACAGCAAATATACCTGGACTCAGCCTGTCCCCTGCAGAACCCAGCTCACCTAGGCAGCCTGGGTGTGCTCTGTTGTAGGTGATGATATGTTTCAGGGAAGAATAAATTCAAGTTGATTCCCCATCTGACACATGTTAAGTACTGTGAACTAACTTCCCCAAGAAAGCCATGCCTTTATGGAAGATTCCACAGACTGAGCAGAAATCCCACAACTATAGAGTATGGATGTTGCAGATCAGGAACCAAAATATGATGAGCTATCCTTAACACCCCCCTTTTTCTTGGGCTAGCCTTAACACCCCCTTACTGTTTTATTGTTTTTGTTCTGGGGGGGTATTTGTTTTTCTATCTTTAGCCACTTAAAAGCCATTCCTTGTCCACCTGTGCCTGCACTGACATTCCTGTGACTATCGGGTAAAATCTTTGGACTTTATTAAATTAGCAGGCCCACTAGCTCCCACCAACCCAAAAGCGAAGGGGACCATCAGACAGGGGCTGAAGCCTATAGCAGAGATGTCCCCCACTTTGTTTTACCTGCCTGCCTGATCCCAGCAGTGCGTTTGGTAAATTTATTGATTTGTGACTTTTGTTTGTTCTGTGACTACAAAAAGTTCATGTGACCACTTCCACAGCAGAGAATGCCATTCAGGGCTATCTGAACCTGTATTCCTGGCCACAGCCACTCATATTGAGCTCAGAATAAACCACCCCATCCTCTTTTGAGTGAGGGTTGTGTTTTCCAACACTATTTTTATTTTAGGGAAAACGTAGCTTACTCTTTGGGAACAATGTCTAAAAATCTCAGAGTCTAGGAAATCCCTTGTAGTTTTGGCCTCAATTGGGCATTCATGCTTCATTATCTGCCTGAGCTCTGCCACAGAGTCAGTAAAAGAAAACTCATCCAATTAGGGGTCAAGCAGCTCTAGTGCATTTCTCATTTGTTGGTCTTTTCACTCTTAACTGCCGCTAACAACCATCAGGAAGACAAACTTAACTCATTCAGAGAACTTCATCAATAAAGCAAGAACCAGGCCCGAGCCCTGATTTGGTGCTTAAAACTGACTCCTGGGACTGGTATTACCCATCACACAGGGGCTCTAGTCAGTTTGACACAGAATTTCAGCAAGGGCTCCAGAAATCAGCCGATCACTCCGTGTAAACCCTGACTGTACCAGTAAGACCAATAAGCACTCGAGAAAATCAGATAGAAAATGTCTCTCAAGAGACTGAGACGTGACAGATTTCCCACTGGCTGTGAACATTAGTCAGGCCTAACTGGGAGGAAAAGGCAGCACACTGCTCCCCAGTTAAAGACCGGAGAGCACACAGCTACGCGGAAGGGAGGTGGCTCACCTGGCCGGTGTCTGTTGGCTGCTTCTGAGGAAAGTGAGCCGCCTTGGAGCCTCCGAGCCCCGGTCTGACCGCCAGTTCCGCCAGGATAGTGGTAGATGACAGAAGCCGAGCACAGCCCTTCCAGAGCAGCTGAATGCCAAAAGAGAAGCAAAGGTGATTAGTAAAGTGAGAGCCCAGAACTGATTCATTAGCAGAGGCTATGGACATCTTCAACAGTCAGATTATTCAAAAAAGCCCATTTTCCCAATTAAAGATCACAAAAATGACTAGTTTTAGGCCAGGCGTGGTGGCACACATCTTTAATCCCAGCACTCAGGAGGCAGAGGCAGGTGGATCTCTGTGAGTTCAGGGCCAGCCACAGCTACATAGTGAGACCCTGTCTTTAAAAAAATTTTTTTAGTAAAATAAAATAAAATTTTAGTCTGAAAACTCTAACAAACATTCTTTACTAGAAACCACAAAAAAAGTCTTTTTTTATAGGTCACATCTATAGGTGTTTGTCACAACAGAAAATAAAACAGACTTTTCAATTTCCTCCTTTTTAAGTTCTCTGATATAAACATTTGGGTGTTAATTGCTTCATAGTACTAATAAGCCAGTCCTGTGTAACCTTATTATAAAAAGTAACTGTTTCCCAAACAAAAGTAGCACCCTGGAAGAGCCGCCTGCTTTACTTTTGCACAGAGGTACTTTCCGTCAGTACTTCCTGGGGGGGTCTCAGGAGCTGGCACCATCCCTCCAGGGCAAGGGTCTACCACACAGGCCCTAGTCTTACAGGGCACGTGCTGGAAGACTGGCACATTCGGTCTACCAGTGATCAGGGTTCACAGACGGCGCTCAGCGGGAATCCTGGCAAGACGCACACCCTGCCTGCGGCCTGCTCGGCCCCTCCCTTCTCCCCATGGACCCCTGCTCTCTGCCCTCTTCCCCATGGACTCCTGCTCTCTGCCCTCTTCCCCATGGACTCCTGCTCTCTGCCCTCTTCCCCATGGACTCCTGCTCTCTGCCCTCTTCCCCATGGACTCCTGCTCTCTGCCCTCTTCCCCATGGACTCCTGCTCTCTGCCCTCTTCCCCATGGACTCCTGCTCTCTGCCCTTCTCCCCATGGACTCCTGCTCTCTGCCCTTCTCCCCATGGACTCCTGCTCTCTGCCCTCTTCCCCATGGACTCCTGCTCTCTGCCCTCTTCCCCATGGACTCCTGCTCTCCGCCCTCTTCCCCATGGACTCCTGCTCTCTGCCCTCTTCCCCATGGACTCCTGCTCTCTGCCCTCTTCCCCATGGACTCCTGCTCTCTGCCCTCTTCCCCACTGTTATTTCTCTGTTCTCTTTAAGAAGCTGAATTGGAATTGCTTGATCCCATCTGAAACGTGCCATACGTTGAAGGGTCTCAGTTAAACTTCAGCAGAACGTCATTACTTCGTTCTGACTGGTTTTATCCCAAGTAGCTGACAATACCTTCCCCCATCAACCTCAAGACAGAGTCCAAGCTTAGCCCCCGGGAGATGCTCACCTAGTAGGAATTCACTGGACACCCACAATATACAGACCCAACCATACGAAAAAGCCCAGCTCCTGCCCACCTCCCAGACCACGAGGAGAACACAGTAACAAGCACTTGGAGATGGTCTGCATGGCCACAGAGGCTCTTCCTCTGAGTGGGTGTTTTAACTTTTAAAATAGAGACATGGTTCCCACTCATAAAACTCACCCACTTAAGTGCACAATCAGAAGTTTTCAGCATAATCAGAGCTGTGCTGCCATCACCACTATCTGATACCAAGACTTTTTCACCATCCCCCAAAAGGCAGCTGTCCTCCTTAGCAGCTCCTTCCCATCCTCTCCCTCCATCTCCTAGCAACACCAGCCCAGCAGCCACTCCCATAAGGGTGCCTTTTCTGGGCATCTCTTATCAATGGAATTGTATGCGACATGGCCTGAACACAATGCTTTCAAGGTCTACCCGGGTTGCGGCAGTATCAGGGATTTCTTCCTATGTGTAAGTGTGTGCATGTGCATGGGGGTTGCTTGTGTATGCAGGTGATCATGTGTGCAAGCACATGTAGAGGTCAGAGGTCAACTTGACCTGTTTCTTCGGAAGCAGCCACTATGTTTTTTGTTTGTTTATTTATTGTTTTTTTTTTGTTTTTTGACACTGGGTCTCCCTATGTAGCACAAGCTACCCTGGAACTCTCTATGTAGACAGGCTAGCCTCAAACTCACAGAGCTCCACCTGCCTCTGCCTCTGCCTCTTGAGTGCAGGCATTAAAGGTGTGTACCACCATATCTGGCCATGACCGTGTTTTTTATTGTTATTGTTGCTGTTGTTGTTGTTTTAATATTTATTGTTTTTGTTTTATTTGTATGACTGTATTGTCGGCATGCATGTAAACTGCACTCGTGTCTAAGTGGGCATTGGATCCCCTGGAACTGGAATTAGGACTGTTGTTAGCCGCTATATAGTACCGGAATTGCAACCTGGGTCCTCTGCAAGAGCAGCCAGTGCTCTTAACCGCTGAGCCATCTCTCCAGCCCCATAATCATTTCTGTGCTTTTGGAGGCAGTGTCACTCACTGGGAACTGGGCCTTGCCTGACTAGGGTAGGCTGCCCGATCAGTGAGTACCAGGGTCTGCCTGTCTCTACCTCCAGTGCTGGAATTACAAGCACTCCACCCCCACGACATGCTTTTGCTTTTACGAGTCCTCAGTTCAGTCCCAGTCCCAACCTTTACTAACTGAGCTATCTCCACAGCCCTCTACCAGGGCTTCACTCATTTCCACAACCAAAAAAAAATTCCACCCTGTGCCCACTCCAGCCTGTATGTCGTCATGACCCGATGTGTGTAGGAAGAATGTGCACGGGACAATGAGCACACATGGTGAGGGCATAACCAAGAGGCACTGAGACCAGAGGCAGAAGAAAGCCTCCTTCAGAGGACACAGGCAGGTGCAGAGAGGGCAGCAGATAAGATAGCACACAACGCAGTTGGCACAGGCTGCCCAGTGCCCCCTTCACCTCTGGTTGCTTACTCAAACTTGAGTAATGATGGACACACCCACATATCCGATCATCTGGCCAGTCTTACCCCCAAGCCACAGAAAGTCGTTCACCGAGCGGAGAAGCTCCACAGACATGTGGTAGTGTACCAGGGCATCCTGTAGCATCCCAGCCTGGAGGCACAAGTCCCCCACGTGCTTCCGCATGCGTCCTTGGCATCGCTTCTTGTAATGTCTAAAAGATGAAATGCGAGAGAAACGCCTCATTATGACAGCCGGGTTCCTATCACAAGCTCGCACGCTGAACACGATGCAATTTTCTCACTGCTAAACAGTGCTAAGAAGGCAGCTTTAGGCTCTAAGGTTGAAAGCCAGCAACAACCACTGCCAGTTATGTGAGCCACAGGGGTCCTGGCTTCAGAACTGAAGTGCCAAGGGTACAGGAGTTCTGCTACATATCTCACTCTGACAATGTTCAACTCAGATTTTTCTTTTCAGATTTCCCTATTGCAACACGATCACAAGAAAGCTTACGTCTCATCTTTTTTTAAAAATCAATTATCTTATACTTTTTAACTTCAAACCTATTATTATTTTATAAAGAAATGTGAGGCATGTTATTAGCCCACCATTTGACTTTAGCAAACAAGACCTTTGTCTTCACAATTTTGGAACGAGCTTTAATAGAGTTTTCAGGGTGGGGGCCGAGGTGCTCGCTAGGGCTCTTTAAACACCAGTCAAGCATGCTGTTAAATAATGCACAGCTTCAAGTCTGTATCAAAGCAAAAACCAAAGCAACTTTCTCCTTTGAAAATATCCCTAACCTTTTGAATATTAAATATCCTTAAAGATGTGATACTTTTAAGAGGCAGACAGCAGCTGCATGAAATGACAGCAGTCCTGTCCAAACTGAGCCCCTACAGGGGTCCGGGAGACAGGAAGCATCTACCTAAGTCAAAGTGATTGGCAGAACCCAACAGTAAGTGAAGTCTGTCAAGCCCAACTCTACCAGGCTCTCCTGAGTCTCCAGCTACCCTGGACATGAAGCGGAGATGGCAAGGAGACACACCAGCCTTCCCCAGCTTTCTCCCCGGCTACAGGGCAGCACCAGGACCACCTTCCAACAAGGCTGCATCAGGCTGCTCCTCCATCCCCAGGAGACACGACCACCGCTGGGGCCTCAACAAGAGCCTCCTGCCCTCCCTGACAGTGCAGCCGGAGTAGCCTTCCCAAAGTACATCCCAGTATGTCTCTCTCCTGCCTCAAACCTACCCCCAAGGATCCCCAGCGAAGATTCAGATCCACAGAGGACTCCACCATAAGTCACTCCCAGCAGCCCTTGCTCTCCACACACAGCCTAACTACAGTGCTCACCCGAGTCCCACACACCCAGCTCCCTCCATCCGCCACTGGCCAATCTCTAAGCTATGTCAACTTCCCATTTCCCAAGTAGGCCTTCCCTGCCTCTGGCTTCTGAGGACAGGTGTCCTGGCCATGTCCTTTGGAGCACACTGACTCCATCCCTACACTCTCTGAGGCCCGCCCTGACACTCACAATGTGTTATGAATCAGCACAAGTTTACAGCGCGGGTAGACACAGGTTCTCATCCCCTCAACCCCTGCTCTCTCGCAGAGAAAAGCCCCATAACCACCTCACACCTGCGGCCAGCCTCTCCAAGCCTTCATGCCCTGGCCCTTTAGCCTCCTCCCATCCAAGGCAGGAGAGGGAAGCTGAGAGCATTCAGCCCTGAGCACTGTCCAAAGCCCAGCCCTACAGCCTAGCCGCCACCCTTCCCCTGGCTGACTCTTGCTCAGTCTTCAGAACCTATCATAGGACACCAGGACGCCATCCTGGTCCCGCCCCACATCCTCCATTCCCCTGCTCCTCCCCAACATGTTTCCTGTCCAGTCTCTGCCTACTTCCCAGCTTCCTTCTGCACCAGGACTGAACGACCATTCTCCGGAGTTTGCTAACCAGAAAAATACAGCAAGCTAAATCAACTTCTTTATCCAAATATTTGTGGGAGGAGGTGTGCATGTGTGTGTGTGTGTTTGTGTGTGTGTGTCTGTGCACAAGGAGGTATAATTATCCTTTCCTGCACCTGCGGAGGCCAGAGGAGGACTTGAGTGTCCTCTAGCATGCTCAAGGAGCTCACCATTTTTCTGGCTCAGCGGGTGCATGGGTGGCCGGCAAGCCTTGCTGATCCTCCTGCCTCTGCTGCCACCTCCAGTGCTAGAGTTACGGGGACATGGCCACATCCCACTTTCTTTATTATTATTATTACTTTTTATTTATTTTGTGTGTGATACGTATGTGATGTGCTCATGTGTGGAGGTCAGAGGTCACTTGCAGGAGTCAGTTCTCTCCTTCTACCATTTGGCTCCCAGGGATCAAACTCAAATTACCAGGCTTAGCAGCAGGTATCCTTACCATCTAAGCCATCTTGCAACCCCAGCGCCCAGCTTTTTATGCAGGTGCTGGAGAGTCAAACTCAGGTCCTGCTCACTCAACCATTTTCCCAAGCCCTTCTTTATAAAAATTTTTAAAGAAAAAATAAATCATGAAGAATAGAAATAAGTTTAAAGCTAAGAAAATTCAAATACAAAAACATATTTTTAATTTGTTATGAAATTTAAAACTGCGATGAACTTCAAAGCCACAGGTAACAGAACTCGGCCCCAGGACCCTGAACATGCTCTGAGTACCCAAGAGCAACCACACATTACTTCAGTACTCTTCCCATACAAGTGCTCCAGGCAACAGGGGAAAGAAACCAGAACATGGATAGAAAAACTGATGAGACCTGGGAACGCTCATGCCCAGTGGTCTAAAGTCCACCCCAGCTAAGTGCCAGGCGAAGACCTGACCACACACAGAGAAAAAGAGCACCTTTTCTAGAAGCCAGAGGCAGCCCCTATGAGGCTCAGAGCAAGCTTCCTCTCCGCTCCGCTCCACGGCATCAATTAATATTCCATTATGGAGGGCTGGGGATACGGCTGGGTGACAGAGGCTTACTTAGTTTGCCCAACACACAGGCGGCCCTGTGCTTGATCCCTAGCACAGCAATAATTAAGACAAAATCAACCTCAGGAAATTCTAATTAAAGATACAGGTTGTACCCTCATGACTTGATCAGACAAAAGAAAACATTTAATATGCTTGTGACTTTAGTGCTATTTCTGTGGCTCATAGAAAACGAGAGCTTGGAGTTCCAGTCCACAACCAACTCTAGGCAGAGAAATGTATATTTTCAAAATCAAATAAACCCTAGCACTGTGCAACAACAGTTTGCAATTAAAATCAAAAGAACTTTGAGAAAGGCTTTTGGGGGGGGGGGGGGCCTAAGGGGCGGAGCCCCAGGAGGATTTAGAAGACTGCAGAGTGAAGCAGCTGCTGGTCCTACCCAGCACTGTAATGTTCTGCAGTGAAGGGGCTCATCCTGTGAATACAATCAAATACCCTGCAAGGTGCCAAGGTGGCAGAGCCCGGGCTCCAAAGCAGAAAATGGTGGGCTGTATAGAACTCTAAATAGGAAGTTGAACCTGCAATGCCTTACGGTCAATTTCAAGAGTTTTCTGGGCCCTGAGTTGATGCTGTGTGGTGCTTAAGGAAGGTGAGCATCTGACTGGTGAACTTTCTCCACCTTCTTCCCACTCTAAGCTAGGAACTGCAAGCATCACTCTGAGCCGAGCAGGGTGGCTCTTGTCTACAACCCAGCAGAGGCGGGAGGACTCACGTTCACACTCAACTACACAGTGAGTCTGAAACCAGCCTGGGCCACATGAGACGCTGTCTTTAAAAAAAAAGTCACTCCATGGGTCTGGGAGTGTGCATGGTTCAGTGGCAGAACACACATTTAGCACTGGGTGTGCAGAAAGCCCTAGGCTCCAGAGATAAAATACTTGAGTGTCTGTGCTTGACTGCACACGTGCATTACCTGCAACACGCCCTGACAGAAGTGAAGCTAAACGCCTGTCTCTCTGGGGGCTGAGTTCTTTGGTGCCTTACCCGTCACCTGCCTCATTGCCACCAAACTTGCTCCTACACAAGCTCCCTTGTACAACCTGCTGTCTGTGCTCTAGTCACCTCACGCCTGGCCCCAATGGGCTCTTTACAGTCTGTGACACCTTGAGGGCACAGGAACACCACCCTAACACTCCGCACTCCTCGGATCCCACTATCAGGGCTCTCTTCATCTCCTTGCTTCCAGTGAGCTCCCCAGATCAGCTCCCCCATGTCTGTGGTTCTAGACACAGGCTCCATGCTGACACTTCTTGCCTCCACAAGCTGCAAACTCAAACCCAGGTGCTTGGGGTATCTCCTCTTGGCCACCCCCATGCACCTGCCACACCTCCCCACCTCAGCCAATCTCTTACAGGACAGCTGGATGTTTTATTTAGAAACCTGAGCATAATATTTGACCCTACCTTTGTTGCTGAAGCATGCCTCAGCGGACCTGGCCCGGCACATAGCAAGTGCCCAGAGCTGTGGACCAAACTAGCTCTAGAAGGGACCTTGCCAGAGAAGACAGTATCCTATATGAAGCACTTCAGAGGGTCCTGACACAGAAGACCCAAACAACAGCTCAGGACAGAGACTCGCAGTTCCTGGGGTCCGATGGCCTCAGTGACAAGCCTGCCAGAAGGATTAGAGTCCAGGCCAGACTACTGTCATGTGGCTCTGGGACCAGGACAGAAGCGACAGGCAGTCATGGCAAGACCACCCGCTGTGTTTCCCTGGGAACATCCCCAACTCCCTATACTTAAAGGGGAAGAAATATCTCAGCAAGTCCAGTCTATCTCCACGGAGAGAAAGTAAATGAAAACGCAAGTATTTGTATCTGGGCCAGAGCAGAAAAGAACAGAGGCTTGGGGCAGCATGTGGAGCGTGCAGAGCCCACCACTGCCCTACAGTAAGGTGAGCCAACAAAGGAGACACTGGGGACCAGATCGGGGCCAATAATCACCCTGCAAGGCCCACCTCAGACGGTGGAAGGTCTAATCAATGACACAGATGAGGGGCATGCCATCAACCTCGCCTAGTGCACAGTGGGCTTTCCAGCCTACATGGAGGCGGGAGGAGGGCAAGGCTGGGGCCAGGAGGGCCAGGCAGGGTTCTGAAGGCAGAGAGGAATGGTGGTCAGCAGCTCAACCCCTCGAGTGCTCCAGACCCAAGTGAACTAGTTGTTTGAGAGACAGTCATCTTTTCTTGATCTTAAAAATGTCACCCTGAGCCATCCTGAAGGGAGAGGCAGGCAGCTGTCCAGTTCGAGTGACCTCTGTGGAGGCAGGCAGCTGTCCACTTCGAGTGGCCTCCGTCCCTTCTGGGGCAAGCTGCTGAGACGAAGGGGAAGGGAAGAAATGGCAGGCTCCAGGTGAGAGCAGACGGAAGGTGGGCAGCACCGTGCAGCAGCTCTGCTCCAGCACATCTGCCCTGCCGGCTGCAGCCACCATGCACACCCCACAGCCACCACCACCCACCGCATGCCTCATTGGCTTCCAGGCCTGGGATGAAGCGGGCGCTGCACTCGGGGTCCATAGTTAAAATGCCCATGAAGAATGCCTCTGCGGCCACCCAGACGAGCTGGCATCTTGCATCCTCCAAACGAAAAGGGTTAGTAAAGGCCCATTTGTCACCAAATACTGAAGACCAAACAAGGTCCCTGCAGCAAGTATTTTGACAAATATCAAACACCAATGGGCTACGTGCGCTTACAAATGAAAGGGTTGCTGGGAACACACAGGGAACTAGGCACAGCATTTGCTTTCTTAAGCCGGGATCCCAGCGCGTGGGGCAGCTACTTAAAAGCGGTATGCTCGCAGCCTACCTTTTCAGACCCGACAACACACTCACAGGGCAGTACGATAGAAAAGAAGGAAAGAAAAGAAAGAGGAACAAGCAAAATTAGAAACATACAAGAATGAAAAGAATTCTGACAGCTACAACACTACACATACCAGACCCGAAGACTGCTCCGATGGGTGGGCCCACGTGAGCAGGGCGGTCTAATCGACACCACCCAGCATGGTCGGGAAGGACAGCTCTGTGGGTACGACTGCCTTATGGTTACTGAGCCAAACCAGAGCTGGACCATGTGCCCGGACATTCCCCTCAAGCTATAAAAACCAAGACCTGTCACACCAAACATGGGCTCGCTCTGCTAGACATGGGCAAGTGCAAGGCTCCATCCCAGTTCCAGGTCATCGAAAAAATGGAGGCTATTGGGTGGTGATCACTACACTTGCCGGTGACCAGAGAATGGGCTGTGGTTGGTGGTATCATTACCTCACACAGCCCAAAGGCTGCCTGAGTGTTGATAATGACAGGAATGACAGGAATAGCTGTGTGGACTTTCACTTGTGCTACATTTGCAGGGCCTAATACTGAGGCTGAGACATGGAGGCTCTAGATACACTAGTGTTGGGCAAAGCTGCACCCAACACACTGTCTCCCATAGAATTGTAGGTTGGATCTGAAGAGGAAAAAAGGAGCTGATATCCACCGGTAGAAGCTGATGACTGACAAAATGTCTCCAGTGCCTCACGTGGGAAAGGGAGGAGGCTCCGGGCATGGGGGCTTCAGCCAGCCAGCCAGCTAGCTCATCCAGAAAACGAGCTGAGCCTCAAGGGGACATCATCGGTTTCCTCGTGGCACCAGGATCTCAGTGGGGGCCAACAGGAGAGCAGGAGTAGCCTCAGCTCTGGGGTGGGCTTGTCTGAAACATCAGCTCTGCCACTCAGAAGTTACTTGGGCTTCCAGACCTTCCTTCCAGGAAGCCAAGCCATGAAATCACAGGCCTGCTGCCAAGATGAAGCAGACTGGCCAGAGACAGTCCTTTCCTTTCCTTAAGTCAAAAACTCCCACTCAGGTGAGACATGATTACTTCCAGGTGCCAAGCTGCTCTGTGCTTTCAACCCCTAGAACAGAACTTGGCCTGTCTTCTCAATTCTGCAACACAGAAAACTGCTATGTGAATGTAGAGAATTTCAGAGTATGTTCCTGGGTGGCACCCGCTCTGCAGCAGACCCATTGTGCCATTTGAGCCTTGAAGATCATGACCCAATTCACAGATGCAATGGGGCAGACACCTTCCCAGGGCCTGCCTAGGACATTAGGCCAGTGGATAACACAGCTGCCAGGGAAAGCCCACCTCTCTGGACAAAGGCTGCTGCTTACACCTTGCCTCTTGACAGCATAGAGAGCTGGAGAAATAATGACTAGTGACTAGGTGAGTCTCTAACTGCGATCCAAACAGTGTGCAGAGAGGAGGACGAGGGATGGAGCCTTGGACACTGTCCTGCTCCATCTTGTAAGGCAGAGCACACAGACACCTCCCACATCCAGGGGGCTCCACAGGGCCCCCTGATGGTGTTTCTGACATTCTGCAGCTCTGAGGTGAGCAAGTGGCCTGGCACCTGGAGAGCTCCTGGCCTGCAAGTCAGAGTCTGGGCTCCACTCCCAGCTGAAACACGTTAATATCATTTTCTTTATTCTCATTTTATGTGTATGAGTGCATTGCCTGCATGTATGTAAGTGCACCCATGTCATGCAGTGGCCAAGGAAGACAGAAGAGGGACATCAGATCCCCTGGAGCTGGAGTTACAGATGGATGTTAACCATCGTGTGGATGTTGGGATTCAAACCCGGGTCTTCTGCAAGAATGATCAGTGCTCTTAACCACTGAGCCATCTCTCCAGCCCTGTTAATATCAATGTTAACCTAACACACATCATCAATATAAAAAATATTTGAGATATTTTATGTTCTTTTTTTCAGAATACGGTGTGCATTTACACACAGCTCATCCCAACCTGCCTAATCTTGCTCCTGAAGCTAATAAGCCACACACAGAGGTGGTTGCTGGGTTGGACAACAGTTGCAGGAATCCCACCAGGAGCTTCTGAGACCTGGGAGTAAGAAGATGTGTTGCCCCTAAGAGGTTTTCCTTATCCTACAGCCAAACCCACTTCTAAAAGTCTTTTCCCAGTAGATCTCTGGGAGTATAAGGCAAGCCTGGTCTACATAGTGAGTTCCAAGTCAACCAAGGCTACACAATGAGATCCTGCCTCAAAAAAAAAAAAAAAAAAAAAAAACTATTGGGCCTGAACACTGCTACCCTTGCTACAGTGACATTCCACCATGGATGGAGACACCAAGGCCGGGGCTTCTGGGTAAACCGTTCCTAAATAAACTTACCTACTATCCGTGTCCAGTCCCACGAAGTCCTTTTTCTCAAAGGGGACACAGAGCAGGGGGATCTTGTCCCCTGACTTGTCAGTGGCTCTGTCCAGCCGCTTGGACTCCAGCACGATGAACAGGGATTCGATGAAGTCCTCGATGCGCTTCTCCACCGAGTCGCAGTCGTCGTAGCTGGGGTAGAAGGCTACGTCTGGGCGTGGCTGCTCGGCCACATCCCCCTGCAAGCCGAACACGAAGAGGCGGGAGTCGTAGAGCGTGGAGCCGTAGATCTCCTTCTGCACGTGGAACTTCTCGAAGGTCTGAGGCCAGTCCCTGGCCGAGAAGCAGTCGGTGACGGTGATGAGGCCCACCACCTTGCGGTGCGTCTGCAGGTCGCCCCACTCGTTGTTCTCGGGCGGGTAGTGGTGGCGGTAGCGGATGAAGAGCGCCCGCTGCGTGTCACGCACACTGAGCTGGCTCACCGAGCAGATGCGCTTGTAGATCCTGAAGAAGTTCTCCTCCGAGACGATGCCCACGGGCTGCACCACCACCAGGAGGGTCTGGTGGTCCTCCGCACACTGCATGTAGTCGGGGACGCTCATCTTGAAGGCCTGCCCGACGAGAGAGCACACCTGTGCCAGGCACTCCAGGATGCCCAACTTGCACAGCCCCAGTGGGCAAAGACCTGTGTCCTGCGCCAGGTCCACCCCACAGGGTCTCAGGGTCTACACTGGCTATCTAGGTGACAAGTGATGCATACAATGTCACACAAGGTCTTACCCAGTGTTAATGAGTGTGTCCCAGTGTGCCGGGCTATCCAGACTTGAAAAGACAAGATTCCTCATGGACAAAGACAGTTACCACCCTAACTGTGTCCCCTCCCCTCAGTTTGATATTCAAATGCAACACACTTCTGACTGGAATTCCTACTAGGTGGCAGGCAGAAGTGGCTAAAAAACTCCTGAGGTCCACCACAGAGGGGCTGTAGGCTCCCCAAGAAAGCAAGACCAGGTATAATTGTCAATGAGGATCCAGTCTCTGTGCAGAAAGGCAAAGGTGATCCAGGCATGGTGGCTCAGGCCTGCCATTCAAGCAGTCAGGAGGCGACTCAGCAGACCATGAGGTCCAGGCCAGCCTGGGCTACACAGTCAAAATCTACCTTTAAAAAAGAATGAAGACGGTGTAGAGAGAGTGCTTAGAGGCTGAGAGCACCGACTACTCTTGAAGAGAGGTTGAATCTAATTCCCAGCACCCACATGTCAGCTAACAACCACAAATCCAGTTTTAGGAGATCTGACACCCTCTTCTGGCTTCTGTGTACACTGTACACACTCAGACACATGCATACATGTACATAGAAAATAAAAACAAGATCTTTTTTAAAAAGTCCTAAAATGTGGTGACAGTGCCACAACCTGCACCGCAACCCGCGGAACCCACTCAATAAAGCTACTAGTAATAAAGTAGCCTGGCATGGTGCTCACACCTTCAATCCTGGCCCTCAGGAGGCACAGGCAGGCAGATCTCTATGAGTTCAAGGCCAGTCTGGTCTATATAGTACTGTCTCAAAAACCAACAACAACAACAAATCAAACAACCATGACAAAAGTTCACATGGCCAATAGACACATGAATAAAAGCCAAGTATCTTCAGCCACAGAGAAACATAAATCAAAACTACAGTGAGATCCCATCAAAATGGCTGTCCCCAAGAAAACAAAAACAAGGGGTAGGAGAGATGAGTAGTTGTTAAGAGCACCTGCTGCTCCTCCAGAGGCCCCGAGTTCAGCTACAGCAGGCAGCTAACTGCCTGTAACTCCATCTCCAGGGTATCCACCCTCTCCTGGCCTCTGTCGGCACCTGCATGTACAGCATTCACTCATACAGACATACAGACACAGACATACACACAGACACACACACACATGCACGCACGCACACGCGTGTGCACCTAAACAGAAATAAATCTTAAGTGAGTCCTAGCACTGATTACTTTAAAAAATAAAAACAAAACAGGGGCTGGAGAGATGGCACAGTTGTTAAAAACACTTGTTCTTCCAGAGGATTCAGGTTCTTGTCCCAGCACCTACCTGGCAGCTAACAACTGTCCATAACTCCAGTTCCAAGGCATCCAACGCCCTCTTATGACCTCCATGGGCATTGCATGACATGGGTGCACTTGCACACATGCAAGCAATACACTCATACACATAAAAACAATAAAATTTTTAAATTAAAATGTTGGTAAGGATGAGGGACTTGGACACTGTTGGTGGGAATGTAAATTAGTTCAGCCACCATGGAAATCAGTAAGAAGGCTCCTCATAAAACTGAGAACAGAGCTTCTGTCTGATCCAGCTATATCACTCCTGGAAACATTTCTAAAGAATGCTAAGGCAGCATGCCACAGAGATACTTGAACATTCATGAGTACTGAACAGCTCGCAATGGATAAGGTATGGACACAGGTGTCCATCAACAAATAAGAGGATAAAGAAAATGTGGTATGTGTACAGAATGGAGTATTATTCATCCATAAAGAAGAACAAAGTCATGCTTAATAGAACTGGAAATCATCACGATAAATACAATAAACCAGACTCAGAGACAAGTATCCACATATTCTCTAATATATGTAGAACCTAAAAAAATGTTTCTTAGCTAGACCTAGTGGTGCAGGCCTGTAATCCCTGCAAGGGTGGAGGATCAAAGTTCAAGACCTGTCTAGATAACTTAGTGATTCAAAATTAAAAATACATAAAGGCTTTTGGATTTAGCTCAGTGGTAGAGCACTTGCTGGGAAGTATGAAGCCTAACGTTCAATCCCCAGTACCAGAATAAACATTCCTACTTTGAAAGAATGATAGTGGTTATATTTTTCAATTACACTATGTAGATAAAAATAAATAAAAATAACAGAAATAAAATTAGACAACACAGTCAGCTGTGGCTGGCACAAACCTTTAATCCCAGCACTTGGAAGGTAGAGGCAGGCAGATCTCTGGGAGATTGAGTCCAGGCTGGTCTACATAGGGAGTTCCAGGCCAGCTGGGGCTACAGGGAGACCCTGTCACAAAACAAGCAAAACTTAGACAACACCGTTACTGACTCTCCAGCTTTGGGGTTCTAAAACAACTTGGTCCTCCAGGACCCAGTGGCCCCCTGGATCTAACTGGGCATGAGACACAGAGGAATAGTCATACCCAGGTCCTGGTGTAAGACTTCTGCTCAAAATCAGAGCAAATTTCTGTAAACTTCTGCCCCAGGAAGAATCAGATCTGACAGAGGTGGGGATGGGAGTGCACTGGGCTGGGTGGGGTTTAGTGTATGTATTTCTACTGGACTGCTTCTGTCATCAATTATAAGGGAGAGCCTGCTGTCTTCAGGCTGGCAGGGCAAGCCCGTGCTCAGCAAACTGTCCCCATTCTACTCTCCGTAGCAAATGGAAGATCATATTTCCCACTGTTGTCCCCCGAGGACACGCTGACAGAACAGCCTGGCCCTGAGGCAGACCCAACATCTGAGACAAAGCTGGGGCATGCACTAAAACATCAAAAATACATCTCCTCAAACTGTAGTTTCTCAAGAAAAGAAACACAGACGGTTGTCAAAAAAAAAAAAAAAAAAAAAAAACATTCCAAGGTGCACATACCCAAGGCAACCAAAAATATGGTCAGTCAGTCTGAAAACTGTCCATAAATGTCTACAGCAGTGTATTCACCACAGGCAAAAAGCAGAAACACCACAAATGTCCAACATTCTAAAGACTCTGGAAGGTGGTCCCTCCACACAATGGAATATTACTCAGCCATGAAAGAAACAGACTTCTGATTCGTGCTACACACACATGAACCTGAAGAACAGTAAGTACAATGAAGCCAGACACAAGGGAAGCCATCTTATGATTCTGCTAGTATGGAATGCCCAGAACACACAGATCCACAGACACAGAGTATTAGCAGTTGCTGAGGTTTCTGGGGTGGGGGATGAGGAGTGACTACTAATAAATTCAGTTTCTCTGTGAGGAGAACATGTTCTGGAATGGTAGTGATTATACAACTGTGTGGCCCAGGCTGGCCCTGAACTAGTGATCCTTCTGCCTGGGCCTCTTCAGTGCTAAGACTACAGGAACACATCACCACGCCAGCCAATTTTATTTTTAAAATCTCTTTTTTTAAGTTTCTTGGTAAGTCTTGTTTTCCTCTACCCTGTAGTCTACCAAGTGATTTAAAAGCAAAGCCAAATCTTGCCAGATCTTCAGAAATATGCCCAGGTCTCCGGCACACGCCCCTGGTGCTGGTGTTTCATCAGGGTAAGGAAGTGGTTAAGACTCAAGTCTGCAAAGTCACTGTTTTAAAGGGGGTGTGTCGCCTCCTATCTTCTGCCCCTCCTGTTACAGCCTGGACCCCACAACCCGCGACCAAACACCAGAAAGCTCTGCGTTTAAAGGAATTTAAGTGGGTGACAAGGAAAAGGACGGTGAAAGACGGGGCAGTATAACACTTTCTCAGCCCAAGCTGTCACTGGGATAAGGACTTTAGAGCAAAGATCTCCTGGGGAGACTGAGGCCGCTGGATACAGAGACAGCCGGCCCAGGCCGGGTGCAGCCAGGTACAGGAGGTGAGGGGCGGGCGAGGGGCGTGGTGCGAGGGGCCAACTGCTTATAGCCCCACCCCCAGGCGGAGGAGGGAACCCCGCAACTACAACTAAGAGTCAAAGCCAGCCTCGCCCCCGAGGCCGTAGGTGCACACGGTCCTGCACAGGTGTGCGCCGGGCTCTCCAGGTGTGCGCACCGTCCGGCAGGTGCAGGAGGGGCGCAGGGTGGCAGGCCGTCCCAGGATAGGCGGGGGACCCGGGTGGTCGGGGGACCCAGGCAGGTGTGGACAGAGCGGGGGCCCGGGCAGGTGTGGACAGAGCGGGGGCCCGGGCAGGTGTGGACAGAGCGGGGACCCGGGCAGGTGTGGACAGAGCGGGGACCCGGGCAGGTGTGGACAGAGCGGGGGCCCGGGCAGGCGAGGACAGGGCTTGGCCCCGCGGCCTGGACCCCGACCCGCCGCCCGGCTGGGCACTTACTCTGCGCGGCGGGCCCAGAGCCGGAGCCGAGGCCTGGCGGGACGAGCAGCCCCGGCCGCAGCTCTCCGCTCCCAGGAACCTCCGATCCGGGGACAAGCCGGCGCCGCCCCTGCGCGTGCGCGGAGCGCGTCCGGGCCGAGATCCACCCCGGGTTTTCCCAAAGACCTGTGGCTGGAGAGCCAGGCGGGGAGGGAGGAGGGAGGACGGAGGGGTGGTACCCGAAAGGCTGCAGGAGGAGGAGGGGAGCGGCGAGGACCCAGGGGAAGAGCGGAAAGGAAAGCGTCTGGCGTGGACCCCGGGCTCAGACTGCACCCCCTTGAGCGATTCCTGCCCAGACCCTGGTGTATCACCGGAGTCCCCACGCCCACCCCACCCCGTGCCAAGCCAGCTTTTGTGGTCCTAGGGGGGGGCCTCGGCGCCCCAACCGCCCCACTCCACTCCCATACCCCCTTAACAGGTTGGCAAAGTAAGGCTTGCCCTGGCGTCGGAATGCCTCGGGCAATGCTTTCTCTGTAAAGTGGAGGGCAAGCCTTAGCCTCCATAATCGGAGGACCCCAGCAATCAATCCATTCCCGAGCCCTTGGCAGAAAGGTTGCCAAGTAGGGTTGGAAGTCACTGAAGGGTGTAAGCCACTTTGTTTATAAAAAGGAGAGGATTTATAGAGACACGGGCGCTGGGACATAAGGAAATCCTAACAGTGGCCCCAGAAAGAGGAGTCCCTCTCCCTGTGTATTTTGGGTTTCCAGTTTTTAAAAACTCAGTAATATTAGTAATGGAGGACCAGAGTGGCCCGCTCAGCAAGCATTGCAAGGAAAAAGCTAACACTTCAAGGTAGCCACTGTTCACTGCCTCCGCTATGGAGCCATGCTGATTTATAACTTACTTTAGTATTCTTAAAATTGTTTATGTTTATGAGTGTTCTGCCTGCATGTACGTAAGTTCACCCGTGTCATGCAGTGCCTGGGGAGGCCAGAAGAGAGTGTTGGAATCCCTGGAACTGTAATTATGGTCGGTTGTTAGCCTCCATGTAGGTCCAGGTACTAAACCCCTGTGCTCTGCAAGAGCAGAGCACTTAACCACTGAGTCATCTCTCCAGTCCCAGCCCCAATTTTTTTTTAAACACTTACTTTGTGTGTGTGTTGGGGACAGGGAACACACCACGAAAGTCAGAGGACAACTAGCAGGAGTCACTTCTCTCCCACCATGTGAGCCAGGAATCAAAATCAAGTCAGACTTGGTGGCAAATGCCTTTACCCACACATCCTCCTCTGTGGCTGTTCCACAGTGATAGAGTTAGCAGTTACAGAATTCAAATAGGAGGAGCTTCTGAAAAGGCTGCACTGAGGGAGGTCTATATGCTGGGAGCCAGGCTTATGGCCACAGACCCACAAAGCAGAGTCATTCTGCACACGAGGTCCAGAAAGAATACACCACTTGGCCAGGGGCACACAAGTGGCTGGTGCTATTTAAGGATTACAATCCAGGGCATATCTGCCTCCTCATAGTTCTTTTCTGTTCTAATTCTCCATAAATAGATGAGCAACTTGGAAAGAAAGATGGGAAACTGGCAGAAGGAAGCGTTGCTTATTTTTGTATGGCATTTCCCTGTTACAGTGTACTCACCGTCTTATTTCTCTTCCCCCAGACTCTGTGGGGGTGGGAGCATCTTTATCTACAGAGAAGGGGAGCTTGGCTTAGTAAGAGGGAATCATACCTTCCAGCCGCCAAGCAGGAAGGTCCTGGACAGGCCCAGAGCTGTCTCTGGTCCTGGGACTGTGTACTTTTTCTAGCTTTAAATTTTCCCTTAGCCTCTCCTCTGACTGCTGGGAATTCAAAGACTATACAAAGACTGGCTGCAGGAAAGCTATGGACACTGAAAGTTGGAAAAGACTTCAAAACTAATCAGTTCCGTGAGGAACAAACACCCTTGCCCAAACTCAAAGACCAGTCTTGAAGACACACAGTACAGGGAAGCAAGACTTTTACTGAAGTTCTTGCAAGATCTGTGTCTGATAGACAAGGCACCAGTGGACTGATTACTGAAACGTCTCCCCTAACACAAAAGTCCCTCCTTCAGTTTGGCTCAGTACTATGAGATGAAGTCTTCCTGGATGTTGCCTACATTTCATTATTATAGAGTATCTTTCTTCCCTTGCCTTGATTGATTTTGGGGGGTCTTTTTTGAGACAGGGTCTTCCTATAACCCCAGCTGCCCTGGTACTCACTATGTAGACTAGGCTGGCCATGAACTCACAGAGATCCACCTGCCTCTGCCTCCTGTCTGTTGGGATTAAA
Organism: Eospalax fontanierii; assembly: GCA_035773235.1. Taxonomy (NCBI): domain Eukaryota; kingdom Metazoa; phylum Chordata; class Mammalia; order Rodentia; family Spalacidae; genus Eospalax; species Eospalax fontanierii. The sequence continues at coordinate 78,514,640 of CM069532.1, forward strand.
GACGTGTGCCACCACACCCAGCTTATTTATTGATTTTTATGTGTATGAGTGTTTTACCTGTGTGTATGTAGGTACACCATGTGCATGCAGTGTCTGTGGAGGCCAGAAGATGGCATCAGATCCCCTGGAACTAGACTTACAGATGGTTGTTAGCCACCATGTGGGTGCTAGGGTCCTAACCTGCGTCCTCTGCAAGCGCAGCCAGGGCTCCTAAGCACTGAGCCGTCTTCCCTTTCCTGTTTATGACCACATCCCACGACAAAGACTTTCCTCCTGACACTTCTAACCCAATATCCTATCACATAGGGGCCTCTAGATGTATGGTCACGTTCACAAGCTGCCGGGGATTTTTCCACCCCAGTTTGAGTAGGGGGTAGCCAGGGAGCCCCTGCCTGCTCCTCATCTGTAACTTTTAGCCTCATCTCCCTCAGGCGCTTTTTGTCTTGAAAATGAGCCATCATATTTTCTGTCCTGGAGTTCCAGCCTCATCCTCACACCAGAACCCCTCCACAGAGGGCCTCAGGGGTGTGAGGCTTTGATGCATGTCAATTGCTTTCAGCTGAGATGGTTGTGACTCAACTCATTACAGTACACTGAATGGCTTAAAAGCAAGTGTTTACCGGTCTATTCTGGAGGCTGGAAGCAGGAGGCCCAGAGTTTGGCGAGTATGCCCTCCAAGGAGCCACATGTTTTCTTTGATCTGGCTTGGTTTGATTTCTTGAGATAGGGCCTCAAGCAGTAGCCCCAGGTGGCCTGGAATCCACAAGGTAGACCAGGCTGACCTTAATCTCACAGAGATCCACCTGCCTCTGCCTCCGGAGTGCTGGGATTCTAGGTGTGTGTCACCACGCCCTGCTTAGGAATTAAAGTTTAATCCTCGCAGTACTGTCCTGGGAGCATGAAAACACCATCTGACCTTGAGTAGAAGTAAATCCTTCAGGAGAATGATAGGATTCAAATCCAGGATATGGAGCACCCCATGATTAAACCCCCATAACTAAGAAGATGGAGAGAAGTCAGGACATGCTTCCTGTCAGGTGAGGTGCTCGGTGAAGTTCAGGACACTACCAACAGGGCCATCAACAGACGGAGCCCCTGTGCCGACAGTACCACGAGACAAAATAAACCTCTTTATAATTTAGCCATACTTTGGTATTATGTTATTGACAACAGATAACGCACTAATAGAGCCCTCTCTGTGGTGCAGACTGCTGACTCCCTGTGTCTTCATAGTGAACTGAGATTCAGCTAGCTCTCTGGTCTCTTTAAAGGGCACAGTGCTGGGTAGCTTTAGTGGTCAACTTGACACACCTGGGGGAGGGACCCTCAATTGAGGAATTTCCTCCAAAGCATTGGCCTGTGGACCTGGGCACTGTGTGCGGTGCCACCTGTTATATAAGAAGCAGGCTGAGCACAGACCAGAGGAGCAAGCCAGTAAGCAGCATTCCTCCATGGTCTGTGCTGCAGGTTCCTGCCTGGAGTGCTTGCCTTGGCTTCCCTTGATGATGGATAGCTATAAGCCAAATAAACCCTTTCCTCTCATAATGGTGATCTCATAGCAAAAGAAAGTAACTAGAACAAGCACTAAACCTATTGGTGAGGGCAGAACCATCCTGACCTCATCACCAACCAAAGACCTGACCTCCTAAAACTGGCACATTGGGGAACTAGATCTCAACCTAGGAACTTGTGGAGAACACATTCAGTTCCTAACACTCTCTCTCAGAAAATTCTGCAAGGGAAGCCGGGCATGGTGGTGCATGTTTTTAATCCCAGGACTGAAGAGGCAGAAGCAGGCTGATGTCTGTGGGTTCAAGGCCAGCCTGGTCTACATGGTGCGTTCCAGGACAGCTGGGGCTACAGGGAGACCCTGTCTCACAAAAAGACCTCCTCCTCCCCCAAAGAAGAAAATTCTGCAATGGTCTGAGAATGTAGCTCAGTGGTACAACACTAGACCTTTTTGGGGAAGGGGGAAAGAAGGAAGGAAAGGGAGACAGCAGGGAAAGAAGGGAGGAAGAGGGAGGGAGGAAAGGGAAGAAGGGAGGGAGGGAGGGAGCGAGAGAGGGAGGGAGGGAAGAAAGAAAAGAGCTGACAAGGTGATAAAACCTGCTAAGCCTGATGGCCTGAGTTTGATCCCCATAACCCACAGCAGGAAGAACTGACCCCCCCAAAGTTGTTCTCTCATCTCCATATATGCTGTGCGTGTGTGTGTGTGTGTGTGTGTGTGTGTGTGTGTGTGTTTTAAGAAAAGGAAGGTAGAGAGGAAGAAATAAGGAAAGAGAACACTGTCCAGAAGCAACACCATAATCTGCCTCACTGAACTACGTGGTCTTGAAGCCTGAAAGATCAGGACCAAGTGCCCAAAGAAGCTTGGTAGGGGTTGCAGTCATCACAGCCATAAATTAAAACTGCAGTGCAGTTGGATACTAATCCATCATTCCTTCAGTGTCATCACCTGTTAAGTAGGGGTGACTGCTTCATAGGGCTATTATTAGAATTACACAAGATAAAGCATAAGGAATCAATTTGAGACAAATTTAGTCACGTACTGCCTATATGGCTCTGGAATACAGTGACCATGTGTCTTCATTTCCCTGGGACAATCTTAGACTATGACTGTTATTCTGGCTCAGGGCACTCTGCTTGGGTGACAGGACCACCCCATGGTGGACAAAAGCAGCACCTCTCAGAGCTTCCATCTCCCACTGACCACGGCGCCCCATGTCTCCGGGGCTTTCTAGTTCACCGACCAAGGAGGGAAGAGATTGTTTAAGTGCATTTCCCTCAAAGTAATGTAATGACAGTGTTGGGCAGATGATTCAGTCAAGTGCTTGCTTCACAAGCATTAGTACCTGAGTTTAGATCCCCAGCACAAATTAAGAAAACAGGCATGATGTCTGAAATCCCAGCACCGGGCAGACAGGGACAGGAGGGTCCCTGGGGCTTATTGACCAATTCCAGGTCAGCGAAAGATTCTGTCTCAAAAAAGTAAGGTGGACAGGCCAAATGCCAGCCTCTGGCCTCCACATGCACATGCATAACAACACATTCACACACATACTGCACACACAGATAGCACAATGGTGATAGTTACCATTTGTGGAACTCCTACCTGGTCATGTGCTAAGTTCAAAGTATCTCACATGATCTGACTCTGACCCCACAAGGCAGGTCATTATAGTTTAAGAACGACAGTGCTCATCTCCCTTCTTTATTATGGAGCGACTGAGAATAAAATGCAGGAATCAAAGAAATCAGTGTCAATGTTCTTGTCAGTACATTGGGTAGACCGGGTAGAAGGGAGCCACAATTTTTAGTCTGATGTACTTAATCCTCCTTTAGGACTATTTGGACTCCAGCATGTTCAGCAACCTTCCCTTAAGTCAACAACTAGGGGCTGGAGAGATGGCTCAGCAGGTAGGAGCACATCCTGCCTTTGCAGAGGGATTTGGTTCCCAGCACCCACATCAAGCACCTCACAATCACCTGTAACTCAAGCTCCAGGGGATCTGACACCTTCTACTTCTGTGGGTACTCCCGTTTAAGGGCAAAAGGTGCACACACATACACATAATTTTTAAAGGGAAGACAAGACCCCCCATGTAGCTCAGGCTGACTTCAAACTTGCTACTGCCACGTAGCAAAGAATGACCTTGAACTTCATTATCCCTGCCTCCCAAGTGCTGGAATTACAGGGACAACTCACCCTATCAAGTTTATGTGGTGCTGAACCCCAGGGCTAAAAGCATGCTACACAAGCACTCTTCCACCTGAGCCACAGCCGGGGTAGGAAAGCTCAGAATCAAACCCCAAGCTAGGTAAGATCCAAGCGCTTTTCAGTGGGTTTTGGTATTTTGTTTTTTGTCTTTTTGAAGCAGGGCCTCCCTGCAGCCCAAACTGGTCTGGAACTTACTATGTAGACCAGGCTGGCCTCGATCTCACGGAGATCCCCATGCCTCAGCCTCACAAGTGTTGGGATCAAAGGTGTGCGCCACCACTCCAGGTTCCAAGCACTTAAGTGCACCCGTGTCATGCGGTGCCTTCGGAGGTCAGTTGAGGGCCTAGGATCCCCTGAACTGGGTGAGTGCCGGATCCTCTGAGAGAGCAGCCAGTGCTCTTAACCGCCAGCCCCCAAGCACATTTTAGTCATCGCAGTGCCCCTGCTGTTACTTCTCCGGATGGGAAGAGATGGAAGGAGAGTGGGTGGAGGTTAAGGGGTGCGCCACTGCGGCCAACGGAGGCGGGCCCCACGAGAAAGCCGAGAGGGAGTAGGCTGTCCCCGCAGTGATACCAGGGCAGGACTGGCGAGCAGGAAGGGGACGACAGTTGCCGGCCTCACCCTGGGCCCCGGGGCCGGGTCCTCACCTCAATGCGGGGAACAAAGCTCAAGGAACCGAACCCGCCCCAAGAATGCAAGCGGGAATAAATGAGCCCCTCGCCGGCCACCCAGTCCCACGCCGGGCATCCCGCCGGCCAATCCGCGCCCGGCATGGTGCCCCGCCCCCCGTGCCCCGCCTCGCCCCGCCCCGCGCCGGCCCCGCGGCTGCGGGGAAAGGCCGGAGCGGACCAACCCGCAGGACGGCGCATGCTCCGCGGCCGGCGGCCCCAGGCGGCGCTTTCCCGCGGCGCGCAGGGGCCGGGCTGGCACGCGATTGGCGGGCGAGCCGGAAGCGCGGCCTTCTGGCCCCGCCCCTGCCGGCGGGACCCAATCCCCGTCGCAGACTAGCCTTTCCCAGCACCGCCCCCGCCCCGCGCGGCGTTCCCCGGCGGAGCCAATCGGAGGCCCGGCTGGCCGCGAGGGGCGCGGTCCGGAAGTGACGCGCGCGGGCGCGGGAGGCGGGCGGCCGCCGCCGGTTGCCCTGGGAACCATGCTCCGCACCTGCGTCTTCCTGCGTCACGGGCGTCCGGCCCTTTGCGTCCGCGCGGCTGGAGACGCGATCGTGGGAAGAGCCTTGATTCCGGCCAGGATTGGGTGCTGAGCACGACTGTTCTCCCGCGGGGGAGGATTTCAGAACCGCTGGCCTCAGACCCGGAGGGTGACCCTGAGAGATTGCAAACTGAAATGTAGTTTTTTTAGACCGGGTCCCATGTAGCCCAGGCTGGCCTCAGACCCCAAGGATGACCCTGAGAGATTGCAAACTGAAATGTAGTTTTTTTAGACCGGGTCCCATGTAGCCCAGTCTGGCCTCAGACCCCAAGAGTGACCCTGAGAGATTGTAAACTGAAATGTGTTTTTTTTGGACACGATCTCATGTGGCCCAGGCTGGGCTCAAACTCCCTATGTAGCTGAGGATGACCTTGAACTCCTGAGCCTCCTGCCTCTACTTCCTATTGCCTGGTTTAGAGATATGCAGCCCAATGCTTGGTTTATACCGTGATGGATATTAAGCGTCCTTAGTGCTTCAACTTTTCCTTAAAATGAAGTCACCGGGCTGGAGAGACAGCTTAGGGGTTTAGAGCACTGGCTGCTCTTGCAGAGGACCCGGGTTTGATTCCCAGCACCCACATGGCGGTTAAGAACCCTCTAACTCCAGTTCAAGGGATCCGTCGGTCACCATCTTTGGTCCTTAACAGGCACTGCAAGACACGGGTGCACTTACACACATGCAGGCAATGCACATACACAGACAATAAAATATTTTAAAATGCAGTCATGCAAGAACACGTCATTAAAGGTAATTTGAAGTCTTGATGAACTGCGGGTGTGTGTGTGGTGTGTGCAGCCCAGCTGACCTGGAACTCACTATGCAGACCAGGCTGACCTCAAATTCACAGAGATTCACCTGCCTCTGCCTCCTGAGTGCTGAGATTAAAAGCGTAGGCTGCCAGGATGGCTTAAACTGTCTTGTTATATCCTTAAAATACTACTTTGAGTCCGTGCTGGAAAAATATCATTTTTAAAAGAGCAATTATTTGTTCTCGTTTTAATTCTGGGAACTATTCTGAAGATATATGCTTTTAAACTAGAAGGACGTCGGCATGAATTGCAAGAAAACTCACCCTTCATCCACAGTCACCAGTGTTACTTATGTTTTACTTAATGTATCGTTTCCCGTGGTGTAGCTATCGTGTATGAACCACAGTTTTTAAAACCATAAAGGAGTCCCAGCTGGTGGCACACACATTTAATCCTTGCAGAGGCAGGCAGATCTCTGAATTCCAGGCTAGCCAGAGCTACCCACTGAAACGGTATCAAAAGAAAACATTGAGGTAAAAGATTCAGGCGAAAAACTGTCAAATGATGGAAGATGCCTATTTGACTTTAAGTATTATAATTGTGCCTAAGTAGTATCGCTGGTGTATAGTGCCCACTTGTCAAACCAGAGAGCTTGTCAAAAATTATGATATATCCAATTCAATAAAATGATAGTTTATGTTTCTGAGAAAATAATAAAAAAGAATTAGGGGGGAAAAATCCCAAGAATGCATCTGAGAACCTGCAATTCCAAATGTGACCACCAGGTGTCAGAAGATGCTAGCGGCCATTCTAGAAAAAAACCACATCTGGACTGAATTCGGATCTAATTGCCTCTGAAACCCAGGGTTTTGTCACTTTGTCCGGGGATCCTGGGTCAGGGAGTGCTGGGCAAATGCCGAGTGCACAAGCCAAAGAGGAGCTCACAGGAGATTTAACCAAATAGGCAGTGCCTTCATTCTTAGCATGATCTTAAAATTCCACTATGTCCCATCATAGTGTATCTCAGAGAGCACATAATGCAATAATATGTATGGGGATATGTGTTGTGTGTATGTGAGTTATTCTGTAATAATTAGAATGCTGTTCTTTGTACTCTATATCTTAATGTTACAGCATTAAAGCAACATTTTAAAACTACAGACTGAGGCCCATCTTTTACTAAAGGCCCCAAATCCGGCCTGTGTGCTGATGTTTCAATTTACTTGTTATCTATGGCTTTGCTGTCACCCTTTCTCTGAAGCAGGTAACAGGACTGAGGTTAGACTAGAGGGCAGGGGCTCTATATCAGCAGGGAGTGCTTCCCTGGTACACATGATGCCCTGGGCTCGATCCCCTGTAATGTCAGATCAGACTGGACATCAGAGATAACAGGACAGACCTCAGTGTCGTTGTGCCTGATAGTGTGCAAGGAGAGGGTAGGGCATTTCATGTTGATGTTCCTGTCAGACATGGGTGACGGCTTCAGTCATGAGAAAGAGATAGAAGAACCCACAGAAAGAAAAAGGGAAATGTAGGCATGACTCATTCCACCCACAGGACCAGTCCACAGCACAGCCTTAGGCCTGATCATCATATCGTCATCCAAAACCAGCCGGACACAGGTACGGAGAGCACTGGGTCTCACACCTTGGTGACAGGCAGTGCAGGGCTGTTGCCCAACTGAGGTAAGTACTGTAGTCACTCTATTCTGCCTGGAGTCCGTGTGACACACTTGCACAGACAGTGTCACTGAATGGAGCAGACAGGTTGGAAAGGGCAGACTAGGGAGAGCTGGCCCACAGGTGTGGAAGAACCCTGAGTACACGGGTCTGACCCACTGGCAGTCAAAGGCCTTGGCAACAGCGCCACAGGCTGATCACAGCTGCAGAAACACAGAGGCCTGCCCTTGACATCACGTGAGCATCAGACCTGACCAATCCATACACAGATTCTGTAACCCAGCTATGCTTAGAGAGGCCACAGATCTGGCCATCAACTGTCGGACAGGCTTGTAAGGGATGCTCCTACCCTTGCCATGAGTTACACAGGAAGATAAATAACACCAGAAGATGTCAGGAAATAAAAAGGTAAAACACACACTGGGGGGGCACAACCCACCACACATGCGTGACCTCGTGACCTAGGAGAGCTTACAGAATGCACGAAGAACTCTGCAGAAGCAGAACGGCAGACAGTGAGCTGGTCAATAAGAAATGTGGGCAAGAGTCAGGCATGGTGGCACAGGCCTTTAGTCCCAGCACTCAGGAGGCAGAGGCAGGTGGATCACTGTGAGTTCAAGGCCAGCCTGGTCTACATAGTGAGTTCCAGAACAGCTGGGGCTACAGAAAGACCCTGTCTCAAAAAGGCAAAAAAAAAAAAAAAGGTGGGGCACAATTGAGGGAGAAAAGGCACAGCACTTGAACTTCTGGCTTCCACAGGAGCACACCCTCCCACACGTGAACATGTACACACACACACACACAAATCTGACTGGACAGCAAACACAGACAGAGGTGTTTAAGAAATACCTTTTTAAAATTACTGGATTGGCAAGATGACTCAGCAGGTCAAAGCGTTTGCTTCACCACGGCATATGTGCACACACACACACCATACACACACACACACACACACACACACACACACACATATATATATATATATATAAAACCAAAACATTTTTTTAATTCTTAGGGATGAGGATGTAACGTGATGGTAGACTGACTGAGCACACAGGCAGCACCGGGTTCTAGCCCAGCCCCACCATACACAACCCAAAGAACATCAAAAACACCTTAACATTATCAGTCTTCAGAGAACAGCATAATGAATGTCTCTGGGCACTGTGGTGAAGGCCTCTGAGCCCATCTAACTAGGCTGCAAGTCTGGCTTCCATTCCTGTCTGTCTTACTTCACCTGGTTTTAGCAAGAATCCCTCTGTGGGTCCAGCAAGAAGTCCCTCCCCTTGCCTGACTCAGCAGGAGTCCTTTTCCATTGGCTCAGCAAGCATCTTCCCACTCTTAATGTCTCCTTTTGCTAACTTTCCACCCACTGACCTCCGTTCATCCTCATCTTACTTGGACTACAAATTCCCAGCTGTCTTGGCTAAGTTTAAAGTTCAACCTGATCTTTTCCTAATGCTGTATTCCTGGTACTTGTTGAAATACTCTGGAAGAAATGCACACGTGCCATTTGAGAAGTGCCAGAACATTCCTTTAACAATATTAAGTCCGCAGCTACGTAGCTCTCCACAATCATCTGCACACTAAAATTAAAATGACTGATCTTGCCAAGTGTTGGCAATGATGCAGAGGAACTGGGACTCTCTGCATGCACTGCTGTGGGAAAGGAGAGTGGTAGCCTTGCTTCAGGGTAAAGCTGAACATTCCCCTCACAGACACCTGCCAATCACAGACACCCCTAATCCCTCTCTTCCGTGCTTATCAAAAGAAGACAATAAATGTGTAGGAATGTTCACAGCTTCATTCATGCTGGAAAGCAGGATAAAAAGACCACAAATGTCCGTCCGGGCCTGCTAGACAGCGAGCGAAAGAACAGGTCAAAGACATACTCTGTGATGTGGGGAGGAATCTCAGACGTGCTCATGAAGTCCACTGACATGGAAGAGTGACAGCCACATTGACTGAGGCTCTAGAAAAGACTGCCTTGACTTACAGTGACAGAAAGACTGAGTGGAGTCTGGAAGCAGGTTAGAGTCCCACAGGAAAAGACTTTCAGGGAGAAGGGTAATCCAGACGTCTACACCTTGATTGTGGTTACATGGGTGCACATATTTGTCCAAAATCACTGCATCCACACATTGAAATCTGTTTCACTTCACAGAATAATGTGCTCAGAGAGTGCATACCTATAACCCCACATTCTGGAATGAGGCTGAGGATCCTGGATTCAAGGTCAGCCTGAGATGCGTGCCAAGATCCTGTCTCAAAACAGAATGTGTTCAGAGGTCCAGGTATAGCTGTGGTCAGGTCCTTGCCTAGGATGTCCAAGACCCTCAATTTGGTCTTCGGCACCTCCAGAAGAGGAAGAGCAGGACGAAGGAAGGGAGGAGGATGGGGGCGTAGCTACTTAGAGAAGACTGTCTCTTCCATTCTTTGTGCAATTATTTTTTTGCAAACATATTCCTAGCATCACTCCTAGAAAAACTACAACTAGGGATAAGATTGATCAATTTCTCCCATTTAGAAGCTCATCAAGGTCTGAGAGCTCACTTCTATAATCTCCAAAGTTGGGAGGCTGAGACAGGAGGACTGCAGTGAGTTCAAAGCCAGCCTGGGCTACACAATGAATTCCAAATCAGCAAGTCTAGGGCTGGGAAGACAACTCGGTCAGCAAAGTGCTTGCCCTGCAAATATGAGGACGTGAGCTTGCAAGAAACCAGGTGCAGGAACATACATCTGTGACCCCGGAACTGAGGAGGCCTGGACAGGAGAACCTTTCAGGCTTATCGGACAGCCATCTAGCTGAATTCAGACTCAGAGAAAGACCCTGTCTCAAAAATAAGGTGGAAACAATTGAGGAAGACACCTGACATTGAGCTCTAATTACTACATATACATGCACATACACACGTGTGCATATGTACACACAAACACACATTTTTAAACAAATCAAATTCATAAAATAGCTTTAAAAGACATCTACCTAGCACTCAAGATTCTAAAGCAGGAGGATGAAGTGTTTGATGCCAGCATGGGCTATATAAGAAAACCCTCTCCTCCTATACCACCATCAAAAGAACATTTCATCAAGAGATTTGCCTCCAGGAGCTGGAGACACAGCTCAGTGGCTAAGACCACTTACTGATCTTGCAGTTCCATTCCCCACAGGCACATGGTGGCTTACAATCAGCCATAACTCCAGTTCCAGGGGGTCCTATGCCCTCTTCTGACCTCCATGGGTACTGTACTCACATGGTACACATATACATGTATGCAAGCACTCATATAGATAAAATAAAAATTAATCTTATTTTTTAAAGAAGCGATTTGCCTCCAGCACCACTTACTTTTAACTTTCCTTTCTTTCTTCTTTCCTCCACTCTTTTTTCAAAAAAAGGTTTCTCCTAAATTTTCCCCAGGGTTGGTCTCAAGCTCCTGTGGTCAAGCAAGCCCCCTGCTTCAGCTTCTGAGTACGTCGGCAGAACCACCACATCCAGCTTGTTAATATCAGAATTATTCACGTTTGTGGGTTTTCAGTCTGTTGTACACCAATAGTACCTTTAATGATAAACTAATGGAGAAATGCATTCTAGCCAGATGGATGGCTCATGCCAATCCTGGCTCTAAGGAGGCTGAGGCAGGAGAACAGCTGGGAGCTCAAGGTCAACCCTGGCTACAGAGTGAGACTCTGGCTTAAAAAAAAAAAACAGAGGGCTGGAGAGATGGCTCAGTGGTTAAGAGCACTGGCTGCTCTTGCAAAAGACCTGGGTTCAATGTCCAGCACCCATATGGCCATTAACAACTGTCTATACTCTGGTTCCAGGGGAATTCGACACCCTCTTCTGACCTCAGCAGGCATTACATGATCCAGGTGTACTTACTTACATGTAGAAAATACACTCATACACATAAAAAATAAACTTAAACAGAATGTTTTTAAAACTGAAAATAAATAAAAATTTAAAATATTAAAATGTAAATACAATTTTTTAATTTAAAGAACATCCTAATTCTTAGAGCCATGGGCTTAGGAAATGAGAGGTGCTGTGTGGTGGTAATATTTGAGACAGGGTTCCTGTTGGCTAGTCTACCTTCAAATTCATCATATAGCTGAGGATGACTTTGAATCCTGGATCTTCTGTTTCTACCACTAAATGCTGGAATCACAGGCATGGGTCATCAGACAGCATAGGGATTTTAGTGTTTTTATTCGCCTACGTTTTATTGCATGTGCACACACACCTGTGTCAAGCACCCACAAGGGTGTATATAAAGGTCGAAGGTATCTTCCCCAATCAGCTTCCATCTTACTTTTTGAAGCAGGATCTCTCACTGAACCTGGAGCTCACCAACAGCTAGACTGGCTGGCCAGTTCCAGGGCAGCTCTGCCTCCACCTCCCCCGCACGGTGCTGTGCCCACTTTTACATGGGTACAGGGATAGAACTCGGGTCCTCACGTTTACATGGCAGGCACTTTAGTAGCTGAGCCATCTCCCCAGCCCCTCATTTTAAAATCTCAGCTTGTGTGCATTGCCTGTTGAATGGAGATTTATAAAATGATCAAGTGAAGGCAAACACTGATGGGCAATGGAACGAGATGCACCTTCAGGCTCAAAGGAGACATGGAGCTGTGTCTTTTTGTTGTTTTGGTTAGTTTAGGGTTTTTGTTTTGCATTGATTTTGTTTCTTCTGTGCATTGCACCACGTGGGCCTGGAGCTCCAACTCGGGTCACCAGGCTTGGGGGAAAGGACCTTTACCCAATAAGCCACCTTGCCTACCGGCCCCTTGGATTTGTTTTGATGCTGGCCTTAAACTCCATATATACCTGAGAATGAACCTGAATCCCTGATCCTCCTGCCTCTACCTCCCCTGGAGCTGGGATTGCAGGGATGCAGCACCATGTCCATGTGTGTTGTAAATGGACTGGGATGATGTGACATTTATGGAGCACTGGAAATACTCCAAAGGAACATTTTTATGTTCAGTTTTCAATGTTTATAAAAGCTGAAGTTTACATCTTTTACATCTACTTAAGTTAAAAATATTTAAATGTCAACAATAACCTACTTGACAATACATGTATTTTCAAGAATTCCTTAACAAGCCTTAAGGTCAGTGACATTGTAAAGACACCTTTTCGAGGAATGAACCTTCAGTCCAGGGGAGCAGCAATGGCAGCAGAGGCTTGGAGGAGGGTTTATATGCATATTTGTACTAACATGGATGTATGGAATTCTAAATTACATTTATTTAGAAATGTATAACACACAAAAGATACAAACTTTTACTGATCAGATAGCATTCTGATCAGTAATGTTTAAAATTTTTATTGCATTTATGTATATATTTTGTGTGTAGGAGTGCAGGCATGTGTGGCATGTGTATGGAGGTCAAAACAGCTTACAAGGAGTCAGCTCTCTCCTTCCATATGTAGGGACTCAGGGATCGGACTTGGCAGTAAGCATCTTTACCTGCTGAGTCATCTTTCAGGTTCCTGATGGCAAATCTCGATTGTCCTCCTGACTAGTTTGAGGGATGCCTAGGAGTTTAGGGAAGCTCAACTCTGTGCATGTGAGGGTGTTATGAGACAATCAGACTTGCTCTGATCAACAGCTTAATCAATGGGTTGAAAATGTGAATAGACTGTTGGGAGGTTGTGGAACTTCTCAAGGCAGAGCCAGACTGGAGGAAGCTGGGCTCTAGTGTATGCTCTTGAAGGGTATAACTTGGTCCTGCTCCCTTCCTGGTATCTCTCTGTTCCATGGCCACCATGAGGTGAGCAACTTGACTCCACCCCTTGCTTTTGAGGACATGATGGTCTGCCTCATCACAGCAAAAGAACATGCCAACCATAGGCTGAAGCTTCTAGAACCCTTAGCCGAAATAAATCCCTCCTCCAAACAGTCTCTCCCAGGTATTTGTCACTACAACAAAGTCTCACATGAATATATACATACACACATAAAACTGCCCAACAACAAAAGACAAATAATTCCATTAACCACAAACAGAAGTCACAGAGCAAGTTGGGCATGGGCAAGGAGGGTCCCCCAAAGGTAGAAGGGACTGGGAGCTCAGCCAGTGAGAGTGAGAGAAGGCTGATCAGAGGTATGTCATGTCTGGCCTGGCAGACATTAAGCCAGACAGGGGCATGACTTAGGGGGCTTCATAAAAGCAAAGGCGGGCTGTCTGGGCTGCTAAGCCTAAGAGGCAGGGGGACTGGTACCACCTCACCAGATACTCCTGACTCTGGCTGCCTGTGGGTTTCTCCAGTGACAGCAGGCAGCCATGGTCAGTCAGCACAGAGCCACCCTGGCCTACAGGCAGGGAACAGGATAGGGACACCACAGGCAAGGAGTGGAAAAGTCACAAGAAGAAAGTGCTTATGGGGTTGGAGAGAGGGCTCAGTGGGTACAGTTCCCATACAACAAGCAAATGAAGATCTGAGTTCGATTCCCAGCAGATTCAAAAGCCACGTGTGACAGCACACAGCTATAATCTCGGGGTTGGAGAGGCTGAGATAGATCTTTGGGACTCATTGGCCAGCCTGGCTGAATCAATGCTCTCCAGGTTGAGCGAGAGGTCCCATTTCAAAACATAAGGTGGAGAGCAATAGAGGAAAACAGTTGATGTCAACCTCTGGTCTCTACAGTCATGGGTCCACACTTATGTGTACCCACAAAGCCACACAAACATGCACATGTACCGAACATACAGAACAAAAAATAAAGAAAAAGAGAGAGTGCCTGTGACTCCAGCTCCCAGAGTGTCTCCTCCAGTCTAGAAAGGCCACAGCAGAGAGGTGTCAGAGGCAGAAGGCAGACATCCGAGCCAGGAGGGCCACACAGTCTGCGCCACAAATGATCAGCTCTGTCACTGTCCAGAAAGAGCCACAGACAACAGATAGGGTAGCCAGCACTCACAAAAACGATGGTAAGGGCAGTCTCAGATTAAAAAGAGCTAAAACTAAAGCCTGGAGTCCATCCACCTCCCACACAAAAACCAGCACCCCAAACTAGCCATGGACTTGAGTGTTTCTGAAGCGAGGAACATGGTACAGGCCTGGGGTTTCAGTCACTCAGGAAGCCTGGGTTTCACCTGAGCCCAGGAGGTCAAGACCAGCCTCAGCAACATATCAAGATGTCTTAAAAAACTTAACAACATACACCCTTTCAAGAAGCATACTATGTCTCAGTAGCTGGGCTGGAGAGGTGGCTCAGCACTTGCCATACAGGTATGAGGACCTGAGTCCAGGTCTCCTCAGAACCCATGTAAAAGACTGGACATGGTGGCATGCACCTGTAACCCCAGCACTGCAGTGGGATTGGGACACAGGAGGATGGCTGGAGCACACGGGCCAGCCAGCCTAGCTCCAGATTCAGAGAGACCCTGTCTTGAGAATAAAGCAGAGTGATAAAGCAGGACACCCGATGTCCCCCACTGGTTTCTATGTCTGTGCATGGCTGTGTACACCTGTGCACACACGTACAGATACCCGAGAGAGAGAGAGAGAGAGAGAGAGAGAGAGAGAGAGAGAGAGACAGAGACACAGAGAGAGAAGATAGAGAGAAATAATGGGCTTTTGAGTTTCTTTTCCTGTTGCTGATTAAAAACCCTGACAAGCCAAGTGTGGTGGTACACATCTTTAATCACAGCAGTTGGGACACAAAAGGCAGGTAGATCTCTGTGGATTCAAGGCAAGCCTAGTCTACATAGAGAGCTCCAGGCCAGCAGGGCTATAAGGAAAGAAGTAAAAAACAAAGTTATCCAGAGACAAAGCCAAGCCACAGGCAGATGGAGAGGAGACTTTCACATAGGACGTATCCACATACTGTGAAGGAGTTCACAAAGGTGAGAATCAAGACGTTGGGTGGTACTCAAACAAGTTATTTCCAGAGCTTCCTGTTGGTGATAGAAGACTCTGGCTGTAGTTCAGCTGTGTTAGGAGCTGAACTAGCCAGAAGGGTCTAGATGTGGCAAGGACTCACCTATGCAGGGCTGTGGCAGATGCAGTAAAGTCCTGGAGTTGCCGGGACGTGGCTTGGCGTCTTTTGCCTCCTCTCCATGACATGACTCAGGCAAGCTCATAGCTGCTTGGACAAGCCTGTCACTGTCTCGTCTCTAGAATGGGGGAGTGGAGGTTATGCTAGTCAAGGAAAGAAACCCTGGTTTGGAGGGAGGGCAGCAGCAGGCAAAGCATCCCTTGGCAGAGCAGGGCATGGTGCAGGCTTCTCACCAGGAGGTGTGCAGAAATCTCATTCTTCCAAGTGCAGCAGGATAAGGAAAGAAGGAAGTGGCAGACTACAAGACCTGCAGACAGAGGAGCCATTCTGACCCAGTGGGAGGAGGGTGTGAGCACTTCACCAGGGGCCTGAGTCACAGGTGAAGTGAGGACTGTGGGAGGGAGCACGATAACCTTCTCAAGGCAACCGCAAGTGGGCTTCCCTTTGCCTTAGTGTACAGCTGGTTTCTGAGACTTTGGTAGGTATTAATCACTGTGAATGTGGACTTTAAAAGCCTTGCTCTTTAGGTGCTGTTAAAATTGACATTTTGTCAACTGCTTAGTATGTAACTGTGTTCTATACATGTTTCTGTTAAAGATACATTGTCCAGGCCTGTAATCCCAGCTACTCAAAAGGCTAAAGGAAGCCAGGTGCGGTGGTGCACGACTTTAATCACAGCACCAGGGAGAAGAGGCAGGCAGATCTCTACGAGTTTGAGGCCAGCCTGGTCCACATGGTGAGTTCCAGGCCAGTCAGGGCTACAGAGTGAGATCCCATCTAAAAAACAAAGCTAAATCCTAAGTTCAAGGCTATACTCTGTCTCCAAAGAAAAAAAAAATAAAGAGAGAGTTTGGGATGACGTGCAGTAATAGAGCTTTTGCCTAGTGAGCACAAGGCCCTGGGTTCAATCCCCAGCACCACAAAAAAGTAAATTAAATAAATCAATAAAGCTTACACAGCTGACATCACACTGAACCCACACCTAATGTCACCGTGACTGAGGCTGTGAGAGTTTCCCTGTGAGGCCCATTGCAGTCTTCTGGTGCCTAGGGCTAGCAAGCCATACTTCAGGCTCTTACAGCCTGTTTTCATAGGTCACCTAAAAACAGTTACAGTATGGAAAGATACCACCCCAGCGCAGACAATGACTTCCCATAGACAGAATCCCTTTGGGGATAATCTTTCCACCTTCTATTTACTCTAGCACCTCCCTAGACCATGCATCGCTGGACTGAGCATAGGGCAGGGGAAAGAGTGGCTGGAACCCCCACCCAGGCACGATAGAAATTATGGGGCCCTGAGAGGGCATTCGATTCTCATCCCAGAATCTAATTATTGCCAGCTGAGAAGCACAAACTCCCACACAACATTTGCCGTGAAGGTTGCCAACATAAAAATTTTCTTGTATATAAATCTTTTATGTTAAAGTATCAAGGCCAGGCCTAAAGCCTAAACATACAGACCTTGGGTAGAGCCTCATTCTTTTCCCCAGACATTGCCTGAGAACCTTAAATAAGATTTAACTTTGTGTACAGTAAAGATATCTTACCATCCTGATTCCCTCTGAGCTAGACTCTTTGCCAATTGTAATCCTGTAAGGTACCCTCCAGGAACCACCATCGATCCCATTTAGATCTTTTAGCAACTCTTTAACTGTGATTTCAACCCCACCCAAACCCTAGAGAAGAGTGTTGTAAAGAACACGGAGCTCTGCTCTGAGAAGCCCACACTCGTGCTCTCAGGTGTGTCCTGTTCTTCCAAGCACCCTTCTCTCTCGTAACCCTTGTACTCAAGGCCATATTAAAATAGCCATATTCCATTCCATGGCTCATCGGGTAAAGGCGCCTGCCACCATGCCTGACAACCTGATTCAATTTCTGGACACACATGGTAGAAAGAGAACCAACTTCCACAAGCTGTCTCTGACCTCTACATGTGTACTCTGTCATGCCTACACAGACACAATAAATGTAACTTAAAAATTAAAAATAGAGCTTTATTAAACCCCAGCTCTGCTTCATAAAGTGGCTACTCCTAAAATTCTTTTGTGTATCAAAGTCACAAATCCCAAGTGAAGGCTCATCAAAATCTAGGGGTATGTCTCAGGCCATTGAGGGGGACTGTTCTAGTTTGCTTTTGAGTTCTATGACAAAACACTCTTACCAATACCAACTTGGGGAGGAAAGGGTTCATTTGGCTCACATCTCCCGGGTTGCAGTTCATCACTGAGGGAGCCCGGGGTGGGAGCTCAGGGAAGGAACCTGGAGGCACTCTGCTTACTGGCTTGCTCCCCTGGTCCCTGCTCAGTCTGCTTTCTTATATAATACAAAACAACTTGCCTAGATGTGGCACTGTCCAGAGTGGGCTGGGCCCTCCCACATCACAATCAAGAAAATACCCCATACACATGGCCATAGGCTAATCCAATGGATGGAAATTCTCCAATTGATGCTCCCTCTACTCAGGTGTGTCAAGTTGACACTAAAGCTATCCAGCACAGGGACAGCAGGGACCTAGGTCTCTTGTGTTTATATCCCCAAAGGCTAACACTTCTGTGAGGATATGTCAGCAGTCTGGTCTTGGACACAGTCACAGCTGCTGCGATTGAGGTGGTATTGGCTGTAACGCTCAGAAGGCAGCATCCCATCATTTCTCACACCAGCCTTGGCAGTTCTTTCCCTGCGGCATCCTGAGATCTGAACCAAGGATGGAGATTAGTGAGACGAAGACTTTGAGGGAACAGCATACCCTATCCAGGGAGTCCCTTCCAGTAAAGCTAATTATGGGATATGGAGGAGGGAACGCTTCCTCTCCTCAGATAGGAAGAAGGCTGCTGGCCTTCCCACTGACGGGGCAGCTCGTAGGAACTGGGATGGGGTCTCCATCACTGTATCCTCGCAACTCTTTCCATCCTACTTGCAGGGACCACACTCTCCTAAGTCAGTAACTATTGTCTTTACTTTGTTGTTTTACAACTACCATGACCAGAAGCAACTTACGGAAGGAAAAGCATTTATTCAGCTTGCAGGCTACAGCCCACTGCAGAGGGCATTGGGGCAGGAGCTGAACAGGCCACTGCCTATTGCTGAGCGCATCGGGCAGGAACTGAAGCAGAAGCCATGGAGAAATGCTTGCCCATGCTTAGTCAAGTTCTTAAACAGCCCAAGATCATGTGCCAAGGGAATGGCATTGCCCATGGTGGGCCCTCCCAGATCAAGGAACAGTTAAAGACAATCCCTTGGCCCAGTGCCCACAGGTCAACCTGATCTGGGAAATTCCTGTTGAGACTACCTTCTTCACTGTGTCTAGGTTGTGTCAAGCTGACTGTTAAAGCTAAGGACCACAACCACCAGCCGTGAACTCAGCTTATGCTTCAGGAAGGACCAGAGGCAAATAACATTCAGTTCCGATTGTTCGGAAGATAAAGCAGACAATCTTTAGGCCATCAAAGAAACTTGTTCTCTGACTTTGTCTGGCCAACAGCTTCAAACCTTGGCGTTAACTCTCTGAAATCTCTCCAGTGCAATTAGACGCTAGCCCATCCCACAAACCTATGGCCATCATTCTTAACTGCAACAGCTGCCTTGCCTTCAGCTGGTTACTAAGGGGGTAGAGTCTGGGTGGTTCTCGATGAACAAGTGCGGTTACTGAACCTCTTTTCTACTGCACTTGCCCCTTCCCAGAGTGTCTCTAAGTTTAATTATCGGCATATCCAACTGTGCAAAGTACAAGATGGTAAGTAGAGGGTTTCCCTAAACGTTCACTTTGCCTTTTTGCTGGTTCAGGCTGGTCTCCTAGCACACCAGACACAGCCATAATATGACTGAATAGAATCTAAGTTTAACGGTCATAAAGGGCTTCGGAAAAATGGGGTCAGTGTGGCCAGGCCTCCCAGGAGCACGGAAGGGGGGGAGGGGGCGGGGAAGCCAGCGGAATAGCGCACCACGCGGCTCAGCGTCTGCGCAGGCGCAGCCGCGCGGAGCATCATGGGCCGCCCGGACGCGGAAGATGGCGGACGCGGCCGTGGGGAAGGACAAGTGCGGGGAGCAGCGGCTCGTGTCGCTGCCTCTCTCCCGCATCCGAGTCATCATGAAGAGCTCCCCCGAGGTGTCGAGCATCAACCAGGAGGCGCTGGTGCTCACGGCCAAGGCCACGGTGAGCGCGGCCGCAACCGCCCAGGGCTCCGCCACCCGCGCGGCCGAAGCCCCGCCCACCCGCGCCGCTCCCGCCGTCCTCCGCGCTGCTTCCGCCCCGCCCACTCCCGGCGTCCCCTGCGCTCCCGGCGCCTCTCACGCCCGCCCGCCCGCCGCGTCACTGCCTCGTCACTCCGCGTCACTCCCGTCGTGCCCCGCGCGCTGAGTGTCCGGAGCTGGTGCGCGTGCTGGCTTGGCACCGTTCCTGGCGCTCACTCCGCGTGCGTGGTGGTGGTGCAGCGCGTCGGCCACGCTGGCCACTGGCTCTCAGCAGTCCTCCTGCCTCAGCTCCCCGACTGCCCGGTGTGAAGTTTGGTCTCGGTGGTGGCAGTCTGGGACCTTGCTGTTCCTTGACTTCCTCGATGCTCTCCCTTCCGGGCCCTGCGTGTAGTTCCCTGCACCGTGTCCGTGCAAAATTCCGGACGAGGGCGGAGGGAAGTGCACGTTTTGTCTGGTTGCCACGGAGCCCGGCCAAGTAGAGGTGTCCCGGGTGATGACTCCAGGACTCCACCTTTAGCAGTGTCTCGGGCATGCAGTGGGGTCCCCCCATCCTTAGCTTCTCGGGCACTGTACAAGTGGGGTCCTCCCCATCGTTAGTGTCTCGGGCACGGAGCGGGGTCCTGTCTTGGGCAACCACATGCTGGTTTCCCTGTTAGTTCCATTCTGTCAGCATTATGGGCTTCTCTGAAGAAAGCCTCCGTCTAAAGAGCAGTGGGTTTGTGTCAGTTCCCGGCTTAGAAGGTATTTGGGTAAAAGATGTCACTTTCCTCTTTTCACTCTTAGAAGGGTGTAGCCTCCGGAGGAGGGATTGTGGCTCACAACTGTGATTCGGGCACCTGGGAGGTGGAGGTAGGAGTACCGCCAAGGATTCAAGGCCAGCCTGGGCTAGAGTAAGACCTTGTCTCAAAAAAGTCCCAAGCACACACAGTGTTTAGAAACGAAGACCTGAGTGGAACAGATAGAATTTTGGGGTGGTCTTTTGCTCTTAGGTATTATGGAGACCGATCATTAGCTACCTGGCACCGTCTCCCCCCCACCTCCCCCAGTCTCAAGTAGTTCACACTGGCGTTGAACTTGTGCTGGCGATGATTTCCTGCCTCCACCTCAGTGCTGGCACCCAAGCCGGTCACCACTGCACTCTTCCTGAACACATACCCAGCCAGAATCTACCTGCCTCTCCTCCAGCTT
The DNA here is from genome assembly GCA_035773235.1 of Eospalax fontanierii. Taxonomy (NCBI): domain Eukaryota; kingdom Metazoa; phylum Chordata; class Mammalia; order Rodentia; family Spalacidae; genus Eospalax; species Eospalax fontanierii. The sequence continues at coordinate 78,535,384 of CM069532.1, forward strand.
TGACACAGAGCTGGCTTCCTTTCTGACCTCATCTTTCTACCTTCTCTTGATTTCCTGTCATTGAGTAGCCAAGCTAATACGAGATTTGAATGTAATTTTAAGCCTCTGCCTGTGGTGCGCCTCCAAGTCCGCCTTTCCTTTGATTTTCTCTTTGCTCAGGAGCTCTTTGTGCAGTATCTAGCCACCTGTTCCTACAGACATGGGAGTGGACGAGCAAAGAAAGCCCTGACCTACAGTGACTTAGCCAGCACCGCAGAGGAGTCCGAGACCTTTCAGTTCCTTACAGGTACTCAATTTTTGAAACATAGTTAAATATCTAGTAATTAGACTGTTTTGTCCCCAAATTGTTCTGCCCTTGTTGAATGACACCCTCGCTGCCTTCTCCAGGTGCCTGTGTACCCTGAGCTGGCACAGAGACATGTTTCTGGTCTTCCCTGTTTGAGTGTGTTATGTGGCCCACCAAGGACAGTAATAGACATCAACAGATATACAGATGCCTGGCTGTCGGGCAGACTCATTCAGGACTGTGTCTTGCCTGCATTCCCTCACCACCACTTCCAGTAGAGACACTAGTGAATGCTGCCACGTTCCCTGGTTCACTGTGGCTCAGGACTACAGGTCGAAAGAGTTTCACTCTAGCCCAGTGTCCAGCCCAGCCTTTCTGAGGTAGTCTGGGCTGGGCTGTTCATCAGAATGGGAACTGGCCTGTACCACCACCAGTCAGGAGACAAGTGCTACTTTCTGCACTTTACCCAGAAGGGTAGCTTGGATTTCATCTTGTGTTGGAAGCTGTTCTATGGGGTAAAAGAGGAACTAGTACATTTTGAAACTTGAATTGTACTCATCGTTCACCATGGCCATTACTGACGTAAGCTTTATATTTTTAAGATATATTACCAAAGAAGATTTTAGCCAGTAAGTACCTGAAAACACTTAAAGAGAAGAGGGAGGAGGAGGAGGAGAACGACGATGAAAGTGAAGATGATGGAGCCTTGTCCTAAGCCAAGAAGAGCGTTAGGTCAGCCTAGTGAGGATGCTCCTGGACCAGGACCCGGCTCAAAAGTGACGTGGCACTGCGGCTGTGGTGTTTCTTCCCCAGACTCTCAGCATGTGGCATTCTGTCCTGGGGAAAGGACTAGACAGCACCCTCTCTCAGGCCAGTGTTCTCATCTTTCCCAGGAGGGAGCCCCAGGCAGATGGCACCACTGAGGCTCTGGGTGCAGCTGCAAAGACCACTGAGCTTCCCTTGGAATCTGCAGATAGAGCAGAAGAGCATCTCCATGCCAGCTGTGTACAGTCTTGGGTATATCCTGAAATCTATTCTCATAAACAACTCCATGTTTCAGCTAAAGATGTAGCATTCTGTGTTGCCTTTGAATTTGTGTATTTAAAAAACGGTGCTGTTCAGCTTTTTTATTGTACAGAAATGCCTATCCTTTTCCATTAAAGGTCTGTTGGTATTTTCACAGTAACATACTTTATTGAAGTAGTTTTAGGGTCCTCTCATTCTAATGTCTTGCTCACTACTGAGACTTTTGTGAAATCTCAAAGCCATTTCTGGTTGGGGATGCATAGAGCGCATGTTTAGATTCCCAAGGCCCGGGCCTGCTCCCGGCGAGCGCACTGAGTCACACTGACCAGCTGTGGGCTGGAGGCATTGCTTCTTCCTGCTCTGTAGCCTCCCTTGTTTTTACGGCTAAGGTAAAACCATTTGTCCTGCTTGTTCACACAGAGTAAGTGTCTGCCATGTGTCACGACCACCTCGTCCAGCAAGGAAGACGCAACACCAGACTCTTCTTTAAGCAGTTTACTCAGGAACCTTGAACAATCTTTTGACTTACTTCTGACTTACTTCTCACCCCGGGGAAAGCCTGCCAGAGACTTAAATCCCCTCCTGCCAACCAACCCCAAACTACCACGTGGTGCAAGTAGATAGGCGCACATATGCGGAAGCAGGCCCAGATCTCAGCCACAGCCAAATATGGAGTTGTTTACTGCAGAGAGCACTCACCCTCGGGATGGTGGAAGGCGGAAGCAGGCGCCATCTTTAAGGCGCGGCAGTCCGCAGCTCTCTACAGTTCCCCCTTTTATTTTATATAACATAGCAGAAACGGGCGAAGATAGAGGTCTGATCCCTGGTGTGCACAATTGGGATTATGTCCTGGAGACACCCACAGACTCATCGCCTGCGGTGACCCAGACCCATCCCGTACCAATTTTCCCAGGGGAAGGAGCTAAGGGTACCACCTTCATGCAATCAGACATGTCTTCCAAGGAAACGCTCAAACGCCAGCAGGCAAAACCTCGTGCAGTGCTTAGCCTCACATCCCGTCCGCGGTAGATCTTAACATTTCATCGTGATTAACCATGCTTGGGGGGACTGTCCAGCTTCAGTGGCTGTAAAGGCCTGAATGATCATAGCTGCATTCCGCTTTTGTGGCTCTAATCTTACATATACACCACAGGCAGACCAGGGAGGCCATAATCAGGAGACCTGCTAACACTCCCATTCCCGCCCACTCTTTCAGATGGTTCATAGCAGTTCTTTTAGGGTGTCTTCAGAATCAAGTGTCCAGTTCAGCATTGGCTTTGGAAACACCGACAGGATTCCCCATCTTGTTTCCATTTTCCCTAGTTGGCTCATCAGGGCTGGAAGCAGAGGTATCGTCATGCTGACTTTTGAAAGATTCTTCATTCTGAATTCTTCTAACCAGGCGTTCAGGCACCCATACTGGATCTTGTTGGTCCTGTGGAAAAATACAAACGGATCCTTGTGCCCATGTCAGCACGGGGTCAGGCCCACACCAGAGGCCCATTAATACATCTTTCCACTTAGCCATCCCTTTTGCAGGGCCATGATGGTCCTGGTGTCTATCCGCTGCTGAGCGGCCTTGAGCATCCAAATTTTAAAAATTTATAGTAAACAAGGCTAGGGAAAGTCTCTCTCTTGGGGTGCGGCCGTGGCCTACTCCCCCTTTTTGTTTTTGAAGACATTCTTTTAATGTGCGATGAGCACGTTCTACAATGCCTTGTCCCTGAGGATTGTATGGTAACCCATGAAGAAGCTGTACCTCCATCTGTTGGCAAAAAGAGGTAAAACTGCGAGCCGTATAGGCTGGTCCATTGTCAGATTTTAGCTGTTGGGGCTTGCCCCATGCAGCCCAGGCCTCTAAGCAATGAGTTATGACATTGCGTGCCTTTTCTCCTGTCAGCGGTGTAGCGTGTAGAATACCTGAACAGGTATCCACAGACACATGAACATATTTTTGGTTTCCAAATTTAGAAATATGTGTCACATCCATCTGCCAAACCTTCAGAGGAAGTAATCCCCTCAGATTAACCCCAACACTAGGTGGATGATGGAAAGGTACACATTGAGAGCAGTCTAACACTACTTGTCGGGCATCTGCACGAGATAGGTGGAATTTTTGTTGTAAGGCTCGGGCATTCACATGAAATCTTTTATGAAAACATCTTGCCCTTTCTATAGTAGAGCTTAAAAATATACATTCCATTTTGGTCCACAAATCTACTTTATCGTTTCCTGCACTCAAAGGTCCTGGCAGGCCTGTATGAGCCCTAATATGTTGGATAAAAAAGCAAGCCTGTCTTTGCCAAATTAAAGTCTGTAATTGTTGAAAAAGCTGGCAGACCAGACTAGAGTTCTTAATTGGTCCGGCCACTTCCAAAACTCTTACTGCTTTTGAGTATCTTTTTTTTTTTTTTTTTTTTTCCTTCAAACCTTTTCTATCCCATGTTCAAGATCCAAACCATTCCTAATCAAAGCCCCATTAGATCACCACATTAGTAAGAAAAAAGATCACAACTTACTACTTATAAGCTAATTGCCTATTGCCTATACTTATACATTATTACAACTTACAAACTAGTAAACCTATAAGACTTACTTAGCACGTGCTTCTTATACTTATGAATATAAACTATTTAATACATAAACTTATCTTAAACCTATGGGATTCCCAACATATTTACAAAAGCAAACGACTATCAGATTTCTTACGGCATACATTACTTTCATTATGTATGCTAGGTAAGTATCCTACCACTAAGCTATAGTCTCAACCCAGCAAACTGTAAACTGAAAAAAGAACTGCCTATTTAGTAGTTATTTCAGAAAACAAAGCACCCTAGGACTGGTGAAATTTATGTGAAACATCTGGTAGTTAAGTAGCAAAAAACCTGAGGTAATTAACAAAACCTGAGATCATGGTCCCTTGATGTTCTAGGCTCTAGGCTCTAGCCTCCTTGACCACAAGCTGCTGTAGGAGAATACATTTGTAAAGATAATCAACTACACCCTGTAAATGCCAATTGGCGGCAGCTTGTTAATTGGCATACTCAATTAAAAATGATCTCCAATCTAAATACTGCCCTGGACTCAGACATGCACGACCCTTTTTTTTTTTTCTCTTTCTTTTAAAGCTGTACATTTTCTCCAGATGAAACTCCTTTTGTTGCTTGGAAAAGTGAAGCACAACCGTGAGACTCCCGGACACTGCGAACCACGGTGCAATGGTATCGCACTCCTTCAAGAATCTCTCCAAAGTGCTTTTCTTAAGCTTTAAATTCTTAGAACGAAGTAGCTCATTTAGAGCCAAAAAAATTGGGTGAGAACTAGTATTTCCCGTAACGTTTTTTTGGGTACCTTTTGTACACTCTCTACAAAAACAGGCAAAAATAAGGTACCAGAATACAAAACTAATGACCATCCCTATAGCAAGGATCATGTAAAAATCCATTTTTACTTTCGGTTCACTATAATCTACGAACTCTCCCCGCTCCATCTACAGAGGGAGCAAAGTACCTGCTTTTGTCATGGATCCCCACTTTACCTGAGGACTTTCCCACTTTTGTCGCGGATCCCCATTTTACCTGAGGACTTTCCCGCTTTTGTCGCGGATCCCCATTTTACCTGAGGACTTTCCAGTGCACTGCCCTGACTGCAAAAAGTTCTGAGTCCTTTGAAGAAGTTCCCCGTATGGGCCACCACTTGTCACGACCACCTCGTCCAGCAAGGAAGACGCAACACCAGACTCTTCTTTAAGCAGTTTACTCAGGAACCTTGAACAATCTTCTGACTTCTGACTTCTGACTTACTTCTGACTTACTTCTCACCCCGGGGAAAGCCTGCCAGAGACTTAAATCCCCTCCTGCCAGCCAACCCCAAACTACCACGTGGTGCAAGTAGATAGGCACACATATGCGGAAGCAGGCCCAGATCTCAGCCACAGCCAAATATGGAGTTGTTTACTCCAGAGAGCACTCACCCTTGGGATGGTGGATGGCGGAAGCAGCTGCCATCTTTAAGATGCGGCAATCCGCAGCTCTCTACAGCCATGTTTTTCAGTAACCCTAAAAACCTCAGCATTTATATGCAGTCACACCATCTTGTGGTCTGTGAAATTTGATGAATACATAGTTGGATTTGTATTTATTTGAGATAGTCTTGTTCTGTGTAGCCTAAGCTGGCCTAGTACCCATGGTCTTCCTGCCACCTCCCTAGTAGCTGGGACTTGAGGGGCAGGCCACCCTGCTGGCTGTAAATAGGTAGTTTTGTAGCAAATTGATACACAGAACAGTTCTGTTACCTAAAGCATTTCCGTGCCATCTGTAATTAGTCTTGTCCCCTACACCCTAGTGACCACTGACATCCCCCACATACCATGTTCTGTTATTGAGACAGGTCCCCCTGGCCTAGAACTTGCTATTAGACCAGGCTCCCCTCAGTTTCACAGATCTACCTGTGTCTGCCTCCCCAGTGCTGGGATTAAAGGTCAGAGCCACCACACCCGCTCCCTTTTTAGAAATGATTTTAAAATAAAACATTTAAAATCCCACCTTTTGGTGTACAGATTTGTCAAATGCAATCACATGACTACCATTACTAAGACCACAGTTCTCTTCACCCTCTGAAAAGTCTCTCTTGCCGACAACTCTATCCCCACGTTACCCTGGCAACCATTGAGTGGCCCTCCATCCCAGTAACAGGAGTGAGCCAGCCTTTTCTACCATATAAAGGGCTAGAAAAACTACGTGAAGCTTTAACCGAAATAGATTTGATTCTAAGTACCATGTACCATGAAAAGAATACAAATTATTTGACCTGCACGGCATACTTTTTTTCCCAGGACGTCATATTGACTCAGGGTATGCAACATGAGCCTGGCACTTAGACCTGGCAAAGTGTGCAAGGTTCACTCATGTGCTGTTAGCAGCTGTCCTTCCTTCTCTGAACTGCCGAATCGGACTCCATTGCCTGGACATTCCAGTTTGCATTCTCAGCATGGCTCTGACCCAGTGAGAGTGTTTCCAGTTTGGGTGCTTGTATTTGCCCTACAATATTTGTGCACAGGGTTTTGTTTTTGTTTTTTGTCTTTTTGAGACAGGGTTTCCCTGTAGCCACAGCTGGCCTGAAACTCGTTGCATAGACCAGGCTAGCCTGAGATCAGCCTGTCTTTGCCTTGGGAGTGCTGGGACTACAGCATGCAGCACCACACCCGGCTTATTTATTTTTCTTTTTTTTCCTGAGGCAGGGTCTTAGGCAGTCCTGGCTGGCCTACTCAGAGATCTGCCTTCCAAGCACTGGGATTAAAGGCATGTGTCACCACACCCAGTTCAGGCTTTTCCTTTTGTGATCAAATTATGCTTTTGAGATGGGGCAATCAAAAATCTCCAGGGTCAGTCTTTGGTGCTGTGTGATTATCAGTGATTTGATTAAGGCTAAGTCTTTGGATTGTGAAGTGACTGTGTATTTTCATTGGACCCTCATGATTTACCACAGACTACAGAGAAGGCTGTGGCAGGCCAGGTTCTCAGACATCCCTAGGAAGTAGTGGGAATGGGGTTAAGAAGCAAGGCAAGCTCACTGACGTCATCCCACACTTGGGAGGTTGAGGCAGGAGGATTGCTATTAGAGGTCTACCTACACTACATAATTCCAGGCCTGCCTGTGCTGCAGTTTCAAACAACAAATGCCAACCAGGTAGTCTGGGTGAGCTTCAGGTTCAGTTTAAGAGACTCTCAGCAAGCTGGACGGTGTGCTGCTGAGCCTGGGTTTGAGCCCTGGAACCCACGTGGCAGAAGAGAGCAGGCTCTTGCAAGTTGTCCTCTGAACTTCACACACGTGATGTGGCACATGTGCCCACACACAGACTACAGATACATGTAATCCCAGCACTCGGGAAGCAAGGATAAGCAGATCTCTGGAAGTTCCAGTCCAGCCTGGTCTTTGTAGTCAGGATGACACAGTAGGGAAAGAAAGTCAACGAAATAAAGTGACTGAGAAAGACAGCTGACGACAACCTCTCGACTCCACAGGCACACACACCCACCGGGAAGGAGGAGAAAAAAATCGACTAGATTAAAAATTCTGTGCTTGGCATTCAAGGCCCTTGACCCTATCTCAGTGGATGCTATGGGCTCCTAACCCTAAATGGTGTGTAAAATCCTCTCAGCATCTTCTCTAGCTAAGCCTTCTCTGGAACCCTTTCTTAAGGGTAATGCCATTATGTACTTTGTATGTTTAGGTCTTTCTGCTTGTCATTCAAGGGACCGTGAACATGCACCAAGTTGGGCTGTGGTGCTTCTGAAGTTCTGCTGGCTGCTGAGGGCTCTCATGGTGCTTTGTGGGTTTGGATGCTGAGGGGGACAGGTTTCTGTATTTATTACACAGGTATTGCATTTTGTTTATTTGTTGGAGACAGGGTCTCCCCTGTAGCCTCAGCTGGCCTGGAGCTCATGGAGATCCACCAGCACTACACCCTGGGCTGGAGAGATGGCTCAGCAGAACACTGACTGCTCTTACAGAGGACCCGGATTCGGTTCCCAGCACCCACGTGCCTGGTTTCAGGGGATGCAACGCCCACTTCTGGCCTCTGCAGAAATTGCACATATATGATGCACGTATATGCAGGCAAAACTTTCATACATATAAAGTAAAAATTAAGAAAAAATGAAGACCTGGATCAATAGAGCACACGTGAAGTATCTCTGCCTTTTACTGTTGTCACAACAGATAGACAGAAGGGTGTGCCGGGGCACAGTGCACATCCTAGGCATCATCAACTGTCTCAGCACCACCTGTTCTTCTCAGAGGTCAAAATTAGCCTGGAGAGAGGCCTCTGGGAACTCGAGACCCGGGCTGTGTTTCTATCACTGAGGGAGCGGAGAACCAGGTTCAGTTCCCTTACCTCCTGGGACCAGAGCCTGGACAGCTGAATGGCTCACTGCATCCTGTCCTGCTGGTGTGGGGACATCCAGCTCTCTCACTGTACCGCACTGCTCCTCCCGGGTCATGGCTGTGGTTCTCAGCCCAACCCTCGCTTCTTGGGTGATGGCCATCTCTGCTGAGCCAGGCCATTCTTTGGGCACAGGCCTTGGCTCTACAGAACAGGGAAACTGGACGGAGCCTGTATGTTTGGCAACAATCAAGGGAGGCCACGAGAAACGACGCTTTTGGAAGAGGCAACTGTAAATATGAGGAGTTTTATTTATTTCTTTTTTCGCTGACATACTATGAGGCAAAACAAAATCGACACCATACAAAATAACTTTATAAAATATCATTCACATCATATTTCATCAGATTTACAGCATTCTGTGCATGTTAGGGGCTATGTAAAGAGGTGGAAGAAAAACACTCTGCCAAACTTGTAGTATTAGTTTATATACACACAGTAAGAAACAAAACAAGGAACTGTTAGGTTTTCCATCAATTTATTGCAAAAATAGTGCAAACTATTTAACCTAGTGAGCTGTGAACACAAACTCGAAAGGACCCAGCTGAGCTTAAACACCACAAGAGTGTCCTGGTGCCTCAGTGTTTGGCTGTCTTCACCCGCTGTCCTGTCCATGCAGACCACCCCACCGAGTCAGCGTGGGTGAGTGCCGAGAGAGGACGCCAAGGCTGCCGCTCCCAGGGCCAGGCTGATCGGCGGCCGCAGGCGGGCAGTGCCTTCAGAGTCTTGCTACTTACTCAACGGCAACCCGAGAGGTCTGTGTGGAAAAGTAAAGATGCCACAACTTTGAACTTTGCATTTACGGTAGCTTCCCCCCCCCCCCACCCTCCGGTGACCAGAGAAAGGACTCAGAAGAAGCTCTAGCAGGAAGGTCTGAAGGTATGCGCTGAGAAGCGTCCCATTCCTCAGCGTGCTTGGGGGAGGAGGGCTAATGCAGGTGGTGGGCAGCCTTTGAACCAGATATCGCAGTAAGTTAAAATTAGAAACAAAAAGGATACTAGTTTTTAAAGTGTTCTTTCAAAAGGTAATACTGGGGTCCCAAAGCATAATAATATCTGAGCAAAGTAAAGGAAAACATAATGCTACATGTAAGGGCTCAAGAAATGAAACGCAGCATACGCAGGTGCTTTTTCTTGAGGTACCTAGATAAATTTCATCACCTGCCCCAAAGTACTCGTTAGGTTAAAATAAAAGGCTTCCAACAAGCCAACCGTAGGGCATTGATTACAAAGTGCAACAACAGCACTGCGCTTCAGATGTGGCATACACACCAAAGAAACCTGCTCTCTAAAATATAGCTTAAGTAGCAATCACAAGGGAGTTCTAAATTGAAAACATTTAACTAGTATCATCTTTTTCCTTTCCTTTCCTTTTCATATTTTGAGATACTGTAACCAACCAAAAAGGTAAAAAAAAAAAAAGCCTCTCCAAGCAGCCCTCAAAAATTTGGCTACTAAGGAATGTTGGTCCTTTTGTAAAGTCCAGAGATCTCTTTAAAATAATGTAATTATATACTATGGGAAAGTGCACTAACTTTGATATCTTATTGGTATAAAATCAAATTCGTAAGACTCCAAAATATTGTGTTACTTCCAAAGAGTTAAGTTCAAAAAGATTGTGATGGTTGGAAAGTCTAGAATTGTAAAATGCCAAATAATAAAGTGTGGAAGGTTGTTGATCTGCTATCTTATTGATCCGCTGCCTTATTTTCTCACCCGTGGGAACGCTCCAGACACACCGCACCCCAGGGCTACGCTTTGCCTGTCTTTAGCATCTCTTCCATCAAACCAGGAGCTGCATCCACAACAGTCCAGGTGCTACGTAGGAAAGAAACCCACAGAAAAAAAGGCAGAGGAAGAGGGACACAATGGGACCAAGTGCTCGGGAAGATCTGTCTGCATCTGGGCCGCCTCTGCATCTGCAGGAAGTGAAGTGCTCTTTAGGACCACATGCGTAGAAGAGTTGGGGATTCAATGAGTGTAAAACGCTCACTTTGCTCCCGGACACATTTTTCCAACAGGGTAGGTTGTGACCCCAATGCTCTGCAGCTTCTGGCTGGGATACTCTCGTAGCCAGTTGGGCTCCCTACTTGTAAGAGAAAATGACTACTCTGATTTTCTAAAAAATGCATTAGGGTTCAACATAAAAGGCACAAAATAAATAAAAATATTATTAAATAAACGGAAACAGTGATTTCAAGTTTCATGTGGAGTTCCATCTCACTGTTTGGTTACTTTTTCCAATTTAATTGACAGACTTAGTAAATAGCACCCAACTGTTTAACTGAGGTAGATCCACATTGTAAAGAAAGCTGGGTCCCCTCTATCTTCTCTCTAGATTGAAGATGCTTTTACAGAAACAAATCTGTTTTAATCATATGCAGAAGCAGGACAGGTGGCAGCACCTGCAGAGTCCTCAGTCCACGAGCTGGTCTGCAAGTAAGACCTTGCACAAATCGGACTCACACTCATTGACCACTGGAGGAGAAAGGCCAGACATTTGAGGCTGACTCTGTAAGTCTCTAAACTCTCCCAACAGGCCTTTCCGAAGGACTACCACAGAAATGCACACGGTCCACTTTCATCGAGCCACGTGGGAGGGCAGGAGTGGGGGGAGGTGAAACCCTGCCAGAGTCCCTTTTGAACCCCAGAAAAGACTTGCTGAGTCAGGACCTAGCATGTTGGACAGTTGAAACTCCTCTGCCTAATATTTTTGCGTACTCTGAAACGCACAAATTTACTGTCTGGTTAAGGCTTCATTTCCACCTGGACCACGCAAGTCCTGGCGGCCTCGAGACACACAAACTCGCATCAGACAGAGGACAGCAGGAATGAAATCTCAGAACTGGATTCAGCAGGTTCTATCATTTTATCATTAATTATACAATCCATGTAGCAAATGAAGAATTATACAGAGGCCAAGGTATATAAATAAGAGTTTACACAGGAACTGTCAATTTACAAAACAGCACTGCGTGGTTTCTATTTCGCAAGCACAAGACATCGTCACACAGATCCACTGTACAGGTAGTTAGCGGCTGGGACACACAGAACACCACCTGAACCAAGGCCCTTGTAGCTGCTCGACTTCTTAGAAAAGAGTAAACTTGAAGTGATCACAATACATTTCAATTCAAAATGTCTTCGAAAACATTTAAGTGAGGGGAAAAATTAAGAAGGGCAAGGGTCGAGCTGGGGGCTTCTGAATTCATTTTTGGTTCTTTTCAATTATTTTATAAAAATAAAATGAAACTAGAAAAAATTGATAAAACTATGGGTTAAAACCCCTCAATATGAATTAGGCAAATAATCTGAAGTGTACGAGAGGTAAGAAAGTCTGGATTTAGGTACTACATTCTCTTGTATTTAATGAGGCATTATCCACTTTGATGCGCAGAAACTTGAGTTGTTTCTTAAAACTTATTAAAAAAAAAAAAAAACTTGCTCACTGCTACTGTTACAAAACATGAATTCATACCTTTAACAACTATATTAAAATTCACTATCAAACTCAGGACTCAAATTTCTATTTAATGCTGAATTGTATCCTTTAGGATTTTAGTCATATGGGTCAATTTGGCTTTGAAGAGGAACCAAAATTGTTAATGCATTATCCCTCCACAGCCAGTGCTGCTTGGGCAAAAGGCCATTTCCATGCAGTTAAAAAACCAAACCAAAACCAAACCAAACCAAAATAACAACAACAGAAACCCACACCGAATTATTTTCCCCGCTGAAAACCAAGAAGACACCCCGACAGAAAAGGGTAGTTTTGAATTATACCATTGGCCAAGAAACTGCTCCATACCTTGCTTGAGATGGTCAGAGATATAAATGACACTGCAGGCATGTTAGAGAGGGAGTCCCGGACGCGAGTGTGCTGAAGTGCCACCCGGCCCGAGCGAGCTGTCTCCCCAGCGCCACAGAACAGAGCAACAGCAATGAAGGCATTCCAAAATAAGGTCGGACGGAATAGCACCTGACACATCCAGGACTTCCCACGCGGCTCACAAAGACATGATTCCAATTCCTTCTTAAACAAAGCAATGTACTTCCATTACAACAGATAATCCTGCCGAGTGGCCCAAGCACGAGACCAGCAGCCTCTGCCTGGGTCACCGTCGCCTGCCTAGGTGATGGGGCTATGTCTATCTCGTGAAACCTAGCCAAGGTGTGAATGGATGTCAGGGCACAGGGAACCCGGGTGCTCGTTCAAAGCAGGTCAACAGCTGATTCGTGGAATGGGCTGGGCTTCCTCAACTAAACACAGCCCCAACATGATTCTCTGAAAGGACACCAATGACCAGACTGTAAAGGCACAAGGTCTGGGACTGGGTCCACCTGCCTGCGTGGGATGGAGGGCCTGCCCTGTCCCAGCCTTAAGGTCGCTCCTGCAATCTATAGAGCTCCACAGAGCCGGTCCGCACTCATACCTCGCTCTGCTCTGTGCTGGTGTGGCTGCTCTCATGGTGACCTTGCTGATTTTAGGGGCCTCAAAAATGCAGAAAGAAGTTAGGAGCTGCCAGGGCTCTGGGTTTTGGGTATCTCTCAAGTATCTGGAGTGGGAAGGCAGCCTCTGTGCTGACAGCCCTCTGTGATTCATCCCACTGCAGCATGGTGTGGCACCAGGCTGTACATCTCCTGGACTCTTACCAAACCACCAGCCAAGCCAGAGGACCCATATAGCCAGGGGTGCTATAAGCACTCACCCTCCATGATCACACTTCTCCTGTGGGGGCGGTGGGGATGGAGGTGATGGTTCTCCCAGAACAATGTGCTAGACTGGGGTGGGGTTGTGTACAAAGTCAATACCTCACAGGACACCCCACCCCAGGCATTTGCTACCATGCCATTGTTCACTTGTCCCTCAAGATTTCCTAAAGCACAGGAGATGCTGACTGAGCCATGGTGTGAGGGGGTGACCTGGAGGAGGGCTGGTCAGAGGCACTGGCTCTCCCAGCACAGATCTGTATCAGATGGTCTCCAGCACTGCTGACACTAGTGGGAACTTGGACTTAAGTGGAGACCACCGTTCCTTTCAAACAGGACACAGCCCCAGACACAGCACAGTGCTTCGCTTTCAGCTCTGAGTTTTCACATGGGGTCCCAAACTCAAAGGTCAGCTATGCGTATGCTATCTGAAACCATGCAACTGTTTAAGTGTCTTATCTGCAGGAGAGTCAGTGTTGAAGCACCTTTCTGATTTTATAGAGTAGAGGAAGCCACTTTCAACCCATTCATAAGTAAGCAGGTGAAGGTGTGTTCTTACATTAAACAGGAAAGCAAACCCAGGCAGTATGCAGGGTGTCTCTAGGCGCGGCTACACACATGGCTCTGCACAGGGTCGATCCCACCAGCCCGGAGGATGCATCTCCCTCAGGCAGTCGCCAAGGAGTCCCTGGTCAGATACAACAGAGGAGGGGAAGCCCCATCACAGTATGGCACACACATTTTCAAGCCAGAACCGAACAGAGAGATGTGCACAACTCAGTTTATTCAGGCAACAATTTTGGCTGTTTTCAGTGTGGACAGAGATGCTTCAGAGCAAACGTGAGTGGATGAGAGGTCAGAGGTAGCGTTTATCTGCATTTGTTTGAACTAAAAGGTTTTTAGAAATCACCTTCCGTAGTGATTTGGCTAAGCCGATACATTCAACTTGAGACAACAAAACGGCAGAACAAATCCAAAGACACAAAGTGAGGGCACTGCGATGGCACTGACAGGACATTCACATGTGTGCATGTGACACGAGCACGCACACTTCCGCACCCACAAGAGTGCACACAAGCACGAACACACATACACACACATACACACACGGCAGTCTGGGTGTGAAAGCTCCTTTCTGTGTCTGACACTGGGTACCCCAACTTCAGAGAGTTCACGGATAGAGAGTGCATTTCGAACTGAGCAGTGTCAGAAGACACAAGGGTCACCCGGGCCTCAGGTCTCTCTGGCACCATGGTGACCTCATGGATTTAAGCCGAGGGCTGGCCAGGAAGATGCAAAGGAGGCCCGAGCAGTCTGTTAACACCGGCCAGGCCAAGCAGATCCGTCCAAGCTGACAAAGGCCAGATGAAAATGGAAAAAAATATACTTGCGGGTTGTGAGGCAGCCTGGCAAAAGAGGAACTGAAAAGACCAAAAGTGTCCCAGAGACACACAACTAATCCTCTTAAATTCAAACGTTCAGGTCTCAAAGAGCATGCTGTCCTTTTGACTGATGGAAATTTCTTGTCAGAAAGCAAGACACTAAGGCTAGTCCTTCACCATGCTCAAGACATGAAGCCGAGGAGATGAGTGCGGTCCACACAACTCTACCACATAATACTGAAAGGAGCGGCAGAACCGCAGACGAGGCATGTCCACACCCACGTCACACCTGCACTGAGAATCTATTCACAATCACTTCCAACAAGTACACAGATGCGGTGTTGGGATGTACGAGTCACAACCGGTCAGTGCAATTGTGTTGAGCTAAACAAAATCTCCTTACAAAAGAGCCAGCATGCATGTAACAGGGAAGCCTGTGTGACAGCCATGTGTGTGCCGTCCACAGTAAAGCGTGTCAACGGCAGCCAGCCTGTTGCCACAACAGTGTGGTCACCTCTGGGAAGGGCTTCAAACACAAACGAGACGTTTGCATTCGGTAAGTGAGGTGCGCAAACACAGGGAGGGGCTCTGCTTCCACTCTCGGTGGGTCCCTTTCCTCATGAGTCAGAGGTCACAGCAACATCTCTTATGGCTTGTCTGGGCCACCACGATTGTCCACTGCCTGGATCCCATCAAAGTTGCAAGCCCCTCCTACTGTAACTGCCTTAGGGGCCACAAAATGCCCGTGAAAAATCCTTGTAACAATCCAACAGGCCAAAGCCGTGCTGAATGACGCATCTGTACCTGAAGGCTCCTGGGCCCAGCCGGTGCCACTACCACAGAGGCTCTCAGGAGAGGCCACCCAACCCCACCAGCCCTAAGGCCTCCAGGACACTCAGGTGTCCCCACTGCATGACTCAGGCTGGTCTACCCATAACACATCGTATCAAATATAGAATTTGATTGAAAAACTGCCTTGTAAAAATAAAATTCAAATCACCCTGCAGCACAAGCACACTGCGGCATCTGTAAGAAAAACAATTTGTCCAGAAAAACTACATCTGCGGCTTTCAAAAATAAAGCATTCGCAAGCTTGAAGGTAAACATTTGAAGGTAATTTTACAAAAGTTGGGGGAAATAATCTCTACCACATCCATCAGGTACCACATGTGCTAGAATAGCCCCTTCAGCTGAATCAAACCAGAGCAGGCGAGAACAAATAAATAGCAATATTTGCATTTTAAAACAATAAAATAACATACACCACTAAAACTGCCCAAACCCGCTGCAGGGGCTGTCTTCTCTTGAGCGGTCAGTAACAGGTAAACATCAGAAACAGCAGTGCTGGGCCACCTGCAGACAGCAGGGAGGGCACTGGCCCGCCCACCCCACTGACGGTGCCCTAGGCCTGCAGGTCAGCAAGCCAGCAGGCCAGCAGGCCAGCAAGCAGGTGGGCATGAGCAGTGGCCAAGCAGCTGGAGAAGGCAAAGCAGACCCTAAAGTGGTATCAAAAGCGTATATGTGAGGGCTTCCTCAACAGGAGAACAAAGCCAAAACCAAGCAACCCCTCTCTAAAAGTACGGGTATGCTTAGTTTTACCAGGTTGGTAAGGACCAGGAAAATCCAGCTTGGAACACAGTGACAGGAGGGTTTGCTAATATTACTTAGGGTTCATCTATAGAACAGGGACTCAGTGTCTCTGCTGAGCTCGCATGGCCGCATGTTGTAGACAGCGGTAAAGGGATGGGAGTTCAAGACTGGTTTTAAAAAGGGGGTATCTTCCTTGAGCCAGGAAGAATCCCAGCAGGAGATCCTAATTGGTAGCCTCTCTTAAAGAGACAGGCACGTCCTAGTTTTCATTCTAAGTGGATCCAGAGTGCTACAGCATAATCTTCACATTCAGTTTGCTTAAAGCAAGGCACACCTTACTTAACAGTGGGGTGGGGACACAGCCAGCAGTCCTCAAACTGGACCAGGTATCACCTTGGGAGGCCCAGAAGGTGAGGGAGCCAGGGGTCATAGGTGCAGGTGCAGTCAGGGGACAGGCTCCTGAAGAACTGGGCCTGGGTGTAGGCTGCGCTCTTTCAACTGACTCGATTAATGGGGGAGGGGCAGGCAGAAACTTGGGGAAACAATCATTTACCTGAGAAACTGGAACTACAACCATTTAAACTCAGTGTCACCTGACATGTAGACAATGGGCAGCTAATTTAATCAGGGGTGTCTGGTCTGGGGGTGGTTTTCTCAAGAATGCCATGAAAAAGGCATGGGTTATACAAAGTACTTTTTCCCAAGCACTTTGGCCCACCAAAAAGAAAACTTATCTTTTAAGATGATACCCCCCCTCCCCCCCGCCAATCTCCCTCTCAGGTGTGAGCTCCATGGGGGCTTCTTCCTGTTTGACACGGGGGACAGCCTCAGAAAGCATTCAGAGCCACAGGGATGGTCTAAGATGCAGGTGTCCCGAGGGCCACCAGTGCCCAATCCAGAAGACCGGTAGTAGGCCTGGGAACCTGCATTCTACCAAGGTCACCTGCATGACCGAGATTCCTGTGTCAAGGGTCAGAGGCGCACCTTTGAGACACACGGTTCTAAGAATGGCCGCAAACACCTAATTTCAGATTCTAATTGTTTACTAGTCAAAAGTGTCCCTCTTCAGCTTGACCACGCCTGGTGAGCTAAGAGCTTTTGTCTGTGCCCTTCTAGAAACAGCTTGAGAAAGTGCCGCTTACTAACAACACTGGACAGCGGCAGTGCTCCGTAGACTGGAGGTCTGTCACTTTAAAAGATTTTTAAAGACACAGCAAGAAGAGATTAATGTCACCAGTAAGACACCCACATGCACACACAGACACACACCCCACCGAGGATATGACTTGCTGGGTCACCGAAACCGCCCCTCCAGCCAGCTCCAAGGCAGGTGGGCATGGAGGCAGAGGTGGCACCACGTCCTCGTCTAGCTTGAGGTGCCATGGGGAACGGAGACCCTCATTTCACTAGGCAGGGCCAGAGGTAATGTCACGCAGGGCTGGGGGGCAGGGACAATCAGCAGGGAGAGAAGATACCTAGAGAGCACGGAGCAGCAAGGAGAAGGCTCATCTCTTTTCTGGAACTTGTACATGAAACACAGACCTGCTTCTTCCTCAGACTGGGAACAAAAACAAGCCCCTCTGGGCACACACCGCAACAGCTACTATGTCTACAGAGTCACTCATGGTGCCCCTCTCAGTGCAACGGTCTCTAGGTTGGCAAACCCACCTTGGGGTCCAGATTCGAATCCCACCAAGGCAGTCTGTGCCTTTCCTGCTGGCCTTGCCCACCACCAGCTCCTCGGGCAAGCACCACTCCTGCCTGCCAGGCCCACACCAGCAGAGCTACCACTGGCAGCTCTCTCTCTGTTTCAGTGCATAGATCCTATGAAACCCGCCTACCGAAACCGCACACCGAGAAGTGCACTCTGACATGTGAACTTGTTTCCCAGCAATGGAAGAATAAATAAATCCCATTTGTGCTTCATCGGCTGAGCGACATGCGCAGATGAGGCGGGGGGGAGGGGGTGGGATGGACGAGTGACGGGCGAGCACACCGTCCTCCCTTCCCGGAGGTACAGGCTACACAGTCCACACTGGGGGCACACATCACTGTCACATGAAGCCGGTTGCATATTCCTGTACTCAACCACTAAAAGCCACAAGAGGTGGCCCATCTCCAGGCTCCAAAGTGCTCCTGTATGACAGATCACAAGAAGCACCTGGGCCAACAGAAGGAAAACTGCATCTACCTATCACATTAATACTGCAAACCAGATATATATATTTTTCTTTTACATTAAAGACATAACAGTGAAAAAGGATTGTACTGTATTTATCACCACAGACCCGTATTCTTTAGAAACTTTGGAAAATAAATGTCACAGTCCTACAGGACAAATCTTATGATTAGACTGTCAGTATATTGTCTTTCTTCTCTTTTTAAATAAATTTTTATTAAAATGGCACTTGTCTGCCAATCTCTCTGGACCTGTCACTTCTGTAAACACACGTGGCTGTCCTCTGCCACTGCTCCTTCGTTCAGGACTCAAGGGCAGGCAGTGGCAGTGTGAGAGACACCTGTGGACACCTAGCATGGCCACCTGCCCTGGGGCTGCAGAGCATGGAGCACCCCGTGGAACTCAACTTTAGTGACAACGTCAGAAGGTCAGGCTTTAAAACCCCAATGGTGTTTTGTGTTGCTTTCTCACTTAGAACGTTCACAGCTAGTTTGAGCCCATCAATTTCATAGAGAATCGTGTTAAAAACAAGTAAATCCAATGACCAAATAAATTAAAAATGTTTTAAAGCCCTGAGTTCATAGACTGGTTTTAGGAGATTTTTTTTTTTCTTTTTTTTAGGAAACACGGGACTCTATTTCAATAAGCAGCTTATAGATTTTGGCAAACCATATTTCCTACGATAATGGGGTCTCATACAGGTCTGCAGTTCAAAATCCAAGTTTGAAATCTGGGACGGAAGGCATTCTGGAAAATGGAGATCTAATAAACCAAAGACGTCTCATGTTCGATGCTGGCTGTCACGGAAGGGCTGGGCATCTGTTGGTCTGAGTGTAGCTGGTCTCATGTGAATCCAACTTGGTACACAATCGCTGAACACTAGAACATGTCAAGCAAAGTACATGGTACGAAGCGTGTCCTGATGGACCTGGACCGCCTTGGCCAGTGCTTGGTGGTCTCGCCCGTTGCTCTGCCCGGAGGTATGGCTTCCTTCAGCACTGCAGGAAAATGAGGGGGAGAGAGTGCAGCCTTTACTGAACCAAGTGAGCACCATGAGCCGGACAGGGGCAGCACGACAGGGGCAGCTCGAACAGTGTGTCCACTAGTGGCCCCCGGGAGGCTGGCACTCTCAGCCCCGGCCACTTCCCTCTTTGAAAAGCACCCACAAAACTCCATGAGACAAGACCTTCTGCAACATCCGACCAAGTAAGACCCTCACCTGTCGTGTTCTTTGTCCACCAGGTGGTACCTGGCCCGGAAGGCCACCAGGTGAGCGTAGTAAGCTGGAGCCGGGATGGACACAGAGCGTGTGCATCGCACATAAGTGTGACACAGCTGGTAAGTTAGAATCTGCAGCTCGTCAGAAGAGAAGCGATTGTCATCCCAAAGGACGTGGTAGTGGGAAGGCCGGCTTGTCCCCTGAAAGAGGCCAGAGGCCAAACAGACTGTGAGACCTGGGGGCCGAGGCAGGTGCACCTAAGTTTGACACCAAATCCAGATTGAAACAGCAACACCCTGCCTCAAAAAAAAATAAATAAAACCATTAAACACAAAACAGAATCACCTCATTTAAAGGGCCCCAGATATAAAAAACAGATTGTGTGCACCTGTTTACTTATATACAGAAAAATCACAACCAAGACAAGACATACGATTCCTTCCATCCCTTTCTCCTTTCTTTGGTCCCTCACTCACTCCTTCCCTCCCTCTGGACCAGGCCTTGCTGCTTCAGTCCAGGCCAGCCTAGACCTCAGTCCTCCTGCCTCAGCTTCCCAGGTGCTAGAATTAGAGGCAAATGTGGCCATGTCCAACTCACAACCCAATATTAAATATGACCATAATTCAAAGAGGATTCCCAATGTCCCTAATAAAGAACTGATACATCCATCAGTCACATCTGGCACATTAAAATAGCATCATCCAACTGTCACATATTGCACATACATGTAAAACATCACAGTACACATCACACGCCCATAAATATGTATAGCAATCAAAATAAAAAGCATTCAGAAGGGGCTGAACTGAGGACAAGGCCCCTTGACACATCAGACTGTCTACAATGTTTTCTTTAGAGTACCAAGAGATAAATAGCCCATTAAAGCTACATATTAACACTAATACTTAAAATGTTACGGAATTGGTTGGGGGCTGGAGAGATGGCTCAGAGGTTAAGAGCACCTGCTGCTCTTGCAGAGGACCTGGGTTTGGTTCCCAACACTGACATCAGGCAGCTCACAACACCTGTAACTCAGGTTCCAGGGGATCTGATGTCCTCTGGTCTCTGTGGGCACCCCTGCCTCCCTCCCCAGTACATATAAACTCACATGGGCACAAACATACACACATAATTTTTTTTAAAAAAGGTGGGAGTTGGAATACTTTTCCCTCCAAAAATCTTCTACAAGGGAAAGCAGAAAGCCACCCCACTCAGGGCACCCAAGGCCAAACTCACTGGACATGGCTTCTCCCTGCCCACCCACTGCCAGTCAGCTTTCAAGGACCTCCTCATTAATGTAGTGCCTTGGGGGGTTGGGGCCCTGGCATCCAGTGGACAGCTGAATGCTCTCTTCCAGAAGAGTCATAGAACATTACAGTTCATCCCTAGCCTTGGCATTTTATCCGTTGTCACCATGGGCAAGTTGTGATCATTTTGGATATGGGTGAGTTGTTCTGTCCAAGGACCCTCAACAATGCCTCCTTCACCTGTCTCCCAAAGACATTTCCTGTCAGAAAGCTCCTGGGCAGAACAGGCTCAAGGGGTTGCTCAGGTGAGGTTTCCTCACCAGGCAGAAAGTCAGGGAAGGGGGACTTGCAGAGAGCAAGATGTCTCAGGTTCCCTGGGGCCTCTGGCGGCAAGCTACCCAGTCTGACAGCAAGAGACAGGGAGATGTGGTGCATGCTGAGAAGTGGGGTCCACCCAAACCTTTCTGCCCGCCCTATCTCATGTATTCCCTCCAAACAATGCTTCAGAAAGGTAAAATCCATTCTCAGCCCTCAGTCCACAAATGGGTCCTGGCTGGGAGGGGACTCCAGGGCACAGTTCTCTACCCATAGGTGGTACAAATGAGGAGGAATTTGTAAATATTGTTAGAATGTGAAAAGTAGAATATTGAGGGGCCAGAGAGATGGCCCAGAGGTTAAGAGCACTGGCTGCTCTTGCAGAGGACCCGGGTTTGATTCCCAGCACCCACATGGCGGCAAACAATCGATCATAATTCCAGGGGAATCGAACACCTCTTTCTGACCTTCATGGACATTGCATGACACAGGTGTACTTACAACACACAGGTAATATAGTTATACAATAAAAATAAAATAAATAATATATTTAAGAAACAAAAAATAGAAAACTGATAATCATTTCTCAGGTTTTAGGCTCAAATCCTCTGAGGGGGTGGGGAGTGAAGTGGAGATTTAAGTCCTTCATGTTCTAGAAAATCCAGAGTCCTCTATTGTGATAGCCAGGGATCTTTCTGTCCCAGTGCCATTGTGAAAACCTCAGATCAGGGCTCCCAGGGTGACTACACACAGCACCCTTCTCTCTCTTGGTATCCAGGTTCCCTCCAGCAAGCCCCTCCAGGCCCCATGGCAGCTTCCTGGGGTTCGTACCTTCCAGCTCAATAAGCTGCCGACACAGAATACTCTGCATCCCTCATAAGTACCCTAGCCTTGACCTCCACTACTCCTTCCTTCTGCCTTCGTCTCACCTCATCCAAGACGTGACCTCTTTGAGGAGGTCCGGTAACCATTCCACCTTCCATTCAGGCTCGCTAGGCCCTTTCCCTCCCCAGCGTCTGACACAGCAGCACGCTCCAAGTCCTCGGCCCAGTGCCCATCTCCTGGCCAAAGCAGGAGCTGGAGCCTATGTGCACACTCCCACAACACCCCAGAAGCCACATGACATCGCAGTGTGATACTGAAGACACCTCAGATTGCCAATGGGGGCCCCTCACTCGTTACCTGGATGCCGGCGTGACTGCACAGGTAGAAGTCAAACTCCGTAGGGTGGGTGATTTTGGTGTCCACAGTTGTGCCTGCTGGAATGTTCCCACTCTTCCCAACCTGCAGCAGACAGGAACCAGGAACCTCAGCATATGTGGCAGGGGGTGGGCAAAGCCAGGCAGCAGGACGTGCAGCGGGAATACACTAACGGTAAACTCTTTATATTAACTGTTGTTTCTTTGCTTGCATAAAATCTAATGAGTACTAAGAATCAACACTTGGGCCGGGTCTGTGATGTTCTCCACTCACTATGTCTGACTGTGAATAAAGATGCAAAACTAAAAGACTAGAAAGTTCACCAAATGGTCTAATGAGGCACCTGGTCCCATTAGTCCAAGGAAAGTATAGATCAAACATATCAGAATTCTGAACTTCTGCCTATATCTGCTTTTGTAAACTGAAATGACCATTTGACTAGGTCCCAGCCCAATTAGCCTAGCCTACTTGTAGATCAAAAGGTGGCAGAGGTCCTGACCCATGCCTGGGATATTTACTTTGAAAACAATGTTGGAGTGAACTCAGGAATCTCCTGAGATAACATGGTCCATCACAAGAAGGCACATAGGGCCCAGGTGCTAATCATAGAAGGACGACGTAAATTGGACTATATAACCCTCATCTGTACTTTGGTTCTGGGCTCCAGAGAATCTGGTTTTCTCCTGGGTGTGAGAAAGTGGTCTCTTTTAGCTGTTTGAAAAGTTATTCCATAACAGTAGCATTAAACAATAATTCCACAATTTTTTCTTTTTTAAAAAGACAGGGTCTCACACTATAGCCCAGACTGGCCTAGAATTCGCTGTGTAGCCTAGGCTGGCTGTTTCTGCCTCCTGAGTCCTGGAGTGACAGGCATGAGCCACTCTGCTCAGCGTCCTTGTACACGCATCCCCTTGTACTCAGGTGTGTGTGTGTGCACTTTGCCAGGACAGACACAGAATTGCACATTTGTATTCCAGGCTGGTTAGAGGTCTGGACCCCCATCATCAGTATGGGAAAGTTTCCTTCAAAACAACACAGCAGGGACTAGGTGTAAGTGTCCGTTCAGTCAACCCTCCCAACCTCCTCGTTGTGGAGGAGTCGGAAAAGCAAAGGGAGGCTTAAAACAGTTAAAGGTCAAGTGGTTGGGACATGGATGTGTAGGGCTGATTTTGAGCCCAGGCTATCTGGCTATAGACCTTCTACCCTCAACTCCTATTCTATAAGCCCACATTTGTCCACACTTGGTACTACCAGGTCATCCTTATAAAATGTGGGTTAGTAAGTCTTCCAAAGACTCTTTCCTTTTTCTAAAGTTCTGTACAGATTTTTTGATTCATCTCCTTGCTATGTAGCCCAGGCTGGCCTTGAACTCCTGCCTCAGGCTCCTAAGAACTGAAATTACTGGCATGTAACACCATGCCGGGCTTATAAACCATTATTTACTGAGGGTATGGTGAATTGGCTTGAAGATTAAACTCATAATTAAGTACTATCTACCTTCTTCCTGCTCTCTGCTACACTTTGTAAGGACCCACAGCTGAAAGCTTGAGTGGGAAGCCTACCTGTAAAGCACTCAGGGGCCAGAGAATTTGGTGGTGGAAGGTCTTTAAAAGAGAATGATTTTGGGATTTATCTTCCTTAGCCGATTTTGTCAATTTGAACAATTTCAAAGCATCTCCAAATGTGCTGGCTTAAGTTGCTACTATTTCATATGCCTGATAATGTTGGTCTCTTCTGCTGCCGGCACGGGGGCATACGTCCTCTGTGGAGTCTTGCTAGACACACGTTCAAGGAAGCAGATTTGAGTTTGGTGCCTGTTGCCCCTTCATTACTTCTCATTCTTGGAAAGGAGAGGATGGCGGTTCTGCCTACGTGCCCTCTGGCCCGGCAGCAGAGACTTGGGGGTGGGAGATGCCAACGGCAACGCATGGCATCACTTCACCTGAGCTTCACGGTCGCTCCTTGACATCCCTGTCTCAGGACCATCGCTTGTTTGTAATAAACGCGTTCACGTCTCTGGGCCGCTCTGCTCATGTGGTACTGCAGATGTGGTACTGCAGATGTGGTAGGAAACTCCTGCTTTTTGCGCAGCAGAGGGCCCGCTGTTTCTATTCTGTTCTATCTTTAATGCATGAACTACTAGCATCGAAGGAAGTGTCAAGCCTTCTTAAACTTCATTTGCATAATGATCAAAACACACGGTTTCTACAAGATGAAGGTTTGGAAACCACTGGAGACTCCCTTGTCCTTGCATGTGAACCTGGCTGTTTGAGGCAGGCCTCCGCTGTGCACCTCCTTGTTCACCCTTCTCACCCCACACTCTCTGCACCCACTCTTCATGACTTTCTGTCCCTGACAGAAGTGTGTTGATAGTCATCTCTGGTACTAGACTTGTCAATTTCCCCTTGAAATTCTATAAGCCCTTGCTTGTCCTTTTCCCTTCCTCTAGTTTTAGGCACAGTACTGGGGACATTTAAGACCACAGCAGCCGCATTTTACTGTGAGTCACTCTTCATTGTGTACGGTACCCCTCAGTCTCCCTGCAACACTAGGCGCTCGGAGCTAGGTGCTGAGCTTAGTGACCTCATGGATACCCTGTCCTGTAGGCAGAGTTCCAGGTCTGCTAGACACCCTGAAGTCTTGTCTTTTTCTGGGCAATGTGTCTCTAGAGCAGCTGCCCCCAAAACAGCAAACACTTTTCAAGGGGTCAGGGGGGTAGTTCAGTAAAGTGCTTGCTATACAAGCGTGAGAACCTGAGTTCAATCCCTAGAACCCACATAAAAATACTAGGTGTGGCACCACACACTTAAAATCCCAGTGCTAGGAAGGCAGACAGGGTCTCTGGGGCTCACTGAGCAGCCAGCTTATCCTAATTTGTGCACTGTAGGCCAATGTCTTAAAGGAGGTGGATTGTGTTTCTGAAGATGACACCTGAGCTTGCTCTCTGGCCTCCGCATGTGTGCGACATCCCCCTCCCCCCGCAACACTCATGTATACAAACACAATGAACACGCACACACGTGTGTAAGAAAAAAGCAAAACAAACCTTCAGGCCCAAGGACCCCCTTTCTCAGTGGAGAATTCAAAGCTGTTCTGCACCACTGCCGGAGCGCCCAGAGTCAGAGCCGCCTTCCCCGGCGGCCCGGCCGCCATTCTATCACGTGCTGTGGCTCTACGGCCCATTCTATCACGTGCTGTGGCTCTACGGCCCATTCTATCACGTGCTGTGGCTCTACGGCCCATTCTATCATGTGCTGTGGCTCTACCTGTTCTCCTCTCATTTTCCCGTCTTCCTCCCTTCTTTTGGAGACCACGTCTTGAATCCATCAAGACAAGACTTAAACTCCTGATTCCTCTGTATCTGCCTCCTGAAGGGGGCTTTACAGAGGTATGCTACAACACCTGGTTTACATAGTGCTGGGGATCAAAGCCAGGGCTTCACGTGTGCCAGGAAAGCACTCTACCAACTCAGTCCCATTCTCAGGCCCACTGCCGTGGCTGGTCTCTAACTGGTTCCTTCTCAGAGGCATCTCTTCATTAATTACCAGGTGAGGGACATTCATGTCCAGACCTTCCATGATCTACAAGATATACGGTAAGTTTCTCACCAGCCGGGATGGCCCTTCCTGGACATCCGAGGCCGGGTCCCCACGAAGCCCCTGCTAGAACAGTCTCCTGGTGGTGGACTGTGACTCACCCGCTCGTTCTTGTCTGTGCAGAAGAGCCGTGTGTGGTGTCGCTTCTGCACCACGATGAAGGTGATTCCGGGCTGGTAGTCCTTCTCCAGTTTGATACAGGCCTCACGGATGGCCAGCAGCTCGTGGTGGAGGACCTGAGGAGAGGGACGGGCGTTAGGGGCCTCGTTTTGAGCCCCTGCATACACACTGGGGAGAGCTGTGGGGCCCAGCTGGCTCCATGCCAGATATGCCACCCTGCCTTTCTGCTGCAGACACCTGCCTTTCACGATTCAACAGTTAAAATGAGAACGTGCACCTCACTGCTCAGCACTGAATCCAGAATGTTCTCATTGCTCAGTTAACACCACTGAGGACTCAGTCACTTGAAGGTCTGCTTTCTGGAGAGGAGGGGAACTAATGGAGCAGACACTGGCTCTGGAGGCAGAGCTGAGTTCCCACCTGAGCTCTGGGAAAACCACGTAGCAAACCCAGTCCCCTCCATCTGGAAGCTCTGAGTCTGCCTCAGAGGCAGGCCTCATGTGAAAAGTGGAGCGATGAGGGAAGAGTTTGATGCCTGCGTACCAGGAGCTTTGGGGTTTTACTGTGCTGAGGTAGTCTCCAAACACTGCCCAGGCTAGTCTCAAATGCCTGGCTTAAACAACCTTTCCACCTAAGTCTCCCAAGTAGGTGGAACTGCAGGTGTACACCAATGTCAGGCTATACCTAAAATTATTTATTTACTTAAAAATTTTTATTTATTTTTACTTTGTGTATGAATGTTTTTCCTGCATATATGTATGTATGTAAGTGTACCATGCACGTATACGGCTGGAGAAGGCCAGAAAAGGAGGCTGAATCCTCAGAAACTAGATTTAGGGACGGCTGTTGGTCGCCATGCAGGTGCTAGGCTAAACTGTTCTACAGTTCTCTCTGTACCCACTAAATTGGCCTCTGGACACTACCTTCAAAGAGTCCAACCCGCTGCTCCACACAGTTCTCATTCTGCTTACAGTGGCCCCTTCTCCAGCCTGCCCCTCACACTGTGGAAAGACAGCACAATCCCTGTCCTATAAAGAATTCTTTCTACACAGCGAGTAGATCAAAGGTAGATAGCAGACTGTGTCAACCTTCTATTAGTGACTGGGGAATCCCGACAATCCACAGAGATGGAGAGGACACTCAGCCCACCTGCTGGAACTGGCCCTCAGAGACGCCATCACGGTAGAAGATGATGCGGGTGGGCTTGAAGCGTGTGGACTTGTAGAACTGGATGAGCAGCTCACGGACCATGGCGGCCAGGTCCTGGATGATCTCCTGTCGGTGCTGCTGCACGCGCACAGTAGCGCAGTAGCGGTTGGGGTGTGCATCCATACTGCCCACGACCTGCAGGGGCAGGGACACACAGTGAACACATGGCAAGGGCTCTGAAGGTCCCTCTTCTGGGTGGTGGCCTGTGGAGAAGCATCTTGCTCAGGCATCCCCCAGGCAGAGGGCAGTAGCCAATAGCCAAACTATGCTTCTAAGTACATTCTAAAGATCAAACGGTTGCCCCAAGGTACACAGCAAGAATGTACAATTATTGTTATGTGTGGTCAGAAGGTAAATTATCTATCCAAAGACGGCAACCAGGAACAGCAGTTTTTTGTTTTTTTTTTTTAAGGCCATACTCCAAAGAGTTATATGCATGGTAAAGCTCAGTAGCCCCAGAGTTTAGTCCCAGGAAGGCCAGAGCCCCCCAGTCAAGCTAGCTGTGTGAGGGTATATCTGAAGGAGCAAACCAAACAGCCAGAGCACAGAGAACAAACCACAATGGCTCCAGGGTTCTGCAGTCAGGGGACTGAGGAAGCCTGGTAAGAATTACTGACCAGCCTCTTAATGCCTTGAAAGGACGAAGGGACACCCTGTATTACTGGGAAGCAGGTAACCTGCTATCTTAAGGTCTCCCAAGCTCTCCAGATTCTTCGTTTTCTATCCTGCCTGTGGCTACAGTCTGTCTCTCAGACCATGTGAAAATAAACAGATCAGGGAACGTTTCAAGTGGCTATAAATAGAAATAAACCAACCTGTTCCTACTGATTAAGAACCGTGGGCATCAGAATACATACACAGCTTTCTGTTACCGAGAACCTGACAAGCCTGGCCAGAGAGGGTGCCTGCTCACATTTACCCAGAAAAACAAGAGCTAACAGGGACCAGGTAAAGCCCAAAGTGGCAGACCTGAGTCTGCTGGCTGTGCATGAACGGCCTGCCAGTTAGAGGCCTCCTTTCTAAGCCCACTTCTGTCTCTGAAAACTGCCCAAGGGCTACTCAGGCAACCTGCTGAAACACTGCCATTCCTTTCCGTCCTCACAGGGATCTTGGCTCTCCAGTAACACTTGCGCTCCACACCTCCACACAGGAGAGCTGTGCGTAACTCCAACAACTGAGTACGGCAGCTCCTTCCAGCTGATAATGCCGTGTGTGCTTAACACCTATATATTCCAGGCCCTGCCTGAGTAAGAGCTTCACTGCATCCTTTCGCAATTATCTGAGGCTGACAGCAGGGAAAGAACCCAGAAAGGTCAAGCTTAATTGCTGGAAAGGAGCAACAGACGGTGGCCTGGAGCTGTCTGAGGCTCAGCCCTGGGTAGAAAGCTGCTAAATCATGCTCAGTGGAGGGTGCTGGGCCCCACTGTAAGGCACTTCTGCCCAGGAACACAAAAGGCACTTGTAGAGTAGAGCTGGTAGTGCAGAAAGATGATCAAAAAAGGGTGATGTTTCCTTCCACCCACACTACCACCCTGGTTACAGAACCAAGTTCTGACAGAGGGGACCCTGTGCATGACCCTCCAAAAGGCAAAACCTCACACCCCAGGGTAGTCTCCTGAGAACAGAGGGTTGTGAGTGGTGAGCCAAGGCAGCCACGCTACACAGGAGGAAGCCCAGCGGCAAAGTTCCCAACAGACACACCACAGCACGGTGGATGGGGTGCAGGCACCTTTGTGACAGGCTAGCGCACGACTATGGTTTCACTGTGTCATCCTCAGGGTCCCCTCTTATCACTGATTTGCCATCAGGCCATAATCTGACCAACCAAGCGGTAAGTAACCGCCGTGCTTCTCAGGGAGAACACCACTTCCCTCCCCGCCCACCCCACGCAAAGGGACCACAGGCACCCAAGGGCCAAGGTCCCTTAAGTGGCATGTCACTAGCACAAAGCAGGGAGGAGAGTCCAGACACTCACAGCAGCAATCGAAGGCTTCTTTCCATCCCCAGCAGGTGGATGGGTGACATCGGCTCCCAGGAAGATGACAGGCTGCTGGAACACCGGGGGCCTGTGGGAAAGAGGGCATTTGACCTCTGATGACATCACTGCCTCCCCTCCTCTTTTTGTTTTGTTTTAGAGACAGAGTTTCCTGTATCCCAGGGTAAGGCTGCGATGTAGCAGAAGATGACCTTGAACTGTTGATCTTCCTATTTCCATCTCAGTGCTAAGAGGACTGGGATGTATCACTACACTCATCTAGTTCATGTAGTACTAGGAATCAAGTATGCTATATTAGCACTTAACCAAGTGAGTGACATCACCCCCTCATCAGAACCTTATCTTCAAAGATACACAGAAAACCTTCAGGGTCAAATAGGGGCCCGAGATGTGCTAGCAGAGCTCAGGAGGACAGGCCACAACATGGACTTGGCCAGACACCCAGGTTCAGCAACACCTTCTATCTTGGTAGGGCGCCTCAGGAATCCTTGCCTGCCCTGTGACCTATTCTGTTGGGGGATGGCCTGCTTGCACACGGGCGGTTCTGTAACAACGCTGAGCCTCCGCCCACCAGTTGCACCCCAGTCCTGACACCTAGCTGGTCTTATCACACGGCTTCCCCTCTGGCTGAAACTTTCTGGTACACAGGCTGCATCTTCCCAGCAAGGACGGGGCAGGGCCTATCACACAGTGTCACTAGGAGCAGCCATTGACACTGTTTGCAAGCTGGAAGTCCTTCTAGAAGAAACAGGATCACAGAAATCTGAGTCACACCTCCACACCTGCTCTCACTGCCAGCAGCCCTGTGGCCACCAGGAAGGTGGTCAGCCCTGGGCTCTATCTCTACCTGCCTTCCTGCAATTTTCTTCTTGTTCTTTTATTTTGGGCCACAGTCTCATATATCCCAGACTGGCCTTGGATCCTCCTGCCTTCACCTACCAAGTGCGGGGATCATAGGGTGGGCCACCAGATATGGCCCCTCAAGTCTTACCAACAACACGCTAGGCCCCACAGATACCCCTTGCTGCCAAAAGAAACCTGATTCTTCCATAGGTGGGCTGGGAGAGGTGACCAGGAGAAGGGCATGTCTGTTCCCAAGTGTGCAGAGACTGTAGGGAGAGTCTATCTATTTGAGGTGGCTTCACTTCTGTGTGAGGAGTCAAGAGCTCAGCCGGGCTCATCTACTGGGCATTGTCGTCCCCTAATCAAGGTCGGGCTGGGAGGGGGAGGTGCCTGTCCCAGCACACATTAAGGAGGGTGTGTGTGGCCATGGAAGGAGGGTGGGGCTTCTGACACATTTCTGCATGCCTATCTATGTGCCCTTACCAGTGTGAGGAAGGTAAATGTCTCCCGCAATCTCCACTATTCCCAGGGGCCTGCACCCCAGGCATTCACTAGCAACCTAGGCTTAGGTGGGGGGCAACTGCCGGTCACTTCCTTCTAAGACATAGGCACTTCCCAGCACCCAGTCCTGCTCACCACTCTCCATGCGCCTCTGTGGCCGCCCCCTCTCTCTCATTGAGAGAAACAGGTGCTGGGCTCCACACTGAGGAACCCAGTTCATAGCTCTGCTATCACTCAGCACCCAATGCACAGCCAGGTGGCAGGTGTCCTCCAGGACTCAGGTTGGCACGTCAGCCCCAGCAGGTGCCTGAGGAAGAGGACACAGTGCCACACCCCTCGCCTCACAGTCTGACTCAGACCTGGGACCCAGCAGCGGCTCCTACATGGAGCTTCCAGTCAAAGCACTCTGGTCCGAGCAGGAAGCACAGAAAATACCGGGGTCTACAGCTCACCAGCTCTCCAGGGAGCAGCTGAAGGGAGGGATGCCCACTTCATGGCCATGTCAGGCGAGCCTCCCTTTCCCACTCACTTGCACAACTCCTGAATAGAGATCCCTGGCCTGGCGGTCACCTCAGGACCCCTGGTTCTGAGTGGCCAGGACCCATGCCTGACCTCTGACTTCTCGTGTCCAGGAGAGCACTCTGGCCAGCTGAGGGTCCCTGCCCACCATGCTCTGTGAGTCCCTGTCCATGCACAGGGGGCCAGCCCCTCACCTGCCCTGTGGCAGCAGGATGTTGTTGACACCTCCCAGTTTGACGTTGATCTTCAAGCAGAGATTGGACAGGGTCTGTGGAGTGGTTCTCTGCACATTCTTCATCTGGACACACTGTGTGGCCATCCCCAGCACCGTGTCTCCCACACGCTTGACTTCAGCTGTGTGAAACAGAGGTGCTCGTCATGACTCTCACAAAGCAACAGACATCTGATCCCCTCTCCCCTGCCTGCATCTGGACTGGACTGGTGCAGGTTTAACCACAGTAGCTGCATGAGGCACCTGCAGTCAGTCTATGAAAGGGGCTGGCATGGAGTGGGTCAAGCCTCTGGCTGAGGCCTGCTTTAATACACCAGGCACCTGTGCCTGTCTTATCTCATCAGGAGAGAAGCTGAGGTCAATTCTCACTCCACCCATTCGTGAACTAGGGCCCTTTAAATAACCAAATCAGGACCATGGTGGGGTGAGTTGGAGCTGGCTATAACGGAAACTTCGGCATTCCTCAGGAGGAATGACATCTCATGCTAAGCAAATGCCTGAGTGGTTAAAAATAAAAGCATCAGCCTCCTCAAAATCCTTGGCAAACACAGACCCAACATTAAAGAGCTCTGGGGACCCGTCCCTGGATTCCTTCATGAAACAGCTGGTCACTGCTCCCAGGCTGTTCTAGCAACTGTGACTCCTAGGACAACATAATAGCATGCAAACTCCAATGGCTTGAGAAAGAGCCCTCTTTGAACTTGGAGGAAGAAATGTGGCTTTCTCACATCTGTAGTCTGGTTTGGGCCAGACAGGACCCCACTGGCGACACCCACCAAGTCACAGTTGCTGCCCTTGGCCCTGTATGGCTTCTGCACCACAGGGTCTCATGCTAACACCCTCCTGCTGGGAGGCTGTGGGTGGTACATAGTGTCACAAATAGCTCCCTCTCTCACCTGTCCACCCCCAGGCCTCCTGAACAGAGGGCTACGTCTAGTGTGCTCCCCAGGGCCGGGACACCACCACAGGACCCTGTGCTGGATGAATGAACGACTGCCATTTGGCATAAAGAAGCCCATTTACGTATGTGATAGGAGCATAGCTACAAATGCTGACTGAGTCCTGGGAACTCAAAAGCTGGCAGGTCCTCAGGGAACGTAGGCACTTTGGGGACCCTTTCCATCTGCCAACACCTGTGTCACAGCCTGGGCATGACACCCACCCTGGTAAGGGCCATCTATCTGGTGCTGCTAGTTTTCTGGAACTGTGGTTTCATGCAGGACAAGGAGGATGGCCCTGAGTGCTGACTAGAGAAGCCAGACCTACCTCTTTATCTCTCAGGCTTGGGAATAGGCTAGAAACAAGTATTCACCCTGTCAACACAAAAGCGCAAGTGGCAACCCCCACCCACTGCAACCATCATACCTCCCAAAGCCAGCAGAGAGCTGGACACCTACCATACACGGGGGTTTTGCCAGGGAGGATGACCACCACCAGCTGCAGGCCAGCATACGTGTTCTTCAGGTGCCGGAACATGGGTTCCACACTGTCCGCTCCCTGTGCGTATTTACAGAAGCATGGCTGCCCCTGAATGGGCATCCCAGCATCTCTTGAGATCTTCCTCAGCTGCTCTGTGAAGGATCTGAAAGAGAAGACCCATTTTGCCAAGACCCACAGTAAGTGCCAAGGGAACCAAACCAGACCAGGGGCCCTGAATAATGCTCTTCAGAGCTAAAGGCATGTTTCTGGAGATCATAATTAAGAATCTTCCCTGGGTTCCACCCCCTGGATCACATAAGGCAGGTATGGTGGTGCACGCCTACATCTTTAGCACTTGGGAATAAAGGCCGGAAGACCTACAGTTCAAGGACATTCTTGGCTATAGATTGAGTTTGAGCACAGTCTGGGAACTTCCGTATCATCTATCTATCTATCTATCTATCTATCTATCTATCTATCTATCTATCTAATCTATGTATCTATCTAAGCTATTTATGTATGTTTGTAGGTATCTATTTATCTATTGATCTATTAATCTATCAATGTATCTATGTATGTATGTATCTATCTAACCTATGTACCTATGTATCTACCTACTTTTTGTAGGTCTATCACCTATCTTCTATCTATCTACTTTTTGTAGTCCAGGCTGGCCTCAAACTCAGAATCCGCTGAGCAGCTGAGGTTGAGCACACATCCACATCCACACTGCCTGCACTTCTACCCCACACTGAAGACTGAATGCAGGGCCTCGCACGTGTCAAGCGCCCCCTGCTCAGCTAGTTCCCTGCCCTTTCCTATAGTTCTAAATTTGTTGCTTAGATGCCGTTTTCAACCGGATGTAATCTGGCCTTGTCTCATCATCTCAGGTCCTGGGAGTCACCCTGGGCAAGTGTTCTTTGTCAGGGAAAGGCTGTCCAGAACCCCCACCGCTCCCTGCCCGCCCAACAGAAAGAAGGCCAAGCACATCTGGCCCTCAAGCGGCTTACTTTAGATGAACTTCTGTGCATTGGCGCTGGGGTGCGAAGCAGGCGATGGCCCACACCTTGATCTCGATGCCCGTGTGGAACTGCTTGTTCCTCATGTCCCACACACCCTGGACAGGGGTGGCAATTGCTTTGTTCTGCAAAGGGAAAACAAATGTGAAACACTGACACTTGGATCTTGCGGCTCTCACTGCTGGACTCCCTGACCAACACTGAGATTTCAGCACCAGACCATGACTGGTATGTTCTGTCTCTCCCCCAACTGTGACTGTAGTTTGCCCACACATGCACAGAGTGGAGGTTTCTGGGGGGAGAGTGGCAAGTTGACAAAAATGAGCGGATGGATGGCCAGAGGATAGACTGCCAGATGGATGGGTGGGAAGGTGCTGACGGATGGGTGGAAGGGTGGGTAGGATGAGGAGACTCGGATGGAAGGGGGTACTGAACACATGGTTAGATGGACAGATGGAGGGCATGTAGGGCTGTATAGGTGGATGACAGTGTGAAAGGATGGGGGTGAGCAGAGTCGGATGGATGATGGTGGGGGTACGAAGGGATGGGGAGATGGAAGGATGTGGGGAGGTGACCAGACAGACAGACAGGCTAAGCCAGTAGAGCAGGAGGCCCAGGAGCCTGCATGCTACAGGGATGTCTCCTCATACGAAGCGCCTCTCCTGGGGTACTTCATCTACTACCGATGAGGCTGCCAGGGAAGGAAGGGGAGTGTGAGCCTGTGCCCCCAGCCTGCAGCCAGGTTAGCAGGAATGAACCTACAGAACTGCCACCCTGCCAGTTTGAGGTTGTGTCGGACAGGAAAGATGCTGTGTTTGGAAACAGAAGTGTCAAGCTTCTTAATGGGTCAACTTTTCACTAGAAAAGACACCTGAGAAATCTGAGGTCCTTTAAGAGACACAGGCCACATGTCGAAGAAACTGCCATCCTAGGCCTGTGCATGCCACCACAGGGCACAACTGTGCCTGAGCTGCCGCCGCCACTGGGCTTCCAAGACTTCCTTTCATAAGACAGCTCCCCCTCCACCTCACAGGAGAGAAAGGGTTTCTCAGTAGCCATGTATCTGTCAAGCCAGCACACTGAAACCCGGGGTCGGGTGGCTGACCCTGCTCTGCCCGGCACCAGTGGTCTTCCTGTCCCTGAGCTGTGCCAAGAATGCCTCCAGACGTGTCCCCTGCTGGCCACCCCTGGCTAAGCCCCATTGCACACTCAGCTTTGCAAAGGGGTACTTAGCCTCCAGTACTAACAGTAGGCAATGGGTAGGCAGGTAGCAAGAGGGGCTTCCTCCCAGTGAATACTCCAGACCTGAAAAATGTGCTCACTTCTAAATAAATATTATACACCCTTTGGGCCTGCAAGATGGCTCAGAGGGTAAAAGCACTTTCTGCCAAGTCTGACAACCCGAGTTAGATCCCTAGGAACTCATACTTTTCAATGGTTCTCAGTGCTAAGATTTTTTGAAGACTGGATTACAGGAGCTATTTTGTTTTTCAAACTTTGAAAAAGAGGCATAAGAGTCCAAGAAACAGAAAAGGTGGAGGATCTGAAATGTCATTTTACTCCACAGGCCCCAGGAATGCAGCCCCCTTTCCTCTAGGAATGCGGAGTTAGTCAGATGCTGCTACACAGAGGGTGCACAGAAGACCCTTCGTAGCCGACTTCAAGGAAAGGGAGGCTATGGACACTCAGCAGTGAGACATGGCAGTCACTAAGCAGACACTGAGCCAGGAGGTCTAGGTGAGCACTAGTAGGAAACGGGGAAGACGGAGAGCAGGGCACAGAGCACACGCAGCAGGAAGAAGAAAACCCAAGATAACCTCTGTGCAAGTTTGCAGAAGAGAAGATCACCACAATCTCCTGGAAGGCAACTGAGGCAGGGAAAGACTTTTATTATAGTTCTTTTTATCTTTTAACTCCAGAACACTTACAAAAGAAACCCAACTTGGGACCCTATGTTCAAACCTCAGCCCTGGAGGCAGGGGAGGAGATAAGAAACTGATTTAAAATTAAGAGCCAGAGGGCCTGGAGAAATGACTCAGCAGAGGAAGAACACTGACTACCCTTCCCACACCCCCGCAGCAGACACAACCCCATCCAGTTCTCTTCACCTACCCTGCCCCCATAGAGGATGGACGGGGGCTGCAGGACACGCCCAGTCACATCTGTCATTTCATCTTTGACCATGATTCCAAATTCACGAACATAGGGGTCTGTGTTGAAACTTGCACTTCGCATCTTGAAAAAAGAAGAAGTGGAAGCTGGGGTCAGTGGAGGCCTCGGTTCCTTCAGGTGGCCGAGTCTGAGCAAAGCACAGGGGTCGGGAGGCTGTCCCTGCCACAGTGCCCCGCCCCGGGACAACCCGAGAACACGAAGCTCACCAATTTACTGATCTCCTCTTGCCGGTCGGGTGCTGACCTGGCAGTCGCTCTGATCATGGTTGAGGTCTGATTGTCTGTTAATTTTTTTATACATCTCTGTCCAGCCACTATGTTACAGACCTACAAAGAAGTCCTAGACATGTCAATGCACATGCAGTGTGCTCCAGTCAGGGGTGAAGGTGGGGGTCTCGGAGGCATAGCCAGGGCCAGGGGGAGGGCTGCTCCACAGCCTCTGGCTTGCAACAGATCCTTCGAGGCAAACCCAGCCCAACAAAGACTACCATCCTTCAGTTTTGGAGGCACTCTGCTGGGCACATGGGGAGGGTGCTGGTGACACTCTCGAGAGGCTCAGGCATGTGGATCACAATGAGTCTGAGGCCAGCCTGGGCTACAGTGTTTTCTAAGTCAAAATGGGCTACAAGTTTGAGACACGGTCTCAGAAAGAAAACAACAACAAAAAAATTGC
The DNA here is from genome assembly GCA_035773235.1 of Eospalax fontanierii. NCBI lineage: Eukaryota > Metazoa > Chordata > Mammalia > Rodentia > Spalacidae > Eospalax > Eospalax fontanierii. The sequence goes on from CM069532.1 coordinate 78,571,781, forward strand.
CTAGCATATAGGAAGTCCTGGGTTCAATCCCAGGACTGCATAAACAAGGTGTGGCAGAGACACCTGCCGCAATCGCAGCGTTAGGGAAATGGAGGCCAGAGGATGAGGGGTTAAGGCCATCCTCAACCACACAGCAAGTCTCAGGCCAGCCTGCATTACACAAGACCCTGTCAAATGGAAGGGAGGAACGAGGGGAGAGCTGGATGGAAGGAGAGAAATAGAAATATCCCACCAGAGCTGCTAATCCTGCCTCATTACAGGGGAAACGGAGCTCAGCAGCACCCGGGACCAGCCCGGTGCCTACGGCAGAGAGGACTGCGTCGGGACCTGGGTGTCTCTCCTCCCACCCAGGAAGCAGGACTGCAGGACGACTTGCCTCCAAGGGAAGGTAGGTGTGTTTTTGCTCCTGTCCCACTTGTAAACACGGGAGGTGGGGGTAGCGCAGAACCAGCTTATGCCTGTCCTTGAAGTACTGGGCTACGGTGCACTCCACCGTCTGCCCGCTTTCCTGTTGCAGCGGGAACCTGGTGGAAAGGAAGAAAGAGGCAGCTCAGCAAGAGCTCCCAGACTCCCTAACCGCTCCAGCGAACACAGCCCATCTGGGACACACATCTGTGTCGTGCAGGAACTCATGGACTGTTTTAGAGCCCCCCAGTTCTCAGGTTTGTCCATACCTGCTGGAAAAAACCACCTAGCTACATGGCTAAGATATGCAACCATCAGTTCCCACTACAGAGCTCTGAAAGACAAATCCAGAAAGCACCAAGTATTATGCAGCAAACCATGGTGACTCTAAGTTGCCCCTGCACACCTGGGGCCAGAAGAAATTGGGACCTTCCGAGACAGGAACAGGCAAGTCATAGTCCTAAGGAACCCCCTGCAGGGCTGAGGCAGGAAGAGATGCCCACAGCATCAATAGGGAAGGCAAGTTCTTTGCCACAGGCTGGGAACAGGTCATGTAGCCCAGTCTTCCTGAGCTGATGTCTCTCTTCTGTCCAGACTGCCAGGTAATCTGTCATTTCTACCTGGTGGTCAGAAGGTGACAGGACACAGACCTAGCCCCAATGCACCTGCTCTCTACCTTGGCACCCCAGCAACAGGCCAAGTATTTTTTCATGAATGACCACAGTATAAGCAAGGAGGTCCTCACTGGGTACCATGGACCCAGAGCCCGCACCTGTCACTCAACCCCCAAACACAGTCAATTGTGTTCTTGCCACCAGGAAAATGACAGCATAACTGAACACTCGTTATGAGATCGAGAAGACAGGCACACTGGTAGCAGATGTCTAGCTACCCACCAAGGTGTCTCTGCTCCGAGCACTAAGCATGGTCACTCCTACCAGTAAAGGCAGGTCAGACAGGACCAGGCATATCTCCCCCTCCCCTGTGTAGGTGGGGTTTCAGTGTTGGAACTATATTTTTTAGATTTATTTTGCTGGGTGTGGCACCACATGCCTTTAACCCCAGCACTGGGGCAGAGGCAGGTGGCGTCCTAAGAGCTCCAGGCTAGCCTGATCTACATAGTGAGTTCTAGGCCAGTCAGAGCTACACAGTGAGACCCTGCCTCAAAAAAAGATTTATTTTCTTTTTAATTAAGTATGTGTGTGTGTGTGTGTGTGTGTGTGTGTGTGTGTGTGTGTGTACATGTGAGTGCAAGAGCCTGTAGAGTCCAGAGGATGACACTGGATCCCCTGGAGCTGTGGTTACAGGTGGTTGTCAGCCACCTGATGTGGGTAACAGGAACTGAAGTCAGGTCCTCTACAAGATAGTCTTCTCTTAACCACTGAGGCTAATTAGCATTTCACAAGCCCAAACTGATCCTTGCAAGACCCTCGTGGTCCCAGTGTCTAGAAATCGGGGTGACGGGGAGGGTCTGGAAGACAGGGGCTTGAAGGATGGCCATCTTACGTTTGGTGACTGGCGGGCCGCCGGGTCACATTGCAGACGCGGTACTTCCTCTTCATCTGCCCACAGTGTGTTATCTCCACCTTTAGACCTGGTGACAGACAGCAGAAGGTGGGGGTCACTCGTCATGCATCTGCAGGCCAAGCCCCACTCTAGAATCAGCTTCCCGCTAAAGCCTTGGGGTTCTGGAGCTGGGGACTGTGACACATGGGGCACCCACAGGACATCTATGTCGGACCCACCTTGTCCAGATACGCTTTCTGTCTGCGCAGCTCCGCATAGAAAGATCGGAGAGTCACCACTACCACTGAGAGTGAGTCTAGGTCTCACGTCTGCGGCGTGTTGGCGGCCCGCCTGCTCCCTGCCCACCATGTGGACTTCTGCCCCTCTGTGGCCATGGGCTAAAAGCCATGGTCAACATATCTGGTAGCTCACTCCTCCTACCACCCCCTCCCCCGCTAAAGAGGTGGAACCAGAACCAGTGATAGATGGGGAGGGGGAGGGGACCTTGAAGGGGCGTCCTGGCCCCCCGGCCTGCTCAGACAGGTGGGGTAGCTCATTACCTTTAATTTCTTTGGTAAACTTTACCCTTTGGGAATCTGTCAGAGGTTTCTGTTGTTCTTCAATACTTTTAAAATCCAAAACTTCACAAACAAACTCGATCACCGGCTGAGCCTTGTAAAACGCTGTTGCTGACACTGTGTGAGGGAAAGGAAGACAAAAGCGCAGTGAACCTCTTTGGGGTGGACCGCATGACAAACAGGAGCAACCCTGCAGGCCAGGCAGCCTAGGGTATAAAGAGGACGCCTGGCCTCAGTTTCCCCTCTGTGAAGTTCACCCTCGGTCCCTAATGATGGGAAAGCGAACATCCTCTATGCCCAGGGTCCCAGACCCCAAGGTAAGGACTGATCATAGGACAGTCCATGTTCTTTCTAAGATAGGGGCATTCGTAAGGGACTGGCCGAGTCTGAAGATAAAGGCCCTTGAAGAGTCACTCTGAGTTCTAAAAACAATCTAAGCCTAAGAGCACGAGAGTCACAACTTCGGAATCTAGGCGTTCCGGACTACCTCCTGCAAGAGGCTGTTCTTAGTTTTTTCCATTCTGTGCAATTCAGTATGTATCTGTCACAAGCTCCAGGCCTCCCAGAGCTTTGTAATAATTCAGCTCCTACGTGAGGCGAGGCACTCTTCTCCCACTCCACTCGCACCTCTAGCTAAGGGAAGTGGGCTCCAGCGCAGCCCAGCACAGCACAGCCCAACCCTGAGTCCCCTGCAGAGGAGAAGAGCAGAGGGCTACAGTGTCTTTCAAAAGGCTAATGTTGACCTCATCATTGAAAGGCGACTGGGTTGTGAGTGCTGTGACCCAAGCAAGAGAGCATGACTGGGGGGGCGGTACTGGGGTGGCAGAAACTGGGATGTGTCTAAGGGCCTGGCTGGAGGATGTGGGTCACCAGGGGAGTGCTCTTCAGGGGTGCACCTTGTTCTCGGGCCCTTTCGACCTGTTTCCTGGCCGTCATGGAGTGAGTAGCTCAGCTGTGTCACAGCTTCCCTGCCACGTTTTGTCCCACTGCAGGCCTAAGAGTAACTAGTCCAGCTGACCGAGGACCAAAGCCTCCGAAATCCCAAGTCTAAATCTTCCCTTCTTTAAATGGCTTCTTCCAGCATGTAACAGCAACTAACGTGGAATAGACCACCCAAGCCTGGAAGGTCTGAGACCCTGGTCTGAGTGAGCCAGGCCACTCACTGCCCCTTAATGAAGCCTCACCCTTAGAACAAAGAGCAACTGGGAGATATGGAGAGAAAGTGTGGGTTGTGGCCCAACCTCATACCTGGGAGATCTGGGGAGATCTGAGCCAGCTCCACACCTGGCATGCTCTAACAGGAGGGGCCCGGCAGAGGCAGCTTCTTAGGCTGGCTCGGTGCCCTGAAGTCTCTGGGGGTGGGGCACCGCAGAGACTCTGACATCCATCTAAGAACCACTGCCGTGATGTTAGATATCACACATATGACAGGCTGGCGTTAGCCACGAGGATCCAGGTTCCTCTACATGTCCCCAAACCCATACACCTGTAGTGAGGAACCAATGATACCACCCCACGCCCCTGTGGTGAGAGTAACAGGCTTTGCTCACCATCAATATTCAGCATCATTTTCCAAAGAGAAGGTCGGACGGACTGATGGAAGCCAAACCACACTTCTCGGCCCCCACCCAGGGGGTTGGAGCAGCCCTCAGATGCAGTGAAGAAAGAGCGGCCCACGGGGGTGTACCTGGAACCGAGATAGACTCCTCACAATCAGATGGAAGCTGCCAGGAAGGCGGAGGCCAATTACATGTCTCCTCCAGTCAGCCCACTGCGCACACCTATGCCTAGAGACCATTCTAGGTTTTCTCCTGTGAAGTCATGTTCACTGCAGGGAGTTCCAGCCTGCATTTGCACGATGTCAGCAGCAGCCCTCGGGCACAAGGTCTTGCGGCAGGGACAGCATAAGACCTTTAACACACCAGCTGGTGGAGTGCAGGGGGACCTCTCTTGGGACTTAGCATTGGTGTGAGCTGGGACCCACTGTGGTTCTAGCTCAGGCTCACTGTTCCACACTTCCAGGGCATCCACCTTGCGAGCATCTTGTAAGGACAGCACTGATCTGGGGACAGGCTCCAGCTCTGGGTCGGGCCTTAGCACCCTGCAGGTCCCGGCTCTGGCTGGCGTTCCTAGGTCCTCTTCCCTCCTTCTCACTCTCACGGTGCAGTGCACACGACTGTGCACGCCCTCTCAGGTCTCACTAGCTCAAGGCTGCGTTCTGGGGATGGGGTAGCCTAATACCAGCATAGGTCCTACGTTGGTAGGCAGAGGTAGCTGAAGCAATCTCAGTCCCAGGCCCCAGGGCACCCCCCAGTATACTCTCACCCTCAGGCTACAGAAACATGCAGCACAGACAGGTGGGGCATGCCACCTGCAGGACTCCGAAGGAAAGCCAGTGTCTGGCTGCAGTGTCCCCGGGCGTGTTCACTGCTTGTTAGCAGCACACACACCCTTTTCACTTCCTGACTAGGCTGTGCTAATGCTGCTGTATCGCAACGGTTTTGCCCCATTACAAAATCTGTGTAAATAATTCAAAGGAATTCAGAAGAAAGAAAGTACATGAATTTTCTGCTACTCAATTATAAGTAGAGACAAGGGCTGGGACCCAAGCTTGATCTCCAGGACCCACATGGTGAGAGGAAAGAATTGACCCCTACAAGTTGTCCTCTGACCCCTACCTACACACTGTGGCATGCACACATGCACACAATAAATAAATGTTTTTTAAAACAGTACAGACAGGAGTTGGAAAGATGACTTAGTGGTTAAGAGCACTGGCTCTTGCAAAGGACTTGGACTTGGTTCGGAGCACCCACATGGCAGCTAACAACGGTCTGTAACTCCAGTTCCATGGGATCTGATGCCATCTTCTGAGCTCTGTGGCACTGCACATCACCAGTGCACTTACACACAAGCAGGAGATACACTCAGACATAAAATATAAATAATAAATAAAATATTTTTAAAACCCAGTACAGACAAGGTTTTAGCAATCATTCTGGACTGTTTCACACATAGCCTCCTTCCTCTCTCTCATCAGTAGTTCTGGGCAGTGACAGACAGGTCAGGGCCCTGCTAAGAATGACAGCTGGCCCTAGATGTGGTCTCCTCCAAGCCTAATATATGGCAAAAGGAACCCCCATTGTCCCCTCCAAGCAGAGAGGGCTTGGTCCCTGGGCCTCAGCACAGAGCTGTTCCTGCTGAACATCCTGACCTCCCATTGCACCTGGGCAATGGTCATGCCCCTGAAATGGTCACCTACCCTCTGCCAGGTGTGGCAAAAGGTGATCCCCCAAATAAAACAAGAAGGTTGAAGTGTCTGGTGCTGTTCACTGTCATAAAAGCTCTGGAGAAGCCTGGGGATGGACAGAGCCACCGCAATGCCAGGCCTGCAGGTCTATTACAGGTGTCCAGTGACAACAAAAAGCCACCAAGTCACACAGGGTGACGTGAACAGCAGGTGCATTTAAGGCTCAAAGACAGGGAGACCAGCTCAGCTCTCTGTGCTCAGCTTGAGGATGCTGGTGACTACTTTTAACATCACCCTCTTCTATCATCTTCCCACAGAACACCCACATGGCCATCACCACCAGCCCGTCCCTTCCTGGGTCAGGGTCTCAAGTCTTCTGGGCACACCTGGACAGAAGCTGGAGCTCCTGACCCTTTCTTCCCCTCTGGTGCCCTCACCTCATGGATGGTAAGTGCCTCATGACAACGTCCAGGGCCTGGATCGTCTCGAAGGGGACGCTGGGCAACCGCCCCGAAAGTGCATCGTGTAACGCCTGCAGGCTCACGCACGACACCCACTTAATGGACACCTTGAAGATACGGTCCTTGCCTTCTCCCGGCAGCGTTACCTCCAGCTCCACCTGCCAAGCACAAAAGTCATCCTCCTGAGATGGAAAAGAACTCCATTTTTAACTTTCCTTATCTATTTAGTGTGTCTATGTGTGCATGGTGGAGGCCAGATCAGCCCTGGGTATTGGACTCAGTTGGGCTCACCTTGTATTTTCAGAGAGTCTCTCACTGAACCCGAAAAGCCTGAGGATTTGGATGGCTGGTCAGCGAGCGCCAGGCTGGCCAGTGAGCCCCAGGAGCTGCCAGCCTCTGTCTCCCCAGCACTGGGATGACAGGCACATGAAACAGGTCTGGTTTTCTACACGGGTGCTAAGGATTGAACTCAGGTCCTCATGCTTCTATGACAAGCACTTACCAACAGAGCCACCTCCCAGCCTCTGATTTATTACTTTTAACAACTGTGCAATCACACAGCTGTGTGTGGCTGGTCGTCTGCGTACTAGATGATGGTCTAAAATGTATTTGGGTCAACCCTCAGCATACAAGGCATCCATGACTCCCCTCACATCCCCAGGATCCTCCTGTGCTGGCTCTACCCATGACTTAGAGTTTGCCTGCTGTTAGATCGCAGTGTCTACAGGACATCCTGACTGTGGCCTGCAAACTGCTGAGAAGCCCACGGTGGTGTCACTGTGTGCTGATGACATTCCCACGCGTTCGGAAAGAACTGCTGCCCCACACTGTCCCACAGAGCATCTGTCCTGAAGAGCCCAAAACGCCCAGCAGGGAGGCTACTCACCACAGACACGGAGTTGGCAAACAGCCTGAAAACCCAGAGCCAGGGAAGGGCAGAGGTGGGACTCAGCCCAGGCTGGACTGCTGCCAAAGGCCCCTCCACTCACCACACAAAGCTGGTGTGAGAGGCTCAGCACAGGGCTAGGGCTGTCACCTACATGCAGATACAACCCAGATGTGTCTCCATCAACTAGCCACGCACACGACACTTCACAGGCTGACTGTGCCACTGTACATCTCGAACACCAGCAACTGAGGACCCGTGCCAGGTGAGTGCTACCTGAATGGTACATCCACTTGCTTGCCTGCTTGTTTCAGCTCCCATCTGTTTGCCCTTGTGGCCTTTGTCACTTCACAGACCTCGCTAGATGCTCAGAGCAAGGACCAGATCCCATGAATGCCTTCGGTAGTTCTTGTGGACATATCCTTTTTACCCAGGCCCAGGTCCACTCCACTCCAGGATGCTCCTTCCCCATTCCCTCCAGCCACACTTAGAGCTCTGCAGCATATGACTCCTCAAACTGGAAGGGGCTTCAAGTCCACCAGTGGACAGGGGAGGGGAAAGGAGTGATCTACAGCAATCCACCTCGAGCATCTAACACTGAGGAGAGGCTGCAGTGAAACTGTGGATCCAGCAGAAACCAGGCCCTTCAGCAGACGGACCTGGGCTAAGCCCTGGGGAATCAGGGACAACAAAATTTAGAATGGAGGTAAGGGAACAGAGGGACGTGATCAGGCATCAGGCGTGGCTGGTGACAAGAAAGATCCACTCGGTTACCAGTGAGAACCCAGCATTTGTTTCCTTTGGTAACACTGTAAGTCAAAAGTAACAAGTACTAAATGCAAGCACTTGACACAAGGATAAGGTGACGGGAGTCATTCCTCCATCCTGGTCCCCACCCTCACTATTCAGTCAGAGTGGACGCTGGGAGGGAGCAGAAGAGACATACCCAGCTCAGAGTGTCTGGCTCCAGAACTGGAGGTGGCACTACGTACGACTAGGCCTGTGGCGTTCCCGTGGCCTGCCTGGGGTAGGAAGGATTCCGCATGCATCTATTACCTGGCACCATGACAAAATGGCAGTAAGTTTGCATGGAAGCCGGCATGTAGGCGTCACACACCCACACGGACCATGGAGACTTCCAGCCTTCACATTCTACCAAACACCAGGTCACCTGGCTCTATGCAGAGACCTGGTACCAACTAGATGCCAGCTAATGTCACCCTTAAAGCTCCTGTATAACGGAAATTGAGGGAGCCCAGAGGGGTATCTTCCCAAACCAAAACAGGCTAACACTGTTAAGGATGCTCTAGTTCAGCCTCCTCACAGCCCAGAAGGAGCTGTGTCCACCGCAGGTTCCTAGTACTGTGCTGGTCACCAGGTCTGGACATGTGTGCAGGGGTCTGGGGTGGAGATTTTTGCAAGGTGGCTTAGAAATCTCTGAAAAGCAGGCCCCGTTTGTGCCCAGGCTGGCCATACCCCTCTGGGGCCCAGTAACACAACTCTGGGCCCCAGATGGAAATGCAGCTCTGAGGCCTTGAGGTCTGACCTTGGGTGGGTGGTTCTATTTGGCCCTTTTGTACATGAGGGGCCAAGCACATAGGCTGCCTGCCCACTGACAGCATTCATGCCAACCGTGGAGGCTGACGAGCCCTAAGAAGCTGTGATGGCGTGCCACAGCTGTTCTCTGGATGAAGACAGCTGAACATACCACATGGCACCAACCCAGGCAGGAATGAAGCGTCGGCTATGATTCAACCTCTCTGGGCATGGACGGTGAGCCATGCATCCTGTGTGGACACCTTGCAGAGAGGGGCAGTGGTGAGAAGAGAAGATTCCCACTGTGGTACCGCACTATTAAGAAACAATGGCACACGAAGAAGCAATGTTAGGAGACAGCACACTGGAGCAGCTGTGTCTTCAGGACTGCCCTGTGTTGATCTCAGCTGCAGGGCTACCCACCTCTATCCATATGGAAGGCATTATGGCACCAGCCTAATGGCTCGGTAAGGGCGTCACAACCACTGTACTGCCCAGGCCAGAGCAACAACTGCAGGGCTGGGTGGCTTGGGTTCTTTCCCGAAAGGAATGTGCAGGCCATGTCCTATTTCAGTGTGCCCAGGGGCTGCTGTCGGAAGGGTTGTCGTGGCTGCACAGAAACCTTCTAGAAAGCAGGTTACTGCCCCTCCAACACCTGTCCCCAAACCAGTCTCCCCAGTGCATGTGTAAGGTGTACTGGGGACCCAGAGGTACCCTAGCAGTGCCAAGGCAGACATGAGGGTGGGCAGAGGCTCATCAGAGTCCTTAGCAGCACATCTTGGCTGAAGACAACATAAAGGCCTGCAGAGATGCCCGTCGGGGGGCCCCCTTCGCCTCCCCTCTGTGAGCCTCCTGGCCACCAGACACCTTCATGCCAGCTTAGCTGCCTACAACAGCTCTTACTGCGGTAATAACTTTTACAAATATGGACATGCTCTAGACAGTCGACCTAACCTTGCAACCAAAGTTAATCTTATCTTAGCTTGTTTATAATGCAGACTAGCTCACTGAGCCCTAAGCTCCTCTTGTGACCTGGCTTTCAACCCAAAATAATGTCTGAGTGTGTGTGTGGATATTTGCATTTTCAGGAGCGTGCTACAAAAAGCATGGAGGAGGCGACTCTTCCCGGAGACAAGGAAGGTAGGGAGATTCTCCCGGGTGCTGTAAGCAGCAGATGAGATTCAACTGATAACTTCTGTTTGTGGTTGGGTGCACTGGTCTAGGACAGTAGGGGGTCAGAAAGACTTAATTCTTCTCTGGATACACTGTTTCAGGAAAAGAACAAGTGAGCCCTGGTTCAAAAACAGTCCAGAGAAGATTCCAAAGGCACAGGTTCTCAGCAGTTTGGGTCTGCTCTTGGTTTAAAATGGATGACAGGAGTCAACTCTTTTTATTCATGTACACCCACAATGCAATAACCACACAGCCTATGAGCCAGGCCTTGGTTAGAACTTCCATCTAGCAAGGGCACACTCACCTGTCCCTGGCCTGGGAGGCCGCAGACCCAGGAACAACATGTAATAGCTGTTTTGACAAAAAGAGACTCAGGAATTCAGCCCCAAATTTGAAGCAACTTGTCCAATTTCTCGAGTCTCTCCCACTCTGAAAAATGAGGCTGTGTGCTCTCAGCCCTGAGGAGCTGTTCTCCACATGAGGCGGTGAGAAGGGACCCACACAGAGAGTGAGTAGCAGTCTGGATTTGGACAGGGGCACTCCTTGGGTAGGTGGTGTGATGCAAGTACTGTGCAAGTACCCAAATCAGGCTTCTTGGCCCCCACTGAACCTCTGGGCAGATGCTAAGCTAATGGACTCGTGGAGTCCTCTTTTACTCTGGATAATATAAAAGGAAAAGACTGCAGAGATGAAGCTTTATGTTGTCACAGGAAAAGAGAGCCCCTCTTCACTGGTTCAGCTGGAAGGCTTTATCTGTCCCCAGCATGTCTAAGGCCAGAAAAACCACCAGCTGGCCAAAGGCAAGCACAGATCCCCTATGTATGCTAGGGGATCATCTGTCATCTGAAAAAAGGACAAGGGTGACTGAGAATATGTTAGGAGGCAGTGGACACCCTCTGGGCACCAGCTATGTATACAAAGACCTCCGAAACGTCCTGGATGCACAGGCTAGGGCAACACACAGTAACTGCACGCACTATACCTTCGCAAACTGCAATGTGGGGACCAGGGGGCATCCAGAGCTGAGAAGATACGCAGAGACCTACAGCAAAGATCCAGAGATGCACCCCATAAAGGAAAAGCAGAGCCAGCTATCCCTAGCCGTAACACCTTGTGGAGGAGGTGGTCGAGGCCTGGCAAAGGTAGCTTGTCTCAGGTTGTCACTAAGAAAGGCAACCTCACACCCCCGCCTGAGCCATTAACTTCTACAACTGCATGTCCTGAGTCTGATTGTTGCAGAGACTCCCCATCCCTCTTCCAGTGTCTAATTATAAATACTGATGAGCAAAACTGTGAATAAACTCCTTATGCTTTTCTTTCTTATACAATGTCAAACAAAAACAAATGTGTAAATTAAATGCAAAACCTTAAGATCAATAAATCTCAAATTCATGGCATGCTAATTTGCCAGGGGGAGAGCCTGCTTGGCTCACTGACACCCAGTTCTGGGATTCCCTCCAACTCAGAAAGCAACACGTGTCACTCTCTCCTGGGTGGCAGTGACAACTCATGTGCCACTGGTGCTGGGAATCACAAAATCAGAGCAGGACACACGCTGTGTGGTCACTGGCCTTGATCCCACCCTAACATAGTTCCTTCCTGTCAGCATGGTGTCATGAAACCTAACTGTCCAGCTCTGCTGGGGACATAGACGTGCACAGAGGAGCAAAAGAGCTTAGTCACCTTCAGATTATCAGGAAGATGCAAGTGCACAACTGTTTCCAGGCCTGAAGAAAATGTACCGGTCCCTGGATTCAAAGAGCACCCTCCGGCATAGTGAAGGCTGCTCCAGAGAGAACCAGCTCTTACCTTCTGTGGTTATGTTGTTGGCTCTGTGCGTGTGTGTGCATGTGTGAAAGACGGAGAGAGAGAGACAGAGAGACAGAGAGAGGAGAGAGATTCGAAGCTGGTCTCACTTCTACTCACAAATACCACCCACAAGTACACAGTGGTTGAAAGATGGTGCCAAGATGTGCTACCCTTCAGGAAGAAGCTTTATTACTTTTTTAAAAAGTCACAATAAGAATAAAAGTAATAAAAGGCAATTTTTCCATCTAGCCACCACCACCACTGTGGCCTGACTCATCCTCCTCATTCAGATGAATCACTGGCTCTGCAGCACATTTGCTTTGTTATGTTACCGGTGACACATCGCCAGCACACCAGCACGCTCTCACAGGCGCTCACACCACACACACCACACACAGTAAGCCTGCACGCTCTCTCAGGCTCACACACAGGTCTTTTCTGGCAGTCTGTGGCTTGCACTTTGGAGTATATTTTCCGACTAGTCACGCTGCCGAATCGTGCACACCCCACGCCTCAGGATGAGTGAAGCCCTGCTTGGCACCTGCCCCTCTATCCCAAGGAAAGTGATTTCATGAAGCTCTGCCTGTGACCCACACTCTGTGGCCCTTACCTTGTCTCTGCCAATTGGGAGAGGCATGGCGGTGTACAGATTCTTCCTTCCATCAAATACTGGCTTCCGGTCCCCGAAGATCTGCGTCTTAAAGTGCTGGACCATGTGCTCCACTATCTCCCTGAAAATAGATGGAGAATTTGGGCAAACTGTCAACAAAGCCACGAGGTGGACACACACAGCTGGTGCTTTCCTACCAGCTTTGAAGCCTCATTGTGAGATCTGAGTTTCCCTCTATCACATGGCTTTTGATCCTGTTCTGTAACAAATCAATCAAGAACTTTAAGTGATCTTGGGCTCATCACACAAACTTGTGAGAACTTCCTAGTGTGCACACGGGGCAGATGCAGACACTTCCGTTACTTCCATGGCATCCAGAGGCACTGAAGAGGGGCCGTTGGGATTTCTATTCCAGAGTTGTAGGCGAGCCACTCGTGCCTCCTTTATGATGCTGTAGGCACCCACAGTCCAGAGACCGCATTCTCTGCTACTTAACGTGAAATGCTTAGCTGCAGCGGGTTGGGCAGCTTTAGCCTCCGGGGCTCCTTGGGTCTCTAGAACAGCCTGCGGGGCATCACTGCCCATTCCACCTGGGTCCTCGAATGAAGGCCTTGAACTTGATCAAGAGTCCAACCCAGCCCACTGTGGAGGCCCTGCCCATCCACAGTTCATGTATAAAGCTGGGCAAGACACAGATGCCAGCTGCTTTGAGCCTCTGAGACTTTGGCTCTTTCTCCTCAGGCATCAGTGCAGCAGAAACCTGCAGCACACAAAGAAGCCATTCTGCAGCTCCCATGGCTGCTCCAAGCCAAGCCCCATCCAGACCCCGCTGCTGGCTCTGATTTCAGGAACCACACCCCAGTGGGCCCTTGCTTCTGGAGGCCTTTCTTCTCCTGGCATATGGGATGTTTCTGAGGTATTTCAGCTTAGCTTCCTGGCCACCCTCCCCTGACAGACAGCATCTACTGAAGTGTAGGCAGCAGAACTTCAACCCTGCTCACCCCAGGGCCCAAGTAAGGGAAAGACTCTCAAAGGAACTGGCAGCTGAGCCCCAGGGCACAGTGAGAGAGATGGGTCCAAGCTTGTCTCTGCTGGGTCCTCAGGGAAGAGCCTTGACCATCTCTCAGGAAGCAAGAATCCAGGTACACCTTCTATCAATTCCCAGAGGTGACAGGCTGGCTCCCCAGGGTGTCCTGATCCACAGACTTTGCCCAGCTAATCTGCATCTAGCCACAGGGTGAATTTTGAGGGTCCAGCTTAACCCCAGCATCAGCTTTCTGAAGAGCGCCTGCAGCAGACAGTGTCCTGGAACCAACTGTGAGGGTTCAGGCAATCATGGTCGGACCACCTGGAAGCGTGGTAGGCACCGTGCTCTAGGTAGCCCCACGTTTGATAGAACTTAACACAGCCAGCCTAAACTGTGCTTGGAAGCAAGGAGCTGAGGCCAGCCGGTGTGCCAAGACGACATCAGCAGATGCAGAGCTGTGAAGAGCTGCAGTGACAGAGGAAGGGAGGAGCTGGACCAGGCTGACCTGGAGACTCAGGACAGAACTATACATGTACCCACAGACCCAGGGAGGAAGCACGTCATTTATCTGGAAGCAGAACAGAGCACATTCCCCACCCGCTCTCATTAGGGATCAACCCAGAACCAGCACACGCTAGGCAAGCCACGTGGTACCTTTAAACAACATGTCCTGGGTGTTCAGAGAAAGGATCCAAGCCCCCAACACCTACCATGTTAATGCACATGGTAGGGAGTTGAGTTCAGATCTCAGAACAGTTCCCTCAGGTCCCATCCTGGGGTTGATACAGGGCAGGAACTGGAGCTAACTCATCTTGGACATCCAGTCCCCAGCCAGCCCTGGCACACCTTTGAGAGTGGGGAGCACGGTTCAGTCTGGACACTCAGACGTGGCCCCAGAGGGCTGAAAGGGTGCTCTTGCCAAGGGGCAGCAGACAGCCCTATCCACCATCCAGACCCACACCACACCCTTGGGCCCCGAAGCCTACATTCACAGAGGGAGAGGATGCCAGAGTGGATGAAGGACAATACGCCTGGCAGCTGTGGCAGGATGGTGACTCAGCCGCACAGGTGTAGTGACGTCTTACCCTGCACAAGCACCACTCACTCCCTGCCAGAAAACACTGCAGTAAAACAGGAGAATTCACCAGCTCTATCACTTTAATCATAGAGGTCACCAGCATCAAGTACAACTGCACAGGTGTGCAACTGTCACCAACATCTACCTCCAGCACGTTCTCATCTTCCCAAATGAAGCTCCTACCCGCCCTTCCCCAGGACTGCCCTGACCAGAGAACAGCTGTACAGACATGTGTGAGGAAGCTGGGCAGTCTCTACTCCTGGAGTTATGTGTGAGTGTTGGAAGCCCAGGGCTGCGCTACGTCAGCATGGCTTTCCAGACACACTCCTGCATGGACAAATACTAGGCCTGATCTCACTAAGAGGGAAAAGTCAGTCTTCGGGACCACAGATGTACCAGTCCAGCGTGTACTGGGTGACTGCAAGAGCAACGCACAGGCTAACCAACAGTTATAGCGTTCCAGCTCTCATTCTCTGCGGAGTACTCAGTGGGAAACAACTCACACCTCACGAGAACCTAGGGGTTTACGCTGCCATCACCATTTTATAAGTGGAGACACTTGAGGCACAGAACCACAAGAGGCAGCTGAGCGCACTCTCTCTCCCGTGTCCGGTTCCCTGGCCCCTGGGAACTGATGAGCAGTAACAGTCACAGGCTTGCAAATCCAGGGAAGCCAAGATGCTCCCTACTGCCTTGATGTTCTTTTTGTGACAGTCCTGGAAGTTTCTTTTTTCAAAAAAGTCATATTTCAGTTAATTTCTATGTAGGGCTTGTGTTCCTATCTTCCTTTTTGTTGTTGCTTAAATTTTTTTGATTTATTTTTATTTTATGTGTATGAGTGTATTGCCTGCATGTGTGTAAGAGCAACCATATCGTGCAGGGCCAGGAGGACAGGGGAGTGCATCAGATCCCCTGGAGCTGGGGTTTGTGGATGATTGCTAGCTGCCATGTGGGTATTGGGAATCAAACCCAGGTCTTCTGTAAGAGCAGCCAGTGCTTTTAACCATCTCTCCAGCCCCATCTCTACATTCTTGATGTAGGACAAAGCTAAGAGTTTGCTCAGACTGCTTCCTCATCACAGCCTCCTCAGAAGCTCTCTGACCAAGACCAACCCAAACTTTACACAAATACACAGGAAAATGAAAAAAAAAAACCTGCTCCTTTGTATATGTGTATGTGTGTGTCTATACATGTTGAGTGTGGTGCCCATGGAGGTCAGAGGCATTGGATCTCCTAGAGCTGGAATTATCGGCAGTTATGAGTCATCATATGGGTGCTGGGAACTGAACTTGGGTCCTCTGCAAGAGCAGCGAGTGCTTAACCACTGGGCCATTTCTTTAGCTTCCGGTTGGTTTGTTTTGACAGGGTCTCGTATTGTAGCCCAGGCTGGCCTGGAACTCACAATGTGATCTAAGCTGGCCTCCAACTCACACTAATCCTCCTGCCTCAACTTCTCATGCCCAGTATTTTTTATACTTGGGTATCTCAAATGTGTCTGAAGCCTGGGCTCTCGTACTGTCTTAAGAGCTCCTTCCTTATTACTATACACAAAGGGATCACACTGCCGATAAACAGAGAGCGTGCCATAACATCTTGAGTAACCTGCTGATCAGTTTCCTATGTTTCTTGAGTATGTGGTTACACTCTGAAAGACGGTGTCTGGTGCATAAATTTTTTGAGACATACATAAACTTAAAAGCAGAATAGCAGCCCAAAAGGTAAGTGATATTTTCACTTTATTATATATCCCCAACTGCCTTGTACAGTTCTAAACCCACCTACACCTCATGGGAGGCTGAGGTAAGAGACAGGGGAAAGGGGTAGGAGGAGCCAGGGCACACACCTACCTGCAGGCACCTAGCTCCAGTCACATCCTCAAGCAG
The DNA here is from genome assembly GCA_035773235.1 of Eospalax fontanierii. NCBI lineage: Eukaryota > Metazoa > Chordata > Mammalia > Rodentia > Spalacidae > Eospalax > Eospalax fontanierii. The sequence goes on from CM069532.1 coordinate 78,587,983, forward strand.
TGTGGGGCTTGCCTGCCTCCGGAGGCTACCTCAGGACCACAAATACTCTTATGGAACCTGACCACAGCAGGACTGAGCTTAAGGGATGGATGACACCCTTGGAGACAGGCTCACAGAACTAACTGTGATGTCACAGCACTAAAAGAGGTGACCTGCCTCCTCGGAGCCATCACAAAGCCTCCATGGAGGGTCCATCAACACCCACCACGTATACAGAGCAGGGTGTCGGACCATCTTTGCTTTCACATGGATTCAGAGCACAGGCAGAGATGGGGATGGATGGGGGTGTTGACCGCAGGGCAGATTCACACCCAAGACAAGGACGCAGTGTCAAATCAGGGCTCTGCTGTCTCCCTGATGAGCCCACTTTGCCAAGCTGCTGGGCCCTTCTCCACTGGGAGTGGAAGGGGAGTCCCAGGGGGTAAAGTGCCACACATACTGGCTGCAAGCGGGGAGGGTGCACATCTCGGCACAATATTAGTGTCGGCACTGACAGTGCCACAACCATCACAATGCCGAGAGCGGACCTATTTAGCAATTAGCAGTGAAGTGAACGAGAGTTCGGAGGTCTAAGTAGCCAGTGACTCTCGATACCTGCAAGCCCAGCAGACTGGCTTCGGCCTCAGTCTGCAGCCCTGGCTGCTGTAACTGTGAGCTGAACAGTTTCTAATCACAGCAACCTTGGTTCCTTACAGCCATGACAGACAGGAAAGGGGCAGTTGAGTCTGTAAGACACCGTATGAACACCGTCACCACGTGCCAGCGCAGGCAGGAGGACTGAGACTCACATCGCCTTTCAGAAAAGGTTTCCTGCACACCATGGATGACCTGACAACAGCCTGAAGGTACCACGTCAACCCAAACCCAGGTGACAAGTGTGTCTTTGCACCCTCATTCCAGTAATAGGGGAGTCTGTAGTCCCCGGGCTCCAAGACTGAGCGCCACAGGTTTCTGTCCCAAGAAACTAGAAGCAAAGCATTGCGGAGTCCAAGATGAAATAAAAGACCCAGAAAGACCCTTGGCAAAGACAGCCAGTCAGCCCAGCTGTGCCTATGGCTTCTATGCAGAAACATATTTTGCAGCAAGCGCACATCAGAAGGATCTCATTTAAAGCTAGGCACATTGTTTAGTGGGGCAGATGAAGGAGCTGTCCTGACACCTGTTCTCTTCCAGCAGCTGTGTCAAGAAAAGAGCGCTCTCTCCGTGAGGCACCAGCACCCCTGGAGGCGCCAGTCTGCAAGGCAGGCGGCAGCGCTCCCAGGATGCTCTTGGGTTTAGACTGAACCTTCTGCCCTAAAATGTCTACAGCAGAGAAATGGAAGACAGCTGTTTGGGGCATTATAAAAAGCAAGCAGGCAGCATGGGATTATGGCTGCTGAGGGCCAGGAACAACAGGAGTTAGGTAGCCTGGCCCTGGAGTGCTCGCAGAGAGAGGCTCCCGCTTGCCCATCCCAGATCACGTATAGAGTCCAGAGCTATAGAGGTGGAGATTTCTAGGTCAGGAAACCAGGAAAGACAGCAGCTAGGCTCCCTCAACATACTGCACCTGACATCTCATAGATGAACCAAAAATTACAATGTGCATATCTAATGCAGCCAGGAAAGGTAGCAAAGATAAAGCCATCAAGAGAAACAGACTGGGGCCAACCCCATGCCCTAAGAAGGAGGGCAATTACAAGACACATGCTACCATCATAAAAATGGCTACAGAACTCTCCAGAAAAGGAAACAGTAGTGAGTGATCTGGCAGGAACTGTCCACCAGCATCTAGACAAAAACTCACTGATGGTTCCAACAGACCGAAGCCATCTTCAAGCATCTTCAAGCACCTGCATCTATGCAGGTGACTCAGTCAGTCAAGTGCTTCCCATGCAAACGTGAGGACCCTGGGTTTGACCCCTCCCTCTGCAGGGCAGTGGTGTGCAGTACTGGGTGGGGGGTGGGGATGACACACAAAGATGGACAGATTCCTGGAACTCACTGGTCAGTCAGCCTAGTTTAATCTGCTAGCTCCAGGTCCCAGTGAGAGACCTGTCACAAAAAAAAACAAAAACAGCACCTGAGGAATGACAGCACAGGTTGACCTCTAGCTTACAGGTGTGATCGCACATACATGTGCAAACACACACACACACACAAATAAATAAATAAATGAAAAATAATGAAAGCATCCTCAAGAGACAACAATAAAAATTATCACACTGAAAGGAGGAGGAGGAAGAGGAGAGGGACTTTGCTTTTTAATCACGTCATGATCTGGAGAAAGCAAGTCAGGTGTCTTCTTTTCCCACACTTCACAGAAGGCAATGTGTAAACCCACGTAGGCCCATTATAACAATGGAAAAGCAACATTTAAACCAGAAAGAAGAAGACATCATAAACGCAGGAATCATAACAAGAATTGACAGACTTGATTAAACCAAGGGAGCTCAGCTGTTGGAGCCCACAGAAACACACTGTAGCATGCACTCACTCACTCACACACACACACACACACGCAAGCACGCACACGTACACACATGTGCGCACGAAAATAATAAAAATGAAAAACTATAAGCTGGCATAGCAGAAAGGCTCAGAGGGTAAAGGCTTCCAGCTGCCAATCCTGACAAGCAGACTTTGATTCCTGAAACCCATGTTAAGGAGCAAGGAGAGCTCCGACTCCCACGGGGTCTTCTCACTGCCACTATATGCCACGGCATGTCTGCACATGCACCCCCACAAAATAAACCCATGTTAGAAATAATTAAAAAAAAACTTTAACATTAGCAGGGCATGGTGGCACCCACCTTTAATCCCAGCACTTGTAAGGCAGAGGCAGGGGGAATCTCTGTGACATCAAGGCCAGCCTGGTCTACACAATGAGCTCCAGCCCAGCTGGGGCTACAAGGTGATCTTGTCTCCAAAAACAAAATAAAAATTTAACGTCCACAAAGAAAATGGACAAAAATGTTTTTAAGGCAAAATCTCACCATGTTCACCTGGCTGACCTAGAATTATAGTGACCACAGTGGCCTCAAAGTCACAGCAATTACAGGCATGTGCCACCATGCCCAGTGAAAATCACTCTTAAATAAGAATTATTAAATATAAAGAAGGGAAACATTTCTGCACATGCACATTTCCTTATAATAAAAGGACCAGCTTGTCATCAAGACACAACAGTTAGGGCTGGCAAGATGGCTCAGTGGGTAAGGGCACTTGCTTTCAAAGCTGACGACCTGAATTTGGTCCCTAGGTACCACAGTGAAATGAGAGAACAGACTCCTACAAATCCCTCTCTCCCTCCCCCACTCCCCCTCCCCCTCCCCCCCCTCTGGGTTAGCCATCAAGTAAGCTCCAATAAGTCTCAAAACACAGAAACTTTAAAGAATATGTGGGGCTGGGAGATGACTCACCAGTGAGGAGCAGTGGCTGCTCTCGCTGAGGACCTGCTCCTGGGTCCCAGTACTCTCATGGTGGCTAACAAATATCCATAACTCCAGTTCCAGAGGATCCAAAGTCCTCTTCTGGCCTCCATGGGCATTGCACATGTGGTACACTTATATACATACAGGCAAAGCACTCATGAAACAATAATAATAAAACAGAATTAAGTTTAAAATTTAAACTGGGCATGGTGGTGCATGCCTTTAATCCCAGCACTCGGGAGGCAGAGGCAGGTGGATCTCTATGAATTCAAGGTCAGCCAGGGCCACTAGGAGACTGTCTCAAACACCGAAAAAAAAAAAAAATTTAAAATAAAGACAACAGAGTATTTTTCTTTTTAAGCCTCCAATAGTTAGAAGTGAAGCAGTACACTTCTAAAAGCCAATAGGCTAAAAAATTCACAAGGAAAATGTAAAAGTATTTAATTGAATGAAAATTAAAATGTGATACAACAGAACTTGGTTCACAAGGAAGGCCCAGCTTAGAGGAAAGATGCCTAAGGGACTAGAGGGTTAGCGCCATTCTGAGAGAATAAAGACTACAGGGGACGGGGCAACAAAACAAACATTACCTGGGGGTAAAGAAATGAACTACAATCTCTCAGAAAACCTAATTAGGAAGAAAAAGAAAAAAAACACTTAAAAATTTGGGCTGAAACCCCAGCACCGGGGAGGGAGACAGGCAGATCTCTGAGTTAGAGGGCAGCCTGGTCTACACAGTGAGTGAGTTCCAGGCTGCGGGGAGACCAAGTCTTCAACAGACAAACAAAACACTGGGATGAAACAGGAGCTTTCACCTCAGGCTCTCCAGACAGAAAGAACACAATCAACAACTTTTTGCTAGAAAATCCACTAACTTTGATCACTTGGACAGAACCCCTGGAAAACACAAACTCCCAAAACCGACACAAAATGAAACAGAGAAAATGAAGCAGCCTGACATGAGAAAAAAATTAAGTTGTTCCAAACGTTTCCTACAAATATTAAGTCCAGTTAAAACAGTTTCGATAAATTCAGGCAACCTTTAATGGCAGAAAGACATAGATCTTCCACTTCGTTCTTTCCATCCGTATGTGCTATGCAGTCCGACTTTACGTGGGTTCTAGGGAACTGAACACAGTGCTCATGCTTGTGAAGCAAGCGCTTTATTGGCTGAGTCATCTCCCCAACCCCAAATATCTTACATTTTGCTCTTTCAGTATGCAGAAAAGGAACATCTTACAGCTTATGGAATTATATGCTACGTAGTCTGAAATGGAAACCTGACAAGAGAAACCAATTACAGATCTACATCGCCACAGACACAAATTCAACTCAGTCCTATTATGGAAAGAATGTATCATGACTCTCAGAGATGCATGGTTAATTTTTTAAAAAATTGTACCTCACTGTATTAGCATGAAAAACAGACAATATGACCAACAACCAACTCAACTCTCAGCCGCGACAGAATCCCACTGTACCACGGGCACCAGTCTCCGCCAACAAGGTAGAGCACTCCCTTGGGAGATCCTACAGCTGTCATCTCATCTGAAAGATAAAGACTGACTGCTTCCTACCAAAGACCAGAAACAGGACAAAGGTGCCCTCTGTACTGCCCGTATCCAACTGCGGGCTCCTCATCACTGTGTCCAGGCAAGCCAAAGAAATAAAATGTACTCTAAACTACAAAGAAAGAAACAAAACCATCTTATTAAAACTAATGAAAAAGTTAATGGCTTCACCAGCATATATTCACATATGCATAAAATTCACCCTCAAAATTCACATCAATGATTCAATGACTTGGAGTTTTAGGAGCAGCATAGGCTGGGTCTAATGTATGTTCATCATCCCAGAAAGAACTTGTGTGCTCCCTGTCTGCCGCTCACCCTTGATCTGGAAAATGAAATTTTTATCAAGGCATCAAAGAATACAACACATATCAGCATCGAAAGTAACCACAATCTTAAAATTACCAGGGCTTTCTAATTTTAATCATTTAGTGTTTTTCTACTATTCTTTTCAGTTTTTGTTTGTTGTTTGCTGTTTAAAACAAAGATCCAGAATAGTCAATTATGAAAAACAAACCCGGGGAACTTAGCAGTATCCAATTCCAGCCTTGAGTTAAGGGACGTGGTGTAGCCCAGTGGAAGAGAACTTGCCTAGCATGCACATGGCTTCAGCTCAATCCTCAGCACCACACACAAAACAAGCTGGTAAGTCACTAGTCTAAAGAGAGAACAGAAGCAGGGCCCTCGACAGCACACACACAGGCACCGCTTTCACTTTTCAAAGGTGCACTGGAAAACACACACGAAAAGAAAAGCCTTTTCAAGACCTCTACCTCACTCTATACGCACATATCAAAGCGGGATGGAGCAAGGGCCTGAACACGAAAGTGAAATCTGCAGTTCCCCCAAAGAAAGCAGACTATCTTTATGAGCCTTGTGGGCAAAGACTTTCTAGACAGGACACCCGCCAGTTCTGAAAGTTCATAAATTGGACTTCAACAAAACTAGAAAGTTTTACATTAAAAGGCACAATTCTTTTAAGACATTAATATGGAAAAGAAACAGCTTCAAACTGGGAGGAAATATTCCCAACAGAATGCAAAATTGAAAGAACACTACTACAAACAAGCCAGGACACATCCAACAAGACACAGAGCCACCAACCTGACCAGAGAGTCACCAACTAACATGTGAAAGTCATACATGAACCTAAGCACAGAGAAAGGTGTCTGACAACTGTTACCAGAATGAAGATTAAACTCTAGGAGAAACTATTCCACACCAGCAAAACAGCAGAAATCAAAAAGGCTGGTTAGAACGGATAACTGACAAAGGTGGGGAAACGAGGATTCTGCTGCTATGTTGATGAAACTGATGCTGTGGTGCCGCAGACAAGCTGGGCAGGTCCCCAGGCAGCAAAACTCAAGCCTGACCCTAGCAACCTGAGAGAAAACAAAGTAGCACAGTCTGCCAGAGATCTGAAGGGGCTGGAGAGATGGTCTGGCAGTTAAGAGCACTGACTGCCCTTGCAGAGGACCTGGGTTTGGTTCCCAGCACCCACATGGTGATTAACAGTCCATTATCTCCAGTTCCAGGGGATATGATGCTCTCTTCTGGCCTCTGAGGGCATTGCATACATGGTTGCACTTACATGCAGGCAAAACACATAATATAAAAATAAATAAATCTTGGCTGGATCTGGTGCTGCACGCCTTTAATTCCAGAACTTAAGAGGCAGAGACGGGCGGATCTCTGAATTAAAGGCCAGCCTGGTCTACATAGTGAGTTCCAGGCCAGGTGGGGCTACAGGGAGATCTTGTCTCAAAAAGACCAAAGGGAGAGGCCTCAACCACATGGCTTCCATGGCAGGAAATAATCTATGGTGACAGAAGTAGGAACCCTGCGTGACTTTGGATAGACTGACAGGAAGGTGATGGGCACACACACCTGTCAAAACTCATCAACCTAGGCGTTCACAGTATAGGCACTCACAGTACGGGCACTCACAGTACGAGCATTCACGGTACTCAGATCACTTCTCAATACCAAAACTATTTTGAAATAATGCGACAGCTATTTCACGGGAGATTCAAAGATGGAAGACCACTGAAGACCTGGTAAACATTCCCCAAGCCAAAAGATAAGCAGATGGGCTGGAATTACCTGTTCACTCTCCTGGGGCATTTCTCCGGCTTGATGTCCAGTTCATAGTGATAGATGTCGATTTTGGGGATGTCCATTTCAAAGAAATTGGCCTGTAGCTTGATTGTTCTCCCCGAGGTCCCAAAGTCCGGCCGTGGTGGAGGCTTGAAGGCATATCCTTGGATGGGTGCCGGTGATGGAGAAGGAGGAGCAAGAACTGGAAAAAAGCGGGCAGAAGCTAGTTAGCAGGGACCATGGTTCACAGGCTTGTTCCTCACATCGGGGTATGTGGCACAGCTTCCCCCTCCCCTCCGGTCCTTAGCTCCACGCGTCCCACCCAGTGTCCTTCTGCTCACACATTTCCAGTGCCTCGTCCCCGCCCTGGTGCACCCCATCTCATCACAGGCTCAGGGACTCTGCAGTGTCTGCCTCTGACAGTCTGCTGGGCTGTGACTCTGCTACACCGTCTTTCCCAAACCATCCCCAGCTCTGGGTTCCTGTCCTTGCTCTGCCCAGCCCTTCCCCTCCTCACCCAAGGCTCACAGACTCCGTACCGTAGCCACAGTTAGAGTCTTTCCCTGGGTTCCCCCTCCATCAGTGAGGCCGTGCGTGGCATGGCCCTCTCAGAGTGCAGTGTACCTAGTCTCGTAATCTCTTCTGGGGCCACCATCTCCCTGCACTGACCCAGCTGAAGAACTCATCTAATCATGTACTGACCAGTGTATTACTGGTCTGAGAAACAGGTCGCTCCCCATCAAACACCCTGCGGCTCCTCAGCACCCAGTTTGCGCACTGAGGCATGTGCTAGTGCTCAAGAACTCAGTCCTTCATGCTACACCCTAAGGATCTCCCACTCGTAGACTTTAGATTTTGTACATCACAGCCCTGCCCAGTTAGCCGCAGCCAGTGTCCCCTTCCAGACGCCGGTCAGGAGCTGTCAGTCAGCGGGACTACCACACTCCCCTTCAGCATTATTCCCATCCCAGTGTCAGTCTGTCACGCTGTGTTGTCACCTTGTCTATCTGCCCAAGGTCTGAGAGGCTGTATCAGTATGCCAGAAATGCCTGATGGACCCTCCACCACGCCTTAAGGAAGCTGAAGCTCAGACAGATATAAGAAAGATATCCCCTCCACCCTGAGTCCAGGAAGTCCAGCTTCCTCACTCTAGTCACACGTGCACACATATGCACACACACACACACACATGCACATGCCTGGCCCCAGCACCACTCACGGCATGTGCACCATTGTGTGGCTTTCTGCATGCTGCATGGGCTTACGCGGGTATTCAAATACTGGCTCTCTCTGGCCCTGGAAAACACAACACTCAAGAGCCTCAACGGACCAAGTTGTATTTCCAGAAGCGGCATTTCCAGAAGCAGAGGCTGTGCCGGGAGACCTCTGGATTATTGCATTCTGTGGGCATCTAGGTGTTGTCCTCCCTTGTCAATGGCGGGAGGTGGAGCAGCATGTATCACCCATCAGGGAGACAAGGTTCGCAGGATGGGGAGACTCCTCTGTGACACAATGGGAAACGTCAAGGGGGTCCTCCCCATGCTGCTGTTTAAATCCTTCTGCTTTGTTTCGGTTTTTTTTGAGACAGGGTTTTACTAAGCAGCCATGGCTGGCCTGAACTGTGTAGAACAGGCCGGCCTCAAACTCACAGGGCTCCCCACCCCTACCCCACCTCTCTTTTCCACGCACTGTGACACTGACACTGGGTTAACTATTTGTAATTAGCTGTGGGAGAATGTCACAGCGACTCAAACTCCGGGAGAGAACAAACTAAAAATTTAGTAAAAATACAGCTAAGTACTTGTTTGATTGGAAGCTACTTTTACTTTTCAATCAAATGTTTGTTTCAAAAAATAAACCATCTGCATTTAAAAAATAATCTGCAATCCCTGCTGACAGTTCAAGTATTCCACCAAAAATAGTACAGTTAGGTTTCTTACTGGACTTTGGGTGGGAAAGCTCAGTTTGTGCCTTGCTAGCTTTCTGTTTTATTTTCTGTGAGAAAGCTAGTGTGGTGAATGTCGTTGAACTGGGCGACCTGGAAGCTGTCAGGTGTCTCCTCTGTACTAATGTGACTTCAGAGATGACACATCTAGACTCTGAGGACACATACCCCTCCACAAGCCCCATCCTGTGCCTGACATGCCAGGGGCAGGCCAGGGACCAAGAACATAAAAACACGGTGTTCTCAAGCAGCTCTGCGCATGGCTGTAGGAACATCACCCAGCAGGAGAAGTTAACTGCTTTCATGAGCTCAGCATGCCACGCGTCATCCTTCTCTCCACAGACCCTGACCAGGACATACCGTACAGATTAGCATCACAAACTTGTCCCCTCCTTCAGGTCAGAGGAAGACTGAACAAAAAGACAGGCAACAAGCTCCCTGCTCTCAGGCGGCCTCCATCCTGCCTGCAGAGGAGGCTTAGAACACAGACCAGGCAACCCTCTCAGGAGCTGTCCAGGGATGCACTCACTGTGTGGAAGCCTGCAAAGATGATGGAAGGGAGCACTCACAGGGACCAGATCCAGGCTCCTCCTACCTGATCCAGGCTCCTACCACCGCAGCTGATGGGTCCTTGTTACCTAGGCCTAACTAGTGCATCCACTTCTCAGTCACCCTGAAGCCGGCCCCTCTGCATCTGCTGTGGGAACCAGGGAGAAGTGCTAACCAACCGGGGCTGCAGCAGATTAACAAAGACCAGAGGCGATGCACAGGAGCACAGTCCTGAAGTGTGTGAGCTTGAGGTACTCATTACACCTGACAATAATTAAAATACGGCCACATCATGGGACAGCACATGGAACACGTGTATCATGGGCATACAAGTGTTCTGACCCAGACCTCCTCCTGAGGTGAATGCTGCGACCCCTCTATGCTTGGCCCCTGAGACCCAAGGGGCTGACACCAGAGGCCTATTTTTATCACTTCCAGGGTTTGCAAGTGCACACTGCCAAGCAAGCAGGAGTATAAGAACCACGACCCTGGAGGGGAGCTGGCTCTGCAGCAGCTAGCACTCAGAGAAGTCCCAGGGACAGGAGATAGTCAAGCTCGTGGGTGCAGGAACACAGACACAGACGGATGGACAGACACACACACACACACATACAGCAAGACTTCAGGGAGCCAGACCTACTCATCTCACTGCTTGCCTGACAAGCAACCTGATCCCAAATCCTGACACTGGCACCTAGGACTCCACCTCCAGAAGTCAGGCTGCCAGGTCCAGAGCCACTGTGGGGTTGCTGCTGTCTCCGTCTTTCAGACACTGTCCCCAGAAACCTGTTCTTTCCCCAGACTCAGGCAGCGTGCACGTGCACACACACACACAGACACACACACTCCTCTGGCATCAAGTCTCCTTGGCTTGTTTTGAATGTATTTTCAGTTCTGTCTTGTTTGGAAAACCCTTTGGGACCAGGAGGACAAATCCCGCCTTTCACCCTGGAGTCCCCAGATCCTCACGGGGTGGGAGGTGGGGGGTGCGGGAGGGAACTCCTAGGCATTTCAATGACACATCCCTTGGCTGGTTAGTGTTCACTAGAGTGGGTTCCCCAGCGCAGCGCCAGGGACAGCGCACGCACTCAGTGTTTGCTGACTTGCTGATCACTGGCACATTTGTTTTAGGTTCCATTTTTAGAGCTACATCTCAAACAGCAAAAGGGAAACACAGTGCCTGAGTAATCGACTTCCTGTATGAGCAACTGGGTCCAGGAGACCAAAAGATTTGGTGTTTGTGGCAGATGCCAGGAGCAGGGCCTGTGACTGAGCCTTCCGCAGTATAGGTCCTCGGGAGGCCGGGCGGGCCTGCAACCTCACGGGCTTCTGGAGCGCAGGGGAGCATGGCTGCAGCACCTGGCCCCAGAGCCCTACCTTCCTGTCCCAGTCAGTAGCCCCCTGGCCACCAAGCTCTCATCCCAGCCTCCCTCTAAGAAAGGACAAGGACAAGCTAGAAAGGGGAGGGGAAGGCGACGCCGTGGGCAGGGCAGGAGGGTGCCCTGAGGGGCAGCTTTGTGCTACACAGAGCTGGCGTGCTTGATGTACCCCTGCAATCAGAAACCAGGAGACACAGCCTCAAACACAAACACGGGACAAGGGCCTGGCGCTCAGGCAGTGAGGGGGGAGGACGAGGTCTTGGGAGGTCCTGGGAGCCACCGACAGGACGCCTTGGGATGCCCCAGTTCCCCAGCTCAGGTCTGATACAAGCCCTTGTAGCCAGGAGCACCTCAGCCTCCCATTTCCTGGCTCTCATGGCCACCCAGTGAAAAGAACGGCCAAGCAGGGCAGCAGAGTGGCCAGGTGGCCCAGGCCCCCGCATGTCCTTGAGGGAACCAGCGTGGCAGAGCCAGGCTACCTTGTGATCTTCTCGCTTTTAAGTGCAATTGGGTTTTTGAGGCCCCTGGGGAAGGTCCTAAAGGAATCCTGTGGCTCAGTACCCAGGGCCCAACACAGCTACAGTACTGCCCAGTGTCTCTCACAGGGGGACCTGGAGGTGCTACTGACGTTGGAAGACCATTCACTACTCAGGACAGCACCGTGAGCAGACGCGGCCCGGGTGAACTCGCTTCCTGAGGGACGTGAGGTAGTGCGGGCGGAATGTCCAACTCACTCCTCCCAAGGCAATCAGGAAGTGGGTGGGAGACAGACAGCCCCTGTTCTAGGGGCCCTTCTGCAGGAAGGTGATCTGTTCACATTGCTTCCAGAAAACCCATGTACAGACACAGCAACAGAAGTGGGCTTGCTGGCACCATCCTCCAGGTCGCTCCCCTTTGCCTAGCCTGTTCCCTCCAAATAGCTCCTCGGGAACTTTTTCAGGCAGCAATGTGAGTGGGCACCACTGAGTGAAGGGTCCTGTCTCCCCACCAGGGTGGGAGTTGGGACAAGGCCAACGCTGTCACATCCTGTACTTTCTTTAACCTCGATGATCCAAAGCTATTACAGGAGGCAGGGAAAGATACAAACAATGCCAGCACTTGGAGGCAGTCCCTAAAAAGCATGTCTTCTAAATACATAAGTGGTGGCTTGGCCAACGAAGCTTTGCTCTTCCTCCCTTAACATTCACTACATTATGCCCACGGTGCAGGTTCAGGCTTCCTGTAGGGACGACCATGGCTTACCCCTCAAATTCACTCTGGACAACACAGAGGCCAGGCTGACATACACTACCATCTCTGTGCAGGAACCCAGCAGAGTGCTCAGAGGGCACTCTTCCATGGCACTGGGCTGCACAGCCTCCCACCCAGCACAACAATCACACCCTTCTAGACACACCCGCACACTCTAACCAGGCTTCGGCCTCCACTGTAGCCTCTTCACTGAGTTCATCTGTGGGTCTGGCCCTCACGGGCCTAGAACCCCACCACAGGCCAGGCCTGCACTCAGAGCATATCATGAACACAAGAAAAACACAGCAGGAGCCAGAGGCTGCTCTGTGTGGGGCCCCTCACGCAGGCCTGCACTGCAACTAAGAGGTTTTTCTTTTTGTTTCAGATCGTCCTATTGAACCCAGGCTGGTCTCGAATTTGCTATGTAGCCAAAGATGACCTGGAATTCCAGATCTTCCCGATTCTACCTCTGTGGTGTTACATTATATGCATGTATCACTGTATTTACGTAGTGCTGGTACTCAAGGCCTCGTGATGCTAGACCAACCCCGACAACTGAACTACACCCAGTCCTTGAAATCCTTCTTTTGACAGCCTTGACCCTTTGAGAAGCCAATGGACTCTGGCTACTGCCTCCTCGAGATCGATGCTATACCCAAAACCTAGCACCTAGAGTCATCTCAGAAAAGCCGCTTGGCTCTGTCTGTCCCAGCAGCAGTCTCACTGGAACCTCTGGTGGTAGGAGACCCAGTTGGCCCTGAGGACAGAGGCCATCCTTGATGGAGGTCCTGGTGTGCCCACAGACTGGAGTTTCTACTCTTTATCTTGGAGGCTGCAGACTTGAGCAAGGAACATGGCAAAGTCAGTACTGTCATGACCAACAGGACAGTGGCACGCATGTCACAGCCCTTCCCAGTGTCCCGGAGTGATTTATACCACCCTTGCTGGACCTTGTAATTACATGTTGGTGAAGAATCCTTTATTCCATGTCACATATTTGATTTGGTATTTTGATGGCTATAATTCCGTATGACTGGTTTGGTCTGTCAGCCTATATATTTTGTTCTGTCTTTGAAAGCCATTATTCTAGAAAAGAATCTCTCACGAGCGTCACCAGCTGACAAGGGAACTCGTGACCTGAACGCGTGAGAACCAGCTCCCCGGGGGGTCGGCCTGGCCGCATCTCTAAATGGAGAATCTGGTACATGTTCCTGAGACCGTCACCCAAACTTGCCCTCAGTCTGCTCACGGAAGACAGGCAGGACAAATGCTCTTCCATGGGAGGGGTGTGGAGGGAGGGGGAGTGGCCCAGGACCTGTTCTCCTGTGGGTAGGGAGGGCTGAGGACGGGCCCACATCCCGAAGATGCTGTGGGGACTCTGCTGTCTCCATGGCTGCAGTGATGTGCGTCAGTTCACCACTTACTGCTACCATGACAACCAGGCTCTCCAGTGCGCTCACCACGCAGGCTGCTGGCATGGGCGGGCCTCAGCTGGAATCAGAAGGCGGCGTCCTGGGGAGGTCTGACAGCAGCACCGTCACACCGTCACACCATGCCAGAGCCAGTGTGAAGCCCGGGACCTAATGCTGGGTACTCTAGGGCCCTGTAAAGGGGGTACAAGAAGCCCCACACAAGTGCCACGGACCAGTGGCAGATGGGTGTGACTACCCAGAGATTTTAAGTACTTAAGCATAAGAAACTAAAGTTCAAAGGCCACTGCTCAGAGCTGAGTGGCAAATGTTTGTAATCCCAGCACGCGGGAGGCTTGAGGGACACGAGTCAGAGGCGTGGGCGCTACGGCAGCCTTGTCTTAGAAGAAAAAATTTTTAAAGAGCATGAGGTAGTCTTTGGTGCCAGAGCCAGGGTTGGAATCGGGTCCCTCTGGTCATGCTTTCATTGAGCACCTACTGCGTAACAAGCACATTTCTTGTTACCCCTGTATACCAGCGCCAGCCTAAGGCCCTGTCCTTGACCACAGGTGTCATGTGACAAATCACAGAACAGGGAGCAGGAAGTCACCTAGGAAACCGAGATGGTAGAGACTAACCCAGCCCCCCCCCCAAGAGCAGCCTGCACTGCGTCATACCAGGCTCAGGTCCACGCATTCAGAGACACAAGGCCAATGAGCTGGGTCTGGGGGGCCCAGCAGGGAGTGGGCAGAGAAAGGAAAGCACGGGGCAGTACGCAGGCTTCCCAGAATGGCAGTGACACCGACACTTCCTGTCCACCCACCTGCAATCAGCATTCCTGCCACCACATTAGTATGAGTTATATGACCTTTATAAAAACAAAGGTCGGCATGACTTCATTCCTTAGTGACTCCAACGTTCCTTCTGAGGGGCTGGAAAAACGGCTGTCAGTAAAGTGCTTGCAACAAAAGCAGGGGGACCTCAAGTTCTGATCCCCGGTACCCACAGGAAAGCTGTTGGGGGGCCACAGTAGTAGATCCTGGGAGCTGGTCAGCCAGTCCAGGCTCAGTAAGAGGCTCTCTCAAAAAATATGGTGGAGTGGGATTGAGGGAGACACGCGAGGTCACCTCTGGTCTCTACACACACGTGCACAAGCATGTACACACAGAGAGACACACAGTAATGCTCTTTATGAAAATCCCGCCACAGAGTAACTCAAGAGGTCAATATTAAGCTACTGCCTGTAGTTCTAGCACTCAGGGAACTGAGGCAGGAGGACAGCTCTGAGTATGAAGCTACCCTATGATACAAAACAGTGAGCTCCATTCTGGAGTAAGAGTAAGATCCTGTCTCAAACACACACACACCCGCCCCAGGCCCCGGGGCTGACACCCGGCTTGCAGGGCTGTGGTGGAGCCCAGGACTCTCCTCCAAGAAGCAGGCCCGGCCCTTGGTGCTCATGAGGGAGCTCGGAAAACTTCAAGACCTGCCATTCGAAGGACACAGTGCTGCAGAGCTCCTTGCAGGGCTTCAAAGTACTGAAGTAGCCCTGAAGGCCCCTCCCACCCCGACCCCCACGCTGAACACAGGCAGAAACCACAGGAGGGACTCAGGGCTCCTGAGCACCTATCCAGACCAAGCATGAACGTCATCTCTTCTCTGCCTCTGGTCAGCCCTGCACTTTCCCTGGCTAGGTAACAGCCAAAGAGAAAGGATCCTGACAGTCGCAGGAGCACAGACTGATGGAAGGTGCCATCAAATGGTAGGAGCCATCAAGTAAGTGTTCTCTGGGGATTCAGGACACACGCCTGACAATTCCACTATCATTCAGGGAGTCACACGTCATCCACGCTGGCTGCGCCACATTAAACACTCTCGGCCCTTCTGGACAAGTGAAAGGGGAGTCTGGAACATGCACCAAGAATGGAGCCAGAACTGCCTGCTACGTCAACTAGTAACCAACACGTCCCCAAACCACAGTCAGGCTGGACCCCAGCAGCACTAGCCAAGTGTGAACAAAAAATAAAACCAAAAGACACTGCTCCAGAGGAATGGCTTTCAACCCTCAGGAACACTCGTGCTCACGTCTGGCTCACGTACCTTGGCTCCAGAGTCACCGCCAAGTACAGCTGGGATGGGAACCCTGCCTGTGGTCAGATACCTCTCGTCCCAGTTTTGACTCCCACAGCTTGGCAAACTCAATACTAAGCTGCCCAAGTGTTCAGGAAACAAGGAAAACACAATGTAACAGAGTGGGAGGAAAGGGGCTTTGTCCTTCTAGGTCCTGGCCGCCTAGGGAGTACCGTTGAAGTGTGGATGAGAATCGGGTGCACAGCACCCCAAGGTCAATAAGGTGACCCCCCAACCTTGTTGGCTACTATCACAGCCCCACATTTCGGGGCTGCTCCTGATATCAGTCTGGGCACAGAAAGCAGGCAATGCCTAACACCCGGTGGGAATTACTGGCGCTCTCTGGGAAGGGGTGACGGCCCTCAAAAGCTGGTCTCTGGTTGCTCTTGGCAGACCCTCAAGACTTCAGGAGTCCTCTACCAGTAGAGGACCTTTTTTTTGTGGTATGGAAGCAGGGGACATCCCTCTACCAGGAGAGGATAGAAGAGCATGCACAGAACATAGGCGCCTCAAGGGGAGCACAGCTCCCTTGGGGACGGCCAGAGCTGTACTGCGGAAATGTGTCATCTTCGCAAGCAGTGGTGGTTCTTGGAAGTTTTCAACTTCCGTTATCCCTTAGTCAAACGCCTCTGGGGATCTTCCACTGTCAGGGCAGGTTTGGAAGACACCAGCGTGAGACCTTGGGTGGCCAAAGGAGGGGGAGTGGGCGCTCCTGGGAGTGCCGGGCGGTGGTGGCAGGCCCAGCCATGAGCCCAGGGCTTCCCTGTGCAGATGCCCACAGGGGAGCACTGCCATTAGGGCTCACACAGCTCTTCTGGTTTAATGAGTAATCTACTAAAAATATTTTGACCTTATTTTGGCAAGTTATGATACAGTGTGCTATGGGAGCATAGGATGCGCAGCAACTGAGGATTCACAGCGACACACGCAGTCATCTCATGCACAGGACCAACCACTCTTTCACTGCCAACTGCACTGGCTTATCCACAATGAGGTTTTTGTGGTTCAATCTGAAACTCCAACCGTGTCTCTTTTTGAGAAATGATTCCCAAATACATCCCTTGACATGTAAAAAAGAAACATTTTTGTTCAGTAAACTCTGAACGAACTTTCCATTACAAGTTAAAAGCACGCTCTGGGACCCAGCACCTCTTCTGCAACTTTAGAATACTAAATATTCCTAAAGAGTTCAGACAGGTGGACATGTAACTGGCTCCTCCAGGCTGTTCTCCAGGCCATTCTCTCACCGCTACCACTTGGCTGCTCCCAGCACTTGTTCAAAGCTGGCCTCACCATGTAAGCCTTGATACGGTGGAGAAAGGTGAGTGGGATGCGGGGCTGCCTCTCCCACACTCCCCTGTCCATCAGGGGCCGACCTCACTGCTGACTAGTATCTGTCTCGTGCTAGCACATAAGCCTCACATGTGTCCCTTTCTGTTAGCTCATGAACGAATGGGTGAATTAGGAAAGTATCCAATGTCACAGTCATGCTCACTAAAATGACCTTTATTGGTTTATAACTTGATGCTATGTGTTTTTAGAGAAAATCCTGAGCCCTCAGGAGGGACTGTTACTTTACAGGTTCGGCACCAGCTCAGCACCGACCACACATGGTAAGAGATTCGGGGTTTCACTGTGGTCACCCCTACCCTTTCACACCTTCGCAGCCTTCATGGCACTGGGCGGACGGAAGGTTCTTGGACTAAGTAGTGGCCCTACTTTGTGGCAAGACCACAGTCCAGGGACTCTGATGTCCAAACCTCCTGTACCAATCATACCCACTGGCTCAGTTGTTCTCACAAGAGCCCAGACGGCAGCCCTGGAGTGACAGGAAAGAACCCCTTCCTCCAAAAACCCTTGTTTTTCAACCCCAAACATACATGAATAAGACCCATTTCCTGTGTTCCCCATCTGTGTATTTAGCAGCAAGAAAAGCATCCCAAGGTCTGTTTTACACACACACACACACACACACACACACACACACACACACACACACACACAAAACCTTCTGATTTTAAGCTCCAGTCATTTGAGAAGTTAAGCTGCAGCAGACACCAGGCCAGGCTGCGTATCATGTGGGCGAGCCCACTGACAACCGGGCAAACAGGACCCAGTTTCACAGACGGAGCGTGGAGGTGTCTAGATTCTGCAGTGAAGCTAGGACGTCAACATGGCCCTGTGGCTTCCCAATCTCACGGCTTTGCACCCTTCAAAACACATGTGTTTTGAAGCCAGAGGACATGGTAGAACTGAGCTGTGTGTGAGGCTGTGTCCTCAGCAAGTCACCCAGGTATCCTTGAGAACACCACATGGCTTCAGGTGACAGGTACCCAACACACCATCTCCAAGGAACCTGTCCAAACAGGTGACAAAAGGCAGGTGAAAACCAGTGTGTGTGCCCAGCAGTGACTGCAGGCCACCAGGAGCTGCGCCGGGCCAGAATGGACAGAAAAGAGCAAGGTGGGGATACTGAGGGAAAACAAATGTGCCTGCTCCCTTCCACATACCACAATAAACCCCAACATGCCGGACATTAAAGAGTTAATATTTTAAGACACAAACACCCAAAGTATGTAAACCTAAATAATGTAAAAAATACTTTTGAGGCAGGACTGCTTTCTCAGAAGCAAATGGAAAGGCTACAAAATCCAAGCTTGTCTGTGTAACATCTGGGAGGAAGCTACACCACCTTCTGGCTCTGTATCAGGCTGGGCAGAATCCACGACACTCCCGCCTGGACCTCCCAAGTATGAAGTTAAAGGTGCAGGCCGCCACACCCAGATCACAAGAGCCTCTGGATTTTTGGTGCTGAAGAGACCAAGCTCAGGGGTTAGCCCTTCCTCAGAAGTTCCTACCACTGAGCTACACCTTGAGCTCATGAGTTGTAAACTCCCTTAACCACAAAACAAAATCAGAACATGTGTAAAAATAAAGTAGTTTGTATGAACAGAAGACTCAGAACTTCAGAACCCCCCACCACAGGGGGGGACAAACAGTGCCCACCAAGAACACTGGTAGCAAAACAAATACAGGCCCTCCCTGTTCCACAGCCTCAAGAGACTGTCAGGACTCAGTCCATCGGCAATATTCTAGGATGGGACAGCTCGGCAGATAACACACAGAGTATCTTAACATTCCTCAAGGAGACAGGCCAAGTGAACCACGACAGTGCTAACTACAGAGAGGGCCACACTACCTTGATGTGGTGGTGTATACGTGCCATCCCAGTGCTCAGGAGGTGAAGGCAGGAGACATGGAGCTGAAGGTCACCCTTGGTTACACAGTAAGTTCCAGGCTAGCCTGAGCTACACAGCAAGACCCCTTTTCAAAAGGCCAAAAGAAAAAAAGGCACAAAAGCTCACAAATCAAACGTGAGCATGTGGGACAGGGCAAACAAATGCTCTGTCTGATATCCCCGAAGTGAAACGTGGGAAGCCACTACCCCTTCAGATGTGCAGAGACTAGGCCCGTTCCCACAACGTGGAGCACAGTTCAGGTCCCTCACCAGGCACATAGATGCCTAGAGACAGAGGCAGGTAAGCAGCAGGTCCTTGGCAGGGAATCATCCCGGCCGGATGAGGGCCTCTGTGCTGTGCAGAAGCCACATCGCTGTTCTGAGAGCCTGATGTCTCCCGCCCGGGTCCTGTTCTGCGCCACAGCAGAAACAGGAAACAAATCAAAGGCCCCTCTTTGGATTTGCATCATGGTTAGGGAGACTCACACTGGACTCATACAATATAAAAAAACTTCAGTATCTCTGCTGTTGCCCACTACAGCTCTATCCGATGCCCAGGGCCCAGCCAGGGATCTGCCCCCGCCGCCCCCAGCACACAGTGAGGCCCTTCTCGTTACCAAACTTGTCCCCAAATGCACAGACAACTCCTCTCGGTGCCTCTCTCAGCAGACACTGGCAAGAACTGACTCCAGGGCCACACTGTTAGCTGTACGGCACTGCTCAGGCTTGCGGAAGTACAGAGCCCAACGGCAATGGTTATGATGGCTGCTCTGGTCTATAAGGCACAGTCTGCCTGCCGAGGATAGGGCCAGCCTGCGCACTTTCACCTGCGCTTTATCTGCATGTGTGGCCATCAGTGACATGTGCTAGAAAGTGATTTCTCACTATGAGTGGCGGCTCACCGGGCCTAGCTGCAGCGGCCCAATTATTTTTCTGCAACAGCTGCACTGTGTGCAAACCAGTGGGGCGGGGGCTGGACCACTAGCTTCCAGGCCTGAGTTGAGCGTGGAGGCCTGGACCTCAAGCCTGAATCTCTAACAGGCCATAAGTAAATCACTCAGATCTGCTAACTCACTGTGGTCTCTTAAGCCTGGTCCATCCTTACAACGTGTGAGGCCTGATGAATTTGAAGAGAAAAAGAATCAGAAAGAAAAAGGTTAGAGAATTAACCACACGGTCTTGGGCTGCAGCACACAAGAGCACGTCCCGTTCCCGCACAGGAATACAAAAGTGCCCTCTCCTGGGTTCTGGTTCAGTTCTGTCATAGAACTACTGGCCCACCCTGGCCCTCTGCCTTTCTTGAAAAGAATAAATGTCATATTTTCCAGTGAGGTAGTAGAACCTACGAACACTTTCCACTAACCTGCTAAACACAGGTCCCTTCTGCTCAAGTCATGACAGGCACCACAGGCCACCTGGGAGAACTGGCAGGTGGCCCTGTAGCCAGACTGCAGGGCTTAGGGCACCTGTCAGTCTCAGAGCTCTTCACTCTATACGATCTAACAAAGAAGGATGGTGGGTTGGGGTTGGGGGCCTCAAGGGGAGAAACGTTCCTCATAGCCAATGAGTGACATCTACCACCCCACAACCTGATGGAAGGAGGCTCTGTTCAGTGTCTGGGCCCACCTCAGCAAAAAGATCTACCCAGGGCCTGGGCTCAGCTAATCCAGTGAGGTCTTCCAAAGCAGGTTCCCCACTCCCCATCAAACCAGAGGAAGGTCAGGCGCTGCTTAAGACCCTGAGCAAGAGATGTTCCTTCATGTTTAGTGCGGTGGCTTCTCTAAGGTTTTAGCGGGCTGATTATAGCGCCTCCCCATTCCTTGCCCAGACAAACATTAAGCCTCTCCAGTAAGCACCCTGCTTTCCACAAGCACCACCATGAGCCTGGTGCAGAAAGGTGGTGGGTCCTCACAGCTCCCACAGTGCTGTAGCATGGAGTCACACTGCAGGTCTGAACTTTGAAAGTGTGCTGAGCCTACACTGTGGGGAGCACCTCACTGCAGGGAGTGGCCTTTGGCAGTGTACCTACAATAGCTGTCACCTCTCTGCAAACGCTTCGGTACCTGGAGCTGCCCTGCCCCATGTTCCACCAGCCTGTCAGGGATCTTCGTGTGTGGCCAGCAGCAGCAGCAGCAGCGCTCCCACGGCGCCCCGGGTCTCTGCTCATCTTGTTCAAAGCCCACGCACACCCTTCCTGCACCCAAGTCAGCAGAGGTATCTGTCCTCCCATTGCACCCTGAGCCTTGTTACACAGAGACTGCCCCTTAGCTTGCCATCTGTAGCTCCCATTGCCACACTAACACCAGGCACCCCGTAGGCTTGTGAGAGTCCACTCACTGGGCAACTCCTGCCCACATCCAGACTCACATCCTGCAAGCCCTCCAAACCAGTGCTTCGACGACTGAACGGGCTCCGGACTCTGGGCACACTGCCCTTGCCTTCTTAACTAACGTGGAGCTCTGTAAGATGGTCTTTTACTATCTCCACCTTATGGATGAGATGGATTGAGAAACATCAAGAGACTACTAAATCTCAACATGACACCACCACACTCCTGTAATCCCAGCTACTCAGGAGGCTGAGGCAGGAGGATCACACCAGTGCCAGGTCAACCTCCAGTGGTCCTTCCTACACAGCAGCATCTGATGCTGTCCACCTAACCAGTGCGTCCTCCTCAGTGTCATCAACACATCCTCCTTCTCTCACACCCTTCCCATTTCCTCCCATCAGCTGCAGGCCTGTTTCTAACTACAGGACGGAGAAAGAAATGCAGGACAGACAAGTCTCCACACTCACCCTCTGCACCCTCTGGCCTGCTCTTGGGGGGAACCGTGGGTGCCTAGGTGAGGACCAGTTCTTTGTTGACAGACCAGCTCCCATTCACAGGATGCCAACCCACTCTGACAGATCACTCTAACCGCAAACAAACACGCTGCATCCTTCCTTGCCAAATGAACAAGAGCAGACCAAGACCCCAACAGTTCTAGAGGTACAGATACGGACTAGCTACAAAACCACCCAGGCCAGATGGCCAGCCAAGGGCAACAGCTACAGTGCTTGCTCAGAACAGAGACAAAATATCACCCAGGTACAAAGACAAGACAACTGTCGTTACATACTCAGAAAAGCTTGGTCTAAAGAATGAAGCACAGAGGGTCTCAGACAGCATTCCAGGGGCAAAGCCTGGACTCCACCGCACGCTTCACTTGGCCCACTCCTCCTCACCTTTCTCCAATTCAAATACAAGTCCTGCCGTACTGTGGCCCCTCAGGACATTCATGGCATCCGGCATTGCCAGCACACCACTGCCCACCACCAGCCAGACACTTGTTGCCTTTGGCTTCCCTTCTTGTCTCCATCTCGTAGTCAGGGACTTGCAGGGGCGGGTTCCACCAGTCAGCTCTGCCTAAACACAGGTCTGGGACCCTGCCCAGCCACATGGATTCCCATGCTGCCTACACCGACCTGTGAAGGTCCGGTGGCCCTATCTATACCTCCACCAAGGTGCCCAGCAGAGTCCTGAGAGATATCTACACTGGCTAGCTCCAACTCCTACCCTACCCTCTCCCTCCAACCAGGCTGGGCCTCCCACACGATTATTCTTTGCCATCAAGTCACTAAGACCCTCACTAAGGCCCCGTGGTAAACATCCCAACCCACCCTGTGTGCCTGTCACAGGGATATTGCTCAGGCCAAACTTCCGGGGCTGTGTGATTAGTGGCTCTTCCATCCGGCCTCACATCTTGCCCCTACCCTTAAAGTACCAAAGTGAGTCTAGCCAGTGTTGACTATGTTCAGGGCCCTCCTAGTAGTGAGATGCTAGGTACATGGTGAACAAGTCAGTCACAGAATGGATGAATATGTGAGCAACACCCCCCACCCCCACACCATACGCACACACACACCCCACCCCCACCTACACACTCATGCCCCCCCAACCCTAGATCCACCACACTTCCCACACCCCCACACCCCCACCCTTCCCCTCCAGGCTGAAGATGCTCTGGCTGAATCCCTGGGTGGATGCATAGAGCAGGTGGGCACCTGAGCCCACACCTGCTGTGCAGGAGGAATTAGTCTGAGGCTGGGGCCTTAGCTCGCTTAGAGTGCCTGCCTAACACACACAGAAGCCTGGGTTCAAGCCCCAGTGCTGAAAGAAAACAAAAAGGAGCCAGCTTCTGCAGGGTCTCGACTCCGGGTCCTGTGACCCAGGTCCGTGTCACAGCAGAGGTGTCCAACCTACTCCTCCGGCATATCTGTCTTCGACCATGAACACAGGGGAGTCCTTGCTTAGAGAAACGGCCAGTGCTGAACAAGTAGGAAGGAGCATACTGCCTCTGCTTCTGCTGCCACAAAGGAAACCTCTTACGACACACCGGGCAGCCTGGCAGGCCACCTGGGATCCTGTATGCCACACAGCCTGCCACAGTTAGGGGAAAAATGTCTCCTCAGTGACAGGTTTTGAAGCCCAGTGTCTTGCCTTAAGAATGTTTCAGCTATGAGAATACTCACATTTATCTTAAATTACAATCACAACCTCTCACAAACAGAAACACTGCCTTGACACTAATAAAACAGAGCACACTGAACAGCAAGCTGTATGATGAGGTGTGTTTGAGAGCCTCGATGTTCCTTCTGGACAAAACCTAGAATGTTCCTCTTGCCACAAATAAATTAAAAATAAAAATTGAACAAGCTAAGCAAGATCAGCCTCAGCTTGAGGAGTGAAATTTACCTACAAGCCACAAGGCTCCCCACCAGGTAACGCCACACACGCAACTGAATGCAAACTTCACTTTAACACCTGGCACTTGGATCAAATAGAGTCCCCAGAGGGGGTTTTTAAAAGTAAATTTAACAAATGACAGAAATCAGAAAATGTCCCCAATTTGCCCCACCTGCTATTTGAAATGTCAGTTTTTATATACTTACATAACATAAAGGGACAATTTTTTTTCTAGTCAGAATAATTAATTAGGAGTAAATTGTTGAAATCAAGCAGATACAAGCCATAGGACTGCTTGGCTTTAATCAATTCCTTCCAGAAGAGAGACAGGCTCACAATTTAAAGTAAATTGAAACAGTGCTTCCCGTCCTCAGAATACTGAAAAAGTGGTGATATCTGCAGGCAGTTTGGATTCTGGGCTGTGCCAGATGAGGGCCTTACTGCTTGCTACCTTTTAACCCCAGCTCTGACAGGGCTTATGATCCGTGAGGTGACAGGTAAGGGTGATGGGCTGAGAGACTGGTGCTCGGGTATCCCCAGCACAAGGCAGAACCCCAAAGTCACCCTGGATCCAATTTCCTCTCCGTGAAGATCATGGCAGTCCAGCTCAGCAGAGAGTTGTCTGAAAGCTGGGCTGATAAACATGCACGTGCGGTCAGGGCCAGGCCTCTTTCATACAGAAATTCACAGGGAACGCAACCATCTTCACCACTTAACAGGGACGGTGTAGTGGCTTAGTGTTATCACTCTGCAGCCATCACTGTTACCCTAACCAGACACCTCCGTCGCCCGTGTACCACCAGATGGTCATGCCATTGCTACTACTGCCATCTGTTGCTATGGCTCTGCCTGTCCTGGCTGCTTCCTGTAACGAGAACCACAAGGGGTGGCTCTGCAAAGCGCTGGGAGGCAGGCACATCTGTGCTGCAGCAGCATGGCGGTTTCAGATCTGGGGGAACACACCTGAGGAACAGCACCCTCCTCAAACTCAGGCTCTCACAGGTGACTTCCTAGGCCAACAGCTTCATATCCCTGGGGGACTTGCATGCTTCTACCCACTGTCATAAGACCCCATTGTCCAGGAGGGACCACTAACTCTAACTCCACCAATGTGGCCCAGCCATCCAGGCACAGAGGACCAAGGTGGTCAAGCCGCTTGGATGGCCAGATGCCTGCATCACACAGGCCCAGCCCAGGAGGCCCAGGCACAGGGACACTAAGTCACTTGAGTCAAGTGACACTAAGAAAAATGACACATTCTTAAACTAGTCAGTCACTGTCCAAGGTTACCAGTGTCATGGTCTCTGCTCAGAGCAGTGCTTCCTGAGCTGAAGGGCATCTTTAAAAACTTACATTAGCAAAATGCCTAGGACTCTTAAGTGGCCTGAACAGCTCAGTACATGTACAAACACTTAGACCAAAAGTACAAGAGCACTGTCGAGGAGACGGGAAGCCCGAGTCCCCGCTGTGTATTTCCTGACACTGAAGAATGCCACTTGCTGTTGGCTCCATTTTCAGAAGGCATCTCAGAACACACGGGCAGACAGATATTCACAGATGATGCCTCAGCCTTTCTGGGTAAGGAAAGGAGAAGTCGGTCATGAGCCAGCACTGTCTAAGCCTGGGCCTGGGCAGGAAATCTTCCCGCCTCGTATGCTTTCGATGTGTTTGAAAGGTTTTTGTCTGTTTGATTGTGGTTGTTTGAAACAGAATCGAGCTATAGGAGCTCAGACTGGCCTTGTATTCACAGCAAATCTCCTGGCTCAGACCCCTGAGTTGCTGGGGTTACAGGAATAGGCCATCATCCACTTGTAAGAAGGTTTTAATATAGTTTTTATTTTTAAAATATTTATTTTTATTTTATGTGTATGAGTGTGTTGTCTGCATGTCTGTAAGTGTGCCTATGTCATGCAGTGCCTGAGGAGATCAGAAGACGATGTCAGATTCCCCTGGAACTGGAGTTATGGTCAGTAGTTACCATGTGGGTGCTGGGAATGGAACTTGGGTCCTCTGTAAGAACACTCAGTGCTCTTGACTGCTGAGCCATCTCTCCAGTCCCTCTTTTTTAATTGAGACAGGGTCTCACACTATAAAGCCCTGGTTGGCCTCCAACTCAGAGATTTCCCTGCCTCTGCCTGTCATGTGCTGGTATTAAAGATGTGTGCCACCAAACCCAGCATGTAAGTGATTCTTTATGCTTAAACAAGTTTGACAGCAAATAAGGGAATAAGCCAGACGGACAGAATGGCATCATCCAGCCAAGGGAGCTCTAGTTGGAATCCAGTAATGATAGTCAGGCAGGACCATGAGTCGAGCAGCACCCCACCCCCACCCCCAGAGAGGTGTAGGGACACCCACCAGTCTCCACCATGGCCATGCTCACACCCACGTGCTGACACCTTGATTCTAGCTATTTCCAGAGTAGATCTATAGCTGTCACTGGTGCTGCCAGAGCCATCGTTAAGTGAGGGTGAACAGCCCCCCTTTGAAGCCTCGAAGGGGAGTGGGGCTATTGACCTTGTACGCTGGTCCAGACCAACACCTAATTCTCAACAGAGTTCTCCTGACTATACACCTGAACAAGAAAAGGGCTGGCAACTGACTCAGCAAGGAGGGAAAGGGCCAAGTGTCTTGCTCAAAGGTTCCCTGGAGCAGGGGAACAGGGAACCTGACGGGGCTGTGCAGGGACACTGAGAGGGCCGCTGAGGACGTGGCTGCCGAACACTGCCGTGGACAGGAGCACAGGGTCTGAGGGCTGCAGTGGCTGGTTATCCTTCTCGGCGAGTTTTCTGTGCCCACAAGGACCGAGGCACAATCAACACCAGGCACCAAGCACAGACCCCGCAGCTTGCCATCTTAACTGCTCGGCCAGGCTCAAGGTGATGCTGAAACACAGGCAGGTTCTTCACCAGCACTGTGTGCTTTCCAATGAGCCACTACCCTTGCAGAACACAGAAACACTGTAATACACCTGAAGAGGCCAAGTGCTTCTGATCATCAAGGAGTGGGCCCAGGACAGGTTCCAACAGGCCTGGACTTACCTGGGGACCACATCTCTTGGACGCTAACACCTGTATGCTAAGGCAGCCAATTTTATATGACTGGCTGTGCCTGGAGCTAGCAGAGATGGAGTGGGGTGGCAGAATCCCATGTGTCCAGCCCCTTCCCCAGAGTCGCTGTGGAGTGTGAGATGAACACACTGTGAGGTGGGACAGAACCAGGTGGCCGCTGTCAGACTGTGAGAAGGGACGAAGAAGGGAAGGAGAGCCGGAGCTGCCTGGCAGGTTCCCCAAAAAACCAGTTCAGAGCAGGTCACGGGAAGAAACTTCCACTAGGAGAAAGGGGCAGCGCAGCCTCGAGTCACACTGGGCCTTACCTTCTGTTCCGGAGTCAGAACTATTGTAGGAGGGCTGGCAGCCTCTGGGACCCTCCACAGAGGAATGCAGCAACATTGGGCTAATGTGGTGGTCCTGTTATCACCTCTTCCTCCAGTCCCACCCCGAACCCTGCTCTGCCAGGTGACCCTGGTCTCCCCCTGCAGCCTCACTCTTGGGCACCACCTCCCCGACCTGCATCTTGTGTGATGCTCTTTATCCAGGTCCATTAACACCCACTTCAGCCCCTAAGCTCCCCAGGGGCAGGCAGTAAGGGCCCGTGAGGGTCACTGTTCCTCCGCAGCACCGGGACACGGTACTCCAAACAGCCAGCAAGACAGACAACAGGGTCAGAGAGAAGACCTTCAGGAGGACAGGCACCAACCAGCAACAGGTGACCAGGCTGCTGTCCTTGCCCCAGGACATGGAAGACAGATCATAAGTGAGTACCCAAGGCTACCCTCAGAAGGGCCATCTGCAGATAGGAAGCAATGAAACACTATCCTTTCTAGGGTTGTATGTCAATGCATCGACGCTGGAGCAGGTGACAACATGCCAGAGGAACTCAAAGTCCGGTTCTGAAGAGCCCAGGTCCTGAGGGTTCTGAGTTCTTCATGGAGAGCAAGGGGAGATAAGAACCAGGCAGGGGAGAGGCGGGAAGTGAGGAGACACATCTCTCTGGATGTATCAGGATGAGTCCAGAGAGATCAGCGGCCCTGGGGTGGGGGCATCTCATCCCACAACAGACATGGAAGAGGGGCTTCAGAATGCAGATAGGGCTTCCACGAGTCCATCCCACACTCAGTCTGTCTGTGAAGCCCCACCACACAACTGAGGCTCATGTCAGGAGGCACCTTGACTACAGGAGTACATTTCTAGATTTCTACATTTCGACATTTCTAGGACAAGTAGACACACACACACACAGCCCCCATCATTCTGAGAAAGAAACACCAAAAGTCAGGATGCCCCTAACCACGAGTTCTTTAAGTATGGCCACAGAACCCCAAGGATTAAAGCACTGGTGTGTGCCCCATGCTGGTGTGTGCACTGACGGCTTCCTGTAGGTTATACTGGGGTGTGGGTATACAGCAGGGTGGAACTACTTCAGACCCTCAGCCACAAGACCTCAGACACCATGAAGCCAACTCACCTTAAAATGTTCTGAACCAGGGATGGAGAGATGGTTAAGTGGTTATGAGCACTAGCTGCTCCTGTAGAGGATCCAAGTTGAGTTCCCAGCACCCACGTGGCAGCTGACAATCATCCATAACTCTGGTTTCAGGGGATTTGATGCCTTCTGGTCTCCCATTGCACGACACAGGTGCACTTACATATGTGCAGGCAAAACACTCATAGTTAAAAATTTTGTCTAAAAAAAATGTCCTGAGCTGAGCAGTAAAAGCTTTCATGCTTGTGTGAGAAGGTATGAGGTGCACTGACCCCCAAGTGAGAAAAGCAGGATGGGCTGGAGAGGTGGGGCCAGTGGTTAGGAACACGGGCTGCTCTGGAAGAGGACCTGGGTTCCATTCCCAGCACCACATGGTGACTAACTTCTGAGCTCCGAGGGCATCGCACGACACAGGTGCACTTATATACATGCAGGCAATAAATATAAAATTAAAATAAGTAAAATATTAACATAAAATAATAAAAGCGGGAGGTGCTGAACCAGCACAGCCTTCTTCTGAAGGGACCCAGGGTGGTCTGAAGTGTAAGCCAAATAACTTGACACCAGAGAATATGGCTCAAGTTTGAAATTCCAGCTTTAAGGTAAAATCAGAAAAGAAAGCTTGAAAATCAGCAGACTTCCCTCTGTGCCATGAGCTCAAGGCTTCCAAATGCTGGGTCCCGTGCTCCACTGAGAGCAGCTGTGGTCATGAACCGGGTGTTTGGATCTCGTGGAATCAAATGTGTCAATGTTTGGAAGATCTAGGAACTCAGGAAACTATGTTCCCAGTGACTGATAGAAGACGTTACAAAAACCACACACAGCTACAGGGCCAGCAGAGTTGCAACAGTCTGTGCAGCGCATCTGTACTGCAGCCAACTTCTGAGAAGCCACTACGGTCCATGCTGAAGACAGCTCAGCATTAACCATGCTTCCTACTCTTGGAGAGGAACCCTGGTTTGGTTCCTAGCACCCACATCAGACAGCTTGAAACTGCTTGTCACTGTAGCTTTAGGGGATCTGACACCCCTCTTCTGGCCTCTACACAAGCAAGGCACACAGACATGCACATACACAGAGACAGGAATAAAAATAACAGACCTGGGCTGAGGAAGCCTCAGCTGGGGAATTGTTCTATTGGCTTAGCCTGTGGTCATGTCTGTGGGGCATTATCTTGATTGTTGAGTGACGTGAGCGGGCCCAGCTCTCTGTGCGTGCTGCCACTCCTGGCCAAGTTGTTCTGTATTGTGTAAGAAAGCAGGCTGAGCACTGGTTGGGGGAACAAGGCAGTAAAGAGCGTTCCTCCATGGTCTGGCCTCCAGATTCCTGCCCTGAGTTCCTGTCTTGGCCTCCCTTGATGATGGACTGTGGGGGGTTTAAAAAAAAGAGAGAAAACTATTTTTTTTAAAAAAGGAAAAGAAAGCACTATGGAAGTCAGGGCAGCTGAGGCAGCGCGGCTGCACCACGAGACAGCGTCTCCCAACACATACAAGGGGCTGGAGAGATGATCCGACCCCTTCTGGCCTGCCACAGGCACCAGACATATGCTCAGTACACACACGTATGTGCTGGCAAACACACATATACATATATAAAAATATGTAAATCCTAACAAAACAACACACACATGCACATACAAAGGGCAAAGGCCAGGCATGGCAGTACATACCCACAATCCTAGCACTGGGAAGTAGAGTTCATGGCTAGCCTCAGCTACACAGCGCGCGCGTGCACACACACAAGGGTAGAAAGCGAGAGGGAAAAGAGGAAGAGGACGAGGGGAGGGGAGGGGAGAAGATGGGAGGGGAGGGGAGCACGAGCAGGTGAGAACCCCAGATCCAAACACTTGTGGCCACAGGAAGAGACACCTTGGGATGGAACTCAAGTCTAAACACAGCAGAGCTCAACCTTTCAATTACACTTTTCACACACGGCCCAAGGCAGCCCTCGTCCCCCGTTTGGAATGTTCTTACTCAGGGTCTCGACCCTGTCAGGAGGTCAGTGGTGGAACTCTACTCAGAGGATCGAGTCAGAGGGGCTCGAGTTCTGCTCCAGCAGCAGATGAGATCCAGAAAGGTCTGTCTGAAAACCCTGCTAAAATACCGCACCCAACAGAATGATGCACAAGCTGACAGCCACCCTCGGGCGGCCCACAAGTTCACTGACCAATAATTCCCATTACATCTCTCTTCGGGAAACTTTCATAGAAATAGGACATTTACCAATACTTTGTCTTCTGCCTCTTCACCTTATCATCTTTGCTTGTTTGGTGGTTTCTTCAGTTATGGGTTAATTTTTTTTTTCCTTTCAGACAGGGTCTCACTGTGTAACTGGTCTGGCCTAGTAACGTAGACCAGGCTGGCCTCAAAACCAGAAACCGACCTGCCATTGCCTCTCAGTGCTGTGATTAAAGGTGCACCTTAGCACACCCAACTGTTTGGCCTTTGGCTGCTTTTTGAGACAGGGTTTCACTATGCAACCCAGGTTACCTCAAACTTGAGATCCTCCTGCCTCAGCCTCCCAAGTGCTATGATTACAGGCAAGTGCTTCCACGCCCACTTTATGAGGTGCTGGAGATCAAACTCAGGGCTTCATACTTATCAGCTGAGCTCCATTTCCCAGTGCATTTTAAATCTTCATTTTTCATGACTAATACAGTGCATACTGACAGAACCAGAGCCATAGATGAAAGGTCTTCAGAGTCCTCTTTCCTCAGTGACGGAACAGTCTAAGAAGCTCTGCACACAGCAAACTTGGGCTGCAGTTTGAGTCTCCTTTTGTGAGCTCCAACTGTCTTCCCAAGTATTCTCTTAAAATACCACAGCCCTACCTGAGGTGTCTGAGGAATGAATGAGGGCAATACCAACAGTGCCAACGACACATGTGGGGCCCCAACAAGGACAGGAAAACATCCCACACATCTGGAGCCCAGGCTAGTCAGTAAGGACTGGCTGGTCTTTCATTCTGAAGAACCAGGTTTATAGCTGCTGCCTTGAGACTCTACCACAGCGCACCCAGGATTTAGGACTCACTGCAGGTCCAGAGGCTTTCAGTTGACTGCACTGTCCTCAGATAGACCTGGTCATCTTCTGCTAACGCCAAGAGCCCAGGATAGAGAGGTGGGTGGGCACACATGGTCTGTCCAGTCTGGGCTTTCAGAATCCCATAATTAGAATCCAGACACATATCCTTTACCTTTTGGGGCAAGTTTGGCAAACCACAACGTTCCCTCCCAAGATGGAAAGTACCATTCACTTCAAAATAAAGAAGACTGCACTAGGCAAAAAGGCTGAACATGGTGCCTCGGAGTGAGCCGACAGGGCTCCCCTCAGCACCGGGGTTGAGGTTATAGGACAGGTACACTGTGAGCCTCACCAACACTGGGTCCCTCCAGACCTGCAAAACCTGGCAGCCCTCAACCACAGCAAGCTACCACCCTCCTGCTTTGAGTGTTTTGGATTTAATCTTTAAAAAAAACTTTGTCAGGTATGCGGGTGCATAACTTTAATCCCAACACTCAGGAGGCAGAGGCAGATAGACCTTTGTGAGTTCAAGACCAGCCTAGTCTACACAGTGAGTTCCAACCAGCCAGGGCTCACAGTGAGACCCTACCTCAAAAAAACTCTTTTTAAAGGTTGAGTTGGGTGGATAGCTCAGTGGTAAAGCACTTGCCTGGTGTGCATGAGTCCAAGCTTTGATCCCAGCACAGAAGACTAACCAAGGAATGATGGCACCCTCCTACAGCCCCACAGAGCCCCACAAGGACAGGTTCCCACAGATGTGAGTAGAATAATGGGCTGTCACCTAAAGCGTACAGGTCAGGACACATTCCAAGGCAACCAGAGAAGCAGGGGTCAGGGACCTTCGCTCCCAACAACCAGGAGAGACAGGCCTTGCTCATGGTTCCTGGCCCCAGCACCAAGAGCAGCTTTATTCTGACATAAAGGTGGGAAGACTGGGGTACCAGGGGCCTAGGCCCTCCTACTCACGAGGGGGATGACAGTGAGCTCAGCCCGGCCAGAGGCAGGAGCAGAAAAACATTCTGGGAATGGGCCTGGGGCAGACATGCAGGCTACTGCCTCGGGGGTGCTGAGCTGTGCACCCCACACAAGTCCCATCCCATAGCACTCACAAGTCCATGGTCACATAAGAACAAATTCAAACTCAAACAAAAGAGTCAAACTCAAGTCAGCACTTACTCAAAACAGCAGTCTTTAAAAAAAAACATTCAGCCAATCATTCTTTAAAACACTGGAAAATCCAAACCCACTACGATCCATGTCAAGTTCTGCTTTTACTCCTCTATGAAGCTTGCTGTTTCAGGGTCCCTAATACCGACAGCTCTGGATGCCTGTGTTGAGCCCTACCCAGCTAATACCTTGTCCACGCTGAACACCTGGAACATACAAGGCGTCCAGAAACCAAGGCCCTGCTGTGGATCCACTACTGCATGACTGGAGTCAAGGCGTAAGCAGGTTCAGTGAATCGCCCTGCAGGGGTCCTAGTGGAGAAGCCAGGC
This sequence comes from Eospalax fontanierii, assembly GCA_035773235.1. Lineage (NCBI taxonomy): Eukaryota > Metazoa > Chordata > Mammalia > Rodentia > Spalacidae > Eospalax > Eospalax fontanierii. The sequence goes on from CM069532.1 coordinate 78,620,731, forward strand.
CAACCCTCCTGTGTGCCCACCACAGGCACCCTCTAAGCTGCTGAGAGAAACCATCTCCTTTCCTGGGTGCCTCAGCCCTTGCCTTAGGACTGGCTTGAATTAGAGTGCACTATTGAGTTACACACTCATGTGTCTGCTCTGTCTCTTCCATGGCTTTGTTTAGAAAACAACTTTGACAATGTCCAACCAAATGCATGCAAAGTCACTTACGAGAACAAAAGATGTCTGTTCCCATTCAACACGTTATGAGAAACACATGCTGACATCGCTGCCCTCACCAGCCTGTGGTCTCTGTCTGCAACCTTGGGTCTTTCTCAGCACCATGGAAAATGTCACACAGGGCCCACTCCCAATGCTCCACAGTCCAAGGCAGCCACCACCTCACCAGCACCCCAAGGAAACAGGACATTCCTTTCTCACTCTATGTTCACAGTTGACAATAAGCGAGACTGTATGCCAAGCAGCACCTCCACCCAGAATCGTCCTGTAATAGAGTGGCTGCTGGAACACCTCTGAACCAGAACCAGTCAGCACAATCATGCGACGATTTGGTGGAATTCTACATTACGTCTGCCACAGATTAGATACAATGGGTTAAGCTAATTATTCTCAAATAATTTTTTAAAGATCCATTTTGGTTTTGATTATGTGTATATGTGTGTGTGGGGTGCACATGATGTCTGTGTAGGGGGTGCACATGAGTGCAGGCGCCATGGAATCCAAAAGAGGATGTCAGATCCCCAAGAGCTGGAGTTACAGGCAGTGATGAGCTGTCTGAAGCGGGTGCTTGGAAACTGAACTTGGGTCCTCTGAAGAGACGTGTGCTCATAAGCACCGAGTGATCTCTCCAGCCCCTATCTGATAACTTTATGTGAACACATGGCAGTTCAGTATAATAATCAATAACAGCAATAGGCAACTACTACTGTTCCCACTTCACAAAAGGGGAAGGAAACCCAGAGAGCTGAGTTACTAAGGAGAGCCAGGGAGTGAAGCCTGGGAACCCACCCTTATTCCAAGGTTGACTCCAAGACTGAAGAATATGGGGTGGCGTTCTCTACAATCACCATGGCCCGCAGTTCCCACCCAGAGGATACTGGGCAGGAGTTACCATAAAGGTGACAGAGACAGGTCTTGGCATGGCTTCTTTATACCCACGTGCCCTGTGTCTGCGGGGAGCAATCTGCCTGCTCCCCATGTGTACAGACGTCCCACCCAGCAGTAGCTGTGATGGATATCAGAGACACAGCAATAAGTGACCATCCTGACAGACACTGTATGAGGAACTATGGAAAAGGAATCCCCCAAAATGGCGGTAACCCCAAAGCTCCAACAGGGGTGCTGACTGCGCCAGACACTGGTGCTTCTAGACAGCTCTGACAAAATGCCCACTGCGGAACCTACCGGCTTTGCCACATGAGGAGACTGTGGCACTAGGAAGAAGCTTCGGGAGAGCTGTCCCCACCCTGGGACATGGCCCCACCTGACCTGAGTACAGCTGACACCATCTTATTTTATCTAAATTCCCTTCAATGAGCACACATACCTTTTTATCATGAAGAACAACAGAAAAATGCTGAATCCAAGGCCACGCAGGCTGTGGTGCTGGTGCGCTGTGCTGAGAGGACTGACAAGCTCAACACGGAGGTCAGGAGACACAGAGTCATCTCTCAGATAATGCTGCTGACGGCCAGGCCTTATCAGTTCCACACAGCACCAGTCAGCACATGCCACGCCATGTAGCAACATGTGGCAGATGACCACCACTTGCCTCGACAGTTAGTGTTACCAAGCTGCCATCCAGGCCTTGGGCACAAACTTTGTGGTGACTCTAGATGCAACTGCCACCCTCCGTGGACAACACTAAGGGGACTGCCCAAGTGGCAGAAGCCAGTGCTCTGAGGCTCCTCACTACCCAGATTACCACCACCACACAGGGACCACAACTCTCTACTACAGACACCCAGGCCCCCAACCAGCACTGAGGCCCTCACTGGATGCAGGACAGGGGACAGGCAAAACAGCAATGCCCTGTGGCAGAGGTGGGCACAGTCCAGATGACAGCTGAAGGAAGACAGCATTGAAGATAAGCAGCACTGAGGCAGGCACAGGCGGAGCACCATGAGCCCCCAGGGCTCTGCATGCCAGGCGTGGGGGGCGGGGAGCAAGCTGGGAAAGCGGACCAGAAATGAGGAGTGGGTCCAAGGGAGGTCCTCCAGACACACTCTGCCACTACAGAAGGCTACAGGCTCCTGGGTTGAAACAGTGGGTGAGGAGGGCTGGGCTTGTCACCTACTGACAAAGACGCCATGGCTGAGGAGGGGGAAGCTGATGAGGGGAGGCTGCCAACTTCTGGCTCTAATGCTAACACAGGAGTGGGCGAAGGTAAGCATGCAATGTGGTGCTTCTTAGCTATGCCCACCAGAAGAACCAGGGCCACTCCAGGAGCAGTCAGTGAGCACCCCAGCACCTCGTTTGCGGCTCCTGACATCACTCCACTGAAGACATGAACTCAGGCAGGAGGAGCCCTGATGAGCTGGGGCATGTGGCGGTCAGCAAGGACCACATCCAAATGTGATGGGCAACGTCGTCAGAGACAAGGGCAGATAGGGACCACCAAGGCTCCATCAACACAGGAAGCAAGCTGGAAAGGGCTGGAAAGGGCTTCGGACACAGAGCCAGGACATCCAGAAAACAGAGCAGAGGAGCAGGTAAGGCTGGAGCGCCCCTCCCAAGTGCAGTCAGAACATGCGCCTTCATGATCTTCCTGGTTTCTACAACTGCTCTTAATGTTGGACAGGACAGGACAATGGTACTGGGAAGCTGACAGGTGATTCTCAATTACACTCCTGTGCCAGGCTGCAGGGGGCTCAAAGAGTAAGGGGGGACTGTGTTTAGTGTGAGCAAGGTCCTGGTTTCCACCCTAGCAAGAAGAGAGAAAACAGGAGGAGAAAAAGGAAAGATCCGTGTGGGGATGGGACAGACGCGTGGGGATGGGACGGACGCATGGGGATGGGATGGACGGGGCTAGTCGACTTCTGAGGCAGGACCATCTGCACCCTTGGACCTAGGCACCCCACTCTGGCTCCCCACTGTTCTGGATGGAGCTGGGCAGACTCAAAGCAGCTTCGCCCCTCCACGATTCCCTCTGGCTCTCACAATAGTCATGCCCCACCCCTAGCCAGGGACTGTGCCCTGCATCTCACCTGCTCTGCCAAGGTCACTGGTAATAGTCCATGAGCAAATGACCTCCGTTCCCCTGCTACATATCAAGTTTTAAGGCCATCCTGACAAGACTACTCTTCTCACCCCAAAAATTTAAAGTGTGTGTGTGTGTATACTTTTAAGTATTGTACTTTCTAAAACGTTGGTATACCAAGGAAGGCCGGCACAGAGCGGAGGTACCCCTCCATGCTGCCGGCGGAACATGTAAAGCAGCGCAGTACTAGAGACCAGATCCTCAAAAACTCATGGCCACCCAGCAAATCAGCCACCAGGGCCATATACCTAAGGAAGATGAAAACACATCCACATGAAAATCCAGACCCAAATAAATGTTCAGAGAAGCATTAGGCATGGCCAAAAAAGAGGACCTCAAAGAGAATGGCTGAGTGGTGGTATATCCATACCATAGAAGATTATGTAGCAATAAAAAAGAAATGAAGTTCAAAAGTCAGCAATATTGTGGTGGCAGAGGAGAGGGGATCCCTTGAGTCCAGGAGTTCAAGACCAGCCTAACTAGTAAGAATCAGCGAGGACAGTGGGGTGGGTGGAGAAAAGAAAGAGATGGAATTTCCTTGAGAAGACTGCTCAGCAGAAGCAGTCAGATACAAAAGCACACACATCCTCGATTCCATTCCCAAGAAACGTCCAGAATGGGCAACTCATAGAAAGCAGCCAACTGGCTTCCAGAGGCTGGGAGATGTGGGCCTTAACAAAAATGCTTTAAAACTAGGTGGCAACGTTGATTCACTATGAAGACACTAGAGGCCGCTGAAATGTGACTGTACGTGGAGTATGAACACATGTACATATACGTGTGTACAGATGCATGCACCTCTGTGCACATACAGGCCAGAGGAGGGAGTCAGGTGACGTCCTCTTCACAAATACCAGCCTTATTTCTTGGAGACAGAGACTGAACCTGAGTCTCCAGGCCTTCCAGCTAGGCAGGAAGTTACCAAGCTCCACCCACGTCTCCACCCTGCTCAGTGTGGGGGACCATGCCTAACTTGCTTTTTTTTTTTTTTTTTAAGACAGTGTCTCCCTGTAGTCCCAGCTAGCCTGGAACTCCCTATGTAGACCAGACTGCCTCATTCTCAGGAGATCCGCATGCCTCTGCTTCCTGAGTGCTGGGATTAAAGGTGCGCTCACCACATCAGGCTTATGTCTAATTTGTTACCTGGGTGCTGGGTGGGATCAAACTCCTGCCCTCAGGCTTGCACAGCAAGCACTCTTACTTAACCCCAGAGCCATCTCTCCAGCTACTTGGCTGATATTTTTCAGTTTAATATTATCTTACACAAACTTCACTTTTTTTAAAGGCTGACATTTTGAAAGAACTTCCTTTCTCTGAAAGCCGATTTCTCCCTGTTGACAACACAGACCTGGTCTCAGACAAGGGAAGAGTTCACACAGCATCAAGTCCTGTATGGTCAGACTCTACAGGGTGAGGGACAGGAGGGAACCCCCACAAGAGCAGTGGGAAGCCCAGGCCACGCTAGGAGGCCAGGGCTGAGGTGACAGGAAGTGATGACAGCCAGCCACAGGAGGTAGGTCCACAGCAGAGATGACTTGGCAAGATTTAATGCTCATCATTTTGCAGACTGAACTTAAAAACACCTTATTTCAATACAAATATGCAAAGAGAAAACAAAATCCACATTTCAAATAAATGTTCTTGGGAGTGATACTCGGTACAGGGCGCGCTGAGTGAGAAAGGCCCAAGGGTGCCACACCACCTCTCCACCCTTTCGCTGGCAGATGCTGATAACCAATCATGGTGCTGAGAAGACTAGCACGGGGCTTAGCCTCCAGGGAGCACTAAGGCAACTCCCTGCTACCCCAGGCAACCAAGATCCTCTGGGGGAGGGTGACCCAATGGAGTAAAAGTCAAATCCCTCCAGGGGCCAACCTAGTTCTGAGCTCTGGTGAGACGCACAATGCCGCCCAGGGTCCTCAGCAGCTCTTCCTCCACTCATGATGCTTGTTTGACTGAAAATTTCCCTTCACAACATCCATTTCTTCCATGGTTAAGCCTTTGAGTTTCATCCTCAGGAGCAGGTGACAGACAACCAGGTCACAGAAAGACCAGATTCCCCTGCCACAGGACTCCAGACTCCAGGGGAACCACAGTTCCTCATTCAGTCCCCAGGTCACATCCCAGAACAGCACAGGGTACCCAGACGCTCCCAGCCCACCCGAACAGCCCAGAGTACTAGACATCTGTCACTGCCCTGGTCCTCACAGGAAGAGAGACCATACCAGTGTCCTCATTTACCATGAAAACAGCACAGAGCAGGCTGTACAGCCCCTAAAGACAAGCCGGAGTTCCGCCCTGGTCGCCCTCTCCCTCCAGGCTGCCAACTTGGCACTGATGTACTAACATCCTTGCTTGCTGCAAGTACTCCCCACTTAAGTGAGGACGGTCACAGCACTTATCCTGACCTCCCTGCAATGGGGACACACAGTGCTGCTTCCCACCCTACACAGGCTGGCACAGTCACCCCTCGAGGCCGTGGAGGCTGCACAAGGAGCTGTTCCTGGGACTCTTCACAAGCCTCAACAAGTCTCAATGCACATAATCAACTCTTTGGCTTATACCATTTTCTTAAACAACCAGGTGTGGTTAAAAGAAGCCAAGACCGCCTTTAATCCCAGCCCTCAGGAGGCAGAGGCAGGTGACTCTCTTGAGTTCAAGGCCAGTCTGGTCTACATAGTAAGACACTGTCTCAAAAATAAACATTTTTTTTTAAAAAGGCGGGGGGTGGGGTGTTGTTAGAGGCCAAGGCTGACCCTAGAGAGGAGGCAGATGGGAAGGGGAGGCAGAGTTGGGATAATCACCTCAAGTTTGAGGTCAGCCTGGGCTACAGTGAGATCCTGTTTCAACAAAGAGATATACACAGTGAACAAGATGGCTTTTCTTTCCCCAAACTTCTATGAAAAATCACCTTAATTTACCACTCACCAGAGAGCCCATTACAACTAATGGCTCCCTCCCAACCTGCACCAGGAGCTGCTTTCTTTTTGGTTTGGCACGACCTGGGCAGAGTTCCTCATTCACACACATCCAGCTCATATCCCCAAGCCATCCTGCTGTCCGCCCCTCCCTGGCCCTCCTTCTGCTCTCAAATGGGGAAGTTCTCATCTGTAGAAGCAGAGGATCAGTAAGTCACAGGCCAGGATGCAACCGTGCCCAATGATGATCAGCAGAACTGTGGGACGAACACTCACAGTCCTGCCTAGAGTGAAATGCACATTCAGGACAGGAGCTAGGTGCACTGCACCCAGGGACTACAGGGCAAGACACGGATGGCAAACCTAGCCAGTGTCCAGGCAGAGCCCCGGGAGATCGCAGGAAAGTCACACCACATGGAGGCAGGCCCCGGAACCTGCTCTCGGAGGTCCTTCCACTAAAGCTTGTGGCAGACAAGACACTGAAGCACGGAACAAGTCTGTGTGTTATCTGCTTGTTTATGACTCACTCTGTAGCCCAGGCTGGCCTCAAACTTGTGGCAATCTTCCTACCTTAGCCTCCCAAGTCTGAAGTTGGGAAGGATTACAGGTGTGCGCCCCAAACCTGGCTTAGCATGGTTTGTTTGGAGGGGGTCTCACTCACAGACGCCCAGCACGCCACAATGGGTGAACTGCCCCATGTCCCCCCCACACAGCCCTTCTGCCCCCTGAAGTTACACCCAGTGGTGTTTCCTTTGTGAGGTGGTCCCCAGATGTTCCAACCAGAAATCTAACCCTCTCTGCGGCTTCCAGGTCTGGGATGACCAGCCATGCCCAGAGACCTCGTCATTCTAGGACAATGTACTGCTTCACCAGGGCAGGCTCTCTCCCTCCTGTGCACTCCCCAACGCTTCCGATGCCCTCACTTACTCAGGGGAGCCATGCTCCCTGGCGCGGTGCTCCCCAGGCTGAAGCTCTTACGATCTGTTTGGTACTCAACCAGGACACATCTGGGGAGCACCCAAGCAGAGAGAACGAGCCCTCCTAGTCTCCTCCAGACCACTCTGGAGCCAGTAGTGCACCAATCCTACTGGCCATGATCAAGGAACACAATTCGGACAGCAGGAGCTCCGGTGGCTTCCACCTGCCCATGTACCACATTCTGCAGCCCACTGAGGTCTTTGATGACACACTGCCAGAGCAGAGCCTGAGCCTGAAGTCAGGCTCACAAAGAGCTATGGACACCAAACACTTCAAAACTATGGCCTTTCAGGGACATGGCTTCCTCAAGTTTTCTTTCTCCTTCTCTGCTTGCAAAATAAAGACCCAGAAGTCAGTTAACAGTGCACTCCGCCCTTCCGTGGCCCTGTGGGAATGAGGAAGGCCAGGGGAGGGGGAGAGAGAGGAGTGTTTTGTCTGCATGTAAGTTACTACATGCATGCTGTGCCCATGGAGGCCAGAGGAGGGCATCAGACCCTCTGGAACTGGAGTTACAGATGGTTGTCAGCTGCCATGTGTGTGCTGGAACTGAACCTGAGTCCTCTGGAAGAGCAGCAGCAGCCAGTGCTCTTCACGGCTGAGCCGTGTCTCCAGCTCCCTGGCAGGCCCTTTCTGAGGACTGCACACCACTGTGCCGTGCCCCACCATGTCGGAAGATGAAGTTTCATTTCTGTGGTCTTCAGTGTCTACGAAGGGAGACTGGGGAGGCCCGTGGAATGGGAGGCAGGCGCCCACTCCTGCAGCCACAATGCAAGGGAGTCCTATCCTGGGTGTTATGCGGTGACACCCAACGACTCCCAGGAGCCTTAGACCCACAACTGTGTTCCATGTTGGCCTTACCACCAACCTCAGCTCTCCCCACTGGTGTTCCTACAAAATAAGAAGACCCTGGGCCAGCACGGTGTCCAGGAGGCCAGCGTGGCTTCCCCATTCCCTGCTCTACCTACTGCACGTGTATAGGACCCTACTCAGGAGGGGACAGCATGAAGAACCCTAGGACGATGAGTGCTGCCAGAGGAGAGCAACCCACTTCAAGCAGCAAGCCTGTTTGTGTCCTTCATAAGCTCTGCTACAGCAAAACATAAGACGCCCAACGGATGCTGGGACCACTGATCAGACCACAGGCTCTCCCTCCTTCACTGATGTATGAATATGACATGGTGAAGACAAACCCCAACAATTGTACCACCTTCCTGAAACAACCCTAACAATCACCTCCAGTGACCGTGAGTGACCTCTGACCCACAGGGTTTTTACATGCAACATTTCTGGTAGCCTCCCTCAGTACACTGACTCAAAGTGCGTGCAGGAACCCAGCACAGAAGGAACTGGAGAAGGCACAGAACCAATGCCAGGCTCCTGCTGTGGCAAGGCTCTCGGGAGAGAGGCAGCGCTTAAGCCACAGGGATCTGGGGAGCCCCAGCCTAGCTGTTCCCAGTTCTGCTGCTCTTTGCCCATAGCACAATTCCTCAACTCCTAGTCATTTGCTTAAAAGTCCCTTCAGCCAACTACAAGGAAGAAGAGACAAGCCACATTCCCAGCAGCTGAGCCCAGTGGTCCCTGGAGCACATCTGTGGTCCCTGGATAGATTTTTCAGCTTTCTCAGGAAAGAGTGGCTGGAAAACTTAACTCTTCCTGGGCCTTTTCAAAGCCCTTACAGGTCAGTGGAGGCGCCATCAGAGCTGTCCAACCAGGTTCCGGGCATAGCTTCATTCCGAGCTCTCTGAAGGGGCTCTGGACTGTACTGCACAGTCTCACCAGCCCCACCCCCAACACTTAGGAGTCCCAAAACCCTTGAAACAGAACTCACCTGGCACCAGGCACACACACCTCAGACCTAGGTCTTCAGAGTGGAGACAGGAAGGCTGCAGGGTGATTTGGACTTTGTAGTCCAGGCCCACCCGGCTCAGGGTGGTGGAGGCCACTCAGTGCCGGCTGTTAGGGCCTGAGATAGGTCAGGCCCCAGTCCCGAACCCTCACCCGCTTCTGGCTTTTCTAAGGCCATCTTGCACTCAACCCAACTTCAGATTGGTCTCCTCAGCATCCCGAAACTAACAACCGCACCCTGTCCCAAGGCCTGCACACAATCACCCCTTGTTTTAAGGGTGTCACCACTGGCAGCAATGGGAGCTGGGCTTGGTGAAATCACTGAACCAACGTCTCAACAGTGGCTGACAGGATGGTAGGATGAGGGTACTGCCATGCCCAACACCATTCAAGGTCCTTCCTCTCAGCAAGTCCCCAGATACCACAGACTGCCCACCAGCAGGGTGAGACAGGACCCCTTTCCATTCTCTCTCTCTCTCTCTCTGTCTCTCTCTCACAGACACACACACACACACACATGAACACAGAGCAGAACAGCGTGGTCCTGACCAGACCCCGGGGAATGTCACTCTGCTACCCCAGACAGCTCCAAGTGTTGTCCATTCCCATGAGTGCAGAAAAGAGTCCATGGGTCCGTCTGGTCACTTCGCCTAGGATGTCCTCCCCAGAGCTGTTGGAGGACTTTTCTAGAATAAGTCTGACCACCTAGCACAAGTGCCTGAGAATCAGTCTCTTTCTGCCTGATGCACGACTGCTCAGCACTAGACCTTCCCAGCTCTGACTCACAGGAGACTGCCTACCCCTCCAGGGCTCCATGACAAGTATCTCCCAGGCTCCAACCCCTCTCTCTCTAAAGCACTGGTACTACTCAGCTGTCCAATCCCCAGACCACCTCCTCATTCCCTCTCAAACAGGAGGTTGACCCAGCTGTCCTGACTTCCTGCTCTCCAGTGACCCATTTCAGATACTTTCAAGGCTGCATCTACAGGTGAGCTCTCTGGGAGTTGGGACACGAAGGGGCGGGAAGTCGGCAGGACCTGCGCAGCACATGCACCGCCAACAGAAGGCAGACACTCTTTAATGCCGTACGTATCCTCGTAATATTCTGCTGTCTTGAACACATACTAAGAACTGCCTGATTGGAAGTCACATGTGTTTGGACACACTAAACAGAAAACATGAGGTATGTATGACACTGCAGGTGATGGTGGCTGAGCTCTGTAGGCCGGGTTTGAACCCTGCTTCTGACAGGCCCTGGCTGGACCTGAGCAGTAGCCTGTTCTCAGCAGACGGGGGCCTGGTTGCCTCCAGCGAACCGGGTAGCCCCCTACTGGGAACTGCAATTACGTCTTTTGGTACAGCATCCCACGGATGCCACACGTCATGAAGGCATCACGAAGACCCTAAAGGTGCAGAGCCCTGGGTGTGATTTGCAGGCATCCAGGCCTGTCATTCCTGAGCCCCAGACCAGCCTCACAGATTGGCCCTCCCAGTCTATCAGACTTCCTACATGTCTGCTCTGGAGAAGGAAACATCAGTGCCTGCTGAGGTCAACACTCCCAGTCTAGACGGTGAACCGGTATGGCTCTACTGGAACATCACCTAGAAGGCACAGTTGTTCAGGCACAAGGAGCAAGAGACCAGGGAAAAAACAGGGACTTAGGGCCTTCAGCGCTGGGAGTGAAAGTGGAGAAAATAGTTGTAGTTCGTGCTATTCCACCACAGCAAGCGCTTGACTTTAACCCACCAGAGTGAAAAAAGGCAGCACACCATGGCACGCTGCCGGGTCTGGGCCAGCACAGACAATTGCCACCATCTTCACTGCCATAAGACCGAGACAGCAACAGTGGCAGGGTGAAGCTCAGCATGCACGGGGTGGTCCCGGCAGATAAGAGGAGCAGGCGCGGAGGGCAGCATGGCTCCTCACCTCACACCCGAACCCAAAACAAGGCAGGCGGAATCCACCTGTGGGAACTGTCAAGCCATAAACTGCACAAGGCCACACACACCACCGAGCCTCTCTACAGCTTACATCACCAATACTGAAAGTTGACCACGCAGAAACAACTCTAACTGTACAGACAGAGTAACCTATGCAAAAACACTCAGGATGCCAGAGTCAGAATCAGACAGGAGCAGGTGGGTCCCACCAGCCACATACGGCGCTGGAAACCAGGAAGGAGGACTTTGAATGTGGGCCACTGGAACTGATCAAAGGACGGGAAACTCGAGGGAGACACACTGGCGGGGAGGACAGCAGGGCAGGAGCCCAGCCTCAAGGCCTCAGTGAGAACACTTAGGAGCTGGTGTGGTGACACACATCTGTCATCCCAGCACTCAGAAGGCTGAAGCAGGAAGATCTCCAGATGTCCACAGCCTGTCCAGAGCATACAGTGAAGGCAAGGTCAATTTGGGTGATATATGGAGACCATATTTCAAAAAACAAAGCAAAAAATGCAAAGACTTAGAAGAAACCCAAATTTATGAGTCATCTTTTACTAAAATTCAGATTCTTTTTTAATATTTTTATTTCATGTGTATGAGTGTATTGGCTGCATGGATGTAAACGTACTTGTAATGTACAGTGCCCAAAGAGGTCAGAAGAGAGCGTCAGATTCCCTCTGGGAACAGGAGTTATGGGGCAGTTGTTAGCTGCCATGTGGGTGCTGGGAATTGAATCTAGGTCCTCTGAAAGAGCAGCCAGTGCTCTTAACCGCTGAACCATCTCTCCAGTCCCCTAAAATTTAGATTTAGGGAATTGCAATCTCACTTTTGAGGCTGAGAAAACTGATAACCGCAAGGTATTAACGAGGACACTGGGCCATGTGTGATGCACAGGCTGTAATGCTAGCACTCAGGAAGCAGCAGCAGGCAGATCTCTGTGAGACTGAGGCCAGCTTGGACCAGCGAGCTCCAGGCCAGCTGGGGCTACAGGGAGACCTTGTCTCAAAAAAATAAAACCAAATCAAAACAGAATGAAAAACATCCCTGTACATATGTACACTTATGTGTCAGGATGAAATGACAGGTCAGGAACCAGCTTTGGGAAATGTCCCTGAGGGACAAGGGGAAGAGGCAGCTTAGAAGCCAGGACGGGAACCTCTACCAACACCTGCAGCAGCGTGTGAGCAGACAGGACCTAGCCGCTTCCAGCTGTAAAAAGTCCCTTCACAATAGAAACATTAAGAACCCTGTGTTACATTTTCTACAATAGCAATTCACAATTTTTTTAATTAAATGGAAACATTTTATCAGACTGACCTCATCAAAGTGGTTCATTCATAAAGAATAAATCTAATAGCTTTAGAAAGAGCCAGGCATGGCGGCACACACCTTTAATTCCAGCACTTGGGAGGCAGAAACAGGCAGATCTCTGTGAGTTCCAGTGCTACACAGTGAGACCGCCCTCCTCAAAAAAAACAGAACAGAAAAAGCCAGGTATGGTAGCATTTGCCTTTAATCCCAGCAGAGACAGGTGGAACTCAGTGAGATCAAGGCCAACCTGGTCTACATACCTCGTTCCAGATCAATTGAGATTACAGAGAGACCTTCTCTTAAAAAGACCAAAACAAAATTTAGACAAAGAAACTAAAAGTTACAAAATGTTGCATCTTAAGACCACATAAGTCTTAAGAGTCAAAGCTTTTATTTATTTAGGCACACATATTTAAACTCTTCCACATGCTACCAGGAGAGGTTTTACACAAGAAATCAGCCACCCTTGGCAGCACCTTTCCAGGCAGGCAAAGGGAGAGAACCACCACATCCTCAGAGAGGACTTGGAGTCGGTGATCCAGGGTGCAGAGGTAACTGCACAGCGTTAGACACCACAGTGAAGGTGGGGGGTCTCCAAGTCCCAGTCCCCATTCCAGGCCAGAGGTTATTTTGTAGCAAAGACGCCAGGGATGCAACAGACATGTGAGGACACACCCCTGGCAAGGGGCAATTGCAAATAATGGTTTGAGGGTTCTTGGACGGTACCCCACAGTAAATGGCTGTGAAGTTTGAGGGTCAATGGAGACCCCTCCTATCCTAAACCATTCACTCCATCCAATAGCACAGAAATTTTGGCTCCAGACACCAACTTCCCATGTGTGACAGCTCTTGTTTGTAACAGAGGGGCCCACTGGGACTCCGTTTTTGAAGGTAATTTGCTATTTACTTGGTATTAAGATTGGACATGGCAAAACTATTTGTAACGTCTAGGATTTGGATCAGATGTCTTTCCATTATTGTGAGTCTGGGAATCCAACAGTCTTACTGGTGAGAGTCTACTCAGAAAAACTCCTTTGAAACAAAATTAAGAGCCTTGGTGTGTTGGGTAAAATGGAACTGCACTGAGCTGGATAATGACAGCGCGCTGGTCCACCTGAAGCTTGGGGTCTTTCCCAGCCAGCCATTAGCCAAGAATTACCCCACAGGATTTTCCTCTGTCACCCAAAGCTCTCTGGTTAGAGGGGACTGTCTCTCCCTCAGGCCACAATGCAGAGGCCCACGCACCAGCAGCCATCTTCAAAGCTGGCAGTGGCCAAAATGAACCGGTTGATCCAGAGGGCTCTACAGCATTTTTTAAAAAAAGACAACAGCCGTCAACATCCCCACAATACACCACACAGTAAGCTCAGATTTCCATACGTGGGCTCTAGCCGGTCTAATCCAGACCAAACAGGTACTCCTTCCGATGCTGGGTCAAGGTCAAAGGGACTAGAAAGGCACTTCTCTCTGGAGTGCTCAAACAGGTTGCCCTAAGGCTTGCTGGCTGCCGGATGTCAACGAAGCTCCCAACCTCCCGGAGCCACCACCCCCTGCCTTCTAGAGGAAGACATCACCAACCCAGCGGGCTGGAGCGTCGGGGAAGGCTTGGCTCCCTCCCCACCGAACTCACTAGAAGCTGACAGTCTGGGAAAACCTACAGCCCCTGACCTAAGGGTCGCTGGGCTCTTCTCTGTGCTGAGCTGGCCCGGAGTCGGCCCCGTCCACTTAAACGGGGCTCTCCAGAGGCCCAACATCTGCCCGCCAGGGCCCGGGCGCCTTCCAGGTGCCAGGCTAAACCGGTCTTCCAGTCGATGAAAGCCCATGGAAGGCTTTACAAGTTGGCCAGCGAGTCTTCGGGGGCCCGAACGGCCAGGCAGAGAAGGGTCCAAGACCCCAGCGCGCAGGGCGCACAGAGCTCACGGCGGGAGGCCCGGCCACCCCGCCACCCGGCCGCCGAGACTCCCAGAGCCCGCGGGGGGGGCAGGGCCGGGGGCGCGGGCCGAGCCCCAGCCCAGGTGGGCAGCAGGCTCGGCCCGCGGGCGCCGCGGGAAGCCAGGCGGACAAAGGGGGCAGGCAGAGCCCAGCCCGCGGCAGGGCGGCCGGGAAATTTAGGAGCCACGTGCCCGGCGGGAGACGGCGAAAAGCCTCCCCGCACTCCGGCTGCCCGGCCCGCCGCGCACACCGCCCTCCACGCGGCCCGGACGCGGGTCCGTGCGCCAAGTTTCCTGGAACTTTTCCAAAGAACCGAGGCTCGCCGGGAGGCAGGGGCGCCCCGGGGCCACCCTCGCCGGCCGCCCCCGAGCCCGCCAGGGGCCGCCCGCTCCGGGATGCCCCGCGCGGCGCGCCCGCGTCCACGCCCGCCCGCCGGGCCCCGCCGCCCCGCGCGAGCCGCGTCTCCACTTTCCGCGGGCGCCGGAGCGGGGAGCGCGGCGGGCGGCGGAGGAGCGCGGCGGGAGCACGCCGAGCCCCGAGCCCCGCGCCCCGGGCTGCGCGCCCGGCCTGGGCCTGGGCGCCGCGTCCCCGCAGCCGCGCCCGGCCTCCGCCGCCCGCAGGCCCCGGCGCCCCGCGCCTCCCGGCCGAGCCCGCCCCGCCGCGGCCCAGCCGCCCCGCGCCCGCCCCGCCCGGCCCGGCCCGGCCGCCAACCGCCGCGGGCGCAGCGCGAGGCGCCGCGCGGACTCACCGGGGCCGCCCGCCGAGTACATGGCGCCGCCGAGGTCCCGGCCGAGGCCGGCCGCGCGCCACGGGCCCCGACGCCGCGAGCCGCGAGGAGCCGCCGGCCGCTCGATCCGCCCCGGCGCGGCCGCCTCGCCAAACAGGTTTACCCGACGCGGCCGGGGCGGCGGGCGGAGGCGGAGGCGGCGGCGGGAGCGGAGGGGGAGGGGAGCGGGAGGAGGGAGGGGGAGGAGGAGGAGGGGCGAGAGGGACGGCGAGGGAGGGGACGGCGGGAGGAGGGAGGGGGCGGGAGGACGGGGGAGGGCGCTGGAGGGGGCGCACGCTCGGGACCGCGGGACGGGGCGCGCGGGCGGGGCGGCGGCGGCGGCGGTCCCTCGCGCGGCTGCACCCAGTGGGGACCCCGGAGGCGACGGGGCAGCGCGGGTGGAGACCTGGCCGGGCGGCTCGGCCAGGCCACGTCTGTCTCCCGAGCGCGGCCGGCCCAGCTCTGCGACCCGAGGCTGCGTCCTCCCGCGCCGGGTGGCTGAGCCCTGCGCTCGCGCCCCCGCCCCAGCACCTCGGCCTGGCTCTTTAAGTTATTAACGAAACGCGAATGTCGGGAAGCTCGCTCCCCACCCACAGCTTGAACTTGAACGAGTCCAGTCCCTGGCGCATGACCACACCGCCACCTCCCGGCGCGGCCAGAGAACGTCGAGCACCCGAATAAAGCCCTGGAAAGTACGGCCAGTTTCAGATAAAATTCAGCAGCTGTCAGAGAGCAGACCCAGCCGAATCCCACCTCTGCCCTGGGGTTTCAGATCTGCACGCTCCGTGCACGTGTGTCCTGTCCCCGGCCGCGTCCAGCTGTCTTCTGGCGCTTTTTCTGCGGAAGCAGGCAGGACGGTGGGCGCCCCCAGCCCGGCTCCTGCCCCCATCATCGGGCATCTGCGCTTTCGCTGCAGGGCCCGGGCCAAAGAGAAACGGAATCATGCTTGCTAGGACCCCTGCATCTGGGAGGGTCCTTGTTAAGCAAGAAAATCATCTCCAACAAATATCAAAGGGATGGGGGAACTGGGTAAGATGGAGCAGGCTGTCATGCCAGCGACTCAGAAGGCTGAGGTGGGAGGATCATGAGCTGAGTCCAGCCTGGGCTACATAAAAGGACGTGTCTTCATCAGGTGGTTGGTACAAACGGGTCAGGATGGAGGCAGGATCTCTTAAGCTCAGGAGTTCAAGACCAGTCTGGCCAACGTCGAACTGATCTTGAAGAAAAATGAAAGGGGACAT
Organism: Eospalax fontanierii; assembly: GCA_035773235.1. NCBI lineage: Eukaryota > Metazoa > Chordata > Mammalia > Rodentia > Spalacidae > Eospalax > Eospalax fontanierii. The sequence continues at coordinate 78,636,925 of CM069532.1, forward strand.
AGAAGGGAACTGGAGCGCAGCCCAGCAGTCGAGCCCTGTAAAGCCTGAACAAGACCCCGGTTCCCTGCCAGCACTGTAAATGAACAGACAGAAAACCATTGTCATGAAATCTGTTTCTGAGGGCTGGGGCTGGGTAGAATACTTGCCTAGCATTCAAGAAGCCGGTTCCATCCCCAGCACTAAACTGGGCCTGGCTGCACATGCCTGCAATCCCAGAAGTAGGAGGTGGTGGCAGGGCTCAGGCCAGCTTGGTATACATGAGACCCTGTCCAAAAATCAATCAATTACAAAGTGTGTTTCTGAGCACCAGGAAGCCTGGGCATGGCTGCTCATCACAGCAAAAACGGGCACCACTAGGTCTCCCTGCAGACTGCAATGAGAAAGGGAGCTTGGTGTCTGTGGGATGAATGCAGCTGTGGATGGGTCTCAGCCAGCAAGCCTGGCGGTGTGACCTCATTTTGTATGAATTCTCAAGCAGCCAGGTATGGAAGCATGTGTCTGTAATCCCAGCCTTCAGGAGACCCTGTCTCCAAGGACGGAAGAGAGGGAGGGAGGGAGGCAAAGTTAACCGAGTTCAGAGATGCTTCAGTAGCATCGGCCATCGCAGAGAGGCAAGGCAGTGGTCACCGCAAGCTTCAGGCCAGCAGGCAGGGCTGGTGTGGAACAGGGCCCTTGGGCATCTGTGGTACTGGCATCGCCTTCCAGTGCTCGGTTTGGCAGCCACCCTTCTAAGCTGCACCTTGACCTCTTGGATCCTTGTTCGTACCTTTGCTGTCTTTCACAATAAAATTTACAACACTGCCCATACAACTTGGTTTCCCCAACTCCCTGACACCTGCTGCTCTGCCGCTGTCTCCCTGGCACCTACACCAAGCCCACCTCTGCTCCATTTCACTCCCACCCCTACAGCTCTGCCTGGAGGGTGCAACCCTAGGGCCTGGAGCAAAGCTGCAGGCTCTGCAGCCGTGGAGGCTGGGCAACTTTGTTGCCAGGCAGGAGTCTCCCAACAGTTAAATTGTGTCTCTGCTGAGACCCGATACTCCCCTCTACTGGTGAAAGGGTGCCATGGCAGCCTGCCTCTTCCCAGGAAGTCCAGGGCTCAAGCCCTCTCACCCATCACTAGCAGATACAGCACCATTTCCAAGAGCACCTCCATCTTCTCCTGAGTGCTAGTCCTGAGCTCTTGCTCCATTTGAAGATCTGCAGGCTTTTAACCCAGGCCAAGGCCACCTTCCATCCCTCCTCCTAACCCATTCCTCCTCAAGCCACCTGCCTGCCTCTATCCGGTGGTTCCCAGCTTCCCCGTTCACCAGAGAAGCTGAGGCTACCCTCCCACTGCCTTCTCCCGCACCTGAAAGCTGGGACTCTATTTACCATGGGACAGAGTCCTCTCCACTCATACCACAAACTCCCTCCAGTCCTCAGCCTGGCCGGGCACTTGGCACTTCGTCCTGGCCCTGTGGGCCACTCTGGCCCACGTGTAGCTCCCTCTCTGTGTTGGAGAATTCTGATGCTTTGATGTGGCTGTTGACTTGGGCACAGGCTGGAACAGTGAGGTGGGCCAGTCCATAGCTTGGGACAGAGGTTACCCCTAGTTTTGAGCCCACAGGAATGCAGGAAGCATGTGCCTGTGTCTGTAGGGCCCAAAGGTGTTCCACATCGGGAGCTCTTAGTTCCTTGTAGACTAGAATGTGGACTACGATGTGGAAGCACACACTTGTCATCCCAGCACTCAGAAGGCCAAGGCAGGAAGATCACTGAAATGTTAAGGCCAGCTTGGACCAGGCCCTGACTCAAAAACAGATTTAAAATATAGGCACTGAAATAAGTCCATTGTTTTCAAAGCATGGCTGCACATGGAGAGTTTAAGAAATCAAAGCTGAGAAGTACTGGGTTGGACAGCACCACAGTTTGTCGGCTGCATGAAAAAATGCCACTTCTAGACCAGTGTCTTCATCTGTTTTCTACTGCAGTAACTGAACAGCCTAGCCCGAGTACTGTAGAAAAGGTAAGCGGTTGGGTCATCTCAGTCATGGAGCACATCCCTAGAGGACTCAGCCCTGGACTGTGGTAAGCAGTATGCGGCCTCTGTCTAGTCCACATGTCAACAGAGCCCTTTCTCCCTAAGACCACACTGGAACTCTCCACAGCCCCGTCCCACTTCCACACACTAAGATTCTTGGAATAAAAGCAGTGCATGTAGAGAGCTAGCTTGCACCTGTGATCTCAGCACTAGGGAGGCCAAATCAAGATGATGGCCACTACTGCCAGGCCAGCCTGGGCTACACAGCAAGTTTGAGGCTGGCCTGGACTACAAAGTGAAAGCCTGCCTCAAAAAACAAATGCTTGTCTTAATGAATAAAGAGCTCAAGAACATGGGTAGTATTTGGCGAATAGTTCCATCAAAGGAACAAAAGTCACCTGTAAGCAACACTCCAGGGAGCCCAATGTGAGGTAGGAACCCCTGAGTTTGGATAACTGTGTCACCTTGTCATTCTGTGCACCCAGCGTCACAGGCCTCCATCTGCAAACCTATGAGGCTGAACCCACTGGGCCCCAGCGGGGACCTGTACCTGGAGCACAGTAGGGCGTCCCATTTATGACAGGTGGAGGGACCAGTGTTCAGTCCAAGATGTGCCTTTCCACCCTGTGATAAGGAGAGGTAGCTGAGGAAGCCGGATGCTAGGAAGGAAACAGGAAGAACTGGAAAGTCAACTCACCATCAATGGCAGGCTTAAACTTCCATATCAAAAAAAGTTGAAAGGAATCAAAGTAGCAAGCACCTGGTGGGAGCTATTTGCACTTCTCAGACAGACAGTGATACAGTGTGTCCTGTGTATGTGCACATGTGTGTGCATGTCTCCATCCAGAGTAGATTAGGGTTAGAAGAACATCATGGTTAGGGCTGCAGAGTGGCTCAGTGGATAAGAGTGTTCACTGCTCTTGCAGAGGACCCAGGTTTGAGTCCCAGCACCCACACGGCAGCTAACACCTGTAACTCCAGTCCCAGGGGATGAGACACCCTCTTCTGACCTCCACAGGCACTCATACACATAAAAAAGAAGAAAACTGTGATGGTACACTAGAAAAATAGGCAAAACTTGATGAGCTACTTCAGAGAAGAGACTGATTAGCCAGTAAACACGTGGACAGGGCTCTGGGCTTGCTTGTCATCCCAGGAGGCATTGCCACAGACCCTCTCAGCCACAAAGATGATGAGACGAAGTGCCTTGGAACCAACCTGATCCTGAGGCTGCAGCATCACAACCCAGTCCACCCTGTATTACTGGTTAACCCTGGCCACCGCCCTTTGCACCCCATGCCCTGGTCCTCCCACCCTACTGGCTGAATCAGCTCCAGGCAGTACCAGCCCCCTCCCCAGGCTCCACACTTTCCTAAGTGCATTTTTACTTTTTGAATATTTTATTATGTGTATGTATGAATGTATATTATGTGTCTGCAGTATATTAGCACACCTGTGTTGTGAAATGCCTGCGGAGGTCAGAAAAGGGTGTCAGATTCCCTGGAACCAGAGTCACAGATGGTTGTCAGCCGCCATGTGGGTGCTGGGAATTGAAGCCAGGTTGTCTGCAAGAGCAGCCAGTACTCTTAACCGCTGAGCATCTCTCCTGCCCCAGCATTTTTCCTTTTTTTCTTTTGAGACAGGGTCTTCCTATAGCCATAGCTGGCCTGGAACTCACTATGTAGACCAAGGTGGCCTTGATCTCACAAAGATCTGCCTGCCTCTGCCTCCTGAGTGCTGGGATTTAAGGTGTGTGTCACCATGCTCAGTCTCCCAAGTCACTCTGTGTCATGCTGCTTTTGGGGGGTCAAGATGGACTGTGGCCACACATGCTGCAGCTGTGGACAGACCATCCTGCCCTCACACTGGGAGTCCTCCCACAGCATGCTAACCCATGTGGAAGCTCCAGGGCTCGTGGCCTCCACCTGGCAGTCATAACACCAGCAGAGTTTACCCTGTCAGGAAGTCACAACATCTGTGTGGAGCTTATGCGTGTTACCTGGGTGAAGGTGTGTGCACTTGTCCATGTAGTCAAGTGGCTCTGAGTTCCAATCCTGTATGCTGTGTGCACCTGAGGAGCTGGAACACTGTCCAGGTTAGGAGGAAAAAAAAAACAGGCCAGCGGTGATGCTCCTCCTGAGGGACCTGGTATGTGAGTGGACACTGTAGTGTGGCGGGGACTTAACACTGGCCACATCCCATTTCTAGCCCCTATGCAGTTCCTGCAGTCAGAATCTATCATCTGGACACCATGTAGTTGCCCTGTGCATCAGCAGGGAAGGTGGCTTCAAATCCCCTGAATGTGTGACCCCAAACTCATGCTGTAGTCCTCACCCAAAGTGAAGAGTTAGGAGGTGACGGGGCATGAGGGTAGACTTCATCCAAGGGGTCAGAGAGCACAGGCCTGCAATCCCAGGGCAGGGGAGGCTGAGACTGGGGAGTCAAGCAGCCTAGATACATAGCAAGGCCCAGCCTCAGCAGCAGGCTCAGTGAAGTGCCTCAGCCCTTTAATCCCAGGAGGGACCAGAGGGTGCGATCTAGTGACCATGAAGCTGTCATCACCAGATACTAAGCTTCCCCCGTCCCTTCCCTCCCTACCTACCTTTCTCTTTTTGGACAGATTCTCGTGTAGCTTATGTTACCCTCAAATTCACCAAGTAGCTGAGGTTGGCCTCAAATGTCTGGTCCTCCGACCTCCACCTCCCAAGTGTTGGAATGATAGCAGGTCTTTCCTCCCTTCTCTTCCTTCTGTTCACTTCCTTATTCTTTTTCTTCCCAACTCCTTCCCACCCCCTTCTTCCTATCTTACCTTGTTGTCTCAACCTCCCAGTAGTTGGAGCTATAAACATGTGCCCTGGCAGCACCAACATCTGTTGTCTTGAAGCCAGGTGGTCCATGGCATTCTCTTACAGCAGTCAAATGGGTTAAGACAATGTTAGTGGGCTCTCCTAATGAGAATAACAGGGCTGGGATGTGGCTCAGGTGGCAGAGTACTTGCCTAGCATACACAAAGTCCTGGGTTCGATCCCCAGCACCGTGTAAGTCAGGATTGGTGGTGCATGCCTATAATGCCAGCACTCAGGAAGTGGAGGCAGGAGGATCAGAAGTTCAGGGTCATCTTTGACTATGTAGCAAGCTTGAGGCCAGTCAGAGATATATGAGACTCTTTTCCACAATAAAACCGTAAAAAGAGAGGAGAGCAGTGTTGCTCTGTGGGTTTGGCTTTGTTTATTGAGACAGAGTCTCTTCGTAGCCCCAGCTAGCCTGGAACTCATTATGCAGACCAAGCTGGCCTCGATCTCCCAGAGATCTGCCGGTCTCTGCCTCCACCTCCAGCTGCTGGGACTAAAGCCGTGCTCCCAGCCCTGCTTGGTGTTTCTTGACCAAGCCGCTGGAGAGTGGGCTGGGAGGAGAAGCACTTTACCAGCCCAGGCCTGCTCCGCCCAAATGAGCTCAGATAGCTGTTGGAGGGCACTGGCCAAGGATCCCATCTATATCCTACAGATGGGACGTGAGGCAGTGGGCCTACAGCAGACTCAGCTCAGCTCAGCTCAGCTGCTAGCTTTTCCTGAGGATTTCCCAAGAGGAACAGCTGGTCTCTGGGCTCCTTCTGAGTCTAGGTCTGTATTCCACATCAGTGCACTGAAGGCTTTTCATTCATAAACTCCCTGTGAACTGCTGTATTTACCCCTAAACTTTAAATTCACATCTAAAATATCACCTGACTTTAAATAGTTTCAAAAAGACAGCTTCTAGAATTTGTAAATATTAACACTTAGATTTAAAACTGTCTTGTTACCATAAAGATGAGGCCAGATGGAATCTAAACACAGAGGTCACACCTGTCTGAGGATCCCAGGAGCAGCTCGTGCCCCGCCCCCCCCAGCTTTAGCACCGAGGTTCAGAGTGTGCAGAGCCGTCACAGAACTCAGAACCATCTTACCTCTCATAGTTTCATACTTGAAAGTCTCACTGATCAGTCTGCATCTTTCTCTTCAAAACATGTTTGTTATGGCAAGATGGCATGAGCCTCCATCTCAGCACTCAGGAGGCAGAGACAGGAGGATTGCTGCAAGTTAGAAAGCAGCCTAGACGACATCATCAATTCTAGGCTGACTAGCACCACAGAGCTACTCCGTCTCAAACAAAAACAGGATATTGAGATGGCTCAATGGCAAAGCTCCTGCTTCGCTGACTATCGGAGTTCCATGTGTCATGGAAAACACGGGCATGCATGTACTCAGACACACACTCAGAAAAATGCAATAAAATGTATTTTAAAATGTTTTAAAAACATGCACACACAGGTATGTGGAGGCAGGAGAGATGCTCAGCAGTTAAGAGATTGTACTTCTCTTGCAGAAGATCCGATTTGGTTCCCAGGACCCATGTCAGGCACCTTACAATTGCTTGTAACTCTAGCTCCAGGGGATCCCAGGCCTCTGATCTCAGAGTTTACCTGCACTCACATGCATATACCCACACAACAGACACAAAATTAGAAATGAATAAATTTTTTTTTCTTTTTTTTGAGACGGGGCTTCCCTGTAGCCCCAGCTGACCTGAAACTCACTATATAGACCAAGCTGGCCTTGATCTTACTTCCAGAGTACTGAGATTAAAGACATTGGCCACCAGTTGACTCATGATCACACTGTGTGTCAGCACACAGCTGATTAAACACAGATGTGACAATATTTGGATACAGATGACCCAGTCAGTTTGATGGCTCTGCTTGTCAGCTCTGTACTGAGAGATGCCCAGGACTTTAGTGAAGCACATTCCGGAGTTTATGAGGGCGTTTCCAGACCACCACATTCTGAGGTCAGAATGTGAATAGCCTGTTGGGAAGTGGGGCAGCCAGGGTGGGGCCTGGCGGAGAAGGTGGGTCACTGGGATGTGGTCTTGAAGACTGCAACTCACCCGCTGCTTCCTGTGTGCAGTGAAGACGAGGAGCCTCCACCTCTGCATTGCTCTGACAGAGTCTGGACCGTGGGCCAAATCCTCCAAGTCATGAGCCAAAAGCAATGTCTCCTCTTTTGGGTTATTTCTCTGGGAATTTGGTCAGGGCTAATACAGCTGACAGAGTGGCAGTTGTGAGAAGTACCAAGTGGTTGGAATGCATCTCTTCTAATTTTTTTTCAGTGTGCAGTGCAGAGATTAAGCCCAGGGCCTGGGACATGACAGCTCAGTGCTCTCATTAACCTGTGGTTCCAGTCCTGGAAGCATCTCAAAAGGAAGAACAGGCCTTTCTTTTCTGTGAGTTACAGCCATCAAAGGAAGGCCGGGCAATCTGTTGCTGGCCAGAGACAGGGCTCTCTGTGTGTTCTGCCCATTTCTCATTTCTCTGACATCCGCACTGAGGGAGCTGAGGGTCCAAATGAAAGGTGGGAATGGAAGGAAATTATCACGGCAGTGTGACACAGTTCTCCGAACCCTTTCCAAGCTAAGGCCAGAACCCTAGGCAGCCTCCTTCTGTAGCCACCATCTGCAGCTGGCTCCATGGTGGCCCCAGGGTGGGGAAACCAAGACCTGGAAAACACTGGCTTGTTGCTGTAACCGAGCAGGGGGCCTGCAGGAGGAACGGCAGAAGTGACTGCCCGCCCTGTTTATTTGCCTATCAGACACTTGTGTGACCAGTGTAGCCCTGAAGCATATCCCCAGGATCACCCTCGGAGGCCTACATGAAGGTGCCCAGCCTGGCCTCAGCTTAGGTCTCACCCAGGGCACTGAGAGCAGCTTCAGTTCCTGCAACTGTTGGCTTTTCCTGGCCTGTGATGTGCATTGAGACCTGTCCAGCTGGGCAAGCCTTGGGTAAGTGCAGCTGCCTCCGCCAATCAACCATCAGCCAAAGCAACGAGCCAACAGGAGTCAGCAGTATTATCATGCAGAGGCAGCTGACTGGCACAAACCCCAGAGGGCTTGTCACAAGCTGGAAATTGACGAATTGACTTTCTTATTTAATATAGTTTATTTTTACAGACTTGGGGATTGAATCCAGGGCCCAGGCAAGCACTCTACCACTGAGGTACACACTAGCCCAGAAAATGGCAAATTCACTCAAAAATTTATAACTGCCACTGACAGCCAGGCATGTTGGCTCAAACCTGTAATTCCCTTGGCGGCCAGAAGAGGATGTCAGATCCCCTGGAACTGGAATTATGGACAGTTGTGAGCTGCCATGTGAGTGTTAGGAACCAAACCTGGGTCCTTTCTCTGTAAAAAGCAACCAGTGCTTTTAACCACTGAGTCATCTTTCCAGCACTTCTCCACACACTAATTTTTTAAATAGGTGTGTGTACACTGTGTCCTTTAGTAAGAATTTGAATCAGGTAGCCATCCATGGTAGCACATGTCTTTAATCCTAGAGTCTTAGAGGCAGGCAGAGCTCTGTGAGTTTGAGGCCAGCCTGGTCCAGACAGCAAGTAGTTGGGACTACATTATGAGATCCTGCCTCAAAAAAAAAAAAAAAGGATTTGAGATCAGGCAAATACTCAATTACTTGATGATGGAAGAAATCAGAATAGTCTGTCTACGGAGGTAGGAGCCACAGGGGTGACTGGAGCCAGCCCAGGTTCAACATGAGGGACAGTTGCAGTGTGTACATTTGTCGAGGCCACTGAATAATTCATTTACGCCTCTGCCACTGGAATACTTTAAAGCAAAAGGTTCACTGCTTCTTCAAATACACTTCTCAGACTCTCAGGGTGCAGAATTGGAGATTCCATTTGTGGAAAAAAATGGCCTACAGTCTAGTTCTCAGAGCCGGGACACCATGTCTGAAGGCCCCCCACATAGACTCCCTTTCTTTGAAGGGTGATCTGTTTCAGTTCCATAAGCACACTGTCCACATTTCCAGGGGGGTTTCAGAATCCCTGAGAAGTCACCTCAGGAATGTATTAGTACAATGGATCTCTACAGGATTAGGATGATAATGCTATATAACAGTGTGTGCATCGTGTGAGGGTGCAGGAGCAACAGTCTGCATCTGTGAGCTCTTGGATATAATTCGTAACAACACAATGGAGCAGTGGCTGCGGCCCCAGAGTCAGACCCCAGATGCCATGGGCTTACCTCTCCAGACACGGCCTGATCTGTCAGAACCCAGCCAGACCCTATGCCTCCCTCTCTGATACACACACACACACACACACACACACACGCACCCTGGATGTGCATCCTGGGGGAGAATGCTGACAGCTGCGACTCCGCCTCCCTCTCCAGGGACAAGCTATTGCCAGTCAGTGCAGACAAACAGGGTCTCTGGCCTTGAGAGGGGGTTTTCTGGCATGTGTACCCAGAAAGCCAGGAAGAGGCTTGATTCTGAGCCTTGAAAAGAGCCAGAAAAAGTGGTGGCTTATGCCTGGAATTGCAGCACTTGTGAGGCTGAGGAGGATGATTCCTTTGAGTTTGAGGCCTGCCTGGGCTACGTAGTGGGTCCTGTCCTTCCTTCTTGGCTGCAAGTGTGAGACTCAAAACAAAACAAAAAACCAAGACTTTAAAAGTGACGGAAGATTTCTTTAATCTTTAAAATTATAGTTTATACTTAGTGTGTGCATGTATGTAGGTACACGTGCCATGGCACACATGGGCGCGCTAGAGGACAACTTGCAGGAGTGGGTTCTCTCCTCCCACCATGTGAGCTCCAGGGTGGTCAGATTTGGTGGCAAGGACCCTTACCCATTGAGCCATCTTGCTAGTCCAATAATGGATTTAGTGACGAACAAAATTAAAAAAAAAAATTGACACAGGGTCTCAGCACACAGCCCAGGCCAACATGGAAAAGCCATGTAGTCGGGCTTGTGACTCTCCTCAGCTAGCCTCCCAAGCTTGGCTGCCTTGATAGAATAACATTTTTTGACCTTAAACTTCAGAATAAAAATAAAACAAAATACCTGCATTCTTGGGAGTTCTGGATCACAACAAAGTGTTCTTTTTCTTTCCTTTTTTTTTTCTTTTTTCTTTGTACTTTCCCTGATCCTCCGGCCTCCACCTCAAAGTGCTGAGCCACTAGGCCTGCATAAAAAAGTGTTCAGGTAGGAGAAAGTGAGGGCAAACAAAGGATGCATGATAGACTCTCAGTCAGATGTCACTGTATTTCAGAGGACAACAGCTGGTTTCTGTAACTAGACATTTTGGTGTGGCCAGCCGATCTCCAGTGAGGGTTCTGCATAATCCCTGGTGCACAGTGGCTCAATGGTAGTGAGTCTGCAGAGTTTTCTGATGGCTCCTAAAGTCATCTCACTTTGACCCTGAAGAAAGGCAAAAGTCCTTCTGAGTTTGGAGGGTGAAGTCTGGGCTCTGAGCTCTGAGAGGAGGTACAGTAGGAAGAGGAGTTCAAGGTCAATCTGTCCATGTGAGTTTGAGACTGGCCTGGGCTACATGAGACTCTCAAAAAAGAAAAAGGAAAAAGAAAAAACAAGAAAGCCACTTGGGTGGCAGAGGCAGGAGGCTTATCCTAAGTTCAAGGCTAGCCTGGGCTGTACAATGAGATCCTTTTGCAAACAAGCCACAAGGAAACTGCAGGCACACTGGTCTTCCAGGGCTGTGTGATGCCCCATACACAGAGGTTCATGACACACATGCTCTGTTGCTCCAGAAGTCCAGTTCTGCAGGTGTCTCAGGACCGGCTCCTCCTCCTGGAGGCACCAGGGAAGCCTGGCTCCTGAACTCTTCCAGCATCGCTCCATGGATACATGGCCCATCTTCAATAGTCAAAGGGCTCTGCTCCCCGTCCCTCCACTCTATCTCCACCAGCCCAGCAGGATAGCCCCATGCCATCACAGCAATATTCTACCATAGGCAGGAGCCTTGGAGAGAAGAGGAATGGGGTCTAGATAGTGTGGGGTAGGCTGTGTGGTTTGGGGAGGGGTTGAGAAAGGAAGGCTTTATCTTAGGTTACATGTGGAGCCATGGGGACTGTGATCATCTCAGTCAGGAGAGGAGGCCAGGATGAGGTGGGCTGCCTTCCCACTAGGTACCTGAGCTGAAACCTTGAGCCTTTTGCTCCTGCCTTTTTGTGTGTGTGGTTGACTGCCCACCACTTGGCTTCTGGGGGTGCCCAGCAGCTCCCCTCTAGAGAGAGGCCCCCTGTGTTGTTCATTTTGGAGTAACTTTAACAAACTGTGGTGACAAAGCTGTCACATTGCCTTGTGTGTTCTTGGCCCTGCTTTTGTGAAGACAGGGCCCTTGCCTGCCAGTGGTGGGTCTCACCAAGCACATCTGGAGGCCTCATCATTGCTCCTGGTCACTGAGTCGAATGGGACTTCTGACTGGGTCTCTTGGCTGCTCACAGCAATGGTTCTGCTTCTGGAGAGTGAACTAGGACTGTAGAAAAGGAGAAACTTTATCTCAGGATGAAATCAGGGTTGTACAGATGCCAGAAGCAAGTGGGTAGCAGATGGCGGACAGCGGATGGCAGACGGCATGGCAAGTGGACTTTGCGCTCCGTGGCTATTGTTTGAGTGTGAAGCAGGTCCCCCTCTGTATTGGGCTCCCACATTGGAGGCTGGGTTGCCAGCTGCGGGCTGTGGGGAAGGGACTAGGTCCTGAAGACTTTGCCTTCATGATTGGATAAATCCACTAATGAACTTGTGTGGGGTCTGGGTCCACGTTAAATGGTACTGAGCAAGCCAAGCAACCCCGGATACCCTGAAGGGATGCTAGGAGTCTGGCCTGCTCTGCCTGATGCGATAACCTAGGTCCCAGGAAATCACTGAGGGTTTCAGCAGTTGCTTCATGTTTTCCCCCCACAAAGATCACCCCAGACCAGAACCAGGTTTTTCGGTTTTGTTTCCTCGTTCCTAATTTCCATGTCAGCCCTACAACCTTCCAGCCTTTACCTAAAGACCCCACCTTTAACTTTCCTGCCCTCTGTAACGGCCAGAAGAGCCTCCCTGTATAAACCCCCGCCTTGGTTTCAATAACCGAACTGCCCACCAACACAGTATCCCAGGAATCTCTCCCGCCGCACTTTGAACACCTGAGGCCCTGTTCGATTGCCCTCCATTCTCTGGGATGGCTGGAGCACAACAGTTGTGCTGGAGATACAGACCCACCCACAAACTTGAACTCTGAAAAAATTATTGGGAAGTAATGGACTGTGGAGGGTGGGGCCTGGCTGGAGACAGGGTGACTGGGGCTGTGTTCTTGAAGGTTCTACCTTCCTGTAACTCTTGTCTCTGCTTCCTGTCTGCCACAAGGGCAAGCAGCCTCTGCCACACACTCCTGCCTCTGTGCTCCACCTGACCACAGCCCAGAAGCGGCAGGGCCAAGGACTACTGGCAGAAACCCGAAACCATGAGCCAAAATAATTTATTTTGCCACAGTAACTGAAGTCTGAAACATTGGGGTTTCTAAAAGCCTGGGCTACAAGTGTGAACCTATTTCAATGCAAGCAAAAGACCACCCGCAGTCATTGCTGTCTCCATGATTTTTCTGACCCAGGCTCCTGAGTGCAACTTACAGGAACGGGCTGCCTGGTGGCTGCATTGGTTTCTCTGAATCTAAAATAGTTCTCAACTTGCTTGTTGAGTATTGGGCTAATACTAAGGAAGCCCCACTGCTGAGAAATGTGTAAACAGCTTTTTCTGAGAGAATGTCACTCTGTATTCCAACTGGCCTCAAATCTGCCTCGGCCTCCAGAGTGCTGGGATTACAGGTGTGCACCAACACACCTGCCTGGCTGAGAATTCAGAGACAGAGATAAAGCATGTGTTTGTTCACTGCACAACTCTATGCCTGCTTTTCTTCTCTGAAATACTTTTTATTATTGTTTAATTTTATATGTATGAGTGTATTCTCTGCATGTGTGTAGTGCACCTGTGTCGTGCAATGCCTGTGGAGGTAAGAAGAGGGTGGCAGATTCCCTGGAACTGGAGTTACAGATGGTTGTTAGCAGCCAGGTGGGTGCTGGGAATTGAAACTGGGTCCTCTGCAAGAGCAGCTAGTGCTCTTAACTACTGAGCATCTCTCCAGACCCAATACTTTTTAAAAAACGATTTTTTACTTATTTTTATTTAATGTGTTATGAGTGTTTTGCCTGCATGTAAGTGCATGTATGTGCAACATCTGCAGAGGCCAGAAGGGGGCGTTCTCCTGGAACAGCAGTTATGAACAACTGTCATACCATGTGTGTGCTGAGAACCAAACCTGGATTCTCTGCAAGAGCAGTCAGTGCCCCTAACCGCTGAGCCATCTCTCCAGCCTTGCAAATAATTTGTTCAAGACAGAAATGAGTATAGTAAAAACCAGTTTCAAAGTCCTGCATGTTGGCACTGGCCTATAACCCTGGCACTTAAAGCGGAACAGGAGGGGAGCCTTAAGGTCCAGGCCAGTTAAGGCTTCATATCAAAACACTGTCTGATGAAAAAGAAAAAGTAAAAGAAAGAGGCGCCAGGAAAGATGCCTCAGCAGTTAAGAGCACTTGATGCTCTTGCGGAGGATCTGGGTTTGGTTCCCAGAACCGATATGGCGGCTTACAATCATGGGTAACTCCAATTCCAATGTTAAGCCCTCCCAGGGCAGTAGGCATGCAGGCAAACACTCATATACATAAAAGGAAAAAATTGCAAATTGCTTGTGTCTTTTACTTGATAAAGACAATTAGTTCACAAGCTTTGTTGGACAATCCTGCGCCCAGGACACTGGAGGAGCGTGTGTAACCCAGGTCAAAACACACGGGAGTCCCTATGCGTCAGTCTCTGTGCAGCATCAGGGGAAGAAGGGCCTCAGAGCAACCAGGGAGGGTGTTAGGCCTTTGCAGATTCCTTCCCACCAGGGTCCTGTGCTCCCAGGATCTCAAAGGCAGCTCAACTTTCAGTCTGTCGTGCCAGGCCTCCCTGGTACCTGGCTCCTGGCTTGATGAAGAGCCAAGACCCCTGGGCCTTCTCTGGGGGCCCAGGAAAACATCCAGGCGTGGGTCTGGGTGCCTGCTCTCATCTCTTTGGTTCCCACGCTCCACAACACAGCAGATAAAGGCATTCCTCATCACCTTCTACCTCATGTTAATCCAGGCCAAGGTGTCACTATGTTGCCATAGTAACGGATGCCTGTTAGGACACTGCCAATCAACCTCCAGACACAAAAGTGCTGGCGAGGAGCTTCTCAGAAGGAACTGCTGACGTCCCGAGGTGGCTTTCCTCCACAGGCCATGCAACTCAGGGGCTGCAAGAGCCATGTTGATACATACCAAAGCTAGCAATTCCCTCAGTAAGTGGCCCCTATAGGAACAGCTTCCTTGAGTCTGCATGGACAATCATAATCCCAAGACCACCGGAGAAACTTTCCAAAGCTGGGCACTTCGAGTTCTCTCTCTCTCTCATTTATTATTTAATAAAGAGTCTTACTATGTAGTATTGGCCTTGAACTCACAGAGATCCACCTGCTTCTGCTTCCTGAGTGCTGGGAGCTGGCACTTTTTGAATCAAGACAGAGTGACAGCCAGGCATAGTGGCTAATCCCCACTGGAGAGACTGAGGCAGGAGGACTGCTGTACTCTCCAGGCTAGCTGGGGGGCCACAAAGCATGCCCTTGTCTACAAAAAGTAAACCACAACCAGTGAGATAGCTCAGTGAGTAAAAGTGAGTTCAATTTCCGGAACTACAGCAGAGGGAGGAACGGACTCCTGCAAGCTGTTCTCTGACCTCCACACATGTAGCATAGTATAAACACACATACACACGTTAATAATAAACACAAAGGCGGGAGAGATGATTCAGCAGTTAAGAGTACTCACAATGAAGACCTGGGTTCAAATCTCAGCACTCACATGGCGGCTAACAACCATCCATTAACTCCAGTTCTGGAGGATCTAACACCCTCTTCTGTCCTTTGCAGGCACTGCAATACATGCGTGCATTTACACACATGCAGGCATAACAATCATACGCATAAAATTAAAAATAAAAACAAAACAAAAAAACTCAAACCAAACCCCTAAGATCCTGGCAGCACAGAGAAACAGGGCAGGCAGGTCCACACATGTGGCAAGTCTTCTGTTTGCTTGAAAGAAGGAGAGCAGCTAGAGATCAGTGAGGCTCTGCACTGCACGGATGCCCCAAACGATTCCAAGTGATCCAAAGGAAAAGAACCAAAAGAAAGGTGATGGCACTGGGAACGTTACTGGGCCACCTCTTTAATAGGTCAGAGTAACTGTACAATTCATTATATTCTTCCTGAGAATAATTTATTTCCCCCAACAAACCAGACATCTCAGAGAGCCAAACCCCTCTACCTGTGGGGTCTTCTCCTGGGAAGACGGGCACAATGACGATCAGTTAGCTCCAGTGGCTGGAAAGAGTCAACATGGCTTTAATCTTTCTTTATAAATTATATAAAAATGGAAAAGAGGGATGGTTCTTGAACTTCTCAATGCAGCTGGGAGGTGCTCTGGTGCAAAGCATTTCTGCTCCCGAGAGAAATTACATTGCTACAAAAAAACTGGCACAGAATTCTGGTGAGGAGAGACAAGAGTTTTAGTCTGTTCTGCACTAGTTCGAAACTCAATGCTTCAATACCCAGGGGAAAGAAAAAAGGTGGGCAGAGGGGGGCAGAAGTCTTCTGAATTACTCCAGTCTTCAAAATATAGCTTTATACTCTTTCTCTGCAAATGGGATTAGCATATTGCAACCAAAGGGTGCTCTGAAAAGCCAGCATCCCAGCCTAGACCGATCCGGCAGGAAGGACTCTCAGCCTCCTGGCTCTCTGGGAGTCCCCTCTCTCTAAGCGCTCCTCTTCCAACTTGCAGCAGGGTGGGCTGGGAATTACCACGGCCCCAGGCCGCTTCCAGTAAAGCACATCTGGATGGGAACACCAAATGAGTCTTAAAAGCTTCTTATTGTACAATTTTCATTCTCAGAAAAAATGCCACATTTTGGATCCAGATTTTTCCAAACATTATGATTTAGAAAAATAACAGAAGTGAACCCAAATCAAAATGTGGCTAAACTTATATGAGAGATTTTCAGCTAGCTGTCATTCAGTTGGAGCTGAGTGCTGGCGACCAAGGAGAGGACGTGGGTTAATTCCTCGCTGCTGGTGGAAGATCTCCCAAAGGGCAGAAGGATGCACTTGTCGTGGCTCAGTGTGGCCGTGTCTGCCCGAGCATTTTCAGTCTCGCCTGGTCAATGACGTCCAGCAGGTTCTTAGCGTCCACGGCCAGGGCGTGAGCGGCAGTCAGCATCTGCTTCTTGTACTCTTGCTGCAGGCTGGTCATGACATACTGCTGTGCCAGCTTCATCTTGCTGATGAGCTCCCCCAGGTCAGAGTTCAGCAGCTTCTGTGCCATTTCGATCTGGAAGGCAGGAGAGGGTCAGGGAGCTGGAGCTGCTCCAGGCACTGGTCACAGGCTTTGCTGTTGGCATCCAAGACAAGAGACATTCCTTCCCTCAGATAACTCTCCCTCACAATAACAGGACCCCTAATCTGTCTGCCTTAGAAACTGAGTCACTACAGTCGTTCCCACATGTGCCTACAAGCACACGTGGCCAGCAGTCTGGCTCTTCCGCTCGCAGCCCTCATGTTCTGGGGTGGACTCACTTCTACTCTGCACTGACTATTAGTCACAGAATGTCTGATTAGCATCTCAGGACGAGCTAGCTCAAGCACTTCAACATGAACAACTGTAGCACAGTGGCCTGATCAGCGCCACACAGGACGAACACCAGGATCATGCCTTTTACTATGCTGGCTCTCTCTAAGCTTTTCTCAGTTTTAAAGATTTTAAACATAAATAATGAATTAGCGTGTATGTGTGTGTGCATGAGCCCACGTGCACACGGGTGCCTGCAGAGATCAGAAAACAGCATCAGATCCCTTGCAGCCGCAGCTACAGGCACTTTTAAGCCACGTGACATGGGATCTGTGAAAGCAGGAGGTGCCCTTACCTACTAAGCATCCTCCCCAGGCCCCCTTTTCTGGGCTTCCTATAGCTGTAGAGAGGCTTTACCAGGACCAGGGGCGGCTGAGTCACCTTGATGGGCTGGGCTGTGAAACCCATGCTGTCCTGAGGGGCCAAATGCTTTGCTTGCTGGCTCACTGCTTCCCTAAGCTTATTCAACCAGTGTGACTGAGGACTCACTCTAACACCATTCTTGACCACTGAACATGCACAAGGCACTTCATCTGGATAGAAGACGGAATTAGACCTGCTAGGAGAAGCTTCAGGGAGCTCACTGGAACAAAGGCTACACCACAATAGACCTACACAGGGAAGGCCTGTCCTCTGCCTCGGAAAGACTCACAGAGGACAGCTGGAATTGGACTGGACTGTACAAGAACACCAGCTTACTGCAAAGGACCATGCCAAAGTGACCCTTGTCTTGCTCTGAGTGGCAGTAGATGGCATATAACATTTAGGGGAAGGAGAATGACCACATCTAGAGAGCTATTCCAGAAAGATGGCTCTGGTGGCAGGATGAAGGCTGCAGAACCACCGTAGTTCAGGCAGTGGACAGTGCTGTTAAGAGGACCTGCCTGAGACTTGATGACGTCGCTGTACATGTATGAGCCAAATAGGGGTGTGCCTACTCCTTCTTTAATGGGTTCTGACTGGGTTTCCATGACAAGGGGACATGGGTGTCAAGTGCACAGTGACATAACAGCCTCTGGAAGCAAAAAAGCAAGAGCAGATTGCTCAGGCCATCATCCACTGAACCTGTGCTCCCAAGAGGCACAGGACTTGGGAACACTAAATATGAACACAGTACAGCTACAGACAACTGTCAGAGTGAGAGGACAGAAGACCACCTTGGGTTTGGAATGCTCAAGGGCAGCAGGAGAGGAACCAGGGGAGGGGCTGGGTGGGGTGAGTGGGGAAGACTCTGATCTAGGGGAGGCCTTAAGAGGGCAAGTTGCTGCAGAGAGCTGGGCTGGGTGTGGCTGCCTGGCAGGTGGGAGAGAAGGGGCAACAGAGAAGGACAGAACCATGGAAAAGGTTCTTTAAAATAAACGTTAATGACAGAAGAACACCTCCTATGGGAGAGTAACTCTGTGTGCAAGAATCAGGTTGGGTGGAACAGTTGCTTCATGACCCATCCTGTGGAGGCATCAATGGTGGGGACACCATGTGCTTGCCTGGGGTATGTGGAGCACTGCTTGTCATGACCAATTGGAGCCAGTGAAGAGGGTGTGGCAGGCAGCGTCCATTAGGCTTTGAGTTTAAAGTCACACAGGCGGAACTAATAATCAGGGTGTTTTCCAAAAAGAATACACGTGGTTCAGTCCACTCGCAGTCCACTCACAGTGGACTATCAGCTTGGGCTAGGTCTGACTGCTCTTAGGAAGCTGCTTCCTCAAGGCCAAAGCAGTGCTGCTGGCTGAGTGTACCGTGACAGCAGCCCCCTCACCCCCCCCCCCCAACCAGGACACACATCCCAGCTCACAGACTCCTCAAGGCCCTGTGCTACAAAAACTTCCATGTCTGCTACGTATGGAGCCTCATGCCTGTTATCTCAAAGCTAGGAGAGGCTGGGATAGGGGCGTTTTGAGTTCAAGTTCCAGGACAGCCACGACTACATAACAAGGGCCTATCTCAAAAAGCTCTCCCCATCACAAAAGTCAATGTCATGTGGGACAAAGAAGATGAGAAACTTCCAGACGAAGGGAGGCCACACTGATGAGATGCTGGGCGGCATCATGTGTGACACATAGCCCAGGCGCTTCAACACTAGAGGTGCTGGGTTCCTGAATGTCCCGTCAAGCAGGAGGGGCTTGCAGCAACAGGATGTTCAGCGCACACAGGTGAAAGACAGCTCCACAGGGGCCATGCCTGTTACTAGGAAGGACCCTCAGCAGTGTTCAAGGTTATAAGGGGTCTGTGTACAACTTGGTCTCAAATGCTGAAACAGCACTTCATGTGTATGCACACAGAGGAACGACAGGGAGAGAGAATGCAAATATAGTGAGACATTAAAACACAACACTTGGCAAAGGATGTTTGGGAATTCTCTGTATTCTCCCTAACCTTGTAACTTTTCTGTAATTCCTTTGAAAATAAAAGCAAAACCAGGCACACAAAAACATGAGGCAGGATAGCGGGGGACAGAGAAGGGCCTGAGAGGCAGGGCTGTCACTGAGTGTCATACAAATGAGACAAAGCTACCAAAAAGTGGCCAAGGCTAGGCATGGCAGCGTTTGACTGGAACGCAGTACTTTGGGCAGAGGAGCAGGAGGGTCAGGTGTTCCGTTTCTGGCCGTTCTGGGCTACATGAGATGTTTCAACACCACCCCTCAACCTGTTCCAAAAAGGAAAAAAAAAAAAGAGGGAAAAATGGCGGCTGCCACGACTACTGCCTGAAGCGCCCTGAGACATGTTCACTTCGGAGGACCCGGAAATTTTTGTTATTTCATTTATTATTTCTAATCTCTTAGGGTTTTAATAGTTTATTATTTTTATTTTTTGTGTGTGAGTGTATTGCCTGCACACTATTGTGCAGTACCCACGGAAGTCAGAAAAGGGTGTTATAGATCCCCTGGAAATGAAGTTACAGATGGCTGCTAGTCACCATGTGGGTGTTGGGAACCAAACCTGGGTCCTGTGCAGGAGTAGCCAGTGCTCTTAACTGCTGAGCTATCTCTCCAGCTCCAATGTTTTGTTGTTTTTTAAGACAGGTCTTACTATGTAGACCTGGCTAACCTGGAACTCACCATGTGGTGAGAACTCACCAGGCTGGTCTCAAACTGACAGTGATTTGCCTGTCTCTGCCTCCAAGGTGTTGGAATTAAATGTATCTGCCTTCATGTCTGGCTTAAGGGAACTTTTACATCACTACTTTAAAAGGAATGTCAGTGGCAAATACTGATGTTTATGGACACCAGGACGAGAGGCCTGGCTGGAGAAGGAGTCACCGGATGTGCCCTTTTCGAGGGTGCATCTTCTTGCTTTCTCTCCCTTCCCACTCCCTCCAGGCCACCACATGCTTTCCCTCCATGAGCTTCTGCCTCAGCTTGGTGCAGAAACAAAACCATGTGGCCATAGGACAGAATGCTGAGGATTAAGTTATCTGGGCATCATGCTGACTAAGCCAGTACTGTACCTACCTCTCGATGCGTGCTAGCTGGGAGGACAGGAATGGTCTCGTCCACAGTGGCCAGCAACGTCCTCAGGGCCAAGCCGACTTCCTAAGAGACAAGAATCAGCAGCATTAACACAGAAAGATATATAATGTTGATAGTTTTCTTTCTCGTATTGCTTTATAAATTATAAGGAAACTTTGTTTTTTTTGAGATAGGTTCTCACTCGGTAGCTGAGGCTTGTCACTCACTGCAATCTTCCTCCCTAAGCACTGTGATTATACTCCTAGCCTATGTAAGGAAAATCCTGTATTTGCTGAGTACTGACCCGACAGGCTATGAGGCTCTTATCTCTGCAGATTCAGCTCTCACTAACCTTGGCCCTCATGCCTTATGGAGTAGATTCAAGGACAGGTGCTCATGTCAGAAGCTCCCTACACACAGCAGATAGAGCAGCCCTGCTCCTTCTTCCCAGCAGACTGTAGAACCATCAAAATTCAGACCAGCTGGCACATGGCACACCTTTCCTCACACATGCAGGGACATCTGTCCTTGAGGCTGATGGAAGAGATATTCCTACTGCTTGGAGGCAAGGCAAGCCTTGCCTGGGGACCCATTCTGAATTTTATACTCTATCCAAAACCATGTGGATGTTGTGAAGAAAAAGCTCTTGGGAGGACAAGGAGGGAGAGTTTGTTGCTGAGTTTGAGGCTAGCCTGGATTACATGAGACACTGTCAGAGAGACGGGGAGAGGCAGAGACAGAGACTCGCACTCTGTCATCCCAGTACTTAAGAGGATAAAGGAGGATCTGAGTTCAAGGCTAGGGAGCCTAGGCTATGTAGTGAAACCCTGTCTCAAAGCAGTCTTCTACTTCAAAATCTCCTAAGTGCTGAGGTTTGAAGTGTGAGCCACATGACCAGTTAGAACATCATAATCTTTAAAATCTTTTATTTATTTTTATTTTGTATGTATGAGCATATTGCATGTATGTAAGTGTACCTGTATTGTGCAATATCCAAGGAGGTCAGAAAAGGGCATCAGATCCCTTGGAACTGGAGTTACAGACAGTTGTTGGCTGTCATGTGGGTGCTGGACATCAAACCTGGGTCCTGTGTAAGAGTCACTTAGCCACTCTCCAGGCCCAGAACATCATCAATTTCAATTTTTTATTATTGTCATTCTTCTGAAGAACAAATATGATTAAAACACCAAATTATACATGAAACATAAATAAATTGAGCAAGAAAAATCCCCAGTAAGAAAATGGTATTCCCTTTGGGCCAGCAGGCAGCAGGGGAGTAGTCCCTAGTTAGAGTAAGGGAAATGACGTTGGTGCTCTCATCTTCATGGGGCCGTCACAATGCATGCTTGCATGAATCAAGAAGGCAGTACTTTCACTGCACAAAACAGTTATACAGGCCATCCTCCTCCTCTCTCAAGCAGCTCAAAGCCCTTCCATGCCATGTACAAAAGTAACCTGGGAACAACTAACTACAAACTACCATGTGAGTCTCAAACATGCAAGGTTTGAGAGCCCTCATGTGCTGCAGACTTCTGTTTTCAAGTTTGGCTGTGGGCTCACGTGTTCACCCCTGAGAACTTATGCCAAGACTATTAAGGGAACAAAGTTTTTTTTTTTTTTTTTCTGAGACAGGGTCTCCCTGTAGCTCCAGCTAGCCTGGAACTCACTTATATAGACCAGGCTGGACTTGAGCTCACAGAGATTTGCCTATCTCTGCCTCCCGAGTGTTGGGATTAAAGGCATGTGCCACCATGTCCAGTGTAAGGGAGCCAAGTTTTAAAAGCGACCCACAATGGGTTCAGCAGCAGCCCATCGCCTCATCAGCTTTGTAGGCATTTAAGATCACCTATAGGTAGTGAGACAAGTATGTTCCATCCTACAGCTCAACAATTTTTTTTAAAAATCTGATTAAAACATGAACAAAAGGTGAATGAATCTCTCTTCAGAGACAGATGAGTACGCGGCCACATGGCCAACAAACACAAGGAAAGACGTCATTTGCATTTGCTCTGCCAAAGTCACAGAGAGCACCATGCACTCATTAGGGTGACTACTGCCAACAAGCCACATGACAGAACAACAGTCCCGTGCACAACTTGCAGAAAGTAAGATGGTGCAGTTGATGCTCCGCAGAACATGAAGCACAAGGACCTCAGCCCCATCTAACACCCAAGGTAAAAAAAAAAAAAAAAGTTAGGCTTGACTTCATCTGAACCCTGAGGAGGCGGCAGATCTAAGAGGATCCCTGGTCTCACAGGCCAGTTTAGTCTCATTTGTGAACTCAGGCCTTTGAGAGACTCTGTCTCAAAAAATCAAGATGGATAGCTCTTAAGGAACACCTGAAACACACACACACACACAAATAACTACCCTATGTCCCAGCACTCCATCTGAAAGAACAGAGTCACAGAAACATGCCTGTCCCTATAGATCCAGAGCAGTATTATCCCTGACAACCAAAGGGTGGAAGCAAGTGTGTAGTGGAGGATAATGTAGTAGAGAATGGGTTAGGAGAAGACAGCGTCACCCAATAGAGTACCACTGAGCCTGAAAGCCAAAGGAGGTCTGTCTGGTCACATGCTACAACATGGTTGTGGCCTGAGAACTTTTTTCTAAGTCGTAAGCCAGTCACAAGAAGACAAACTGTAGGATTCCACTACGAGGTAATTCTGAGTCAAAAAGAACAAAGGCAGGTGACAGTGAGAGAGACAGAGACGGGGGAAGGATGGTACTGAGGAGTCAGTGCTCAACACATGAGTTTCAATTATGACAAAAACAACAAGTTTTGGAAATGGATAGTGGTGATGGCTGACAGCGTGAAGGGACCCAAGGTGGCTGAACTGTACACTCAGGTAGGGCTGAAGTGGTAAATCTCATGTACCTTATTATCTAATTAAGTATGATCAGGTACGTTTCAGAAACACTGGCCTGGAGCAGTCAGAGAGGTCTCTCTGTGTGAGGCATGGGGCACTCACATACTGGCACATCTGCTGGCTCCTGGAAACAGCAGCTTGTTTAGAGGGCAACTGCCCAGATCCTGCACCACTGTACAGCACTTGGGAAATGCTGATTATACATCTCTATCTTGTTCTTTCTTTTTTTTTTTTTTTAACTCATTTGTATTTTTGAGACGGGGCTTCAATCACAGAGGTGCCTAGGCTGCTTTGGGACTCCTGGACTCAAGAGGTTTCCTGCCCCAGCCTCCTAAGTAGATGGGATTGCCAGGTCTGCTCCTGCTCCTGCTCCTTCCACTAGTACTACTACTTCAGTGCTTAACCAAATGCCAACCCCTCAGCTTTAGAAAACAGCACTGGGATAGGGGTGATGCTCAGTCAGTAAGTGTTTAATCTGTAAGCCCAAGGACATGAGTTCAACCCTTAAAACCGACTTAAAAAGCCAAGAGTTCGGAGGTGGAGGCAGGCAGATCCCTGGGGCTTGCTGGCTGGCTAGTCAAGCCTATCTGGTGAGTCCCAGGCCAATCAGAGATGTTGTCTCAAAAAAATCCTCAAAACACCCAAAAAAAAAAAAAAAAGAAAAAAATTACACCAAGAAGTTAGACAGCACTCGAGTAGTGACACCTGAGGTTGTGCTCTGGCTTGCACATGTGTGCACCTGCACACATGAATGCACATGTGGGTTGCCCCCTCATGTTCTTTTCTACGTCTTCCTCAGAAGGAGTCTCTGAACTGGTGCAATATCAATCCTATGTGCCCTTACTCTCATACTTGACATAAACCCTATCCACCCCCACACTGCTGACAATCCTCCGCGTGCTGACTGTAGTGCAGCAGAATTAAGAGACTACTGCTTCATGATACCCACCTGTGGTTATGGACAGGGAAAGTTCCTAAGGACTGCTGTTCTCAGTGACACGGTCACCCTCTGGTGTCTTCACACCCAAACCAACAGGCTTGACTTTGGGGTACCTGGCTTCCCCAAGAAGGGAGGCCAGTCTGCCATTACAGAGTGAACACACCTCACCTTTACCATAGGGACATACTCCTCTGGTGGAGCTGGCTGGATTTTGCTGGACATCTCGATGACAGCTTTCACCAGGCCCGTCACGTTCTCATACACTTTGTCATTAGATCGGTCCAGGTTGGCAGTGGGAGGGGGACTGATTTCCTGGGGCTGAAGCTGACAACACAGAAGCTGGTCATTTTTCACTCTCCAGGAGATGGTGCGGCATCACCACAATTAAGTTAGAGAGTCTTTAAAAGAGATCAAAGCAGACGCAGGTGACAGATTTTCCTGATTGTTCAGGACATAGCTCAGCTGAGGATGACAATACGGTGATTCATCCAAGGGACACACACGTGAAGCAGTGATGCTTTCTAACTTTGAGCTCAGTTAAAGGGAATGAGATGGAACCACACACAAGAAAATAAATCTCCAGATTCAAGTGATTCAGTGTTCCCAGACTCCCAAATCACAAGAGAAGCCACATAATTTATAACCAAGGGTCCACTGAGTTTTAGAGAGTGTCTTCCTAAGTGATCAAACACCATGTTAATACGAAAATCTCTGCTAACTTTTGGCAGTTCTGTTCAGCTCTCAAACCTCAACAATGTACTCTTTTCAAGATGATAAATGTGAACTCACATGTGTCTGCTTTAGGCAGACACCATCTACTTGGAGAAATCTACTGAAGTTCAAATGGCAGAGAGGGGGAGGGGCTTCCTGCCAGCCCTAAGCTGATTGCTGGGTGAACCAAGACCTGCAGTGGCTCCCTGAGTAGCAACGATGAAGAGCATATAAAGCTTCAGATATAAATACCCCTGCTGAGGACCTGGGCACAGAGGACACATCACAGATGCTATCCATGATATTTCAAGAGACTGGGGAGAATGAAATGGGACCACCAGGAAATGCTGTTTAGAATTTCAATATTCAAGGTGTGCACGCATGTGTGCGTGTATTTTAGAAGATCTAAACTGCAGTATAACATCTGTCCAATCAGGGATATGCTATGGCAGTCAGGCTAAGTCAGTGAACTACCATTTCTGGATGTCTCAGCCAACCAGATCAGAACAGATGATTATGTCTGAGTTATGAAAGGGCAAGAACAACACATTCACTGCAAAGCTGTCCATGTCTTGGTCTCTGGAAAATATAAATGCTCTTTTTGGATCTGTTAGTCATGAGAGGTGACAGAGGTGACAAACCAAGCAAGTGTGGCCACCCACGGGGCTACCCATGTGCTAGTCCAGAGCCACATGCAGAGAACTGTGTCTAAAAAGCAAGCCAGACAGACACACAGACATGATGTGCTTACCCTCCACGGCTATTGTCGAACGGAAGGTGAGGAAAAGTTATAGGAATGTATCAGAGAAAAGGAAAAAAGAAAAAAAAAAGTATTAATAAGGCAGCAGATACCCCATAAACCACACGAGCAGAACACCAGGTACCAGCTATGAGCCTGCCCGGCACGCTCTGCCCCCTGGTGTCGGCATCATGCCTGTGCCTGCCATTAGCTCTGCACAACGCATCACTAGAACCCTTCCATGCAACATTTGCTCCCATGAGATAAACGAGGGCAGCATGCAAAGCCGGCAAGTGGCCAGGGGCAGCCGTGCAGTCTAGAGAGTAAAGCTCTTCACGAGAGAGGAAAAGGGTGTGTGTAATCATGGGACTCTGCTAGCTGACTTCCAAGGGATTTGGGGGAAACCACCCCACCCTCAGCTCCTGACACGGCCGCTCAGACCTCAATTCTGAATCTTCAGCAGCATCCAGCCAAGCTGCCTAAGAAAGACTCTTGACTAGGGACTGTGTCTAAAGACCTCAGAATCTTGTTTTTAATCCCTTTGCCTCCCCATACACATTTCTGATTTTGGTTTATTTTTTAATTTGATTTTTTATTTATATGTTTAAATGCTTGGCCGGCCTGCAGGCATTTAAGTACTCGTGCATGCAATGCCCTCAGAGGCCAGAAGAGGGCACTGGATCCCCTGGAACTGGGTTACAGGTGGTTATGATTTGCCATGTGGTGCTGGGAATTGAACTTTGGTCCTCTGCATGAGAAGCCAGTGCTCTTAACCACCCAGTCATCTTTCCAGTCCTGCTGCTTGTTTTTGAGACAGGACTCACTAAGTAGGCCAGGCTGGATTTTGAACTCTTGATTTCAAACCTCAGTATCTTAAGTGTTTGGGTCACGGTGTGTGCACTCTGTAAACTGAGGGCTTTGTTGTTTTGTCTCTCCACCTCAACCACTGGCTGTTCTGCCATGAACAGACTGTCGATGTGCTGTCTGCAGACCTAACTAAAAGCCAATGTGCACTTGGCACATGAGCCCCACAGAGCCTTCAGTTCAGAGGTGAAGCACTCTATGTTTTCCTGGGTGCTGAAAGATGGAAGTGATTTAACTTCAGCCTTCCCAAGAGAGGACTTACATTTTATTTGGCACACTGAGGATCACAGTGGAGTTTTTCTCTCTACAGGCTGTGTGCTCAAACCCCACTGGTATAAGAAGACACATGGCTTCCTAGAGGGAACATGTAAGGTGCATGCTACCAAGAGACACAACAACTTTCCTTAATGCCAATAGGTCAATGGAAGTTTATTTTAAGCTGCTGAAAGCATCACTTCCTTTGTGTCACCCTTTGCCCAACTCGTCACAGGAGGGCACTGCCATGGCGTTTTTAGGACCTTCACAGTGGCATTCTACATGCCAAAGCTTGGCTGGAGAAACACCTATCACTGTTTTCCCACTTGACAACAAGGAAACTCTCCACACCCAATACTTATCCTTTGTATTGAAGGTTGAAACGCAGAGAAATAAGAACAGGACATGTGGCTGATGGGTGAAAGGCAGCATGAGTGCGATCCTTGGTTCTAACTCTAGTGCTAGGAAATGGTGGAACCCGAGGGAAGTCCACAAAGAAACTCAGATGGTCTCTGGCTAAATGCTATTTGAGTGAGTTACTGTAGTTATATACAGTTCAAAGCAAACATTTCTGTAATAAAACAATATTGTTAAAACAACCCAATGCTGTTCCCTGAGGCTGAGTTTTGCTACCTCTATCAGAAAGTGAGGACATAAGTATTTACTTCATCTTAATCACTGGAGAATCTGACAGATCCAAAGCAACACCTTCTCTCAGGGCATCTCGCTCTGGATCCTGAATTAATGGTGTTCCCAGTTATATTTAGTCTCTGTATTATTCTAATCATGAAATATGGACTAAGATGGAAAACTTCAGGATTCCAGAGCGGCTTTTCGTTGAAACATAAGATAGTTTTGAAAGGTCTACTCTGGCAGCTTATGAAAGTGAAAAGGTCACTGAACTACTCTTCTTTATCTTCTTTCCACATTTAAAGACAGTTCACTACAACAGTCATGTCTTCGCCTCTTCTCCCTCTTCTCTCAGCATTGCTAACAGAGCCACTGGGGAGCTGCCTGGTTGCTTAGAGCTGACAACTGGCCAACAAGTACCAGGAGAGGGCCTGACCCTCTCAGCAGGGCCACCTCTTATTCAGCTGTGTTTGCCTAGTGCCCACAGAAGTATGCTTATCTGTGCCAAGGTGAGCCCATGCTACTCAGGTCAGCTCTTAAAGGATAGGCAACACTGCCCTTGGAGCCACAGAGCAACTTGCCCTGAGCCTGGCGAGGACATGCTCTCTTCACTCTGATACTCTGAGGTGACAATACATGCACTCTGACCATGAATCAGTCAGTTGCCCTAGAAGTGGGCACTTTTGAGTGTGTGGTCCAGAGGTCCACGGTAGCATGCTGGTCCCTTCATTGGCTGTGTGGCTTTAAATAAAAACTGTTCTGCCTCTGTGACTTTGGTCATCTAGCATGAAAAATATGCCCATCCCCAATCTCATGAGGCTAATGTGAGGACTTACAAACATGGAAGTGTATCATTGCACGGGGCACTAAATAACGTCTATGCTCATCAGATTTAAGGTGCCATCCATCATGACAGGCATCTTGTTATGTAGTCCAGGCTGGTCTTGAACTTACCATTCTCCTGTTTGTTTCCCAAGTGCCATGATTACAGGCACATACCACCACATCAATGATGCACCATTTTTTGTACATGCCTCTGTGTGTATGTATGTATCTGTGTGTGTGTGTGTGTGTGTGTGTGTGTGTGTGTGTGTCTGTGTGAAGGTCAGATCAATTCAGACGTTATTCTTCAGATGCCATCGCATTACTTTCTTGGGACAGGGTCTCTCACTGGGACCCAAAGCTTGCTGATTTTACTAGGCTGGCTGGCCTTAAGCCAAGGACCTGCCTGTTTCTGTCTCCTCACAGCTCAAATTATAGGCACAGGCTACCACACTTGCACCTAATTAACTAAGTCATCTCCCCCAGGCCCTCAGGTTTTTAAATACATACAAGAAAGAAAGAAAAAAAGAAAGAGAGAAAGAAAGAGAAACCCATTTCTATTATAGAGGCACTAAAATGCAAAAACAGTCTGCAAGAGACTGAGAAATAGGGCACATTGAAAAGCAGTTTAAAACCTTGAATGGGAAATTAAGAGAGCCCATATCTAGATGGTTGGGCTGGAAGAAGAGAATGCCTTTTTCCTGCCCTGCGGGGACCAAGGGACTGAAGAGAGTCCTGGCACACCCCTAGGAGGCCACCCAGCCAAAGGGAAGCTTGCAGATGTGCCTGGGTCAAATGCTACCCTTGGTTGAGGAAGGCTGACAGTCAAGCCTTTGACAAAGAGTTCTGACCTGAAGTGGGAGACAGGTTTTCCATGAACATGTGGGGATCACAGTGAATCCCCATTTGCCCTGGGCATCCGGGCTTAATGTCTAAAATAGAGAGCATCTCATTTATTCTAAAGACACATCCTGCCTGATGAAAGGATGGTGCATGAAGTCCCTAAGTCTGTCATGCATAGAGAAAACCAGGAAAGTTTGTGAAATACTTTTTCTGATTTCACATCATCAGATAAGGCTGCTAAATCCTGAGTCTCCCATGGAAACACTGGCAATGTCCCTGACAACTACAACACAGATGTCATGTGCTAAGGACTTAGTGTTTCTGCCAAACCTGAGCAAACAGTGCTGCAGGGGCTTAGATGCCCACCTTGACACCCTCGTTGTAGCTGTCCCCAGGGCTGCTGAGGCTGGCCAGATTGCTCGGGTGGCCAGGGGCTCCAGGGCGTGGTGGTTTCTTTGGTGGAGCTGCAGGATCTGAAAGAGAAGAGGGGTTCCCATTGTGCACGATAGTGAAGAGACTTCTAGACTCTCCCCATCACCACCGGCACAGTTACAATGGTCACTAGGCTAGACGTCTATCTCAGGAGGTGTCTATGACTTCCAGCAGTAAATTCATCTTTCTAGTACTCTAGGCCCAGGATGAATGTGATAAACAGCATGCTTACTATGGTCTGCAGACAGAAGACTTAGCATCCCCAGGGCATTCCAAAGCTATGACACTACACATATTTAAAACCCACTCCTGCCAAATCATACAAACTTTCTCACACACAACCCATTCCATGACTGACCTGGTTTACCCACAGGCTGATAGATGTGTTGGTTACCAGTCTGCAGGAAAAGAAAAGCACAGTCAATATACTGCTGCAGGCAAGCTGGAATGACCCACTGTCTGCTTGAGCTCTTTGCTAGAGGCTGGGTCTCAGATGCCTGGCAGTCTCGGCTAGATGCGATGAGACAAGTAACCAATGACTTGATGCCAAGAGAGTGGAGAAGCCAGCTGAAAATAGACATGTAGTGTCTTTTCTTTCAAAGGAAGCTTTATGGTATTAACATATAAACAGAGACTTCAAAGTCAACCTGCATTTCTTATTTCTAATTTGCTCTTCCCAGCAGGGCCTGCAGACTCTCTCCCAGACTGCGAATCTGGACCCACTCACAGGCTCACATCAGTCTAGAATCAAAATGTGCATTCGAGTCTTATCCTGCTCTTAGTATCTCATTTTGCTTATTATTGAATTGTTTCTTTTTTGTCAAAGTGCAAAAATATGTTAAAAAATGAAATCCTTTCTTCAAAAACACTGACAACTACAGTCTCCTTGTACAGAGCTAGCACCTCCGTAAACGGTACTTATTTCTTAGTGTGTCCATTACGCCTCGCAGCAGCATCTTTCTCCCCACAGCACCTACTCCCAGTTCTTAACGACTGGCCACTGCCAGTCTCCCTACATGCTCCAATTCTAAGACCTTTGCTACTGACTACATGTGGAAACCCCATTCCTGAATTCTAAAAATTCTTACTAAAGTACTTCCTTTCTCTTTAAATTAGCCAATGGAGTTTAAATTGTACAGCTGAACCCAGACTAATGAGGGACAGCCAAGCTCTCTTCTGTGTTAGGTATAAAAGGGAAAAGCTGTCTTAACAAAGCGTGCTTGCTGGATTCAGAGAGGCTTGACACCCTTCTGAAAAGAAAACAAAATTCAAAAACATTTTTTATTTGTCTATTTTATGTGTATGAATGCCTTGCCTGCATGTATGTAAGTGCCTGCAGGTCAGAAGAGGTATCAGATCACTTGGTTTTGAAGTTTCAGATGGTCATTAGGCATAATGTAGATGCTGGGAACCAAACCCAGGTCCTCTGCAAGAGCAGCCAGTGCTTTTAACCACTGAGCCATCTCTACAACCCTGTGAAGTAAAATTCTTTGCCTTGCTAAAATGTTTTGGATTACACAGTCATTTTCTTATGACCCCAAGCCCACTTCTAACATGGGGCACCTTGAGACTGAACACAGCACTCACCTTTGTTTGAGTTCTACAACCCCAGGCCTTCAGTGTGTGCTGCCACTCATCCTGCTTGCTCTTCTCAGAGCCCCCTCACCTTGGACTGACTATTCTGATCACAGTAAGGGTACTTTCACCTAGGAAGTGTCAGAAGGGTGATGGGGGTGGGGTGATGACACAGACCTGGTAGCACTAGGTTCCTAGATATCCCATAGGCCCCCCAGTGTCACTGACTCTGAGTCACTGTACTATAAGGGCCCAGTTGGGAAAGCCAAACCACAGCCCTGAGTGACTGACTACTTTAGGGATGAATAAAAAGACAGCTCTAACTAGGACAAGCTCTCTTCCATGCCGCCTGTCCTAAAATTGTATGTGAACCTTTATTTGTTGGGGCAGAGTCTCCTTATGTAGCCTAGGCTGACTTTAAACTTGACCCCTCTGTCTGTGCCTCCCCAAAACTGAGATTATAGGTATATGCCGCCATATCCAGTTTCTGAAACTGCACTTAAAATTATCTACTTGCAGCAGAGTTTGATGGCACACACTCATAATTCCAGCACAAAGGGGGTGGAGGCAGGCAGATCTCTGTGAGATCGAGGCAAGCCTGGTCTACATAACGAATTCTAGGCCAGCTGGGGCTACAGGGAGATCCTGTCTCGAAAAACTAAACAAAACAAAAATCCACCCCGATTTCCTGGGGCTACAGCTCAAGAACACCTACCCACCCAGCATGTGAGGGTCGGGTAGACCCAATAATATCAACAAGAAAAACCCTGCCTGGGTCTGACAACCTGGGATGAGGATATTATTAGAATATATGTGTACATGCGTATGTGCACACATACACACACACTCACACACGTGTGTATATAGTGCCTTATTTTCAGCTGGAATGAGCATATCTTTAAAATATAGGAGCCAGGCCAGGCATGGTAATGTATGCCTTTAATTCTAGTACTCAGGGAAGAGAGGCAGGCAGATCTCTGTGAGTTTAAGGCCAGCCTGGTTTACATAGAGTTCCAGGTCAGCCAGGCCTACAAAAGAATTATATGTAAGCCATAAAACAGTACACATGATCAAAACTTTTCATGACTGAGAATGTAGCTCAATTGGTAGAGGACTCCCTAGTATGCACAAAGCCTAGATTCCAACCCCAGTAACACAAACCAGGCAAGGTGGTGTATGCCTGTAAAATGATCAGTTGGTGGGGTAGAGGAAGATCAAAAGTTTAAGGTCATTCTTGGCTATATAGCAAGTTTGAGGCTATCTGGGATACAGAAGACCCTGTCTTGGGGGGGGGGGGGAAGAAATCCCAATAAATAAAAGTAAGACAGTAGCTACAACCAACCTTAGGGCTACAGATACAACTGAGTGGTTCTCATTCCTGTCCTACTCCCAAATTATTTCATGGCCCTGCCCCAGAATCACAGTTGCTAACAATATGCTATTTACATGAACTTTTTTCTTCTTGAGACAGGGTGTCACTATGTAGCCCTGGCTGACCTGGAACTTACTATGTAGACTAGGCTGATCTCAAACTCACAGAGATACACATGCCTCTCCCTCCTGGGTGCTGGGATTAAAGGCATGTGCCACCATGCCCAGCCCCACTGACTTTAAATTATTTTAATCGTTTGTATTTAATACGGGATCTTGCTATGTGGCCCACTCTGGGGAGGAACTCCTGGGTTCAAGTGATCCCTCTGCCTCCGCAGCTTTTTCTTTTCAAAATATTCTATTTTAATTTTTAAAATTATTTATGTGAGTATATACACACACGTGTGGGTACCTGCAGAGGCATTGGATTCACTGGAGCTGGACTTACAATCTTTTTTGTTTCAATTTAGTTATTTTTATTTTATGTATGAGCATTTAGTCTGCACATATGTAAGTTCACTGGTGTTGTGCAGTGCCTGTAGAGGCCAGAAGAGTATGTTGGATTCCCTGGAACTAGAGTTATGGACAGTTGTTAGCTGCCATGTGGCTGCTGGGAATAGCCAGGTCCTCTGCAAGAACAGCCAGTGCTCTTAAGAGCTGAGTCATCTCTCTAGTCCTGGAGTTACAAGCTTTTGTGAGCTGTCTCATGTGGATGTTGGGATCCAAACTGGTCTATATGAGAGAACATACACTCTTAACCACGGATCCATTTCCTTCCCTTGGCACCTTAACTGGCTGAGACTACAGGCTTGTGTCAACACACCTGACAACCTCCGCTTCATATTTTTTGTAGTTCTCGGAACCAAACACAGAACTCATGCACGCAGTACCCTTTACCACGCACTCATGGATACACTCTGTCACTGAGCTATGCCCCCAAAACCCTTTTTTGAACGTAAACACTTACAAACTCATCAGAGTTTAACGACTCACAGTACTTCACATGCCACCTACTTCCCGATGTCAGGGGAGGTGCTAAGCTCCTGCTCTGTTCTTGGCACTCTTCTGGGGACAAAACAGATTCCTGCCCCACGAAGCTAACAGCAATGTGGAAGGAGACAGTGGACACACAAGAAACACAGTGATTCCTGAGGTTTGCCGTATATACTCTGGAAGCAGAGGGAGAACGCCTAGCGAAAGCCAGGACACAGAGCATGGCCAGCGTGGACAAACTTTAACAAGAGTATCTGTGGGCTGTGCTACAATCACAGGCCCAGCAGTAAAATTTACACTGAGTTCAATGAAACTAGAAAGGTCTATTCCAGAACACTCCGGAGTCACCTTACAAGGTGTGTTTGCAGACTATAATTGCCAGGCAGTTGCAGGAGTTCCATTTCAAGGGCTAGCTCTTCATACAGAACTCAGGCATCTCCGCTAATACTCAGAAGAAAGACGTCTTCCCTGAATAAGCTTTGTAAGTGGTGGGAACATTTACAAGCAAGCATCAAGCATAGTAAGTGAGCCGAGCATGTACAGCACACCTCTAACTCCAGGACTCTGGCGATCAAGACAGGAGAAGTTAAAGTCAGTCCTAGTTACGAGACCCAAATCAAATCAGAAAACTAGTTTCATACATGACCTGTTCTGACAGTCTTAGATAACATCAACTTTATTTACAGAATAGGTCATTCTGTTCTGTATCATTAATTGTGGATATCTTATGCCACACATGTCGAAAGCCAAAGCATAGAAGAGTTTGAAACCAAACTCAGGACAGCTTGGGGAGGTGCTTACCGGACCCTGAAGACTCCCATCTTCTCGGTCGATGCTGCCTCGAGAGAGTCTCACATCAGGTTTCTACAGAGATTAAAACAAAGTCAAGTCAATCATTTTTGACTGTTATTTCTAAGTTACCAACAGATTTTGTAGCAAAGTCCTTCCTTTTATATCAATTCTCCTAGGCTGCAACCCCAACCCCTCAACCAGCCAGTCTTCCTGCCTCTACCCAGGACCATCTCTAGGTGAAATAGGGTGTCAGTGTGCTGTCTGTGCTCCTTTTTTTCCTTTTGGTGTTAGGGATGTAATCCAGGCCCTTGCACATGCCAGACAGGTACTCTATCAGTGAGCTTACACCTGACCCAGGGTCAATATTTAGGGGTACCTTGGTTGATTTTTATCTTAAGTGAAAAAAAAACCATGTTATTTTAAGTTATTTATTTAATTTAGTGTGTATGAGTAAAGCTCAGAGGACAGCTTCTGGGAGCTGGCTCTCTCCTCCCATGTGAGTCATGGGACTCAAACTCAGCAACAAGTACCTTTACTCACTGACACCCTATCCTTAGCTCCTGAAATGAGGCCTTGGACTCCCTACCCCACAGACATGTGGGCAGGTCAGAGAAGCCCTGTGATGGCTTCTGCATTGTTCTCCTCTCTAGGCCTTCTGGGGCACACATAGAGACAGGTCAGGTCCTGACTCAAGTGTTCATGTTGCTAGGGGATGTCTAAGGCTTCAACGCAGAGGCTTTTTTCTTGGCCTAGACTCTGCTGTGGTCAAGCCTGGAAGCCTGAAGGAGGGCTGGGGCCAGCACCACGGTTGTGCTCTGGGGGATAGTTTTTTGTCAGTATTCTGTACACCCACCTTGACTTCCTTTCATCAGGGAAGATTTGGTTTGCTGTGTGAGAGAAAAACAGCACTGCTGTCTTTCCTTTCTCAGAAACACACAGTAAGTTTACATAGACAGGACTTACTTCAAAGTTGAAATGCTTTTTTTAGTACAATACCACACTAGAAAACTACTGTGCACAGTAAGAAAAAGCGAAAACAGTGCCCGAAAGGAAAGCAAGGCTTCCTGGCAGACTGCAGCTCTGCCCTGGCTGCCGGTACACTGGTCGGTCTGCAAGAGAGCTTTTATGGCAGTACATTCACATGCTCTGGCTGGCTCAGAAAGGCCACTATTTTAAGCTGGGGACAAGAGGCGAGGCATAGTCCAGCAGAGAGAGTCTGCTGCATTAAGGCCATGCGACTTGAGGCAGGAGCCGCTGTAACAAGTACTCTGTGTAGAGTCATGTTAACAGAGAGGTCTGAGGAGAGTCTGCCGAGGAGGGAGGTCTGACCCACAAAAGGACTTGGTTAAAGACTCAGGGGATGACAGCAGTAGCTTGCAGCAGCAACCACAAAAACTAGCCTGAGTTCTGGAAACAGAATTCCGAGCAACAGATACTGTGATCCAGAAGAAAAAATCTGGACAGTAGTTAGACAAAGCTAGACAGTTTTCAAACAGACCCAGCAGCCAGGGTAAGAGGTGAGCTCACCCAGGAGGGTGGCAGCCCACAAACTTGGAAAGAGCAGTCACAAATACTGCACAGTTCCCCTGTGGGGGAACAGAGGAGGCATCTCCAGATGCTTCCACAGCAACCTCAACAGTAATGTTTAGGCTGCTAGAGTTCACAGTAAGCAAGTTTGGGGCTGGCAAGAGGGCTCAGTGGGTAAACGTACTTCCTGTGCTAGACCTAATAACCCGAACTTGATCCCGAGTTGGAGAGAACCGAGCGGAAGCTGCCACATTCATTCTCATTCTCTCTCTCTCTCTCTCTCTCTCTCCCTCCCTCCCTCCCTCCCTCCCTCCCTCTCTCCCCAGAAAATTTAAAGGAATTAAAGGAAGTTTGGCTTCTATTTTATATTTCTTTAAAAACATCCATTTTGTTCTGCATGGTGGTAGATGCCTTTTATCTCAACACTTGGGAGGCAGAGGCAGGTGGATCTCTGTGAACTCAAGGCCAGCCTGGTCTAGATAAACAACAAAAAAGTCCATTTCCTACTAAGCTATTTTCTTTCATAAAGAAATGATCTGTAACAATCTGGAAACTTGACAGCCTCTTACTCCTTAGGACTCAGAAGCCTGGGAAACACCCTATGTACCCTCTGTTCAGACAGCTGGGAAGGTGATGTACTAACAGAACCAACTGAAATTTCTGTGTAACGGCACATAAATCCAACAAAGGGCAACACTTGCCCTGACCTCTTCAGAGGGGGCACTGCAGTGGTCACAGGTGTGAAGGGACCAGGAGCATGCCATACACTGTATGACATGCAGGTGCATGCTGAAGCCCTCTGAAGACAAGACGGTACCTGCTCCTCCCTGTCCATACATAACCACTACTGATCCCTGTTCCCACACTCAGGTGCAGTCTGTACTGGCGGGAGGTGATTTATTTAAGGTCGGGAAGAAACAGGTGTCAGGACCTAAAACTCAGCCAGTGGTCTCTGGAGTGCAATGGCATACTATGCCAGCCTGTTCTATGTCCCCAGATTCATGAAGTGGCCCCAGAAGCATGGGCAGGAGGGAGATCTGCCAAGGCCGAGGCAGCAGTACAAGAAAAGGCATGAGGTAAGCTGACTCCAGCTTATGGCATCTCCTATGCCAGGCACAGGGCCTGAATGGTGATGGGAAGGACACGGACCCTATTCCTAGGAGCCCTCAGTCTAGCAGGGAAAACAAATGGAACCGATGGAGGAAGCAGTCTTGACACAACCACAGCTTTCATAAGGCACCTGGAGCACACCCCAGAGGTTCACAATGGAAAGGCTGAAGAACAAAGATGGCGAGGGTATGAGATTCCTCAGAAAGAAGCATATGGTACAGTAAATGGAGAGTTTGTGGGCTCTAGGTTTTATCTGCAGCACCACACAAACCAAATCAATCTCTGCAAGCAAGGCCATAACTGCCAAGGCTAGGAAACTCAATGCCGTACCCAGGCTTCTCTAATTTTGTCTGACCCCCCACTGGGTACTCATCTACTCCCACTTGGGGGGTACCTCTGCCTCTAGTAGGCACAGGCTAGGGTGCAGTCTTTGAAGAAATGCCAGTAGTAAATCCCAGTCTTTAGGAACATTCTTGCCTGCTGATCTTTCTGTTTTGTTGTTTCTGAAACAGGGTTTCCTTGTAGCCCTGGTTGGCTCTGACCTTGCTATGCAGACTAGGTAGGCCTCAAACTCACAGAGATGTGTCTGCCTCTACTCACCCACCTTGTGCTGGGATTAAAGGTATGTGCCACCAGGCCTGGCACTTGCTGATATTTGTATTCAAGTTTCTGTATTTAATACATATGAAAACCTCCATGCCTCACAAATAAAGTGATTATTCACAGTCTACAGCTGACATATCCTCTGTGTTTTCAACTTTTTCCTGGTAGAACGAATAATTCTCTCTTAAGATATCAAGAGAGCTGTGCAGTGTGAAAACAGTGGGGAGGGGCTTTCTGAGATTCAGCAGCAAGGTGGAGCACAGGAAAGCCTCCAGAAGATGAGCTTTAGTCTGACCAAAAGGCGTGGTTGTGGGTTGGCAGGTGAGACAAGGAGGTTACTGTACCCAGAAGACAGGCATAATGGACCAGCTTGGAACACAGAGGTGGTTACTGTGGAGGAGAGTTGAGAGAAGCTGCTGGCCATGGCTAGGAGCTGCTTGGCAGGCTGTTCTGAGAAGGCAGGAGCAGACTCTACTTTACACATACTGCTTCAGCCATCAGGGGAGGAGCATGGTGTCCACGGCATTTGAGATACTGTTTCATTGTGATTTAAAGTGGGCCAATGGAACACAGACATTACCTGTCACTGCCTCAACTGTTTCTTTCAAGTTATGACCACTGGTCTGGAGCTCAAGGAGGGAAGTCTTCAGGGTTGCCTGTCTGCTCCGTGTACCCGTGTGTCCACCCACCTCAAGTGCTCCGCATGGAAACTGACGCAGCTGCGGCACTGATGAGAGCAAGATGATGATCCTCTACTAGATAATACTGAGATCTCAGTCCCTCTACTCTCTGCTCCTTTGCCACGGGTCACCCTGCAGACTCCCTACCTGCTGCCTCCCTGGGGCTGGAATGAACTCTTCCCCAGACTCTGTTCAAGGCACCTCCTGCTCTGCCCACTGCTTTCTCACAGCAGCTGACAGCCATCTATTTGTCCTTTTCTCCTCACTGTGAGAAAACTCCATGGGCAGAGGGACTACATCTTGTCCACCAAGGTGCTCACCAGTACCTGGCAGTCAGGTGTCTGGGCTCATGGAGGTACTGAGAGGAAAGCTGCAAAATACGTCACCTAGCCAGACAGACGGACTGTGCGTGCACACACAGGCAGCCACCTGGAGCTGGAGACACCTTGTGCAGAGCTAGGCATTCACCAGAACTCGCCACACTTTAGGTTCAGAGTTCAGCACACGGAAATAATTAGACGAAAAGGACTGGTATGGACCGGCCTACAGAACATAGGCACTCCTGATCCTTCTGATGAGAATCCCCAACTCCCTCAGAAGACCAGCTAGGGTCACACGTGGCCACGCTAGTTCCAGGACCCCACGTCATTACCCACTCTCTTCCCTTTGCCTGGAATGTACTTCCTGAGCCTGTTTGCTCTGTAGAAGCCTTGGCTTGCACATCATTTGGACTCTGCTGTCTCCCCCGAAACTCCTCAGACAGAGGCTCCTCTTCTCTCGCATGCTTCTTTGGCAGAGCAAGCTGGTGACAGCACCCCCTTGACTAGCAGCAAACCTCTGTTCAAGAGAGCCACATACACCACACCTGCACTGAAATCTATCACCTCTAGTTTGGAGAATTCAAGTAATTTAAAGATGTTTTTAAAATTTATTTTTATTTTATGTGTATGAGTACATTTCCTGCATTTGTGTCATGCAATGCCCACAGAGG
This sequence comes from Eospalax fontanierii, assembly GCA_035773235.1. Lineage (NCBI taxonomy): Eukaryota > Metazoa > Chordata > Mammalia > Rodentia > Spalacidae > Eospalax > Eospalax fontanierii. The sequence goes on from CM069532.1 coordinate 78,675,735, forward strand.
TCAGAAGAGAGCATCAGGTCCCCCGGAATTGGAGTTAGGGAAGGTTGTTAGCCATCATGTAGCTGGGAACTGAACTCAGAGCAGCTCATGCTTTTCAGGGAACAATCAATACAGTCACCCAAATTAGGAAGAACAACTTTTTTATGGGGGGGCGGGGGCAACATGCCTTAAAATTTCAAGATTTGCCATAACTAATGAATATATGAAAAATCTCCAGTTCCGTATTGGAGAGCAAGGCAGGGGGGCCACTAAACACAGTCCCTGGGTTGTGATGCTGAGCTGCCCCCAGTGCTGTCATATGTACACACTGCACAGTATCTGTGACTTGTTTCTGTGAGGAGACACAAGTCCAAATCCTTTAGCCTCACTTCCAAAATCTACGGAGCATTAAAAGTGGTTCATCTCACTTTCGTCTTTAAGCTAAACTCATCTCATGTAAGGCCTTTTAATGTGAATACTTAATGTGAATGTGAATATTTGCATTTTGTGTATAAATGTTAACAGTTTTGACTCTAGGATTCTAAAAGAGAATTATGGAATATATAACTTGTGTCATATATTAGCTTTCTAAGTGGTTAAAATAGAAACCATTGAATTCCAAGGTGCAGCTGTCCCCCTAACCCCCGTGTTAGACAAAGAACTGTGAATCTGACCTCACTGCACAGGGTCGCTGAAAAGACTGAATGATTTTATACAGGAAATTGGTAGTAAATGCATGCAAGGCAGCAATAAGCGATGGCTGTTTACTGTCCTCTCCCTACAGGTAACTCTGATGAGGATACTTGCTACGTGATGTGCCGTGATGAGGGGCAGAGAGACCTGATGTGTGAGGAAGGTGACGTCTGAGGACTAAATAAAAAACAGACACTGCTGGGTGTGGTGGTACATGCCTTTGATCTTCACACTAAAGAGGCAGAAGTCGGTGCATCTCTAAGAATTTGAGGCAGCCTGGTCAATATAGAGAGTTGTAGGACTACACAGTGAGACCTTATCTCAAAAGAAAAAGACACCAAGTGAGATGGCTGAGCAGGTAAAGGAACCTGATTCCAAGCCTGATAACCTGAGTGCCATTCCTGGGTGGCCTCAGATCTCTATGTGCACACATGCGTACACACACACACACACACACACACACACACACAAAATAGATAAATATAATAAAAACTTTAAAAAGATATGGAGAAAAGAGCTTCCTCAGTGTGATCTACAGCCTAGTTACCATGTGCACAGAGATGGCTGTTTTCTGAGTCAGTACAAGACTTCCTGGGGAGTACAACTTAATGTATTGGCCATATGCCCAGGCTAAAGCACGCCCCATCTACCTGAGTGTGAAGGTCCGTTTGTTTAAAACTATTTAGGAAATGAAAGCTACAGGGCTAAGATCTGTTAGAGCACATGGCTAGTATACATGAGGTTTTGGGCTTAATTGTTAGGACAGTGCGGAAACACACACCCCAGAAATGAAAGCTATATACCAAGAATGGAGTTAGACTCACAGCTTGATGAGCTCTGCAGAGCTCAGTGAAGACAAGTCTGACGATACCACTGGTTGCTTTAAAGGCTTCATGCAATAGATTTTATGCAGTTTAGGAACAGGACTGGACCCTGTCCTCCCTGTATCATGTCCCTTAGCATAAAAAGCAACACAAAGGTGGCACTAGTGAATTCTGACTGAGATGAGCATGAGGAACAAGGTTAGGGCTCCCCAGGTAAAGCTACCAAGACTCGGTAGAAGTGGCACACATCCTGGTACTCCCCAGCTACATTTTAATTCTACAACTGGATGGGAGGAGGAATATGTCTCAAAGGCCCCAGTTCTGAGGTCAAGGACACAGTGATCCAGAAGGATCTTTCAGTTCCAGGAACACACAAAGATTTCTCAATCCTCAGAGAACTTCTGGATAGGGCTGTGAAGAGTTGCCTGAAACATATCCTGAGGTCCAGATGCATCTGCCACATCGTGGCACAGAGTGGAGAGAAGGCCAGGATGTGAAGTAAGATTAGCACACACTGACAGCAGCCCTGACTGACATGCAACACTGATGTTCACACTTAAACGGATTCTTTTCTGAGCAAATCACATTGTAATGGAAAACAAAACAGAACAAAAACATAGAAATGCTGAGCCATAACGTGCCATACGATTTGGGAACTTGATCAAGAACACATAACCCCGTGTTACAAACCAGATGTAAAAGCAACTATTTTGCTTAGGAAATGGGGATTTTCGGTCATGGGTGACACAGAAGACCTAAACAGGATTTACTGAGTGAAGACACTGCTCTGCAGCACAGTTACCAGAAATCGCTCCTCTTTCTCCAGCCAGCGCTGGTCTTCTTCCATTTCTTGCTGCTGTCGGATGAGCCGCTCTTCCATGAGGTGGGGGGGAAGCACCTGTCCAATCCCTCGAAGGTCCAAAGCCGCAGAGTCCTGGAAGAGACAGTTGGCAACACCATACTCAGTCTCCTGGAGTCTGCCCTCATGCTCCTATTTGCCGTGGTCTTTGAAAATGGCTAACCCTAACTCTGACCATTGCAGTGGGCATGGGGTCTGTCATGCTCCCCCACCTCTCCAGAACTGAGCTTTGCTGTGTCTCACAGAGTCACTTGTACAGGCTGTTTCTAAGAAGTAATCCAATATATGGGAAGAATGCCTTATCATTTAAGGTGAAAATGTGGACACAATCTAGAAGTAATGTAAGTTTAAGCATGACATATACAGAGTTACACATGGTGTACACATGTTGTTATCTAATACTTGAGAACCTAAGAAAGGAAGGTCAGGAGTTCAAGTCTGGCCTTGGCTACACAGTAGGTTCCAGGTCAGCTTGGACATGAGATTTGTTCTTAGAAAAATCACAAAAGGAGTCAGCAAAGTTGCTCAGTGGGTAACTGTCCTGCAAACCTAGTGATCTGAGTTCAATTCCTGGAATCCTGTAGGGGTGGAACCAACTCCACAGAGGTGTCCTCTAACTTCCACATGTGCGTGGTGGCACACAAACCCACACTTCTCCTTTCCCACTAATAATAAAAATCTTGAGGGCTACAGAGATGGCTCAGAAGTTAAGAGCACTGGCTGTTTTTGCAAAAGACTTGGGTTTAAATCCCAGCAACCGTATAGCAGCCAACAACCATCTGTAACTCTAGTTCCAGGGGATCTGACGCCCTCTTCTGTCCTCTGCAGGCACTGCACAACACGGACGCACTCACGTGTAAGCTGGCAGTACACTCATACACATAAAAGGAAAATAAATTGTAAAAAAATTAGAAAAAAACTTTCGAAACACAGGCCAGGTGTGGTGGTGCATTCCTTTAACCCTAGTACTCAGGAAGCAGAGGCAGAGGCAGGCAGATATCTGTGAGACTGAGGCCAACCTGGTCTCCATAGCAAGTTCCAGACCAGCTAGGGCTACACGGAGACTCTGTCTCATAAAGACCCCCCGCCCCCGAAAAAAAGGAACCATAAAAATGGGGACTGGGGATGCAATTCAGCTGGAAGACAGCTTGTCTAGCATGCTCCAAAGACCTGGCTTCAATCCCCACACTGCATGGTAGCATGGTGAGAAAGGCTCATGCTGCCCATGTCTCAGCACTTAGGACACAGAGGCCAGAAGATGGGAAGTGCAAGGTTGTCCTTGGCTACAGAGGGAGTTCAAGGCTACATGAGTGAGTTACATGAGACAATGTCTCGGGGAAAAAACACAAAGACAACAACAACGTGGGGTTAGAGAGACAGCTAACTGATTAAGAACACTTTTTGCTCGCAGGGGTTTTGGGTTCAGTTCCCAGCACCTAAATGGCAGCTCACAATCACATCTAAGTCCAGTACCAGGGGATCCGACACTCTTTTCTTTTTGTCCACAGGCATCAGGCACATAACATACAGGCAGAAAAACACTCATACATATACAAAAAATTTGGCCAGGCATAGTGATGCTCACCTTTAATGCCAGCACTCAGGATGCAGAGGCAGGAGGACCTGTGAGATGGAAGCCAGCCTGGTCTATATAGTGAGTTCCAGGGTAGCTGGGGCTACAGGGAGACCCTGACTCAAAAAACAAAGACAAAAACAAAACTGCAAAAACAACAACAAAAAATTTAAGAAGACACGTTTCCTTTAAGGAAGAAATACCACAAATAACAGTAACTATAGAAGCTCTCTAATTCAAACGGCAGGACTACAGAGTCCTTAGTTTTACCAGGAAATCTGCATACAGATTAACGTGGTCCAAAGAACAGAGAACTTAATTTAATTTTTGCCTCAGCCTCATGCGTATGTTAATTATATTCAACTGAGGCCTCTATCTTTCAAATGAAGTGAATGGTCTATGATTATAGCATTTTTTATTTTTAATCTTTCTGTAGGGATTGAACCTAAGGCTGCCCACATGCCAGGCAAGTGCTCTACCACTGAGCAATATTCCAGATCCTTGGTAGTTAAAAAACAAAACAAAACAAAACAAAAAACTTAAAACTAGAGCATTCGAGTAGATGGAATATCTTAAAAAAAAATATTTTTCCCTCCTTCTCCTCTGTGTGTGTGTGTGTGTGTGCGCGCGCATGCGCGCACACACACATGCACATGGAGGTCAGGAGACTACTTTCAGGATTAAGTTTTTTCCTTTCACAATAGGTTCAGGGGATTAAACTCCGGCTGTCAGGCTTGCTGGGCAATGTGCTTTTACCTATAAAGTCATTTCGCTGGCTTTGTTTCGTTTGAGATAAGGTCTGGCTGTGTAGCCTAGGTTGGTCTGAATTTGCAGTCCTCTTGCCTCACCTGGGATTATTGGTAATGGTATCATAAGTGACTAGATGGGATATCTACATTTTAGAAAAACCCAAACCAAACAATCTTAGATGTATAAATAACAGGTGCCTTAAACCACACTCTGTAGCCAGGAACACTCAATTACCTCCACACTAGGTTGCCACATGGACATCTCCTGAGGCCTGTGAGTCCATGATTCCGACTGGTCCAGAAGAGATGCCTGACCTGGGTAGATGCTGCCAGCCATGGCTGTGATTCCATGGGAACCTGGATAGCCAGAGACCTGTAAATGATGTAGGAGGCCAGGTAAGCTACTGCTACAACAGAGCTGCTGCTTGGTTCTGCTGATCTACAAAACAAAAGAACCCCCCTTACAGAAAAGGGCCTCCATATCCCAGGTCTAGTTCCTTGAACATGTGTGCTCTGTGATTTGACAAAAGGGGCTTTGTAGATGGTGCCTCTAAATCAAGACCACTGAGGTGGAGAAGGACTCTGGATTATTCTACAGGACCCAACATAACTGCCAGAGTCCTCAGGTGTAGGATGAAAGCAGAAAACTTAAGAAATGGTCAAGGAGACAGAACACTGCCATCTTTGAACTTGGAAGAAGGGACCATGAACTCAGAAATGTAGGAGGCTGACGGCACCAAAATAGTTTTTTTTTAAAATAAGATTTATTTGTACTGGTTTTATTGTGTGTGTTGTACATGAGTGCAGGTGCTGGTGGAGGACAGAGGCATTGGATACTGTGGAGCTGGAGTTACAGGTGACTGGCTGTAAGTCATTGACATGGGTGCTGGGAACCGAACCCAGGTTCTCTGCAGGAGCAAATGCTCATAACCCTCTAGTCCAGAAGTGGGTTCTTAATGAAAGTTTCAGGAAAAACAATTTTCTGTCTCTGTATTAGAAAGCAAATACAAACATACCAAAAATATGAAGCTAGTTATTTGGGGGGTTGGAGGTAGCTCAGTTGGTAAAGGTAGGGAGCATTCTTAAGGGTAACACCTGAAGTTGTCCTCTGGCCTCAACAGGCATCTGTGTACAAACAAATATGTAACACGTTTGATATCTATAATGACTTATATACCTGGTAGTGATTGGTTTGTACCATGTGCTGAGGACTGGGATAGAATCCTTCACTGGACCTCGGACTAGGATAACCAGGTCTGCTGGGCTGTGAACAAATCAATAGCGCGGAGTAAGGACAAATCTGATTCTTAAAAATTAATGTCTTATAATAAAACATTTCTCTAAGACAGCTTGGTTGAAATTAATAAAAAAATGATGCTGACACTTCAACAAAGAAAGAATTGTCTTTTCAACAATTCTGGGTAAATAGAGAGCCACATGTTAAGAAGTTTGACCCCTAACATTAGGCACAGTGTACCATACCTTTGATTCTAGCACAGAAAGGCAGAGGCAGGTGAAATCTGTGAGATTGATTTCAGCCTGGTCTACATAATGAGTTCAAAAAGTTTGACCCAAGCTGCTCTACAGCTCAGGCCTTCTCTGCTAACAAGTAAGAATCAGCCCATCCTGTTCCCATTGGCTCTCCTTGGGCCTTGGTTCCATCCCACTGAGGCTGCCAGAGAGAGTCTGATAGACAGGATGGAGACTATTAAAGAATTCCAGAACTGGTCAAATGCAGAGAATAAGTGTCTGTGAGACGCTTAAGCCTCAGTCTCTATACACATGACAGAGAAGTTTTCTTATGTAGCAGATGGTGATTAATACAGAAACGCACAACTGTCCAAAGTGCCGAGAACAAGAGGCCACAGGGTGCTTATCCCTGATAGGATACCTATTTCAAACCTCTGCCTCTAAGGCTCAGGGATCAGTGTGGAAGAAGAGGAAGAACGATTCCAAGAACCACAGGAGGTGGATGACCAGAAGGAAACGGAGTCTTTTAGACAGCTGGTCGGTTATCTACAGGAACTCTCAGCAATGGAGACAGGATACACAGGTCCTATGCAAGCTCAAATCACATAAAATCCCAGCATAGATATGAAGAAGTGGGAAAGGAATCCCAACATAACCTATGGAACTTGTGGCAATTGATGGCTTCTGGGAGGAAGAAAGATGGTGTCTTACAGGGATGGAATTCTTGGTGGGTCAAGTGGATAGATGCACACTGAAGGAAATTTGGGGATGCAAATCAAAACTATAGCCTGTATTTACATACACACACACACATACACACACAGACACACACACAGACACACACACTAAATTGGGTAAAGGATAGTGAGGGGCGGTAAGGAGAGGAGAGGGGATCTAAATATCATCAAACTCTTCTGTACGCAAACTGCAAAAGTCAATAGAAAACACAAAGAATCCAGGCTTGGTGGTGTATGCCTTTAATCCCAGCCCTCAGGAGGCAAAAGCAGGGAGATCTCTGTGAGTCCAAGGCCAGTCTGGTTTACATAGTGGGTTCCAGGCCAGCTGGGACTATAGGGAGACCCTGTCTCAAAAAGACCAAGAAAAAAAAAACAACAACAACAACCTTCCTCACAATTTACATGATATTTAAAATGGTTCACAAACCTAAATTTAAGAGCTAAAACTGAAAGATTATTAGCTGAAAACAGGAGTAAATCTTTGAAATTACAGGGGAAGGGGGTATGCACAAATGGTTCCTTAGCTGTGACATCCAAAACATGACAAAGGAAGATCCAAGATAAAGCAGAGGACATTGAAATGAGTCAGTGCTGCAGGTGATGCCATCAGCCAAAGCTGGCCCTAAGAATGAGAGGCACTTTTAACTATGTCACAGACCACCCACGTAAAAGGTGAACAAAACTGGCTTCACAGTGTGCTCTAGGCCACCCTGTCTACATAGCAAGAACTGTGATGTAAGCAGGCCCAAGAAGGAGATAGACTAGCCAGAAAAAGATGCCCAGTATCTCTGGGCTCTAAACCAACCAGCAACTGCTTTACGATGACTGGGGTGGTTACAACAAAAGATAAGAGTGAGGTGAAGTGGTGGGAACACAGCCTGTGCACTGTTACAGGGACTAGGAAACAGAGCAGTGCACAGGGCAGTGCAGCGATCCCTCAGAAAAACAAACACAGACTCACTGCATGATTCAGTCAGCCCATCAGACCACTGAGAACATGAGCCAAGCCCCCATGAAAACATGGACACGTATGCTCTTCAGGACACTGTTGATAATAGCTAGAATGGGGAAGCAATGCCTACCAATGGATGAACGGATAAACAAACCTAACAGCACAGTAAGCAGAGTATCATGAGGTGATTAAAAGGGAAGATGTAGTACTATTTACCACAACAGGCTTGAACTTCACATGGGTCCTGATGGAACTCAGGTAGTCAGGCTTCATAGCAAGCAATTTCACATGATGATCCACCTTGATGGCCCAGATCACTAAAATTTGTTCCTCGGAGGTCAAGGGATTTCTGCTTCCTTTTCTTTTCCTCGTCCCATCCCTTTCTTTCTTTCCTTCCTTCTTCCTTGTACTTTTTGGTTTGTTTGTTTTTTGTTTTTGAGACAAGGTCTCCCTATAGCCCCAACTGGCCTGGAATTCACTATACAGACCAGGCTGGCAGACTAAAAAACCAGGCCAACTTACCATTGCAATACCCTTCTAGACAATCTCCACAACTGCCACCAGCATGGCAGTAAATGTTTCCAAGGAAAACAAACAAACAAGAAAAAAACTGTAATTTGTTACAGAGATAAAAATATAAAAACCTTGATGGAGCCACAACAGTCAATATAATTTAAGGAAAATAAAGTCATAATAGGATGCATAGCACCTAATATTTTAAAAAGCAGAGCTTTGCTATTGGCTTGGTTCTTTGGAAATTGTGTAACTTAAGTGGAAGGAAATCATCCTAAAGCCTGGCCATCTGCAGTAGGTGGCCCCAAACACATTGCATACACAGCACTGGGTGCTGGATGTCTGCAGCAGGACCACGTTTTATTGCTGTCACTGTGTGGTGTGCAGCACAGCTTCCTCAGCAAACCATTCAGCAAGTGCTGTCAAGGGGCAAAAGTATACTTCAAACTTAAAAGGAGAGAAAATGAAAACACAAAACCCAAAAAAAGTGAGCACAGGTTCTGCACCAGCATGTTGGCATCAAAACACATCTGCACAACAGAGCTGAAACCCATGAACAATCCTTATTAGAGGTGGACTCATAGCTCACAGGTATCATCTTGGGAGTAGGCAAAAAAAAGAACAGAAAACCCCACTCTAAAAATTCTCTTCTTGGGGCTAGAGAGATGGCTCAGCAGTTAAGAGCATAGGTTTCTCTTGCAGAGGATCTGGTTCGATTCCCAGCACCCACATGGCAGCTAACAACAATCTGTGACTCCAGTTCCAGAAGAACCCAATGGATGCCTTCTTCTGACTCTTCCAGGCATTGTACGATATGGGTGCACTTACATACATGCAGGAATATACACTCATGTACATAAAATAAAGTGATAAATATTTTAAAAATTCTCTTCTCGCCAGGTGTGGTGGCACATCCCTTTAACCCCGGCACTAACGACACAGAGGCAGGCAGATCTCTGTGCGTTCAAGGTCAGCCTGGTCTACATAGCAAGTTCAAGGCCAGCTGGGGCTATAGGGAGTCTCTCAGTCTCTCTCTCAAAAAAATTATTTTCTCTAGAGATTATTTTTCCTCAGCTGAATTTGAAGGAGATAGGAAGTCCTTAGGACTGCTAGTCATACTTATATTTTTAAATGAAATATTTATTTTTATTTGTATGTTATCATGTGTATGCTGTGCCTGCAGAAATCAGAAGAGGAGATGTCAGATCCCCTGAAGCTACAATTATAGGTACTTATGATCCATCTAAGGTGGGTGCTGGGAACTGAACTCTGGGTTCTCTGCAAGAGCAGTGAGCATTCTTAAACACTGAGCCAACTCTCCAGCCCCACTACTTATATTTTTTAAAGGTGTAATTTGAAAACACGGTTGTGCTGATTTAAAATAGGTTTTAAAAAAAAGGAGAGTCAGAATACTCTGTTCTTTGACACTTCGGTGGCAAAGGGTACTCTGGAGAAATGTGTTAACAGGTAAGTATAAACTGTGGCTGTATGGGATGGACTCCTGAAGGCACAACCCTGGAGTCCAAGCAGGGAACGATGCAGAAGTGAGGTGGGGCAAAACAGCAGGCAGCCAAACAGTGCACTGGCTTAAGTTTAGAAAGCAACGGAACAGGCCACTCTGGCTCAGCTGGTGCTCCTGAGGGTGCTGCATGGAGCTGCTTCCTACACAACTGATCACTCTGCCCACAATGCTGCAAAGCCCTGTCATGGCCCACAAGTCTATTTACAACTCACAAGTCTATTTACAACTCACCAAATTAAGGAGCATGTCTGTTTCTGCCATCACCCAGAGTCACGTTCTCAACAGGTGGTTAATGGTAACAAACAGTCCCTCTGGACATCCAAACACCAGGCAGGAAGGTGGGAAGCATGTTTCAGTAGATGAAGTATCTGCCCCACACCCTATGCTGCAGAGAGCCAGGCACTAAGTCAGCTCTGATTTGACTCTGCCTGCACCATCTGGAGCCAGATGCATGTGCCTGATGGCCAGTTGCGGAACAGGTCAGTGACAGGACCACCTTGAGCTGTGCTGAAGGCACTTCTTTCTGTTTAGGGTTTTATTTCTTTTATTTTAAGTTCATGAGTGCTCTGTCTGCATGCATGCAAGTGCACCCATGTCATGCAATGCCCAAAGAGGTCAGAAGAGGGCATCAGATCTCCTGGAACTGTAGTTACAGATGATTGGTTGTTGGCTGCCATGTGGATACTGGGAATAGAACCCAGGTCCTCTGCAAGAGCAACCAGTGCTCTTAACCCCCGAGTCATCTCGCTGGCCATGAATGCACTACTGAAGTGTCACTCTGACTTCACTGTAGGTCAGTGGGTCTTTACTGCCTCTTTCTGGGAAAACCTGGGTTATCACAGAGTAAAACACAGAATTGAGGGGATTTTTGCTGCATCTACCTGTGTGAGGGAGGAAAGAAAGGGAAAAAGAGTGACAATCAAGGCTGGAGGTCCAGAGCTGGCAAGACCCATTCCAATGGTTATGGTAGCTGGTGTGGGGAGGAGGCCTGAGGGTAAAGTCTGTGCAATGAGGTACCCACACCTTGCAGGGCTCCCACATCTCTCAACTGGGTGTGGCAGAAGAGTAGCAATGAGCCAAAGCACAGGACCAGGACTGGACTGGGACCAGCTCCACTCTGGTATCAACATGAATGTTACTTTGCATAGTTTATCAATCAACTTTCTAGAACAGCAACTGCTGTGAGGAAAAGGGAACCCAGTCCTCACACATGCCAGGCACATACAGCACAACTGTGAATGCTGTTTCCTACCAGAACACTCTAAATCAAGCCAGAGCTTCTTGAAAGTGAGGGGCAGTGGGGAACAACCCCACCAGTAGTTTGTTATATTAGAATCCATTACCCTGTCTTATATTTTTCTGTTGTTGATTTTTTGAGACAGGGCCTTGCTCTGTAGCCCAGGGTAGCCACAAACTTGATACCCTCCAGCCTCAGCCCTGGGATGTGGGATGGATGGTATGCTCCACCATAGCCAGCTTCTATCTTCTACCTTAGATAGACCTTTTACCCTTGTGCAATTCTGTCACAACCTGTCAGGCATTAGAAAGTACAGGCTCACTGTTCAAATGTTGATGCATTCCAAGAGACAGGATGCATTTCTGTTGTGGAAAGCTCATCTCCAGGCAAGTAGCCACCTTCATCAGAGCAGCTATGAAGATTGGGCCTGTAGGTGTCCCCTCATAGGACTGTGGGGAGGTCACTAGACAGGCACTAGAGATTTCAGCTACCCCTGAACCTCCCTGCCAGGTGTAATTATGCCCAGTTGCATGTGGTCTTGGGCTGTGCAAGAATCAACAGTGTGGAAGAGGGTCTGCACTGTTACTTCCATGGTGGGGTGATGCCGCTGTCCACAGGTCATCCATTCTCTGTTTGCATGGAATCACACTCTGGTCTGTCACGTGCCGTATCTGGAGTGAACTGATGTGTGTTTGCATCTTCCTGGGAAAAGTTCAACACTATAATTTCCAATAGTCACTGGTCAATATCACTCTGGGATTTCCACAGCACTCTACCAACAACAGGTCATAGTGTTCAGTTTCCAAAATTAGAATTTTTGGCTGAAAATTCAAGTTTTAGCAATGGTAACTGACAGAATTTTCACTGATGAGAGGGCTTTACTTCCTTTACTTTGAGAAAATGTCCACCAGTTTGAACAGTGTATTTACAAGGTGTTCTTTCAAGGAAGGCTGGTCTTCATGAACAAGTCCAGCTAGCGCCTGGGTCACCCAGCACATTCCTGAAACGGGCATGTCTGAGTGTGCACTGCTCAGGCTCACAATGAGCACCAAGGCCATCCTTGCGTAGCTAGGAAGTTTCTTCATCTATAAGCATGGGATGAAGGTATGTGCTGCCTGGTATAGCTGGTGACGCTGACTGACTTGTGCCAAGGTGACGGTAGCTCTAGCAATGCAAACGCCAGGAAACAAACAGAAAAATAACATGGCTGAGAGTCCAACTCTGGTCTCACAGCCAGTAAAATGGTTCTCACGAGTGTATAAGGCTGTGTCCTGACAGATCAAGCAACATCTACTGACCTCTGCTTTAGACTTCTATGGAGTGCAGAAGAAGCTCTGAGTACAGAAAAGCACCTCAGAACATGAACACTGACATCACTTTGGGACGTTGGGGATAACTGAGTATGGAGGGATAAAAATTTATAAACCTATCTTTGTACTCTAGAACCAAAAGAAGCCAAACCATTTCTACCACAAAAACCTAATTTTAAAAATTAGTCAAACTGGGGGCTGGAGAGATGGCTCAGCAGTTAAGAGCACTGGCTGCTCATGAAGAAGACTTGAGTTTGGTTCCCAGCACCCACATGGCAGCTAACAACTGTACTTGACTCCAGTTCCAGGGGATCTAAGGTCCTCTTCTGCCCTTTGCAGGGATGCCGTGGTACACTTACATACATACAAGCAAAACACTCACATGTAAAAAATTTGGTCAAACTGAAATTGTTAAAAAGCCAAGATTAGAAAAATTGAAAAAGCACTCAGAAACTGGCAGTATAGTTCAGTAGGAGAGCTCTTCTGTACATTAAAAGAAATAATATACAGTGAATTACCAACCCACACCTCCAAGAGGTAAAGTATTAATACCTTCATCCCACAAACCAGAAGAGTGAGGGATGGAATAGGAAGTAAATAGTCGATATCAGAAAACAGACCTACTTGACCTCAAGCCTTAGAAGTAAGCAAGGAGATTCTTTAGCTTCTCAGAATGGGACTATTCTGCAGTTGTCATGGAATTAAAACAGGCAGCTGGGAGGTTGAGGAAGGAGTCAAACACCAACCAACCACCACCAAACAAACAATACAAGCCCTAACCCAAAACCCACAGACTGAGAGTGGCCTCAGGTGCCGGCATGAAGAGTCCATGTCTTTTCTGTAGGTAAGGGGGACGTTCTGTTAATCTAGGAACAACATCTGTTTTTTCCATGCGAGGCTCAGAGCACAGTCCCCTGAGGGGAGGGCTTGTGTCCTCTGTGGAAGGCAGGGCTGGTCAAGGCCCTGCTCACCCATGCTCACACTCCACCTATGCTCACTTCCAGGGTGCCAGGTTCACTGCTTCACAGCTCAACACAGGACCAAGAGGTACTTTCACGCATCGCTGTAGATCTCTTGGTACAGTATTTACAAAGTACTACCAGATTACTGAATATTTCTCAAAAAGAAAATGAAATAAATTGGTATCAAGTTACATTTTTAACTAACCAAACAGCAGGGAACTACAACTGTAAGAAAAGGTCTGAATCGGGTTATTTATTCACATGAGACAGTACGTAAAGAGGCTATCTAACTAAAACCAAAGGAAGGCTGGGCTTGGTGGTGCACATCTTTGATTCTAGCACCCGAGGCAGAGGCAGGTGGATCTCTGTAAAATCAAGGACAGCCTGATCTATATAGGAAGTTCCAGGCCAGCTTGGGCTATAGGGAGACTCTGTCTCAAAACAAAGCAAAACACACACACCTACACCAAAATAAAACAACAAAAGCAGCAGAGACAACAAAAAACCCAAAGGTATGTGAGGACCTTATAATGTATATGTGATAGAACCAACCTAATCCCCCACCCCGGCCCAGCCCTCCTAAGGAGTGGCTGCCCTCCTGTGGTCAGAGAGGAGAGAAAAAGCCTGTAGGTCCCAAGAGAAGGCTGGGTGTCCGTACTGTGCCATGTCAGGTCCCAGCAGGAACCCAGACAAGTGCAACAGCCCTTCTAACAACTCTGCCATCAGCCAGAGTCCAGAAACGGCAGAAACTGAGCACAAGCAACACCAAAGCAAAGCAAAGGGCATTCAATGAGATGGATGCGGACTCATTAAAAGAGAGCAAATCTAGAGCACTCAGGGCTAGTCTGATGCTTTAGTCCTTACTCCTCAGGAGATCTCTAACTGCCAAAGCGTCTCCCACACCACCACCGAGGAGGAGGAGGCAAGGAAGGGAGGAGAGGAAAAGATTCAACACTGAGTCCCTTCGCAGCATCTACTGGGTATGCTACATGTCAGCAAAGTTGGTTTAGAGGATATCTTCTCCAGAACGACCTGGTGGCTGATCTCACAGATAAGAGCAGTCACAGACTTCAGAAGTTAGTTTAAGAGGCACCCCAAAGCTGGTGTGGGGACCTCAGCTACCTTGGGTGGTGCTTCGTCAGACCCTCCAGAGTCCCAGGACACGGTGGCCTGTCTTCTGGACTCCATCCTCATCCGTTCTTCTTGCTGCACCTTCTCTTCCTCCAGGATTGTGCTGTAGAGACAACACACTGTGTTAGACACTGCCCTGCTCATCTAAGGTTCACCAGCTGCTGCAGGAGAAGACAACCATGGAGACAGGAGCCTACAGGAGGGACAGAAGGATTCCAACCCTTCGAAAAAGGAGTCTAGAACAGTCATGGACCCCGTGGGAAAGTCTACGTTAAGCACAGTCATAGGTAAGAAAGACAGCTGGTAAGAAAAGGCCCTGATGAAAGAAGTCCAGGCCAACCTGAACAGTGTATTCACCAGAGTTTATTTTGAGCCGAACAAAAGGCCCGAGAAATCCCAAGCCGCCCTTTATCAAGCATTTACACGCCTGCAGCAGACTGCATGAATGCAGGTTCCCACAAAGCACCAACTCACCAGCACATGGTGACCAATTAGCAAAGGGCCAAGATCTCCCCAGCTCACTCAGTACAACTGTGGACTAACTTTCGCATGGAGAAAACACTAAAAACCCAATAGTACTTACAGGTGCTTCTGAAAGCACTGCTTGCTCTAAGCTGGAAACGCCCCGCGTACCACTGCCAGGCCGCTCAGCGGCTCTGCGGAGGCGAGGCGGGCGGCGTCTCAGTGCTGGCTGTCTGCCATCCTGTGAGCGCCTCAGAATGCTGCCTAGAGAGCTGTGGCCAGCCCCCCACTATCCACAGCCTCGTTGGGGCTCAGGAGGCAGCAGATCTTGTAGCCTTCGTCCTAACTGTGGCAACAACTAGTTCTTTCGTCCATGCTGGCAACCTAGATCTTAATAATGAGGCTCATTCACAGATTCTGGCCCTGGCAGCCGATGCAATAAATAACCACCCAGAATTACTCAGGAAACAGTGACATCAGCTGCACAGACTCCTTCTAATCTGGGAATCGGCTTGACTGTTTAAAAAGACATTCCTGTCAGCCAGAGGCTGGAGCCTGTTCCTCTCAGTCACCTCCCAATCAGGGACAAGCAGACAAAATTCACTCCCTAACTCCCCTGAGTCAGCGAGACATCACTGCAGACTTTAGGGACATTTTCCCCTTGAGGGAAAGGAAATGTGCTCTTCAAAGAAAAAGTCCTGTTGCCACTTTGAAAGAAAGGTTTCAGCCTCAAGGCCTGCCCCCTTCTCCATGTAGGACTTTGGTTTCCTTCTAGCTCCAACAAGGAGAAGCAATGGAACACCCACTCCCCGACCCCCACCAAACTGCCTTAATGGCATCTAAAACTTTCTTGGTAGTGAGGGTACAATTCTCTGTACCTCCAGCTACTAGGCAATCTATAGAGCTCTGAAATCCAAGAAGCTTTTAAAAGTGGGACAAAACTATGTCAGCTTCCCAAACCACGTCCCCAGTAGCCAATGGCT
Organism: Eospalax fontanierii; assembly: GCA_035773235.1. Classification (NCBI taxonomy): domain Eukaryota; kingdom Metazoa; phylum Chordata; class Mammalia; order Rodentia; family Spalacidae; genus Eospalax; species Eospalax fontanierii. Next base: position 78,691,691 of record CM069532.1, read on the forward strand.
ACCTTGCCTACAAGGGGGATCCAAGTATTTCACAGGGGTCAAAATCTAATTCAAGTCTGAAGTATAAAGGAGCAACTGCCTTTTGGGGAATCCACCCACCCTCCTACCTCCATCTGTAATCAATCATTTTTCATATGCCTGCTACCCAGCTGCACACGGGTACAATGTCTTTGAACACACCGCCATTCTCAGAACAAACGAGACTTGGGCTGAAGTGTGCACATCTTCACTCACTGGTGGAAGCACAGGCAATTCAGACTGGGTTCTCAGACCACAGGAGTACCATAGCCCCAAGGCTGAGGGAGGAAGGGAACCACGTTCCAGGACCTACCATGTTTCCCATAACCTCACATGTAGGCTGGCCTGCCTTTCTCTCTGCCTGAGCACCTCCTCCTTGCATTTCAAGTGCCCCCAATCCCATCTATCGCCACGAAGCTCGCCTTGGAGCTCCCAACTCCCTTGAGTGAGTTTGCTTTCCTCTAACTTCTCATTGCTGCTTGCCTCGAAGCAGCTCTCAGTGAGCTGTATCGTGTATGTTCACTCATTTTTTGTCACTTGAGGCTGCACACGCCCAGAAATGGCACATGCCCTGAATGGGGCTAGGCTCGAATCTATGGGCATATGGATGAGTACAGGCCCAAGAGGAACAGGCCACAGGTTGGACAAGAGGAACGCACTGGCCTGTGCCTGCTGATGGCTAGATGGCCTGGTCTGAGATCACAGCAAAGAGCCCCAGAGAGGAGCACGTCCTGGTCAGATGTCCAGACCTGATCACTATCATGGATCCCAACATTTTATGAGTTAAAAAACAGAAAAGCCCATAAAAACCAAGGAAATAAAATCAATTGAAAATAAGTTTAAAAGTTCTTTCTTCTACTTCCTGAACCAAATTAAAAATAGGAAAGCCATGAGAGGATATGGGATCTGTGTCTCCGGTAGTGAAAACTCAAGGCCATTTTGTTTCACATGGGTTTTGTGAAATGGGTCATTCCAATCTCACGGCTACTGCACACCCACTTGTTGAACGAAACCTGCAAACAGGTTCTGCGAGGTCCCCTACTACAAGGAGGCTCCACCTGGTCAGACTCTTCTGCCCACAGTCACTTCCTCTTTTCTGACCTTCTTGAATTACTGCCTCAGTTTTCCTTTCAGTTCTTACACAGTGCCTGTCCTGAGATTTTAGCTTGATGTAAGCTTCCTATGGTGGTCAGACATGGATCAAGTCCTATTTGGCAGCTAAGGAGCATCTGCACACAAGTGAGGCTCCAGTGTGAGCATGCCAGATTTGTGTCTGAGTGCAAAGATAAGTGGAAGTGATTCCTGCATCTCAGTACTCACTCTCACACCATAAATAGCATGTGAAAATGCTTCTGAGAACCCCAAACTGCCTGCTCCATGAAGCCAGGAATAGAAATAACCCCTGAAGATCTGTTTAGCTGGGTAGCTAGCCCATAGACGGAGCCCCTGTAGAGCTGCCCTTGCGCAGCTGCTAAGAGTCAAGGCAGCAAAGGACGTGCAGGGTTACAGAGGTTGAACTGCAGCATATTTTCCCAAACACAGTATTTTTAATAGTAATACATTCCACTGGGAAGCTTCTAGCTGCCTAATGTACATGGGCAATGAGCCCATGGTTTTTCCTGGATGGAGGTTTCCAAGTTGGTAACTTGTGAATAGATGGAGAAGCCAAGACTTGTCACTTAGCAAACATGAACACACTTGATAACTACATCTGCTTATTTATGGGCCACAGTGAGGAAGAAGAATCTGAAGGGGGGAAGAAGAACCTTAACAAATTTACTTGTTTTCTTCACTTTAGAAGAAAAAAATCACCAAAGGAGCCAACTCACCGTCAAAGTCCATGGAGACTGAGAGCTGCTCTGGCTTTCTTCTTTTGGCATGTGAAATTCCTGGGCCATGTATGGCCTCATAACCCCTACTGGCAAGCATGGAAATTTAGCTTCACCTCCTGGAGCAACAGGACCAAGCTGGGGTATAAAATTATGACTCCAACCAAGGAGAGTTTACAGAATGCTGAGGGCCAGTCAGCACGTCCTCCTTTGCTGCCTTGACTCTTAGCAGATGCGCAAGGGCAGCTCTACAGGATGTAGTGAAAACTCAAGGCCATTTTGCTCGAACATGGAGTCACACACTACCCAGCCCTTGTTTCACATTTGTAGTATCCATCCAGTGAGTTACTGTGGTAACAACTCTTCTCTTTGAAACTATAAGACACTAATATTTTAAATATAATAAACAATTTTTGTTTTATTTGATATGGGAAAAAACTGGACCCCTGCTGTCTAGACAAAGGGTTGATGCCACAAAATTTGCTTTGGACATAAACTTAGACTGGGTTTGTAATTACTTAAGCGGATCTGAAAAATACCCAGAGAAAGAGCAGCAATAAATTTGAAGGGAAAAGTCAGCGGGAAAGAGCTTGTTCTGGCAAGTTCATGGGAATGCCGGTTTTGAAATATGATCTCTCACAATTACTCAACATTGCCTCACCACAAAGGAATGGATCTGACCTTTCAACAAACTCGCTGGTATCTTTGCAGAAAACAAGTCTGAAGCTGGAGCTGGGCCTGTGAGAGGAGGCCAAGTTCTGCTACAGTTACCATGCTGTGACCATGCTCCAGCGGCATAGGCACCTGGCAACCACATTCCTCCCTTCACTGATGAAGTATCTCAAACTACTAGAAGCAGGCCGTGCTGTCTGCTTGCTGTATTAACCACTCACTTTTTTTTTTTTTTTTTTTTTAAGCCATTTCTTTTGCGGGGAGGAGGTCTTTTTTTGAGACAGAGTCTCCCTGTAGCCCTGGCTGGTCTTGAACACACAGAGATCCACCTGCCTCTGCCTCCCGAGTGCTGAGATTAAAGGTGTGTGCCACCATGCCTAAGTAAGAGCCATTTCTTATTTGGCACAGTGGTGTATTTTGATTTCAAGTGTGTTTGAAAACTTTTTTTGGACCCATCCTCTTACGGTACCTTTGGATATTAAGAAACAATCATGTGGCAGCTCAGAAGAGCCAGCAGTGGCCAGGTTCCTGAGCAGCTGACATGAGGAGGTGAGCATCTGGGTAGATCCCCATTGTGGGGAGTAGTTAGACAGAGGTGGGCTTGAAGAATCGGGGGACTGAAAAATTTGGAGCAAACACAGCTACTCAAAAATGAAGGAGAAATCTCAGGAAGGAACCCAAAGCGGGTATGCTCAATACCTGAGCAGAATCTGATCAGCTCCCTTATGAACCCTGGAGCTGTTATGTACACAAGCAACTCCAGGCAGCCCAGTGGAGACTTAAAAGAACCAAACAAGCTGGCCTGCAGCACTCTCTCTAGGGACAGCTGGCAATGTGAGATCAGCTATGGCAACTGCTTTAAAGCAATCTGAACCCAAAAAGGTTCAGATGATTAGGCCAGTCTAGCCAGCTGGCTGACTCTGGGGATCTCCTGTCTCTACCTTCTGTGTGCTGGGATTACAGGTGGGCTGCTATGACTACTCCATATTTACACAGGTTCTGGGGATCTGAATTCTGGCCCTTATACATGCATGGCAAGTGCTTTGCCCACTAAGCCATCTCTCCAGGCCCATGACCCACAGGGTTTTACTATGTAACCCTATATGGCCTAGAAATTGCCATGTACAGTAGGCCTTAAACTCATGGAGATCCCCTGTCTCTGCCTCCTTAGTGCTGGGATTAAAGAAGTGTGCCACCAGGCCTGGCCCCCATAACTTGCTTTTAAGAAGGAACAAAAATGGATGGAAATTGACTCCAAAGAGGACTCAGAAGAACTAGAAGGTAATGATTTTGAAGAAGTAAAGTAGCACATTCAAGCACATGAAGAAGACCTGCAATGGCAGGAGATGCCAGCAGAAGTTGGAGCCAGGTAGCTGGTCCAGGGCAGAAAGTCCCTATAGCATGACCCGGCTTGCAGGACAGAGGGGACAGAGCTTGAGGAATCTGAAGACAAAGCAATAAAAACAACACATCTGTAAGTCAGAGGAAAAAAAAAGGTAGGGGAGGGCAAAAGAGAAGGACACAGACGGCAAGAGACCTTCTGAGGCCAGGTCCGAGGACACCACCATAAGCGCAGCCATTTGTGAGGGCTCTTGCTTGGGAGCCCAGCGTTTGGGAGGCTAAAGCAGGAAGATCTCTGAGTTCAGGGCCATACAGGGAGGTCAGCTTAGCTGACAGACTGAGACTCTATCTCAAAACAAACAAAACCAACCACATGGCAACAAACTCCAAACCAAATGTAATAAATAAAAACTCAAAGGGTTTGATTACATAATAGTGGTGTCTCCAAAGCAAACAAAAAAATCTTAAACTTTTTTCCTAATTTATTGTGTGTGCATGTGTGGAGGTCAGAGGACAATTCTACAGAGCTGGTTCCTTCCTTTCAACTTTATGTGAGTTCCAGGTACTGAACTCAGGTTGTTAGGCTTGCACGATGAACTAATTCCTTGCTGAGGTATTTCACTGGCCTCAGAAAAACTTACGGGGGGCGGGGGGGTATGCTGGCTTGGAAGACTCAATGGATAAAGGCTTGACACTAAGTGTGAGGAGCAGAGTTTGGTTTCCCAGAACCCATGTAAACTTGAGCTGGTGTGGCAGCTGAGACAAGTTAGCTAGCTCGAGTAGCCAGAATCCAATCTAGTCTGGGTTTGGCCAAACACCCTGCCTCAATAAATAATGTGGAGAGTAACTGAAGATGACCCCCAGTGTCAACTTTGGGTGTCTACGTATACACCTATGTGTGATCACAAACATGGGAATATTCAAGCACGTGCACATGCATATATACACAGGTGCTCGTGCACACACAGTATATTAAATAATAATAAAATAAAACCTTTGGTAAAGACCGCAGCATGCTGTGGGGATAAATACAGAAACCTTCAGGGCTGGGGTGGTCAGCTCAGTCCATACAATGCTTATTTAGCATATACAAAACCCTAGGCTTATTCTCTGGGACTGGATACAAACTGGGTGTGGAGGCAGAGGCATCCAAGCCCAGCACTGGCGAGGGACAGTAAATTCAAGGTCATTCTCCACTATATAGCAAAAAGGCCAGTCTGGGCTACTTGAGACTGTCTTAAAAACAACAACAACAAACCAGGGGGTAGAGAGATGAGAGGTAGAGAGGTAGGGGCATGTACCTCTCTTCTAGAGGACCTGAATTCAGCTCCTAGCACTCATGCCAGACAGCTCACAGCAGCCTGTCTGCTCCAGCACTGCACTCATGTGCATACCTGCATGCATGCAAGTGCGTGCACACATACACACGCACACAAAGAAAACAAATCAACAAAAACCCCTGAAGTATTCTTATTCTCTTTAAAATGTATTTAAAATACAGGCTGGAAAGATGGCTAGCAAGTCCAGGCACTTGCTGTCAAATCTGATTACCTGAGTTATGTGCCCAGAACCCAAAATAAAGGAGAGGACTGATCCCGTTGACTGCTCTCTGATATACATAGGGGTTGTGGCTCCCCAGCAAGGTAAGATGATGTAATAAACGTACAAACTTATCCTTCTAAGGCTAACAACACACGTGAATGTGGTGTGCATGGTGTGAATGATGCAGTGTGAGGGACCGAGTGGTGGCAAATGCAGTTTCTACAGTCTCACGTGGTCCGTCTGCTAACTCCACAAGGACGGTTCAATGTAAAGGGAATAGACTGCAATCTCCAGTGTGAGCACTAAAAGCACAATGGACCTGAGAGGGAGATGGGTGAGGGAGACACTGGGCTCTGGGTACGACGTCACCCTGGTCAAGGTCCAGCATTCTGGCCACACACAGCCACGCTTCTCTCTTCTGCTCAAGATTCAGGCCCTTGTCCCTTTCACCTCCCTCTATAACCCCTCTCAGAGGGCCTCATAATGTAGACCAGGCAAGCCTCGAACTTGTTACCCTTCTGCCTGCACCCTCCACCCATGGTAATTCTGATGTGAGGTCAATATTTCTACAATATTGATTGAGATGGCTCAGTGGTTAAGAGCACTGGCTGTTCTTCCAGAGGCCCTTTGTTTTGATTCCCAGCACTAATATGGAGGCTAACAATCATCCAGAACTCCAGTTCCAGGGGATACAATGCCCTCTTCTGGCCCTTTGAGAGCACTCACTCACAGACAAAAACATACACGTAATTAAAAAACAAAAACAAAAACTAAAGAAAATTTTCTACATTTGTTTCCCTACCTCTCCATGTACTCTCATATCTCTACCCAGTTTATAAGAATCAAGAAAAGGGAAGACCACCCAGTAATGAGTTAGCTGCTTAACTTTCTAGAGGGAAACAGTCACGTTGACCCCATTCTTCCTCAATGTGTACAGGGACACTAAACCTGGAGGCCCCTGGAGACACAATTCAGTGCACGGGTACTAAGACAAACGGAGGGAGATCCACGGAAAGGAGAACGGTGACAGACCCAGAACTCATATGGACATACAAACTCCGGCAGTTGCAACAGATCATCAAGTAAGACAGCTTCACTGGGGCTCCCAGGATGGTTCAGATGGTAAACAGCAAGTAAGCTAGAGGCCTCCTATTATAAGCCGGACAGACACTGTGAAGTGACCAGAGCATGGGCAAGTACAGGAAACGTGGGGATGCCAGTAAGGGTGGGTGCACTGTGCAAAACGAAGGAGAGAACATGCTTCCTGAAGGTTGAAGTGGATCCCACAACCCTGACTGCCCTCTCTGAACAGTGCAGTCTGACGAGTAGCTTCTGTGAAATCCAAGCCCAGTCTAACCGGAGACTGTGCACAAAGCCATAGTCAGGCAGGTAACTAGGAGGTGAGGTACAGTAAACATTCAGTGTGGCAGAACCAATGGAGTTTTTCTGAAGATTCGAATTAGATAGGAAACAGTGAACATGTAAGTTTTCATAGAAACAACGTAAGTGTCACATTAAATTCCTATTAAGTTTAGATTGACTATTTGCTTTCTGTTTGGGGGAAGGCTGATGCTTCAGACGTTTGAGGAAGTAGGCAGGGTTCACCTGGAAGCAAGACTTCTTTTTTGGATAATTTTTATCTGGCCTCCAGACGAAGGTACCAAGGAAGAACATTGGCATGAACTTTTGAAACTGCAAAATATAAAAAATGTACAGCCTCTCATGCCATTAAGTCAACAGAGTTAATCTGGATTCAGAGCTTGCCTTGTAGGGCAAATGTAGGATCATAAAGAGCTAGAACACCAGTTTAAGACATCGGCTATAGAATGCCACTTTAAAAGCACTTTCTATATATTCTGGGAGGCCATCTGTATCTATTCCTTGTCCCTCAGGATCACCTAGGCAGGAGTTGTTCTTGTAATCCTCATTTTGGACAAGTGGCTGGGGAAGCTCAAAGACATTCCCTGGGGACAGTGGTGGAGATGGGTTTCAATGCAGGTCTGTCTTCTAAGCTCACAAACTGAACAGTAGTATTGCTGTTTGCCTTAAAATTAAATTCCAGCAATTAGACTGAGCTACAGACACAAACTGGTAACTCTGGATCTGTAGAGGCTCTGCTGCCATTACTTCCTACCAGTAGACTACTCACAGCTCTATGGGGCAGTGCTTGTGAGCCTGTTCTGCCAGAAAGCTAAGTATCTCGCTAAAGGTCACACAGCTTTTTATGTATTCTTTGAAAAATCTGCACCTTCATCCTTCTACAGTGACCTCTCCACCCTCATCAACTCTAAAGATGTTACTCTCATTGCCTGGCAGTTTCACAGGTCAACTGAACAGTGAATTCCTGAGAGCCATGTGACCTACATGGGTATGACACTGAGATACAGCATGAAAAACACAAGAGGGACTGAATTTGGACTGAGTGTCCACAGGTGTTCTGCATTATGTGGCACACACCTTTCAGAGAGACCAGTGCTAAGAAATACCGATTGTGAACACAAGTTCCCAAAGCTGTTATGGCTCCCTGGCACAGGACCTAAAAAGAATTGACTGAACTTAACTAAGGATTAGGGGATTTTTCATTACAAGAATTTAATGCACTTTCATAGCCTTATATAAACAAAGCCAAAATAAACAAATAATAAACAAACAAACAAACAAACAAAAGGCATATCCAGAAAGTTTACTGCTAAGGAAACCTGAAACACTGCTGTGGAGGATTGTCTACACCAGATTTGAGCCACCCGAAGCTAATTTCATTCTAATTCTCACCGGTTCACCCTGTAAACAGGAAACAGGACACTGAGACACCTGTTTTCTTGGGTCTCAGGGACCCACTCAAGAAAGTCTGGCCAGAAATTTTGCTAAAACAAGCTTCTAAGAGTCACTTTTCTCAACTTAGATGGGCCGTGAATGCAACATTCCATTAAGGAGGCCTCAGTGAGGCATCTGCTCACAAAGTCTGTTTTCAAAGCAGTCAAGAGGAGTAATATGGGAAACATACTTGACTTCCCTGGTGTGGTTCGAGGCTACTTGTTTCTTTAGTAAATGAAGCAGACCTTAATAAGAGAACTCAATTAATGTGACACATTGTTCATGAAAACCCAAGCAAGAAATTACAAGGTTAAATGTTATTGATCCATCTGGCGGTCACACTGTAAACGTTCAAAAGGCAAAGTCAAACTCCACTGTGGAGGTCAAAGGAATGCTCAGTTACCTGTGCTAATGTGCACAAGAACACACCACAGCTACAAGGGACGAATGCTGTACACCAGGCTCCTGGCTGAGGGGTGGCCACACCCGAGGTGAGTAGGACGATCCCTGTCCTCAAGGAGCCTCAGTCTAGTAGGGAGGAAACATACTAGACTGTGAGCTCCTCGAGGGCAGGAAAAGTGCTCCGGACATCTGTGCCTCAGTGACCAGCACCTGAGCTGAATGTCAGGTGTGGCTGTCTGTGGCAGAGTGGCTAAACGCAAGAACACAGAGCTATGAGAGGGGCAGGCTGGCTGAGAGCATGAGTCAGTGCAAAGAGACCAAGGAAGATGGGAAGATCTCTGCAGACAGAGGAGACTTCCCACGGGGGGTTGGCCTTGGTGTGAGGAAGAAAGGGGTAGAAGATGATCTCGGGCCCTAAACGTGGTCTACAGACTTTAGCTGGACACAAAAAGCCATAGGAAGACAGTGGATGGTGTCTGGAGCAGCAGAATTGCTTTCTTAGAAAGTCCGACTGAGCCAGTTATTCCAGCTAGATGAGAACCTGCAGGTAAGGGAGAAACTGGCTCAGAGAAAGCAACAGTTCTCCTTGCACAGCATGAAGCCTGCTGGCGGTTTAGAGTGGAAGTTCAGCACTGTGAGAAACGGACAGGACCAAAGCTAGAGACGGAGGGAGAGGAGAAGTGGGCCCGGCAGTGACGAAGAGCGCTGAAAATACAGGGCAGAGCAGAGACCTGGCCAGCCCCAGTTCAGAGTGGGAACAGCAAGTCTGCAGAGTGGGTGGTGAGGAGGCAGGGACTTTGGATGGGTGAAGTCAGCTGAGGACGGGGTGCAGGGAGGGGGACGGATCTCCTGTCAGAAATGGGGAGATGTCAATGACAGGATCCATCAACAAGAGAGGAGCAGAAGCAAACAAAACACCCCTCGAGCCCTGAAACTTAGAAAACAAGAAGCTGAGCAAACCAGCTGTCAAAGTAACACATAGCCACCAAGCAGCAGGAGAATCACGAAAGATGCAGAGTTCTCAGCTTGAGAAAACCGACAAGGAATGACTGCCCTTTTGGAGGTCTGAAAGGTCTACCATGAGAAAGGCAACAGAGAGCTGTGCCAGGGTAGGGAGGGAAAGCCAAGAAGGAGAGTGGAGGGGACCAAGATGGGGCCTCGTTGCACTCTCTGTGTCGACACAAATGTGCTTAGTAACACCACTGAGTAGGTAAACCACCTACTTCTCCCCATGAGGCCTAACTTCCCTGAGACACTCCCCACAAAGAGCTTCCCAAGCAGACTGAGCGCTGGCTGAGGAGGTGGCCAGCTGAGCGTTCAAGGTCTCCTGGTCTGTGACATTTGAAGATGAGTTTTGAAATGACTAAAATACATCAAGTAAACAAAGTCACAAGGTTTCCCCTACATGTGAAAGCAGGTGACAGCACACACTAAGCTTAAGTGTTATGTTTGTGATCAAGTTCCTCGTGCTTGCAGAGTACGCTGCAATGGTCTTACCTAAGTGTTAGCTCAGTACATATCGAGACGTAATTCAAGTCAATTCAGCACACACCCTCCATAGTCTCAGGGTCCCAGTCCTAAGCCCAGCACTGAGCTGCAGGAACAAGTAGGCCATGGCGACAGCTCAGTTCGGAGTCAGTTAGGGACAAAGACAAGCCAGCCAGGACTTTCCCAGGTCTGGAAGCAGGTAGGCTACAGATGCTTCTCTAAAGGGCACAGCACAAACACAGCCTCTATGTGAGCCTCCAGGGGACTGGAGCTGCTGGAGACCTGGGGCCTACCAGTATCTGGCACAAGTACCAGAACAACAATGAATGCTTTAAATACAGCAGTGCAAGTACTCAAAAGTTGCCAAAGGAAAGGCTCTCTCTTTGGGAAACAGGGGTGAATAGGAAGGTTCCTGAAGGGGGCACCTGGGAAGGATTCTAACACTGACAGAGTTCATCTGGCAGCAAGGACAGGTGGAGAATACAGTGTGTAGAAAGGAGCACCAATAGTCAGATACTGCTGGAGTGCCAAGTGCCAGGGAGGTGATGGGGCTGTGGAAGACAGAAGAGAGATGGTCTCGTAAAGCTCTGCTGAGTCAGAAGCTGGGGAGACAGTTTGATTATGGACAGAGTGTTAGATACAATTCACTAAAAGCTCTAATAAGGTCCTAAGACATGCAAATCAAATGTCAAAGTATCCGTTTACAGAAGTTGTTCCACCTCAGACACATTGCTACAATGACCTCAGAAGCTTTGACTGCAAAGGAGAAGCAGCAAACTGTCCCCGCCCCAGGCCCTTGCCGCCCCACTCCTACCTGAGCTGAGCTTTAAGTTCAGTAAACCTGGGCCGCCTGCTGGGGTCATAGGCCCAACATTTCGTCATAAGGCTGTAGAGGGTGGGAGGGCAATTTGGAGGCATTGGCAATCTTTCCCCGTTTTCAATTCGACCGATCACATCATTGTTCTTCACTCCGTGAAAAGGCTTCACACCATGCATCAGTATCTCCCACATACACACACCTGTGGGGTGGGAACGAAAACAGTGCAGTGAGCTCAGCACCGAGAGAGGGATGCCGGGTGGCAGGGATAGGAGGGTGGCTGGGAAATCTGGGCAGCTTGCCTACACACAGCGGCACTCGGTTAGGGCCAGAAGCACAAGAAAATAGCAATCACTAATTCATCTGGTGTGAAGAATGAAGTGTTGAATCATTACCAAGGAAGGTTTATAAAGCCACAATTTTCTCTGAAAATTTTGTATCAGAAAGTGGCCACCAGCTACTGTAACAGGTCCTAGCTTAATGAGTGCAAAAACAAAACAAAATTCTGAACAACCTTTAGATCTGCCCCTGACCTTCTGGCCCACCCTGATTTTAACTACAGTAGCTAACAGAGGTCTAACAAAGAAAATCCTACTGTTGAAGTCTTGAGCTTACAAAAGCCTGGATTCCTCACTGAGGTGCATACAGTCTGGTTTCTATAGTGCCTGCCACCTCATCTGCAGGCCACAACTCAAGCTCCGACGTCGCACTTGGACCCTATGCTGTGAAACCAAGTGTCTGCCCACCACCTTTCCTATCCAATCCCCAAAGAATCCACTACAGTCTTTCAAACAAATGAACACACATAGCAGCCCAACACTGAGAACGGCGGTGTGTGACACAGGTGGGCTCTCTCAGGACCTGCACCCTGGCCCTCCTGGCTTCTTTTGCCTCCTAGACAGCCCCATTTTTTTATGCAGCTTTATTTTAAGATTTAAAAATGTTTTTATTAGCATTGTTTTCTTTAAAAAAAATAGCATGGGTATATTGAAAAACTTTGTATAGGTTGGAGAATTGGAAAGGAAGTGAATGGCAAACTCATATTACAGCAACAGCAACATTTCACATAATTGATGAAGCTTGTAGTACAGTTTTTGTCAGTAAATAATATTCAAAAATTATAGCAGACTTGTAGAATTGCAAACTTACATCCTAAAATACAATTACATATTTGTAGTTTGAGAATTATGTCAGTTTAGTTACTATAGTACTTTTTAAAAATGTGATTTTTATCTCTAGAAGTTTAATTAGGTACCTTACATTTTTTGTAGGACAAAGGTGGAGGCACTATGGGACTGTAGAAGAGTAAGAGAAAAATAGTGGAAAACCTCTCGATGCCAGGGAATGGAAGAGGTCCAAACTTCAAGGCCCCGATGCCCAGGACTGCACATGGAGTCTGCACAGTGGGCCCTCGGGAGTTGGCTGTGGGGAATGCAGTCACTCAGAGAAAGCTGAAACTGCTGCCCAACATTAGCAAGCCTTCCATCCTCCAACTATGCTCCATCATCAGCCCACCAGTAGAGAAATGTGGAACTTGGCTTGCAGGTAAGGACCCCAGCTCCACGTCCTTGAGAGGGGATTACCACTACAATTCATAGTAGGAGATCACAGCTGGCTCCAGTTATGGAGTTTTCCTTATGTTGATTCTGGGAAGCACTTTGTCCTTTAAAGTCTACTGTTACTACAAAGCACACACTTACAGGTGGGGCTCCAAGGGGGGTGAGGGGGACCGACACACACTGACTGGGCAGAGTAAAATCAGTCTCTAAAGAGATAAGTCACATTATGTATTCAATGAAACCAGATTCTAAAATTGGCCTCAAGTCTAGTAATGCCCACAGTCCAAAGAGTCTCTGACAGAAGAGTGCCTTGTTAGCAGTTTCTGGCTGGGAACCACAACAGTCATCAGTGACAGTAACACTGGCTATCGCTTATTCAGAACCTGGGATGGATGACCCAGGTACCTTTCTTTGAAATTCACACATCTCATTTTAATGTCCATAATGAACTTATATGTCTTTAAATACTGTATTTTTAATGTCAAATCTATGGGAACATGATTATTTTCTATTACAAAATGCTGCAAGCTCAAGCTATGAGATACTCTTTGCTTACCATTCAGATTTTTATTTTATTCTTGCTAAAAGAGCCCCTTGACCCCAGTATGCATCAAAGTAACAATATCCCAAACCGACAACATCCACATGAATGCACCAAGAACAACTGCATAAAAAACGCCCCAGTTAAAATACCAAGTGTAAAATCTCAGGATAGTCTCAAAATGCTAAAATGTGAAGAAATGGCCATTTTAGACTTTGAAGTACAGGGTTTCCCTTGAGGTGCAGCCGGCAACTATGGTCACTAATGTGCACCTATACTGACTGGAATCCAGAGCCTTGCTAACATTTTCTTTTGCCTACTTGCCAAAGATCTAAATTGTTCTAAAACCAAGTGCAGAGAGAAGAAAAGGTGAAGACACTTCGGTGAGGTCCATGAGGCCAGCTCTGTGCAGAAGAAAAGCAACATGAACTGCACAGCCTGTCTCCCCAGAGCAGCTGCAAATCTTACGGACCCACATGTGACTGCCAGCAACAGGAAGAAAACACAGCAGGCAGAACAAGGGAGTGGTGTCTAGTTCAGACACTGTGCAGGAAGTTCCAAGAGTTAGAGGAGAGGCAGCTGGAGAAGAGAGTGCGAGAGTAAGTGTTCCAGGCAGAAGGATTAACACCAGGAAGCTAGGGTGGGGCTGCCATCCATGTTAGGAAAAGTAAGGCGCTTTATAAAGAGGAAAGAGATTAAGTCCCTGGTGGGAGGTATTACAACAGTCCAGAAAGCAGCAGGAGGGACAGACTAGACAGCAAAGACGGACAAATCACAAAATGAGGGGCCAGCTCTCAAGCTTGGACAGGTAGCTTCAGAGTAAGAGAAAGGGCACAAGTACAGGCACCCTGGGCCACCGGCTCTCCCTGAATCCACAAAGATCTCTGTGTGGAGAGACGATGAAAGGGCACAGGAGAGAATGGGAAAGCAACATGCAGCCATCTCTTTGGGAAAGTAGACAGTAGGGAACAGCAGGGAGCAGCGACAGCTGACTGAGACAGAGGGCATTTCAGCAGCATCTGAGAGCTGGAGCAGAGCACTAGCTGGTGACTATGGATTTGGTGGTCAGAACCATCCTGTTGAAGGGTGGTCAAGCTGGGGTGACAAAGCAATCTGCACATTCTGATAGACAATGCTTACTTTATTTGGTAGAATGTATGAAGTACTTTAGTTAAAAAAAAAAAAAATACTCACCAAACATCCACACATCACTAGCTGAGGTAAAACGACGAAAATTGATTGACTCTGGAGCCATCCATTTGATAGGCAATTTTCCTTTGGAAGCTAGAAGATTAATTTTAGAAAATGAATTTACCTTGTTACCTGCTTGAGAACCTAACCCAGCTAGCTGGGACTTTCCACATTAAAATAAAAGGCTTTAGCTCTTTGAACACTGCACCTCCATTTCTCTGGGAGAATATTCTCCATTTCCTTCGTCCTTTGAGGTAATTTAGGGTGGCAAGTGGCTAATTTGCAGTAGAGACAGAAAACATGGATGTCCCTTCACTCTTAGGCAGAGTCCCTGAGTGGCTCCAGGACTCGGGATTCACATTGTACTGGAAGAGCTGCACCAGCAGTCAGGACCTGTGATCTACAAATGCCCCACTGAAGATGAATATACCTGTATCTCACTGGGGCAACTGCGATCCACTAAGTTGCTACAGACAAAGAACCTGTGTTCCAGGGGAAACATGGACCCAAATAAACATATTTTGTACAAATTAGGATCTTAAATTCTAAAACAATTCATTCAGACAGGTTCTACTCTTTATAAACAAGACCCAGATCCATTAAGCAACCTGCTTGCAGGCAGTCATTGGTTGACAAAGCCATCCTTCCTCCACTAAACTGGTCTGGACATTATGACACACCTTTTACCTTTTAAAAACTGTGTTAAAAATCTAGGTATTGGTACACTCCATAAGCCTAGCACTTGGGAAGGATTACAATTTTGGACCAGTCCAGGCTACATAGTGAGACTCTATCTCAACGAACCAGCCTTCAGCCAACCAAGAAACAAAACATTAACGGTTTGGAGCCTACTTTTTGGTTGTGGCTCCAGCTTCTCACCTTTGTAGTAAGTACTATCTTCCATGTATCGGGATAATCCAAAGTCTCCTAATTTCACGCAATCATTTGAGGACACGAGAACATTCCGAGCAGCAATGTCCCTGATTAAAAAATAATGGGAAACAATAAACTTTGGCACAATAGAAAACAATTCCACAAGCTCATGTATAATGTACATAGATATGCTGGTCGGCATTTTTAAAGACAGCTCATACACAACTTAAAGGAGATGCATAAATCACAACAAAGTGCTATTTCACTTCGTATGTATTCCTTTTGGTATTTACTCAAGAATATGTTGAGAAGGGCTGGAGAGATGGCTCAGCGGTTAAGTGCACTGGCTGTTCTTGCTGAGGACCTGGGTTCAGTTCCCAACATCCACATGACAGCTGACAACCACTTGTAACTCCAGTTCCAGGGTTTGGGAGACCTTTTCTGGACTTTATGGGCATTGCAAGACATGCATGCACTTTCATACATGCAGGCAAAACACTCAAACAAAATGAATCCATCAACTAATCAAAAAAAATTCTTTCAAAATGTGTGGTTGATCCTTATGAAAAATGGCAAAATGTATTCTCTAATAATGAAAATGCCTATCACTTTCAAAGAATCCCATTACTGACTGCCTCAAACTGATAAGCAGTGCTATGTGGCCAGGACCAGGAACTTCCACATTACTAGGGATTTCCTTAAATAAAAATTCTCTGTCAAACACCTGCTCAGAATGAGCTCAGTTATACAGTGTGCTTTAATGTTGGATAACAAAACAATAACATAACATGACCCTTGGCGAACAAACTGTAATAGACATTCTAAAGAGTGATGAGTGTCACTTCATACTGTGACGTCCTGCGAAGTCCCAAGACATCATCTGCTTTGGGGGGCTTCCACACACTCACTGTTCTTGTGTCAGCTACTGGCTTTTGACTGTGTATGTCCTGACAGTCATGGCACTGCCCTCAGAAGATACCATGACTTCTTAATGACCACACAGTGACTCAAATGGTATGAAGGGTCTACCTACATATGGGGTACAGAAAATAACTTCCTTTCCTATTTCTCATTGAGTCTAAGTGGTCCTCACAGGCAGACATGTCAGGACACATGGTCCCCACTTGATGGTATTATCTGGGTGTTGGTGGAATCTTCTGGACATGGGGGGAGGGGGTGAAGCTGACAGAAGTAGGCCACTAGGGGAAGGCCTCTGAAGGCTAGTTTTGGCCTGGTTTCAGTCTAGCTCCTGATGCTACAGACAGAGCTGCTTCTCCCGCTGTTCCTTGCCCATGGCTGGAATTCCCCCAAATCACGAGCCAGAATGAACCCTTCTGCCCTGAAGCTGCTAGAAAAATGAGCAGACCCATCACCACTGCTTATCCTGCTCAGAGGGCAACTCCTGGCTCCAAGATTGCCTTACCTGTGCACGAATCTTTTGCTCTCCAGATACGCAAGTGCTGTACTAAGCTGATAGGCATACAGAATCAAGGAGGCCAGATCCAGGCTGTATTTCCTGACTTGCAAAAAGGACCTCAGCTTTTGGAACAATGGCCAAGACAAAAAAAGAGAATTATCAGAGACAGAATAGAAAATAACAGCACAAAAAATGTACTCAATAGCACTGTGAAGGCTCTCGAATGCATCTAACTATGATACCTCAGTTTCTCCTTAACAAAGTGCCAGAGATGTGTACTCACTCACAACTCACATTGAGCCATTCTTCTTTATAAAACTGCAATCTTTGCAATTACAGACACATTTCTAAAAAGAAATGCAAAAGAAGGACTGGTGTGGTGGTGCACACCTTTAATCCCAGCACTCAGAAGGGAGAGGCAGGTAGATCTCTATAAGACGGCGGTCAGCCTGGTCTATGTGGTGAGGCCAGCTGGAGCTACAGGGAGACCTGTCTCAAGGAACCAAAAAGTAAAAACCTTAAAAAAAAAAAAAACACCCACAAAAGATGGTCTCAGAGAGATAAATAAAAATGAAATCCACGTGTAACGTACTGCTAATAACAACACCTGGAGAAAGAGCAGGCACCACCGGCAGTATGCTTGCTCCTACTCCAGTCTCAGTGGACCCCAGAGAATATTTGAGCATTAAGACAGGAGAGGGATGGAGAATGACCAGACAGGAGCCTGTCTTTCTCACTCCCTTGCCTGGGATGCAGAAGCCCAGAGAAGACTCACATGGAGTATCCTCACACTGGGCTCACCAGTCCTGACACTTAAATCACACATTCGTCTAGACACTAACATGGGAATGTGCTAACTAACGTTCCAGTTCCAGTGAATGAAAGAGAAGCATTTAGCAGCAGTATTTTAAGCAGAATTAGCAAACTCTGCAAAAGCAAGAGTAGGAAAAGAACTATAAACCAAGCCCACACATCATCCCTCCATCTGACCTCGAATGAAAACAGAGAGAGGAGGGAAGGGGACAAAGGAAAGTAAATGCTGGCCACTTCTCTGCCCTGCAGGTCTGATTCAGTAGCCAGGGCCAGCTGCGGACCTGTATTTCTAACCAACTTCCATCACATCTGGATCTAGGAGGAGGTGATGGCTGACTAGTCAGTCTCTGTCCAGGAGAATAACAATTTGAAAAATGTAATTTTTCAAGATACTGTGACTAATAGTAGGTTGTCTGATAAGACTCTGCAAGCAAATTCTCAAAAAGCAAAACTGTACAATCAACATGGTTTTTTACGCCCTCAGATCACCAGGCTGTTCTTTAGGCAAAGGCACCAGAGAAAAGAACCACTGGGCTGTCTACTATACCTGTCCCAGAGCTGGAGACAGAACTGAGGGAACTGAATGGTGAAGATCTCATTTTCATTTCATTTTGAAGATGGGGATCTCACTATGTTGCCCAGCTGGCCTCAAATGATCAATCCTCCTGAAACTCCCAATGAGCTGGGACTACAGACGTGCACCACTAAGCCCAGCTCAATGATGAAGACATTTATGTCCATTTTCTCTGAATTTTTATTCATAGTTCTCAATGAGAACTCTCCTCCCTGATTCAAGCTATAACCTATGTACTTCTGTTATACAAGAGAAGGCCATCACATAGCAAGCACAGCCTACTGGCTGTGAAGTGCCAGACTGCTGCCAAGCGCAGCTGGGAGCTGCCTGGGATCTTGGTACCTCTCCGAGTGTACACAACTCCATGATTATCCAGACGGGATTCTCCGTGATGACTCCGATCAGCTTCACGATGTGAGGATGGTCAAACTGACGCATTGTTACTGAGGGGAAAAGTGGTCCCCAATTAATCATTAATTTTTTGTTTGTTTTCTACACTAGCTCACTTGGCACACAAGGCTGAAGGCACAGAAACTTTGTGCTCAATGCCACAAGCCAGTCCTGACTGTATGGGGGTGAAAGAAGGGCACTATGAGGGCCTAAGATAAAGCCCATCTGGGGAGAGTATAAGGTGAAAGGGTGGTAAAGAAAACCTATTTTCTTCTTCTGTGGAAAGAGCTGACAAGGAACCAACTCCTCAGACTGCCCTCTAGAAATTTGATGAAGGAGAACTATGTGGTTCATTTTAGGCAACATGCAGTAAAACAAACAAACAAACAAACAAAACAAAAACAAAAAAAACAAACAACTCATTCTTAACTGGTGGACTGCTGGGGTATGAGGTGGGAGGAAACTCCAGTCACCTGGGAAGAAGCCAGGGAGGAGCTTCCTTGGATGCGCTCCTATTCCTGGTGGCGAGAACCCTGAGCAGACATGGCTCCTGAACCCACTGTAGTCTTGCTCCTTTGCGTGTGTGTGTGTGTGTGTGTGTGTGTGTGTGTGTGTGTGGCGGGGGAGGAGGTCTAGCTACCATTTCCCAGATAGCTGAGAGAGGACATGTGTGAAATACAAAAAATGGAGTTTTTTTGAGTCTGGCTACATAATGCAGACCTGACTTGAGCTTGTGATTCTCCTGCCTCAGCTTTCAGAGTGCTAGGTTTATAGGAATGAGACACCATATCCACTAATTAATGATTTTAGTACAATCTACTCCATTTTTCCTCTCTACTACGTCATGAGAAAAATGTTGAAATGACAGGTAAGCGACAGTCCCCTGAAAATCTGAAACTCCTTTGGTAACTTTCCCAATGACTTCTCTCAGGATCTTGTGAAGCCCAGCTACTAACAAGTCATAAAGTGTGGAACTAGCACGGCTGTGAGCATGAAGAGTCTCTGCAGCTCTAGCTGGACACTACTGACCCTGTCAGCATGCTGGAGGCTACATCAGTGCTCACAGAGATGTCCTGTACTTCCAACAATCTCTTACTTTATGGGTCGTTTCCCACCCCATTTCCTACGCAGAATCCACGAACAGAACCTTGTAGGTTTTTACTTATTTTCTAGATTTATTTTTAGTTCAGTGTCTATGTGGACCGAAGAGAGGGTTAGATCCTATGGAGCTGGACTAGTAGGCTATGAGTCATCTGACATGGTATTGGGAACCAAACACACTCACTCTCAAATACTGCACTGCAGCCCAAGCTTGTCTGTCAGGTCACAGTTCAAGCATTTGTTATTCAAGGAGGCTTGGGGCACCTGGTGCATTTACTGTCACTTTGGTTTCTGTGGCTGTCACATATAGCCATCAAGACTTAATCTCCTCTGTGGTAGCTGACTGGATGGATAGGGGAAAGCTACTGAGATGCTAAGTGGAAGGCATCCACTCAATGTACACATAGCAAGACTAGGGTTTAGTGATAAACATATGTTGACTGTCTTCCTGAGGCAGAGCCTGTGCAGAGGGGTGAGCACTGACAATCTTCACACCTGCACATTTTATGTACTCAATCATGAACTCTTAAGAGGAACAGAACCTGTGGCAGAGAGTACCAAGGAGAGACAGTTAGGTATGGTGGTCAGAAAAGGGCTATGCAGTTAATGTGGGGGCGGGGGGGAGCATGCCTGAAGACAGGTAAGAGAGCCTGCTCTCAATCACTTTCCTATAAAGAATGTGTAGCTCCTTAGGGTGGCTTCAGCAGGGATGTGCACTGTTGCCAGGGGGTTGTGGGCGGGAAATCTTTTTCTGGCTGGTTACCTGTGACACTGTCACAGGAGTTCTCTCCTGGGGTTTCTGTCTCTGCAGGATTAAGAGCTAGTCACTGGCTTGACAGCAGTCCTTGACCTCCACCAGGACAGGGCCTATTCACCTTGTTCACCTTCACGAATTCACAGAGCCTGGCGGTATCTCGGCTAGGCCATTTGTGAACATGACCCAACCCCAGAGAGATGCTGAGTGGTACAAGTAGCAGAACATAAAGGGGGTGCGCAGTCCAAGGTCCCATGTAAACCACACTTACCTGGGAAGTCTGCCAGAAGCAGACAGTATTTTTGAGGTCAATAATAGATGTCTCATAAAAGCAAAAACAGCTTTCCTTTGACAGTTTGGTTTCAGACATAAAGTCAAATGGAGCCACACAACATTTCTAGAAACTTACAGGCCTCCTGAAGGAACTTCTCTCTCACACTGTCTGAAGTACAGTTTTTACATGTTTTAATTGCAACAGCCAAGGCTGGATTCTCCTGTGTAAGGGAAATTACAGAATCAGACACACAGATAGAAATGGCTCTCTGCATTGGTCAATGCATACATTCTTGGAAAGCTGTCTGTAACTGTGGGATTCAGAACCAAATAGAAGTGCAACCATAAAACCTTAAAAAAAAAAGTTAAAGTAAATATTTGAAATTCCCAGAGAAGAAAATGAGCACACGTGAGGTAACAGGCAAGTCACTCACTCATGTCCCTGATTCTGAGTGCATCTGTACTACGGGGCTGCTGCTCTAGGCTCTCAGGGTTCACCAGGGAACAAAAGGTGCAAGGGTCCTGCTCTAGGTCAGCTCACATTCTGATGAGGAACCCCAAGAGACACAGTCATTGCATATGTGCTACAACAGCCGTAGGAGTCAGGGAGTGGATCACAGAATGACAGACAGCGGCAGCAGCTACATGAGAGAGAGAGAGACACTTCAAGGATCAGAAGAGCTGACAGCTGAGTCATCTCTCCAGTCCTGAGGGCGAAAATATTGAAGGGAGCCAGCCATGGTGGAAATGGCAAGTTACACACAGCCAAAGGAGGATGGTACGTGAGCTAGGGAGGCTGCAGCAGCAGAGTGTGTGAGACTGGGGAAAACCTTGGGTCAGGTGGGGTCTCCTAGACTTCAGAAAGATAGGGCTTCTCTTTTGTGGGGGTGAGAGCTAGGGCGTGGCCTGGGCATTTGGGCCTGGGCATTTGAGCCCGTGACTTTGTTGTAGTTGATTCTTCTTTTTTTTGAGACAGAGCCAGTCTCCCTGTGGTCCCAGCTGGTCTGGAACTCACTGTGAAGACCAGACTGGTCTTGATCTCACAGAGGTCCACCTACCTCGGCCTCCTGCCAGGATTAAAGGCGTTCACCACATCTAGCTGTTGTTGACTTTTTGAGAGGTTCTTACTTTGCAGCCCCTCACCCGCCGCCCTCCTCCCGTAGCAGTCTCAATATTAGTGGCAATCCTCCTGCCCCCACCTCTCAGGTGCTGAGATTACAGGTGTCAACTACCACCACCCGACTGAACCTATGGCTCTGGACCCTTCTGCTGCTGAGATGCTGTGGAGGCAACGCTGGGCACAGGGGGCTGTGCTGGTGGCCACTGCAAAGTGACAGGCAGCAGTGGCTTGGACAGCAGGCAGCTGTGGAGGTGAGGAGGAGACCTAAGTGTCTGGATTTCTTCTGAAGTTGGGACAAAGATGCCTCTTGGTGGGCAATGAGAGAGGGAAGTCCAGGATTTGGGCCAGAGAAATTGGAGAACTCCAGAAGCTGGTGATCTCTGGTGATGGATGAGATAGATGGGGCACTCGGGGGCAGCAGGTCATGGGTCGTACAACTGGAGGTACCCACAAGTCTACGTGACATTGCCAGGGGAGACAAAGGCTCAAGAAGAGTGCTATGCAGCAATGAAGAGGTCAGAGAAGAAGACAAAGGAGATTAGGAAGTCGTGGCCAGCAGGGCAGGGGAAAGCATTCTACAAGTCAGAATGTTTGTCTCTAGCAAGTTCAAAAGACAGAGTTTAAGAGATAAGAGAAACACAAGAGAGAAACTGCCTGAGACTTTGAGGACATCAAGGGCAGGGTTGTGGGTAAGCCTGGACAGCACATGCTTATCCTACAGGGCTTGATCCTATCTCTGCCAGAACCATCCATTATGCCTCAGCTTTGGGTACTGAGCAAAAAAGGAAGGGAGGAAAGGAGAGTAGATGGGGTATTTACAACAGTTCAGCAGAAGCCTAGTCTCACCTCAGTCCCACCGCCCTACTACTTAACTCCTATCAAAGAAGCACACCCCTGCCTCCTGGTAAAGTATGGATGAATCAACCAGGCAGAGGTACACCTCATACAGAAGTATGATGCTGCTGTGACTGCTCTGTTCTTCCTGGGAGTGGCTAGGTGGTATCATCAGACAAATGTGACGAGAACTGAGCCATCTAGTTCGCACAGGCTACATGATCTGTGTTTGCTTTCCCTGGTGGGCACTAAGCATATCTGTGCTCTATGGAGCTTCCCCTAAGTGATGAAATCTTCCTTTTGCGAATGAATGAGGGGCAGAGACCATGGATCTGGAACACGTATCATCAGAGGCTAAAAGGTTCGGTAGTTGCCGTGTCATGCTGTAGGAGGGGCAGGTACTTTCCTGCACAGGCTGCTTTAAGAATGAATCAGGGCAAAATGTAGTTGTCTCAAGCAGCAGATTATGGCAACCTGGTAACACAGTGGCTGTTCTGAGTAGGAACCACTGGCCACAGTAGGAACCACTGGGATGGAGCTGCCGCTTGTCACAAGATTTGATCTGGTGCCTATGTCTCCTCTTGAATGCCAACAAAGCTTGACTGTGCCAAGTTTCCAAGACTTGCAGGTAGGTCCATGCGTGTGGTGAGGCCCATTAAGTATCAGTCACAGTAAGAAGGACTGGACGTAAGAGGCCTGGGAAGAAAGGACCACCTCATGCCTTCTCAGCACCGGGGACACCAGAGTTCAGCCCACGGCTCACTACTCAAACTCACTTAATTAACTCACTTTGTGCCTCAGACTCCAGTGCTGCGGACACAGATCTTCACCTGGCGTTCCTCATCTCAACTCTCTCTTTGAGCCCAGATCCATATATGGGAACTACTCACTCCCCAAGCTCACCTGAAGGTACAAAGTTATTCTGAAGGTGAGCTGACCAAAACAGAACTTGAGACAGCACACTGTGAAGGTGAATTTTTTATGCCCATTTGATTGGGTCATGAGGAACAGAGATATTTGATGCAACATTTTTCTGGATGTTTCTGTGAGATTGCTTTTGAATGAGTTTAATTTCTGGTTTGTTTTTTGTTTGTTTTGTTTTTGTTTTTAAATTAAAGACTGCACTTTCTTATGTGACTAGGCAAGCCTTGATTTCATGAGCCTCCTGCTGGGACTCCTGAGTGTTAGGACCACTGGTGTGTGCCTCCACAGCTGGTTCACAAATGAATTACTGTCCACCTTGGTTGACTGCCCTCTCAGGTAAATGGTCCTCATCCCCAAGACTCTCACTAAGAGATGGGAGCTGAGACACTGTTTTCTGCTTTCAGATGGAACTACTCTTTATTTTCTCAGTGTTTGGAACCAAATACTCTTCTGGGTCTCTAGCTTGTCAAATGGAGGTCTTGGGATTTGTTGGCAAATCCCAAGTTTAAAGTTCCTTTAAAACTGTCTCTCTCCACATAGTCCCTGTGACTGTGCCTCTGGAGAAGACTGTCGCAGCTCTTTCTTCCATCGTTGCCCCACCTCCTTGGTAAAACAGTGTTTGAGGAAGACATCCAGATGGAGCTTCTGATTCTTCTGGCCCCTTAATGTATGGCATACATTCAGATCTGGCCTCCAGGCTCCCACTGAAGTTCTCTACCACCTGCACCCCAGGCAGAGCTGCCTCTGCCGCCTTGCTGCAAGCCCCACTGCCACCTCTCTGCAAAGCGGAAGACATTTTAAAAATGCAAATTGGAGTTGACCAGCTCCCCACACACCTGTGGCCTCAGGTCCAGCTATCCCCCTGCATCTATGGCCAGCTCCATATGCTAGACTCAGCTCTCTCTTGCTACAACAGACATCAGAAAGGGATTCAAACAGAAAGCGGATCCTGTAATACATTCAGCAACTATAATAAACACCAGACTGAGGACATTAAAACTTCTGACTGTTTAAGTTTGTCATAGCTAGGATGGATTTTTTTTTTTTTTTTTTTAAGTAAATGATGGCTAGGGATATCACTCAGGAGTATATTACCTGCCTAGCAGGCTTAAGTCTCTGGCTCCAAACCCCAACAGCATAAAAAGAAAGAAAAAAGGAGGAAACGATGTGAAGAAATAAAAGTTACTAATGCTGTTGTGTGAGCCAGGCAGACACTGAACTCTGGAGCCGACCTAACGGAACTGTAGGGCAGAGGCAGCTCAGAGATCACCTGGCTCAGTAACAGAAGTCCACTGGCCTCACTTCCTGACACCATAGTCAGGCAGAGCGATATATAAGCTGAGCCTGCTAGCCAGTTCAGACCCAGGCCTCCTTCTACTGCATTTCACCCCCCCCCCAAAGGCAGAGTTAAGAGAAGAGGATAAATATAGATATATTTCTTCTTAACTGAAAAATTAGCATGTGTAATTTAAAAAAAATTACATCATGTAATTTGATTATGGCTTCTGAAGCTGAACTCCCGATCACAGATGGGAAGAGGAGCACTCCCTTGTATCTGTAACGAGTATTAAAAGGGATAGATAGAAAAGCTCTGTGGCACACCATCACTGGAGCTCCCACAGCAGGATACTGAGCTGTTTACTTCTGCCATTATGACCTTATCATAGCCTTGTCTGTGCACCTGATAGCACTTTTCATTTTAAAGTTTCTTGAGCTGGACGTTGTGGTGCCTGCTTTTAATTCCAGCACATGGTGAGGCAGAGAAGGGTGGATCTCTGTGAGTTTGAGGCCAACCTACTCTACATAGTGAGTTCCAGGCCAGTTGGGGCTGCAAGAAGACTAAACAAACAAAAAAGTAGTTTTGTTTTGTTTTTTAAAAATGCACACAGTACCTCTGAAAACCAAAGAAAAGACATGCAATAGCGGGCACTGGTGAGGGTGGAGACTCCGGCCTGCAGGCACGTGAAATGGAGTGCCTTGAGAAACTGTGTGGCTATCTGACCCAAAGTTACACACAGCTGTACCAGCCCCACACACCAGTGTTCATGGCAGCATTTTAATACAGGAAGCTGCCCAATAAGTGAGGAATGGGCAAATGAAAGGTTATGTTCATATGTGCAAAGGGTAATCATATGGTGAGCAAAAGCAAGATAACATGTGGCAAGGTCCCATTTCAACCAAATACCCACGACAGGTGGAGAGACAGAAAGGGGACGAGTGGCTGCCACAGGCTGAGAAGGGAGACAGAGGCATGGCTACAACCACTGATGGGTATTGGGATGGAGAGCTTCAGTTATCAATGACAGAATTAGGAAGAGAGATTCTCAGTTGGGCTTGTGGAATGTCTGTGAGGCATTTTCTTGATTGTTGAGTGATGTGGGAGGGCCCAGGCCACTGTGGGAATTGTCAACTCTGGATGAGCCATCCTAGCTTGGATAAGAAAGCAGGCTGAACACAGGCCAGGGATCAAGTCAGGAGATAGCATTCCTCCACAGTCTGTGCTTCAGTTCCTGCCTCCAAGCTCCTACCCTAACTTCCTTGATGATAGACTATGAGCTGTAAGTTGTTTTGAGTCAGTACTTTATCACAGCAAAAGAGAACCTAATTACAACAGTATCAATTTGGGGGATGAAAAAAAAAATGTTTAAAAATTGATGACAAATAATGGCCACACAATTCTGAAAATACTAAAATGTACAAATATTGGCACATCTCTTGTCTTAAAAACACAGTGAGTAGGAGAGCTGGCTGAGTGCTGTTGGCTGACATCTGACTTGAGCTAGCACTGATAGTGTCTACTGATGATGACAGAGATCAAATAAGCAATGAGTTAAGACAGACATGCTCCCTGGAGCTAATTTGCTTTTTCAAGTGTTTCTGAACATATGAAGCAAGCTGTCAATGTATGGTGAGCTTCAAGACAAACAAGAGTAAACACCTGGAAGAACTAACAGAGTCTCAGGAAATGAAGAGGTAATATACACTTAAACAGACCAACACTGTGCAAGTTGTGGTATCCTAAAGGACTTACTGGACTCAGATACACGCCTTGGTGCACATCTCCAAACTGGCCTTCTCCAATACAACGTCCAAGTTCTATTCTTTCTCTTTGAATTTCATAATCCCTGGCTGCAAAACATGATCCAAACACGAGTAAATGTGTGCAATGTCACAAATGTGGAATAACACAATGCATACGCTTCATTTCATTATCATTCATCAATAAAAACTTCATCTGTGGCATATCAGTACATAAAAATGTTTTGAATAGAGTGGAATTCTCTTAAACATTATCTTTAGAAAATTGTCTGCATCAATTGTGGTTTTGGCTGAAATACCAACAATGAGTTCCACTGAGGACAGATTTTTTTTTCCATACTCTTAGGAGTCTCTGAATCTGATTTATTTGGCATCTAACAAATTTTTTTAAATAATTGCTCTAAGTATTAAATTATATGCATAATTAATAATCACTATTGGTTTAGGTATTAATATATGAAGGCTATAAAGACAGTTATTTAAAGCAATTATTTTACAAAGAACTAAAGTCTGTAAGTATGGAAGCAACATTAAACTGGGTCATGAGTAAACTTTATGTTTTAAAAGTTTAAGAGTTTTCCACATCATTATAATCCTATGTCTAGATTATTTATGGAGCTAAAAGAGTTTAAAGAGGTAGTTTCTAAAAATGAATCTCAAAATCAGGTGACTTAGAATCAAGGTTGAATATACCAGTATAAAGTTTTGGGAATATATACCTACAATTAATACATTAAATTGTGAGTTACACAAAGTTACTCAGCATGCTGTTGAGGCACACGGATATAAAGCGTCCGAACACAGAAAACTGAATTCTCATTTAATTAGCTCCGTGGATTTATTTCAAGCATGAAAACTTCCTAACCCAAGTGCTTCACTAGTGCATCAGCAGCAGAATGGAAAGCAAGGGTTTAAAACCTCCCCAGGTCATCCAATTCAGTCAGACATCATCCAACCCAAATTTTAGACTGATGTTTTCCTCTTTAAAATCACTTTAGCTAGTAATTTCACTGATTTAACAGTATGAGTAACCAATGACAAAGTTTAAAAGGAAGTTAACTGAAAACTGAAACACCCGTATCATTCCACAGTAGACATTGCAAGCAAATGCAGTTATGTCAAAGGACCCTGTTACCTTCATCTATTCCATAGCTTTCTGTATTGCAATTAAGAGAGAAAAAAATTGAAGACCTTGCTTAGAAGTGACTAATGGCAATCAGGTTAACAACAACAAACTTGGAGAGCACATTTCATTGTATTTACTCACTTACCACAAGCACAAATGAATAAAAAAAAAAAAAAAAAGGTCAAAACTAAACCTCCCCGAGTTAACTCAAAGGTACTTAAGTAATGCCTTTAAGTCCTTATCTGATATATCACTAGTTTAAAACTCATTCTGTGAAGTTTGCTAGACATTTACCACTCAGCTATGAATCACAAATATGCAAATGGGGATTTGCTGCCAAATGGAGAAATGACCACATGGCTAGTCAAAGAGGTGAGCGTAAACTGAAGCAATTCTCTGAGGCACTCCTGGAAGTCCACACCTATGAAGGCATCTCAGCTCCTGCAGACACCCCCTCCTCCCAATGACAAAGGCAGGTGGGCACACTCAGGAAATGTAAGACTTAGAGGTCTGGCTCTTTTCCTTTCCTTTTTTTTTTTTAGCAGTATTGTCTCAATGCACACAGAAAATCCATAAACTTCTGAAAAATTAGAGTAAAGAACCTTGCTATCTATTTTGAAATATATGAAATCAGGTCATTTGGAATTCTAGTCAATTTCTAAGGTTTCTGAGGCCCAAGAGGTAGAGTTAAATTGATAATTATTTATTTAATATAATAAAATGAAAATTCAAGGGCTTATTCCAATCAAGAAATGGGGACAATGCTCGGGAGGCAGAGGCCTCTATGAGATCACAACCAGCCTCATCCAAATAGAGAGTGCCAGGACAGGTCAGACTACATAGTGAAATCCTGTCTCCAAAAAGGAAAGGAGGAAAGGAAAAAGGAACAAGGGGAAGAAGGGAAGAAGGGAAGGGGAGGGAAGGGGAGGGGAGGGGAGGGAAGGGAAGAAGGAAAGGGAAGGGAAGGAGACAATATATTCCAAGTCAGGGTCTAGGGATTTTCCCCACCAGCAAGCAGCACAGTCACTATGTCCAAACTTAGAGAAGGTCACCTAAGGTTCTGTATTGTTTGGTTCCCACTCCCTACTCCAAGCTCCTCCCAGTGTGTAGACTGACACAGTTAGAGGCTTTATGTTGCCAGGGAACAGCAATAAGGAAAAATTTCAAGGAGAAAAATGCAACAAACTTAATGTGTTAATTAAACATACATTTAAATTTAAAATAATACTAGCTTTCTACAGAAGGAAAGTGATCAATGAAGGATATATTATCATAGAGCCCAAAAATGAGAGCACAAAAATCCTATAGCTCAATTATTTATAACTTATTTAATAATTATTTATAACTTTATAACTTATAAGTTATTTATATAACTGAATTATTTCAAACATTTGTATTTCAGGTATCCAACTGTAGAGTGAATACACTGAATTCTATGTAAAAGTTGAATACACATTTCTGTTCGGCACTCAAGAGATAGAAAATGTCTAGCTTTTCACTGAAGAACAGTCTACTCACTCGAGGGCATGGTGTATGTGTCTTCCTCGTCAATGATCTCCGCATAGTCATCTGTCTCTGTTCAAAAGGAAACAGGTTGGAGGGTTCAGATGCTGGATCTTGGCCTTCAGTATAATTTCAAAAAGCAAAACAATTCTGTCTTAATGCCCACATTGTATAAATACCCTCAAAATGCTAACACTCAGATTTGGCTCCTATTTGATCAATATGCATGGAAAATTGATATCATGGTCCAACTTGTCATCACACATGCATGTGGATCAGAAAGTAGACAGGCTAACACAGAGAGTCCTTGTGAAAACCAGAAAGACATGAAGTACTGCAGCATGCTGACCGTAGAGCTTTTTTCTTGACCCACAAAACACGTTAAGAATCCCAAATGAACAGGCATCAATCTCCAAAGCCCAGTGTGCCCTGACCATCAGTGACCAGAACTGACACCAAAGCTACACCAGGGAGACCCAATCTCTAAGGAGACTGGATTAGGCTGAGTTGTTTCAATTGTTCTGGGTTAAAAGAATACAATCCAGGAATTTATCTTATGGTACTTTTTCACTCTGAAAAAAATATATGACAAAACAAACAGCATACTAAAATGAGTTAAAAAAGAATGAAGTGCAGAAGTTTGGGTGTTTTTGCTCCTTTTGATAATGGAGCAACTTCAAATCTGCCATGTTATCGGTGGGAAAGTTAAAGAAATAGTCACATGAGCACACTGATGCTGAAAAGCAGTTCCAGTCATTCTGTTTTAATCTTTCTGGAAAAGACTTCTGCCAGTTGGCCATTCCTAGGGGTCAGAAAGGACCTGCTGTTTTCCTGATAAAGCCTTGGGAGAAAGGGTGCCTTAGCCCTGCATAGGACCTAGGAAGTTGCAGGTGCTTTCTCCTAGGACACTGTAGACATTAAAAGCACAGAAGCCACGGAAACTGGAGCTGGCATATCCTTTACCATTGGCTAGGATGTTATCACTGCACACCCTGCAGCAGGATAATCACTTAGATCAAAACTCCAACTAGGTGGCTGGAGAGACAACTTAGCTGGGTTAACAACACTGGCTGTTCTTGCAGAGAACCCAGTAGCAACACAGTGGCTAACAACCATTCATAACTCCAGTTCTGGGGGAATTCAACACCCTCTTCTGACCCCTGTGGACACTGCATGACATGGTACACTTACATACATGCAAGGCAATACACTCATACACATGAAATAAAAACATAATAAATATCTTTTAAAACCCCAAATAGAAGAGTCCAATTTTTAAAGTGTTAACAAACATTGGAAGTGATTAAGAAAAAAAGTCTGATCAATAAATCAACTCCTGGATGGCAGGTGGATACTCCACGCTAATCTGACATGTTTAAAACATTGTTTATAGGATTAAACCTAAGTGTTAATGCACCCCAAATCTTACCTTCTCCAATTTCCACATTTCTCCCTCTTATGTGCTCACTGAATACTGAGAATAAGGAACCCAGTAGGCCTGCAGTTTTGCTCTTGGGTAAGACAGCTTATAAAAGACCTTGAGGAAGAAAATGGAGGGCAGTGGGAGCTGCTCAAGGTACCTTAACCACCAAAATGAGGCAGAGAGGAGATCTACCAAAGGGCTGAGACTATGAAGACATCATGATGGGTCTCTGCCGATCAATTTTTGTTTGGTAATGTAGTGGACTCAATTTCACCACTCCCCTAGAAACTGAAACTGCAGCACAGCTTACAAGGAGACCATAGTAAGTCTGCCCCAAGCCGACCCTCTCAGGTACGGGGACTCTGCTGTCTGATGAGGCGGGTAGAAAGTGATGGCAGTGACCTTGTACTGGTTAATTTTTTTATCAACTTGACACAAACTAGAGTCATCTGAGAAGTGGAACCCTCAACCTGCCCCCTTGCATTGGCCTGTGGCCCTATCTATGAGACATTTTCTTAACTGCTGATTGATGCAGGAGGATCTAGCCTACTGTAGACAGTGTCATCCCTGGGCAGGTGGACCTGGGCTATGTAAGAAAAGTAGCCGAGCAAGCCAGGGGGACAAGCCAGTAAACAATGTTCCTCTGATCTCTCTGCTTCAGCTCTTGCCCTCAGGCTCCTGCCTTGAGTTCCTGCCCTGGCTTCCCTCAAGGATGGATTATAACTTATAATTGGAAGTAAATCCTTTCTTACCTCAAGATGATTTTGGTTAGTTTTATAGCAGCAACAGAAACCAAATTAGAACAGACCTCCAATGAGTCTTACTATATCCTGAAGTTCATGTGGGCTTATGGCCAGTTTGGGTTTGTGCCACTATGCTTCAGTTCAGAGTCCTTAAACAATCCATCCTCATTCCTACTGCTCTGAATCACTTCCTTGATTTCATCCCCTCATTGCCTTTAACTACCTCATATTAATGTGTTTCCTTGATATCTCTCTGCCTACCTAGCTCTCCACAACCCAGAGCCCACTGCAGCAGAACCCCAGGCATCCTGTCAGTGTCCCCAGCACTTAGTATGGTGCCTGGTGCACAGCGGGGTAAAGGAGGTGTGTGCCCAGCAATTAGGCTGAATGCATGACAACAACACAGGTGAGGGGCAGTGTATTCCCAGGACTTGACACCTGTGCGAGGCTGCAGACTGGCAACAACAGGGCATGCTGCACCTGGGACAAGGCAGATAGGCACATGTGAGCTTTGGAACAGCAGTCCACCTGCCTATGCTGTGGCCATGTCTTCATGTGTACAATAGAGCAGCAACCACCTGTAGGGTATGATGACAGGAGATGCTGGTCACTGAGAAACGGCAGGCTTGCCTGCTGCTGCTGTGCAGCTGAGCGGTCAAGAGCTGAGGGCTGGAGTTCCCATCTGCTGGACTGTTCACTCAGTCTTGGTTTGACTCATGTCTCTAGGACTGTCTCCTAAAACCCCCAATTCTCAAAGTGGAGAGACACCAATCCTCAAGTAATTCCAAAGCCAATGGCTTATACACAGGTTACCACCAACTTGGATTTGGGAAAATATTATTGCCTACATTTCAGTAAACTCACACAATCCAAGATGGGGTCTGTATACCAGGCAAGGTGGCTTACTCCTGAAATCCCAGTGCTTAGGAGGGCGAAGCAGGAGCTTCACCCATCAGTTTGAGGCCATTCTGAGTTAGACAGTGAAACCCAAGAAACAAACACAAAACCAGAAAGAGCTTGTACAATTTTCTAAAAAGTTATGTATGTTCTATATGATCTAGGCATTATCAAAGCTCTCTGTGAGTGCTGTTTGGATGGGCTCACACAGAGCAGAGCTGTACTGTGCAAGGCACACAGACCAGGGAAGGTCTGCAATACTCTGATTATAAGTTTCGAGTCGTGATTCTTGGCACAGTTCTCTGAAAATTCTTGTTACTGACTTGATTCTATTTTTGCTTCTCTTTCTTACCTATAGGGATAACAAGTCAGTATGACACAGGTACCAAAGACGATTTACATATTCAAGATCCCTGGGACACTAGAGGCTAGCCAGAAGCCATCCCTAAACAATGGTATCAAAGGAGGAACAGATTGGGAAAGAGGAAATAGCTCAGAGATCTGGGCACAATGATGGAACCTGGATCCACTTTCTCCATTGGATGGTGATCAGGACATGGTAACTGAGTTCACACACACTGGGCAGCTGTCAAGAGCCTCACTTCATTAGCCCTCAGCAGAATTCTAAGGGCAGAAGCTGAGGCCTGAGACAGAGGCAAGCAGGACTCACAGAGCTCCAGAGCAGAACCTGAGGTATCACACGGTGTCTTTCACTGTCTCCACAGAATATATGGAAAGTTTTCTTTTGAGAACAGACCCACCCTTTGATTTGAGGCTGCCAAAAGTTATATATTTGGGGACCACTTTCCTCCAGGGACTGTGACAGGGAGGCTCGTACAGACCCATGAGCTTGGGAGACAATTTCAGGATACCAGGCCTAGAAGTTCAGGATCTGAAGTCAAGTGTGGTGGTGCACATGCATGTCACCAACTATTCCGGAGGCTGAGGTAGCAAGACCATCCGGGTCCAGGAGATTGGGGCCAACATGGGCAGAGCAAGGCCTTGTCTCAAAAAGTAATGAATGGATGGATGGATGGATGGATGGTTGGATGGATGGATTTTAAAAAGAGGGCTGGCTGAGAAAGAAGCTTTACTGGTAGAGTGTGTATCTAACATGTACCAGGCCCAGAGTTCAGTCCTTAGCACTACACGGTGGCACATGTCTATAACCCCAGCACTCAGAAGATGAAGGTAGGATTAGAGGTTCATGGTTATCCTTGGTTACACATCAAGTTGGATACCAGCCTGTGCTACATAAGACCCTATCTCAAAAATAAAATTAGTTGGAAAAGTTAAAAAATTATTAAAAGGGGAATTTCTAAATTTGAAGATGACATTGTAATTTGAGTGGTCTAATATCAAAGTATGTGGCTAAATTATAAAGCTGGGGAGATGGCTGAGCGGTTAAGAGCACTGGCTGCTACTGCAGAGGACCTGGATTCGATTCCCAGCACTCACATGGTGCTAACAACTGTCTGTAACTCCAGTTCCAGGAAATTCAACATCCTCTTCTGACCTCAGCGGGCAATGCATGACACAGGTGCACGTACCTACATGCAGGCAATATACTCATAGACATAAAAATAAATAAATACAATATTTTTAAAATATATAAATTAAAAAATGGAAGAAACTCATAGCCCAGAAGCCAGGAAAGAAAACCTCCTATATTCTCATGTCACAGTAATGCAAAGAAGACAAAGCCACTACTGAGACTGCCGACATGCACCACGGCATCATAGGCTCACTCCTTGTCACACTAAGTAAGGGCCAGTGGAGCTGTGTAAAATGGCTTGTGGTCTGGCATCTGTGGGGGATGCACTGGGTACTGTCCCTCCCTGGGGAGGGTGGGTACTGTTCCTTATCTGTAAAGAAAAGCATTATGCTCATCAGTTCCTTGGAACTGAAACCATGTGGGATTGCCCTGTACAGGTCTGCTGCCACACCTCTTCCTTGCCCTCAGGTAGCATGTTTGCTGGTGTGGGCTAGTATTGGCAACTGGACCGGCTTCCATAATGCACCTGCCCCTTGGGAGGTGCTTGACAGAGGTGGTGTGTGTGTATGTACTCTAGAAGTATGCTTAGCCATCAATTCCTCCCACCAATATTGTTACAGTGACTAGCTTATTTAGACAGTTTAGGAGGACTAACCAACCTCAGGGTCTTATCCAGTCTGGATTACCAGATATGTCATGAATTGTTAAAGTCATGTTGAAGTTAAACAGTAGAAAAAGGTCTTTTCCAGGAGCCAGGACAAATCTACTCTATTCTAAAATTCCAACTACACATGTGACCTAGACCAGGGAGGGACTGGTATACTTTCTTTGTACAAGGTTGAACAGAATGTTTTTAAGACTGTTTCTTCTGTGACAGGGACTCTGCTTTGCTGTTCAAAAAAATCATAGGTCCAGGTGGCCAGGTACCATGTGAACAAATAGCTGGGCTGTGTCCAAAAGAACTTTACTTATAGACACTGAAATTTGAGTGACACATAACTCTGCTATCATGAATGCTAGTTTTCTTTTCAGTATTTCCCTTCACCCATTAAAAACATAGTTACTTCAAAGGACAATACAAAAACAGGTGGATCTTAAGACCCAATGGATTCCTGACCAAGACCACAGGTCTGCTACTCCATGGTAAGGCGAGACATAGCCCTGTCCTGGCTAACTCAGTATTGGAGATTAAGTGAGAGGAAAAGACATGGGAGTGCTTGTATGCCACCCACCCAGGGTCACACCATTTGAATTTATGCCTCGCAGTAATCCTCAGAATGACCACAAGCGGCCTGTTCCCAGGGAGTGAGGTTGGGTGACATAAGCAAGTGCTGAAGTCACTTCCCAGTCAGTTGATGACAGGATGGGGCAGTGGAGGAGGCCAGGACTGGAGCCCAAGCCCTACTGCTGGTCTCTGTGATTGTGCTGCCTGGCAGTGCTCAGGAAGAGTGCCCTAGGGGAGGTACCCACACAGAGCAGCAGTTGCTAATTCGTGACTATCACAGAGGGGCCTAGAAGCAAAGGTCCAATCTGGCTTTGAATCCCAGAAGAACATCGTTACTAGAATCACATCACTGCTCTGCCCACTCTCGGCAGATTATCCCTATTTCAAAGTGCACATGGGAGGTCTCCTCGGTCAGTCAATCTCAAGGAACAATGCAAATCCCCCTCTATTCAATTTCTAACTTACTCCTCTAATATACAGACACAAAGTTTCAAGAGGGCAATGCACAAAATAAACAAGAAAAATGATACTAAATGTGATTTTAACATTTCCATCAGATGTTGAGAAAATGATAATTATCATTCTTGCCAATATTTCCCTAGTTACTCCAGTTGTGTGACTCTTAAAATCACCCTTTCCTTTTCAAAAACTAAGTTGTTATACATGCACCACATAATTATCTCATAGCAGTAACACAAATGTGAAAATAAATATTACCGTCCCCACTAATTTCGTCTGCAGATCCAGGTGGCATGCAAAGAAAGGAGAAGTGGGAGCAGCAGGGAGGAGAGACAGGAAGGAGAGGAGGGAGAGAGGGAAACACACCATTAAAATGACAAGTAAATCAAAACAAGAAAGTATCAAAACCACCCCAGTGTGCTGACTTGAGCTGGAGGCCGGCTGTAACACTGCTTTTGGTTGTCAGCACATTGTACAGGGTTATGTAGACGTACTGCAGAGTTTAATTAGTTTATATCACACTAGGCAAAGTAAGTTGATTGCTTCTCATGGTTAAAGGGTAAACATGACTCCTACCTTCTTCAAATACAATCTATATGCTCTTAATAAAAACAACAGCACACTAATCCTTACAGTATATTAAGTGGTAATCAGGGGATCCCTACAGCATGCCTCTTCCAACATTGCAGGTGAGGGCCCTGCCCACACAGTCTGGGGCAAATGTATCTCTTGAGGCTCTGATGACAAGTCAGACTCTAGTTTAAATTTGTATAAAACAGCGCTGGGCATGGTGGTGCACACTTTTAATCCCAGAGAGAAACAGAAGCAGGATCTCTGTGAGATTGAGGTCAGCCTGGTTAACTTAGTGGGTTCTAGACCAGCTGAGACTATGGGAGACCCTGTCTCAAACAAAACAAAACAAAAAATAACAGTAAAAGAGAAATAAAATAAAGGCCCATATAACTCATTTATTTGAGACATTTTTGAAAAGCTGTCTTAGTAATTATAAAAATTCATTGTTTTTCTAAAACCCTTCACATGGCACAGCTGCCTCGTCTGTGCAGCATTCCTGAGCATCAGCCCCCAGAGCACAGAATGCAGACACCCCCCGCCCCGGGCTGGACATTGACTATGTCCGTCGCTCAGTCACATGCTGTATTAGGAAATCCACAAGGCCAGAAATGGGGTCTTGTCAACCCCTGCAGGAAAACAGACAACAGAAATGACACCAGGAAGCTTCTTCTTGCCCTGCCATGCATTTAAAAACCAGCAGGGGGCAACAAAAGGTTTTCTAGGTGGGAGAGCAGCCAAAGATTGCTGGTTATCACTTCTAGACAGTGGATAGCACATACACTGATAGACAGTATGGCTATGGGTTACTCAGGACAATCTAGAAGCAGCTAGCTGGAGTTAGCTTCATGAGGTGCCTTGGTTAAGGGGCGAGCCAGTGCAGTGCAGTGCAGTGCAGTACCGGTTGGAGGAGGTTCAAGGGAACAGAAGACCAAGGGGAGAAAGCGCCTAGCTTTCTTAACTTTATGTTGGCAGTGACTGACTCCTTTACAAAGAGGCAAGAGGAGAAAGAAAAACAGAAACAAATTATTTCAATATAAATGACAACCAGTTAAATTTTAAGACACATCTATAAAAAATAAAAATAAAAAATTCAAACCCTTTCATTGAATCACTGGTATATCTTATTTCTTACTGACTGATTTGCAGTTTAAGAATGATCCTGTTTTAACAAACAATTGCATCAGATACAGAAAGAACAAATGAGGAAACTCTACTGGCTCTGCAGAGACATCAAATAACTAATAAAATCAAAACAAAAGAGAGAACAGTGACAAAGACCAACACATAATTTAGGGATCAAGAGCATTCTATGTTTTATGTGAACATTTAACAATTAACCATAAAGAAAAAAATTTTCAGAAAACTAGAGACCTTGACTAGAAAAGAGCTGTATGATCAATCTGGCCCAACCATTAGCGAAGACGCTGACGCTGACCTGGAGTATCTTAACATGAAGACTGAGGATGAGGATGGCTGAGTGAGTACATGGGCTACAGGACTGGAACAACTCTCCAGTCATGTGCCCATTCATATGCTTAAAATTCACATTACAGGATGGTAATGGCAGCAGGGGACACACACCAGAGTGAAGTCTGAGCAAGAGTCTTTAAGATGGAGCACCCTTAGTATGACCAACCCAGGCACAAGACGCTATCAACAACAGTCCCGACCTGAAGTGTGAGCCCGTGGAGAATCAAGGTCCAGACTGCCTACCCTGCAAAGGCAATAGTCTCATCAACTGCATCAATGCCCAAGAAATAAAAAGAAGAACTAGGCTCACATGGGTAGCACACATGCCGACACTGGAATGACACAGAGAGGATACGCACTGGCTCTGTACAAAGATGCCGTGAAACGCATGAAGCATTTCTTACTGAAAAAAGGAAGATTTTTGATCTTGATAGTATTTACAGAAGGCTTCATCGTCGTGCTTCACAGAAGAGTCACTTTATTCCACACTCCAATTCTGGGGTTACTCAATGACGGTTCTGGCCCGAAAACTGTGTCATATGATGCCGGCTGAACCCCAGACTGGGTGGGAGGTGAGAGGACCAGGAGGAAGAGCCATATAGTATGTTACTCCAATGAAATAATATGAACTGTGGATGACAACATCTGTCAGTATTAAATTTCCTGATTTGGAGAATTATGCTCTGACGATGCAAGGTGACGTCTGGAGCCAGGTATGGTGGTGCATGCCTATAATCCCACAACTGGAGAGATCCACAGCAGGAGGATCATGAGTTAAGGGCCAGCCTGGGCTATAAGATCCTGTATCAAAACAATAAATACAAAGTGAGCCAAAATGAACCCAAGTGGACTTGAGTAGAGAGAACATGAGGCTTTAACTCACAGCTCTCACAGTCGTTCTCTAATATAAAGAGCCAACAGTCTGGACTCAAGACGCTGGTTGCACTGCTTACTCCCTGAGCAGAGAACATTAGCTGTCTTCCATTTCTTGGGGAGAAGCCATAGCTGGGGACAGCTCCTGGAAAACTGACACAGTGGCTGATTTATTTTATTTCTCGAGTGTCTTAAAATATTTTAAAAAGAAATTCTTTTATGTGTGAGAGTATATTGCTTGCACATTGTGCAGTGCCCACGGAGGTCAGAAAAGGGCTTTGGATCCTCTGTAACTCGAGTTATGGACAGGTGTTAGTCGTCATGTGGGTGCCAGGAAGTGAACCTAGGTCCTCAGCAAGAGCAACCAGTGCTTTTAATCACTGAGTCTTCTCTTCAGTCCCATAGTGTCTATTTTTAGGGAGGTGATATTCTCTATCCTGAATTAAAGGTAAGCAATTAAAAATATATGGGGACTTTATTTGAGTAGTACTAAGATTAACCTGCAGCCCAAACACAAAACTAAAAGGTTATTGGGATTCTCAAGTTCTACGAGATGCTCACTTGCATCACATTGCTTGAACATCTACCATGAGCTTGGCATATCATGTAGATGGTAGAGTAAGTGTTGAGCAAAACAGAGCTGTGGACTGATCTACTGAGTTCAGGTCTCTGTGTAGGAGAGAGGCCAGGGAGTCCCAGGGCAGATCAGTGTGCAAGTGCTTGTGGGGATGGACAGAAAATAAATAAAGAATAGAAGCACATGTTCCTCTAGGTCTGAAACCAGAGCAATCATGCAAAGAGACCCAAGAGGAGAGCCAGCAGACGTGCCCACACTTAGAGGGGCCGGGCCAGGCTGGGCACACAGCAAATATGCGGGTCACAGCTCCGTAGATGTCATGAGGGCATTGCATGGAGAAGCAAGGGTTCATAAAGAAGCACCGGAAGGACCGGGAGGACATGGGAGGTGGCAGTTAGTAAGGCAACAGGGCCAAAGAGTGAAGATCTAACAGTTTACACTCGGGCTCTGCCTTTCACTCTGGTGACATCAGAGTGAAAAAAATAAAATATTCTCTGAGAGAATAGTGGTGAGGAGTGTACCAAAATCTGTTCACAGTACAGGCTTCCTGGGAGCTGCAATCGGGAGCAGGTAGCACAGCCACAACCAAGGAGGTGAGGGAGGCCAGTAAACAGGAGCAGTATGAGCAGGTGGACTGTGACAATGCCTGAAGGCAGAGCCAATTAGGATCTGTAGTACACTGCATTTGGAGGAGAGGCAGTACACAGGATGGAGGAAGGAAAGCCACTGAGGGCACGGAGGAGACAGAGGTGTAGGCTTGCGGTGGGTACCAGGATTCAGCTCTAACATGTTAAGTATGAGTTGCTTACTGGACTTCCCAGAGCAAGCGGTAAGCAAGCCGTGGCCTGGGACTAAGTCTGTGCTTGAGAGAGCTGTGTGGGAGGAGCCAGCTTAACCAAGCAGCCCCAAGTGGCCTGGGACTAAGTCTGTGCTTGAGAGAGCTGTGTGGGAGGAGCCAGCTTAACCAAGCAGCCCCAAGTACAACTGACCCCCGAGGGAAGCACTGAGGCTGACAGGAAGTAGTCCCAGACTCACCCTGGCCTCTCAGCATGAGGAGGGAGTGAGGCAGTGAATGTGGCATCCAGAGGCCAAGACGCATGAAGCAGCAGGCCCTGGGGACAAGAATTCCAGGGCAATGGAGAGAGACAGGAAGGCAGAGGGCTTTTGTGGGAAATCACACCATCCTACTTTCCGCTGCTGTGATAAAATAAACTGTAGGATGCAACACAGGAGAGAAGAGCTGATTTCGCTCACAGTTCCATGTTACAGCCTGTCACTTCAGGGACATCAAGGCGAGCTTCAAGTGGCTCGAGCTTCAATGGCTTCACCATTCGGTCAGAGCAGAGAGAATAAACTCATGCATGCATACTAGTAAGCCTGCTTGTTCTGTTCCTGTACAATTTAGGACCCAAACCCAGGGAATGGTGGTACACAAATCCATCTTAATTAAGACAGTCCCCCTACACATGCCCACAGGCCAAGCTCATGTAGACTCCCCACAACTCGCTTGCCAGGTGAGACTAGATCGTTTCAAGTTAACAACTGAAACTAACCACCTCACAAACCATGTCATCTGTTGGAAAGACCTAGCAGGAGAGATGATAACCAGAGGCAGGGGCCGGGCTAGTAATTAGTTGGTGGGCACAAACACAGAAATCAGGGGTTCAGATACCAGGGTCAGGGGAAGGTGGTACAGGCATGTGTAGAAGTTCACTTATACCTGTAAATTTTCCCATCAAGTGTTTGGCTTGGAACAAAGATGGAAGAGAAGGTGCTGAAGAAAGGGAGGGTCTGAAGCAGTTCCAAGAGAGGAACAGACAGGCCCACCCAGTGAAGTCCTGAGACCAAAGCTGTGTGGCTATTCTGTATGTCAAGGTTCTGTTATGACATAAGATATGGAACAGAAGGAGCTGGAGATAGTTCTGGAAAGTGAGAAGAAAGTTGGACAGGGCAGAGGAGAGGATGCACATGTCAGAGAGGGATCTGATCACCCAGCAGGGCTTTGAGACGAAGGAAGTCAATGAGAATGCCAGAGGTGTGACACAGGACAACATGGTGACAGGCCCAATGAAATGGGGCATCTTGGGGGGAGTCAGAGGGTTGTTGGGGGTGGGTACTAAAGGAACAAGTAAGGAAAATACAGGCTGAGAGAGAGTTCTCTTAGGGTGAAACTATAGCGGGGCTGGTTACAGAGCTGTGGGAAGCAGGGCAAAGTCCACTGGGTGGACTCTAGACAGCGAATGCTGAAATCCTCCGAGATGAACACAGGGTGCCAAAGCTACAGTGAGAAGCAAAGCATACCCCTCGACTCCAGTCCCTGAGCTGCAGGAGCACTAAGGGGCCCTGGAGCCCTTGGGTGAAAGCAGTGATTAGGAAGTCAGGGATAGGTGGGGAGAAGGGGGAGGGGTGGGAAGAGCTAGGTAAGATCAGGGCACAGACACAGTAAAGGGGCTGTGGAGGGACACATTTGCTAATTTTCTCATCATTATAAGAAACCAACTGACAAAAGCCAGCTGAGAAGGGTTACTCGAGCCCACCGTGGAGCTGAGGCTAAAGCAGCTGGTCACAATGCGTCTATAGTCTGGAAGCAGAGAGATGCCTGCAGGCCCTGGGTCAGTGTCGCTCTTAGTCAATCCCTGATCGTAGCCCGTGGGAGGGGGCCACGCATTCAGGGTGGGTTCCTCCCAGTCAAACCTCTTGGGAAATGTACTCAGACACTAAGGTATCTGAGGAGATTCTCAATCAAATCAGATTGGGAAGATTAATCATCATGGTAAGACGGGAGGTGAGGGGGAACTCTGCAGGAACAAGAGGAGGCAGGGGCCAAAGGTAGAACAAAGTTAGTCCAAGAGTATCGGTGCTTTCCCCGGTGCTTGTCCAGACCACTCAGTTCTGCACCTCTCTCTCCGAGCCAGTTCTGTGCTCTGGAAGCAGTCTTTCCAGCAAGCTGTCTAGTTTGGAGAGGACATGGGGCTGCCCCTTACTCCAACACTTAAAAAACCAAAACCCGTGAACTCACACCTACATGTTCAAAGAGCTGTCTCAAAGATCAAAAACATCTGGGTAACAAGGTAAGGAGGACCCACTGTTCTGTCTCCCAAGCAGGAAAACAGCTCTTTCCCTGGGAGGTGGTCCTGGGCTAATATGGAAGCTGGTTTGGTAGCAAGCAGTGTTATTCGGTTCTTGCCTGACTTCCCTCCACGATGACGGTGACCTGGAAAGATAAGTATGTCAATCTTTTGCTCCCCTAAGTTGCTTTGGTTCAGAGTGTTTTACCACAGCAACAGAACAGAACTGGAATACACCCTAACAAGGAGATTATGTGAAATAAGGGGCCAAGATGAATGGGTTAAGGCAAGCAAGAGCAGAGAGACACAAGCAGCCAATCCAGAATGTAGGCATCCTAAGTGCCTTGATGTCTTCAGTAGGTAAATGGCAATTACAACCAATCAACAGGCAGGCCTGGCTGACAGACAGGAGAGGCAGGCAGGAAATTCAACTAGTACGACATGTTTCACTCATGTCTGGATGAACCTTAGTGGAACGATAGGGCAACGGGAGAGATTTAAACACAGGATTGAAGTTCGATAGTGTTTTTTTTAAAAAGTCTCATATTTCAGAGATACTGATAGGTGAGCAGCTTTAAAGTAATCCATGGGGACTCTGTGTTTAAGTAGCTGGAGGAAAAGATGAACTGGAATTGGCTGTCAGCTTCTGGCTGCTGAGTCGGCCTTTTGAGTAAGGAGAAAACCATTACACAATTCCATTCTCTCTTGTTTATGTTTGAAATATTCCAAGACAAAATATTTAAAGAAATATCGCTGGGTGTGGTAGCACATGCCTTTAACCCAGTCACTAGGAAGGTAGAGGCAGGAGATCTCTGGGAGTTCCTGGCCAGCATGGTCTCTGTAGTGAGTTCTAAGAGAGCCAGGACCACATGAGACCCTGTCTCAAAAAAACCAAAGCACCAGAAGAGGAAAGAAATATCCTCAAGGCAAAAATGCACAGTGGGCACTTGCCATCTGGTCACCTCTATGGCTTCTCTTGAGTCCTGTGGTCTGGATTTAACCCACGATTACTGGGCATTACTGTTGGGCATAATGTAAGGCGGGCCTAGCCTAAGGCCACCTGCTAGGAGGAATAGAAGAATGGCTCCTGTGGGTATGGGTTCTGCTCTGGCTAGTTGTGAGACCAGCACCTGGAAAGAACCTCCCTACCTGGGGACAAACTTACTATTGGCTGTATTTGAGACCCCACCCCATAAGATCATTGGCTATCCAGACCTATTAAGAGCTCGTGTACC
Organism: Eospalax fontanierii; assembly: GCA_035773235.1. NCBI lineage: Eukaryota > Metazoa > Chordata > Mammalia > Rodentia > Spalacidae > Eospalax > Eospalax fontanierii. The sequence continues at coordinate 78,734,684 of CM069532.1, forward strand.
TATTCAATAAATGAGTTTGCAGTGCCACGCACTTGGGCTGCTTCCCGTCCAACTCCTGGAGTCTGTGGCTTGACTCTGCGTCACCCCAACCCCTCGGGCTGGCCCCGAGTGGTGCAACACAATGGAAACGGAAACGACTACACATTACTAGCTGTGCTGTTCCTGGGGTGGAATTCCTTTCCTCTGCTCTTTCCCAAATAACAGTATTCGTTTGATATTTTTAGCAACACAATGCATAGGTTTCCTACATTCCACATTCAAGTTCACTGACTACTGCGCTAACAGGTTTAGCCAGGGAAGATTAAGAAGTCTGTGAGCCAGGTGTACCTAAGCACTCTGAAAAGCATACTTTTTAGACACAAATACATGGCTGTTCAAGCCACTCTGCAGCATTTCATGTCCCTTTGGGTATGGAGGCTGGCAGGGAGGAAATGAGAAACAAATTCCCCAGGACTGAAATGGCAGAGCCATGGGGTGGCAGCTGGCGAACAGAAAGTCTTTTTGAATGGGAAAGGGGCTGGGTAGGCCTGCAAGTCCTTCTGTACTGCCTGCCCACACATGAAAACAGGGGGTTCAATGCTATGGGGAGGAGGGAGCCCCCTAGCTCTGGGCCCTGGACACCACACTTTGCAACCTACACTGATATTTAGTGCTTCCTTGACTTCTGAGGGCTTGCGTCTCCTTCAGGAGCCAGAGAGAGCAGTGTGTTTAAGCAGCACCCTCAAATCTCACTACTGGCAGGCAGAATTCAAACGACATCAAAGTGGGGGGCATGAGGAATGAGCAGCCTGGTGGGCTGCTCTCCTCTCTCCTGCCTCTATTCATGCACACCAGTCAGAATGGCTCTACATGTCAGGCGGCAGCAGCTTTTCAGTGGCTCAGAGCTTTCCCAACTAAGCTTTGGGTTACTGTGAGGGCTGAAAGTAGAATTTCTACTTCTCCAGGTACTCAGAACACACCTTCCACAGCCAGTGCCTGTCACTATGAGCACCCAACATCAGCAGTATGTGGTAAAGCACCTAACTCACAAAGAAAGTTTATTCTCCAGCAGTTCTAGAACTGAACCCAGGGCCTTGCACGTGTTGGGGAGTGTTGTACCATGAGGTAACATCTCCAGCCTCCCAGGCCCCTCTCTTCTTGCAGAAGCTTGCATCAACCTTCCTGCTTCAACTTCCTAAGAAATGGATCACAGACATGTCACCACACTTGGTCCCCAAATTAATGTATGTACTAGTAAGCAACCCTCTAAGTTAGGGAAAGGGCTCTCTACCCCACACCTTTAAATTCGGAAGTAATGATGTTGGACACCAAAGAACCCAGTAACAACTGGGCAAAAACACAGAGCTTAACTTGAAGAGAAACTTAACTCAAGACAGATGAAGAGGGATCAAATCTCCTCTGTCATGTACTAGATTTATCAGAAGCCATTATTTTAGAACCACAACCTCTATGTTCACAGATGTAGCTAAGAACAGATGATGTGTGGGAATACAGATAAACATGTGGACACCATGTGCATGGATGACAAGAGGGTGTATGTTAAGATATCCAGCTAGGGCCCTTGGGATGTGCTTTCTCCTGTCCCTCCCTAAATTCTCCTATCTTCCAGTTTTAGAGGAGAAAAAAATTCACTACGTAACACCAAATAATTAAGATACTGCTTTTGTGGAATATTAACTATATGAAATAACCATTTATGCCAACTGCAAAAGATGAAAATCATTTTAAAACACATATTTTGAATTTGAAAATACAATATGCAAAGTATATTCAGTTAAATTCTGACGAATGCAAAGACAAACTACCATGGGAACATTAAAAGTTAAGGTTTTCACTCTAAATAGAACACGGCTTTAACAGAAAATCAGTCTGGAACCCACATATCCTGGTGAGTGACTGGTAGGTAGTATGATTCACCTCAAGTCCAAGCACCATACAGAAAGCTACTTCCAACTATGCAGACGCTCCATCTCACAGGCTGTTAGAAGATAGCAATCACGCTCAAAATGCAGAGACACCAACCCCACAGAAACACCCCTTGTAGCTTGCTCTCCAAGGTCCTGACCTCAAGCACCTTACCTGACACAGAGACGGCATGTGTGCGCACGCCTTGCTTTTCACTGTTGGACAACCTGCAACAGAGAGGACAAAGTGTGAATGCTGTTATTCCCAGGCATGAATGCCTGGCCTCATAAACAGTCACCTGCCTCAGATTAGGAGACTCTGCATCATTCCTGAGAGGCAAATTCTAAACAGGAGATCCTTCCTTTTTTTTTGTTAAATTGGAGGCTACTTCTCCAATTTAACAAAATGCTGCGGAAATGCTTCCAAGAGCAGAAGTGAGAGCAGACAATTTAGCTGGAAGTGTAGCTCAATGACAGAACACTTGTTATGTATACATATGGCTCCAGGTTTCATCCCCAGCACCACAAAATAAGGAAACTGACTTAAATAGTTTAAATAGCGAGCCAGAGGACCACCGAACACGTGAATCTCTACAATGTTAGGTAATGTGTTATGTGTAAGTTATGTAATGTTTTCCAATTAAGTGCTAGATTGTAAGGAATCGTCCAAAAGTTGTAAAAGGAGTCATACAACTAGAATTGAATTTTGTTCTTTAAAACCTAATCTGAAGGTCAACAAGATGGTTCAGCAGGTAAAGGGGCTTGCCACCAAATATGATGACTGAGTTTGATCCTAGGAACCCACCTGGTGGAAGGAGAGATGGACTCTTGAAAGCTGTTCTCTGACCTCCACAAGTGCACCATGGCACGTGGATGTTAACAGATATACACACAAAAATAGATAAAAAAAATAAAATATAAACTAATTTAAAACACTGCAGCCTCCTGAAATCTGCACCATGTAAAAAAGCCAAGAAATTCCATTACTATGCCCTGTAACTATTTATAGATTCAAACAAAAGGTAACTTTTAATGGGTCTTGTTACTTTTTTGATGAAATATTAGTGTTCCCATATTTACAGACATAAAATGAAATTTTGGCAAAAAACATTTGTGACATTTAGAAAATATATGCACAGTTCAGTTAAAAATTTTTGAAAGGCACCAAATACAGTAAAAAAGGATGCCCAAGGCAAAAGCACTTGCCGTAATACCAGGCAACCCAAGTTCAAACTAAAAACCCAAGTGAAAGTGCAAGGAGAGAAATCGCTCCATCCATACAGATATCCCTGGGCCTCCACAGGCCTGTCATGGCACACATGCCCATACACAGTGTGGACGCAAATGCATGCACAAATGACAAAGTTCTTAAAGGAACCATGTTTTTTGTAAGCTATTAGTTACCTTGGGTCTTTTTTTTTCTTTCTTTCTTTTTTTAAATAAAAGAGACAGGCCCATAAACATTACAACAGAAGTACTGATAGTATTGATGCCCAGGAACACAAAAGGTCACAAATGGCAAAAGCATATAGAGAGTAAGAGTCTGCAGGATGCTTGTCCTTAGACAGAACTCCTATATTAAACCTCACCCACCCGGAGCTAAGGGACCATTGCAGAAGAGGGGGCAGGAAAGATTGTAAAAGCCATGGAGGTAATCCATGACCATTTTGAAATAGGGTCCTATAAGCTCCTAGGACCCTGCTCATATGAACCTGCAGCAATGGTGTCGGCATGCTCAAGACCCATACAATCTCAAACAGACAAAATCCCAGCATAGAACTACGGAAATGGATAGCAGAACCCAATGTTAGATGAAGAAATATTAGTAACTGATTATTGCTGGGTGAGGAAGAGCTAATCTCCTGAAATCGAGGGACTCTAGACAGGCTGACTAGACCTCAGAAGATGAACTTGCACTGAGGAACACCTGGAGACACTAACTTGACACCATCAGTCTTAACACAAATGACAGAATGTTTGAATTCCATTGGGGGTGCCAGTAGGGAAGGAGGCATAAAGATGATTAAGTTGATTGAAATGTCCTGTATAAAATACACAAAAATTCAATACAAATTTTTTAAAAATAAGTACCCAAAGGATATTTTTCCAAGAATGCAGAATTTTAAAAAATATTTTATTTATTTTATGTGTATGATTGTATTGCCATGCAATGCCTGTGGAAGTCAGAAGACGGTGTTGAATCTCTTGGAACTGGAGTTAAAGATGGTTGTTAACTGCCATGTTGTGCTAGGAATTGAACCCAGGTCCTCTGCAAGAGCAGTCAGTGCTCTTAACCACTGAATGTAGAATTTACATTAGAATATAGAACTTAGCATATATACATTTAAACTACAAATATTCAATATAAAAACACATAATTTCTATAAGTGATCATAGCACAAAGTCAGACAATTTAGTATTCTTTTATTAAATTTTGCAAATTTAATCTTTATTGTACAAACCGAAGCTACTACATAACAAAGCAGAGGCTCCTCTCCCAATGCTCCTGCCTGGTTTATCACAGCTACGTAGGAACTGCATTTACCTGAGCCATGGGGCATATATTCCCGAGGAAACTACATTGCTTGTTTCCTTATGCTGTGGCCAGGAACTTGGGTCTCCCTGCCACAGGACACACATACTGCTGCCAATCAACCTTCTCTCCCACTTGCCTTCTGCTGCTCCTGTGAGGAGCAGTAGCAAATGTCTGGCTGCTCCACAGCTGGTGAAAACCCCAGGCTTTTTCAAAGTTTGCTTAACTGATCCCATTTGGTGGCATCTGTCAGTCACAACACTAACTTTCACATTCATGTTTGACATTCCTATGTGGCTGATCTGGACCAGTCCCCAACTTTTCACAGCTGAAAGCACTCTTAAGAAAGCAAAAGCTCCTTCACTAAGCTCGGACACTATGCAGACTGATGCTCATGGCCCCCAAGCTGGGAGAAAACTGCTTCTCCGGTTCTTCCTCACCCTCCCAGATACAGCGGATTCAAGTGCCAGGCCCACACTCCACAGGACCCAGGCCAGCAGAGGCCTGACTGCCATGAGGACACAGGCCAAGAGGCCATTTCCGAAGCATGCTAAACGGCCCACAGATGTTACAGCAAAATGCAGCTGCTTCCCGTTCTGACTTGGAGGTCTGTGTCTCTTGAGGAGAGGCTCAGGCCCAGAAAGGGGTCTTGCAGAGGAGTACTGACGGGCCCAAGGTGGAGCAACAAAACTGGTATTTCATTGAGCGATTGAAAAAGTACAGTTTAGGAGAAGAGAAATGGAGGAACAGCAGAAGAGGCTAGAGGCGTCAGCTGGTCAGGCGGGCTCTGACAGGACACTAGGAAAGGTCTCTAAGCAACAGCAGGTCAGAAGGCAGCTTAATCAGCTTAAAGGTCAGTCTTTCAAGGAACAATGACAAAAAAAAGAGCACAAGGGACTGACGTGGACAGGACTCAGCAGGGGTGCGGAAGAGAGTCAATATGGCACGCCTGAGCCTAGACTTGTTATAAGGCAGATCCCAACTGTGGCCTGAGAACCTAGGTTTAGGAGTGGCTCTACCATTTCTTAGCTGGAAGGAGCAGCTAGCTCACTGTGCCCAGTTTGCAGACACATAAGTACGTGTGAGGCTTCCATTTCTTTCTGGGAGTTTGGCCTGGTATGGGCCAGGCTGGGGGTGTATACCAGACTAGCCCCCTAAACACCCTGGCACCAATCATCATGGACAAAACATTACACATCTTATAGCCACTCACTGTAGGGATCCGTGTGTCCTATGATCCTAGCTTCCTTGGACAATACCTCAGGTCCTTCCGTTTGCTAGAACAAGTCATACTTTTCTGATTTCTACACAGCTCTGGACGTGAGAGGGCTTGGGGTCCCCAACACAGGGTCTACTGGACTAACCCGGACAGGTAAGGATAATCATGAGGAACAGGGTAGGGGCAGCAGGACAGCAGCAAAAGCAGATGATCTGATACAGTTAGCAAGTAGAAGCGGAGAGCAGCTGTGGAGGAAAGAGCAAGGGTTAACCCCTCGTACGTGATCCCAGGTCCCGCACCTCCACAGCTCCACAGCTCCTCAGGTGTCTGGAGAACTCAGGCACGGGACATACCTCGAAGCACTCTCCACCAGTTACTCCTGTTCAGTCACCTGTTTATCTGAATGGCTAGATTTTAATCTGTGCATCTTGGCACTCAGTTCCTAGCACACTGAGAATATAGAATATGTAATCTCTGGCATTGCTATTTGATTTCTTTAATAAGGTGTTTTATAGATAAAAACACCTACTGTGAATTTTCACATGAACAAGTAAACCATGGACGACTTCTCTTTAAATTTCTAAACTGTAAAACAGACAACAAGGTCTCTACATTTCTGTAGAGGTAAGAGTATGGGGAGAGAGCACACAAGCCTGACATTCTCAAGGTCATTCTGTAGCTCCCCTACTAAACCTGAAATACGAGGAAACTAAAACTTTGAAGAATCTACATCCCATGTATACAGCTTGTAATTGATTAGATTTGTATCTGAAAATATCTATTTCCAAGGTCCCTGAATATATGTAGAAATTTAATTTTTCTGGAAAATGAATCATAAAGCACAGTGATTTTTTAAATTTTTAACTAAACAAAACAACAAAGAACACTTACTTTGGTATGGATGGCAACGCCCGCTCACCCTCTGCGAAGAAAAAGGAAAGATGTGAGGCTCCTTGGCTTCTTTTTGGGTGGCTCTTGCAGAGGACCTAGGTTGAATTCCTAGCACCCACACGGCAGCTAACAACCCTCCCTTAGGCAGCTCACAACTGGCTCTAACTCTAGCTCTGGAGCACACAATGCCTCTGGCGTCCATGAACACCCACACTCATGTGCACACACACACACACAAACACTTATTAAATACATCATTAAAAAAACCCAGACCATCAGGCTGGACCCCCTCGGCTTCCCATCACTGTGCCCTTACTCAAGCTCCCTCATGCTTCCATAACTTCCCAGTCTCTTTCTAACTTTTTACTATCATGAGCAGGTGACAGTGAGTATTCTCCCAGATGGACTCCTCCAGAACTCACTTCGAGAAGACGCACTGAGGGAACAGAGCTTAGTTCATTCAATAAAACCTGTAGAAATGGCACCAACCTCCTTGGGGTTTTCTGTGATGAGCATTTTCACTCATGCTCTCCTGCAAGAGCAGAACTCTATGGTGGCACACACCTTTTATCCCCGCACTCGGGAGGCACTGGCAGGTGGATTTCTGTGAGAGTGAGGCCAGCCTGGTCTACATAATGAATTCCAGGCGCTGGGGCTATAGTGAGACCCTATCTCCAAACAAAGAAGAAACAATAACAAAAAAGCATACTGATAATGGGCCCTGGACAGAGAATGGATTACTAAAAGGAAATCATCTGCAGCCTCTACCATGTGTCCTTCAGCACCACCTTTCTGTAAAGTAATTCCCTCGACACAAATCAAATACTTATGGATGCCAAGCTTTAACTGAGGAGAACTTCAGACACTACTGAAAGCAACCACATTATGACATATCCCCCAGGCAGACAGAGTCTTGTCATAGTGTTGGCTGGCCTGGTACTGGCTATGTAGCCTAGGCTGGCCTCCTGCCTCAGCTTCCCTAGTGTTGAGATTATAGGCACACTCCCACTGAGCTCAGCATGACATTTCATATGAAAATAACTTGAAAAAAATGCACAAGTAGATATGACTAGAGTGACCCTTGTGGGGAATATCTCTGCCTGACGGCCCACCCAGGCCTTATGCAGGTGGCCTGGTGGCTTGGTGCACCTGTGATCATGATTTCAGCTCTCGTATTCAGAGCACGACATCATCACCAGGTTTTCTGCAAAGGGCACCAGGATTCTGTTTATTACAGTGGCCCACCCCATGTTTACAAATTCCTACCTCCAAACTCACATCTCCAAGCTGCCTTGTAGTCAGGACTTGCTTGCCAGCTAGGTGGACTCCCTGCAAGCAGCCTTCCTTGTCTGCTTCACTTTCTACCACTGCTGCCATCTATGTATCCCTCAGTTCAGCTAGCCTGGTCACATGCCACCAAGGTTTCACAATCTGTAACAATCACGGAGGTTGTGTTGCAAAGGGCCCAGACAACAAAGGAAAATTTCACCTGCCCTAGTGCAGGCTGGGGTATGGGTACTATCTGGGACCTACCTAACAATCTTACAAAGTAGGCAGCACAAAGTGAAGGTTAATACAGTGCCAAGACCACACCATGACTAGCAACAGAACAGGGAACAACAATCATCTGGAGGAATAAAGCACTGCCTAGGCAGCTTTTACCCAGTAGCACCAGAGAAGACAGGTGCTACACACAGTCCTATTTCTACATGCAGTGAGAATCCAGAGGTAATGTAAGGCTAATGCAGTGAGAACCCAGAGGTAATGTTAGGGTAAAGCCCAGGCTGTCCCTAAGTCCCACAGCACTAAGGTCCTACTCGGAATGTTTTCACTTGACTGCCTCAGAAGTTCAGAGAAGCAGAACAGCCCTCTGTGCTATACTTGTAAAACTCCCATCCTTCTGACGCACACAGACTCATTTCTAGGATACTTGATTCCACATGACCTAGAAGGCATTTAGTTCTTCAACTATTCTAAGGTTTTTCAAATGCACAGAAAAAAAAAAAAAACAACAGGACAGAAAAGTCAACGTGAATTCCATGAATTACAAAGGGCACATTTTAAAAACTGGGAGGTGATCTCCAGGGTTCAAAGTATTAATGAAACTCAGGAGCTTCTCCACACACGGCATGTGCAGCATGGCACTGTCCCTGTGCAAAGTTATTTTTGTATGGCAGCCCAGCCCAGCTTTGGGCCTGTGGACTGTGACTTGGACCACTGTCCCTAGGCAACAAGACTTTAGGACACAGCCCAGGCGGGCCTTCACAATTACAGTGTTAGCAAGATGAAGACCAGACTGCTGGGGTAAGCCTGTCTACCAGTGCAGCAGGGGTGAAGATAGCCTCACCTTTCTGAGGTCTGACGATGAAGGACTGTGTGGCTCCGTTCACCAGTCTGCAGTATCCATCGATCAGGTCAGCCATGTTCTCCGCGATGGTTAGGGATGGTGCCGTCACTGTCAGAGGCTAATGGGGAAGATCAAGAAAGAGACATTATTGTTCTTCACAGGAATCAAAGGGACAGCTGTGCTATGACATCAGATCTCTGCACACACTTGAAAACAGAGGAGTGGGAGTGAAACAAGATTTGCCAAATGTGACTGAAAAGGGAAACCTAGGCCTTTATGCCTAGAGTATGCCACAGAAGATAAACTCAGAGCCAAAGAAAAACACTACTTAAACTGAGACTCACTTTTCTGAACGAAAAGAAGTGAGAAAAAAATATTTTCCCTCAGAAGTCTGGGCCTTGGGTACACCCTAAGAGAAAAATTTAGGTAACAAGTACAACTTATTTTAGAGACTAATACTCAGTAAATTTTTGTTAAATGTGCATTGTAATTTTCTACCATCAGAGAAAAATGTGAAAATTTCAGTCTTTCAACCTTTTACAGCACATTTTTCCTGGAGTCTTAAAAGTCTGCAGGGTCTCCCATATACAGCAAGTGATAGCTGAGAAATCGCCTAAAGGCCTACCTCTGTCATCTCTGGAGACAAGAAAAGCTGTACTTTATTTTCAGCTCTAAGTATGTCCTACTTCTTGTGGCTATTCATAACCTCCTTCCAAACGAACGCCTTCTCCCCTTTGCACAACCTAAGTACTGCAGAGGGACAGCAGAGAGGGGTGGCGGGAGCAGCAGTGCTGAGACCTCAGCAAAACTGCAGCCCTCAGCCAGTTTTCAACACTCCACCTGTGTTCACTAATCCTAGGGTCAGTGCTTTCTAGACTCCAGTCTCAAGATGTCACTGCCTGGGGCTCACAGGGCAGGACAGTGGTCAAACAGCCCAGTGAGTACCAGGGACAAGAGCTCCAGATAAGGTGTTCATACATGCAAAGCTGAGTGCCACCCAATGGTTCAAACTAATGTCGGTATGATGTGTCCAGACTCCAGGGTCTGGAGACACCGTGATGCTCACCAAAGGGCCGAATCTCCTCCTGCCACACCTTACTTCATTTCTCTTTCTTTTTCTTTTCTTTTATTGGTGTTTTGGGTTTGTTTTTTTTTTTTTGAAGCAGGGTCTTGCTGTGTAGTCCAGGCTGGTGGCTGGTGGGAACTACCTATCCTCTTGACTCAGCTCCAAGAGGGCTGGGGTTACAGGAGCAGGCCATGCACTGCAGGTGCTAATCCTATACCCATTAATACCCAAAGGCCTTGGCAACAGAACATACTCCCAGAAAAGCACTGCTCCCAGGACAGACAAATACAACCTTTCCTTGATACTTCAGAAGTGTCTCTAATCATATTCACAAGAACATTCTTGATTTTAAAAATTGACTCCTCGCCTACTTTTGGAGACATTTAATGACTTCTTAACTCTACAGAGGAAGTTGTCGTTCTCTCACTACCCAGGTATCAGTTTCCTCTGCTGAAGAGCGGGTAGGCCTTGTCCCGCAGTCCCTTACCTCAGGTGCACCTGCGACTCTGAGCTGCAGCATTCCTTTCCTGTCCTTGTCCTCGCTGTTCGAATACTGAATGGTCTGCACTTGGTGGAAGTCCGCCAGGTGTGTGGGCTTTTGGAAAGAAAGGTAAAGTCCTTAGGCCAGGCATAAACCCACCTTAGTCCCCTGGTCCTGCTGACTGCTCTGAGAAATGCAGACCAACCCAGCATCAGTCTATTCTGAAGACACTTCCCCATTAAGTCTGGGGACACCGTTCCTCTAGTGAACTCTTGCAACACCCCTGCGGGCAGCCAGGTTCAGGCATGTCTGCTGTTGGTGACACCCTAAAGAGACCAGACAAATGGGTGGATGAGAGAAAGCTCTGCTTCCACAGAGAGAATAAAGAAAGGAACCACTGCCACAGCAGGAGCCTGATATGATTCCCGGAGATAGCAAACATTTGAATAGATGGAAAAGGGCCCAAGCTGGTCTCGAACTAACAACCTTCCTGCCAGCATTTTGCAAGTGCTAGGATTACGAGTGTGTGCCACCACAACCAGATCAATTTAAACACACCAAAGGCATGTCAGTAAGCTCAACAAAAACTGTCCTAAACAACATCATACTCTGTGTCTATGTGTGTGTGTGTTGCTGGGAACTGCAGTGTTAGACAAGGCACTGTTCCACAACTGCAGCTTTAATAACATACTTCACATTGAAAAGTTACAATTTGTTTTGAAACCCTAAATGAGTCTATCTAAGGAAGAACATCTGCATTTGAGGAAATGGTATACAAAGTTCATCAAAAACAAAGCTACTGGGCCAAATATTAACCTAAGGCAACAACTCTGGGACAGTGCTTGCCTCAGAGAATGGAAGAACCAGGAGCAGGCGGCAGGAATAGTGGCCACTTCAGAGGCCGTGGGTTAACCACTTGTAGCTGATCATGCTGCCATCTGAAGCTGCTCAGCTGCAGTACACAGCAACCTAATTCCACAGGGGTGTCTTCCAGAAGGCCAGGGTGTAACCGCCTCAGTTTCTCAGTGCTTTTAGCTCTATCACCAGCCCTAGTCAGTAGCTGAGGAGACACAGGCACAGAATGAAGGAATAATCCCAGAGGTACCCCAGTATCAAGATACTGGTGGTGTAGCAGGTGCTCCAGGGCCAAATATTTAATTTTCCCCTCTAAACAAAGCAGGTCGATCCCAGCTTGAACTGTGTATAACATTGCAGATAAAAACATAAATCAAATTTCAAATCCAGGGCCTGGAGAGGCAGCTCAGCAGTTAAGAACACTGGCTGCTCTTGTAAAGTACCCAGGTTCCATTCCCAGCAGCCACATGGCAGTTAACAACTGTCTAGAACTCCAGTTCCAGGGGACCCAACACCCTCTTCTGACCTCCACAGGCACTGCACAACATGGGTACACTTACATACGTGCAGGCATAAATAAAATAAATTTCTATTAAAAATAAAGAAAAAAGAGCTGGAAGAAAATGTGACTCCAAACTGCACCTAAAGGTTATGACTAAAAATAGATGACATCACAGTTTTCTGAAGAGACTGCACACATCCCGCTTTACCCAGCACTCTGAATGGTCCTACTGCTTGTTTGGCTTGTCTCTGTTTTTGAGACAAAGTCCTACTACATGGCCCATGCTGGCTAGGAACTCACTATGTAAACCAGACTAGACTCAAGGTCACAGAGATCTGCCTGCTTCTGTGTCCCAAATGTCCAGCATGGTGCTGCATTCTTGCCAGAGCTGTTCCCACATGTGTATTCACCTGCCCAAAGGCAGGTGTGGCACATAGATTTTGTGGGTGACACTTTTTGGAGTTAACAACATCTATTATACGGTCCTTTTAAAAGATTTATTCATTTAGTTTATGTGACTGTCTGTCAGAGCATGTGTACCATGTGTGTAGTGTTGTGAGCTATCATTTGAGTCAGCATGTGAGCAACCCAGGTTCTCTGGAAAAGGAGCAAGTGCTGTAAGCACTGAGTCATCTTCGCCCTGAGTTACCATTTCTGATATCTTATAAGAAAACTATGACTGTGCCAAAGTTATAGGATAATCTCATTTTCTTACAAACATTCATCATTTTTACTTTTCACATGCAGATCTGCACTCCATCTGGAATCAGTTTTTCTAACAGTCTGGAGAAGGCTAGAGAAGGACTTTTCTCAGAAACTCATCTTCCCTGACCTTGTAACCAAAGTAGTCTGATATTTTGCAAACACCATAAATCCATCGGCCTTCCTACTGCGTCACTAGCTTATTTAAATCTGGTAGTCTTCAGGAAAACAGTGCAGACATCTTCCGAGGCCTTGGCTCCTCTTTGATCAACTGTTACAAGCTGAGCTAAACACATAGCTTTAGTCTTAAACTATGTTCCCTATTTCTCCCTCATGACCCTTCCTTGCCCCTGGCCCAGAATACTGCGTGTGTGTGTGTGCATGTGTGTGTGTGTGTTGTGAAAATACCGATGAAAGCAACAACCTTGAAAGCAACAAATCAGCTATAGTATCTATTTCAAGTAACAGACAGGATTAGACTTAAAACATCTGTCTGTGGTTATGGATGCTGTTCTGCACCAGTATGGGTCAGAAAGTGAAAATTCCCTGATAAGACAAGGTTCCTCATTTCTTTCCTATATCATGGCTGGATAAATAGTTTAAATAAATAAATAAATAAATAAATAAATAAATAAATAAATAAATAATAAATAAATAAAATGCCTTTGGTTGGAAGAAAATCAGAAGGAACAGTTCTGAGACCAGATCAGGGTAACTCTTGGTTTAAAGGACTCCAGAGTTAGACTGCTGCATTTTGTGGCATGTGTCACGGGGATCAGCGTTCATTTTGTTTTCCCCTGTGAATAATGGGCAGATGAAGCATATATTGAAAAGTCAACCAATGAACCAAAAGTTCAACCGGAACTCAGGACAGTGGCCACTCCCACGGTGAAGCAGGAGGAACGACGGGGAGTTGGAGATTAGTCTGTTGAATGTAACAGTCAATGTGAGACTAGGGGTGAAAAAAATAGAAGAATGACGATGGGAACACTCCAAAGTACTGAATGTGTGGTAACAGAGGCAAAGTCCAAGAAACTAGTTCACAGGATCAGGACAGAGACATAAAGGACAGGAACATATGCTTATAATCACGTGATATTTGGTTTACATCAAGTTGACAGAGCTTCTACTCATTCAAATGTAAAACTTAAGCCTGGCATGGCGCCTATGATTCCAGCACTTGGGTGGTTGAGGAAGGAAGTGTGCTGCGGGGTTGAGGCATGATAGGTCAGCCTAGAACACAGATCAAAACCCTGTCTCAAAACAGCAACAGCAGCAACAAAACAGAACAAAGCACAACAAAAATGAAATGAAAAATGAAGAGCTGTGAAAGTTACTGCTACCCAGCAATTGGAAAAACTTCTCTCCCACCTATGGTGGCAACATGAAGTTTTCCAGCCATTCTGCAGTCCCATTATAAGAAATCTCTTCCACCAGAGAACACACAGTATATACACACACACACATATAAAAGAATATTCAATCTGGGGGTTGGAGAGCTGGCACAATGGAAAAGGGCTTTTGCTATGCAAGCATGAGGATCTGAGTTCAAATCCTTAGAACTCATGTAAAAAAGTCCAGCATGGCAGAGCAAGCCTATAACCCCAGTATTCAAGGGCTAGAGACAGGCTGACCCTGAAAGCTCACTGGCCAGTCAACCTAGCCAATGAACTTCAGATTTAGGAAGAGACCCTGTCTCAAGGGAAAAAGGAGGGTGACAAAAAAGGCATCTACTTCAGGCATATGCATGTACCTACTCACATGCAAAAACGAGTGAATGAATGAATGAATGGATGCATGGATGGATGGGTGAATGAATAATACTTAATTAAATGTGGTCTTGAAGCAGAAATCTCAAAGCACAGAAACTGAGTCCCAGGCAGCCACCAGAAAGGAAAGGGGCAGAGCCAGGGGGACTGGAAGTGGTCCCTAGCAGTTCACAAAGAGTGATGAGCAAGAGGCAGAAGAGCCTGAAGACCCAGGTACACACAACAGACGAGACTGGGGAGAAGCAGAGCGGCTGATGGTCTGTTACATGTGAGCACAATACAGACAGGAAGGGAGAAAAGAAATGGAAGGCAGAGCAGGAGCCTAGCAGAATGCAGATGGCCAGTAAGGAGCTCATGTGCACAACAACGCTGGTTGCTTTGCCATACTGAATGCACAGAACAGGCATAAAGTTTAAAGCACAAGTCAGCACAACTGCAAAGGCACACCTCAGTGGGGGCCTGCAAAGAAGACCTCACGACCAGGTCACACCCTCTGCACACCACCATGGCAAACTTCATGACCCCCCGCAATTATCATCACCTGGTACAGAAACAGACCACACTGTCTGTGCATGCCTGGCTATGTACTGTAAGCAGGCACTCAGCAACAAGCCAGAACAGGAGCACATGGTGGTGGATGCTCTGTGAATTTCTCTCTAATGGGTATTTTCCAATGAGGTGAAGACAAGGGATTCAGAGTTTAAAGTTTGAATGTTTTTTTAAAAACATTAGCTTAAAGAGATTATTTAAAGGGTAGGTGTCCATACAAACATCCTAAAATTATATCCAGATCTTAAGTTTTAAAAAATTATACTATATGCTGGGGGTAAAATGCTTGCCTAGCATGTATAAGGTCCTGGGTCTCAGCATTAGAACTATCATTTGAAAAAAATATAAGACTTCAATGGGCTGATGAGATGGCTCAACAGTTAAGAGCACTGAATGCTCTTGCAGAGGACCTGGGTTCAGTTCCCATTGTCCTTATGGCAATTAACAAACATCTGTAACTCCAGTTCCAGGGATCTGATGCCTTCTTCTGGCCCTGCAGACAGTGTATTCCCATGGTGCACCTATATACATGCAGGCAAAATATTCGTACACATAAAATAAGAATTAATTTCTTTATAAATACAACCACTCATGTTAAGATGAACAGCCCTATGCAAACTTCACTTGCACAATAAATATATAATCTGCCTGATTCATTCCCTTCAAGGGTAAAGAATTATGAGCACTCTAAGCTGAGGCCCAAGTACTCCCCATGCCCCACTTGAGCAAGATGGCAGTGGGAGACATGTAATGAGGGGAACTCTGGAAGAACGGAGTCTTTTAGGAAACCCGTTCATTAACCCCACTCCTCTGAGCCCACAGACAAACTGGTGATGGGTGATCGTGGACTCACACTGCAGCCCTTGTCTGTCAGGTAGCTGATCCCTTCCTCTGGGCCAATCGCCAGCTCCACAGAGATGATCCAGCTCGACTTTTGAAGATTGAGCAGGTGAAGAAACAGAGGTGCCAGAAGGAAACAATAATTTTAGATCAAGAGTCATGAATATATCAAAGGGATTGGGTAGGGAACAACTTCGATTCCGCTCCTCCATCTAACCAAATAAGATAAAACATTTATAAGGTCACTGGCCCAGGATCTGCTGGGCTTGGACGGGAATGACTCTGGCCACTGCAGAGTGCTGTAGGACATTCTTTCTCTGGGAAGATTATCTGATAGGCAAAGCTGTCCTGGGACAACAACAGACCCACAGGCTGGAAAGAAAGAGCTAATTACAAACACAGGCATGTTATTTAAAAGGTGTTTCTGTTAACATATTGGTAAATTTTCTTCTTATATTTTTTTTTCCCATGATAAGAGTGGTAAAATAGCAATTTCATGTGTTAAAAATTAGGATAAACTAGCTTTCTTATCAGATATAGATACATGTGGACTTTTTTAAAGCAGAAGAAATCAAAATAGTCCACAGCTCCCAATATCCCACACTTACTCCGAGGGCGCACTTGAAGCATTCTTTGTCAAATCTGTATACTGGAGAGAGGATTTCAAAGAACTTCAGAATACTTTCTTCTCGGTTAAGGTTGGCAAACTGCCTGAATGTCTGCTGGATCAGTTTTCTGAGTGTTTTGGCCTACAAGATAAAAATGGCACGAAAAGTTTGTTTTAAGTCGACCAAAGTAAAGACTCTCTGCTGCATAAACCACACTCACAGACTGTGAAACTTGACTGGCCGCGCTCCTACTAGAGCATCAACTACGAAAAATCCACACAAACGTTTTATGGCCATGTTTAAATGTGCAGCTCAGTAGCAGAGGGCTTCATTCCTTCAACAGAAGCCTCAGGCAAGAGTGTACATACTAGAGCACATGGCACATCTTCCTTCGGAAGATGCACAAAGGATACACTTTATAAGTCCCTTCTTTGGATCTAGAAACTAATACTTCTGAATACTATTCCTTAGAAAAAATGAGAACATTGAAAAGACTGAGCAATAAGGAGATTCTCTACAACAACCAATCTTCTATCAGCCTACAATGGCCCTGTGGAACTAGTTAATGAGGTTCAAATATACACCTTACTGTTACAAAGACAATGACAAAGACAACAGAGCAGTCTGCATACTCAGACCCCACGCATTTAGCGAAGTTCACAGCAGGCTCCACATGCTGACAGAGAAAACCACCACCGACTGACATCACCATCACCACCGACTGACATCACCATCACCACCGACACCCTTAGCTAGCACACCATAGCTTCTGTGCTCTTCTTCCATTCATCGGAGCACTTCCTCACACAGGAGCACCTGATGACGGAGTGGTGCCTCCCAGGTGGAAAGCACCTGGTCTTCAGTGTGTGTCCTAGCAGCAGGAACCCTACAATGAGGTCTGTGAACAGAGGGGCCCATGTGGGCCACAGCAGGAACTTGCTGATACTGATACCACCTGCGTGGGTATCCAACTGGCAGAGAGCAACCATTCACAGAAAGAAGCAAGAAAGGAGGAAGGCTGCACTTTGAAAACAGAAGAAGCTATAGGCAAGAGCTGGTATTGAATGGACAGGGGGAAAGCAGAGGGAGGAACTGGGGAGAAGGCAAGGGCTGAGAGAACACCAGGGGACATGGAGAATCCAAACACAGCAGCCATACAAGTTTAGGGAGTGTCCTGGTCAGCACAGCCCACAAAAGTATGCAGAGGCAGGTCAATGGAGCCTGAGCTCAAGGAGGTGAGCTGGGTAACCAGCTGCATCTTGGCAGTAAGGAGGTAGAGAACCGTGGGGGCTCAGGCAGAGCTTCAGCTGCTGAGGGAGGAACAGGAAGAGTCAGAAAGGTGTGGTCTCCTCCTCCTGTGGGGTTACAAAGGTGAAACCTGTAGGAGTGACTTAAGTCTCAAGAGAACAAGAGGACAGCTGCCTCTGACACAAAGCGGTGAGCTGAGAAGACAGGAGCTGTGGCCAGAGGGGTGAACACAAGGAGGGGTGCAGAGATGAGATGGGGACCAGGGAGGGAAGTGGAGTAAGATGTGTAGCAAGACATCTAGGGACAAAAGGTCACAGGCTGAGACCAGGATCTGCAGGGTCGCCTGTTCTAGCTCACTCTGCTCTGGCACACAAGGGTGTGGAGTGGGCAGGAGGGAAAGCAGGACCAAGTCTGCTCACTACAGAGGCCCAGCAGGCAACTAAGTGACCTTATGGGGACAAGGTTAAAGGGGAGTTCAGGGTGACAAAAGAGCAAACACACAGGACAGTTCTGTGAGCACAACCCAGTGGCACTAATTAGGAGACTGTCTGTGATTTGACTTCCTTTCAACCTGGACAATCAAGGAGTGGACAGAAGGGTCCATCTGAGTTTAGGAAAGGGCAGGGCTAGTGTCAGAAAGGTCAGTTACCAGCTGAGGTCATTACAAACACAGTAACTGCCCATCAGGTAGACAGGAAAGAAAGAACTGAGGGCCACAGCCAGCAGCTGGTCCTGACTGGTTTAACCACAACAGGGTTCTGATGGGCGTGTAGCAGGAGGGAACAAGAGAGTGCTACCTCGCTTGAGAAGGTCTAGTTTTGACTTAGATCAGGCTTTGAACAGAAGTAAACATGTTTAAGGTCAGTAGGGCCTGACTATAAAGTGTACTACCCAGATAATAGTCTTGGAACCTAGGCTGCTTTATAGAGAAAAGTCTTTAAGGGAATGTGTATCAAGAAACGGTCCTGAGCTAAGAGACTTGCAAATGCCACTTCCCAACACAGAGCTGTTCTACCATTAAGTTTTTTCTTCCTCTGTTTTGTTTCTGAAAGGCATTCTCATGTGGCCAGGCAAGCCCTGAACAAATCATGTAGCGGAGGATGACCTTGAACTTCTCCAAATCCTGAGTGCCAGAATTGCAGGTGTATGCCATCATGCCGTTTATAGGGTGGTGTGGCTAGAAATCCGGGCCTTGTGCATGCCAGGCAAGCACACTACCAACCAAGT
Source organism: Eospalax fontanierii (assembly GCA_035773235.1). Classification (NCBI taxonomy): domain Eukaryota; kingdom Metazoa; phylum Chordata; class Mammalia; order Rodentia; family Spalacidae; genus Eospalax; species Eospalax fontanierii. The sequence goes on from CM069532.1 coordinate 78,753,425, forward strand.
TATACACTAGCCTCTCAGACTTTCAACTTTTGCTGACAGTGACTAGTTACATAGGTCTACCCTGAGAAGAGTAAACACTGGATGTGGAAATGTGAATTTGGTAAAAACTTCTCCACAAGATAGCCTCCTCATCATAAGTAAACAATAGGGTCTAGGGAATGTGCTGAATGTAAGTTAAGCCCAAAGAAGTAGGCCTCTTCCACTCTGGACCCAGTACAAACATACTAGGGAAATTCTACCCAGGGCTTGGACATTTAGAATACACCAAAGAACCAAACATATACCTTGACCTGCAGAACTCCGAGCAACTGAATAAAGAGGTCTGTGCCCATAGTCACAGGCACAGGGTAGTAATGTTTCTATATGCTTGTAGGCATTGATACACCTCAAAAAGAGGCCTGGAAAGACATCTGCAGAGACTTTCATGAACAAGAATTCCATCTCCACAATTACCCCTGCAGCCTGTTCTTCACTAATCTGCTCTTCACAGGTAAGCAAGCAAACAAAGACTGGGGGAGGTCAGGTCAGGAGGTTTGGGGGAGAACTGGGACGGATGTAAACTAGGATATACAAGCACTTCCTTCTCTAAGATGCCTCCCAAACTGCACCAAAGATAATGACCATAGTGTTCCAGAGTATCAACACTTTTTGGTTTGTTTGTTTTTGTTTTTTAAGAGAAGGTCTCTCTGTACCCCCAGCTGGCCTAGAAATCAGTATGTAGACCAGGCTGGCCTCCATCTCACAGCGATCTGCAGAGACCATGTGCCACCAAGCCCGGCCCTCTCATCTTATTTAGAATGAGTTCTTAAACATGATTCTTCCTAAGATTCCTGTGGATAAGTAGAGACTGAGTTAGCTCACTACCTCTATGAAAACAGGGAGACCCACAGCTCAAACTCAAGTCCATGCTAAACCATGGGCGATCAAGTGTGGACTCTGCCATCTTCACCTGGACTCTGGTAATGCCAGCCCAATGAATGAGTAACATCCGATGCTATCCTCTAACACTTTTAGGCCAAGGAATGGTGGCACAGGCCTTAAATCCCAGCACACAGAAGACAGAGGCAGGTGGAGTTCTGAAAGTTCAAGGCTAGCCTGGTATATACAGTGAGTTCCAGGCCAGCCAGACCTACACAGTGATACCCTGTCTCCAAAATAAATAAACATTTAGAAAACACACAGCAGCTTTGAGGACAGGGCATGAGCACAGCGAACAGAACTCAAAGGCACATCACTTTTTATTTACATTTGAAAACCTTGGCATGTACCGTCCTGATGTCAAGAACATTTTACATTAAGTAAAGAACTGACATCCAGAGAATAAAGCATGAAAATATGCCAACCCTCTATTTCGTACCTCAGCCCCAGGCAGACATTTGTTTATAAATTCATTCACTATGGACGGTGGTGTGGTGCACTCCTGTAATCCTAGCACTTGGGAACTGAGAGAGAACTGTGGGTTCCAGGCCAGTCTGACTATATACCCTACCCTACCTGCCCCCAACTGCTTTACTCCATGAGGTAGCAAGGACAGATGTCAAGAAGTAGATTCCTTCCTTGAGCTTCCAACTCAGTCATGTTCTCAATGAGCACCTGACAGTCCTAGCTGGCTTTCCCAGACACTGGGAACCTAACATGTCACTAGGGCTGCACAGTGAGCCTCCTTATCTGGGCCTGATGCTGACTATACTCAGCTCAGCTCCACTCTTCTGTTGATCCTACTCATTCTTCTGTCTCTTCTTCCTGACCTCCTGGGCCTTGAAGCACCTCTAGTTCAGACTTATGTGGCTGAATGGATGGCCAGGCCCCAGCCAATTCTGATCTGGACTCAACAGCCTGATTCCTAACATCAGCACAACTGAACATTCAGTGTCTGAGGCAGAAATCTGAATTCAGGCTCTGATCTTCCTCCATCCTTTCACATCAGATCCACAGCTAAGTCCTGTGAGACATTCTACCTTCAGCATCGTTCAAATTCAGATCCTCAAGTCTGTCTCCTTTCAATCCAGTCCTCATTATATCTCTCTGCAACAGTGACTTCTGGTGACTAAGGGAAACAATCTGACTGTGTACTGTCCTCTGAGAAGGGCTCAGGCCTTCAGCCTGAACCAGAGTCACTTTGATTTGGTTGCCTTTTCCCTCCACCCAAAACTTACTTAGAGACTTACGCCAGTGAAGAACTAAACTGGACACCCTGCCAAGGTAGCCTACTGGAAAACAATATGTCTGGAAACACTACCTAAGCAGTGTTAAAAGACATGATCTGTGCTCCAGTTTTATTGTATGTCACATTCAGCTGAGCAAGGGAGTAACACGCTTATCCTGCACACACGTATGACCAAGTTAAAAACTGAGACATCACAGTGACAGACAACCAATCAGATGGCCCAGGCTGTTGGGGGCGGGTAATAGTATCCATCAGAGTTGCCTCCCAAGTACATATAAACAACCCTCTTTCTCCCTGCCAACTTAAATGGAGGTGTTGGCCAGGAGTCCACCCAAGCTCTCCTAGATCTGTACTAAAACAATGCCCACAAAGAAGACAGCAAATTCCAAACTTACAGTGTCCAAAACTGGACTTGGAGCTGACAATATTTGCTTTCTGGATTTTTTAACAAGTGTGCGAGCTAATTTTTGTCAACTAGACACAAACTCAAGACACCTGGGAAGAGAGACCCTCAGGTGAAGAATTGCTGCCATTGCGTTGGCCTATGGCCATGTCCGTGGGGAATTTCTTAATTGGCTTAGCACATGGTGGGTGGGTAGTACCATCCCCAGGCAGGTGGGCCAAGGCTGTACAAGGAGAGTAACTCAGTGAGGGGGCAGGGGAGCAGCCAGCTACTACCCAGCATTCTTTCATGGTCTCTTCTTCAGTTCCTGTGTCCAGATTCCTCCCTTGAGTTCCTGCCCTGACTTCCCTCAAGGATGGACTGTGACATGGGAGCTGTAAGATGAAACTTTCTCCACATGCTGGTTTGGGTCAGTGTTTTATCACAGAAACAGAAAAGTAACTAATATAGAAATCTTCCTTAGAAAGCAGATGTTCTTTCCTAATTCTCAGGATAAAGTTCCACAAACTTGTAACTTCTACAGCCTCTGACATTAACAGACTTCAATCTTTTCGAACTGCAGAAGCAAGCCAGCTTTGCAGTGGCCTCAAATTCCAGTACCTCTTTATGTCTGCTCAGGTTTAGGAAACATGTAATCTACTTAAGCACACTTCAATTTTAAATCAGTTCACATGTAGAAAGCAAGCAAATGACTGAGGCTGTAAAACAGTATCAGCAAGGAAACCCATCAGAAACTATGGCTCTTAGCCATGTTCAACTAGCCAATCACTGCTGATTGGTCAACCTCATAATTATCAAATGCTGCTAGCCACAATGGGTGCCCAAGGATTTCTCATACAAATCTTCTATGTTAGACTTAAAAAAAAATGCCTTAAGACAGTAAAAGGCTGAATATATTGCTAAAAAATAACTTACATACCCCAACCAGGCTTAGTACAGACATATTACCTGCATAAAAAGCACCCCTCCCATCTAAGGGACCTGGACTCTGTCTTGACTCTGACTCAAGCAGAGGTCAGCTCTCACTTTCCTAGCTCTCCCACAGGTCCCAGAACACTCACATGCCAGGTTGGTTCTGAAAAAGTACTTCACTGTGTCTAGCCAAGCATGCCTGCTGATCACAAAGATGAAGGTGGTATCTATTTTAAGAATTAAAACTATGTTGATTTTTTTTTTAACCTGTTTGTATGTGTTTTTGACACAGTCTCACTATGTAGTGCAAACCAACCTGGAACTTGAGTTCCTCCTACCTCAGTCTCCTGAGAGCTAAGATCACTGGTCTCAGCCACTGCATTAAAATAAGAAGAACCTGATGGCACTCTAGGAAACAATTTAATGCATCAAGTGGAAATTGGGAAGATCCTTTACAACATCCTCATCTTTCTAGTTTTGATGGTGGGTTTCTCCTGCAAATGGTACTGGAATAAGTGAAGATTTGGGTTTCAACTTAAAATTAGGGCTATAGTAGAACTGCTCAGATAGTAGACAGAACCGCTCATCCTGCCCATCATGCACACACCAGACACTGACCTATGACACAAGTTACTAAACCAGTGACCACTAGTTATTCCCGACTATCCAGATGCTATCAACATTTACGCACCTGGTCTCCTCAGCCGCCTCCAGCTGGGAGCCTCACCACCCATACCTTGAAGGAGCAATGACTGGAACAGAGTACCTGGAATTGATTTGCTATTATTACAGAAGTGGTAAATTTAAACATGCATTATGGGTACTAACATTAGTACAGTGCAGAAATGTAAGGAACTTCACCTGTTATTTTTGCCCCCAAGGCGTAAGTGCTTGGGATTCTGTTCTGTTCTTGGCACCACCACAGCTCAATCAAGTTCTACCAAAAGTTAATGTGCAAACCGTCCTCTAGAAATTTAAATCTAAAGCAGGTAAAACAAATGATTTGTGGAGGAAAAAATTAGATGACACAGCCAGTTTCTGGTAAAAATGTTAATAGACCTAGCTATTCAATACAGCTAATTCCAGAACAAATTGTGTGAACTGCTAGTTAGGCTAAATTTCATGACAAAGTTTCTAGAGAATGGACAGTCTGAGCAGCACCTCGTTTGTATAACGGTTGCTACACAGCCTATGGTAACAGCTTTATAGAAGGGCTGGAGTCCACTGAAGACTGACTGTCATGTCAAAAGAATTCATACTAAGTGGGGAGAAATCTTAGCCTAAGGCTGTGAATTCCTCCTTAAGCTTATTTAACAAGTCAAATAAACATTACTTGGCTTTCAAAATTACAGTGATCTTTTGCATTAAAAGGGGCATGTGACGTGATCCAGCAGGTAAAGGTGCTTGTGCCAAACCTGACAACTTGAGTTCAAAACTCCTGTCCAAAAATAATGGAAAGAGAACTCCCACCAGTTGTCTTTTATCTTCCACACATATTCCATGGTGTACACACATGCATGTGCACATGCACACACAATGAATACATGCATGCCAAAAAAAATTGTTTTTCAAGAGAACATGTGACAAAGTTCTCAGAACCTTGCTCATGAGGAAGCAAGTCCGATGTGTCTGACATCAAAACCAGCAGCAGTGAAGTTCTGCAGAGCGCAGCTGTTCTTGCTACCTGTAACCTTCAAGTCTGTCAGTCACTCCCACCACAGAACCCCTGACTATGGTGACTGCAGACTGACTCTACTCAACCCAAATCATGGTCTGGGCTGAGCTCTCACCACATTGCTAGGTGCAGCTCAGGTCCCCAGGAAAAAAGCCAGAAGGCTAGGGCAGAAGAGGCCAACAGGAGTGGAGCTGGGGACTGTCTGCAGAGCCCTGTGCACAGGAGGATGTGGAACAGTGCAGAGCAGGCATTCCATTCCCAGGGTGCCGTCCAATCCCATCATCTTAGCAGAGTGCCTGTGTCACATGTTACTCTCCCTGAACTCTTCAATTTTATTCATCTTTTAAGTTGCACCTCGTTTTTCATTCTTTCATTTAAATAAGATTTACTAAATACATGACGTATCTGAACCCAGCATGTGGCATGGAGAATGCCAGACATAACATGGGCCCTCATGGGTCTTTGAAAAAACAATGTAATGCCAGGCATGGTAGTGTGTGCCTTGAAATCCCAGCCCTGAGAAGGCAGAGACAGGCGATCTCTTTGAGATGGAGGCCAGTACAGTTTACAAAGAGACTTCTAGGTAGGATGGGACTCGGGAATTCATGTCAAAATCAAACAAACAAACAATGCAGTAAGATAAATGCAGATAAGCACATAAATGCAAATTACAAATTCAAGGCCAGGCGCAAAGTCCCGGCCCTTAACCCCAGCACTCAGGATGCAGATGCAGGTGTTCTCTGAGAGTTCAAGGCCAGCTGGGGCTACACAGCAAGACCCTGTTCAAGAGAGAGACTAAAAGAAGAAGAAAAAAGAAAGACTACAAATTCATAGAGAAATATGAGCACCTGTACCTACCTTATGCTGCTCAGGATCCAAGAGAGAAGCAATGTTCTCCACCTCTGCTAGGGTGAAGAGAGGAGGGAGGCCAGAGCAAGGGAGTCTCAGAGCTGAGATTTGGAAAAGTCAGGAACGGACAGGCTCCACAGAGCTTCCATGGGCATCTGTTTCACTCTGGCCACACACCACACACACAAGAGCTTGTACCCAGTTCTCTGTTTTGAGTGCAATGATTGCAATGTGTCTAAGACACCTAAAATAGTGTCTTAGACACTCAAAGACAGGAGTCACACACTTGTGAGACCTCTACACACAAAGGTGTGAGGATGCAGCAATTGTCCGGCAGTCACCAAGGTCTCAGTATCAAAGAGTCACTGATGGACTCGTGTGGCAATAACCACTAGGGGAATGGTGGGTCAACCGCAGAAGCTGTGGCTATTTCACTCCTGTCTTCAGTGTGCTCCTCCTGGGCTGGGAGAAGACGCCCTTGTGGTTTTCACACTGAACAATCCAAACAATCTCCTGCTTTCCTATTGTGGAAGCATGACCAGCCTACACGTGCCAACATTCCCAAGACACACAACTGTCATCCCTTACTCCCTTTACTTAAACTGGACTGAACCTCAACCCTGAACACTAGGCCACCCCTGACTTGAAGCTCTCTCCTCTAACTGCTCAATCTGTGCCAGTTTGCTGGGTCACTGCCTGTGGACTGCAAACGGCATCTCTGCATTTGTACCCTCAGCCTGTGCCGCCCTTAGGGGCTCTTTGACAGAGGTGCTGGAAAAAGCTGGCTCTACAATCTGCTCTAGTATTTCACTAATAGAGCAGAAACTCATAAGAAAATTTAAAAAGCAGCGGCACACCTAGCACTGAAAAAGAAAGCACTTCCTCCCTACCCTCTTAGTGGGTCTCACTGCAAATGCTTTGCACTCTAAAATGGACAATCCTGTATGTTCTCCCCATGATTTATTTCATCCACAAGCTCTGTGATGAAGTATGTTGTCACCCCCACTAGACGGACGAGGTGGGAGAGGTAAACCTGAGTCCCACAGTGAGGGTCCTGAGAGTGGGCAGCATGTGGACATAGGGCTATATTGCAGACTACTTGACACACTACATCCACAATGACACACCAATCCACAGGCCATCACAGACCACATTCAGAGAGGAGAACAGAGCTCTGCAGGCAAACACAACCTGCATCAAGGAATCCCAGTCAAACACTGAGGGGTACAGAATTGAGCAGAAGCTGTGGCTACCCTACTTCCTTTCTCCAGTGTCTTCCTCCTCCTAGGCCTCCCATCATGGGTGGGAGAGGCTGCTATTGCTCTTATTGTGCTAGACAGCCACTGGGCTCACCTTCAGTACGAGGTTCCGAAGCTGCAGGCACATTGACTCACTGATGCCTCACATAGACACTATGTATCTGAAGCTGGTTTATTTACTTTACAGAAGAGGAAACCAAGAAGACTCAGTAACTTGCTACAGTCACAGGTGACGTGTGCTAAAGTTATCCTCCTCACAGTTTGGTTTGGGGCCAAGTTTTTGCCCCAGTATGCTACCCTTCCTCATACACATGCCTTAACCTGCACGACCCTCAAGGAAAGGATGTAGAGTTAAGACATTTTAATAATAAAAATAGGAACAGCAATAGCTATTGATTATCAACTGCTACCTGACATTGTGGTAAAATATATGTATTTACTGGTTACGTGTTTTCACCACTGTTTCTTCACCATGGGAATAAGAAACTATACCCCACACTATGCAACTGGCAAATGGGACACATTTTGAGCCCAAACTCTGGGTTGGCTGGGAAACCACACTCCAGTGTCCTTTTCTGTCTCCAGTGACAGTTCTGTTGGAATGGGAACTACACGAGGTACTGCCAAAGGTACCAACAGGAAAAGGGTCCTCACCGCAGAACCAGGAGGCTGACCATCAAAACGACACACACAGAGTGCAGCTCACACAAAGGATGCAGGGATGTATATACATACAGGGCATTCATGATTCCCCATACATCTTTAACATAGTGAGTGCTCCTTTTCTTCCCTGTGTTAAAATATCTGAGACTTTAAGGATCTAGGTGTCAGGGACGCAGGATGAATATTTCATTTTTAAGTCTGTACTTAGGTGATCATTATATAGTCAAGTAAAGCCATAGCTTTAGGGAAGAAAGCTGAATCTATAAAAGTCTACCTGCTGTTAACATGATTGAAGAACTGTCAGCTTTTGACACTGCTGCTTTACATGTAAGGGAGAAAAGTACATCACATTACTTTCTCAGAAGCAGCTTTTCAATGGGAAAGAGGCATTAGCATATTTCATTGATTATGATAAGGAGACTCTAATTACCTTGACAGAATCCAGTAAACTCTTAGGAAAAAATCGCTTTAAACCAACATCTTTTCTGAAATATAAAAAGAAGCACATTAACAAAGAGCACCATTATCAATTACAAAGAGCACCATTATCAATTACAAAGAGCACCATTATCAATTACGACATAAGAACATAAAAGGCTTTAGATGATCCTGTTCAAGAAAGAACCAACTATCACAAAAGAGGTGAGATAAATTATTTCCTAGCTATATATAAATATGAATACAATTAATTTCAGTAGAAATCTTTGTTCTTTCCTCCCTTATTGTCAAAAGCACTTCTGAAATACCACTCTGCAAATTATGATGTATAACAGTGAAAAATCTCAGATGCTGCACAGAGATTATCCTTATACATTAGCTCCAACCACGTATTTCAGAGAAATCAAATGGCCTGATTAAGAATAGAGAACCTGTGCACACTTTAAATCCTGAACATGGATCTCTATGAGATTGGGGCCAACCTGGTCTACATGGTGAGTTCCAGGAAAACTGTGGCTACAGGGAGACCCTGTCGCAAAGAAATAAAACAAACAAAAAAGATTAAGGGTCTACCTTAAGAAACTAAATCCTGCCAGGCATGGTGGAGTATGCCTTTAATCCCAGCACTTGGAAGGCAGAGGCAGGTGGATCTCCATGAGTTCAAGGCCAGTCTGGTCTACACAGCAAGTTTCAGGTCATCTGGAGCTACAGGGAGACCCTGTCTCAAAAAGACAGACAGATGGAGGCGGGGAGGGAGGGAGGGAATGAACATGTAGAAACATCAGAAATATTAGCAATTTGCCAACTCAGACTATAAAACCAAACCAGCCAAAAGAACTTCCAAACACCTGTTCAAGAAACAGACAGGAACCAACAAATGCCTGCTTAAAACATAATGCGGACTTGGATACCAAGTTAGTCGGTTTGGGCCACTAGATGGCACTTGTGTCTCAGAAAGATGAAAGGATACCTCTGAAGACAAGGTGATGAAAACTATCAGGGAATCAAGGAGAAAGATAACATGGAAAAGTCCTTCAGAGTCACAAACATCAAAAACCAAAGGGGAGGGGGTTAGGGGTGAGAGAGATGGCACAGCAGTAAAAGAGCACTGGCTGCTCTTTCAGAGAACCCAGGTTCAGTTCCCAGCATCCCTATCAGTGACTCTAGTTCCAGGGGATCTGATGCCCTCTTCTGGCCTCCAACATAGATGCACTTACATAAGTGCAGGCGAAGCACTCATATATATAATAAATTTTTTAAAAAGGAGTTCTTTGATAACTGAGTTAATTAATGTAACCAAAACCACAGAAATCCTGTCAGTGTATATGGCTGATACTACATTCAGACATTCTATACTTAATCCATACCTCGAGGCAGCACCTAAACCAACCAGCTCCGTGCTAAACCGCCAACTGATCTCTGTTTTTCTGCAGTTACTGTTCACTACATCTAAAGTCACTTTCTTGGTTTTGTGACGTGCTGTTTTCTGACTTTAGTTTACCTATCAGCAAACGGGTACAAGTCCTGCTGTGTCACTTCTCTCTGGCTACTTTAAGTTCTCTTTTTTCCACTTTCCGAACTGTTATTATCTAATATTACTGGATATGAAGAGGAAGATGTCCACTTCCTTTTATTGTTTCCTACATAAAAAGCACATGTCTTTCATTTTAAGAATCTGATGCTAAACACTACTGGGAAAGGAGAAAAAAAGCAGTGTATATAAAAGTAAAAAGCAAATACTGTACAATCTCAAAGGCATTCTTCACAAGCACTTTCCTCCCCTACTGTCCTTCTCAGACAGGAATTCCTAAGAGAAAGCTGACATCCTACCAAAGTAAGGAAGGAAGAGGGTTCATTCTGGCTTTGTCAACAACAGGCTATGCTCAGCTGGTGTGGAAAGAAAGCCCAGTGCAAGGGATGGTCTACAACCTCCACTGGGTTACATACTGATGTTTCCCAGAGACAGAGACAAGAACCCCATCACAAATAGGAAAATTAAAGAGATGAAAAGGGTTACATGTTTGAAGAAAAATGAAAGAGCATTGGTGCGCAAAATAGGCACTGCAAATACTAAAGTAATGTTAATACTACTTCTACTGTCACAGTGAGGACAGTTCCATTGCTATAAAAATATTTTAGCTATTTATCGTGTGTGTGTGTGTGTATGCATGCACATGGTATGCATGCATGTGACACGATATGTGGAGGCAGACAACATGCCCAAGTCCCCCTCCACCAAGTAAGGTCTCAGGGATTGAAGCGAGGTGGTCAAGCTTGGTGGCAGATGCCTTCACCTATCAAGGCCCTTCAAGGCCCTTCCTCCACTCTTGGAACACTTAAAGCCAATGCTCAACATGTACTCAGTTATTTTCTGCAATTTCTTGAGTAATAATGAATTTATAACAACTTATTTGTATGTCAGAACTCAAGATACTTGGGAATAAAATGAGGCCAAAGTTCACAAAATTGTGGGAAAACTTCAACAGCATTGCCTCCAACATGACAAGAGCCAGCTGGCCTTTGGCTCTGCAGTACAGCCAACTGAGTGAGGAGCATCAAAGGCTTCAAAGATTAAGGAGAGGCTATTATAGGTATCCAAATTTAAACCTCTCCCAAGACACCAGGCAGGGACATGCAGGTCACCCCGCTCTCAACAGGCAGCCAGCACTGTCTAGGCTATGTCTGGTCCCAGTTTAGAGGTAAAGAACTGCTGTGCAGTGGCTTCACTTCATGTGTCAATAAATTTATGCCCAAACTCTACCTAACTACTCCATATGCAAACAAAATAATAAATAAATAAAACATACACAACATAAAAAGAACTACTGGTTTTTAATATAATTCTTTTCTACATTACTAGCTGCCAATAGTGTACTCTGAATGCATTTAAACATATTTGATTTTTTTAAAAACTCCAAGGATGCTTTGAGGACATTGCCAAACTCCAATTTCTTAGGCCAAGCTCTGGTTTTCTTGGCTCCCTCGTTACTCTTAGAGATCATGAAGGTCACACACAGATGACAGGTCAGTAACACCATGACAGAACTGTCAGGCCACACACTGTACACAGTTACTTAAATGTAAACAGGTTGTGTCTGGCTACATCAGGTGCACACCCAGGGCTCAGGAACCCCACGTAGCTAATGACTACTCAACTAGATAGGGCAGACCCACTACCAGGGTTATTCCCCTACCCTCAGGAGAGAAAACAAAGGCACATGGATGTGTAAAAACCACGAAAATCCCAAGTCCAGTATCTTTAGTACCCCACCTGCCCTAGGCTTGGTGCAGGGGCCTGAAGGGCTCCTCAGGAAGGACAGGATAAGGAGGGTGGACTGAATACAGAGGAACATCACTATGGGGCCATCAGAAAGGCTGCCAGGTTCCTCAAGCGTGGCTAGCAGGAAGAGTGGCTGAAGTGCAGAGAGTGACCACACTGTGACAACAGAGCATCAAAGGCAGAGAACCTCCACGTACTATCTTTAGCCAGGAGCCCGTCAATGGAGTCCTGTAGGCATGGAGCAGGGTGTCTTCTCCCTGCCTTCCACCCAGTTAGCAGAGGAGAAGTTCCTATGGGCTTTCTGTATTTCAGGTCACTTTTACTCAAGCCACAGGGGAAACTTCACTCATTTGGGTTTCTCCCAATAATGTCCAACAAGCTTATACCATGTCAGATCCCAAACCAGAAAGATTAGGGTGATACACTTCCCCTTATGGAGGGAGTTCTGTCTTAAAATTTTCTTTGGTATTTTAAAAATATTTTATTTATTATTTTTATGTGTATGAGTATACTGCTTGTATGTATATAAATGCACCGGTGTCGTGCAATGCCTGTGGAGATCAGAACAGGGTGCTGGATTCCCTTGGAACTGGAGTTATGGACGGGTTGTTAGCTGCCATATAGGTGCTATAAGAATGAAGCCCAGGTCCTCTGCAGGAACAGCCAGTGCTCTTAACTGCTGAGCGGTCTCTCCAGCCCCCTTTTTTGCTACTTTTAAGATACAGCCTCATAGATGCAGTCCAGGCTAGCCTCCCATTTATGATCTTTCAGCCTCAGCCTTCCAAGCAACTGGAAGGACAGATGTGTCTGGCCTATACCACATGCATGCAATGCCGGCAGAGGCCAGATCCCATAGAACTGGAATTACAGATGTTTGTGAGCCACCATGTTAGGCTCCTCTGAAAGAGCTACCAGTGCTCTAAACTGCTGAGCCATCTCTCTAGTCCCTAAAGGCTGTTTTTAAAAATCCTTTTCTTAAAGCTTTGACCTCCTTTGCTGACTGCCTTCTCTTGGTTCTTATTTTGAAAGGGTGAAACAGAAGTCTCATCTCATGCCTACCCAGTCTGTTCCTTAGGAGCGTAAGGAACAAGGGCAGAGCTGGGGCCTCCTGGCCATATTAACAGCCCCTTTGTCTACAGAAGAGGCACCCCAGTTCCATCAGGTTTGCAATGATACAGAAAGATGTGGAAATCTTCCATTTGTTTATGAAAAAAAAAAAAGTTTCTAGCTAGTACCTCTCTATTCTCAGATGTTGGGCCTGTTATTTTGAACATAAATAACCAGGACTTTCAGTAGAGACGATTGGCACTAAAAAGAAAAACCAAGTGAACAGAGTTGAAAGACAATATTCAGAAGACAAGACAATTGACACATGCACTGTAGCTGGGAGAAAGGAGAAAAGAGCAAGAGAAATGCCGAGGGGCGCATGGTGAGACACCCAGTGGGCGCTGGAAAGAGCAGCCCTGCACTTTCAATGAACACCAGTCCAAAGAAAGGGGAAGCATGTCTTCTTCCAAATTTCAAGGACACCAGCAATGGAGATTACACAAACGCAAACATCATTCCCAACACATTAAACCTATCAGTCAAAAACAAGCTGTGAAAATCAAACGTTAGAAATCCAGTTCTATGATATTCATAACCAAAAAGTTTAAGGACAGAACAGTTGCAAATGCTGAATGGAAAATAAAAACCAAGACAACACTACTCTAAACAGACTAGGAAAAAAACCACAAATACATTATTAGACACTGAGAGGATCTCTATTTAAATATAACTTACCAAAAGATACACATACTCTGTTTGGATGACTAAACACAAGAGCCCCAAAACTGAAAGCAGGCATTGAAAGACCTAGGAGGGTAAACCAGCAAAGCCACTATTCCAGGTGGGTGTTTAATGATGTGAGACAAAATGCCAGTGCAGGCAGTTAGAAAGGCCAGCTAGAAGATGAACATACACGTGCACCTGGAGGTGTGCACAGCACTGTGCATGGAATGCAGGTGGTAGTGAGCACTGGTCCTAACCTCTGAGTACATCTAAACAACCTCAGTGTGGACTATGGGGAGCATTCACTGTATACAATCCTCTCCACTCTTCCATGCATTTCACGCATTATCATAATAAAACATTGTAGCAGTGGGTAGCCTTAACTCATCCATCAATTCACAGTTTACCCACCAAGAGCACTTCTCAGACCATGCTCTGACAAGAATGCCTCTAATTTGCTAATTGGCAAACAATCAGCTAGATACATAGTTGCTATAATCCCAGAACCCAGGAGGCAGAGGCAGGAAGAAATACATAGTGAAACCGGTCCAAAAACCAAAAATAAATAAATGTATTCATTTGGAATGGTAAGAACAGAAATCAATCAAAGGTTTTAAAACAAACATTTAACATTCTAAAACAGATTTATTTTTATCTGATGTGTATGGGGGCCCACAGAAGCCAGAAGAAGTGACCAGGGAGCCTGGAGCTGAAGTTACAGGTGGACTCAAAATCAAGAGTGAAAACAACTAGGTTTCACTAGCCAAGAGAAGTCAGGCTTCTGAATGATGAAGGTACACAAGGGAGGGTGGGGAAAGAGCACACAGTCAGCACAGCAAGCACAGGGTAAAGGAACAGAGACGCTCAGATCCATGGAGAAAAGCACACACACATGATCAATGAAGAAAAGCATACACATCACAAAAGACAGCATGGTTGCACACAGCTGTACTCTCAGGATTTGGGAGGTTAAAGCAGAAGAATCAAGAAATTAAGGCCAGTTCAGGCCTTGACTCAGCAACCCCCGGAAAAAGAAAAATGGAAGAAAGTAAGAGAGACCAGACACAATCAATATACAAGAGAAATATAACAGTTACAAATAGGAAGGTATTCAACTTCAACAGTAATTTCTAAAGTAAAAACAGGTACTGCTGTTCATCACATCACACCTCACAAGAAGAAACACCAAAACACCTAACACTGCTGCTGACCTACACCAGGGGCCAGACATAACATGACACACTGGTCTGATGGAGTGCTGGGCTCTCACACACTTCTAGTTAGCAGCATGAAAAGGCTGCCTCTTGTATTTTTTAAGCAAAGCTGGAGATTACTAATATTCTATTTATTATTTTTATTTTATGCATATGAATGTTTTGCCTGCGTGTATGTAAGTGCACCACAGAGACCTGAAGAAAGCATCATATACCCCCTGGAACTGAAGTTATGGGCAGTTGGAAGCCGCCGTGTGAGTACTGGGAACCAAATCCAGGTCCTCTACAAAATTAGGAAGCGTTGTTAACCACCGACCCATTTCTCCAGGCCCTAAGGTTTTAATTATTTTAATATGTTATTATTTTTTCATTATTTCATTTGTATGTGTATTATTTGCATGCATGCAAATGCACCCATGTTGTGCAATGCCACAAAGGTAGAGAGGGTGTTGGAGTCTCCTGGAACTGGAGCTATGAGTGGTTGTTAGTGGCCATGGGGTGCTCACTTCATTTATAGTAAATGCATGCAAACAGTCTATGTCTAAGAGAATATATTATAGTTTTTTTTTTCCTCTTTGACAACTTCATTTAAATGTTCTCTAACTAGAATGCATCATCACCTATAGAAACAAACTAAAACCCAGTCAAAGGACTTCAAATTACCTCCAAATGAACCTGACATTCAAAAGGCTCTAAATTACCCAACAGACCCTTTCTAATTGTCTTTGTGTACTTTGAAGGAGCTCTCCACAGGACTTGGTTTTGTGCTGCTGACCCTCTCTCCTCTGGACAGAGGTAATTTCAATCAATATATATTCACTGCTGGGCATGACACTAAACTCCTGGCATGGACTGATTCTGAACTCCCTTCAAACAACAACAGGCAGGCATCGGCACAGCCACTAACATACACCATCAAAAGTTTTCTGATCAAGCAGCACAAAAATAGCTGTCTGCAGCCAGGTGCTCTGTGTATGTGGCCACTCGGCCAACAACTCTGCTCTGAGGCAGGAAGTGAACTCAGACAAGCAATATAATGCACACCAGCGCTGTGGCAGAAGTGCAAACGCACAGAACGTAGAGGGAAAAGACATAAATAAAAGCAGGGCAAATGAGCATTTCAAACATGCCACTAAGCTGCTTGGTTACGACCTCTAAGGAGGCTCTGACTCACACAATCGCTCTGTCTTGCTCCTGTGTTAGGCAGGAATATTCACAGGCCTGGTCTTTCCACAGGAGTCTCCACTCCATTTCTCTGACTTCCAACAAAAAACACCACACCATGATTTTGAAAGCGCCAGTTTAAGACGCCAATCCTTCCTCTTCTATTTATATTCCTGTGCTCTGACTTTCTACAAATGCTAGAAGCCAAATGTATACCAATTGTAATGCAAACTTTGACTTACTTCAAATTTAAGAACTTGAACTTAAAATTCTTTCCAAATAATCCTAGTACTCAGAAGTTCAAGACCAGTGGTCTAAATGAGACCCTGTCTCAAAGAACAACCATCAAAAAAACAAAAACAAAAAAAAAAACTTTAATCTAGTCTCTGGTTCTGGAAATCTGTATTTTAAATATGAAGGTGAATCCTTTATAGCTGAAGAATGTGGTGATTTCAAATAAAAAATTTAAATCATGGTGAATGATAGATTTAATTTTTACTGTTATTAATGGCAGCATTCCTACACATCCACTAAAAGACAGTAAAAAGTATACTTAAAATAATGGATTCTAGTCCAAGCATGATGACAAATGCTTTAATCCCAGCAGAGGCCGGCCTGGTCTACATAGTGAGTTCTAGGCTGGGGTTTCACAGTAAAACCTTGTCTCAAAAATTAATTTAATTAATTAATGACTTCTTTTGACTCATCTCATCTGTTAAAGAACACAGTACACATAATAGGTATCTTCACAAACATCCGGTGCATTGTGTGTACACTGTCATGAACCTAACACAAGATAGGGGTCTTAAGCCCAGGAGCTGGGAGCTGCATTAGCCTGGGGTACCATGAAACATGATGGGCCTAAGGAGGTTTACCTGAAGATCAAAATACATGTCCTATCTACCACAACCAGTAACTGTGTTCCAAAATACTTTCACTTTTATTTTTCTGTGACCAGATTTCTTTTGCAAGCTCCTGTTTTCAAAATGGGGCAATGTTAAACTCACATAATGTGAAAATATTTGGACTGACCTAAAAAGTCTAAATAGAATCCAAACTACTGAAGTCTTTATTACAGTGGAGTAGCTTAGAGTGGCTCTTGATTATGGTGGAGCAGCTTAGGGTGACCTTTTGTTTTGTTTTGGCACACCTCTCAAAACACCAAAGCATCTTCAGTATCCATGTAGCCAGAGAAAACATTTGCCCAGCGTGGTGTTTATGCAAATGACAGTAAAATGGAGCTTCACTAAGATATACAGGAAGTTATCTTACTGAGTTAACTATCGGAAAGATGAAGTACAGACCTCCTCCCAAGACACAAGATCCAGTCATGCTCACACATAGTTCATCAACCCAATACACAACAAGATCTATCAGAAAACTTCCAATTTCTCCAACTGTACAAAAGAAATCCTTAATACACAGAGAAAGTAAATAACCTATCACCAATTTACGGGCAATTCTCTATTTCCGTGTAAAATGGAAGTATCATTCCAGAGTAATTAAAAGCACACTTAGAAAGTCAAATTCACATATATATGTATGTGCATGTATGTACCTAGGCAGTACATATTATAGGCCACAAGACATTTATTAATAAGTTTAAGTGTTAGTGAATAAAATCAAGATCATCAGGATTCTATTCTTAAATATTTTCTTGTCCAAATCTAAATGTTAGAAAGAGCGTGATTTGAGACAATATTTAACTTTAAATCAAGATACATTAGTAGGGGATCGCAAATCTCGCTCAAGTGTGCAATACTTACTCTAATACTTCATAGTTAGACTTCTTTTCTAGTGCATTGCCCCGCATCTCCCAGTAGGATCGCCTAAAACCAGAGAACATAAACTGACATGTGTATGTAAGGAACATTTATGCTTCTGAATGACAACCTGCGAAGGGTGTACCCAAATAATAATCAAGGAACCTGGAATCCTCTCACGGCTGAATCAAGACCTTATGATAATCTTATAATGAAAAAACAAACCCCACAAATTTTCCAGTAAGTTTTTGAAAAAGAATCAGTGCAGATTCACTCGCCACCTACCGTATTTCCAGACAACCCAACTTCAAAGCGATTTCCTGGTCCACTTGATCAGCTATCTCTAACATGTAGTCGCTCTTCACCTGACATAAAGGAACATGAAACAGATCACTCTTTTCAACAGAACATTCTTTTCAATAGTTCACCAGTAAATGTTTGTTGAATGCCCTCTACACATCTATTCACATTATATCATGGTTACACTAAGCAAGGGAAGCCTGTGCAGTCTGAGACTGTGAGCCTGTGACTCTGAAGCAGCTGACATGCTACACTCCTCCCATTTGGCCAAAAATAGGAAAAAGCAGCAAGAGCTCTGTGACTACAAACCCGCAACAGATGGATTTCCTGAGCTTTCATTACAGCCCAGGTATTCTGGGAACCCCAGAGCAAGCACCAAGAACATGCTTCAAAACCCAACATGCAACCATGTTTCCACCCAAGTGTCAACTCTAGGTATTAATTTGTAAAGCAACGTGCCTCAAGTTTAATATAAAGAGACACAGGAAATCCTTTGACAATAAAATTGCTCAATTCAACACAGACAGAGCCAGGTGTGTGGTACAGTCCTCTGAGCACTAAGAGGCTGAACCACACACCAGACAATCTGAAGACACCAAAAAGCCAGCTAGCAACAAGGCTGGGAGAGTAAAAGGCCTAACGACTGCAGTGATCCCTGGAGCATATGGTGGAGGAAAAGAATGTTCTCTCAAAAGTTGCCCTTGGACCCGCACATGCACACTGTGGTATGGGCATGCCCATACTCACACACAAAAGCCACACACTCACAGACACACACACAAATAAAAATTAAATTTCAAATTTCAAAAACACACATCAAAAAGCACTTATGGAAAGACACCAGTATGTCCAAATACCTGTGGGCATAAAGCCATTTTTAAAGCTGGAAGACACACAATTTTCTGACACTCAGCAAACAGAGCTGAGACTGATTTTGCAGATAGAGAGCATTCATTTGAACCTCAAGAGGAACACTGTGCTCATTCACAACATATGTAACTATATTATGAGTGACACGACTACAACAATTTGTCAAAGTTCAGTTTCTTCTCTTGCTATATGCCTACTTTCCTACGGCCTTCAATTTTGTTTCTTGGTTAAGGACCACTTTAGACTTTGAGAAGCCTAAAATACTTAATTTCTGGCCCTTTACAGAAAGTGTGTTGATGGCTGCCCTGTTATCTCCCAGCTCAAGAATGTGGAACCCATCAGTCAATCTCCTGCTTCATTCCAATCTGAGCTAACAAAATCATCGGTCCCTATCATCTCTTTGAAAGACCCATGTCCCATGTCTGTCACTGCTCATCCACTTTAACAGCTTGGGAAAAGCAGCCAGACTGAAGGCCATTACCCCTCCACTAGGCTGACTGCTGAGAGGCTAGAGACAGTATCAGCTTCACGGACTCTCATGAGGCCCACCTTCAAAAGGCCAGCTTCCACTGTGACACTGTGCTGGTGAGGAGTTCGCCCATACTCTGACACCATGCTTTCTCCAGTCAGTGTGCCACATGCCTTGTTCACACAGAATAATGGGCTTCAGATAGGAAGCCTCTTCATCCTGCCTTCCTTCACCTTGGAACCAGACATGTGCCCACACCCAACACGCATTCCTTTCACTTAGGACAGGAGAAATGCCCCTTCACTAGATAGGGACAACGTGTACTAAGAACAACTTTCCCTCAGCACTTCTGCTTTATTTCTGGACTGAGACCTCGATCTAGGAGGCTGATGGGCACTCGATAAACAAAGATGGGAAAGGAATGGAGAGAGTCATCACACTGGGACTTGGGACCTCTGTGGGTAAATCCTGTTTCCACAGATGATACTTCTAGGCATGCACAGTTTCTATTCCTTTCACATGGGCACTTACGACCAATTAAATCCAACTGAATTGCTCAATCCAGGAAGGTAAATGAAAACAGTTTACCCCCAGAATCACATTATTTACACTTCTGTTGGCTCTTTCTAGTATAAAAGAAACAGGCAAAAAAGTAGGTTCAGGGGCTGGAGAGATGGCTTAGTATTTAAGAGCAGTTAAAGAGCACTGGCTGCTCTTGCCAAGGACCCAGATTCAGTTCTCAGAACTCACATGGTGGCTAACAACTGTCCAAAACTCCAGTTCCAAGGAATCTGGCACCTTCTTTTGACCTTCGCAGGCACTACGTGCACATGGTGCACTTACATACACATAAGTAAAATACTCATACACATAAAATAAAAAATTTTAAGCAGGTTCAAATGTGATAATTCAGTCTTGCACCACATATAGCCTTCTCAGTGGACAAAGGAAAGAAGGCCAAAAGGTAGGGGTAGGCAGAGGAGCACAGAGCTGCTTGGTGGCTCAAGGTCAGCTGGTTTCCGAGGGGCTCCTGCAGACTTGATGCTACGCTGATGATGGACATATTATTAATCAACTGTCTGAACACTATTCAATGGAAAATAGGGCCAAGTGCTCTACCTCATTCATCAAAACCAAATTTATGTGAGTTGTAAAAAAGAGATAAAGATCAATGATCCTTCAAGGAAAATGCTGTCACAGAGTTTTATAAAGTGTTTCTTCAGGGCCTTCAGATCACAGTATGAAACCACTTAGTCTAAAGCCAGTCAAAGAAATGACCATAAAAATGATGGCCTCAGAAGACCCAACCCAGCAAAGGCAGCATCTCAACAATACCAAGGCATGTCCAGGCCAATGAAACTTCACTGTATGACATATCATGCAGAAAATGGAAATCCAGAGCTGGCTTTTTATGAAACCACATCATCTAAGATAAAAAATGTCTTGGAGCCATTCACGGAAAAGGTAGATGTCCTCCAGACGGATAGGGGACAGTCAGCTTCATGACACACTGAGAATAACTGCATATGCTGAGCCATCTACTGTTTAATCTTGGTATGTCTGTAAATTGGGAGACAAAGCCCAAAACAAGAATAATGCAAAGGGCTAGAGATGAACTAGGGTCAACTTTCACCTTAAAGGCAGAACTGAAACACACACACACACACACACACACACACACACACAAAGCATAAAACAAAACCTGTAATAACGGCACGAGACCAAAAGAGCATGGCAGAGAAGCAGAGAAGCATTGGGACATCCTTTCATCTGAGTATTTGTGTCATCTTACAGAAGAACACTTGCCTTCCATAAGATACAACATACCATGATGGAAATACAAACAAGTCAAGCTGAATTGAGCTGGAGGCTTCCTCCCACCTGGCTGGCTTTCACAGTACCAGAAGGTAATATGGAGGCTGCTGGGGAAGAACAGGCATCAACGATCCTACTCTGCTGTGAACTCTTACAATATCAACCTGACAGACAAGATATACACACTTGTGCAACAGTGACACAACTGTCATGGATAGAGGTGATCAACCACTCTCTGACTGGATTTGAGGCCCACTCCACAGGAGGGAACCCATGCCTGTGAATCCGATCAAAAACCCAAGACCAGAGAGATCATAGGTCCAGGAAGAAAATTAAAACTGCTGTTTAACTAAACTGACATAATGTAAAACTGCCTATTAAATATTTATATTTATACACAGAAACAAATTAAAATCTCAGTCTTAATCAGAGTCCCTCTTTGCAGTGAATGAAAGCTCATGGCAGGTGAAGGTGTTGATAACAAGTGATGGATGAGTGCTCAGCCCTAATCAGGACATTTATACTATTCCCTCTAAGACTCAGGGAACACTGCACAAAGAATTAAGAGCCAGAAGACAAGGAAAAAGCCTGTAAAATGACATCTGGGCAGGACATAAGGATTACGATCATGAACCCAAATCAGCTATGGTGGTATGTGCTGAGGCTGCACAAGAATGGGTGATCAATGGTCAGACATGGACAGAGAAAGGGCTGAGGGGCCCCACCCTTCCTAGTGAACTATTGAGTATGCAGATATTCTAGCAAACTGAATGTGAATGAATAAGTACAAATCAAGGTTGGGATGGAGATAAGTGAGTGTGGAGAAGAGAGTAATTAGAATATATTATATGCATGCATGATGTTGTCAAAGGAGTAACAATAAAATTTTTTTGGAAAAAAAAAGTATTTGTCTTAAATATTAGAGTCTATATTAGCTGCTAATGTTCACATTGCTGTAACAGATATCTGCCAGGAACAACCTAAGGGAAGAATGATTCATTCTGGTTCACAGCTCAGGAGTACAGTCTGCCACAGTAGCAGGACTGCAAGGTACCACTAAACAGAAAACAGGGAACTTGGGCCAGAACCAGGACCAGACCATAATCCATAAAGCCTACCTCCTGGAGGCTCCAAACCGCCACCATTCGGGGGCCAAATGCTTGTGGGGACATTCCAGATCCAAACCACAACAGGGTCTAATAAGTTGAGTACAGTGGTGTAGAACTTTAACCTCAGCATTTGGGAGAATGAGAAGGAAGCCATCCTGGGCTACACTGTGTAAATTCCAGGTTAGCCTAGGATGTACAGTGAGATACTATTTCAAAATCAACAAACAAAAAAAATAAAAATAAAATTGTAGGTATAAAATAAAGGTCATTATCAAATTCCAGGGTTCTTGTGATGAATTAATCACAGGATTCAATGACACAGTTTCCACACACAAGTTCTTACACACTATCTCAGCTCCACATAGAACAGCAACAAACTGCCTAAGAGGGTGTGAGGAGGTGTGTGTGTGGGGGGGGGGGGGAGGTGTGTGTGTGTGTGTGTGTGTGTGTGTGTGTGTGTGTGTAAAAGCTCAAACAGGATAAAGATTCTCATCTCCTAACTTGTTTTTCCACTTTGAACTTAAATCTATATTCCGGCCGGACACTGTCGGTACAGAGCACCATGTGGTTCAACCATCACAGCTGTGGCATTTGAAAGCAGGCTCTAGGATTGAGCAGGAACTGAGACCTCACCACAGGAAGTCAGTATATGACAACATGCAAAGCCAGCAATAAAAAAGCTTTCTTGCCAAGATAAGGTATCAGGGTAAAGGTAAAAATATGTTTCTTTTTCATCCAAATGCAATTATAAGCCTTATATTCAGCCTGTTTGAAACAATAGCCTTTAATGTAATTCAATTCACACCCAGGAATGACCACACATCATTATCTACAACAGGGACATGGATCTGAAACCGAAGGACTTAATCATCCCACCCTGTGGCAGACAGAAGCCATGCCTCCAATTCTTTTTTATTGCTAAAACATCCCTAACTACCTCTGTCAGGAGTACACACAGGGCTAAATTTGGTTGCCTCTTTAAAATTCTTAGGTCAAATCCTATGAAACTGCCAGTGCACAGCTGGGCTTTACCTAGAAAAATGCCAATACCAATGGCACAGTCTAACAAGTCTTACAACAGGTACAGTCTGAGAAACATGGTAGTTCCCCTCTCCACGCCTCACCTATCCCACTGTGCTACAGAATCACCTCCACCTCCCTCCCCTGACAAACCAAACATTTCTTCTGAAGTGTTATACACTTGGTAAGTTATCCTCACAGAACAAACGTAATAACAGATAATTACTGTGACATATGAAAAGTATCTCCTGGACTTTCTAAAGATGTGTCATATAATTTCACAAATTTTTAAAAATTAAAAAACCATGGTGAATTAGATCTATAGAGAAGAGCAACAATGGAGGGTCATAGCAAAACAGGGAGAGCAGGGTGGGAGGTGCCATCTCAGAGTGTGCGACACGCCTCTGCAGCTTGGTTTGCAAGTGAGAATGCTGAATCTTCAGTGGCCTGGCACTGTCTATAGGGTGAAATTCAGAGAACTGCTGTCACAGTACTGAAAGTGCACTGCAGGCATAGGGAAGAACCCATCATTAAACCTCACTTTCCCAGAGCTTTAGGGACTACTCAACTGGATGGCAGGCTATAATGAGATGTGCCCTCTTAGGAAAAGGAAATCAGGATGGCATCCACAGTAGTAACTGCTAACTAGAGTTTGCTAAAAAGAAAAAATGACAACAGCCTCGTAAACTGTAAAAGGAACAAAGAAGTCACCAGTCTTTAGGACAGAGACGAGTAAGGGGTCAAGCTTATAGGTAATAGGATCTGTGGTGTTCTAGGAGTGAATGTCAACCAGAGAAGCCCCTTTAATTTCCTTAGTGAGTAGATCACTTTACAAAATAAAAACACCTACCATTACCAATATCAAGGGAGGGAAATGTAATAATGGAATAGACTGAGCATCCCAATCTGAAATTCCAAAGGCTCCAAACGGTGAAACTTTCTGAGCAGCAACCTGAAGCCACAGTGGGAAAGCTCACATCACAAAGCTCTGCTTCACGCAGCACACTGCATTAGGTTTCCTTGTGGCCAGTGCTATGAGATGCACAGTAGATAAGTGGTTCATGTACACACCCAGGGCCTATCCTCAATGTACTTCATTGTAAATATGAACATTCCAAAATCAGAGCATGGTTCCGGGCTGAAATACTCCCAGACTAAGCATGTCAGGTAAAGGATACACAGCCTGTGTAAACAGACCAGTCATGTGAACTAGTCACCTTCAAAAAAAACCAGGTATGGGGACACACACCTTTAAGCCCAGAACTTGGGAAGAAGAAGCAGGCGGATCTCTGTGAGTTCCAGGCCAGCCTGGTCTACATAGCCAGTTCCAGGCCAGCTGGGGATACAGGGAGACTCTATTTGAAAAGGACAAAAATAAAAAACAAACAACAAACCAAAAACCAAGGAGATAGCTAATAGATGCAGTATATAAGCATAAAGGAGCCAGTCTGGAAGGAGAAAGCACTTGTGTAGTGTGAGGGGGCCTCCAGAAACGGTTCCTCAGATGCAGTCTAAGCGCATCTCTTTCTCTACCACACCGAACTGAACTCCTCATTCAACTCTGTACTGATGTAAAACTCCAAAACTTCCCATGAATTCCTTACATCTTACATGCCCATGTTTTCTACTTCAAAGATAAGCAAGTCGCCCCCATCCCCATACCACCAATAGTGTCCTCATCATCCTGGTCTGAGAGTTTGCTGTTTACTCAAGGGAAAAACAGAACACATAGTTCACCTTTATCTCACTTTTCTAAATCAAAGTCACCACTTCCCTTTTCTGAAACTGGGTACCCAAATTTACAGGCATGTTTCTTCCTTATTTGCATTTTAGTTCCATCTTTGGATTCCATGAAATCTGTCTGCTGCACTGATATACAACCATATTCTTCCGTTTCCTACCCAATTTCTTACTGGAATAGTTAAGGATACTCTAGATGTTCTTACAGTTTATTATAATCCCATCCCATCCAGTCAAGACAGCTTCACTTAAAAATTCTGACCAGTATGGTGATATACCTCAGTGGAAGAGTGGCTGCCTAGCATATATAAGTAAGGCCTGGGGTTCAATCCCTAGCACCACTAAAAATTAAATCATTATTCAGGAGCTGAAGGGATGGTTCAGAGGTTAAGAGCACTGGTTGCTCTTATAGAGGACCCAAGTTTGAGTCCCAGCATCCACATGGTGACTAACAACTGTCTATAACTCCAGTTAAGGGACCAAACACCTTCTTCTGACCTCCATGGGCATTGTATGGCAAGGTACATTTACATACATGCAGGCGGTACACTCACACACGTCAAATAAAAATAATATTTAAAAAATTTTTAAATTCTGATCAAAGTATTCACTAAATAAATTCTCTAAATTGCTCCCAATACTCTGCCAGAAAACCTAAACAGCTTGACTTAGAGGACAAAATCCATACTGCTCAACAGCTTCATAGCAAAGCTTCTAGCTCAGACATAAATGAACCACATTTCTTCTCTCCTACTAGTCCTTCAGAGAAGACAACTCGTCCTCCTCTGAAGATGAGCACCCCTCTCCAAGACACCTTGCTGGGACCACAATAACTCTGCACCACCAAGTCAGGTGATGATGTGTTTAAGACAGCAGAGGCCAACACAAGGCAACTACACACAAGTGTCTGCACAACAGAAAGAAAGAAAAAGTGCAAATTATCAGCACACTACCCAGGAGGAGTTTAATGAGTGTATCCACTAAGACCAAAGCAGACCATGTGCATTTAATGGCAAGACTATACACAAGTGTTTCTTGATGCTCATTAGAATGGGGACATTCTTAATACTTGTTTGGTTGCAGTGTTTTCTTAGTGCTTTTATGTCACAGGTAATTATTGCCTGTAGTGTAAAACACAAGCTACTTGGTGTTTGTAGTCCCATTTGGCTTTGTTGTGAAACTTGGCCACACAACTATACCAGTAAAGTTCACTGCCAACAACTTCTACATGACAAGTTTACTGCTATTCAAACATAACTGCACTTGAATTTGACAGAACACTGACCTTGGGCATATTCTCCCCACCAAGAATGAGTATTTTTTAAGATCTGCCCAAGCATACAAAAGCTCACCAAATACAAAAGGTCACAATCTCCAAAAAGACCAAAAAACAAAAAACAACAGACAAAAAAAGAGCTGGGCATGGTGGCGCATGCCTTTATTCCCAGCACTTAGGCGGCAGAGGCAGGCGGATTTTGAGAGTTCAAGGCCAGCCTGGTCTACACAGTGAGTTCCAGGCCAGCTGGGGCTACAGACAGATTCTGTCTCAAAAAAAAAAAAAAAAAAAAAAAGTCATAATTTCTCATGGGCTAAAAGATTCTTGTTTGTTTAGTTTTTGTTTCTTAAGACAGAGTCTCCTTGTAGCCCTAGCTGGCCTGGAACTCACTATGTAAACCACGCTGGCCTCCATCTCAGAGATCTGACTGCCTCTGCCCATGAGTGCTAGGATTAAATGTGTGTACTACCATTCCCAACTAAAAGATTTTTAATACCACAGAGTTATAAACTTATAGTCTGTCAACTATTAGGTTACTGTCTCTAAAATAAAAATGTATAAAAGGGGCTACAGAGATGGCTCAGTGGTAAGAGCACTAGCTGCTTTTACAAAGGACCCCTGTTTGATTCCCAGCAGCCACATGGGAATTAACAACTTTCTGCAGCTCCAGTTCCAGGGGATCCAACACCCTCTTCTGACCTCCTTGGGCTTTACACAGCATGAGTACACTTACACACATGCAGGCAATACACTCATACACATAAAATAAAAATAATAAAATTTAAAAAATAAGAATACATAATAAATAAGATTCAGAGAAACAAAAGTACATTGAAGTATTTTAATACCTGCTGATAGAAGAAATTCAGTGTTGGCTTGTCTTCAGTAAACTGGTTTAGAAATCCTTTCGGCAAATAACGAATTCTCAATTCATATCTAAAATATAATTCACAAAATACAATAAATTAGGAATAAATTTTTTCTCAATTTATGATCTACAATTATATTATTTTGAGTGTCTCACTGTCAAAAACTGAGAAATACAATTTTGAAAATAAGATTAATTGCATCCTTTAATGGACATTTTATCTTTCAGTACAAACCTACTGTACCTAAGTGGCATAAGTAAACAGTTTATTAGGCAGATTTCTTTACTCTGCCTGTCCACAGGCATCCCCAGGACTCACCAGCACCAGGGAACAGCACATACTATGTGTCTGTGCTGCCTGGGTCTTTCTTCAGCAATATGCATGGGAGAGCATACAGATCTAGTGGCTGCAGTTTGTTCGTAACTGAAGTATCCCACTGAAAGTTTCCGTACAATTATTTATACTTAAAACTGTCATGGGAACTGGTTCAATTTTTTGGCTACATGAAAAATGATACTATGAGAAGAACTCTTCTTTAATCACCCCACACAAAAAAAGAAGAGTTCAGGAAACCAGGTTCTAGACCGGCTGAAACAAATGATCCCAAGGTCGTAACAACACAAATACGAGGGTCAGCACTCACTACAACAATGTGCCCAAGGGGCTATGGCACAACTCACTGGCCAGCAGCATGGTAGTCTGGCTCCTCTCTGCCCTCACATGCACCTGCCATTCACCAGGCTACAGGACAGGGAGGTTTCTATCAGCACTCCCTCAATGACTAATGAAGCTGAACACCTCTCTGTGCGTTCACTAGAGACTTCCTTAGGGAAATGTGGCTCAACTTTTCACCCCTTTCCTCCTGGGCTATCTGTCTTTCTGGCTATTACTCCTAGTGAAATGCAGGAGTTCCCAGTGGACTCTGGATACTAGGTTTCTGTTAGATGTGGTACAGACCCTTTCCCACTCTTCAGCCTGCCTTTTTCAGTGGGATCTTTCACTATTGATTTTTAAATCATTATTGGTATCTTTTGGGAAGAGCACAGTATCTTATTGTAAAACATTAAGCCAGGTGTGGTGGGGCACACCTATAATCCCAGGACCTGAAGACAGAAGCAGGAGAGCTGTGAGATGAAGGCCAGCCTGGGTTTCAGAGTTCGGCCCTCTCAAAAAACACAGTAACTGCCAAATATTTAGGTTCCATTTCACTTTTGCACTAAGAAAGTGTTCTGTAACTTACTATAGCTAATCTGACTTGGGCAATTAGTTACAGAAGCAAAACATATACCATTTATTCTCAACTGAGAACTTAGGAGGACTTAACTACTTACACATACTGCCTCTACTCATCAGTAATATTCAGAGAAGTTTAATATTTACATTTTGTGGCTTGGCAAGAAGTCATCCATTCTAATGACCAGTTCCATATTTAAGATTCAAAGCCATAGGAAGCTTCACTGTTAGTACTACACCTATTTTAAAGTAACAGAAACTGAGGTCCCAGATCAAATGTAGCTTCACATCCAACATACCGGTGCTGATACTGATCAGCTAAGGACGTCAATTAGAATTTACCACACTGCACTTATCACAGAACAGAAATTTCAATAGGCGTTTCACACAGGTGATATCTTTGTATAAGGAGAAAGTGGATCTTGATGAAGAATGACCATGCTTAAACTGTAACCATGTCACCTGCTGTCAATCACTGCCTCAATGAGCTCGATCTCCTCACAATGTTAGAGAGATAAGTGAGTCTGGAGATACAAGGGCTATCAGTCACTGGTGTGTCTCACAATAAACAGCTCAGAGAATCATGTCAGCTGCTACTCAACAACACTGGAGACAGCAAAGTTCTGGCTCTTGAAAAGCTTATGCTTTTGTGGTGTAGGCCAGGGCAAACACGAATCCAGCTACAGTGGCACTAAACGATATAATGGCTTAAGTAAGGGGAATAATAAGTTGTATTATATTATAGACACCGAAGGGCACTCAGAGGTGGCGATCTCTGAGCCATAGTTTAAGGGCAAGAGTTCTGCCCTCTGAACAGGAAAAGGAGACCCAGCAGATGGAACCAAGTAAGTAAGAGAGGGTGGGGTCACTTGGGAAGGCAAATGCACCTCAAACAGAATGAACAGAGGTCTGGGGAGAGAGAACGAGGGTCTTGAGGTGGCAAGTAACAGACTCCTGTGAATTACAGCTGAAGACTTTTTCTGTGAGAAAGGAAGATACTGTCACACCCTGAGCAGACATGGCCACACCACGGAAAACAGGTAGCAAAGGCAAAAAAGTGTGGGGACTAGAGTCCACGTGCACAACTCAGAAAGAAATACTAGAAGGTTAATATTCACCAGTTTATGTTGACAAAGAAAGGAAAAAAGAACTGTAGCTATCAGGCAGTGCTAGAGTACTAGCCACTCCAGGAAGCACAGGAGCAGGCAAAGACAGAATGGAATAAGAAGATCCCGGCCTCTTCCTCAGAGAGGAAAAAAATCCAGTTTGGTTATATTTAGAAAGTAAAGGCCAACATGAAAAGGACTCCAGTCTGTTTCCCATACCACACTTAGTATATCACACAAAACCTCTTTGTTGGCTGTGTTCTGACTGACCAGCCAGGGCACCTGCTTGTAGTCCAGGGCCTATCTCACCAGACCCCACCAAACCTGCAGCAACTCAAAGTTCCCTCACATGTCTGCTACTATGCTAAGAGGCCAGCAACACCCTCATACACACTGCTTCTCACAGGTTGCCAAACATATCAAGCCCCAAATAAACTTTTCCTTTGTTTCTGTTCCAAAGCAATCTGTTCTTGGTAAGGTTGTATCCTAGAGCTCACCACCAACTATGAACGCAAGATGCCTACACATTAATCAGCTACTGGTGGGAATAGAAAGGTGCTTTGGAAAAGCTAATTGGCTGACTAAAAATCTAATCACCTATACAAATTAGCTTGATACCCAAGATAAATTAGTTACTAATTATGTAGTAAAATTAGCAAAGTACCACTTCATTAAAGAGCACAGATAATCCTCACCAAGAACATGGAATGGACAAACTCAATCTTAGACTTTCAATTTGGGGGGAAAAAAGATCCAAGAAAGACGGAAACAGAAATTCCTGTTTAGTGGGAATTAACCTAATAATCAGCGGAAGGCAGAATCACCAACATACTACAAGGCACTAAGAACATCTAAGTGTATTTCCTGAGGAGACAGTTCTCATTCCCAAAGGGGGACAGGAATGTCACTAACACAATCACATGAACGCCACGCACACGTGTGTGTGTGTGTGTGTGTGTGTGTGTGTGTGTGTGTGTGTGTGGACACAGGGACATAGACCCCTGTAGCCCGAGTCAGCCATTATGGCCCTTCCTGGTTATCACCCAGTTCTGAACATTTTTGCACAACAGTTTTCAAAAATGCGTCACCTTAATATATTCCTGAAAAAAATACCAGACAAACCAAATCAGAGAAATACAAACAACCCAGACAGCATTCTTCAAAAGGACCAGAGTCAGAGAGGTTAAAAAGGGAGTATAACAATGAATTTGCACAGTGTTCCTCCACCGGATCCTATAACCAGTGATACTGACATCAGACTGTGAAGTACAGAAAAAGACAGCATGACTACAAACATCTATATATTAACATACAGCCATAAACACAGAATGGAAAGGCAGAATGTCTCAGAAAAATAAATAAATCAGAAACTAGTTGAATGTATTGACACTATTTTTCTGGCAGACAAATATAAATAGTACATTGAGATACATTAAAAAAAAGCTTGGAGGAAAAGCTACCCCCCACAGTCACCTTCTTCTACTCTGTTTATTCTGAAACAAGGTCTTGCCATGAAGCCCAAGCTGGCCTGGTATTGAGTCTGTAGCCCAGGCTGGCCAGAAATGACAATCTTCTTGCTTGATTCTCCCTACTACTTGAATTACAGGCATGCATCATTGTGCCTGGCAACTTTCTCTACAATATTAACATATTCATTTCAAAAGAGATGAAGATATCAGATCTCTAAGGGGCAAAGAAGCACCTCCATAGAATTTTTTTAAATAAGGAAAAAAAAAAACAGTAAAGTGCTCTTCTTCTCCTGATGCATGGCAAGAAGTCAACAACCACTAAGGACACACCTAAAGAAGTTCTGACTAAAGGGAGACTTCAGAAGCAAAAAATGCTGGCAAAAGACTCAAAATTATGAAAAAAGAGAGCGGAAGAGTTGGCTCAGCAGTTAAGAGCACTGACTGCTCTTGCAGAGGACCAGGATTCAATTCCCAGCACCCACATGATGGCTAACAACTGTCCACAACTCCAGTTTCAGGGGATCTGATGCCTTCAGACCCCTGCAGGAACTATGACATGGTGCACTTACATACATGTAGGAAATGCACACATACACGTGAAATAAGGAATAAATTATATATATATATATATGAAAAAGACCAGGTGTGGTGGTGGGCCTTTAATCCTAGCCCTCAGGGAACAGAAGCAAGCAGATCTTTGTGAGATTGAGGTTAGCCTTGGTCTCCATAGTGAGTTCCCGGCCAGCTGGGGCTACGGGGAGACCCTGTCTCAAACAGATGAAGAATATGAACAATTAAAATTAGAACAAATGAAAATTTGTGCTCATTTTTATTACTTTAACTAACACTGTTTGACTGTTACTTAATACAAGGTCTTATACATCGCATGATTTCTCCTCATTTCTTTTACAATCACACTATCAATACATTAACAAGTTCCATTTACATTCAGATACTTTTCATCATATGCCAGTTTTATCCCAAGTACAACAGGAACCAGGAGAGGAGTGATGAGTATGATCAACTTGCTAAGGGACATAGGACACTGGGAAGTGACAGCAGCTGAACACTTCCACTGAACTGAAGCGATTCAAGCTAGCAGGCAGAGGGCAGAAAAGCACACTCCAGACACACTCTTGAGCAACACATATGGTGTGTTATCAAAGCCACCAAAAAAGCTGGAGGGGGCAAATGAACACTGTGAAGGGCAATGAGAATAGCCTGAGACAAAGGCAGCCAAGGTGAGACAGGGGGCTATCTACTCAAAAACTACCAAGGAGGGCATGAGAGGAGAGGCCACATATTCAGATCTCAACCTAGGTCCTGATGAAAACAGCTCCAAGCTACTCTGCAGAGTTCAGTGGAAGCTGAAACTTCAAAGGAACCAATGTCCAAAGAGTGGAGGAGGGATGGGAAGAGCAGGAGGTCAGACTGCAAAGAAGGCAAAGCCTGTGTTCGGAGAAACTATAGGCGATTTCTGCAGAGCGACTGGGACATTTAAGGGACACTCTCAAAGACACCCAGCACATCTCCTAGGCTCTACCTCAGAAGAAGATCCTGACCTACCACCTTTAGAGGTTTTGCAGGAGTTAGCTTAGTGGCTTCTGGGTCCATCCAATGACAGGAGCAAATTTAATGTCAAAGCAGATCGACAGAAAACAGAGAGAAGGAGGAGGTTACTACAGCAACCCACACTGTGAGGACTAAGAGGGCAGAAGCAGGACTGGCAGTGAAACCAGCAGGGGACCCCAGGACAAGCATACTGAGGGAAGCCAAGTGAAAATGACTTACAAAGAGACTTGGAGCCTGAGCCTTGTCACTCAATAGCTACATTCCATACTAACAACACTTTTAAAGACACTTTTACAAGACATTAACAGGACCATAGTGGTTTCTTTTCCTGATCAGTACTGGCTAGCTTTGTTTCCTTCCTATTCAGAGTTGTTCAGGGAGCTGGAGCAATGGCTCAGCAGTTAAGAGCACTGACTGATCTTGCACAGGACCTGGAACTGATTCCCAGCACCCACATGGAGACTAACAACTGTCTATAACTTCAGTTCCAGGAGATCTGACACCTTCTTCTGACCTCCTCGGGCACAGCATGACACAGATGCACTTACACCCATGCAGGCAATACACTCATACACATAAATGAAAATAATAAAATATTTTTTTTTAAAAAGTTGTTCAGAATGAAAAGTGCTTTTTGTCTTATGGAGCCAATGTGTGCTTAGATTCCCTCAGATTTTTCTTTCTTTCATCTGAAATTCTCTGTAATGGTTAATCTTTTTGTTTGCTGTTTTTTTGTTTTTGAGACAAGGTCTTCCTGTAACCCTACTGGCCTCGAACTTGCTAGGTAGACCAAACTGCCACTGCCTCTGCCTCCTCTAGAGAGCTAGAATTACCCAAAAGCGTACACCACCACGACCTGCAGGGTATGTATGTGAAAGACAGATGGGGGAGGAGGGGAGCATGTGCACATCATAGCGGAGGTCGGAGGACAAGACAAGAGGAAGACTTTCATGAGTCGGTTCTCACCTTCTACCATGTTAGGCAAGGTGTCTCATTTCTGCTCCTAGGCAGTGCTCCATGCTAGCTGGCCCCAAGAGCTTTCAGCTGACTCTCCTTGTCTCTACCTCCCAGCTTACTGTAGATTACATTCTCTGTACCTCCCATCTCACTGTAAAACTGCTGGGATTACAGAGGTGCACCACCACCTCCAGTTTTCTACTTTGGTTCTGGGATCAATCCTCAGGTTGTCAGGTCTGCACAATAAGCACTTTTAATGACAGAGACATCTCCCAGGCACCAGTGAAGATTAATCTTAAAAGTTAATTTGACCAGATTTAGAATTATCCTGAAAATGCACCTCTGGGTGTGTCTACCAGGATCTGGGAGTATACACCAGGATGTTTATAGAAAGGTTTAAATGAAGGGCGGAGAAAAACTGCAAATGCAGTGGCATGATCCCAAATCTCTGACTGCAGGCACAATGTGCCAGCCACCTCCCACTCCTGTTGCCATTTGACCTGTGAGTCGTAATAGACTAGACTCCCTCAAGCTACAAGTTGAAATAAACTCTTCCTTTGATGTCAAGCAGTTTCTTAGATCATTAAGAAAAGTAACCAGATGGGTATGATGGTGCACACCTTTAATCCCAGCACTTGGCAGAGGCAGAGAGGCAAAGAGACAGAGGCAGGTAGATCTGTGAGTTCGAGGCCAGCCTGGTCTGCATAGAGTTCCAGCCCAACCAGGGCTACAGGGTTCATTTGCCTCAAAACAAACAAAGAAATACCACTAAATATCTTCAATTTAAGATTTTCAATTAACACGATTCACTTAAATATTCTTAGGGATGAACCAGGTAAAGGGCAATTAATAATTCTTTTAAACCACATTGAAATAATTTCAGCTTCATTCATGTTTCAGTAAGAATCATGAAGAGGTCACTTCCTGACTGTATTCCTATATATACATGAATATCAAATATACACCACTCATTTAGGTGAGCTGTAGATTACTAGGCACAATCCAGGAAGCTGGAGATAAAGCCCTTTAGTAAGGTTATCAGGTGGGGTCTCCTCCTGGGCATATAAAACCCTGCTCTAGCAGTTGATGGACTTAGAGTAGAAAACATAACATCAAGGCAAAGCAAGACTACCTAAAGACAGTGGTAACAGAAGACAATCAGGTGGCACAAGGAATGGAGAGAGACTGAACAGAAGTCTTCTAAAACCTCAGTCAATAATCACAAACCATTTCCCCTCTGCAGGAGCCCAGGTAAAGAGTAGTGTGAAAACTAGCACACACTTATTTTCTGCGCACAGCTTTCATTTGCAAAGTATACTGGGTTTCATCTTACTTCCACTCCTCTGGTGGGTGAGCAAGTTCATACTTCTCCCTCACACTGGAGACACCCATGTCTGCATGTAGCCAGTGTACTTCCTCCGACCGCAGGTGGCTTAGGCGGAATCCATAGCAGGCCACGTGCTTTACCTTGTGGCTGTCCACTATCTTCTGAATGATGCCCTAGAACATACCCCAACAGAAACGACGGTTACACAGCAAGAAAGTTTAGTTATCAGAAATCTTTCATAAGCGTATCAAGGTAAGTAAATTATTTGATCTTACATTGGATTTTTGTTTCCCAAGTAGTATTTTATGAGCAAGGGAGAACACCAAAGGGTGAGGGGGCACAAAGAGACGTTCTTCTCAATTCTCTATTATAAACAAGGCAATATGAACTTAAGACATTTCTGCAACCTCACCATACCACCACAGCAGCCTATCAGAGAACAGACCAGTCTTCCTTCAGGTTCCACTTTCTGGGGACTGGACCCAAGGCAGAACCTACTTTCTGAAATACAATGATACTCTAAAAGACCAAACTATACCAATAATACTTTTTGTTTTCAAACAAAACCACAAACACACACATACATACACACTCAAAAATATAAAACTAATACCATGTTCCCATTGATATTAAAAACCTATGAGAGGCATGGTGGGACATGCCTTTAAATCCTATCACTTGGGAGGCAGAGGGCTCTTTGATTTTGAGGACAGTTGGGAATACAGGGGAGACCCTGACTCAAACAAAACAAAACAAACCCGTGAGATGTTCTAAGAACTGGGCCTACTATTTTAGTCTGCTCTGTATGTTTAGATTAGCATGCCAAAATTTAAAGTGCCCCCTAGCCCACTGCTTCCGATACATGTGTCCAATGAGTGCAAAAGACAGACAGTCACCTTCAGACACCTTGAATAGGTCACCAGGAAGGCTTCCTCAAGGAAGGTGAAATTCCTCCCAATTAGAAGCTATCTTAAGAATGGCCTCCTCCTCTGCATTGGCCTCTGTGGGGAATTCCAGCAGAGGACACCTGCAGATGACAGCAAAAGCAGAAACTGCAGGGATGCGATGGAGCCACCTGCTGTGCACTGTGCAGAACAGGTGAAGCACTGCCTGCTATGCTCTGTGCAGCAAGTGGGCGAGGCAGTTAGGGGTCCTTTCAGACCACTCTGTACAGGGCATGCTCGGTACTGGGCATGAGGCTGTAGTCAACACAGAGAATGACAAAAAATATGGAGAAGACAGCGAGATCAGACATGGCATCAAAGAAACATCAACAAAGGACCAGGCTGCAAGACAGATTTATAAGGAAGACAGATTCTCATCAAGACAGGGGATCTTCAGTCTGCAGTCCTCTGTAGAATTCAGGCATAGAATGTCCTTTCTGCCTTTTGAATCCAAGGCCTAGAATTCCTGATAGGCAGTATAAACAACAGCTCAGGCTGCACTCTACACAAGGGTATCTAGCCACAGGGGCCAGTCAGGTGACATCAGTCCAAGTACAATCTTCAAATCCTGTGCTCTGGGTGGGGGTTTTCCCCAAGGAAGGAGCATAACTAACTTCAGTGACTCTCTCAAATCAAAGGCTGCTTGTGTAGCTCCTCCTTACCAACCCACAAATCCCTCAGCTACAAGCAATGGAGACTGGTGCAGCTCTGAGTCCCACAAAAGCACCCTTGTCTCCCTTTTGCAGCTCTGCTAATCCCACTCCAGCGCACATCAGCACTAGTAACCCGGGTATAGCACTGGGGTGGGGTTGGGGTCACATCACTTCCTCGCAGCTCAATGATACAAGAGCACCCTGTCTTGCTTAAGCTATGTACACTCCATGTCTCAACCCAGTTCTAATCACCTGTCTCTGCCTATCCTATCCTTCCTCACCAAATGTCAGATATAAGGCCATGCAGAACAAAAATCACTTCTTATATTGGAATTTGTCACCATTCACATGCTATGGAAAATCCCATTTCTATGGGTGATGTGCCTGATGACTCTCCTAGAGCTCATGGGCACCTACAGGACCCCACCTATAACAAACCTGACAATGCTAAATAATGCTCATCTAACCACAAATACCGTCCTACATATAAATAATTTATTTACAGTTACAGACTCAAGTCATGCCCCCAAATGGCTTAGGGCTTGTGAAGTGTGCTCTGTGCATTTACAAACGCTCCATGCACCAGTTTAAGAATTCAAGCTGCTTTGACTATGGCAGAAACAGTGCTCAGTATCCAAACTGGTTGTCTCCTCATCGGGCTTCTGAGTTGTAACAGGCCAAGCACTGGAGTCACTATAAGGCAAAGATCTGATATGACTTCTACCCCACCCCCACATGAGGTGGCCAGAAAAGGCTGGGAGACTGAATCACACTTCAGGGCTAA
The DNA here is from genome assembly GCA_035773235.1 of Eospalax fontanierii. Lineage (NCBI taxonomy): Eukaryota > Metazoa > Chordata > Mammalia > Rodentia > Spalacidae > Eospalax > Eospalax fontanierii. The sequence goes on from CM069532.1 coordinate 78,790,495, forward strand.
TATGACCACTCAGGCCACTAAATCCTGAACTGTAGAAAAGCAACACCTTTTGTTTAGTAAGACAACCCTGATGCTTCCCTTGCCTCCAAACATCCTCAGAAGAGAACCATGGTCAAGTGCTACAGCAGGCTAGACAGGGCCCATATCTAGCTGCAGATCCACATTCGTGAGTGTCAGTTAAGACAAAAGCAGAAGTCACTGCCAAGCTTTATGATTTTCAGTGTCTTCAAAGTTGACAAAAGTGCTTGTGTTAAGTCAGTGAACACAGAGACAGTCCAGAGAACAAACTTTGAAAAGAACTGTGAGCACCATCCAGGAGCTCAGCCTTGCGTGGTGGTTCAGCTGGTGCAAGGTGCTGGCCCAGACTTGGCACCGGGGCAGAGAAGCAGCTCTTCTGGACTTTGTCTCTTTCTTTTCAAAGAAGGAAGCCACCATCAGGGAGTCGTGGCTCGGCACAGGCAGGAACTGGCCATCAACTCAGTATCGTACTGGTTCCTATCAGTCTGCTGAGGCTGCCCATGTCTGTAACTGACTTCCTAGACTGAATTTGTTAGAAATACTGTATTTCATTTGGATGTGAGACAGCCATTCAGAAGACACCTGTGGGCATGCTGGAATGCTGGTGACAATACTGGCAAGAGCAAAGTTCCTTCTTTCACTGGGCTGACCACTAGGGGAGAACGTAATAAACGGGCAAACAAATCAAGAAACAAAACAATTTCAGTAAAAACAATGTGAAGAAAACCCAATGGAACAGAAATGGGGGAGATGGAGCATTCTTAGGCAGACAGCAAGGAGAAAACTGGGCAAGGCGAGAAGGCAGGTCCTGTAGATCATGAGAGGCCAGGAGAGAAGCTGCTTTCCACTCTGAGAGAAATCGGGCAAAGATGTAAGGGAACAAAATGCCAAGCCAATGGCATGTTAGAGAAACAGCCAAGGAATAAGAGAAAAAGTGAGAGACTGACGAGCCCATCACGGGCCACAGCGGGGGAGAGGAACTGCGAGGGGGGGCGAGAATACAAAAGCCTCTAGAGGAGTTTCTTGAGTGCAGGAGTGACAAGCTCTTGCCTTCAGGTAAGCAGGATCATTCTGGCTTTGGGCTGAGAGAAACAAGGAAGGCAAGTGGGGAAAATGAGTGTCACTTAGGAAGTGTGACTATAGCCGACTAACATTAGAAACCCTGTGACACCAGTGATCTCACACAACACAGACAAACACGGACAGGCTGTGCCTTCAAGGAGCAATGAAAGATGATTCCAAGTGTCAAAGGGACACCTGAAGCACCTGGAGGACCCTGGAGAGCAAGAAGTGTAAAGACAGAAGTGCGGGAGGAGAGAGAAATCTGAGTGAAAAAAACTTCTACTGCTTTCTAGGAAGCCAGGGCAGGGAACACCTGCTTCCCTGAGACGCTGTGCGTCAGCTCCAGACTGCCACAACAAGCAAAGAGCTTAATAAAGCAAGTCACCTATATTTTTTGATCTCCCAGTGCATGTTAAAAATAACACTGACACTGCACTGCAGTCCAGGAAGTATACAACAGTAGAATGTATTTGACAAGACAGTATACACCTCAATTTAAAATTCCTCACTGCTAAGGATGCCATAATTTAAGCCTCATCTTTAGGCTGCTGCCTGCCCTTGCTGAGGGCCAGGGAGCTGAAAGCTGGGCAGCTATGGCAATGTCTTAAAGACAAGAGGTTTGTCACAGCAGCTGGCTCTTCCTTAACACAGAACATTCCTCGCAACACTAGATGCTGAATTTCTTTCGCCATCGGGGTCCGTCTCCTAACATTTCTGCCTCCCTAATCAGCTAAGTGTGTCCTATTCTGCAACTCTGGCAGTTTAGCATATCTTCATGAGGCATAGGTGTCACCTCAAACTACTTTCTTCACTTTTATGTAAAAAGCAACTTTTCATTAATCAAGAGACTGCTGCAGTACAGTTCCACGTCCAGGGTCCACTTCCAATTCAGTTCTTCTGCTATCCCACCAAGTCCCCTGAAGTCTAGAACCCCTAAAAGTCATCCATAAGGACTAGGTTCACTTCTTCCCAACTACTGCTAATTTGGCATTTGGTTCCTTCTGTAATCACAAATGGCATATGAAATGGTGGACCCTTCCAAGGTTTCGAGTGGGCTTTGCCCAGTCCAGCAGGAGTCACAGTGCACATCCATTTTATAAATGAGACTTAAAGTAGAAATTATCCCTTTACTCATGGAGTTCAAACTGGATGTTTCATGGGTTGACAAGCAGGAAAATATCAACCTCAAAGCAGACCTCTTCTCTACCAGCTCTTGCATGACCAGGTACACTGTCAATGAGCAAGTAGATTTTTCAAAGGGATCTTTTTAAGCAGTAGGTCTCAGAACAGGTTTAAGATATCCAATAAAGCATGCTGTAAACATGCTTTGTCTTCCCAATGATAGAGCACAGGCAGAGTAGATTTAGAGTAATTCTTTTGTCTTTTTTAAGATAGTCACATTATGTAACTCTGACTGGCCTAGAACTTACAGAGATCCTCCTTCCTTTGTCCACTGACTGCTGGAATTAAAGGAATGGAACCCCCATGCCCAGTCTGGATTTGGAGTAATTCTTTTTTTAAAAAAATCTTTTAAATTTATTATTTCTATTTTAGGTGTATGAGTGTATTGACTGAATGTAAGTGGGTACACCTGTGTTATGCAATAGCCACAGAGATCAGAAGAAGATGTCTGATACCTGGAACTGGAGTTTACAGAAGGTTGTTAGCCACCATATGGGTGCTGGAAACCAAACCCAGGTCCTCTGTAAGAACTGCCAGTGTTCTTAACTGGAGCCATCTCTCCAGTCCTGGATTTAGAGTAATCCTTAAGGGTCTGGGATTTACAGAATGGTAAATGAGCACTGGCTTAATCTAAAGCCAATAACTGTACTAGTCCCTAAAATTTTCTTTTATTTTTAACTATATATGTATGTTGTCTGTCTATAGGTAAGTGCACACGAGTAAAGGTGCCCATGGATTCCAGAAGAGGCATTGGATCCCTGGAGCTGGAATAACAAGTGGTTGTGAGCCACCTGACATTAGTACTAAGAACTAAACTTGGGTCCTCTACAAGAGCAGCACAAGCTCTTGACCTCTAAGTTATCTCTCTCTCCCACCCTATGTTCTTGCAATTTTTGACACCAGGCATTGGTTTTTCCTCTCTAGCTAGAGAAGTCCTGGATGACATCTTCGAAGAAGATGCTTTCCTCTAAATTAAAAATGTTATTAAAGACCCCACACATAGCCAACAACCTGAGCAACTGAGGCTACAGGGAGACCCTGTTTCAAAAAGACAAAGACGAGGGAGGAAGGGAAGGAGGATGGATTATTACTTAGCATAGCCTAACTACAGCCATTTTTGAATGCAGACTAGGCTTTCCCTGAAACTCTGGTGGCAGTTTCCTCTGCCTGTCTCAACCATCACACCATCGGCTCTGGACTGACCTTCGTGTTGAAGGAACGCTGTGCTGACTGACCTTTTACCCAAGGCTCTAACACTCTCCATGTCAGCCATGGAGCTGAGTCTCTCTCATCACTCTTTGTTCACTGAAGTAAGACTCTTTATTTCCTTCTAGGGTTTCCTTTGTATTCACAACACAGTACTATTTGGCATAAGAGCTTTTAGATTGCTTTGGCTTTCAATACACCTTCCTTACAAAGCTGAAGGATTTCCAGCTTGTGATTTAAAATGAGAAATCCAACTATTCATTTCACTTGTACCCTAGAGACCACTACAGAATTACTAAATGGCATAATCTCAACAATATTCTAACTCCCAGAATGGGGCTGCCAGAGAGAGATGGAGTGAATACTGCCCAAGTCAAACAGAGCACACATGCAAGTTCTAAGTTTGCTTTCTTCCACAGGTGTGGTTCATGGACCTCCAAAACAATGATTACAGTAGCATCAAAGATCATTCCTCAGAGTTCACCACAGCAGGCAGCATGGCACAAAGTCTAAAATACCGTAACGAAGTAATGAAATGTGACACAGACATAAAGTGCACACGTGCTGCTGGGAAAGGGGAACCAGTGGGTGCTTGATGAATGAAAGGTTGTCAACAGCCTTTTTATCCACTTGTAGTGGTGGTGGCGGGGGCATTAATCTCTGCAAAGTGCAATAAAGCAAGAAGTTCTGAAGGAAGGAACATCTGCAGTAGAGGTAGGTAATGGGCAGAGGTAGCCAAAATCCTGACAGAGATTAATCCTTGAAGAGACTGGAGAGGTCCCGGAATGACAAGGGGCCTTTCTTCCATGCTCATTACACCACACAAAAGTTCCTCCCAGTGCCTGTGCTACTAACGTCCTACATGGCTGCTCCTCTGCAGATGCCTTCACTTGTGATTCGTGACTAGATAAGGCCTGCGATCAGCTTGTGAGGTACAAGTTCTTTTCCTGAGCGCTTTAAAAATACTATTCCATTTTCCTGCATCTGATGTCACACAGGAAAACTGAGTAAATAGCATTTTTACTCCTGGACAGGAGAGTCTTTCCTGGGGAGGATTTAGAGATTTCTCTGTCCCCAAGCTGAAGGACTACTATAACGCTGCCGGGTTACCAATTCCAATAGTGCACAGCTTTCGTTAAGCTGGTTCTTCTGAAGAGATTGCACACTCCTCTCCAGAACATGGCACCAGTGTGGCTGAAGCGCTGATCAACATAAATGCTATCTGTTGGCACGGGCCCCTGAGTTATTTAACAACAAACAAAGCAGTGTGCTAGCACTGTTTATTAAACCGTGGTTGGATTCATGGCTTCCACCTGACCTTGGTTGGCACTTGGGCACTCACAAGGATGGAAAGTGTCCTTGGGCCCACTTCACACACCATAGCACACATGAGTCCTCCTCACACTGAAGTGAGACAGACAAAGCAGGGGGTTGTCTAAGCATATCTAAGGTCCAGAAGCCTGCCCCTAACATTCTCCAGATCCCCGAAGTGACTATCTCCTAGTCCAAATCATTCTTCTTTTAATAATTAACCCATCTACAGAGTCCATCAATACAGAGGCTGTACAGAGGGAAAAGAAAATTACAGAAAATTCATGAAAGAATTTAGCCTTAAATCAAACTTACCAACCCCTTTATTTGAATAAAACAGTAAAGGCATCTCAATTGACTAATGATGGTTAAAAAGGAAAAAAAGACATCCCTGAGCTTCCTTGTCCCTAGACACCTCTGTTCCCTAGAGGTGAACAGGGAAACGGGTGGGAAGGAAGTGCCAGAAACAACTGCCTCCTAGAAAGCAGCAAGGTCTCCACTTTCTTAAACCCAACCTGCCACTTTTGGAAACACCCTCTCTTCTCCACCTTCCCTGTGCTCCTCCCTGAATCTCTGTATCTAGACCTCACCCCTCCTCCCAAGCCCATGGGCCACTATAGTGCAGGCCCCACCCTGAAAGGAAGCACACTAGGCTACGGGGCACCATATCTCTTACCTACAAACTTTAAGTTGTAAAAGCAAGAGGTTTTTAAGGGACCTTGCCAAGGATGAGTATGTTTTTATAGCAGCTGTGGACTGGTAGGAGGGCCTTAGGTTCCTAGAGTCACCTAAGGGGACTGGAAGGTCCCTAGTCTGTTGTTCCTCTTTCTCTCTGAGGCTTCCAGGCTAAGTCCACTATGCTCTCCTGCCTGGTACAAGGCCTTGCCAGAAGCCCAAAGCAGCAGGTCACTTTTATCACTAGAACTTCAAACCCATGAGCCCAAATAAACCTTTCCTCTTTCATAAATTGCCTTAGAAATTTCATTAGTTACAGAAAGCTGATTAATATATAGACCTTTTACATCCCACAACCTAACATAGCATTTGAAATATAAATTAGTTTCTAAAAAATTATATTTCCATGGAAACATGGGAATACTTCCAAAATTATACCTCCTAGAAAATCATTTTATTTTACAAACATTAGTGGCTCTCTCAATTTCACTGATTCCTTGTACTTCTGTACTTTTCCAAGGGTCAAAATAATGAGCTGTGCAGAGACATGTAAATGGTGTTTTATGGGTAAAATAGGATTCAGTTACTATTTCCTTAAGGAAACAATAGTCACATAATAGCAATATTCCACCTGCCAAAGGATCAAATCCAAGGCTTTAAATCAAATCTAAATGCTCTGCTACTGAGTTACATCCTTAGGCTGACAGGTATATATTCAATGAATCTCAGAAAGAAAAAGTTACCATCTCTGTAATACTGGAAGTACCTAGTAATTTAAATGAAAATTACTTCATCTCTTTTTGTACGAGCCATTAAAACTTTAGTATTTAAAGATGTCACAAGGAAGACATACTCACCCTGACATCAGTAGCATCGCCGTGCCTGATAATACTGGCCCAGGTAGCTGGCTCATTACTGCTTTCAAAATAATGAAAGACCTTTAATACCCGCTCCATTGCACCAGGGGATCGTTCCATGCCAGTACCCAGGTGAGTCTTAACACTGGAACTTGGCGTGTGATTCAAGTTTGGGTCAAGGTAAGCAGCTGCCATCCTTCTGCTGGATGCTAAGTATCTGTCATATTCTGTTGAGGGGGAAAAAAAAAAATTTCAATGTACACAATTTGAAATCTAATTAAAACACGTTATGTTTATCATTTTGTTGCCAACACTGTTTTCTAGTCTCCGTGATATATACCACGTGCACAGGAAGCTTAAGGACCACAGGGACTTAGCCTTTCAAAACAGTCACTGTGCTCCCCACACCCAGGGCCTAATATAACAGCATAAATGTTTGCTAAGCAATCTGTTCAAAGGCCAGATTGATTTTAATGATGTAAAAACTGTTATCTAAAAACAATATAACAATAACCCTTTACTTTTGTGGGAATTTCACAGTCAAGTCAAATTTATCCATTTGTGGCCTACTTAAAAAAAAAATTCCCTCAAAATGCTTTATTCGTACCATAAAAGCTTTACGCTTTATACTCACTAAGTACTAGCAATTAAAAACAGTATAATCAAAACAAGGTGGGGCCAGGACATGGCTCAGTAGGTAAGAGCACTTGCTTTGTAGGCATTAGGATCTGAGTATGACTTCCCAACAGCCAACTATAAAGATGGGCACAGCTATACAGCACTGTAACCCAGCATTGGAAGGCAGAGACAAGTAGGTCTCTGGAGCTTGCTGGCCAGCCACCCAGGATGGCAAAAGGGCCAGTTTCCAGTTCAGAAGGAGAGCCTGAATCAAGAGAATGTGAACAAGAGCAGAAAAGGAAAACATCCTGCTCTGACCTCTGCATTCATGGGCATGTACCACAACAGACACACAAACACACAGACACAGACACCACACACACACAGACACACAGACACACCCATCTCTCAGTCACACCAGTCTTTAGGTCACATACAAGTCACCTGACGACAAAACAGGAAAATATAGACAGTTACCTTGTTCTTGCTTTGTTTTGGGTTGTTTTTGTTGTTTATTTGATCTTTCAGACAGGTCTCCTATATCACAAGCTGGTCTTAAACTCTTAGGGAAGACTGACCTTGACCTCCTGAGTCTCCTGTCTCCATCAGAGTACTGAGATTATAGGTGTAAAACACCATAACTAGCACAAATACCTTTTTTTTTTCCTTTGTAAGAGAATACATGACCTGGTTTACAGCAAAATCACCTTGAACTCACCCAATCCCATCTGATCTAAGAAGCTATGCAAGACTAGGCCTGGTTAGTATTTGGATTGGAGTAGCATGACTAAAACTCCCACTTAAAAAATCTGAAAAGTTCTAAGTGACGTTTTGGTATAGGGCAGAGAGGCTGAAGTACCCAGGACAACTCAGTACAGATAGATAGAGAAGGAAATAAGCCCTAGAGACTCTCTTGCCACATGGCCCTTGGCAGCTTCAAGGTCAGAGTACCAGAGGAGAAAAGGCAATGAGTCAGAGAGACCAGCCAGGCTTTTGATGGGAAGGCCAGGGAGCTGGTAAGAAGGTGAGAAAGGACCCAGTCATACTCTGCTGAGGATCCCATGTGAGCACTTACTGTGTCCTGAGTCAGAGAGGCAAGGGAGCCTCGAACAGCATGGGGAAGAACAGTCGAGGGGCTGAGGAAACAACACTCAGTCCCCCGACACCTGGAGTGGGTCAGCTCAGGAACATCCTGGGTTGGATTCAGTGGCCAGGTACTACCTCATCTGTTCGTCAATACAAAACAAGATGGCACACATGACATCCATCATATTTTTCCATCTAATAACAAAACAAAATAGGTAAGACAGCACAGCATAAAGTAAAGGAAGAATGAAGTAAAAAGAAAATCAGCAAAAATGGAGAAAAACGCATGTGCTCTATGTGTCACAGGAAGAGCCAGCACCCTTAATGTATCAAAACACCTTAAAACAGTTTGCACATTACTGGTCACAGGAGTGGAAGCAGTACAATCACCATGCAAACAGTCTGGTGGGACCTCAAACAGCCAAAGAGAACAACTGTGTGACCTAACAATGGCACCAACCAGTACATCGAAGAGACTGATGAAGCTGCATATCCAACAAACCTGTCCACAGATGTCTGCAGCAACACTGTTCTAGACAGCCTGAAGTTCAAGTCATCCAAATGTCCTTCGTGAGATGAACCAGATACACCAACAAGAGAATACTGTTTAGCAAACAGTCAGAAACACGAAGAGCCAAGATGTGGCATAGCATGATACCCAAAGAACACCGTTCTCTGGAGGCCAAACATGAAAAGCCACAAACTACATGGTTCCACTTACAAGAAGTTCAGAATATGCAAATCTATAAAGACAGAAGACATTGCCAACTGCCAGGGACTGTGGTGAGAAGAGATACTGCTGAAAGGTAAGCGTGTTTCTGGAGGCAATGGAAAGCTGGGGACATACAGTGCTGGTAATAGCACAACACTCAATACACAGAAAGCGCTCAGTGTACACTCTCAAGTGGTTAAAATGATGCATTTTATGCAATGGACCTTTATTGTGATAAAAATACACTTTAAAAAAAAAAGCTGTTGAATGATTTATAAAATAAAAACTTCTTTAAGAACCCAGTGTGTTGGCAAAGGTGTGAGGAAAAGACCCTGGCATACACTGCTGGGGAGATGTTAAAGGAAAGTCTGGCAATACCAAACCAGTCTCCAGCACTTTTTCTTTGCTGACTGCAATCTCAAGGCTATGGACTGCATGTTATGCTCCCACCCCTCGAGACAAAATCATCATGCTAGTATCTACTCCCCATCAGATGGAAACTAAGAGGCAAATCTTTGGGGGAACGATGGGGATTAATGTCTTGAGGGTACAGCCCTAGGATGGGCACAGAGAGCTCACCTGCTCCCTGTTACCTACCACATGAGCATTCACGCTGGCTGTCTGCCACCTGAAGACGGTTCTCACCAGAATGCAGCCATGCTGGCACCTGATCCAGAACTCATGCTATCATTGCTGAGACACTCACTGCTGCTTCTTGTTACAGCAGTCCAACCTGACAAAGTCAGATAGTTCCAACAGTACTACAGGACTTAAGAAACACCTCTATGCCTACACACAGGAGAACAACTGAGTTAAGTACAGTGTATTCCCATCATGATTTATTTTGAATGTGTTGGGAGGAAAAGTAAGGGAGGAAGGAGGAAGATTTCTCTGTAATTATGATTTCCAGGATTGGCTGTTAAGTTAAAAATCCAAACTACAGAGGGTAGATTATATGAAAGAAAACGAGAAATTAAAAAATATAAATGTATTTCTCATACATGCAAAAGAACTCACAAGAGGATATGGAAGCCTACTGAGTCGGGACATGAGTTGAGTGAATGGGACCATGAGGAGGGGTGGGAGGCACATCTGCGCACATGGGGGGAGCAATTCTGTCAATGCCACAGCAAGCAGCTTGGCTCTGAGAGTGACAACATGTACACAGAATACATGATCCTTCAAAGGCACACACAAAATATCTATTAAAGTTACCCACCTACTGGGTGGAAGGGCAAGATTCTATAGGTATCAAAGGCCTACAATTATTCAGAGTATTTTCTGTGGCTAGCATTAAGCTAGATGACAATTCAAACATAGTAACGCGATCTTTCACTGTGTGGAAATTAGGCAACATATTTCAAGTAACTCACTAGTCAAGAAGAACCTCAAAGTATACTGAATTAAAAAATAAAAGGGAATGCCACTGGGTGTGGTGGCACATACATTTAATCCCAGAACTCCCAAGGTAGAGATAAAGGGATTTCTGTGAGTTCAAGGCCAGCCTTATCTACATAGTAAGTTCCAGGTCAGGTGAGGCTACAGGGAGACCCTGTCTCAAAAAGACAAAGAAAAAAGAAACATTGAATCTGAAGATGCAGAAAAGAGTTATGTTTAGATTTAAATCCATACATTTAAGTACATATATTCAGGGGGCTGATTAGATGGCTCAGAGGTTAAGGGCACTAGCTGCTCTTGCAGAAGACCTGGATTCAAATCCCAGAACCCATGTAGCTAGCAACTAACAACTGTTTGGTAACTCTAGTTCCAGGGGATCCAACTCCCTCTTCTGTCCTCCGTGGGCACTGCATAACATAAAAAAAAAAAATTATTATTATATATATTCAAAAGGGCTGAAAACCAGCAATCTATGTACATATTCCTAATTGTGAAATTTAGAAGCTGGAAAATAAATTAAATACTTTCTTTTATAAGAATAGTAAAATTGAGGGGCTAGAGAGATGGTTCAGCTGCTAAGAGCACTGGCTACTCTTGCAGAAGACCCAGGTTTGAATTTCAGCACCCACATGGTGGCTAACAACAATCTGTAACTCCAGTTCCAGGGTTTCCAATGTCCTCCTCTGATCTCCAAGGGCACTGCACAACACGGGTTTACTTATACATACATGCAGGCATGTGTGGAAATTAGGTAACATATTTCAAAGAACTCAAACACATAAAATAAAAATAACAAAATATTTTAAAAAGAATAGTAAAACTGACATTCCTTGAAGGAAATCAAGGGAAAAAGAAGCAAAAGAAACCAGAGCAGTAAGAATGGACAGAGAGACAACAGGAATGTATATGCTGAGACCGTGAGACCGGACACCCTACTGGCACGTCTGCCGTTCTTGTAATAATGACATTTCCAAGAACTTTACACAAATGAACTCCAAATTCTGGAAGGAATATACAATTCTTTGCATGGTACTAATTTAAGGGACATCAAGAAAATAAACAAAATGCAAAATGAGTGGGTAACAGCTCCAGCCTATAACCCCAAAGCCTGAAGACATGAAGACTGAGTTTGAGAACAACCTGGACTACATAGAAATCCCTTCTGAAAGTCAACCTGGGCTACAGTGTGAGATTCTGTCAAAAAAATACCCTGAAACACTTAAATAGACTTATTCTTATTTTATGAAAAGTAGTAAACTTACAATGAAAATTCTTCACAAAGAAATATTTGAATTCTTCTAATAAATTAATAACTTATATTAACCTTACAGCAATATGACAAAGATAAGACTATCTGAAGTCTGTTTGTGAGACTCAAAGTCTGACAAGGACAGGTATAAACCAATCTTTCACACAAATCCAAAACCTGCAACAAGCTACTAGGAAACTTCATCTAGCAATATCTGAAATAACGAATACTGATCCAAAGGAGTTTACTCCAGGAATAGAAAGGTTTCCTACATGCAAAAACAACCAGTCTGGGGCTGGAGAGATGGCTCGGTTGGTAAAGTGCTTGCTGCCCAAGAGCAAGGAGCAAGGAGCTGAATTCAAAACCCTGCTCCTACATACAAAGTGGGGCTAGAAGTAGGGAGGAGCAAGCTCAGGCCAAATGCTGAGCTCCAGGTTCAGTAAGAGACCTTGTCTCAAAAATTACAGGGGTAGAGAGTGGGCTCAGCAGTTAAGAGCACTGGCTGCTCTTACAGAGGACCCCAGTACCCACATGACAAGGCCCCATTTCCTCAAGTGAAAGCCAGCCTATGTGATGGCTACAGCTTTCTCTTTTGTCCCCATATTAGACCAGTAAGGACTTTGGAGTAAAGCACCATGTCACTTGCTCCCTGAAGGGAGAAAAATGAAAACTGAACCCCAAAGTGCTCAGAAGCCAAGCCTATAGTGGTGCACACCTCTAGTCCCAACTGCTCAGGAGGTACAGGGTAGAGGGAGCATTTGAGTCGAGGAGTTTGAGGTCAGCCTGGATAACATAGCAGATCCTGTTTAAAAAACAAAAGGTTGGTCAGAGAAACCATTAGTTACAAAAGAGCACTACATATAATACTGCACAAGCCAGGGGAAAGCTAGATCAAGAGCATGACATACTCAGGACAGACAACTCTGTGGCCAGATTCCATGACGAAATCCAACAGACTTCAAAAAGCAGACCCAAGACATGTGTTTTAAGGCAGCCTCTGTTCCAGTGTTACCTGTGAAGCCATTTCCATGACAGAATGTGACTTCATCTTAAGCTAACGCTTATCTAGGTGACAAGCTCTTACCTGTGTGGTTCTGCATGTCTCTGAGCCTTCTCTAAAGCTGAAGTAGAGATGCCAGTTCTCCAAATGTCTCTAATAAGCCTCCACCCTCCCCTGTACAGAGCAGTAGTCTTTCATAGGGTCTGTGTCCTACTGTCCCCTGGCACATTCCTCCACATCCACCCTTTAGGACTTCTTGAGATGAACTGTACAAAGCAATCAGCTAGGGTAATTTTTTCAAAAAGCCCTTAAAGAGGAGATCAAAGGCTTGAAAATATGAAACTAGGTTTACATGGCTTACACCAGAACTCTCAACTACTTGTGATGAAAGACCATCTGTGTTTTAATTACAAACCAATGCTGTTGTTGGGGGTGGGAGGTTGTTACGAACTGGACTTACGGCCTCACAGATGTTAGTGATAGGCAAGTGATCTACCATTGAGCTGTATTCCCAACCCTACACCAATGCTTTTATAAAATACAACAAAAATACTAGAAAAGTGAACCTAAAAAGAAAAACATAAAAACCAAATAGTAAATTTCTATCATTGTCTGGGCATAGTATTGCACCTTTAACACACACCTTTAACCCTGGCACTCAAGAGGCAGGCAGATCTCTAAGAGCACCAGGCCAACATGACCTACACAGTAAACTCCAGGCCAGCTAGGGCTACATAGTAAGAATCTTGTCTCAAAAAAGTAAAAATAGGGGCTGAAGATTCAAGTTCAGTTCCTAGAACCCACATGGCAGCTAACAACCATTGTAATCCCAGTTGCTGGGAATTCAATGCCCTCTTCTGACCTCCATGGGCCTTGCATGACACAGATGCACTAACATACACATACATGCAGGCAATACACTCATACACATAAAATAAAAATAAAATACTTTTTAAAAAGTAAAAATAAATGAATAAATTCCTATCATTAGGGTCAGTAAACAGAAAGTTGTCATAAGGCTGCCATGACGATTTCCAAATAGTCACAGTACATCTCTACCCTTCTCTCAGCCTACACTGTGAAGTTTCAGTGCCAGCACCTGTCTGCAAGCATGCTTTATAGGGTCCTTCTGGTTGAAGTACCATCAGGCTCTAAATTCTCAACCACACTAACCAGCTTTAAGTCAGGTTTCCCAGAGTCCAACTGCTTCCTGGGTAAGAATGCTGAGTTGCTTACCCTATTAGGTCTCCTTGAATCAAAAGGAAACACTCCTAGGATCTTACTGCCTAAATCTCTCTACTTGCCTATCTCCCTTGAAAAAGGTAGGGCAGTCCTGAATCAAAATGGGAAAAATACATCTTAGGGTTAAGATCTGAGATTCAACCCACAACTAGATACAAATGCTACATAGAACAGCAGAAATCTGCACACAACAGCCTCCCTGGTAGTGCATGCAGCCTGTTGATGTATGCATGAGTCACCCCAAGGAACCTTAGGGACATTCATGTCTCTGATCTCATGCTGTCCCCAGACTAGGCTCTAGACAGTAGGATGCTGGGGGTGGGGGACACACAGGACACAGAGGCCAGGGTTTACACTGGCCAAGTCATCCTGATAATCCATACCAGGCTACACAATAAAGAACATGTGACTAAGGCCCTGCACTGGGACAAGTTCAAGTTCCCTGGCTGCTCGAAGATCCACATCTCATAGAAGTAGAGCTTCACAAGTTTAATGCAGATGAATTTGAAGACCAGCATGGTCTACAACAGCAAGTTCCCAGCCACCTGGAGCTATAGGGAGACCCTGTCTAAAAAGCCCAAAACAAACAAACAAAAAAAAACAATAAATTTGACTTTTCTTTCATTTTGCGCTTACCAAGATTTATTTTCTCATAAGATCTAAACTAAATTTCCTACACTGATTTTATGGAGCAGAGAAGACATTGGCTTGTTTTATGTTTAATATAAATATCACTGAGTTGCTGCTTCTGTCTCCCAAGAGTAACCGTAAAAGCATCTTGTTCTAATGAGCTACCTGTAAAGAGGTAGGGGCTAAATCTTCTCCCACTGACACAGCTTCCTGACTTCTGCTAAGGGACTTTCTGGGCTAAGGCACACAGGACAACACATTATTTAAAAAAAAAAAAAACAGAAAGAAGAGGAAGGCAGCATAGGAGAGCAGAAATAAATAAATAAATATATTTTTTTTTAGAAAATAAAATGTAACGTAATTGTTTTGAAATTTCAGATTACCTAGTTCTACACTTACACTGTTTGAAGTGCCATACCTGATACTATCAACAACTACTTTAATATCGACTTCCAATTAATTCCTAAGATTTCTAATTAACACTGGACCTTATGAACAATGTTTTCGACTTGGAAACCCCCAATGAAATCAGGAATGACAAAAGGCAGAGACTAGAAATGTGCTGGGTTGCTCAGCACCTGTGTATTCTTACCTATTTACATATATTTGATCTTTGTAAAATGCCAAATAATAAAGCACTGGTAAGAAATATATTTTGTTGCTTTGCTTAAGGATCTTCTGTAGCCCAGGCTGGCCTCAGATTCACCACATAGCTGAGGTTGACTTTGAACTCCTGGACCCTTCTGCCTCTACCACTCAAGTGCTGGGGTTACGGATATTAGCCCAATATCCAGCTAAGAAACATTCTAAATGAAGTGAAAATATCGTTACCTATGTTTATTCTTATGGAAGGCTATTTAAATGACTAAATAGGGAAAAATTATGAATAATAACAATGCACACCAGCAGTTCACAGGCCCGGTAGTCCTCTGGCAGCTACTGAGAAACCTGTGACCTCTCTCTCAGCTCATGAAGGCAGAAGACCTTCCACATGTCCTAACTCGACTCAAAAGCAAACACTAAGGAGCAGTCCTGGATAGGCACCTCTTTCTCTCAGGTGAGGCCGAGTCTTCCTCTACTTCCAGCAGCGCTCAGCCACTGAGCCGACAGAGACAAGCTGTGCATTCAGCCAGCTAAGCCGACAGTGACAAGCTGTGCACGCTCACTTCAGAGAATTATGAAGTACTGAGACTCACTCTGTTAGTTCAGAGTGGTGTAAAGTACCACCTCACCTGGCAGTCTGCTGAACTTGTTTGCTTTGCACAGCCTTTTTTTATGGTCCTGTGTCTGCACTGACTACCCCAATAGGAATGTGTCCTCCACCTAAGGGGTGAGGACAGCTGTACTAAGTATAAATTACTAAAAGTTAGTTACTGTTTGTAACTTTTATCCTTTGAATGGATAATCACAGATTTATTCTTTGTGTAACCAGAAGACCTACCCATACTTACAAAATCAAAACAAATTCTCTAGTTCCTTCCATTTTCTTTTAAAGATTTGTGTGAATCTTTTCCTCTGGAGACATCTACTATCTCCTTATAGGTGCCAACAACAAACCAAAGTACAATTCCACCAAATGAGGGGAATGATGAGTTTACTTACTGGGCTTACTTACAGAGTATGGGTGAAGGGTTGCTTACAGGGATGTGAGTGAGCCCAAAGCAGCGGCACCACTTTAAAGTCTCAACCAGTATGGAAGACAGAGGCCCCCTCAGCTAGCCTCCCACCCCACCTCCACCCCCACCCCCACTCTGTATACTCTACCATCTCCAGAAACCAAGAGGCCACATACAATTAGGGCAGAACAAGGAATGACCGTCCCAGACGTGTGGGAGGCAGTAGTTGAAGGAAGCATCAGGTGAGGATCAAATGGCCGTCCTTACCTTCTTCTATGAGAGAGGGTCAATCGTCAACAAGTCCACTACTGAGAGTTCCCCTCAAGGAGTCACAATTGCTCTGAAGAAAACCATGGCTTGGTGTTATGTGTGGGGGCTAGCACTCTACAAGTGGAGTGCACTATGGGAACCTGCTAAGGAGGTCTGACCAATACAAGCAAGCAGTTTGGTGTGGACCGAAGTCATACCCAGAGAAAGGCTATGGTCTGACCGATCCAAACGAAGAACAAGAACAAAGCAAGAACTACTCTCAAACAGGTGGAGTCTGTGGGTGTCAGGACACGCCCCTAAACAGCCAGGGTTCAAAACTGGAAGGTTTTTAGCATTACCAAGACAGGATTAACCACAACCTCGGAATTTATCCTAGGAATGTAAGTTTGGCTTAACGTTCAAAGTATAATATCTATCAGGATGGGCACCACCTCCATGCTTGACTATTGCTTAGCATGTTCAAGACTTGGTTCAATCCCCAACACCATCCAAAAATACTTGTTCATCACAATATATCACATTATTTTTAAAAATTGATGTGACCAACAGATGTAAGAAATAAAATTTAATGCCCTTCTCATTTGAAACAAATAACTAAAAGGAAACATTTTCAGTTTGAGCAAGAATTCAAAACTATGTTAGAGAGCAATAAGCAAAAGAGAGACAGAGCAAAACAGTCCAGCCTGTGGTGACAGCAGGATAGGTCCATGTTAAACAGGGTGGTTAACTAAACCAACCCACTCAAGAGTGAGGGCAGGCTGCTAGAGAATGGAATGCAGGGCCAATCCAGGTCCCTGGGGTGTGTAATCCCCACACATGACAGAAAAGGTCCAATCTGACCAAAACCCAAAGTCCAAACAAAGGAGAAGAATCTGGGAAAAAACTAGCAGTCTCTGGCCCAAATACTGATAATGAGCCAGGGGAAAGAACGAGATGAGGAAAGGATCCTGCCCCTGTACCATTACAGGTAGGGGTTACTGTTTCATTCAAAATGGAACGAGGGCAAGAACTAGAGGATTTTCCTGATAAGACACCAGGAACAAACTCCACCTGCCACCCCCAGCAGAAAGGAGCATATGTCCTAGAGGAGCACTACTCCTCTCATGCCACTGTCTTTAAGAAAAGATGGGTTGGAATTGAACTGCAACTTAGCTTACTTTCATCCTATGCCTGTGTCTCACTGTCAGACCTGAGAAGAATCAAGAAGGCCAGA
Source organism: Eospalax fontanierii (assembly GCA_035773235.1). Lineage (NCBI taxonomy): Eukaryota > Metazoa > Chordata > Mammalia > Rodentia > Spalacidae > Eospalax > Eospalax fontanierii. Next base: position 78,807,840 of record CM069532.1, read on the forward strand.
ACCCTGGTCACTCTTGGTTCCAGCCACACTGTCATCCAACAGGACTCTCTTTCCTGTCTTCTGCTTAGAGCTTTCCTCTTCCAAACTAGACTACAAGGCTAAGCCCCTCCCCCTAGGGGAGGAACTGTGTCTACCTGACAAGTTATATAAGACTATCACCCTCCATCTAACACTTAGCACCTTCTAACAACACCGGTCAATTTACAGACAGACATCTTTATCCTTTACTGGTTAGCATCAGCCAAGTACTGGCAAGTGGTTTTGGAGACTGAGTGCTCACTAAATACTTTCAAAGTATTCAGTGAATTAGTGAATCTCAAAGAAAAATATCCATGGGTGGAAGGCATGGTTCCTCAATTAACATGCATACATTACACAATGTAGACAACCCCATTTGGTCCAACTCTTTTTTCACCTGGGTGTGTGGAACACACTCATTAAGAACACACACTGGAGTCAGACTCCCGGTACAGAGAACCTGGCTCTGCCTTTGATGAACTAAGCAACCACTGCCACGCCATCTAACTTCTCGGCCTCACACCTTACGTGCAGCACTGCTTACCTTCTACCTCAGAGGCTTTTGTGGGAACCCAACGGAGCAGTACATGTGTACTGTGTAAGCTCGGCTCAGGCGTGGTGTTCTGAATCTGAGGAATGAACTTTAACTGCTATAAGAAGCATAACTCCCTTCCAAACACCACCAATTGATGAAGCAGAAAAACTACGTAATATTTAGTGAAATTCAAACAAGTCTAAAAGCTTGACACCAATTCAGGACCAAAGCAACATCACACGTCAATGCATTCATCACCACACCCGCTGCAGACAGCATGCCAAGTTCTGCACACACACTTAATCTCAGAAGAAAACTGAACACAAACACAATGAACTGAAATGCTCAAAAGTCTGACATGAAGTTCTTTTTCCCAACAATTCGGTAAGTCTAAAATTAGATCTGCCCAACTACAAAATTAGCAAAGAATTCCAGCTCTGGAAAAACCTTTAAAATAATCAAAGCTGATTCAATACAGAATTAATGAACTTAAAGTAATATCCATTTGAGCAAAGCATGTGTCAAGCAGGAAAAAAAAAAAAAACCTGCCATCACCCCAGACTGTGTTACGTTCAGACTAGCCAACGGTAAGGTGGCTTGTCACAGCACAGGGTGTGCAAGAGTAGAAGCTCCGGTTCTGCAAGGAACCTTGAGAGGTCTGGACGGGTGAAGGCCAGGGTGAAGGCCGGGGTTGGGGTGGGGTTGGGGCGAGAGTGTCACTAGGTCGAGTTCTGATGTAAAAGGCACAGGCAGCAAATCAAAACAGCACAGGCAAAAAGACTTCAAGGGAGTTCCAGGATTCAAGCAAGGGGTTTCCAGGGTTCTAGGAAGTGAAAAGCCAAACTTATAGCACTGTTAATGAGCAAGACAACAGCCCAAAACTGGAGGCAGGAGAGTCAGGATGAGGTAAGCCCTGAGGGCCATGGTAAGAACGTGAGATTTTTACCCAAGTCTAAGGAAAAGTCACCTTAAGCAAAAAAGTATCAGATTTCTGTTTGCCTGCCTGCTTGTTTAATGTTTATTTTTAGTTTAGGTATCTGAATGTTCTGCCTGCATGTATATATGCACATGCTTGTGCCCAAAGATACAGGAAGATGCCATCAGATCCCCTGGAGCTGGAGTTACAGGCAGCTGAGTACAGGGAACTGAACCCATGTCCTCTACAAGAGCAGCAAGTGCTCTTAACTTCTAAGCCATTTCTCTAGCCCCTGGATTTCTGTTTTTACAAAAACATTCAAACATAAACATAAAGGATAAATGAATATATGTGGACACAACAGGACCAGGCTCTACTTCCACAGGCCAGAAGAAGTAACATGACCAAAACAGACATAAGAGAGAGGTGACCTGATGAAGTCAAGATGTGTACTGGAAGTGGAATAATTATGATAAAATGATGGACTCAATATATACCACAAAAGGCTCAAGAGAACAACTGGGTCTACATCCCAAACAAATGGGTGGAAGCCTATGTGGACCCAAGCTAGAGATCTAGAACAGCACTGACTAGCCTCATCTCTGAAGAGAAGCCCCGTGGTTAACAAGAGCACACACACCGTGTTTACGTAGGACCCAGGTTCAGTTCCAGCACCATGCATGTTAGGCAATTCACAAATGCCTGTAGCTCCACAAAGACCTGAGGTCTCTGGTCTCCCTAAGCACTGGCACATTGGTGCACACACCATTCACAGACCCACATATACACACATAAATAATTCTTAAATCTTTATTTAAAAAAAAAAATCTCTGAAAGGTATCAGATGTTTATGTACAATACAGCCATATATGTATCAAGTAGTGGCCACTCTAGCATAATAAAGAAGCAAGGATGGACAGTCCAATGTAAAGACAGAATTTTACAATTCTTATATACAGTAGGTGTTTGACTTCAATCACAGGAGCCAGAAGTACACAAATATAAACTCTTAATGGCACATTCAATCTCTATCATTAAAAGAAATACAAGAAATCAGAAAGCACATTTATTCCAAATAAACAAATCTCTGAGACCACACTGGTGACTGCAGCTCCTCTTTCAAAAGGAGGCACAGTGCATAGTGATAAACAGAAAACTGCACACGCAAGGCTTTCCCACCCAACAGCCTTACAGCTACCACGGGAAGAACTCTTACAAGTAGTGCTCTCAATTACAATGCCCTCAGCATAGGACACACACTGTAACAAAATCTCTTAAATATTTTGACACAGAATCCTCTTGCTAGTGCAACAGCTTAATGGTTAAGAGCACTGGCTGCTCTTCCAGACGACCCAGGTTCAGTTCCCAGCACACAAATGGCAGCTCTCCAACTATAACCGGAGCTTCAGAGGATCTGATATCCTCTCTGACCTCTGTGTACTGTACACACATGATGTACTTACATATATGCAGACAAAACATTCATACAAATAAAATAAAATTTATTTAAATTTAATGTAATCAAAGGAAGGAAGGAAATAGAATAGAATATTCTTGAGTGAGATCTAAGGTAGATTCCTCACACCAAATTCAACAGTACACTAAAGTATAAAGAAAACACCCAAGAGTTTTAAGGGTACCATAAAGGTTCATTTCAAAATATACAAATATAGGTCTGTTCTTCTATTTTTAGCCTGCCCTGGTAAGAATTTTAAGTCTTCTTAAAACTGGGACACTGCTATGTGTTTTGAGGTTAATGTGACTAATAGGATCAAATGCACGGTTTAGAATGTCTACCTACAGGCAGAGAACTGTACCTTCTTTGGATCTAAGCTTCCCACTTTGTCTTTAACTCTTGTACTTGAAATGACAGCAAACTGTGCAGGCACAGGGGACATTTAAAGATAGCTGCACTGAGCAGTATAATAAAGTAGCAGGTACTTTGTTCAGAAACCATGGAGGCATGTGCTCAGCTCTGAGAGGGTGAGGTGACAAACTCCTTCACTTACACTACCAGCACAAAACTGTCCAGTCACGGAGTTGACTTGCTCTGGCCATGGAAATGGAGCCCACAGCGTCCCCTGATCCATCCCTGCTCCCCATCCTCTGCACTGAGAACACTGCTGCCCTATCAATCTGCCCCCTAAAAGTAGATGTTTTAATTAAAACTCAACTATTCATATTTTCTGATAGTTTGTAAACACTTGAAAAGCAAGTTGCTTTGTGGTGAGTCAAAACCCTATTTGCTGTCTCTTTCTGCCGAAGGTCTTGTTTCCAAGGCCACTTAAGAGTAAGAAATGCAGCTGCTGACCATTCAGGATCCCACTGCTATGAAGTTTGTGGCTCTTGGATCTCAGTAGACTTTATGAGGGAAACCGGAGGGTTTTATGTTAACAGTGAGTGTTACCACACAGTGAAAGCAGCATCATGTACACAACCTACGAAACTTTCAATCAGTCATGAACTCTGCCTCAGAGCATCCCCTACTAGTTAGGTTCAAACAAGCCAAGAAACTGCAATTTTAAGAGGTCAGACCTTTGAGAGCTTCAAGTTAACTGGGAAAAATCTTTACTCTGGATATCTATGTAATAAAGTAAAGTAAGGGGTATTTTGCTCAAACACCACCATCCTAAATATAGCAGTTCTAATATTGAATGCTCTCGTGTAAAAGCCTAAAAAAGAAATTAACAAATAACAGAAACAACTCTACCACTGAAAACTCTGGTTGCTGCTAATGCACCCTTGCCTAGCGGTGTTAATACTTTTAACCTAAGAACTAAGTGGAATCAGGCCAGAGTTCCACTTATGAAAGGGCAGCTCTTGCTCAGGAGCAGGTTCCTCCTTCTGAAGTCCTTCCTAAGCAAATTAGCACAGTATCTAAATGTATTTTACAGTACAATGATAACTTCGTCAAATGCTTCATGGAGGATGCAATCTGTTTAAATTCACTCCAGGCTAAGCAAAACCACTTGAAGTTGGCTTGAGTTAAAAACTAGTTTTACAGCTTTTAAACTGCTAAATACTACCTCGAATGCAGGAATGAAATGCTGTACTCCATATTTACATTTCTGTATGAATACAATTTATAACAACATTAGTGGAAAGTTTTTATAGAATTTTTGACCCATGGTAATAAGCTCAAAATAGTACAGAGCCTCAAATTAAACACGCAATTTTATACAGAATAAAGGAAGCCCTATAAAGTTAAAATTAACTACTCTATCCTTTTAAAACCTCCATGGTACAGAATATAGATGCCCTGGGTGAAAGAAAACAATAACGACTTAAGAGGCATGGGGCAGAACCCAGGAAGATGGCTCAGCTCACTAAAATGCAGTTCTAGTAAAACATTCTGACTTTCTGCTTACAAAGCTATCTAACCTGTTTTATGGAGCACTTATAAACTTATACTGCAATTTTTTTCTCCGATTTAACTGTAACTCTATCTAGGTTCTGAAAAACTCTCATTTACCTTCTTAGTATAAAAGCACAATTTTAAATAAAACACAAACTCAACGGATCTTTAAGCTGCTATACCTTTAGCCCAACACACTGGAAATGGACCACAGCCGCTTTTTTCCATGCAGACGGCACCTGCAGGTTTCAGGGCCTCTTGGCCTGCCTGGTACAAAAACATACACCCAATCCTATCAAGATCAAGCAGGGAGTCCGCACACAAAGTCCCAGTTCATGGCTCCGACAGCATTTGATTGGATCCAAAGCAAGACTGAGCTTCTCCTGTGTGCTCCTTTTCAGAGCTTGAAGCAAAATTTGGGAGTTGGTCCTTCTGAATTAGTCTCCAGCAGCTCAAGGGAGGCCTCTCAGTTACTGAATCTTCTGCTTCTGCAATCTGAAACAGACTGTCCTGGCCAGATTAGGCCACTGAACAGAATGAAACCAGCTAGTCATGGGACCCTGTGGGTCTGTTCTCCTAGATTCATTCAAGGAAAGGGAGAAACAAGGAAGGAGAAGAGGGAGGAGAAAAGAAGGCCAGGAGCCAGCATCTTATGAATATGCAAATCTCGCCCTTCTGTTCAATTCATCTGGCAGACTTCTGTTTACAAAATGACAGTCGGCTCTAAAATTGAGTAAGCTGCAAATCCAGTCTGACCCAGATCGTGTAGACTATTCCTAAACAATTCCTGTCTTCAAAATCATGCCTTTGGCACCTGACCAGCCTAATTCTGGTCTTAGACTAAAAATGATTAACTTGATGAAATAGAATTCATTATGGAAAAACAACCATGATCGATATCAAAATCAAGCATGTGGGAGGAAAAGAAAAAAAGCCTGTATCAGCCCAAATGAGTAAAATGTTTGTCCTGATTGATGCTCTCACAATATGCCTCTAAGAATACATAAACGATCTAGAAAACATAAAACCAGGACTTAAGGAGGCCAACTTCTAAAATTTGCTTAAGGAATAATGAGGGATCCAAGATACAAGATTTCTTTTTCTAGCCTCAAAAGATGAGTAATGTACTCGCCCTGAAGAAGTAGGCAAAAGACTCCATCTGCATCAGCAGCTTGGTAAATGCAAAGCTACTTACTTTTTTCCATTCAAACCGAGGCCAGTCAAGGTCGTAACCAACATCCAGATATTCAAAAACAATTCACTTGAGCAGCGGGATAGGAAGTAACTAGCTCCTGGTGGACTGGTCTTGAAACACATGAAGTGTACAGTGAAGGCCACGCCCAGTCTAGCTCTCTATATTATGTGGGTGATTCTTCAGTAACACAACCCCATAAACTAAGCCTAACTCAACTCAAGTACTTCCCCTGCTGTGCAAAAGGCAAGGCTTTCCTATGAACTCATTAACTTCTGAAAACAAGTGCTGAGCACATGCTGAGAACAAGAGGCCTGCTTGCACCCAGCACCACTCAGGACAGTCTCAGCATCACCTGTGATGGTAGATGCCCCTGCCTCCAGCATGAATGCTGACCAGAGGGCAATACTAGAAGAAAAAAGTTTCAGGAAAACACAGGCTGAAGCACATAAGCAGCCAGCAAAACTGGCACCAGAGCCGCAAGAACACATGCTCAGCAACACCATTCTGGAGGAGGCAGGTTTTCCTGTCGAGGACACTACTGCCAGCACACCAAGCAAGGCAGTCATCTGCCGCACCACATGAACATGGCTTGGAGTTTATTTAACCTGAGCCATCACCACCAGCTGCGCAAATCATCCAAGTAACGGTTAAGTCCGCATGGCCACAAGAAGCTGCTCCTATGGTGCACCAACTGCACCTAACTGCCCAATCTTCTAAGCCAGAGTGACACTACTACATGGCCTCTATCCACAAAAGCACTGAGACAAGGTCCTGTCAGGAGGGCAAAGCCCATGTGCTCAGCTGTGATCTAGGACCTCCATGCCACCCACCCCACCCAGGAAACCACTTCTGAGCCAGGCTGACTAGTTGCAGAAAAAAGAATGGGCAGGGTGTGATGGCACATGCTTTTAACTTCAACACCCAGGAAGCAGAGGCTGAGTCTCTGTAAGATCAGGGCTGGTCTGGTCTACATAGCAAGTTCTAGGCCAGCTGGGACTATAGAAAAGAACGAACGTGCAAGCAGTGACAGGGTTGGGGCTAAGATCTAGCAATGTGGAGGAACAAAGACAGCCCTGAGGGAACAGAAGAAGAAAGGACAGTTTTGGATACACTGGTGCAGATGTGACTTCCACAGATGAGGTTTTCTCTGTATTCTCCCCTTCACACAACTTATTCACTATCCAAATATCCCTGCTTCCTAGTATGCAAGATCTTGAGGGTTCGGAAAGGCCCAATATGAAAGCGAACTAATTTCAACAGCAGGCCAAAGAGCAAGTGACTAAGGGTATGCCTAGAGCCACTGGAACTGAAGCACTGGCTAGAGAAGCCTAAGGAAGCATGAGGCCGCTGTGGAGCAGAAGCAGGTGAGAGCCAAAGAGAGGAGGCCCACCAGCAGCAGTCCAAGGGACATCCGCTAGCTGTATCTAGTGACTGCCTTTAGCCCAGGGCGCAATTGCCAAGAAGTAACTGCTTCCTCGTTTTGACAGAAAAGGAAAATGAGGTTAAGAAGCTTGCCTGAAGACTGGCTAGGCTGGTGATACAATGTTCTCATTAAATATTAAAAATAAATTATGCTTTTAAATTCCTAACCCAGTGACATCTTTTTCTAGAAGAACAAGAGACACCACAGTTAAAAGAACACACAACGGGCCAACTCACTCGAAAGTTTCATGATGTTCCAATTAAACCTTTGTTATCAACATAATTAAAAGCAACTCTGAGAAATCACAGTAAACACAGTTAAATTTGACAAGAAAGATACTGTTTGCAAAGACCCCAAACTCTCAGCCTGGTCACTCCTGTGTCTTACGTCAAAGCACTCTCTCAGAAGCCCCTATCATGACTTTCAGAACCCAGTCAGCAGCTGTGCACTTCCCATTGTCTACTACTGGCACCCTGGCCAGGCTGCTGCTCCCTTAGGCTCTACCCCAAACACAGCTGCTATGGTCACACCACTTCACTCTCCTGTGTGAATCTCAGCACTGATTTCCCAATATTCCCAGAACAGGTATGGACATACTTAGCACAGTGCACCTAGCTCTGTGCAGGAAGGCTTCTTGCCAACATGCTCATCGCACTCACCACCTACCCACTAGTGTTCTTAGCACCAACCATCACACTGACCTCCCAGCTGCTTTCTGCCTACCTCAGGACCTCTGTTCTGTGTCCCTCCGTGTGAAATGACCTTACCTTAGCTATATTAACCATGCTAAGTCTTGCTTAAATAGCACCTATTCAGTGGGTCCTATGCTGAGCACAGCAATTGAGACCATAGGGACTCCCCGCGCACCCACTACATTATGTCCCCACGTGATGAACTGGGTTTGCTGGCCAGCTGTCCCACTCCAGCACAAGCTGTACACTGCAAGTACAGAACAATCAGGGTCTGTTCTGGGCACAATGTCCAGCACCTCACTGCACTAGCTACTGAGCCATGGGAGCCATGTTCTACCTGTCCTCCATCACCTAGGCAATGAGAAGATAGCACAGGCTATTTGTTTTCTTTCCAGGCCACAGTAAAGGGAAATTCAGTGATAGTCTGGTCTGTCCTGCCCCGATCCTGGACATTGTGCCACCTCCAGGTTCCCAGAAGCTTGAACAATTACAGGATGACTAAATGAATTAAATACTTTTTAAAATTTCTTGATGTTCTGAGAATATAAGAATGGAAAAGAAAAAGCAACATAGAGCCTAGGGAAAAATCACTGACTGCCTCAATTGCACCTAACAGTAATCATATGACTGCAGTTCTCTGGTGCTCCAATTAGTGCTCCATGGCAAAAAGGCCAGCAGTGAAATGAGACTTTAGTAAAGAATGCTGTGAGCAGGGTCAGTAAGCAGAGAAAACAACTCCACCCCTCCAAATGTATCATGCACTTTCCCCTACCCGGCCTAAAATGGGCAGGTCACTGAGCTAAAGGTCACTTTCTAACTACAATAAAGGTCAACAGAAGCAACTCATATGAAAGAGAAGCTGACTTTCGTGCTCATAACAGGAGAGTACGGGATCTCAGACCAGCTGCAAGCAGGGGTATCAGAGAGAAATGCCACTCATCTTCTACATGTCCAGTCCTGCACCCAATCCTGTCCTCTGCCCTCATCTGTATCAAGAAGTAAACACTGAAATCAACCCCACACCATAGTACACCAGCACCCGGCATCTGCACTACACTGATGCCTTCCAATGCTGGCCAGACCATACTAAGTGTACTTCCTCTGAGAATTTGAATGATCGTTTCTGTCACTGCATCCCACTGCTTCCGCCATAAAAAGCATTTTTAGGAAAACTAGTCAATTAGGAAAAAATATGGAAGAAAAGTAAAATCACCTCTGAGAGCCAACAGACAACAGGTCTCCAAACAACCAACTCCCAATACAGTAGGATGCTCACTCTCCCTGCTGGGTGGGGAACAATTACTGTACCTCCCTTCCGTCACGCTGCAGGAACTTGAGGAAGGCAGAGGAAGGCACTGAATTTGTGACTGGAAGATGAAAAGGAGCCCAGGTACCTGTGTGAGAGAGAGAATCATTTCACCAGCAGGAACCTCAGTTTCTGAATTTGCGAAACAAGAACACACAATACTCACCCTTTACCCAATGCTGACCATGTGCCGGCCACCCAAGAGCCCAGAAACACATGAATGTTAGCACAAATTAACATTTGCTGTGTACCAGTCCTAGCTCAGAGCACTTTGAAAATGTTGTCTCAGGTTTCATTAACAATGCCAGAGGCAGATATCATGGCCCCATCTCACAGATAAAGAAACAAGCACAGAGAAGACTGGGTGACTCACAGCCACACAGCTTTAAACACAAAGTGTACCCATGTGATAGAATGCCCACAGAGGACAGAAGAGGGCACTGGATCCCCTGGAACTGGAGTGACAGGTTGGGGTGACATGTGGGGCTGGGATTCCAACCCAGGTCTTCTACAAGAGTAGCCAGTACTCTTAACTTCTGAGCTATTTCTCCAACTCTATCATCAGATAGAGTATCTATGTGTACATGATGACTGTGTATAAAGATACATACATCATGCCATACATGTACTGAGGTCAGAGGGCAACAGGAATCCACCTCAGGTTGCCAGGCTTGTGTGGCAAGTGCCTTCCTTCACCCCTGAGTCATCTCTGCACCCCATTATGAGATTTTTAACCTGCAAATCCAGTTTATGCAGACTCTGACTGCTCATCTTGCTTGGCAGAAAACACCAACTGTGCTGTTCCAAGTCAGGAAATGGAAGAATGGAAAATGCTTTGAAGTGGAGATGACATTTCCACAGCACAAAGGCTGAGGCCCACAGATCTCAGCTACCCAACTTCATCCTCCAATTTCCAGCTTGGTCAGCACCTCCCATTCAAGTGCATGCACGGACAGCTTTTCTCCTCCGCCGGTGTTGTCTCTTTCCCTTCTTGATGTCTCTGTCTTGTCACAGTGGTATCAAAAGATGACTTCAGCTCACCAAGAAGTTATGCAGTCTTTTGTCCAACTCTACCGAAAAATGTTTCATCATTAAAAAAAGATAAGGGGGAGCTGGAAAGATGGCTCAGGTTAAGAGAACTGGCTGTGTTCGCACAAGACCAAGGTTCGAATCCCAGCACCCACATGGTGACCCATAACCATCCATAATTCCAGTCCCAGGGGGTCCATGGCCCTCTTCTGACCTCCAAGGGCACTGCATGCACATAGTGCACTTACATATAAAATAAGATGATAAGGGGGCTGGAAAAATGGTTCAGTGTTTCAAAGAACACAATTTCAGTTTTCAGCATCCAAGTCAAGCAGCTCACAACCACCTGTAACTCCAGCTCCAGGAAATCTAACACCTTCTTCTGTCCGCTGTGAACATATATGCAAGAGGGATGGAATTATACTTCAGTCAGCAAAGCACTTGCAACTAAATTAGATCCCAGTACCCACATTTAAAAAATAAAGCTGAGCAAAGTATGCACTTTGTAATCCCAGGCCTGGAGAGGCAGAAACAGGTATATTCTTGGGGCTGACTGGACAGCCCACTTGGTGAGTTCCAGACCAATGAAAGACTGTTTTTTCTTTTTAAAAATAAAGGTAGGCATCCCTGAAAAGTGTCACCCAAGGCTGTCCTATAGCCACCTCAAATGTGCTTACACACATCTGCACTCACGGTTAAGGAAAAAAAAATCTCATACCCATTCTAATAAGGCTCTGGAGACACTGGAATCTTTGGACAGTTGCTGGGACTGTAAAGCAATGCAGCTGCTATAGAAAACAATATGGAAATTCCTCAAAAGAATTAAAACTAGAACTTCTGTATGATCTGGCAACCCTATTTCTGGGTTCACATCCAAAAGAATTTAAAGCAGGGTCTAGAAAAAATATATTTGCACATCTATGTTTACAATGGGCTAAACATCTACTCACAAATGAACAGAGAAAAACAATGTGCTGAACACACCCAGTGGAGTATTTAGCCTTAAGAAAGAAAAGACATTCTGACACATGCTATAACACGGGTATGTTACTTTTTCCTGTTCTAACCAAAACACCAAGGAGAATAACTTAAAGGAATAAGTTTCCTTCCTCAAGATTTCAGAAGGCTCAGTCACTGCTTGGCCTTGTGGGGTAAGGCAAAACAGAATGGGAGGAAGCTATGTCAGAAGCTGGTCTTCACTTCTGAACAGACAGGAGGCAGGGAGCAGGTGGAGAGATAGAGGAGAGGGCCACAGGACTAGCCTCAGTGACCTACTTCTCCAACCAGGCCCCTCCTCTTACCTTCATAGCCACCTAATAGTGTCACTGTTATCAGGAATCCATTCAGGGGTTAATCCAAGCATAGGGCAGAGCCCTGGGTTCTAAGAACCTCTGACCCCTCCTACCCGACCCCAGGTAAGATTCTATAACCCTAGACATTTCTTATCTAATTGGGTGAAGATTGGCTATCACAACACAAAAACCTTGAGGACAGACAGCTAAGTGAAATGAGCCGCAAGAAGTCAGGAGTTTGTGTGGGCGAGGCAGTTAAGAACTAAACTCACAAGATAAAGGCAAAGCAAAATGGTGGTCCGGAGGAATGCACCAAGACAAACACCAAAGGAGTTGGCTAGAAGACCAAATTTTCAAAATGAAACAATTCTGGAAATTTGCTCACAAAAATGCGAAGTACTAATATTAGTAAACTACACTAAAATCTGGTAAATTAGACCAGTGAGATGGTTTAGCTGTTAAAGGAATTTACCGCCCAGCAATGCAAGCCTAACAACGGGAGTTCAAAATGAACTGGCAAAACTGACTCCTCAAAGCTGTCCTCGGATCACACACACACCAGGGAATGTGTACGCCCACACACTAATCACACATACAAAAACAGGCAAATACAGTAATAAAAACAAATTTTTCAACCTGGAAAATTGATGTTTGGCAGTTGTTTGAGAAAGCATGTCATTATGCAGCACCAACTGGCCTGGAACTGACAATCTCTAGCATCAGCCTCCCTAGTGCTGGGATTACAGGCATGAACTGCCTATCTGGCTTCTTTGTTTACTGTTACCACAATTTCAATTTCTGTTGTTGTTTGCTTGTTTGCATGAAAGGGTCTCATTAACTTAGGCTAGCCTTGTACACTAAGTACCTGAAGATGACCTTCAACTTTTGAACCTCTTGGTTCCACCACCCCCCTCCCGCACACCAGAAGCACCACACATGCACCACACTGGTTTACATGGTGCCTAGGACCCAATCCAGGGCTTCATGCATGTTAGCTAAACGCTCTACCAAGTTAACTACATCTGCAGCACCACCAATTTTTAAAACATCATAAGATATGAAAAATAATAAATGTTTAAAAATTAAAATCATTTTATGACAGTAAATTTCATTTATAATAAGTCTCAAATGATATACCTGTATATTTTCAGAGATGAGGAAAAAGTTCTGATGGTTAGGATCAAACCTGAAGGGATGAGGCAAGAAAATTAACTGCAAAAATGGGCATACTACCAAAAGTGATCTACAGATTCAAAGAAACACCATCAAAAGTTCAATGATATTCTTCTCAGAAATAACAAAGAGAGCCAGGGAAATGGCCTGGAGGATAAAAGTGCTGTCCAGAACTTATTTCAAGTCAGATGTGATGACATGACACACATCTGCAATCCAGCACTCCTGGGGCAATGGGAGGTGAGGACAGGAGAAACAGGCCAAAAGGTCGTGGGCCACTGGGCCTAGAGTAAGCAGTGCAGAAACAAGAGAGGCAGAAGAGGAGAGTGGACTGCCAAAGTTGTCCTCTGATTTGCACATGCACCAGAGCATGTGATGTGTGCACATGCATGCTCGCGCGCGCACACACACACACACACACACACACACACACACTCCTGCCCCACGCCACTTGTTTTTTCAAAAATATCTTTTGAGTTCTTTTTACTCCATGTGAATGAGCGCTCTGCTCTGCCTCCATGGATGTAAGTGCACCCGTGTTATACAAACCCGCATGGACCGGAAGACAGTACTGAATCCCCTGGAGGTGGAGTTATAGATGGTTGGTATCCTGCCATGTGGGTGCTGGGAACTGAACCCCTGTCCTCTACAAGAGCAGCCAGTGCTCTTAACCCCGAGCCATCTCTTCAGTCCCCAGTCCCCCCACTCAACCACCACTTTTTTCTTAAGAAACTCATCTCTAACAACTGTAATGAAAAATTAGATTTGGAATTTCTGAATCAAAGACAAAGGCAGCAGTTAGCAGGAAAACCAGCAAAATGAATAAAGGTCACCTGTCAGAAAGCAGCAGGAACTGCTAAAACAGCCAGAATGAGAGGAGCCAGAACAGGAGTCAGAGGAGAGCGAGAGCCACCGGTGTGGCAGAGGCTCTTCCAGAGTCACTTTCACTTTGGTATTCTTCTGCCAATTCTAGGAACAAGAAGGAGGCTGAGAATCTGAGCTCCATACCCATAAGAAAATTCCTGTCACAGGACAGAACTCAGGAAAGGTTTTTGCAGGCTAAATCCTAAAAGCAAATGTTTCCTGCCAAATACTATTCAGTAATAAAAAGGAATGAGGCACTGGCACACTCTATAACACGAACAAACCATGCACACATCACTGTCTAAGAAGCCAGGCGTAAAAGACCATGTGAGTCCACATGGCGCACAACTTTAATCCCAGCACTCTCAAAGCAGAGACAGACGATCTTGGTGATCCAGGCCAGCCTGGTCTGCATATTGAGTTCCATGCTAGCTAGGGCTACAGGCAGGCAAATCCTGTCTCAAGAAAAAACAAAAGATCATACATATATTGTGTAAATCCTTTTCTATGACTCACACCTGACAGATGTATCTATAACAGAAAAGGCCAATGGTGGTCTCCTCAGCTGGGTATGAAGAATGGACAGTGGCAGCTAGCGGGATGTAATTTGGGGAAGGGAGTTCCAAATTGACAACAGCCAATGTACAGTTTTAAAAGGTGAATTGTGGGGCTGGAGAGATGCTCAGTGGTTAAGAACACTGGCTGCTCTTACAGGGGGACTGGAGTTCAATTCCCAGCACCCACATGGTGACTAACAACCATCTCTAATTCCAGTTCCAGGGAGTCCAATGCCCTCTTCTGACCTCCAAGGGCAGTGCACAACATAAGTACACCTACATATATGCAGACGATACACTTAAACACATAAAATAAATAAAGTATTTTTATGTTGAGTTGTTTGGTATGTAAATTACTGTATTTTAACTGAAAAACAATTCAGAGCTGCAGGTTTAGCTCAGTGACAGAGTGCCTGCTTAACATGTATTTAACAAGGGTTCAATTCCCAGCATGGGTGGTGGGAAGAAACCACTAAATCCAGGCTAAGGGTACAGAACTCAGTGTTTGAGCACATGACTAACGTGAAGTCCTGGAGGGTGGGACGTGATTCCCTGAGTAAAGTACTTGTGGCATAAGCCTGACAACCTGAATTCAGATCCCCAGAACCCACATAAAAAGCGCACTTGGTAGTACAAATGTATGTCATCTCAACATATCCCTCAGTGAGACAGGGACCAAGACAGGAAAATTGCCACAAGTTTTTAGGCCAGCTAGACTAGCATACGCAGCAGCAAGTATCAAGAAAGACCTTGCCTCAAGTGAGGTAGAAGGCAAGGCCTGAAGCCAGAGGTTGTCCTTCGACTAGGGCACGCGCACATACACACATATACATACACCCCTAAAACTACAAAAAGCCTCTAAAAAGCATCAATAGAGATTTTCTAGTCTTAAAAGACTAAAATTCCAGACAAGTTAAAGGAATGTGTTAAAAATAAGGAATTGGAGATATGGCTCAGGGGTTAAGAGCACTTACTGTTCTTCCAGAGGACCCCAGTTCAGTGCTTAGCACCCACATCAAGCGGCTCCCAATTGCCTGTTACTGCATCTCCAGGACAATCCAATACCTCTAGGCGTATCAGGCACTTACACTCATGTACACATACCCGCACATACACATAATAAAAATAACAATTCCAAAATAAAAGTCACCATTTGGTATGTGGAAACAGTGAAGGAGATAAATAAAATCATCCTCCCAGCTGCTCCAGCAGTTCCCAAGGTTCCTGTCTCACAAAGTACAAAGGTCCAAAACCATACAAGGACCTCCATCACTCACTCAAGAGATCTGGAACCACCTGCAGGAAGGACAGTCCCCAACCTCCCAAATGAGTTCAAAGTACCAGCATTCCTCTTCCTCGTGGGCAGATTCTGTCATGCCTCTGCTACAATGCTGGTGAAATTCTGAGACCATCTGCTCCAGACATATCCCTATTTCCTGTATGTAAAGTTCACTCTAAAATCCTCCTTTTCCTCTCTTTCCCTCCCCCTCATCTCTCCATCTCTTCTTCGCATGTCTTCCTTAGACACAAGTTTTACATTTGTTAACAACAACAATTAGCTCTGTGCTTAATTTAGTCCAACACTTAACTGAAGTAAGCTACTGGAATACCTGTAAACCCATGCTTCCCAGAGGTGACAACTTCATTCAGTTTCTCACTGCAGTGTGTGACCTGCTGCCAGGTGGCCTTACCTCTTGATGCACCTGTAAAACGGGCAGATTCTACAGAGCAGAGGGAGAAACCAGAAAACTCAGACACCTAGAGAACCACAGTGATCATGATGCAGTTTTCTGCGGGGGTGTACAGTACCCCATTAGTACAGAAAACCAGGAGCCTGCAGTGGTGCCAAAGTAAGTGTCACTAGAATGCCCTTCTCTTGCACCAATGCCCCTGGCTGGTTAGAGTACACTAGTCCCTAGGTCTCAGAAAATAGTAATCTCCCCAAGATGAGGTGGGAGAGAAGAGGAAAGGAGAGGGGGAAAAGAGGGAAAAGGAGGGGAAATGAACATCAAAGGAGTGAAAGGCCTGGGTCACTGCAGGTACACAAGGACCAGAAGAACAGATGAAGAAATCCTCACAGCCTTCCCTCTATTCACAGCCCTCCATTGCTAGCTCTACCTATTTCTGACAGGCTGTCAAAAGACCAGAAGAAATATGCTTTTACTTGAGGGAGTTGAATTAACTCTTACATTAATGACAAACAGTATTAACAGCCAGTGAGCCAGGAAAGAAAGGCTACTTTGCACTCAATGCAGTACAGACTAAACCAAACTCAACAGCAGTCAATAACAAAATAAAATGAAAATTTTGACAAAATACTGAGTCATTTCCTTCTTTCAAAATGGAAGTCAAAATCCTCTAAATAATGACATCAGTGGTTAAATCAAATTAACACATGTACAAGTTTACGGCATCACTATCAGGGGATTTTAGAAGCACATAGCATATTAATTGCCTGCCTTTAAGAAGCACTGACCTGTCCAGGTGTGATGGAACATGCCTATAATCCTAGCATTAACAATTCGGAGGCCGTGCATTAAGGAGGAGCTCTAAAGGATACAACTGTGACAGTCTGACAGACAATTTGACAGAGTTGAGAATCAGCTGAGAGGTGGACCTCTGGGCATGTCTGTGAAGTTGAGATGGGAAGGCCCACCACTTGGATGGCACCACTCCCTGGCTGGGATCCTGGGCTACATGGCTGAGGAGCTGAGCAGCAGCACTGCATGGTTTAAAAGTGACAAGGTTTGGAATCAGGATGAGTTAATCTGGATGGACAACTTGATTAAATTAAGAAACAGCAGGACTGGCAAGACCGCTCAGCAAGTAAAGGCGCTTGCCACCAAGCCGGAGAACCTCTGTTCAATTCCTAAGAGCCACATGGTAGAAAGAACTGACAACTGCAAGTGGTCCACAAGTTGTTCCAAGACCAAACACCCACTGTGGTACACATACATGTATACACACACACAGCCACATATACACTAAATAACTACAGTTCAAAAATTTTTTAATTTTTTATGTTCCTAAGTGTTTCACCTACACATATGACATCATGTCATGCAGTGCACAGAGGCCAAAAGACAGCATTGGATCCCCTGGACCTGGGTTGCTGGCTGCCAAATGGGTCCTAGAAACCAAACCCAGTTCCTCTATATAAGCAGCCAGTGCTTTTAACCAATGAATCATCTCTCCACCCCAAATAAATGCAATTTTAAAAACAGAAACGGTCAGACATGGTGGTGCATGCCTTTAATCCCAGTAAACGCAGATGGATCTCTGTGAGTTCAAGACCAACCTAGTCTACATAATAAATTCCAGGATAGCTGGGACTACAGGGAGACCCTGACTCAAAGATAAATTAAAAACAAAAAACCAGAAAGACCTAAGGCATTAGTTAAGCACAGCTCTGCTGCGTCAACAAGTGCCTTTCCAGAAAGGATGAAGTAAGGAGGAGACACAGCCTGAATGTGGCGGCACTGGCCTGCAGGCTGAGGTCTCGAGGTTATACACCGGGAAAAGGAGAAAGCCAGCTAGCACCCATGCTGCCTTCCCTACTTCTTCAGCCACCTATGCAGGCCCCGCTGCCCCAGCGGCTAGCTGCCCTGCCAAGGCTTTCCCAACACCATGGACAGCACCTCAAACCCAGAAAGGACAAATCTTTCCAGAGAGGAGGGAGGGAGGGAGGGAGGGAGGGAGGGAGGGAGGGAGGGAGGGAGGGAGGGAGGGAGGGGAGAATGAGTGTTCTTCTGAACTGACACACAAGCCTCGGAAGGCACTGTCAGTTTTCCTCCCCTCCCCTCCCCCCCCCTCCTCTCCCCTCCCTCCCCTCCTCTCCCTCTAGCAATCCCAAAGAAAAACGGCTACCTACAAAAGTTGGACAAAACCATTTTAAAACTATTTGAAGACATTGTTAAATTAAATGACCCAAGACAGGCCAGACCTTCAAAGTTTCCACTTGAAAACCGTCACAGTATCTGGCATATGCCATGAGTCTGTACTCTCTTGCCTGGGCATCTTGCTAAGCCCTGGTGTAACTGATATATTCAGAATACAAGCTGATACAAATTTAAAGAGAAAATGTGGAAACAAAACCAAGAGCAAATCTAAATCTTTTTTCTTTTCTGGTTTTTTTTTTTTTTTTTTGGTCTTTTTGGAGAAAGGGTCTCCCTATAGTCTCAGCTGCCCTGGAACTTACTATGTAGATCAGGCTGGCCTTGAACTCACAAAGATCCACCTGCCGCTGCCTCTGCCTCCCAAGTGCTGAAACTAAAGGCATGCGCCACCACACTCAGCTTAAATCAAATTTTTAATACATTTATTTATTCATCTGTGCATATGTACACCCACATGTGACATGGCACCTACATGGAAGTCAGAGGACAACTTGGGAGAGTTGGTTCTTTCCTTCCATCATATGGGCCCAGGGATTGAACTCACGTTGCCATGCTTCGTGGCGAGCATCTTTGCGTAACACTGAACCATCTCACTGGCTCAAATCTAAATCTCAATGCAAGTCTCCATAGATTGACAGGATGCTGTGATAGTCCATCTTTACTGTCAGCCTGATGGGATGCACAGCTTCTACGTAAGTCTACAAAGGTGTTTCCAGAAACACCTAATAGAAGAGGGAAGACCCACCTGACTGTGGGCAGCACCGTTCATGAACTGGGATGCCAGTCTGAACAAAAAGGAGAAAGCAAGTTGAGCACCAGCCTTCCCCCCTTTGCTTCCTGACTGCAGATACAGTGACCAGCACCTGATGTTCCTCCAGTACTTTCTACACTAGGATGGGCTGTACCCTCACAGCAAGAGCTGAAACAAACCTCTTCTCATTTTGTCTCAGTAACAAAAAAATACTAAATCCACATACACATACCAGGAGACTCCAAGAAGTCAAGGGCAACCTCTGGAGGAAGAAAAGGCAACCACTGCAGGGCTGCAGGTCAGGACTCCTCTTGACTCAGGGCTTCCCAAGCTAGCCCCAGCTCTGGTGGCAAAAGTCTTACTGATACAGGACTTGAAAAATCAAACCTGGAAGGGGCATTCTGGAATCCTATCAAATCCCAGTTTGAGGCCTGCCTGGTCTACATAGGGAGTTTCAGGCCAGCCAAAGCTATAGAGAAGTCTTGTCTCCAAACCTGGTGCTAGAGTTACAGATGATTGTTAGCTGTCATGTGGATGCTGGGACTGGCAAGAGTAACCATTGAGCCATCACTCCAGCCCTGCCATGATGGACTCATTCCTGTGAAATCATAAGCTCAATAAACTCTGTAGGTTGTCTTGGGCATGGAGCCGTATCCCAGCAACAGAAGAGTAACTAATCCACCTGCATAGATGCTAAGCTTTCCCTGAAACAGACCACAGTGTAATCTTTTCTTTGACCAGGTAACTTAAATGGTGATTAACTCTCCATGAGCAGTGCAGCAGTGACACAGGTAATCTCATGGAGTGAATGAGCCCACATGGCTACCCTGCACTGTGCCGCCAACGGCAATGGCACCTGTTTAGCTCCTGGCTGACGCCATTGTCAAGCACACTAGCATGCTTACGTCTTTCAAGCTAGGGTTAATACTGCCACCTCCAGGGAAACTACCGTGACAGAAAGAGAATGAAAGACAAAGCAGATCAACGAGAAGATTATCCAAGACTGTCCCAGAGACTATCAGCAAATACCTACTATGTAATCAGCAATATAACTGCACCACATCAAGGCTACCATCAGCAGACCTGGGCAAAAACAGCACAAAGACAGCCGTAGACTCAGAAGCAAGTATACTAAGGAATCCACGAAGCTCCTCACAGCTCACAGAAATTCCAAATAGTCAAGGGTTTGCCATGTAACATAAATGGTCTTATACAGAAGTGATTCTTAAATAAAAATCAGTTACACACATCTTCCACTTAAATCTGTCTCCTACCCACTGTTGTGGCTTTTTAAGCGAGTATATAGGGAAGAAAATGTGGCATGGCTGCTCACTGGAGTATCAAATGGGCCACAAACAGTAAGATGCTTTCAGGCCCACTTTTAAAAACTTCAGTCGACAACTATAGCTAAACCTTCACTTCAATGAAGTACTTACTGTGCATTTTCTTCTAGCAATTTGAAAGATAACTGTACTCTATTATTATAGTCATTTTAAAAACCGGAAGTCTGCATAACTGAATTACCTCATCAATATCAGAAAGAACATTTTATTAACTTGTAAAGCTGATAAAATATCTCCAGAGTTACTAAAGCTTAAACAACATAAGACTCTAAAATACCTATTATTTGTGTTAATTATACAACCTCCATAATACACAATTTTATTACACCTGGAGAAATGCATTAGTCCATGGATGAATCAGATTACATAAATCAATATCACTCCCAAATTCCACAATTTAGGAATCATGTCTAAGCTATAATTTGTCCCATGCAAATAATATAATACTTAAAAGAGAAAAATTAATTTTAATTCAACTGGAAAGAAAAACTGAGTTCAAATGACTGTCCATGTGCCTGTATCCACGCAGCATCTGTCTGCACGCAAACAACATTCTACCTTTCTTGGTTTGTTGTTGCTGTTGATGATTTCTGTTCTAGTTTCATTCTTTTGCTGTGATACAACACTCAGACCAAGAGTAACTTAAGAGGAAGAAACGTTTATTTGGCTTACAGTGCCAAACCACAACTCAAAGCAAGGGAAATTTAGGGAGGAGCTCAAGGTAGGAACCTGGAGACAGAGCTGTGGGGGAACATTACTTGGTACTTGGATCTCAGATGTGCTACCTGGCTTGCTCATCCTTAACTGATTTAGGTTTTGTTTTGTTGTTGTATCTACTTATTTGTGTGTGTGTGTGTGTGTGTGTGTGTGTGTACATAAATGGTACTGTGGGGGTGGCTAGTCACAGGACAATTTGTGGGAATTGGTTCTCTCCATCTACCATGTGGGTCACTGAGCTGGAACACAGGTTTTCAGGCTTGGCACTTACCTGCTAAGCCAGCTCATGGACCCTTGGCTAGCCTTCTTATACAACTCAGGACCACCTGTCTAGGGGAAGTGTCTTAAGTACTTTCTTGAGAAGGAAAGAGTTTATTTTATCTTAGATCTCCCAGGTCACAGTTTATCACGTAGGGAGTCAGGACAGGAACCTGGAAGCAGGAGCTGAAGCACAGACCATGGAGGAGTGCTGCTTGCTAGCTTGCTCCTCTGGCCGGTGCTCAGCCTGCTTTTTTTATATAACCCAGGATCACCTGCCTAGAGGTGGTACAGCCCACAGTGGCCTGAGCCCTCCCACATCACTCAACCATCAAGAAAATGCCTAACATAGGCCAATCCAATGGAGGAAATTCCTCAGTTGAGGTTCCCTCTACCTAGGTGTATCAACTTGACAACCAAAGCTGTCCAGCATAGGAAGGTTATGGTCACCATT
This sequence comes from Eospalax fontanierii, assembly GCA_035773235.1. Classification (NCBI taxonomy): domain Eukaryota; kingdom Metazoa; phylum Chordata; class Mammalia; order Rodentia; family Spalacidae; genus Eospalax; species Eospalax fontanierii. The sequence goes on from CM069532.1 coordinate 78,829,614, forward strand.
CTATATCAATCAATTAATAACCAAGACAATCCTCCAGCGACATGTCCACAGGCCAATCTGATCTAGGCAATTACTTCAATACAGATTTCCTCTCAGATAACTCTAGGATGTGTCAGGTGGACAGTTAAAACCTATGAGGATACTGTTTGTTTTGCTGTTTTTGTTTTTTTTTTTCTTCAGCTCAGGATAGCCTCAAACTCTCAATGATACTCCTGCCTCAGTTTCCTGAATGCTGGGATTATAAACATATAGCACCACACCCAGCCACTGTCTTGTCTCCCAACCCAATCCCTGCTTCCTTTTTCTCCCTTACTTTTAATTCTTGGATAGAATCAGTTTTTTTTTGGGGGGGGGGGCTCTTTTTGAGACATGGTCTCACTGTAAGCCCCAGCTGTCCTTGAACTTGCTATGTAGACCATGCTGACCTTGAACTCACAGAGATTCACCGGCCTCTGAGTGCTGGGATTAAAGGAGTGTGCTCCCAGGCCAGGCCCAGTTCCATGATTTTGACTAACACCCTGGGCTGAGGAGCCATATCCACATATTCTCACCTACAGCACTACCCTTAAGATACTTTCTACCAAGTTTCCCTCCAGCCCTCTGCACCAGGCAGCCACTGATTTCTGCTCATATACAGCTGTCTTAACCAAATAGAATGCCTATTACCCTGCTTCATAGATTCACCCATTCTGTCATGCCACCAACATGTAAATGCTAGATAAGCAGATACCAAAACCTGACTATCCCTTTCTAAAGTGATGGGAATCTGACATGTTTCCAGTAACTAGAAAAAAACCTGCTGTAAATGTAACTACAGAGGCCTCTGGGTAGACATGGGCTCCCGTCTTTCTTGGGAAGATACCCAAAAACAGGGCAGCTGGGTCCTATGGAAAGTGTGCAATCTCCCCAACAGCCAAGCCCAGCAGTTCCACATCCTGGCACCTGGAAGTGTCACCCTGTTTGGTTCAACAGGGTTGCGATGGGACCTCACTGAAGTTATAATCTGCTTTTCCTTAGCAACTACAAATGCTGTACACCCTTTTCTGTGCTTATTGTCATTCATATGAAATGGATGAAATACATGCTTAAATCTCTGGGCCATTGCTTAATTGAAATTTTATTGACCTATGCATAAAATTATTTTTATTTCATTTATTATTAGTACAAGCCCCACATGTGGCAGTCAGAGGACAACTTTGTGGAGTTAGTTCTCTCCTTCCACTAAAGGTGGGTTCCAGGAATTGAATTCAAGTTATCAGGCTTGTACATCTTGAGCCATCTTATCCTGATTTATGTTTTTAATAATTTATCAATAAAGAAATTCTGAAAAGGTTATGGATTTCAATGAGAACTGGACAAAATCTAATGTACCACTTTACCACCCCATCTTACAGCACCCTGTTTGCTCAAAATAATAGGCAAATTAATAAGTAAATGCCACAATGTGCAAAAGCAACTAGAAGAGAGGGAGGAAAAGAAACCATGCTCTGCTTCTCTCAAACTGTAGATAAAAACCCTAAGAAAAGGTGTCTGTCTATTTCCAGGTCAGGAAATGAAACTTACCCCATTTGGGGTGTTTGGCTTGGTGTTGTTTTGACTTTTGCAAAAAGATCTCATGTGGTGGCCTCAAACTCACTATGTAGCTGAGTGTACGACTTGCTTTTATCACTGCTGTAACCAAACACTGAACAAGAAGCAATTTAAGAGAGAAAAGGTTATTCTGGTTCAGTATGCAGACAGATCATCATGGTAGGGGAGGCGTGGCAGCAAGAGCGTGAGGTAGCTGGTTACATAGCATTCAGTCAAGATGTGGACAGCAATGAACGCTGGTAAGCAGCTCACCCTCTCCCTTTTAGTCCATCTGAGAGTCCAGACTAAGGGAGAGATATGTCATCCAAATTCAGCATGAGTTCTCTTCAGTTCCATCTTTCTGGAACCATCCTCACAGGTGTGTTTCCATGGTGACAATGAAGACTGACCATCACACAAAGGCGTTCCTGTGAGCTCCAGATTCTCCTGCCTCTACCTCTAGAATGCTGGGACCACAGACACGTGCCACCATGCCTGGCATCCCTGTTTACACATTTGATAAAACTACATTCTTCTCTCAATATAAGCCAGGAACACAAGGAACTGAGCATTATTTGAAAACCTTAGAGAAGTAATGATAATCACTGATACCTTTTAAAAGGAAATGAAAATTAGGAGGAAGAGTACAATAGCAGCTCAGTAGATGGCACTATTCTCCTAGCTGTTAATGCATGATTGCTACCTGTACACTTGTTTCCTAAAAAGCTTTCATGAAAAGAATTATAAAGGTTGATACTGCTATACAGAACCTCAGGTAAATTTCTTAACTCTAGGCTCAAGTTACTGAAATGTCACACGTCACTTCTACCAAGAGATAGATTTTTTTTCACCTACCCTTTCTCCACAAAGAAGTCTGCTCACTTGAGGAAGGCCTGTTCCTGAGAAAATTCCCAGGGAAAATTCTCTTCCCTTGCTCTCAATTAACCACCTAGAGATTTCCTCAGTCATACTCTGAGTCCCCACTTCCCTGATCCCTACCTGGTAATGGTAGTGGATCCAGCACTGCAGGCTCCTCCCCACCATGCTAACAAGCCCCAGAGAGCTCCCTCCTCCCTTGCCATACAATAAGAGAACAAGTTATCCAGAAAGGCAGAGGGAGTCACCTGAACATGTTCACTGGGAGGCTGCACAGCTTACAGAGGGGGTGAAGACCCATAATGGAATCACAGAACAAGTCAATCAACCAAGAAGACAGGAAAAATAATTTGAACAAGAAAGGAAATATAATCACATTACATACTTTGCTCAGTAGTGAATAATGTTTACATAGTCACAATCATTAAAAAAATAAAATGTGGGTCCAAACGAAAATTACCATAGAACCAAATGGAGAAGGCTGGGGAGAAGCCCTGCAATACTAAATCAGAGCAGCCGACATCACACTCCTCCAAGACCCACACGAGATGAGATCCATCAATATGCCCTCACAGAAGGAACAGGGGGATCATTGGAGCCTCACTTGAGATTCTAGCCACCACTCCCTCCTGAGCCCACTCCAGATGCACATGGTTGAGGGGAGCAGAGTTGAAGGAGGTTGACTGAGGGGCTCCAGGGATGCAGATTTCCTGAGCTGTCACCCATGCCTGAGCAGGCCTTCTTCAGTGATGCAGCTTCCTTTTAGTAATCCATGCTCCTCTAAGTAGCCCCAATCACTTCAATGTCTCACTAAACTGGACTGAGACAAAATCTTTTCTTTGGTCTATCCAATCTGTGATCAACTGATGTCTCAGGAAAGTCACACAAAAGGAAATAAAGTATAGAAAGAAAATTCCCACCTGACCTGACATGCAGATGATGAGCACAGGAGGAGGGAGCTGGGACTGAACTGCTGAAAACTGAAACAGTTTTCCTTTGAGTCTCTAGAAGTACTCAATGGGCAAGACAGAACCCTGCTGGTTCCTGCCTGGACTTTTCAGCACTGATTTCTGATCCCTGTACACATACCACTTGAAAGGATTTACGATTAAACAAACAGAATAAACCCCACTGTGGAAGCAATTACAAGTGATTCGCTAAAACTATTTTTAAACCTCTTCAGAAATAAAGGGCAGGGAACTCGTGTCGCTGCCCACTGTAGGTGGCAGTGAGGCACAGGATGAAGGGTGTGCTCAAAGAGAGCTTGGAAACCACATGTACTACGAGCTCTAATACGTGCAGTCGCAGTCAATAACACACAGCACCTTATGCACCAAGTTGGCTGTGCAGCACCTACTAGACACGTGGGATGACTCCTGCCTGACAGCTACAACTCAGCTCAGATGCAGCCTTTGCTTTGCTATCTACCGTCCTCCACCAGAAGAGATCCAGCATATCAATGCACAGCTCAATCAGGTTGCTTACCACTCCCGCACACTGCTCTGCACATCATACCAGAATGACCTCCACTTTGCCAGATTCAAAAGTCAAACCACATCTTCTCCTGGACCTCTGACTGCTTGTGAACGAGTAGAGCAGCCCTCCTAGCATTCCAATCCCCTCTGCTCTTCTCTGGGTCTGTTGTGTACTACCAACTCTCTTTCCTGACCACTTAGCAGATGAGTAAGTTTCTTACAGCTCTACCTCTGTCCTCTCTGCCCATTCTCATGGCAACCATCTAGCGTCCCGTAAGAATGAGCTTAGAAACAACTAAAAGTGGACTCCTCAGCTACCTCTCCACAGCACATTCCAGCCACATTCCTGATCCCCAGGACTACAAGCCTCACTCGGGCTCAGGCTATATCTCTCTTTCTCTCCTACCCACACCCAAGCTACAGAATATTCTGCCGGCAAGGACAGGTTACCATGAAAAAGACTCAGAGTAACAAAATGATTTGTTTTTCAGACACAAGGTCTCATACAGTCTCAAAAGTTCTCTCAAAAGTAGCCGAGGGCCTCCCATCTTTACTTCCTGGGCTTGGACCAGAGGTAGTAGCCCCACACCTGGCTTTATGCCATACTAGGGACTGAATCCAGAACCAAGACAACATCCTCAGCCCAATAATACGGCTTCTAAAATACAAGGCTGACAAGACTGCTCAGTGGGTAAAGATTCCTGCTGCCAAGCCTGAGGACCTGAGTTTAAATCCTTGAGACCCACATGGTGGAAGCAGAGAGCTGACTCCTGCAAGTTTCTGACTTCCACATGAGCACTATGGTAGTGAGCAGGCTCCCTGCCTTACCCACAAGAAGCAGGGGAACTAGAAGTGAGACTCCTATATGTTGGCCAGGAAGATGAAAGTGCACAACAGAATCCCTTTATATGCACAAACAAAAGAGACTTGGGGAAAAGGGAGGACCAAGGAGGAAAGTGAACTAACCCTCACATGGAAAGGGGAGAGGGGAACAGAGCCTGACTCCAGAAACTCTTGCCAAAGTCAAACTTAATTGAAAAACTATCAGGAATTTAGACTTCATGAAGTTCAAATTCATGAGAATTAAAGTCTGGGCTGGCAAAGCAGCTCAATAGATAAGATGTTTGCTATAAAGTCTAATGACCTGAACTGGATTACCAGGACTCATGTGGTAGAAAGAGAAAATCAACTTCCAAAAGTTCTCCTGTGACCTACACACACACACACACACACACACACACACACACACACACACACACAAACAAACAATATGAATGAATGTAAAATTCTTGAGCAAAAATAAAACCAAGGAATTCACCGGTGCCAACATTCCAGGAGAGCTTTATGAATCTCCTACCACCATACTTGTCACTGTCATACCATTAGACCTAGCAGAAGACAGGTTCTGAAAGCAAGACAAACTGCACAGGTTCTAAACTCTACACTCTCCCAAATGTGGATCGGAGTCTACATTCCACAGGCTTAACTTACAAGTCACTCCCTAAGGAGTCAATTTTACTGTTTTAACTGGGAGAGGAAAGTCATCGGAAATAACTGCTAATAATACTGGGTGCTGCACATATTTTATGTATCCCACAGCATCTTCCTAAAAATCCCGTAAGAAAAAAGGCCTCTAATGAGAAACCAGGTTTAGACAGATTAAATGATTTGAAGAGGGGTTGGAGAGATGGTTCAACAAGTCTAAAGGGCCCTTAGAAGAACATGAAGACCCGAGCTTGGATCCCAAGCACCTATGAAAAAGGAGCCACAGCCACAAGTGCCTGTAACCTCAGCACTGGTAGGAGAGGGAGAGGGGGAAAAACAGGGTAGAGACAGGATTACTAGCTAGGGCTTACTGGCTGCCAGCCTAGGCAAGAAAGAGTGAACTCCAGGACCAGTGGGATCCCTGTCTCAGGGAGTAAGGAGGAAGAGCAACAAAAGGGCCCCAAGGGTCTGCCTTTGGCCTTCCCACAGGGGCACTCACCTGCACATGAGCACACCCACCTCACAGACATGCACAAAACATGAGCAGTAGTTACAGCTGAAGTATTAGAACACTTGCTCTCTCCTTACTCATGGTTTCACTTTCTGCTGCTTCAGTTATCTAGCCAACTACAGTCCAAAAAGAGTCAATGGAAAATTCCAGAAATAAACGATTCCTGAAATTTAAAAGGCATGCCATTCTAAGTAGTGTGATAATTCTGCAACATCCATCCAGAACATGATTCCTCCGTTTTGTCGAGTGTATCTATGCTTTATACCCACCCCTTGATCGCTGTGGCGACCATCTCAGGCACCATTGGTACCACAGTGCTTATGTTTAAATAGCTATTATTTTACTTAGTAATGGCCCTAAAGTGCAAAAAGTGATGTTGGCAACTCATATATGTGAAGCTGTGAAATTCTTCCTTTGAAGTGAAAAGGTCAAGTACAACAAGCTGGGTGTGGTGCACATCTGTAATCTGAGCACTTGAAGGCAGAGGTAGGCAGATCTGCGAGATCCAGGCCAGCCTGTTCTACATAGCAATTTGCAGGCCAGCTGTGGCTAAAGGGAAACCCTGTAACAAAAAGGTATCTTAATGTACAATAAGATTGTGAAAGCAAAACCGCAATCCTATAGGCAACAACTCTAACTGGTTCCATCATTTATTATTGTCAATGTTTGCTAATCTCTTACTATGCTCTACTAAATCACTTTATCTCAGATACGTATGTACAGGGAAAAATCATATATGTGCAGTCTGGTACTATCTGTAGTTTAGGGCATCCATGGGGGGATTCAGGATATATCCCCCAAGAAAAGGAAGAAGTCATTCTACATAAGCTGTTACCAACATCTGAATCCAGCACTTAGAAGAGTAAAGAACACACATTCCCAGAACTGCCACTTACCAACTTAATAACCTTTAATCTCTGTACTTTAGGTTATGCAAATGTGAAAACAAGAGAACACCAGGTCTGGCTCCTAAGGTTGAATTCTCCTATGAGAATTCAATGAATAACTGTAATTTACAGTGTGTATGATATGTAGAGTTTTCTAAGCACTGCTATTATGAACAACCAATATCATTATACTGCCAACATTAGAAAAGGTGAAGAAGCCACACATGGCAGCACTCAACAGCTTAGAGGTCCTCCCCCTCCCTGCAAAATCAGCAATGTCCTTTTGTTGCTACTGTATGTCAGAGAGACTAAGGAAAAGAAAAACAAAACAGCAAAGAGACATGTACTCACAGCTCAGAAGGCAACAGTGACTGTGAAGAAATCAAATACCCATTTCAAAAGATACTCCTAATAGCTGTTTCCTCTTTTCATAGCCGTCCAGAGACCTGGAAGAGACAGGATGCATATAAACATAAATATCTTTGGAATGGATACCATGCTGGGCAAGCACTCTACCACTGAGCTGAGACATCAGCCCTCATTCCTCTCCTGAGCTCTCTACTACGTTCACCATCTCACACGTCAGCTATGTTCATGCCTGCCATGTAACTGCTAGACACAGAATGAATTTTAAAAAGAAAAGATCAAGACCATCTCCAAATCCACAACCAACTGAAGAAAATGCACATGAAGAACTGAAAACTATTAGGACATCAATAACTATAAATTAACCTGCTATAAAAACGGCAAAGTTCAAGATAAGCAAACAGAATATACATCTTTTATTTGTTCCCACTAAAATTGTACTAAAGAGATACAACAAAGTTTAAAATCCAGGGGCTGGAGAGAAGGCTCAACAGTTAGCACTGGTTGCTCTTGCAGAGGATCCAGGTTCAATTCCTAGCAGCCACATGGCAGCTAACAACTGTCTGTAACTCTAGTTCCAGGGGATCCACACCTTCTTCTAAACTCCTCATATACTGCATGACATGGGTATACTTAACATACAGTAGGCAGAACACATACACATAAAAAATAAAAGTAATAAGATATTTAAAATCCAAATACACAGGTCAAGGAGAAATCATAAGAAGGAGAAAAAAGAAAGAAAACAAGAATGGCTTCTAAGACAGACATCAAAACAAACAGGGGGGAGGTCTGGACAAAAGAGAGAAAGCACAGCCAATGACTAAGGTCCCAAAAGCCAAACCTTGCCAACAGATAAAAACACAGGGCACCAATTCCATTTGCACAGCAAGATGCACAGAAGGCTCAAGAGCCAGCAGCGTGGAATGCAGGTGAACTAGGCGGAAGGAGGAAGCCAAAGAGGATGAAGATGTGTTCAAGGCTGCACAAGAGCCTCAAAATGGTGTCTCTACGTGGCTCCCTCTCCACAGCCTCAGAGAAGTCTGGAAAGTCTAGAAAAAGCAAAGCACTTTGACCAACTGCACCCTCAGAGGTAGACAGACAGAATCACTGAAACTCCCAGTTCCCACCACATAAACACACACTCAGTTCCCAGAACTCTGGCATTCAAATCTTTATACCACATGGCAAACAAACTCTTCTAAGACAATCTCATCGGTCTAATAGGAAAGACTAAAGATACCAACACGGGATTCCCCAACAAATGGTCTGTCAAAAATATCCTGATGCAAAACTGAAAGGCCCACCCATATGCTTAAAGTTTCCAAAGAATTCCTGAATTTGCCACAAGGAAATATAACCAACCAGATAGGTGAAAAAGGCCACTCGTCAGAAGATAGAGACCAAGACAAGGGAGGACAACCTGGAGGAAACCTAGATACAAACTTTCAGTAACCTAGAGACAGGACACTGCATCATGAACAAAGATATAATACTCTTAGAACAACAACAACAACAACAACAAAAAAAAAGGACTAGCCACCATCAACTGCCAATAGCTCTCAGCTACGGTGAGGCTTCATAAACCTCTACTCCATCCACAGGGATTTTGGCTACCTGGACCTTGTACATGCAGTCACTGCCTCTGTGAGTTCATGTGTACAACTTTGTGGTCATGCTGGGCAAATACTGTTTCCCTACAGCCGTCAACCACCTCTGCCTTGCTCCTAAGAGGCTACCTACGCTCCAGTGAACAGTCCTACACTGCACAGCAGGTAGTGCTAAATAAACTCAGTGAGTTTTAAAAAAAAAAAAAGTACATGGAGTGGGAAGGAAAAGTTAAAGAGCAGAGACAACAGAGCCCAGAGGCTCACTGGCCAGTCAGCCAAGCCAAAACAGTGAGTTTGGGGTTCAGCAAGAGATCCTATCTCAAGAGAATAAGGCAGAAAGCAATAGAACAAACACTTAAATGGCTTCCTTTGGCCTCTACATGTGCACATACTCACCATGCATACACACACACACACAACTGAAGGGGGTACTTAGGATAAAACATTATGTCGGCTTCAAAGGGAAAATTACAATGAAAACAGAAGCAACGGAGCAGCATATCTGAAGTCATGAAGAATGGATACCAATACAGAATTCTGTACCCAACCAAACGACCAGTCCAGTCTGCAGTCAAGAATGGTCCTGAAAATGTTAACGCATCCTGTCTCATAAAGCCATGGTGAAAATTTCCATCAAAACATACACATAAACAAAAATGAAAAAGGCAGTGAAACAGAAAATACCAGTTTCAAGGAAGAAATAAGATATTGCCAGAAAAATAATGAAAGGTGATACCAGAGTAACTGCTGCACACCCTCTTCTGGTCTCTTCAGGCACCTACACTGAGAGGCACACTCATTCACAAGTACACACCCACACAGATATATATATATATACACATAATTTAACAAATAATTTAAAACAAAAACTGACAACCCCTTGCTGACCAAAATTAAAGAGAGCAGCCATGAAAGACAGACACCATGAACAACTCTCTTCATTCTGTACAGGAAAACTCACACCAGCACAGCACATGGCTTAAGGAGCAGCCAGCTCAGAAGAAATCTGAGCAGTAAAATGTCCAGTATGCCTGAGCTAGTGTGAAGGCCTTCTGAAAAACCATGCAATTGGTAAGCATGAGAAAATAAGTGATGGTACAAAAAAGAGCTCCCAAGGTGATAGGGAGATCACCTTAAATGCAGAGTAAGAAAACAGCCCAGCTGACAATGGCAGTAAGGAATCTCAGGGACATCCCAAGTTTGAGGCTAGCTTGGGATACATAGGGAAATGCTGCCTCAAAAAAAGAAAAAAATAATCACATTATTTGGAAGATTCAAAGGTGATCACAATAATGAAATCAGCAAATGGTTGAAACAAGAATTAGAAATGTGTCAGGTGACTGAGGAAGGAGAATCAGAGAAAAGTGACCTGTAGAGAGCCGCGGATTGCTGCATCTTAAAGATGGTGCCTGCTCCCGCCTCCCACCATCCCGAGGTGGGCGCTCTCTGGAGCAAACAGCTCCATAATTGGCTGTGGCTGGGGTCTGGCCCTGCTTCCGCCTGTGTGCGCCTATCTGCTTTCACCACGTGGTAGTTTGGGGTTGGCTGGCAGGAGGGAATTTAACTCTGTGGCGGGCTTTCCCCGGGAGGAGAAGGAGAAGCAGTAAGGAGAGGAAAGAAAAAGTTAGAAAGTTAAGAAGCCAAAAGGTTGTTCAAGGTTCCTGAATAAACTGCTTCTGGAAGAGTCCGGGGTCGCGTCTTCCTTGCTGGACGAGGCGGGCGCAACAGTGACCGATAATTTCACAACAGAAATCATGAGAGTAATACAAGCTGAAAGAGTGGAAACATAGCATCTGCCCAACTACAACACCATACTTGCTAAAATACTCTCAAATATTCCAGATAAAGTCTGTCACCAATACACACAAACTAAAAGAATTACTAAACATCTGGAGAGATTGACTCTTGTAAAGGCTCTTGTAGCCAAGGCTGACAACCTGAGTTCGATCCCCAGGACCCACATAGTGGAGAGAACTGATGCCCAAAGTTGTCCCTGACCTCCAGATAGATGCATACTATAAAGTATGCCCAATATAGAGGAGTTCAAAATAAATAAAAACAACTTTTTAAAAAAATTATAGAGTATTACTAAACAGTATTTTACAAGCAGAAGAAAATCGATCCTAGACAGAAACATGCAACAGAAAGAGCATGTGGGTAAATATAAAGGTATAACCATGTAGCATAAGCAGAAGCCAGGCATGATGGTGCATGCCTTTAATCCAAACACTCAGGAGGCAGATACATGCGGATCTCTGTGATATCAAGGCCAGCCTGGTCTACACAGTGAGCTTCACGCCAGTTGGGGCTACAGAGAAAAGCAAAGAACAAATAAAAAATAAAAGTAAAATAGCAGAGTTTAAATGACTACAGGCCTGAGACACACAAGCACACATCAATGGAAGGTAGTACACCCTGAACAGGTACCAGTTCTACCAAAAATTGGTCTTCGCTGGGTCAAGGATGCATACTAACCAATAGAATAGCCCCAACAAGAGGAAAAGACTGTATACAAAAGTACCAAGCAACAGAGGGAGAATGGCTGTAATACTTCAAACAAAAGGCAAGGAAGAAGGGGAAAGCTCAAGAACAGAGAGACAAACAGAGAGAGTCAGCCCGAATGCATCAGGGAAAGCTGGTATGAAGATGATATAGTGATCAGAAATTACATTAAATAAAAAAGAAAGACAACTAAAAACCTGTAGTCTGCCATCAGCTTTCTGTGCCATTGTAAGGCTGACACACTCACGAGGGTCCAGAGTACTCTCTAGTCTGTAAGAAGTGAGTGTGCCTTTTCTTCGCAACCAGCACTGTTCATCTAAGTATTGTTCTCGTAGGAATACTGAATTTAAATCTCTAGTCCTCAGTTCTTGTGGAACTGTAAGCACATAGATCTAACTGTATGCTGGATCCTTCTACCAGATATTCCCACGGCTAGAGGTCACTCAACTTCTGCTATGGTCAGACCCTAATTAGCTGGGTACTGAGGACAGCACAGTTTCTGTCACCACTGTTGAACTCTTCTGTGGAACATAAAAGCAACCCCAGACAGATTACAACAGAGCATCTCTTCTCAATCAACTGCATGCGGTAGCCCCTTTCTCAGGAGCACTCAACTCCTCCAAAGAACTCTCTGCAGGAACTATACTTGCTGCACATTTGAGAGGATCAGATTTCCCAAGGGTTATCTGATTTTCCAAAGTCAGGAGTGAGGAGTGAGCTGGTCAGGGTCAATTAAATTCAGCTGTGACTGAGCTCTTGGCCACCAGCCACCTAGATCCTGCCTTGGCTCTTCCACTTACCTCACTGACAGATCACAGTCAAGACCTCACTAAAAATTCTCCCAGTCCCCCTCCTTCTCTATCCCACTGTCAAGGACATCGGACCAGACAAACTCCAAACTGTTCTGCTCTTCTTTGTTACTGTGCCTCTTTCAAATCAATTTCTACTCCAAAGCAGTGAGTAAATGGCTACACTGGCTTTGAAAGTCTTACAATTTTATAATGGCTATTTTCAGTAAGACTGATTTAGCAGTTAACAGCACTCCAGAAAGTAATATACTAAGCTTGCTGTTTAGCAAGGGACAACCCAAACCATGTTCTATGTGTTCCTTATCCATCCTTATTTAATATATACCAATGTAACTATGAAACTGATGAAAATACCAGCATGAACTAGTTCAAACCAAGCCTAAAATATATATCCCACAAATTGTATAATTAAAATGCTTAAATTAGTTTACTCCAGATGGATAAAGGAAAATTAAAACTTGGCCTATTACACAAAATACATTTTCAACTCTTCAAAGATATCTGTAAAATGGATACTCCCAAAGCTTTTTTGCATGAATGGGTGTATTTTAAGTTAAGTACAAGCAGATACTTGGGCTCCTCAAAGCTCTTCCCTTTCTAACCTACCTATGCTTGGGTAGCAGAGGATTTGCTCCCTCTGCCCCCACGCTTACCAGCTTCTCTTTTCTTGAACACTCAGACAGAGAGAGCCTTCCAACACCCCTGTTCCTGATACCCAACCTGATAATCCCTCACTGCAGCACTTAAGAGTTCTAAGGCAGCTGACCTGGTCCACTCTAACTCTCTGGAGACCAAAATTATGACCATTTTACACAAAAGAAAGCTAGGTCTTAACAAAATTCTCCTAAGTCACATTATCAATGAGGGAGAAATCAGAGATATAGATACTGGCTTATCAGCACTCTAAAACCATACTGCCATTCTGGGTTCCCAAGTTAAAACAAGTATGATCTGGGCTTTACAAAAACACAAGTGACAGAAGAGCTCTTCAGAGCTGAATGACATTCAATATGATATGCTGAGAAATTATAAGGTATTTGGCTGGAAATAACCAAGTAGGCTGAGCCTTGATTTTCTGCTTGATATTAATTGTTGAAGAAGATCTAAACTCACTATTTCTTTTTAAAATTTTTACTATTTATATTTTAGGTGTATGAGTGCATTACCTGTATGTGTGTAAGTACACCCATGCACACAATGCCCATGAAGACAGGAAGACACTGGATGCCCTGGAACACAAAGTTTCCAACAATTGTTACCCACCCCGTGGGTGCCGGGAACCAAACCCAGGTCCTCCACAAGAGCACTCAGTGATCTTAACCACTGAACCATCTCTCCAACCCCTAAATTCACTATTTCTTAACCAATAGCATCCTAACAATTTGTCATTATAGGAAATGCAAGTCAATGCTGCTGGCTGTGCAACCAAGAATTCCTGCAACAGATTTCTTCCACTCAGGGTAACTGAAACTATGAAAGCATTTCAGGGTGAAGTCACTTAATAAACTCTGGGGTTTATTAAGAACAAGACAGCACAAACCCCAGGAGGAACACAGGTTAGGAAGAGAGAAAGAGCAAAGAAGCAGGGGGAGAGGTGACATACATACGTGTATGTATACATAATACACATATATAAAATTTTGTGACTTTTGAAATTACATTGTTTAAAGGATGTAACTCATGACCGGGTTCAAAGATTAAGTAGTTTAAACTAAGTAAAAGAAATGCAGATTTATCTCTCTTCTTTTAGAAGTCCCTTCAGTAAATGAAATCTAAGGTAGTTCATGCTGAGCACTGTTCAAGCTGACCAATGAGATACGAGTGCTGAAATTAAACTCAAGGTCCACATACACTATGGGCTCAAGCACACCTGACTGAAGTTCACCTGTTTGAGGTCTCTCAGAAGAGGGATATTTGCTCCAGGTAGCTGTGCTAAAACTGCCAGCCTGACACAACCTAAGACTCCCTGGGAAGAGTCTCCATGAGAGACTGTCTATCTAGATCAGGTGGCCTGTGAACACTGCAGGGGAATGCCCTGATTTAAATGACAAGAGGAAGCACCACTGGATCCTGGGCTGTGTAAGCATGAAGAACGTAACTGTTCCAGCGTATACGCACCCCCTTCTCTCTGCTCCTGGCTGTTGATGTGACTAGCTACTGCAACCACCTTGACCTCAATGACGAACCCTTCCCCTAGCTGCTTGTCCGCAGGTATTCTGTCACGGCCACAGGAACAAAGCCAGGTCAGTGAGTGACGCTCACCAGGGTTGTGGTTTCTGAGCTATGTCAAAAGTCTTCACTTTCAGCCAGAATTAGGCCCCAGGAGCTGGGGATGTAACTCGTGTCTCTTTGTTTCCTCTCTGTCCTGCCTCAGTAAGTGGGGTTCCACACATGGAACTCCCTCCCAGGCTTGCTCTACCAGGGTTCTCTGCACTTAGATAAGCTGTATCCTGCACTCTGCAAGAATACAGGCCAGAGGTAACTTTCTGAAATCAGCAGAGATCGAGAGTATGAGTAGGGTAATGCAAACCAAAGGCACTTTATGCTTCAGTAATTTCCTAGCCAAAAATATCATCATTCTGGACTGTGGAGCCTGCCAAGGTGGGAATGTTGTGTGCTGTTCATCATATGACAGTGTGGTGCAGGGCTTGCCATCCAAATGGTTAAGTCAGTGACCGAACCAATACACTAAGCCAACGAGAGAAGGTGCAAACCCACTGAATTGTAAAAAACAGTATTAACAAGGATCTACACATTCTGCCTGCAGAGCAATTGGCATAGAAACTGCTTTCCAGTCCTTAGACCAACATGCATCGTGGAGTAACCACGAAGAGAAGCTAAGCTTGCCAGTGTCAGGAAGACTCTACCCTAAGAAGATTTGTGCCACTCTCTACAAACTAAGAACTAAATTATACCAACTTAAAATTACAAAAAGTCCTGCATAACAGGTGAGGACCAAACGGCTGTGAAAGCACCGCACAGGGTGAGAGTCTACCCTGGTTCCCTTTGTCTTTTTGAGACAGTCTCACTACCTAACCCGAGCTAGCCTTAAACTCACTGTTGGACCAGGTTAGCCTTGAATTTGCTTCAGTCAGCCTAGTGTTAAGATGCATCTGGTTTTAGCTCCTGTGAACTTAACCACCATCAGTGCCTAGCAGGCTTACCAGAAACAGAAACTGAGCATCTTGACTTTGATCACATACTGCTAAATGGTTTGTGGCTGGTTGACTCTGATTTTCTGCTTTCAGAGTCAAGACCAAAGGTTTTTCAAGAACTTCCCTCAGCTATCAGTGTTACCAGATTGGCTAGCTTTGGAAAGCCCTTCCTGCTACAGACCTGATGTTTATTAATGAACTTACAATAGGCAGTACTTGTGTAGGATCTGTGCTGTGAAGTCATTCAGATGACAGCTGACATGCCAAGCTTTATACACATCTCATGCTGTCAAAGCTAAAATGAGATTTCCATACCCATGCACATCTGCAGTAGAGAAATTTCCTGAATTAAAAGGACAGTTCCAACAGCATCTTTCAAACCCTGATGCAAGTACAAAGGAAACTGACACATTTTAAAATCCACTCAACTGTGTGGTTGAGGTGCTTCCTAAAACTGAACTCCACTGAAGCAAAATGCTCTCCACTTCCTCTCTGCAAAAGAATTCCAATCTTCCCATTCACATATATACTACAAAAAGGTATATTCTAATTCTTTCACCGGAAAAACAATTTTGTTTTTCTCTTGTTGTACAAGTACTAACATATCTTTGTTTCTCCCATGAACATAAAATAGTTACCTTCTACCCTTTTATAGAAAAGCTCACCTTGCCTGGTGTGGTAGTACATACCTTTAATGCCACTACTTGGGAGAAAGAGGCAGACAGACCTCTGTGAGGCCTACATAGTGAATTTCAGGCCAGCTGAGACTCCAGGGAGGACCATGTCTCAAAAAAATAAAGAAACAAAAAGCATAGCAATCACTGCTTACCCAGCTGAGTGCTCAGTCCTCTGCATCAGCACAGCTCACTCTTTTTAACTTTCTCAGTTTCCTTTTTACATTTATACCTAATAAATTTTACCTATTGATTTTATCAGTCCATTATAACCTGTCAAAATGTTTTAGAATTCTAAGAATGAGCTCTTTCCTAGCATGACTTCTATTCTTTAGTCAAATCTTCACTAGAAACATTGGGACAGATGTCAAACATGAGGCAGGTACAGAGACATGTTCATCGGCATAAAGAAACTATTTTTTTTAACTATTGGGTTTTTGTTTTCATGTGCTTGCTTGTTTTGAAGTGGAGAATCATTATGTTGCCTCATCTGTTCCAAGCAACCCTCTGCCTGGTACCCCTCCTCCAAGTGTCTGGGACTATAGATGTGCACTCCATGTGCACAGTGTCTGTCACTGGTTTCATGGTGAATGACATTGTGCGTGGATGGGGCATACCCTCTACCAAAAGACATAATGACCTATTGAATTCTCTAGTGACAAAAATTATTTTTTTCTAGGTTTCATGCAGTCAAAGAATATTTTGTCCAAAGACAGGTTAGATCCTTTGCCTAACTTCTGGCAGGAAAGCACTAAGCTCCTAGAATCTCCTGAATGATAAAGTGCATCTGGCCTGGCGTGGTGGCACACTCCTTTAATCCCAGCCCCGGAGAGGCAGAAGCAGGAAGGTTGCCGTGAGTCAGAAGCCAGTATGGACTACAGAGGATATTTGTCTCAAAACAATTAAACTAAAATCAAGACAGAGGACTGCATACTTCAGCTAGGCAGCTGTGCTGTGTGCATGGTTCATTCTCCCTCAGTGAGTCCCACACACGCTATTCTGAGACATTTATGGGTCTGAGAGGACAGAGAACTGACTCTTAGTAGTCCCCAGCACCTAGCACAGGAGCCTCTCATGAAAATCCTTTAAACTTAATTGATAAGTGGGTCAGTATTAATAAAGTAGAAGTATTAATATTTTTAAGCAGAGATAAGACAGAACAGTAGGTAAAGTTGCTTGTTGCACAGCCTAGTACCCAAGTTGGATTCTTGGAACCCACATAAAAGCGGGAGGAAAGAACTGATTTCACAGAGTTGTGCTCTAACATGGGTGCCATGGCAGGCACACACAGAGTTAAGGAAAAAAACAAATGGAGACTATAATAAATATGTTTTGCTTGTCAATTCTCACACCTTTGAGATAATGTGGATGTAAGTACTAGAAACAAGTATAAAGAGTTTGGAAAAAATGGGAGCTAGAGAGATGGCTCAGCTGCTTTTCCAAAGGACCCAGGTTTGATTCCCAGAACCCATATGATAATTAACAACCACCTCTCCAGTGCAGCCATAGGTCCAGTTTCAGGGAATCCAACACTCTCTTCTGACCTCTGAGGGCACTGTACAACACTGGTACACTTACAAACATGTAGGCAAAACATTCATACACATAAAAAGAAAAACAATTTTAAAGAGTGTGGGGAAGCCTCATTGTGTCCACGTCTATCTGATGCAACAGTATCAATGATCTTGCTCTGAGGACCACAAACAAGCTGTGTTTCATAAACTATCATACCTTACCCAGAACAGACAGGCTACTGGCCAAGCTGTGACTCAATCACCATCCTCAGAGCTTCCTCCTAATTCACATGTACCCTCTCTGGTTATCACCGAAATCCCCAAGCAAGAGCTCTGGGCCTCAATTTGAAATCTTCCCCACAAATCTAGACTACTTAAAGTAACTAGGGGGCAAAATTCCACTGGAAAAGTCTGAGCGCTTTCCAATAAAACATTTTGCAAAAGGGCAGATTCCTAGAACAGATAGAAATCGAAGTCACCAACCTGCCAACCACGGAATCAACCATGAACTGTCAAAAGACAATGACCACAGACAATTCTGATTTAAACTTATTTCTCCTTAGGATACAACTAATATTACTTTTCCCAATAGAAAGCAAAATATAAATTAAATAAATGTTTCCATGACCTAAACAAAGTCGATTATCAACTTTTTGCTCCTCTGGCATCACAACTCTCCCCAATCTGGAGTCTGAGGGTGAACTCTGAAACCACCCAGGTTCACAGAGGCTTCCCTACCCTGAGTCTATCATTTGTCTTTGTCATTCACAATCCTGTCCTTAACAGAAGTCAGAGTCAGAGATAACCTGAATCCAAATCTCTCCTCCCTAATGCCTTATTTCACATCTCTGCAGAGACCAGGATCTGTAGCCTGTACTTCCTTAAGTATATGTCATAATCACAATGTCAAATAGGAACCATCCCAGTGACTTCATATGAAGAATCCTACTAGCCTGCCTGATGCTCAAACCTTAATCATCAGCTACGAGCTGCCCTGCTGTCCTGCCACAACCTATGGGCTCACCAAGATCTTACAATTCACTGTTTTACATCTGACTGGTACACATGTCTAATCTAATCCAAGGAATGACATGACACTCTCAAGGTGACTTTCACCACCAGGTAAAACTGTGAACTTAGGTGTGTCTAATGTCCACCACTATACTGAGATATTCCATGCCAACCAAGAGTTCCAAACATCTGGCTGACCTCCTAGGCCCCCAAATTGTCTTGTTTGACCTTTGAGGACAGAGGGTCCAGGGAGGGAAAAACACTGTAATTGGTGGTTGATGCTGTTCAACTTACGGCACAGTTGCATGTCTGTGAGCTTCCCCTGAGCTGCATGACCCCTATCTTAAGGGCTACTTGACCTTCCCTAACCCACATCGCTATAGACTGCTGGCCATGCCTCTTCTCTGGCCTCCCTCCTGATGATCCCTGTGCCGTAAGAACAATTAATTCTCACACAGTTTTGCTTACAGTTTCAAGGGTTCAGGGTCCAAGTAGAAAACATGCCCTCCTCAAAGCAGCTGCTGACAGCAATTTCATTGCAGAAGGGAAAAGGAGCCAAAAGAACTTCATAAACTAGGTACCAAAGGAGAATGCAAGTACCTGGATGCCCTGGGCCTTGCCTTTCTTTCTCTTTTCAAGGTCGGAGCAGGCACACAGGCTTCATTCAGATCAAACCCTTTCTTCCCCATCTCCAGTGAGCCCCTAATTAAGGCCTTTATTGCACAACCCTTGCACAAGAAGGTGGACTACTGGATCAACCTCTGAACTCTACCCTTTCACCTCGTCAGCTCAGCCATGCTCGGCAGGGCAGCTATATCCTCCATAGCCATGATGCTGGACACTGGATCCTTCAGGTAAGTGACTGCAACACCTTCCTTATGAGCCCTTTTTCTTCAGTCCATCCATCCTGCTACAGCAAACCTGCTCTTATCACTCTGGGATCAAAAATTCCCATCAGAATCAAGTACAAACTGCTCAGATCCTGCCTGATAGCAGCATCTCCACCCAAATCTAACCTGTACTCGAGACATGACCAACAAATTCAGTCCACAACCTCCTACCTCCATGCCTTTGCACGAGGGGAATGTCCTTCCCCACCTCCTGTCTCCACAGGACCAATTTTGATTTGGGGCCCAATTTGTTTCTGTATGATTCCGGGCTAAGCATTTTTCATATGCAGCACTTAGGAGGTGAAGTAAGAGAATCAGGAATTCCAAGGCCAGCCTCAGTCAGAGTTTGAGGCTAGCCTGAGGTACAAAGTGAGATCCTGTCCCCTGCAAAAATCAGTTAAGAAATGCTTTTCCTGTTTGCCCTGGATTCATTTCTGTTGCTGCCATGAAATATCCTATTCAAAAAGAAACTGAGGGGAGAAAGGGTTTACTCAGCTCCCAGTTCCAGATGACAGTCCACAGCTAGTCACACAGCCGTGGATGAGCAGAGGGAACGCATATGTTCTTAGTGCTCAGCTTGCTTCCCCCACTCTCACAGTCTAGTACCCAAACCCTGGGAATGGTGTCCTCACCTCACCAAGGGTGGGGTCCTCCTGTATCAATTCAGTCAAAATCATGCCCCACAGGCCAACCTAAGCTCCACAGTCCCACAGAGACTTTCTTTCCAGGTGACTTGACATTGTGTCAAGTTGACAAGTAAAACCACCACAGTGTTAAACAGATCTGCTTCTCTCTACAAACCAAATACCAAGAAGCCTTCAATTTAATTTCTACCTCATTACTTAACTGAGAATTTCAAGTTAGTGTTACTTTGGGGGGAGGGGGTGAAATGTGAAACCCAACAGACATCCAAAACATCACTAGGCTTCAGAGGCCCTGGAATAACCACAAAATAAACTTAAAAAAAAAGAGTCAGTCCTTGAGAAAGCAATAAAAACCAAACAACTTAATTAACAAATGCCACTGAAAGGAAGGCAGCTTTGGTCACAGCAAGACCCAGCACCATGCCAATTGACAGAACTGTCTTTAAGCTTCAGTGCAAGTAGAAGAGAGTCCAAAGGCTGACAGAGCACATTAACACCTCAGCTGCAACCAGGAGAGAGCACGTATATTCCCAGGGGCAGAAAAGAAAGATCAGAAACTATTAACTTAAACAAACAGTCCACTGGCCTATTCTTCTCACAGCCAAGGTATAACATTTTTCATTTTCTAGGGCTGGGGATGAACCCCCACTCTGTGTGCTGGCAGCTCCCTAGCTCTGCAGTTGTAGTTTTTTCTGGGGTGTGGGTGAGTACACACAGGCGGCCAGAGGGTGACGCTGATGCTCAGTGTCCTCCGCACCTGCTCCTCACTTTCCACTTTATTTTTACATTTATTTGCTGTTTGTCTGTTTAGTGTGTGATGTTTAGGCAAACATGTGCTACAGCTCACATGTGGAGGTAAAACAACTTTCCTAGATCAGTTCTCTTCATCCAGGAATCAGGATGGGCGGCAAGGGCAGCAAGTCACTTTGCCAGTCCTCCACTTATTTTTATTTATCGTGTGTTTGCACACAAAGGGAAGTCAGAAGACAACTTGCAGAAGACAGTTCTCTTACCATCTGAATCCTGGGATTTGAACTCAGGGCTCTCATACCTTCAGGAACCTGAAAATGTCTGAGGCAAGACAAAAATCTTAAATCTAAATACAATATGAGCCTATTTAAGATAATACTGATTTCCAGGGCACATGTCTTTAGTCCCAGCACTTGAGAGGCAGAGGCAGGCAGATGTCTGTGAATTCAAGGCCAGACTGGTCTACATAGTGAGCTCCAGTCCAGCTAGAGCCACAGGGAGACCCTGTCTCAGAAAGACCCCACCCTAAAAAGATAACAGTGATTTCAGAGAACTGCTGCTACATGCGACACACTTTACATACAACACACTTTCCGACTCCAGCTTACTCTGAGAAGTTCGAAAATATGAAAACATTCACGTGTATGGAATTTGTCCAATACTTTCTTTAAAAAAAGAACCTGACTTAGGAACTTAGTACAAATTTTTAAAGTGTCTAAATACTGCACCAATTTATTCTTTTAGAACTAAATATTAAGGATAGCTCACATCATTAGTCCTTGAGTAAACAAAGATTCCTTATAGAAACAAGCAAGAATTAATCATACGGAAGACAAGTATTAAAATTAAGAACATGGGTCCAAGATAGAGCAAAAGGAAGGAAGCTCTGTCAGCTGGGCTGGGTCCCCAATTCTAGCCTACATTAGGATCAGCAGATTGTCTCCATGAAGGGATACACAATTAGTGTTTCAGGCTTTGTAGACTGCGTGTGGCCTTTACCAGTGGTGCCTAGCTTTTGGAGTGCAGGACACTATGAGCAGACTTCCTTCCTAGATCTGAAATTTAAATTCCACATAATTTTCACATGCACGACACATTATTACTATATGTTGCTTTAGCCATGTAAAATCTCATAACCACTCTTGAATCATAGAGAGCTCAGGGTTGTACAGAATCAGGTGAGGCCAGGTTTTTGCTCCAGTGGATAGCAACCTGGGCACCTTCTGTGCAGCTCACACTGGGGCAATCCTGTATGATCTGCGGGGGTTTCCTTTCCCTCCGGCCTCATCCTATCCTCACAGCAGAGTGCTGTCAGTGGCATGGCTGATCCTTGTAACCAGACCTCTTCCCCACAGCCCTCAGCATCTCTCTTCAAGCTCTGTACACCACCTGCTGTCATTCACACATGGAGTCCTTCATTTAGTTATGATAAAAACTCTTTGAAGGCAAAATGTGTCTGTTGGGCCACTACAATTTAAAACTACATTTAGAATCAGGTAGTACCTCAACACCAGAGTCAGAGTCCCGGCACTGCTCTCCCCACCCCAAATAAGCATAGTCATGGACTGATTTTTTCAGTTATCATGTCCCAGCTTTGTGGTACCTTTGTCTGTTTTGAACTTTATAGTAAGGGACTCACATTACATGTATCTTCATATGACTTCTTCTCCATTCGGCACAGTGATTTTAAGACTCAGAGGGTGTTGTTTGCTAACGTATATTCCCTTTCGCTGCTGTGGTCACTATAACCCTACCCAACGCACCTCAGAAACAACTCCATGATCATACTTACTAAAGAAAGGAAAAAAAGAGGAGTACTTTAGAAATCCTTTAAACAATGTAGCTTCAAAAGTTAGCACACTCATGCACATGGCTATTTAGACACTTAAAGGCAACACTCCTGAAAAGCCCACACTCACACCTCAGTGCGTGCTCTTTCCCTAAGGGCCTCTCTATTCTATTAGTGTCAGGACTTAAATCTCTGTTAAAGCTGTGTCTTAGTAAACTCCAACTCTACTTCATATTGACTCACTTAAATTCTTTTCTGTGGCACAGTCAAAATAGCAGCTTCACCAGAGGGGAAATCTAGGAGCTGAGAGGTGTGTGTGTGTTCCTCCCCCTCCCACTACAGCACCTGCTGACAGCAGGGGACACAGACACTAATCTGTTTAGAGACACTGAGGCACCAGGTGGCCAGGGTTCTTACACTAGCAGGATCTTAGAAAGGCAGCTGTGTTCCATTCTTTTCCTATCCTTTCTAAAGAAATGTGTCATGGATGTCTCGTTTCAATAGGAGCCCCAATGCCAGCATATGCTCTCCCAAAGCAAGTTCCTCTAGCATTTCTTGTATCAACGCAAATCTCTGAAAATATCCAGCAACATCAAATACTAAAGAGCATTAATATCTAAAGATGGTTGAGTCCACAGGAAATACATTACAATGCTCTGGAGTCTTTAAGGGGCAGGGAGGGTTTGGCTGACTACTTTTAAGATCGGCTCATGCATTCCAGGCTAGCTTTGAATGAATGCAAACATCCCACAACTTAACCCAGCCAAGACTCAAGCATGGCTGGCAAACTTTTAATGTGAAGATTTACTGTTATCTTTTGCAAAGCATTTAGTAAGGTCAAGCACTACACCATCAGTATGGCACAGACTGTACACACCACTCTCAATAGCCTACAGCTCTATTGTTAGGACCATTTATCTACCAAGGAAATGCAAATGAGTAAAACTAACAAGTGAGACCAAAAGCTTTGCCCTTTGACACGGCATTCCACAATGATTATTCCACTTCCAAACTAGGCTCAGGGTCTCCTAATCACCTAACTTTTAACACCTTGCTACTCAAAGTGGGGCCCACAGACCCCCAGCACCAACATCCCTTGGAAGTCTGCTAGAAATGCAAGCCTGAGACCTCTATAGACAGGCTCCTCAGAGCCTGACACATAACAAGATCCTCAAGAGATGTGATTGTACATTGACGTTTGTAAAGCCTGACAGGCACCTGTCCACACTACTCTCAGGGTTTATCTAGTTCAAATGCATATCCTTGTATAGTTCAACAGAACCTCCTGCCTTCTTGTTGCTGAGAAGAGACCAAGTCAAACAGCCTGGGCCACCCAGGAAGACCAGACCAGCCTTTTCCCTGCTCCTATACTGACTGTTCCTTTTACCTTTAACTGTTCCTCTCCTCCTGAAGAGAGCTAAACCACAACCCAGCTTCCTAAATCCTCCTCCAGAGTGAAGGACAACTAGGCAATGGCCTCCAGGATATTCCCAAGTTCCTTAAAATGGGCCAAGAACTGCAGAGCATAAGGGATGGTACAGGACAGGACCAAGGTGGAGAGGGAATGGGGGGCAGGGAGGACGATGATGGATTGCTGCAGGCGCAACTCAAGACTGGTGCTGTGTGTGCCCAAAGAGTTCCCAACACCTCCCAACAAGCAACAGGGGATACTAACCGAATAGCTAGCAGTGGGAACTTAGGTTTTCTTGACAGGATATTTTCTTAAATCTGTGCTCCTGCTGCCAGGACCATCCAAGGATAGGGAAAAGAGGAGGCAATGAATATAGTACACAAATCAACACCTAACAAATGTTTTCACCGCAGGTGTGACATCTCTCATGTCTGACAGGCATCTGTCAGTTAACATACATGCACATATAAAAACAATTGACATTTCATGGTTTGCTACTTAGTACACCACAGCTTCAGTCTCCATCTAGGCCCCTAGGCCTCCAGAGAATCCTCAAATCATCTGGATCCATAGCTAACCTGACATCATAAACAAAAACTAACTCAAAATACAGCCAGCAAAAGCTCAGTGGGTAAAGCACTTGCATAAATCTGATAACCTGAGTTCAATCCCCAGAACTGTGACATATGTGTGCCCCTCACACACAATAAATTTTTAAAAATTCTAATTAGCTCAAAATAAATCAGGCCTAAATACAAATTTAAACTTCTACGGGGATGCCGATGTTTGAACAAGGAGAACTTTTGTGAACTAGAAGTGCATAATTATTGAATATGATAGCAAAAACAATCTATATGCCAGGCATAGAGGCACACGCCTGTAATCCCAGCACTCAGGAGGCTTAGACAGGAGGAACTGGAGTTAGAGACAAGCCTGGTAACTCAGAGAGACTACCTGCAAATATCTAAGAAAGGCAACGAATATAAGGAGAGGGAGATGGAGGGAGAGTGAGAGAAAGGAAAAGGAAAAAGGTCAAAAAACAAAGGACCACGCCTGAATCCCAAGCATGCCTGGGCTGCAGAGAGAATTCGAGGCCTACCTGGGCTACACACTTCAAAACAACAAAGAAGAAAACAGTCCCTTCCTCAGAGTGAAGAGCAATACCAATCCCAAAGAGTTATAAAGTTAGAGGTAAGTCATTAAGGTAGATTCGTTTATGAGCTCAAGATAGAGAAAGAGGGATTTCAAAGCACCAACTCCAAAGAAAAGTTGAGAGGGGTTGAAGAGATGACTCAGCAGTTAAGAGCACGGGCTGTTCTTGCAGAAGACTAGGGTTTGAATCCCAGCACCCACAAGGTAGCTAACAACCATCCATAACTCCAGTTCCAAAGGATCCAACACCTTCTTCTGACTTCCTCGGGCACTGTAAAACACAGGTGTACTTGCATTCATGTTCCCAATACATGCATACACATAAAAGAAAAAGAAAAAAAAAAAAAAAACTTGAAAAAATAGATGACAATGAGCCTAACTCCAGTTACTCAAAACACCCTGAAAATTCATATTCCAAAACAAGAGACAATGGTAAAATATAGATCCAACAAAAAGAACTTATATTCAGAATATATAAAGGAAGCTACAAATCAGTGAAAAAACAAGGACCAAATGAAAACTGTAGGTACTTCTGAAACAGTGAATCCAAGTGGCTGAAAATGCAAAAACCTCCTAAACAGGGAGGAACTATTTTGAGCCCTGAGGCAGTAACACTACAGAAAGGGTACTCAAGGAGGCAGACTAGGTGCTGAAGTCATCAGATCAGAGGGGAAAGGCCAAAGGTGATAAGTAACCTTGGCTGGGGCCATCCAGACATTCAATGAAAAGTTCTCTGGGCCAGGCACTCAGGACATGCAAAAAGCATCCAAGGTCTATACTGACCATAAATAACCTCAACTTCAGTACATCAATAAGAAGCTCCTCCTCCTTCCTTCCTTTTTTTCTTCCTACCTTGTTTCCACTGTTTCAAGAATCATGGGGAGAAGAGCAAGAACTTCACATCCCACCCACCGTTTGAATTTGGGATTACAGGAACATTTCATGTTTGTTTCCTCTCCACCCTTCCAACAACTCTGATACTTTAAAATGCCCCTCAGAAGCCCCAAGTCCTCTCATCTGTCTGACTGGCTCCCTCCAAACAGGGGGTCTTTAGAAACTCTCTCCAGTACTCTTACCTAGGCTCCTCCAATACCAACATGTGACACCCCGAAAAAATTTGCCATACATCTTTTCCTGACTGCCCACCACAGGAGCGTAGGGAAGTTCTGTGGACTGAACGATGCTTAAAGGATAGCAGAGCCCCTGCCACTGAGCTTTCCATATGCTCTGTCCACAGACACACTCAATTCTACACAAGGCATACAGATAAAGGCAAATCATCCATTTTCATCTTTACAGATTTTTTAACCAATATTTAGCCTTTCACCTAAAAAACAAAGGACAAAAGGCAAAAGAAAGTATGTTAAGCTGAGTGTCTCTGCAGTCTCAGAGCTGGGAAAGGGGAGGGACAGATGGGAAGACCAAAGGGAAGGAAGGAGGAGAAAGGGAGCAGGAAGCGGGGAAAGGAAGAGGAATTAATTCATTACACTTATATATGAATTCAATGCTAGGCCTAAAGTCAATTCACACAATACTGCTTCATTAGTCACCCAAAGACTTGGCAATCACCCTGATTCTAGCAAATGCCAGCCAACGTTTTAAACACCAAAACAAAACCACCAGGGAACTTAACTTTGCCTTAAGCATCAACATGTACACATTCTCCTTTTTGCCAAAAGCCACACACGTCCAGGGAGCCACACAAACTGCTCTTTCAACACAAAACTGTTCATTTAAATTCCAAACCAAGACTCAAAGATTTAAGTGGTCTCAGTATAAAACCTGCAAAAATCACTTTAAAAAAACAACAACAACAGTTGTGAGGTCTTCTCCAAATTCTGAAAAGCCCTAAAAAACATCTATGATTCCTGAAATGAGAGCACTCATTAAGCTTGCTCACAGCTCAACTTGTAGTCTGCATTTTAATAGCTCTACAGCAAGGGTTCACACGGGATAGTGCACATCAGAGCTCCCACCCTGCAAGCTATTGAACTTAGGGCCACTACACAGCCTGACTCAGGTCACAGGTAGCATCTACCATTCTTGAAGGTGATGCTCTGTCTGTCCATTCACCACCTAGAGAACAGTGAGAGTCCTAGCAGAGCCTGGAATGTTCACATAGACTTCATGCTACACAGCAGAGCAAGGTAGAGGAAGAACCAGGAAGATTCTGTACCCAAATTCTGGTGTTCCTCACCTGAGAGGGAACTGTATTCTGTGACTCCTACATGGTACCCAGATAGCAGCAAGCAGTGAAAGACTTTGAGCAAGGCTGTAGATGCACTGGTACAGTGAGTAACTGGCACTTGGCACTAGGAAGGCTGTTGTTCTTTTCCATGTCTTTAAGATAGAATGCGAAGAAAGCCCTGGTAAAGTATCCAATGAATCCATCCAATTAGCACAGGCTACACAAGAGCTTTTAGCATTGTGGGTCCTGTTATTTTTCCATTTTACTTTTGCAGTGCTGGGGACTGAACACAGGGCCTTAAGCATGCTAGGCAAGTGCCTGTCACGGAGCTACAGTCTTACTACACATCTTTTTAAAAAAATTTTTTTTCGTATGAGTGTATTGTATGCATGTGTGCAAGTATACCCATGTTGTGCCACGCCTGAGGCAGAAGTCAGAAAAGGGCATTGGATACCCCTGGAACTGGAGTTACAGACAGTTGTCAGCCACCATGTGGATGCTGGGAATTGAACCAGGGTCAGCTGCAAGAGGAGCCAGTGCTTTTAACCACTGAACATCTCTCCAGCTCCTTATGGACGTTTTTAAATCACACTCATTCTGTGTCACTTTGAGCAACTGCTAGCTTCTACCTGAGCAGAGTGCTAATATATCTAAAACTAATTTCTATAAAACCGATTTCTATTAAAATAAGAAAATTTCAAAACCGTAAGATAACAGAGCAGTAGTTTTCTTTTCCTGATCCTAGTAGATAGCTGATGACCCAATTCATGAATTTTCCAGTAATTAATACACCTGGGTTCTTCATCCACTCATCCAACAAGCACTATGTGACAGACACTGGGAGCACAACATTCTATAAAACAAAGGTGCTGTCATCATGCAAGACATGCAGTCCCCTAAAAATACACAACACATAAAATTGCTGGGTTTTTATCATTGGTCCAACCAAGACGAGATGGCCCTTTGGTCAAGAGAAAAGGAAATACTGATACTAGCACCTACTGTCTCGCAGAGTCCAACCTAGGCAGCAAAAGGATTTTAACAAGAATATGAGACAGAAAGAAGACCTCAGGCACAGAAAATTTCCAAGCAGGACTTCTGAGGTTCCTCTTAAAGTCTTGGTTTCAGGTCACTGGTCCCAAACAACGGAGAAGACCGTCTCAGAAGCAGGAGGGAAAACTCTACATTGATGAGAGGAAGCAATGTGTTAGAAATTATGAATGGCAGGGTTAGTACAAGGGGCTCATACCTTTTAGAGAAACATCCAATTTTTCTCTGCTCCTCATAAACCCTGCTCCCCATCAAACACTAACCTAAGAAAAATCATTCAAAACTAGCCCTGAGAACGTGTCTGTTACTGAAGCAAATAAGATGTACCAATCATCGGTCTGCACATTACTCTCTGTATTTAATTCTAAACTGATTCAAAACAAACTCACTCATGATAGAGTCACTACTCTGACCTCACCTACGTAGGTCAAGTCAAGTTCAAGTCCTCAAATGTCAACAGAAAACACCTGTAGTCCTTCACCTAGCGTTCCATGTTCTTCCAGTTCCAAAGACCAGGTTCAGCCAGGAAGACTCCACTGCCTTGCCACCTCTCTGAGCCCTGGACAGCCAGAGCTCCCCTCCTGCCAGCCGGGACTGGGTGGTCCCAGGAAGGAACTCTACCTCCAACCTCCAGGTCCTCTCTGAATCCTAAGTCTGGAACAGCACCGGCAACTCAATGGTTCCCATGGGAACAGGAGAAAGCCCAAGCCTCACCCAGGGCAGGAAGGACAGCAAATGTCTCTCACAGTCCAGAGCCCCTTCTAGACTGATACACACAGTGGCATCCACTGAAAAGCTGTGGCATAGAGAGGTCTCAACAATATCCCCCTATCCTAAGATCATATTCAAATTGCAAAACCAGTCATTTTGTACCAAGTGGCAATGTGTAGCACTGGGATTTGCACAGAACTACTTTAATGGACTTCACATGTCCAAAAACTCTGGGTGACACTGCTGCTCGTCTGCTCCCTAGCTTCCAGCTGCAGGAGAGAGAACAGTCTGTTCAGGCAGAATCTGCATTTCCCACTTTGTCCTCAGTGTGTATGCAGATTAGAACATAAGAGCATCAGCTAAAAAAACTCCACTTCAACTGAAAGCTAACTATACAGGCTTCCCTGAACTGTATCTCCATCCTGGAACCCAGTAAAAATATATGAAAAGCAATTGTATAGATTATAACCAGAAACACATTTAAGGAGTTCTGAGTAAGAGCTGGCACAATCCCACACGTGACTACCAGAAACAGGGATATAAATTTCATTTCTTCTACACTGGCTGCCTTTCAGTAGTCATGATATAATCTTCTGCCAAAATGTCATAGAAGAACAAAGTCCAAAAGGCTCGATACCCACTACCAAAGCAGTTCAGAAACAGAGGTCAAACATACCTCAGTGGAGTTTGGTGAGACCAGAGAGCCTCAGAGGCCTAGGAAGAGTCAGCCTTCCCTTGCCCCTTCCACTCCAGCCTCAGAACTGCTCAAGATCTGAAGATCTGAATGCTTGAGAATGCTGACTGCACTCAGCAACTGCTGAGAGGTATTATTACTACTACCACAGATTAGGCCATGTTTGGAATTTTTGGATTTTTAAATAATTATAAAGATATCAGTAAAACCATAAGATAACAGAGCAGTAGTTTTCTTTTCCTGACCCAATTCATGAATTTTCCGGTAACTAATACACCCGGGTTCTTCATCCACTCATCCAACAAGCACTATGTGACACAGGAGGGTGGAAGGTAAGAAACAACTCCACAAAGTTCCCTGACCTCCACATCTGTGCCATGGCACAGGCCTGCCTACCCACAAACACAAGTAAGTAAAAACTTGGGGTTAGACAGATGGTTCAGTGGTTAAGAGCACTGGCTGTTCTTGCAGAGAATCCAAGTTCTAGTCCCAGCACCCACCTGGTAGCTAACAAGCATTTATAACTCCAGTTCTAGGGGATCTGACACCTTCTTCGATTCTCTACCGGCATTGCACAACAAAGATACACCTACCTACATGCACCCAGTACACTCAAACATGAAATAATAAAATATTTTTTAAAAAATTTAATGTTATTGAAATTAAAACAAGAAGTGATCTTGGTGAAAATTCATTTAAAGAGCAAATGTCTAATTACAAACTAAGACTGACTATATTAATATTTTGAAATCACACCTTTTGAACTCTATTTTAATTTCTCAAAATTAAGACACCATTAAATACAGAGAGAAGAAATTTTCTACTAAAATTTCTATGATCAAAGATCCTGCCTTCCTAGCTCAAATTATCATCCCAAGAAACGTTATTTCAAAATTAGTTTTACTACATTATACAGAGTAAAAATCCTTTCTTCTACAGTATCAATCCTTTTAAAAGCCACTAGCTTTAACAATATAGTTCTTTTCTTTTTTTTTCTTTAAGCACTGCTGGGACTCAACCCCAGAGCATTTCACAGCAAACATCTTACTAATGAGCCCACAACTGTCTCAGTCTGCGGACTTCTCCAACTTCCTAGTGAGAAGAGTTACCTAACCAGCTCAAGAACTTGGTTTTGAGGGCTGAGGGATTATGCAATTTCCAAAAACAGGCTTGGAGCTCTAAACTACTTCAATTACAGAGGTGGAAAGACTCCTTGCTTCCTGCCTCCTAACTTCCGTTTCTCCCACTCCACCGCTGCAGCTCTGGAACTGCACTGGAACTGCACTCCTTGCACGCACGCTCCTGGTGGGCGGCCAGTATCCCTTGCCCCGAGCTTAAGGTTTTGAACCCCCAAAACCTGGAGCATCACCTTTGCTGCACTGAAAGATGTGACTTGTGGGCTCCTCCCAAACACAAGACCCCTCTCTACCTGTAGATCAAGAACTGGGATTATAGGACAGTGACCTGAACAAAATTCTTTCGGAAAATGTACTATTGATCCAGGTTTGTTTCTGCAGCGTTTTAGCAAGCTAAAGTGTCAAGAGATTATGACTAGAGTCAGTTAGTTTTTCCTCCACCTAGGATAGCCACAAATATAAAACAATCACACTCATCAAGATACTGTAACGTCCTTAAAATGCTTCCTGTTAGAGCTGGGGGTGTGGCTCAGTGACCCAGCTCTGGCCATATGGGAAGCCATGGGTTCCATCCCCACAAAATGCTTTCTGTTTAAATATCACAATAATATCCAACTCAATAGTACCACTGGATGAAAATATTACCTATAGTATATCACAATAAAATTTTATAAGTATCTTTTAATGATGGCATCCACATACTCTGTCCCAGGTTTCCATGGCTTTTCAAAGATGGGACAAATGCTCAGAGGGCTCACCTGCCTTTGAAAAAGAAGACTTTCCTCGTTACTTGCTATATATCCATACGCACACACAACCAATGAGGTTCTGGCATTTCACTTCAGATATAATGGCCTGTTGTCACAACCATGATAAATAATACTTGCATTCTGTGTAGAAACACCAGCGCCAGAGCCGGTCAAGTCTTAAATGCAAATGTCCAAAGTCACACAACTGCCCGCGGCTTGAACGTATTTCAACCAGTTCGCATAATCACTACAATATTACTATTATCTCGGTCTAACTGCCAAAAACCCAGCTGCGGACTAACTGTTCAAGAATGAGGCACTGTTGAGATTGCTTTCTAAAAACAAAACAAAACAAAAAAACAACTTTATCCCTCTGTGCTGTCCTCACGAAACGCCCAAACAGAACTGACCTACTGCGCGCACGCACTCACACCCTCCCGGGCGCGGACCCCCGCCCGGAACGACAGGGGTGGGGGCGGCGCGAGGAAACCGGGGAGCACAATGACTCCGAGCTCCGCGCGCTCGGGCGTCCGGGTCCGCGGCGGTCCCCGCGCGCCCCCGCCCTCGCCCCCTTTTGTTTTTCCTGTTTCGGTGGTCCCCCGCGTCCGTGGCCCCGAGTACGGGCAGGGACTGGGCTGGGATGGAGCCGGGACGGGGTCGGGAAGGAGCAGAGGAGGGAGCCGGGACGGGGTCGGAAAGGAGCCGGGACGGAGCCGGGATGAAGTCGGCGCAGGCCCAGAACCGGGCCGGGAGAGAGTCGGAGAAGGCGCCGGGATGAAGCCGGTGTGAGGCCGGGTCCAGCCTGGGATGGAGCCGGATCGGGGCCCGGAGGGAGTCGGCGCAGGTCCTGGACCGGGTCGGGTTAGGGCCGAGAAGGCCGACTCCGCGCCGGGCCTCCCGGTGGCCGCGACCCGCCCGGCCTCCCGCGGCCGCGGCCTCCCCACGCGCGGAGCCCGGGCCCGCTCTCCTCAGGGAGGGCCGGGAAGCCGGGAGGCCTAGTGCCGGCGCCCGCCCACCGCCCGGCTCCCGGCCCCAGCCCTCGCGGCCCGCGCTCCACACCCCGCACTCACCGGGCAGGCGCGGGGCTGAGGCTCAGGCTCAGGCTGAGGCGGGCGGCGGCCGCGCTCCCGGCTCCCTCCCACGCGCACGCCCGGCGCACAGCGGTCCGGCCGGAGGCGGCGGGCTCGCGCCCTCGGGCCCTGCGGAGTCGGCGCGGGCCGGCGCGTGCGCCGTGGCCGAGTGCGCCCCTCCCCCGGCGCCCGCCTCGCGGGGCCCCGCTGGTCTGCGCCTGCGCCGAGCGGCCCGCGCATGCCCAGACGCCGCCGCCGCGCGCCGCGGCCCGGGCAGCGCGGCCCGGGGCTGAGCGGGCGTGGCGCTCAGGATCCCGGGCCCTCTGCAGGCCTTCTTGTGGATGGGGAAACCGTGGCGCCGGGAATGTTTCAGTGGCTAATGCTGGGCCGCGCCAAGGTGGTCTGAAAGGCTCTTTAGGAGTCGGGGGCGACTGGAGCACCCCACATCAGCCCCCTGTCTCCCGGATGGAGACTGGGTGGAGAGGAGGGCGCGACCTGGGAACCCACACCGTGTAGAGTCGGTTTTAGCCGGAGGCTGCTGGGTTGCAAGGAAACTGGGCTTACGGGAGACCTTGGCCTCGCTGTCTGCGCTTTTCTGCAGCTGAAGCCTAAGAGTCTTAAACAGGAAGTGATAACTGATCTGTGTTCCCTAAAAAAATATAAATCACTGACATCCTTGCGGTTAGGAAGTGAAACCAGAAGCTGGGCAACTTTCATTTTTAATGGCGTCATTTTGATCTTCACCGCAAGCCAGGGGGCGGGACAGATGCATAGTGGTCCTCCTGAAAGGTGATCGCGGAACCTCCCACCGGTGATCTCTGGGAGCTGTGATTTACCCGTAACTGAATCCGGTATAACCAAGCGCTTTTGGTTAGCGAGATTTTGCCGTATTTAAATGCTGCTTTGTTATTGTTTTTTAATGACATGTATTAAGGTTGGGGGGTGGTTATTGCTTGGTGGGGGCTGGGGGGGATTGTTTTGGTTTGTTTTTTGCTTTAGAGGTCTCATTGGAGCCCCGGATCTCCTCAAAGCTTGTTGTGGGGGCTGTGATCCTGAACACCTGATTTTCTTGCCTCTCCACCTGGGATTACAGGTGTGTGTCCTCACATCCCAACTATGGTGTCTTCCAGCATCAGCTCAGCACTTGATCATCCCTATCAAACCTTGCATCCATAATGTCAGCTGACCACCTGGCTGCCCTGCCAGCCCCTCACACATGCCCACTGTTCTGTTGTTTCCAGAGCCCCCACTCATGTCAGCTCAGCACTCCTCTGTCTCTCCACCTGGCTGTTAGATGGGTGGATGGTGACTCTGCTTTGTTCACTAAGTGGTTGCTGACGCACAGTATTTTTTGAGTGAGTGAATGAATCTTTGCCTGATGTGAAATTATATATCATTAAAGTATCAGAAAAGTCGGGGAGAGGGTGAAGCTGCAGAAGGACTTACATCTAGAATGTCATTGGGGGAAGAGGAAATTGCCCCAAACTAAGAAGGGCCACCAATTTTTTGATAGGCCTGCCAAGGAGAGGTAGAATCTGGTTAACCCATGGACCTGGATTGGTCTTACACTTTGACCAGTACAGTTCATCACAGGCAACTACAAATTGAGCAACAGCCTCCACAGGCTGGGCAACTTTCCTCCTCACCCTGCCAAAGGAGCCCCAGCTTGCTGTTAGAGTAGCAAATGGCTCCATAAAATTAACTGATCAAGACTATAAAATCTCTAGTCTGTCAGTTGAAGACCCACCTTTTGAGTTTCACAGATCAGTCATCTGGTCATAGGACCACCTTAAGTCATGCTAAATAAATGGGTCCAGTACCTAGTGTTAGAGACAATGAACTTTTTTTCCTGCCTGGAATCCCACCTCCCAGGGCAGTGCTTTTGGACCCGGCCACAGACGTAGGTTTCTGCAAGCCTGCCTGCCAACTTTTCTGAATTCTTTAGAAAAGCATGATCGCTTATTTTCTTCTTCATGTCCATTTTCTAAACATGCTTCCTCTAAAAAGCTTTTTCTTTAGAAAACATGCTAGAGAAAGCAACTTATATTTCTTTACTTTTTCTCTAAAGCTTCCTTCTCCCCATCTTGTGGCTGCCAGTCAGCCACGTGTCTGACCTCCATGCAGACTGTGTGTCTTCATGGCTTTTTTCCTTCTCCCCCCATTCTCCTCCTCCAGGCAGCTGCTGAGATTCCGAGCTCACCTGCATTGAGGATTTTTCTTCAAAACTCTAATGAAGTTGTCCTAAAGCTTCCATTTGGGTCCATCCTTAAATCCTTTCATGAATGAGACTAAGAACCCTCTAGGGGATGCTCCTTCTTCCCATTTCATAGCCTTCTGAACAAGCCGTGACAAACTGCCAGTCACCAGACTTGTGAGTGATGCAATGCTAAGCTACCCAGCCCCAGCCAGCTGGTCAACCAGTTGTAGCCACATGGGCCTGCAGAGACCAGCGAAGTGCTACCCACCTGAATCCAGTCCAAATCTATTGTTGGCAAATAAAATTTGGATGATTTTAAGCGTCTAGACTCTGGGGTACTTTTGTTACCTAGCAATAGATAGCTGATTCATCCCTCCTCCTGGATTTGGCCATGACACATCTAAAATGCATGTTCTTGGAGGGCAGCTTTGTTTATTTGGGGGTGAGAGTGTTAAGACAGGGTCTCACTACGTAGCCCCGGCTGGCCTGGAATTCCTTTGTAGACCAGCCTGGCCTCAAACACTCTGCCTGCCTCTTCCTCCTGAGTGCTGGAATTAAAGGTGTGCACCTTTAATAAATGCAGAAAATAGGGAAAGGCAGAAGGAGGTGATGCAGATGAGACAGACATTCCAGTGAGAGTGCAGCCTAGGCAACAGTGGGTGGTATACCCTTGTCTCTTGGGCATTCTTTGGGTGCCTAAGAACTTGGGGGCGGGGGGAGAGGAGTCAGGTGACTATGGGTTCAGATCTAGCTGCAGGTTCAGCTAGTCACCAGCTGTTGGGTCCTGGGCATGCAGTAGAACTTCTCCATCTGTTAAATGGAACTTAATGCAGGCTTTCCATCAAATCAGGTTGCTGTGGAGAAGAAAAGAGCCATCATAAAACAGCAGAGGGCTTGGCTTGTGTGTGCAATGACAGATGGCATTACTGTGTGGCTCACTAATAATCCAGATGAGGATAAAGGGAACAAAGGACCACCAGAGCAAGTGGTGTCAGAGAGGCAGTCCATAGATGCTGGTGCAGGCGCCCTGCCTCCTGCCAGGGAGCCCTCGCTGTCGTCACCCCCATTTCACAGGTGTGAGTCAAGCAGCCTTCCAACAGCAGAGCCCTTGCTCCTTCCTCTTCCCCCAGAGCAGTCTGCAGCACTCAGCCCACCCCCACTGCCACCCCCAGAGCACTCTGCTGCGCTCAAACCCCCTTGCAAGAAAACAAACCAGAAAACATCACTTGGCTTCTCTTCCTGCTCTGCACCAGATGGGCCAGCACTGCCCTGGCGTGGGAAGCTCTCAGGAGGAAGGGCTTCCTGTATTCTGACAGAGCAGCTGCACCAAGCCCCCAAGCAATTCCTCTTGAAATGTTCCCTGCCTCCCTGGATGACCCAGAGCCCCTTCCTGAGAGGGCTCCCTCTCAGTGGGGAAGCAGAAACAGACATTTAAAGCTAAGTACATAGTGAGGAGGCCTGGAAGCTGGTGTAACAGAGGAGGCTGAGGCCCAGTTACTAAACCACACTGAACGTTCTGCAGACATGTCCAACAGAGCTGAAATGAGAGAAAATGAAAACCAAGGAACAGGTGCTGGACCACTGTTTGCACCAGTAATGGCTGTAGCAGGGGATGCTGGCCCTCAGTGCTGACAACCCAGAGAGAAGAGAGCAGGGTATGATTGCAGTTCCAGCTTCCCTGTGGACAACCCAGTGGCCCAGAGCAGCCTCCTGATCCTCTGAGTCTCACCTCGTCTGTGAAATGGGGAGAAGAAAGGGAAGCTGCTAGGACAGGAGGTCAAGAATGCCTTGAGAAAGATACCTAAGAGGAAATAGGTCCAAGGAGAGATAATGTTAGAGACTTAAGGGCAGAATCCCTTCTAAGATTCATAAGACCAGCCTTGGCCACAACCACCCCATAGAGCTGCCAGGGAAGGAGAAGCATGCGCCGTGCTTGCTGTTTGGAAACCTTCAGGGCTTGCAGGATGTCTGGACAGTTCGTGCAAGTTTTACTACTAGTCTGAAGTTTCCAGGGAAATAGAGTGTCAGGGTGTAGCAATGTGGGACCATTAACCCTTGGGGTTGGGAAGAGGAGCCACCCCTACCAACAGTGCCTGGAGAACCTGCAGTGGATGGCCCTCTTCCATGAGGTCTCTGGAACAATTCACCCCAAGTCAGAGAGCATCCTCAGCTGCAGCAGGGGCACTTTGGTGCGTCTTGCTCACACAGGTCATGCATCTGGGTGTCACAGGTGCCTCTGAATGGAAGCACTCAGCACTCTGCAGACCTCACGTGTGCTTGGCTCTCCAAACCTGCTCTGAGAAGAAGCACACAGGGCCTGCCTGAAGTTCAGGCGCCTCCAGCAGGAACTCACTCAGGGTGTGTACCCAGGTTCTTGCTCTTCTGTTGTAATAAAATGTCCTGGCAAATTAACTTAGAGGAGAAAGGATTTGTTTCGGCTCATAGTTCCAAGGTACAGTGTTTATGGCAGAGAAGTCATGGTGGCAGCTGGTCATAGTGTGTCCACAGACAAGAAGTAGAGTGGAGAAGCTGAGCAGGAAAGATGGCTCAGCAGTTAAGACCACTGGCTGCTCTTGCAGAGAACCCAAGTTTGGTTCCCAGCACCACATGGCAGCTAACAACCATCCATAACTCCGGTTCCAGGGGATCCGATGCCCTCTCTGACACATACAATAAAAAATAAAATTTTAAAAAGAAGTCGAGGGTGATGAGTACTCAGTTCTCTTTCTCCTTTTTATTCAGTCCAGGACTCAGCTCAGGAACGATGCCACCGACAGTGAAGATGTGCCTCCCATCTCAGCTACCCTAGTCTAGACAGTTCTTCACAGGTGGCCCTAGATCCTGACAAGTTGACAGTTGGTATTTAACCATCACACCAGGATACTGCTCCCTTTCCTGGTCCCACAGTCCATGCTCTGCGTCCCATCCTGTTCCCCAAACACACACACACACACACACACACACACACACACACAGAGCCGCTCAACAGGATTTGGCCGCTCCCAGGCCAGGACCTCACCCCTTCTGCCTGGGAATACTTTGATCAGGAGTTTGCAACTGGAACCCCAACCACAGTTCACCCGGAGCTGCCACATTTGTGGGCAAACTATGCCCGAAAGTATCCGTTATCTCACTGACTTTTTACAGCTACCTTGGATCAGAATCACTGTGACTCTTCTTGGGGAGACATGAACAAGCATCTGTTCACCTCAGACAGAGACCAATGACAGACCAAAGAAACAATTCTGCCCAAGTCAGCTTGGTGAACAATGTATACTTACACGAGCAGGGGCCGGGGGACTTCTTAGCTGCATCACCTCAAAACCCAAACCCAGATAAGGACTCACAAAAGCTGCGTTCTTGGAGCTTCCTGTATTTCCAGGAGCTCCAAAGCCTAGAGCCTGACCTTTCCTGGCATTTTTTACTATTATAACCTCAGGAGGAGCCTTGTGAATCTTGTAAATTTCAGGCTTTCTAAAGCCTTGTAAGTTTCTTTAATTTTTCCAGTGTTAGGGGCCTCTCCACTATGGAGGCGATGGCTACATTACACAAGCACATTTTACAGATGGGTAAATTAAGGCCAGAGGTTGTTGGTAACTCTACCCAGTAGATGGCAGAGCCAAAATTCATACTCAAC
The DNA here is from genome assembly GCA_035773235.1 of Eospalax fontanierii. Lineage (NCBI taxonomy): Eukaryota > Metazoa > Chordata > Mammalia > Rodentia > Spalacidae > Eospalax > Eospalax fontanierii. Next base: position 78,868,126 of record CM069532.1, read on the forward strand.
ATGTCAGGCTCCCAGGTGGATCTCCAATTACTGAGCCTCTCCCCATTGCCTACCACTCCTGCAGGGACTGATGTGAGGGTAGTCAGGACCCGAGGGCAGAGGAGGCCCACGGGTCTATCTGCGCATCATCAGTCAGCCAAGACCACATTCCGGGGACTTTGTCACCTGTTCTGCCAGTACGGCTGGACTTCGGTTCCTTGGTCCCCTGAGAGTTCAGTGTGGCTCGCAGTCACGGTGGCTGCATGCCTTCCAATGTTTCCACGTTTTGTCACTTACACAGAACACTTCTTGGATTTCCAACTCTCAGTTTTTCTGCCAGCCTCATTTTTATACTTCCTTCTTCAGCCATGATCTTAGCTAATCATCAGTGGCCTATTGAGAGCCATGCTCTCAGCCTTCTTGTCCTCCATCAGAAACTTCTTTTTCCTTGAGATGGAATCTGGCAGTGTATTCTCCGGGCTGACCTGAAACTGCCTAAACCAAACAGATGCCAAATTTTCCATCCTCCTGCCTCTGCCATTCCAGTGCTCTAATTACAGATGTGCACCATCACACCTGCATAGGCCCACACATTTGTGAAAGGGTGAAAATAATGCAAAATGGGCCAGACAATAATAGAATGAGGTGGGTGAGAGCAGAGGAGGACCATCACAAAAGAGCATGAAGACCAGAGGCAATGAGGATGGGATCAGGAGGCCAATAGGAGCTACATACATGAGAACATCTCAGTGAAGTGGGCGTGGTGGCAAATGCCTTTAATCTCAGCATTTGGAAGGCAGAGTCAAAATCTCTGAGTTTGAGGCCAGCCTGGTCTACATAGTTCCAGACCAGCAGTGGATATAGGGAGACCCTGACTCAAAAAGACCAAAAAATTAATCACTGTTGCCGGAGCCCACTGGCAGAAATCAAACTGTACCTGAATTGGGGAGTGAGGATTGAGAGAGAGAGAGAGAGAGAGAGAGAGAGAGAGAGAGAGAGAGAGAGAAGAGAGAAGAGAGAAGAGAGAAGAGAGAAGACGAGGACAGACTCGGGAGGGCTCTCAGTCAATACTGAGGCCTCAACTTTATTTTGCTCAGTGTATTTATAGGAACAATACAACCATCATTTACATATGTGGGATTATTCAAAACACCTACATCTACTTAACAAAAGGTGCTAAGCCTAGGATTTAAGATAAGCTTTCCTCCGGGTGATTAAATCAGACCTTCCTATAAGGATTTACAAGATCCCTACAAGGATTTACAAGATCTTCAGCCTTGGGTTTACAGGATCTTCAGCCTTGGGTTTACAGGATTTTCAGCCTTGGGCCTAAGATAATCTCTCCTTCAGGTGAATAAATCATTTACATAGCAAAGTGCCCTAATCCCACAGCACTTCTGTGAACAGCAAGACTGATCCCTGATTGATCCTAAACTAGGGCAAAGTTCAAGGCAGGCAAATGGCTCCCGACACACAGTGAAATGCATATTTTACACAATTAACATAAGCTAATACAAATGAACTGTTAGAAATAAATGAAAAATTAAAAAGCAAAGACATAGAAAATATGAGCCCAAATTTTTTAAAAATTTATCTTTATGTGTATGAGTGCATTGCCTGTATATATGTAAGCACACCTGTGTCATGCAGTGCCCGAGGAGGTCAGAGGAGGGTGTTGGATCTCCTGGAACTGGAGTTATAGGCAGTTATTAGTCACCATGTGGATGCTGGGATTTGAGCCTGGGTTCTCTGCGAGAGCAGCCAGTGCTCTAACCACTGAGACATCTCTTAGCCCCTGAATATCATAATTTATATTAACTATAAATGGAGCTTTTTTGAGTCAGGGTCTTGATATATAGTCTAGGCTAGCCTTGAGCTTGTGACAATCCTCCTGCCTAAGCCTCTCAAGTGCTGGTCTTATAGGTGGAAGTAGCTGAGGCGGCTTCTTCCTAAGCAGATGATGCTCACAGAAAGGGGCCTAGAATCTCAAATGAGAGAAGAAGGGCTGGGCATTCCAGGGGCAGCACCCAGTTTCCCAGGGGTTCTAGCCACAGCACCTCCGCAGTCCCCCTGGCTACAGCTCATGAGACAACATGCCTGCCTGCATCCTCATTTTTGAGGAGCTCAGCTTGGTGTTTCCTATAGCACCCTACTAATGGACTTTGAATGACAGGTATCATAGACCTTTGGGAAGGCCCAGATAAACTATCATTGTCCCAGTATACCAAGGACACATGGTTAACATGACTTGTGACTGTTGAGGTCAACTATGATCACTTGAAGGTCGGTCGTGCCTGTCACTCTCTGCTGTCCCTCCAAACTTTGTGCTTTGGGAGGGGGAGGGAGCCACCAGTGTGGCCTCACCTAAACATGGAGCGCTCCCCACTTGATAACATTTCCCCTCCCCCACACGTTCATTTCAGTCCTTTAGATTTGAGTGTTTTTATGTTGGCTTTGGGAATATCAGTAACTATCTTCATCGTTTATTTATTTGGGGAACAGTATTAACATCCAGAACCCCTTTAAGTCTGATGTCATCCACTCAAAATCAGGCCCGTGTTTGCATGCATGAAGGGCAGTGCTGCCTCATGGCAGGATGTTGCCTGGTAACACCCAGCCCTCTCCCCTGCACATGAAAAGAGCCAGGTGGGCAGCAGGAAGAGACTGATGGATCTACTTATAGAGTGTGGAGTCACTTCCACCTGCCCTGTCTGCTGCATCCATTTCATTTCCTCTTTCAAACCCCTGCACCAAGCCCCCAGGATGCACCTAGAGCAGCTGCTAAATGCCAGGTTGTGCCTGCCTGGTGGAGAGCAGACAAGTAGACCAGTAATTATGACAGGGAGCGATCCAGGGCATGTTGCCACAGAGGAGATGTCACGTTGTCTCAAAAGAAACAAGGTCGGGAAGGACTTCCCTGGCTGAAGGTGGGGCAAGGGCAGAGGCACTGGATGACATGCAGGGGACGTGCAGGCTTGACGGCATCATGAGAAGGGCAGACAAAACTTGTGCGCCTTCACGTGTGCCGTGAGACTGTGGAAAGCAAGTGGGAACCCGTGTTGGCAAGGCCTGGCACAGAAGGCCACCTGCCTGTGTTATGCCAAGAGGACCTTTAATGGAAGGGCATTTCTATAGGACTCCTTACTGGGAGAGGGAAAACACACAGGGCTTTATTCTGTCCTGTAAACAAACTCCAGAGGTAGATAGAACAGAACTCCAGGCTTCCTGTGTCTCTGTTCCATGGTATGTGACCTCCCTTGTCATTACTCCCACATTCCCTGCAGCAGGAAGGAAGGAGGGGATTAAATAGTACACGGTCCTGGAGATCCTCCTGATACTTATGTATGTAGCCCCCCCTCCCGGCAGGGCTTCGTGGCATGGCCACACCAGCCTCAATGGAAGTTGGGAAATTATTCTTCTCACCAGCAAACACCAAACTGAGGAGGAAATGGGGAGGGACAAGCTGAGGAGCACCCCAGAGGGCACCACAGAGGGGTGAGGGGTCAGTGAGCCAAGGGAAGCAGAGACAGGCTGGGTGCTGGGCAGGACCATAGGGGCCATCCAGGGAGCGAGCAGGACAGTGGTTAGGGAAGGCCCCACCTTCTCACCAAAAGTATTCCCGTGCAGCCTTAGGCACATTCAAATAGCCGGCTAAGGTCACATGATTCTCCTGGCTTGGGGGGACTTGGGAGACTCTCCTTCAGTGTCTATGGTGGGTGGCTTCTATCCAGGCCCTGGGAATCTCAGCCTGGGCGGGGTGGAGGGCAGTAGCAAAGACAGACCTCCCCATGGATCCACCCCAGATTCCTCTTACAAAACATCTACAGTTTGTGGGGTCCAAAGCCTTTTTGTCGTGGCCCCTCCTGCCCCTTCCCATGATCCTCTCACATTCTCCTCCATCCTTTCTCCCCGTCTCTCTTTCCTTCTTGTCTTTCCAGACTTTTCTGTAGTACTCTCTACATTTGCAATGAAATAAAAATAACTATCAAACTTGTCACTCCCTGATTCATTTGCTAAATGCAATCCTGATTTGTGGTCCTGTCCTCTACCGCACTGGCAGTGGACATGCGGCCGTAATGGCCGCTTCCTCACTCTGTACTCAGAATGAGGTGGCATAGCTCTGGGAAACAAACAAGACAGTACATTCAATCCAAAGTCCTTTTGAACCGGGTGTGGTGGCACACGTCTTTAATCCCAGCATCTGGGAGACAGAGGCAGGTGGATCTCTGTGAAACCAGGCCAGCCTGGTCTACACAGCAAGTTCCAGGCCAGCTGGGGGCTACAGGGAGACCCTGTCTCAAAAAGCAAAAGAATCCATTAGAGGAAACCCAGGGAGCATAGACCGGTAAACCCAGTTACTTGAGAGACCGTGGCAGGATGATGTCAGATTTGAGGGATCCCCTGTCTACATAGCAAGCTCCATACCTGCCTGGGCAACTTAATCAAACCTGTCTCAGGGCTGGAAATATAGATCAGTGGTAGAACAACTGCCTAGCATGTGAGGCCCTAAGTTCAATTCCCGACACACATGTTGGAAAGAACCTGGGATGGTGACTCACCATGCCTTTCACTGAGTACCTGCAATCCCAGCCTTTGTGAGCCTGTGTGGCTGATGCAGAAGGGCCACTATGAGTTTGAAGCTAACCTGTGCTATATAATGAGTTCTAGGCCAGCCTGGGCTACACATCAAGCCCCTCAGAAAATCAATCAACCAATCAACCAACCAACCAACCAACCAGTCAATCAATCACAAAAAAGGGACTGGAGATAAAGCTCAGTGGTACAGTGCTTGCCTACCATGAACAAAGGCCCTGGGTTCAATCCCTAATGCCACAAGCAAAGGTCCTCTGTAGTCCCACAAAACGAGCTGCCTTCTGAGCACCTAGAAATTCAGTGCCTATTCTCCACTTCCTTTGCCTGTATTTTGGTTGTCATGGTTACAGGTTTGCACAGCTACTAGTCAGCCTGTGAGTTCAGAGTCTCTCACTGTCATTTTCCACCTAGAAAGCATCATTTCCTCATTTTACAGATGAGAAAACCAGGGCACAGAGAGGTTAAGAGATTGCCCAGCATCAGCCCTAATGCTCCCTGAAACAGGATCTCTCCTGGGGTGTGGTATGCACCTGTGTTGTCTTAGCCTGAAAGACCCCAACAGCCAAAGTTCTGTGTCTGGCACGCTGTCACTCTGCGTTGGCATTTGTCTTTTTCTGAAATGTCGCCTATTCTTTGGCATGAGTTCCTTCCTTTTCATCTCCAGCTTTGTGCTGTTGCATTTAACTCTGAAGGCAACAAAGCCCTTCTCGGAGGCGTTATCAAGCCAAGGCAGTGGTGGTTTATAATCTCCACCAGATAATGCAATGACGACCTGCAGACAGGGCACGCGCCTGGACAGCAGGGATGGAAGGCAATCTGAAGTTTCCAGGAAATTATGGGAGTGAGGTCTGCTTGGCCTCCGGGACACAGTGCTGCAGATGGCACCTCAAATGCCCTCCACGTCCTTGTCCACAATGTCGATAACCAGGGCCACCCAGAGGGGGATACTGATGCTAGGCAAGTGCATCTCCTGAGGCAGTCCACAAGCCAAGGCAGCAGCAGAGGCATGAGGCCCAGGAGTCCTGGGCAGACTCCACTACAAGCGGAACAGCCTGGAGCTGAGTGCTGCGTCCATGTAGCTTGCTGAAGCTAGACCTAGCTTGCGTCCGTCGGACCTGACCCTGGGCTTCTGAGCTTCATTCAGCAGCCAGTGTGACTGCCAGTGTCCACTCACCTGTGTTCGGCCTCTTGGTAATCTAGGCCACCCATTGCAGCTGAGCCCCAGCTCTCCTCAGCTCTCAGCTACGCTGGTTAGTCTACCACCCCCTGGCTCCTCTGCCCTGCCCCAGCAGCTCTTGCTGCAGTAAAGACCCTTGGTCCTTTTCCAGGCCTGGTCACCCTCCTTGTCTACTGTCCCAGTTACTTTCTATTGCTGAAATAAAAACACTGGCCAAAACCAACTTGAGGAAGAAAGGGTTTATTTGTCTTACAGCTCTCAGTTCATCACTGAGGGAAACCAAGGCAGGAACTCAGGACAGGAACCTGGAGGCGGGAGCCTGAGCACAGGCCACACAAGGAATGCTGCTTACTGCTTACTGGCTTGCTCCTGTGGCCGGTGCTCAGCCTGCTTTCTTATACAACCCAGAACCGCCTGCCATGGACTGGTACCACCCCTGATGGGTTCGGCTGGGCCCTGCTATGTCACTCAATGATCAAGAAAATGCCCCATAGACATGGGTACATGTTCCCCAATTGAGGCTCCCTCAACCCAGGTGTGTCAAGTTGACACTAAAGCTATCCAGCACATCTGCCTTTCCCACTCCACCCAGGTGTCTCCTCCTCCAGGAAGCCCCCCAGCCCAGGCTCCATGCTGGCTTAGGGGTCAATTCTGTGGAGGTGTACTTGTCACATTTTTTTGTTCCCCTCAACCAAACCTCTCTCCTAGTCAGGCTGTCCTGTTCCTGGGACCACCTCTCTCTCCCTTGGTACCAGATGCCTGATGCTCTCTCTTCTGAAACAGGCATATTCTGCAGATAGCATCAAATTGTTCTTACAACATCTGTTTACACAGGCTTGGTGGCCAGTGCGATCAAAGTTGGAAACTGAGGCATGGCATAAAAAATGACTCAGTGTGGTATTCAGCAAATTAACACAGTGGTATGTGGAGATCACAACTTCTATGGAAAGAACCTAGTGAAGGCCAGAGGCTGTCTCCTGCTGAATCCAGTGTTCACTGAATGACAAATGAAGGTTTCCCAAGGGCTGAAGAGATGACTCCGTGGCTAAGAACTCCGGCTGCTGCTCTTGCAGAGGACCTGGGTTCTATTTCCAGCACCCACATGGCTGTGATAACAATCATCCTGACTCCAGTTCCAGGGGATCCAGCACCTTCTTCTGTCCTCCATGGGCATTGCATAACGTGGGTGCACTTACACACATGCAGGCAGTACACTCATGCACATAAAATAAAAATAATAAATAAATTTTTATTAAAAAAATAAAGGTTTACCTAACAACCTATTTTGCCACAGCTATGTATATATGTGTAACATTTGACCTTGGCTCTGTTCTGCATTTCTTGACTTATCTAAACTCTAAACTCCTTACAATAACAAAGAACTTGGTCTCTCTAGAATTGGGACCATCAATAGAAATCATCATAAAGTTGTCAAGAGGGGTAAAGAACTTGGGTGCAGTGGTGCAGACCCTTAATCCCCATGCTTGGGAGGCAGCTGTCGCTACAGGGAGACCCTGTCTCAAAAGTATGAGAGAGAGAGAGAGAGAGAGAGAGAGAGAGAGAGAGAGAGAGAGAAATGGGACCGGTGAGATGGCTCAGGGGGAAAGAAGCCTGCTTCCAAGACTGACAACTTGAATTTGAGCTCCCGTCTCACACAGTGAAAAAAGAGAACTGACTCTGGCATGCTGTTCACCATGGCACATGTGTGCCCCATGCAGACATATATACATAACAGTAAATACGTTGAATTAAACAAGAGATGTGGGGCTGGAGAGATGGCTCAGTGGTTAAGAGCTCTGGCTGTTCTTGCAGAGGAGCTAGGTTCAATTCCCAACACCCACATGGCAGCTAGCAACCGTTCTTAACTCCAGCTCCAGGGGAATCCAATGCCCTCTTCTGACCTCCCTGGGCATTGTATGACACAGGAGCATTTACACATATGCAGGCAGTACACTCATACACACACAAAAAAATAATAAATACAATATTTTTTAAAGGGAGAAGTGACTGGCAATTGGGTGTGGCCACACAGTCTATAATCCCAGAACTAGGGAGGCCAGCACAGGAGTAGCAGCAAGAGCTTGAGGCCATCCTGGGCTACAGTGTGAGATTCTGTCTCAAAAAATCAAAACAAAACAAAACAAAAGAACAAAAAACCAGGGGCTGCACACACTCACAGTCTCCCACATGCATACATCACACATATACATACACATATGCATAGAGTACACACACACACAGAGGCACACACAAGCATACAAACCACACACATGCACATATCACAGACACATGAATATACCATACACACAGGTACACACATACATATACTATACACACAGGCAGATACATGCATACATCACACACAGGTGCATACACCATACACACACAGGCACACACATGCATACATCACAAACAGATACATATATACATATACCCAAACACACATGCATATACTACACACATAAGTATACACATTTATACATCACTCACACAGAGGGACACACATGCATGTATCACACACATGGGCACATGCATATATACATACAACACATTCATACATATATATTTACCACACATACATATACAGATACATACATGCATATAGCACACACATGGGCACACATATGCATATACAACACATACGTGCATGCATTTACCACTCACATACACAGGTTCACAAACGTGTACAGCATACTCACATGCATGCGTATGCAAAGACATTTTAAAAGAACAAAACAGTCAGATGTGACTGATGCCTATAATCTCAGCACTTGAGAGATTAAGGCAGAAAGATTGCTGCAAACTCCAGGCCAGCCTGGACTAGAGAGCAGGATACTGTTCAGAAACAGAAAACACAAAGAGCAACATGTGCGTGTGCATCTGTGTGTGTGTGCGCGTATGCGCGGGTATGTGTGTGTGTGTGTGTGGTATATGTTTCTGGCGCAGGAACACCTGTCTGGTAGGAAGCACTTAAAATGTTTACTGGCTAGGTAGAGAGGTACACAGATGTTAGTGTCATTATTCTAAAGGAAATACCTGGTCATAGTCTGTAGTCCATCTATTTTGTCCAATAGAATGGCCAGTACTCTTTGAAATTCTATAAATGGCCTCTGTGGACATGACTATAGAGGTTTGTTTTTCTAAATTGGCTCTCCAAAGAGGCCTCCACTTGAGACTAAGGAACTCTGGGTTCACCAAGCTGGTGTAATCACCACCTCCACTTGGAGAAACCCAGGTGACTCAGAGGGTGGAAATGCCACCTATGCCTCAGGGACAGGAAAAGCACCGGACCATTGCCAGCTCCCACAAGGTGCTGGCTGTCTGGCTCCGTGTGCAAGCTCCAGCTCAGCTGTCCGCACCTCCCAGGAAAGGACTCGGAGCAGAGAGGTGAGCTGCTCTGTCCTCCTCAACCTTGCTTGCTGGCCTGAAGATGGCGAATTCACACAGAAGTGACATTTAATCTGTGACAGGTAATCAGTAGTCCTCTCCTTGGTTCTCTGAGGACAAAGCCGTGGGCTCACACAAATTGCAAAGCCAGAGGTGGATATTGAACAATAAATCATGTTGCCTGCTTTAAAACAATGGTTTAGGAAAAGTCCCTACATCCTGCAGAAAGACTGATGATGGAAGTGGGCCCCAAAGACAAGCAAAGTGCCAGGTGTCACAAACCAGCTGAGGTTTTGTGTTGGGGAATGCAGAGCCCCCACACCCTGTCAATCCTTGAGACGCAGACCTGGAGAGGGCACCTGTGACCAGGGCATTGGTGATGAAGGTGCTCAGTTAGGGCCATGGCGGGCACCAGACATCAGCGAATGAGGCAGTTTTGGCTTCATAAGAGCTCCATGAGGTCTTTGATTCTTTAACTCCCATTTTACAGAAGAAGATACTAAGGCCAGAGACAGCCACTGGTTCAAGGGCCTACCGCTATTGGTGCAGAGCCAGAATTTGAGGCCACATGACCCGGGTCCTAACCACTGCTGCAATGTTCACAGCTTATGCCCCACGTTCTAGTCTGCAAAAGGTCTTCAGTCTTCCAAACAAGGTAACACGAAACACATCAGTCTTGCATTCCTATTTTAAGACAAAGCAATGGCTAGGAGGAAACAGATAACGTTATCCTTTCTGCAGCTCTGAGTTAGGCCGACCCTCCCATAGGTGTGGATTGGGGTGTCAAGATGGGTGCATCCTGACAGAGGCCGTGGGGAGGGTGGGGGCAGGTCTGCTCCAGTCTGCACACTGGATTCGGAAATTACTAACTAGACATGAAAACATACAAGTCATTGCAGACAAATTTAATCAACACAAGGAAACAGACCCGAAGGGGAAAGGGAGAATGGGCAGCTACAGTGAAAGCAAAGGGGCCACGGGCAGGTCAGCCAGCAGACCTCACCGAAAGGCAGGCTGCCGAAGTCTCAGTGTGTGTGCTCACGTGGCAGGTTTTCCGATGAAGCTCTTTCTAGTCTGAAATAATGCAAGTGGATATGTACAGCCAGGGAACGAGTGGCAAGGAGAGTCCTGGCAGGAAGGAAGCTAGGTTGTGGCCTTCGGAATGCGGAAGGCAGAAAGGGGGAAGGGATCAAGGAGGCCAGGACCTCATAGCTCCGGGGTGTGGCCCAGCTTTGGGACTTGAGCCTTGAACCTTAGCGTCTCCGTCTGGGTAGAAGACCTGCTGGCTTGGGGCAGCGTCTCTCAGCGGAAACAGGCCATGTTCACGGCCACCATTATCATATTTAAGTGCAAAGGGTACAGCTGAATAATGGGGTATGGTGGGCTCAGCTCGATGGAAGCACCAGGGACTCCCCAGTTGTCCTCCTGGGGCCAGGAAGATCCAAGGAAACACTGGCCACCCAGAATGTGTGGGGCGGTCCTCAGAGACTGTAAGGTGGCCGAGCCTGGCCACAACTGTCACCCTAGTGGATGGGCAGGGCAGACCTTCAGGAAGCAGATGGCAGGCTGGGCAGTTCACATCTGGGAAAAATGACAGTGGCCATAGGATTGGCTTCTGAGGCATGTGACCTATGCAGTCACAGAAGACCCCAGACAGCATGCTGGGCAGGTGTCATGCTGAAATTCTTCACGCTTTTACCTTCCAATCTGTGTTTGGTAAGTGGACCCCGATGGGGCAAGGCTGCACGTTCTATAGAGCTCCAAAGTCCCAGCTCACACACGTGCCCCTCCCCCCACCTCGTGGTCTCCCTGGCTCCAGGTTCTCTGGGCTGTGTCCAGCCTCTTTCTCTCCATCCTCACCCACCCTGGGTTTGGGCAGGCAATGGGCATATGCCCCACAGTACCTGAGGTAGGGCATGGCAGTAGCTCACCCCAGCCTTAGTTAGTGGCGCTGGCACCCCCACTCTAATCCAGGTCCCAGTATTTCTGGGCACATCCTTTGGGGGGTTTCCATCCTGTATCCCTCCAGCCAAAACACCACATTTCTACTTTTCATTGAGGCCCCAAATTATGTAGGTGTTCCTACATAGCTGGGACAATATTCAGGAGCTACAACTGTAAACTCTACTCAGTGTTGTCCCCAGCAGGAAGGGACAGCTCCCTGGCCGCAGGGATTATGTGTTTCTGAAAGAAAGCACTCTCAGTTCCCTTGTGCAGGAGGGCAAAAGGCCATAACCTCGAGGAGGAGACAAAGCCTCCATGGGAAAGACCCTCTGGGCTAAAGAAATAGCATTGGCTAAATTCTTTTTTCTTTCATTTTAAAATTACACTTATTTATTTATTTATTTATGAGCATGTGTAGGTTATAAGACAACTTCCAGGAGTCAATTCTCTCCTTCCATCATGCTGATCCCAGGGATTGAACTCCGGTCTTCAGGCTTGGAGGCAAACGCTTTTACCTACTGAGCCACCTTGCTAACACCCATGTTTGCTGAGATTCTCAAACTCAGAACCTGCTTGATATTCTAGGGAAGCCCAGGCTTGAGCCACAGTTGTGTGACAGGAAAAGGCCCTAGGGGACTTATGTGACAGGGCCAGGCTTCTATGTTTTTGGCCAGTCATGGAGCAGAATGACTTGACTGAAGCAATGCACTTCCTTGAAGCTTCACACCATTTCCTTTCAGCACAAGTGAATTGTATTGCACAGAAGAACCATATTTTGTTTCATCGTGGAAGTATTTGAGACGACATCCACTGGGGGATGGAAGGGTGCTTCGCTTCAGGGAGAGGTGTCTTTCTCCTCTGGGAACTGCTTCCTTCCAGTTGCTTTTTAGTGCTGTGCTAAAACACTGGTGTGAAGCAGGTTGGTGGGGGAAAGTGTTCGTCTCAACTTACAGCCTTCAGTTCATCACACAGGGAAGCCAGGCGGTCGCTCAGGGCAGGAACTTGGATGCCGGAACTGAAGCAGAGGCCACACAGGAGCGCTGCTTACTGACTTGCTCCTCGGGCTTGTGCTCAGCCTGCTTCCTTACAGGACCCAGGACCACCTGCCCAGGGGTGGGCCCTCCCCCATCAACAATCAAGAACATGCCTCACAGACATGCCCACAGGCCAGTCCAGGAGAGGAAATTCCCCAATTGAGGTTCCCTTTTCCCGAGTGTCAAGTGGACAACTGAAGCTGTCCAGAGCAGTCGTTAACTGGATGGATTATTGTGCTCAGCAGAGACCTAGGAATGAATACAAGGGTGTACAAAGACAGAAAGATGGCCCCTTCCAGCAGCCCGGACCGTAGTTCAAGAGCAGTCCTTGGCACTGGCTCTGTCCCTTCCCGTTGCTGCTGGGACAAATCACAAAACATCTCTTATCGTTTATTTATTTAATTCATGCGTGTATGTATGATGTGGCGGTGGACGGGAGAGGGGATATCATGTGTGAGTGTGGAAGTCGGAGGACAACTTGCAGGAATCAGCTCTCTCCTTCTACTAGGTGGGTCCCTGGCATAGAATTCAGGTCTTTAGGATTGGCAGCAAGCACCCGCACCCTCACCCGATGAACTATCCTGTCAGCACCCCCCAAATCTCCACCAACGCAAATGATGCGGTGTGTCAGCTCACAGGGCTGCGGAGGTCTCCTGGGCCAGAGCCGAGCTGTTAGCAGTGCGGTCCTGGAGGAGAACCTGTTCACTTTTTCCCCAGCTCCTAAGTCCTGCCTCCGTTCCCTGTCTGGCAGCCCCTTCTCCATCTTCAGGATATAGCAGTAAAGCCTCTGCCTACCGTCATGTTGCATTTACTAATAAGGGTAGCTTACTTATGGGGTACCTCTTATTAGAACCCTTTTGATTATGCTAGACCCACTAGGTAATCCAGGGTCACTGCCTAGTTCAAGATTTTTTTGATGGAATTGGAGAGATGGTTCAGCAGTTAAGAGCACTGGCTGCTCTTTTACCAAAGGACCTGGGCTCAGTTCCCAGCACTCAGATGGCAGCAAACTCTAGTTCCAGGGGATCTGATGCTCTCTTTTGCCCCCCAAGGGCATTGCGTGACACATATGTACTGGCATACATACAGGCAAAACACTCATACACATAAAATAAAAAATAATAATAAAAGATTTTTAAAAGATTTTTTGAGGCATAGTTTCATGTAGCCCAAATACACTATGCAGCTAAGAATGACCATGAACTCCTATCTCCCTGCCCCTATCTCCCGAGTGCTGGGTGATAGGTATATACCACCATGCTCAGATTTATGTAGTGCTAAGGGACCAGACTCAGAGGTTTGTGCATGCTAAGCCAAGCACTCTATCAACTGAGCTAGATCAGCTCCTTTTCAAGATTTGCGAACTTTTCCTGGGGAAACATGAACAAACATCTCTTTACTTCAGACAGGGCACCGACAGACTGAAGTGATCATTCTACCCACGTCAAGCTTAGTGAACCAGTGAGTTTATTGGGCTTCTTTAAGGAGTATATACAACCCCAAACAACTACATCACTGAACTGTCTCACCCTGTGGGGTAATAACTTCCCTATAGCTAGATAGATAGAGTCACCCCTTCAGTAACTTCTAGAAAAATATTGCAGCTGGGGTAAGATTGTATAGAGCTTGGAGGAGGGTCCAGCAAGCGGTGTCTAGAATATCAGGGGACAGTCTAATGACCTTCCAGTTCCTCCTCCTATTAGGGACTGTCAGCAAGGCTCCTCTTGTTTAGGGTAATTCCGGTTCTGCCTAAGATGATAATGGTCATTACCCTTGGAGGACAGCATTCTACAACAAATCATTTCTGCAGAGTCCCTTTTGCTACAAATGGTCACATACAGTGTACATGGATTAAGGACCATTACTCTGTCTGCCACACAAGTCAAAGTGTCATCAGAGATACTCAGGGATGTGGAAAAAGGGGAATTAGTGGCTCTAAGAAGGGAGAAATGGCCTTTGTGGATCTGAGGCCCTTCAAGCCGGTGGCACCTCAGCTGAGATGGCAGGGTTGTACCAGGCATGCAGCAGGTCAAGGCACCACCTAGAGGTGGAGGGCAGATGCCAGACACTGGCGTCTTGTTACCTGCATGCACCTTCCCTTCTGATGGTCACTGTATTAGGTAGTACTCAAGCAAGATGACCTGACATCCCCCAAGCCCCAGCTGGGAGGTCCAGGCAGAGGCAGCTCATGCTGGGACTAATTGTGGTCTAATTATGGCCGCTTGCCCGGTGGGTCAGCAATTGATCTGCCCCAGGGATTTGGACTGGTAGACATGGAGAGAGTGTGGGACCTGGTGGTGGAGGCTGGAGCCAAAAGGATATAGGGAAAGCCAGGCCTGAGGTCGTAGAAGCTGAAGGCCCAGGGAAGATAAAGCTCTGCCGAGGAAGCCATGAGTCAGCAGGAGGTATAGGAAGTTCAGCTGTGAGTCAGCCCTATCCTCAGGCCTGCTGATGGCAGGAGCAGAGGGCGAGAAGCGGGAAAGAATTAGAGACACTGAGTCACCATTAGTCCTTCTGCCCAGGAGGCTAGAAGTCCTGGGTTACTCAGACCCTGAGGCTCTGCCCTGATTCCTGTCCTCACCACAACTTTCCTGCCTGTACTCTGTCCTGGTCCTGGTTCCAGTCCAGGGAACCCAATCAGCACAGAACTGTAGAGAGGGGCCAGGCCTGCAGCAGTGGCAGGGGGTAGACATGGGCAGGCCCTGCCCGACTCACCTCTCCTTTCTCTCAGACACGTCCTCACCGGTTCCCTCCCATGACCACCACTTGCCTTCCTGCCTGCCCCTGTGACTCAACTGCTGTCATCTCTGTGGACTGGAGGGGCATAACACCACCTTGGCACTGCCAAGACTGAGCACTGCAGTGATTGGCCAACTCAGCTTTCCTCACATAAGCTGAGATGGGCTGGTAGAGCTCGGTGCAGGGACTCACTGGGATCACTGTCTCTGTACACAGTTCAGGTAGGAAGTTGAACTGGGTCTCTCCAACTGACCTGCCGTGGATCACTCTCTTAGTTTCAGGACAAATCAATTCATTAATCCTCCAGTACTATTAGTGCTGACACAGAAGCTGGGTGGAGGTAGCACCACGTATGTGTACATTACATGCATAGGGCTGAGAATTATGTAGGTCACTTCAGACACTATAAAGCATTCTGAGAAAGAAAAATGGCTGGGGACATAGCTCAGTGGTGTGGCCCAGTGCTTCGCACGTACAAGGCACCAGGTTCAATCCCAGGACTACCAAATCAAACAAAGATACCCACAGAGAACAAAAATAGATCCTTGTAATGGAGAGATGGTGGATAAGGAATCATGAAAAGCCTCTTGGAAAAGATAACTTCTGAGCTAAAACCAGAATGCAGGGCTAGACAGATGGCACAGTGGTTAAGAGCACTGGCTGTGCTTGCAAAGGACCCAAGTTCAATTCCCAGTATCCGCATGACAGCTGACAATCATCTATAACTCCAGTTCTAAGATATTCAATGTCTCTTCTGGCTCTCTTGGGCATTGCACGACGGGGGTATCCTTACACACATGCAGGCAAAACACTCATACACATAAACTAAAAAGAAATAATTATAAAGTAAAAATAAAAAATGAAACCAGAATGCTGTGGCGGAGGCAGCCACGTGAAGCGCTTATGAGGACAGCACTGCAGCAAGGCTGTTTGGTGCGTCTCCGAGCATGTGTCAGAGACCTGGCGAGGAGTTAGCACTTAATTTCCTGGTGGCATCTGCAGTGGCTCCAAGACAGCAGTGGAAAATTTCACAGTGAATTACACTGTGCTGCGCAGACATTAAAGAGGTATATGCAATTTGAAGACCAAAATGACTGACATTTGAGCCCAGGTGGCCACCTCCCTTGGCCCAGGTTCCTTGTTCTTCATTCTCCAACGTCAACCCCTTCAGCCCAGTGAGGTTTTACTGTCAAGTTAAAGGGAGAAGGGGAAAGGAGAGAGGAGTTATTTGGGGGATTCATACAACACTCATCAAAGGTGAGGGGGCGAGGGAGAGGGAAAAACCAGGGACTTCCAAAGACATGTTTATAAGCTTCGTCGTCTCTGTGATGAGTGATGCCTAGGGACTAGAAGAACTGGAAATTTCCGCCAGGTGCTAGGCTGTGCTCTGAGGCCCTGATAGCTCTGGGACCAGACAGCACCGGTCCGTTTTGTGAGTGCTGCATCTGGTTAGTTGTTAGTTGTGGTTAGCTGTTCGTCGATGATAAACCACATGAGAGAATCAGCTTCAAGAAGAAATATAGCTTTTTGCTCATGGTTTTGGAAGTTTCAGAAGTTTAGTCCATGATCTCTTGGTCCCATCACTTCTGTGATGAGGCAGAAGGCATCACGGTGAAGGGTACAGCAGAGGAAAGATGCTCACCACATGGCAGTCAGAGAGCAGAGGGAGAGAAAGAAAGAAGGATCCTGGGAACAAGATCCACTCTTCCAGGCACACCCCCAATGTTTACTTTTTCCAAGGAGGCCCATCTGGTTTTCACGGCCTCCCCACAATTGATTAAGAATCCATAGATGGGTCAATCAACTGGTGAGGTCAGAATCCTGTGACCCACACCTTCCTGAAAGCCCATCTGCTGGCAACCAAACCTTAAATACATGAACCTCCAGGGACGATTCAGATTCATGTCATGATGCACATGTAGCCAGCTGTGCAGTGACGTGTGTTGAGTGGTTCTGTTACCCAGATTCACAGCGCACAGAGTGCTCTGGAATCATTCAAATCCCCTTTCTGGTTTGGGCTAAGACCCGTGGTTCTATGACCTGAGCTTCATTTGTAAAGGACTGTATATACGTAATTGCACTCATATCATGACAAGTCGTCTAGTCAACAGCGTCATGTTGTGGTAGTGAAAACAAGGATGCAGCAGTCTGTGGAGAGGGCCTCCTTCCCTTGCTTACACTGGGTGTCACAGTTAGACTTCATAAAGGTTGCAGGGCTTGTTGGGTTTGATTTGGGGGCAGAAGAAGACACAAGCCAAACAACTGAGCTATCTGATTCTTAGTCAAGGAGGAAATTCCAGAGTTGGGTTTTCTGCTGCCCCCCAAAGCCTGGCCACAATCTGTCAAAAAGATGGAAGAGGAGTGGTATGGTTTGGAGAGGACAAAGAAAAGTCACAGAAGTTGTTTTCCCAGAATAGTGCCTTTTGTTGCTCTTAAAAGATGACTTGCTGCCATGGTAGTTGTCAAGATGTGACAGAGGAGCAGAGGAGGCAACATGGCAGCCAGATGGGTAGGATGCGCAGGTGAGCACACAATAGGGAGTTTATCCAAGAGCGTCACTGCTCATGGTCCCCACCAAGCACCAAGGCGCAGGCTGCTTCTAGCGTTGCCATGGGAGTCCCCACAGCCAGGAGGAGTCAGGAGGAGCAGCCCCCTCCCACCTTTTCAGCTCTTCTCAAGTTTTCCACTCCATACCCGACCCATCCCACCTTCACTTGGGATGACATTGAACTTTCTGTTCTCTTTTATCAACTCCTGGGAAGCTGTGGTAGTTAATCTTCTTTTCTTACGGTGCATGAGTGTTTGCCGGCATATATATAAAGTGCACCATGAGCAGCAGAGACCAAAAGATGGCAGTGGTTGTCCTGGATTTGGAATTACAAATGGTTGCTAGCTGACCTGTGGGTTTTAGGAATTGAATGTGGGTCCTCTGCAAGAGCAACAAATACTCTTAACCTATGAGCCATCTTCAGTCCCATGATAGGTAACCTTGGCTGTGAACCTGGTTAGATGGAGAGACACTGAGGAGACTAGTAAGGCATCCTTCTGGGTGTGTCTGTGAGGATGATTCTAGGCCCTGAGGGCTCTGACTTAATCAATGGTGTTATCTATTGATGACTTCAAACTTTTTTCAAAAATTTTGTGTGTGTGCTGTATATGCACGTGTGAGCATGGGTATGTGTGCTCACGTGTAAGCAGAGGTATGTGTGCTCATGTGTGAGCATGGGTACGCGCACCCTTGTGCACATGCAGAGACACCAAAGAAGGATGTCAGTGTCTGGCTATGTCGCACTACTTCCTTCTCTTGAGATGAGGTCTCTCATTGAACTTGGAGCTATACTGACAATCGGCAAGACCCAGTGATCTTGTCCTGGTTCCCAACAAGCACCAAGGCACAGGTTGCTCCCAGTCCCGTTTCAGGAGTCCACACAGCAGAAGGGCCATGTGGGGCAGCACTGGGTTTACAGGCACATGAAGCCATGCCTGGCTTTTTATGTAGGTGTTTGGGATTTGAACTCAGGTCCTCAATGCTTGCACATTGCTCTTTTTTGGGACAGGGTCTCCCTGTAGCTCCAGTTGACCTCAAACTCACTATGTAAACCAAGCTGGTCTTGAACTCACAGAGATCTGCCTGTCTCTGTCTCCTGAGTGCTGGAACTAAAGGTGTGTGCCTCCATACCTGGCTAAAATATATGTTTTAAAAGCTGGGCATGGTGGTGCACACTGTAACCCCAGTGCTGGGAAGTAGAGACAGCAGCTCCCTGGGACTCGTAGGCCAGCCAGCCTTGCCTCTGGACCAGTCCTAGGCCAGTGAGAGTGCTTATCTCACAAGACAAGGTGGACAACACCTGAGAAGCAACACGTGAGGTTGATCTCTGACCTCCACCTCCACCTCCACACAAATGAGCAGGAGCACCTACACACCGCAGCTACACCCGTGTCCTTCCACACACACGAGTGTCACCTGAGGCACGGAGGCTCCTGTTACCCTAGCACTTAGGAGACAAGAGGATTGCTGTGAGTTTGAGACCAGCCTGGCCTACAGAGTGAGTGCCAACTCAGCCTGAGCTACAAGAAAAACTGGGCTGGAGAGATGCTCAGAGGGCAGAAGCATAGCACTGGTTGCTCTGCAGAGGACCCAGATTGGTCCCAGCATCCATATAGTGGCTAACAACCATCCATAACTCCAGTTCCAGGGGATCCTAAGCCCTCTTCTGACTTCTTCAGGCATTGTACAACACGGGTGCATTTACACACATACAGGCAATACACTCATACACATAAAAAGTAAAAATAATAAATAAAATATTTTTAAGAAAATCAACCCCAGGAAAAAACCAGTAACAAAAACTGTCATCTGGGCTACTGCAGGGGGAACCAACTGCTGGGGCTTTGCAAGCATAGAGCCAGCAGTAGGCCAGGAAGGGGTCCTCTGCCTGACCTCTGCCCCTCTGGCTTGTGCTGCTGAGGCCCCCAGCATGCCTTGCTGCTGCCCTTGCCCAGTTTTGCACTGTGCCTCCATCTAGATCTCTTCTCTAGGCAGTGGCCCAGGCATCTCTCATTCTTCTCCCAGCCTCTTTCATCCAAGGTGTGGGAGCCCAGAAGGGCTCTCTCCCACACTCCTCAGCCTCCCTGGTTCCTTTCCGTCTGCAGACACTCTTCCCACCACCCAAAGCTGAGGCTCTGGATGAGTGCTGCAGAAGCTGACAAGATGCATACTCGGCCCCCTCGCACACAGAAATACCATGGCAACGGGCAACTCCGTGACAACAGCAAAGGAAGCCAGACTGGAAGTTGCCAGCCCAGAGCGGTGGACCATCTGGGAGGCCACCCCTCCAAATGTTGCCTGTTCTGAGAGCTCATCTCAGCCCGGCTTTTGAACATAGCAGAAATGACATTTAAGGGTCATGGGAATAAACAGTGAGGAACATGAAACCCCTCTCCGGTGTCCATTTTTCTGCCCCATGTAAGGATGACAATGAGTGAAGGAGGTCGTAGATTCCAGTGGGTGGGTGGGGTAACAGAAGATTCCACTCGGCCCAGGGAGGAACCTTTCATATAACTAAGGGCCTAGTGTATATCCATGGTTCCAGTTCTAAGCTCCACATAGGTTTAAAAAAAAACGTGCGTACTGTAATCGATGGCCTCATAAATTGAACCCTCTGGGACATAGGTCCACATGCTTGCCTTTCCTTCCAAGGACAATATCTTCCTTAGGAAGTATATAACATCTGCTAGGAAGCGTGCTAGGCTTTTCACATATACATTTAGTCTTTGAGGAAAACTTAGCAGACACCTTCACATACCTTCAGAGAGATGGTATGTAGCCCAGGGCATGAGGAACAGGGAGTTGAAGCAGGTGTGAAGACTTGATCTTTGATAAGGAGTCAACATAGACAGAGATGTTGCCCCAGATGCTCCTAGGGAGTCCTGCCATGGGCAGAGGTCAGCAGTCTGGGAACAATGGAATCTAAATGGTCCTGGGAAGGGCGGGAACAAGGAGGGAGTCAGCCAGGTTGTACAGCTGTGGTTTGCCTCCAACCATGTCAGCAGCTCCTGGTCCCCATCTGGCATGTCCCATGCAGCTGCCCGGGAGCTATGGTGAACGCATGAGACAAGGGTGGGCAGTGAGCAGAGGCCGAGCCGGGCTGACTGTCCGGAGGATATTGCTCGCTTTCACCTGCTGCCTAAATGCATAGAAGCGTAGAGGGGACACTGGGAATGAACACAGGCGTGGGCTGCACGAGTGGTGGTGAGCTGAAGAGCAGGTGGGACAAAGAAGGAGCCAGGACCAGGATCTGAGGAGCCTTTTATCAAGTGAATCGAGTAAGTGTGGTAAGGGCGGCATTTGAGGAGACAGAGGTCTGAGTAGTGAGTAGCCGTGGGCCAGGAGCTCAGGAAAGAGGCCAGGCTGACAGGCCACCTGGGAGACCCCGGCAGACAAGAAAGACATTCTTCTTTTTTTTTTCGGTACTAGGGGTGCTCAGCAAGCCTTCTTCTACTGACCTACATTCTCAGCCTCTTTTTACATTTACAGATAGGGTCTCACTAAGTTGCCTAGGCTGACCTTGAACTTGCCATCCTCCTGTCTGAGCCTACTGTCCAGCTGGGGTTACAGGCCTGCCCCACCAGGCCACCTTGAGCTTGGTTCTGTGGACACTTCTCTGCTGCCTGTCCCCTGGGATGGCATCAGCTGCTCCTGCCTCATGTCTCCAAGGCCTGCTTATTGCAGCACCTGGATAGCCTTGGCTTCCTTCCTACTTTCCTTCTTCACTAAGAGATCTGGGGAGTCACGGGCTGCACCCAGTTTGGTGTCTGGCTAGGATCATCGGCCCCTGCCTGCATGCGTCAGAACCGCCTCGGAACCCGAGACACTTCTCTGCTTTCCACCCTCCGTCAGTAGCACATCCCATCTGTTCTTCCTCCCTATGTGGGATGAATCCCCCAGAAGAACTGTTGGAGCCCTAACTCCCAATGTCTGCCAGTCCTTGCTTGGGAACAAAGTCTCTGAGTTATACCCAGCCTCCCCTAACCTAGAATAATTAGTGTTTTTGTGGGAGCAGAAGACATATGGACACCATGTGACAGAGGAGACAGAGATCAGAGTGCATAACTATAGTGAGCATCTGGGACAGAGGCCAGAACGAGCCTCCTGACCCAGAGCCTCTGGCAGCACAGACTCCTGGCCTCCACATTGTAGGCAGTCAATCTCTGATGGTGAAGTCACCCACAGGGTCTCATGCTTTGTTTCTGCAGCCCAAGGAGACTGGCTTCCAAGGGCCCTGGCATCACTCTCCTCTCCTTGCCGTCTCCTCTAAATAGTGCATGCTCTCCCTTTCTGTCCTTTTCATCCCCTGAGGGGCAGGAAGGTCAAACCACCTGGAGTGTGCCCAAGGGCTCCAAGCTGTTTTAATCTTGGTCCAATGCTATTTCTGTGTTCCAATGACCTGTAGTCACAAAGAGGCCCAGGCTAAGGCAGAGACATCCCGGGTGGAGTCACCCACCTCCTGCTGGATGGATGTGCTTGAGCCAGTTTAATTGCTTCTAGTCTTTCTGTGGACCTGCCTCCTTTTCCTGCCCCCAAGGCTGAGTCACTTTAAAACAGGGAGAGTGTCCCATGGCAAGGGACCTGGTAAGTTGTAGGTTTAATCCATTGTGTGCACAGATTGCTTCAAGAGCTAGCTGGGTTTTCAGAGGACAGAAAGCCTAAGAAAGCTTCAATACCCTCAGGTCAGTGGCCAGAGGACCCTGAAGATCTGGGATCAGCAAGGGGAGACTCAGGCCTTGTCTTACACCACTGGGGGATTCCCTTTAAGCAAAACAACAAACCCAGGGGCCAGGCTTCAGGAGGGGTTTGTGCAAGTGGAGGATCCTGCCTGGAGGAGTTCTGAGGCAGTGAGTGAGCCCACCCCTTGCTGCCGGTAGTGTGGGCAGTTACAGCCCAAAGGCCAGCTCTGCTGCTTCCTCCTCTCCTGCAGACCGCGGACCACAGGCGGCACTTTCTCCGAGATTACTTCCCCTTGAGGTCCGCAGGTCTGTGCACAGCTTCCTCAGGCAGCCCTGTTCCTGTCCCTGCCCTGCCCTTTGTCCCCCACCTCCCAGTTCCGGTGGAAGAAGCAGAGGCTGTGTTTCTGTCCTTTGCTCATAGCTGGTGACCCTGGAGTGAGCCATGGTGTACTCATTTACAAAGAAATTCACCACAAACTGGGTTGGCTTAACCATTCCTGAGCTGAAAGTTTAAGATCTCCTTCAGAGAGGACTCCTCCTTCAGAGTAGACTCCTCCTTGCCCTTGCTGCCTCTGGCTCTTGGCCTGGCTCTGGTCTTTTGGGCTCGGCCTTGGCTTCCTTCCTTCTGTAAAAGGACATTTATTATTCAGTTTAAGGATGGTGTTATTGTAAGACCCTTAACTTGCATCTTCAAAGAAGGACTGCTCCATTTACAGGGAGAGAATGCCAGAACAAAGCTTTTAGGGGAGTACCCTAGAGCCCACTCCCACAAGGACAGCCATTGGACCCCGCCTCACGGGGAGGGCTGGAGAAGCTACGCAGAAACTGAAATGCTCCTCAGATGAAGTGGCGGCCTGCCCCAGGGATGCCTCTCTTCCTCTCTGTCCAGATGACCACCCCATGAGAGCTCTGGGGTCTCCCTGCCCCAGGCTGTGCAGGGACCGCCTCCCCAGCCTAGTACTTCCTTGTCATTCCAGGCCTCCTCCTGCTTCCTGGTCTCCACTTCCTGTCCCCTGCTTTCCCTGCCCCTCAGACTCCTGCTCCAGGCAGAGGAGACTGCAGAGGAGAGGCTGGAAGGCCTGCAGACTCCTGAAGCTCCCTCCCTCCTGGTTCCCGTGGGGTCCCTGTGTGGGGAACTCTGAACTGCCCTCTGGCCACCACAGACTCCTCATGACCCCCCTCCATCTGACCATGGGTCCTTCTGGGTGGAAAAGGCCCTCAGCTCCCGGGACCACCCACCGCAGCTGCACCTCTTGGTCTAGGCACCGTTCTGGTTACCACCTGCCCTCGCCCCCAACTCCAGATCACCTCCCCCGCATTTGGTACCACTCTAACACAGGCTACCATAGAGAGTGCCTCACCCCTCCTTAGGTTTTCATGGAGGCCAGCTGCCTCCATTCTTGGCTCTTGGGACCCCAACTGTGCCCCCATCCCTGGGCAGAAGGACCCAAGGTCTTCCCCACTGGCACAGCTTGCCTGTGGTCCTTGAGGTGACTCCCTGAAGAGGTTAGGCTGTGCCAGGCTCTAAGTTCTTACATACTATATAAAACAGTAATTTTCAGACTATGCCTTGCCTGAGTGACTCCATTTAATACTCTCCCTTTATTTGATAAGTTGTGATCTTCCCCTAAAATAACTTCTCTCCATTTTGAGTTTAAATGCCAAGACTGACTGACTCTGCACCGTCTGCACCAGTAAATAGCTTCCATCTGTCCAGTGCAATCCATAAGGCACGGACTAATATATAACTTATTTACACAAATAAAATCTTAACACTAGGAGTGAGGATACACCTCAGTTGGTAGAGTGCTTGCCTGGCATGCATGAAACTCTGGTTTTGATCCCCAGTACAGCATAAACTGGGTGTGGTAGCATACACCTGCAACCTCAGCGTTTGGGAGGAAGAGAGAGGCAGGAGAATACGAAGTTCGAGGTCGTCCTTGGATACATAATGAGTGAGAAGCTAGCCAGGGCCACATAAAACTTTGTCTCAAAAAGAAAATACTACCACCTGTGAACCTAACAAACAAAATCAGGAACACAAAGCACGGAGATATATCAAAAGTCTATCAGTCAGGGATGATGGCAAATGTCTTTAATTACCAGTACTTAGGAGGCAAAGGCAGGAGGATCTTTTGAGATTGAGGTCAGCCTGCTTAAGTTCCAGGCCAACTACGGGTACAGCTCCAACTCAAGTGCTCCTGTCTGTGTTACACAGCCCACTTCGACCTGGCACCTGAACTGCTCCCACCAGAACCTGTGACCCAGCACTCAGCATGCACACAAGAGGATCAGAAATTCAAGGTCATCCTCAGCCACACAGGAAATTTGAGACCAGCCTGGGCTACATGAAACTGTCTTTAAAGACCCTGTGGTGACCAATGACCACGTCTATCAATAAAATCAGGAGTACTTGGTGAATTAAAGCTGATGAAATTAATGCAGTCTATGAATTCATCACTATTCTTTAAATTCTGACACCGTGGAAAGACCTAAACAGGCCTGGCATTCTCTTGGGCCAGCTTCTTGGGCAGGAACTGGTAGGCAGGAGTCCTTGACTTCCTGCCTGGCCCCTTCCTAGTGGTTCTGTCTCACTGAGAGGAAAGGCACAAGAGCCCATCTGCTTCAGAGTCAGAGCAACCTCTGTCCAACTTCTCCTCTCCACTTTGCATGCAGCCCTGTGACTGTTGCCTTAAAAGTCCAAACACAGTGGTGGAGGTGAGCCTGGGCATTGCCTCGCTGGCCACCCTCGGGATTCACGCTCCGTGTCTCTTTATTTCTGTCTTTTACTCCAGGAGATCAGAAGGGATCTGAGGTCACTCTTGGGCCTGGCTGTTTGCACAGACTTTGCACTGAGAGGCACAGGGGCCAGTGGGACCATGCCACTCCCTTCTGGAAAGGGAAAGGAAGGTACCAGGGCACCAGCTTGTGTAGCCATTGATGGACTAGGAGTCAACATGGCTTCCAGCCTCCAGGCTCAAAACTCAGGGTCTCATATAGAACATGTCAATGATTAGCGACCCAGGTTCTGGCTACCCTCCACAGCCTTTAGTCCTGAGAGATCAGGGGTGGGAAGGATCCAGAGCTCCATGCCCCTGCCTCATCCTCCCTGGCCCCTCTCAGCCTACTCCCACAGGAAGCCCTCCCCTGCAGATCATTTCCTACAGAGGAAATTGCCTTTGTCCCTGGAATAGCAAATCTGCCTGTGAGAGGCCAGGCCTCCTGGGCGTTATTGTTTGGTGCTTCCTTGTTGGCAGCTGGCCTTGGGCTCCCGGGCCCCTCAACTGCCTGGCTGTCCAGACCTGGCTTTCCCAGAGGTTGGCAGTTGAGGAGTGCAGTCAAAGCAACCAGTTAGACAGCTAGGAGTTAGTTCCTGCCTTCTGGGGTACAAGGGTATAAAAAGAATATCTCAACATAGAACCTTCCAGAACTACCCAGAACCATCCAGAAAAGCCCTTCCCAAACTCCTCACACACAGGAACTAGGAGAGATAATACAATAATTATAGCCTCTATGTGAGTCTCATGGGTTGCTGGGATTAGAACCCAGGCCCTTGAGTATGGCAAGCCAGTGCTCTACCATTGAACTACTGTAACCCAAGCCCAACAGCAGCTGCTTAGTCAAGGTAAAATATGCAAACCACAAGAGCACCTTCAGCAGCAATCTGTATGCTCTGAGCAACCGTCACTGTCCCTCCCTCCAGCAGGCTCAGAGATTCTGGTTCTACTTTCCTCTAGGAATAGAACTTCTCCACAGGCCTCAGAGGAGCAGAGCTGGGGAGTATTTGTCCTTCTGCAATGGGCTCGTCTCAGTGCAATGTCCTCTAGGTTCACCTCTGCAGCTGCCTGGGTCAGGATTAACTTCCTCTGAAGGCTCAATAAGATTCCATTGTGAGAACATTCCATGTTGTGGTTGTTCATTCATTTGGGCATGCGTGTTTATGTGTTTGCAAGAGGACATGTATGCACAAGTACGTGGAGGCTACAGGACACCCTCGGGTGTCATCCTCAGAAACATAATCCATTTCCTTTGAGACAGGGTCTCTCATTGGACTGGGCTGGCTGGCCAGCAGGCCTCAGGGATCCTCTTGCTTCTGTCTCCCCAGGACTGGGATTTTCAGCAGGTCATAATACCCAGAAGTTTTACATGGGCTCTGGGGATCCAGTCCAGTCCTCATGCTTAAAGGCAAGTGCTTTACCTCTGTACTGTCTAACCAGCCCCTGCTTTCTCCTTGTCCCAGTTTGCTTTTAATTGCTGTGATAAAAACACTAGCAAAAACCAACTTGAGGAGGAACAGGTTCATTTTATCTTTAAATTTCCCAGGTCACAGCTCACCACTGAGGGGATTCAGGGCAGGAACCGGGAGCATAGACCATGGAGGAGTGCTGTTTGCTCCTCTGACCTGTGCTCAGTCTGCCACCCAGGGCTGGAGGTGTCGTATACCACCCAGGGCTGGAGGACAGGGCAGTCACTGGGGAAGACATTAATAGCAGAGACTTGAGGCTGGAGAGATGGCTTAGTGGTTAAGAGCACGAACTGTTCTCACAGGAGACCAAGGTCCATAGATCACCTGCCCAAGGGTGGCATCACCTACAGTGGACTGAACCCTCCCACATAACTCAGCCATCAAGAAAATGCACACAGACATGGCCATAAGCTGATCCAATGGAAGTTGAGGGCCCCTCTACCCAAACTGATGACTAAAGCTATCCAGAACATACCTTTTGGCCCACTGTGAATAATGTTGCTTTAACCCAAGTATGTAAACATCTATTACAGGTCCTGCTTTCAATTACTTGGGGGTACCAACCAAGAGGCAGGATTGCTGGATCACATGTAGGCTCTGTTTTTACTTTTTTTTTTTTTAAACATTTCTTTTTTATTTTATGTGTATGAGTATTATGCCTGCATGTATGTAAGTTCACCCATGTCATGCAGTGTCCTCAGAGGACAGAAGAGGGTGTCAGATCCCCTGGAACTGAAGTTATGGATGGTTGTTAGATGTCATGTAGGTGCTAGGATATGGACCTTGGTCTCCTGTAAGAACAGTTCGTGCTCTTAACCACTAAGCCATCTCTCCAGCCTCAAGTCTCTGCTATTAATACCTTCCCCAGTGACTGCCCTGTCCTCCAGCCCTGGGTGGTATACGATGACCCCCTTGGCTCTCCATTCTCACTAGCACTAATCACTCTCTGCCCATCCTGACGGTATGAGAGGTCGTGTCACTGTGGGTTTGACTTGCATTTTCCTGCTGATTAGTGGTGAGGTTTCATGTCCACGTGGACTGTCGTACATCTATGGGAAAATGTCTCTAAATGTTTTGCCCCTGTTGGAATTGGGGGTTTTGGCTTTTCTGTACAGCTGTTGTTTGAAGCTGCTAGGTTGTGTGGTGGCTAACAATGAGCTTCTCCGAGAGTCTACATCTTCCATCCTGAGCCTTAGTAGGCCCCCTCATTGGATGCCTGGCATACAAAGGATGGTGGGGGAGATTTGAAGTGGGTGCCCACATATGCCCTCAATGCCCCTCCTGGACTACCCTCCACCAGCCTTTGTTCCTCTAAGCTTCTTCTGGCTGTTTTGATAACCTTCAAAATTCTCAGCCACAAGGTACTGGGTTCAAGTCTGGCTAGTGGGCAGGAGGCCCCAGGGAACACCCCAATGCTCGTGCAACCTGTTGTCTTCTGTGTGCCTTGAACCCAGTATTACATGTGGGCAACAGTGAATTATTGTTTTGGTTTTCTGAGACATGGCCTTACTGTGTAGCCTAGGCTAGCCTGGGCCATGCAATCCTCCTGCCTCAGTCTACTCCGACTATAAGTGTGTGTCACTATGGCTAATGAAAGAATGACCTTATTGCCTCTGGAACAAGGAGCTGGGCAGGGTCTGGGTGGGTCTGTGAGGGTATTTGCAGAGAGCTTTAACTGAAGTGGGGTGACCCGCCATGAATGTGGTGGCAGCTCCAACGGGCTGGCGTCCCAGACTTAACAAAGAGGAAGAAGCAAGCTGAGCACCAGCATTCATCCCCTCTGCTTCGTAACTGCGAACCCAGGTGCCCAGCTGCCTCCGGCCAGCTCCCATGCCCTCCTCACCAGGACGCACCCAAAAGCAGTGAGCCCAAATAAGCTCTTCCTCAAGTTGCTTTTGTTGGGGGCTAGAGATGGCTCAGCAATTAAGAGAGCTTTCTGCTCTATCAAAGGATGTGAGTTCAGATTCTACCACCAACACCTGCAACTTCAGCTCCAAGGGATCCAACACCCCCTCTGGCCTCCATGGGCATCCATGCACACATACACAAATTAAATGGTAAACCTTTAAAAATAGTTTATTATTTTTATTTTATGTATATGAGCGTATTGCCTGCATGTCTTAAGTGCACCTGTGTCATGCTCTTAATCTGAAGAGGGATCAGATTCCTCTGGAATTGGAGTTACAGATGGTTGTCAGCCACCATGTGGGTTCTGAAAATTGAACCCAGGTCCTCTGCAAGAGCAGTCAGTGCTCTTAACCATGGAGCCATGTCTCCAGCCCCAAACCCAGTTTTAAAGTTGCTCTTGTTGGGTATTTTTCTCAGCTATGACCTAGCATGACTAGATATTAGCCCATAAGGTCACAGTGCTGAGCATAGGGCCTCATTCTGCACCCAGAGCTTATGTTAAGCATAAATCCCACATCTTTCATGCTTAGGCCACCACTTCTTGGGCTTTTTGTACCTGAAAGCCAAGTGCCTTCCAACCAACCTGGGTCCTAATGCCAGCATCAGTACATGGCCTTGCCTTCCTGGTCTGTCCTGGGAACAGACCTCACAGCCTACCTTCCCTATCCCTGGTCCACAAGGTTTCTCTGCCAGGAGAGAGGCAGCTCCACATTCTGGCCATAGCACTGACTCAGTCTGGTTCCTACATACCCTCTCTGAGCTTGGACTTCTGCCCCAAGGTGCTCCCTGCCCCCCACTAAGAGCCTTGTCCCATGGCCAGTCCTAGCCTGACATGCTGCCTCTTGCTCCTAGTTCATGCTGCCTCATGCCCAACACCAGTATCTGCTCTGAGGTTTCCCCCTCTTGGCCTCAGCTGGGCCCTGATGCAAGGCAGTTCTTACAGAGTGATCCTACGCTACCCGCCTGTGTTCCAGCCTAAGACTTGCTCCAACCAAGGAGCTTGAGGCCCTGAATAGGCAGGAGAGAAGCCCTGAGCAGTTTACACTCCCAAGCACCCTGCACCAGGGAGGCAGAGGAGTTAGGGATCATTTCCCTGGCTTCCCCTTTAGCCAGCCTCCTTCGGCGTATTCTACAAGGTGTCTGTGGCAGTTTGTTAGTAGTCATCCCACACAAACCGGTTGTGGCAAAACTTGACTCTACCCTGATGTGGAAGGACAGCAGTGACATAGTGAAGGGCCCCACTCAGTCCACAATCAAACCTGGGTGCAATTCTGGTCTTGCCACTTCTAAGCCATCTAGCCGTAGTCAGATCGCCCCATTCCTCTGAGTCTCATTCTCCTCCTTTTTAACGGGGTCCTCGAGTGCTCTCTTCAAAATCACTGATGGGATTCAGACTTAAACTGGGACCAGCCCCTGGAACAGACTCTGGTGGTCTAGGAGGGAAAAGGCCCCAAGTTGGAAGTCTTGTCACCTGCTCACGGCATGGGAGGAACCAAGTGGGTGGCCTGACTTTTCCTAGCCCCGCAGAACAGCTGGTTGCTCAAGGTCAGGAGCCTGGCCCTGCAGTGGCTGCAGCCTCAGAATGACCACCTCATGCCCATCTATTGCACAGGTGCTGCCAGCATCACAAGCAGGGGAGGGTGGCACACATGACCACCTGGGATAGAATGGGTCAAGAGCACTGGCAGGTGAGACAGGCCCACACTGGCTGCTCCCAGCTTTCCATTCTGTAGACAGGCAGCAACAAGGAAGGGAAGGAGAGAGAAAGAGAGAGTGAATTATCCTCCTGCTGATCTGGGAGCTGATGGGTAAGCAGCAAGTTCGAGGCCAGATGGGGTAACTTCCCTGTCTCAAAAATAAAAAAGGGAAAAGAGGTCTTAGGATTTGGCGCAGTGCTGAGTGCGCAGTGCTGAGTGCGCAGTGCTGAGTGCGCAGTGCTGAGTGCGCAGTGCTGAGTACTTGCCTGGCATTCAGAAGCCGTGAGTTCAATTCCCAGTACCAAAAAGTGGAGGGACAGGACTTTTATTTACCCCTTACATGGACAGGTAGCAGTGGTTGAACCCAGTTAAGCAAGCAGACCCCTCAAACTCAGGCGCGGGAATGAGCTCAAGTGTCTGAAGGCGGCACCAAACATGGTGCCTGGTATGAAGTAGGCATCTGAGAGGGGCCATTTTCTTCTTTCCTCCCTGACTGCCTGCTAACCTGGAGTTAGCACTCGGGGTCCAGGCTATGCTTGTGGCCTGAGCCCAGGCTCACACAATCAGTGCTCAAGCAGTGACTGATGTGTGGCACACATCAGTGTGATGTCAGGACGCCTGCCTGGACAGAGACACTTTCCAGAAAGGGCTGGAGCCCTTTGGCCCTGTGCCTAGCCTCTTGGCCCTGCCTGAGCCAGCCCCGAGCCAAGACTGGTTCTCTCACCTTTGCCCACCAGACCAGGCTCTTCCAGCGTGTCTTCCTGCTCATCCCCAGGATGTGATGATGCAGTGCTTGCCCCCCGCCCAAAAAACAATACACAGAAACCTGACCAGCTCTCCAATCAGCACCATGTCATGCAGTGAGAAATATCTTGTGGTTAAGGTTTGTTTGATTACCTTCCAAGAGAAGTTCAGGTTGCTATAGCCTAAGAGATGCATGCATGTATTGTGCATACATGCATGTGTGCTGCATATGTACAAGTTTGTATGTGTATGTGCACTGTGTGTATGAATGTCTGTGTACGGGTGCATGTGTATATGTATACCTTATGTGTGCATGTGATTGTGCTTGTGTGGGGTGATATGCATGCCTTGTATGTGTGTACATGCATGTATGTACATGAGTGAGTGCTGTCTGTGTTCCCGAGCAAAGGTCAAGGCTGTGATTGAGCCCTTCCCAGACACTGACGAGGATGGTATTTCCATTTGTATGGTGGTGCTTTTCTGTCTTTCAATCTTTTTCCTGGTAACTTATTTGAATATCACAACACCCAGGTGACCCGTGTTACTGTAGTTTTAACCCTGGACCAAACACATCTTGAGAGATGATTCACTGTCACAGAGCTAGGACATGGAAGCCAGGAATTGAACACCCAAGCTCCATGCCTCAGTCCTCGGAGCTTCCCTCCATATTGCTAGGCACTGAGGTTCCCAGGAATGCCCAGGCAGCCAGGAGAGGCTGTGCCCAGGAAGCTTCCATTTTATTGCATCTGATGGGCAGGAACACCTGAAGACCTTGGGGACATGACCTCTGATATGTGATGATGGAAGGACCAAGGTTGAGTCCAGGAGTGCTCTTGTGACCTGCTTACCCAGCCCAGGATTTTGGTCAGCCCCACACACTGCAGCCAGTCGTGGGGTCTTGACTGTTAGGGATTTGTTGTTCTCGCCAAACAGGAAGTCTAGAGAGGACGGCCCAGGCTGGAGAAGCTGCTTGAGAAGACCACATGGGACAAGGCTTCCTCCAACTCCCAGCTTTTCCATCTGGAGCATGAGGCTGTCTTCATGCTGTTGTCTGGGGCTCCGGGAAAGGAGGGCAAGGGGCAAAAGCAAAAGATACACCTGGAGTTTGTTTTCGAGGCAGGGGGTCATGTAGCCCAGGTTAGCTTCAAACTTTCTGTATAGCAGAGGATGACTTTGAACTTCTGATCCCTTTGCTTCCACCTCCCCAGTCCTGGGATTACAGGCATGTACCCCTATGTCTTATTGACATGGTACAAGGGACGGTGCATTCTGGGCAGGCACTCCAACTGAACCACATCCCTAGTCCCTTGTTTTGTTTTTATGAGATGAGGGTCTAACCTACCAGTTCAAGCTGGCCTGGAATTCACTATGTTGCCCAGGCTAGCCTCATATTCATGGTAACCCTCCTGCTTTAGTCTCTTGACTGCTGGGATTACAGATGTGCAACACCATGCCTGGCAAAAGATACACATCTGTTGAGTCCCTGGGTCTCCCCTCCTGGCAAAGGAGTTCTTTCCCGAGTCTCTGGTTAAGGCAGAGGGGCTCTAATGAAAGGACTCTGGACAGGTCGGCCTCATCTTGTCAGTTAGGTGGGAGTCCTGCAGTCAATAGTGGGGGAGGGGTGGAGCCCAGAACGTGCAGAGGTGGGAAGGTACCATGAAAATGTGTTTGTACATTGCATACATGGGAGGACGCCTGTGTGCGTGTGTGAGAAGGCAACAGTTGCTGCAGTGGATAGGCGCTCAATTAGCAGTGACTGGGTGATGTGGTAGGTCACATTGACTGGATGTTGGGAATGAGAGGGCTGGAGGGAACCCAGAGACAAGAGACTGGAGCTGTGAACAGAGGCATTTTGGAGCTGCCAAGCAGTATGCATTTCCACAAATGTGACTTGCGGAGATCTTGGGCAGCTTTTCAGCAGGTGGGCTAAGAGGAGGCGTAACCTGGTAGCCATGTCGTGGGCTCAGGATCAGACCTCAGGCCTGTCTCTTCATACGTGGCCTATCACTAAATTCTCTATGCCTTTTCCTTTGTAGCTGTGCATTGGAAATGATGGTTGTGCCAACGCTTGGCAAATGTCAGTGCCATTGCCTAGGCAGAGCGCCGGCCTCAGAGTGCTTTTGTGGCACCAGCTCTGACCACTGTTCAGAGGCCCAGTTTCATCAGAGAGCTTATCCCGTTTCCTGTGTAGGCACTCCCTTCCTGTGCCTGTGCAGGCCCTAGGTGCACACCGGATGTAGACAGCAGCTCATATATTCTCCCTCCTGCACAGAGGCCAGAGGACCTCTTGGGCCTAGCATCTCTGAGCAGTTGCTCCAAGACAGGGCAGCCAGCTGGCACCTGGCACCTGCTTCCAAGGGCCATTCATAAAAAGTCTGAAAGGCTGGTGCAGCTCACCTAGCGCACAGTACCCTCTCTGTCCTGATGACTGACTTCTTATTCCCAAGAGCCCATGCCTGTGGATCATCTACTCCAGAGCACACTATGTAGACCAGGTTGGCCTTGATCGGCTTGCCTTTGCTTCCCAAGTTCTGGGATCAAAGGCATGTGCCACCATGCCTCAACCTTAGCCAAGGAACTGACTGTTGGCAACTAATTACTGCTGGGTGCTTGAGAGCTGATCATCTTTTAAAATTAATTTTATAAAATATTCTATTCATTTTAATTTTATGTGTATGAGTGTATTACTTACATGTACATAAGTAACTCCAGTTCCAAGGGATCCAACACCTTCTTCTGGCCTCTGGGGGCACTGTATGATGCAGGTGCACTTACATACATGCAGACAGTATGCTCATATGCATAAAAACAATAAATAAGGGGGACTGGAGAGATGACTCAGTGGTTAGGAGCATTGGCTACTCTTGCAGAGGACATGGGTTCAATTCCTAGCACCCACATGGCAGCTAACAATCATATGTAACTTCAATTCCAGGAAAATCTAACACTCTCTTCTGACCTCCTCGAACATTGCATGACATGGGTGCACTTACACACATGCAGACAACACTCATACATATAAAATAAAAATAATAAAGTATTAAAAAATAAGGTAGAATCGATAACTTCTAAGGAATTATACTTATGGCCTCCACATGCACACATGTACGCATATACACATGCATACACACACATATATAAAAGTCCCAAACCCCAAAAGATATGAAGTTAAAAACTGACAACCTGGTGGGCGGAAGCTAACAGTACAAAGGAGACAGACTGCCTGTGGCTGGGACAGTGAGAGGCTGCACCACGGAGTCGCTGTGAGGGACTGAATGGCCTTGACTCCCACATTCAGGTATTGAGACCTGGTCCTGAGGGACTTTGGGGAGGTGATTAGGCCCTGAGGTGGCGCTTCCATGAGTGAAACTAAAGGTCCTACAAGAGAGGGTGCTGAAGAGATGGCTCATTGGCTAAGGGTACTGGCTGATGTTGCAAAGGACCAGGGTTTGATTCCCAGCACCCACATGGTGGCTAACAATTGTTCTCAACTCCAGTTCCAGGGGATCTGATGCTCTCTTCTGACCTCTGCAGGTATTGCACGACAAGGGTGTACTTACATACATGCAGGCATTACACTTATGCACATAAAACAAAACAAAACAGAAAGATCCCATAAGGGGCTCCAGCGATAGATCAGAGGTTAAGATCACTTGCTGCTCTTTCAGAGGACCCAAGTTCAGTTCCCAGCACCCACATGGCAGCTATCAAACCATCTGTAACTCTAATTTCAGGGGATCCAATGCCTTCTTCTGACCTCTTCGGGCATTGCATGACACAGAGGCACTTACACCCATGTGGGCAATACACTCATACACACGACACACTCATACACATAAAACAACAACAAACCTTGCAGGTCCCACAGTACTGATATACCTACTGCCATCTGGTGACAGAATCTAGCAATTTCAGATGGCGTGTAGAGGAAGTCTCAGGGAGCAGCAACCAGAAAGAAGTTGTAAGAGGACAGTGGACAGCGGAACCTGTCATCACATTGTTCAGGAAATGTTTGTTGAATAATTCATCACCAAGCTGCTCTGACAGATGATTTTGTTTCACAGTTGCCATAATTTCTTTTTGAGACAGAGTCTCATATAGCTCAAGATGACATGGAATTTACTATGTAGCCAAGGATGACCTTAAACTCCTGATCTTCTTGCTTCAGCTAGATTTAGTCATGTGCCACTGCTCCAAGCAAGCCAATTAATTGATGAGCTTATTATTGAGCCAGAGTCTCTCCCTATAGCTCAAACTGGCCTCCAACTTGAGATGCTCCCTCTTCTGTGATGCCTGTTCATTATAATGAATTCAAAACATGCTGAAAAGGCCAAAGACAGAAGTTAAAACCCAGCCTGAGTCCTACCAGTGAGGAGGAACAAGTATTAGGTGAATAGGGTTTGGACACTGCGCAGCAAGCACACTGAGAGACGCAGGAAGAGCAGGTAGAAAGGAAACAAGACCAAAAGAGTCACAAAACTGGGGGGCAGGCATGCCGGGAAGAGGTGGGGTGGAGCAGGGAATGGGGGTGCCTATGATAGTGTTTTATTGCATACTTATATAAAATCATCAAGAATAAATAAAAATTATTAGGCTGGAGATGGCTTTGTGGTTAAGAACACTGGCTGTTTTTGTGGAGGACCCAGGTTCGATTCCCAGCACCTACATGGCACCTAAGAACTGTCCATAACTGCAGTTTTGGGGAATTTGATGGCCTCTTCTGAGTCTGAGGGCATTGCACGACACAGGTGCACCTACCTACATGCAGGCAATACATGCATACACATAAAAATAAAATATGTTTACCAAATAATAAATAAGATTATAATAAAAACACCAGAAGTCATATTCAGGGTTATATTTTAAATTTTATTTGAATTTAACAGGGGAAAAAGAAAGGGTTATAAATGGAGTTGGTGACTTCATGTAAATATTTCTTCTATGTGTCGCTGGGCAGGACCCCTATATTAAACCTCACCCACCCAGTGTTCAAGGACCGTTGTGGAAGAGGGGGTGGAGAGGTTGTAAGGTATGGGATGGTGGATAACCACAAGGAAACAATTTTCTGGGAACTTGCAATGGTGACAGCATGCACAGGACTTGTGCAGACTCAAAGCAGACAGAAACCAAGTATAGAGCTGGGGAGCTGGGCAGAAGGTCCCCACCTTAGCTGAGGAAATGTTGACAACTGGTGAGAGAGAACTGATCATCATCATCATCATCATCTGTGTTTTGATCTTTTTGGGACAGGGTCTCCCTGTATCCCCAGCTGGCCTGGAACTCACTATGTAGACCGTGTTGGCTTTGATGTCACAGAGATCCACCTGTCTCTGCCTCCCAAGTGCTGGGATTAAAGGTGTGTGTTACTATGGCCAGCTGAGAATTGGTCTTCTTTAAGAGTATGACACTAGATGGCTGTCCAGGCTCCAATGCATGAACTCACACCAAGCGGACATCTGGGGACACAACCTTGACTCCATAGGCTTTGACATATATGACAGAATGCATGAAATCCAGTTGGCAGGCTGTGGGGGTACAGATAGAGGTCTAAATGTGTTTAAGACCTGTTGTACAAAATGCACAAAAAGTCAATCAAAATATATAACTGAAAAAATATTGCTTTTATGAAAGTTTCCCCCAAATGCCAATTTAAGTGCCAGAGAAAAAACTGGAGACACCCCGGGGTTGACCTCATCGTGATTTCTGTGGCAGTCTCTGGTGTTGGTACAGGCCAACATCTTACTGTGAACGATGGAGTAGCTGGTGCTGCTGGGCCCACATTGGCCCTAACTGCCAGTCCCTATGCTGATTCCTGCACTGCAGAAACCCCTGCCTACTGTTCTGAGCCCCCTTTGTTCTGCTACCTGAGCTAGCGTCAGGCCCACCCCAACCCCCATCTCTCCAGGATACAGAACTATAGAGCAAAGGGGGCTCTGGACCTGTTTCCAGGTCCCCCTCAATGTCCCCTTCAACCAAAGTCACTCAGCTCTTACCTGCTTCCCATATTTGGTGTCCAAGTAAGGATAAGTATTCAACAACTGAGGCTAGCCCTCAGGCCTTGAACAGACCAGGTTAGCCCTCAAGCTTTTCACCTTGAAATAAACCACTGCCCCAGGCTAACCCTCAGGCCCTTCACCCCGAACACACTGCTCCATATTAGCTCTCATGCTTCCACCTTGAAAACCACTAGTCTAAGTTAGCCCTCAGGTCCTTGAAAACCACTGCTCCAGGCTAGCCCCTCAGGCCTTTGTCGCTTACCCTGTTGGAAATATGAGCGCCTAGCTCCCTTTTCTGACGAAGCAGACTCACTTCATTCAGTAGTGTAATTACCTCCTCCCTGATTGATAGCAGATGCAGGCCTTCGGGCACAGAAAGTCCCCAGTGAGCTGGCTCCAAACAGAGCAGGGCAGAAGGTGCCAGATGGGCATGTCAAGGGCTGGAAGAGAGTGAGCGTCCCTGAACGTCACCTCTGCCCTGCCCAGTGCCCAGGGCCTCACAGTCCCTTGAGGGGTGTAGTCCTCCACCTTTCAGAAGAGGAAGTTGGAGGACTGCGGTGTAGCTTACAGTAAAGCACTTATTTCCCTACCATGGGCTCCAGCACCGCCAGAAAAGGAGGGAAAGAGGAAAAGAAGACTAAAACCATATTTGCCAGGCACAGCACAGGTCTGCGGGGTGCCTGGGTGTGACACAGGGTCGGCCTGTGCGGTCTCCCTGCTCCGCCCTAGGCTCCCGCGGCTTCCTTACCTAAGAAAAGGAGCAGACACTGGAGACTGCAGACTTCAGTCCCAGCTGCCTTTGGAGACACTCCCGAAGCACCAGACGCCACTGCCTCTGTGTGGCGGGAAGTCGTGCTGAGTGAGGAAGGGGCTTTGGAGATGATACCCGCCAGTACTGGTAGGGACACAGAGGGTGGGGGATAGATTGAAGGGGTTTAGGAGTCAGAGCGACGTGGGTTCAAGCTTCAGCTAGGCCCCTCATCCCTGAGGCCCATGCACCTCACGTCTCAGAACCTCAGTTTCTTCCTCCGGAAATACACTCATGGTGAGGCAATCTGTGGGGTGATCAGCAGGGCACACTGAGGACCCATCAGGGACTCTATCAGTGGAGACTAGAAACAGGGTAAGTTGGGTTCTTTTAAACCCTTTGTTCTCAAGCTCTCTGTGTGCATATACATATGCACATGTTGGTGTAGGAACAATATCTAACTGTAGTCCACTCACACCAGGTCTGTGACCTGGGCTTGTGCCTCTAATGTGTGTAAGCAGACGAGGCTGCAGTAAGGACTCTGCTGGAGAAGCAGAGCCTCTCAGAAGGGTAGAATTGGGGGCCTGGAGACATGGCTCAGTGGTTAAGAACCCTGCCTGCTCTCGCAGAAGACCTGGGTTCAGTTCCCAGCATCCACATGGCAGCTAACAACCATCTGCAGCTCCAGTTCCAGGAGGTCCAACGCCCTTTTCCGACCTCTGAGGCATTGCACAACACTGGTACACTCACATGCATGCAGGCAATACAGTTATACACACAATAAAAATAAGTAAATTTTTTTAAAAGAGTAGATGTGAATTTGGGCAAGCACATACACATGTACACACACAGAGAGCACATGATCTGACCCACTACATGATGTGAACCAGCTTGTGGCTGCTGTCCTGACTTTCATGCTAAAGTCCAGAGTCCATAGGGCAGGTAGTCGAAGAGGACTGAGGGGTGACAGAAGGCCAAAGGCAGCACATCAGGACCGTGGGGGGGTGACACTGTGCCTTTCACCCGTGCAGAGCTCGTGCCTTTGTTATGCGAGCCAGGACTGGACAAGGGAAAAGTGCTCCTGTTGTCCCCACACTGCTGGACTCCTAAGAGGCGCCTCCATTGGTGGTGGTGGCAGTTTCACCCACCTCTGAACTGCTCTCCTAGGGATGGCCATTCTAATCACAAACCTACAGGGACCAGGGGGCCTCAGGTGTCCCAGTCTGAACATCCCGACAAACAACTCATGGAGACAGGGTCTCCCAAGCCCACAATCCATCACTGGGGAGAAGCCACAGCAGCAGGAGCCAGAGCAGCCAGCAGCTAGCCACAGCACAGCACAGAGAGAGATGAAGGCATGCACGCATCGTACTCTGCTAACTCTCTACTCTTACAAGGTCCAGGGCTCCAGGCCAGGGAATGCTACTGCCCACTTTCAACCTGCATCTTCCCACATTAGTTAAGGCAATTTCCCATAGACACGCCCACTTTATCTAAACAGACTGGCCACAGACTGGCCAACCTTATCTAAAGGATTTCTCATTAAGACTTTCTTCCCAGATGATTCTTGGTTGCCTCAAGTTGACAATGAAAACTCACTGTTAGGGAGCTGAAGAGATAGGCTCAGTGGTTAAGAGAGCTTGCTCTTCTTGCAGAGGACCCAGGTTTGATTCCCAGCACCTACATGGTGGCTCACAATCACGCACAACTCTAGTTCCAGGGGATCCAGTGCTATCTTCTGTCTCCCGTGGGCGTTGCATAACCCGGGTGCACTAATATACTTGCAGGCAATACAGTCATACACATAAAATAAAAATAAAAATAGTTTTAAAAATGCTCATGGGTATATTTAATATACATGCAGGCATAACACTTATACACATAAAATAAAGATACATAAATCAAAAAAATATTAAAATAAATTTTAAAAAGAATGCTTTAGTCAGTCATGGTGGTGCACACCTCAGAAAGCAGAAGCAGGTAGATCTCTGTGAGTTCACATCCAGCCTGGCCTACATAGTGAGATCCAGGTCAGTTGGGGCTACAGGGAGACCCTGTCTCAAAAAGACAAAAAGAAAAATTTAAAAAAAGAATGTTTACTGCTCACTGCTCTATCAGAGCGGACCAGAGTTGAGACCCCACCTCAGGTGGCTCACAAACACTTGTAACTGTAGTTCCAGGGGCTCTAAAGCTCTCTTTTGCATCTGAGAGTACCAGAGTGCGTGCAGGCACACACGCGCACACACACACACACACACATATCATACCGGCCAAGGGGCTCCAGGTGGGAGGGGATCCCCCAGCCTGTAGACCCCTTTGCAGAAACACTGAATCCAGGCAGCCAGCCAGGGCCTCCTTTGGTCTGGGTGTGCTGTGTCTAGGGCACAGTGTCCAGGGCCTCCTTTGGTCTGGGTGTGCTGTGTCTAGGGCACAGTGTCCAGGGCCTCCTTTGGTCTGGGTGTGCTGTATCTAGGGCACAGTGCCGGACTGTTGGAGTCTTGGAGCTGGCAGCAGTGACGTGTCATCTGTCGTGGTCCTGTCACCAGCCTGTTTGCCTCCTCCACATTCCCAGCCCTGTCCTTCTCTACACCTGGCCCCTTCCTCCACCGTAGGCAGGCCTTGTTCCCAGGGGGGATCCGCAGAGGGCACTGGCAGCTGGCTGCGGCTCCAGCTGGGGCAGCAGATGTCCACCCTAGGGACCTTGAGAATCTGTTGGGAGCTTTTGAAGAGCCTAGAAATTCATCTCCACCCTGGGCTACTGGGTCAGAATCCAGATCCATAAGTCCAAAGTCATTGCCCAAAGGATAACTCAGGCCCCTTACTGCCTACCCAGGCACAAAAGAGCTGGGTGGGGCTCTGCCCCCACCTCCAGCCTGACCTCCTGCCTCCCCACACCTTCTGTGTCATTTCTCCGAGACTCTTCTTGGAGCCTGGGTCACCCACTGCGTGGTGGTTTACCATTTCCTTGCTGCCAAGGACTCTTGCCTCTCCTCAAGCTCTTTCCCTTCTAGCGAATTCCTATGCACTTTCCAGGCCCCACTCAAAGAGCACTCCTATGAAGAAGCCCTCCCTGTGTGCCTCCAAACACACACACACCACGTGCTTCACTTTGCTGTGTCGTGTAGGCCCCGAGTCCCTCTCCTCACTACATTAAGTGGGTATTAGTGGCCTGACCCCGCATAGTACCCAAAGCAGGGCCTGGGCACAGGGCACAGGCCTATGTTTCCAGAATGCTCTCTGAAGGGAGACTTAAACAAACTTCTACCCCTTCCTGACAGATGCCAATGACAAACCGAAGTATGAATCTACCAAAGTCCAACCTGGGGACTAATGGGCTTCTTGGCCTTACTGGCAGATGATGAGTAAGTGGTTGCTTGCAGGAATGTGAGTGACCCCTAAGCAGCTACACCACTGAAAAGCTTTCGGCAACATGGATGAGAACACTCCCAATGGCTGCATAAACGGAGCACCCTTCAGCTAACCTTCCCAGTCTATATACGCCTGCACCTCCCAAGACTAATAGGCCATGTACAATTAGGCAGAATCATGGACAGCTGGCTGGGAGTGCTGGCGGGAGTGACTGAGATCCAATGATCCCCCCACCTCTTACAATGGAGGGTCAACAGTCAACAGCTCTGATCTTAAGGGTCTCTTGAAAGGACTCACGGCTGCTCTGATGAAGATGAGTGCTCTCATGTTTGAATGACAGCACTCTCTAACAGCCTGGCTTGTGGCTGAGGCCTGGGAGAAGACCAGCTGCGGCTTTGGAGGGGCAGAAGATTCCAGGGAAGATGGAGGAGCCCTTAGTGGTCAAGGTTCATGTTTGTTTGATTTCGAACTATAAACACAATCTTCACCCTTGGGGTAAAAGTCAGTGTGGAGTGACCGAGTTGGATGCACCATGATCTTCCCTCACCCAACCCTGATCCAGCCTGGATGCTTGGATCCACTTGAGCTGTGGCCCTAGGTGACTCTCAGTGACTGTGGCCATGATCCTCCCTTGTCCCCAGCTGCCACGAGGCCTCAGTGTTCTCTGTGCCTTGTCCCTGATAACCAGATGATTGTCAGCTGTCAGATGGGCTCCAAGGCAGCAGAGCCAGCCTGTGTCTGGAGACGGTACCTCTCTGACCCTCCAACTCTGCATTCATGACTCTGGTCTAACCTCTGGTCATGAGGACTGGCCATATAGCTGCCACAAGCCCGAAGCTTAGAACCTGGATAAGTCTG
The DNA here is from genome assembly GCA_035773235.1 of Eospalax fontanierii. Taxonomy (NCBI): domain Eukaryota; kingdom Metazoa; phylum Chordata; class Mammalia; order Rodentia; family Spalacidae; genus Eospalax; species Eospalax fontanierii. The sequence goes on from CM069532.1 coordinate 78,909,772, forward strand.
CTCTTTGTTCCTTAGTGTTCCAGACTGAGCTCTGGGCTGCCTGGTCCCTGAGGTTTAGACACATAGGTGCCTCTGAGCCTTTCTGAACCCAGGGCAAGCCTGTCTGGCTGCCCATCATTTATTTCCACTTTCTCCCTAGCACCCATGAAAGCATTTGGACCCTGTCACAAGCCAGGGAACTGACGGGCCACGAGAGGGCGGCTGGAGTAGCAGAGGGTCCCTGATCTGGGGTGCTATAGGTGAAGAAGGACTGGCGCTCCCGGGTAGGGACGACATCTGCTCGGCCCCTGTCAGAGCACCGCACACCCCAAGACGCCCTGTGCTGCGGATGCGGGCAGAGTGTAGTGGACCCCAGGAGCACGTCTCCAAAAGTCTGGAAGATGAAACGGGCTTCCTCTCTGGGGGCCAAGGGCACCTGGCTTATTTCTTCAACCCTCTGCTTTCTGGCTTCCTCTGTTCGAGGAGGCTTCGGCTTTGGGAAGAAGTGGCCTTGGACTGGGGCTGCACAAAAGGCTGCTTTGACATTTGCTCAGGGAAGGGTGTGAGGAAGGAGGCGCCTTGGTATTTTGGGATGCAGCTCAGGAATCTGTTCCTCCTCCCCCCAGCACCATGGCAACCAGTGGAACCTCAGCAGCCTGCCTGGCGGGGGGGGGGGGGGGGGGGGGGGGGGGGGGCCAGTGGCTCAGACCACAATCTCTCTGGATGCTCAGCCCCGGGGAGGAAGTGGCTGTTCTACTACCTTGAGCACATCGCTTCTCCTCTCTGGACATCTGAAATCGGGTGACAATATAGACAGGTGGCCATGCTGATACATAGCAGGCAGACCTGACCCAGGCAAGACTTGCAGGTTTGAGGGGACTATGGGAGACCCCTGGATGGTCCTCCAGTCCAGAAGTTTCCACACAGCCAAAGTGGCCTGTCAGAGTGAGCCGGCACCCCACAGACATGCCTCAGTGCCCTTGCTGTGCTCAGTCTTGGCCAACTGTGTGACATTTTAAGGCAAAAGCCCTGCTCTGGCAGCCACAGAGGCCAGTCTTGGCCACTGTCCAATGCACCAATTAAAAAGATGAGTGACAGAGAGAAGAGAGTTAGTCACTGTGGGAAGAGAACAGGCAAGGGGTCCAACGACCCCAAGTGCCTCCTTGAGAGTACCGAGCTTTAGGTTTAAATAGAGCCCTGGGGGCAGGGCACGACAGGTCTGTATAATTAGGCAATCCTGGTCTAGATGTGGTCCCACCTATCCCTGTCTCAGCCCAGGTTCTAAAAAGTGGTCTGGAGAAGTCCTCTTTGCTGAGGGCACAAGTGGCTCTCAGGAGTTGTTTGCTCGTATTCGAGCGTGCAGCCTTGCCCTGGTGGTAACTGCCTCCGCTGTCCTGGGAGGCTCTTGGTCCTGGACTGCAAAGTGACCGCAGGTGTGGGACAACTAGAGGCCTTGAATCCTTCGGGGGATTCTAGCTCAGGACAGTTGAAAGCTGACAAAGCCTTGGTGACACCTATCTCAGGGCCTTTGGTCCTGAAGAGGAATGAGATGGGTAGACAGACCTCTGAGTGACTGAGATGCTGACCTGTGCAGGTGACATGAAGGCAGGGATGCCAGGCCTCACTCTGCTTCTAGTTCCTGGCAAATCCAGTGAGAAACTGGGGTTTTAAGCACAGCAGTGTGCTGGATAGCTTCGGTTGTCAACATGACACACCTGGGTAGCAGGAACCTCAGCTGAGAAATTGCTTCCATTGGATTGGCCTGAGGCCATGTCTGCCGGGCAGTTTCTTGATTGTTGAGTGAAGTGGGAAGGCGTAGGCGGCCCTGCCTTGTACTTAAGAAAGCAGGCTGAGCCCAAGCCTGGGCTGCTTGAAGATGTGAGCACCTAGCTTTTGATGTACTCCAGCCGCCTTTGCCCCATGACTCCCGGCCATGATGGACTCTTGCCCTTTTGGAACTGTAAACCAAATAGACTCTTTTATAAGTTCCCTTGATCATGGTGTTTATATCACAGTAATAGAAAAATAATGAATACAGTCTGTGCTCCAGGCTCTTGTCCTGAGTTCCTGCCTTGGCCTCTCTTGATGATGGACTGTGCTGTAAGCCAAATAAACCCTTTCCTCCCCAGGTTGGTTTTGGTCGGTGTTTTTATCACAGCAATTGAAGTCAGACTAGAACAAGCAGCATCTATGGCCTGGATGAGGCACCATATGAGGTGGACATGGGCTGCAGTGAGAGGCAGGGAAGGCCCCTTGCAGCTGGTCTGACCCAGTTCTCATATCCTCTGCTTCCCGATGCCCAGCTCCCAACTTAGAAGTTGTGCTGTTTGGAGAATTGAGGCAAAGCCAGAAACTACCTGTGCCCCATGTCTTCATGGCTGTAGCATAAATCCACTGCTGGGGCTGTGTAGAAGCACTTGCTGTTCTTCCAGAGGGCCTGGGTTAGAGTCCCAGTCCCCACATCGTGGCTAACCACTGTCTGTAACTCCAGTTCAAGGGACTCTGAGGCCCTCTTCTGGCCTCTTCAGGCTTTGCATGACACGGGTGTGCTTATATGCATGCAGGCAGTACACTCGTAAACATAAAATATGTAAAGAATGAAATCACTGCCACACACTGGCTCAGAACACAAAAATTTATTCTCTCAACTGTGGAGCAGGAGTCTGAGGTGAGGCGAAGGTCTGACAGGGCAGCGCTCCCTAAGGCTCTAGGGAAGGTCCTCCCACCTCTTCCAGCCTCCCCTGTCTGTGGCTGTCACTCTGGTTCTTACACTTCACCTCTCCTCTGTGGGTCATTTCTTACCTCTTTTCCCAGGACACCAGCCATTGGATGTAGGGCCACCCTAACCCAGGGTGACCTCAACAAAACTCATTTTATCTGTAGAGTGTCTAGTTCTACACATAAGGTTTCATTCCAAGGTAATGAATGAACATGTGTTCTGGGGACACTAACAACCTTACTGCAAGTTCTCTTTGGGTACTGTGGGCAGAGAGCCAGCCAGAACTCGGGACATTGCAGACGTAGTGATCCCACAGAGAGGTCAGAGTGAGCTTGGTGAGTCCTGGACACAGAGGAGGGTCAGAAGCGTTCCCTTCAGGCTGAGGCAGAGACAGATAGATCATTGGATGGACTTTGCCCTCCCCATCCTCAGATTCCCTTCTCAACGTCCAACATTCGGAAAGCTTTGAAATCCAGGTACCGGCTGTGGTTGTATGGTCTGTAGAAAACCTGGGTGTGCTGGTTGCTTGATGCAATCTGGAGTCTCTTGGGAAGAGAGTCTTAATGAGGGATTGTCTAGATGAGGTTGGCTTGTGGGGATATCTGGAGCATTGTCTTGATTGTCGGTTGATGTAGTAAGACCCAGTGCACTGTAGTGTGAATGAAAGTTCCCAGAAAAACTACATCTTAGAAACTCTGCAAAGGCTGATTGGCTGATTAGAACTTCAGTGATTGTGCAGATTGTGGAATGCTGCAGCTTCAGAGCCTCATTACTTTTGCTATCTGGGGCCATCTTTAGTCCCTAAACAGTCACTCCTCGCCCACCTTTGTTTATGACTTCACATCTTGTGATAAAAACCTTTTGGAATGTATTAACTTAGCAGACAACCAGCTCCCACCAACCGAAAGGCTGAGTGTCATCAAACACCATCTGAGGCCTACAGCTGAGATCTCTCCTTTGCTGTAACCATGTGCTTAATGTTTCCACTAATGTATTTAAAAAGCATCTAGATTTATGATTTTCCTTTGTTCTGTTACTGTAAAAACTTCATGAAGCTCTTATCTCATTGGAACCTGGAATTTGGGGTAACCTGGATCTATGTTCACGGGCCATGGTCACTCCTATTTGGCTCCAAAATCTGTTGTCCTGTTTGAGGGGAGAGTTATGCTTTTTTGTTGACCATGGGCAGCACCATTCCCTAGGCAGTGGGTCTTGAACAGAATACAAGAGGAGAAAGCTTAGGTGCGGGCAAGCAAGAACCCATTCGCTCATTCTTTCTCTTGCTCTCAATTGAAGATGTGACGCTTTTAAGTTTCTGCCTTGACTTCCCCACAGAGACGGACTGTAACATGGAGCTATAAGCCAAATGAACCCTTTCTTCTCCAAGTTACTTTTTTTTGTCTTTTTGAGACAGGATCTCCCTGCAGCCCCAGCTGGCCTGGAACTCACTATGTAGAGCAGGCTGGCCTTGAACTCACAGAGATTTACCTGCTTCTGCCTCCCAAGTGCACTTCTGTGACCAGCTCCTGAGTTGCTTAAAAAAATTATTTTTATTTTTTTTATGTGTATGAGTGTAGTTATTGCCTGCATGTATGTAAGTATACCTGCATCGTGCAATTCCTGCTGAGGTCAGAAGAGGGCATAGGATCCCCTGGAACTAGAGTTATAAAACAGTTCTTAGCCACCATGTAGGTGCTAGAATTCGAACCTGAGTCCTCTGCAAAAACAGCTAGTGCTCGTAACCACTGAGCCATCTCTCCAGCCCTGCCTAAGTTGCTTTTTGGCAGAGTTATTTTATCATGGTAACAGAATGAAACCAGGACTCCTTGGAAGGTCAGGTGTCATGCAGCTCCTGGCTCCTTGACCTCCTTCCCTTTCTCTGAAGGCAGCTCAGGCTGCCCAAAGAATACACCCAGCTGAGTGACTTCAGTGACAAACGTGTCCATCAAAGTGCTGGAGGTAGAAGTCAGAGGTTCTGCTCCTCTGGCTCCTGGCTTATGGATGGTGGACTGCTCAGTCATCTCATCTCATCCTCTGGACCTCATCTGGCCCAACTACTTCTTCCCACTGTGGCCTGGCTGGGACCAGGGCTGCAGGATCTGAATGTTGGGGTGTGCTGGAGAGCTTCAGTTGTCAACTTGACACACCTGGGTTGAGGGAGTCTCAGTTGGGGAATCGCCTCAGTTCAATTTGAACTGGCCTGTAGCCATGTGTGTGGAGTATTTTCTTGACTGTTGAATGATATGGGAGAGCCCAGCCCACCGTGGACAGTGCCATCCCTGTACATGGCACCCACCCCTTCAGTGAGGAACCTGCTCATAAGTTCTGCCCACCCTAATTAGGCATCTACTGTGTGTAAGCACTGGGTGGCAGTGTAGCCTGCTTCTCTTGAGCCCCTGCCTCCTTGAAACCTCAGTTTAGGGACTGTCCACACACCTGGCCTGCCTCCTTGCCCTCCAAGCCTGGGACAGAGTACTTCAAGGTCCCCACTGCACAGGATGTGTGCATGCCGAAGGAGGTGATACCCTCTCCAAAAGAAGAAAGTTATCCGGTTAGGTGATGCCTGATGTCAGCCCCACGAAACTCCCTGTTGACTGCGTGGGCAACCCTGGGTGGCCTTTCTTGCCCAGGTGCGGCTACCTTTGGTGACTTCTAGACCTGTCAGTGATCTCTTTGTCAAAGTCCTTCCAGAGCCCCTTTTGCACCTGCCATCTGTTTCTTGCTGCGAAGGTGACAGACACAATTTGGAAAGCAGCCAAGGAGAGAAAAGGCCTGGTCGCTAGGCCTCAGCTGCCTCTGCCAGTGGTGGAGAGGACAGGGAAGCAGGCTTGTGGTTAGGGACCAGAAGGGTCTGGGGAAGGTGGGGCCGTCACCCCACAGCCTGTGTCCCTGTCCTCACTGGGAGGTCTCAGACTGTCAGGGCCCAGAGCAGGGCCCCAGACTTGGGAAGGGGATGCGGCCTTACTCCTATATGTGGACTGTTAATTCTGTATTTGTTGTCTGGCTTGTTGGGCAGCCTTCCCTAGAACCTCCCACAGTGACCAGCCTCCTATAGCCCTTCCCAGAGGCTGTGGTTCATCTGTCCCCTGGAGCTCTGCCCAATACCAGCAGCCTCTCACCTGGCACCTGTTTAACCCTTTCCCACCACCCCTCAACTCTGCTTACAGCGCTGAGGGGCAGGTACAGTGACAGGTGGGCAGGTGGCCAGGACACCTTGGTGCATGGAGTCTGGGTTGACACCCTCCTCCCTGTCCCAGCTTCTTTTTCCTGCAGACACATGACTCATTTGGGGAGACTATAAGTGGGACATAACCTGGCACGTGGGGGACAGGCCAGAGGTTCTTCTGGTTCCCTCCCAGGGTTCCATTTGGGACTTAGGTCTGAACTCTAAAACCTCATACTCTACAAGTGAGGAAGATGCTGGGGAGCCCAGGGCAGGCTGGGGCGGGCTGGGGCGGGCTGGGGCGGGCTGGGACAGGCTGGAACAGGGCTGTAGCAGGTGTCAAGGCCCAGGAAGACATTCTGCAGGGTGCAGGCTTGTGACCAGAGAGCAGTCCCAAAGCTCTGTGCAATGAGCTGTCTGTCCACTGGCCCTTCAGTGTGGGAACAGGAACATCACTTTAGCCATCCTTGGGGAAATGGGATTTCCTGAAAAGCAAGAAGAAGATTCTGGAAAGGAAACGTTCAGTGGGACAAGGTCCCGGAGGGCACAAAACAGGAGGGGCCCTGGGGAGTGGGAAGCGTCTTTGCTGAGTCAGTGCCTGGTCTTGAATCCTGCCTCTACATGCACTCTAATGTGTAGCCTTGGGCAGAACCCCACCTCTCCCTGCTCTGCTACCCAGGAAAAGGGAGTCTAGTCACATGACAGGGTTAGATGTCAGCTGTGCAGTAGGCAGGACCAGGAGGGACAGCAGCTGGCAGCCCTCAGATCCTGGCTGCCCTCACCAGGTTCCTGGGGGTGGACACCATCCCACTTTCCAGGAGAGGAGGCAGGGTGCTGAGAATTCAGTGTCCTGCCCAGGGTCACACAGGCCACAAGTGTTCCAGCAACCTGTGGTTATCTATGAAGTCACCTCAAAGTGCAGTGATGTCAAGTGCTCCCCAGGTCAGCAGGTCGGTGGGTTGCCTGGGATCGGCATCACCTGCTGGGGCTGCCTCAAGCTGGCTGTCACCAGGAGCCCAGCCCCAGACTACGTGCAGATGCGCGCTTGGGCTTCTGCCCAGAACAGCTGCCTCCAACTCTGAGACAATGACAGCCCCTTCGCAAGCACAGGCCCAGGGACAAGAACCACACAGCTCTGCCACCACAGTCCACCAGTGAAACAACCGGGAGTGCTCTCCACACAGGGTGCTGAGACCTTGTGGCCGTCTTTAATCTGCGGTGGTGACAAAGCCGGGTTTGGAATGGCTGTCAATCGTTTCTAAGCCCCCAGAGGGAAACCTGCACCTGGCCCCAGCCACATCACTGACCCCATAGACTAGGGGACGTTTCGATGCCGGGTAAGACAAGAGTCTGCTGGCTGCAGAAGGCTGGTGTGGTTCCTCTTCAGGAGCCATTCGGTGTTGCAGGGTTTATGTGTGGGTCAGGATCCTTGTCCGTTTGCTTTGTTCCTCTCCTGCTGGACTGGACCAGAGAGAGAGCACTGAGGTGGGGAAGGCGGGATGGGGAAAGCTGAGTAAAAAGCTGTCCTCTGAACAGCTCCCAGTGTCCTTAGGGTCAGCCCTGTGACCGCCCTTGCAGTACCTCAGTCTCTCACCTAGGCCTGGCTGAGGACCGGCCTGAGCACTCTGCTGCTCAGGAGCAGGCACTGGCCTTCCTGCATCCAAGGCCTCCTCGAATCCCGGGCCCCGGTGACCTGGCTATGTCACTCCCCAGTGAACTGGGTCCTGCTGCCCTCTGCACCTGACTTTCCTCCCCACCGCAGCCCTCCTAGTGACTCGCCCTCCGCCCATGGTGCTCGTGCTCAGAGCTTCCTTTCATGTTGTTCCTTCTGCTGCAACTCCATTCCATTCCTTTTCACCTGGGCAGCTTCTCCATGTCTGTTACCCCACTTGGCCAGGAAGCCCAGCAGCTCCAAACTAGTATAATGCATGGTGTCAAGAGAGGGGATGTCATCGTGTACAACCTGGGCTCAAGGTCCAGTTTTGCCAGTTACCTGCTATGTGGCCTCCGACAAGCTCCTAACCCTCCCTGTGCTCTGTTCCTCCTGTATAAGATAGGATAATGATGGCCCTGTCTGCCCCTCTGGACTAAAGGTGTGCTGAGCCTGTGCCCGGACAGGGGAATGCCACAGAGCACCTGGTCTTGTGGCCGTCAGAGCCCCACAGCACGGGCAGCGCTGTTTGTGACCCTGGGAGGTGGTTCCTGGATAGTGACCCCAAGAACACATGCTGTTTTCATCCCATACTGGCCCTGGGGACTGGCCTGCTCTGTGCTCAGCTGCCAACCAGGGCAGGCCGCTTTCTAGGTCCCTGTGGGGATGGACTTGGGCCTGATTTCCCCAGGCAGCCACACTGTGCCCCCTGCTGGCCAGCACTGTTATTGCAGAAGGCAGAGGACCACAGAGAAGGTGGAATTCTGGCAGGTGGCCAGGACAAAGGACAAGGACTGTAGGGCTTGCACAGTAACAGAAGTAACAGAGTCAGCTCCATCTCCCCAAAGGTGAGCTTTCCTGCGGGAGCTGTCAGTGACCCAGGAGTCCCTCTATGCTTGTCTTCCTGACAATCTCTCACAGCCCCACTGACCCTTAGAAAGCCCTTGACTTGGGACTGGAGTCGGCTCAGCTCTTGCAGAGGACTCAGGTTCGATCCCCAGCATGCACATGATGGTTAGTTAACATTGTCCATAACTCCAGTTCCAGGGGAATCTGATGCCCTCTTCTGACCTTCTCGGGCACTGCATGATACTGGCGCACTTACACACATGCAGGCAATACACTCATAGACATAAAACAAAAATAAATAAGCAAAAATATTGAGAAAAAGAATACCCTTGACTTACAAACCTAACTGGAATATCAGGTCAGACTGAGGCTGAGTCAAGGCAGCCAGGAGCCTGCAGGTGGGCAGAGATAAATGAGGTATTCGTCCCACTCACAGACAGGGCAAAGTTGCTCCATTAAATGTTTGACAAAGGAAAATATATGTGACTGGATTACTGAACTTAGAGACTGAAGCAAAGTGGTCAAACCTTTGGCCATTTGGCAAACTCTCTTTCTTTAAAACCCTGTTCCAGCCAAAACAATGGTGCGGGCCTGTGATCCCAAAACTCGAAAGGCTGAGGCAGGAGGATTGACAATTTAAGGACTACCTGAGTCACAGAATGAGTTCAAACCCAGCCTGACTACTTAATGAGACCAAGTCTCAAAAAGTTAACTGAAAGGGTGCAGAAAGAGCTCAGTGGCAGAGTCCTTTCCTAGCATGCACAGGGCCCGAGGTTCAATCCCCAGTAATGTAATGTTCAGGGTCACTCTGCAAGGAAAAAGAAAAAAACTCTTCTCAAATACTTCAAGGAGCTCACTTAGCACAGTGCATTTAAAAACATTTTTTATTTTATGTGTATGATTGTTTTGCCTGCATGTCTGTAAATGTACCCATGCATGCAGTGCCCACAGACGGGAGAAGAGGGCATCCGATTCCCCTGGAACTGGATTATTAGCCCCGATGTGGGTGCTGGGAACCAAACCCGCATAATCTGCAAGAGCACTCTGCACTTAACCTTGGAGCCATCTCTCCAATTTTTTAAATTATAATTTTAATTTATTGTGTGGTATGTGTGCCGTGTGTGTGTGTGTGTGTGTGTGTGTGTGTGTGTGTGTGTATACATGTAGAGGTCAGAGGACAACTTGTCAGGTCCTCAGGCTTGGAGGTAAGAGCCTTTATCTGTTGAGCCTTTCTGACAGCCCACAATGCAATCTTTTGTAGTGAACAGGCCTACTTCACTTGTGTCCTGGACCTGCAGTATACCTATATCACAGACTAAGAACGGAAGAGCACTACCTCCCTGTTCTGGAGGTGATAAGGGATGGGAGAGGTGAATAGGGACACTTTCATGTTCTGTATCATAGACACATGTGTTCTCCATATTGGAGAAAGGAGTTGGCACATGCACATTGCTACTGGCTTAGCATGTACACACTAGTCATGTTGACTTGTTTTCAGTTAACCCTTCCCAGTCCACATGACTCTAAGAAAGTATAGAGTTGTTACCAGTGGACACTAACTAGACTCCACATGTCCAGAAGTGTCTAAGCCCAGAGTCACAGAATGAGGGAAGGTTGCAAAGAGACATCACATCACAAGTCTCAGAATGTGGCTAACCACCTGAAGGACAGGAAGGGTGAGCCTGAGCTCTAGAAAGACTGACTGCCCTCGTTACCCATCCTGACCCCCGTACACTTCACCAGCCGGAGATGAGAGGACAGATTTCAAGATGTGAGTCTACTGTCCTCAAATTTCCGGGTCTCTAAACGAAGTACAGTTTTGTTTTTTTGCTTATTTTTTTAATGAGAAACCTCTTAATTCTTTTTAAAAATTATTTTTACTGTATGTGTTTGAGTGTATTGCCTGCATATATGTAAGTGCACCCACATCACGCAATGCCTGCAGATATCAGAAGAGGGCATTGAATCCCCTGGAACTGGAGTTAGAATGGTTGTCAGCCACCATGTGGATACTGGGGGTTGAGAACCTCGGTCCTCTGCAGGAGCAGCCAGTGCTCTTAACCACTGAGCGATCTCTTCAGCCCCACCCCCATTTTTAATGAAACTTTTTATTAAAATTAATTACTTGTATAAAATAGTGCATTTCACCAGACATTTCCAGCCACGCATACTGTCCTTTGATCAGCCCCATTACGAATCCTCCCCGTCCCACCTCCCCTAACCCGTGCTCCCTTTCTCTTCCTGAACAGTCCTCTTTCTATTTTATGTTTTCTTATTCTTATCTAGATCCCACTATCTGTTCATGTTCAATGTTTGTCTTCAGCTATGGCTTATTTTGATTAATAACCATCTTTGGTTCCATCCATTTTCCTGAAAAGGACAGGATTTCATTCTTCCTATAAGACAAAAAGTTTATTTTCTTTATTTTTTTTAATCAGAGGTAGATAGTACCATATTTTGTAATAGAAAGCTGCTAGAAGCGGGTAATATGATTCATAACTAGGAGCTGGAGGGGACAGGGCAGAGGCCACAGGCTGGACCTCGGCCTTTCAGAAGACTGCTGAGATGGCTGCATGTGCTGCTTTAACCCAGAGCCTTCTTTGCTGGTGAAGGAACAGGTGATGAAGAGCCTGGAGACCCCACATGCCAGCCCAGGGCCTGCTGGGAACACACAAACAGCGGGCACATTCTGGTCATCACACAGCGGTGGGAGGTAAAGGTCCAGGGTCTCAGTGTCTACCGCCATCACAGTGAACTCAGAGACATCCCTGTTGATGGTTTGGTGGCCTCAGTGGTGAGGTGGGAAGTGGTGAGGGCTATCACCTTTGTCATGGCTGTGGTCCACCACTCACTGCAATACAGGAACAATCACCTTTCTTTTCTTTTCCTCTCGTCCTTCCCTCCTCCTCCTCCTCCTCCTCCTCCTCTCCCTCCTCTCCCTCCTCCTCCTCCTCCTCCTCCTCCTCCTCCTCTCCTCCTTCTCCTCCTCCTGTTCCTCCCGTTCCTCCTCCTCCTCCTCCTCCTCCTCCTCCTCCTCCTTCATTATCACAACATCTTACCATATAGCCCCGGGCAACCTGAAATTTGCTATAGACCAGGTTGCCCTCCAACTATCTGCCTGCCTCTGCCTCTTAGGTGCTGGATTAAAGGGGTGCAAAAATGCCTGGCTTTTTGCTTCTGTTTTTGAGATGGGATCTCTCGCTGTACCTGGGGCTGATCAGTGATGATGGTTGAGCTCTAGGGATCTGCCTGTCTCTGCCTCCCCAGTACGGGGATTACAGTGCATACTTCCAACCCTGGCCTTTTACATGGATGCTGGAGATTGAACGCAGGCCTTCATGCTTGTACGCCAAGCCCTTTGCTGACTGGGCTATCTCCCTATTCCCCAATAGACCCTACTTTTAACAATGTCATGGTCCCAGTATCTGGGGTTAGGACTTGGTCATATCTTGTTCATATCACAATTCAACCTGTAATAATCAAGCTGTATAGGCTGGGGTGACTTTACATTTGGGCAGTGGGGAAGACAGGTTCCCTTTCAGGGGAGCCTGGGCATGCGGAGGTGAATGAAGAAGCTGGGGCTCTACGTGGAGCATCACAGAGGGTTCTGGATGATGAAGTAAAAGGATCACTTGGTGGCTGGGGCATCTTGGGGGAGGCCTCTTGTCTCATGTCATTTGAACCTCCTGACAGCCGCTGACACAGTGAAATCAGAAGCTCCATATTGCTTACAAAGATACCGTGTTCCCAAAGGCAGAGCCATCAACTCAGATGCTAAGTGGTAAACTGAGATTTGAACCAGGTCTTCCATCTTCCCAGCCTGCCACTGAGCTACTAAGGGGGCTGGGGGGAGTACAGCAGCTGCCCAGAGAAGCTAGCATTTCTATGCTTAGTTTTGTAGCCTTGTCTGATTTTTGTTTGCAGACCTGGAGGTAATACTGAACTCGATGACCTTTTTTTCACTCATGACTTTGAGTCTCTGTCACATGTGGGGAGGGCATTGTTTTGCTGTGTACTCGACATTGAAGGCTACGGTTCTGTGACCTGAAGTAGCAGCTGGCCTCTCGAGCCCTGGGAGTTGGAACCTAGCCGGATAGCTCCTGTTGCCAAGAGGTGGTGCAGGCTTGGTACTAGATCCTACAGGATACTAAGGCCACTCTTCCTGTCTGTAAGCAGGTGAGACCAGGCCAGGCCAGGCCAACCCAGCTGTGACCTCTTCTGGGCTCTAGTTGTCATCCAGGCAGAGCTTCCCTACCCGTGAGAGTCACGAGGCCCTTGTGCATTAGGTGTGCGCTTAGCTGTGCTCTTTATTTGTTCTAAGCTACACCGACCTGGAATTCCTGGTAGTCCTCCTGCAGCCTCATCCTGAATGCTGGGATTACAGGTGTTCACCATCATACCTGGTGCTAAAAGTGAAATTATCAAATGACTGGGCAGCCGCACCTTGAGATGGGCAGTCGGTTGAAGGCCTTGCTTATCTATTTCATTGCATATTCTGTCTGGAGAGGCGGTGGAGCCAGGCCTCATGGTGTATCCCACGCTGGCCTAGATTTCCTATCTCACTTTCCCGTCTCAGCCTCTCAAATGCTTCAATTTCTGCACTACCATGCCTGGTTTTATGTGGTACCGGAGTCAACCCAGGGCTGTGTGTACACAAGCCATGCATCCTACCAACCGGACCCCGCCCCCAGAGCACAGAAGGTGCTGCTTCTAATGAAATCTGGTTTGCCTTTGTGTTGCCTGTGCTCTGGGCATCAAATCCAAGAAGCCATTGCCCAAGCCGAGGTCGTGCAGACTCACCGCCTGCTTTCCTCTTAGAGTTTGAGAGTTTTTTCCTAATTTTTGCATTTTGTTTTGTTTTTTGTTTTTTTGAAGCAGGGTCTCCCTGTAGCCCCAGATAGCCTTGAACTTGCTATGCAGACCAGGCTGGCCTTGAATTTACAGAGATCCACCTTCCTCTGCCTCCCAGATTTGGGGATTAAAGGTCTGTGCCACCACACCTGGCCCAACCTTACTTTTTGAGGCAGAGTTTCTCACTGAACCTGGCGCTCACCTATTGGACTGGACTGGCTGGCCACTGAATTTGCCGTCCCCTCCCTTTCCCGTTGTATGTCCTCTGCATCTGGCTCATTTTGCTTAATAATCATCTTTGGCTCCACCCATGGGCTCCACCCATAAACGACAGGATTTCATTCTTTATGGATAAAGACCTTATTTCTTCTCTTCTTTTAAAAATGTTTTATTTTATATGTGAATGTTTTGCCTGCATGTATGTAAGTACACCCATGTCCTGAAATGCCCATGGAGGTCAGAAAAGGGCATAGAATCCCCTGGAACTACATTTATAGATGGTTCTTAGCCACCATGTGGGTGCTGGGAATCAAACCCAGGTCCTCTGCTAGAGCAGCCAGTGCTCTTAACCACTGAACTGTCTCTCCAGCCCCATGTTTCTTCTTTTGTAACCTTATGCTGTATAGTATTTTATAAAATGAAGCTGCTGAAGATACTACGTGCCAGCACAGTCAATACCTGATGTGGGGACAGGAATTCCAACTCAGGTCCCTGTGGCTTTCATAGGACGTACTTTACTGACGAGTCATCTTCCCAGCCCTGTAGTAAGTTTTGAAATAAGGGAGAGTGGGGGCTGGAGAGATGGCTCAGCAGTGTGTATGCTCTCTGCTGGCTTTGAAGAGTGTCACCAGTAAAAATGAGGGTATTGGTACGGTAGGAATGGGATCCCGTAACTTGGGATTGAGATGTTTGGGAAAGCCCTGATAAGGCTGAAGGCTTTGAACCCTAGACTCGAGGGGATTTACTTTACCCGATGAATTAATCTCCCTCCCCTCACACCCTGCAGACCCATCCTCATCACCCTTGCCTGAAGGAACTAATTCCCTGGGACTAGACAAAGCTGAAGTTCTTCTGTCCAGCAATTGTTGCCTCTAGACCTATAACCAGACTCAAGGCTAAGCAGGCCCCTAGGGGTGAGATGAGAAAGTGTGGTCAAGAGGAGGTGTGTGGTCAAGAGACGGTGTGTGGTCAAGAGGAGGTGTGCTGCACCACTCAAGAACTCAGTGAGTGTGCCAATCAGGAGTATGTAGCCAAGAAAGACTTAGATCTTTTTATCCTCCCCAATACTGGGATGAGAGGTGTGGCCCATAATGTCTGGTTTATCCGGTGCTGGGGATTGAACACAGGGCTTCCTGAGTATTAGGCAAGCACTCTACCAACTAAGCTCCATCTCCAGTCCCTGATGCCAAAGCCAGTCTTACATGCTCACATGCCAGTTTGCCAAAATGAGATAATTTGTGTTTTATGGTTTGTGTGTGCACACGCTGTTCCAGCTCCGCAGATTCAGGAAGGCTGTGCAGTTCCCACTCCCGTTTTGCGGTCGTTCTGTTCTGTCTTCCGCATTGCTTAGTTTTTGTCAGTTTGACACAATCCTTGGAAAGAGGGAACCTCAGCTGAAGAACTGCTTCCAGGAACGTGGCCTGCAGCAGTGTCTATTTGCTTCCAGGAACATGGCCTGCAGCTGTGTCTATTTGCTTCTAGGAACGTGGCCTGCAGCCGTGTCTATGGGGCGTTTTCTTGATTGCTGCTCGATATAGGTCCAGCCCACTGTGGGCAGAGCCATCCCTGGGCAGGAGGACCTGGGCTATATAAGAAAGGTAGCTGAGTTTTGGGCATGGTGGTGCATGCCTTTAATCACAGTACTCAGGAGGCAGAGGCAGGCGGGTCTCTGAGTTCAAGGCCAGTCTGGTGTACATATCAAGTTTCGGGTCAGCTAGGGTTACAAAGTGAGATTTTTTTTAAGTAGATAAATAAATACTAAAATAAAAGGAAACAGCTGATCGAGCCGGAGGAAGCGAGTCAGTAGGCGGCATTCCCCTGCGGTCTCTGCTCCCCCAGTTCCTGCCTTGCTTCCCTCTCTTTAAGATGGAAACAACCCTCTTTTTCTCAAGTTGGTTTTGGTCAGTGTTTGATCACAGCAACAGAAAACAAACCAGAACATCTTCCTAGGCCTCAGGGGTCTGCACCAGTTCTGTGCTCACAAGGGGCACTGAATACTAGAAACAGAGACTCACTCCTGGGCGCTCTATTCATGGACCACCATAGTCCCATCAGACTGATAAAACACAAGTTTAAGGATGACGCCGTTAGTCATTTCCCACTTGTAGAAGCAGAGCCTCTCCTCCCGTGTGGTTCGCCTGTGTTACAGCTGCCTGTACTGCATATCCATGAAATGGGATCTACCAAAGTGGCCAGGAGAAATATACATGGCCTGGATAGAAGCCTGAACTTCAGGAAGGATGAGGACAGGGCATAAGTGTGGAGATCAGGGGTATGTGCATCCAGAAAAGCCAGACAGGGATGGTAAAGAAAGAACTCCAGAGAAATGGGGAAGGTTGGCCTCCAGCTCCCTTCTTTCTCTGATACCCACTTCAGCTCTCACATCCATCCATACACTCACCCTCCTGCCACTGAGTCACCATCCTATCTAGCCACCTGCAAGCATCTCATCATCCATCCACCCACCCATCCATCTACCCATCCATCCAGCCATTCTTCTACCCATCCATCCATTCCTCTGTCCGTCCACCCGTCCATCCATTTACCCATCCATCCACCCACCCGTGCATTCAACCATCTACCCATCCACCAATCCATCCATCCATTCACCCCTCCATTCAGCATTCATCTATCCACCTATCTATCTACCTATCCACCCACCCACCCATCCATCCATCCATCCAACCCTCACCTATCCAACCATCCATCCATCCACCCACCCACTTATCCACCCATCCATTCATCCACTTATCCACCCATCCATCCATATGTCTACCCACCCATCCTTCTATTCATCCATCTACTCATCCACCCATCCATTCACCCACCCAAGCATTCACCCATCCATCCATGTATTCATTCTTGTATCTACTTAGCCATTTTTCTATCCATCTATATATCTTGATAGTCAATTTGATGGGAATCAGGAATCAACTAAGAAAGGTGCCTCTGGGGCTGGAGAGATGGCTCAGTTGTTAAGAGCACTGACTGTTCTTCCGGAAGACTGAGTTTGAATCCCAACATCCACATGGTGTCTAACAACTGTAACTCCAGCTCCAGGGGAATCCAACAACCTCTACTGGCCTCCGCAGGCAGTGCATGCACGACATGGGTGCACTTACATGCATGCAGGCATAGCACTCAGACACATAAAAAACTTTCAATTAAAGAAGCCTCTGAATAGTTCTGTGAGGGCATTTCTAGAATGGACCAACTGATGGAGGAAGTCCCCTCTGTCTTAGTTAGCTTCTATATCTGTGATAAAACACTGACTAAAACAAACTTGGGGAGGAAAGAGTCTCTTTGGCTTACAGCTTATAGTTCGTCATCAAGGGCAGGCAAGGCAGGAACTCGGGGCATGAACCTGGAGCACAGACCATAGTACCATGGTGGATGCTGCTTACTGGCTTGCTCCCCTGGCCTGTGCTCAGCCTGCTTTCCTAGACAACACAGAACCACTTGTTCTGTTCTGTATAGGAAGGGTGGCACCTCTCACATCACTCAACAATCAAGAAAATGCCCCACAGACAAGGTCACAGGCCAGTGCAGTGGAGGAACGTGACCTAGGTGTGTCAAGTTGACAACTAAAGCTATCCAGCACATTCCCTCAGTGTGGACACCGTCTAGTGGACAGCCTGGATATAGAGGCCCAGAGAAAAGGCAGTTCTGCCTGTCTTCACCTCCTGCCAGCTGAGGGCTCCATCCTGGCAGCTGCCACCACTGCCTCTGTCCCCTGGCACCAGACTCCAGCTGCTTCAGCCTTCCAACATGGACTGACCAGTGACTCTCCAGGAACCTGACAGGCCTCCCGTGCCAGACCAGGACTGCTGAGGTATCCAGCTTTGCGACTAAGTGGCTTCCATGTTCTCAGTATCTCCAGTGAGCTGACAGCCATTGTTGGACTCCTGGCCCCCATGCACAAATCAGTCTAGGGAATCCTCTTTCTATGTGTGCATGGTTTTGGTTCCATTCCTCTAGAAAATCCTGCCTAAAACCTCATTTATCATCCACCCAGCCGTCCATTTATCAAAGAAGTATTTCTTCAGACACTCGTGAGCATGTAGGAAACTCGGTCTCTGTCCTCAGGGACCTTTCAGTGAGACGAGAACGACTTACTATATAGACACAATAGCAAGATCACAGCTGCAAAGTGCCTGTCCAGACACTCACAGGGAGCAGTTCCACGTCTGGGTGGTCCTGATTCTCCTGTATGGTTACCCTTTCATGACACAGGTATATTGTGACTCAGGCCCTTTGGCTTTAAAAAAATATTTTATTTATTTTTTATTTTAGTGTGTGAGTGAATTGCCTGCATGTGTGAGTACACATGGGCTGTGCATGCCGTGGAGGTCAGATGAGGGCATCAGATCTCCCGGAACTGGAGTTACATATGTTAGATGTTAGATGCTACGTGGGTGCTGGGAATTGAGCCCAGGTCCTCTGCAAGAGCAGTCAGAGCTCTTAACTCTTGAGGCAT
This sequence comes from Eospalax fontanierii, assembly GCA_035773235.1. NCBI lineage: Eukaryota > Metazoa > Chordata > Mammalia > Rodentia > Spalacidae > Eospalax > Eospalax fontanierii. The sequence goes on from CM069532.1 coordinate 78,927,680, forward strand.
CTCTCTAGCCCCCGATTTTTAAAAAAATTTTATCTGTGTGTGTGTGTGCATGTCTGCACACCACAGTGCCACATGGGACAAATTTTCGGGAGTGGGTTTTCCCCTTCCACCATGTGGGTCCCAGAGATCCAGCTCAGGTCAACAGGCGTGGCAGTCGGTGCCCTTACCCACTCAGCCATCTCCCTAGCCTGGCTCTGGCTTTGAGCATGAATTGCAGAGATTTGGTTTTGTTCAGGGCTGGCTCAGGGCTGGCAGGAGGGACAGGCAGGAGTAGAGCACAGCTTGGGAAGGCCACAGAAGAGAACCCTGTCAGCAGGAGGCAGAGTGCTGGCGCTGGAGGCACAGGTGCTGGCCCCATGTAGGCAACAGCCTGAGGGAGGGACCTCTGGGCATAATCGCCGATGGGAGGAGCGAGTCGTCTGAGGAACCCAGAGGGTTGAGCATCACTAAGTCCATGGCAGAGAGGCATGATGTCTGCTGTTGAGCAGCAGAGGCGGCGCGGGGCTGGGATTGAGGCGCCTCACCCTGGGGCCCCTCATTTCCTCCTCCTTGGGCCAGCCTAGAGGATGCAGGAACTGGTCCTTCTCAGTGCTGACTGCTGTGGGTCATGACGTTGCAGACAGTAAAAAGGCATCCGCTAAGCCTTGCATCACACTATGAGCAGAAGAAAGAAAAGGGAAGGAAACAAGGCCTCAGCAAGCGCCGGGAAGCCTGGCCTGAGGGAGAGCAGCCTTTACACAGCGACCAGAGGTAGAGGGGAAACTGAGGCTGCAGGAAGTGGAGGGAGCTGTCGGAGGAGCTCTGCAGCTCTCACACCCCCCATAGGCCACAACCTCCATGACTGTCTTCCCCCACAGGTCCTTGACCCTGCTGTCCTTCCTGAATGTGATTGGTGAGTCTAGCAATGTGACACCACGGGGAAACTGAGAGAAAGCAGATGTCCCATCCCAGGCCGGGGTCCCATCCATGTCATCCCTCAGCATGCGCAGGTGGCACAGTGTCATTGCTGCCCCTGCAGGAGTCTTGAGGCTGATTGGGGCCAAAAGCCTCTTCAGGGCCTGGTGGCCACAACAGTTCTGTATTGGTGAGGTTTTGAAATAACTAGTTTTCTTATGTTGGAAGTGGTATATGAATATTGCAAAAGCTTTTTCAAATAAAAAGGTAAGAACTCCTGTGTGACTCACTGCCTTGGTGTGTGTGCTCAGATGAGCCCACCTTCCTGCCTTGATGTAGCTGGCCTGGTTACATCACCTTCTTCTACCACAGTGGACTTGAAGTCTTCTGCTTGTTGAGCATGAGGATTTCCCAGGCCAGGCGTGGGCTGATCAAGCTCTCCCAAGCTGAAGCACAGTGCTTGGCACAGAGGGTGCTTGGACAGAGGGTGTTCCCCAAGTGTTTCTGCTGATTGCCTTTTCCTCCTCAGGCTCCTTCGGGACTTTGCTGCATGTTCCCTCCTACCCTAGTCTGGAGCTCAAGAAGGCCGGCATGAGCCAGGACCTAGGGAAGCTGGGACAAGACGGACAGAGAACTCCACCAGCTGCTGGGAGTCACAGACTGCTGGCACAGATGGGACCTCTTGCGAGCCTCTACTTCCAGCCATGAGCCTAACACTCAAAAGTGGATAGCCAAGCTCTCCCAACACACACGTATACAGACGCATGCACACATAGTCATGAAGAAGTGCTTACACAGGCACACATGCATACACACATACACAGAAAAGTCTTACACGGACACATATTCATATAATCACACAGTACTCATAGGCACATACATTTGTGTACATGCACATGGACACAAAAACATAGACATTTGGACCCACATATGCACACACACAGTTATAGACATGCAGTCTACACATACATGCATGTATATACAAACACACACACGCATGTATATACAAACACATCTATGCATGCACAGCCGTATGTTAATACATGCAGATACATAACATACAATACACGTGCACACAACAGGTACACATGCACGTGTAGGTATACACACATGGAGGCTAGTATAACACATGTAATAGTCATGTCCCTGCACACTGTGCACCCCACAGGAACATAGACACGGTCCTCCCCTGCTGAGCCCAACCCCTGTTCTCTACACCTCTCGCCATCAGCAGACCACGACTGTACATATTGGTTGGGGACATACGCTTAGACCTGTGTTTATAGCCCAGTTTAAAGCATTTTACACGTCTCTGTGCCTCCATCTCCTCTTCTGCAAACTGGAGTCAATACTGCATCCAGGTCATGGGTGCTTGGATGATAAATAACTTTTTGTGAGTACTCAGACCAGTGCCTGGCGGTACAGCTCTCTTTAGTGTCCTGTCTTACCTGATGTCCCACCCCTGCTCAAAGGTCAGTTCCATGGGGCCACAAGCACTCTGATGCATCCGTACCAAGGACAGCAACCAACATGCAGCAGGTGCCAACCAGGGTTGGGGAGTGGCGTCCGGTAGCCTTCTGGGGACTGGCTGGAGTGGGGGGTCCTCAGTCACAGCTCCTCGCTCCACTGTAGGCCCAGACCAGGAGGGCAGCACACTAGGTACAAGGCCTGGCCAGTCCCTGCTAAGCCCACTTAGATGCTTCTCTTCCACTAGGCTTGGGGTGGTCCAGCCTAGCGGGCAAGTTGCTATGCTGGGGTTGGGGGTGCCTCCTTTATTTTTAAAACCCTTGAGAACAGAGCCAAGTAGACCTTACCCGGGTGTGGACTCTACTCTCTCTTCAAAGATGGGCCAGGTCTCCTGGCTAGGTGCCTCCCTGAGGATCAGTCAGTTCCTGTTCAGGTTTACTGCATCCAGATCTGCCAGGAAACAGGCTTGGTGGTCCCCCAGCAGGCAAGGCTCCTGAGGAGGAAATGGAGGACTGGACTTTGAGGCTCAGAGAAGCCCTGGCTAAGATCCCAGCATCCTCTAGCTCTGGCTAGTGCTTGAGCCTCTGGACCTGCCGGTCCCCCATGGAAACTGGTTCTTCTGTTCACACTGGTTGAGATTCCAATTCTATAAAATGTCTGTCAACCTCTCCTTCTGTGTTCTCTCCATGACTTGGGAGCAAAGCCCCAGTGGGGTCTCTACGCCTTGTCATGGGTCTCTGTCCTAGATCTAGGCTGTGGAGTCAGCATGGAGGTGAGGCTTCTGGCCTCTATGTCATCATCTGACCATGCTGACATCTGCCTCTGGCATCACTCCCACCAGGACACGATTGTGTCCTCTACGGGAGGCTCTGGGAGTGAGCCACTGCTGTGCCATTCACGGGCCACAAGAACTCATGTTTTATCACACTCGCAGGCACAAAAGCTGCTTCGAGCTGAACGGAAGGTTCTGGTCTCTTCTGTACTTTTCTGGGTTCTTTCATCACTATCCCACCTTCCCAGGGCCTTCGGCTTGTGGTGGGGCTTCCCAGGGAGCCCTAGGGTCTGTCCTCCCTCTGTCCCAGCGTGGTGGCTGAGTGGGCTTGGAGGCACATGTCATGCCCCAGGTCACTCTCTGAGTCACTCTGTCCTCTTTTCCAGGGCCAGCCTTGAACACTTCCTGAGCATGGCCAGGCAGGGGGAGGTGGTGGATGTGGGGCATCTGGAGGAACCCACACCGGTTCATTCATTGAGACTGTCAGTCACCAAGAACAAAAACCCTATGAGGACAGAAACCTGAAGGGAAGAGAGACTACAGGCGCCACACCCAAGGGGCCTGGGGTGCCTCGCAGAGTAAGGGCCACTGTGCTCATCTGTGATGGAAACCCTGGAGGGCTCTACTGCGTAGACTTCGGGCAGATGGGGCGGGCCTTCAACTTGGGCAGTGGCTGGTCCGTGGTGATTGGCCATTGAATCAGCAGGCTGAGGAATACTCAGGTGGGGGCTAGCGCTGGTCTGTGTGGGAACCAGGGTCCTTCCCCGAGCCAGGGAGGCAGGAGGTCATACTGGAAAAGCACAGAGACTCTAAGTTAGGCCTCTACAAAGCATCAGTAGGAACTCACTAAACCCCCATGAGATGACCAGAGTGAGAAGCAGAGCAGACACCCCTGTGTTCACCGAGGACACCTTGTGCTGCAGGCTGTCAACCCAGAATGACCAGCAGTAAAACATGAGCTGTTACACTATGAGTCTTCTAAGGACTTTTTCTAAGAAGAAAAGAACAAATGAAAGGACTTGGGAAATTCAGGGAAAAGAGAGACTTTCAAGGAAGTGAAAATTAAATGGGCTTTGGACTTCATAATAACTAGAAGATGAAGCAACACATTAACACACACGAGAGCGCAGGCTGCAGATGTCCATGTGGACATGCAGTGTGACCACAGGACTTTGGAATGCAGTTCTGGGGCCTGAGGAGTGTCACGGTTCTACTGGAAGACCTCTAGGCAGCCAGGAGGGCAGTGTGGGCTGTGGGCTGCCAGAAGTCAAAGAGCCCACGTGATGCAGTACATCTGTTCCCACTGTAGGGTGAGGCCCAGGAAGCCGCAGAGGCTGCGGTTGTGTAAGTGGCCTCATGCCCGGAGTGCTAGCGTTGGTTTTGTTATTGTCTTGGTGTTGGTACCCTAAGACCTCTGAGAGCGTACCGTGGGATAGTCTACGAGGAACTATGGGAGGTTGGACATTACTTCCTGTATCCTGAGGACAGAAAGTTAAGTGTGCAGAGCAGGAGGTAATAGCTGGAAGGAAGGGGCCGAGTCCAACCCTGTAGTCCAGAGGCTCAGTTGGAAGTGTCACTTGAACACGTGAGGCAAGTTCTGTTTGAAAGATCTGTCATGTTTCCCAGCTCTGCCCACTGAAAAACCTTAAAAAGAGAAGAGGGCCAATCCCATGGCAGGGAGCTAGTAAGACTCATATTGTGGCCTGGAAAAGCTATTTCCCATGCAGGTGGATGAACCAGGCTCTTTGGGTTAGTGGCTGACTCCAGGGAGGAGCAGGGAGTCAGTGCTCTGTGACACTGGGGTGCCAGAGCCCGCAGGCAGAAATCAGAAGATACCCAAAGCGGGGAGTGAGGATGAGAAAATGGAGAGAGAGAGAGAGAGAGAGAGAGAGAGAGAGAGAGAGAGAGAGAGAGAACAGGACAGACTCAGGAGGACTGTCAGTCACACTGAAGCAGCTTGCCTTTATTAAGTCCCCCCTATTTATACTGTGAGGTGAGCAAAACAATACTAACACAGGCAAAATAACTTAAGACGTGATTGGCTTCCTTCAAAGATCTTCATGTGACCTCAGTCTTAGGTGAAAAATAAACTTCTCAGATGTAAATCATTTTGCCTAATGAAAACTCCTGCTTCCAACAGCACTTCTGTGCACGAGATTGTCTTCTGCCTAACCCAAAACTAGGGCATACTTCAAGGCAGGCACATGGCCCCCGACACTGGGGTTGGCAGGAAAGCTGTTAAACACCTTGAGGATCATATCGCAGGTCTCAGGTTCTGAGGTGAAGGGAGGGCCTTGGACAAATATGTTTTCCTGTGTATCTACTGGCCATCCACATTTCGTCTTTTGAGAGCAGCTCATTTCATTTGTGCATTTATTGCTTGGATGATTTGCTCTTTTGGAGTTTGACTTTTGGAGTTCATTAGGTGTTCTGGATTTCGGGTTCCTGCTGACTGAATAGCAAGCACACAGTCCGTGCGCTGTCTTTTCACTTGACTATTATTTCCTTTGCAGAACCTTTGTCTACATATTGGTAATGATATTAATCAAAAACCGTGACTGTTTAACAGTGTGTGAGGAGAGAAATCTAACTCATGATCCCCATACTGGTTTTAAGAGGAAAGCCCTGAGTCCTTCAGCACCAACCGTTACCCAGACCATGGGGCCCCATCAGAGTTCAAATGAAGGCCCCCTGTACATTTCAGAGGAGTATGTGGACCACAAGGCAATCTGCAGGACAGTCAGTGAAAATGCAGGGATGGAGAAGAAGCTTCGGACTGAAGATACTACCTGAGGCACATCCTAAATGCTTCCAAGAGACAAGATTAAGCTGCACTGTCTGGAGCATAGCAGAGTGACGTTGCAAGGCAGCCAGGGGCCAGCAAGGGGACTTCAGAGGCAAAGGCACTTGCTGCCATGTCCGAGGACTTGAATTTTATTCCAGTGACCCACATGGTGGAAGGAGAGAACCAACTCCAGTGGGGTGCCCTCTGATCTCCACATATGTTCCTTAGTATGGACATGTTTGTGTGCATACACACACAATAAATAATTAAATGTGAGCCAGCCGTAGAGGTACATGCCTTTAATCCCAGCACTCCGGAGGTAGAGGCAAATGGATCTCTATGAGTTCAAGGCCAGCCTGGACTATGTAGGGAGTTCCAGGTCAGCTGGGCCTACAGGGAGACCCTGTCTTAAAAAGACCAAAATAAGCCGGGTGTGGAGGCGCACACCTTTAGTCAGCACTCCAGAGGCAGAGGCAGGCAGATCTCTGTGAGTTCAAGGCCAGCCTGGTCTACATAGGGAGTACCAGGCCAGCAGGTCAGCTGGGACTACAGGGAGACCCTATCTCAAAAAGACCAAAAAAAACCCAAAATAATAATAATCAAAAGGAATTTAAATGTTAAAAAATCTATAATGAGTTGATTCCTGAAAAAGTTGGGAGACTGGTTAGCTAAGGGTGGACAGAAGTAAGGGGGACTGGGAAGGTGGGCGCTGGGGCTTGGCACGGAGCATGATTAAACGGGGATTGCTTTATAATAATCTTTCTGCTGTAGATGTGTTTTATTTTTTTAAGTTGTGTTTCCTTATTTTTCAGTTTTTGAGACAGGGTCTTGCTTTGGTAGGCTGCCTAGCCTAGGACTTGCCATGTCAGATGTTGGGCTGGCCTGGAACTTTCAGTGTTCCATGTGTGTCACATCTGTAACTATGGTTTATTTTCCAACACAGATGAATGTATTGAATGATTTGCAAGATGGTAGCTCTGCTCTCCTTGTGGGTGAGGGCTGTTGCTTTAACTATTGACATCAGAGCATCAGAAAACCAGTGGAGCAATCAGTGGAAGATGGTGGACTGGGTGCTTCCTGGAGCAGGTGGAACTTTTAAAGCAGGCTCTTCCATGAGGCAGAGCTTGGTGTGGACCAGTGTTGACAACTGATTTGGGGCTGGGCCATCCTTGGTGCTGGGGACCGTCCTATGTGCTGTCAGTGATAATGCAAACATGGTTCCAGCAACTGAAAACTATCCTAGGGACAGACTTTCTCCTGAGAGGAAACCACAGCTGCAGAAAAACATACAGGTCAAACCCAGAGAGGCAGCCCCTGGGGAGGGTTGGTGTGCAGGTCGCTTACCCTCTCTTCAGGTTTTGAGCCTTTGAGAGATGAATGTGGCTGTGGCCTGAGGTTCCCACCAAGTTGGCTTCCTGCCCAGCATTTTCCCAGCCATCCACCTGCCAGTGGCTGGAGTCCAGGAGAGTCCCCTATTCCAGGGGGACTGTGTTCAGAGTCAGGAACACAGGATGTTCACAGACCTTCCGGTGTCAGGGCACAGGGTCCCACCCTCCACAGATGAGGAGCCACCCAGGGCTCGGGAGGGAAGCGCCCTGCCCACAGTCACAGGGTGGCAGAAACCACATCTACTTAACCCCGGCTGCTGTGGGATGGGGCCGCTGTATGGTCAGCTGCAGGGGACTTGCAGTGTCAGCCCCAGCAGGGCCTCTTTTCCAGTGTGGGGAAACTGAGGCCTCAGGGAGATTTCTGGCTAGAGACCAACCATGCTAGAGCAGAACTTAGATGCTGAGGCTCCCCGCTGTGGTGGGACTTTGAAGGAGTCATTGTTTAGTACCTATTCTAGCCCAAGATTTTTCTTTCCCTCTGAGGCTGTCTTTGAACTTTGTGTTACCACATGTGGCTAGGACCTTCCTTTCTTGATGTTTTCTGAGCTCTGCTCTCTGTGTTGTCTACATCCCATCAGTGATGTCATAAACCCCACAGGTAGGACCCAGGCAGGGCAGAGTCAGTCTGTGTCCCAGGGACCAGTGACAGAGAGCAAAGCAGAGGCTGGGCCTAAGTGCTGATAACCGTCCGTTATTACAGGAGTCGGTAAAGGGATCCATGTGTTCTAGACCAGGGAATGCTGTGTGCTCGGGGCCCTGTCTTCCTCTGTGGTGGGTGCTGCCTCAGCGGGAGAGGCGCAAGGGAAGGTCAGGTTCCCAGTTCCACTTGGACTTGCACAGGATTTCCTTTGAAACAAAGAGCTGTTGTTCACAAACAAATTCTCAAAGGCTTCTGGGATTTCCTAGACTGTCTGAAGCTCCCCACTCGCCTGCCCCTCTTCAACCGCACTGAGGGAGTTTTATGGGATGCTGAGGTTAACACGTGTTAGAAATGATCTGGTGTCTCAGGTAAATGACCACCACAATCCAAAGCATTTCAGCAAGGCAAAAAAGTTTCACTCCTGCAGAAGGGTGTGAAGCCATGCCAAATCAAGCACACCCAGAGAGGGCTCTGACTGGACTTTTTTTTTATTCCTTTCTAAAAAATATTTAATTTATTATTTTTATTTTATGTGTATGAATGTATTGCCTGCATGAATGTAAGTGCACCTGGTCATGAAATGCCCTCAAAGGTCAGAAGAGGGCCTCGGGTGTCCTGGAACTGGAATTATGGATGGTTATTTGCTGTTGTATGGATGCTGGGAATCAAACCTGGGTCCTCTGCAAGAGGCTGAGCAATCTCTCCAGCCCCAGATTTTCACTCCTAATGTAAAGGGGTCCTGTGCCACTCTCTGAGTGGGCAGAACTTGGCTTCACGTTCTTATGCCGTTGGCTGGTTGACTTAAAATGATAGGGTTGATAAGAAGAATGAATTCAACCTTGAGCATATATTTTGATCTTAAGAAGTGTGCTGACCCTGGAGGAACTTGAATTTCTGCCAAGAGCCTTTTTTTTTTTTTTTTTTTTTTTTGAAACAGGGTCTCCATAGCCCCAGCTGGTCTGGAACTCACTATGTAGACCAGGCTGGACTCGATCTCACAGAGATTCATCTGCCTCTGCCTCCTGAGTGTTGGAATTAAAGGTGTGCACCATATCTTGCTTTTTTACAAATTTTAAAAATGAAGTTTTGATCCAGGTATGGTGGCACATGCCTTTAATCCCTGCACTCAGGAGGCAGAGGCTGGTGGATCTCTGTGAGTTCAAGAGCAGCCTGGTCTACACAGTGAGATCCAGGCCAACTGGGCTATAGGAGATCCTATCTTAATAAGACACACACAGAGACACACAGACACACAGACACACACACACACACACACACACACACACACACACACACAAAGACACACACAGGCACACAAACACACACACAAAGACAGGCAGACACACACAAAAGAAGCTTTGTCTAATTTAACCCTCTGATAGAAAAGACAGCACTTGCTTTTATATTTGGGGTCTATGAAGCACCCTCCCCAAAGGCAGCCAATACTTTGAAAACCCCTGCCTCTAATACACTTCTCTGGCTTCTGGGGAAGCTGGCTAAAACCTGCTTTGTGCTATTCTGGAGCCACAGCTGGCCCAGCCTCCCGCTCCCAGGGGAGGGGTAGCCACTGACTATAGGTTCCGCACAAAGCAAGGAAGCGTGACCCCACCAGAGGTAGACTGAAGGAGGCTTCCTCTTTTTTGGCCTGGCCACCTCCAGAAGGTTCTTAAAGCTATAGAAACGAAATGTGTCCTGCCAAGTCTGGACAGAGCTCAGGGTGGCTGTTCTGGACCTGTTTCATTTAAGGGAAAGAAAGGACTGAACTTGCAGTCTTGTAGTGCAGGTCTAGAGGAGAAGGCAGGAAGAGGGGAAGCTCAAGGTCATTCTTGGCTATAGCAACTTCAAGGCCGATCTGGGCTTCTTCAGATTCTGTCTCAAATAAACCAAAAACCACATCAAAAGAAGCAAAAATCAATCAATCAGTCAAGCAAGCAAAGTCACAAAAAAGAAAAGGCTGAAAAACAAGGGAGCCAGGTGGCAGGACGGTGCCAGGGTCCTGGTGGCTGACATGAGCCCCACCCCAGCCGAGGCAGACACGAGTGAACGAGTGATGGACGATTTAAAGGCCAGTGAACCCGTGGCTCACTGACCTCGTGAACAGTCTGCACTGGGCTTTCCAGACATTCTACAGTATCTTTCCGCAGTTGGAAATATGCTCAGGGTTGCTAAAGATGAGACCACCACCACTCTAGAGTGTCTTGACAAGGCAAACCTTTACTTCTGATCAAAAGGGTGCACTGCTCTCCACAGAGAGATGGAGAAGCCAGCGAGCACACGGGATAGGGGACATGACAAGTTTTTATCCTAACTCCCAACGCAGTAGCACGGTGTCCTTTCCCCATTGCTGGCATCTAACCTCACAGTCTTTCCTGGTTGGCTAAGAATCCTCACAAAGGAAGAAAAGGGAATGGTGGTGGTGGTGGCTTTGACTAAAGAGGAGGAAGGGTTTAGCCTCTGCCTCCTGCTCCCAGACCATCAATTCCTAGAATGCACCAGAAGTCCTTCCCTTCTTTCATAACTGAAAGTTTTATAGGGTGGTGTTAGCGGTGATCAGAAGATTAGCATTCCTTATCATAAATTAAGAGTTTTTAAAAAAAATGTTTTATTCATCATTTTTATTTTTTATGTGTATGAGTGTGTTGCCTGCATGTATGTGAGTGCATCCGTGCCGTGTAATCCCTGAGGAGGTCAGAGGAGGGTGTTGGGTCCCTTGGAACTGGAGTTAGGGATAGTTGTTAGCCTCCATGTGGGTGCTGGGATTTGAACCTTGGTCCTCTCCAAGAGCGATCAGTGCTCTTAACAGTTGAGCCATATATCCAATCTCCAAATCACAAGTTTTTGTAGTGTGGGGAGGGAGTAATTAGAACATTAGATTTCCTTGTAAAATGTTTTATAGTGTTTGAAAGAAAAGACTAATATTTGATGTTTCTCATAGCACAATCTGGTTGCAGACAGGCTATCTGTAAAAATGTCAGTTCAGGCTGGAGAGACATCTCAGTGGTTAACAGCACTTGCTGATCTTCCAAAGGACTTGAGGTCGATTGCCAGCACCCCATACAGGGCAGCTCACAACTGCCTGTAGCTCTAGCCCCTGGGGATCTGATATCACTGGCCTCTATGGGCACCTGCAACTCAGGTACTCACGTGTACACACACACACACACACACAAATTAAAAGTTAATAAAAAGAATAGTTAGAGTCCAGATGGTGCTTAGGTCACAGTACAGAAGTGCAGCAGTCCCCCTCTTCTCTCACAGAACCCACAGGGCTCTGCTGCAATGCTGTATGCCAGTCTGTAGCTAACAGACTTCTTGGTGCCCGTTCTCACCTGAGGAAGTCAGTTTACACCAAAGAGCTATTGTTGAACACAGGTCATGTTCCCTACCCGCCTCCTTGCCTCCTGCTTGAGAATAAGAGAACCTGGCTGCCGGCGGGTGCTGTGAAACTTCTCCCATACTCAGAGGTACAAGAAGAAACCCCCTTCTGCCCCAATTTCTTCTTCAGAGCCTCCATTATGCTGCTGTCTCAGGTGCTGCGGCCCGAACTCTCCTCAGAGCTCCTTCGATGCTGTTGTCTGTCTGTCTGTCTGTGGCATTAATAGCTTTTCTAATAAACTCCCTATCTCCAACAGGCCATCCATGTCCCTTTTGAACTCTCCTTTAAGTCCTTTCACTGTCCCCATCACAAGTGTTCCCACTGACCCCCCGAGGAGCCCAGGTGAAAGGACAGCACCCTTCACCATCAGGAGACCGCCGCTCTGGCTTGACTGCCTTCCAAGCCTGATCACAGCCTCCTTCCTGGAAATGGACATGACGCTCAGCAGATGACTGCAGTGGGTACTAATGAATGTTCCTTGTTGAAAATCGCTCTTCCCTCCCCTTGCATTGACCACCCCCCACTCAGCATGAAACACCTCACTTCTGGTACCTACCTACGCAAATATCCCTCTCAACAGGCAGCAGGTGCTGATGCTGGAACTTTGTTCACTCAGTCCCCACACCATCTCCCCGAGAGAGCATCGGGTCTCACAGAAAGAGGGCTCAGTCCTGTAAGATTCAGGCCCAGATAGCCAAGGAAGTCGTGCGTCCCAGCACAGCCATGGGTCCCTATATGGGCCACTTTCTATTTCTCTACATGTTTCTTTCCCTCCATTAGTCACCAAATCGGACCTTGGTCAAATCTTTCAAGTATGACCTGCACTTGTGCACCTGTGGCATGCACGTGTGTGTACATACCCACACGGGAAAAATAAATGTAATAAGAAAAAAATTTTAGAAGGACTTAGTAACGGCAGGTCCAGAGTGATTGTAAGAAAACCCCACAGTAAATACAAAACCACACAAGCCGCTTTGTAAGTTTTCACCACCTATTTTGAGGAGGTGAAACAAACTGGAGTCATGGCCTGAGATGTTTCTGGGGACCTGCACTGTGCAGGGGCCTCTCAAATGGGCTCAATGTCCCCCTGACACCCTGGAGACAAAGATCACTTTCGACTTAGAGAAGCACAGTGTCAAGCGAAAGTCACCTGGACAGGATCCATCCCAGAGCAGACTCACCTCTAAGCTCTGCATTCCCTGCCAGTCATGGCGGACCCCACATCTCCAAGAAAGATCAATACTCACACTCAGTAAGTGACTGTCATATTCCAAGCAAGTGTGTGGGAGGTTCCAAGGCCTGGGTGTGATCTTGTATCCCTTGACCTTGAAGTATGGCCTGGAGAAGACTACCTGACCCTTGGAGACCTCCCACAGGGCTGACTTGGTTCAACCTCTTAGATAGGTGTGCATAATTACTATTTATCTCTAAGGCTTCCTTGCCAAAGAAACTCATTGAAAATGGACTATCCCTCTCTAAAAGAAAGAGAATTTGGGATGCAAGTGAGGTTTTGAAGCTGTATTAAGACAAGTGAAAAGAAATGGAAAAATATAACTTTTTTTGTCTTTTTGTGACAGGGTCTCCCTGAAGCCATGACTGGCCTGGAATTCACTATGTAGACCAGGCTGGCCTCAGTCCCACAGAGATCTATCTACCTGCCTCAGCTGCCTAACTGCTGGAGTTAGAGGTGGGCACCTCCACATCCGGTTGCAGATGTTACTTTTAATTATCTATGTTATCTGACTCAGATATCAAAAAGAATTAATGTTAATATGGGAATCAATGTTCAAACGAGTCCTGAGGCAGTGTCCCTGCCTTTTCTGGTGCTGAGTCTGAATCCTGAATCGAGTGCTCACAGACAGGTGAGAGAATGCAAGCTGATTCCAGAGCTGGCAGCATGGGGCCTTTACCTGGGCCAGCTCAGCACCTCGTGCTCCATTTTCTGTCACTCTGCCTTCCGGAGTCCGTCCTAGCGCTGCTCCCAGCCAGCTCACACCACAGCAACACGGCAACAGCAATTCCTTCATTCGTTGAAATGATGCATTGAGTGTAGACTGTGTGCTGGGCCCTGTCAGAGCACTGGGCACCCCCTGCCCCCGCAGGGAGAAGTCCAAAATCAGGGTGCCCCCAGGGCTGTGCTCTCCCTCAAGGCTCTGGTAGAGGAGGTTCCCGAGGTCTGTGTGCTCCCCTCTGCCTGGGTTGTGGCTCTGTGTCTCTCCTTAGATCCAGCCTTAACAGGGCTTTCTTGCCCTGTGTCTTCTATGAATCACTGGGATCACCCCTCACACCCGGGGTGGCTGACCTCAGCCAATCACATCTGGATTCTTTGGGGCACTATCTGCCTCCCTCAGGCTCTGCGGGGTCGGGGGTCTCCCAGTCTCCAGGTCTATCACAAGCACCTCTCGGGCACATCTCCTGCTTGCTTGGTTTTGTCTTTGTGATTGTTCCCCTGAGGTCCCAGGCTAACAGAGAATTGGAGTTGTCAGGCCTGAGAGAGCTGAGGCTGGTCTTGGGCTATGGACAGAAAGACCCAGTGGGTGGCCAGTGGCCAGTAATATTGCCTCTAGGGCTGAGGCACCCTGGCTGATGGACCAGGGACAGCTTCTGAGTTCTGGCTGGGCTGACCCAGGGACCTTGGGCCATTTGGAGCAATTGTTATTCAAGGGGGATCTTGGGGGGAGGTGGGACCGGGAATGTTGGGAGGAAGGGATGCTTGGAGGAGGGGGTGGGACTTTGCTTAGTGTGCTGAGCCCTGGGGCGGGGGCGAATAGCTGGGTAGTGTCTTCAAGGAGAGGTCTGGTAGCTCAGGGATCCCTTTGGGAGTCTGGTGACTGACCTACTGCCCCCGCTCCAGGCCAGGGCAGAGATGTGTTTTCCTGATGTGAAGCTGGACTGGGAGAGGCATGATGCTGAGGCAGGTGTCTGGGCAGAAGAGATGCTGGGATGGCCATATTGTGGGGAAGGCTGACGGTGGTGGCTGCGCTGGTGGGGCTGGGACAAAGGTCATGGGAACCTGTAGGATGGCCTGGTGAGAGTGGGCCAGTGAAGAGGGAGGTAGGAAGTAATGGGATTCCCACCTGCAGTGCTCTGCTAGGCGGGGAGGAGGACCCTAAAGTATGATGACCGACAGCAGGGCACAGTACCCTCCTCCAGGTCAGAGCTGAGGACAAGCTCCCCAAACAGCACAGCCAGTCTGGACTCACCCTGTGGCAGGGCAGAGCTGGGTTTCAGGTGATGAAAATGTCTGGGGCCAAACAAACTTGGGCTTCAAGGAAACCCACTTTTGCCACTTCCCAGCAGGCCTTTCCAGATCATTTGACAGGACTCTCCTGAGGCGAATGTCACCACACTGACCTGTCCCACGCTGCAGAGTGGAGGCTTGGCTCTAGCCCCTGCTTCTCCCGGTGCTCCCTCCCTTCTATAGAAGGCCTGAGGAAATGGGTGTGGCCTTCCTTCCCAGTGGCCCTGCGGACCTGCTGGCTGCTCTCTCTGTATGTCACTCTTAGAAGGACATCTCAGTGGGTCAGGGTGAGTGGGGCACTGAGGCATCCTATGACTGGCTGGCTACCCTGGGCTTGGGCATCCACAGGGCCTCCAGGCCTCTGGTCCTCCACCCCTAGGGCCTGGCCTGGCTTATGTAGGAGATGTAGGGGGACTGGGGTGCGGGGGGTGTGTTGTGATGATGGTGGATCAGGCAGGCTTAACCTCAGCTAGGCTGACTGCCAGGGAGGTACTTGTAGGCTCAGTCCAGTCTCCCTGGGCAGGCCTCCCAGCCTCACACTGTTAGGGCCCCAGGAAGGCCACACCTTCTTTTCTGGGATGGTGGCAGGATTGACCACAGAGATGTTTGGGAATAGTGTGCCCCGACCAGCATTGGCCACTTTTGGACACTGGGCTCTAGGAGTCCTCAGAGGGGAACTGCTCCCTCAACTCCCTGGGGACTGTGTTTGTACTTGTTCCAGACTTTCAGGTTGAGTTCACAGTTATATCCTCCCAGGAGTGCCCCTCTGAGTTCCTGAGTCACCTCTCTGATCCTTTAAACTGGGCATCATATTCTTGCCACCCCACCCCCCAAGTCCTACCCTGGGGCATAAAAGACAGGAAGGCCTGGCCCACCCTGGTGTTGCAGTCAGTATTCACCTTTGCCTAGGACCTGCAGAGCAGGCCCACAGAAGGTTTACAACCTGCTGTGACAGTGAATCAGAGGAAGCCTGTGAACTTTCACTGGGCCAGGTGGAGTCAGAGTTGCCAGACGTCTCTTCTAGCAACAGCACATTCCATCGAGGGAGGCACTGTTACTGCAAAGCAAATGGATTTATTTATTCAATCACTTGGTCTTTTTGAGACAGGGTATCCCTGTAGCCCCAGCTGGCCTGGAACAATCTATGTAGACCAGGCTGGACTCAGTCTCACGGAGATCCACCTGTCTCTGCTGAGACTAAAGGCGAGCACCACCACACCAGGTTTGCAAAGCAAATTTTAGAACCACCTGCAAAGGGGATGTTGGGGCTAGGTCAGGCAGCGAACCTCAGATGACAGTGGTGTGGCAGCAGTAGATGGCTTTGGCCTTGCGGGGCGGTATCAGGGAGACAGCGGCCCCAGGCTTTCCAGGGTGTGCATATCTGCTCCTAGCAGACAGCTGTTGCCCTTGACTATGTGACTGACCTGCCTGAGCTTCGCGTGATACTTTATCACAGGGTATTCCAGAGGTTCCAGAAGGGAAGGTGTGCTTGTTTAAAGCAAGAAAATTAATCAGAGGTGCCCTGGACTTGGGCCAGTTACTGTGTTGGAAGCCAAAGGACATGAGCCAGTTCACCAGGTAGCCACGGCCATCAGCAGCATGGTGAGGCCCCTGGAGGGTCTGAGGGGCACCCCTGCCTGGAAGAAGCATGCTGGCAGGTGGGAGGGGCCATCTTGGAGGAGCTGATTTTAGGAAAGGTGAGCCAGACAAGACCGTGCAGAGGTGCAGCGGGGACAGAAAGTGTACAGAATGACCTTGAGTAACCGTAGGAAGGCTGAGCTTTCCTCCTGGCCCTGAGTAAGTAGGGTGGGCGCCTGCCTCCCCCTCATTTACCATCAGCTGTCTGTTTGCACTGATCGCGATTCCCAGTCCGACGGGCTAAGAGGGTTCTCACGTCTGTCCTCTTCCTCTCTCACGTCTGTCCTCTTCCTCCCTGGCTTGGTTTGCAGCCCGGGCAGACCGCAGCTTCCTGTCTTTCTTCATCCGGAGGAGGATGAAGAATGACAGTCTACCCAGCTGTGCAGGCTCTGATCCTACTTTGAAGGGTGTGTCTGGTCACTGCAGGTCACGGTTGGCTGCAGCGCTTGGCGTCTAGAGATTTCTTCGGCAAACTCTGCCCAGGCTGGGCAGTGTGTTTGATAGCAGGTCTCCCAGGAGGGAGACGGATCTGGGTACAGGGCCCTCCTGAGCCATCCTGGTGTTAGGTGGCAGTCACCAAGGAGGTGGTGGCACCATTTCCCTTTCTCTTGGTGGCCTGTTCCTTTCTAGGTCCAGCGTTTTCTTGGGAGGGGTCTGGGATAGTTGCTTGGTGGAGAAGCCACATTGTTCTAAACACAATAGTGTTCCAGAAATAGATCCAACTTCTAGCTTGATCTTTCTGATAAAATATTCATATTTACAAAGAACACTTCTAACCCCTTGTTGTGTACACCCAGCTCCACCCACTGAAGGCAGAGCCTGCAGAGACCTCCTGGCCCACACTCCCCAGGGCTCTGACACGGAATTTGGTGTCGCTCATGAGTCTGGTTTTCCTGCTTTCTTACCTCAGTGTGCTCTGTCTCTTCCTGGACTTTATCAAGTGGCACTAGTGCTTTCCTGTGACTTCGCTCTTGCAGGATGAGGTGGCTGAATATGGCCTGCTACTCGAGACACACTCTGAACAGACAGCGGAATGTCACCTCATCTCTTGTGTCCTACCACAGGGCTAGGTGCCAGCGGGAACTGATGTGTGGGAATAGAACCTTACTTAGCCTTGTAACCAAGGTTAATCTTAAAATTTGAGATCATTTAACGCTATCCCAGTTTGTTGATAAGGTAAACAAGCTCACTGAACTACATCACAGCCCACATCAGTGCAGATTCTAGCTCCAAGTTTAGGCCCTGATTTACTGGGCCCAAGAGAGCCTGGCACAGGGTGCACACTCGACGACTGCCATGGAACAGTTGTGGGGTTCTGACTTGGGAAGGAGGGAGGAGAGGACATTTCCCCTTTGCACATGTTGACAGGCAGCATCTGTGCTGTGGGACAGTCCGGCTGATGGCACAAGGCAGCCTCGGGTAGGAATAAGAGCTCCACCGGTTTCTTGTAAGAGGTGTGCCATGCTGTGCCTGGAGTCTGAGCTCTTTCCACATGAGTGGGGCAGCGACTGTTGATCAACATGCAGCTTCTTGTTATTAGTTTTTTAAGAGAAAACTAGTTTGGGGGCTAGAGAGACAGCTCAGCAGTTAAGAGCACTGACTGCTCATGAAGAGGACCCAAGTTCAATTCCCAGCACTCACTTGGCAGCTAACAACTGTCTTAACTCCAGTTCCAGGGGATCCGAAGCCCTCTTCTGACCTCTATGGGCACTGCATGACATGGGTGCATTTATACACATGCAGGCAATACGGTCATACATATAAAATCAAAATAATTTTTTTAAAAAAGATAAACCCTGTTTTGACAAATGGTGTTACAACTGGGTGGGAGAGAAGGGGGCTGCCTGGGGTAGCCAGGGGCATCTGACAAGGCTGCCACCTTGCTGTGCCTATGCTGCTGTGGGAGTGCTATCTGCACCAGTGACACCTGACAAGAAGCAGCTTCAAGGAAGAAGAGGTTATTTCGGCTCACAGTTTGAGGGCACAGACCATCCTGGCCAGGAGGATGTGACATTAAGAACAGCTGTGGTTGTGAAGCAGTAGTGTGAGGCTGCTTGCTCACATCTGAGCAGATCAGGAAGCATAGAAAGATTGTCCTGGTGCTTGTGTGGTTTTCTCCTTTCCCCCTTCTATTCAGTGCAGAACCCTGGCCTGTGGAATGGTGCCACATACATTCAGGGTGGGTCTTTCTTCCTTAGGTAATCCTCTCTGGAATGTCCAGTGGTGTGTCTCCTACTCCTAGAGATTCCAAATCCAGTCAAGTTGATAATCAAGATTAATTATTGTACCATCACAGCACCTTGCCTTTGGATAGCAAGGGCTTGTCCCTGATACCCTTGACCCCGAGTCCACAGTACCATCTTAGGGTACTTCAGCGTTCGATGACTGGCCCCTGGTTTCTCTGTAGGTGTCCTTTCCTGGGCTATGTGCTGGGCACTGTTCCAGGGCCAGTACAGAACCATTAGCATGAGGTGGACCATTTGCAGCAGCACCTCACATGAGCATCTGCATAGACTGGCCCTTCACACAGACACAGCCGTGCCTCGGCTGAGGCTGCTCCTGCTGCATCACCAGCCTCAGTCTTTGTGTGTGAGTTGCCCTGGAAAGTGCCTCTTGACCTTTTGTGACTCATCCTGTGTGTTTTCTCTGGTTAGATTGCCTCTCTATTCCCACAGCAGCTACCACTTCCTCCTCTCCGGACACAGGCTTTCTGTCCTGTGAACTCTTGTCCAAGGCTGGTGTGTGCATGCGTGGGCATGTGTGCGTGTATGTGTGTTTTAATTTTATTCTTTGTATTCTCAGCTATGATCATAGGGCCATACATATAGTAGATGCTCAACAAACACCCACACAGAAAGGAAGAAACCAGGGCTTGGAGGGGAGGTGGCTTTCAGGGACCCATAGCTAGTGACGGGGGCTTGGATGCATCTGGTTTCTATCTGATGGGCATTCTTCTCTGAACACGTTGTTCCCATCAACTATTCAGACTCAGGTCGTCTTTGCTTGTGCATGTGTGATCACCCCTTCCTGAGAGAAGGTGAGGCTTGGCCTGTGTTACCGCACAGAGTGCCAGCTAGCTCAACCTCAGGCCTTTTGTGAGGAATAAGCCCTCAGATGAGAAAAGCTTTTATGTTTATAGTGCGTGTCCATGTGCTGCGGAGTGCACCCTCCAGCGGATGTTCTGCGTCTGCCTCCATTTCATTTCATGGTTTTCAAAATTTTACGTGTAGGATTGCCCACATATGTGTAAGTGTACCTGTGTTGTGCTGTGCCCACAGAGGTCAGAAGATGGCGCCGGATCCCCTGGAACTGGAATGACAGGTGGTTGTCAGCTGCCATGTGGGTTCTGGGAATTGAACCCTGGTCCTCTGCAAGCAAAGTCAGTGCTCTTAACCACTGAGTCATCTCTCCAGCCCCTTGTTTCATGCTTTTGAGGAAGGTCTCACTGTGTAGTCAGGCTAGCCTGGAACTCCCTAAGAATGCCTGAGAACCATGATGTTCCTCCAGAGTGCTGGATTGCAGGCATGCACCTCCTTCCCTGATTTTGGTGTCTGCTTTGTGTGAATCGTTAGTGCTCTGTAACCTGGTGGGTGGGTCAACCTGATCTATTCACCATGCAACACTGAGCTGGGGTGTGGGGAATCTACATGATGAGGACACTGACTGCATCCTACCCCAGCCCCAGTCTATGTGACACGGCACTCGCAGAGTGCCTTGGAAACAGGGTGCTGGTGTTAGTTAGCAGTTAGAAGAAACTAAGGCCCCAAGACATGAACTTGTTTAAGTTGCTGAGCTTGTATTGGGTCAAGATTGTGCCAGGCAACAATAAACTAAGAATAAACTAATCGAAAGTCTGGGTGGGGTTCCTTTGACCAAGACCTGGAAGGAAAAATAGAGGGTCTTCAGGCAGAGTGAGACAGCACGCCCTAGGCCAGGTGGGGTGCTAGCGGACCTGGGGCACTGGTAAGTCTAACAGGCGCAGGAACCACTGGAGTTCCCAGTTGGAGCCTGTGATGGTCACTCCTAAAGATCAACATGACAGGATCTAGAATCACCCAGGAGACAGACCTCTGGGGATGTCTGT
Organism: Eospalax fontanierii; assembly: GCA_035773235.1. Classification (NCBI taxonomy): domain Eukaryota; kingdom Metazoa; phylum Chordata; class Mammalia; order Rodentia; family Spalacidae; genus Eospalax; species Eospalax fontanierii. The sequence continues at coordinate 78,947,965 of CM069532.1, forward strand.
GAGGGAGTTTTTAGATTGGATTAACTGAGTGAGAAGGCCTAGCTTATGTGAAGGTGGCGCAAATCCATGGATGGGTTCCCGGCTGCACAGAAAGAGAGAACTAGCCAAGCGACAGACTCACCTCTTTCTGCTTTCTGCTTATAGACCTGTCACCTCAAGCTCCTGTGGTTACGCCGTCCCTGCCATCATGGTTTGTAGCCTGGAGTGGTGAGTCAAAATAGTCCCCACCTCTGTGATTTTTGAGACAGGGCCTCATCATGTAGCCCTGTAGACCTAGAACTCCCCATGTAGGTAGCCCAGGCTGGCTTCAAACTCAGAGATCCACCTGTTTTTAACCTCCTGAGTACTGGTATTAAAGGCATGTGCCACCATACCTAGACTTAAATTGTTGTCAAGACTTTTATCACAGAAACAACAACAAAAAAAGTGACTAATACAAGGTCCAACTGCAAAGGGAGTTAAATGCTCTAAAGTCTAGCTGTAAAAAAAATAATTTGTATGTGTGTGGGCTCATAGGTATGCATGCCACAGCATGTATGTGGAGGTCAGGGGTTAACTTTGTAGAGTCAGTTCTCTCTTTTCACCTTTATGTGGCTTCCTAGGGTTGAATTCAGGTTGCCAGGCTTGTGTAGACAGTGCCTTTATCTGCTGAGCCATCTTGCCATTCCTAACATTTAACTTTAGATAAAAAAAAATTTGCTTATTTTTATGTGTGTGTGTGTGTGTGCCTGAGTTTATGTATGTTTATGTATGTTTATGTATGTGTGCTACATGTGTGTAGTACCAGTGGAGGCCAGAAGAGGGCATCAGATCCCCGGAACTGGAGCTACAGGGGGTTGTGAGTTGCCTGAGGTGAGTGCTAAATCTGGGTACTTGGCAAATGTTCTTAGTCTTGGAGCTATTTCTCCAGTTCCATTCTAACTTTTTATGTAGGTATAAGACCTGCCTGGTATGTAGTTTTAACTTTTGATGTGGGTATGAGTTCTTTATATATGCTTAATATCAATGCCCTATCAGATATATTGTCAATGGTGCGGGGACAGACTCAGCTCCACACTGTCACCCTCAGCAGCCTGAGGAGGCCCCCTAGACATTTGGTGCCTCAAGTCAGCCCAAATTGAGATTTGTGGGCTTTGATGCTAAAAAAAATTTCAGTACTAGTTAGCTTATGATGAAGCAGGTTTGGGAGTTTTATTAAAACTAGTTTAATATAGGCTTAAACACGAGGGTTAAGAAGGATGCACTCAAAATGAAAACTGTGGGTTTCTCAAAGAGTGAGGGAAGAAGACGCACCCAAGTGTGGGCCTGGTCTCCTCAAGGGTGAGGTGCGGTGAGCTGTCTTGGCAATAGCTGTATGAACCGTTTCAAGTTGTGTCTCTAAAGGTTGCTAAGAACTCCTCCTTTCTCTCTCTCTTTTGATAAGTGAGGTGGCTCTGGAGAGGCCGTGGATGGGATTATAATCTGATAGGGTGAAACCAGGAGCCACTAGGATTGCACGAGGGGCTTAGTACGTGCCCTTTCCCTGTAAATGGAGTCTGATGGGATTCCTACAAAACTGTGTTTGTAGCTGAGAAAGGAAAAAGGCCTCAAGCACGTGTTAATTGTGCTGGAACTCCTGCTTCTCCTGGTGATAGAGTGTAGGGGAGGTTCCTTTGCCTTCTCAGGTCCAGTTCCCCAGTGTTTTTATCTTCAGTAGGATTCCAAATATTTTCTCCCATTCTGTGAGTGACCTTTGTACTTTCTATTATTTTTATGTGTGTGAGTATTCTGCCTGCTTGTAAGTGTACAACATGTGTGCATTGCCCAGGAAGGCCAGAAGAGGGCATCAGCTACCCTGGAACTGGAGTTAGAGACGTTTGTGAGCTGCTGTGTGGGTGCTAAAAACTGAATCTGAGCCCTCTGCAAGAGCAGCCAGTGTTCTTAACAGCTGGGCCATCTCTCCAGCTCCCAGTGTTAGGATTTTTAACCCAGGGCTTTCGACATGCTGGACAAGCTCTCTCTCAAGTGAGCTACATCCTGGGCCCTATTTTTATTTTTGGTTTTTGTGTTTCTGGAACATATCAAAGAAATCATTGCCAAATCCAAAGTCTGGAAGTCCCCCCAACTTTGATAACTGGGGATGACCAAGCTCTTCTTCCCAGTAAGCAGGAAGATTCTAGCATGGTGTGAATAGTCTCCTGTAGCCAAACTGATGTCATCTTTGTGTGTGTGTGTGGTGTTGAGGATTGAACCTATATTATTTTTGGCCAGCTTGGAATTCAAGGCCAGCTTGAGCTATATGAGACCCTGTCTCAAAAGACCAAAATGTGTGTCCCAAGGAGTGTTTGTATACCACAAAGTCCTCACAACTCCATTTAGAAAATCCCTTGTTCAGATGACTTCATCAGGCTCTTCTGCCTATGACTTCATTATGGGAAACTTCTCAAGGAGGGGGAGAGTTATCTTCTTCTTCTTAGGTTTATTTGTAGAATTAGCATCGGACACCAGGCACCCGCAGAAGATAACTTGAGGGGGGAGGGTGTCACATCAGCCCATCTATCCTCACATTGGCAGAGAGAAGCCTTTACTCTGGGGCCCTTGTGGAGACCTGGGAACCTTCGAGAGCTGGAGGTACAGTTGAAGCTGTAGTCTGGGCCTTGGTTTGGGTGTTGGTCTTTGTTGGGCAGAGCCTGTGACTCTTAGCAATGTAGGCAAAAGAATATTTCCCAAGCCTGGGGTGGGTCATGAAACAGGTCAACCCAGCTTGTGGTTGACAGGCTTAGGATCTGGACTTATACCTCACTGGGCTTCACAAAGGCCTTCACAACCTCGGCCCAGAAATCCATGGCCTTGACATTCCTGGCCTACATCATTTTTCCTTTTGCTCTTTTGAGACAGGGTCTCATATAGCCCGGGCTGGCCTTGAACTCACTATGTAGCAGAGGATGACCTTCAACTCCTGACTTCTGCCTCTTCAGTGCCGGGATAACAGGTGTGGGTCACCAGGCCCTGAGTGTCTTTGAAGACATCTTCTGGCCCTTCTTGCTGTGGTTCTTGGCAAAGCGCATGTCCCTTAGGACCTTGGGGTCTACCCCCTTAAGAGATTCATCTCTTTGTGACTAGAGTTTCTTGATGCCTCCTTATGGGATATCTTTAGGGCTGGCTGTGCACAGTCTGCATCATAACATGCAGCTCCTGAGGTGCCTGGGACCAGAAGGAGACTCTTGTTTTATTTTGTGGTGCTGGTACACGCTAGGCAAGGACTCTACCACAGAGCCACAATTCTAGCTTAGATAAGAGCTTTTTGTGGGCACTTGGAAAGCACCTTCTGCATGGGTCATGGGGTTTTTTTTTTTCCAGGATCTTGTTGTGTAGATCAGGTTGGCCTGGAACTCAGGATCCTTTGCTTCCAAAGTGCCAAGATTACAGGTGTGAACCATGACTTCTAGATTGCCATGGGGACTTAGTAAAGAGCACAGAGCCAGGAGACCATGTGGCCTGATTCTCTGGCATAGGATGAGGAAGACCTTGGACATGGTACACCGTGGGAGCCTGGCCCCCAACTTTCCACTCCCACCCCTTCTCAAATCTCCTCCCTACCCCTTGGAGGAAACAGGACAGACACCAGATTTGCTGTCCTCTGAGCCTAACAGCATCCCTGTGATAGAGCTGCCAAGTAAATCCTGACTCCCAACCTTACAGGGTTTCTACAAACAGGAAGCAGGGGCTCAGGGCTGTGTTGCATGCAGCTGGCATTCAGGAGCTACCCTAGCCACGCCAGGCCAACCCAAGGCTCTAATTCCTTCCACGCTTCATGATGGGTCCCTGTGAGCCGCTCCTGGGCACTGGTGATCCCCTGATGAGGATTCAAGGCCTGTGCCCTGTGGAGGCTGTCTAAAACCAACACATGGGAAGAGCTCATGGACTCAGCTACCAAGCGTGAGAGTAAAATCCGTCCTGTTGAAGTCAATGACATTAACTACTTGTTTGGGTTCATGGACATGGATGAGAGCCACAGCTGTCAGGAAGCCTCCAGACTGATTAGGCTACTTCTGAGTCAGGCTGGGGTCACCTCACCAGGCTCAGTCCAGGACCACGGAGTTCCCTGTGCCTTGACCTGCAGCCAGCCCACCCTGGCTCTTCTGAGAGTTACTGTTCCTTCCTTCTAGGCTGATGACAGATGTTTGACATTATTATTAAGCAGTTTAGTTTGTTTTTAAAAATAGAGTGCTGGAAAAGTCCCTTGGTCTTTTCCCTGGGTGTTTACAGATGCCCAGGACAGGGTTCACAAGAGGAAGGCCAGGGGTGAGGTAGGGCTGGGACCAAGGCCCTCTTAGACTCTGCAGCCAACCGCCATGCACCAAGACGCCCTGGCGCGCTGAGTCCAGCCTGACTTTGGAAGAGCGCAGGGTCAGCAGGGATCAGACTAAGTCTGGAGCTGACCAGGAAGGGCCCTGCAGGGCTGGGCCTCTGACCGGACGTCGCTGGGCTCCTCCTGCAGCGACCACCGCGCCCGTTTCCTGCAGAATTCAACCCAGGCTCCTGCTGGGCTCGTCAGCTTGCGGTTAAACCGCAGTTATTCGCCAGGGATGGGCTTCACTCGCCGCTCCCGCAGGTCTTCGGGCCGCCCACGTGGTCACTTCAGAGCCCCGGCACAGGATAGGTTTCGGGAGGTGGCCGAGCACCGGCTCTGGGGGGGGGAGGGGAGAAGCCTGGGGGCTTGGGTGACGTGGCCCGGCACCTGGGGACCCCGCCCATTCCTTCCTGCGTTGGCTCGCGGAGGAGGCGGCCCAGCCCGCAGGGCACTCCAAGCCCGCGCACGCGCCCGGCCCGCAGGGCTGGCTCGGAAATGACGACCGCGCTGGAGGCCAGCCCTGGGCCGGCCCCGCCCCCGACAAGACCCCGCCCCTCCCAGCCAGGAACGCGGCCGGCTCGCCCAGGCCCCGCCCCGTCCTCCCGGCCCCGCCCCGCGGCCGCCGCTCTCTCGGAGCCCCCGGGAGGCGGTGCGGAGGCTCGGGCGGGCTGCGGAGAGACCCGGCGGCGTGGCCGCGGGGCGGCTGGGGCGGGCGGGGTCGAGGCCCGGCCGGGACAGCCATGGCGGAGACCGCGGCGCGGCACCTGTCGCTGCCATCGGGGCTGCTGGAGCTGTGCGCGCTGCTGGGCGCCCCCCAGGACAGTCTCCGCGGCCTCCAGCAGGTAAGGGGCGGGCCGGGAAACTGAGGCGGGGGGACGGTCGAGAGCCGGTGCGGCGCGGACGCATCCCGGGCGGGGCAGGTCCCGGACCCTCTGCCGCGCGCCCCGCCGCGCAGGCCCAGACGCCCCTGCAGAGCCGCACGCCAGCTGCCGGGTGCTGCGCCCAGGCCCCCGCCACCACCAGGTCACCTGGCGACGCTGCGCGGGCCCCTCTTCCTCCCTGGGGACCCCTGGAGCAGGTCCAGCGGGACTGGACCTAGTGGTTGGGTGCTGCAAACTTGTGTGGAAGCGTCTCTGAGCCCTCTGCCGCCTCCGCCTCCTGGATGCCATCTGGGGCGAGGTGCTGACCCCGGGGACCCCCAGTTCACGGCCAGCTGGACCGGAACCGCTCGGATCGGCCGACTTACTGATCCCCTTCACTGCACAAAGCTGTCTCCCGAGGGGTGGGGTCTCACAGAATAGTGAGGTTTCGGGTTTTAGGATCAACCACCAGCTTTGAATATTCTGCATTTAGTCGCGCAGAGCCGCCCAGCCCTTCCCTCTCTGGTCCTTTCCTTCCGTCTGCGCCCCAGCAGCCAGACACATTCATCGCCCTGCCTCCGCATCTTTGGAAAATCTCATTCTCTTGATTTCTTTCCTATGTTTCGACTTTTTCTTAATTCTGGAACCCGAGTTTTCTTTTGACCCAGCATGTTTGTGGACTGTCATTTTCTCCAGAGATTTCCCTAGATTCTTGCCAGGCATCAGAACAAACTCTCATGACAGCACTGGAGGGCAGACAGAAGCATAGGTATTGATGGGGGGCTGACTATCCAAGGAGGCAGAGGCAAGATGAAAGTCACCCTGCAAAGGTCAATGTTGGTAAAAGTAGGGAGTTTCTACCATTGGCCAGTGGGACCAGTGAACGGTCCTTATGGAAGTGAGTTCTGCTGGCCCCTCCCACCTTCCTCACTCCATCCCTGGAATGTCGGTCCTCTCTTGAGTGCCTTCACCTTCACCTCACCGTCATCGGTGGGGTTGGTTGTCTCTCCACCTCTAACTTGCCTTCTTTTTCTCAGAATCGGAAATGACCTGGTTTCCCTTGTGGTCTTCTGGGCAGCTTGTCATCTCTGCTTCCTGGGTGTTGCTGCTTCTTGCCTGCTGGCTGTGAGGCCTGCCTTGGAGAGCAGACCGAGTCAGCTGCCATGGTCACAGTGTCACAATGGTGCTTTCCAGAATGAAGCAGGCAGTAGCATCCCCCTAGATCAAGCAAGAGAGGGCAGTTCCCTTTAGTTCTTATTCTCTTGTTGTTTGTTTTTTGTTTGTTTTTGTAACCCCAGCTGGCCTAGAACTCAATATTTAGACCAATCTGATCTTGATCTCACAGAGATTCGCCTGCTTTTTTCCCTGAGTGCTAGGACTAAAAGCAAGAGCCTCCATGCCTTGCTTCCAAGGCTTCTGAAATAATTATTCATTTTTTAAAAATTGCCATGGTGGCATGCTCCTAATTCCAACCCTCGGTGCCGGGGGTGGGGGGGTTGCAGAGGCAAGAGGATTGCTGTGAGTTTGAAGCCATCCTAGGATACAAAATGAATTCCAGGCTAACTTGGGCTACAGAGTGAGACCCTATTTCCAGAAACAAAGCAAAATAAACAAAAAGAACTTAAGGGCACAGTGGCACAAACCTGTAATCCTAGCACTTGGAAAGTGGAGGCAGGAGGATCAGGAGTTCAAGGCCAGCCTTGGCTATATAGTAAGTTCAGAAGGTAGCCTAGATGCCTTGAGACCCTTTCTCAAAAACATTACCATTCACCTGTGATCCAGGTAGTCCTCTTTGGTGACACAAGAAAACAGAAGGGCCAGAAGTATAAGTATTCCATTCCTTAAGTAGAGGTAGCCTAACTTTTATTTTTATTTCTTGGGTGGGGGTGGGGACCTGTGTTCATTTTTTTGGGAATGGTGGCAAGCATTCCAGAGTTGGTCAGTCCCTGTGTGATTCACTGTGCTTAGTTGTAGTTTCCTCCACCCCATGACGAGGACAGATCTCTGTATTGGTTGCTGGAATGTTAAGGAGATTCACTGTCAGTGCTTATGGTGCCGTCTGCATCATCCTTGGGTGTGGAGAGATGCTTTCCTGATCCAATGAAGAGCACTGGACTTTCGGTTCTGTAGGCACCACTGCCCAACAGAACTTTCTGGGAGATGGAGCTCAGTGTTCTCCATCTGAACTGTCCAGTATTGGCCACATGTGTTCATTGAAATCTGGAAATGTGGCCAGTGTACCAAGGGACTGACTGTTACATTTAATTTAGTTTTAATTCATTTACATTTCCAATAGTCACTTCTTGTGACCTTGTTGGACAATACAGTTGCAGAGAATTAAAAACAAACAAATAAAAACCATGGGGTTTGGAGAGATGGCTCAGTGGGTAAAAGCACTGGTTGTTCCTCCAGAGGACCAAGGTTCAATTTTCAGCACCTACATGGTGGCTAACAACTGTTTAGACCTCCAGTTCCAGGGGATCCGGCGTCCTTGTCAGGCCTCCTTGGGTACTGCTTGTATGTAGCACACCTACCCTCATGCAGAGAAAACACTCAAACACATAAAATAAAGATAAATTAAAAAATTTTAAATCTATGAATTTCATGTAATTTCAATAGTGACATCCAGTCCTAATGAGGAACAATGCTGTGGCCAAAACTTAGAAACAAGCCTGCAACTTGGTGAGCTAGGCTGCTGTTGGTTTTACTTTTTAATTAGCTTTTAAAAAATGATGGCCATTGAGTAGAGATGTAGGAGATGACCCTTGTTGTTTGCTGTCCAGTGTGGGCTGGCAGAGGTTAGGCTCAGTGTTGGCATAATCTATGGCACTGACGTGTCTTAGCCTGGCGGAGAGGGTAGCTATAACATGTCAACCTGTAACATGCAATCTGTGGATACTCTTGTGGATGGATCTTCCCCTGATAGGAGTTTATTCTGACCAAGGAGCTGGTGTGTGCAGTGGTTTCAGTGATAACATTTAGGTAGGTTTGGTTTTCTTTTCAGAATGTAAGATACAGCAACCTGGATGTCTTCCAGAGGGAATGGGTGGGCGCATTATTGGATTATCGCTTGGGTAATTCTGCATAGTTGTGAAGACAGCTGACGAGCCCCACTCACTGTAGGGTTAAACAGCAAGGCAACAGCTTGAATTGCATGACTGCATTATGGGAAAATGGTCCAAGTTTACAGATGGGAAAAGAATGGGAGGAAGTGTCTCACCAAAGTGTTCCCTTTGAGTCTGGACCTGGGTGTGCGGGCCTGCTTGCAGAGAAGGCTTTCCTCTTGCAGCGCAGTGTTTCCTTCACTAGGTGTCCACTCCTAGTTTCTGAACAGCAAGACTGTGTGGCTAATCCAGGCTGAAGGAACGAAGCCACTCCCTGTGGAATGGACTGCTGAGACAGTGCACTGGGTATCGAGCGCATCACTTTAAGTGACTAACAGTAAGGAGAGGGGAATGAATGGTGTGATGACTCAGGATGCAATCCAGACTGAGGCTTCTGAGATCAGCCAGGCACCAGGAGTTCGAGGGACAGCATCACCTGAGCCATCTGTGCTATAGGAGGGAACCAAGAACTACTGCACGTTCTCTAACTCACCCACCTCCAAAACCACACGATGAAATAGTAGTTGGCATGGGTGGGGCAGTGAGCTGGTGGAGAGCTGGAGGGGGAGGTCTGGGAGGAGACCCTGGGAGGTGATGATCTGGTGGTACTGGTCTGTAAGAGCCTCCTTCTGACTCTGTCTGGTAAGTTCCCCTTGCCGTGTGTCGAGGGCTGGAGGTCTCTGTGAGAAGATGGAGTAGCAGGGAGTTGGACAGTCAGGCCATTGAGGATCAGAGAAAAGGAAGGTCATTGCAGAGTTGCTGGTGTACGCCTGGAGACCCCTGAGAGGGAGAGTTATGCATGACTTTGGGGTACCTTGGCTTGGGAAGCAGGCTGGTACGTTGCTCAGGGCACATAATCCCGTGACACATGTATGCGTCTGCTATGTGCAGGGGAAGGTGAGCAACAGTGATGGTGACCAGACAAGTGCTTCAGTGTGGTGCAGGGATAGACGGGTGTGTGGGCCTCTACATTCTTCAAGGCACCCAATGTGCTTGTTTGTTAGGTGGGGGTGCCTCTTTTCAGGAGAGTGGATGCAAATGCTGGTGGTGAGTCTTGGGCCATGTGGGGTGAAGTGTCTTTACTCTTTAGGCAGAGCCAGGAAGAGTTTGTTTCTGGCTATCGTGAGCCCTCTCTGAGCCATAGACTGTATGGTGTTGGTTTGCAGATGTCACACCATGGATGGCTTCAAGTTGATGTGAGAGCCTTGCTTAGTCAGGCCTTATGTGTGCAAGGTGAACTTCACACATGTTGAGAGGAGGATGTGGCATCCTCAGGCTAGAGTCCCAAGTTCAAAACCTCAGGCTGTTCCATCCTCACTAAGGAAATGGATGGTAGAAGATCAGGGTTTTTAGAGTCTAGTAGTGTCAGTTTGATGTAAATGGCCCCTGGTCTGTGGTGGGTGTGCAGGGAAGCAGCCAGGTGTCTGGGAGTGAAGAGGTCTGTGCTGGAGCGCGTGCCTGAGAGTTGTCTGCCTTTGCTGCAGGTGGACTTCTTCATGGGGAGATAGCCCCAGGAGCCTGGTAGCTGAGGTTCAGGCTTTTACCCTGAGTAAGGAGAGGCCAGGAAGTTGTGGTGAGGCAAGGCTAGAGAGCAGAGGGAGGCCCTGAACACTAGTCTCCTGTGTTGCTTGGAGCAAACTGGGTTACTCCTGTGAGAGATGTGGAGACAATTCCCGGTGTGTGGATGCTTCTCTCCCTCTCTGTGACTCTGACTAAGCATGGCAGAGACAAAGAGTGTGTTTTCAATTAGTTAAGGGCAGGCCTGTGGATCTGGTCGCAGTCTTAGAGGTGGCCTCTGTGTCTGGAGACATGGCCTGTGGTCTTCATTCTCACTGGTGTGTTGGCGAGGTGAAGCGACAGTGCAGGTGGCTGCAGGGATGTGTGTTTTTGCTGACTGAAGATGCTGTTCATGTAAAAATCTCCTCGGGGGATAGCTCCCCTCTCTTCTTCTGATGTCTTATTTGTTTTTGTTTTTGTTTTGTTTGTCTCCCTGCAGTCCCAGCTGACCTAGAACTCCATATATAGACCCAGCTGGCCTCCACCTCTGAGTGCTGGGATTAGATGTGTGCCCCTGTGCCTGGCGGAATTTTTCTCTGCATTCATTCATTCATTCTGTATGTACTCAAGTGCTAAAGAAGTGTGATGTAGAGGTCAGAGTTGATTCTCTCCTTCTACGATGTGGGTTCTGGGGATGGAACTCAGGTTGTGGGTTCTGGGGATGGAACTCAGGTTCTCAGGCCTGGCAGCAAGTGCCCTTACCTGCTGAGCCATCTCGTCCTCCCCACTGTCCCCCTAGCCGAGCTGACCTTGAATTCAGTATGTTGCTGAGGATGACCTTGAACTCCTGATTCTCTTGGCTTCATCTCCCCGGTGTTGGGAGCACAGATCTGCTGGTGCTCTGGCTCTTACTAGAGACTCTTGATTATTCCTTTTTCACTGGTTGAGATACCGTTGCTATTAGCACAGTGCAGTCCTCCCTCGCTCTTTTCCCGGGGCCTCAAACATTGTACTTTCTTCACTCCTGCCTGGCTGCTTCCTGTGTTCCCATTTTCTGTATCCAGGAATCCCTGGTGGTCTATCTTTAGCTAGCTGAGCACCTGAGCCACTTCCTCCTTTCTGTTTTTGTGACAAGGTCTTGCTATATAGCCTGGACTGGCCTTGAACTCTCAATCCTCCCCGAGCGCGGGGAGCCAGGTGTGCCAGCATCCCAGATGGTAGACTGTATGTTGCACATGGCTTTGGGATCTCTGAAGCCAGCTGGGCAGCAGGAGATGCTCCGCCCAGCTCCACGGCAGGAACAGTGCAGGGCATTGTCGTTAGGAAATCCATCACAGGCTCAGTTATAGTCTTTTCATTACGTGGGGGAATAATGGACAGACCAAAGGTTAAATCCTATACCTCGGATTTGTTTGTTTTACGGCACTGTGCCTGGAACTCAAGGTCTTTAGCATGCTAAGCAAACTCTCTACTGCTGAGCTACACCCCAGCCGTCCAGTCTGAGTGTGAAAGAGTGTGGGCTAAGTATCTGTCCCTCCTTTACTGCTTCCAAGGCGACTTGTGGCCAGTGGAGAGAGCTGCCTGTTCACTCTGTGTCCTTCAGAGTCTTGCCCACTCCTCCGTTCATCTCCCAGATCGGCAGGGATTGGATGTAATGTGAGCAGTATCCCGGGGTGCCTAACGGGCATGGTGCCAATTGAGGTGTTTGAACGGTGTGACAAAGTAGAGAGCCCTTCTCAGTGTCTGCCTCCCACTACCTGGTGCGGCGTGGGGTGGGGGGGGAATTGCTGGCTGAGCTGTTGACCATGGCTGCTCATATTTGCTGCACTCAGATCAGGAGAGGGAAACTCAGTGATTGCTCCCAGCAAGAGCAGAGCCAGCATTTGAACTCAGGTCTGTGGATTACAGAACCCAGCTCTGAACTATGGTACTTTGTGCCATGGGACAAGTTGCTGCTGTCCCTGTTTCTCACCTGAAGTCCCAAGCTCCAAGGATTTACATGATTCAACAGAGTATAGGGCTTGAGAAGTTCCCAAAAGAATTGTCCACTGACCTGAGAGTCAGAGGACAGGTCTCTTCTGCTGGGCCCGTGCACATGGAGGGCGGCACACACAGGTGGCTGCCTAGGAAGGGTGTCCCGAGGGTGAATGCCTACAGCAACTCCTTTTTTTTTTTTTTAATGAATATGTGTTCCCTTGTGTGGGCGCACATAGGGGGTGTGTATGCACATGTGTATGAAGACCAGGTGTTGATGTTGAGTGCCCTCCTTGATCGCTTTCTATCTTGTTTATGAAGGGTCTCTCACTGTAGCCCACTGACTAAGTTTTCAGCTAACTTAGCTGCCAGTTTGCCCTGGGGATGCCCTTGTCTCTACATCCTGGGTGCTGGCATTATTGGTTGGGTCAGCAGGCCAGCCAGCTTTTATGTGTGTGCTGGGGATCAAAACTCTGGTCCTCACACCCCACTGAGCCGTCTCCCAGTCCCCATACAGTGACTGTTATTTTTTTTCTTTAAAAATTTTTTTTGATTGATTTATTTTTATTTTATGTGCATGGGTGTGTTGTCTGCACATGTGTAGGTGCACCTGTGCCTGAGGGGGACAGAAGAGGGCATCGGATCCCCTGGAACTGGAGTTATGAACAGTTGTTAGCCACCATGTGGGTGCTGGGAATCAAACCCCGGTCCTCTGCAAGAGCAGCCGGTGCTCTTAACCGCTGAGCCATCTCTCCAGCCCCTATTTTCCCTTCTTAGGTTGCCCAGAAACGAGGAGCGAAGAACCTCTCTTTCCTTGCCCCAGAGGTTCTGTCTGTATTTGTCCCTCCTTTCACCACAAAAGAGGACAGCCAGGTGGCCGGGACAGGCTGCTCCATGCTTGGTAAAGCCAGGAGGCGCTCCTTTCGGAAGAAGAGAGAGAAGCCCCGGATGGAACTGTGGAAGGGCCCCCCGGGGGACCCGAAGGGACCTGATTCGGAGGACATCAGCGTCCCGGGTGGTGTGGACCTCCTCGCCCTACCCCAGCTCTGTTTCCCAGGTAAGATCTTCACTGAGCAATCTGCTCCTAGAGGCCTTTACACTGAAGACAGTGGGCCCTCAGCTGTGTCTGTCTCAAAAAACAGCAACTAACAAAGCAACACAAACCAGCAACCCCATATTGAATCCCACAGTTCAGCACCAGAGACAGAGTCTTGCTCTTAGCCCAGGCTGGCCTGGAAGACTCAGCCTGCCTGCCTCAGCCTCCTAATTCTGGGATCTCAGATGTGTTCACTGTACCCTGAAGGGGTCAGTCTTCCCCGTCTGGGGAAGTTAAAGCTAGAGGCTCACAGAGGTGCCTACACCTCCCTTTCTGTCCTTGCTTCGTGTCTGTTATAACAACAGGCACAGGTTTCCTTCCATCCCCCAGCTCACCAGTGCCAGTCCACGAGCATCTCTTGTTTCTGGCCTTCATGTCTCTGCTGATCTTAGGAAACAGTGGCTGTTTTGTGGGTTCAGGTCCTGTAGCTCCCCCAAGGGCCTGTGCCCTTTCCTGGCTACAGGAGTCATAACCAGGAAACAGATGCTTGTCAGTCTGCTGTGCCCAGAAGCATAGCCCTGGCCCTGTGTCCATGGTGCTGCACCATGTTTCTAGGAGAGGGACTGCAAAGAAGGTGCACAATGGGGAGGTTTGGGGCAGGGAGCTGGCTGGAACAGGACCAAAGTTGGGGCTTTTGAGCATCAGACTGCTGGTACGTAATAGGTAAGGTGTGCTCTGTATACTGGGACAAAGTTGGCCCATTGGCTGTGGAGGCATTCCATGTATGCTGTGGCTTCCATAACAGGGTTTCCTTTTTCTGTTCTGCCTGCAGGGGGCATGTGCGTGGCCTCAGAACCAAAGGATGATTATGTTCATTTCCTGGTGCTCACAGACGTCTGTGGGAACAGAACCTATGGCGTGGTCGCTCAGTACTACCGACCCCTGCATGTAGGTGGATCCGTTGCCATCCTCTGAGCTTGCAGGTGGCCCTGTGACTGTGGTGAGACGCACAGGCCAGTCACCACTTCACCCATTCTAAGCGGCTGGGTGTCGACTGTGTGCAGCCACTGTGCAGTTCCAATGTTTCACCTCCCGGCCCGGCACTCACCCTGCTCTCACTGCCCACTTCCCTCCCCCGAGCCCTGGCAACCACTCAGCTGTTTTTTGTCTCTGGATTTGTCTTCTGACCATTTCTATAAATGGAGCTATCCAGTGCTGGCCCTTTTGAAGTGGAGCCTATGGTCACTGAGAGCTGTGCCAGGACGTTTCTGTTCTAGTTGTGTGTCCTTGTTCATCCTAAGGCTGGAGGTCTCCAGGGTGATCACGTGATTCCTCACCCCTGAAATCCCAGTGCTGTGTGGCTCCTCGTCAGGCCTGTCTATGTGGACAGGAAGGCTAGAGCTGGTGGAGGCCCTTCCCTCATGTTCTGCACTGAAATATGCACAGGCCTGTCCTTGTTGCTCTTTGTCTAGGACGAGTACTGTTTCTACAATGGCAAGACCCACTGGGAGCCCAGTGTGAGCTCCACGGGCTGCTTCATTCCCTTCGCAGTGTGCGTCGTGTCCCGGTTCCCCTACTACAACTCTCTGAAGGACTGCCTCTCCTGGTGAGCTGGGGCCCCTGATGCTGTCTCCAAGAGCTAGGTCTGGTGGGCCCAGAGCCCAGAGGAGAGCCTGAGGCCTCTGTCAGTACCACATGGAATCAGGATAGTAGGAGAAACAGGCAGCTCTAGGGCTTCAGTTTTGTTTTTCAAAAATGGACATAACTGGGTGTAGCAGTAGATGACTTTAATACCAGTACTTGGGAGGCTGAGGCAGGGGAATTTAAAGCCTGCTTGCTCTAGATAGGCCAGCCTGAGCTACAGAGTAAGAACCTATCTCCGAACTGCAACAAAATAGTAAATAAGTAAATAAAGTAAAAATAAAAAGAGACATATTTCCAGAGAAACTCCAGGCCCTGGGGGCTGAACGATCAGCAGGCTGCTGTCGCTGGGTGGTGTAGTGGTACTCACAAATGTGCACCATCTGGCACACGCTCATATCCATTTCTGCTGCTTGCTACTGAGCGTGAATTCCAAAAACATAAAAGAATTTCTGAAAGATCAGGAAGGTGTTTGGTGGGACTCCATGTAAGGATGCCTGTAATTAGAGGCTGTGACTGTGAGATGGGCGTGGTCTCTCCCCTAGGCACAAGCTGGTTACAGAGTTGTACTTTGGAATCCCGTAGAGCCATGGTTCTAGGGCTGGGGACAAACTTAGTTGGTAGAAAGAGTTCTTGCCTAGCAAGCACATAGCCTTGGGTTCCATCTGGGCATGGTGGAGCTTGCCTGTAATTGCAGCTTTGGAGAGATGGAGGCAGGAAGATCAAAAGCTCAAGGCCATCTTCGACTACATAGTATGTTTGAGACTAGCTTGGGCTAGACAAGACTCTGTTTGAAAAATAAAAGGTTTGGGGCTGGAGATGGCTCAGCGGTTAAGAGTGCTCGCTTCTCTTGCAGAGGACTTGGGTTCAGTTCCCAGCACCCACATGGTGGTAACAACCGGCTATAACTCCAGTTCCAGGGGATCTGACACCCTCTCCTGACCTTTAATGGCTTTGCACGGCACGGGTGCGCTTACATTCATGAAGGCAGTACACTCATAAAGTAAAAATAATAAAATATAAAACATAAAAGCTTGGTTAAAGACAGAAGGTGCAGGTAGCAGGCTCCCTTCCTGAGACAGTCTCACCGAGAGATGCTGAATTGGTATCCTGTAAGGGAGAGTTGTTCTAGACCCTTCATTAGGATCACAGGGTGAGCATCATACATGCTGGCTGAGCAGGAATCTCAGTGTGAATTCTCAGCGTTCGAATTCACATTCTTGAACACTCATGGTTTGCTTTTTAAACAGAGCTGCCTTTGGACACCGTCCCGTCTTGCCTCTCTGCGGACAGATGACAGTGTCTTTGTAGAACCAAGAGCTCAGTTGGTCTTAGTGAGTGAACGAGATGAGGAGACACCTGTTTTAGGAAAGGTCTGTCAGCCCAGGGAGCAAGGGAGCCTTTCACCACCTAACAGATGCTCTCTGTTCCTCGGCGGTAGACAGCTTTGTCCTGACTCCCAATCCTTCCCCTTGCTGGTTGAAGTGGGTGACTGGGGATCAGTTCCCTTGGAGGACAACTGGAAGGTGTGCTGTCTCCGCCTTCCTGGGCCACCGCTCAGAGCCTGTCCCACAGCTGGCTGACCGCCATGATGAGTGGCGTCCCCTCCGCTGGGTGTCAGTGCAGACGTATGACATAAAAGTCACTGTCACGTCATGTCACTGCTGCACTGTCAGAAGTAGAGAACAGTGAAGAGCCAACGACGGAAGAGCAGAACGTGCCATATGGTGGGCACTGGGGGCTGGCACACACCCGTAATCCCAGCCCTCCTGGCTGGAGGGTCAGGAGTTCAAGGTCATCCTTGGGTAACTAGCAAGTATGATGCCATCCTGGGCTACAGCTTACTGCCTCAAACAACCATCCAACCCAAATGTGGTATGTTAATGAGCTTTGTGGACACATCAGAGAGAATGTGCTTGCAGGATTTAGGAAAATAGAACATGGGCAGTTTTAAATTTTACCTTGATACTATTAGATCTCCGCAGCAGATGGAAAGATAGAGGGATATTGGATTGTATCAACCACCTGACATAAGCCCTATGGACAGTTCTTTGTTGGACTTAAACACAAGTGCTTTGAGTTGAGGTTGTCTTGTGCTGAGCTGGGGGCATGTGTCTGGTTCTACCATTAGACAGTGATAGATGAGGTGTCCTTCCTGGGCCCTCACTCACCTCACTCACCGTGGCCTGTAGTCCCTCCTGTATGGCTTCTCAGGCAGGGTTACTCTCCGGGTCTGACTTCCCTTCTTGGAGCCAGGTCTCCACTGGCCTGGGACCAGCCCGGGGACCAGCATCTCAGTAGCTGTCGAATGAACAGAGCAAACAAGGAAATGAATTGGTGTGTCGGTTAGAATGTGCTCTCGATTATTTCCTCCTGAGGCTCTCAGAAGAGGGGCAGTCCTAGCACCTGTCCTTCTGAGCATGTGACTGTCACCTGGACAGTCACCTTCCAATCTGTGAGTTCAATGTTTGCAGATACCACATCTCCAGAATACTTGAAGAAAATCTGTACGTTACGTGTAGAGACATTTTTTCTTCTGTTTTTCTTCCCCAAACAGTTCAGTATACCAACTGCCTTCACAGCTATACGTGGAATTAGGCATTATAAGTCAGCTAGAGATCATTTAAAGCACATTGAGGTGTGTGTGGGCACTGTACAGGGAAGCTGAGCATGTGCAGGAGACCAGAACCTATTCCTCAGATACTTGGGGCAGCTGTACTTTCACATGCAGAGCTCTGAAGATCAGGTTTATTAAGGTGTAATAGATGTATTGCAAAAAAACCAAAAACTCTGCCCCTTTCAGCGTCCAGTCCAGTTAGCTGCATCTTGGCGCGCGCTGCTCCTCCACGGTCGAGGAAGGGGTGTCTTCACTCTTTGTCCTCCTTCTTGCCCTTCAGTCAGTTTCTAGTCCCTCTGCCTCCAGGCTGCCACTCACCTGCTTTATTTTATTTGTTATCTATTGATTTATTGTTTTTTGAGACAGGGTCTCTGTCTTACCTTGAATTCAGGATCTTCCTGCCTCAGCCTGAGTGCTGGGGTTACAGGTGTGATGTCACTCCCAGCTACCCCTTATATTTTAAGGTCATGTACTTAAAAAGTCCAAATGCTTTTGGAAACTTCCTCAAGCATTTTCTTCTAAGATGTGTCTGTCGTTCCCTACTGAATAGAACGAACACGGGAGGTCTCAGCTTACTTAGGAATGCTGAGGACCAGGGCTGGGGTGTAGCTCGAGAACACCGAACCAGCACATGTTACTTGGGTTCCATCTCCTGGACTGAAAGAACAATCAACAGAAAACAAAACATCATTAAGGATGGCAGTCAGAGTGATGTTTTAGTTCATGACTTTTTATTTATTTGTTTTTATTTCAGTTTATTGACTCACCTGAAGCTCTGTAAGGATTTTGAAGTTGACAATCATATAAAAGATTTTGCTGCGAGACTATCGTTAATACCTAGTCCACCACCTGGCCCTCTCCACTTGGTAAGTTAAATCTGGAATTGTGTTTAGATTTGCTTTGTATGTAGTAAGTGGCATGTTGAAAATAGTCTGAATGTTTTCAGGTGTGAGCTTCAGCTATGTTTAAGTTATGCCCCTGGAGGTCTTCAAGGCTAAATATTTTGACTTGAGTTATGCCTAGTGACTTATTATCAGCAGAGCTGGTAGTATGTGATGGGGTGGTTTAGTATTAACTGGTGAAATCGTTTCCTAAAATCAGTCTGAGGATGTTGTCTAATTTACTTCGACTTGAAGCACTCGCTTCGTTTACTTGATTGAAGGTCGAGTGCGGTGCTGGTTCTCCTGGTCCGTGCAGCTGATGGAAAGTCTTCTTTTCTCTCGGAAGAGCTACTGTGCTGCTTAGCTCATGGGTATTTCCCCAGCGGGGTCCATTCCAAAAAGCGGCAGTGGCTTCTTGAGGACCCGAGGGTCTCCCGATGAAGCTGTGTCAGCTGCTTTTCTCCTCTGGCATGGAGAACCTGTGGAAATGGCTTGAGGAGGGGAGGGTTTCTTTTGGCTCAAGTCAGGAAAGGTCAGCCATCCTTGGGGAAGGCCCGGAGGTGTGGGCGTGTGTGGTAGTGACTCCTCAGTCTTGGATCTGGAACCAGGCCTGGGCTATGGAGGTCAAAGGCCCACTTCATTCAGCCAGGTTAAAGGTTCCTCAGCCTCCCCAAATAGCACCATCATCTGGGGATGAGGTGTGCAGACATAGAGCCTGTGGGGACATTCCACATCAAGCCACAGTAGATGAAGCCGAGCTGAAGTGGCCCCTGACTGACCCTCCGCACTCCCCTTTTGTTGAGTGGCGGGCCAGGCTGCTGAGCTGTGTGGACTGGGGTAGCTCTGCTTTCTGACTACTTAACCACACAGTAGATGCTTCCTTTTTAGTTTGTTTTTTGGTTTTGGAGTCAGGGCTTCAAGTAGCCCAGGCTGGCTTTGAATTTGCTTCCACTGGTAGAGTGCTGGGATTGCAGGCATACATTGCCATACCCCCGTCCTTTTTGTTTATTTAGGGTACTCGCGTCTGGGGATGTTATTCATCCCCAGTTGGTAGCCTGTGTAGATAGCATGCACAAAGTCCTGGGTTGTATTTCTAGCACCACATCAGCTACATGCCTGTAATCCCAGCACTTGGGAGGTGGAGGCAGGAAGATCAGAACTTCAAGGTCCATCTTGGCTACACAGCAAATATGAGGCTAGTTTGGTATGCATAAGACCCTGTCAAAAAAAAAAAAAAAAAACCCAAACAAATAAACAAGGCGAAGGTACCTGTTAACTGGGCATACCGGCACGCGACTGTAATCCCAGTACCCAGAGAGGCAGAGGCAGGAGGATCATGAGTTTGAGACCAGCCTGGGCTGCATAATAGACCCTGTCTCAAAACAAAACAAAACACAGACAAGCAAAAAGACACCCTTAAGTATCTTGAAATATCCAGGTTTACTTTATCAACCTCTTCTGGAAAATTCTACTCACATATCTTGGTCTTCTACCTTTTTTTGTTTTTGACGATTGAAAAGTAAGTTTTCTTCATTAGCTATCATGTGATCCTTGTTACCTATCATGTTATCTATCATGTATCTATCCATCTATCATCTACCTATGTATCTATCATCTATCTATCATCATCTATCTACCTGTCTGTTGTCTATCTATCATTGTCATCTATCATCTATCTTATCATCTACCTACCTACCTACATGTCTATCTATCTATCAGTCATCTATCTACCTATCAATTATCAATTGATCTATCATCTACCTACCTATCAATCATCTACCTACTTATCTATCTATCATCTATCATCTACCTACCTACCTACATGTCTATCATCTATCATCTATCAGTCATCTATCTACCTATCAATTATCTATCTACCTATCTATCATCTATCTATTTTGAGGCAGGGTCTCACTATGTAGTACTGGCTGGCCTGGAATCACTATGTAGACCAAGCTGGCCTCAAATTCATAGAGATCTGCCAGCCTCTGCCTTCCAAGTACTAGGACTAAGGTTGTGCACTACCATGTGTGTTTTTGATGACTCCAAACCCAGCAGTCCAAGAAGCAGAGCCTGTTACCAGTTACTCCAGTTCCACCCCAGAACCTGCAAGGGGAACCCATATGGTACAGGCAGAGGCCCCACAGCCCTTTTGGGGTTCAGGATTTTCACATTTTAGAATATTTGCATCTACATAAGGAACTCTCTTAGGGATGGAACTTGAGTATAAACTCAAAATTCACTTTTTTTTCATATACCTTACCTGCACAGGCCAGAAGTAATTTTTGGCTGTGAGCCTGAGATTTAACGGCTGTGCGGTCTTCGCAGCCCAAGCTGAAGGAAGTATTCAGTGTTTTGGAGCGCCTGCGTTTGGACTGTGGCCCGTTCCGTGAGGCTGGTGTGGAATTCTCTGCCTGTGTCTTCATGTCTGTGCTTGGAAAGTTCTAGACTTCGGAGGCTTTGGGGTTCAGGGTGCGAGCTCACCGGGCCCCACTAGCACAGTCCCCAGGGCAGCCTGGAGGGAACCAGGGAGAGTCATTATGTGACGTCAGTGACACCATGTGCTGTGCACAGTAGCACCTGTGTCTCAGGCTCCTGGTTGCCGGGTCTGCCTCCTCCACTTCCTGTTCCAGTGACCAGTTTCCTGAGGTGGCTCTTGCCCTCCCCTCCCCCATCTCGCTCAGTCATAACTCACGCCCCACTGTCCAGCTTTCATGTTTTCTTTCCATGACCGTGTCACTGCCCTCGCCCATTCCAGGCTGCCAGCCCCTCCCACTGTGAGGTTCAGGACCCATTATCTGCTGGTTCGCTCTCCACTCTTCCATCCTCTGCTCCGCGGCCGGACAGCGGTACAGCCTCTAGCTTCGTTTTTCTACATGAAACCCCCAGGGCTTCATGCACATCTTTCACCCTATTCCAGGTCCCTCCGGTTCTCTGTCTGCTGTCTGTGCCCTTCACCCCTGCTCACTGGTCTCCGGCCTTGCTGCACTCCTGCCGGTCCTGGAGGTGCTGCCACAGGGCTCTTGCACATGTGCCTCCCAGGATTCCTTCCTCTGTGTTCTGTGGCCATCTCCTGTGCACCTCCCGAAAGAGGCTAAGACTTAGCTCTTCCCCTCCACTGCTCTTGACCCTCTCCCTCAGCTCTCTCCCATTGACCAGCCCTCCTGCTGGGCACAGTGCTGTCTGGGAGTAGGGCTTCTGACCATGGGATGCTTGCAAGGCAGGCACTCTGCCCGCGGAGCCATCTCCCCAGCCCTTATATTTTGCAATTATTAATACTTAGCCACAACCTGGAGAATTTAACTCTGTTCTGCTCTATTTACATAGAAAGGATTTTGTTGATCATGTGCATGAATCCAGATTGTATTTATTTTTCTGTTTTTTTTTTTATGGTACTAGGAATCCAACTCATGCTCTTAAATGTGCCAGACAAGCATTGCACCACTGAGCAACACCCTCAGCCAGCTTTTGACCTTGAATTTTAAGACAGGGACTTACTAACTTGCACAAGCTGGCCTTGAACTCATTGTGTAGCCTAGGCTGGCCTTGGAGTATTATCCTACTACCTTAGACTTCTAAGCAGTTGGGACTATAGGCCTGAGCCACCAGGCTATCTTAAAGTCTTTGTTTTGTGGTGCTGAGTACCCAGAACCATAGGTATATTAGGCCAGTACTTTACATGAGCCTACCCAGCCCATCTGCATGGTTGGAGTTCCAGGCCAGCCTGGGCTACATGAGACCCTACCTTTAAAAAAAGTCATTTAGGGGCTGGGGATGTGGCTCGGTGGTAGAGTATTTTGCTAGCATGTACAAGGCCTGGGTTCAGTCCCTGCTCAGCAAGTCACTGAAGACTGGCTTTTTGCCATCTCTAGCCTGTCCTGGTGGCAGAGCCTTCCTCAGTGGTTTCTTTCCTTTTTTTTTTTTGGTCTTTGTGAGACAGGATCCCCTGTAGCTCCAGCTGGCCTGGAAACACTCTAGGTAGATCAGGCTGGCCTTGAACTCACAGAGAGACCTGCCTGCCTCTGAATGCTGGGATTTAAGGCATGCACTGCCACGCCTGACTTCTTTCCTTTTTTTTAATGCAGGGTATGTGCATCTTCATGTTCATGTGTGCTCAGTTGTATGTGTGTGCACACGTGTATGCTCAGGTGTGCTCATGTCAGTAAACAGGGCTGGGAACAACTTGAGATGTCATCCCTCAGGGGCCTTCCATCTCCTTTTTAAGGCAGGGTCTGTCCCTGAGACCTGGAACTCTCTGGACTGGCTGGCCACCGAGCTCCAGGGCCCTCCTGTCTCTAAGCACGTGCCACCACACTGGGCTTTTTATGTGGGTGCTGGGGATCAAGGCAGGGTCTTCATGCGCACATAGCAAGTGCTTTACCGACCGAGCCCGCGGCCCTCGCGGCTATTTCTAATGCAGATGTCTTCCGTGCATGGTGTATTTTGGCTCCCTGAACTAACTGCGGCTCTTGGTCTTCCTAGATGTTTAACATGAAGCCTCTGCAGGTGGTGTTTCCCTCCCGTGCAGACCCTGAGAGCCCCGTCATCGACTTGGACCTTCACCTGCCCTTGCTGTGCTTTAGGCCTGAAAAGGTGTTGCAGGTGTGTGGTTGCCGGGGCAGTGCACACTGATCAGTACAGAGGGGAGGGGTGCTAGAACCGTTAGGTTAGGTTTCAACTGCAGGCTGCAGTGTGCACAGCCACGGGCTGCAGGTGAACCCAGTGATAGAGCTCTTGCCTAGCATGCGTGAGCCTCTGGGTTTGATTCCCAGTGCTGCTGGAACCCAGGCACTCAATAGATTTTGTGCTTAGAGTCAACATTTGCAGTAGTACGTGGCATCTGCAAACAACACTGTGGGGTCTTAGGCGGCTTTGGGTTTGGTAAATGGAGTGTCAAGACCAGGCTGAAAGCTGCCTCTGGTTCTTTGTGTAGAAGGTCAAGTCCACGTGTTTCGAGTTTCCTGTGCCAAGTTGGACGCATGCAAATGATGCTGTTGCTCCCCTAGATCCTGACCTGCATTTTGACAGAACAGCGCATCGTGTTCTTCTCCTCAGACTGGGCCCTGCTGACGCTCATTGCCGAGTGCTTCATGGTCTACCTCTGCCCTCTACAGTGGCAACATACCTTCGTGCCCATCCTGTCGGGCCAGATGCTGGACTTCGTCATGGCTCCCACGTCCTTCCTTATGGGCTGCCATCTCGATCACTTTGAAGAAGTCAACAAGGTGAGGTAGAGAACTTTGATTTGGAACACTAAACTCATGTGAATACATTGCAAGGCAAGCAGAAGCTGCATTCCAACGGGCTCTGTGTCTCACACGCACAGGCCCCAGGTTCCATCGCCAGCACTGCAGAAGAAAAGCGAGAGAAGTGCTTGCAGTGAGGAGAGAGCACTGTGACTGTCTTTAGGCTCTTGTGCTCTGGGACCTATGTGGCATGTGTGCACATACATGTACACATGGTGCACTGTATTTTCTGCCCTGTGTGCCACATGCACACACTGTGTAGTCTCGTTTGTTCTCATACCTCCCTCTCTTGTCCACAGGGTGTGTTGGAGGTCAAGGTCACTGCATTTCAAGGACCAGGGCCTTGTGTTGCCTCTTAACCACCGAAGTTCAGAGCAGCCCTGGCAGCCTGCAGTGACCTCCCAGTAGAGAGACTCAGGCGCTAGTGTGGTGGAGCCCACTTTCAGGCCCAGCCTCTACCGCTTTGCAATCTCGGGTGAATTACTCCCTTGCTGAGCCTCGGTTCCCTTTCCTGTGAAGTGAGGCAGGTGTGTGTCCTTGTGGGACGGACTCTAAGCTGAGGCAGCTTACGTGCCCCATGTGGTACCTGGCACATGGCTGGCTTATCAATGGCCTTTCTGCTTTCCTGTTTTAAGTTCTTCCCTGGTGGTTTGTTAACACTACAAATGTGTGACTGTGCAGCAGGCTGCTTGCAGTGTTAGGGGCGTCCCGAGTCTGGCTCTTTACTCTGTGTTGACTGATGTGTGTTGAAGCAGTGAACCCCCTTTTGTCCTAGCTGTCTAAGGACAGCAGGAGAGTCAACTTTGTTGCTATAGCAAGGATCAACAGGACATCAAAGAACACTTGTTTGTGGGCACTTAACAGAGGTCACCCTGCTGGCAGATGAAGCTGACGTACGTTTGCTCTTGGTGGTCTTCCACTGTTGCCCAGGTTGGCCTGGAACTCACTGTGTAGCTAAAGATGTCCATAATCTCTTGGCAACCCGAGTACTGGGTTACTGGTGTGCATAGCTGTGCTCGGCCATGGTGTCTGTTTGCATGGTGATCTGTCATGGATTCAGGATAGGTCTTTGATGAGGCAAACAGTAGGCAGGGTGGGTTTTGTTTTTATCTTTTTTTTCTTTAAGGTTTATTTGTTATTTTAAAATATTTATTATCTTTATTTCATGTGTATGAGTGTAGTGCCTGCATGTATGTGAGTGCACCTGTGTTGTGCTGTGCACGGAGGTTGGAAGAGGGTGTCTTGCCCTGAGTCAGCTGTACCCTTAGCTGAGGTACTGCTGGCCTTTCCCAAGGCAGCTACCATAGGAGCTGAGGGTGTGGCGAGTGCTCCTGTCTCTCCATGAGTGTCCTCATTGTCATTGGCTGTGCATTCATTTTCCAGTGACTGATGGTATCTAGCATCTTGCTGGGAGTTCTCTAGGGTATGGAGCACAGTGTTCAAGGTTGTCAGGCTTGCGTGGAGCCATCTCTCTGGCCCTGCTTGTGTGCGTGGTATTTGAGACAGGGTCTTGCTCCAGAACTTATTGGTGTAGCCCAGGCTGGCCTTGAACCTCTGATTCTCCTGCCTCTCCCTCTAGACTTTGGGACTGCACACACTACCAGTGTCTACATTCAGCATTTTGTTTATTTGTTGTTTTGGAGACAGCTGGCTGGAACTCATTGTGTAGACCAGGCGGAGGCTCACTTGCTTCTACCCCAGTGCTGGGGTGACAGGGGTGCTCCGTCATGCTTGGCTTGCCTTGAAATTTTTGTTTTGAGCATTTTATGAAGAGACAAAAATAGGGGTACAGTGGACAGCAGGTGTTCCTCACACTCCCTGACAGCCTAATGTCAGCCTGTTTCAGATTCCTTGTCTTCTAGGACCATTTCCTGGACGTTTTGAGGAAATCAAAGCCAGGGTTCCCCCAGGTATTCAGAAATCTCTCTGTGAGAGGCAGGCAGGCTTCTGTGCTCTGGCCAAAGTAGGTGATTCACCAGGGGAAAACAGCTTAGAAAAAGGTCATTCAGACCTCCAAAGGGGGTTAGGAAAGGAAGAAGCTCACCCTGTGTGTCTTGAGGACAGACAAAGTATGCAGTGTTCTGAAGTTCAGAATCATTTCTTTTTAGTGACTGAGGAAAAGCCATGGTGTTTGGACTCTTCAGGTGGTTTTTGGTATACTTAGCAATTCTGGTCAGCAGTCTTGTAGGAAACTTGCGTGGGGATTTATGTGTTCTGGAAGATTTCAGGAGCAGTGTTTTGGGTTTGTTTGGGTGTTTTGTTTCTCGTGGCTGGTGATGAGGTCAGTAGGAGGGAATTAGGAGGGTCTTTGTAGCACCCTAAACGGGGCACCTCCTGCATACAACTTGGCATTGACAGAGGATGATGCTGTGTCTGGCCAGAGGACCTGTATGTGCCCTGTCAGATTTGGGCCAACAGGAAGCTATGTTTGTACATACTTCATCTGCCACCCAAGGAGAGAAGGCAGGGCCACAGGTAGAAGTGGCTCCTTTAGAGAATGTCCACGTCTCCCTGTGGAGGCTTGTGTCTCAGAGTACAGTGCTCTTGGCTGTGCATAACTTCATGAGTAACCTACGTGCGTGTATCAGAAATTCCTCCTGTGTGTGGTCACTTAGCCCAGCCCTACCTGTGCTCTGGGTCCTGGTGGCAGAGCTGGCTAGACAGCTGAGTGATAATGGGCACTGAGTGTGGGTGGTGCACTTGTGGAGTTCTGGAATGTTCCTTCGGGGCGCCATGAAGTGCTGATGTAGTGTTTGTACCAGGGTTGACGGAAACTTGACATGTCTTGGAGTCTTGTCTCAGAGAAGGCCCGTGGTTCCTGCACACAGTGGACTGCTTAGCCTTCAGAAGAAGGGGGGTTCTGGCCTCTGTTGCAATCCAGACATGCCTCCGAGACACTGCTAAGTGCCCACTCACATGAGCTCCGTAGAGTAGTCAGATTCAGAGACCAGCAGTCGAATGGAGGTGCGGGGCCAAGATAGGAAGAAACAGCAAGTGAGCGATAAGAGGACAGAGTTTCTGTTTCGGAAGAGACGGTTCTGGAGATAGGTGGTGGTGAAGGTCATACAACTGTGTGAATACAGCTGATACTCACTGCATGTTGTGGCCAGCCAGGGATGGTCTACATAGCAAGTTCCAGCTGGGGGTACATAGTGAGACTCTACCTCAATCCCCCGCCTCCTCAAAAAAAAAAGGTGCAAATTCAGACTCTTACTTTTTCCTCTGCCAGGAAGCTGATGGTTTGGTACTGATAGATATCGACCACGGAAGCGTCACCTGCTCCAAGTCTTCTGATGAGGACATGGACATCCCTGATGTCCCCCTTCTGCCAGCACAGACGTTCATTCAGAGGTAATGGGAAGTGGTGTGAGTTTGACCATGTGTGTTCAAATTCCATATTTAACATTTTTCATGTCTTTCCTAATTTCATATTGTCCATAGATGGTTTATATATTTAGGGTTTAGGCATTATTTGTGAATATTTTTAATAAAAGTGTTTTGTCTTTATTCCTATTAGTTATAGCCTAACAGAGTCAGGGGACAGTGACACCCCCAGGAGTGAGAGATTTTCTCTCATCTCAGTTGGTAAATTTTATTGGCCTAGAGCAAACTCTCCTACGGGGATAAATCACAAGCGTTTGAGGCTTTGAGGGCCCTGAGGCCTCCACCGTGGCATAGGGGCGCTCATCCTCGGGCAGGTTGGGGTATCTCTGCTGGTAAGTCAGGAGCTGGGTACACTGTTGCATCTGGTTACCCTGGCGCTGGCTGGAACAGGCATCACGCACGGTGACACCTAGCTTCCAAGGGTTGCACCTCCTAGCCCCCAACACTGTTTTCCTTGGGAATTTTAGAAAATGGTAGCAGGAGAAATCTTGCTTTTCAGTTCTTATGGCAGAGTTTGATGGTCACTGCATCTGGTAGGCAGGTCATAGATGTGACACTGAGGATGGGAGGACAGCAATCAAGTGCAGCAGGAGTTCTCAAACTTTGTCACAAGGTAACAGTGGACTGTGTTTTCTGAGGCCAGGAATGTGGCTCTCAAGGTCTGTGGTTGACATCAGGGTCTTGCTCTGCAGCCCTGGTTGCTCTGGAACTGGCCTTGTAGCCCAGGCTGGCCTTTAATTGATATCAATTCTACTTCAGTTTGGTGAGGATTGGGCTACAGGTGAGAGCCACCATACCTGGCTCCTTGGTGATTCTTGTTAGTGGTTTTTTTCTAACTACTAGGGTTCACACCAGGATCTTGTCCATGCTAGGCAAGTGCTCTACCGCTCAGCTACCATCCTGGCCCTAGGCTGACCTCAAATTCCCAATCGTCCTGTCTCTGAGAGTGGACAGACACCCCCACACTCCCACCCCGCACCTGGGCCTGCCCCAGTTTCCTCTGGTCTTCCTGTTGCGGGACTGGAGCTGGGTTGGTAGGCCAGGGCAGTCAGTCTGGGTCTGTGGGCTGTGCTTTCTTGATGTCTCACTCTGACCTTGTTATTGGATATGCCTTCTTCCTGGATGTATTTTTTGCTAATCTGAAGATCCAAAAGTACTTCAAAATCTATGTTTTGAGTACCG
Source organism: Eospalax fontanierii (assembly GCA_035773235.1). Lineage (NCBI taxonomy): Eukaryota > Metazoa > Chordata > Mammalia > Rodentia > Spalacidae > Eospalax > Eospalax fontanierii. The sequence continues at coordinate 78,975,720 of CM069532.1, forward strand.
CCACAAGGGGAGAGTTGTGCACCTGATCCCACCTGACAGATCACGTTCAAACCTCAGGTTCACTACGGTCCTTTGTATGATTTTGCCTTTAGTCTTTGTGTTTTGGTGCATGAAACATAAAGAAACTTTGTGTTTAGGATTGGGCCCAGCCTGATTGGGCCCAAGATAGATCATTAGATACAGTCAAATACCAAAACCTCATGCTTAAAGTGCTTTGATTTTTGGAGGGCAGGGACTGGAACTCACTGTCTTGGCTCATGCAGGGCCAGCACTGTACCACTGAGCCACAGGCTCTGCTGAAGCACTGGGGATAAGCGCACTCAGCCTGCATGTAGGAGCACGACTTTTATTACTGTTTCTTCTCTCATCAGTGGTTTGAAGGACCCCAGAGCTAGCTGGGGGAGCATGAGGAGTTTGCCCTCCATGGCTTCAGGAGCTGGGGTCACAGCTGTCCTGCAGTCTCCTGGAGGTTTGGCTGGGGCTTCTGAGTGGCTTCTTACATTCCTCTGGATAAGCAGGGATACTCCCTTGGCAGGGGCCAGGTCATTCCAAGCTAACCTGGCCAGTGGTGGCTTCTGGCTAAAATTCTAGCTGTGTTGACATTGCTTGCTTTCCAGAAGCTAAATGCAGGGGTGTGGGGTTGGAGCGGGCAGTGCTCCCCAGAACTGCCATGTGGGATGGAGCAGCTTGTACAAGCTCAGCAGGAGACTGTGTTTTATAAACCTGATGTATGCCCTCATCCATGCCATGGTGGAACTCCTCAACTATCCTGGGTAGAGCACATCTGTATAGAGGTGTATATATGGTGCTGTATACAGGTGTCTGACCAGAGGGATTCAGGGCAATGGTCTCTGCTCCCCAGATCCCCCAGAGGCCCCTGGCCATACTGCTCTCCCTGTCTTCTATCTTGTCACACTCATGAGAAGTATTTGTTTGCCATTGCCCAACCCTCTTGGGGTCAGGAACAAGGACCCCCAGCTCAGTTGTGTTGGCTCAGTGTATGAATGGGAGGGAAGGACGAGATTCTGGGGCCAATGGGCAGCTTCTCCAGACCCGACTGTCCCCACACAGAAAGTTCAGGAAAATACCACTGCCGCAGGCAAGTGCCCTCATGTGCTCTGTGCGGGGAGTTGCTGATGCTCTGTCTGTGCTGTGTCCTGTTCTGTGCTCTGCCTGGTAAAAGTCAGTTTGTTGTCAACACACACGACTGGCCAGGCCGGCCAGGGCTGGGAATACCTGCCCCAGGGCAGCTTCTCAGTGTGTTGGGAGTGAACCCAAAGCCCCACCCAAGTCTGTCCTGGCTCCTGGGGCCACAGATCACAGATTGTTTTGAGTTACTCTGGGCCCAGGAAGCTCTCCGAGCTCATGGCAGGGCCTTGGGCATCCAGGAGCCTCTCTTCTACTGCACCCACAGTCCTCCACTGCACCCACAGTCCTCCACTGCACCCACAGTCCTCCACTGCACCCACAGTCCTCCACTGCACCCACAGTCCTCCACTGCCACGTGTCTTGCCTCTCACAGGGCGGATTCATGGCTGTCTCTTGGGAGCACACCCCTTCTGCAGCCTGACCTCCCACATCCACAGCATCCACCCTCCAGTCTCTGTATCTTCATCATCTCCTGTTCCGGGACTGACTTGTCTGTTTTCTGTTTCCTCCCACTCTGGCACAAGCTCCATGCAGTGGACCATTGCCTGGCCCATAATGGGTGCACAAGGAACAAATGTGTGTTTAAAACTGTAGATTTGGCACCAGGTGGATCTCAGTGAGATCAAGGTCAGCCTGGTTTACATAAGTGAATTCCAGGCAGCTGGGGTTACAGGGAGACCCTGTCACAGAAAACCAAAACCAAACAAAGAACCCCCCCTGCAGATTTGTTTGTTGATATCCAGAGCTCCTCTCAGCTAAGTTTTACTTTCTTGCAGTGCTGGGGATTAAAACCCAAGGTTATGTTCCCAGCCCCCAGCAAAATCCCTCGCAAAGCCTAGGCTTGAGTGCTGTTGAGAAGGCCCAGCCCCGGCCTTGATAGTGGCTCTGGGTGAGTCACTCACTCTACATGAGAACCTTCAGATGAGCCAGTGGCCATCCCCTGCTACACTGATACCCTGGGCATGTACATTGGTGCATAGAGGGACTGCTGAGCCTGTATGGGCATGGTGTAAGAAAGGGCAGCTGCTGCGAGCTGACTTCCCTCCTAGCAACCCTGACCAGCAGTTCAGAAGGAGCCTAAATAGGAAACGCCTTGTGTGTTGGAAGATGCTGCTCCCGCTAGGTAGGGCCCAGATCTGCAGCAAGACCTTCGTGTGGTGATGTCTGGAGGTAAGCGAACTTTGCTGGTGCTGGATTTTTAATACCTTCCCAAGTTGTTGCCGGGCACTCAGCAGCCTAAACTGCCTGATTTCTGCTCAGGCCACTCTCAGGTGCTGTAGCTTAGTGTGCCTTTTTTCAGAGTCCAGAGCCTTCAGCTGCACCCCGAGTTGTACCTTGCACATCTGGGCTCAAGCATAGATCTGAATGAGGGCCGTGCCCGCCACAGAGCCTGGCAGCAGACACTCAACTGCAAGATCCAGCACATCACTCTGCAACTGCTTGTCAGCATCTTCAGGTACTCTAAAGAACACCACGGTGTCCAGCAGCGGCCCGAACCTAGGCCAGCACGCTCACTCCGCAGGCCTGTTCTGATGACCAGACTAGCAGGTCCACTGGGAGCCTGAGGTCTCCTCTGATCCTGACCTGGTCAGTGCCTGTGTGTGTTGGCCAAGGGCTTACGGGGTCAATTCAGGGTATGTCTGTCTCAAGAGGTGAAGATAGTTAGGCCATGTCCAAGAAACTTGAAAACCAGAGCACGGACCTGAAAGGTCGGGACAGACTAGTGTGTGGGTTTGCTCTCGGAAAGCTGTTTCTTTCTCATGCTGTCATGGTTGCCTGGTGCATGCCATAGCTACCATAGCCCTAGACTAGTGTCGCGTCGGTTACATAGGGAAAGGCTGCATCATATGTAACAGCACGGGCACTGAGCTGTTACTTCTGGCCTGAGCATGCAGTCACTTGAATTGTAGTACAGTCTGGGCCTTTGCCTTCCTTCAGCTCTTTCTTCTCTTTCTCTTGCAGTGAACCTTTCCCTTCCCTGCTGCATCCATAGCCAGGACGCACAGCCCCGCTGCTCGTCTGTTCTGCGGGGCCTTCCGCTTGGGAGGGGTTGGTGCAGAGCCCACGCACTGCCAGTACTCTTCTAAACTGAAACTTCAGCAACCTTGTCTTTGTCTTAATTTTCAGAAAGCAAGTTTATTAGGAAAAAAATGAGATGACGTATTAGAGACAGGCTGAACCCCGTTCTGCTCAAAGCTGGGTAATTAGCATGGTCCTATTGTCCTTTATTCTTTGGGAACAAATGTTTCACGATTGAGGTGGTAAACAAAAAACAAAACAAAAGAAAAATAATTTACAGCCTAATGTGGTGGTATGTTCCAGAACTTGGGAGTAAGAGGCAGGCAGATCCTCAGATGTATAGTGAATGAAGGTCAGTTTGAGCTACATGAGACCCTGCCTCAAAAAAAAATAAATAAATAAATAAAAATAAAAAAAACAAAACTCCTCAGTGTAATATTGATGAGTTTATTTTTATTTTAATATGATTTTTTTGTTGTTGTTATTGTTTTAAGATTTATTTTTAATTTTTACTTAATGCATGCAGATGCCTGAGGAGGCCAGAAGAAGGCATTGAATCTCCTGGAGTCATAGGTGCTGGGGACCAAATTTGATTCCTTTCGAAGAGCAGGAAGTACTCTTAAATACGGAGCCATTCTTTAGTCCCAACATTTTAGGGTTTAATTTAAAAATATTTTCTTTATTATTTGTATTTTATGTGTGTAAGTGTATTGCCTGCATGCATGGGAGTGCACCCGTGTCCTGCAGTGCCTATGGAGCTCAAAAGAAGGCATCAGATCCCCTGAAATTGGAGTTGGATGATTGTTAGGGGACATGTGCGTGCTGGGAACCAAACCTGGGTCTTCTGCAAAAGCAGCTAGTGCTCTTAACCACTGAGCCATGTCTCCCTTGAGACAGGGTCTCACTTTGTAGCCCTGGCTGGCCTGGAACCAACTATGTAGACCAGGCTAGCCTCAAACCTTCAGGGATCTGCCTGCCTCTACTTCCTGAGTGGTGAGATTAAAGGCATGGACCGCTGCACTGAGTTTATATTTTAAAAAGCAAAAAAAATTTACAAGGTATAAAACTCCGTTTCCCTAGATAAGTTTCTCACAAGGGAAAGGAGGTGCTGGGCACATCTGTCTGGCTGCACCTTGGCATTCCATTGACCCTATTTGTGTGATGGAACTGTAGTTCTGGGAGATTGTTCGTGAAGTCCTATGACCTTAGCATCACACAAGGAAACAGGAGTGGAGGAGGGGATGGTCCAGGGAGACTGGTGCCTGAGCAGGTCAGCAGTACTTTTTGATCCCAACTGCTGTATTGCTCTCTGAACCCAATGGCATCTGTAGAAAATGATAGCTGATTGCTGAGTCCGTCTTCATTTGCAGAGAGCTGAGGTTCAAGGAGGGAGGTGGCAGTACTGTCCCCGCCTCTTTCTAACTGGGGCAGTGATGATGGACCAGAGTATCCTCACACCATTATTCTAAGTTTAGAGTGAGCCTTGGAGGGTGAGTTCTTGCCATCATTCTGCTGTTGAAGATGGCATGTTTTCACGTGTGATACTTAGCACTTGGCCTGTCTTCTCTTTGCTAGGGACGTGAAGAATCACCTGAATTATGAGCACCGCGTATTCAACAGTGAGGAGTTTCTCAAAACGAGAGCGGCAGGGGACCAGAAGTTTTATAAGCAGGTAGGAGGGTGGGATTCAGGCAGGTCTACGGTTGTTCAGTCCGTTCACCCCTCTGTGTTTACTATGTGTATGAGTGCATTACCTACATGTATGTCAGTGCACCTGTGTTGTGCAGTGCCTGCAGAAATCAGAAGGGAGCATCAGATTCCCCTGGAACTGGAATCACAGATGATTGTCAACCGCCATGTGGGTACTGGGAACTGAGCTTGGGTCCTCTGCAAGAGCATCCAGTGCTCTTAACCACTGAGCCATTTCTCCAGCCCCAACCTTCTTTTTTTTTTTTTTAAATATGTATGAGTATTTTACCTGCATGTACGTAAGTGCACCCATGCATGCAGCGTCTATGGAGATCAAAAGAGAGCGTGCAGTTAGGGACAGTTGTTAGCTCCCATGTGGGAGCAGCCAGTGCCCTTAACTGCTGAGCCATCTCCAGCCTCTATTTTTGGGTTTGTTTGTTTGTTTGTTTTTGAGATAGGGTCTCACTATGTGGCCTTGGCTGGCCTGTAACTTGCTATGTAGACTAAGCTGGATTTGAACTCACCAAGATCCATCCTCTTCTCCCTCCCAAGTGCTAGGATTAAAGGCATGTACCATCATGCCTGGCCTGTCTCTAATTTTATTTTTTAAATTTGCAAGAACAACCAGCATTCTGTACCACTGAGCCATCTCTTGTTTTAAACTATTTTTCAATTATGGTTTACATAAATTAGAAGACATTATTAAGTATGGACTTTGGCACATGGTGCACCTGGGTGACCCTCAATCAGGACGTCAGTGCCTGCTCTCTGTTTCCGTCTTTCACCCTGGCCCAGGCAGCTCTGACTGCTCTATCCATGGGGAGGACTGGCCCTTTGAGAGTTTCCTGTTGTTGCTATTCTGGTCCCGGCTCTGTGGCTCTCTTCTTTCTCTCTGGGACTGACCCTTAGGCTGTGTCTCACTAGCAGCTCCCTCTTCTCCCTGGCTGTGTCCTAGGGTTGGGGTGGAGCCCACTGTTTCTGCTCATCTCTTAATGAGCATTTTGTCTGTCACACAAAGAAACACGCTGGGTTTTACTTTGGCTCTGGCAGGTACTCCTGTGAATTCCTTACAGGTATTCCCATCTTTGAGTTGGGAAAAACAGGTTAGCTCATCCACCGGGTAGCATGAGACAATGTGGCTCCCGTGTGGCCCCACCCAGCCAGTATCCTCCCTGTGACCATTAGGCCTTCATCAGCTCCTGTTCCTTGTGAGCACAGAGGGTGTTCAGCTTCTCAGACCTCTGCCTGGTTCTACATGGTTTTATTCTGGACTGAGCCCCTTGGTGTTTCATAGCATACCTCAGGGATTGAAAGATGGGAACCAGAGCTCAGAGGAAAGCCTGGAATGCCAGGCTTCTGGCTGTCACTGAGCCATGGATAGACACCTGGTCTTGTCCTGGGTTCTGGGCCCTCTGGAACTCTGGACCCTTTCTCTCCTGTCTGGCCCTGTGATTCTCCTGGTGTCATCCGCTCTCTCCAGTGATTCCGGTCAACATCTGTCCTCCCCAGCTGGGATGGGGCCATCCACACTAGCTCCAGGTCCTCCAGCCGGTCGTGTGGTGCTGCCCTCGCCCTTCTGCGCAGCCTGTTCCCCTCCAGCAGCTTTCCTTTGGTGTTTTGCCTTGGGGTTCCCTGCTTGGCTCTCAATAGACCATCATTCTCCATGTAGATCTGGATATCTTTTGCCTTCTCTCCTTGCCCTAGTTAGGGGTGACTTGTGGTCCAAGAGCCTCCTTGTCAGACTGCCTACTCCTGGTGCCTAGGTGGAAACGACCCCAGCATTGCAGATCTCCCTGTGAAGTCAGGACACTTGGGCTATCCGGTTCCTGAGACTGGCAGAGGTTGCTGATGAGATCAGGCAGAGCCAGATGGAGTATGCTGTGGGGTGCCAGAATACCCTGGGGTCTGAGTATACTCCCTACTCCAGATTGCAGGTACAGCTGTCCTAGTAGTCAGGTGTCCTGGGCTTTTGAACATTTTGTATTATAAGTGCTGTTTTATAAGTGTATATATAAGTGCTGCTTATTTCAGATTAGCAGGTAAAGAATTTCATACCCTCCCAGTGGAAAAGAACCAATTGTGGGGCCTGGAGACATGGCTCAGTGGTTAAGGGCACATACTGCTCTGCTAGAGGACCTGAGTTCAGGTCTTAGCACTCACATTGGGTGGCACACAAATGCCTCTGACTCCAGCTCCAGGGGATCCAGTGCCTCTGTGGACACCTGCATTCATGTGTACCTACCCCTCATACACGTAATCAAAAACAAAACAAAAAGTTTTAGGGACTGGAGAGGGGGCTCAGCAGTTAAGAGCACTGGCTGCTCTTGCAGAGGACCTGGGTTCAATTCCTAGCACCCAGATGGTGGCTAACAACTGTCCCTAACTGGATTTCCAGATCTAGGGAATCCAGTGTCCTCTTCTGACCCCCCTGGGCATTGCACAACACAGGTGCACTTACATGTATGCATCCAGGCAATACACATAAAATTAAAATAATAAATATTAAAAAAAATTTAAAGAACGACAATTGTGAGGCTTACTCTTTTGTTTTTTATTTGGGGTCTTTTTGAGACAGGGTCTCCCTGTAGCCACAGCTGGCCTGGATCTCGCTGTGTAGACCAGTCTGGCCTTGAACTCACAGACATCGCCTGCTCTGCCTCCCGAGTGCCGGGCTCCCTCTTCTGAGAGACAGCAGTGCTACCCAGAGCCGCCCACGCTTTGGAGGCTGCTGCTCAGTCTGGCTGCAGCAGGCTTGGGACAGAGGCAGGAGGACCCTGTGTGATGCCACTGCTCACCTGCAGGTTTTGGACACGTACATGTTCCACTCGTTTCTGAAGGCCAGGCTCAACGGCAGGATGGATGCCTTTGCTCGGATGGACCTGGACACCCAGTCTGAGGAGGACAGGTGCCTTGCCCTGTGTTTTGCACACTCAGCTCTCTAGGGACCAAGGGCTACATTGTTGTAGTTTTATTTGGACACATAAATGATTGGGAAAAATGTTGGGCAGTTCCCCATGAGCTTTCATAAGTAGGCTGCTGTGTGTGTCTGTCTTCTGCAGGTGGGCTCTGTGTGCCTGGTGCAGCATCCTGTGCTGTGTCCTGGTTTGTCGATGTCACGTGCTCATCTTTACTTTCTTCTCACACCCAATCCACAAAGTCTGTCTTTTCTCTGCTTCGTCTTGATTTCATGCATGTGCCATCTGTGACAATGCCCTGTTTGTTTCTGGGACTGTAGGCTCCTGGGCACCCTATGTCCTCCTGCACTGAACTGCTTGAGGTAGGACTGAGTGACTCTTTGTTCTTGTGTGCAGGGCTCCGCCACACTGTTTGTTGTACTGCACATGGTCTGTGGTGAAGGTATACTCTTCCATCCTTGTGCCCGTGAAGTGAACCCTTGCTTTCCCCACCCAGGATAGACAGGATGCTGATAAGTCCAAGGAGACCCACTGTGGAGAAGATAGCTTCACGGAAGGCCTCGCCTCTGCACATCACCCACAGACGCATGGTGGTCAGCATGCCCAACCTTCAGGACATCTCCCTGCCTGAACTGCTGCCCAGGAACTCATCACTTCGAATAATGGATACCTCATGCTGCAAAAGCAGTGGTCCAGGTGAGACTGTACCGTCCTCCCGTCATGAAGTCAGCAGAGAAACCATGGCCTAGTGCAGAGGGAAGGAATATGTTTACACTGTATCTAAATGTTTACATTTTAACTAATTTATTCATATGCGTAGTTGTGTATATATGTGTTTGCACATGTGTGCATGCCCATGGCCATGTGTAGAGGTCAGAGGGCTGCTTGTGAGCACTGGTTCTTTCTCTTCACCATGTGGGTCCTGGGGATCAAACTGGAGGCATCAGACTTAGTGGTAAGCGTCATTACCTGCTGTCCCAGGGTTAAAAGTTTTAACTTGCTAAACTTAGTATAATTATTTGAAATCACTTCAGAATATTCATTTTTAAAAAAATTATATTTATTATTTTAATTTTATGTGTACGAATATATTGCCTGTAGGTAGGTAGGTGCACCCATGTCATGCAATGCCTGTGGAGGTCAGAAGAAGGCCTTGGATCCCCTGGAGCTGGAGTTATGGATGGTTGTTAGTCACCATATGGGTGCTGGGAACTGAACCTAGGTCATCTGCCAGAGCAGCTCAGTGCTTTTAACCGCTGAACCATCTCTCCAACCCCACATTATTTATTTTATAAATCTTGTTTCTCTTATCTCTTGTCTGTCCTTGCCAACAGCTTGGCATCCATTTTTTTTGTATACAAGAGTGTGCATGCAAATTATGCATACGGTGCATATTTGTCTGGTATAAAACAGGATGCCCCTGCTGGGGGCCAGACCATTCGTTAAGTCTTCCTGCAGCTGCAGTCCTGGGTGGAGATGCTCAGACACTGGGTTTCGAGGTTGGGGTAGAGTAGAGAAGGGTCTGAGCTGGGTAGGACTCTTCCAGGAGAGGGTCGTGGTGGCAGATGGAGGGAGAGGCTACCACACCTTGTCTAGGGAGGCCCTTGTCACAGGACAGCAGAAACAGTGTGGGAAGGACGTGTGTGTCTCTGAAGAGGTTTGTGATTCTGAGTGTCAGCCTGGAGTTTCCCTGGCATCTGAATACATACGAACTGTACTGTCCTTCTGCATAAACCTCCCCAAGGCAAGTCCTGTGTGATCTGCTACTTGTCCTCTGAGCCTCTTCTGGTGCACATCCAGGATGGAACTGAACTCCTTCCACAGGGGTTGAGAGAGATTGTTGGGTGGCCAGGCCCCCAGCTCAGGCTGCTGGTATCTGCTGCTGGAAGTGGAGGGGGCTGTGACTCCCCAGGGCGTTCTGTCTGGCAGAGATAGTATATGTAAATGAGCCAAGCTCTTGTCTGTAGCAACCGATTGATTCTTGATTCTGTAGCTCAGAGCATTAGGAGGTGTGAGTTCCTGGCTGTGTGACCTCAGGCAGACCTGGGCCTGCAGTTCCTCCTCTGGGCTCAGCAGATGTCCTGTGCACTCTCTCTACAAACAGTCTGCCTTTTCTGCCTTCACCTGCAGACTCCAACCTTCTCTAGCCTCCTCAGCCAAGGCCCCACCTCTCTGAGGAAAGCTGGCCACCAGTGGGCCTGGCATTGGTATGGATGGCCTTTCCCAGTAGAGCTCCTGGAAGGAGAGTGACTCCGACTCCTGGTCAGTGCTTAGCCCCCAGGAGACTCTAGATCACGCCTGTTGCAGGACTTGGTGTGCAGCAGCCTGGTTGCAACACTTAGTAGCTGGGTCCTTGCATCAGGTAACCTGGTCTGTGGCCTCACCTTGCGCACCTGGGCCTGGGAGTTCTGGTGACACCCGCCTTCCGGAGACATTGCTTTGAAGGCTGAGCCCAGCCTGGCAGCTTCGTCTTTGCTTAGTGCTCAAAGTTCCATGGGCAGCGTTTCCCACTGTGTTAATAGCTTTAGGAAACACTTGCCAAATGGAAAATGGTTACTAGTTCTCTGGAAGCAAAACAAGGGGCTCTTGGTGTGTGTGGGATGTCCTGAAAGAAGCACGTTGGTTCCTGCTATTCCTTTCATCTAGGACACACATGGCTGCCACAGTGCTGGGATGGGCGCCTGAGCTCCTTTTCCAGGACTGTGCTGATTGCCTACCTGCTTCCCTTGACTTTTCAGTTCTGAATGTGGCCTCTAAGTCCACGTATACATTCAAGATCCCTGAAATCCACTTCCCACTGGTAAGCCAGTGCGTCCAGGCCTACTACACGGACCTCATCTCCATGTTGAGCAAGGCCATGGGTCTGCTGGGCCCTGCTGACTCTCTGCTCCTAGCCAGGTATTTCTACCTGCGTGGCCTTGTTCACCTGATGCAAGGACAGCTGCTGAACGCCCTCTTGGATTTCCAGAACCTGTATAAGACCGACATAGAGATCTTTCCTGCTGATCTTGTTAAGAGGACCGTGGAATCCATGTCAGTCTCCGAGCGGGCCCAGGCTGAGCGGATGCCTGAACTGAGGAGGCTCATCACTGAGGTCCTGGACAAGCCTGGTGAGGCCCCCAAGGCAGATGATGCTGTGAAGAACTTCGAGCTGCCCAAGAAGCACATGCAGCTGAGTGACTTCGTGAAGCGGGTGCAGGAGTCGGGGATCGTGAAGGATGCCGACATCATCCACCGCCTGTTTGAAGCGCTGACTGTGGGTAAGAGTCACCCCAGCACCCTTCTGAGGAGGATACCTCCTGGGTCTGCAGGTTCTGTAGCAAGATTCAACCAAATGCAGATTGAAAGTATTAACAAGATTTGTGTCTGCGCTCAACAAAGACAGGCTTTTCCCCTTGCCACTCTTACCTAAATCAGGGCTTCTTGAACTTCCATTTATGACCGCATTTATAGAAACTTCTGTGACCCAGGTATATAGGAGAACAGAACAGAACAGGTATAAAAACCAAACATTTACTGACAGTGAACCGTGAAGAAATTGATTTAAAAATAATGATTTTGTATAGAATGCCATATCACCACAGATCAGAGCCAGAGCAGGGCTGCAGTGATGTCATATCACCACAGATTAGAGCCAGAGCAGGGCTGCAGTGATGTCATATCACCACAGATTAGAGCCAGAGCAGGGCTGCAGTGATGTCATATCACCACAGATTAGAGCCAGAGCAGGGCTGCAGTGATGTCATATCGCCACAGATTAGAGCCAGAGCAGGGCTGCAGTGATGTCATATCACCACAGATTAGAGCCAGAGCAGGGCTGCAGTGATGTCATATCACCACAGATTAGAGCCAGAGCAGGGCTGCAGTGCCGCTCGGCTGACAGAATTGCCTGCTGAGCTCGCATGAAGCCCCGGGACCCTGGAATAAACCGGGCGCGGTGGCTGACGCTTGAACTTCCAGCACTGAGGGGTGGAAACAGGAGGATCCGGGATTTGGGGTAGCCTGGCCTACCTGAAACCCTATCTCATTCTAGAAAAAAAGGTAGAAGCAAATTTGCCTACTAATGAAATGCATTTATTTACTTATTTACTTTGTTCTTTTTGACAGAGGGTCTCCCTGTAGCCCCAGCTGACCTGGAACTCACTATGTAGACCAGGCTGGCCTTGAACTCACAGAGATCCACCTGCCTCTGCCTTATACGTATTTATTTTTATGTAGGGAGTTAAATCTTGAAACTGTGTATCATGGCTCATGCCTGCCATCCTGGCACTTGGGAAACTGAGGCAGGAAGATCATTGTGAGGTCAAGGCCAGTCTAGGCTGCATAATAAGTTCCAGGTCAACTTGAGCTAGAGTGAGACACTGTCTCAAAAAGAAATAATGAAATCTTGGCTAAATCTTTGATACTGCAGGACACAGGGCATCTTCAAGATTTTTCATAGTGATCAATATTTTGATTTTGTAGTCATCAATACAGAGAATCCCACTTTACATGGATGAATAGTAAAAATGTTTGGGGTATATTTAGGTCCATTTCAGAAATTATTTGAAATCCTGTCCTAATACCAAGCCAAGACTCTTTTGATGATTTTTTAAAAAATGAAACTCAAGTCAGCAACTTGAACAGCATTTTGTTTTGTTTTGTTTGTGTTTTGAGACAGGGTCTCCCTATAGCCCCAGCTGATCTGGAACTTGCCGTGTATACTAAACTGGCCTTGAACTCACAGAGCTCCTCTACCTGCCTCTGCCGCCCCAGTGATGGGGTTAAAGGCCTGCACCACCACAATTGGCCAGACAACAGTTTTTAAAACAAAAAATTCTAACATGGTACAATCCAAAAATACGCTGATTTGATACTTACATGACAGTAAGAAAATATTAAAAGTCTCTGTTTTCTGTAGTAAGACCATTTATGGATCTACAAGAGCAGAAAATGTTGTATGTAAAACACTAATTCCTAACAACCGGCTGTCTCAGAGCTGGGGCAAGATGTTTTGGGCAGCTTTTCTTGGTGGTGTGGTGTAATAGCATGCATGTTGCATGTAAAGCCCACGTGTGTTAAGATCCAGCCTGCAGGTGAAGTTGCCTGATGCAACATGGGTGAGCTCTTTAGCTCTTTGTAGGCTGGAGGGCTGTGAGATGTGTGATGAAGAGGAGACTGGCCATCTCCATAGATGCATCAGACCCAGTGGCAGCCCATTAGCTGGACATCTGTGGCGTGTTGAAGAACTTCACACTCACTCAGAAGCACAGAGGCAATGTGACAGGTGCCAGGGCAGCCACCTGGTTAAGAGGCCTCTTACCCCCTTTACTGCAAGGTCTGTCTCTTGGGTTTGGCTATGCCCTGTGTTTCCTAAAGAAGCCACAGTCCCCAACATGCTTTCTGCTCTGCTTAAAAGCTCATTGGCAGTGAATGTCTTCCAGAGCACACAGCGTGAGTCACACACGCATAATGTGTCCCACCCGCTGTTGCAGTTGGCGCTCCTGCTTCATAGCTTGCTGATCCACCGAACCTGCATTGACGCACGCACCTGTCCTCTGCCCGCCGGCCATAGAAGGAAGCCTGTCTGTGGTCCTGCTGCCTGGCGGTGTCCTGTGACTTTGCCTTTCCAGACACTGGCCCTGAGGGCCCTGGCACCTGTCTCTAGAGTCAGTGGGGGTGCGTTTCTGTTTGGAGCCAGCCACTGGGTTGAGGTGCATTGCTGGCATCCTGGCCATGCGCTGCTCCGTTGCTCCATGCTCCCCACCACCTGTAAGGCCCCTGCTGCCCGTTGTCTGCCAGCATGTGACTCATTGTCACAGTGTGATGTGAGCAGGCACCACCTGGCTGTGGCCTCACCCAGGAAGACCATGCTGCCTTCTTCCTTGGGCTCTGCCGTGCCATGTTGAGATAGCTTTCCCTGCTCTTGACATGTGGGTGATCCTCCTGTGCCCTGGACACTTTTCTGTTCAGGGTGACGTAATAGGTGTCTCCTGACCATTTAGTAGGAGTGTGAGTGGGTTGATCTGTCTGTGTTGCTGCAGGAAGACTTGGGGGGGTCTTCCCTTGCTACCTGCTGAAACACTTGATGTATGCACCTAACTGGCCAGCCTGGTGAGATCAAGCCAGTCAAGCCCATACACAGGTTCTGCTTCCACAGGTTCCACAACTGCAGATCAAAACTATTTGGAAGAAAGCCAAGCACACACCTTTAATCCCAGCACTTGGGAGCAGAAGTAGGTGGATCTCTGTCAGATTGAGGCCAATCCTGTCTATTCTATCTACAAGTGAGTTCCAGGCCAGCTGGAGATACAGGGAGACCCTGTCTCAAAAATGAAACTGTTGGGGTTTTTCAGTTACATCTTACGCCTCGCGAACCAAAATACTTAGAAAAAACACCCCCAAAATAAAAATAAAACAAATTGGAAACAATCATTTGTACTGAGCATGTGCAGACTTTTCACTTGTCACCATTTCCCAAGCAGAAGAACAACTTTCATATTAGGTACATAACCCAAAGAGAACTTAGAGCGCATGGGAAGTTGCGTGGGTTTGTGATAACAGTTCACAACTTGTAGAAGGAACTTGATCCCCATGGACTCGGTGGTGAAGAGCCACCTGTTCCCCAGCAGGTTCAGTAGGACATGTCTTCTTCAGGCTGCTGTGGGGCAGCCAGCACAGCCCAGAAATGGAGGGGCTGCAGGTAGAATGACAGTGCCAGTGTGTAGAGGGAGGGGCAAGGCACTTGCAGAAAACAGCTGAGGCCTGTGGGCATGGCCTGCCCCTTGCTGCTATGTGGCATTGTGATTTGAAGGCCCTGACGGTCCCCTGTGCTCTGCAGGTCTAGTGTGTGGTGGTCTGCCATGCAAGGATTGAAACCTGTAGGTTTATTGTTCTCACCTGGCAGGAGCCAAGTGTTCCTGCTGGCTCTGAGACCTTTCACAGCTTGGGTATGGCCTGGCCACCTGGCCACTCGTTTCTACTGCACTCTGTAATAGGAAGGGGGCCTGCCTCTCTCTTCCGACCTTTCCTTTGCTGTTCTATCCAGCTACCAGGGAGCCTGGAAGTGTGCATGGGGTTGTCCTGCTGTTGTGGACCTGGCCAGTGAGGAACTGTCAGTTCCTCCAATGGGCCTCCATTGTGTGGCACTTTAGGTGGGAAGTGCCCTTGGCTGAGGGGCAGGAGCACTGTAAGAAGCAACAAATGTGTGTTTTGGCTAAATATATGTGCTGAAGAAGTCAACATTTGGACAAAGCTGAATGTTCGCATCATAGAGTGAATTCATAGGATATGAGCACGCACTCAAGGGCTGGTGCCTGGCATGGGGCAAGACCCTGGGGTTCGATACCCAGCCCCACCCCAAAAAGGAATACAGTTCTAAGGAGAGCTGAGGCTTTTTGTGCTTGTTAGTGCAGGTCAGGGTTTATTTATTTATTTATTTTTGGTCTTTTTGAGATGGTTTCCCCATAGTCCCAGCTGGCCTGGAACTCACTATGTAGATCAGGCTGGCCCCAATCTGACTGAGATCTGCCTGCCTCTGCCACCTGAGTGCTGGGACCAAAGGTGTGCACCACCATGCCCAGCTGCAGTCAGGTTTTGAAAGGAGTTGGGGTTATGCTGCTGCTCGTAGGAGCTGGCTGTTTGCAGGGTGCTGTGTTGCCCTCAGTGTGGCCGTGCACAGTGGGATGTCTCTGGCCAGCTTTGGTGGGGATGATACCTGAATGCTACTGAGATGAGCCAGGGTGGGACTTTGGAGGTGGGTGGGTGATGGGACGGCGGTCCACAGGGGCACACCTGTGCGAAGTTAGAGACACAAGAAATATGCATCCTGCAGCCATGAATGTGTGAAGTCTGTGCTGCACCCAGGGTCTGTGTGTTGCGCACGGTGGCTGCAGGTGTGCATGGTGATGGGTAGGCACCATGGCTTGGGGTCGGTCCTGCAGTAGTCTTGTAGTATGGTGTTCACAGCTGGCCGAGGCTGGCTGCAGGTGGAAGAGGGTTGCTTCCCATCTGATTGGGTGCCTTTAGTCTCATCCCCACTCTCCATGTCCAGAGCCCAGGAGCCCCTCACATTCGAGGCCAGGCCACCTGTCCATTAGAGGACATTCTTTCTGGTTCTGGTGGCATAGGCTTTACTCTGTGTGACCCCCTCTATTGGGTGCCCCGTGGGTCTACCTTGAGGGGTACACATGCATGATCCTAGGCTCTCCCCTACCTTTTTAAAGTCTTCCTTTCTTAAGCAGTGACGTGGCTCCCTGTCCCCCCACCACCTGATTCTCCATTTTCTGGGCTCTTCTTGCACCCCTGTAACTGAAAGCTTGTGATATGATGTCTGATGGGAATAGCATGTGTTTCTATTCCAGCTGTCACTCTGCACCTGGAGTTTGTAAAGTGCAGAGGCGGACTCTGGCCCACAATTTCATGGGTAAAGGATGCACAGCGTGCTGCCCCTGGCTTCCCTGTGCAGTGCAGGGGACTGTGGAGACCTGGCCTGTCCCAGCCTCAGGGTCACCCCGTACTATTTATCTTCAATGACCTACACGTTAAATGTTAATACAAGCTGATACAGACCCTTCACTGTGATTTTTTTGTTGTGGTTTGGATCCAGTGACTTAATGGGTCCTGGGGTATAGCTCAGTGTCAGAACACTGGCCTGGCATGGGCAAAGCTCTGGGTTCAACCCCCAAACACCACAAAAGGGAAGTAAAAAACTCATTTAACTACTCTCAAAATGGTGCCACCTGGTGGAGAGTCTCATGTGCACATTCTGGAGCTATGGCTTTACTTGGTAACAGACCTTTCTATGGCCTCTGCTGCCCTTATTTGGAGATTTTCTCCAGAACCTTTCACCCTCTCTGCGACCTGCGTGTGACTGCATTGCTCTGTGACCACCCGCCTCGTGGTGGCAGTGATGCACTGCGGTGGCCGTCCTAACTGTGACCCTGCTGCTGTCTCTGCTGTCGCACTGACATGCTGCAGCGCAGGGTGACTACCAGTGTGACTCCGCTTGGACTCTGTCCACTGGAGAAGGCTGGGCACGGAAGCGGGGAGAGGGAAGGACACACGACGCGGGTTCTGCCCAAGGAGGGATCAGCTGCCTTCTTGCCTCAGTTTCCCTGTTTGACCACAAGCCTGATGAGTGTGGCTGCCCTGGATGAATTCCAGGCCAGCCTCAAAAACTGTGACTTCGTCTTTAAAAAGTGTCCTTGACCCAGTGTTCCCACTGGTATCTCTGTAGACTCTGGGTGCCAGTCTACAAAGGTGACAGTTGAATTCCGTGGTGCTGAGGAAGATGTGTGTGTGGTTTGGTGGCTGTCCAGGCATGGTGATGTGCTTTGTGGGAAGGCTGCATGTAGAACTGTTACCTGGGTGTTGAGGAAAGAGTTTTCTGGTCTAACAGTTAAGATGAGCCTGTGAGAGGCATGTAACGACCTGGCCAGTGTGGGGCAGTATGGCTGTTGGAATGTGGGGTGTATAGTGGAAGAGGGCCCAGTCATGGGGGAGTTTCAAGTCTGGGGTGGATGAACATCTCTGAAAGGTTTGAGCAAGGCGAGTAAAGTTCCACTTGTTTTTTAGAGAAGCATTCCACCCTGGGGGTGGTCTGCAGGATGGAAGGCCCCTATGTATTGACACAGAAGAACACGTGCTGAGGCTGGACCAGGCCAAAGTGGGTGGTGACAGCAGAGTGTGGGGAGGTAGAGTCAACAGATCAGCCGCTGAATGCGGGGTGGGGGCTGTACTCCCACTCTACAGATGGTCAAGCAGATGCCCTCCTGGGCAGAGGTGAAGCTGGACTCTAGGCCTGGGTCTCTGGCTCCAAAGCCTAGAGCAAGCTGGGCAGTTGAAGGTTATTAGATCGACTAAGATGATCTCAGTCACAAACAATGAGATACATAATTTGTTTGTAGCCAAAACAGCCAGGGCAGGACTGGTTTCAGGCAAAGCAATTTAGTGGTGTGGTCATGGTTCTGAGGATCTGGTTTCTCCAGTGTTAATATAATCCTTTGTGGCTCTAAGATGGTGGCCCCTAATTCCAGCGCTGATGAAGGCTTTTGTTCTATACGTAAAGTGTTCTTGCCTTTAGTCCCGCACTCTGGAATTAGAGGCAGGCAGATCTTTGTGAGGTGGCTGAGATCAAGGTCAGCCTGGTCTACATAGAGAGTCCAGGCTAGCTAGAGCTACAGGGAGACCGTGTCTCAAAAAGAAAAAAAAAAAAAAAAAAGAAAGAAAAGAGAAAAGTGTCCTGAGAGTAGGTAAGTGCGGCTTGCTGGTAGAGTAATGCTTGGGTTTGATCCCCAGCATTGCCAAAAAGGAAGGAAAAAACCCACAAGGAATTAGATTATATGCCAGACATGGTGGTGCGTGCCTATCAGCCCATTACTCAGGATCAGAGAGTTCCAGGGCAGCCTCAGAAAACTTCAACTTTCTCTCAGAGAAGTCCCCTCCTAGTGTTCTCTCTCAAAGTCCTAAGAGTCATGGTGACTACCCGCTGTAGGCCACATGGCCAGCCCTCTGTGAGGTGGAAAGGCGCAGGTGGCCTGTGCCTAGATCTTAGGCCCACCCACCCTCTCCTGGACAGCTGGGGCTGCTGGGGAAGTCAAAGGCTCTCTGGGAAATTTTCTATCCGGAGTTCTCGGTACTGGCGCCACCTGCTGCCTGGTCTGGGTAGTGTGCGGTTTCTTAAAGTTCTTTTGTGCATGAGGCCTTAGGAATACTCTTCTCTTTTTAAATCTAGGACATCAGAAACAGATTGATCCTGAAACATTCAGAGATTTCTATACATGCTGGAAGGAGACGGAAGCGGAGGCACAGGAGGTCAGCCTGCCCGCGCTGCTGATGGACCATCTAGATAAGAATGAGTGTGTTTACAAGCTGTCAAGCTCTGTGAAGACCAATCGAGGCGTTGGCAAGATCGCCATGACCCAGAAACGCCTGTTCCTGCTCCCTGAGGGGCGGTCGGGCTATGTGGAGATTGCCACATTCAGAAACATAGAGGTAAGACCACCAGGCCCAGAATGGAGCCCTTTGTCCAAGTGCAGCCAGCCCGCCACCATCCACTTGCCTTCCAGGCCCCTCTGTATCATATGCTCTCCTTTCTAAACTGAGGGTGGTGTGGTGCTTAGGCAGGACTGTGGGGAGAAGGGTCAGGAGGGCAGTAGTCATCGCTCAACTCCACTGCAGCCAATCGTTTGGAGGTATGAGATGAGGCTGGCTGTGACTTGCTTACCAGAAAGGGGCACTAGGAATGAATTCCAGTTGGGGAGTTGGCCACATGCTGCCCTGTCTCACGCGTCTGCTCATGCTCCAGCACACGCTGTTTTTTTTCAATTTTCATGTTATATTTTATTTGTTCGTTTTTGGTATTTTTGAGACAGGATTTTGCTATGTAGCCTAGGCTGACTTTAAATTTACAATCTTCCTGCCTTGGCCTCCTGGGTATTGGGATAACAGGTGTGAGTCACCACACCTGGCCACACTGCATTTTAATGACAGTCGTTTACAAACAAGGGTTGAGGTCTGCCCCAGGTGTGTTGCTGCATGTCTGTAATTCCAGGTCTGAACCAGGTGGTGCTGCATGTCTGTAATTGCAGTCCGAGGCTGGAACAGGAGGACCACTGCAGGTCTGAGCTAGTGTGGACCACACAGAGTCTCTGCCTCAAAAAAATGATTTGGGGCCCAGCAACTCTGTTTTGTGCCGTATATTGACAATGACTGCTCCAAACTTGAGGTGTAGGAGACGTGAGCTGGGGTGTTAGTGATCTCACAGCTGACTATTGGGTGGCCCCAGCAGGAGAAAGGAAGGCACCCACAAGGCCTGCAGTTGTGCTTCTTGCCTGCTTTGCTGGCTGGCTCTGGGGAGTCTGCAGAGAGATGTGGAAGGTTGTGAGGAGCACACATGCCTGACACTGCGACTGAGTCCACCTGTTGGGACTCCCGACATATCACACTGACTCTCAGAAGTTGCCCTCCTGGGGCTGAGCCCTGTGCTGTCTTTAGTAGTGCTTGTAGTATGACAGCTTCGGGCCTACTCTGCCTCCCTCCCATCAATCTGTGCGTCTTTCAGCATGTGATTTCACATTCTCCTTGCTCTGCAGGAAGTCAAAAGCACCACGGTAGCTTTTCTCCTCCTGAGGATACCCACCTTAAAGATCAAGACGGTGGCCAAGAAGGAGGTCTTCGAGGCCAACCTCAAGTCTGAGTGTGACCTGTGGCACCTGATGGTGAAGGAAATGTGGGCCGGGAAGAAGCTGGCAGATGACTTCAAGGTCTGAGGCGGGGTGGCTCTGCCCAGGTGTAATGAGGAATGGGTTGGGCCAGGTCCTGAAGGGGCACCCAGTGCTGGCAGCTCAGGCCTGTGCAGAAGAATTACGCTGTTCGCAGGACACAGGAGCTGCTGTGGCTCTGTGTCCCTGCGTGAGGCCCTGCGGCCTTGGGGAGCACTGTGAAGAGAGGGAGCAACATGAGAGCCCAGACCTCTCAGTTCCCCTGTGTCCCCTCAGTTCTGGCATCTTCCGAGTAAGCAAAGGGAGGGGCTGGGCCATGCTGACCCCGAAGGTCTGGGTGGGTTTGGGTCATAGTCCTCTGTGTAACCCTCGACTCTGCCGGTCACAGGTTGGGATTAGTAGGTGCGGCTTCCCTGGGGTTCAGGTGATCTGGGGTCTTGCACTTGGATGTTCTTTGGCCAGTTGATGGCTGTGATTCCCGAGTCATAAAGGGTGCTATGGGAAGTAGGGACAAACGGAGGGAAGTGTTCGTGCTGTCTAAATGGAGCCATGTTAAAGAACACACGGGCCCAGCCAGCCGGATGCTATGTGGTGGCATGCACCTGTCATCTCAAGACTCAGGAGGCTGAGGCGGAAATGCTGGAGTTTGAGGCTAGCCTGAATTACAGGGCAAGACCATGTCTCAAAAAACCCCACATAAAACAAAGCAAATGGACCACTGCTATGCTCAGAGGACCCACAGAAAGGAGCAATACAAGGTGACATAGAGACTTGCGGCCCACCTCAGTGGCAGCTCTCAGAAGGAACAGGGTGTCTGGTGGTAGGAGGCGAAGACTGCCACTTGAGATAGCTGTTCCCTGTCATGGAGCGGGAGTGGACTCAGTCCTCTCTAAGTGTCCATATTCCACCAGCTACCAGCTTTGGCCTACTGTTTAGTTCCACACCTACTGTGCTATGCTGATAAACCAGCCCCGTCAGCCAGTTCCTGTGGTGGAGATTGTTCCCACACCTGTCCCTGGGCGCAGCCTTGCCACTGCCTTATGGAATGCTCGTGGTGGTCTCTGTGGCCAGAGCAGAGGTGAGGCTCTGTTCAGAGAAGATGAAAAGATGATGTGACACAGACATCACCATTTGTAGCTGGCCTGGCCTCTACCAAAAAGTCTGACTTTCCCTTTTGCTGTGACAAACGTACTTTGAGAAGTGCTGTTTTCTGCAACAAGACAAAATCAAGGGACTTTTAGGATTCTGGCTGATTGACACGACACTCACCTGTTTCTGTCCTAGGACCCACAGTACATCCAGCAAGCACTGACCAATGTCTTGCTCATGGATGCCGTGGTCGGCACGCTGCAGTCACCCAGCGCCATTTATGCTGCCTCCAAGTTGTCCTACTTCGATAAGATGAAGAGTGAAAGTAAGTATCTGTCTTGAGTGTTCTTGCAGCACTTGTTGGCTGGAACCCTCACCAAATTGCTCTTCTATTTTGAAATTATTTTTATTTTGTTTTTTGGAGATAGGGTCTTGCTCTGTAGCCTATCCTGGATTCAAACTCATGATCCTTATGCCTCAGCCTCCCGAGTACTGGGATGACACCCCATCTCTAATTTCTTCTTTGCTTGGTTTGGTGTGGCGTTTTGTTTATCACTCTTTGTGATATGTGTATATGTTGTATGTGCAAGCACAAATGCTGTGTGTGTGGAGCATGCATATAAAGGGTAGAGGACAGCTTGCTGGAGTCGGTTTTCTTCTTCCACTCTATGGGTGCTGGGGGTCAAACGGGTCATCAGGTTTGATGGCAAAGAGCCTTTACCGTAACTCTGCATCAGCTCACTGGTTCGAGCTTGCTTCTCAGTTCAGTGAATACACTGTTCTCTGGTTAGTTTGTTTTATTGTCTGAGACAGGATCTCAACTCTAGTACAGGCTATCCTGAAATTCAATACACAGTGTAGGCTGGCTGTGAACTCACCATCCTCCTGCCTCAGAGCTCCTTAGGATTATACACATCATGAGAGCCAGACAGAAACGAGCAGCCAAGAGACTGGGCCACGTCACACTGTAATGCTAGCACTTGGGAAGTGGGGGCAGGAGAATCAGGAGTTCAAGGCCAGCTCTGACCTCAGAGTGAGTCCAAGGCTAGCTTAGGCTAAATGAGATTCTATCTCAAACAAACAAAAGAAAAAGAAGGAGAGGAGAAGAAAAAAGACATCTGGGGCTGGCCTTGCCTCATGAGTTGCAAAGTCTACCAGCTAACAGGCCAAACAAGAGCAAAGAGGCTACAGCCATCCAAAGGGTGTGCTCCTGACAGGTCCCTGGGACTGACCAGAAAGGTTGTTACTCAATAGTCTGCCAGACAGTTCTAGTCTGATAAGCTAGCCAGAGAAAATTCTGCAGCTCAGGATCTGAATACGCAGCTTACAGTATAAAGTGGATCAGCATCCAGACAGGAAAGGAGGAGGAGAGACAGTATGAAGTTAAAGAAAGCAGAGGTGAAGAACGTCGTGTGGTATTTAAAAAACGATCCAGCCAGGTATAGTGGTACAGGCTTTTAATCTGAACACTCAGGAGGCAGAGGTAGGTGAGTCTGTGAGATTGAGGCTAGCTTGGTCTATATAGTGAGTTCCAGGCTAGCCAGGGCTATGGGGAGAGCCTTGTCTCAAAAAACAACAGCAGAAATAAAACAAAACAAAAAAGTCCAAGATGGATCTGAGGCATTTGCACTCTGCCAGGCAAATTCTGATGCCTGCTTAGTTAGCATCGCCTCTCATGCTCCCCGTGGCCTCACTTCTCTCTTTGTGTGTACCCACCCCTGGGACGTGTACCCACCCCTGGGCTCCTTCCGCACTCCCCGCTCCGCTCTCTCCTTAGCTGCTTCCTCAGTCCTCCACGTGGTGGCCTGTACCTGGACTTCATCCCTTTTTGAAAATTGCTTCTTTGTTTTGTAGGTGTGTGGGGGGCGGGAGTGCGTGCAGTGGTGTGCCTGGAGGTCAGAGGGTGGCCTGAGCCTGAGGTGTTAATTCTCACCTTCTGTCTTGTTTTGAGTCTCTTTGTTGTCTGGTGTTGTGGGCGCCGGGCTGGCCCACAAACTTTGAGGACTCTCCTGTCTCTGCTTCCCATCTTGCCATAGGGACACAGGGATTACAGAGGTTCTGTACCAGGCTTTATACAGGTTCTTGCATCAGCAAGCACTTTTCCCTCCGAGTCACCAGATTAGCTGTTTCTTTCTTTTGTGGAGAGAGATACTACATTATCTGGCTATAGTACATTTTCTGTATCTCTTCTCCATGATCATTTGAGTTTACATACCTGTTGCCTGCTCAAACGAATGTACCCCGAACAGGTTTGTTTTCCTTTCTCTTGAGTGTTAAGTCAGGTGTTTAAACGACCATCCCAGAATTAGGAAATACATCAGGTATGTGGTTATTCACCTTGGCACACCTTGTCCTTCACAACATCCGGCACAGACTGTGTGGCCCTGACACTTTGTGGCCATAGAATGACCCTCTCACCTTACTTCCCCGAGAGACCCTGACCTGGGATGGCAGCCAGGAGGCGCAGGTACCCAGGGTTGCCTTGAGACCCACTGAGCCCTTCAGGAGCGTTGTCTGACCGTGCTGGTCTTTCCCTTCATTAGGGATGAAGCAAATAAACACTGTACTTCAGCTGTTTATGTAACTCCGAAGTCACACCTGATCCTTGTCAGCAGTTTATAGAACAGCTCTCTAGCTCCTCTGTAAACAGTTTACAGAGTTGTCATGGTAACAACCAGCACACTGGCTTGCTCTGTCATCTTCTACCTTGTTCCCTATGGCACAGGAGGGGCCATCTGAACTCAGGCCACAGCACGCTGAGTTTCTGACCTGGTTAACAAATCCAGGAGTAGTTTGCAGTGTGCGGCTTCACAGATGAGGTAGCACTTGGGATCCTGAGCCCGGTTTAGAACCTTGAAATCCACCTGTTATGGAAGGTCTGAAAGCGCACAGAATTGAAAGAGGACCGGTACCTGGAGACGGCAGGCGGGCGGTGGCGGCAGAGCCCCCAGCACTCACAGCACGCTGGTGGGGTCCGTCAGGGAGGCCCAGTGACCCGCAGATTGTACACCCTTTAGCAGTCAACAGAGCACCATTTGTCTCTTTAAAAGATTATTAATTTATTTTTATTTTATGTGTATGAGTGTTTTACCTGAATGTGTGTAAGTACACCCATGTCGTGCAATGTCCACAGAGGTCAGAAGAGGGCATCAGATCGCCTGAAACTGGCGTTGGTTGTTAGCCACCTTGTAGGTCCTGGGAACCGAACCTTGGTCCTTTGCAAGAGCAGCCAGGGCTCTTTGCTGCTGAGCCGTCTCTCCAGCCTCTCCTCATCTATTAAAAACTGAAGCCCACAGCAATCGTGTTAGATGTGAGGCTTCACAGAAGAGAAGGCAGGGGCCATCGGCAGGCCCCTAAGGCACAGTCTTCCATTTTGATCTGGGTGGTGGGTGGTTGGGAGGTGCCCCAGGAGGGGCTCCTAGGAGTCCCCAGGAGAGGACATTTTAGGCCTTGTCTGGAAACATGCGTTGGACTGTACAAGAGATGCAAGTGTCACCCATGTTTATCATGGTGCCGTCCAGAGTAGCCAAGCCCTGGTTCAGCCCAGGTGTCTGTCAGAAGGCGAGTGGGTAAAGAAGCTGTGACCCAGGCTGGGGAGACGGCTTGCTGCGGCTATGAAGGTGACCGCTGCAGGCCTGGCGACCTGAGTCTGGTTACTAGGACCCTCCTCACCAGGACCTACATGTGGTAGAGAGCTCTGTCTCCCATCAGTTGACCTCTTACATCTGCATGTGCACTGCGGTGTGTGCATGCTGTGTGTAGATACACATATATGCATATACACATGTGCTCACACACATGCATGCACACACACAGAACCAAAAAAATGATAAAAAAAAAAATGGAGAAAATGTGTGCTATATACACAGTGGTGTACCATTCAAGGAACTGAATTATACCATTCACAGGAGAAGGTTGGTACCTGCCTCTTTCCTGTCCCTGCCCCCTACAAAGGTGAGGCCACAGGGCATGTCAGGTGGTTTGTCCCTAACGCTCATTTCCAAGAGTACCCTCTTCAGGCCTCATGTGTCGTTCCCACAAACTGCGTGTGTGAAGCCATTGGATGACACTGCTGTCCTCCTGTCTGGTAAATTCAAACACATGGTTTGTATTTCAGTGCCCATGGCGGTCCCGAAGACAACCTCAGAGACCCTGAAACACAGGATTAACCCTTCAGCGGGAGAGACCGCCCCACAGGCTGTTGACGTCTTGCTGTACACTCCGGGTAAGGCAACCTCTTGCTTGCTGTTGCTGGTTTTGAAACTGTTTGATGAACTTGGATTTGGGTGGGAGGTCAGCCTCACAGCAAATGAGGAAGAAGCCCCATGCTGGGAAAGGGGAAGGGTGTTTTCTGCCTGTGGGGCAGAATCCTGGGACAGGAGGGCAAAGTTGTTACAGTCACCTTGCATACTTGGCCTTGAGGTGCCCCACACCTGGAGCACCCTTGAGAGACTGAGGTGCCACAGCAGGACATTAGGATGGGTGGGGCCTAGAATTCTGGTCCCCTGCCTTCTGCAGTATGATTGTGTGTTACCCCTTGTCCTTGGATGAGGACGCTCCTTGGCTGAGGGTTGGGAAGCCTGCAGGGTAGAATAAGGCCAAGTGCCTCATAAACACAGGGTAGTGGGACATCATAGCTCCACAGCTGAAGATGAAACCTACCCACCTCAGTCTGTCACCATGTCAATTCCAAGTGAAAGACAAGTAGAGCAAACAGCTCCAGACCAGCGCTCCACAGCACAGGCAGGACCCGGGTCAACCTCACGATCATAAGTAGCCCCGAGAATTTGCTTACCTTAAAATAAGGTTTTGGGGGCCCATGAAACTGCTCTGTGGGTAAGGGCACTTGCCATCAATCCCAACAACTTGAGTGTGATCCCCAGAACTCACATACTGGTTGGAGATAACAGACTCCTGCAATTTATCCTTAGACTCCACATGTGACATGGTAAGCACACATGGGTGTGTGTATATATACACACAAGAAGCAAATAAATGCAAAAAAAAAATTTAAGGGTTTCAAGCCATTCCTTTCAAGAGAGAAGTGCAGGCCGAGGCTTGGGAGTGTGTTCCTATGTGTTCCTGGCATGATGGCCTCAATAGAGGGCTGATCCATTCGTTCTTAACATGGGTCCCTAAGGGAGAGCTGAACAGTCCAGCATTGTTAGGAGATAAATTTCATGAGACAGGCCATCCCAATGCTCGCCAACACTATTGACCTCAGGAGCAGTTACTGCCAGTAGAGACACACTCAAAACCAGAGTCATGCTGGGACATGGTGGCATGGGCTGCAGTCCCAGATACTCAGGGAGCTGAGACAGGACGGCACCAGCCTGGGTAATCCAGCAAGACCCCATCTTAGTAAACAAACAGAAATACCCCTTAGAGTGCTCAGACAGTTTAAAATTTATCCCAAGCTGGACATGATGCGTAGCTCTGCTCCAGCACCTGGGAGGCCGAGGCAGAGGGGTCAGCACAAGTTTAGGGCCAGGGGAGATCCTGCCTCATGACTATTAAAAAACTGACACCACTAAGTGTTGGCGATAGCTTGGAGCAAGGAGACTCCGCCATGTAAGCTCTGGGTGGGCGTGGACAGTGGTGGGGTGCCGTGGCTCCTGTGCTCACACTCAGTGCCCATCCACCCCCGACTCGCCTGTGGTCTCTTTCTCAGCAGTGCACCCCAACCCCGCATGGTTCCATCTGTCCCCTCCAGGTGCTCCTAAGACCCCAGGCCCCATGGGGGCAGCACCCTGCTCCTCTCTGTGTCTTGCACCTCGCCCTGCAGTGGCACTCGTGGGCATCCAGGTGGTCTCCTGCCGGTCTGCCGGAGTCCCTTTGAACACCTCTGGGCTACTTTCCTCTTAGGGCGCCTTGACCCTGCGGAGAAAGTTGAAGATGCTCACCCCAAGCTGTGGTGCGCCCTCAGCGAGGGCAGGGTGATTGTGTTTGACGCCTCCTCGTGGACCGTCCACCAGCATTGCTTCAAAGTGGGTGCTTCCAAAGTGGTGAGTGAATCAGGCACCTTTAACCCAGTGCGGTGTCGAAAGTGAGCATTTCACCCTGATTCACAGCACACAGACGGTTCCCTAGCACCCTGGCTACTGACTTTGAGAACTCAGAACCCTAAGAACATGCCAGCTACAGAGGTCCTGATGACCTGGGTGGCTTTTCCTACCATCCATCTTCAGTACTACAAACGCAGCCACCTGCTAAGACTCACCTCTGATCCCCCTGTAAATGCTCATGTGCCTTTCTGGTGACCCTGGAGCATCAGAGCACAGTACGCGTGTTCCTGTGGAGTGAGACTCACGTTGCGGATTGCTGCACTCTCTGCAGCCTGTCTTCTGTGCTTTAGGTTCTCAGTGTGGTATCATTAAACAGGAGCTCACGAGTCTTAGGCAAGGCTTTGATCGGGACTTGCAGGACCCCAGCCCAGCCTGCAGAAGCAGTGCTCAGTATTTGTTAACTCGGGTTGGTGGTCACACTGCAGATTTTGAGCCTGGGTTACATGTCTCACCTGTGTGTCTTGCCTCCTGTTAGAATTGCATGGTGATGGCGGAGCACAGCCAGGTGTGGGTGGGCTCAGAGGACTCTGTCATCTACATTATCAACGTGCACAGCATGTCCTGCAACAAGCAGCTCACAGATCACCGCACTGCAGTCACTGGCTTGGTCGTACAGGATGGGAAGAAGCCTAGGTACCAGGGCCCCCAGGGTAGGGGAGGCTCCCAGGGGCACAGATGGGAAGGGGTACTGGACACGCATGACTCCAGGCTCTGGCCAGGCATGGAGAGTGAAGTGGCTATAAGGAGAGAGGGTAAGAGACACACGTGGCCTGGTTCTGCTTATGGGTACAGAAAGGAGTCTCTGTTGACAGGACGGGCGAATGGTGACGCCTGGCTCTCCGCCTAGCAGCTGAGGTCACTAAGAGCAGTAGAGCCGTTAGCAGACTGGAAAGGGTGCTTCCTCCAGGAAGCGCTGGTGACAGCTGTTTTTCTCATTTTTGCAGACATCAGAAATCTGGCTTTGTGGTGAGCCTGAGTTTTTGGTGTCAGCTCTGTCTCTAAAATGTCATTGTAGGACACCTCCTAACTGAGGCCTCCAAGAGTCCCCTGTAGGCCAGCTGTCTGTAGCCTGGCCGTACTTCTCCTGAAGTACTCTCAGCAGTTACTGCCAGTAGAGACACACTCAAAACCAGAGTCATGCTGGGACATGGTGGCATGGGCCTGCAGTCCCAGATACTCAGGGAGCTGAGACAGGATGGCACCAGCCTTGGTCATCCGGCAAGGCCCCATCTTAGTAAACAAACAGAAATACCCCTCAGTTTAAAATTTATACCAAGCTGGACACAAGGACTCTGCTGTGTCATTTCTCAGTGGCACAGTGCTGCTCAGGACACCAGTTTGTGTCATTTATTGTCTTTACCTTCCCAAGAATGCCGGCCCACCAAGTGGATGTTTATCCTCTAAGGTATCTTGCAGTGAGGGCTGGCCTGACACAGCAGTGCCAAGGGGAAGCTTGAGAGGGAGGTGAGGTCTTAGAGTGTGGGCTGGCCCAGTTCTGGTGAATGACTCCCACCTGAGCTATCCTTTATGCTAATCCCCAGCCCTGGTCCCCTGACTTAGTGCCAGAGGCACGTCTCCTCCCAGGCCCAGGTCAAGTGGGACATACAGTGCTAACCTGAGTGTGACACAGGGTTACAGGTGGCTCTGACTACTTCCTGTTCTGACCTGCTGCTGTGGATGCACACCCCTGGGTGCTGGTGTCTGCCCTGCCTGTCCCCCTGAGCACAGGGCTCCGTGCAGCAAAGCGGACCGTGGCACTGAGGCTCAGCTTGCCCCAGATCGAGTGGAGAGCCTTGTCAGCTGAGGACAGGTTTTGTCCGCAGTGTTGCCGTACTTACTTTCCTGTTGTGAATGGTGGTGGCAGTCCCTTCAAGTTTTAGGTGCATAGAGCCACATGACCGGTTAAACACGTATGTCTGTGTTTGATCCCTCAGTGAGGTCTACTCCTGCAGCTTGGACGGGACAGTCCTGGCATGGAATGTGAGCATGCTGCGTGTGACCAACCGGTTCCAGCTGCCATCCAGTGGCCTCACGTCCATCAGCCTGCACAGTGACCGCCTGTGGTGCTGTAAGTCCTTGGGTCCTGAGCCTGCTGGGATCAAGCCCCTGGCTGTATATACTTCCAACACTGATTTTAAACTGTTCTTCCTTGGGGCTCCCGGTGACTCTGCTGCCCTGTGGTCTGGCTGGCCAGGCTCTAGGCCTCCTTTCTACCCCTGACGGGCTGATAAATGGCTGTCATGAGCCAGTCACTCCCTGCCTCCTCCTTTGTACCTGCTCTGGGGTGACCGGGTGGCCATGGGTGTGTGCCACACCTCCTCTGAGGGCCAGCCTGGCCAGCCTGAGCTGCTCTCAGCCCATCCCTGGGCCGGGGTGTCTTTAAGAGTTAAATGGGGCATTTTTCCAGAGACGATGAGAGGGACAGGCTCTAGGCAGGTGGCTTATGTTCCATGCTTTGGAGCATCCTGGGGCACAGGAGTTGTCTGCACAGTAAGGCCGCTCTGCAAGTGTATCAGAGCACACTGTGAGCAGTGTGCTTGGCTTTAAGTGTGCCGTTTCTACTCTATCTGTCTGTCTGTCTGTCTCTCTTTCCAGAGTCTCATGTAACTCTTGCTGGCCTCAAACTCAGTAGGAAGCTGAGGCTTCTCTTGAACTCCTGATCTTCCTGCCTCCATCGACTGAGTGCTGGGTCATAGATGAGTGACACCATATGGCCTCATAGGTTTTCTTCTGTTCCCTCTGCCTCCCGCAGCAGGGTTCATGGAGTATGTCAGTTCAGCTGTCTTTTCTGCCCTTTTCACGCCACCTCCGGCTTCACCTTGGAGAAGCTGCCCCAGAGTGGCAGTGCATGCGTGGCCTTGCCCCACAGCCTGCCCAGGCAGCACTGCCACCACTCCCTGTGACAGAACTCACAGCCCTCAGCTCTGTGTTCTCTTCTCTGGCCTGGGGGCGGGCTCTGGTGAGCACAGGAGCTTGGCTGTGCTGTGCTGGGCTCTTGTGGTGGGACATGCTGGCAGAGCAAAGCGGTGCCTATCACTGCAGGCAGGAAGCAGAGAGGAAGGGCTGGGGTCCCAGAGTTCAGGGTCACACTCCAGTGACCTGATGTCCTTCTACCAGGTGTCACCTCGCAGTGTGCCCCAGGCTGAGGAGGAAGCGTTCGGCACATGGCCTAGGGGACACTCCAGATCAGACAGTGGTACCCTGAGATTTGGGGTGCTCTGTGGTCTAACTGCCCGTGAATGGCCACTTTAATTACCGTGCTTTGGTTTTTTTCCTCCCAGAACTTGCATTTTGCTCCCATTTTGCTTTCCAAGTCTTTGTATCCCTGAGTGGTTTGAACATTGGCGGCCGCACCCAGGTGGCAGAGGCCCTTCAGCACAGGCCTCCTGCGGCTCCCACTCCTTGAGACAGGAACTGATCGGGAGCAGCATCATTTGAAAGGTTTTAGTCCGTGGAGTCATTGCACATCAGGGCACAGTTCCTCGAGGCGGCTTGTTGCTTACTCTGTCTCTTGGACTGGGTGTGAGGAGAACAGAAGTTGATGTTGGCTTCCCAGTCATCAGGCCAGTTGAGAGCCAGGGAGCCCGCTGTCAGGTGAAGCTGTGGGGAGCCGTCTGAAGTCTCACAGCATCTCCAGGTGGGAATGGCTGCCCTGTCATCCTGGTAACTTCTGCTTCCCTCCACTCACATCCCCTGGGTACTCCCCGAGGGCTGGTCTTGTATGCCTGGGGCTCCTGGTCAACATGGAGTGAAGACAGGTGCCACACCCACACTGGAACGTCTCATGTGAACTGTAGCACAAGCTACAAGCATGGTGGTCACAGGAAGAGATGCCTGCTGGGCAGGTACTAGCAGTCAGTACCTGTCAAAGGAGTCGGTAGACTAACGCGTCGGCCAGTTTTCCTGGGCCTTCGCCGGCGGCACTGCCCCACATCCTGCCTGTGCCCCACCTGCCCCTCCCTCCAGCGCTTTCCTCCCTGGGTCTTGAGCATGCTCAGCCTGTCCTTCTTTCCGGCTCTTCCTTCCACAGGCACAGGCAGCAGCATTGTGGTAATGACAATGCAGGGCTTTTTTCGTCAAGCGCTGAGGATGGAGGAGAGCTCCGACGAGGGGTGCAGCTCCATCCAGGCCTTCCAGCTTCTCCCCAAGGTATACTATAACCTGGGTTCTGGCCCAGGCTTGGGCCGTCTTGGTCATGGTTCTGTTGTTCCACAGTGATTTCTGTTCCAGGAGGAGCAGCTATGGGTGGCCCGAACAGGGCACTGTGAGCTTTACATCTGGAGCCTGAAAGACCTTGGCCAGCCCCCTCAGAGGATCCACTTGCAGGACTGCACTGAGGTCAGCTGCATGATTCGTGTGAAAAGACAGGTGAGGTGACGGTGATGCCACTCGAGAGCATCCCGTGGGTCCTGCCCGGCTGACCCGTTCCCACTCCTGCCATGCCCCACCCCAAGGTTCCCTCTCTCCTTGGCGGGAATGAATGGACCACAGGGCCGGCTGTGTCCAGGGTGTCACGTTTCGTGGGCCTTCACAGTGGAAGCCTTGCCCCCAGGGCTGCTGCAGAAAATCCGCAGTCTGGGTGGCAGCGGCATAGCCCCCCGTCCCTTCAGAGCCGGAGGCTGGCGCAGGCAGATCCCAGGTGCTGGCCACTTGACTGCTCCTCAGTCATGGAGACCCACCTTGCTCTCAGCTTCTGGCCTGTGGATGTGCCTTTTCCGTCTGTGGCTTGGTCTTCACATAGCACCTCTAGGTCTCATGAGGGCCCAGCCACATTTCACATAGGACTCTATTCCCAAGCCATCTCATGTTCTGAAAAGACATGGGTTTTGGGCAGATGCTGTTCACCACATTATACCATGGCCCTGGGGCCTGTGATGAGGCAGCACACTGTGCATCGGGGAAACTACTCACATCCTGCCCAGGAAGCGAGCAGCAGAAAGAGACTAGGGTCCTGTAGTCTCCCTCAAGGGTCCCCCATGACCTCAGACCTCCCAGGAAGCCCCACCTTCCAGGAGACCCACACTGGGACCAAGCCCTTAACAATAGGATGTTGGGGAACGTTCATTCAAATAGCAGTAAGTGGGTGTGGTCCATCCCGGGGCCACCTCCTGTCTAGAATGAAGTAGTGGGACAGGCCAAGGATAGATAGTCACATCCCCAAGGAAGAAATCAAAAGGTGACAGGTCCCAGCCCAGCCTGACACATGGCAAGGAAGCTCTGCTAGGGCATGGCCCCAGTTTCATGGAGGCATAACTGACCTTCTTCTCTGGTGTATAGAACTTGATGTTTGATATATGTACATACTCACCAGTCAGGTTCCCTCATCTGTCCCCTCACAGCTACCCTTAAGATCCACCTCAGTAGATTTCAAGATGAACTACAGTCACGCTGTTCCCCGGGCTTTCATGTCTGAGACAAACCCCGGAGGTCCGTCCCAGGCCACCGGGTGCCCCTGCTTCTCAGCCAGCAGAGCTCTGGCAGGAAAGACATGAGCTTAGGGTGCACTTACTGCCGAGCGCTCAGCTTCCAGGATGTCTCTGCTGATGCCCCTCTTTTTTCTTCGCTGCAGATCTGGGTGGGTGGCAGAGGGATGTCGCAGGGAAAACCCAGAGGAAAAATCTACGTGATGGATGTGGAGAGGAGGACCGTGGAGAAGGAGCTGGTGGCTCACGCAGACACTGTGAGGACCCTGTGCTCCGCTGAGGACCGCTACGTGCTGAGTGGGGCGGGCCAAGAGGAGGGCAAGATCGCCATTTGGAAAGTGGAGTGAACTGGGGTGTCGAGCCAGAGCAGCCTAGGAGAGGACGGGCCTCCCACGACCCAGGAGCGTTAGCAGCCTGTAGGGACCCGTGTCTGCTCACAGGGGCCTTCACATCCAGCTGCCACATCTCATGCTGATAACCTCTGCTGTGAAGTTACATTACCTAGAGATTTCCAGAACTCACAACCAGGAGCCAGCACAGCAGCCGCTGATGTAGCTGATCCACACGTGACTTGGCCCTCAGATCTGGCTTCTCCCATCCATTCATCCATTCTGCAGACATTTAAGCCTCATCACTGTGACATGGTTGGGATGTGATGGTGACCTATGGAGTCCTACAGCTTTCCGTTGACTTCCTATTTGCAGAAAGATGTCTAGTATTTGAGGACAAGCTCTCTGGCAGAACAGGCTTGCACGTCCACACACTCCTCATCGGAGCAGGTGTCCACACTGGTCAGGTCTGTTTAGGCTCACATTGGGGTAGCTGAGAAGCACCACCTTGGTTTTGACGTTTTATGAGAAAGAAACCAATGGTTTCAGGCTGGAAGCTCACTCTGGAAGCACCACACGCCCTTTTCCTTGGTGGAACTGCCTTGCCTGGCATGCTGCATCTGCATGTGTGTTCTGTGCATGTGTGTACACTTCACTACTGAATCATCAGTAACTAGTTGCAAAGGGGGCCTGCATGTTTACCCTCCTGTGAGCTCAGCACGGAGCTCTCTGGACACTCCACCCTGGCTTTTCAGTACTTGGTGAGCTCCGGGGTAGAGGGAGCCCACCGAGGTGTCACCAAGGGTTTTCCTGTGGCTCTGGGGTGCAGGCAGGCCTCAGCAGCACTTAAGCACAGACCCTGGACGTGTGGGCCCGGGCCTGGCGGATCCACATGTTCA
This sequence comes from Eospalax fontanierii, assembly GCA_035773235.1. NCBI lineage: Eukaryota > Metazoa > Chordata > Mammalia > Rodentia > Spalacidae > Eospalax > Eospalax fontanierii. The sequence goes on from CM069532.1 coordinate 79,009,500, forward strand.
AGGTCCATGTCATTGACTGTACCCTCGAGATGTGACCTTTTGGGGGGCTCCCTTAGACATGGTGCAGAGCACTCAAAGCCACACCCCTGCCTAGGTCTGTGTGTCTAGTGAGTTCCAGATGTCTGGAAGGAAGAAGTGGACAGCAGCCAAGGGCAGAGGGTCAACCTGTCTTCTGCAAACACTGGAAATATACTCCTGTAAAAGTCAGTCACAAATGCATTCTAAGTTATTTAATGCCAGTCCGTGTGACCAGGTGTAACAGCTTGTGATGATTTATTCTTTTCATTAATAAATACCGGTTTCTTTATTTTGACCACTGCGCACTGGTAGAGGTGTCTTGAGACTGGAAATCTTTCTGCTTTTTGACTTTTTTGTGCAGTACTTGAGATGGAACTGAGAGTCTTTTCAGGATAAGCAAGTGCTCTGGACTGAGCCGCATTCTCTCAGCTGGAAGACGTCTTAGTGATCCAGGACCACTTAGGCATTTTGAGAGAGTCTAGCTCTGAAGCCCAGGATAGTCTCAACCTCATGATCCTCCTGCCTCAGCCAACCAAGTTCCAGGATGACAGGTGTGCCTACCACACTGGGTGGACACGGGACTATTTTGAATTTCTCTGCTCAGCTGAGCACCAATCAAGTTGTCCCAAAGCAGAAATCTCTTTCATTCATTTCTAAGATCTTATGTGGTTGTGATTCTAGTTTAACAGCCAACATATATAGAGAGCCAGAGGCTTTTAGGGACAGTCATTCCTGTCGAGAGAAAAGGTGGTAAACAGAGTTGGGGGTGCTGGAGTGGGCATGGCTCTGCACTCTAAGCGGAAGCCTTGTGAGGGGTGTTGAGATGGAGGAGGGTGCGTTAGAACCTTCAGTTCGCCCTCTGCCTCTGTTCCCAGTGATTTGTAGTGGGCAGGGCCAGAATGAGCAGGATTCAGGAGGCAGCACCACCACCCACCTTAGAGCAATAAGCCTCATGATTCTGAATTCAACTAATACCACCTGAAAAGTATTCAGCTTGGACCAGAAACCACTGCATTTTAATATAATTTCAGCTCTCCAGTTATCTCATACAACAGAAGAGCAAGCTTGCTGGGAGCTGGCACTCTGTGCAAGTGAGGCCCACCCAGAGCCCATCAGAGTCCCCAAGTTGATGGGAGATTATAAAGATGATCATGAATGACAATGTCTCAGGACTATGTTGGAGATGTCTGTGAGTCATCCATTCCCCAGGGACAGCCTTGGGCTTGGTTGTGATTAGAACATCTGGATTAAGTGCATGTGATTTTGTCTGTCTAGAGAGTTCTTTGGGAAAAAGTGCCTCCATGTGGCTGGGAAAGCCAGGCACACTGCCTTTCTGCCCCATTTCTTGCCCTGGTGGCATGACACCCACAGACAGTGAGCAGAGGCATGTGGACACAGCTGGTTCCCCTGGCCACATGGCTTCTACAAGCCACCGTGTGATCTGAGCACGCATGACCACAGGGTCATGGGAAGCCCTGGATTCCTGTGTCATGAAAAGCAGCCTGGGGCCCTGGCCATTGGCCCGAACCCTGTGCGCCTGAACTGGTTCCTTTGTGTAGAGCTCGTATGGAGACAGACAGGGTTGTGTTGCAGATCTAGCTCGTCACTGGGCTTCCAGGAACCGCTCAACATGCATGCCATCCTGGGTTGTGAGCTGGGCTCTTGAAGACTTCAAGAAAGAGCAAGTGAAGATGTGGAAACTACCATAGTGGGCTGAATGGTGGCCCCTGAAAGATCTGTGCACACACTGATCCCTTGGACCCATGAACACGACCTTAATTAGACAAAGGGTCTTTGCAGATATGCTCAGAGATCACTGGCCCCGTCCTGAAGCAGGGAGGTTTGGACAAAGAAGCCCACATAGGAGCCATGGGAAGATGGTGTGAAGACAGGAAGGTTCGTCACAGGCCTGGGGACACCTGGGAGTCTTCCCTGAGAGCTCTAGGGACTGTGGAACTGCAGCACCTGGATTCGAGTTCTGCGGACCTGAGAATGTGATTCTGTTGTATCGACCCTCCAGTTGTGGCTGCCTGTTAAATTGACCAGACAATTCACATGTGTCACTTACTGAGCATGCCCAGGTGTTGGGGGTCCCTGTGCTTGGGGCCAGCCCGGGGGGACGAAGGGTCTCCACTGAAAGGGGGTGGTGAGTAGCCGTGGAGTCAAAACACAGATTCCAGGGACTGAGTGAGAAGCAGGCAGTGGGTGGCAATCTGCTGCAAGCTCGTTTATTCAAGGAAGTGCAAGGGGTCTTATAAGGAAGTGCAAGGGGTCTTATACATCTGGTTAGCCAACGGCCTTATGGGTGGGGTCCCGACTGCAGCCAATAGTAGTCTGTCCCCAGGTAGAGCATCTCCGTGCAGGTTCTTTCCAGATGCTGGGCAGAAGGTGGTCTCACGACTAGCCAGAGCGGAGCGCCACGCCCACGGGAGCCATTCCCCTATTCCTCATAGCAGGTGACTTGGCTAAGGCCTATCCTGCGTTGTGCCCTACACCCAGGCAGTGCTTGCCAGGCTGGGTTGCACGCTATTGTGTCTACTCAGAACGCCTGTGGGAGACTGGATGTGTAGGGCCCCCCTCGAGCATCAGGGCATCCTGGCTGTGGTACTGAGAGCAACGTGACATCTGTGGTGTGAATACAGGAGGGTGGCCAGGAGTTCAAGGCCAGCCAGGACTACAATGTAGACCCTGCTTCGAAAAATGAAAGCAAAGCAGACAAATGACAATACTAGACTAGGATGACGAGATGGTCTACACTGTCGACATAAACCCCAAGAATCTATTTTTGGACCCGGAGTGAGAAAATGAGGCACGGTGACCAGATACAGAGTCAGCACACAGCACTGCGGTAGACGAGCGGGGAGATCCAAATAGTTCTGATCACAGCACGGAGCCAGAGAGGGAAGGCCAGTGCACGGAGACAGACACTGCAGGAAAGTTAAAAGACTCAAATGAGAAAATACAGTACGCTCATGAACCGGAGAGTTCAACATTGTAGAGATGTTCTCTCCTGATGGCTCAGTGGTTCAGAGCGCTGGCTGTTCTTGTAGAAGACCCAGGTTTGACTCCCAGAACTGACGTGGTGCCTAACAACTGTCTATAACTCCAGTTCCAGGGGAACCTGCTGTCTTCTGACCTGCACGGGCTCTGCATGACACGGGTGCACTTACATGTCAGCAATACACTCATACATGCAAAATGATAAAAATAATAAATAGAATTAAGAAACCTAATGGATCTGTGATTCACGAACCCCAGTGAAAACCCTAACATTTAAAAAAAGAAGCTAAGAATCTGATTAGAGTGCCTTTGAGAAGACCAGACTCAGTAGCCCCACAGGACCGGACTCTGAAAAAAGCATCACTAGAGCGAGACTGCGCAAGTGTGACCTCTGTTGTGACGACATCATCTAATGTGATGACAGGTCAGAGGGACAAAGTGCAGGTTCTGGGTGACTTCACAGAAACCCAGAACAACCTGGCAAGCCCAACCATTAGATGAGAATGGACCGAGCAGAGAACACGGAGAAGGATGTGGGGAACTCTGCCCCCAGTGCTCTGCACAAAGCAGAAGCCAGGCACTTCACTGACCTAGATGTAGAGCGGGAAGTTCTAGGAACAAAGATGGAAGGGGCCTTTGTGACCCTGCTGTGAGACCACCCGAGAATCCACAGAAAGCACCAAACACAAAAGAAATGCAGGAGTAGATGTTACCACCTACATATTACCTATTAATTATTGTCTAGTTTTTTTGAGACAGGGTTGCCTTCGCTAGCTGGAACGTGCTATATAGATCAGGCTGGCCTAGATCTCACAGAGCTCTGCTTGCCTGTTTCCCGAGTGCTGGGACTAAAGGTGTGCACCACCAGACCTGGCCTCAAAGGACATTATTAGAACAATAAAGGTGGGCATGGTAGCTCACACCTGCAATCCTAGCACCTGGGAGCTGAGACAGGAGGATCACAGTGAGCCTGAGGCCAACCTGGGTTACAGAGGAAGACCCTGCCTCAAAACCCACAAAATAAGTAGACAAATAAAATGGAAAAGAAGAAACCATAAGCGAACTGACAGTCATTCTACCCCAGTTGGATAAAGAACATTACAAAGCAGTGACAAGACAAAAAGCTCGACTGAAAGCTGGATAAAAGGTACCTCAATAATGAAGCCAAGTAAATGGCCCCTTATTAAAATTTTAATGTATTTTCAAGTATATGAGTTTTGCTTGCATGTATGCCATGTATACCAGGTATGTGCCAGTGGAGGCCAGAAAAGGGCGTAGGATCCCCTGGAACTGCAATTAAGGATGGTTGTTAGCCACCATGTAGGTGCTGGAGGCTCTGGAAGGGCAGTTTCTCCTAACCTTTGAGCCATCTCTCCAGCCTCAGATGACAACTTTAAAAAGCTGCTTAACAGGGCTGGAGAGACGCTCAAGGAGACCGGTACCCTCTTCTGTCCTCTGGGCACTGCACATGCAGGTAGTTCACAAAATTTATAAAGAAATTTATTACTGTTAATTTTCAGCAAAATGCAAATTAAACCACAATGAAATGCCATTTGACGGTTGAGGGCGTGGCTCTGCAGTAGAGTTTGCCTAGTGTGTGTGAGACCCTATGTTCATCACCAGCTTAAACTTGTTCTGGAGGAGAGGTTGCAGCCCAGGATTTCCACCTCCGGGCGGATGTGCAGGTGGGGCATGCACATGTGTGAGCCAGGCACCCTTCACTGTGCACTGGAGGCCACCCTCCAGGGAAAGGGCCTGGGGGTGCCAATTCTGACTCCTGGGTGCAGAGGCCGGGCATTCCTATGTAGAAAATCTTTCCCAGTTACCGCCCTTAGGACATCCTGAGATCTCAAGCAGGCAGGTGAAGAGCCAGGGATACTGCCCTTGGCTGTCTCCAATGGGCTCAGGTAGGTAGGTCTGCAGGTGTGATCTTGGACTTCCTGAGTGTCAGTTCTGACACGAGCAGCAGGTGCCCACCACCAGGATCCTTTAGGTTTCCAAAGCAGGAACTTGCAGCTAATAGCAAAAGTGACCACTAGCAAAAACTGGTGGTGTGTGTGTGACCCCAACCCTTTGTCATAGACCCTTCTTTCCTATACAGGGTCCAATACCACCCCCGTCCCCTAATTCCAGTTCTGCTGGGCTTGTAGATACTGTCTCTAGGGGTCAGAGGGCCAATTTATCCAGTTCAGTTTGGGATCCCTGTCAGTTGGCTCTAACAACCCCTGACCTCTCAGCAGATCACCAGGACAACCCGTGCTGTTCCAGGAAGGCCTAGGCTGCCCAAGGCTGTGTGTGCATCAAATGGCCAAGGACTACCCCCTGCCTGGTGCTCTGTGTCCCAGCTGGTCCTACCAGACCTCGGTCCGTCACTGCTTACCAGGGGAGCCGAAAATTTCCCTGCAGCAGGAAGGCCTCCATCCCACCACCAGGAACAGGTCATCAGAAGGGACCACCACACCAAGTGTGGCCCAAGCGCCTCACCTCTGGGCAGGAGTGGCTCTGGGGAACCAGGCTGTGCTTGTAGGTGCTGGCCACAACCAGGAGGAATATTCTGCCTCCCTGTGCACCCACCAGACTGGGAGGGCAGCCACAGGAAAATGACACACTCACAGTCATCTGCAAGGATGTTTATTGAGTCAACCACAGCGCAACAGAGCGATAGAGGCAGGGGAGGCACCGAATGGACAGGAAGGGGTCAGGCCACACAGGGTGCAGTGACACTGGCCTAGCATGTGACAAAGGACAGACAAAGCCCAAAGGCTCTGGGCAAACAGACAGTAATAAAAATCGAAGTCATGTGTGACAGTACTCTTCTTTGTAATCTGTTTTCCTCATAAAACGTAACACCGTGTGTTTAACACACACTTAACCGTTGCTAAAATCAGCAAGAGCTATCTATTACAGTGCTCCAACTTAATAAGTTGATAAAGTTGTCCTGTGTCCAGTTCACAAAGGAACTAAATAGCTTTGTTCCGAGGTGCCTGGGGAGCCTCCCTGTGCCAAGCCTTTCTAGGAACTTTGTGTCCAGCAAGTCCCAGCACAGGACCCTGCCCAGCCCAGGACGCAGTCACAGACACCAGGGATGCTCAGCTCTCCTGGAGGCCTAAGGGTTGCTGGCCAAAGGCCCTTCTCAGGGCTAGGGCTCCAGCCATGATGGTGACTGGCTTCCCAAATGACAAGAGCTACTGAGGCTACATCCCTTATCTGCCACGTGTTCAAGAGCCAGCTGAACCTGGGACAGAACCGACAGCATGGCCAGGCTGTACTGGGCAGAGTCCCCAGGCACTCGGAAGCAGGGCAATGGCAGGTCTCAGAAGCAGTGCTTGCTGGCAGCTACGAAGACGGATGAGCCCCTTTTTGGTGACAACGAGGAAAGTGGCGTTTGGGTACATCCCAGGCCAGGGAGTGTTTAGTGCCAACAGCAATAGACGGTATTTTACAAAACTGGCCTATGGCGTGTGTGTGGCTAAGGCTGTAGCTGCTGTAGACAGCTGGCCACATGACAGCTCCTCCTTGGGGTAGAGGCCAGTGCCACCAGGAAGGCTGGAGAACAGGTACCCTGGTGCTGCTGAGCAGTGCGCCACCCAAGTGTGTCTCTACAGCGCCTGCGACATACCCCTTGAGTATGCCAAGAGGCTACCAACCAGGAAGGCATCAAGGTCTTGCCTTACTCTCCCCTGGGAGACATGCCTAGCAGTCCTCATGAGGCCCCTGAGGCTTTCATGGGTGGGAGAGTGAGGGTTGTGGACCTGTCACTGGGTTGGGATGTTATAGCTAAGACCTAAGGCTGAGAAAAGGAATGCCCCCAAGCCGTCTTTCTAGACCTGCTGGTCTGCCTCCAGCCAGAAGTAGGCTGTGGGCGCTTCCTGCCAGCTCATACTTCTGTGCAGACATACTCTGGCCATGCATCTGAAGAGGCAATCCTTTAAACAACTCTCTCAGAGGACTTTCATAGGTGACAAAACAGATCTCAGGTGTGTCACTGCTCTGTTAGCACATGCATGTATTTTATGGCCTTGGACCAGTGAAACCCCTACTAGCAGCCTGCATAGAGCTGGCAGACAGCCCAGACCCAGAGTACTACCAAGCTAATACCATGTTGCATTCTTAGCACTGGTCATGAGTGGGCAGCTGCATGACCCCGCCAGTCCCCCCAGGGCCAGACCACCAGAGTGCCTTTAGGCCACAGAAGAGCTGCTTAGGCTCACTCTCAAGGATCCCACCATGTGTCGGTGCTGGATCTGAGGGAGCAGGCTAGAAAACAGACCTGCCCGGGCCAGCCAGCAACACAAGCTGCAGTGCTATGGCACTGTGCAAGCCAGTGCTCTTTCCTGGATTCTCTGACACGCAAGTGGTGGCCCCAAGTCTCCTTTGGTGCCATCTTGGAATAACCCCCCATCAAGGGAAAGGCTACTTAGTCCACCCCAGATGAGACCACGCCCACCTTGGGGCCTCTGGTCGCCACATTTATCTCCAACAGTCCAGAAACCAACTCTGTAACCACCCTACGCTCTTAGCTCAGGGTCTGCTGACCAGACCCATAGGCAGGCAGGCTTTGGATACAACATCTGACAGGCTGAAGCCTTAAAAACTACTGGATGTGAAGCCAGTTCTGACAGCAACGAGCATGGCCATGCCTCTGGCTGGCTTTTCTTCCAGCCAGTAATTCTACCAGTGGCTCTGACAAGGCCTGTGCCATGAACATGTGTGTCCTCTGTGTTGTTCCAATCCCATGGGGAGGGGAGGCTCTGACAAGGCCTGTGCCATGAACATGTATGTCCTCTGTGTTGTTCCAATCTCATGGGGAGGGGAGGCTAGCACACTGCATGTGATGGTCCCATGACCCTCTTCCTCCTGGTCTGGCCTCAGCTAGATAGGCCCTGAACCTCCCAGCTTCGGTGAATGTGAGGCCTGGGTCCTGAGCTTTTGGGTGGTATGCCCAAGCAGCATGTAGACTTCCACGCAGGACCCTGCACTTGGTGTGATTGCTCCAGATCTTGGATGGGGCGAGGCCCTGCCCACTCGGTGTCCTCTGCGCTCCTGCCTCCATCTGTCCTCCAGTGGTGAGGTGGAAAATCAGGTGGTGAGAAGAGAGGCTGTAGTCTTTACGAGTGACAGAAGTCTCAGGAGGGAGGGTCTACCATCTCCAAAGCCACCAAAGAAAGCTTAGTTGCATAGGAGTGACTGCCAAGGACACTGGCTGAGGAAGGGAGCCCAGAGGTGCCTGCTTCCCTGAGACAAGGGACAGAGTGTCCAGCTGATGGGGCTTGGCTGGTGGGAGAGCTCAGCGTGTGGACTGTGCTCTCAGTAGCCAGACTTCTGTCTGAGCAGATCTGCAAGGCTGTTCTCAACTGGCATTGCAGAAAACACCAGGACATGGAGTCAGTCCTCTGTAGGCCTGGGCTTGGAGGACCCGAGTGGGTGGAAGGCACCCTTGCACCCTGAGCACATGCCTCTGCTCCTCAGACACAAAACACACAAACTGCAAAATGCCACCAGTCCAGGAGACGTGGCAAGACAGAGGCCTGCCGAGGATGTTGAACATAGCGTTCCTTTGAATACACAGAAAATTCAAGTAATTTATTTAAAAACTGCTTACTTCCATCTTGAAATATATATGTATATATATTTGCTTTAGAGTGATCATATTGCAGCATGATTCTCATGCACTTTAAAGTACTGTATTTAAAAAACACCAAGTTGAGGCAGCTGGAGCATAACAGGCCTGACTTCATCCAGGTAGAATCCAGCGAGGGCCTTGCTCCTGAGCACAGACTGCCCGTTTCACGAGGAGAGCAGAGACTGCGTAGTCTATAACAGACTGAAAAGCATTTCCAAACAGGTGCAACATTTGCTGCACATGGCTCCCTGGCGGCCGGGTTCTTCATCTGCTGAAACCGGAAACTGTGCTGGGCTTTTGGGTCACCAGGTCTCCTGCCCAGACGCGTTTCTCTGCCTTTGTTCCCATTCTAGTGACTGGTAGTAGGGGCAGGTGAGGAGGCCATGGTTTCCAAAGTGACGAGGAGGAAGGACTCGGCACCCTCGCACGCCCTGCTGAGGCCAAGGCCCCCCATGCACTCGAGGTAGCCATGCAGCAGGGCTCGGAAGGCAGCATCCACGTGAAGCTCTGCACTCAGATTTCCAGTTAATGGTGGAGCCGGTGGCTGGCCTGCGGTCCCTTCTGGGGAGAACTGTCTGGGTGGGGCCTGGACATACTCACGAGCAGGAGGCATGCACAGAGTTCCCACTCGGCCCCCTGGTTGGTGCCCCGTGCCTGGGCAGGATGTCTGGAGGCTGCCCTGGGAACGGTCGTCTCCAGACCATGCATCTCTGGGACCCGGCTTTGGCATGTGGTCTCGGGCACTGACAGTTGGGCACAGGGCTGTAGGCACACTTTGTCAAACTCTCGGGGAAAGAAGAGCTGCTGTTCATGAAAACCACAGTTGTGAAAAGGAAAATACCTCCTAAGATGACAGAGAAAAACATCCTCCAGGCGCTCGGTGCCGGCGAGACGCTCCGTGCCAGCGAGACGCTCCGAGGGGGGGCAGGCCATCCTGGATCTATAGGCCTCAGGGACACCTAGCGGACGGTTTGGTCACTGCATTGCTACGGATGCCTTCAGAGAGATCTGCCAAGGGCACCAGTTTCTGCATTTTGAATTGTAATTTTAGAAGTTCAGAATCTCACTTTTCTAAACTGTTTACTGACTACACTGTGAATGCTTCACAATTTAAAAACATGCAGAATAAAAGACAGTTGAAATTACGATTTTTTCAATTAAAAAAGATTTCAAATGATTTTTTTAATTGTGGGAAAGGTAATTAGTGTGATCTTTTTGCCTAGTAGCTCAAATCTACCCTACACCTGACACCTACTGAACTTGAACTGTGTTCTGGGAAGGAACTCCAGCTTATGCAGCATCAGCAAGAACAGCCACCTCGTTCCACTTGACCCTCCCGAGTGGAGTGTGTCAGCTGGGGCTCAGACCATGGACTCAGTCTCCACGGGCCCTCCAAGTCCCTCCTTCCGAGACAGCTTTAGCACAGTGGGTTTGTCGCTGATTGCAGTGCCTTCACCAGCAGGCCGTGAGGACAGGCCTTTCTGCTCCTCCTTGGCCTCCTCTGACACATTGGGATAGATCACCAGGAATGTGGCTGTCAGGAAGCCCAGGAAGGAGCCCACAGAGGCCACCATGGGGATGACACGGACAGTTCCCACATCAACTACACTCCCAAGGGCAGACGCCACCAGGATCTGGGAGATGTAGACCTGGCAGGACAGGATGGCGCAGTCAATGCCAAACCCACGCTTGGAGTTCCCTGGGCTGTGGTGGACGTACTGGAAGAGAAGAAACACAGGTGTGAGGGGAGCAGAGGAGAGGCGCTGCAGCACTCAGGGCAGTGGGCACTGACTGCGGTGGGGCGACCACACCCACCTTCTTAAGCTTTGAGGCAGGTGCCAAACTGGATTCCCTAGAGCCCCAGGTCCTGCCTGGCACCAAGCAGGCGGGCGTAGAACATTCTAGCTCAAGGAAGGAACGGCAGAAGCAGCACTGCAACTGCTTGTGACTCACAGTCCCCACGAGGGCCCCATCTCCAGCCCCAGGAACACGGCAGGGTGCAGGGCGATGACCGCACCTGGTGGTCTCCAGAAAGGGGGCCGCAGGGCAGGGAGCTCAGTTCGCTCCGTTCCTCAGGGGTGGAGCAGGGCACCCTGGGCAGCTTTGCCTGTGGGTTTTGAATGTGAAATAAAAGAACAGCAGAGTGCTGCTCAGGTGTGCTGTCCCTGAGTCCCCGGAGACTCATCTTTGAGACTTAGAAAAGGCCCAGAAGACAGAGAGCTTGTGGTTCTAGATGTGCTTGCGCCAAAGGTGGAGGAAGGTTTAACAGGCTTCCCAGGTCAACGGACTCAAAAGCAGAAAGAGCAGGAGCGAGACAGGCAACGAGCCTCACCTAACAGACAGAGGCCTCAGGAGTAGACGAACGCTTCCCTGCATATGGGCCACCCTGGGCTACAAAGGACTCCCAGTCAATTTAGGGGACTCAAATCATGAGTATGCATTCTCTGACTTTGAGGAGTTAGAAATCGTTAACACCATGATCGTCAGAAAAATCATGTCAGAAATCCATGAGAACACTTCAATTCATGGCTTCAAAATAGAAACACAAAAAAAGCACACAGGTCTTTGTGGGTTGGGGCAGGGTGAGGGAGTGCACGGGTCTGTGCAGGCTGGAGGTCGATGTCAGTCTTCCTCTGTTGCTCTGCTCCTCCTTTCCTGGGACAGGCTCTTTCAGTGACTGACTTGGCTGCCAGCGAGTCCCAGGGAGCCTCACTCAGCACTGAGGTTATAGGCCTGCACTAGAGTTTTATGTGGGTGCTGGGTCCTCATGCTTGTACACCAAGCACTTTAACTTTATCCACTGAACCCCCCGCCTCCCCACGAACCTAGAAAAATATCTCTGAAGCGATTATAAATTTAAAATAACACATTAATATTGGCAGCTCTTGTATGGTGGCTTATGTCAATAATCCCAATGCTCGCCAGGCCGAGGTATTGGCCATATGTAGCAGATGTGTTGTGATGGGGCATGAGGCCCTTCCATGCCACAGGAGCCACAAGAACGAAGTGGAACAGAAAATGTCAGACAGTCTAAGTGGCAGGAAGGTCAGATGGAGGCACACGTGAAGTCAGGCAGCAAGCGAGGGGAGACACTTGGGCTCGGGCCATGTCTTTCTTGGGTGGTGCGTGTCTGAAGGCCATCGAGCACCTCCCTTGTGACTGAACGGTCAAGAACCCCAGACTCCATCTACGGGATTCGGCTGTTAAGAGTTTTCTACCACTGGATACGGTGTGCACCTGGTGAGCTGGCTTCAGAAAGACGAAAGGGAAGCTGAGGCAGAGAGAGTTTAAGTTAAGGAGGAGATTGGAGCTTTTCTTCCCCTTCTAGGGTCTGTGCCACACTAAGAAACACAGCTTCCTACTGCCTGGGCTGCGGAGCACTGCAGCGATGCCATCTGAGCCGCGCCGTGGCCTGGATGCCAAGTGGAATTCTGAAGACTTGGCTTATAAGAGATCTCAAAAATGTCTGCCTCTTTGTTTTCCCAGAACAGCATCTTATGCGCCCCAGGCTAGTCTTGAACTTGCTACGTAGCTGATGATATCCTTCACTCTAGTGTGGGGTTGTAAGTGTGCATTACCATGCCCAGTTTGAGTCCGTTGCCTGTGTACATGTCTTTTTTTTTTTTTTTTTTTTTGAGATAGGGTCTCCCTGTAGCCTCAGCTGGCCTTGAACTCACTATGTAGACTGGGCTAGCCTTGAACTCACAGAGATCCACCTGCCTCGGCCTTCCAGGTGTTGGGATTAAAGGTGTGCACCACCATGCCCGGCTTGCCTGCAGGTATGTAAGTGGACCTGCATTGTGCAATGTCTGTGGAGGTCAGAAGGGCTGGGGTGTTAGATTCCCTAGAACTGGAGTTATATACAGATGGCTATTAGATGCCATGTGTGTGCTGGGAACCAAACCCAGGTCCTCTGCAAGAGCAGCCACTTCTCTTAACTTCTGAGCCATCTCTCCAGACCCTGGTTTAATCTTTTTAAAACAGAGATGTTTCAGATGCAGTGGGTTACTCAGGTATTACCAGCATGGACAGGCACCTGGGGCTCCTAGCGAGCAGCCCAAGCACACAGTAAACAACGTACTATTAGGAAGTGGTGGTTGTCCACCATGTGGACATGATGGTTGAGCAAAGCATGGGCTGCCTCCTGTTCCCGACTATAACAGGGCATGCATCTGCTTCTAGAAGCATTGCCGAAGGCCACCGGCCAGAATGACCAGGAGTCTCTCGTGGCCAGGGACTGACTAGGACAAGTGGCAACTAACTGTCTTTGTTAGAAGGGATGGGGGAGGGAGACACCAGAGTACCAAGTGCAGGCTGTGAGTCACATGGGCCTGATCACCAAACAGACCTAAGGCCAAGTAGGGCTCCCCTCAACCCAGTGCCCTTGGGCCAGCCGTACCTCCTTGATGTCATGGTAGTGGCCCAGCAGGGCGTAGGGGCAGTAGGAGATGCTCATGGAGACAATGCCCATGGTGCTGATGGTCACCATGGCCACATAGACATTGGGAAACATGGCCATCACGGCGGTGCCCACAGAGAAGCCCAGCGTCCCCAGCACGTAGATGACTCTGATGCTCAGGTCATAGTTGTCCAGGTACTTCTGTAGCAGAGCTGTAGAGATGGCCCCAGGGACTGTGAGCAAGCCACTGGCTCCGGATGCACTCCCTTGCCCATCCCAGTCCTCAGCCCCAACAATGCCTCCCTCTGGCTGAAAACTAGGCCTCCAGGTACAGACGCCCTCTCCTGCCCACCAGAACCATGAGGCCCAGGCAGGCACACTTGCAGCACCATGTCCACCTGGACTCCCAAGAGTCCCAGTACCTCAGGAAGAAGCCAGCTCCCTGGGGCCTCCTTGGCCAGCTGGCTGTCCACCCAGGTCCCCTTGGGGAACTTCTCTGGCTACTCATCCTGAGTTTCCCAGAGTCCTGGACATCCCCTTCTCTCAGGGCTCGCTAATTCTCCAGTGCAGGGGCCACCACAGTGTGCTCACTGTCACAGGGTCACTCACCCCTCCAAGTTTAGCCACAGATGGTGCACAGGTTCAGACTGAGTGTGGGCAGGTGGAAGGAGGGGACCCCCAAACTCAACCCTGTCAAGTTCCAGGAGCATGCTAGTATGGAGTAGTCTGCCTTAGGATGGGAGCCTATCACCCTACCTTTCAGGACAAGCTGAGCCTTGGGGACAGAACTCCTGACCTTCATACTTTGGGCCCTTCAGGACAAGCTGTGTGTGCAGGCCAGGATCTCTGTCCTCAGCAGTCTAAGCCTGTCTCTCTGCTCCTCAGAGAGCTGGGCCATAGGTGGGAGTGGCAAGACCAGGTGGCATGCGAAAGAGGAGCATCCACGCCGGATGGGGACTGGTGGACAGTGCACAGGACAGCCTCCAAGTCTCAGAAACAGCTGATCCCAGCCATGACAACTGCCCTCACAGCTCCTCTGCTCAGGGAGAGGTCAGGATTCCCTCATGCCTTGTCTTGTTTCTGACAGCTAAGCACTTATGGATGCTTACTTACCTGAGCAGATAGCACCAGTAGCAGCGTAAATGACCAGGCCCCAGCAGCCCATCTTCACACCAGCGTTGTAGGCGTGCCAGGCGGTGGAGTTGGAGGGGGCCTGTTGCAGAGAGAGGAGGTTGAGGGCATGTGCTGCCCTGAGGGCAGAGGGATTGCCCTGCATTCCCATGCAGGCAATTTGAAGGGTGACAGACACTCTAGTGAGGAGGAGAATCAACCCCAGCCCAAGTCAGCATCTGGAAAACTGCTTCCCATCCTGCCCAGGCCACATGTGACTGCTGCCCCCAAGGAGAAGTAGAACCCTGGCCTTGGCCCTGAAGCAAGGCTGGCCCAGACCCGCAGAAACGATTCTGCTGTCCCAGAGATGCCCACTAGACCCAGGCAAGATGAGCACAGACCTATGTGCACAGGGTGAGCCCAGAACCATTGGCAGAGCTGGTACGAGTCACAGCGGACTGCTGCGACCGCTGACGCAATCCCCATTCACCCTCCCAAAGTGCCTCTGGCCCTGTGAAGGCACGTGGCGTTCACCAACGGTCACCACACACCCACTGCAACCTCCTCCTGGCTTGTAGAACAGTTCAGTCATGTAACAATCCCACCTAGGGCACATCCCACCTGCAGGGGCGTAAGGGACAGTGTGTAGGCTTCGGAGAGGTCCCTGACACCGGGCTCACTGGCCTTAAGGTGCTCACCTTGGGGTTCCCTACAAAGATAATCTGGCCCATGAAGTCGGTATAGAAGACAGCCTCAGCGATGACCGAGAACCACGTGAGCAGGTGGCAGAGGCAGAGCCGCATCAGCTCCCTGGGCATCTTCAGCATGGACAGCCACAGCAGGCGCACTGTGGTCTCTGTCTCCCCCTCCTCGCTCTCCGTGTCCCCGCTGGAGGTGGTGGCCCCGCTCTGGTTCCGGTGCCGGGAACGCTGCCGCTGCCGCTGCTGCAGGTCATACAAGTCGCTCATGCTGCGCGACGGCTTGATCAGGACCACAGCATTGGCCCTACGGTAACGGTAACAGTGGGACCCGATCTTGCCATAGTAGGAGAAGGTGCTAGAAGCCTGCCGGTGGAACATGTGCCTACGCCGTCTCATGGAGCCAGACGTGGCTGAGGGCTTCAGGTCCACCTTGGAGCGGCTGATGAGCAAGTCCCTTGGTGGGGAGCCACTCCCGTTTGGGACCTTAGCTTCATTCAAGTGATTATCAAGCAAGGTGTCGTCCTCCTTGGCGGACTCCCTGAGGAACGTGGACAGGCGGGGCAGTTTGGCCCTCAGGAACTCCTGGCTGGTGCTCCGGGGGGTACTGGGGTAGGAAGCATCATGGAAGATGGAGGGCTCGATGTCGTGAAGGAAGAGCAGCTCGGGCTCCATGTCCAGCGTGGCGTCAGGCATGTGCAGCACTGAGTCACTCTTGCTGCGCACAATATCTACGTCGAGGTAGTCCAGGGCCAGCTCATGCTCTGACTGCACCTCATCTGGGAACGGGGGTGTGCCATCCTGCATGCCCCCACCCAGGGAGCTGAGGCGGGTGGCGGGGGCTGGGGCACCAAGCTGGATACCAGTGCTGGGCAGGGCAGACTCCTCAGGGCTGCGGTCCTGCTGCGGGCTGTACTGCTCCTCTGGGATGCTGCAGAGGTGCAGGGCCACCGACACCGAGAAGATGATCGCGGCGAAGAAGAACAGCACCTGGTTCTGTGTCTGGAACCAGTCGCCCAGGAAGGTCTGCGTCCAGTCCAGCCCACCCAGCACGTAGCCGATGGCCCCACCAAGGCCTATGGGCACAGAAGCAATGGTCAGCTCTAGGCCTGGCACGGGGCTTCACCCTCACACAGGGGGAAGGGGTTGTATGGCAGGTCACTGGGAGGTAGAGGGAAAGGACAGTTGGGACAAAGAAAACAAGGAAGCCCAGGTGATCCCGGTGCTGAAGACTGGCCTCAAGTCATTCCACTTAGGAAATAACAAAAGCAATCTCAGGCCTAGAAGCAAGCCCAGCCCACCTGTGGGCGCCTCTCCGGACTGCTTGATAGAAGACTGGGCTATGAGTACTGCTTGGCTGAGGCAGTGGTCAGTGGGGGCTCTCTAGCCCAGCTCCTTAGTTCCTTCATCCTGCTGGACTCAGGGCCCAGGAGTGAATCATGGCGCAGTTACTGCCACTGAGGAGAACAGACTCCTCCCCACCCATGTGGGGCTGGCACAGGACCTTACCTGCAGAGAAAGCGTGGATGTTGAGGGCCATATCCTGTTCCTCACTGTCCACCACGTCCAGCAGGTAGGCACGGATGGGCCCCTCGGTTGCATCAGCGCTGAAATCCAGGACCACCACTCCCAATACCGTAAGGACAATGCCAATGGGTTGGTGACTGGGGACATCACCAAGGGCCAGACCTGAACAGAGCACGGGGAACAGTCAGTCTGGGGCTGTCACATCAGGCTCCTAACGCGAATACTCCTGGACACCGGTAGGCTTCTCCCCACTTCTGTGGTTTGTGCATCTTCCCAGCACCTAAGAGCACCCCCATCCCGTTTTCTAAGCGAGGAGAGCAGGTTCTTCCTCCCCTGCCATCAGCGAGGGTGGTCACTGGACAGTCGTGCACTGACATCAGGTGCAGGGCAGGCAAGGGCCGCTCCACCACCTCTGTGAGGAAGCTGCCTCCCCTTCCCGACCATCCGGCCCGCCTCAAGCTGCTCTCTGAGCTGGTGGATTCTTTCAGCTCCCCAGCTAGAGAATAGGCTACGGATTGGTACACAGGACCTCAGGCCTGAGTAGAAAGGCCATGCAGCCTTAGCAGACAGCATGAGCTCCAGAAAAGGCTGCCCTCATACACCAAGTTTTACCTGACTGGGGAGCCTGCCTGGGACCCACAAATCAACCCTTAACTCTAAGGCTTGGCTGGCTCAAGATGGACCTACCTTTAGGATTGGAGGCAGAGTAAGCCCAGGCCTGGCCCTAAAGCATCATCCCCAGACTGCACCTGGACACACTGACCCAGAGGAGCACCGAGAAGCCTGCTGCTCAGGGGCACCTTTTGGCCTCAGACTACAGGCAAGAGACAAAGCCCAATCTGAAGGGCTGGTGTCTCTAGGCTGACTGTACCCGGATCACCAGTGGCCATGGCTATCCCAAGAATGCTCTCTATGCAACCTACTGCATTTGGAGAAGGGATGCTCCCAGGTGAAACTGACAGGCCCAGAGCCAGGAGCCAATGCCCTGGAAGTGGTGCCCTCTGATTCCTGGATGGGCAGCCTTCGCTGGTTGGAGAAGCCAGTTGCCTTGCACATAGGGTATGAATCAGGAAGGAGACACTCAGGCAGGGAGGGGATTGGCCCCAAGGAGCCGTGACTCTCTACCCTGAGGTGGTCTTCTGGACCTTTCTGCCTACAGGCCTCTTGCTGTTGGAACCTGGGCAGCCCTAGGCAGCCGCTGTGCCTCAGAACCCATGCCACAATCCTTCACCAGAGGAGCTCGAAAAGCATGGCTTTGTTTCCACCAGTTCTGAAGGGTGCACTCAAGGCAGAAAATACTTTCCCACACAGAGTGGCTTTAGTTAAAACCAAAACAACAAGGAGACAAAATAACACACAAACCAAGAAAATGAACAACAGGTCCTGGACATTTTCAATACCAGGTCCAAGAAAAGGAGAACAAAAAAGAAAAGATAACTTCTGAAATCACGCTGGAAACAGGACGTGGTGTCAGATACGAATTAAAACAAACCATCACAACAGGAAACATTTCCCTGTGAACAGGTTCCTCCAGCTTTCCCACGTGGGGCCGGCTCCACTGCCAAGAACCCCACTGCGGTCTCCACCAGGCAGACCTCAGCAGTCCAAGTGGGTCCTCGCACACAGTGACCCAGAGAAGTCGCCAGGTGAGGTCCCCAAAGCACGCACCTGTGCAAGCGTGGCAGACACTCACCTATGGCAGAGCCGTTGAGGAACAGTGCAACGCCGACTAGGACGCCCACACACAGTGCGAGGATGAAGGGCCGCCGGCGGCCCCAGCTCAGGGTGCAGCGGTCACTCACAGAGCCAATGACTGGAGTGAAGATGAGGCCGAGGACAGGGCTCAGGAACCAGGTGAGGCTGTAGTACTGCTCCGGGAGGCCTGCAGGGACACGTGTTTGCTCATCACTCATGCAGACACGTCCCTGCATGGACAAAGGCCTGTGCTCTCTCAGGGTATGGCTTCTCTGAGGGTCTTTTGGCCCTGAGGGGGCTGGACCAGAGGACAGTACCAGGCTGTGCTGCAGGACACCATGCTGCTGGTGCTGAACAGGGCTGAGCTGCTGAAGGGCCTGCAAGGCACCAGTCAGAGGCCACTGTCCCTCCACACTGGACTACGCATGTGGCATGGTGTACACAATTGCAGAGACAGGAAGAGTCTCTGAAATCTGGACCTCACTGGGGAAAATCTACCACAGAGGTCTTACCAAGAGTCCACACAGTCCCCAAGGCACTCAATAACCTTGTCAGCGGGCACCTGAATACCAGGACGGTGCAAGTCCAAGTGTCCAGCTGGAGCTGAGGGGCCACAGACAACACATGACACCCTTTCTCACTTAGCCTTCCTAACTGCCCAGGGCAGTTTGTCCATTTTACAGGTGGGCATATGAGGCTCTGAGAGGCTGGGCAGCCTGCCCGGAATGACACAGAGAGAGGATGGCCCCAGGACTGAACAGGGAACCTGGCTTCAGAGTTTATAGCTCCCTCATTGAACACAGCCTCCTTGTTACACAAACCCAAGAACCAGGTTGACAGACCGGATGAAGGCTGATGGCTGGAGCGCTACAAAGCAACCAGAATGAGTATGCGCAGCAACGGCAGCGCGGACGAACTTCACGCACCAGAGAGATCTCCGCAGAGGAGCGCACTGCAGGATGTCCTTCACTGAACCCAAAGTTTTGGAAAGCAATCTGCTGTCATAAGGCAGGCTGGTCCTCCATAGGAGAGCTGTGATTGGGCACTGGGTGGGTCTGGTGTGCAGTCTCCTCTGGATGTGGATAGTGGCCTCAAGTGTGGCCATGAGACAGGCACAACTCTCTCCATTTTACACCAGCCTGAGGCTTACTTAAAAACCACCTCATCAGACAAGTACTTTGCACTGCTAAGGGCATTGAAGAAAGAGGCACGTGTGGTGAGCCGGCCAAAAACTAAATGTGTGTGGACGGAGTGTGTGCTCACTGGAGGAAGCACCTTGCCATCATGCTGTCACAGCATCACGGCACTCTGCCAGGGTCTAAGGTGTGTGCTTTGACCTCTGCAGCCCCCCCTGGCTGCAGGAAGGCTAGGTCTGTTCCCGTCCCGAGTCAGCAGAACGGACTGAGAATCAGGAAACCTGTCTGCCCAGTGAAATCCGCTGGACATGCCAAGTGGGGCTCCGGCTGTGGAGAGGCTCCCCAGCCTTACCAGGCGAGACACACAGGAGGTCGTGGCTCTCGCCAGCTGCACTGGCCCTGCCTGCCTTCAGTGATGCCCATGTCGGGTCTCCAATCTCTCAGCGTGGTCCCTAATCAAATGACTCAGAGTGAGCAAGGCAGCCAGAGGTTCGGAGGAGGGAAACACACATCATGAACTCCCCACAGGCCATGCCACAGCCTTGTAAACAAGGAGCCTGGGTCAGTCTTCTGCTCATGGCACCTCTTCTTGAGCCTTGACGTCCCCAGCAGCACCTTAAAAGGCTTCTTCCTCCTGCTACCACTCTGCCAATTCCTAGGAGGTCCCACCACCTTCTGCTGCCCACGGTGCCCACCTGCCCTGAGCGCTGTACAGACCTTGAGGCCATGTCAAGCCACAGCTCCCCGAGGATGGTGATACCAAGACCCACTTCACTTCCCTTCCCTTCAGCCAAGAACCAGACAGGGCAGATAGGAGACAGATACGGGGGGGGGGGCACGTGTGATACCACGTGGTCTACATACACAGTACACAGAAAAAGCATATGGCACTCAAGATCCAGTGTCCATGAGTAAAGTCTTACAGTCAGCTCATCTGTTAGGGCATGGGCCTGCTAGCTCACCACCAGCTCCAGGGGCAGAACTGACGATCTCTGTTCTCTGACCCTTGGATAAGTTTAATGGCCTCACAGTGTCGCTGGGTTTCTTTCCATCCTCTGTGGCCAAGGCAGGAAAGTTAACACTTCTAGCCATGACCCAAAATCATACACTTCAACCTATAGCCTCTCGGCTTTTGTGCTGTGTTCATTTGGAAGGTCTTCTTGCTCACACCTTCCCCCACGGAGGCGCTTTCCTTCCTCCCACACCTCTGGGTCTAGTACTAATTTATTGGGTTCTCCAGTGAACCACTCACCATTTATGTATGAGGTCATTACTACCATGGATGAATCTGGGTCTACTATCTTTTTAAAATTTTTTTATTTAATTTTATTTTTTGAGACAGGGTCTTGCTGTAGCCCCAGCTGTCCTAGAACTTGCTATATAGGTCAGGCTGGCCTTGATCTCAGAGATCCACCTGCCTGCCTCTGCCTCCTGAGTGAGCACTGGGATTAAAGGCATGTGCTATCAGGCCCGACCTTTGTTTGTTTGATGAATGTGAGTAAGTGTATGGGTGTGCACGTGGAGATCAGAGAACGACTTTCACGGCAAGTGCTTCGCCTGCTGAGCCATCTCAGTGAGCCTGTCAGAAATGACTTTACTGCATCTTATTTATTTAGTTAGAGTCAAGGTCTCACTATAGCCCTGGCTGGCCTTGAACTCAAGAGTCTCCAGTCTCAGGCTCCCACATGCTGGGATTCTCAGCGTGGCCACGACATCTGGCAGCAAGTTTTCTTTTATGCTGACATCACTGTGCAGGCTTGTGTCACAATCCCACCATTAGGCATCACCTGGGGGGAGTCGACCAGGCGACTCCCTGGCCCGGCCCCAGAGGCCATGTCCCTGACTATTTGCAGCTCCCATCTAGAGGTGGGCCCTTCCCCACCCCCAGCCATCCACATGTTCCAGGGCTGGCCACTCAGTGGACACCGCTGTGCTCTGTGGTACCCATGAAAGGACACTGCCAGCCACACCAGCACGTCACCCTAAGTTCTTTCCCTGAAAGAGTGTGGTGCCTGGAGGAGACCTCTGTGTGGCACTAACAGCCACAGTGTACTGACTGCTTGCTAGTGAATCTGGTGACATCCTAGATGTCGTTCTGTGCACTGGAGGAATCCAGAATATCTCACAGCTGGCAGCACAGCTGGACAGTTGGAGCTCAGATGGGGGGAGGGGCCAGGGCTACAGGGATCAGTGGGGACATGACACCCCAGGGACACAGCACCAGCAGTGGCCTCACAGTTCACTTGTGTCACCCTACTCTACCCGAAATCCATTCACACTACAGACTCGGCCCCCAGAAGTCAAGTACCCTGCTTCAGCTCCCGTGCCGGGCTAGAGTCGGGTGAAGGGCAGCCCACTGAACTGGCCCAATGGCGTGACAGCACTTTGATCTCCCACATGGGAAAGCTGAGTATTTCTCATCACGTCTCCAATGCAGCCCTGGATGAGTGAAGCCCCCCCCCTCCCCGCTTGGCTGCCAGCACCCACTGCCCTGGGACACCTTAGCCAGACGATTCCCAGCAAAGCCCTAAACAAACACAACGCCTATCCCTAGTAAATAATTTTTTGTTTTTTTCCAGGCAAGGGTGGAACAACAATGGTGGGACCCGGAAGGCTCCCGTTCACAGGAAATACTCACTGTGTCACCGTGCGCCCACGGAACAACCCACCACCAATGCTCAAGTCACGTGCGACAGCCTCTATTCACAAGGGAGTTTTTTGATAAACTGGTGTTTTGTTGGGGGGTGGGGGTGGGAAAGCGGCCTATAAATGTTTAACAAAAGGTCTGGGAAGGGAATCGGAACTCATTCTTTCTCTCAATGGACAAGGCTGCCTTGGCCAGATAGTTTTGTACTCCTGGACAAAAATCCATGATAACATTAGCTCATGAGAATGAGATGATCGTGGGAAAATCTCAGCATCCTCGAGTGACCTCAGGAATCTTGGCCAGCAAGCCCACCACGAGCCTATGGGGCAGCCTTGCTAAGACTGCAGCTGCAGGGAAAACGGTCAGTCCTCTACAGGTCAGGCTGGGCCCATGGCTACCTGCTGCTATACGAGACCCACAGCAAGCCCTGACCAGGCTCTGAGGGGTTTCCCAAAGCAGGGAGGGTCTGCACTGGGGGCCACATCTTCAGCTAAAGGTGAGGCCACAGAGCTTCAAGGAACATTCTAGAAATCACTGGTGCCGATGGGAAGACCAGGAAAGGGTACTTGAAAGATGCTCAGGTATTTCCCTGCTCTATTTCAGACAACACAGAGCTGTCACATGTCACCCGCGTCCCTACTACTGAGTGAGATACAGCTCAGTCACACAGCTGTGAGGAAGGGCTCAAGGAAGGAACTGTACACCTGCCGTCCCAGTACTTAGAAAGTGGAGCTGAGAAGGTCAGGAGTTCATGGCCATCCTTGGCTACATGAGACCCTCTCTCTAGTTACTCCCTACCCCATCCCCTGAAAAAATAAAAGAAAGCAGGACTGAGCTCAAGGAGTCCATTTGCTCTGGGTTGACAGACCACATGTGAAAGCCCACTCTTAACTGCTGCTCCAGTCACAGCTGCCTGTGGGGGCTTTGTAGGAAAGAATGAAAATGTGTAGGCCAGGCCTCACTGATTCAGACTCATACAGGTGCAGCCTAGGTAAGTTCCACTAAAGCTAACGCTTAGTGGACACTTGGTGGACACAATTCTAGCACCAAGGTCACTGTCAAGCACTGAACTTTCCTCCAGGGAATAAGATGTATGGAGGGAAACAAATCACATCCCAGGGTCCCCAACAAGGCCAGTGAGTTCAGGTATGATGCCCCATGAGGGGTCCCTGCACTGTGCGCTCGCTGCTGTGTGCAGGTTGGAAGTCCCAGCACACCTGGAAGAGAGTGGATGAGGAGAAGCCTGGAGGCCTGACATGGGCTGAGGAACTGTCTGGTGCCCACCTCCAAATCCTTTCAGCAGCGGACAGCACCTGGGAAAGCTGCACAGGAGAGGCCACTAAGCCCCATGTGGGTGTCCAGCTTATAATTTTGCTATAAAACCAGTTACTAAGAAAGTCTCATGCATGGCCATGTAATTCAGTGATGACACTGTCCATTTTCTGGAAGAAGCTGACAGATAGTGGTGATGCTCTGGAAAGACATTACACACAGTGACCACATCTCCCCTGACTTTTCTGCCCTGGTGTGACTATTCCTGATGGGTGACCATGCCTCTTATCTGCGCTCCTTGAGCATGGGGTGCATCTGGCATGCTCCAGGCTGCTTCCACAGGCACTCAGGATGCATCTGCAAATTTGAACCTGACTCTTCAGCTCAGAGCCGATAGCTGCCTCATCTGCAGTGAATCCTCAGCCTGGCGACTGAAGCCACGCTGGACTTGTTTAAAGTTGTCCGGCTGTGACACACCTGGACCTGAGGCTACATTGCTGAAAGCGGTCATGGGAACCGACCCTGCTTCCAGGGCCCCTTTTCAACCAAGATGAGACACACATACAGCTCTCTTCACGAATCATGGCTCTGGGACCAGACGCACACTTCTGACCCAAAATGCCGGGGGGTGCTGCAGCTTGCCATGCTCAGAGGTCACAAGGACTCAGGCGAGGAAGTCAGAACCCACAATCTGGACAAAGCAGGCAGTAAAAACCTTCTATGAACCCAAATGAGTCCCAAGACCACTGCTAGAGGCTAACTGCCATAAGAGGAAGTCACCGACTGCTTCCAGTGAGGCCAGTCAGGCTGGGCACAAAATGGAGAAGTGCTGTAGGGCTCAGGGTTGTGGAAGTGGAAGAGGCAAATGCAACTCCAACTGCTGCTAGGTTTGAAAAAAAAAAAAGACCTTTAAAGGCAGCGAATTCCCTTGGGCATGCTTCCAAATGAGAGCCCACACTCAAGTGTAGACAAGTACGAATGCACTGCAACTCACTGACCACAGCACCTCTCTAAGTCACCTGCACTCTCCCCAGACAACATGCCTGCAGCTAGGGCCGCTTCAACTTAAGACCCAACCAAGCCCAGGCCCGTGTTCCTCCTCTAAGCTCCACTTAGCTCAGCCAGCAGGTGTTGGGAGAAAGTCCTTGTCCAGCCCCAACTACCCTCAGTTTCCCTGGAGTTTTCCCCTTTGTAGAACCTGCAGACAGTCACACCCAACATGCTACAGTCAGGCTTTTCGCGTTTCTTTTCTGTGATGTTCCCCTAAGTTATAAACCGGGACATCCGCCTGTGTCTCACTCCACTGAGGAAGGCACTGCATGGCAGGGCCTGGCCCAGCATGCGAAAAGCCACGGGTTCCTTCCGCAGCATTGCACAAAGTGAACGGGAAGCTGCAGCCCGATCTGAGGCGCGGACAGAACCTGTCTGTGTCGTTTGGGTTTCTTCTGTGTGACTCCAACGTAAACAGCTGACTTTTTGTCCACATCAGGGATGGAATGCAGGGCCCTGCGCATGCTAGGCAAGTGATCCAGTGGGACCTTCTATGCTGATTGCTTCTAAGAGTA
Organism: Eospalax fontanierii; assembly: GCA_035773235.1. Classification (NCBI taxonomy): domain Eukaryota; kingdom Metazoa; phylum Chordata; class Mammalia; order Rodentia; family Spalacidae; genus Eospalax; species Eospalax fontanierii. The sequence goes on from CM069532.1 coordinate 79,034,190, forward strand.
AAGAGCATTTGTTTTTAGACTTACCATGTAGCTGAGAGTGGGGACACACGCCAGTACCTCCCAGCACTTGGGAGGTGGAGGTAGGGGATCACAAGTTCAAGGTCATCCACTGAGTCCATACTGGGCTAAGTGAGAGCCTGTCTAAACAAAAGACAGAAATAACAGGAGGGCAAGAGAGATGCTTCTGCTGTCCAGAGTGTGTACTGTTGTCAGCACCCCCATGGTGGCTTACAACTGCCTGTAACTCCAGTTTCAGGGAATCCAGAGCCCTCTTCTGGCTCTCACAGGCACCAGGCAGACAGTACACGTGATGTACATACATATGTGCAGGCAAAACATATAAACATAATTTTTTAATCTCTAAAAAAATTAAAATATAAAAAGAAACAAGGAAGAAATTTATCCTATTTAAAAACACTTATTTTCATAATCCTTAATTTTTTTACTTAAAGTACTACACAGTTACAGAGCAAGTCCCTTGGCAATCTGTGCACCCTCTCCCAGGAGCCACGGGGCCTTGCTCTCTACCTGGGCTGCACAAATGCTGGGACACAGAGCACCTCGGGTCTCGGTGGGTCTCTGGGAAGCTGCTATCTTGGTCTATCTTTTCAACACCTACTTGTGGTATTTTGTAAAAACTTGACTCATTTCTGGTTTTCATTATAAAGTTAAATGACTACTTTCTGCAGGAAAGGATAAAGCGTTCTGCCTTTGTTAATGCAGTGTGCGTGTTCTGTGCCCTATCACCCTCTGTTGAAACACACAGTGACCACTGAAGTTTAGCAGGTGCTACCCTACAGTGTGGCTCACTGTGGAAGCCTTTCAAGCCGTCCCTGTGCCATCCCTAGCCTTGCTCATACACCCCTTCCTCTCCTAACAGTAGTCATCCGGGAAACATGCCCAGGTGTCCAGGCAGGCCCTGAGCTTGGGCAGTCGTGTCACCTCCATGCCAGGAATGCTGCCCGGCACCAGTGGGCAGGCACACGGTAAGCGTCTGACAGAAGAATAACAGGCCATCCAATTCCTTGGGAAAAACAACTGCAGTGACCGTTTCATTGTTCACTGAACACAATGATCTGAAAAGCAAGGAAATCCAGACTTCCCTCTCAAACAGCACGGGGTACAAGCTGCTCTCAGCCACTGGTCACACTCAGTGAGTGTCTCACCCAGCTGTGCACCTGTACACACACGGCTGTCTGTTAGGGGACCACAGCCCTGTCTGTACATGGGGAGGCCTAGGGCAGGTAGGTGATTGCCTATCAGAACGCCTGGAGTGCTTGCCCACTGGCCTAGTTCCCTTCACCAGACAAGTACAGGTCCTTGGGGGTCCCCACCTGGCACGAGCCCTCTTCCATCCTTCTTGGCTCTCTGACCTGTGGGAAGCCCCCTTGAAACTTGCTACTGTGGTAAAACAGATGAGAGCTACGCTCTAGGCAGCCAGCAGCATTCTGTACAAACTGTCCTCAACACCCCACACGCCCCACAGCACCCACGACTCTGCCTTCTCTGGACTGGGTTCTTCCTCATGCTGTCTGTCCTTCTGTGCCTGGCTCACATCACTCAGCAGAATGTCCTGTTCCACCCACGGCGGTCCTTAGCCTCCACTGCACTGCTCTGGCTTTATCGCAGCATCCCACAGGGCTCTACAGTGAGGGACCCCAGGGTAAGAAGTAAGTAGTTTCTGAGTGTGCCACTCTCCCCATGGTTCCCAGGGCTGGGGGTGGGGAGCTACAAACAAGGGGTCACAGGCTACAGGCTGAAGTTGGTGCTGGCAAGAGGACCCGGGGGAATCTACCCCAAAGTACACGTGGCTGAAGGATCCCTGGCTCCTATGACCCATTCTACCGCACCTGAGTGGGTACATTTGGTGTGACAGCCATACCAGGTATCCATGTGAAGGGGTGGGGCCTCTCAGGAGCTCTTCCTGCCAAGGAGACTGTCTGAGAGAGCTAGGTCCAGGGCTCTGACTTTTCTTAGATGGAAGACATGGAAACAGAGCAGTGGTAGAGTGCTTACCCAACACATGGGAGGCTCTGGCTCTGTCCCTAGTTCTCCCTCACAATATTTGCCAAACTGCTGTTAAAAGTCCAGGGCTCATCTCCTGCCAGTGAGTGCTACAGACCTGCACCTCTGTGTGTGTGTGGGGGGGGGAGGTTCTAGAGTCAAACTCCAGGAGCCTCTGTGTACCCTGACACTGACCTACATCCACAGCCCAGGGAATTCAGGGGGAAAACAAACCAAAGGGGTGCCACCCTTGGGTAACCCTCAGGTGCTTGGGGTCACAAAGGGAGCACCTAGGAGTCAGGTGTGTCGGAGTGGAGGAGGACATCACTGACAGTGTACAGACCCTACAATGCAAGGGAGCCACAACAGCATCACACCAGCTAGTTGGCCAGCTCCATGTTTTAAAGAACACATAACATAAATGCTCAAAAATCACAGCAACACCTAGAGTGTCTACACAGATGTGCATCTGCATGTGCACACACCTGCATACAGAGATACACGTGCACGTAGATGCCTACTGTGGAAAGCTGCTTCTCAATTCTCACCAAAGGCTGGCCAGGTTTCAGGGTGAGCTTCATGGGAAGGTGGACAGCTTAGAGACAGGGTGCCAGGTTCTGAAGAAGGGCTGGCTGGAGTCTCGGCCAGAAGGGGATCCACCCTGTTGACAATTTGGTGCCAGGCTGCTGCAGCCGCCGTTGGCATTTTGCTCCAGCACCTGGCCTCTAATGACCATGCCTTATACAAGCCTGTTAGTGGAGAGTGACGTGCACTGAGGTCATTTCATCTTCTGGTGTCTTCTATGAGGCAGACTCTGAAAGGACAGGCCTTTCCCACCAGAGAGGAGGCTCCAAGTTACAGCAACTGCGCCAGCTCCCTGGGAGCTACCAGGGAGAGCAATCACAGAGCAGATGTCCCCTTGATGCTCACCCCACCACTGAAGGGGGAGGCTGTAAGTCTGAGCCTCCCATCAATCTGCAGACAGTGCTGTTTGCTCTTGGTGCGACTCTTCAGGACCAGGTGATCCCATGCCAGTCCAGTTCTCATTCACAAGTCAGACCTGCAGACCACAACAAAAAGCGCCTTTTCTCTGCTATCCGATTTTCCTTCCCCCACGAGTACACTTCCTGAGCCAAGAGGGAAACAATACACGGTAGTAGCAGACTGGACTTCTCCTTCTCAAGGGAATCCAGTGTAGGACGGCACCCAAAGAGGCTAGACCGACTCTTCCGAAGGGCTGTTTCCCATAAGCTGCCGAGCAGTCGGCTTCCAAACCTGCCTTTCAAAGTGCCGATCTGCTCAAATCCGGCCCTGACTCTGAGATGGCAGTCACGTGATCTATGAATGGAGGGTGCCCGCCACTAGTCATAGTGGGCGGCAGGGCAAGTGTGTGCTCTGCCGATCTCCAGACTCTAGCTGGCTTCCTGTCACACAGGCTTTCTGCTCTTATGTACAATTGGTTTCATGTGCTTCCCAAGAGCCACTTTGAAGCCAGGCATAGTGGCACACACTTGTAATCCTTGTACTCAGGAGGCAGAAGCAGGACTGCTGCGAGTTCCAGGACAGCATCTTGGCACCTTGTCTTTGTTCCGGAGTAGCTCTTGGTTTTGTTGGGTTTCTTTTATGTGTTCTTAAATTTTTAAATTTCATTACTTGTGTGCACAATGCATGTGCCAGGTGAGAAGACAGTTTGGGGGAGTCAGTTCTCTCTTTCCACTGTAGAATCCAGAGATGACACTTGGGTTGTCAGGTTTGCATGGCAAGTGCTTTTGCCCACTGAACTGTCTCCGCCAGCCCTCTTGTGTGTTTTTGAGACAGAATCTCATCATGTAGCTACTGGTTTGGAACTCAAGCCTATAGACCATGCTGCCCTGGAACTTGTGTGCCTGGTCTACAGAGACGACCCTGTCTCTAAATAAAAGGCGCCAGCGTCAGTAGTAAGAACAAAAATGAGCCCTCTAAATACCCTTGAGCTGCTGAGAACTGGGAACATGGACTGGGTTCTCATGAGGAAGCTGGGTTCTTGTGAGGAAGCCTGTCCCCTTTGGCCTGTCACTGGCTCAAGCTGTGTGGTACATAGACAGAACGAGGTGCTTGGCCAGCTCATCAGTTAATAGCCCTTGAGCTTGCTCGTTCTGCAGAGAGGAGCCTTTTAGATGCCCGGCCCCAGCTTCCCTTTGCTGACACTTGTGCAAAATGTCTTGGGCCTGTGGCTGGGATCCCAGGTGAGAACAGAGGCAGGAGAAAGGGCCAGGACAGCAACCACAGCAAAGGACTCCTGGGTCTCACGTCATGTCAGACTCAGTATTTCCAGAAGACAGATGTCGGTACTCACCGAGGTGAGTCAGGAATAGATGAGGGTCTGGGCTTCTCCAAAAAGTGAGTTTTGGCGGAGGGGCAAAGAGCCTTCCAACACTACCACACAGGTAGGGAAATCTGCAAATCCATTTGAGCAAATAACGGAAACAACAAGAGAACCCAGAAGGGGCCTTGAGCTGTTATCACAAAGGAAAATGCTGTAATTCATCACAGAAGGAAGGGTGACTGGCTGGCCATACCACCATCTGTCCAGCTCAAACTTCCCAAGCCTCCTCTACTACGGGCCTTCTCTGGAGGCCAGCATGGGGAAACCCCCCTGCAGTCAGGCTTGGCATGACCAGACATCACCACCACCAAGAGCAGAAGATGCTGAGGGCAACAGTTCAGGACAGTCTTGAGAAACCCTCATTGGTCCCACTCCCTGTGGCCAGTGACCCCTGACAAGCCCCAAGCTAGTAAGCAGCAAAACCTCCATGGAGCACTCAGCCTGCCCTGCAGGGGTTCACCTAGCAGCTGGGCCAACAACGGTTTAAGAAAAAACAACTTACTGGCCCGGGTGAGGGTGCTCACAGGACGGCACATGGGCTGCTCCTGGACTGAGTCCAGCTTGCCCACTGGCTTCTGCTTGCTGCCCTCCAACCAGAAGTTCTCTATGGAAAATGGAGCTTTTGGAAGAGAAAGGCCAGACTTCCTACCATCCTCTTTTTTGTTGTTGTTATTTTGAGACAGGGTCTCCTTGAAGCCCCAGCTGGCCTGGAGTTCCCTATGTAGACCAGGCTAGCCTTGATCTAACAGAGATCTGTCTGCCTCTGCCTCCCAAATGCTGAGATTAAAGGTGTGCCGAACAATGCCAGGCCCTACTCCTTATTTTAAGATACAAATTAGAAGTAGGTTTTATGCAGAGATAATTATCAATAAAAACTTTTATTTTGAAATCACTTGACAAACAGTGAGATGGCTTGCTCCCAAGCCTGACAACCTGAGTTCAATCCCTGGGATCCACATGGTAAAAGGAGAGAACCGATTTCTCCAAGTTGTCCTCTGAGTAAGTGCATGTGTGTACGTGCATGCATACAGAGACACACAGACACAGACAAATAAATGTAATGAAAAAAATTTAAGCAGTTTGATACCTTCTTTTACTTATTTATTTTTAAAATATTTTATTGATTTTTATTTTGTGTGTATGAATGTATTGCCTGAATGTGCATGAGCACACCACGTCCTGCAGTGCCCTCAGAAGCCAGGAGCGGGCACTGGATTCTCCTGGAACTGGAGCTATGGATGGTTGTTAGCTGCCATGTGGGTGCTGAGAATCAAACTCGGGTCCTCTGCAAGAACAGCCAGTGCTCTTATGCACTGAGCCATCTCTCTAGCACCTCTCACAAGTGCTTAACTTGCTGGCTGGGGTGGAGCTCTCCCTCCTTCTTGCCATGTGTCTCCCCAAGAAGGCAGCTCAACTCGTGAAACTATGCAAACAAGAAGGTCTACACAGAAGACAGAGACCCCTAACAAGATGGAGTCGCTGAAGGGCAGTGGTACAGGCCCATAATCCCAGCTACTTAGGAGGCTAAAGATTCACAGATTAGAGGCCTGCCTAGGCTACACAGGGAGTCCAAGGCCAGCCTGGCAACTTAAGAAAATCCTGTCTCAAAATCCAACCAAACAACCACAAAACAAAACAAACCCCGAAACTAGCCCTGGGTGTAGTTCAGCAGTACACATGCACATGAGCCCACTCTCAGTGACATCCTCTAGGTTTGTTCTGTTGATTGGTCAGCAGCGATTACTCCAGAAAGAACCAAACAACACCACAGAAACCAAGAACTAAAGACCACTGGGGACGGCTCAAGGGCCCCTGGATTCCATCCAGGGTTCTCCCTGGCTCTTCTGTGTAACTGGAGACAGATATGGTAGTGCATTCTATCATCCCAGCACCTGGGAGGTGGGGGCAGGAAGGATCAGGAGCTCAAGGTCATCCTTAGCTATATAAAGAGTTTGAAGCCAGCCTGGGTACCACGAGACTGTCTCAAAAATAAAAGACTAAGTCTAAAAAACAAAACAAAAAACCCCACCTGATCTTAGGAAATTTTAAAGAGAACAAATTCAGGAGAAGGAAAACAAAGAATATAAATTAGTGAAACAGGATATTTGAAAAAAATATAATTAGTGTATATATATATTCTAAGATATGTATTATCCTCAATTATCTAAAATTATACAATGAATTTCATAGAACAAACACTCAAAACCTAACAACAGAGAGGGCTGGAAACAGGCTACAATTTGTGAAGTGACAGTTCCTGTAGCTGGGATGCTGTCAGGGACGACACAGCCTCGCGCACAACAGCAGTCCCGGAGGGCTGCTCTCCACAGCCCGGGACTGAGCCCCGTCTCTGCTGCTGAAAGGGAAGAGGCGAGTCAGGCTAAGGCCGACACACCCTGGATGCAGGATGGACACTTTGACAAGATAAACGGACATCAGGTAAGCCTGATGTCCGCCTCCTGGCTTCTCTCTCAGTGGGCTAGCCACTAAAGGACCTTCTGGGCCTTTCTCTCCTTGAGACCCTGCTGCCCGAGAGCTGTCTTTCCCTAAGACAGCAAGTCCTCTCTCCAACAGGTTTTGCATTTCTTTCTCCCAAGGCACTCTGAGAATGCCGTTGACTATGTGTGTGCGATCTCTTAGTGTGTATGTGGCCACTCAGTGTATAGTCACTGGGTATGTGTGTGTAACTCTGTGCAGGTGTAGGTGTGTGGTCATTCTGTGTGTGTATGTGTGCTCATCCCACAGACGTGCTGTCCTTCCCACCTTTATGCCCCCACACAGCAACACCCAGGGGTGAGAGCAGCTGTGCTGAACAGGAGAGAGTGGCTGTCCATGTGCGGCCATCTCAATCACTGCTGATCCTCCGCACACAAGAGCATCCCTGACGCAGCTGTGCCCTGAACCCTTTAGTCACCTGGTGAGACTTCTGAGAATAGGGGCTTTGCAGAGTGGGGGTGAAGGGAGAGGAGCAATTCCCGAAGGGGAGTGTGCCAGGAGCCACTGCAGACCCTTGGGGGTTAGGGAGCACAAGCTGCTTTACCAAGGCAGGCCACAGTGAGCACGGCCAGTGTCTCAGGAACCTGAGTGCTCTGAGGCTGAAGCTGCTGCAGACATTGCTGATTTGCTGGAAGAAGTGAGGGAGATTTCCCAATGGACTGCAACCCACATACTGGACCGCCCTGTCTCCCAGTGCATCAAGGCTAGGACGCTGGGTACACTGTGGTCAGAAACACTGCTAAAACCACCAGAGTAAATTGATTTTAAAAATAATGATCCTGTTTACAAGGAATTCTAGAACAAAACCGATGCCTCTAAGTTGCCTGACCCCTTGATCTAGTTCTTTTACGAAGTTCAGCAGCCACAAATTTGGTTTCTAATACTTCCTGAGCCAACAGAGAAAACTCAACATTCTGACAAAACTCAGAAGGCCAAAGTGACTTCAAGTGCGAGCTGGAGGATCTGGCGTTCCCACCCCTGGGCTCTGTGGTGTCAACCTGAGTGCACTTGTGAATGGAGGTATTTTCAGACTCCGGAAACCACAGCACACTCAGAGTTAAGTCAATAATGACAGCAAGGGGCCAGGAATGGCACTGCTCTACTCCCAGTGAGGGGATGCTCTAAGCACATGCCTGCCAACTCGTCACAGTGATGCAACCTGGGGCCTCCACAGCCAGTATACCCAACATGGCCCTCCCCGGTCAGTGGCCAGCTTGCCTAAGCACCCTGCCACCAGGACCTGCAACGCAATGTCCACACCCAAGGAAGGAGTTCCCATACAAGGCTAACAGGAAAGGACTGTCAGAGAGGAGGTGGGGACTGAAGACAAGGACCCCATTGGGCCGCTTAGGCCCTTGGTGCCACCACCTGCAGCCAGAGGTGAACCCTCAGCTGGAGTCACATTCCTGTGAGCTGCACTTACCGATCTGTAACAGTATGGGCGTGACTAACGCCGTTTCCATAGCGTAGCAGAACTCCCTGCCGAACATCACTGCCCCGTGCATGACCCATAGACGTGTGGGAATTCTGTCTATGGATCCCTCGCTGATGGTCTCTTCGCGGGTCTCGGCCTCTGGGTCTCCGGGTTTTTGGGGGTCCGGCAGGGGCACGGGTAGCTCCTGGACTTGCATAGATTCTGAATCGGCATTCTGCGGGGCCATTTTCATTACCACCAAATATATATATTTATTTATTCTCTATATAAATAATACTATCATATCTCTGCAATGATAAATTAAGACGTCTTCTCTTTCTGCTGCAGGTGCGTTCCTTGGCAAGTAACAATTATATTCCTTTTTTGTAAAAACGTGTGTCTCAACTTCTTACACGAGACATGCAGCAACACAGAAGGATTTTTGGTTGGACTGTAAACATATGGCTTGCTGGCTCACTGTAAGTTAGAGTTAAAAATCCATAAGGGCCACTCAGTTAATACCAGTTTCATCATCATGACTGTGGAGACGCTGCGGTCACTTCTCTTGCTACAGAGAGGGGGGGAGCTGACACACACAGGCGGTCTTCTGTGAATCCCCATCGAGTGGCTGGAGGATCTGCAAGAAAGCAAAGACAAACTGAAGTCAGGGGAGGCCCCTGTGCCCACCACGCCAGCCAGGTGGCCACCAGGTCCCCAAGAACCAGCTCGTTACTGACAACACTGGACACTAGCTCATGGGGCATTATTCCAGACACAGTGAGGCAAGTGGTGGACTTGGACAGAAAGAAACACAACAAAATTCAAGAAAAACGCTCACTCTTTGATCAGTGTGTACACCATCACCCCTGGACCAGGTGAACATCCCAGCAGCTGAAGGCATCCGTGGCATCCTTCTTGGCTCACCAGTATCAAGAAAAGGGGGCAGAAGGGGGGACTTTGGGGCAGAGCTGACAACCACAGAGGGATTCCTGACCACCGCCTGGAAATGTGCTAAGAAAGGGCAAGCAGGGCAGAGGATAGCAGAGACTCAACTTCTGCTGCCCATTAGGCAAATGCAAATCCATCCTGAGGCTGGGTCTCTGTCAGCAGCTCAGGAAGTTGCCCTTTACCTGTTCAGGTTGGAAAATCCCGGGATTATTAAATGATAGACAACTATGTATACACATGCCAAACTCTGCCTGTAGCTTTAGGGGTCTAGAGACTCCGTACTTACATGTGGCATGGCCAGGGGCTGTGGAACTCAACAGCCCAATTCTAATGTCTGCCGCATCCCAATTCCTATGACCAGCTGTGTCTTGTCTCTACCTATACACATACCCTACATGATCTACAGATAACTAAAGGATTTGGGTATCAGGTGTGATCCCAGCATGAAGGAGGCAGAGGCAGGTGGATCTTGAGTTGGAAACCAGCTCAGGCTACACAGCAAGATCTTGACTCAAACAAGTATACACACAGACACACACAGACCAGCTGTCTCAACAAAAGGCAAGATGTGGTGGGGGGAGGGGTGGCTCAACAGTTAAGATCATTGACTGTTTTTGTAGAGGACCTAGTTTCAAATCCAGCAACCACATGGAGGCTAACAGTAGTCTGTAACTCCAGTTCCAGGGGACCTGACAATCTCTTCTGACCTCTGTTTGCACGGGTATACTTACATATACGTAAAATAACAAATATTTAAAAAATAAAAAAATGGTGTGGGAGGCTCACAACACCCCATGTTATTTGTGAAGCGGGCCTCCAAACTCTGGGTTACATCTGACGTGCTACAAAAAAAGTCCCCACATCACGCAAGACAGCACACCCACTGGATACCAAGGCAGGTCCTACCAAACATTTCTCAATGGCTGCTCTGGAAAGAAGTATTTCTAGGGCTAGCTACTCAGTCAACAAAGATGCCTACCCCTCCCCATTTCTGGGAGTATCACCTAGTCTCTCTCTCAGCTGTCCCTGCAGGGCAGGACTGGGGCTAGCAAAGCCAGAGTGGCCCCAGTGGGAGTAAGGTTTCCCAATGCTTGCCCTGGCTGGCTTGCTCACTCCTCCCCATCCCCACTCACTCGTGCTCTCTTGCTGCAGCTGCAGCCCACGTCCCTGGAGTTGCTCAGGCATCAGAGGGTCTTCGGCCTCTCAGCTGCACACTGGCTTCTGTGTTCACAACTTCACCGCAGCCCTCATCTGAGACTCATTCATCAATACCCTCTGCATATAAACCTCATTGTAGGTCACTCATGTAGACCCTTCCAGGAGCTAAGCAGTGAGGGGCTGCCCTGGTCCCCAGCTTGGGCATAGACCTACCTCATCCTTCCCTCGGTCATTCTGAGACCATCATGACATGCCCTTCTGTGAGCCTGCCAGTCTTATGTCAAAACAGGGCCCATGATTTCACTGCCTGCGCCCACCCTGACAGGCAGGGCATGTGTCCATGCGTCTATGAAGCTGAAAAGAGTCCAGCTGGGCTACGGGCGGGAATACAACTTATTTTGCAAACGGTCCTAACAACTTAATTATAAAAATTAAACCCTTCAGTTCTGTACAGCCAGACTCTGTCCAACCGCTGCCCCTTCCTCAGAGACGCACACTTCAAATTAGGCACCAAGACTTGCTCCAACAGTAGAAAAGAGGCATGGTGACTCCTGATACCAGCACTTGCAGGGTGGAGGCAGCAAGATCAGGAGTTCATGGTCATCCTTGAATACACATCAAGTTCTAGAGGAAAGTATGACCTACATGTGATCCTATCGAAAAAAATAAATAAGATAAAAATAAATCTCTGTGACACACAGGCACAGACACAGTCATTCTAAGGTGGTGGTTCCCAACCAGGAGTGATGCCAATCATCACAACAGGAGCAGGGGGGCGGGGAGGAGTGTCACTGGCTAGAACACTGCCAGCACCTTTGGTAGATTACATCAGACCCCAGTCATAAGCCCCAAGGCTGAGTAATGCTGCTTTAAGGGTTTCTATAGAATTTCCAAGTCTGAACCAGAGGGGTTCTATGACTTAGTGCCTGAGAATGTCACTGTGGATACTCAGGTGCCTGGGTATCCTGGGCCCACTGACGAGCAGCTGAGGCCCCTGACCCCAGGTCTAGCCTCTCTGGAGTATTCATGGCAGTGTGGGTATGGGGTGCGGCACCTGGCTGCTTGTGTGGTCTAAGTAACCAGGGTATAGATTCCACACGGGCCTGTGCTGTTGTCTACTGATAAAATTTACTAAGGTCCCAAGCACCTTCCAGGTGTTTTCATGGAGCAGTGAGTAGGAATAGGCTTCCTGAGGACGCCTTACTCTGTGAACTCGCTCTCAGGCACTGCCAGCCCATGATACTCACACCACTGTAAGGCATCTTAACCCTCCAAGACCCGCAAAACCCAAGTAGCTCTCCAAACATGAGGCCATGCTAACTGCTAGTCACGCTAACTGCTAGAAGAAAACCAACTCACTGGCAATAACACATTTCTTCACTAATCTTCATGCAGGGATTTGATCAACCTGGTTTTACAGGTTGTCACAGTGGAAGGCTGGAATCAGGCCCCCCACCTCCAGGGTACCACTTGGCACAGCTGCTGAGCCCAAAGCCCCGCTTTCAAAGGCCTAGGGTACCACACACTAATAAAAAAAGGTTTAAGCATCGCACAGGAGAAAGGGTCATCTTGAGGGCGCCCTGCCATCTTCCACAGCCTCATCTCTGGCTTCTGTTCAAGCCAAACTGACCCTGTAAGGGAAGACCCTGGGGGATGGTCCCAGGTCCACACTCCTCAGGGTGTTTCCTAACTGCACGTGCGATGTCTATCTGTTCACAGGATTCTCTCTTCCATGGTCAGTGGATGCACACAACAGTTGGTGCTCTCGCTCACTTGGGCTCCTTCAGTCCCTGTCTACCTAACCGAGGTCATACTGTCCTCTTGTCATTTAACTCACAATCTAATGCTTTTGTCTGAGAAGAGACAAACAAGAAAACAGCCATGTTAACAACATGCTCACAGTTCCCAGACTTGACAGTGGGCCACACTTCCCAAGTCAAAAGGTTCCTGTCTGGCTCATGCATCTGTTTCCTGAGTCACAGTCAAGGACATCACCCTGTCCTCTCAGCCTGAATTTGATCAAGCACAGGTGTTTGGGGACTTGGGGTTCCTGCATTTGTGGTCATTTGTGGCCACACAGACCCTGTGGAGTGAAAAATTCTTCCTTTGTCCCATTTTTGGGCCCTTCCATCAGGGCCCAACAAGAACAGAAGTGTGAAGGAAGCAGGGCAGAGCTGCGACTCCTGACTACAGGCTAGTCACCCAGTGTGCAGTCAGCACATTTCAGGAAAGAATCATTAGGTATTATAAAGCAGGTGCAACGTCTGTGGGACGAACAGAACACATAGGAGCAGGGCTGGAGAGATCCGGCCCCGACACAGGCGGTTCTACTCTGAGCCTCTGCCAGGCTGCTTGGAGCACGGAGTAGACAAGTCCAACAGCAACCAGTGGCCTCTTCTGGCATCTTCTCATCAAGTGACTTCTGATATGCTCAGGACAGCTTTTTCCCAGCACAGAAGAGCGCTTCTCTTGGCCTGTTCCAGCGATTGTCAAACGCTTGGTGACCATTTTGTTACAGTCTGCAGATGTACTCAGACAAGAGCAGCAACAATTGTTCCAACCAACAACTTCCTCTATTGTCCTGTTTCTAATTTGAGGGAGGCTGATGCCAAAACATGTGACTTCCTAAAAGTTGCTGGGTAAAAAAGTTGAGAGCTCCCTGAATGACTGATCAGTACCCCACGCTTGGCCCACAGTTCTGGAGAAGGTTTTTAAAGGCATGTGTATGTGTGCGGAGCCAGAGATTGATACTGCTTCTTCAATCGCTCTCTGCTCCATGTTTGGAGGCAGGTCTCTTCCCCTGACTGGTTTGGTTAGTCTAGGTAGCCAGCTTGCTTTTAGGGGGTCGTGGTTTCTGTCTCCCTAGGGTTGGGACTACAAGTGGGCTACCACTCTCACCTGGCATTCATGTTGGTGCTTAGGGTCTGAACTCCAATACGGAAAACAAGTCCTTCACTGGCCGAGCCGTTTCCCCAGCTCCACAGCTGCAAGTTTCACAGGGCCACAGGTCACAACACTCAACAGCAATGTCAGCCAGTGGGCCACTCAGTCTAGGACATAGTCTGGGCTGCAGCTCTTATCTGCCTGGCACGGAGAGGGCATCTTACCAGTTGCTACTTGGGAAATGTTCAAAGTTCAGTTCCTTTGGGAATGGAATACCTGCCCATGTTTTTACATCAGCATAAAGCCAGAAGGCTGCTAACTGGAGCCATCCTGAAGGACTGTAGTGCAGTACTAAGTACCAACAGGAAAGTGTTAGCTGTGAACCGCAGATGGCCCTGGGTGATGCTCATGACACAGCCTCCCAGGCTTTACCAGCACCTCTCCAGATGACCAGAGTCAACAAAACCAGTCCACTGGAGCAAGCAATAGACAGCAAAGAACGGCCATTCGTGAACCAGGAGTATAAAAAAGTCCAATCAGCAGGTGTGATGGGGCACAGCCTTAATTCCAGCACTCAGGAGGCAGAGGCAGGCAGACCTCTGTGAATTCCAGGTCAGCTTGGTCTATCTATATAGTGAGTTCTGGACAAGCCAGGGCTATACAGTGAGACCCTGTCTCAAAAAGCAAAAATACAACAAACAGACAAAAAGTCCTAAACGGCAGGTCATAGAGATATGCAGGTCATAAAGATACACGGGAAAGTTATGAAAAGATGTTTCCCTTCATGTGTCCAGAAGTGCCAGGCTACTATGTACCTGCTAGACTACAAACATAAGCACTGGAGAGGATTCAGAGTGACCAGAACTCTCATCTACTGCTGGTGGGGATGAAAATGGTGCAGCTGTACCACTCTGCACATAGACCTTTGTATACACTCTGATCATAACAGCTGAAATGTGGAGGCCATCGAGATATGTTTCAGCAGGTGAATGAATCATCTGTGGCACAGGCCTGTAATCCCAGCAATCAGGAGGCAGAGGAAGAGGTTATAACAAACTGGAGGCTGGCGAGTCTACACAGCGAGTTCTAGACCAGTAAGGACTACACAGCAAGACAAAACGGTCATTAAATGCATACTGCTCAGCGACAGGAGTGACCCCGAAAAAGGAAACTGAATATAAGTTCAACTCTACAGCTTTCTGGAAGAGGTGAAGCTGGGCCCAATGGCCAGGCCCACTGCTGCACCTGAGCCAGGCCTGCCTTCACACCTGCTTAGGAGGCTGAGGCAAGAGCACTGGCTGTGCGAACCCTGCCTGGGCTACATAGTGAATCAGAGGGCAGTGTGGGTAGCTTAGCAGGAGTCTGCCTCAAAATGAAAAATAATAGCATTTGGGAGACTGAGGCAGGAGGGTTGCCATATACTTGTGATACTAGTACTAAGGAGTGCAAGGCCAACCTGAGCTACAGGGTCTCCCTTTGAGTGAGAGGAGCAAGATAATCACAGAACCTAAAGATCTGTTGTTCTCACAAGATCCAGAAACCAATGAATAGTCAAGACAAGTTTCATTTTATTTTTAGTTTACTTTTTTTTTTTTGAGACAGGGTCTCCTTGTAGCGCCAGCTGGCCTGGAACTATGTAGACCAGGCTGGCCTTGATCTCACAGAGATCTGCCTGCTTCTGCCTCCCGAGTGCTGGAATCAAAATGAGTTTTTTTCATGTTCAGAAACTGGCACACTTCAGTTAAAGTAAATTTCAAGATAAACAAACACTAGAATTATTTAAGCCCTCTGGAGAAAGCTACCACATCCTCCTCATAAGTCATATCTGCAGAGGGGCAAGGTGGTACACACCTGTAATCTGAGCAGGAAGGGTAGGACATGAGACACTGCTATTAGCAAGCCTAAATGAGCTAGGGCAGGAGGGCACCAAAGTCAGGGTCTGTAGGAGCCACAAGGAGAGCATTCACCAGACCCTCTCACACCACCGTCCAGTGAGCATGTCACTAAGCACAGCTAGTAGAGGTCCTTCCTCCAGCCCAGGGCCTTCCTGTTGCCTTACTACAAGTGAGCTCCTCAGGGTCCCACAGTCTGCTGCTGGATCAAACATTGCTCCTACACCCTATATAATCAATTAGTGGTCACATCTTCACAATCCACTGCAAGACCATGACCCCCACAGCTGGCAGAGAAACTACCAAATGAACTCAAGGCCCTAAGACTAAGCTAGTGAAGCCATCTCAGCAGTAATGGCAAACCTCAGGGAAGGCACCCAACAACCTGACAGATTCTGGCCTCCACCTCACACCTCGCTTGAGGAAATATGTCAGGCACCTACACCCTTCACTGGGAAGGCTCCAGTGAAGTTGACCTCCAGGTCTGCTCTGAAGACCAGAGTTATCAACTCATAGGCACTACTACTGTCTTCTTCACCGACACACCCACTTCTAGAAGCCACTTTTCCATCTGCAAAGGAAAACATCAGAATTGCCAAGAGAGGTGCAGTAGGCTACTGGGAATTCCCAGAGCCTGTGGGGCATGGTGTGCAGCACAGCCTGGTCCAGTCAGCCAAGAACGAGTCTCAGGAAAGCAGTCTGTGCTGAACCACAGGTTCCAATCCTACACAGAGGGCGATTGGGGTGACCGGATGGGAGCAAAGGGCAAGCAAGCATCAGCTTAGGAGCCAAGTGGAGGCCAAGAAGCTCAGCCTCTCTCTAGCAGTGTCCTGCCCTGCAAGCAGCTGGCCAGGGAACCAGCCCGGCTTTGAGGTGGCCGTTCCAGAGTCCACAGCTTACCAACAGCACAGAAATGGTATGAACACAGGCTCACAGGCTCACAGGCAAGCCTGCCCAGGGAGGCACGGCTCAAAGAACCACTGGTTTCTCTCCAGACTTGAATTTCTCATGCATCTTCCTGGTCTTCAAAAATCCTACAGACAGGGGTAGCAATCATGAAGGCTACTGGTGATGACAGGACAACCCTCCAGTACACTGACACCAACATCTTAAATGGAGCTATCTACTTTATCCATGTAAGTTGTGACTGGCTTACTCAGTGCCAAGAGTTGCAGCTCTGCTGAACTCTGCCTTCCAGCACAGTCACCTCTGACCTCCTACCTCATACCTGAACCACCCAGGAGGTTGGGCTCAAGGCTATGCCCTTAACTCGCAGGCTCATTCTCAATGCTAGAACCCGGCAATCCCTCAGAGCACCAAGTCCACTGCATCACTCCTTTCTCTGCGCTCCCCCCCCCCCCCCCGGTCTGGACTGGCCTCAAAGGCCCTTCAGAGAGCCCCTCCAGCTATCTAGCCACTGGCTGTAATCTAGCCATGCGACAGAATCAGCCCCAATCACGCACTGACTGAAGTCTCTGCCAGCTCCCAGCTCAGCAGCCCTTTCTCAGCGAGGCTACCCAAGCCACCTAGAATGACTCACCGCCAGAGCTGCCTGCCCCACCAGATTAAAGCCAGCCACTAGCTCAAGAAGTGAATGCAACTGCATCTTTGAAGTGACACAGGCAGATCTCAAGGACAGCTTATATGACAGTAAAGATTAATTTTGACACAGGGTCTCACTATGTAGCCTGGCTGGCCTAGAACTCTGTACATAGACCAAGTCAGCTTGGATCTCACAGACCCATTTGCTTTTGCCTCCCAAGTGCTGGGGTTAAAGGCAGTGGCCTTTAACAGGCCAGTAAATACTTTTGGTATGGGGTATTCACTGTTCTGCTTTTTATGATGAGAAGGACACTGAGCACTGTTTTCCTCTGCAGATGGGAGACTGAGGCAAGAATATCACTTGAGCCCATACCTGAGGCCAACCTAGACAACACTGTCTACTGAGAGCAGCAGCAACAGAAAGTGGGGAAAAGGCTACACACTCAGGTTTAAAGGGAGCTGGGTGTGCCAGCTTATGCCTATAATCAACTACGGAGAGGCTGAGGCAAAAGGGCTGCTCTAAGTTTTAGGATAGCCTGGGCTACATAACAAGCACCTCTATCAAACAAAACAAAACCAGATGGCAAGGCACTAGGATATGAAGTAAAATACTTTGTTTTGCTTTGAGGCCCCCACAGACCTGCATGGATTCGCTGGCCTCGTGGAAAATGTATATGCTGCTTTGTGTATGAAGATTTGGGTTGTAGACTTTTAAATATTTTAATTGTTATTGTTTTATGTGTATGAGTGCATTGTCTACATGTGTGCAAGTGCACCCATGACATGCAGTGCCCTCAGAGGTCAGAAGAGGGTGTTGGATCCCCTGGAACTAGAGTTATGGATGGTTGGTATTGGGATCAAACCCGAGTCCTCTGCAAGAGCAGCCAGTGCTCTAAACCCATCTCTCCAGCCCCTGGATTGCTAAATTCTTCTTTACACTTTAAACACCTCTCTTGATGACTGCACACAGGGATGGCTGCTTGGTAGTATTCTGAATCGATCATGACAGAGCAGACTTACGCGACCTGTCCTCTCCCACACCTTCTTTTCTCTCTCCTGCTTCAGTAACTTTTGATGTCTCCTTGGCCCAGGGACGGACTTCCCGTTTTCCTGCCTTCTCTTTCTGTTTTTCACTTCCTCGTGATGGAAAGTGCTTTTGCTCTGGACTGCCCTCAGTCCTCTGGATGGGCAGCCTCTGTTCCTGTGGAATCTTCTCTTTGTTCTTTGGTTTGGTGTTTTGCTTTTCAGGAATCTTTTTCATCTGTGTTTTCTGAGCATGACTGCTGATGATTAGAGCTCAGTCTTCAGGCCAATCTCCCTCCCTCCCTCCCTTCCTTCCTCCCTCCCTCCCTCAGGCCAATCTCCCTCCCTCCTTCCCTCCCTCCTTCCCTCCCTCCCTCCCTCCCTCCCTCCCTCCCTCCCTCTCTCCCTCCCCTTATTGGAGTGTTCATGGGTCTCATGACTCTCTTTGACTCATGGTAATCTAAATGGTATCTATAGCATTTATAATACAACTCAATGTAGTCATTTTGTGGCACGATGATGTCGCAGAGCTGTTTCTGGGGTGCAAAGAAGCTCTCAACTTTTGGGTCTCACAAACCCATGAGCCAACTTCCTGTAGCTGGGACCAGGAAAACGCGTTATTTTTTGAAACAGCATCTTATGTAGCCCTGACTGGCCTTAAACTTTCTATGTAGCTGAGGTTGACTTTGAACTCCTGATCCTCCTAACTCTACCTCCCAAGTGCTGGGATTAGAGGCCCATGCCACCATGGCCATCTGAAAAATGTCTTTGTAAAAAGAATCCCTTTTCAATTTTCTACTCAAAAAAAAAAAAAAAAAAAAAAAAAAAATCCCTGTTATCCAAATATTAAGGGGACCAAGCCAGTATCCAATACTTAGAAAGCTGGTAACAAAAGCTCAGTCAGGTGGAAATCACACTGAAAGTAGGGTAAATGGCTCCAAAGAGGGCTCTCCGTATCATCTGGCTTCCTTACAGGGTGTTTATTGTTTTACAGATCTGCACTGTTGGCTGAGCAGGAGGCTGTTTGCTTTTTAATTAATAGGCAACAAGAGAGTTTTCCTCCCTTCTCTCTAAACAGTTCTAGTACTGGTGGATTTGCTGGTGTAGGCCACTGGAGTCAGAACGGAGCTCTGGCTGCCATGGAAACTGCAGTAAGCATCGACAGGAGCAGCTCTAGATTCAGGCTGGCTGAGGAGAGCTGTAGCAGTCTGATCTAAAATCTACCCACAGGGCCTCAGCCACAAGTCCAGAACCTCTGAGCACTTCACCTAGGGCAAGCCGGTGCCAAGAGACTCGGCCTGTCACCCACCATGCCCAAGAACGACGTGGTATGAAAAATGAAATAAAATTTCTTCACATTACACACATGTGCTCAGAACAGGTCTCACAGACGGCCACAATTACAAAGAGTCTTCAGACTGCCAAGGATAACCGAATGCTTCCACAGTGCTTGCATGTAAAGTCTGACCAGAGGCTTACAGATCTTGAATGTGTTCTCAGGCTAAAAGGATGTGAGGCCTACCTGTTCAGTGATGCAAATTCCTGAAATCACAGGATATGTGATTGATAAACAATGCTCACTCTTTTAAGAGGAAAGGCACCCTGGGTGCACTGCTTTCTCCTGCACACATACTGCAGTTGAGCACCTGTGACACAGGCAGTAGCAGCTTCTGCACTGGGAGGTAACAGCAAAAGCAGGACTGTACTCCTTCACGGCCTCTTAGCAGGAAGCTCAGCATAACTTTTCTTTGCTTATTAAGCCAGGGCCTTCTCTTTGGAGGATGGAAGCACTGTGGTCCTCTGCCTACTCTGACTGAGCCAGGCAAGTGCCTAACAAACGGTGGTACATGTAGTGTACACGGTAGACAGAGGGATTTGACCCTGAGGTGGGCGTAAGGCAAGAGCAGAGACTTTACCACACTACTCAGAATGGTGTACAATTTAAAGTTTATGAACTGTTAATTCCCGGAATTTTCTCTGTAATACGTTCAGACCTTGAATGATAGCAAATGGCTGCCACTGCGGGTTAAACTGGGTGTGAGGGGATAGGAAAACATTACTATTTGGTATTTGGAAAAATATTAAAATAAACCTTGTTCTCAAAGAATCCAAGTTTGGGTGGATAAGGAAAAGTTACATATGGCTTTAGCCTGCAGCTAGATGTGCTGTTCCTAAGACCAAAACAGCTCAACAGCAAGCCAGCAGCGGCGTGGTACCACTCCCACTCAGGGACCTCACCTGGAGTCTCGTGCCTGTGAGTCACACTCAACTGTTTGCCATGTAGCTTGGCCCAGCCTCTACAGGTGGCTGGCTGTACAGGTGACCTCTGAGGAGGTTGAGCACCCCAAGCAGTCCCTCCAGGCCCTGGTAAGACCATTTCCACACAGACCCCTGTACCAACTCACTGAGAAAGGAGGGAGGGTCTGGTCAGCCACTGCCCTGCTCCTCACAGAAGCAGCCAGAAGCACTGGAGGCAGCTTCCCCCGGAGGTACCCACCCGTGAGAGTTCTCTACCTCTAGGGAAAGAGGAAGCCCCTGACTCAAGGCCCCATTTTCTGTGTTGGGGAAACTGCCTGGCACCCCCTCGGCTCTGTAGGAAGCTGCACTTCAGGACCTGGCACTTTCTTGACACTGCGAACATGTGCTTGCAATCCCTTGGACTAATAACACTCTGGAGGATGAGTGACTGCTAAGATGGCAGACCTGGCCAGGACACACATTACCGATGGCAGAGCTGTTTCCTGGTGGGCTCATCCAAAGAAACAAAGCCCATGGGTCTTACTCCGGCCACTCCCAGTGCCCACAAGCAATTGGGTGAGGGGCCGGAAAGATGGCTCAGCATTTAAGAGCATGTACTGCACTTACAGAGATCAGTTCCCAGCAATTAGGTCAGGGGGCTTAAAACTACCTGTAACTCCAGTTTGAGGGGATCCAAGGCCCTTTTCTGGTCCCTGTGGACACCTGCACTCACATACACATATGCACACAAATACAGATAATTAAAAATAAATGTTTTTACAATTATTTATTTTTTAAGTGTATGAATGTTTCGCCTGCATGTAAGTGAAACCATGTTGTACAATGTCCATAGAGGCTAGAAGAGGGCACTGGATCACCTGGAACTGGATGGCTATTAGCCACCATGTAGATGATGGGAACTGAATCTGGGTCCTCTGCAGAGGAGCCAGTCCTCTGAGCCATCTCTTCAACCCCCCAAACAAGTCTTTTTTTTTTTTAAACAAAATTAACTAAAAAGTAGCACATCTACACACAAAATCATACTTTGTATACAATTATCAATTATCTCCTGACAGATAATAACTTATTTTAGATGCAAAAACATACCTTCTCAGCATCAAGTATCTTGCCAGAGGCATTACTGTGAACTGGGGATGTAGCTTGGCAGCAGAGCATTTGCTGGGGTGTTTTCTCATTCTCATTAGTGGGAGCCTATGGTCCAGGCCCAGGTACTACCTTGAAGGATCAGGTTCTGGTCTGGGAGCTAGCAGAAGGACACTGGCTTGGGCAAGGCCAGGACACAGTCATCTGCATTCCCAGCAGTGTATAGGTGCTTGGGCAGGACAGTTCTGAAACAGGCCAGATGTCAACCATGTCCTTCCACAGAGCTGAGCATGCCATACCTGGAATTTAAAGCTCCAAATGTGGATCCAAACATGAACAGAATTTCTCCAGCCACTCTGGGAGACTAGCAGCCAACTGGCAGCCACTGTGGATGGGGTGCAGAATCTTCCACACCTGAAGCTTCGTGCAGATTCCAGTCAAATGAAGACGGCAGCCAGCAAGCACTGGCACGCCTGTCATGCCGGCACTGGGGAACTGAGGCAAGAAGACAGCCACAAGTCTGAGGCCAGTCGGCTGTAGAGTGAGACCCTGTCTCCAAATACCAAAAATATCAGAACATAGCTACAATCACGAGCTTCAGATAAGGCCATTTCAAAGATGGTCAAGTGATGTCTGCTCTATACTTGAGATCTTGCTGTTCTGCCCTGGACACAACACTGAAGTGTGAGCCTTGACCCCTAAAGAAGCAGGCAAGCTATGTTGCAGTGAGCACAGGGTCCTCTTACTTAGGAGCCTATCCTACAAGTGCTTGAGGTGTTCGCGGAGAGCAGGGCCACATACAGTCCACTGCATGCAGACACCATGTGCTAGAATGAACACCTGGGAAGTTGTCTTCATTCTGCTTCCTTCCTCTGCAAACAAATCGAAATTCACTTAAAAGTCTCTCTGGCAGACTCACTATTTCTGTACCCAATCAGTCAATTCCACAAAAATTTTTGTCCTTTAACACGCTTGGGTGGCTCACTATGCCAGATAGCTGGGCAGAGTCCCAACATCTGGACCGCAGGGGGTGGGGAGCAGAAAGGGCAGTCTACTCACTGTTTTATTCCCTGCATTCTACATAATTCAGTCTACCAGAGTCCTTCACACAGGTTGATGCCCAAGGGGGCAATGGCCAGTCACACACTGTCTCATAGTACAGAAAGGCAGTGTATAGGATTATCCACACCCCAAGGGTCAGCAGGGAGTCAACAGGCTCCCAAGAAAGTAGAATCAGCTGACCAAAGAGGAAGTCCCAGGGCTCAATGGGTATATTCCAAGTGCTAGGGGCTCAACCAGCAAGGGCAGAAGTGTCCAGTACACGGAGCATTCAGCACTCACTCCAGCACATGTCAATGCCAAGCATGGTGGAGGTGGATGGGGGGGCTGCACTTGAAAGGATATGGGGGGAGGGCTCCAGCCTCCAGAGCAATCATCTCTACCTCTCTTCTCTGCAAGGCCAGCCTAGCCTGGCCTAAGGCCCTTTACCTTGGCTCTCCAGCTTCTGGGTAGTCAGGGTGGGGACTCAACTGGGCTCCACTGTTGACCTTCTTACCCCAGCTCTCAGAGGTCACCCTGCGCCATAAGTGGTATGTTTCCTTGTTCTAGAGGATAGACCCCAGCTCTTGGCCCACCCTGGCCCAGACACTGGGACCACCCCTCCTCCTGGAGATGGACAGCATCTCCCAGGCCACACCAGTC
The DNA here is from genome assembly GCA_035773235.1 of Eospalax fontanierii. NCBI lineage: Eukaryota > Metazoa > Chordata > Mammalia > Rodentia > Spalacidae > Eospalax > Eospalax fontanierii. The sequence continues at coordinate 79,056,958 of CM069532.1, forward strand.
CAAGCACTGGGACCACCACATCGCTCACTCACCCCCTGCTCTGAGCGCCTGGGGAAAGCAGGAGCTACTGAGAACCTGAGGAGCCCTGCTGCTGCCAAGCCCCCGATCCCTCCTCCCCCGCACCAGGAGGCATTGCCTGTCCTCCCATCCACCTAGATGGAACGCTGAGGGCACTGCCAGGTAGAGGGCAGGCTCTAGAGGGCAGCCAGCCAAAGCTGCCTTTACTGCAAAGGAAGGCCTCCAGAGTTCCACTTGTTTTAAGGAGCAAGTTCATGACCAGTGTTCGTCCTTCAGAGCTGCAGTCACCTGCTCTTCACAGTGCACCCAGCCCACCTTCGTGCTTTCCCCTGTGCTCCTTGGAAGGAGGTGCCATCCTTCTCAGTTCCAAAGTACAACTCATAAAAAGTTGGGGCTCCCAATACAAAAATCTGTACTCCCTAAAATCCTGCCAATCATAAAAGAGCAAGCCCGGCTGCATCATAAAAGCACCCAGTACGCCAGGTCCAAGTCCAGGCCTGGGCCCAAGCCCATGCCTGATGCTTGCCTAGAGCAAACAAAACCCATAGGAAAAAGCAGCCTTTACAAGAAGGGCCAACACAACTCCATCTGTCAACAAAAACTGTTGTTGAATCGAAAGTTGCAAGTTCAAACACAATCTAGCTATTGTAAACACTGCCTCAGTTTATCCATGCAACAACAACTCCCTTTCAAAGATTAATACAGTTCTCTATAATACTCCCCACGCCAGCATTTTTAAGATATTTTGCAGGATAAACATTAGCTTGGGACCTGCCTACATGAAAAGTAAAAGCTGCGGAGGAAGCAGTCTTCAAAGAAAAAAAAGAAGTGGCTGCAGGTAGTAGGTAGGTGCCTGGGCTGGCTCTGCTCTAGGTTCTGACTCTCACTATTAATCCTTAGCACCATGTGGGTGGGGGATCCTGGGGGTCACCCTCGTTGAGGGTGTATTGCAGCTGTCTCCTAGGGTGAGCTCAGTATCAGGCCCCCAACAAATAAACCAAAGAGAGAATGGAAAGCAAATCTAATTAGAGAGGGTTTAAGATGCTTAGGGAGATGAAAGGGGTCTTAAGACTTGAGTCTGGCTTCAGCTCAGTTTCCTGAAAGGTGTTTAAGTGGTCTGGTGACCAGAGGCCGAGGCAACTGTGGAGTGTCAGTCCCACTCTATGGACAGTTCTGGAGACTCTGGATTCCAGGCAGCCAGGTTGCCAGGAAATGTCTCCACAGCATGTTTTTGCTGTGAATTCACAAGCTGATTCGAAATCTCCCCGCCCCATGTCACCTGTGGGATCTCCGTAAGTTTAATACGTGGCTAGCAACTCAACTGAGAAAAGCGAGGTAGGTGGGAGGCAGGCAGCACCGGTGACCAGCTCAGTGCGCAGAGAGGCTCGCCTGACCCACCTCCCCAGCCTCACACTCCTGCTGAGACAAGGCAGGCTCTTGGGGTCACACACACACACACACACACACACACACACACACACACGCGCGCGCGCGCGCGCACGAACGCGCGGTGCAGGGACACAAACATATTCTAAAAAGCTATGGCTCAGGCAAATGCAGGCAGGCCTCAGTCTCCAAAGCCGTTAAGAGGTAACCAGCTCAGGCTGTGGAAAGAAATGCCCGTCCTCTATGACCACTAGCACAGTGCTGGTCGTGTGGGCTTTTGGCAGTCAGCACGCTTATGACAGTCCAGTCCCAACACCTAGAGCAAGAGGTAGTCGCCTCTCCTCATCTTGACTTAAGCCACTGTGGATGGTTGATGACCCAGTTCTATGAAATCCAGCTGAGGTAAATCCTTGCCACCGCCAACACAGTAGGTACACCTGTTGAGAGCCCCGAGAGGGGTGACCAGAAGGGCAGGGAATGCTGGTCTAAATTACTTCAGTTACTGAAAGGATTTGAATTCCAAGTCCACGGCCCTACAGAATAAAAGAATCATCTACCAACACTAATCTATCCCTCTCTTTAAGTGTGGTCTTGCTACACAGTCCCAGACTGGACACAGTGATCCTCCTGCCTCCACCTCAAATGCTAGGCGTACAGGCGTGAGCCACCTGAGCCACCGCACCGCCACCACCGCTGGTTTTACAAGGACATTTACCAGAGTTCTTATTAGAAGGGTAAGTTTCTGATTTGGAAACATAAAAACTTAGGTAAGTGTTTCTATCGGAAGCTACGTGTAAGAACCTCCACTTCTGCTAGGAGAGTGTGGCCCTGCCGTTGTTCAGAGCCAGAATACCCATGACCTCTCTCTCCAGATTCTGCTCTGGTGGCCAGCAGCAGGGCAGCAATCAGTAAAGGCCGGTGGCAGGAGAGCAGACAGACCAGAAGGTGCTTGCTGCTGGAGTGTCTCTACTTCTTCAGAGATCACAGGGGGTGACAGCTGGTCAACATCCTGGTGACACAGAAGAGAATCAGCAAAAAAGGATAGGCTACACCAAGCTTCCACAGGGATCTAGAGCGGATCATGCAAGTCCCAAGCATGCTCCTGAGCAGATGTTACTGGAAGAGACTCAACAAGTCAGAGCCAGGATGTAAACCGCTCCAACACAGGCCAGCGGCGATGTCTCCACTGGCTTTAAAGGCACATGCAGCACCGTGCTGCCCTCTGACAACAGCATTTTCCAAAACTTATTGCAGTCAGGCCAGGAGAACCAAGTCTCAAGGCCCACTCCCGTGGCATGGGGCCCAGGCAGGCCACACAAGAAACAGGAAAGTTCTAGGGACAAGGATGGCCCTGGTTTCCTGGCGGTCCTAGCCTCCTCCAGGCACACTCTCGGCCCTCTCAGCATGGAAAGTTGGCTGCAGCTGGCAAGGCTGCCTGGTGTCTATAAAAATGTTCCTCCCAGGAGACCGCTAGAAGCAGACACCAGATACGCTCATTCTTTTCCTTATTTGCCACTCTGAAAAATAAGTTCTTCCCGCACTGCAATGGAGTAGGGGTCAAAACCTTCCACAGTCAACAGTGACCCAGAGGGAGCGAACACCAGATCCAAGATATTTCCAGTTTGGCAAGGGGCCCGAGGTAACTCTATTCTGTTTACTTGGTGCAAGCAGAACTCGCCTGGGGATAAAAGCCTAATCCGGTAACCAGTCGGCCCACGTCCCATCCATGTCTGAGTCCCTGAGTCCTGGAGGCTGAGCCACAGGAGGCCTCTCCACCCTCTACCCATGTTCTGTCCCACAGGGCCTGGCAGAGGAAGATAAGCACTGGGATGCGCACCACCTAGGCGCGTCCATTCCAGGTCCACTGTGGAATGCAGAGCCTGCACGTCTCCAGGGCCTGGCCAAAGCTACCCAGCTAGGCCTGTCTACTAGTAAGCATGGTAGCAAAGGCCTGTGCAGAATGGTTCCAGGGGCTGCCAGCAGAGCTCAGGGCCCACCTGCTTCAAAGGGAATAGGTATTTCAGGGAAGGGCCTTCTGGGCCTCTTCCAAGGGCACCTCAATTTTCTCTGATGAAACAGCTCCCTCCTTTGCTACAAACCCACCACTGCAGCCTCTCTGTAACAGCAGTCTGAGGACCACCCATGGGAACAAGGCCACTCTACCCCAGGGGGCCAGATGTGGATCAGGTACTTGGCAGAAGAGATGGGTCTGGGCACTGCTATGGCCAGAGCATGTCCCACATGTCCACAGGGATCTGTAGGGCACTCCTGGGTACATACTCAGCAGAGCAGCCTGTCCCGAGCAGATGTATTAAGCCTATGAGTCTATATCCCAGAGACAACTCACTACCTCCACTGCACATTGCCTTCCCAGGATGTGTGCCCGTTAGTTAAGCAGTGCTGAGGAGGGTGGGGTGGCAAAAGGGGAAGGGGCAGAAGTGAGGGTAGATGCAGGCGCACAGAGGTTTTTCTCTGGCTGACCACACAGCTGGCTTGGGAGGGCTGCTACTGACGGCCGGGCTCCCAACTGAGTCCAGCCTGGGGATCTGGTGGTAGCTAACACCCAGAGTCACAGAGACATGAGGTGAGAGGAACTCTGCACCCAGTTCCAGGTTGAGGGCCCACTGTGATCCCATAGCTCCAGGTCCCCACATCTCTGCTGCCACCACGGGCCCCTAGGAGAGGTCGGGCTCACAAGTCCTCTTCTTCCCCCACTGCCCACTGGAACTGGGACAGAGCAAGGAATGGTGGGGTCTGTCCACCTTCAGCATCAGAGGCCAGCCTCCTGCAACAGGCACCTTTAACAGGGCTCCAACCCTCTCCTTAGACACTTAGTCTGAGAGGTCGCCTTGCACATAATCACTGAAGCTCTGGCTAAGGCAGGAGGAGGTCAGCACACAAGCCTACAGTCACATTCAAATTTGGACCTTTAAAAATACCTTGGCAGGGAAGGTGGGTACATATCCATAGTCCCAGTACTTGGAGGCTGAGGCAGGAGACTATAGGTTCAAGGACTGCCTGGCTACATAGTGAGCTCCAAGGCAACCTAGGCTATAAAGGAAGATCGTATCTCAAAAAACCAACACACAGGGCTGGAAAGATGGCTCAGCACTGAAGAGTACGTGCTGGTTTTTGAGAACCTACGTTCAGTTCCCAGCACCCACCAGAGGTGGTGAACTCCAGCTCCAGAAGACCTGACACCACTTCTGCCCCGACAGGTACTGGACTCCTATACAAACACAGAGACATGACTTACAAAATCTTTTTCTTAAAAAGACAACATCACACACATACACTTTTTAAACATATCCTCTAGTGAAACCACTTTCTTTTCTGAAACAGCCTCGTTAGTAGTCCAGATTGGCTCAGGACTCAGGATCCTTTTTTGGCTTCCTGAGTGTTGGGAACGACCAGGTATGTGCCACCATACCTCACTTACTCAAGTTCATTCCAGAAAATCCAAGTACTATAAGAACAATTGTCATGTTTTAAAAGCAAGTATTCCCCATGAAGCATATATCAGTAGCCAACAGCCAGGACCCACACTGGCTCTTGGTCCCTGCAAAAGGGCCTCAGGTGCCCACCCTCCACATCAGGTAAAACTCTGGTTTCCAGAGCCCCTAGGAAAGGGAAGATCACCAGCAGTGGCTGGGGCTCACTGGTCTGCCCCAGCACAGTCTCAGACATCCTTTCCCATTCCCCAGAAAAGCAAGCACCTGCTCTTTGAAAACCCACTTACATCTCACAACGAAGCCAACCAAATCAATGTACAGCTCAGTGTCAACTCGAAGGGGGAGGGGTCCCAAGCCTTCTCAAAGGCACATGATTTGTCCTGCCCTGGTCAGATCCCATCATTGACTGTTGAGAAACTCAGCAATGACTCGGAGCAGAACAGGAGCCCCAGGCCAGCATGGCCTCCAGCAGGACAGGGTGCCAGCAGAGAACAAGAGCCTCCACAGAGCCATGGTCGACACTCTACAGCTGTAAACTCTTTCTTCAAAAGACTAACTTTAACAGAGAACAGGTAAGCTCACATGGGCCTGGAAAGGACTTCAGGAGGAAGTTACCTGCAAAGGCAGGAGAGCCTACCCTTCTTCCTCCAACTTCAACCCTCCCCCCAGGTCAGCTAAGCCCTAGGCACTAACCCTTCATAGGACTCCTGCAGGATCCCCAGGACTAGACACTGGTCTTCTGACCCAGCCAGCTGAGCAGCCAGTTAAGGAGAGTCAATTATAACAAATACGAAAAATATTTGTCTGTAAGGAGGATATTCTTTCAGGCATCTCATAACCCTAAAGGAGGAAGGGAAGAAGGGGGCGGGGAGTTGGAGGAGGAGCAGCAGTGGCAGCTGCTGCAGTTGGGTGCCCCAGGTAATGCCTGTAATTCCAGCACTTGGGGCTGAAGCAGAAAGATTACATCAAATTGGAGGCCATGTTGAGCTACTACATTGTGAGTTCCAGGTCATTCTGAACTACACAGCAAGACCCTGTCTCAAAAACAAAGGGTGGGGCTGGGGGGCAGGCAAGATGGTTCAGGGTGTGAAGGTGCCTGCTGCCAAGCCTTAGGATCTGAGCTCTATGCCAGGACCTACATGGTAGAAGGAGAGAAACAACACTCACCAGTTGTCTCTGACCTTCATATGTGTGCCCTGGCACACATGCATTCACATATAACACAGGTGCACAAAGACATACACAACATTTTTTAAGAAGGCCATAAAGATTCATGTAAGCTGGGCTTGGTGGGGTATACCAGTAATCCCAGTACTTAGGAGAAGGCAGGGCGCTCAGGAGCTAAGGCCAGCCTCAAGGAAGTACCTTCCACCACTCAGCTAGCCAAGGCTGATACAGGTGGGCAGGCTTCTGAGTGGCCCAGAGGATCCTGGGCCAGGCACAACTGTTGGCCTCTCTAACCTCTGAGGATGGACATAGACATCTCTCTCTCTCTATCACACTCATCACCAGGGGGAATGTTAGTAGTCAACTCATGTTTGTCCATCACACTTATCCTCACATGGGTCTCTCTTTAAGCCTGTGCTATTTCAACCCCCTTCCAATACCAATTCCACCTTCCAGTGTGGGTCAGCTGTCAGCTCCTTGGAACCAGGACCCAGCGACACACAGGAGGCAGTACCCTAACAGTGTTCCTACTGCCTTCTGGTCATCCAGCTAGCCCTGCTCTGGCCCTGAGAGGCTTGGTCTGTGTTTCCCCCTAAGAGGGGTCTGGGGTTCCTGCACGTCTGAGGTTCAATTCTGCCCCACTATTCATCAACAGCCCCACAGAATTCCCCAGGGCTCGTGCCTGTCCTCACAGGAACCACAGAGCCTGTGTGTTTGGGTTCGCCTTTGTCTCCCTGTGGATACTGCCTACTCATCTGTTTCATGTGGGTGTGCAGCAATCATAGTTGAAGCTCAAAAGGCACTTCTGGAGAGCCAATTTCTGTTCCAGAAACTGCATCTATACTAACTCCAACCCTCCAGTAATGCAGTGTGGGGAGCCCTGGTATTGGCCCCATTTTACAGAGAAGAAAGTGAAGCAGGAAAGACAAGCTCAGACCTTGATACCTTGGAATCAGAGTCAGCTCCCTCCCTCCCTCTTTGTACTATATGTCGCACCTCCAGAGATCCTGACTTTCTCTAGAGAAAGGCAGGGCAGGCTGAGCTGTTTAAGGTGGACTGGTGACAGACATGCATCACAATCCCCCTAAGGCCTAGGGAGGAAAATCTTCAGGCCCTTAAGCGTCCAGAAAGGGAAAAAAGTGTATGGATTGCGAGGCCTAGGCTGGGAGTGGAGGAGGAGGGCCTCCCTCCTGTCTTGCTCACTGGACAAGTGAGTCTGGAGAAGTGGCTAAGAAGGGAGGAGTGATGTGAGAAGAAACAGGCAGGCAGTAAAGGAGGTAGGAAGCTTGGCTGGCAAGTAGTTGCTGCACACACGAGAGGCAGCAGTCCCACAGCATGGAAGGACACCCAACCACACCATGCATACATGGGAGCTAGACAGACTGGGCCCCTGACTCAGAGAAGGTAACCTGTACAGCTGGGTGGCCACTTGCACTATGCAGGCTCCACTCTTTCCCCACACAGTGACTTAGGGAAAACTAAGGAACTATCAAAGCACTTCTCACAGGTGAGAGCTGGTATCATCTCAACCAGACAGTGCGCTTTTGGCTACACACATAACCCCCAAGTCAAGGAAAAGAACTCTGAAGGACCTGCCCACAAGGAAAACCACCCTAAGAACAGGATGAAGACAAGTGCAAAGACAAACTGGGGTTGTCCTGCCTCTGCCTCTGCAGGATGGATGTGCACAAGCGACAGCAGGTTCTACTGAGGTGTTCACCATTCGGTGAGACATGAAGCTGTGAGGGAGCCTTTCTACCCCATCCACCAGACGGGGCCCAGTGGGGCCACCACTCTCCTACAGGTGGCTCACTTGCCAGCAGCTGTGTGTTGCCTATCGTAGGCATATGAGAAGGGCTGTATAGTGGTTCTGCCCCAGGTGCCCAGCCAGCCTACCTACTATAGCACTATGACCAGGCAGGGGAAAGACCCAGGAAGAGGAATGTAGGACAAGAGCCCACTAAGGGAATCCTTATCTATGTGAGAGAATGGGACCCAGGAACCAGGATGCTGGGGATAAGTGTGGCTGAAGTGAGACCTGCCTGGGGAGCCCTATGTGCCAGTCCTTGATCATATAGGGAGAGTAGAAAGGACCCATCATCCCAGGAGGGAAGGCAAAGGTGTGGGTGTGTGGTCCAGAGGCAGTAAGCAGGGATGAACCCTGAAAACTGTGGCTAAAGCCTGCCTGAGATGACTCCAAGAATGTGGCTCCAGGGAGCCTCGGGCAGAGGTCAGAGCAGAGCTTGCAGGAGAAGACAAGAGGGAGGAAAGGTAGGGCAAACCCCACACACTTTCGAAGAGGCAACTATATAGGAACAGAGTAGAGAGCTCCAGGCAGGACCAATGCATGGTGCTTTTATCCTTTTTCATAGAAGAAGGGACATCCAGGCATTGCAATACACCTATGATTCCAGCACTCAGGAGACGGAGCAGGATTGTTAAGTTTAAATCAGACTGAGCTACACAGTACGACCTGTTTTTAAAAAAGGACACCCTGGTCCAATCACAACCCTTAAGCCACAGGTAAAAGGTGACCCTACTGAAATTATGGTTCATTGTGGAAATGAGAGCCACAGACCCCAGCAGGATGCTACAGCCTGTCAGGGACACAGTGGTGACAGAGATGATTTTTAAAAGAATATTTTATTTATTATGTTTTATTTTGTGTGTCTGGGTGCATTGCCTGCATGTATGAAAGTGCACCCGTGTTGTGCAGTGCCCACGGAGGTCAGAAGAGGGCATCGGATCCCCTTGAACTGGAGTTATAGACAGTTATTACCTGCAATGTGGGTGCTGAGACGCGAACCCAGGACTTCTGCAAGAACAGTCAGTGTGCTCTTGACTGCTAAGTTATCTCTCCAGCTCCAGAAGTGATTTTTATAAACTGTATGACTAGAGATCTCCCAGGCTCAAGAGAGCTAAGTCCACCTGCCCAGAAGCCAGCTGCTATATCACAGAAACCACACTGGACAGAAGCAGGCTTTCTGCCACAAGAACGAAATGGCCAGGTGCCAAAGACTCTGGAATTCCCTGTGGTATGGCCTCTGCAGAAGCCTCTCGGGAAGCCAGTGAGCAATGCTGGAGAACACTGTCCCTGCCCCACCCCTGTGGTCAGCAGCCAGTCAAGTACCATTTCTGACCTGCAGGTCAGAACTCAGGGGCTCCTGATAAAACAGGCTCAGATCCCAGATTGGTCCACTACAATATCTGCTGGCTCTCTAAAAACAAAGATGAGCTACAGCAGAACTGGGACACTGGCAACCACATCTCCAAGGAACTTCAGAGAGGAACAATGTGTATAATGGTAATATACCACTTAAAACAAGACATTACAAATAACAAGCAACCCTAAATGTGTGTTCTACAACATATGACACAAGCAGAACACATACCTACAAGCCCTAGTAAGGTATTAGACTGTATATACAGGAAAACATACATACATAGAGATACACGCATCCCCCAGACAGACAACCTCAACTTTCCCTAAACCTGGGTTCTTCACCTGGGCTCAGAAGAGACTTTTCCTTGCCATCATTTTCATCACAACAATCTCAGAGCACTTAGGCTGTATCAGGGATAGGCCATCTAGAGAAAACCTAAGGCGTATGGGAGGACTGTGTGTTACATCCAAACACTGTGCCATTTACCCTAAGGCACTTGAGTGTTCCTGGATTGGGGGACCAACAGGGACCCTTGAAGACTGGCTATATTTTCTAGGTCTCCAAAGACTCATGTACAGACACAAGTTTGACCCAGGACTCCTTTCCAGGACCCTGTGGTGCTGGCAGGAAGGCCCCAGAGTGTCCCACAGGGTGCAGATCCAGGCGGCTTTCCCACCAGCTCTGCTCAGAGTTGAGAATTCCACTCTCCACTCCTTCCAGGCCCAGCTTTATCTCTGCCACATTTTTCAATGTGACATTGCTTAGTTCTTTTGGACAACCTTGACTTTCCATGGTGTTCGATGCTAATTTTAACTCCCTTACATTTCCCCACAAAGAGGCTGTCATGACAACATCCAACAGTCACTCTGCATGGTGCTCAATCTCACAGGTTTACAGATGGGTGAGTACCTGGCATGGATGCAGGGTCCCTCTGTCATAGTCACTATTTAACCCTGGTCACAACACAGGCTATAAGGACGGTTCCCTTGGGCTCGACTGCTAATGGGGAGGGTACAGCACATAAGCAACTGCTTGCTTCACTCTACTCCTGCGGCTTGCCGACAACCCAGCCCAGCATCCCAGTCTGCAGGGTCCAGAGATTGCCAGCAGCCTACCCTGCCCAGAGATAGGGCAAGAGGGAACCTCCCTAGTTGGGCATGAGGACTCAACTACCCACTGAAATGTATACAAAACTGTGTCAATTTGCATTGTGAGAAATGGGCACAAAACACTCACCAGATTTCCACAGGATGGTCATGTGGCCATGCAACTGGCTGAAGGGTTTTCTGCTGTGATGTGCTTATGGGTTATGACATAATCTTTTGGTACTGCTTTTAATGTTTTTCCTTTTGCAGTTTCCTTCAGTACTTAACTAAATGATTTAGGTTGAGGGGGGCAAAGGAAGGGGCTGGGGAAAGTTCAAAGGTAGAGTTCTTTCCTAGCACATATGAGGTCATGGATTCAATCTCCAGTAATGAGAAAATCCCCAAGAGAGTAGTCAGGTACAGTGGCCCACCTGTGTCCCCAGATACCCTACAGAGGTTGAGGAAGAGGGTCACTTGACCCCAGAAGTTCAAGAACAGCCAGGGCAACACAGAGGCCTGTCCTTACCCACCTTCTCTAAAGAAACTAAAACTGGTTTTCTAAGTTTAGGGAAACTGTAAGCATCAGGCCAGGTTACCAGAGCTGAGACCCTTCCAGAGCTCAGCAAACACACATGGTGGTGTGTGCAAATGCAGGCCAAACTGTTTTTTTCTAGAACCAGTTCCAGAGGACTGGGCGGAGGCATGAGCAACCTCAGTGAGATGAGGCACAGGGGTGCTGGTCTTGGGAGTCTAGCTGAGCTTGCTGACAGCAGACCTTCTGTGCAGGACTGTAGTTTCACGTTTTAAGGAAAAACCCAGGAATGACCCCTGGGATGAAAGACTGAGCCAGCAACAGACTCAGCAAAATACTGGTTTCACATTTCATAACCAACACATGACCAGATAAACTGTCCGTCTAATCTTCTCCTTTCCTCAGATCCTAGAAAGTAGCCTGCTCTCTGCCTTTCTTGACACTCAGAGCCCCTGCACCTGCCCAGTACATACAGCAGGCCATCCCAGGGTGCAATTCTGCAATTCCCAGAAATCTGAGCCACTGCTCCACCCCCACTTGCCTCAAGGCCAGATGGTGCCCTGGTATCACTGGGATGGGCTCTTACAGCACACTCAGGGGAGGCCACAGCAGTAGCCAGACCCTCTACACCCCTCCGGGCTCTGCTTTGTGGCTAGTGAGGAGGTAGGTCCATCCTCATGCTCCTCCAAGAGCCCACGCACCCAGGAACTCACAGCTGGCAGCTCTGACCACACAGGGCTCATGCCAAGAGACTCCACTGTCCAAGGGAGCATGGCCAAGCACACTCCCAGAACAGGCAGGTCACCATGGGTTAGCCACACCCCTTTAAGGCCCCATCCTCTCCAGTCCCTGTGGATGGCTCTGTTCTGTTTGTGCCCCACCAACTCCAGGCCTGTGGGTGGAGGCTCCCGCAGACCACGCCCCCACTATTAACCCTCCTATTTCCCTCCTGCAGGCAGGGCTCCTGTACTCCCTGGCAACACCAGGATCTGACATGGTAACAAACAGCCCCCTGACACATACATGGACTCATGTGCCTGCATACACATCAAGGCTCCTCAACCCAAAGTGATCACAGATTAAAAAACCCTCAATCCAGCTGTGCCTGGAGGTGAACACCCGAAATCCTAGCCCACAAGAAGCAGAGGCAGGAAGATCAGGAATTTGAGGTCAAGGCTAGAGGCGTAGCTAAGTGGCATGGCACTTGCCTAGCATCCACAAGGCCCTGCTGCATCTCCAAAAGATAAAAATAGAGAAAAAAAAAACCATTCTTGAACACAGGGTTTCAAGGTCACCTGGGCAACATAGCAAGTTCTAGACAAATACAGAGCCACCACATAAAAAAAACCTAAACGAAACAAACAACAAGCTAAAGAAGCAGAGCTTAGCAGCCTGTCTCCAGAGGGCAGCAAGAAAACAGTCAACAGGGTAGAAAGGTTTTGGCGCTGTGGCCCAGGGTGCATGGGACACAGAAAGCAAGCAAGGTTGTGGAGTGTGGGAAATTCACCCTTCACACTGCGCTCTGGGAGGGCCAAGGCATGCTTTGGTTGCCTGGCTTTACCATGTCTATTTTAGAGGTGGGGCCCTCAGGCTTCCAGTGGAAGGACTGTCCCGAGACACAGCCTGGGAAGAAGCATGGAGTCCTGCTGCTACAGGCGTCCTGCCCAGGTCACCACTCTACCTAGGTAGGCAATGTAGTCCCTGACCCTGCTGTAAGGTAAGGAATAAGTTCTGTGGGCACAGCTCCCTTCCCAGTGAAATGGTGCCACCAAGTTCAAGTACTTGGCTAGTGACACAGACAGACATGATGTCCAAAGTCTTTTCACCATCTATGCTGAGACAGAACCCAAGACACAATGAAGCTAGACCGTGGCACCCTGGGGCACCCAGAAGGCTCAGTCAGGTAGCCCTGTGTCCACCTCCTGAGTCGTCTGGTGGGTGCTGGTGGGGATGAAGGACCTAAACCCCTGGCAGACCCACTGCAGTGTTCCCAGTGGTCAGGAAAGCAGCCCCCAGGCCGAAGTATCAGAGTAGAGAACCTCAGACACGCCATCACTGCTCCTCTGGGCCGTTTTCAGGGCCAAAGCTGGGAGGAGACAGACTGAGAGAAGCAAACTCAGTGGTAAAGAAAGGCCTTTGGACAGACTGATGCCGCAGAGGAGGTCTTTCTGTGGTTAGGCCCCCACATTCACCCTCATTCTCCCTAGCTATGTGGCAGAGGGGTGACCTGTCTCTCCTGCATGATTCTGACCAGGCTACCACCCTGAGAAATCTGAGAGCCAGGCCCTGCCTTTCCCATTACCCACGCAAACAAATGGAGGCGTGCAGAGGTCCTTCCTGCTCCACCTTCTGAAACAGCAACTGCTGCTCAGATGCAGGCCAAATGGTGGCTGGGCTCCTGAGACAGGCTTCCAGTAAGTCCTCCATGACCAGCCTCCCTGCAAGCGATGAACACTGTAGTCTTGGCTCGAGCACCCTGAACTCTTGCTCTGCGTATCCTCTGAGGTCAGCGGCGCTTTTCCACACATTTCCTATTGTGTGCAACACAGTCGACAGCGGTGACAACCAGGAGTTAGATGTCCAGATGTGGGGACATCACAGCTCCACATGGTGTGCCTGAGGCACTTTAGGCTGTCAATGCCCGCTGTATGCTCCCTGGGCCAGCTGCAGCTATATCTGTGATTTTTCTAGGGCTGGTAGGACTCTACGAACAGGAGAGAGACTTCGTAAGGCATGCTAACCACCTATGTGCTGTGCCAGCCAGGACCATGGTGATGAAGATGACTGGCCATTACTGAGTGCTACAGGAGGGACACATGCCAGCTCCAGTTCACACGCTGAAGCCCTAATTTCCAAGGTGCCAGGACTAGGATGTGATGGGGTCATGAGAAAAGAAGCCTGAGTGAGCTCCCTGTCCTCATGAAGGCATTGGGAAGAGAGACCTCGTCCATTTCCAGCATGAGGGCACAGCCACAGGCATCTGTTTGAACACCAAATGGCCGCCATCTTTTGGCGGTATAGGAAGTACAAGCATCAGCCCCTTCCCTGAAGCCACTAAGATCAATGCAGCAGGACTCCAGGCAGAAAGGACACGGCTGGGCACAAGAGCTCCCAGCCTCTCCGGCAATGCTCTGGCTAGGGCTAGCTAGGGCTCCTGCAGAGCAGAACTGTGTGGGCCAGACAAATCCCCAGGCAACCAGGATTTGAGTAGGGCATGAGGAAAACCACATTTAAGTGCTTAGAACCGTCCCATAAAAGCCATGGCCTGTATACTGATGGCTTCAAGACCTCCACAGACTCACACCAAAATCTATCAGGGCCAGATACCACAAACTGGCATCACCCCCCAGTGGCCTTATCAGGACACAGCCTCCTGGCCACAGGGATGGTACAAACTGTCAGCCCGGGATGATAACTGGTGCCAGGGCCACTGATACACACCCACAGTTGCTCCCACTCCGGAGACCTGAGGGCAGAGCTTTCTCTCTCCTGTCCTGCTCAGTTAGTGATGACACTGCCACAGGCCAATCCACTCTTTCAAAACCCTGTTCCGACTTTACTCTGTGTTGGATGGTATTAAGCATCACGTCATTCCAGTATCTTTTCACACACATGGTCACGGTATTAAGAAAAAATGACACTCAAAACTGGAAAAACAAGCCAGTTGTGGTGGCACACGCCTGTAATCCCAGCACTCGGGAGGTGGAGGCAAGAGGACCAAGGGTTCAAAGGGCAGTCCCGGCTGCCTAGCAAGGTGAGGCCAGCCTCAGTTACATGAGACCCCGTCTCCAAAATACAAACAAAAAATTCTCTTAAACTGGAAACACGCGGCTGGGAGTATGGCTCAATGGATGGGTGCTTGTCGAGCTACATATTAGAGGCCTGGGGTTCCATTTCCAAGACAACAAATCAGGCATGGTGGCAACATGCCTGAAATCCCAGCAATCCCAGCTTGGGAAGCTAAGGAAGGAAGATTTGTGTCAAAAACAAGACAAGACAAAACAAAAGTTCAGACTAGAAGTATATGGACAACTGAAGTGTTAGGCAGTAAGCTGACCCTCTCACTCATTGTTTAGCATTTTTAGGTCTGAAGACAGCAGTAACAAATTTCAAAAGCAACCTGGTCAGTCCAGACTTCACCCACCCAGACATCTTACAAACTGGCCCAGGTCAGAGGCCCCTTAATGCTCTCACGCCGCCCACCTGTTCACCATGCCCAGGTGCCTGGCTGCATCTCCAGGCTGGAATGGACCTTGGAGCTAGGCCTGACCTAGCTCACAGCCTGATGTGATGGGAGCGATGACACGGGCAGAACTAGACACCGGGGAAGGCCCAGCAGGGCCACTAGCCATGTGACGGACCTACAGAGTTAGAGTGAGGGCAGCTGCTTACCCTCACCATGCCAGAAGACCAGCTGAGGGAATAAAAGGACTGAGCCAGGGAGACAGCCCTGGTGCTCAGGGGTTCTTTCCTCTATACTTCTGGTGGAGGGCACTCCTCTTGACATGGGTAGAGGGAGTTCACATTTGGGTGTTTCTCTACACCTTCCTGTGGGCAGGCAAAAGACAAAGCCTGTGCTGATAAGCTGAAATGCCAGCAAGAATGGCACCTCCATGCTGTCCCAGGCAGAAAACAGCATTTTAGCAGTGGGTGACTCAAGAGTGGTGAGCAGTGTAGCTGGTCACTATGGGCGGACACCAGGCGCGACCGCCTATGATATATTCTGGAAAGTCATTCACTCTTCACCCTGATCTGTGCGGGGCTCAGCGCTCCGTGTTAGAAGCTACAACTCCTGCTCTTCAAGAGCCTGTTCTGGCAGGGTCAAATACCTCTTGGGCTCATGGTTATCACAGAGGCTGAGCTTGAGTTGTGGCAGCTTCTGGGCCAAGGTCACAAAGCCAAGGTTGGTGAGCCAGGGTCATGGCACTCCCTGCGTTCCACCCAGAACAAGGCTGGGCTCTGCCAAGCTCCCACTGAAGCATAAGAGGCACAGGTCACTCCCCATCTTCCTACCAATTAACATCATTTACACTCCATCTGACTCTCAACAAGAGCAGGAAAATATTCTCAATGGCCCTGCACTTCCCTGAACTTTACCTAGGGACACAGCTGTCCTGTCTCCCTCCAGGGTCCCCCATTCTGGGCCAATTCCAGGCTATACGCTGGACACAGGCTAGCCCAACCTCTCCCTTCCATGTTCTCCACCAGTCAGAACTGCCTGCAAATGCTTGGAGCAGCACAGCACCGGCCAGTCCGGTCCTGACCCACCTCCGTCTGGCAGAGACGAGTAGTACGCAGAGGTGTGCAGGGCCACAAGGACGGGCTTCCCCGCTCCAGGCCTTTGAAGCAAACAGTTTTATATAAACGATATGAAGACTACTAACCATTACTGTAGCATTCCTGTAGCTTGCCTGGCCAGGAGATTTGCATGCTAAAGGGAAGCTCAGGTTTTTGCTGGGATTTCTAAAGCAAGTGAAACCCTACCTGCTCCTGTACCTGCTCTTCTTCAACGCACACCACTTCTCCAACAGCAGGAGACTGCACTCCATCCCAATGCTCAAAGTGCCAATGGCACTCAAAAAGAAGCTGCAGTGCTGGACATGAGCCACGGAGGCTCCATCGTCCAGGTCATGCCCACCTCTACAATCTCTCCCAGGCTCATTCTTTCATTTCAGATACACTACAGGATTCCCAGGAAAGTCTGGGGCTCCCAACTAACTCACTGGCTCCTGTCTTTTCATCCCTAGGAACAAAGGAGGCAGGGTCTCCTCCCCAAGTGCCTGGCTCAAACTCTCCAGGCTACTCTTTTTAGTCTGTTTCTGTTTGTGTTGTTTGGAGTCGCATTCTGTAGTCCAGGGCTGACCTCAAACTCAAAGGTGATCCTTTACCTGGTATTCCCAACACTGGGATTACAGGTGTGAGCCTACACCCTCACCTCCCATGAGTGCTTGCTCACCAGTAGGGATGCCAGAGGCAGGCTGAATCCAGGCTGCACTATGATCTTCAGGGTCCTGCCCAGTGCTGGGCACACAGGACCCTCAGGTCATGAAACTATAGCACAATGCCTGGTTTTGTTGCTCCAACCACAGCATGCTCTGCTCTGAGTGTAAAGTTAGAGCAATCTGTTGTTTAATTACTAAGCACCAACTGGCTTTTAAGCAATACAAGTGCATGTTTATGCTGTAGCAGTATGTCCAGATCTGCGCAAGCTCTGGGGCCACTGCTGGAGCGCCTCATACCAGCTCTTACCAATCATACAATATACCACTCAAGTATAGTGTGGACATCTCCATGTCAGATCCACTAAAGCAAGGGCTTTGTCCCTCAAATATGTATAGCAGTACTGTGTACCCACAAAACCAGCATGGGAAAGCATGGGGCATCGCCCAAGAACATGTCCAGGGTCCTTGGTAAAGTCTCCACACATCTCCCCTAAAAATGAACTGAGAATCATCCGCAGAGGTGCAAGCCCACAGGGTGCAAGTCTCTAGCAGGACATGCCCTGGGGAGTCGCCTTCCCACTCCCTGGCACTCCACTAGACAAAAAGAAGACTGCAAGCTGGGTGTGGTAGTCCGTGCTAGTAATCCCACCACTTGGGAAGCTGAAGCAGGATGACTGCTCAAAGTTTGAGGCTAGCCTGTGAGTTCCTGGCCAACCTGAACTAGTGTGATACCTTGCCTTAAAGAAAAGAAAACAGGAGTTCGAGAGATGGCTGAATCTAAGGTTAGGAACACTGGCTGCTCTTGCAGAGGACCTGGGTTCAATTCCCAGGACCCACATGGCGGCTAGCAACTGTCAGTAACTCCAGTTCTAGGGGATCCAACACCCTCTTGTGACCTCCTTGGGCACTGCACAGCATGGGTGCACTTACACACATACAAGCAATACACTCATACAAATCAAATAAAAATAAACAAAATATGTAAAAAGAAAGAAAATAAATAAATAAAAACGGAAGACTGTTCCCACAGAATGCTCAGTAACAGAGGTCCACATGGTTCCAGGAACAACTCAGCGACTCCTCTCTGAGGCGCAAACTTCACAGGGACAGCATGAGACTCAGCTGGCTGAGACCCCCCTTCCAGCCCTTCCAAGGCATTTTTATTTTGTTTGTTCAATAACCACTCATCAAAATCAATGCCGCATTTTAATGTTCTGTGATCAACTCTGTACTACTAATAATTACAAAGACAAAAATTATTTTTCTAAATTGAGTTGACATAGCCTAAAGATTATAGAAATGTTCTGAACTGCAATTTTCATATACTTTTGTCACAGAAAAAAAAGTGGCCAATAAAAAGACTTCTCACATACAAAAGCACAGTGCAATAGAGTATAATTCCACAGGGGGAGATGAGCAGACACAGGTTCCTAGAAAGAGAGAGAATGCAACTTTTACGATGCTGAGAACGAGCTGCTGCTGGTTTTAAAGGGCATTGATGGAGGGTGTGAAATCACCAGAGGGTCTGACATTGGATACTTAAAAACAAAAAAGTTACTTTGAAAAGCCTGCAACTTACTAGAAATGACACCTTTTACAGCTATTTAAAACAATGTCAAAAAGGTTTAGATGCACCCACAATTTTAAATGTGCCCAAAGTTTTTCAAGGTTATGTTATGCAAACCCATGAACAAAAATTTGGGAAGGCCTATGTTTTAACGAATTTAACCCACTTCCACTTCTTCTAGCACTTGGCTGGTCCTCCTGGTACCTGCCCTCCTTGCACCTGACACAGTAGTCTGCCTGGTCTCCAACTCTGAGCCTTCTGCCACAGCGTCCTGAGTGCTGGGATTACAGATGCAACCTATCATGTCCAGCCTTGCCGAACACAATGATTTCACCTCTAGAGTGGATGTCAAACCTTGGCCTCTAAAAAACTGATGGGGGAGCTACAGAGACAGCTCAGGGGTTCAGAGCTTGGTTCCTAGCATATGGTGGCTCATACGTGCATGTAACTCCAGCTCCTGGGGGATCTACACCTCTGGCCTCCTTTGCCACCTGCATACGCATATGCAAATTCACACACACACACACGCACACACACACACATATATATATGAAAGAGAGAAAGAGAGAGAGAAAGAGAGAGAGAGAGAGAGAGAGAGAGAGAGAGAGAGAGAGAATTATAAAAACAAATCTTACAGTGCCAGAGATATTGTCTGGTGGTTAAGAGCACTGTGCTTTTGCAGAGGACCTGGGTTCAATTCCATCACCCATCTGGTGGCTAATAACTGTCTGTAACTCCAGTTCCAGGGGATCTGATGCCCTCTTCTGACCTCTGTGGGCATTGCATGACATAGGTACATTTACATGCATGCAGACAATACACTCATACACATAAAATAAAAATAATAAATCAAACTTAAAAACAAACAAACCTGGGGCTGGAGAGATGGCTCGGGGGCTAAAAGCACTGACTGTTCTTGCAGGTACTCAGGTTTGATTCCCACCTAACAAACACCCATAACTCCAGCTCCTGGGGAAACGACACCCTCTGCTGACCTCTGAGGGCAATGCATGACACAGGTACAGTTCACACAAACAGGCAAAACACTCATACACATAAAATAATAAACATAGCAAAATAAAATAAATAAAAATAAATCTTGCAACAAATGAACAACAAATGAAAACAAACCCTGATTAAGGACCAGAGAGATGTCAGCCTGGTACCTGAATTCAATCCTTGGAACCCATATAAAACAGAAGGAGAAAAACTGACTCCACAGAGTTGTCCATGATCACCTGCATTCAGATCCCCCACACTCCCTTAAAAGCTGGGCAAAGGGATACACCTGTAACCCCAGCACTGGGAAGGAGAGGCAGAGACAGGAGGATCCTTGGAATTCACGGGCCAATCTGTCTAGTCAAAACAACTAGCCCCAGGGTGCATCACAGAGACCCTTATCTCAAAAATAAGGTAGACAGGTGTGGTAACATACGTTTTTTAAAAACTATTTTTTATTATTTTCATTTTATGTTTAGGAGTGTACTACCTGCATGTATGTAAGTGCACCTGTGCTGTGCAGTGCCAGAGGAGATAGGAAGAGGGTGTGGATCCTCTGGAACTGGAGTTACAGATAGTTGTCAGCTGCCACGTAGGTGCTAGGAACTGAACCAGGATCCTCTGCAAGAGCAGCCAGTGCTCTTAACCGCTGAGCCATCTCTCCAGCCCCATATATGTGTTTAATCCCAGCACTGGGGAGGCAGACACAGGCAGATCTCTGTGAGATCAAGGCCAGCCTGTTCTACAAAGCAAGCTCCAGGCTAGCTGGGGGTACAGGAAGACTCTGTCTCAAGAAAAAAGTGGAGAATGATGGAGAAAGACACCCAACTTTTGGCCTCTGCACACAGGTACGTACACACACACACACAGGCACACACACATATGAACACATGTGCATACAGTGTACACGCATGAACACATGCATACACACAAAGAACTGATGAGGGCTACAGGTATAGTTCAGTGGTAGAGTATACGTACCATGCAGGAGCCTCCAGCTCGATCCTAGTCCCCCGAAAGGTGATGGGAAAATATTCCCTTCTCATACCAAATCATTCATCACCTTCAAATGATGACTGAGCTACTGGCAACAAGGAGCTATTTACTGTACTTACATCTAAGTGACTGCTTAAAACTGTACAGCCAAGGCATGTACAGAAAGTACGCTGACCATCAGAACCAAATGAGCACACCTCTTACCTTCTGTTTCATTTCTGGCTCAGGATCTCCCTTTGTTTGAAAAGGAGAAATGTGGCTAATGAACGCAAGACTCCAATCCTAAGAGGCACAAGCTACAAAACTCAAGTCAGCGGTTGGTCCTGCAGGAAGAATTCCAGGGTAGAAGACCTTTCCTGCACCTTGTCCCCAACCCACCCACAGGACTGCGCTCAGAATAGTACCTCACTAATAGTACCAGCAAATCCTTCCATAGATCTGGGGGGCTGAAGAAGGGAAGACCTGGTCTGTACAATGCCTCCCTGGCCTGGGCCAGGTGGAGGGGTAGGGCAAGGTGGCCAAGCTTAAGGACCAAGAAGCTAAAGCAGGTACCAGGCCCCTCTTATAAGTGGGCTGGTACCCCCAGATCCCTGCACTTGAGGCCATGCCCAGCACAAAGTGTGACGGGATGACAGATTCCTTTTTGAGAGCAACCCAAATGTAGCAGCTTATGCTACCCTTTGCACTGAGGGGAAGGAGGGGGTAAGTTGAGGCAAAAGGACCAGAAGTTCAAGGTCATTCTTGGCTAATGAGTGCAAGGCTAGCCATGAGCTACATGAACCCTGTCTCAAAACAAAACAAAAGCAAAAACCAGAAAAACCTTTCTTACCTAAGAACCTCAAGCCATACAGCAGCTGAGCCAAGTGGACGGAGAACGGCCATCGCCAGACTCAGAGTGCTATACCTTTCCTTCCCTACAGGGTTCACAAAAGCTCAGTAAGACAGAGACAGACATCTCCAAGCACCCATACAGACTGCCTGGCATTCCAGGGTACCAACATCTACAATTTCCAAAACAGACACAAGGCTGACCCACCCATTGCTCTCAGAGGAAAACTTAACAGTAAAGGAAAACACATGTGGGCCATGCCTCTAAGTCTGCATAGGTTAATCTTTTTTTTTCCTTTATTCTTGATAGGGTCTCTCTACATACACCAGACTGGACTTGAACTTTCAATCTTCTGCTTCAGCCTACCTATCAAAACCACTTCATAGAGCCAAGCATGGTGGTGTACAACCATAAAGTAGTCCCAGCACCAGACAGTCAGAAGCACTGGGAGGTAGAGGCAGGAGGATTGGGAATTCACGACCAGCTGCAGCTGCAGAAGCCCTGCACCCTGGCAAAAGAAAAGTCAAAACAGACACATATAAAAACAAAAGAAATAAAAACAGCAGAACCCTCAGACGCACTCCCACCTCCATAAAAATGGCTGGCAGGTGCCTGGGTGAGCCTGGTCAGGCTTCCATGGCTGGGAGCAGGGCTGTCCCTTCCACCAGCAGGGAAGAGGCCCAACTTGATAGTGGGGGGAAAAAAAAAAGCATAAAAGTTCCAAGGAGGCACTCAAAGCATAAAAGTTCTTTAAAAATGATCCTTATTCACTTTGGTGGAGCAGTTACACCAATGCAAACAAGGAGAGCTTGTCTGAAAGCGTGCTGGGGAGGTGCCACGGTTAGGCCCTCTGTAGACTCTTGCTTACTTATGGGGTCCTCCACCCGCCCCCAACTCCAAGCAAATGTCCCCACCTTCACTCAGCCCATTGAATGCTCAGGTCACCTAGCTTGGAGTCTAGGCTGTCTCCTAATGGAGTGTCACTAAGTGCACCCTACATAATTAGGTTGTGACTGAAAAAAAAAAAAAAATCTGGGGAACCACAGCAGGCAAGCAAGAAGCAGTGTCCTGACCCACCCTTAACAAGAACAGGGCTTCTAGCACATCGGGCTCCACAAATTACAAGCACGGCTTTTCCAGGGGTGTTCCCGAGGAGGACACTGGCAATTTGGGGTTGTCTGCCATCTACAGCAATCCTGTTCCTCTATGCAAGACACAAGGCTGTCACAAGCCACCCCTGACTGGCTACTCAAAGCTTGGCACCAAGTCCTCAGGGCAGGGTGACACAGCCACAGCCATTAAAAAATGCCAACTGAGGCAGCCTGAACCCCAACACCCTTGTTCAGTCCTCCCCACCTGCCTTTTGGATGACCTGGATGACATTAATTCAGCATCGAGCCCTAAACATCAGTTCAAATACCTTCCAAAGCACAGATCAGGGAACCGCAGCAGCCCCCACCTCCCCTGCAGATCTGCAGGGCCGACAAGCAGGGACAGAAACCGGTTCCCAGTGCCCTCAGCCCCTCCCCCACACCTTCCTCTCCAATGAGCAAAGTTGGAGGGTGTTAAAGGCAAGCCACCATGGAGATCACCCAGTCCAATCTCTGCTCTGCTTTTACGATGCGACAAGGGCCAAAGCTGCAGAGCACAGCAAGCATCTCTGCAAGGGACGGCAGCGAATCCTCCTCAACCCTGGGCGCTGGCCCAGAACAGCCTCCCTCCACAGACCCAGGATCTCCACAGGGGCACCCCACAAACCAACCTCCTCCACTTGGACCTCACATGCATTTGGAATCTTCAAAGGAGCAACTTCTTTTCAGCACAGCCACAAAAACAATCAGCCAGAGTGGAGCTGGTTTTAAGGTGACCCACTTCCCCAACCCCTCCAGAAGCCCTCTACTTCTCCATGGTGTCAGAGTCTCTCTCCACCTGGGGCTCCACAGCTTAAGGCCACAACGCTGCCCCTCCCCACTCTCAGCAGGTCCAGCAAAATCTCTCCAGAGCTTTCAACTTAGTTTGCTCTTTTAACCCAGAATTCAGAACTAAGTATTCACATTTTTTCAAGGCCAGCCAAGGTTTGTTTTTCATGTCCAACCATTTGTCACTCTTCCTGATCAGTAAGGCGTCCATCCAGCCTTTTATCTATTCTTTCTTACTACCAGAACAAAACCCGAGGGGCTGGAGAGAGATGGCTCAGTGGCTGAGAGCACTCACAGCTCTTGCACAGGACCCAAGGTCAAATCCCAGCACACACATCAGGCAGCTCACAACCTGTAAGTCCAGCTCCAGAAGATATACCTCTGGCACTGGTACACACTTGTGTATACACACACACAGACACACACACGCACGCACTTGAAAGTATATTTTTTTAAGAACAAAATAGCAGAGGGAAAGATTTCCACAACCAGCTGTGGGGGATGCACAGGGCACACTCACTCCACTGTGCTGGGGAGCCATCCAGGGTAGCTTCTGTCCAGTCGTCTGTTTCCTGGTCCCAGACAACTACTAGACCCCAACAATTGTTTCAACTACTCATTTGGCAAATCCTCTTTCCCTGGTTCTGGACTGAAGACGTGCTCCCCAATAAGAAGGCGCGCTCAAGCCCCGTTCTGTGGTCAACTAAAGTACTAAATGGAGAGGCTGAGGCTGAAGCTGAAGCCACACTCCATCAGTAGCCCACCGGGAAAGCACAAACTCCAGGCTCCCTGAAAGACCTAGTGCCCCTTCCCACCCACCTTGGCCCCACCTTCTAGAATCATCACGACTAACTAACCAGTAGGCTGTGTTCTCCCAGGGCACATCCAGCGCAGCACACCTTGGAGAGGAATGGGTTACGCGCAGGGGGGCAGCAGAAGAGGGGTGTCGGAGACAGGGGCGGTGTGCACAGGTATGGGTAAATGTGCAGGGGAGTCTCCCAATTCCAGGACCCGGACCCGGAGCGCAGGGCTCTCTGAACCTCGTCTCCGGGGACAAGGCACGCTTCAGGAAATGAAGGTCTCCGCAGAGGGACCGGCCGCGGACCGGGGCGGGCTGGAGGCAAGGGTGCAGGGGCCGAGCGCCGAGGGCCAGGAGATTCTGGGGGGCGGAGGGGGGGAGCCGACAACTCGCAGAAGTTGGCGAGGGCAGCACAGGGTCCGCACCCAGCAAGAGGCGGGGGGCTGACATCGACCCTGCGGCCCGGCCTCAGCGCGGGGAGGTGCACACAGCGGCTGGGGGCCGGCGGGGCGGACGAGGAAGCGCAGGTGCAGGCGGGAGCGCCGGGGCCGGGTGGGGGCGGGGCGCCGGGCCTGGCGGCAGCGGGATGCCCTCGGCCGAGCGGACGCGGCGGGGAGGCGCCGCCGGTTCGAGCCCCGGGCCGCGCGGCCAGGAAGGCGGCGGCAGGTGCGGCGGGGCCGGCGGGGGCGGCCGCTCACCTGTCTCCTCCGGCCGGGGCCGGCGGCGGCGGGCTGGCGGGCGGGCGGGCGGCGGGGGCGCGGGCCCCGGGCGCACCGGGGCGGCGGCGGGGCAGCGGGGCGGCGGCTGCGCCCTCGGCGGCCGGGCGGGCGGTCCGTCACTCAGCAACGCGGGCGCGGAGCGAGCGCTGCGAGGCTGCGGCCGGTGCGCGGGGAAAACGCCGCTTTATCGGGTCGGAAACAGCCGCTCCGCGCCGCTTCCGCTGACGCAGCGCCGGCTGCGCTCATGACTATGCAGCGACTTCGGGGGCGGGGCCTGAGCCGCGCGCGCCCATTGGCCGACAGTCGCCCGCTAGGCCCCGCCCAGTTATAAGCCCCGCCCCTCGCGCCTTGTTCTCCGGACCCCGCCCCTCGGGGCCGCAGCCCACCCGGGCCCTGGAAGTGTCCCAGGCCCCCTGCTGCTTCTAGGCTCACAGGCTGCTTGGCCCGCCCTCCCTCCACCTGCCCGCCCGCCCTCCACCTGTCCTCCCTCCTCCTGCCCGCTCTCCCTCCCTCCACCTGCCCGCCCTCCTCCTGCCCTCCCTCCTCCTGCCCCCCTTCCTCCTGCCCTCTCTCCTCCTGCAGAGGATACCCATCCCCAGAGGTGCAACCCTACTCCAAGCCCACGGGAGGGGGAAGCTTACATCTTCAGCCCATCCCAAGGTGGGGCAGTTTGTCTCCAGCTCCCCTTTTTGAAGCTCTGAAGAGCTGGGCAGGATGAGTGGCCACAGCTATGTGGAGACATGGCCTCCCACTTAGAGACTGACCCATGCCCAAGACACGAAGCCTGGGCCATTGAGCCAATTTCTCCCTACTACCGAGGAACGAGTGAAAGCCAGGTCGGGAAGGAGCCTGGACAAATATAAGAAGGGATGGCTGAGGTCAGACAGCTCTTTGCTAGCTAGCATCTCAGCCTTGAGCCCTTGCCAGGGTTTGAGTGGCTGTGGAGGAATTACTTCATCTCTCAGGGCCCTGGTGTCTTTATCTGAAGCACAGCATCATAAGGTCCATCTGAAGGAGCTTGGGAGGAATTTTGAAATAAAGTGCAGAAAAGCAGAAATGGGAAAATCTGACAATGCCAAGTGTTGGCCAGAAAGGAGAGCTTGTGCCCTGCTGCAGTGGGGAGCAGCATACAGCCAGCTTGGAAATCTGCTTCTGAGGACTGACTGGTACTTTCCCACCTAGAGGCCCCCTCACTTTGTATTTCTCTTTCTACCAGCAGTGTTTTACAGTGGCCTAAAACTCGAAACCACCCCAGTAGGCACCAGCTCTTACAGGGCTCTATAGATTGTGACATTCACTCAGTGGAATGACAGTGAATACTTTACCAGTACAGGCAGTGACTGTGGATGACTGAGCAAAAGCAGGCAGATGAGAGCCAGGCATACACAGCTGTGCACACAGCACTGGAGAATCTGAGTCAGGATCGCCAGAAGTTCAAGGCCAGCGGTGGGACAAAAAACTTAAATAAATATGATGGTGCACTCCTGTGCTCCCAGCACTTGGGAAGTGGAGATAGAATTTTGAGTTCCAGGCTAGCCTTAACTACATGAGATCTTATCCCAGGGTGGGGGTAGATGCTATAAGATATAAGCTTCCATATTTATTGAGTGTGTGACTGGTGTTAGGAGTCAGGACAGTGGTTAAGCTTGAGGGAAGGTTCTAAGGCCAGGCAGGGTGTGGAGGGTGAGTCTAAGGACTAATGGGTGCTCTTGGCTCCTAGTTTGGGTGCTGGTTACACAGTATACTCTCTGACAATTTCTCCAGGTGTGTATTCCTGTGTATGACTTGACTGAGGGCTAGAAAAGATGGTTCTCTTCTTCTACAGAGTGAGTCCTGGAGATCAAACTCAGGTGGTCAGGCTTGGTGGAAAGCACCTTTGCTCACTGAGCCATCTCACTGGCCCTTCCCTGGTTGATTTTTGACTTGTGGTTCCAGATGAGCAGTGTGTCAATATGTGACCAGGCTCTTTACTGAGTCCTCATCTAGAAGTGAACATGCCAATAAAATGCTGCTCAGGGTTGTTGGGAGATGGATGGAGACATGGCCCAGGGTTAAGAGCACATACTGCTCTTGCAGAGGACTTGGATTCAGTTCCCAGCACCCACATGGCAGCTAACAACCATCCATAACTTCCTGTTTCAGTGAATCCGACACCCTTTCTGACCTCTGTGGACATTGTACAGCATATACACTTACATATATGCACACAAAACACTCATGCACATAAAAAACCAAATTAAAAATTAATAAACCGGACATGGTGGCACATGTCTTTAATCCCAGCGCTTGGGAGAGAGAAGTAGGTGGATCTCTGTGAGATCAAGGCCAGCCTGGTCTCCATAATGAGTTCCAGGCCAGCTGAGGCTACAGAGACACCCTGTCTCAAAAAGACCAAAATAATTAAAAAAAAAATAATAAATAGGGGGCTGGAGGGATGGCTCAGCAGTTAAGAGCACTGGCTGCAACTGCAGAGGACCTGGGTTCGATTCCCAGCACCCACATGGCAGCTAATAACCATCCCTAACTCTGGATCCAAGATTTCTGATGCCCTGTTCTGACCTCCCTGGGCACTGCAAGACACGGGTGCATTTACATCCATGCAG
The DNA here is from genome assembly GCA_035773235.1 of Eospalax fontanierii. Lineage (NCBI taxonomy): Eukaryota > Metazoa > Chordata > Mammalia > Rodentia > Spalacidae > Eospalax > Eospalax fontanierii. Next base: position 79,084,135 of record CM069532.1, read on the forward strand.
GCAATACATTTATATACATAAAATAAAAATAATAAATAAAATAAAAAATAAGAATTTAAAATAAATCTTTAAAACTTTTTTTTTAAAAAATGGGCTAGAGAGAGGGTTCAGGGGTTAGGAGCACTGGTCGCTCTTGCAGAAGTTCTGGGTTCGGTTTCCAGCATTTATAAGGTTGCTAACAACTGTTTGTAATTTCCAGGGAATTGACACCCTCTTCTGGTCTGCTCAGGCATTTCATGACACGGATGCACTTACAATCAAGCTGACAAAACACTTATACACATACATAAGTAAAGTTTAAAACAATAAGTCTTTAAAAACTTTGTTTACAGTTGTTCTTGAGAAATTTATAAAATAATAAAATGGCCAGGTGTGGTGGTACATGCCTTTAGTCCCAGCACTCGAGAGGCAGAGGCAGGTGGATGGATCTCTTTGAGTTCAAGGCCAGCCTGATCTATAGTGAGTTCCAGGCCAGCTGGGGCTACAAGGAGACCCTGTCTCAAAAAAAAAAAAAAGAGGAGAGTAAGATGACTGTGATGGGGCTTTGTGTAGGGCAGGTTGGCCTTCAACTTCAACTCACAGTGGAACCAAATGACTTCAAACTCCTGGTACCCTGTCCCATCTCCCAAGTTCTGGGATGACAGGCACACACCACTATACCAGCTTCAATATTTTTTAGTTAATTTTTTTAGTAGTATGTGAATGAGTGTTTTGCCTGCATGTATATAAGTGTACCATGTGCACGAAATGCCCATAGAGGCCAAATACCACAGAGGCATTGAATCTCCTGGAACTGGAGTTACAGGTAGTTGTTAGCCATCGTGTGGGTGCTGGGAATCAAACCCATGTCTTCTGGAAGAAGGACCTCTTAACCACTAAGCTAACTCTCTGGCCCCACTACATCAGCTATTTAAAAGATACCTTTTATTTTGTTTTTATTGTTTCTATTTGAGGCAGTGTCTCCTGTAGCTCAGGCTGGCCTCAAGCTCCTTGTGTAGCTTAGGGTGACCTCCTGATCCTCCTGTCCACTTCCCAAGTGTTGGGGTTGTAGGTGTGTGCCACCATACCCACTGTAAATGATATTTTTAAAACAGACAGTACAGAAAGAAGAAGCAAGTATAACTTAGGAACTTGTTTAATTATTTACCAGCTGCTGATATTTATTGACCTTTTCTCGCCTTCATTTATCAGCAAGCAGATAGAGTGCACTGAAACCATGTACTATGCTGAACTCCGCTACTTAGAGCTAGGAGTCAATTGCTCCCTCTCCCTGGGGATGCCACAGCAGAGTGGGAAACAAACCTCGATGTTGCCATCACCATTGCTATGAGCATTCAGTAAGTACTTCTCTACCGCTGAGCCAACATGCCGGCCCTTAGGCGTCACTCCTCAAAGAGTGAATGACTGCACTCACGCAAGTGCGTGCTTAGCCGGGTGTGGTGTGCACGCCTATACTCCCAGCACCGGGGAGGCAGAAGCAGAAGTATTGCCACAAGTCGGAGGCCAACCTGCATTGCCTGGCAAGACTGTCTCAAAAAAGTTACAAAAGGGGGTTGAAGAGATGGCTCAGCGGATAGGAGCACCAGCTGCTCTTGCAGAGAACCTGAGTTCAGTTCTCAGCAACTCCTCTGACCTGCCAGGGCATTGCATGCCACAGTTGCACTTACATGCAGGCAGGCAATAAATACACTCATATACATAAAATAAAAATAATGACATATTTTTTAAAGTTGAAAAGAAGAAAAATGTCCATGGTCAAATGGAATTTGGAAGGCAGTTTTTAAGCCTGAGTGTAGAAATATCTCATGAATTTAATTCTGTAACCTGGAGTTTGGTGAAGGATCAGACAAAAATTTAGGAAGGCCAGCTGTGGGGGCACACACCTTCAGTCCCAGAGGTTTGTAGATCTCTTTGCAGCTGAGGCTGGCTTGATTTATGTAGCGAGTTCCATGCAAGTTTTGGACCCTGTCTCTAAAAATGACCACCTTCCCCCCAAGAAAGGCTAAGGAGGGACTGGGGAAATTGTTCAGTGGGTAAGAATGCTTGTTCCTCAAGCATGAGGAGCTGAGTTCAAATCTTCAGCACTCACACTAAAAAAAAAAAAAAAAAAAAAAAAAAAAAGACCCAGCTACGCATGTCTGTAACCCCAGCACTGGGGCAGAGACAGGTGGATCACTAAAGCTCTTTGACCAGCCAATCCAGCCAATAAGGCAAGCTTCTGACTCAGTGAGCTACCCTGTCTTTGGGCAATAAGGCAAAGAGTAGCAGATGAAGATATCTTACATCCTTCCTCTTCTGGCCTCTGTGTACACTTGCACACTTACATGGTGTGCACCACACCATATACATCACACGCGCACACACACGTGCCTGCTGTGTCTGCTACAGCACTGTGTGTGTGTCTGTATATTTGTATGTACATGAGTCTGCCAGAGGGCCACTGACAGCTCTCTGTCCTTGTATCCACTGCTGCCACCAAGAAAGTGAGATGTGTCTGTGGCTTTTGGCTGTGCAGTCCTGTTGCCCTTGGCAATCTGGGAATGAGTCCTTAGCCTCCAGATGCTGTCTCTCCTTTCTACACACTTCATGAATGGTTGGGCCCCCAGTCCCATGAGGAAACCACTTGATACCGGGCAGACGTCTTACACTAGGATCAGAAAGCCCTGCGCTCACATCTGTCGTCCCAGCACTTTTGAGACTGAGACAGGAGGATCAGCACTACAAGGCCATTCTCTACTATATAGTGACCTTGAGGCCAGCCTGGGCTACACAAGGCCTGTCTCTAAATAAATAAATAAATAAATAAATAAATAAATAAATAAATAAAGCTCTATACCTGGCCTGGATTCGGAGCTAGACAGAACTGAGCCCTTACATGTCTGGGAGATGCACCTGCAAAGTCGCACTGGCTCTCTGGTCAGAAGAACTGCACCCGTGGTTTATGAATCCATTGCCATCATCAGATGATGAGCAAGTTTTAGCAAGGCCACCATAAACTATGTAGGAAACCCCCTGTTTGTAAAGCACTCTGCCCTCCCTGCTGCTTGGGAGCAGCCTCAGCTATCACAAGGTTACATACATCCCATCCCTGCCTGCTCTGGCCACTTCTCCTCCCTCCCCCACCTCACCTATAGAGCTCTGCATTCCTCTGGGCCCTGAGATGGGGAGGCTGGAGCACAAGAGCTGGGGTACCTGCCACTGTGCAGAGTGGGTGGCCAAGGTTCACATCTGGTTAGGTGCTGGGTCAGCAGCACGTTGGAGGAGGGAAGGGAGGATTCCACTTCCTGTCCCTCTCTGTGCCTTACACATGAAGAAATTAGAGCCCTTTCAATGTAGATGTCTACTCCCACCCCCCACAGGAGCATGGCTGTCTGCCCAATCCCCTCTCCCGCCAGCTGCAAACTGCTGGCCTTTCTTGATTGGCTCCTCCCATGGTGCTGAGAAAGCCAAAGACTCCCATCTCTCCAACTCATGGTAAACCTACGGGGCCATGACAGAGGGCTGAGGCCATTCAGTGCAATGCATGGAATGGGCAGCAGAAAGTGGGAAGGAATCACCCTACTCGACATCTACCCACACCCTGCTCTTGGTCCTCCATAAACTTTGCACACAGGTGTGATCCCATTTCACAGACAAAAGAACTGAGGCTTCGGGTGGGAAGCATCCGACTGGTGCATCCTCTGTGCTTATAAGAAGAATGGAGGGCTGAGGGCAGGAAGGTGGCCCAGACGGAAAGAGAGGAGAGCTGGCGAGGGATTCGGGTGCCTATGCACATTTAGGACTCACCCTGAAAGGCCTGGCTCACCTCCCCTCTTTCAGACTCCTCCTGTGACACACTAGCAGGCTGACTGAGCCCTCCTCCGGACTCCTCTGGGAGTGGCCTTGCTCCTCTCCTGCCTGGGAAGTGTCTGACAGATAAGGATTAACCTTGGACTTGAGGGTTCCAGAGAAGGGAGGGAGGTAATGTGTACTGTGGCTCTGTGTAAACTGGGATGGCTCAGATTGTACCGTGATTAAAGGCAGTGCGGAACTGGGTGTGGAGGTTCACGCCTGTGATCCCAGCACCCTGAGGCTGAGGCTGAGGACTGAGAGTAGGAGGCCAGTCCTGGCTACACAGTGAGACTCTGTCACGAAACAAACAACTAAACAAAACAGCAGCAGCAAATACACCCACTTCTTAGCTGAGGCCTCTTTCTACCCTGCCAGATCCCCTCAGAGAACCGAGGGGAGTTCACACCAGGGACTTCCACCACCATTGTCGTGGGCATGGGCAGGAGGTTCTGAAGAGGAAGAAAGGGGAAGGCAAGGTGAGGAGGCTTCCTAGCTGACAGTCCCTGGGTGGGCACTTCCTGCTGGTTTACAGTTTTTTGTTGATTTGATTTTGAGGTAGAGCCCCGTGTAGCCCATGCTGGCCTTGAACTCACTATGAAACTGAGTGTGGTCTTGAACTCTGGATGCTCCAACCTCCACTTCTAGAGTTTTGAGATTACAGCAGACTGGTACCACCATATCCAACCTACAGAAAACAAAACTATTTTGCAGTTCCTTACTGTGTCAATTAGGATTTTTTTTTTTTCCTGAGACAAGGTCTCCCTATAGCTCCAACAGGTCTGGAACTCGCTATGTAGACCAGGCTGGTTCCCAGAGATCTGCCTGCCTCTGCTTACCAAGTGTTGGGATTAAGGACCTAGCCTATGCCAGAACTGCCAAGGATATCTGCCCAACAGCTTTGAGCCATGCCCCCTCTCTGCTCTGGGGCTGATAGCCCTGTCCTGTCTCTATGTGCAGAACCTCTCTCCCAGCTAGCTGTGTTTAAGTGTTCTTTGAGCCTTGTGACTCTGGGGAACCACCTCTTTGCAGTTTGCAGTGAGCCCCACCAGGAGTGGAGAGGGTGGGGACTTTACGAAGTAGGATGACTTCCCAGGATGCAGGGGGGCATTCCAGCAAGTTACCCACACTGGGACCTAAAATTGTGCAGGCTACTAACCTACCTGAGGCAGTGAAGGGCCTCAGAGTGGCCTTGGGCTTGGTTACAGGTCTGTGTTAGAGCTTCAAGAACCAGAATTGGCCCCATAGTAGAAAGCCTGCTAAAGTTCTTAACGTCCCAGGTCACAGAGCCTCCCAAGGTGATGGAGCCACTAGGGGGACAGTCACACAATTGCCAGGGGTCATATGGCTTCCTGGGCATAGACCCAGGTCACAGGGATGCCCAGGGTCATGAGGCTTCCCATGCAAGTATGTCTCACTGGAAGTTCAAGCTCCTTCCAGGGCACTTTACTGCCTCTGTGTACCAGGTGAGGCCCTCCCCAGGCCTGAGTTTCCTCGGGGGCAGAAGCTAGAGTCCTGCCTAATCAGTCACCTCACCAGCCAGGGACAGTGGCATGGGACTGTCATTCTAGCTCTCAGAGATAGGAGCAGGGGGATCAGGGATTGGAGACCCAAACCAAACAACACAAACTGCCTCATGCACATGGCACCCTATACTTGGTTCACTTAGCAGGACCTATCCACAGAAGAGGAAACTGAGGCACAGACAACTGAGGTAACAGGCCTGGAATGAGAGGAGACTAGTGGCCCAGCAGGGTGAACCCAGGCAGACCATCTGGCTCTTGCAAGCAGCTTCCAGGCCAGCATGGGAGGGAACAAAGTGCTCCATCTAGGCCACTTAGATAGGCAGAGGCAAGGGAGCGGCCGCTTCAGGGAAGCTGGGCTCTGGAGCCACAGCCATGAACCAGATGACCACGGTGACCTGGAAAGGAGGCAGTGAGCCAGCCGCCTACTGCAGGTGGCAAGGTGAGGCATCTGGCACGGCTGGAAGAGTGAAGGGTGAAGGCAGGTGATGCATGGGCTGCCCCACCTGCTGGCGTCAACGGGGCGGGGCAGTCCCCAGGATGCTCCTCTTGTCCAAACACTGTGTTCAGTCAGGCATGCGTCTCTTGGTGGCAACCCCTTGCCCCGTGGAGCTGGTTCCCTTTCCTCCCACATTTGCTCTCACTGTCTGGTCTGCAGTCCCTTACTTTCCTGGGCCAGCCTCCAAGCAGCCTTCCCAGATCATCATGGCTCACGGTCACTCCTGCTTCCCTTAGCAAAAATAAAGCTAGGAGCCAGTGAGATAGCTCAGTGAGTAAAGGTGAGGTGCTTCCTACCAAGCCTGATAACCCGAGTTTGATCCCTGGTACCCACAGGGTAGAAGGAGAGAACCGACTCCTTCAAGTAATTCTCTCACATCTGTGTGCATACCATTGTATGTGTGTGCTTGCACACACACAAACTAACTAAATAAATGTCATTGACAAATTAAGAAAATTGAAGCCAGGAATGATGTAGCATATTCCTTCAATCCCAGTACTTAAGAGGTAGCAGCGGGAGGAACTTGAATTTGAGGTCAACCTGGGCTACATAGCAAGTTTGAGACCAGCCTGAATTGCATATTAAAACCTGGACTCAAAAAAGGGTTGGGGAGACAAAGTATGAGGTTCAGTTGGTAGAGTGCTTACTACATACATGAAGCCTGGAGCCCCGAGTTCAGTTCCCAGAACTGTGTAAAGCTGGGCGTGGTAGTGCACATCTGTAATCCCAACACTTAGGAGGGAGAGGCAGCAGGATCATAAATTCAGGGTCAGCCTTAGCTACGCAGCAAGTTTTAGATCAGCCTGGACTACATGAGACCCTATCTCAAAAAAGGAGGGGTTTATGGGTAAAGTACTTGTCATGCAAGCATGTGAACCTGACTTTAGATCCTTAGAACCCATGTCAGATGTCTGTAACCCCAGTATTCCTGGGACAAAATGAGGGTGGGCAGAGTCAGGAGAGTTCCCAGAAGCTTGTATGCCAGCCAACCTGGTGTACGTAATGCCAAACTGTAAGAGGCTCTGTCTTAAAGTGGAGAGTGAGGGCTAGCATTCCAGGGGGTCTTCTGACCCCCAGAGCACATGTGTTCTGTGGCACACATGCATCTGAACTCTGTCTCTCTCTCTGTTTCACACACACACACACACACACACACACACACACACACACACACACACAGAATTTTTTAGAAGCCAGGTTCCGCTTTGATTGTGTCTTGATCTTGTAAAGACCAATGTAGACTTCATAAGCTTCTCTCTCTCTCTCTCTCTCTCTCTCTCTCTCTCTCTCTCTCTCTCTCAGCATCCTGGTGGAGTCAGATTTCCTGTTCAAAGATGGGCCTAAGAGGCAAAGGGAACACTCAGGCCCCTCCCCCAGGCTATCATTGCAACAATAGCTGGTGCCTCCCAGGTGTCAAGGACTAGCCCTTCATTCGTTCATTCACTCAGTGAAGAATGTTCCAGGCTCACAGAGGGAGTTAGCCCTGGGTTCAAGCCTCAGCACCATATAATTGGGTGTGGTAACACATATCTATCATCTCAAGAGATGTAATCCCAGACATGGAGGCAAATGATCAGAAATTCCTGTTCATCTGTGGCTACATAACAAGTTTGAGGTTTGCTTGGGCTACATGAGATCCTGTCCCCCCAAAACCAAATTAATTAATTAAAATAAATTGAAATATAAGAACTGGAAAGATGGCTCAGTCGTTAAAAGTACTTGCTGCTCTTGCAAACGACATGGAGCTCACAACCATCCATAATTCCAGTTTTGTGGGATCTGACTTCCTCTTCTGCCCTCCGCAGGCTCCTATATGTACATGATGTACATAAACCCATACAGGAACACATAAATATACATAAAATACAAGAATAAATCTGTAGCTAAAAATTTAACAAAAATAAAATGAAGATGAGAAAAATTTTAAAAAACAAAAACATAAATAGATAGTCCTTCAGGCTGGGAGCTGGAGGATGTTTGGAGGGCAGAAGAGGTGCGGACCCCGGAGCTAGCACTGGATGCCGTCTCTGTATGCACACAGGCTGCTGGGCAGCTCCCTGGGCTGGTGGGCAGCACCATGAAAGTCTGTACAGCCTACTGCAGCCTCAGTTTCCTCACCAGGGCAAGTGTGGGGTGGAACAATCCTCCTTCTGTGCTGGGCAGGTGGAGCACAGGAGTACAGCAACTGTGGTTTCTCTTTTATTTATTTATTTTTATTTTCTGTGTATAGAGTATTTTGCCTGCATTTATTTAAGTGTATCTGTGCATGCAGTGCCTACAAAGGCCAGAAGAGGGCATCAGATGCCCTAGAACTGCTATGGACAGTTAGCTGCCATGTGGGTGTTGGGAACCAAAGCCAGGTCCTCTGCAAGAGCAGCCAGTGCTCTTAACTGTTGTGCCATCTTTCCAGCCCCATGATTTCTTTGTTTTAAAACAAAATGGTTCAGTGGGAAAAGGCACGTGCTGCAAGACTGTGACTGATGATCTGAGTTCAATGAGAAGACTGACTCCTGTAAGTTGCATCTGACCTCTGCACTATGGCACATGTAAGCACACACATGTAATAAAGAGGACGTGGGGAAGCCGAGTGTGGTGGTGCATGCTTATAATCTCAGCACTGGGGAAGCTGAGTCAGGAGGATTGTCCTGAGCTCAAAGTCATCCTAGGCTACAGAGAGAATTCCAAGCGAGGGTGGGCTATAGATCAAGACACATTTTTAAAATACAAAATTAGCAACAACAATAATACAATGTCAGGCATGGTGATGCATGCCTTTATTCCCAGGATTCGGGAGGCAGAGGCAGGTGGATCTCTGCTAAGTTTGAGGCCAGTCTGGTCTACATAGTGAGTTCCAGATCAGCCAGAAGTACGTAGTGAGACCCGGTCTCAATGAATGAATGAATGAATGAATGGATCAGTCAGTCAGTCAATCAGTCTTAATCAATCCATCAACTAAAAGGGGCAGGAAAGGACAAGGCTGAGCTCAAAGGCCACTGGCCACAGAGACAGGATGTGGCTGCTTCTCTACATCCAGGCAGTAGTCCTGCTTGGTGGTTGCCTGTGGGAGGGTCACTACTGTCTGGGTAGCCAGAGAAGTTGTCCAGAGTGACTGAAGTCTGGCGTCCAAGAATGGCAACTGCAAGAGGGCTGCCTGGTCCAGGCTACTGTGCCAGGCCTGTCTTCCATGGTGTCTGTGGAACAGCTCCAGCTCCAAGGACCTCTGAGTGTTTGGAATAATTCCCAGAATACCCCCTAGACAGCACGTTGGAGGTAGGAGGGAGAGCAAGGCTGCCTAGGCCAGCTGGGCTGGACAGGACGTAGGTTGAGAGATGCCTGTGAATGGGATGGGCTCAGCCCTCCCTAATCTGCAGCCTGAGAAACTCTTCCCATCCACCTCTGGTTTGGGCAGGGCTGAGGGCTGGGGGAGGAACTTAGCAGTCCTTCCCAGGCTGCCTGGAGCGGGAGGGCCACACTGTCAGCAAAGCCCATTCAACTTAGTAAACAGGGTCAGCCTCCACAAGGTGAAAACCTACCAGTGCTCAGTCAGCTAGAGCCAGTGCTGGTCCAGTAAAGCGTCAGGGTTTGACCAAGGACAGACCAAGGCCAGTTCTCAGAAGTGAGTAAGAGTCAGGGAGTATGTGATCTGTGAGGAAGGCAGTGCTAAGAGGGGGTCAGGTTTAGAGCTAAGTGTGTAACAAAGATCAGGGCTTAGTATATGACAGAGTTAAGGCTCAGTGTGTAACAAGGATTGGGTCTGAGTGTGTGACTGACCAATTTCAGAGCTGAGTGTGACCATGGTCAGGGCTCAGTATGTGAGCAGGATCGGGGCTCAGTATAGAATTGGGCACTGTGGTATACATTTGCAACAGCAATACCTGGAAGATAGAGGCAGGAGGATTAGGAGCTGAAGATTGTTCTTGGCTACATAGTGAGCGTGAGTCCAAACTGCGCTACTTCAAACCCATCTCAAAAAGCCCAACCAAAGTCTAAACAAAAATTGAGAACAAAACAAACAGAGAAGAAAGCAGAGCAAACACAATTCAGTGCAGAGCAGTTCAGGGTCGAGGCTCAGTGTGTGACCAGGTCCAGGCTGTAACTAGCATTCAAAGTCCCTGGTGGATTAGGGCTCACCCTGTTACTGGGTTTAGGATCAGTCGGTGAATGGGATCAGGGCATTGTCTATGACTGGCTGTAGGACTCAGCCTCAGGCTGGGGTTGCAGTACTCTCCTCAAGATGGAGTGGTCTCTTCTCTTTGAACAGATGGATTTCCTTTTTGCCTGGTTCTCTCCCTCCCTCCCTCCCTCTCTCCCTCCATCCCTCCCTCCCTCCCTCCCTCCCTCCCTCCCTCCTTCCTTCCTTCCTCTCTCTGCCTCTCTGTCATCTCTCTTCTGAGGCATGGCCTCTCTATGTACTCCATGCTAGCCTCAAATATTGGGGTTATAGCCCCCAAGTGCTGGGGTGACAGGTGTGCCCCACACCACGAAGCCTCATCTTTCTTTTGATTTCATTTGAGAATCCTTTCAGGCACTATTTTAAGTGCCACAGATTCAAGGGCCATGTGGCCACAGCCCAGCCTGCAGTGGCCTCTCGGCTGTGGCTGTGAGGTGGGTCCCTGTTATGAACCACACAGAGACAGCTGGGGGCCCTGGGATTGCACTTCTTCCCAGGACTCAGGAAGGTTGTGCCCAAACCTTTTGACAAGGTTTCCCTAGTCCCAGCCTACCAGGAAGTCACTATGTGGACCAGGCTGGCCTTGATCTCATAGAAATCTGCCTACTTCTCCTGCCTCCATGCCTGATTGGAATCATCTTTTTCAAACTAGGGGTTTGATGGCTAGGGTACTGCTCCTACTTGAAACCTTTCTGGTTCTCCTACCCCCGAGGTAGTCCCTCTGCCTGAAACTCTTCCACACACTGTCCCTTCCCCCACCGGCCCATTCTAAGACCCCCAAGGCCACAGCAGTCAGGGTGGAGACTACAGCTGCCTGGAGAGTGGGAGCTGGTGTCTGAGGCCTAGGAACAGTCAGAAGGTCTGGGTGCTCAGGGCGGAGTCTTCAGCCTACAGCAAGTCAAGGAGGCCGGGGATGCAGGAGGCTGAAGATGCAGGCTGAGGACAGGGTCCTTCTGGCTGGGGCTGCACTTCTCCATCATCTCATTGAATTCCAACGGTCCCCTATTGCCAGAACAGTACTACCAATCCCTCTGTTCACATGAGGAAACCGAGGCCTGGATCAATTAAGTGACATCAGATGTCACCCAGAGCAGTAGATAGAGCCAAACTGCTGGGCCAAGAGCAGAACCCTCCTGGGGGAGCTTGGAACTCCAAGAGCCATCCTGGCCAACAATAATGGAGCCTGAGGCTAGGTGTATTGACTCACTGCTATAATCCCAACACTCAGAAGGCTGAGACGGGAGGATTGCAGTGAGTTCAAAGCCAGCTGGGGTTGCATAAAGGGCAGATCTAGGAAGCTCCATGTCTAGATTCAGAGGCGACTGTGCATTTGGGAGGGAGTGTTGGATGGGTTCTGTTCCTGGCACCCTCCTAGGTCCACATAGAGCCCTTCACCCAGCCTGTACCTCCACTCCTGTTTGACTTCCTCACGTCACTGCGACCCTGTTACCCTCACAGACACAGACTGAAGCATCCGCAGCGGCCAGTACTTGCCAAGCACCCGTGGTGCGCTGAACTCTTCTCATCCCTGACTCATTGCTCATTAGCAGCTATGTTCCAGGCTCTTCGGACTGAGACCAGAGGAGCTGAGGGCTCAGGAGCCTAGCCACCCGTAAGGGCACACAAAACTCTTGCCTCTGTGTTCATTGCCCCAGGCTGTCCTCAAGGCCAGGAATAAGGTCACCCTTGTTCTTCAGGGTGGGGTGCAGAGATGGAAGGAGGTCCACCTAGTTCTCATCCAACCTGCTGGGTTGGTTCAGCACTCCACCCCTGGGGAGCCCACAGCTACACCCTCCTCACTGCTTTCTCTCTGGGAGCAAGGACTTGGGTTCCTGGGCTGGCAGCCCCACCGTAGCAAAGCAGCACGTAGAGGTGCCAGAGGGCACCAGAGTCAAGGAGGTATGTCTCACTCTCCGGACAAAGCCTGAGGCCGGCCTGCTGGTGTACCCTCACAGCTGTGGGGCAGCTGTGCTGTCAGGGAGGCCCATCTGGGTCTGAGTCCCAGCTCCCACATCTTCAGTATAGGACAGCATACACCCCTCGTAGCAGTCAAAAGTGATTCTGGATTCCTCTCTGAGTGCAGGCCTAGCAGATGTCCTGTTCAACAGCTCAGTACCCCAGATGAACAACAGATCCCAGGTGAGGCTAGCACCCCGGCTCTCCGGTACTCCGTGGGATGGGGTCAAAAGGCACGGGGCTCAGTCCAGCCCACGTTTTAGTTCATTTTGCCTTATGTGTGCTGGGAGATGCCTCAGTTTCCCCATATCTATGGATCTGACATAGATGACTGCAGCATCTGATTCTCTGAGAGAGACAGCTTATAGAGTGAGGAAGCTTGCAGAGAGGAGCTTCCAGGGCGCAAGACCAGTGTCGCAAAGGCACACAGACACACACGCACACACACACACGCACACACGCACACCACACCCCACTGCCTCAGACCCAGGCACACATGCTCACACACACACTTTTGTGTGCCCATGCAGTCTGTACCGAGGCAGGACGTGACTCCCACAGTGGTACCCAGACCCCATTTTCTTCTCACCGCGCAGACTCTGGGCGCTCCCACAGCCAGTACCTGGGATGCTCTGAAAGCTGGCACAGCTTTCTTGTCCTTTACTTTGCCTTTCCTGCCCCTGTTCACAACTGCCAGCGTCTATCACTATGGTCTTCCAGAGGAATTGCTCTAGGCTTCAGGGTATCATAAGATAAGAGGCCTGGCCCCCTTCTTCCTCCAGCCTGGGCCCCAAGGGGGGTCATAAAGAGTCAAGGTCATTGTCTACGCATCTCTTCTCTCCTGGAGACCCTCACTCTCTGCAGCCCTGGGGTGAAAAGTCTTCCTGTCTGTCCCTCATTTAGGGATCCTGGGGCATTTGTGACTGCAGAGCTGATGATGGGCCCACCTGACGGGCCTGTCTGCCTCTTGAGTGCCCCCTCGGTTGCTGTGACGTGCGGGACTCAGCAGTGAAAAGAAGATCCATAGCTACACACACAGCCTCAGCCTGTTTCCTCTCCTGTCAGATGGGACAGTGTTTGCATCACAGGGCCCATAGGGAGGAAGTGGGGAACTTATTTTCCTGGAACACCCTGGTAAATAGCAGGGATGAGATGCAAAGTCTTCATCCCAAAGACCACAGCCCCATGAGACGTGGATCCTTTCTGAAGCTTCTCAGATTCTGTGAAGCAGGTGGGAAATTTGAGTGTTCTGTCCACTCTGGTGGCCCAGGTGACCACAGCTCATGGCTCAGGCAGGGTCCCTAGCTCTGTAGGACTAGACCCTTGGGGCGGAGTTCAACCTCAGGAGACCCACAAGTGATGACAACCAGCCCAGTGCCAAGCCCCAGAGCACTGCTACTCCACTTCCCATGGCCACAGACAGCCTGTTACATCTGACTCTGACTCCTGTGGCACAGAGGGGCCCCTACCCCTGGTGCAGGATTCCACGCCCTTGGGCTCCACAGACACTAAGATGGATTTGCCCAGTCTGCGGATGGAGAGACTGAGGCTCAGGAGTGGAAGATCATACTCAGCTCACTGTGGCTTTAGACTACTGTGAGAGTGACATGGTATACCCTGTGCCTCAGTTTCCTCATCTGGGAAATTAGGCAGGCTGGCAGAATACCAAAGTGCAGCTGCCTGGATGGCAGGGGTTCAGGGGTGTCGGGGTGCCCCAAGAGAGCCTCAAGATCTCTGCTCAAAGCACTCTTCCTGCCCACACCCCTCACTCCCTCCGACTTAAACAGCACGAAGCCTCATTTGTGAAGGATTTCTCTGTGACTGCCTGAATTCCAGGACACTTGGAGACGGTCTCACTGGAGACACTTTCCTGGTAACGTGACACTCTGACTGGGACTTAGGAAGGAGGACATCGTGACCAGGAGAGGGTGCTAGCCTCTGCCTAGCTCTGCCCTGTCTGAGCCTACTGGTTCTTTCTGGTAGAGCGGACCTTGCAAGGTTCTTCTAAAATTGCCCGCCGGCTGGAGCTCAGCAGAGCTGTGCTATCAGGGGTGAGGGGTGGGTCACAGACACAGCTGCTTCAGAAACTTAGGGCTGAAGCTTGCTTAGGGGATTGTGGGTCCCAAGCACTCCTTGGATACCACTTGATCATCATAAACCCATTTTCTAGATGGGTAACTTAGAGGAGTGCCTGCCTGGCCACACAGCCAGACAGCAGTAGGCTAAGGTGAGAAAGCGTTTGAGGAAGGCGAACCTGCCTCAGGGGTGGGGCAGATGAGCTGGAAGATGGCAGGGCTGCAGTCAGGGCAGGGCAGGGCCTGGAGAAGAAACATCGATACCCCCGTGGGCGCCCTCGGCCAATTACAGGAGGAGGAGGAAGAGGACGAGGAGGCTGTTGCAAGGACCCAGGTTTTGAAATTGGGCTTTGACAAGCACCCTGGTGAACTTGATTTACCCCACCAGGCTGGGATCCGCCTTCTTCTCAGTTGCCATCTCCTGTGGTGACCGTAGCCCGTTTGTGCCCTGGTGGGCACTTGGCTCTCTCACAGATTTACTGGGAGGGAGCTTTAGGCAACTCTTTTGTGAGATGGGGTGGTGATTCTCCTCTCCTGGGTTGTTACAGGTTGAACTGTGACCCATTAACTCTAACTGCCAGAACCAGGAGGTGACCTAATCTAAGTCAAAGTCAGGTGAGATGAGTTCATTAAGATGGGCCCTGACCTCAGAGGACTGTGTCCTCACCCAAGGGTGGTCCAATGGGATGTGGCATGTGTGCTTGTCATCCAGAACTCAGGAGATTAAGGTGGGAGGACTAGCATGAGTTTGAGACCAGCTTGCGCTTCAGAAATAGATCCTGGGTCTTCAGAGTGTGCATATGGTATCTATGGGTTAGCATAGACAATGACTAGGGCCCTCTGGGTGACTTTTTACCCCCCTCTGTGCCTCAGTTTCCCCTCCTACCAATATCACTTATTCAGGGGACTGTAAGATCACTTAAGGCCGGGGTTAGCAAACTTTCTGGAAAGGACCAGTGAGTCTGTTCCTTCTGCCGCAGGTCCTATTCCTTGCCGCATACAGCCTGAGACTGTGGAACCCAGTGGCCAGAGTTTTAACAGGGTATAAAGCGGAATGCTAGCACTTGGATGGCGGAGGCAGGAGGATAGCTGAATCTGAGGCCAGCCTGGGTTATACAGTGGGTTCCAAGCCAGCCTGGCCACAGAGGCTTTTTCTTTAAAAAATGTGTGTGTGTGTGTGGGGGGGGGTTACTTGTGCTCCTCCCTTTAGCTACCATTGAAACAATAGACCCCAAGGAGCTGGACTTTTCCTGGGTGTCTCATGATGGGAGAAGGAAGAGACTCCATGCCTGATGCTCTCTAGAAAGGGAGTTTGTTTCTTGGAAAGAGATTTGCAGCTCATCAGACCACCTTGCGGGGAGGACCAAAGCCCAGACAGGGATTGGCGGAGACCACATCTGGACCAGGATTGCTTAGCTCTGCATCTTCTTGCCCTTGGAGAATTGCCCTTGCTCTCATGTCCAAACCCTGAAGATGGACTTGAGGATGGAGAGATGATTGGACCTCTGTTCTTCCCAGTGTGACTACATTGCATAACCCTCCTTTGATTTCCACTGAACAGAACACATTTATTTTTTAAGTGTGTGTATGCGTGTGCATATGTGTACAGGTGCCCTGGGAGTCCAGAAGAGGGTGTCAGATCTCCTGGGACTGGAATTATAGGCAGTTGTGAGCTGTCTCGCTTTGGCCTGAACTCAAGTCCTCTGCAAGAGCTGCACATGACGCAGCTGCTGAGCTGAGCCGTCTCTCCAGCCTCTGCTTTTTACTTCTCATTGACTTACTCTGGACAAGTGGCCAAGCCTGGCTTAGTAGGACTGTCAAACTGGCTCTGACCCACATAACTCCAGTAACAGTTGCATTCCAAAAGCACTTCATTTGTGGATACTGAAGGGTGAATGTGTGATGCGTGTGAGTGTGTATGTGTGAGTGTGGGTGCGTGTGCTTCACGGCCTATGTGGAGGTCAGAGGACAAGCTTGGGTGTTGATCCTCATCTTCCACATAGCTTAAGGCAGGGTCTTTTGTTTTCTGCTGCGTAGGCCTGGTTAGCTGGCCTGCAAGCCCCTAGGAATTCTCCTCTTTCCACCTCTCATTCTGCCACAGGAGCATCGAGAACGTAGGCATATGCTACCGTGCCCAACTTTATGTGGGTCCTGGGGATTTGAACTCAGGTCCTCACACTTGTGTGGCAAGCACATTACCCACTGAGTGTTCTCTCTAGTTGTCATGTTTTTTTTTTTTAATTTAAAGATAAGGCCTCAGCCCCAGCTGGCCTAGAACTCAGAGAGACCTGCCTGCCTCTGCTTCTCCAGTGCATCAAAGGCGTGCGCCACCACACCTGGCTCAGTTTTGATTCTTGACTCACCTGTGTATAATAAACAAATGCTGGCCAGGTTAGCCCATGGATGGAACATGCCAGCCCAGCCTGGTAAAGGGGCTCTCAGCATCGGGGTGGGCATCCACAGGATCTGCGCCATCCCCTTTGGGTTATGCTCTGGAAGCACTGCTGAGATTGACCAGCTCCATTGGCTGACTTGAACTTCTTTCCCTGTAGCCCTCCAGCCACAGGTTCCCTGTACCTGCTGGGTACCCCCTGAGGGGCATTGTGGGTGACTTCTGCACAGCTGTATTGGCCCTGTTCACAGAAGGTCCTCCAAGTATTGCTCCATCCACAACGAAGCTAACAGAAGCACAAACACAAGTTATTCAACCCTTTAACTGGCTATGTAGTCGAAGCTAGCCTTGAACTCCTGATCTTCCTGCCTCCCTCTACCTCCTGAGTGCTAGAATTACAGGCATGCAGCACAATGCCTGGCCAGTAATTAAAAATTTTCTAGTAGTCATGCTTTTTTTAAAAAAGAAAAATAATTGAATACTATAATCTTAGGAACCTGAGGCAGGAGGATTGTGATGCATTTGGGGCAAGTTTGGGCTACATAGCATCCTAGTGTTCCTCTGTTGCTGTGATAGTGTCTAAAAGCAATATTTCATCTTAAATTTCCAGATCACAGTTCATTGTGGGAAGTCAGAGCAGAACTCAAGGCAAGAGCTGGAAGCAGAATCCATGGAGGACACTGCTTGCTGGCTCACTCACAGGTTCATGCTCAGCTAGCTTTCTCATACAGCCCAGACCCACCTGCCTAGGGATGGTGTTGCCCACAGTGGGCTGGGTCCTCCCTCATCAATCATTAATCAACACAATTTCTTATGGGCATGACCACAGGCCAATCTGATGTGGGCAGTCAGGCCCTCCTCCATTGAGACTCCTTTAGATGACTCTAGGCTGTACCAAGTTGATGGCCAAAGGACACATAGCAAGTCCTGGTCCCAACGGAGAAGCAGGGAAGCGGGGGAGAGAAGGAGGAGGAGGAGGAAATAGGTGTGATTAACTTTAACAATGTTTTCATTTAGCCCACTGTCTAAAATGTTATTTCAACATGCCAGTCACATAACAAACCATTAACGAGCCATTTCTCAGTAGCCGTGCGTGCCATGCCAGACCTTTGAAGTTGGGTGCTTCTTCCTCACCAGCTGCCTCTCAGGTGCTCAGTAAGCCGGGCTGGCTGCCTCCAGGAGAACCCAGGTGCAGGGAAGTGGGTAGAGGCAGGAAGGGCCTCTGGCTTTTTTTCCCCCCCACAGGGAAAGAATAGAGGCAGGCTTGGAGTTGTGGCAGGGTTCTGTACCACACCTTCCAGTGCTGGCCTAGGTGGGACATGCCAGTAGGACCCACAGGAGAGAGATGGGATGACTCTTCCTACTTTGTACAGGAAACAAGGACCAGGTTCAGTGTGGTACAGCAGACCCCATCGGGTCAGCTCAGGCACTGTCCTTTCCAGTCTGCTGAACTGGCTTTAAAATTTCTTTTTAATATTTAATAATGTTTTATATTCTCTCTGTGTGTGTGTGTGTGTTTATCTCTGTGTGTGTGTGTGTGTGTGTAGTGCTCACATGCTACAGGGCATGTGGAGATAGTTTTTCTTGTGGGAATTGTTTTTCTCCTTCCACTCTATGGGATCCAGGGATTGAACTCAGGTTGCCACACTTGGCATCATGTGCTGAGCCATCTCACAGGCCATGGACCAGCTTCTTGACTCCTCCCTGCCCCCACTCCAGACTAATAGGCTTCCTGTCCCATCTGGAGGGTGACCCAAGGCCTGACCCTGGAGGCCCAGGCGAATGGGCCGGAAGGAAGGCCTCCACCACACATTCCACTTCTTCTCAGAGGCCATCTGGCAGGGGCTTCCCCAGGGACTCCCTAGGGGAAGCACTTCACACTCCGGTGGGCCTCCAGCCAGCATGCCCCTCAGCAGTTGCAGGAGGCCAGAGCCTCTGGGACAGGGAGGACAATAGCCCAATATCCAGGACCCTGGAGGTGTCCTCGCAGCATCCAAGCCAAGGCAGTGCTGGGGCGTCCTTAACATAGCAAGATTTACCAAAAACACGTTCTCTGTTTCTCAGCCCTGCTCAGCACAGACAGGTGGTCTGGGTGGGAACTTCCACTGTCCAAACCCAGGGGATTGCACCCCTGCCCCCCCGCCCCCGGGCCCCCAGACCCCCCGTTACAGTATGAGGGTGCAGCAAGCAGCGTGCACACGGGCCACAGCAGAGCCCTGGGAGGATGGCTGGGCAGCCTCACCTCTAGCATGCTGCTGCTACTGCTCCCGAGTCTAGGCTCAGGCCGCAAACTCAGCCCAGCTCTGGGGTTGAGCTAAATGGGTATCTTCTTGTCCGTGTCCCTTCAGAGTGCCCAGGGTCCTCCACACAGAACATGAGTAGTACACACAGGTTACACTCCTGTCCACCCTGCCTGCCCCTTCCCTTCCCCTGATTGGTGGGCCCGAGAGAGTTGTGCGGCCTAGCCCTGCGTCAAACCCACTTCTGGGGAGCGCAGAGAGGGCTGCAACGTGGATCACCCCTCCTGAGTTCACGCATCCAGGACCAGAGGTGACTTCGCCTGTTCTGGATGCCACAGCTGTTCATTTATTAAGATGGGCACTCCATTGGGGCACCGTTTGCCGGGCCCTACACAGGTTTAGTGGATGGGCAGGGGAAGGTATATTATCCCAGGTTTGCTGGCCATATGATTGACAGCAAGTCATGCCCTTGGCTTTCCTCAGCCCTGGGGAAGGGACCCTGGCACGAGACTGGTGCATCTTGGAGTGCCTTCGCCTGGCCCTATGGACAGGGATTTGTGCCTCCAGTTTCATCCATCCCAAGCTGTCAGTTGCCTTTTTAGGGAAAGAAAGCAGAAGAGGAACGACTGCATGTGGGCACTGGGGCTGCTGTGGTGTCCCCGGATCTGCAGGTGGGGCTGTGGGTGCAGGGCCTGCAGA
This sequence comes from Eospalax fontanierii, assembly GCA_035773235.1. NCBI lineage: Eukaryota > Metazoa > Chordata > Mammalia > Rodentia > Spalacidae > Eospalax > Eospalax fontanierii. The sequence continues at coordinate 79,103,518 of CM069532.1, forward strand.
GAGAGAGGCAGAACCTACCATAGGTCAGGTCAGGGGGAGGACTGCTGTGACCCTGTGCAGTGGGGGTGCCTGCTCCACCCACAGAGCCTTATTTTTCCTAGCTGGTGCTGAGCAAGAGCCTAGCCTGCCTGCCTGGTGGGGTTTCTATAAAACCAGACTGACATCACCACCAAGCCTGGGATGGCAGGTCAGCACCCAAGCCCTGGGGTGGGGTGATGCTCTGTGGAGAGGGTCGGAAAATGGGTGAGGGTGAAAGGTGGGTGCTGGTCTGGTCCCATCCTTGTTCTCATACAGAGCCTGTCTGTACCCCTGGGGATCATTGCTAGGTGACACCTAAACACACTCACAGCCCAGTCTGGGCACAAACACAGTGAATGTCATGATGCGGGCCCAGACCAGGCAGGAAATGATTGTGTGTGTGTGTGTGTGTGTGTGTGTGTGTCTGTGTGTCTGTTGATCCAGGGTTTTGCTATGTAGCCCAGGCTGCCCTAGATCTCAAGGTAATCCTTCTGCCTCAGCCTCCAGAGTGCTGGAATTACAGATGTGCATCATTATGCCTGACTGCCGCTGCAGGTGGAGTGAGAACTCCTTGAGTTCCCTGAGTGGAGGAAAGTACTGATCCCTCTAAGAATAGTAGGTCATCGGCTGCCCCCTCCTTGGGCCTGGGAGGGTCATAACCCCCTCAGCAGGCTCCTTGGTGACCTGCAGGGACCCTCTCTCCCCCAAGCGGTGCTTCCAGAGCTCCGCTACTCTGCGTGCTGTTGCCATGCCTGAGAACTAGCGCCGGGCACTGCTGCCGCCTCACCCTGGATGCTCCAGGGTTGAGCCAATGCCCGTAGGCAGCTGTAGACAAGGCTGCTCTGAGCACTTCGGGTTTTGCTATCTTGTTATGCAGAAAGCAAATCCACCCTACAGCCCAGTCACCAACAAGGAAATGAGGTCAGGTGAGCGGGCCCTGTCCCTGTTTGTGATGATGGGGGATGCCTTGACCTGGGTGGGAACAGCCAGCCCTTTTGGGAGACTGGACAGAGCAGTAGGGTCCAGTGGAGGCACAGGAGGTTGCTGACAGGCCCATGGACCAGATACCAGCTTTGCTCTGCCTTGGATGAGCTGCTTGTCTTTGAGCAGTTACTTCCCTCTCCGAGTCCCTCTTGTGGACTAGTACACTGAGATAAAATTTAAAGGTCTTATTCAAGACAGGAGCACAGGCTGCTGAGTTATGGGTTTTCAGATCTCTGTGCTGTGTGCATGTGACCCTGGCTATCAGGGCCCTCAAGAATTGGAAGATGGTGGAGTCAGGGTGCAGGAGGAAATCAGCCCAGGGCAAAGTATGCCAACTATACTGACCGAGGAGTCCCTCTGTGCTCTGAGGATACAGATTGGGACAGTGGTGTGCTGCGGGGCTCCCAAGGTAGTGAGACACAGAAGCTGGCAAGTCTCTGGGAAGGATGTGCAGTTGCCCAGACTCCTCAAGCTGTCGCCTCCAATTGCCTCCAAGATGCTGTATCCTTGGCCTGGAACCCCTGCCCCACCTACCCTGGGCTTAGCTTTCTGTGTGCCAACAGTTGGTTTGGGCCTGGCCACCTCCATAAAGCCTTCCCTGATGGCTCCTTTCTTCCTTCACAGGGAGAGCAGGGAAAGGGACAGGCTCTGAGGGCAGCGCACCTGCTGCTGGCTGGGACACAGCACTCAGATGATACCTGTTCACTAGCTGGCCTGCTCAGCCCGTGGGTTGCAGCAGTTGCTGCTGCTGCTATGAGGCGCCAATGCTGCTCTCTTCCCTGGTAGAGCCTGTGATACAACCGGGTGGAGGGAGTTGGGGGAGGCAGAGGAAAGCATTTGATATGTACTTATTATTATAATGAGTGAATTTCATTAGCATGATGGTAGCATGTCCTGGGTAGGCAGGTTCAAGGTTCTGAGAGTGACTCTAAGTTGGGGAGGGTGGCTAGGTAGGACATATGGAGGGCACAGGAGACGGTGGCAGACAGCCCCTGGCAGGGCAGGGGAAGGGTCCAGACTGGGAGGCAGGGAGAAGCCCCAGGGAAACCAGCGGCCTGAGCTGGAGACTGGGAGGAGGGTAGGAGGAGGATGGGAGGGGACCATAATGGGACCAGAGCACCAGGCATCCTGTGCTGGGCGTGGCTGCCTGTTTTAGCCTTGCTGTTGTATTAGCTTAGTGAGGATGAAGACTGACAGCACACGGCTGTGGGATAAAGGCCCCCAGGTGGAAGCCCTGGTCCTCTGGGAGTTTAGGAAAAGCTTTAGCCATGTCAGGGGCCTGGATGGGAGTGTGTGGGAATGGGGATGAAACCAAACCCGTCCTTGTATTTAAGATAGTCGGGAGTGCAGAGGAAGGTCCATGAATAAGGAGAGGAGGACAGAGATCTGGGGAACACCCAGGTGGTCCTCCCAGAGACCTGGAGAATTCCTTCTGTCCTTGATGACCTGAAACTCGCGATGGTGCTTGAGACAGGAGATGGAGGACTGAACTTAGGTCCGCGTGTTTACCTCTAGCTTGTTTGTTCTGGGTCAGGAAGGCCCAACTAATGGTGTTTATGGCCATCATTTTACCCTTTAGTTTTGTGGCTAGTTTGGGGCCCCAAAAGACTCTTCTGGTTCGCTTTGGCTTTTTGTTTGTTTTGTTCTGTTTTTGAGACAGGGTCTCCTGTTGCTATTCCTGGTGACCTTGAACTCTGGATCCCCTTGCTTCTACCTCCAGAACCCTAGGACTGCAGCATGCACTATAACACCTGGGTTTTCGAATTCATTTTCAACTAAGCAGTGACAAGCAGTGCAGAGGGCTGCTTGTTAAAATGTTAGCATTTGAAAGCTGCAAGCAGTGTCCACCTGCCTCCTCTCCCAATTCCCGGACTCTTTGGCTACCCCAATGGTGGTAAGAGGTGACATCGCAGAACAGCCATAGACTATCAGATTCCAAGGCAGAGGCAACCACCATTTCCATGGATCTCTATGGAAGCCCAGGACCCTCTGGTCCTCGCGGATCCACTTCATTCTATTGAGTTTCTTGCCCTTTGCTCAGTATCCTCACTACACAGCAGGACAGGACTGCCCAGCGCCTACCCGCAGGTACCTGAGGCTCACACAAGGAGAAGCCCCTGGCAATACAATACCTGTCTCCTGAGTGTTACCTCCCATAGCCTCTCCTGCCTGGGCTCCAGGGCATGCCTGGCAGATGTGGAGAGAGAGCATTGTGGGACATTGGCCTTGGTGGACCTGGGGAGCCCGTGTGGGCCAGGGCATGGAGGATGAGGGAGAGGCAAAGGCCTGGGGAGGCTCCAGAGAGGAGCTCAGAGGTAGTGCTGGTGGGGAAGCATGTTCCCATGTGCAAACACAGAGAATGTGCACGGCTGCGTGTGCATGCTCTCCGCTTAGCACCCACAGTCCAGGGGGGCCTACCATATCCTCTTTCTGGCCTCTTGAACTCAGACCCTCTCCCCAGCCCGGCCCAGCTCCAGGCCTCATAATTAGCTTGTTGTGCTTTGTATCTGATTTGCTGGCTACCTAGCCTGGCCACTGTCCCTTCTCTGTGTTGCTGTGCTAGCTTCCCAGGAGCCATGGGGTCTTCTTCAGGCCTGCATGGCTCTCCTTTCTGTCTTGCTGACACCACAGCCACCTGAGGTACACCCAGCTGGTGCCTGCTCTAGATACCCCCCAAAACTGTGGGGAGAGAGGCAGGGCAGGGCTGGCTCTGTGTGGTCTCCTCCTGCTCAGGCTGGGGAGTCTTTCAGATGTTGGCCTGTGATAAGGGTACAGGAACCGGGCTGAGGAGTGTGAGGCAGCTCACACACTCCTGAATGCCAGCCTCTACTTGCCTTTGCCAGGCTCTGTCTGGAGCCCAAGCCACCGCCCCCGACCCCTCAACCCTGTGTGAGCCTGAATTTCTAGGGAGTTTGGAGGGCTCTTTCTGATCTGCAGGATGGCTCCCTGAAGGAACATGGTGCAGGCATGCTCAAGGGTAGGAGTTGGGTCAGAAGATCACAGAGATGGAGGCCTGGCTCAGCAACTACTTGAGCATTGGGCTTGCCTGAATTCCCGCGTGCTGTTTCCAGGTTAGGGCTCATCCTGTGACCAGAATGCAATTCAGGGGTGGCCAGGATCAGGGCTCAGTGTGTGACCGAGACCAGGGCTTGGCCTATTAACCAAAATGAGATCTGAGAGTATGGCCAGGATTAGGTGGTAGATGGTGATCAAGGTTAAGGGGTCAGGATATGACCAAGAGCAGGTCTAGGTAGGTTAATAGGATCAGGGTTCAGGGTATGACCAGGATGAGGGTTCAGTGTTTGGCCAGGATCAGGATTTAGTGTACGAAGAGGATGAATGCTTATTGTATGACCAACATAAGGTTCAGTGTGTAATGAGAATTGAGGCTCAGTGTGACTGGGATCAGAGCTCAGTATTCACACCAGGGCTCTAAAGGCGACTGAGATCAGGGAACTCTCTGAGGCTATATATCTCAGTCAGTCATCTCCCATTGGTGTGTGCTGGGTCAGAAGATCAATTTTTAAAACTATTATTTTTATTTTTTGTGCATGAGCCTATTGCCTGACCGGATGTAATTGTACCCATGTTGTACAGTGACCCTGGAGGTCAGAAGAGGGAGTCAGATACCCTGGAAGTGGAATTACAGATAGTTGTTAGCTGCCATGTGGGTGCTGGGAATTAAACCCTGGTCTTCTGCAAGAGCAGCCAGTGCTCTTACCTGCTGAACCATCTCTCCAGCCCCCCAGAAGATTAGTGTTAAGCCATGCATGCTCACTCCACCGGGAACTTGGCGGACTAAGGTCAGTGGTGGTCTTCTACTTATTTATTATTTCTTGAGACAAGTTCTCCCTATGTACCCCAGCTTGGCCTGATACTCTTTTGATCCTCCTGCTTCAGTTTCCCGGGAACACAGGCTTGTCCCCTATGTCCAGTTTACGTTAGTTTTTAACTTCTGGTCAGTCAGGTTCTGGGCCATGATTACCACACACGTTGCCTGCCCTGAGCATTAACAGTTGTCTTAACAGTGTACCTCACCCTGGTGCACCAGTAACTCCCCAGCACTGCAGTTTCATACATATATACACAGATACAGACACACACAGCTAGGACATGGGGAGACACAGCAGGAAGCCTGTGGGAAGCCTGGAGGTCATAGGTATGCATGTATATACTAGGTGCCCATGGCAATTTCTGGGCAAGAAGACCAGGGCTTACAGGTTGGAATGGTCCCTGGCCAAGGGTGAGCTCAGCCTGTCCTTGCCTTGGTGCTGGGAGTTGGGGTCAGGAGAAGTGTGGGGCATTCTAGGATTCATAGAACCCTTGATTGCTGATGCCTGAGAGCACGTTGGCATCTCGGTGCCTCAGTTTTCTCTGTCTGACTGTCAGATCTTTTGTGGCTAACTGAGGTAAATGTGCATGTTGCCCTCACAGCACACCCCTCCCCCCACAGCCCTGCCAGCCTCACACCTCCCATGAGCTGGGACCATGAGTAGTCCTGGAATCACTCCTGCGGGGCTGGACCAGGTGCCCCCAATAAGAAATTGTCTTGGGGGCAATGCTGTGACTGTAGGTAAGGAGGGGACCACAGGAGTGCTGGGCACTGGGCAGCCTAGAATTGGAGACCACTTTAGATAAGGGGTTAAAAAGAACTCTGGATGGCAAAGGCACACAGCAGAGGGGCAGCAGCTGCAAAGGCAGAAGAGGGTCGTGCCTGGTGTACCTTGAGGGTAGGGATCAGGAAGAGAAGCATCGGGCCAGCAACCTCAGGGGGTCCAGCTTACCCTGTCACCCAGGGTAAAAAGCTTTGCATCTGGCTCAGCAGCTCTGGCTGCTGTGAAATTCAACCTGCACACACTCATGCTCCCAGCCTTGGTCCTCCTGGTAACACCGCCAAGGTGTCAGAGGTTGTCTGTGACCCTCCTGATAACAATTCTGCTGTTTAAATGGAGGGTGATGCTTGTGCCCGGATGTCTCCAGGTGAGACATCCCACCTGTTTCTTGGCTGGGTCAGCTGTTTACATCCTTTGTGCACAGCCCCCAGCCCTTCCCAACAGGCTTGCCTGGGCAGGGCAGAGGAGCAGAATTAGAGATAAAGCGAGACCGCAGAGCACAGAACAATGGCCAGGTGTGTAATTAGCATTTCAGGGCTGATAGCATCTCTTCTAGCCTTCATCTCGACTCTCCCTCTCCCGGTTAGTACACTGTCTGTGTAACCCAGTGGGTCTGCCTTAGTCACAGCCCCATCTTCAGGAGACACCTCTGCTCTCCTGGGTCAGTGTCCTCTCTTCCTCTTCCCTCCTGGGTCTGTGTCCCATCTTCCTCTGCCCAGGGTTCAGAAGCTTAATTTTTAATATTATTGTTTGGACTTTTGAAATAAGGTCTCATGTAGCCCAGCTGGCTTCACACTTGCTATGTAGCTGAGGCTGACCTTGAATCTCTGATCCACCTGCCACCATGCCAGCTTTGGTGTGTGTATGTATGTATGTTTTAGAGACAGAGTCTCACTGCATAGACAGGCTGGTCTTGAGTTCTTAAATCCCAATTCAGCCTCTGAGTGCTGGGATTACAGATGTGTGTCTCCAGGCCTGGCTGACTCAAGAGCTTTTAATTTGAAAGACAACAATATAAAATGTTTTCTAAACTGGGTGAAATGACTCATGCCTGTAATCCCAACCCTTGGGAGGCTGAGGCAGGAAGATTACTGAGAATTTAAAGTGAATTTAGGCCTCATTGTAAGTTTAAGTAGCCTGGGCTACAGCGTAAGAGCCTATCTCAAAATAACCAACCAACCAGTTAAACAAGCAAACCCCTCTAGTTTTCAGTCTGCAGACTGTTCTGGAAGACTCACAGGTGACTTGGACTGATAGGGTCTCACAATGCAGTCCAGGTTGGGTACAGTGGCCTAGGTCCCAAGACTTTTCCTTTGCCCTGGTATTCAGGGAGGCTCCATTTCCAAGCTGAATGAGGGCATCTGTTGTTCATGGCATCTAGCCCAGGGCAGTGATGACAGTCTGTTCCTGCCCAGCTTACTGAGTCCTGTTTAGAGGCCAGGAGTCCTGGATTCCTCAGCTTTACAGGGGAGGACACTGCAGAGCAGTGTGGGGGTTGCAGGCTAGCCACCTCCGCCCCACCTCCACTTGGAGGCCAAGCCCAACTCTGAGCCTCCACTTGTTCACCCAGGAGACCTGCAGAGAGGATAAAGAAGGGGCCAATGGATCCAGGGCCAAGGGGTGGGGAAGAGTTGACTCCATCCTTCTCTCTTTTAATCCCCACAGAGGTTCAGTTTCCCCCTCTGAAATGATGTGTGTGGACTGGCAAGATGGCTTAGCGGGTAGAGGTACTTGTCACCTGAGTTCAGTTCTCAGGACCCACATGGTAGAAGGAGAGAACTGACTTCCCCAAGTTGTCCCTGACCTACGCGCACACACACACACACACACACACACACGGTACATGCATACCCATATCTACACATGCAAAATAAACAAATAAATGAAATGCATACACACACACACACACAGTACATGCATACCCACATCTACACATGCAAAATAAACAAATAAATGAAATGCATACACACACACACACACAGTACATGCATACCCACATCTACACATGCAAAATAAACAAATAAATGAAATGCACACACACACACACACACAGTACATGCATACCCACATCTACACATGCAGAATAAACAAATAAATGAAATGCATACACACACACACACAGTACATGCATACCCACATCTACACATGCAAAATAAACAAATAAATGAAATGCATACACACACACACACACACACATACACACACACACACATGAATTGTTTAGGCCACAGGGTCTCTAAGCTCATTTAGCATGTATGGGGTAGAGGGTTTGCAAAAGTCTTGCTCTTCCCAGGTGCTCTAGACGAAGTACCTTTTGGTCCTTGAGGCCCGGAAGTCTGTATTAAAGTTCCCCCTTAGGCATGCTGTGGAGTGGGGCACAGGGCAGCCATGACAGTAGCGTGGGGCCAGGACCTGTCTGCCAGGGCCACCCTCTGGGAAGCACCTTCTGGGAAGCATCCACATTTCACCTTCTACAGCATCAGGGCACCTCCCCTCCCCAGCCTCAGTTTCCCCCTTCTGTAATGAAGCCAGATATTCCTGCCTCCTTGTAGGGCTCAAATAAAATCGAAAATAACACAGACCTGGAAAGCCTAACTGCAGACAGAATGCCAACAAGGGAACCCCTATACTTGGTGCAGGTGGATGGGAGTGGCTGGGGTACCAAGGGCTTGTGGCCCTGTCTCTGCTGGGTGCAGGCCTGTTCTCAGGCAGTGGGGGTGGTGGCCATTGGCAGGAGCTGATGTTCTTAAATGTGAGTCGGCAGGGATGGGAACATTAATTTATTTGAGTGGCTGGCTCCGGGGAGGCTACAGAGGAAAAAGAAACTTTACTAAGACTGGGCCAAAGGTGCCAGGGAGGAAGAGGCAGAGCTGGTGCCCAAGAGACATGCCTTCAAGGGCATCTGGTTGGCAACTCAGGGTCTTCTGGGTGCCAGACCTGTGCCCAACACTGGGCTCTGGAAAGGGCGTGTTCTCTGAGCCAACCTCAAGAAGTACTAGTCTGAGGAGGGAGGTAGCAGAAGCACCATGCTGAGGCCGGGCCTCGCGGGCCTCTGGGCACAGCACGGTTAGCAGAGCGCAATTCAGCATCCTAGGGCAGCCATAAAGGGCTGAGGCACAGGGGCCCCAAACAGCTGCCTGCAGGAACTGGAAGTAAGTGAAGGTTGCTGGGCATTCCTGCTCACGGCTTTCCAAGGGGGCTTGGCTGACTAGCTGTTGCTTGATAGGGAAGCTGTGCTGTGCACAGAGGTGGGGTCTGGGTGGGGAAGGCAAGCCCTGCGCTATAGGAGGCTCCTCAGATTGGGCTGGAAGGGCCTGGGTCAAGGACTGAAGGGTGGGCCTAGCTGTGTTCAAAGTGGGAATGGGAGAGAGAAGGTGGCCCCCGGGAGGCCCGAGCCCTGGCCTTTCCTGGCGTGATGTGCACACAGCTGCTGTGGAAAGAATGTGCCCACTCCCTGTGTGCCCGGGACCATTTCCCTGCCTGCTCTGAGTGGCCCAGGTAGGCGCAGCCAAGGCAGGCTCAGGTGATCTTACCGGAGTTGCAGAGTACCTACCCTTCCTCACTGGGGGCAGTCAGGGCGGTGGGTGGAGTCAAGGGCCAACACTCTCTGGCTGGCAGGGAAGGGAGTGCAGGCAGCTGGAAGAGGAAGGAGCTAATTCTCCCTGGTATTCCGGAAGGAAGCAGCTTTGCCTGTACCTTGACCTTGATTCTGCCCTCTGGGGTCATGAGGGGATCACTGAATTTGTTACTCATGTTGACAGCAGAGGAAAGCTTGTAGGCCTTTCTGGGGCCAGTGTCCAGCTGGGTCTCAGGCTCTTGGTGCCCAGCAGCTGGAGAGGGACAAGCCTATTCTTGAGCAGGGAATAATCATGGGGTGGTGGTGGTGGTGGTGGTGATGCCTACAGGTACGGTCCACTGACTGGACTGGCACAAGAACAGTGACCCTCAGGGCACCTTGTGGCACCCCAACCTCCTAAATGTTCTGGCAGATCCTGGTGGAACCAGGAGTAGTAGTCTCTAGCATGGGTTACGGTGTCCCTGGAGGGGTCAGAGTATAATCTGTGGGTCACTTTGTTTTCTTTTTCTTTATTTCTCTTGGTTGTGGTAGTGGCTTTAAAATTTTTTTTTTTTTTTATGAGACAAGGACTCATATAGTCTAGGTTGGCCTCAGACTCACTAAAGCCAATGATGATCCTGGATTCCTGTCTTTACCTTTCAAGTGCTGGGATGCTAGGGCTCTACCACCATGCCCAGTTTATGAAGTGCTGAGGGCCATACCCAGGACTTTGAGCGTGATAGGCAAGCATTCTACCAGCTGAACTGTATTCCCAGGCCCCCTAGTTTTGTTTCATTGAGACACGGTCTTGCTATGTGTTCCAGGCTAGCCTGGAGCTCACGAGGCCTGCCACCCACACTGGCCTCAAACCCATAGTCATCCTCTTACCTCCCTCTCCTGAGAGCTGGGATTACAGACCTGTACCATCACACCCAGATCCTGGTCACTTTCAAAGAATTTTCCCATGATGACTCATGTCCCCCACACTTGGCTGGGCCACTTACTGAGCTCTGGGCTGGACTGGAGCATCATGATCCTGTCACAAACAAAAACAAGCACCTGTGGCCATCCTCACTCCTCTGCAGGGGGTTCTTTCACTGGTTTGCAGATAAGCCTGCTTCGTAGATAGCTTCCCACTCACAGCACCAAGTCAGCCACGTGAGTCAACTTGTCCTTGGTGTTCGGTGAATGAAGACGGTTGTGCCAACAGACCCTACACCTTTTAGAACATCTCCCATGAAGAAAGCCAGGACTCATGAGGTTGGAGCAGCTGCTCCCAGAATTTCCTCAGCCCTGACCACCTCCTCCATGCCTGCTCCAGGGCCTTGGCCTCTCTGGTCTCCTCTAATCAGCAGTGAGGCCTTTGAGCCTGGCTTTTTTTTTCACCTAACCTAAGGGTGTCAAGCTTCATCTATACTGTACCCCATGTCAGAATGCCTCCATTTCTGTGTCTGTTTCTCTCATCACCCGTTTGTGCATACTTGAGCTGTTTCTGCTTTCTGTCTGTCTGGTGGTCAGGGAAGGCTGCTGCAGTGAATTAGGGTGGCTCCCTGCCCAGGTCCTGGGCTTAGGGCCGGGGTCCTGGCTGTCTCCTTGCACCCTTCACCCTCCAGCCCTGAAGACCCTGTCTTCTCAGGGAGAGCAGCTCCCTGAGAGTTGGGCTGCACTGGAAGCCTGGGAGATGGTGGGCCTCCTCAGGGAGGTGGCTGGCGTGGCCTGGGTCTCTCAGGAGCCTGTGTCTGGGAAGAGGTGAGGAGGGGGCGTTGTGGGTTGGATGGGAGGCAGCTGGCCCAGGCTGGCTTACAAACTGGGTGCTGGGCATGGGTGGCTCAGCCAGGATTTCTGGAAGCCCTGGCAGGAGGCCCTCAGATTGGAGGGCCGGAAGGTTGTGAATGTTCGTATTCCTGTGTTCTAGGAACTTGGGAGAGTGTGGCTCATAGGGTTGGATGGGGCATGCAGACATTTGTGTGCTGATTATCCCTCCCTTACTCTCCTCAACCCGAAAACTGTGGATCTACCGTCCCATTAGACTCGCAGCCCTCCCTCGTGCCTCATGCTGTGTCTCACCACACGGGGCAGACAGAGCCCATGGGTGTGAGCCAGCAAAGGCCTGTACTCTCAGCCAGGGGCTTGGGCCAGGAGAGATGTCTTTGCAGGAGGATGGCTCCCAGGGTGTCTGGGCTTCTCAGCCGGAGGGAGGGAGCTGGCTGGAAGGCAGGGGACCTGCTCCTCTGTGGTGTTGACCTGGGGTGATAGGGAAGATAGCCTGGTTTATAGGGAAGCCAGATTCTCCCCTCCCCCGCTTCAATACCTCTGGGCTAATACTTTGGACAGGAAAGTAAGGGGGTGTTGTTGACAACCAGGAGGGCCCTGCCCACCGCCCAGCCGGCTGTCCCACACAGATGTGTTCACACCAGCAGCAGTAGGTGGCTTTCCAGAGGGTGATAACGGTGAGTGCATTGTTGCTCGCTGGGACAGTGTCAGATCTCCTTCCCAGACACTGGCCTAGATCCCACTTCCTCTGTGAACAGGAGCTGCCAGGTGTGGTTCAGCACACCTGCAGCGCCTGCACTTGGGAGTCAGAGGAGAGCAGCCTGGTCTATATAGAGAGGCCTAAGGCAGCCAATAGAGTGAGACTCTGCTTCACAGGTAAATAAATAATAGGCTTGGGCTAGTTAGGTCTGTGCAAGGGTTCTCAAACTGGGTTCCTGGAATCTTGAACCTCCGGAGTAGTGTCTCATCTCCTGGCCTGCTCCACAGGAGGCCCCGTGACCTTTCTTGGGAACAAGATCGAGTCCTTCCTTCACTTGTCTTTCCTCTTACCGTGCAGGGAGTGGGAGTGTGGCTGTGGCCGCACAGCTCTGTCCTCTGTGGGAAAGGACAAGTTCTGGGCCCACAGATAGCCAAGTGTGGACAAAAATAACCCTGGCTTCAAAAAAGCACATGGAAAGTTAAATAGGAAGCATTTCACCCTGGCCCAGCACGGTCCACAGCCACCAGCGCGGTTCACACTGGCCCAGCACCATCCACAGCCACCAGCGCATTTGGGAGGTGGGCCTTTCTAGCTTCATTTATAGACAAAGAAGCCGAGGCCCAGAGAAGGGAAGTCATCTGAGACTCTTCTGCTAGCTCATTACCTGCACAGCTCAGGATAGGGCTGTCCATCCCACATCTACCTCCAGAGTGGTTGCTGATAGAGAGGCCTTCATTCACTTCTTCCATAGAAAAACTTGCACACATGGCTCAAAGTCCAACTAAGCTAGGTGTAGTGGTTTATACCTGTATCCCAGCACTTGGGAAGATGAAGTAAAAGTGAGTTTGAGGCTAGCCTGGGCTACATAGTATGACCCTGTCTCAAGAAAATGAAAAAAAAAAAAAAAAAGAAAGAAGAAATGAGTGAGCCCAGCCAGGGTTCTGTTGGGTACTTACCACATTGGTTTGGGGTTGGGGGTTCCTTGAGGGCAGGGAGTGTGCCTCATTCATTGCTGCACCCTGATTTCCACACCAAAGTTCACAGTAAGTGCTTGTAAGTACACATCAAATGACAGTGTGATGGGCCGTGTCTGATCTGTGCCCTGGAATTTCTCACAGAGCAGTCTAGAATAAGCATCATTATGGCCATTAGGAAACAGGCTCTCAGAAAGGCAAAGCCACAAGCCAAAAGGTCACACCAGCCAAGGGCTACACCTGGGCCTGCATCCAGACTGACAGCCACTGGGGTGAAGCCCACCTTGAGCCAATGCTAGTGCAATGTCTGAACCCTGCTCCTCATGCCCTGCACCCCACTGCAGGGTCAGCCTGCTCTTCTCCCGAGGATTCCCATCTCAGCAGGGATCCCGGGGGCTGCCACCTACAGCTGCTGGGAGGCACTGTGAGTGAAAAGGACCTGGCAGTCAGGTCCATACTGGCAGGACCTGCACTGGAAGCCACACCCTTCCTCCGTCAGGTCATCACCACTTCTCATCCCTTTTTAGGGTCCTAGACCAGCACAATGGCCACAGGGTCCCACTGAGTGTTCCCATCGAGGGGCTCTGATATAGGGTGGACAGAAGCCAGAGAGCAGGGGTAGAAAACAGTGTGAGGACCATTCTGCTGCTGAAGAAGAGATTTCAGGTCCCGGGTGAAGGGTCGAAGCTTTGGGAGGCCAGCTCTCCATCTTCGTCAGCCCCACTCCAGCAAAGGGCCCTGGCAGGTGGCAGGCACTCTGGGAATGGAGACAGGCCTGTGGACAGGAGATGGAAGGAGAAAATGTTGGGGGAACTGCAACCCGGCTAGAGGAGTGGTGGGCCTGCGAGGTGGATGCCTTGCCTGGTTATGGCTTTTGGTCTGGCTTCCTGTACCCAGCAGACCCATGGCAGGTTCTGGCAGGTTGACTTATGATGGCCCCCATCACACACCACCCTCCTCAGCCAAGCAGGTCGTGGCAATGTCACAGGCCTTTGGGACAGAGCCTGTTGGTTATTACAGGTAAAGCCTGTCCTCTTTGATGGAGGCCTGGGACTACTAAGTGGCTCATCTGTGTCCACTCTCTGCCTGGGGTCTGTCTGCTTCTTTCCTACCTCTTGGCTTTAGGTAGATGCCGGCACCCTGTGGTTGGAAATTCAAGGTGCTGCTTGTTGCTGCGCCCCTGCCTTTGGGCCTGTTCCTTCTGCCCATACAGTGGGCTCAACTGTCAGATTTTGTGACTCAGGGCAGGCACCTTCCTGGGCTTACAGGAGTGCTTACAAAGTGAATAAAGTGAATTAAGTTTTCTGGACTGTTGGGATTATAGGTGTGCATCACCAAGGCTGGCTTTTGAACGAAATTCTTAACCCAGTGATCATGGATAGCCTTGGGGTGCTCTTAGCTCTTCTAGCTCACCTGCCAGGCAGCTTGAGAGGAGTTTGGTGACTCTGCCCTCAGTGACTTTAGGCCAAGCAGTTGCTGTCCCTGCCTCTGCCTCTCTCTCTCCTCATTGTCACATAGGACAGACAATACTTGCTCAGCAGGGTGGCCCAGAGAGGGTGGTTCTCTGTGTGCCAGCTCCGTGCTGGCAGAGTGAGGCTCCGCTCCTGGGAGAGGGCCCAGCCTTTGCACTGCTGAGTCAGGCACTGAGACTGGAGCCAGCTGATCCCGGTGGGTCCTGGCTGGCAACACAGGTAGAAGGTTCCTGGTTAATACTATACAGCTTACAAGCAAGGGAAGTTTGGAGCTGGGAGCATGGTTTACTCTCATACTCCATAGGAGAAACTGAGACTGAGGTCGCAGACCTTCCCAGACACAGGGCCTAGTCACTGACGGCTTCCGGATAGGACAGATGTGTCCCCCACTTGACTCCCATATGCTTCATAGCCACCTGCCAGGCAGCAGACCGGCATTGGCTGCAAGGTGCAGGGAACTCAGGCCAGCTGTGTTGCTGGGGAGGGGCCAGAGGTCAAGCTCATTGACACTGGGCAGTCTTCCTTCTGTGCTGGTTCCTTGCCCTCCCGAATGGTAGTCTGTGGATGTTTGGCCAAGAGACTCCTGGTGGCCACCTCCTCCTAGAAGTCCTCCTGGAAGCATCAGGAGCAACTTTTACCAGTGTTGAGCCCAGCCTTGGCTTCTTTCCCCAGAGAAGGGCATGTTCAGAGGTGAGCATCACAGGGATAGGCAAGAACATCCTCCCCACGTCCCAGCTCAGAGCAGTGAAGGAGCATGCCACGGCATAGCCTGAGAAGCCCGCCTCCTGCAGGGGAAGTCCTGTCCTGCATGTGGCCAAGTGCAAAAGCCTCTGTCTTGACTTGATGCCCCTTGTCTGGAGGCAGGTCTGGAAGCCAGGGCTGCTCCAGGTGGTGGGCAGGGGCTTCTGACACCTGTTCCCAGTCAGCAGAGCCACCTGATGGCCACAGGTCCCAGACACCTCTGCAAATGTCATCAAGCTAGAGGGCTCCTGCCCTCGGACGCACAGTCTTTTCACTCAAGGTCACTTTCAGGTTAGAGCTCTGAGTTTAGCAATTCAGCACCTAATCCAGGGCTCAGGAAATGCCCTCTTAGCTCTGCCCAACTCGTGTGTGTGAGGGCAACTGCAGGAGTGGGGCTTACCCCAAAGGGATGAGTACTGGGGGGGCTCTGTCACTGTGGACACAGTGACTCTGTGTGTGCGCACATGTGTCTGGCAGGAAATCAGGAAAATGAGTGAAGGAGTGGGTGAGAAACAGCCCTGTACCCTAGACAGTTAAGATTAATCATTAATTAGTAAGTGCTGAACACCAACGAGAGACTCACATGCATATATACATGCATTGGTGTACAGACTTATGCATGGACACATATGCCCCCACGTATGCACACACATTCACACACATCCATGCACACATATTCAAGACTCATATATCCACCTACACATAATGTCCTTACACATGTGTACACACATATAAACATATATATACTTACACCCACACACATGCACAGACTCATACATGCACACATACAACATGCACATATAATACATTTATGCACGTGCACTGTGACTATGGATGAGATGTGACCACGTGTTCCTGCTGCCATGCCTCCTCTGCCAGGATGGGCTGTGTCCCTTCTCAAACTATAAGCCTTAAACCCTTCCTGGGGATGAAGAAATGGCTCAACTGTTAAGGCCACTGGCTGCCCTTATAAAGGACCTGGGTTCAGTTTCCAGCACCCACACGGCAGCTCCCAATCATCTATAATTCCAGTTCCAGAGGCTCTGACTTCTGAGGGTACCAGGCATGCATATGGTGCACTTATATACATGCAGGCAAAATACTCATAAATGTAAAATAAAGATAAATAAAATGAAAAACACTTTTTCTTTTAAGTTGTTTATTTTATGTTATTTGCTTATTTATTTATTTATTTATTGAATTCCACTTTGTAGCTTGGCTGGCCTTAAACTCACAGAGATTCTCCGGCTCAGTCTCTGATTAGAGGTATGTGCTACCACACCTGGCTAAGTTTTTTTTTTTTTTTTAATGTCTATTTATTACTTATTTGTATGCATGAATGCGTGTGTAAGTACAGGTTTGAGCATGTGACGGCATGCATGTGGCAGTCAGAGGAAAACTTTTGGGAGTGGATTCTCCCATCACCTCGCGGGATGCCAGGAGCCAACCAGACCCCATGTTGAGACTTATCACTATCCTAAAACCCAGCATGGCCTGTGATCTGAATCAGGAATGTTTTCTGGAGCTGATTAGCATATCTCTCCCTTGGAAAGTTTGTTTGAAGTACATTCCTTGGGAGTTACCTGTGACCCAACCTTTGTTTAGGGATGTTTTATGGCTCAAGCAACTTCCCCCCTGACATTCCTAATTGATTATTGTTTCCTGTTTTACTAAAGTGTATATAAGACTTGGAGAAGAAATTAAATCTTGCGCTTTGATCAGAGAAACTGTCTTGCCGTCTTTTCTCTGTACCTTTTGTTCCCTTCATTCTAGGTTCCTGGGGGGTCTCAAGCTCTAGTTGCTGTCCCACAGGCCGGGACAGTAGGATCTGGAAATGGTCGTCAGGCTTGCATGCAAGCGCCTCTACACGCGGAAGTTTCGGTAGCCCCTACATTTCTTTTTGTCATGTATGTAGTTATGACAACAAGAACAGTAACTAATTCAGAAAAGTGGTGCTGGAAGTGGGGTCTTGTTCCCAAGGCGCCTTTCCTGTGGACCTACTGGGAGCATGGGGAGGTCTCTTCTAGTGACTGACTTGTTTAAAGGTGTTGTAGCTGTTCCTCTGCTGCCTCTAGGCAACTTCAGACTTATTCAGGAGAAGCGGAGGCAGGCAACTCTGCTGCTCCCTTGAGCCCCTTGCTACCTGGGCCACCTGTGGAAGGTGCCGTCTGCTCTGGGGTGGGTCTCCCTTCTCAGTTAAACCTCTCTAGAAATGCCCTCACAGACATGCCTAGAGGTGTCATTCCTGGGTAATTCCATGTCCTCTCAAGTTGACAACCGCATGTCATCATCGCACACATACAGACATACTCACATATATACTCACACATACATATAACACACACATACACATAATATACATACATACACACAAACGCATATACACACAATACACATATGCATACATACACATGTACACACATGCACATGTGCACATATGATACGTACATGCACATATATACATAATATACCCAAATGCATAATACACATAATACATACATATACACAAACACATCTACACAAGCACATCTATACATAAACACACATATACACATGCACAGACATATACATATGTACACAATACACATACACACATATGCACATAATATATACACATACATATACATAAATGTACACACACAAATATGCACAGGCTTACTGTGCTGGATAGCTTTATTTGTTAATAAAAATTGAGGGAGCCTCAGTTGGGGAATTGCCTCCATTGGATTGGCCTCTGACCTTGTCTGTGGGGTATTTTCTTGATTGTTGAATGATGGGGAGGGCCCAGCCCACTGGGGCAGTGCCATCTCTGAGGAAGGTTGTTCTGTACTGTATAAGAAAGCAGACTGAGCATGGGCCAGGACAGCAAGGCAGTAAGCAGCATCCGTCCATGGCCTGTGCTTCAGCTCCTGCCTCTGAGTTCCTGCCCTGAGTTCCTACCCTGGGCTCCCTCAGTGATGAGCTGTGACCTGGGAGATGTGAGCTAATACACCCTTTCCTCCCCAAGTTGGTATTTGTCAGAGTATTTTGTCACAGCAATTGAAAGCAAACTAGAACACTTACAGCCATGCACATACAGAGATTCATGCATATTCATGCATACATCTGTACAACCATACATACACACATGCATATACACATACAGAGATTCATGCATATTCATGCATACATCTGTACAACCATACATACACACATGCATATACACATAGACATATGCATGCAGACTCACATTTATGTGTACATATACTCAAACTTACACACATATACCTATATACACCCAACATTTACACACACATATGCCCAGCCTAACACATACACACATACAAATACTTGCAAGCACACATGTGTCCACACACACATGCCCAGATTCATGTGTACACAGGTACCTACACACACACAGACACTTATGTTTTTGGAGACAGGGTCTTACTATGCAGTCCGCACTGGTCTCAAATTCGAGGTGATCCTCCTGTCTTGGCCACATACCCACACTTAATTCTCCTAACCTCACTTTAAGAGAGAGTTTGTCCACTGAGGGAACACTAGTGGGCCTGCCCTTGGTGCCTCCTCTGATGGAGCTATGGCCTCCTGTCTGTGACCTCCTGAGCAGGGTTCATAGGAGTTGCCCTGAAAGACTCCCATGGCTTTGCTCTGGGAAGGATGGGGTAGCACCCTTCCCCAGCTCCTTTCCATGGACAAGAGCTTGGCACAATGGGTCAGTAGGTGGGAGACTCTCCACATTGCCACGTCCCAGGTTTGGAGGCTTTCGGGTGGGAGATGGCAGCCCCAGGATGCCTGTTATAGTAAGTCTTCTAGGACTCGGCCCCTGTTCCCTGACTCCGAGGCTGCCTTTCTTTGTGAAGAAGAGTTTGAAACTGAAGCCTTAGGATATTCCCAAGGGCCTGGACATTGCCACAGAGACCATAGGCTTCAAGCAGGCAGCAGGCAAGAAGAAGGAGGGTGGTGGCCCCAGTCTCTTGGAGCCCCGACTCCAGCTCAGCAGGCTCTGATGCCCAGTCTGTCCCACGGTATTCCTTGGTGACTGCTGGTCTGTGGACTCCATCCACATAAAACACAGTACTACTGTGTTCTCGAAGCAGTGAGTCCAGTGTGGCCAGATGGCTCAGTATAAGGCATGTGGTGCCACATCTGCTCAACTCTGCTGAGTTTATGCCCAGCTTGGATTCCCCCTGTGCCTGCCCTGTATTGTGATGGATTGAGCCTCCATCTGGGGTGAGGATGTGCTCACCCCATAACACGATCAACTGGAGCCCCAGGAGGCTGATGGACAGCAGGATGGCTGATCAACGGACAGCATTTTCCACTTCAGACTCAGGTGAAGTCTGACACAGGTGGTAGACAGAGAGGGTCGCAGGCCTGACATTCTGGAGGTGCCTGCACGTGCCAGCGGTAGGAGCCAGTGGACTTAAGTAGATGAAGAAACTGGGGTCCAGTGGGGGAGGCCAGAGCCATGGCCCATCCTGTACCATGAAACCCTCAGGATGTAGGAAGATGTCACATGTGGGACAATGAGCTCAATTGGAGGGTCAGGAGGGCTTGGAAGGGGGTGACTGACATGCATAGAGTCCCCAGGGTATAGTCTGGAGGGTGCTAGGCCGTAAGCCCTTTCTGGGGTGTGGTGGAAGGAGTGGGCCTAGGCACAGGTGGCCTCGGAGAGCAAGGCAGAGGGGTGTCGTGGTACAGATGGGGAGAGGCTGGCTAGGCACTAGCAGTGCTGTGGGCAGACCTTTGACAGTCCTGAGTTCAGACAGGGGAGGTCCACGGGCAGGAAAGGCCTGTAGGCAGAGGGGCACTAACTAGGAGGCCTGAGGGTCTCCTAGGGGAATATGGGGTCCTGTAGACATGGACGTGGGGGAGGTGTGGCCAGGAGAGTGTAAAGCCCTGGAGGGGCTCTTCCCACTTGCCCTGCCCCTCCCCCACACCTGGCCCACGCTCCCAGGCCATGTGACCCTTGCTGGCATTCAGGTGGCTGCTCACTGCCTCCTCGGCCCACTCTTTCTGTGGCTCCCGTGTATGTAGGGTCCAGGACGTGATGTGGCCTGTGCGGGGAAGAGCCAACCCAACCCTGCCTTTGGGTGGCACTGGGGACACTGGCTTCACCCAGGCTTTTCTCCTCTGAGAACAGACACCCAAGCCAGAGGCAGTGTGCTGTGAGCCACGCCCAGCCACGGGTGTCTTCTTCACACCCTGCCAGAGGAGCTCCCACCATGGGGTGGGATGAGGCACAGGGAGTTGTTGGGTGCAGGGAGCTACAGCATACAGAGCCTCCCCAGACGGTGGCCTTGCGCTTAGGAGCATGGGGGTGGGGCACCTGCCTGGAATTCACATGTCCAGTCCTTTGCTGGACAGCAGCTCCAGCCGGCCCAGCCTTGTCTCAGGCCTCCAGGAAGCCAGGACGGGCGCCTGAGGTGACAGTTCCTGCTATTAATGGCGGTTAATCTAAACAGACCCTAATATTTACCTCTAGACGCCTCCGGCCGCCCGAGGGTGCCAGACAGGAAGAATGATGAGCCTCGAGCAGCCGGCACCCCTCCCTGCACCAGGTCCTGTCCTTTCTGCACCTGCACAGGCCAAGGCTGTGAAAGGGGCAAAGCTGGACACCAGAGGCCCAGGCAGAGCTCTCCAGAGCTAACCCACAGGCACAGTGTCCCAATCAATAGAGTGAGGGGATAACTTACCTCCCTTCCAGAGACAGGACAGCTTTCAGGCACGTAGCAGGCCCACAGATAGGCTAATGCCCACCCTCATGCCTCCAGATCACACCTTGGGGATCTGTTGAGATGCCATAGGCATCTGGCTGCCCACTTGCCTCTGTGTTCCATCCTAATGTGTTCCAAAAGGGAGAGGGAGGGATACATAGGTCCCTTCAGACTGGGTGCCCCCGCCAGGTCCCATATGCCAGCTGGGAGCAGAGCTAGGCAAGGAAGGGAATAAACAACATTAATTTAGGACGAGGACTTCTGGTGAAGGACGCTGTTTACATCGGATATAAATACACATTTCACGTCACACGGTATTTTCAAAATCTGGGGAGGAAGGACAGACAGGCCTGGGCACTGGAGGGCTGAGCAGAGCTCTCTTGGGTAACCCTTAGCTGCAGTATCTCTGACGTGGGGAGATCTGCCAGGCCTCCGGCCCTGCCCTGTCCCACCCTAGGAGGCCAGATAAGAATCCTGGGACAGATGCTGGGTCCCCAGATTGCCATCCCAGACTCTGCCACCAGCTCTAAGGAGAGAGGGTTTGGGTGAGGTGGGGAACTGAGGCCCCATAGTGCTGTACAAGGGGTTGTTAGAGTTCTTAGATGTGGGAGGATGGTTCCAAGACCAGCTCTTTACCTCAGAAAACTGGCAACCAGTCCTCTCAGCTTGTGTGGTGGGCTTCTGCCTGGGCCCTCAAAATCCTCCACCAAAGGCACTAACAGTCCGAGAAGTTTTCAAGGCCCTGAGGAACCCAGGCTGATGCTGAGATTTCAGAGTTGGGGACAGGAGGGGGCCTTGGTTCACCTACTTTAAAGACCCCTTTTTCCTAGAAAAGATTGTCCCAGAAAAATTGCAACTTATCTGCTTCCAAGCCTGGTGTGAATTAGACAACCAGCAGGGAGTCAGGCTGTAGCTTAGGTGGGGAGAGAAGAGGCAAGGTGGCCGCAGGTGGGTGTGGCTCAGATCAGCGGCTAGAAAGCTGGTGTGGGGCTGCTCAGGGACAAGAGTGTGGGTCGGGGGAGTGGGCTGTGGACTGGAGGAGGCGTGTCCTGCACCTGAGGGCAAGGGGCTGACGCACCCCTCACTGGCTCCCAATCCTGCCTCGGCCTCCCTCCCCATTGCCCGCAGGCTTCCACCTCTGTGAGCTCACAGTACAAGAGGGAATCAAGGTTAGAGGTGACATGAGGCCAAAGTTGTGTGGACAGATGGCTTGGGTGGAGCACAAGGGAGCCTGTGGGCAGCCTCCAGGGGCTTGAGAGCCTCCCCCTGCTAGGGTGGAGTCTAGGGTCTCTGACTCTGTATGACTGAGTGTTGGAGCAGGAGACCTAGCACAAGGCACAGCAAAAGCCTCCAGTGAGAGTCAGGGGTGCGGTGGTCAGGAGAGCAAGAGTGCGCTTGTGACTCTTCCTCCTGCTTCTCAGTTACAGACAGGAGGCAGCCCCAGCGCTTCGATGCTTTGATGCCTGGACTATGGGGATCCCAAGAGATGACAGCCAAGGTCCCCTGACCCCAGTGGTCCCATGAGGTCCTGGAGTCCCAGTTGGGATCAACGGGGACAAAACTGGCCAAGGATTTATCTGCATACCGCCCCAGGGCCCCAGACTCCTTGTCCACATTTGTTGTGTAGAACTAAGGGTTGAGTAGGGTCTCATGCCCTGAGCTACATCCCACCCCAGACTCCCTCTGTAAAGTGGGGTTCTAAGTGATCTTTTCACTCCTACACAACCGCTGAGCTTGGAGATGGGGGTCCCTGCTTGAAGCCAGTGGGGACCTCTCTGCAAACTCCCCTCCACTCCAACTGATCCCTACTCCAAGCCGCCAGGCCCCATGTCCCCAAAGTGTGGAGACCTCTCAGTAGTAGGCCATCTCACCTGCCTCTGGGGCTTGACCCAGAGTGCCACTTGTCCACCACAGACCCCTTCCTAAACACTAGGAGCCTTAGAACTTAACAGAGGCATGTGGCGGTCACCTTGGAGTCCAGCTCACAGATGATGGATGACCAGAGCAAGGCCAGCCAAATGGGAGGATTGAATGTGAAACGGCTCCTCTGAGAGGAGGGCCCAGGAGACACAAGGCCTTGATTCGAGGCTCCCTGCCTCTTCCTTCTTGGCTTCCTTATGCATGAGACAGGGCTGCAGATTTGCTGACTCTGGGTCAGCAGGCAGGGGCTTTGGACACATTGCGCGTCATGTCTTTGGGCGGCTCTGGGCAATAGCCATGGAAGCAGGAGCTGGGATGTTGGCGGCTGTGGGTTGGGTCTTGATTTTGACCCTGCCATTGTCCAGTGGTGGCATCCGTGTCACCTCTCCTTCGGCACCAAGAAGTGGACAAAACCAGCCTATCAGGTCTGCAGTGGTTCAAGTGTCAGTCAGATACCCAAGTCTTGGCACATAGCGGGCCACTCTGGGTTATGCTAGTCTGGGGTGCAGTTCACAGATGCCCAAGGGACTCACAGGGGTGCCTCCCCTCCCTGTAGGCAACACTTCCATTTCCTGACACTCTCTGTTCTTGCTTCTCCATTTGTGTGGGTGGGGGAGTCCAGGTTGTCTTTAACCTTCTTAGGGATCCCCAGAATATAAACAATCTTTGTGGTTCTTTTGGGAGGAGCTTCTTTGGGGAACAAAACTCAGGTGAGGAGCAGCTCCTGACTGCCTTTCTGAGTTCTCAGTGATCACCACCTAGCCACAGGAAAGCCAAGTAACCAGGATTCACACTGTTATAGACCATCTGGAGCTCTTGGCAGACATTGCTAATCAACCACAGTGGCATCAGCATGTTGAAGCGATACACCAGTGGAAGCCATCTCCAGTGGATCAATAGGCAGGAAACCAACTTGCCGACCCAACAGGTGTCTGGCTGCTGATTCAGCCGAGCCCTGACCTTTGGTCCCTACAGAGTACTGCTGTCTATGGCTCAGGCCCATTGGTCAGAGCCTGGGTGAGGGTGCAAGGGCCTGCACTGAGGGTGTGATGGGGGCCTGAGCCCTTGCTGCTCTTGTGCATGCTGATCGCGTCCACGTGGCTGGGCTCAAATTCTCCTCCACGCTGGTGGAAGAGGCCACGGACAGTGGCCTGGAAGCCGCTGGTGATGAAGCAGTAGACAATGGGGTCCATGCAGCTGTTGAGGCTGCTGAGGGTCACAGCCACATGGTAGGCCACAAGGCTTGTGTGGGGCGGCACAGTGGGCCACAGTGCCACCGCTACCTGGCGGGCATGGAAGGGTGTGAAGCAGACCAGGAAGATAACCAGCACGGTCAGAAGCAGCTGCATGGCCCGCACGCGCCTCTGGCGGCCCTGGCGCAGCAGGCCAGGCCGTGACAGTGCGCATACGATGCGACCCGTGAATACACTGATGACTAGCAGCGGCAGCAGGAACTCTAGGACAGTCAGCGCAAAGACGCGGCAGCATGACCGCCCGCCGGCTTTCACGCCTAGCACAGACAGGGTCACCACCCCTGCTGCCAGCCACACGAAGGCACACACGGCCCTGGCACAGGCTGGTTGGCGCCAGCGCCGAGAACCCTCAGGCTGCACAATAGCCAGGTAACGGTCCACGCAGATGCAGGTGAGGAAGAGGATGGAGCAGTGCATGTTGAGGAAATAACCCAAAACATGAGGGAAGGCACAGTGTAGGCAGCCGCGAGCGCCATAGAAGACAGCGAAACGCGTGGGCAGAGACAGGCCCACCAGGAGGTCGGTCACCACTAGGTTGATGGTGTAGGTGACCGATGGCGTCTTGGCCCGTGTGCGGCAACAGAAGACGTACAGTGCCAGTCCGTTGAGTACCAGACCCGCCAGGAAGATGGTGCCATGCACGGCCATCAGTGCCAGCCACAGGATGGGGAAGGCCTCATGCAGCTCCTCGTCGAGCCGGGCGAACAGGTGGAACAGGGGCGTCTCCAGCGCGCTGACATTGGTCCATGCTACGGCTGTGGTGTTGGGGGGCACAGCGGTCCAGGGCCGGGTCGGGGACGCAGAGGGCATGGCAGCGGCTAGCACCCCTGGCCTGGAAGCGAGCACATGAGTTACCCAGGGTCCCTGGCACCCCCACCTTTTGTCTGACTGTTCCACTCATGTGCTCTGGGTACATGGAGAGAAATGTTGAGGTTTCTAAGACCACCCTTCCTGGACAGGCAGATATTTGTGTGGAGGACTGTCCTCAGGCTCCAGAGAGAAGATAGAAGACAGGCCTGCTGTGTGGTTTCAGGTACAGCTCTTGTGCATCCTAGCTATGCTTCCTCAGGCAAGTTCCTTGACTGCTCTGTGCCTTGTTTCCTACCCGATGACACTGGGATTCCAGTGTCTCTGGAAGCATTACCTAAGCTGGTCTGGATCAATCTCTGGCACATAGCTGGTGGCTGATGAACCAGTTCTGCTGGAACAAAGCCT
This sequence comes from Eospalax fontanierii, assembly GCA_035773235.1. Lineage (NCBI taxonomy): Eukaryota > Metazoa > Chordata > Mammalia > Rodentia > Spalacidae > Eospalax > Eospalax fontanierii. Next base: position 79,128,457 of record CM069532.1, read on the forward strand.
GGTCCATGTGGGGACCTGGAAGCTGCTTGTCCCACTGGTGTCCCACACCCACTGTCAAAGCCCTAGCCCCTGGGCCCCAGCCCGTCTTCACGCCTCCCAGGCCAGCTCCAGCCAACACTCTGGACTTGTCCTAAGGCAAACGGGGTGCTCAGCAGGCTGGAGGGGGCCTGCCCAGACATGGCCTCCGGTGTGAGGTAAACAAACATGGGGCTCTGGGCAGAGTGGCGTGGAGCAGGCAGGGTCTGGGCTGCAGCCGTCCTACTGTTTATGTTCCTGCTGAACGTGTTTAATGCCACTCTGATTTATTCCTTCATTTACACAGGAAGGGTTAACAGGCTCTCACCCCACCCCAGCTGGCTGACCCTCCAAATATGGATATTTCTGGGTTTTTCAGGAGAAAGGAGCCTCTGGGACAAGATGGGGAGGAGGGTGGCATGTAGGACATTGCTGGTGCCCGGTGCTCCACCCTCCTGCAGGGCACAGGAAGACCCTCTCCACCCACAGCCTGCATCCTTGTGTCTCTCCTGGTGGCTGGCTTCTGTGATCAGGCTGGGCACTGTCCACTCCCGGTGTTTGGGTATGTGGACTTGGGCAGCAGGCTGTCTCTGACCACCTCATCTTGGAAGAAGCCAATGTGTTCTGCCTCCCAGGAGATGGAGTCTACTGCCTGGCCTGCTGGGGCGGACTCAGCCTTGCCTTTGAAGGGTCAGGGCTGGCAGGCTGGTAGGGCTGGCAGCTACCTCTGTCCCCAGGCAGGGGTCTGTTCTAGAGACCTGTGCCTTGGACATCCATTGCCCTCTGAGGCTGTAGGGAGGAGCTCTGTGCTGCCCAGGCCACAGGGTTCCACATCTAGACGCCTTCCGATAGCCCTGTAAGCTCCAACATGGGGCAAAGAGAAGGAAAGCTGTTCTGTGGGCATGAGAGAGGGTATGGCCAGGAATCTGGTACCTCAGGGCTGGCTATGGACCGTACCTCAGGTACAGAGGCCCCAGACCTGGCCAGGACTGTGGGCAACCAATCTCTGTGGATTCTCTTCCCCAGGCTCTGTCTGCTATGGGCCTGGATGAGTGTCACGATCAGACACAAACTATAAACATTACAGCACGCTTCCTCTGGGAGCCAGTCCCAGGGTGACGCCAGCCCTGGGGGTCCTGCCTCCCTGGAAACTCCCCGGGGCAGTCATCCGGTGGTTACAAGCTATACTATTGGGGTGTTGTGGACAGGGCAGCATAGTGAGGTGCTGGAGCTTCTGGAGCTGTCAGGGGCAAGATTTTCAGAACAGCCCAGAGGCTAGGTAGGTGTGGAGGGAGGGAGATATGTACTCAGTGCTTGAATCCAAAAGTTTGAGCCCTCACTTTGAATAAAGTGCCACAGTAAATCCTTAAGCTTTACACTGCCATTATTTCAGTAACATGATGGGCCTGTCATACTCTGAGACTAGCCTGCTCATTCTCTGAGCCCTGACCCTAGTCAGACACTGAGCCCTGATCTCAGTAACACAAGAAGCCTCCATCCCTTTAACACTTAGGCCAAGCCCAGTCATGCACTGAGCCTTGATCCTGATTGTACTCTGAGCCCTAATCCTGGTCACACACTGATCACTAAGCCCACAAATACAATAAGCCCCATTTCTTACCTAACCCTGATGCTAGTTACATCCTGAGCCCTGGTCCCACATATATGGATCCTTTCTTCAGAAACACAGTAAGAGTACATCTCTGTCACACTTTGAGCTTAAGCCCAGCCACACACTGTATGCTAATCCTGGTCACATCCTGATCCTCCATCCAAGTAACACAGAAAGTTCCAATTCTTATTACATTCTGAGCCCTGACCCAGGTTGTTTGGAGCCTGAACTCTCTTGGACCAGGACACGGACTCACAGCGCTCCCTGGACCAGGACATGGATTCACAACACTCCCTGACCCCAGTTGGACCAGGACATGGACTCACAGCACTCCCTGGGCCAGGACATGGATTCACAACACTCCCTGACCCCAGTTGCATAGTGGTTGTGCCCCACCGCCCCGTCTTGTTTTCTCATGGAACTCTGGTTCCGGTCGCAGCTGAGGCCTCACACTGGATGCCCATCCTCACCACCTTCTCTTTCCCTCTGAGTCAGCTGCTCCTGCCCCATTATGACCCCCACCTGGCACTCACCCCCTCAAGCAACCCCCTAGTTCTAACCTCCTCTCTGTTATTAAAATCCTCATAGCATCATTAAGCAACCACTCTCTTCTGGGGTGCTGGGATAGTCTCACTCAAGCTGGGCTGCCAGCCTTGCTGGGAAAGCACAGATCTGGCCTTTGAGGGAAGTAGAAAGCCATAAGCGAGAAGGTCAGAGACCAAGTTGAGTCTGACAGCCACTTCCTTCCCTAGGACCTGGGTCAGCTCCTGTGTTGAATGGTCACTAATGCCTCCCATAGCTGGGTGAAGAGGTCCTGCCCTAGAAGCCAGAGTGAGGAGAAGCAGGCCTGCTCACCAGCCTGGGTCTTGTGAGGTGTGAACCCCTCTTCTCCTACCTTCTGTGCAGTGGTCTGTGCCTGTCCAAGGCACAGCAGACCCCATGGCTGGGGAGAGCTGACCCCCAAGCCCAAGCCCAATGGACAGGAGCCAGTGTCCTGCCTTGGCAGGGATAGATATGTGAACGGGGGTCAGGGCCTGGAACCTGTGCTGGGGCTGGAAAACTCAGTGTTCTCCATCAGCCCAGGCCTCCTTGGCCTGGTCATACCCACACCCTTCCCTGGCCTGAGCAGGGGGAGAAGACTGAGGGACAGAGCCTGACACTGAGGAGTTAGCTCCTGCTGGCCTGCCACACATGCCCCACCTAAGCCTGGGCATAAAGGTACCCTTGGACTTCCCTTGTTTGTTTTTTAAAAAATATTTTATTATTTTTATTTTATGTGTATGAGTGTGCTGCCTGCATGTGTGTAAGTGCACCCGTGTTGTGCAGTGCCCACAGAGGTTAGAAGAGGGTGATGGATCCCCTGGAACTGGAGTTATAGATGCTTGTTAGCTGCCATGTGGGTGCTGGGATTTGAACCCAGGTCTTCTGAAAGAATAGCCAGTGCTCTTGACTGCTGAGCCATCTCTCCAGCCCCTTTCCTCATTTGTAAGGGAGGCAAAACAAGGTCTTTGTGGAGGTGCCTGCACCAATGTGCCTTATGCATACAGTAGGCGCTCAAAGACAGGGCATCAGTCATCAAGGAGAGAGGCTCCAGGGGAGGGACAGTGAGACTGAGGGGCTGAGTTCCTCTTCAACCCTGAGCAAAGGCTGAACCAGTCCTGCTAGGCAGAAGGAGCTTCCTAATGGGGCTCCTGTGCCAACCTTTCTGCCAGCCAGCTTAGGAGTAGACAACTTTGCTGCCTGCTGCCTGCCTGAGTGTGGTAGGGGTTGCCCGACTCTGCCATCTTTTCACCCCTCCAAGTGGGCAGAGCCAGAGCCTGCATGCCACAGGCCTGTCGAGGCCTGCTAGGGAAGGCTGTGACAGACTGGGTCCCCTTGAGTGGCACACAGATGACTTTCAGGGGCCTGTGCAGCTCTTCTCTTCAGGGGCCTGAGGCCGGAACCTAGGCAGGGTTGAGGCACCCCTCTGTTGCCAGAGCCCTGCCCGCCAGAGGGAAACCCTGTTCTCTGTGGGCATGACCCCTCCCTGGCTTATTCTGCACCTCCCCGTGTGGCTTGGCCACTGAGGTGTCCCCTATCTCCACTGCCCCTGCTTTGCTGTGTGCCACACTTTCTCAGCAGCGAAAGCATCTTGGGGGGCTCACCAAAACCTGCAGGTGAGGCTGGCTTCTTGGGTTGGCATTCAGTGTCCTCCCTACTGAACACTCCTCACCGAGGATGGAGCTGGGGCCCCAGCTGCACCCTCCCCAAGCACTAGCCGAGCAAGGCTGACACCTCTGCCGGGAAGCCACACACTCGCCCAGACCACTGGGGCTCTGTCTGTTTGTCCTCAAGCAACCCTGTTGCCACACTCTATGGAACTCCCCTTGGGAGTCACCCCATCTCATAGAGCTGAGACTCTGGGTACCCTGGATGAATGAAGGAAATCCAGCAGAGGTTGTGTGGCTCAGTGGGAAATGCCTACCACACTCACGGGGAGGTGCTCAGTTATAGTGAACATGCTGGAGGTTCCTGAGTGGCCATGTCACATGTTTCAGAACTCCTGGGAGGCTCCCAGAGGCAGAATGAGCTTTTCCCAAGTCACCCCACACTCAGAGCACTGATGAGTGTAGTTACCTCTGTCCCCGACAGCTCTGAGCACTAAGCACATGGCTGTAGCTGGCTCTAGTCTGGGGTTCCCTATCAGGCACTGGGGGCCATGGCTACCTCTCCTGGACATAGAGTGGGGCGTGGTTTGTCTCGGCTTTTCCTTAGACTTCTCACATCTACCCTACGGCTCCCGTGGAACCTCTCGGATGCCAGTGTCCCAGTGGTTGCCTTTCTGCAGGCTGGCTGCCCTCCTTCGCTTGCGGGTAGGCAGCTCAATGGTGGCTCCAGATCTAGCCTCATCTGACCTCCTATGCCAGGGTATGAGGGCGGGCATTGAGATAGGTTCAGCCTTTGCCCATTGAGGGGCAGTAGATATCTGCTGGAGACCGGCCTATATGAGCATCCCTGCAGCCACACAGCACAAAGAGCTTCACAAAAGAGCAACTAGAGGTCCAGGGAAGTGAGCCAGGGTCACACATCACAAAAACTATGATCCTGAGGATCCAACCTGGGTTGGGTGGGGCCAGAAGCTACACAAGGGACAGGGGCCCAATCACAGCATCTGGGAGGTTCTCAGGGCAACGAGGACACAGGTATGTCTACAGGTCTGTGAGCACTCAGCCTGTATCCCTAATAATGGTCCTCATGGCCTCCCAAGGCCAAGGTAGTCATGGCTAGGGGAGTGGAGCACCTACATGCTTGTTTTTATGACTAGCCTTGATTTTTGTTTTGCTTTTTTGAGACAGGGTATCCCTGTAGCCCCAGCTGGCCTAGAACTCACTGGGTAGACCAGGCTAGCCTCGATTTCACAGAGATGAGGTCTGCCTGCCTCTGCCTCCCAAGTGCTGAGAGTAAAAGTGTGTGCCACCATATCCAGTGATTTTTTTTTTTTTTGAGATAGAGTCTCACATGCCAGTCCAGGCTGGACTGGAATCTACAATGTAGCCTAGGCTAGCCTCACATTTACAGCAATCCTTCTTCCTTAGCCACCCAAGGACTGAGATTACATGTGTGAGTCACCAAGCCTGGGCTACCTGGCAGCTCTCAGAGGCACTGGGGAGACACACAGCTCTTCTAGGTGGGGATGGAGCAGTGTGGCCACAAGGGTACTTGGGCTGCATCCTGCTGACTTCCTCAAAGGTCATCTGAGAGCCTTTAGCTGAGATCTTGTCCCTGATGGGAATATCACATGTTCTTGGGGGATCATTGGAGGGTCTTGAGGTGTCCAGGCATGCCTCCCTGCCCCTCTGGCTCCTCTAGTCTGGATATCTACAACTTTACCAGCCTCCGACACATTGTTCCCCAATTCAGTCTTTCTAGGGGATTCTGGGGTGTGCCAGTTGGTGTCTGCCTAGTTCTTCTGACTGTAGACCTTTAGTCAGCCACATACAGCCCTTTACACACCCTGTTCTCTGTGCCCAGCACACTGCTGTCTGTCCCCTGTGCCCTGGTCCTCTCGGGCAGGCTCCAGGCACCCACAATCTGTACCCCACAGTGTTGCCTTGAGACCCTTTGGCCCATTGATGCCTCTCCCCAGGGAGAAAGCTAAACTCCTACAATTCTTGGGCCCTCATTAAGATACTACTTTCCAGGGTCTCCCTGACCCTTCTCAAGAGAACCTTATTTTGGCCGTGAGGAAACTGAGGACTAGGAAAGTTTACTCTAATGTCTAGGATCACATAGCAACCTCAGACACTAAGGGGTCTGGGCTGAGGTGGTCTCTCCTCACATAGCTCACAACTAGGTGGGAGCAGGGTCAGGAGGCCTTACCTAAGGGAATAAGGTAAAGCAAGTTGGGGCCAGGTGCAGTCAAGGCCCTGAGGTGAGAGCCACTGCTATGCAGTTCAATAACCCTTGGAAGCCAGGCAGCCTGAGCACATGGTAGTCTTGACTTTGACTAGACCTACGGAAGGGGCCTTCCTGCTTATCTTCTTTTGCTTGACTCTATGCAGTGGTTCCAGGATCCCACAGCCTCAGGTTCACTTGCAGCTCTGTTTGTATTTCTGTGGGACCTGGTTAGATTAGAGCTAGTGAGGGCCAGGTTTGGGTGGCCCTGGGGCTATGGAAGGGCAGCTACTGAAACAACAGATGACCCCTCTGGAGCTGGACATGGAAGTACATACCTGTAATCCTAGAACTTGGGAGGCAGAGGCAGGAGGATCACTGTGAGTTTGAGGTCAGCCTAAGCTACATAGAGAGTAATAGGCCAACCTGGTATACAGAATGAGACCTTGTCCAAACTCAAAAAGAAAAAACAAACAGAAAAGACCCTCCCATTCTCTTTGAGTCTTAGTTTCCCTTCTGGCCCTCATCCTATCCCACACTAGTTTGGGCAGGATGGAAGCAGGTCCCTGAAGTCTCCAAGAAGCAAGTCCCCCTCCTCCCACGATGCCTGTGTGGATGGAGCAACCTGTTCACAGCCACACAGACATGAAGTCCCTGGCGACCTGTTGCTGAGGGCAAACTAGTGGGGCGAGTGGCAGGTTCCTCTGCCGGCTGTGTACTTCCGCCACCCGCCTCTGTCCTAGTCCTGCCTGTGGCCACCCAGCTGCTCCTTGTCTGCCCCACCAGGCACTCTGGCCACCAGCCAGTTCCCATCCCGCCAGCCCCCTGGGGACCCGGTTCTGCTGCCTTCTCACAGGGCAGCTACGCCAGGGCAAGTCCAGCCGGGAAATGTCAGCTGAGAGGTTGTGCTGTGGGCTCGGCAGGAAAGCCCACCACAGGCCTTGGTTTCCCCACTCCTAAAAGGGCAGAGGAAGGACAGAGGCCGGAACAGAGGCTCTGAGCCAGGGGTGCGTGGAACCGGTCCTCAACAGGGTAGACCCGGCCAGAGCCCATCCACAGATCTCCAGCCTCCTCTCTGCCTGGGGCTGGTGGCTAAGGACCCAGAGCTTGTGAAGTGCCTCTGCAGTCCCCTAACATCTTGCCTCGCTGGCCTGGCTTGAGGGCCCACCCCTCTGCCTTGACAGGGGGGGAAACTGAGGCCTGGCTTTGGAAAGGCAGAAGGTGCTAAGCAAGCGAATGGGTAAAGTAACTGCATGAATGAAATCCAGAGCCGGAGGTGTGGTGTGGGGCTGGGGGCGCCGGAGACAAAGTATGTCCCCCATGGGGCAGAGAGGGTGCCTTGACCCACTCCCCACCCTGAACTCAGTTTCCCCAGACGTGCCACAGCCTCTGTGGGTGGAAGGCTCTCAGCTGGGCTTGCATGCTGGGGCTGTCCTTCCCCCATTCCTCCTCCTCCCTCTGTCATCTGGCTAGGCAATGGGGACACCTGGTTTGTTCCACATGCCTGTGGGTGTGGGAGGCGGCAGCCCCCAAGAACTCACCAGCCCGTGGCGCGCCTTCCCTTGCTTTCAGTCGGTTTTGGAGCGCTCCTCTGCCTGAGCCTTCCTAGGGCCTGACGTCAGGAGGGTCGGGCTGCTTTTGGACATAGGCAGTGGGGTGGGTGGGGTGGAGGCGGAGCAGGCTCCTTCCCCGCCCCTGCTGGCTGCCCTGAGGAGGATGTAGAGCCAGAGGGAGTTTGGGAGGCTTGAAGCCCCATGCCTCCTCTAGTCTGGGGGGTGAACACCAGCTGCCAGACCCAGAAGGAATGGAGTTGTGGGGGGAGGGGTGTCAGAGTTGTCCAGAGCAATAAGGCAGTTTCTGCCAGAGGAGGGATCTGCACTACAGGTCCTGTCCCTTGTGGCTGCCTCAAGGCCTAGGGTGACCTGGCAGGTGCAGCCACAGGCTGCTGGCAGGAGATGGTCTTCAGGTTGGGGAGGCCAACACCCTCTGTGGGGCCAAGGCTGCACCTGGCTGGGATGGAGGCTGTGGAGGGTTGTTTTCTCTGCCAGGAGTCTGCTCCAGTCCTTTGTCTCTTGTGTCCATCCACAGTACTTCTCCGAGCACTGCAGACCACTGAAGAGCCACTCCAGCACTGCAGACCCAGTGAGGCTGTGCACAGGAGGCTCCAGGCCCAAGAGCTCACAGTGGGCATGATAAAGACCAAGGGAAGAAAGCAGGTGCCAGGAGCCAACTCAGCCTGCTGGGGTGGGGAGAGGTCAGGGCAGGGTCCTTTGGACAGGGCAGTCTGGATGGGCAGAGGGAGGGGAGGTCACTTCAGTAGGAGGAAGTGTACATTCGGGGTCCATAGCTGCAAGGATTCAAATGTTTAAGTTTTAAAAATATTTTATTTATTTATTTTTTTATGTATATGAGTGCATTGCCTGCATGCGTGTAAGTGCATCTGTGTCGTGCAATGCCCACAGAGGTCAGAGAGAGCATCTAGAGTTACAGATGATTGTTAGCTGCCATGTGGGTGCTGGGAATCAAACCTGGGTCCTCTGCAAGAGTAGTCAGTTCTCTTAACCGCTGAACCATCTCTCCAGTCCCTGGAATTGAGGATTTTCATACTGATTTCCAGCAGTCCTTACAGAGGCTGGTGGTAGCTTTGCTCCTATGGACAATGGAGAGCCATCGAAAGATCTGTGAGAGTCCCAGCATGCCGAAACAGCCTCCCAGTCCCGCAGAGGTCTTAGTCCACACCCACTGTTATATCCTTAGAACACTGTGTCTCTCCCAGATGGGTAAACTGAGACCCAGAGAAGTGCAGGAGCCCTCAGTCTGCCAGGCTGGTCTGGCTCCTGGCTACGGAGGCAAGGCTTCAGGCTCCTGCTGGATTACAGGGCTAAGGGGCAGGGGCTCAATGTCACTTCTGAGGGTGGGGCCTGCATTGGCAGATGGGGGAGGGCCTGGCAGCTGGAGAAACTCACTTTTTACTAGCTGGCCAGGGTTGAATTAGAAGGCCAGGGCCCTTCCCAGGGGTCCTGCCCACGCCCCTCCTGCACTTGGGTGTCTTGGCAGGACTTGGGTTGCCCAGCTAGAGCCTGGCTCCGTCGCTCCTTTCCCTGCTCCGACTGCAAGTCTCCACACGGGGACGGCACTGGAAGGGATGTGTGGTGCCCCCTCCTTATCAAACCCTTACCACCCCCAGGGAGCACCTGGGCCTGCCCGGCCACGTCACTTGGGATTTTGTGCAGACCTGAGGGGCTGCAGGCATTAGGCCAGCCCTAAGGCTGAGGTTTCAGTGGCTCCCCTGGACACTGTCTGAGGGGTCACACAGCCCTATTCCCAGGCCAGGTGCAGGAGTGGGGTGGGGTCCAGGAATGAGGCTGCAGCAGGGAGGCAGCTCTCTGAGGTATGCTGGGTACCTGGGGCAACATGTCTGCTGACTTACCCACCAGGGAGATCTCCAGGGCTGGGGTGGATTTCTAACAGGCTGTAGTGGGTGCTACAATGATCAGGTCCCGGACAAGGTGATCTGAGAGGCGCCAATACAGGCTCTGTCTGTGTCCTTATCCAAGTACTTTGACATCAAACAGGGCCAGTTGGGAGACTCTACTCAGGCAACTCACTGGCCATTATGAGTTGTGACTTGTCACCTGAAAACATGGTCTAGGGGTCCTGAGTTCCAGTCTCAGAAGAGGGAAGAAGGATCAGAGAGGTGAAGTCACCTGCCTAAGGTTTCACAGCTGGGAAGTAGGAAGACAGACCTGGAGTCCCTCCCTCTGTTAAGCCCCCAGTCACATACACAAAACTAGGCCTGTCTGTCTTCTCCATAGAATCTTCAGGAACAGCTCTGCGGCCTGCACCTGGGCAGAGTGTGGGCTTCTGTCTCCTCCAGCAGACTGGTCCTGGTGCCCATGCATTAACCCAAGCTGGCTGAGCCTTAGGTCCCCTGGCAGATCTAAACCCAGCACCCAGGGTCAAGGGTTAACAAGCTCAGTACATAATCAGGATTAAGGTTTGGAGTATGACTAGGATTGAAGCATATAACCAGGGTCAGGTTCAGTGTGTGACCAGTGTTAAGGCTCCGTGTATAAGCAGGGTCAGGACTTGGTATATGAAGTTCAGCACGTGACAAAGGCCGGGTTTCATTCAGCCCATGATCAGGAGCAGGGCTCAGAGTTCAGCTGGCCAAAGTGCTATTCATCTACAATCCTAGCACTTGGGAGGTTGAGATAGGATTGCTGCAACTTTGAGGGCAGCCTGGTGTATACAGAGTTCCAGGACAGCCTGGGCTACATAGCAAGACCTTACCAATCAACCAACCAACAAAACAAAGGAACACAAGCCCCTCCCCCACCAATACACATACACTCAAAAAGCAGTTTTGTATGTGACCAGAATCAGGGCTCAGCCTGTGATGACAGGCTACCCTGTCTGGTTGTCTGTCTGGCAAAGTTTCTGATTTACTTCTGGTACTTATTAAGAAAGGTGCTTATATACCACTGGTGGCCCTCCATGGCACACTTCCTGGAACCTCTGTGCCCTACCTTGTGTTTCTTTCCTATGAGGAAAGAGGAGGTGCTTGCTGTCCCCTCCCTGCCCCGCAAGGAGCTGGAGCCAGGATTCCCTCTATGGCCACCAGGCCTGTATGTTCAGGGCCCACCCAGCACTTCCTGCTTATGAGGTGTGTCAAGAGGACAGAGACTAGGCTTAGAAGGTGTTTGGATGGGTGGCGGTGGAGGGGCTGTGGCTGGGGAGGAGGGAGGGGTTGGGAGTTGTATTTCCGGGCTGTCAGATGACTGCTCACGGTCAAAGTATATGCAGATGACCACAATCTGGTGCTGCAATACCCAGCTTCTGGATCTCTGGGAGACTTGACAGGAGCAGCAGCCTGGACCTCTGCTTGTGGTGAGGTCAGACTGAGTGTTCTGCTGACCCTCAGGAAAGCTCTGCCTGGGCCCCTCCTCTGCTGACTTTCAGGAAAGGGCCTTGTGTCCACCATGCTCCCTATCTGCAGGGTGTGTGGGCTGGGTGTGCCTTGGGAACTGGTTGGCAGAACACAGACACAGGGGCCCGAGGCTGATGCTGGTGACCACAGTAAGTCACAGCATCAAGACCCCTCCATGGCAGGGGCTAGGAATGCATCTGCTATAGTAAGGGACATCCCCATCCCAGAGCAGTTGAAACAAGCCAGGACTTGGCAGCCCCATGGGGCACCAGGTGACTGGTGGGGTACTTCATGACTGTTCATGTGTCCGTCCTTCTCCAGGACCCTGAAGAGATGCCACACCTCTGCACCATGGCCTTTCTTGAAGTCTGAGATGGCATGTCCTGCTCTTCCCTAAAGAACAGGCTGGAAATGCCTCTGCCACACCTCGGTAGGGTCAGGTCTGGTGGCAGGAAGCATTTCTTTTTTAAGAGACAGGCTCGTCCCCCATAGCCCCTCTAATTCATCCCCCTCCTGCCTCAGCCTGCTGAGTGCTAGGGTTACAAATGTGCATCGCCACACTTCAGTTCATTCCCAGGACTCCTATTTCGGCCTCCCCCATGGATCACTGGTACACCAATGAAAATTCATCCCCATCATTTGAGGAAGGAATGAGGGCCTGAATGCCCTGGCTGGCCCTGGCTGGTGTCACTCATCATCACTCTTGTTTCCATCCAGCTTATGTAGACCTTCCTCACGGCCCTCCAGTGGCAGGTGGGATGGACCATCATAGGTATCAGTATGGTCCCAGGATTGGGTCCAGCATCCTGGGTTCCTGTGATCCCCAAACCCAAGAGGCTGTAGGAGGAGGCTGGGTGGGCCCCTTGCTTTCTGTGCTTCCTGCAGGAGCTGGGCTCTGGCTCCTGAGCTCCTCTGTTAGGGTCTGTTGAGGTGGAATGTCTGGCCTGGGCGCTGGAGGCGGGTGGGGCAGACCTTGGGCCATGTGTAACTACTGACCTATCATGTCTTCCTACTTGGGTGAGGCATTGGGCACTGCAAAGACCAGAGTCAGGCCTGGAACGCGGCCCTCTGCCCAGCACACAGTCTCTTTCTTACAGCACATGAAGAGTAGCTGCAGAGGGGCAAGGATGTGACCTTAATCAAGGCCATTGCGTTTTATGGTGACAGTTCCCGCCTTGAGGCCTCTGATCTGATGGAAGAGGCAACAAGAAAGTGATTCACCTCAGGATGGTGGGGGACACTTTGGGATGACATTAAGCCTCAGCCTGATGCAAATCATTTAGCCTTGCTGTGCCTCAGTTTCCCCATTAGCAACATTTGGGGTTTCAAGAGAAGTATGGAGATGTTGGATGACCTGTGCTGGGTCACCTGTGCTGTAGCTGCAGCTATAGGACGTTGCAATCCCCAGGGACCTTAGTCAGCACAGGCACCTGGGTCCCACCTGGAGAAACCGATGTAAGTGACTTGAGTAGAGGCTGGACAGCAGCGTTCTCACAGAAGATCCACAGTGACTCTGTGTGCAGCTGGGGAGGAGGGAACGGTCCCTGAGCTGTGTGCTGAGATGCTGACCACAGTAGATCCTCACCTCCCAGACGCCCACCCATAGATGGACAGTCTGCAGTCACTGTGAGCAACCTCCAGGGTGCATGCCATTGGTCTTTCTGTTCATTCACTCATTCACTCATTGACAAATGTCTTTATGATTTCTAGATCCTGGTAGATAATTCTTTTTCCCACTGTAAACCTTGCAAGGCTTCAGTCCCTTCCAAATCCCTCAGACTGGTCTGTGCCTCATCTCCGGAGCAGATTTGTTTATGGCCTGCTGACAACTCTTCTCCTGCTGCCTTGGGTGTTTACATGGGTTCTGGGTGCTGTTGTAGGAAACCCAGGGGGCAGGAAGGAGGCAGACAGGACAGGCCACCTGCCATGTGGCTCTGGAGGCTTGTCCCAGACCTGTCTCCAGCTTGAGAAGAGGCCTCAAGGGGTTACTGAAGGGCAGAAAAGAGAGATGTGGCCCTAGGCCTTCAGGTCCCTGTCCACTAAGAGAAGGGAGCCCAGGAAGGCTCGGAGGAGGAGACGTGAGTGGGTTGCCTGTGAAGACTATGGAGTGAACCAGCGGGCATGAGACCACAGTGTTTCCTGGCCATGGTCAGGAAGCACACCTGCAGTGGACTGGAGGTGCTGGAGGGTGTGGCCTGAGCGAAGGGTACATGGCTATGGTCCCCACCTCTGAGCCATGTAGCATCTAGCACTCAGCCTAACTCCCCGTGCCTCAGCATCTTCATATCTCTGGGAAGGCATAAACAGCTGTACTAATGCCTCCGCATCATTGTGAAGGTGAAATAATGCGAAAGAGGAGCTGGGACTCTGCCCTGCAGGCAGTAGGGAGCCACGGAAAGTGGCAGTGTGCTACAGCTGGCTTTCTTTCCTTTTCAGAAACTTTTTATTCCACTTTTGTGGGAGTGGGCGTGTGCATACCACAGTGTGGGTACGGAAGTCAGAGGACAACTTGTGGAAATCGTTCTCTTCTTCCATTATGTGGTTCCTGGGGACTGAACTCGAGCCACCAGGCATGGCGACAAGCGTTTTTACCCACTGAGCATCTTGTCAGCCCACTGGCTGTGTTTTCAAGGCTCTGTTTGTAAGATTTTTTCCCCTGGGGGTAGGTTGTAGTGTTTATACCATGACCTGTTAGAAATGCATGTGGGGGTCTCAAGAAAATCACCACACAATCCAAGAGACCCCATGAGGGTATGCCACCCAGCAGTGGTATCTACTGAGGGCTCCTGACCGTCTGTAGCTGCCCTACCTACAGTGTCCTGTTCTTAGGAAATGGTCACACAGCATAAATGGCCCATTTAAAAATTTTTATTATTTTTCAGTTATGTATCTGTGTGTGCCTGTGTGAGGGTGTGTGCACCTGAGTGCAGGTAACTGCAGAGTCCAGAAGAGGGCATCAGATCCCCTGAGATGAAGTCACAGCCCTGCCTGATGTGGGTACTGGAAACTGAACTTGGGTCCTCTGGAAGAGCAGTATGGGCTCTTAACCGCTGAGCCAACTCTCAGGCGCAAACAACCCATTTTAAAGTATGTGATTCAGGACATGTGTGCCTGCAGCCTGCCATGTGCCACCTCTGTTTACTTCCAAATGTTCTTGTTGTCCCATTAGGCAGTCACCCCTCTTCCACTTCACCCAAGTGGCACTGGAGTCATTAGGGCCAGAGCCTGGGCCCTAGGAGCTCTAACAAGCCTGTCTTTGCCACCCATCCTCACTAGTTCAATTAGACAGCCAAGTGACAGTGACAAGCAGAGAAAGGAGATTTATTCACTGGCAACAAAGGGGGTACAGCCATGGCGGTGTAGGGGGAGGGGCAATTAGGAACCAGCACAGAGGAACAGAAAGTGCCCATGTGCAGGGCAACTGTGCTAATGTGCCCAGGAACCATGACTCACCAAGTCCTTGCTCAGGGTCCTGACAAGTTTAGGTTTAAACAGAGGGCAGCAGATGTGCATAGCTCGGTAGTCCTGGTCAAGGTGTGAACCTGCCATCATCACTGTGTTAGCTCTAGGCTCTCCATAGTGCAAGCAGCACTATGCAAACTCTTTTCCTGGGAGACAGGTTCTCCTTTGGCTAGCATCCTGCTTCAGTCTTTTTCTTCTCCCAGCATGGGATTCCTGGGGAAATTTCAGCTTTTTGGGTACCACTGGCTCATTAGTCTGATAGTGAGGATAGTTAGACCCGTATCTGGCTGGTCTGTCCATTCTGGACATTTTTCAGAATTCAGACCAGGCAGCATGGCATTAGTGCCTCCTCCCTTCTTTTTGCACCATAGTCTGTGTCCTAATGTAAGTCCTTATACAATAGGACACGTGGATTCAGGGATCCGCCATGCTCTGTGGGCCAGTGGACCTTAGTTTGTGTCCCTCACTATGTGTTGTGCGCACTGAGTGCAGGCTTGTGTGAATTCTGCCCTCAGTTCTTTCGGGGAGCTGTCCAGGGTCACCCAACGTGATCCTTCACCACACAGAGGCCATCTGTAGTCATTGCTGTTTCCAGCCTGGGACCCAGCAGTTGAACACCCCTGCTCCCGCTGCTGGAGCGTGTTTTTGTTTTGTTTGCAGGTGGGGAATGCGTACGGTTCCCTGGGCACATTAGCACATTGCCCTGCACATGGACATTTCTGTTCCTGTGTGCTGGTTCCTAACTGTCCCCTCCCCTCACACCCCCGCGGCTGTAAAGACAGCCTGGAATTGCCTGGTCACACAGAGGAGTGCACTGCAGGAAGTGCCCAGCTGCTTGCTGCTGGCCAAATGGACTTCTTTTGCAAAAGGAAATCTGCTAAAACACAGGGTAGGTATAAGGCTTCATCAGCTAGCATTCTGAAAACTCCAAGGTCCCAGGGTCAGGGCCTGGCAGCACTGTGGGGCTGTGTCTGCAGCAGGCTGGGGGCTAGATGAGGGCCAACTCAGGGCTAGGCCAAGCTGGGCCCCTGTTATACTTTGTAAACCAGCTCAGAGGAAAAGTCTCCCAAAGACATTTGATATGGCAGTCCCCAGGAGAGAGGGCTGGCCTGCCTTTCAGTGGGGAATCAGTTCTGGCTTTGGCCCCCCGAGGCTCCCTACTGGAACTTGGTGACTTCTCTGGTCAGGGCGCTCTGACTCATTCAGCGCCAAGTCCTGATTCCAGCTGTTTCTTCTGAATCTGACTGGGAACACAGTCGCCCACTCTGAGCTCCCTGGGCCCTGGCTTTCTTGGGCCAGGGCCTCCCCTTTGTCTGTGCCCCTTCCATCAGTGGCTCATCACCTGCAGAAGGTAGGGGACTCCGAGGGGCAGCAGAGAGCTTGGAGACTGGCTTGCACAGGCGCTCACTGCTGTGGGGCTACGTGTTCTCTTCTGTTGGGTGAGGATAAAGATAAGGCAGGAAATGGCTCTGGCTCAGAGCCTGGCACAAGATGGGCAGTCAGCAAATGCCAGTTATGACCCCAGGTCTTTGACTAACACACACCTTCCCAGCCCCTGAAGGTCTTCGCACCATGCAGGAAAAGCATATCAGATGGCACACAAGGCCCTGGCCATCTAGGTGCCTTGCTAGGATGCTGATGGGTGGTCGCTCTCCACTCTGCCTGGCTCGATGCCTGGTGACCAGCACATGTCTACCCTTTCTCTCCCTCCCAGGCCATCTCCTGTAGCAGCTCCTCCCATCTTCCGCAGCCTACAGCCTCCTGAGTCCCAGGCTGGAAGCTTGTCATTCTTGGGGGACCCAGTCTATGGCCTATTCAGCCCTGAGCACCATCTTCAGATGGCACTTGGTGACTAGAAGTCAAGGTGGCCTCTCTGATGGTGGCTCCTTATCTAAACCAATGGCCCCATGAGTGTTCTTGGTGAAAGGTGGTTTATGGACAAACCTGGAAGCCACGAGGTTAACAGGTTGGGGTAGGGCAATTTGCACCCTCTGGTTAAGAGCACAGCAGAGAGCTGGGTGTGGTGGTGCATTCCTGCAACGCCAGTTCTTGGGAGCCAAGGCAGGAAGATCATGTGTTTTCAGCTGTTGAGCCTGTCTCAAAAAACAGTCAACCAACCAATCAACCAGCCAACTGACCAACCCACTGATGACTGAAATGCCTGGCTCCTGTTATAACAGAGATCACTAGTCTGTGGGTATATTTCCTTGGAATGGGGGCTCAGTCTCCTCCCAAAAGTCTCAGTCGAAGGCAGGTAGTTGTGCAGAGGGAGTCAGTGGTATAAAGGCCTCTACTGGCTCCAGAGTGCTGGGGAGCCATGCTGCCCTCTGGTGGACACTGCTTACAGGGCCCTTGGTCATGGGTCTCCACATCACACTTCTGTTCTCTGAGTGCCCACTGCTGGTGACTCAGGAGATGGGCGCACACAGTAGATCCCAAGCTCTAGGCATAGAGAAAGAGGCATCTTCAGACTCTAGAGGCCAAAGGCTGGATCCTGTCTTCCCATGGATTCCTGTGGCCCTGTCCCATGGGTAGGGTTTCAGCTTTGGGCATCAGCATGGATGTGGTTCCCTTCTCTGGAGGATGACCACCGTTTTCCCACAGGATTCCTCCAGGGCGTGCCCACACAGAGCAGGCATAGAGACTTGACAGGCTGCTCCGTTGGTATTTTAGGCCAATGATCCTGGGTCCCTGGGCAGTTGGTCAGCTGTCCCTCTGCCCTCTTTGGGGTCTACTGAGGGTTGCCAAGGGTATTCCCCACCATCCCAACTCCGGGATGCTCTGCTCCCCAGAATGCCTGAATGTCACCCGGATGTCCTGTCGGCTCCCTTACACCTGCTCTACTCACTGAGGGAAGAAAGGAACTGAGGGCAGGCCCTGTCACCAATTTACCGTCCCCTCCCCTACCTCTCTCTCCCTCCTCCCTCCAGTTCAGAAACCTCTGTTTAACCTGGGAGAACAAAAGAATCACCTAATGACAAATTCTGTTTTATGTTTAGGCAAATCACAAACTCTCCTCACTGTTCTGGTGGAGGACTGGAAACTCCTCCAGGAGCAGGGCTATTCTGGTCTGGAGCAGAGTGGTCTCTGCGCTTCAGCTGGGTCATGGTCTGAAAGGCCCTTTGTTTACCTCCCAAGCCCTGCAACAGACTGGGGACCAAGGGGGAGGAGTGGCTGGAGGGTGTACCCCCGGGAATGGTTCTTCTCATTGCTGCTGGCTGAAGGCAGGCTTGATTCCGGTTCCCTCCCACTTACCATCAGGCAAGGAAAAGCCTATTTATGACACTTCCTGAGCCACACAGGCTCAGCTCAGGGCTGGCCATGCTCATGGGGGCCACCTTAGGAACTGTGGGCAGTGGTGGGTACTACCACATTATTGTATGTGTTCTCGTTTCTCTCTCTCTCTCTCTCTCTCCTGCATTTGTAAGATTTTCCCTCTAGTCTTTTATTAGTGTATTTAAATTTACAAAGCAGTGTGTTTATGTCCTTTCATATATGTGAACATGTAAATAAGCCACTTTGACTGAAGTTTGTCTTCCTGTTACCCACATTTGCCCCCTCCCAGGTCCTCTTTCTGTTCTCTAATACCCCCTTCTATTTTCATGTCTCTCCCCACATCCCTGAGTCTGGCTTATTTCATTTAGATTGGGATCTCTAGTTTCATCCACTTTTCTTCAAAGACATATTTGTGCTTTTTTATGGCTGAATAAAACTCCACTGTGTATAAACACCCATTTCTTTACCCACTCACCTATGACGTGGCTATTGTAGCTAGTGGACAGTAAACATGGATGAGCAGGTGTTTTTGTGGTTTGCTGACTTAAGAGTCCTTTGTGTACACACCCGAGATGGGACGTTTATAGAAAAGAAGAACATAGTTCAGAGAGGCAGGTAGCCTGCCTAAGGTCATATAATCCACAGGGGATTTCCATGCGTGCACTGGTGTGTGGTGGTGGGGGGTCCTAGAGGGTTGAAGGGTACAGGGGAAGTATTTCTGAATCAGGATAGTGTGGTGGGAGGGCTGGGTGGAAGGTGACTCCCTGGAAGCTAGGATGCCTCCACCTCAGTCACTGAACCCTGAGACTTCAGGCAGCCCCTCCCCGCTTCTGCAGATCCAGGTGTTCCCCATTGGCGGCCCCTCCTGTGGGATCCACCTGACCCTCCTGAGGCTGGTGGGGTAAGTGTGTCTTCCTGCTCCCATCCTGGACAGACCTGACTCCACTTACCCTCAAGGCCCTGTGCAGTTGTTGCTCTCCTGGGAGCTCCTCCCTCCCCAGCACTGACCCCAGTTCCTAGGAAGATCACAATACCCCATCAATGCCGGCCTGTGGACGGCACGGAGGGGAACCTGACACTTGGTGCTCTGGCCTAAGTGGCGGGGCAGGTGGTAGGCATGACGTGAGAACAGACTATGCCTGTATTGTGTGGAAGGTGAAAGCACAGTCTCTGGCTGACATCTGGGGCCCGGACACTCAAGAGCTCCAACTGAGTTTCTCCCAGGGTCTTTGTCTCTATGTGTAGGGGTGCAGAGGTGCAGCTGGCCAGCTCCCTCACACCTAGTAGCCTAGCCTGCCTAGGAAGATCCCAGCACCCCAAGACCCTGAGCTTCAGAGAGGTCAATGATGCCTGTGGCGCTCACAGGAGGGTCACTCTCTGACACCTCGGGGCCTTCTTTTGTCTATGTGGCATATGAGACTCTTGGTTAAGCCTCTTACTGCTCAGTCTCAGAGGACTGGGTCAAGGACTGATGAGGGGTCCTATGGAAGCTGATTGGCTGGGTTTCAAGTGGGTGCTTCGAGTGGTGGGTGGCATGTCCTGTGGCCAAAGTGGTGGTACCAGAACCCAGGCTGTGGATGTGCCTCCTTGCACCTTGGTCTCCCCTCTGGAGTGGTGGTGGTAGGGAACTTGTGTCATTAATCTTAGGTGTCATCGTCCTCAAATCCCAGCTCAGGAGTCAGGCTGGAAGTGCCCTGAGGCAGGACTCCTGCATCCTTTCAGGGACCCAGTGCAGGCTGAGGCTGTGGGACTCTGGGTTCGAATCATAGCATCCCCCCTAGGGGCAACTGGGCAGGAAAGCCAGTGCCTGGCTGGTCCATGTGACCAGTCCTGGCTGTAGCCACCACAAGAGGGTGCCCATGTATCATGCCTGACACTCAGTCCCCTGGGGGAGGTGTCCTAGGGGCAGCTTGGTGCCCTGCCTCCTCATGGTTGAGAGGGCTCCCCAGAAGGCTCTTCTAGGTGCTGGAGTCACCAGTGGCAGGTGCCAGATGAGGCCAGAAGACCAGTAGGGCTGGATGTGGGGCCACACCTGTCCCCTCAAGGAGGCTTTGTTGTATCTATAAGATGCCTCAGCTCTTGCCTGGGCCTGGGCACTCTCACCACAGGGAACTCCCTTGAGATTCTCTGCCCTCTGCCATCAAGATATGCTCTCTACCTCCCAAGTGTCAGCCTCCTTCCTGGGAGGCCAGCTTTGCAGAGAAGGCACCCTATTATATGCTTCTTTACCTGATATACCCACTGGCTGGCAAACCTCTGTTCCAGCTCAGACCTCTGGGATGGTCCACCCTGAATCCTAGGCTTGCATGCCCTTCTGGGTGCTGCTGCCTACTGTACCTGAGCTGTATGTTGGGATTCCTGGCTCCCATTAGTGCTCCCAACTGGACAGCTTGGCACAGTGTTCAGTAAACCTGTGTTTCAGGATCCAGAAGGTTTTAAGTTAGCAAAGGGAGATGTCACCTCTACTCCCCGTTCAGGGGCACGAGCTCTGATGCTCCCCACCACACACACCTCTTTTGGCAGTTTTAGGAGCCCCACTTTAACACTAGTCTTCCTCCACGCCATCTTGGGGAAGAAAGCACCTTGGTCCCATGCAAGAATTTCACAGTACTTGCTAAATCTGAGCCTGTATGCTTCCTTCCCAGGCCAGATGACTGACAGAAGACCGTATCTCCCCAGGCTAGATCACACATGGCCATACCAGTTTAGCCTCGTCTCTCTTGTCCTTTGAGAGACACTGGTTCCTGAGTGGTGAAGTCACCCACACAGCCCCAAGAGGGAACTTCTGAGTGATGCTTTGAGACTGTAGGTTAGAGGTTGATCTTCAACCCAGGTGTATGACTCACGGTACCTCCGGCTGGTCATGTGCATCTCATGGATGCCCAGGCAAGAACTGCACTGCTGACCCTGACCACAGACACCCAGAAATCAGGGGTTTGGCTGTTTCAGGCAACTTGGATGATGCCCATTTTCTAGGATAACTTATCACCGTGTGGGGCTGGAGAGATGGCTCAGCGGTTAAGACTGGCCTTGTAGAGAATTGGGGTTCGATTCTCAGCACCCACATGACTGCTAACAACTGTATGTAACTCCAGTTCCAGGGGATCTGATGCCCTCTTCTGACCTCTATGGGCATTGCATGACATGGGTGCACCTACCTACATGTAGGCAACACACTTATACTCTTTAAAAAATAAAAACAATAAATATTTAAAAAAGCTAAATAGTCACTGTGTAAGTCACAAATAACTGTGCTCCATCATAGTAGCATGCTGCCTAACAGGAGCCGAGAATGAGTGACACGAAGCGTGGATCCCCACGGCCCTCCTCTAGGCTCCCTCAAAACCTCGCTTCCCTGCAAGCTGCCTCTGGTTTCTTGCTTCCCTGCAAGCTGCCTCTGGTTTCTTGTCTGGGACCCTGCTGTTCA
The DNA here is from genome assembly GCA_035773235.1 of Eospalax fontanierii. Taxonomy (NCBI): domain Eukaryota; kingdom Metazoa; phylum Chordata; class Mammalia; order Rodentia; family Spalacidae; genus Eospalax; species Eospalax fontanierii. The sequence goes on from CM069532.1 coordinate 79,149,553, forward strand.
TCTGAGCCCCCTGCACAGCAGAGCTTGCATACTTGGCTCCAAGTGAGTTATCTGGGGAGCTCCCAGGTGAAGAACTTTCCTAGTTTGCTTCTTTGTCCCTGTGATAAAACACTGACCCCAAACAACCTGGGAAGTAAAGGGTTTATCTCACCTTGCAGGTTACCAGCCATTGTCCAGGGAAGCCGAGGCAGGAACGGGTGCAGAGACTGTGGAGGGACACTACTTACTGGCTGGTTTCCTCTAGCTTGCTCAGCTTGCTTTCTTACACAACCCAGGACAACCTGCCTAGGGATGGCACCTGCCCACAGTGGGCTGAGCCCTCCTACATCAACTAACAACCAAGAAAAAGCCTCACAGACATGGCCCCAGTCAGTCTGATCTGGAAGATTATTTAGATGAGGTTTCTTCTTCCCAGGTGACTGTCTACCCAGCACAGGGAGTCAACACAAAGATGTACTATCGAGGTATCACTCTTTCAGAACTTTCTGGCTTGTGTCCCAGGGTAGCAGGACAGGAGAGTGGGGGCATCCCAGGGCAACAGGATGGGGCGCGGGGGTGTGTTCTTGCTTCTGGATTCCCAGCTGGTGAGGGCTGGCCCGGGGTCACTCCTTTGCATTTCAGAGCTTGGTGTCACCAGAGGTGGGTGATGGACTTTTGGTAAGGAGGGGCTGTGCTCCCCTGAAGGGCCACAGCTGCTGAGGCTGAAATCGGGGCATGTGAGATGTTCCCAGAGCTTGGCCCCATGGTGACTACTCATTCTGCTAAGATGCTCTCTGTGTCCCACTTTTCTTTCTGGCTGACTCCACAAGCTCTTTATCTTTTTGCTCAGACCTTGTCTTCAGGAAGGACACCTGTTGTGGATTTAAATTAAGGCATGTGCTCTGGGGCAGGCCGAAGCAAGCAAGCAAGCATGGCCAGCATCATCTTGCTTGGTCTTCTTCATGGCCCTAAGCTTGTAACTGTTACTGCTGCTCTCTCTATGGACCAGGAAATGGTTAGCCAAGTCAGTGGCTATCTCGCCATTCAGGAATGGGGTTCAAACGTCACTCTGGACATCAGCCTGCCCCCATCCCATGTTTAGCTTAGTGGCCCCAGCTGGGGCCTCTCCTGCATAGCCCTCTTGATTTGGGGCCAGGCTTGGTGGCTGCAAGCAGCTTCCCGGAAATCCACTTAGCACTGACCTCATCCTTGTCCTTCAAGCTAATCTGCTGATCCTGTGGCCCTAGAGTGGCAGCTCTGGGTCCTCCTGCCCCAGACAGGTTGAATGCCTTAGGGCAATGGGGCAGGATGTTTTAGGAGGCCATGGGTACAGCTCCCAGAAGGAAGGACACTGGGTCTGGGATTCGGCGGGGCCAGGCCTGACTCTGCCTCTACCTTTCCTTGTCTAGGCCCCATCCCACTGTTTTCCTCTGTAGAACAAACTCAGTCTGAGATTTCTTTTCCCACAGGAAACTTCAGGATCCCCCCCTGGCCTTCACCCTCTCTGGCCCTCCCCAGCGCCATGGTGTCCTGCAGGATTCCACAGAGGGCAGTGGGTCCTCACTTTCTGGGCGCTCTCTGGTCACTGAAGGAGAATGGATGAACGGACATCTCTGGAAGAGGGGAGGCAGCATCGTGCGGCTGGGTGCTTGATTGGCTCGGCTGGTGCCGGTCGGTCCTGACACAAGGGGACAGGGCTGGATGGGTGTGGCTCTCTGAAAGGCCACTGCAGGCCTTCTAGTTACTTGAGCCACAAACTTCCCCAGGAAGGGATGAGCCCCTCCCCAAGTCCTGCAGGGTAGACGGGGCTACCGAGCAAGAGGCTGGGGCAGAGGGGAGACTCTCCTAGCCTCACTTTCTTTCCCAACACCGCTATGCGCCCTGCGTCGCAGCCCCCTTTTGGAAGGCGCCCCATCACCACCTCCTACAGAACCCACTTGGCACAGGGGCTCAAACTCGACCTGCTGCCTCCTGGCGCAGGCCCCAGCCAGCCTTCCAGTGCATGCGGGACTCCGTGGGAAGCAAAGAGAAGCCTCGGCCTGGGTTGCCTGCTCACCGGGCTGCAGTCTGAGCCCTACCCAGCCCAGGTGGGTCCCCAGTCAGCACCCCAGAACCCGGGCCCCGGCCGCGCGCCACCGCGGCATGGGGGCGCTCCCATTGGCCGTGCCCCACGTGACCCGGCGCCCAGGCCGCGCCCCTGCGCGCGCACGTGCTGACGGCGCCCAGGCCGCGCCCCTGAGCGCGCGCGTGCCGAGCCCTCCGCGTCGTGCCGGCGCCCGGACCGCCAGGTCAGTCTCCACCGCGCCGCTCGGGCGGGGGCGCGCGGGGGGCCGTCGGCCGGGGCGCCGCCTCGGGGCCGCGCAGGCGGGAGCGCGTCGGGCTGTCTGCCCGCTCCCGGCTGGGGCCCGCACCCCGCGCCCCGCGCCCGCGGCCGCCCCTGCGCGAACCCGGCCGGTGGCTGCCACGTGCAGGGCAGGAGCGGAGGGGAGGTCCTCTGTACCGACCGGCTTGGGTGGAAGGGGTGACTCTGCCCCCGCTTCTAGGGGTGCGGAAGACCTCCAGCAGCTCATGCTCCCCGAGGTCCCTATCCAAGATCTGGCTTAGCCGACATTCGTGCCTCAGTTTCCTTCTCTGCATGGCAGGGCGTGCACACCCCACAGTCTTCCCGGTCTCCCGTGTGGAGGTCTGTGGGTCACCCTTGGAGGCTGGACTTCAGGTCACAGGGCCTCTAGGAAACCCAGCCCGGGCTCGGGACAGCACCTCACTGCTCCACAGTGTGGTTCTAGGAGCTGGTCAGCAGCCTGTTCCGGTGCAGCCGGGTTAAAGTCCTGGCGGTCCCAGGGTTTCTTGACAGGGGTCTGCCAGCATGGTTGGACCAGGTGGCATGCTTAGCCCTAAGCCTAGCAGAGTGACAAGCACCCTGACCTGGTGCTTCTTGGTGGCACTCTACAGGCCAGCGCCTGCTCACTGAGGGGCAGACTGGGTTCTAGTGAGCTGCGCCCCACGGGCAAGGGTTGCACTTGTCCCTGCTCTGAAGGAAAATGCCTATGAGGCTTGGTGCTGAGGGCAGTATAGTGTAGACTTCTCCTGCCCCCCTGGCCAGGGGGAGGTCACACAATGTTCACAGTGCCTGTGGCCGCAGATCCTCCCACAGAGTTCTTTATCCCAGTTTCCAGATGAGACAGGTCCAGTTCCTCCACTGTCTGCCTCATCAGATCCTTCTCCACCTGGCTGCCTGTGTGGGCAACCCATAAAGCTTCTGGGCCTGATCTGAGGCAGGCCTTGTGGCCCCTTCTGCTGCCCCTGCCCCTTGCTGTAGGCACTGAAGGTGAGAGGCTTCCCTAACCACACAGGAATGTCTCCTGGAGGAGGTCACCCCCAGATCTTTCCTCTGGGCCAGGTCTGGTGCTGAGGTGGCTGCAGCTTTGGGACACCAAAGGCCCCAGTGTGATAGGAGGACAGTGCGTCAAGACCCCGATGACTGATGAGTAGAGCAGGAGTAGGCGGCCTGCACAGATGGTCAGTGCAGATGTTGAGACAAGCCCCATGCGGCCACTGTTTGGCTCCTGTCCTCTTCTCGGACCTGTGGGGAGGGCTGTTGCCAGAGTCCTTACCTAGCCAGCCTGTGCAGTTGATGTGGCAGCTGATGGAGGGCCTCTTCCTTAGATAGGCAGGCAGCATGGCTGGTGGGTGGGCCGGAAATGACCGGACATCTCTGGTGGGGGAAACTGGTGCTCACTGACCCAGTGCCTTGGCTAGTTCCTGGGTTGTGAATGCTGCCAAATTGCCCCCTTGACCTTACCACCATGGTGTTAGGATACAGTGCACAGTTAGCCCTGGGATATGTGTGTGTGTGTGTGTGTGTGTGTGTGCCTCCTGATGACTGCTGATGGGAGGCACCTCACCAGGAGGGTGAAATGATGTCCTGCAGGGTCTGTCCAAGGGCAGAACTGGGAACTGCTGGGCCCGATGCTGGCAGAACACTGAATTTCTTTCCAAGCCTGTGGCCTTGTTCCTGAAGACCTGAACCTGACTGCTGTAATGTCATGGTGGGCTGTGACTCTCACTTAAGACAGCCCATGCTATGCTCTCTGTCTGGGCTGCCCTCCCTGCCATCTGCTTTTGAGGCCACCTTCTACAGGAAGACTTCCCAGACTGTCCAGGGCATCTTAGCTCCACCCTGGCCATCCTTGCTGTTCCTGCTTCCTCTGGTCCCTGTACTCTTCCTACCTAAGTGGCTTCTTCAGCATCTGCATGTGCAGCTGCGTGAGGCTGGGCTGAGCCTGGGGTTGGCTTCCTAGTTTCTGACTGGCACTTAGCCTTTGGATCTGCAGTTTCGGCTCCTGTAAAATTGGGGTGGTGACAGGTCTGTTGGGAAGACAGGTATGAGGATTGGTCAGCTGGGGACATATCTCTGGTACGTAGGTGCTATCCAGCAGGGGCCCTGGACTTAAGAGGAGGTCCTGCATTTGGGACAGGGCTGCGATAGGTAGTGTGGTATGGTGGGTATGCGCCTGGTGGGTTCGTAATGCAGAGGGTTGGGCTTGGCTTAGATTGGCAGCAGCATGTAAGGAGCCTGTCCTGTGTCCTTCAATTGGACAGGCTGGGCCTGTGGGGGCGCCGGGGATCAGAAGGACTGACTGCTAAGGGCTCTGGGGCTACCAACAGCCTGAAGCCATACTGCATCCGGCGCATAGGCCACTGATGCATAGTTGTGAGGCCGAGGGAGGGGCTGTGCTTTCAGAAGGCTCAGTAGTTCACTTTGTAGAGGTTGTGTGTCTCCTACCACTGGGGCGGCAGGTCACCTCAGAACCTCACCTTAACTTTTGAGCTGAAGTCAGGCTGTTGGGCCAAAGATAGTTCTGTTGCTTAGCCTAGTAAGGATGGTGGCCCTGAGGGACCTCAGGAAAATACCTCCTCTGGGTGGGCACATACTCTGTCACTTTAAGGGCAGAACTGAGACTTAGGAGCTCTGCTGGCTACTGGGTTTCCACGTGACTTGGGGCTGAAGGAGCCTGGGAGCATAGGCATTCAGGTCTTGCTTCCCTCTAGAACCTTTAGTAGGGACACTGGGGTCAAGGTGTGTTTTCACAGCCCCCTCCATTCCACGCTTTCCCTGAAGCCCAGAACACATGGCCCCTACTGCCGGTCTCTGCAAGAGGCCCTGGCTCCTCACTGATGTCTGTCCCAGAGGAGGGGTCTGCTAGAAGCATTAGAATGACTGTGTGGTCTTAGCTGTAGGCTGGACACCATCCTGGCCTGGCCTGCTGTAGCCCCCGCCTGCTCCGCTCAGAGGAAGTAGGCTAGCCCAGCATGTCAGCTCAGATCCCTAGCCCCCAGTGGGGGCTCTTTAGCAGTGTCTGGTGACTGTGGTACTATGAAGGGTGATCACGTGGCCTTTTGGACATCTCCCCCTCCTCCACCTGCCTCGGGTGGGAGGTCATCAGCCTGCTTTTCTGCTGGGTAGGACTGAGGAGTACAGGAATGTGCCTGGGGCATGCGACTGGTGGAGCAGGGATACACTGCTGCCTGGGCCAGTCTAGGCCCTGCACTGTGTTGCTTCCTGGGGATGGCTTAGTAGACTGGACCTCCGGTGCAGGGAGCTCCAGTGTCACCAGCTGTGTGCAGTTGAGTGCCCAACATCCTGGTTCTTGTTGTCCACATACCCAGCAGGTATGGGTGCCCGCCCTGTGGCTGGCCCCGATTTGCTGCCCATGGAGCTGGAGGTTCACGTGTCCCATAGGTGAACCCATGTGGGAAGTAAAGGTCACTTTTGCTAGAGAGTGACCAGCAGGGTTGGGTTAAAGGTAGTAAGGGCTGGCTTGGCTGGACCAGTTTGGGCATGCCTCCCTCTGAACCTCAGTGTCTTCTATCCCGAAGGACAGTGACTGTGCAGCTGATGGGCTGAGAACTCGTACTGTACCAAGGTGCTGATAATTGTGTCCTGAGTCTACTGAGGATCCAGAAACACAGCTGGGACCTCACCCTCAAGGACTCTTCTCTAGGTGTCAGGTGTCCAGTGGGTGAGGCCAGCCTCCAAGCTCTGCCTCTACTGCTCTAGTGAGTCATGGTGTCCAGTGAGGCTCCTGCCTCTTTTCCAGGAGGCTGGAATGTCTTGTGCTCCTGAAGCTCGGGAGGCAGGGGTGATAGCCTGCTTTATAGACAGAAACGGAAGCTCCAGGACTATATTAAGCAGGGTGTGCGGAATGCTTAGAGGGCGTCATCCTGGGTAGTACCTGCCACTGCAGGACCCATTGTCCATCAGCTATAGAGCCTGAGGTGTGGCTCAGAGAGGCTGTGGTACCTCCCGAGGCCTGGAAATGCTGGCTCTTGGCTCCCTATGACCTAGATCCCTGGGGTGGGGGGCAAAGATGTGAGGTGTTAGTGTAGAGGAACTGTGAGGCCTGGGGTAGACGTTTAGACAGGAGGACCCTGCCTCCAGGTCTGAGCACTTCAGTGGGTCTGGCATGGTCCCTTCTGATGGCAGTGACCTTTTGGGATGCTGATGTGAGGTGATGCTATCCTCTACTGTTGGGGCCAGAAGGGGTTTAGGAAAAGCATCATCCAATAATCAGTTCTGAGCTGGGTGCAGCCCCCTCCTGCTGCCTGGCCTTGTGTGGTTCATGCAGATTGGGCAGGGAGGAGGCCTGCCTGGACATGCTGGCCTGGAGAACCAGGGCAGAGTCGGGTGGGGACACAGGTGAATGTCATTGGGTTCTAGCAGGTGTAGGGGCTGAGAGGATCAATGGCATTGTCCAGATAGTGGGTCAGGATCCAGGCTCCCTGCTGGGTGGCCTTCAGGTTAGCGTTGGCCTCATGGTCTCTGTTTGGCACTGCAGACCTGAGGCTGGCCCAGACCTGTGGTTGTACATCAGGAAAAACCACTGATGGATTGTGTGGTTTGAGGTGCATACCCCAGGACCCTCCCTAAGCACCAGATGGGAGGTTGGATCCCCGGATTTCAGCACGCTGTGTTCCATTTCTCCATGTCTCCTGGGAACAGGGGTGGATGACAGGAGCAGTGTACTCTAGAGTGGGACTGGTGGACTGGAGCCTGGTCTGGGGGCATCAGGTTTCTCTAGGGTATGGATGAGGGATCTGGAGAAAGGCTCAAATCGGTGGAGGCTGATATACTGGTCTAGGTTAGAGCCAGGAAATTGGGTTGAGGATGCAGAAGGTAGAGCTGGCCAGATTGCCTCAGTAGCCCCTGCATTCAGGTCTGAGTGGCGTAGGGGATGACCACTCATTGGCTAAGAAGGTTCTTCTTGGGCCTTAGTTCCCCCTCTGCAGAGTGGCCTGTGGACCCCCTGTCTCTAGTTTCTTTCTATCGCTTTCCTCTCTTGGGAGTTGTGGGAGTCTGTTCCCATGGCCTTAGGCTCACCCGCCACACCCGAAGCCAGGGCTGGCCCAGAAGAGGACGTAGGCAGGCAGTAGTGGGCAGGCCTTCCCTGACCCCTTCCCATGGGACTGGGGCTCTGGCTGTACTTTGCTTGGGCCCTCCTGTGACTCAGGATTCCTGAAAGAGGCTCAGCTGTGTTCAGAGGATCCCCTGTCCCGCCCAGGATCCCTGCCCTCCTGGCCCTGTCCATCATGGCTCCTGCTGTGGTTCACAGTGTCATCTCTATTCCTTGCTGCCTGTGCCCCAGAGGATGCCTCTTCCTCCTGGCAGCCCTCCCTGGCATTGCTCACTGGCCCTGGGACTCCGCCAAGGCAAGCATTTTCCTCTAACCTCCATGCTGGGGCAGCCCCAAGGCTCCTCCTCCAGGGTCAGCTTCCCTCTGGCTAGCTTCCCAGAGGCCCAGCATGTGCTGGGAATTGCTACAGGGAGCTTAGGGGTGCCGGGGGTGCCCAGAACTTCCAGCTTGCCCCTCCTACCTTCCTTTCCTCTCTATTGGACGCTAGGGAACATAGGAATGACCTGATCTATCAGCCTTAGCTTGACTTTGACCTGCCCTACCCTTTCTGGCTTCAGTTTTCATATCCGGAGATGGTACCTTGGAGGGGACCATAGGACCCTATAAAACCATGTGCCCTAGGTGACTGATTCCTGTCTATGCTGGGCTGCTGCAAATGAACTGGATCTTGGTAGGCATGCCTTTGATCTCCCCCAGGCCTGTGCCCTGTGGAGGTGCCGTCTGTGAGTGCTTCAGTTTCCCCTGTCTGTCAGGTGATGCTCCTGGGGCTGGTGGGGATCTGTAGCGGCTCCAGAGCTCACATGGGGGAGGACAGCAATTAAACACTTCGTTGGTCAGATTGTAGATTAAGGCACGTTTGGTGTAAACAGTCCGGGAAAGAGCTTGCTGTCCTGGATACTTGTCTTTCATGTTACGCTTAGTGCTCCAGGAACAGGACGCTCAGCTCCGCACTTGCAGTTTCCCATGGCCTTGACTGTAGGCCTCTGGTCCCTGGGTCTAGATCGACTGTTGTTTATTGCCTCCTCTCTTCCCCTTGTGGTGGGTTCTTATAACAGAGGCTCTGGGTGCGTCTGGGCACTGTGAGTCTCTGGGTCCCATCTGCCGGTCTGGAGTCCCTGTCACCCCAGCACTGTGTCTATACTGCTGCTGTATGGGGGGTGGGGTATAGGCTTGTTCAAGGATACTTGATCTTATTCCGCCTCTCCAGGTCTTCTGGGACCTACCTTGGCCTACACTGGCTCCACGGGAGTAGGAAGAGGTAGAGAGGGGTAGTCTTGCCCTGAAGGAACCTCAGAGCTGAGCAGGATTGCAGGGGACAATCCTTCTGAGAGCTTGTGTTCCTGTGACCAGGAGGTTGCAGTGTAGCAGGAAGGGGCTCTTCTTGTCAGGTGGTCAGTGGCTTCTGGGAGGTGATAGCTTCATGGTATGGAAGGAGGGACTGGTATGGTTCAGCCAGGCTCCTCCTGGAGCTCCAAATTACCTGGATTGGTCTCTGCTGAGCCCTTTTGGGTTTGTGGTGGGCACTGGCCCAGGACACCTCTTTAATCTTCAAAGTAATGGGGGACTGGTACTGTTAACACCATTTCCCCATTTCTTGGGTAGACACCTGCTGCCTGGGCTGACCTCTTGCAGGTGGCACAGTTGGGAAGGCAGGGTATTGGTGTGTCACATGTGGAGTAGCCTGGAGGCAACTTGGTCCCTTTGTTTGTGATGAGACTAGAGAGGAGAGCGTCCAGGTATATGGGAGGATCCCATCGCAGCACAAATGAGGCGCCTGGTCCCTCAATGCATAACGGGTGTGACTCACTCATAGATCTTGCCGTTGGCCTTTGCTTGGCACTTGCCTGCCTGGGCCTCAATTTCCCCCTTTGTCAGTGGGTGTGAAGCCTCTATTTAGGGACATTGGGAGGCCTCCCTGCTCCCACTGCCCTTCGGGTTCCTCCCACTGGCCGGTAGTTCCCACGGCTGCCCGGTGCAGGAAGCCATCTGGAGGGCTTGTTTACCCTCCCCCCTGGCCTCCCTGGCAGGAAGTCACCGGAAGGGCCGTCCCCAGGGGCCCCCAGGCCTGTGAGGACAGCCAGCGGCTTAGGGTCTGTGCTGTGGAGTCCCCCCGGTGGAGCAAGGGGGGCAGGGAGCTGGGAGAAAGGAGCTGGGTGGGACTGAGAGGGCACGTGGGCAGGAGCGGGGCTGAGCCAGTCGTCCAGGGGCCATCTGTCCATTCTCCAGGCCTCCTCCCCTCAAGGGCCCAGACTCAGAGGAGGCCCAGCAGCCCCTGCTTCTGAGGCTCACAGGACAGAGGCAAGGCCACTCAGGGTGGTCTGTGTGATGTGGCTGTGGAGTCTTGGGAACTGGAATGTCCTGTAGACCACCAGGAGGGGGCTGGAGGAGGAGGAGTGGTCTAAGGCAGGCTGCTGAGGGTAGAGGAGGAGGATGTGGCCATGGGAGGGTGGGGCCCCTGGAACTGGAAGGTCAGGCTCTGAGACACAGGGCTGTGAGTAAGGACAAGAGAAGCAGAAGATCTGGGGCCACAGACAGCACCAGGCCTCACAGTGACGGCCTGGAAGGCCCCTCTCTGCCACCCTCTTAGGCCTCTGGCCCCTCAACCCAGAACCCCCTGGTCCGCATGTTAGCCGGGCTGTTTAGGCTTAGGCGCATGGGCTTCTTCCCTACAGGACATGTCTAGCTGCCCTGGTCTTTGTGGCAACCTGAGCACCTACTGACTGGCCTGAGTATGGCCAGCAGGGCCTGGGGGCCGTTCCCACGGACACTGCCAGCGGGGCCTGCCCTGCCTTGAGAGGGACCTCGTACCCTGCGGGACCTGCAGCCTGGGTTCTTGGCAGCCTCGTGCCTGTCCCGGCTTCCCTTCTGCCTTAGGGAGTTGGGTGGGCTCCAGGGTCAGATAGGCCTGCTCTAGCCAACTATGGGGAGGTCAAAGGCATGGCCTCCTCAGCCTCAGTTTCTTTCTTCTCCTTCCTTCCTTCCAGTTTGGGAGACTCTGGCTCCGGGCCCTGTGCAGAGCTCTGCCCCAGATGTGCTGGGGTTTCCCTGAATAAGTGTTCTCCCAGCTTCTGTCTCACGATGAATGAAGGAGCATGCACCTCTGGAAACGTCAGCTGGAACTTGGCAGCTGGGCCACTTGGGGTGGAAATGGAGCCTATGTGGGCACAGGTTGGGGACAGTGGCAACCATGGAGTGTCCCATGAGGGTCACTGACAGGTCCCAGACACGTGTTGTGTGCACTGAATGTGCAGTCCTGTGATTCAGCCTCACACAACCCTAGGCTGAGGGTACCCAACTTTAGAAGCTGTGCCAGGACTGAGAGAGGATCAGCTGTTTCTGCAAGGCCAGAAAGGCAGTCTGGCTTGGCTCATCAATCTTGCCAACCCATGAGATTCTGAGTGAATCTGAGGTGGAGTGGAAGTCCCAGGGGAACCTACTGTAGTGTTTAAACTATAGCTAGCCCCAGAGGTAGCCAAGGAGCATGGGCTGGGTGTTCACCTCCTGCCCAAGGAGCCCAGGGTAAGGCTGGCTTGGAGCAGGGCCACCTTAGTGTGGTGTGCTCCCTGATGCACCCTGCTGATGCCACAAGCCAGGGGGGTCTTCCCTCTGTCCACAGGATATGTCATGGAGGCCTTATGAACACACCAGCAGAAGGATAGGTCCTGGTTCTCAAAGGATTCAGGGGCTAAATCACCCAGTGGTGAACAGTAGGCTCCACTGGGCAAGGAGGTCTGGAGAGTTCTGTGCGATTCCTGGAACTCAGCAGTCACTCATCAGGCTGTGACCAGTGTGCCTCTGGTGGGTCCAGAGCCATCTCTCAGGGTATGTTTGCCAAGGGAGTGCTCCATCCTCAGGGATCCTGGAGGGCCTCCAGAGGGAGACAGCAGTGATAGATGTGTGCCTGGAGCCTGTGTGTCTTGTGCTCCATACCTCCCCTTAGTCATATAGGAATATACTGTCATGTAGATACAACACCTCAGAGCAGCTCCGTGAGGAGATAGGTTGTCAGGTGCAAGAATGAAGGTCAGAGATCAGGCCAGGGAATTGAAGACCTGAGGTCTGAATAGTGCTAGAGAGGCAGGGAGGGCTTCTGACCAGGGAAGCTGCTGCACAGCACTTGGTAGGCTGTAGGAGCAGTTGGAGGAGGCAGGTGCTGTGTGATGGGAAGGTAGAGGTCAGACAGGTTCTGGGGCACTTTGGGCCTTCCTTCTCTGTGGTGGGGCAGCCGAGGTCTGGGTGGAGGAGGCTATGAATGACCTGACTGTAGGGTGGTCAGTAAGAGGCGGGGAGGGCGGGAACCTTAGGATACCCAGTTGGGGCTGGCTCTGAAAGACACTGCCAGATTCCTGGTTGCCTCTGCTCACCTGTCCCCTCCCAGGACTGCCCTCTGCCTGGGGCTCTGGGACCTCACCTTGCACTGGACTCTGGGACAGGCCTGGATGGGAACCGAAGACCTACCAGTGCCTGGTGACTCGGAGCGGAGTGCTGGCACTGTTGCCGTCCCCTGGAGACAGCCCTTCGCTGCTGCTCCTGTCTCTCTTCCCCCGCTAATCCAGTGCTCAGGGTCCCACAGCTGGAGATACCGAACCCCTGAGTTCCCCTAGGAACCCACATTGCCTACTGTGGGTTCTGTCCAAACGAGCTAATACACAGCCCTGGGCTTGCTTTGTGGATGGGAGTGTGTTGAGCTTTTCAAATGCTTAGATAAGCCCCTTCCATTCTCAAAGACCCTTTTCACCATCTAGATCCCCAGGGGAGCAGGCTGGGCCTCTCACAGTCTCTGTTGCCCCCCTGCTCACAGGCATCTTGTATGCTGGCATAATTCTGACAGACCTGGGAAGGGGCTGATCAGGGACCTCCTGCACATGGGCTGGACTCTGTCGCTCTGCTCCTGTTGTCACAGCCCACCTTCTTTCCGGTTTCCCTAAGCCCTGGGTTTCCCGGTCCTCCTTGGTGTGCCGCAGGAGCTCTTGGAGGCCAGCGTGTCAGCAGAGCAGGTGGGGCCATGTTCCACCTCCCCTGCCGTTGTGGTATCCAGCACAGTCCAAGCGCAGGGTCAAACGTGACCCGAATGTCCCTCAGCCAAGGAATAAACAGAATGTGGCATGTCCCCACAGTAGTTAGAATATTGTTCAGCTAATAAAAAGGAAGGAAGCACTGACATGCTATGAGTGAGATCCTAGAAAGCATCACTGTGGAAAGTCATTGCAACAGCCCCCATGTGAGAACTCATTTATATAGAAAAGTCTAGGACGGAAACACAGGCCCTGGCACCCATAGTGAGACCAGGCGATCTGCTTATGGTTGTTTGGTGCTGGGTGACGGACCTCACACATGCTTGGTAAGACCTCTACCACTGAGCGACACCCCCAGCTCTCAGTTTCTTAAATTTGGAGACAAGGTTTCACCATGTAGCCCAGGCTAGCCTCAAAGTGGCAGAAATCCTCTTTTTTTAACTTCCCCAAGTGCTGGGATTATTAAAAGATAAATTTCCTGGGTCTGGAGAGATGACTCAGTAATTAAGAGCACTGGCTGCTCTCGTAGAAAGGGCCAGGGTTTAATTCCCAGCACCCACATTGCGGCTAACAACCATCATTGCACGACATAAGTGCACTTACATAGGTGCAGGTAGTACACTCATACACTTAAAATATATTAAAAAAACAAATTTCCCTAATTTTTAAAAATTATTTTTTATTTTATGTGTGTGTTTTAAGAATATTTTATATTATTTTTATTTTATGTGTATGAGTGTATTACCTGCATGTAAGTGCACCTGTGTCATGCAATGCCCATGGAGGTCAGAAGGCATCGAATCCTCTGGAACTGGAGTTACGGACGGTTGTTGACTGTTGCGTGGATCCTAGGAATCTAACCTTGGTCCTCTACAAGAGCAGCCAGTTCTCTTGACCACTGAACTATCTCTCCAGCCCTTTCCTAAAAAATTTTAAGTAAAAATTTAAACTACATTTGTTTATTGTGTGTGTGTGTGTGTGTGTGTGTGTGTGTGTATAGGTCAGAGGGCAATTTGAAGAAGGAGGTTTTCTCCTCCCACTGTGGGGTTCTAGGGATTGAACTCAGGTCATCAGGTTGGGCAGCAAGTACTTTTACCCATTAAGCCATCTTTAAAAAATTATTTATTTTTTTTATGCATATGAGTGCTTTACCTGCATGTACGTAAGTGTAAAACATATATGCCTAGTGTCCACAGAGGCCTGAAGAGGGCATTAGATACCCTGGAACTAAAGTTACTGACATCTGTAAGCTGCTATGTGAGTGCTGGGAACCTAACCCAAGTTCTCTGCAAGAGCATCCAGTGAACCACTTGGTCATGCCTCCAGCTCCCCCATTAAGCCATCTTTTTGGCCCACTAAGTGCTGGCATTACAGGTGTGCCCACCACAATTGGCTGCAGGATGTCTTGCAGTCATGAAAATGTTGTGGAACTGGAAAGTGATGATTTCCTGATACTATGACTCTAACAACCACAGAGCCCCGCACTTTATTGTATGTATGTGTGTGAGTGTTTGGAAGCCTGGGGCCAGTCTCGGGCGTAGTTCCTCCTTGCTTTATGAGACGGTCTTTCACTTATCAATTAAGCTAGATGGCTGGTCAGTGAGCCCTGGGATCTGCCTGTCTCTGACTCCCTGGTGTTGGAATCTCAAGCACATACCACCACGCCCAGCTTTTTAAATGGGTGCTGGAGCTTGAGCTCAGGTCCTCAAGCTTACATGGCAAGTATTTTATTGACTGTCTACTGGGCTATTATTATTAATAACAATAACAATAATTTTATTATTATTATTTATTTAATTATTATTATCATTATTTTATTACCTTTGAGACGGGGTTTCGTGTTGTGATTAAGTTGGCTTAAAAATTTACTGTGTAGCCCAGGTTGGTCTTGAATTCATGGAAATCCTCCTATTTCAGTTTCCCAACTTCTGAGATTACAGGTGTGAGCACTGTGCCTGGTTAGCACAAGGCAGGTGTGGTGGTCAACACCTGTAGTCTCAGCCCTTGTGAGTTGGAGGCAGGAGGATCAGGAGTTCAAGGTCAACTCCAGCTACATAGTGAGTTGGAGGCAAACCTGGGCTAATGAGACCCACTTCAAACAAATGAAAAATTAAAAAGTAAAACAGGGAGGTGAAGTTCATGTCACTGGAATTTGATCTAAATGAGCAGACGTTGAAACAGCCCGGCTCAGGGACTGGCTGATCCTGTGCTCGGAGGTTTGTGAAACTGGACCAAAGTGCCCTTAACTTTGCCCAGGGGTTGTGATGAGACTGATCACACACGCTGAGGACTAAGAACTGGGGTGCTGGGCCCAGGCTGTGGTCCTCTTCCTGCCTTAGCAGGCAGCTTTGCTCAGAGCTCTAAGATCAAGGCGGGGAGCCAGGGCTTCTGGGAAACACCTCACCCGGGAGGGAGGGTGACCTGCCCTCTGTCCTCACAGCTTGTACAAATTCTTGCTTCTGTTCCCCGGCTCCCTGTGGTCCCCAGAGCCTGGCCATGACAAGAGCAGCTAGGGCCTCCTGGTCCCCAAGGTGCCAACAGCACTGCCTCCCTGAGTCCTTGCCTGCCCCTGCCCTGGATCCCTGGGAGTCTCGGTGTCTGACTGACCCCATGAGTGGCCTGGCCAAGTTGGACAAAGGTCCTGGCTTACCCTGGGAGCCACCCTCGGGGTACTGAGCGAGGGCTTACCCTGGGAGCCACCCTCGGGGTACTGAGCGAGGGGCGGAGTACAGACCAGATTCTCTGAGCTCCCTCTTTGCCCGTAGTCCCCGGGTTCCCTGGGTTCTGGGCTGGGAGACCCCTCTGTCCACAGTTCCCCGTCCACCTTCCACCTGGTGGTGTGGCCTCTTCCTCACCCTTGCTGAGACCCTTGGTGGCGCTCCGGGAAGTGTGGGAGGGAACACAGCCAGAAGATATCTGGGCTTCATGATGTACTTGCAGGTCCTTTCAGCGAGTTCAGGCTGTGCTTGGTCCTCAGATGCTGGGAGGAGTTTCCCTTTGATCCTGGGAGCTTGACAAGTGCTTATGTGGACAGTGCAGGCTGCCTGAGCCCCAAGTGCCTACAGTCCATGCCTACCTCCCAGGACTCACCCAGTGATGCTCCCCCTCCCCCATGTGTCTGGGAGGCTGGCCCTACTGGCTTGGGGAAGGTGGCTGGGTGGCAGTGGGGGCAGCAGTGCATGAGCCGTGGCTAGTGTCTTTCTGCTGGGTGTTCCAGTCATGGGGTCCCCATGGGGGATGAGGGCTTTGAGGAGCCCTGCAAGAAAGACACTGTTCCCGTTAGCTTTCTGTGCTTAATAAACACCATGATCAAAACCACCTTGAGGAGGAAAGGGTGCATTGCACCTTACTCTTCCAAGTGACAGTCCATCACTGAGGGGAGTCAGGGCAGGGACCTGAGAGAGGAGCTGAAGCATAGACCATGAAGGAATGCTGTTTTCCGGTGTGGGCCTTTGGCCTGTGCTCAGCTTTCTTTCTTATGTAACCCAGGACCACCTGCCCAGGGGTGGCCCCACTCACAGTAGGCTGGGCCCTCCTGCATCACTCAACAATCAAGAAGATGCCTCACAGACATGACCATGGACGCTGATAGAGGACATTACTCAGTTGAGGTTCTGTCTTCCCATGTGTCTCAAGTTGACAACTGGAGCTTTCTAGCACAGAGCCCCTTAGACTGCTTGCTGAGTCACCCAGGTGGAGTACCAACCCGAGTATGGGTCCCTAGTGGGAACCTGGCCCAAAATCAGCATCCAGGAACTCGAGTAGGGCTCTGGGAAAGGGGAGTATCTCTCAGATCCTGGACACCTCCTAAGCTTCATCAAGGCTAGGCTTCCAGAGACCCTATTTCACAGATGAACAGATGGAGGCCCAGCGAGATGCAGCGTGCACCCAGCATTACATAGCTCATAGCAGGGAGGCAGTAGAGGAACCTGGCCAGACTTCCAAGCTGGTGATGCTCCTGAGGAGGGTGTTCTGTGGCTGGAAGCCAGAGACTGAGCAAAGTTGTGGGACAGCCACCAGAGCAAACTATACCTACCTGTGACCCCCAGTGAGCTTACTTGTTAGGGGCTTGAACTGAGGCTCCAAGGTGGGCCTAGAGGGTGAGTGGTATATCTCTCTGAGCTGCCTCAGGTTTTCCAATGGCCAGATGGCCATGGCTTCTGGCCAGACTGAAGCGAAGGCTGTGACTTGGAATAAGTAAGGCCCGGTAGAGGCTACACACTCAGGGTCCAGCACTGGCATCTCTAGTGTGTGGCCTGCGGGGGTGTGGCCTACATGTATACAAAGAGTGACTAGTATGGTGAAATGTGCCTGGTGGGACCAGTCTTCACTGCTGTGAGCTCAGAGTCACAGCAGCTGGGGACAGCAGTCAGAGTCCCATGATGTCATCATTCATTGTCTTAGGGTTGAGGCCTTCTGCTTTGCTATCCACATGTTTGGCATAGACTTGGCCTACACCATGGTCTGTGATGATCATGGGTCATGTGAGACTAATGCACCAATGTCCTGGGGTCCTGTGGGCAGGGACACCCCGAGAGAGCGAGGCTTCTGCATGCTCTCAACACCTCTGGGGTCTGTGGTCGCCTCATCCCTTCCACTTGTGTCCTGGGTCTCTTGTCTAGCTGGGCCTCTGCTGTCCTTGGTACTCTGGCTCTTTGGGGATGTCAGGGCTGCATCTCACCACCAAGCCAGCCCAGAAATAGCCATGACCTCTGTGGCCAGCCTGGCAGTGCCGGGGCCCACAGGCCTACGTGCGCCCAGCAGTCCTCTCACCGTTCGGGCTGGCTATTTTGGATGTGGCCTCTTGAGGCCAGGTCAGAGCTCTTTCCCGTGGCTCCTTGGGCCCCTCTGACGTGCATCCTGGGGCCTTGGCACACAGCCCCGGCTCCGTACGTGATATGAGCTCCAGCCCCCTTCCTGCCCGCCTGGCCCCAGAACGCTGGGCTCTGGGTGGGACCAAGGAGTGATCCCTATGAGTGAGGCAGGCGCTGGGTGAATGATGGGTTGCCTGAGCCTGCTGTGGATTGGAGAGTGATACTCTGGGCTGGCTCTGTGTGGGCCTCAGTTTCCTCATCCAGAAAATGGGTGATGAGTGCCTTGCAGGACTGCTCTGAGGATGGGTGAGGTTTATGTGACCTTCACACAGGCCCCAGATTCCCCTCATTTCATAGGACTGGACCATTGACCCAGGGATGGAACACCATGGGATGGGGTGGGGGATGAGGCTTCAGAGCCATGAGCCACTCATGGACTTGAGTTCTAGTCTCATGCCGTGGCATGGATGTACATGATTGTTGCCTGCCTGTGACTTCCTATGGAAATGGCTTCAGACACTGAAGGCCCTGAGGTTCAGCTTCCTCGGTGACTTGCTGATTGGACCTGCTATGGAAGGTCAGGCTAGCCCAACTCCTTACCTTCTAGGTGGGGTGCACATGGGTGGGGAGTCAATCCTGACCCCAGGGCAGAACTCTGCCTGAGAGGATGCTGAGCAGGATAGGGCCAGTTTCCAGGTTGGTGCTGGGCATGAGGGAGAGGCCACATGGATGGCCACGTGCTTCTCTGCCACTGTGACAATCTGTCCACACTATGAAGTATGGTCTGTGTCTCACTTAGGGGCAGACCTGATTCTGTAGTGTATCCTGGTGGTCTTGGTGTCTGGTGGGCATCAGGTGGGGGCTGTACTGGGCACCTCTCAACGCCTGTCTCCATTCTGGCTTAGGATCTTAGACTTGTGGGTAGAACTTACCTTCAGTCAACAAGAGGTCCCTTTAGGCCCAAGAACCCATCAGCTAAGCCCCAAGCTTGCAGGTCCAGTCTCTCCCTGTGCCTGTTGAGACCCGCTTGTATGTCAAGGAGCTACCCGGAGAGCCCTCGGCTGGGCGTCTGGGTTCCTGGTGGGGGCTTTATGTGAGGGTGCGGGGTCCACCTCCCTTAGCGGCCTTAGCACCAAATGGGTCCAAGAAACTCCGTGCCCTTTGGGATACCATGCCCACTCCTTGGCACCAGCCTGTAGGGGCTTCGCAGCTTAGGTGAGACAGTGCCAGGAGTTGGTGCCAGCCCAAATGGGCCCCGGGAGGGAAGTGCCAAGTGTGTGGGCATGCGGGTCTCCTACTGAGGAAGAGGCTGAGGCAGCCTTTCAAACCTGGTTCCTCACAGCTTGGATTCTGGGGCTGCAGAGTTCATGACCCAACACCCTGCACCCCAGAATCACAGGCTCTTGGCTGCTAGTATTTTACTAACAGAATGCTGTCTTTCCAGGCAGGGCAGCTACAGGCATGCTGTGGGTGCCAGGGCTGCAGAACTGGGTTGGTTCCCACCTGCCACGTGTACGAATGTAGGTGGCCGCATGTGTTTGTGGTCTGGGGGCCTATGTCTATGGCGCAGTGGGAGCCCCCGGGTTCAGTATTCTGCACAGGACGGATGCGGTCCTGTAGTGGGCTCCGCCAACGACCTGCTCAGACAGAGAACACTGCGTCTCAAGTGTGACGTCTCTGGCAAGGTCGGAGCAGGCTGAGAGGAAGAGGGTCCATGGGCTGAAGGTAGGAGGACTTGGTAAAGCCTCCGGCGGGTCCAGGTATTGCAGGACACTGGGTCCCATGGGCATCTGGTGGTCATTCTTTTTCTTGGAATGCCTTTGTGCATGCGTGTTCTGGCATGCATGCGTGTTCTGGCATGCATGCCCTTCTGTGTGCACATCTCCGAATGTGAATGTTTCTATCTGCAGGCCCATGTGCGATACTTGTGTGTACATGTCCCTGTGTGTACATCCCTGCATGTGTGTGCATGTCTGTCCATGCACATCCCTGCATGTGCATGTCCACATGTGGAAGTGTGAGTACCCCTGTCCCCAGGCTACCGTGTGCAGCATTCTGGTGGGCAGGGAGTGACTGGCCCTGGGAGGCAGGAGCAGCCCATTCCCTGTTGGTGGAATTCGTGCTTCCTGGGGGAGGGGAACACTAGTTCTAGACGGGGTGTGTGGAGTGTGGGTGGAGCCTGGGCTGGTCTTGGGTGGGGTGAGTGTGCAAACCCTGTTCACTTTCCCTTGCTGCTTCCTCCTGAAGAAGCATGAACTCTGTGAGCAACCAAGGGCCACGGGGCCCAAGGCCAAACCCCAGCTTCTGCCTGCCAGGGAGATGTGACTAGTGTGTGAGGTGGGCTCACTGCTCGCTTGCAGAGTGGAGTGCAGTGAGGCCCTCTTCTAGCAGACTGCTAGAGTCCAGGCTGTCCACCCCAGGGGGCTCTGTGACCTGCCATTCACCATCCCTGACTCCTGCTGTCACAGGTCCCCAGGGGACTGCCCAGCAAGGGACAGATCTATGAGGCCCTGACCCAGGACCCTGTGTCCCCACCCTGCTTGGGCTGCCCCGAGCTGGATCCTGGGATTACCCTAACCAGGCTTCCGCCTCCACCTCTGACGCCCAGGGAGGTGGTGGGATGAAGCTAGCTGCCAGAGAAGCAGGGGCTCTGAGGCGAATGTCACCAGCCCCTGGCGTGTGGACCCTGGGTGGGAGCCAGCAGGGTAAGGGACCAGATCCCCAAGGGAAGGGTTGTGAGGCAGGGTGGGTACCATAGCCCGTCCTAGGGCAGACAGGGAAAAAAACCACTCTGGTGGCCACAGCTGTGCCTTCCATCTGCAGAACCCAAGCTCTGCCTTCCCCCAGCCCAGCCCATTGTGGTAACCAGGCTTCAGCACAGGCGGTCCCTAGACTCTGAGGGCAGTGACCACGCCAGCTACACCAACAGGAAGTGGGTCAGGATCACTGTCTGTTGTCATTGGTGGCAGAGCCTCATATGCAGCACATCCACAGGTACTCTCATGTATCTGACCTGCAGAACAGAAGGATCTGGGAGGTCCAGAGCCTCAGCATCCCCCAACCCTACCCTCAGTCAGCAGGACTGCCGAAGGATCTGTCTGACCTGATGGCTGTAGGTGCTCTGTAAGTGGCAGATGCCACTTAAATGTTTTTAAAATTTATTTTTATTTTATGTGTATGGGTGTTTTGCCTGCATGTCTGTAAGTGAACCCTTGTCATGCAATGCCCACAGAGACCAGAAGAAGGTATTGGATTCCCCTGGAACTGGAGTTACAGACTGTTGTTAGCTACCATGTGGGTACTGGGAATCAAACCCAGGTTCTCTACAAGAGCAGCCAGTATGCTTAAGCACTGAGTCATCTCCACGCCCCTCCCCCACCTTTATTAAAGATAGGGTCTCTCTGTGTAGCAACTTTGTCTGGTCTGGAGCTCTAAGTAGACCGGGCTGGCCTCGAACTTGCAGATGCCACTCTGAATATCTCCTGTTGACATGTGGCAACCTGATTTGTCCTCTGTTGTCTTGGGTCTAAAGTCAGGTTCCAAAGTGTCACAGCCTTCCCACACTGATCTGTGTGCAAAGCGAGAGTCGCTGAGCTCTGAGGGGGCAGCCAGAGAGGCTCTAGAGGTGCAGTGATTGGTTGGGGTGGGGTGGGTCTCCTGCCCTCTGCCCTGTGTACAGGCCTTATTGGTATAAAGCTTCCTGGGTCTGTGCAGTTTGCACGGTGACAGAGAGGAGGGAGGCACGCAGGACGCAGGCAGCCCCGCCCCACCTCACCTGTCTATCTGGCCACATGTAGAATGGGGTTTCTCAGTCTTGGGTATCAGACATACACATGTGGGATGTGTGTGTGTGTTGTGGGGGATATACTAGGCAGACCGTGACCTACCGGTCAGGTGGAGGCTGGTGTCTGTTGTTGCCGGAGATTCTGGCATGTTTCTCACCCTGGGGACGGAGTCTTCCTGGAAGCCACATCCTCAGGGAGATCCTAGGTGACTCCTCCTTCCATAATGATTTTGTCCAGACCTGTTTCCCTGTGCCCTGACCCCTGCTTTGTATCTCAAGCTCCTTGCAGCACCTGATCTCTGGGAGTTATTTGTGGCAATCCCTTGTCTGGCTCCCATTCAGTGCCCACCTGGGGGTCTGGAGCCCAGGGCCACTTGGTAGGTAAACATATGACTGGGAACTTTGGGTACTGAGAGCCACTGGGGGCTTCCTGGAGGCAGAAATCCTGGTCCCATCTCAAGTATGTATAAAAGACTGGGGGTGTCTGAGGCATTCAGGGGAGAGAAACAGGGTACTGGAGGTGTGACTCCCCTATCCCCTTGTCCTTCCACCAAAGGGCAGTGGGTTTTGTAGGCCACAGGGGGCCGTGGAAGGTGTGTGAGCTAGGGCAGGTGGGGACCATTCCATCTGCAGCCTGAACCAAGCTTTGATGAGTGTCAGAGTGGCTTACTGAGCAACCCAGCAGCTGACGTGGGCTCTTGATCCTGGGGCAGCTAGTATGTGCTGGCGATGGGACACACTGAGCTTCCTTTCAAGACAGTGTGTCTGTCCCTTCCTTGACACTTGCCTAGGTAGAAGAGGGTGGGCTGGGGAGGAGTGAGGGATTGGAGTCCTCCTGATGGAGCCGGAAGGTCTATGGATGCCTGGTGATCCCTCAGGCCCTCTGATGGCAAGTGTAGATCCAGCGGCTGGTGTCCTTTGTGGCGGTCCTTTGAGGCTCTGGGCCTGTTGTTTAGAGGGAAGGAGGGGCCAGATGATGTGGGTAGAGAATCCTGAGACCTGGACCCAAAGAAAGGAAGAGGGTTACATGGCCTTGGGAGACATCCAGGTAGCCCACTCTCTGGACACAGGCAGAGGTTGGAGAGGAGGTGGTGCTGTGTTCTGGGCATGGGTGCTCAGATAACACCAGAACATGGGAGTAGGTGTTGCCTGGAGCCTGTGGCAACAGGCTTGTTTTGGTAACTGTAAGGGAGGAAAGTTACTTCCTCATCCTGCTTTTATATGTGAGGAAGGAAACTGAGGCAGAGTTCCTGCTGGGAGTTACCCTGTAGAAGAGCTCTCTGTGAGGGCCTAGTACGTGGAGGGGTGGGACTATATCGTAAAGGCTAGGAACCAAGGCTGGGGGCTTGGTAGGAGGAGCTGTGGAGAGGCAGCTGGCCTTCCTCACGGGGTGAAGGTAAGGTCACCCCAGGCTGTGAGCAGACAGCCTTGTGAGGGACAGCGTTGGGAAAGTGCCACCCAACTCTGCATGTAGAAGCCTGGGAAAGGCTGGAGCAATGCTGCCCCTGTCACTTGCAATAGCACAGCTTGGACCAGCCTGGAGTCTGGGAGGTGGCTGGCTTCTCGTGCTCTCTTCCCTGTCTTCCTGTCTCTACCCCACTTGGCCTTGTGATTGGCACTGGTTGGTGCTCTGCATGCTGACCACACTGGCTGGAATGAGTGAATGAGTGAATGCCCAGTTCCCCTTTGCTCGCTGGTAGGAGTCCCAAGGTCTGAATGGGTGTGGGGAGCCATGCATCTGCAGAAGGAGAAGCTGAGCCAGGGCTGAGTTCTGGGAAAGCACTGTGACTGGAGCAGGGGCACCCTGTCAGCCATGGTGGTCTGAGGCATCTCCTTGGGGGCAGGTCCAGCTGGTGAATGTAGAGAATGTAGAGCTCAGGCTAGACCTTCAGACCTTGGGGACAGAGAGGCCTCAAGTTTCAGGCCTGTGCTCCTGGTGGGTCTCATCCACAGTTACACCTGTGCCTACCTGCTGCCAGTCCACAGAAGTGACAGAGCCCCTGGCCTGCAGTGGCACTACGGTCTGTGCTGGCAGAGCTGGCGGCTCACCACATGAGGGTGGCCTTGGAAAGCAGGTGCCTGGATCAGCAGGTCAGCCCCACGCTCCACACAGCACTGTTTGGGCCAAGCTCTGGAGCGCGTCCTTGTAGCTGCTGGTTTCAGACCTGCTCCCCACAGCTCTGCTTCCAGGTCGCACCCCAGGTGACCATGATAGCATCTTGGAAGGTGGCTTCTCTCCCTGGCAGTGTGTCTATTGATGGTGGCCCCAGTTCCGGTAGGAACCAGCACTGACCCCAAGAAGCACAGGGCATCAGGGAATGAACGAATGCCCAGGTCCCCTTTGCTCGCTGGTAGGAGCATGGCAGGAAGATGGTGAAGCCGAGTACCAGGAGTGTGTCCATGTTCCCTCTGGGCTACCTCCTTTGGGAAGCCTGCCATGCTTTTCTTGCCCTCCAGAGCACCTGCCACCTGAGGCTCTCCTGTGGTTCCCATCCTGACCATGGCTTTCAAACAGCGTCAAGGGACAGATGAGTTGGGGAGCTACCCGAAGGCAAGAGGCCAAGGTCAACTGACAGAGTGGGTCCCTCTGGAAAGACCTGGATGTGCCGTTGGGTGGCACGGGTGCCCTTTGAGGTTTCCCCAGACCTCGATGGCTGTGCTGTGGTGATGGGTTCTGGTCGGTTCTGCGACCTGGACCTCTGCCTAGAACACCGGGTCATTTGTTCCTTCCATAAACAAGTGGGTGCTTCTTGGTGCCAGGCCTGGGTGGGAGGCGGGAGGGGTGGAGCTGAGCGCTAGCGAGGTCTTTCCTTCTGTTAGGGCCTCGTTCCCTAGGGCTGGGCACACGGCCAGGGAGGGTGGGGTGTTGCATGGAGTTGGGGTGGTGGCAATGGCGCCTGTTTTATGAGAAGCTGCACCATTGGACCCGAGGGGTTCCGGGGTACAAGGGCTGAGGCTGGTTTCCTGGGAATGGGTACGGGTAGGCCCTGCTGGGGTCTCCTCTCCTGGCCCCCAGAGATGGGTGCTCTGGGAGGGTTCCAGGAATGGCTTGGCTGTGGTATAAATAGACTTCTCCGAAAGGCTTGGGGCCCTGCCAGCTGCAGCAGGTGCCCCCCCAGGCCTGACCAGAGGCCCCAGCAAGGGGTCCAGACACTTGGGGTCCTCTCTTCACAGCTCCCCAGCAGCAAGGTGGCTCTTATCCTCTTGCAATGTTGCAGAACTTGCTGAATTTGTCACTAAGAGACCCCTTCCCAGACAAGGAAACTGCTGTGGGTGGACAGAGGCAGTCTGTCCCACACTCCCTCCCAAGGCCTGGCATCAGGATCAGCAAAATCTCTAGGAGTGGGTAGACCCCCAGGTGTGTCCAGCTGGCTGGGTGACCTTGGCAAGTTACTTAACTTTTCTGAGCTGCTGATGCTGATGCCTTGCTGGTGGGTGCCAGTCTGTGGTCAGGGTGGGAGCTGGTGGGACAGTCGAACGGTGAAACTAACCCATTTTATCTGAGGCTTCTGGGGGGATATGTAGCTGGTATGGACAGCCCAGAGCAGGGAACCAGGAATCAGAATCGAGGCAGTTCCTGTGCTGGGTCCACAGGGGTGGCATCCGCTGGGCATCTCAAGTGACTGCTGGGGCTCTGGGGCTGCTCAGTGGGCTGCTTGGCTTGCTGGTGTTAGCCCTGGATGGCTCCCTGTCCCCCAATGCGGTTAGCCGCCCTTACCTGGGAGAGACAAGAGTTGGGACAGAGGGCGGCAGGGTTGGCTGTGCCAGGCTGGCTGATGTGGGAGTTTGGTGGTAGTGGGTGTCCTTCCCTGGCCAGCCGCCAGCCTGCCTGCCTCCTGGGACCCATCCCTCTCCCCAGCACTGACTGCAGATTGCAGGGCCAGGCCTCTCTGTCTGGGAGCCAGACTGAGAGCTGGGTTCCCAGCAAGGCAAGGCCTCTGGGGACCCTGCTTACTGGGGCTCCACGGGCCCTGCCCCAGCAGGCTCCCAGGGCGTCAGCAGTCGGCTGTGCAGGTGTGGAGGGATTGACACCTGGTTCTATTCTTGGTCTCCCGACCAAGGGCCTGCCGACCAAGGGCCTGCCGACCAAGGGCCTGCCTAGGGTTTTCCCTGGAGGACTCTGTCCTGTTGATGACTGTGGGGACCAGACGGAGGTCCCACTGTGGAGTGCCCTGGAAGGCTGCAAGGGAGCCGTGGAGGCAGCGCCTGCACGGATCCTGTCTGCCTGCGTGACCCTGGAGCACGCTAGGCTCAGTGCCTCAGTTTCCTCATCTGCAGTGAGGGCTAGAGGTACCTGGCATATAGTAACTGCTCAGTAAACACAGCCCGGGCTGCCAGGCTGGAGACCTGGGCGGGGTCCTCCAGCCTGTGGCCCCTCGGCGCCTGGCTTCCACCCCGCCGGGCTTAGGGAGGGATGGCAGGCGGGTCCGCCGCGGTCTTTCCTCTTCCTGCTTCCTCTTCCTCGGCTGGCCGCCCTTTTGTTTGCCGGCCGGCCGGGCGCTATCTTTAGGCAGCAGGTGCGGGAGCCGCTGTGAGCTGGGTCGCCCGGCGGTCACCGCCCCCCACGTGACGCTGGGCGCTATAAATAGCCGGGCCCCGGGCGCCGGGCATCCGCCCCAGAGCCGGCGCCGCTGCGGAGGGCGCCCGCGGGTCCCGGCCCGGCCGGCCGGCGCATGGAGGCGGAGGCGCGCCTGCGGGTGAGCCGGGCGGCGGGCGGCGGGGACCGGCCTCGCGGACCCTCCTGCACCCTAGTTGGACGGGGGTGGGCCCTGCCCCTGGGGGGCGGCGCCCTGGAGGACTGGGTGGGAAGCCCCGCCGAGGCCCGGGAGCTGCATACCCTCACCTCACCCGACACCCGCCCCTGGGGTCCCCTGCCCGCCTATGGGGGCACTTACCTATCCTGACCCCGGCTGGAGCTGTGTACCCATATCTTACCCCGGCACACAATCCCTGGGCTCCCCTGCCCACCCATGGGACACTTACCTATCCCAAGCCCACAAAACCCTGGGCTTCAGCTTCCCCCCACCCACCTTCCCAGTGTCATGTGGGATCCCAGGATCCCACTGAAGCCAGATAGATTCCGATTCCATCAGGTGAGGCTGTTGCCTCCCCTGAACCTCTGTCTCTTCTTTGCTTTGGGGGTTCAGTGATCCTATTTCCTAGACTTGAGGTTAAGAAAACCTACGTAGCTGGTCTGCTGGGTCTGGCCAGAGTCCAGAGAATGTCCTTCCATGCCTTGCTGGCTCCTGTCCTCATCTGGCAAACATCGACAAAAATGGTTCTTGAAAACATACTGGTTCTGGGAGCAGTAGAAGGCTTAGGATATGGCTAGAGAAGGCTGTGCTGGAGCAGGGAGGGGCCTGTAGGAGGAAGGGCCCAGGTGGTCAGTAGGGCCCCTAAGCATGGGGGTGAACGCTTGACAGGACCGAGTGGCTGGTCCCAGAGTGGTAGGGCAGGGTGTGCTGTGCTGTGCCTTTCATAGCTGGGCACTGAGGCTTGGGTCATGGCTCACCCATCCCTGATGGTGAAGCTACTAGGATTAGAGCAAGGCCAGGTAGGTCCCCAAGCCTTGGGCCCTGCCTGCTGGAGTGGGGAACCACAGTGCCTTTGAGGGCAGCACCCCCAGCCCTTGTGCTGCGGCTCCTCAAAAACTCCATGTGTGGAGGCCTCTGGGCTCCACCTAGAGGCAGTCCCTGAGGAGGCGCCTGGGGCGGGCTTGAGGCTTGGCATGTGCCTTTGCCCTCATTTGGGGGTGTGACCCAGATTGCAGGGTACAGCAACAAGCAAGCGAGCCTGGTCACACCTATGCTGGACCCTTGGTGCAGCTGGGTCTAACCTACATCCTGGGGCCTGGGAGGACTGTCACAGTGTGGTTTAGATCCCCTCTGCCCAGTGGGCTAGGCAGTAACACTGGCTAGCTGAGCCAGGCCGTGCACTGTTGCCCCAGGGACTCACAGACCCAGCACTGTGGTGATGGGGATGGGTGACCAGTCCTGCAAGAGACTGCCAATGCTCTCCACCTTCCTGGGGCCTTGCTTCTGCAAACACCAAAGCGTTTGCAGTGTGCACGCATGGGGCACCCTCTCGAGAGGCCCGCACGGGGCACCCTCCTGAGAGGCCCGGGTGTTCGTGCTGCAGCCCCAAGGCTCTCCTCACCTGTACAGCGCTGCTGCTCCACTGTACAGGGCCGAGGACCTGGCTGGCTGAAGCAGGCACAGGACTCCTCTCTACCTTTCCCCTTCTTCCAGGGTGCTCCTCCATCTTAGCCCTGCCAGAATATGGTAGCAAGGGCTAATTGTGAGCTGCGGTGCGGATCCTGAGGGGAGCACTGAGTCGTCCCTAGATGTAGAAGGTGGGGACTGAGGAGCTAAGCCCTGGCCAGTGCAGCTTACCTACAGCTTGAGGCCAGAGTCCAAGATCCTAGGTGGGACCCTTCCTGCAGCCAGGTTGAGGCTCCAGGGGCCTGGTCTGCTTGGTGGGCACTGAAGCAGTGGGTGCTAGGACAGAGGCAGAGGTAAGGTGTGGGTAAGGGGAGGCAGAGCTCTGCCATGTGGGGGAGCAGGAAGGGGTCTTCCTTTGAGCAGAGACGATGACTGAGTAGGCTGTGGGCTGAGTCAGGGACTCAGGTTCTGCTAACCATTAGGTCATGGCCCCATGGACTGTGGTGCCAACTTGTTCAGCTCTTCATTCTGCAGGTGGGAACCAGGCACAGATGGGCCAGTGATGTGCCCAGGGCCTCTCAGCTGCTCCAGGGGTGTCAGGGGTCCCTGCAGCCAGGATATTGGGAGATGGGGGACTGAAGTGGAAGGAGGCCAAGGCTGATGCCCTTCATAGCGCCCTTCCCCAGAGCCCTGCCACAGTGTGACCCCTGTCCAGTCACCTGTGCTGTCACCTCCTTGGTATGAACCTGGCAGCTGGCCCTTTGGCCTGTGGTTTCTTGGAGGGCAGAGTGTCTTGTTTACCTCTGGTGCCTGACCAGCTTGAGTGAGTGGTGGCTAGGGGTGGAGACTGTAGGAAGCCTGAGGGGCAGCACTTGAGGTCACACAGCCCCTGGCGATACTTGTTGTCCCTGAGGCCCGCTCTTGCAGAATGGTTGGGGCTTGGAGGTTGTGCAGTGGCCGGCAGTCCGAAGGGGAGAAGGCCACAGTCCTGTGTGGGTTATGGGCTGGGGGGCCAGGCTCAGGGGGCGTGGTCTCTCTTGTTGCAGGCAGACTCTGCTTGTAGGGTTGACATGCTCCTGGGGCAAGTCCTGATACCTTGTCCCAGAGGCTGTGTGAGGCCTTCCTGTTACCTCAGGGGTCTGGGACAGCCCTGACAGGAGCCACCTGTCCTGTGTTCTCCCGTGGGGAAACTGAGGCCCAGAGAGGACCACCCATTCCTTTCTTCCTTCTCATAGATCGTGCCTTCTGAAGACCAGCTTGCAGTTGATGGAGGTGCCCCCAAGGGGCAGCTCTGAGTGCTGCCCCTCCCAACATTGCCTGAGCCGCTGCTGAGGAGGCCCGTGCTCCTCTGGCCCTCGCCCGCCAATGGCCTCTGCAGCCAGGCCTGCGTCCAGTGCGGCTGCCTGAGCCTCCTGCCCCTCCCCTGGACTTGCCATTCCCTGATGGGGTAACGTGACACAGGCCCCAGATCAGAGGCTGCCTGCCCACCACAGCCCAGGGCCACCAGAGTTTGGCTGAGTTCAAGTCCACTCTCCCTTTGGTCCTAGGGGTGTGGGACCCAGCTCTGTCCAAAGACTGTTTTCTGTCCACCCATGTGGAGAAGTCGTCCCCAGTGACTGCGCCACACAGGACACTGCTCTGCAGTCACCAGTGTGGGCTCTTGAAGTTTCTTTGCTGAGTTTTTTGGTTGTTGTTATTTTTATTTTCGCCTCTGCTGAGAGACAGGACTTTGGAATTCCCGCCTTACTGGGGGTGGGGGAGTATTTTGTTTCTTTTTCTTCTCTTTTAGAATTGGGTTTTCTTTTGGAATTATCCCAGGCTGGGCAGCCTCTTCTCCTTCTCTCAAGTATTTGCACAATATTTGTGCAGGGTGTGGGGACAAGACTTTAAGAAATCTTTTCTTTTTGAACAAGCACGGGGATCTCGCTGGACTTGGTGTGGGGGGCTGGGGGAGCCCCCGTGCAGCCTTTGCTGGCCGGTCCTCTCCCGGTCCCCGGAGGAGGTATGGCCCGCATGAACCGGCCCGCGCCGGTGGAGGTGAGCTACAGGAACATGCGCTTCCTCATCACGCACAACCCGAGCAATGCCACCCTCAGCACCTTCATTGAGGTGAGCAGGCTGTGTGGGCATCCTGGGGGGTCAAGGTGTGAAGGTGTTGGGGGTCATCTGGGTTTCCTGGAGTGCTGGCTGAAGGCTTGTGAGCTCTGGGGCGTTGCTTAGGCTGCGGTAATCTTGATCCCTGGGTGACCTTGGTCTCTGCAGAGGCTGAGCAGGAGAGAGGCCTGTGGGAAACAAGGACTGCTCACTGGGAAAATGGCCTGGAGACAGTTAGGTGGGGAACGAGCCAGGAGATCCACCTGTGTCCAGTCCAGACGGCAGGAAGCTCAGTCACCAGGAAACCTCGGGCTAGAATAAGCTGTGGGGAGGGGGCACCTTCCAGGCTGAGATGTTCATTTGAGTTGGGGCTGTTCAAGGGTCAGGGCTGGCCATGGGGAGTGACCACTGTGGTCTGGAGAGGTAGTAGGTAGAGATGTCTGCTGTGCCCAGCTCCCCAGATGTGACCAGGTGTGTTTGCAGAGCCTGTGCTGGGAGCAGAGTTGGGGCTGTCAGCGTGGCTCTGCTCCCCAGCAGGCCTGTGCAGGCCTCCCTATGCAGGGCTCCTTGCTGCAGACCTAGGGCTGCTTACAGAGCCTGCAGCTCTGTGTGTAGGGCAGTTTGTGGAATGTGCTTTTGTGGACTTAGTCTCTGGTCTCACTGTGTAGCCCCACCTGGCCTCAAACTCGCTCTGTAGAACATCCCAGGTTGGCCTTGATTTTGTTGAGATGCTGAAATTCAAGGTGTGAGCCACCATGACAGGCTGGCCTGAGTCTCCTAGTCCTTCCTGTGGCATGAGCTAGGCTCCATGAATTGTTTGGTATCAACACAGGGAAGATTGCCTAGAGGGAAGTAGTGGGCACCCTGTTGTTAGGGAATCTGGACTATAGGCACCGAGCTGGGTGCTCTGTCAGGGAAGGCTGCCTCTCTCACAGCTGATACCCTTGAGTTAACAGCAGGGTCTGAGGAGGGACTGGAAAAAAAAAATCTCTGAATGACTAGTACAAGGGCTCAGAGTGTGATCACGATGAGGGCTTAGTGACCAGAATAAGCACTCAGTATGTAACTAGGGTCAGGTCTTAGTGTGTGTCAGAATTAAGGGTCAGTATGTGATCAGGGTCAGGGCTCAGAATATGAGCAAGATGAAGGCTCAGTGTGTGACAGGATCAGGGCTCAGTGTATAACAGGGTCAGGGCTGAGTGTGTGACAGGGTCAGGGCTGAGTGTGTGACAGGGTCAGGGCTGAGTGTGTGACAGGGTCAGGGCTGAGTGTGTAACAGGGTCAGGGCTGAGTGTGTGACAGGGTCAGGCTCAGTGTGTAACAGGGTCAGGCTCAGTGTGTGACAGGGTCAGGCTCAGTGTGTGACAGGGTCAGGGCTGAGTGTGTGACAGGGTCAGAGCTGAGTGTTGACAGGGTCAGGGCTGAGTGTGTGACAGGGTCAGGGCTGAGTGTGTAACAGGGTCAGGGCTGAGTGTGTAACAGGGTCAGGGCTGAGTGTGTGATGGGCAGGGCTGAGTGTGTGACAGGGTCAGAGCTGAGTGTGTGACAGGGTCAGGCTCAGTGTGTGACAGGGTCAGGCTCAGTGTGTAACAGGGTCAGGCTCAGTGTGTGACAGGGTCAGGGCTGAGTGTGTGACAGGGTCAGAGCTGAGTGTATGACAGGGTCAGAGCTGAGTGTGTGACAGGGTCAGGCTCAGTGTGTAACAGGGTCAGGCTCAGTGTGTGACAGGGTCAGGGCTGAGTGTGTGACAGGGTCAGGGCTGAGTGTGTGACAGGGTCAGAGCTGAGTGTGTGACAGGGTCAGGGCTGAGTGTGTGACAGGGTCAGGGCTGAGTGTGTGACAGGGTCAGGGCTGAGTGTGTGACAGGGTCAGAGCTGAATGTGTGACAGGGTCAGGCTCAGTGTGTAACAGGGTCAGGCTCAGTGTGTGACAGGGTCAGGGCTGAGTGTGTGACAGGGTCAGGGCTGAGTGTGTGACAGGGTCAGGCTCAGTGTGTGACAGGGTCAGGGCTCAGTGTGTGACAGGGTCAGGGCTGAGTGTGTGACAGGGTCAGAGCTGAATGTGTGACAGGGTCAGGCTCAGTGTGTAACAGGGTCAGGCTCAGTGTGTGACAGGGTCAGGGCTGAGTGTGTGACAGGGTCAGGGCTGAGTGTGTGACAGGGTCAGGCTCAGTGTGTGACAGGGTCAGGGCTCAGTGTGTGACAGGGTCAGGGCTGAGTGTATAACAGGGTCAGAGCTGAGTGTGTGACAGGGTCAGGCTCAGTGTGTGACAGGGTCAGGCTCAGTGTGTGACAGGGTCAGGGCTGAGTGTGTGACAGGGTCAGGGCTGAGTGTGTGACAGGGTCAGGGTTGAGTGTGTGACAGGGTCAGGGCTGAGTGTGTAACAGGGTCAGGGCTGAGTGTGTGACAGGGTCAGGGCTGAGTGTATGACAGGGTCAGAGCTGAATGTGTGACAGGGTCAGGCTCAGTGTGTAACAGGGTCAGGCTCAGTGTGTGACAGGGTCAGGGCTGAGTGTGTGACAGGGTCAGGGCTGAGTGTGTGACAGGGTCAGGGCTGAGTGTGTAACAGGGTCAGAGCTGAGTGTGTGACAGGGTCAGGCTCAGTGTGTAACAGGGTCAGGCTCAGTGTGTAACAGGGTCAGGCTCAGTGTGTGACAGGGTCAGGGCTGAGTGTGTGACAGGGTCAGAGCTGAGTGTGTGACAGGGTCAGGGCTGAGTGTGTGACAGGGTCAGGGCTGAGTGTGTAACAGGGTCAGGGCTGAGTGTGTGACAGCGTCAGGGCTGAGTGTGTAACAGGGTCAGGGCTGAGTGTGTGACAGGGTCAGGGCTGAGTGTGTAACAGGGTCAGGGCTGAGTGTGTGACAGGGTCAGGGCTGAGTGTATGACAGGGTCAGAGCTGAGTATGTGACAGGGTCAGGCTCAGTGTGTAACAGGGTCAGGCTCAGTGTGTGACAGGGTCAGGGCTGAGTGTGTGACAGGGTCAAGGCTGAGTGTGTAACAGGGTCAGGGCTGAGTGTGTGACAGGGTCAGGCTCAGTGTGTGACAGGGTCAGGGCTGAGTGTGCGACAGGGTCAGGGCTGAGTGTGTGACAGGGTCAGGGCTGAGTGTATAACAGGGTCAGAGCTGAGTGTGTGACAGGGTCAGGCTCAGTGTGTGACAGGGTCAGGGCTGAGTGTGTGACAGGGTCAGGCTCAGTGTGTGAGCAGGGTCAGGGCTCCCTGTGCTCAGATTAGGTCTGAGTCCTCCTCCTTTGGAGGCACAGAAGGTCTCTATGATGTCCCTGTGGCCTCTGAGGTGGACACTCCCCTCATTTCCTTGCACTCTCAGAATAGTTGGGTCCTGGCCTTCCTGTGGCTAGTGTCCCCATCTCATAGCCAGCAAGGTCCAGTCATTCCTTAACACTCTCAAAATATCTCCCGGGAGCAGGTAGGTGGGGGCTAGCCCTGCTCGAGGCCATGGTATAAATACCTTGTTGGCTGTGAGCTGGGTGACCTTTTCTCTGGCAGGATGGGGCTTCCCCACTGGAGTCTGAGTGGTGCCACCCTGCTGGCTCTGGAGCCCCCATCCAAGGCCTGCTTGTTGGAGACCCTGAGGGCCTGTGTGGGATGCTGGACAGCCTGTGCAGATGCAGGGCCGTCTGGAAGCTGGGCCCAGTCTGCTGGGGACCCGGTGGCTTTATCTGGAGATCTAGGCCTTGCTGCTGAGACCCCATGTCCTGGGTGGTGCAGAAATGGCAGGCGATGGGTGGGGGCTGTATCTTAACAGTTGAGCACAGGTAGGTACCTTCCCTCCTGCAGGTGGGACAGGGACAGGGACCCCAGGAACACCAGCAAAGGCCACCTAGCTGGTCACTGGACAGCCAGAGCCACACTGCTGTTCCATGAGCCTGCTTGTCTTAGGGGAGGGGACTTGAGGGGACACAGCCCTGCCACGGAGCCCTAGCAGGCTAGGCCTGAGGGCATTCAGTTATGGGCTGGAAACCCTGGGCCAGAGGTTCTGGGTCCTGAGCCTCTCTTCCTACCCCAGGACCTGAAGAAGTACGGAGCTACGACCGTGGTGCGTGTGTGCGAAGTAACCTATGACAAGACCCCTCTGGAGAAGGACGGCATCACTGTTGTGGTGAGGGGTGTGTGGCTCTGGGCGTGGTGGTTGATATGGGGGAGGCCTGAGCAGTCGGATTTGGACTCTTCAACGGGCAGCAGGGGCCTCTGTCGCCACTTGCCGCATCCCAGGCTGGCCATGCCTGGGCCACAGGTGTGTGGGTACCTGAGCTGGTGTTCAGGACAGATGACTTTGAGAAAGTCAGCCCCATTGCACCCCCCTTCCCAGACCTAGCCTGAGGCAGGGTCCTTTGGCCACAGCTCCACTAGCTCCATCCGTAGTCTAAGAGCAACCTGTAGTCCCTGCGTGGTTCCGTCTTGGGGTAGTTGAGGCTTGGAGTCAGACATTTTTTGAGTCCGCAACCAGAGGTAGGAGGGGTCACCTGGGTTGTGGCATTCCCGTAAGAGTGAGGTCTACTGGCTGGGCGTGCTTGGCACTGTGGCCTGGGCCTCGAGCCCTGACAGCCCTTCCTGGTGGAGATGGAGCCCTCTTGTATAGGTTAGCTGGGGCTCAGCAGGCGCCTGCCCTGATTCAGAGCCAGTGTGGGGCCATCTGGCTCCTCCATGGCTGGGCTATCTCAGGGGCCTCTTCTCAGCCTCTCACTGCTGGCCATTTGGGACCCTGTTGCTGGGCAGCAGTAGGTCCCCTGGAGGCCCTGTGCAGAGGCCGTGGAGAGGGACCCTAGGGACTGTTTCCTTGGTTCTTTGCCCCTGGGGACCTAGCTTAAGTGGAGGAGGGGCGGCTCTGTGGGTTTGGCCAGAGTTCTTTGAGCCCCAGAAACGAACCATGGGGGCCACCTCCAGCCTGACCGATCGCAGTTCCCTGGGGCAGGACCTCCCTGCCCCACAGTGGAGCATGGGTGGTCCAAGCCTTATACAGCTGCTGGGACCTTGATGTCTGTCGTGCCTTTCATGTCAGAGTGACCCTAGGCTACTCTGTTGTGAGGACTCTGTGTTGCTGAACTGGATCTCATAGCCACTGTCTGGCAGTTGGGAGAGGAGAGAAGAGCTGACTGGCACCTTGACGGTCACATGGGCCTGGGATGAATTCTGTCGACCCTTTCTGGCCATGAGACCCCACAGGCCTCTCTGAGTCTCAAGGGCCTCCTGTTGTGTGGATGCTTAGAAGGGTGTGAGACAAAGATTTGTCAGCACCTCTTTGCACAGGGCACTCTGAGCCCTCTCTTCCCCTGCAGCAGAAAGGACTTGGGTTGTACCCGGGGTAGCCACAGACACTGGTGGTCTCTGCAAAACCGCCTTGTCTGGAGGCAGAGAAGCAGGGAAGATAGCGAGATCAAGAGACTCCTTACATCAGGCAACTCCAGCAGACCCATGGGGAACCCTGCTACCAACAGATACCAATAGGTCCTGATCTAGACCTGTCAACGGGTCCCATGTATACTGTCCTAAGATGTCGGTCTCTTCTCCCCTTCCGGAGTTGGGCCCTTCTCTGTGTGGGCTCTAGGGGACAGGAAGGGAAGCTAACATCCCCAGGGCAGGTCCTCAGCTGCCTCCTTCACAGGACTGGC
This sequence comes from Eospalax fontanierii, assembly GCA_035773235.1. Lineage (NCBI taxonomy): Eukaryota > Metazoa > Chordata > Mammalia > Rodentia > Spalacidae > Eospalax > Eospalax fontanierii. Next base: position 79,184,444 of record CM069532.1, read on the forward strand.
CCTTTGATGATGGGGCGCCCCCTCCTGGCAAGGTGGTGGAGGACTGGCTGAGCCTGCTGAAGGCCAAGTTCTGCAACGACCCGGGCAGCTGTGTGGCCGTGCACTGTGTGGCAGGCCTGGGACGGTGAGTGACGTGTGGGATTCAGCTGTGGCAGCTGGGAGCTTAGCTTGTGCCCCTGTGGTCTAACTTGATTGCTTTTAGCTTTTGGATGTGGGCCACATCCACTTGACCTTTCTAAGGCCCAGGGTTCCCAAGCAAGGCCTTTCATAGCCTGAAGGTAGGAAGTTCCTCCAGAATCTGACCTGAGTCCCTCCTGCTGTGGTTCAGACTCACTGTACCTCATTCAGGAGAAGAGTGACCACCTGCCTCTCCCCAGACACAGAGACGTGCAGTCACCTCTAGGCCTGACCCCTGCTTGAAGGAAGAACAGTTTCCTGCACCAGCTGGAATGAGCCAGGCAGGGGGAACCCCCGAGGTTGGGCTGTTTGGGGTCTGTGTACTCCATGGAGAGCTAAGAGACTGGTCGAGTCAGGCCTCCATGCCCGGTGTCTTTGGCAGGTGGCCTGGTGGTGGGGAGGGGAGAGGGGGCTATGGGGCCCAGATGATCTCAGCCTTCCTGTCCACACAGGGCTCCCGTCCTTGTGGCACTGGCCCTTATCGAGAGCGGCATGAAGTACGAGGATGCCATCCAGTTCATCCGGCAGTGAGTGGCCAGTAGGGGCAGCACTTGGGGACCTGGGGTGGACCTAGCAGCTGGGTGGGGTGTGGGCTGGCACCATGGCTTCTCCTCTCCCCTCACCTCGCCTTTCTCTGGTCAGTGGCTGTTGCTGGTGAAGCTCTCCTGGCCAAGGTGGGCTGGGCCGGTCCCAAGTCACCCTTACAGTGGCAGTGATCGCGATGAAGGCTGAGCTGATTCACCCGCTGTAGCAGAGGGGCAGTGGCTGAGGGTGCTAGCTGAGAGCGTCCCTCCTGCCCTTGCACACAATAGCTCCTTAGCAGCCCCTTGCTGTTGAGTGGATGTGCCTGGGACATCCATCTGCCTCTCAGCGCGGAGCCAGATACCAAAGCCTCCTCTCCTCCAGGGTTGCCAACTCTAGCTAGTGCCTTCTGAGCTGCCACCAAGGGCCTGCCCAGTAGTCCTGGCTACCCTAGCAGCCCTAGGATTCACTGTTCAGCTGGTGTCCATGGCTCAACCTTTCTGCTGTTCTTGGATGCTCAGAGGCCAGCACCTCCTTGTGTTATGGTGGCCTTCCAGGAGGACGCCCACCTGTCTGATCTGTTGGGCCAGGACTACATGGGCATATATATGTTGTGGGGACACTTTTGGCTGCTTGAAGTGGCCTCTTTTTTTTTGACCAGGTATGCTGTCTTCTCCCCTGGGCAGGCTCTTGTGCAGCAATGGCAGCGTGGGCCTGCAGGTGTCCTTAGTGGAGCCCAGGGTACGCACAGACTGGTCTGCACTTGCAGAGACCCACCAACCAGACACACACATATGTACATATGGGTGCACGCACACACACACACACACACACACACACACACACACACACACACTCTGTCTTATGTATATAGTACCTTTGGAGACACACGAAACACAGATACACATTCTGTATTCACCTATAGAGACTCATCAAACACGCACACATTCTGTGTGCCTTGGTACAAAGTCTGAAGACGTTCTGGCTGACTAGGGTGAGATGCCTTCCCCATTAAGCCTGGGCCACCCCAGTGTCCCTAGAGCACAGGCTCGGTTCACCTGTGGCTCCTTTACCTGAGGCCATGCAGTTAAGGAAGGGCTCTGTTGGCCATTGAGGGCTTGTTCAGCCCCATGGTCTCTAGGGTCTAGGGCTCCCTGGAGTAAGCTAGGCATGACCCTTTGCCTGTCCTCATCACCACAGGAAGCGCCGTGGGGCCATCAACAGCAAGCAGCTCACCTACCTGGAGAAGTATCGGCCCAAACAGAGACTGCGGTTCAAAGACCCGCACACACACAAGACCAGATGCTGTGTCATGTAGCCCGGGACCCCACCCTGTACACCTGGGCACTGGTCATAGCCACTTCCAGCTGCCTCTTCTCCTGTGCCTCAGCACATCTGTATTCAAGGAGTCCAGTGGCCGAGTTTGCCCATGCTCTGTGCCCATCTGTCTGTCTGTCTTTGTCCCTGTCTGTGCCCATGGCTGTCTCTCTGAGGCTGTCTCTGGACCTCCTGCCAGCCCTCTCCAGCCACTGCACCCGCTGCTCAGGCCTTCTCCTTGGCCTGCATACAGCAGGTGGGTGTGTTTTTAACCACTGGGTCCAGTGCCTCAGCTGCGGCTCTCACCCTTACCTGTTCTTGGCACCTACCGTGTTGTGTCCTGGGCCTGTAGGTGCTCTGGACTCTTGAAGGCAATAAAGCGGGCACTGTGGATGTGTGGAGAGTGTTCTAGTGCCAGGTGGAGGTTGTGGGGTACTGGGAGGTGGAGGTGCTCTCCATGGCTGTCCTGGGTGTGCTGAGCCTCCTGCGTGTTCCCATGGCGCCCTCTGCTGGCCATTGCTGGGCTCTGCACCCTGACTTGGGGCTGCAAGTCTTTGCCAACATTAGGGCAGAGCCACACTTTGGTCCAGTGACAGTTCTGGGGTTGGAGCATGAGAAGACCAGGCCGGGTCACCTCCAGAAGACAGAGTCGGGTATCCTTAGAATGTCCAGGGACCTGTGCTGCACGGGGTAGCCTCCCTTCCTACTGCAGCCACGGTCCTTGTTTCAACCTCTTGGTTCCAGAGAAGAGTCCCACTGAGGGGTGGTGGACTGAGATTTGGGCAGTGGCCATTGGCTTTGGAAAGGCCACCCATCATCCAGAGAGGGAGGGAGGACAGAATGAGGGCATCAGGGTGATACGGGGTACAGGTGGGTCTGAGAGTGTGGGGACACTGGGGTGGGATGGGACCTGGGTAGGATCCGACTGCCCCACCACAAGTTCTGAGCTGTGGACCGGCTCTTCTGTAGGCTGAGGAAAAGGGACAAAGAGGGACAGGGTCTGGCTGGGAGGAAACAGGCCCAGGGCTGGCTGTGTGTGGCAGGATGGCTATGCTGTCTGCGTACTGGGTCCCTTGGGTACTGTCAGCCCCCTGGGTACTGACACCATCTGTAGACACAGCCCTGAGGCCTTTGCAGACCTCTTCACATCTCTGCCCAGAACAGGCACAGACCATCCATCTCTACCACCTGCCACCCACTTGAGCCCTTCCCACTTCAGGCGTCACACACTGTCTAGCATCCTCCCACCCTCCTCAGCTTTGACCAGGACCTCAGGAACCCAAGGGCCTCGCCTGGACCACCAACAATCACTGTTCCTGCCTTTCCCTGTAAAGCGGGCCTCATGCCTGGATGGCAGGCTGTAGCCCTGTGGGACGCTCCTTCTCCAAGCTCAGTGGCGATGGCCTTGGATGTGCGGTGAACTCAGCTACAGCCATGGCCCATTTGTGAAGAATCACTGTAGTTTTCCAGTCTACTATGTAGGTTTTCAGTGGGATACTCCTGCCCCAAGAGACACATAGTTCAGGGGGTGGGAGTGCCAGGGTATAGGGGTTCACTTGAGTGAGGCGGGATGCTTGACCCTCAGAAGGGTATGTGTGTGCGTGTGTGTGTGTGTGCGTGCGTGCGTGTGTGTGTGTGTGTGTATTCAGCACAGACTCCATGGGACATAGGGGATGTGGTATGGAGGTACCAAAAGGTGCTTGGTGAAAGACATGCCCAGGGGTGGGCATGTTGGCTGGAGTGTTCTCTGGTGGAGCTGGTTGGTCTGGTGGGCCCTGAGGATGACAGTCTCTGCACCCAAAAGGGCCTTTCTGCTCACTTCTCAAATGGTGAATTTGAGGCTGAGGGGGAAGATTCTGACTGAGAGAATTCTTGGAGAGTTGGGGACCCCCTCTGGATTCTACTCTGCCAGCAGACTTGGGGTGCCTACAGCTGGGACTGGATAGCCAAGGCCTTTGTCTGGAGCTGTCTGGTCAGCCCTGCTGGAGGTAAGGTGGAAGAAGATCCTGTCCTGGGCTAGAGAGGCCTGTAGGGGGTCCCTGGCCAGCCATCAGCCCCATAGCCTCTGCAGAGTGGGTCCATATGCCTCGACCCCACATGAGTGGACTGCTCAGCTGTGGGTCTGTGGCACTGGCCTCAGTTCTGAGTTCTCTTTAGCAGGGGCCATCACAGATTTCCCAGTTGGCCTCTGCCCACCCCTCCCTGCCCGACTCTGTCCCTGAGTCTTGCCAGTATCCTCTGGGTCTTAGCTTGGCCACAGCAGAGAGTGGTCAGATGGTGGGCAGGAAGTGGACAGGTATTACACTCTTTGTTGAATCTAGATTTTTATTTCAAATGGAAAAATGTAATGCAACCAGGCTCTGTATGAACAAGGGAGCAGGGCTGTCCTGGGGTGTGGACGGTGGGGAGGATGTCTGAAAGTCACTTCTTGGGTCTGGCTGATACCTCCCGAAGGAAAGAGAGCTGTCTGGTGGCAAATTCCCGGATTCCAGGCTCTGGGTCTTTTTTGAGGTCTTTAAAAGCTTCAGGAGAGAAAGGACAAGTCAGAGGTGACAGAACTGGGAGCAGCCTCTTTCCTCCCAACTCCATCTGGGTAGGGGTGTGAGACTGAGGAGGGTGCACTTCCTTAATGGCAGCATGGACTGGGCAGAGCCCCATCCCTCAGGTGCCCTGGCAGGGTAGGGTCTGCTTGGGAGGCCTGGGTCTTATGCTTGTGCTGGGCCGGGCAGGATTCAGTGCCACTATCTGTGAAATGGGCGTATTGAGCAAGGCTGGGAGCCTGCGGGTAGAGGCTTCTCACTACAGAACAGCAGTTTGGTGTCCTCTTCGTTTACCATCTGTGACACGGCCTGGGGCTGGTAGCAGGTCGTGTACCCTGTGTGAGGTGGAGAGCCGCAGGCTGGAGGGTGGGGCTCAGGCTCCAGTTCCCCAACCCCATCTCCTCTCTTTTTCTCCCCTTCTGTGGATGGACAGTGGGGAAGGGGAGGACTCCAAGCCTGGCTCATTCCCACCTATGAAGAGTGCTGCCCAGGTCTTGATGTGGTGGTGGCGGCTGTGCAGGCAGTTGATGGCCTGTGACAAGTGGATGCTGAACTCCTCCTGGCTGTGGGTCATCTGGCCGGAGGAGAGCCCGCCTGTCACTGCCTGGGGCTACAGGCACCCCTGACCTCTACTCCTGCCAGCCCTACACCTGGGGAGAAGGAGAATATGTGGGGTACAGCTATGCTGGGTTCCTCACCAGGCAGGTCCAGAGGAAGTGGCGGGCGCTCAGGCCAGTCTCCCACGCCAGTGTGCAAAACAGGGTGTACCGTGGCTGCCAGTGGAGCAGGACTGCACAGCGGTAGAAAGCGAACTTGGCCTGCTGCGGAGACAGCCGTGGGAGGGATCACCCACTGTCCACGTGTGGGTGAGCCTGGGGCCTCCACTCCTCAGTGGGGAATGCAGTGGGCACCAGACAGACCCCTGTGCTGGTATCTGGAAGCCTCCCTGCCCCCGCAGGTTGCAGCACCCGGTGGAAGGCACACAGCTCTGTGTGGACTCCTTGGGGAGCTGGCTGTTCTTGCTCCCACCCCATGACAGGGAGGACAGAGTGCAGGGCACTGCAGGGAGGATTCCATTAGTGCTTCAGCAGGGTCACTAAGTGCCTGTGTCCCACTGTGCCCGGGTGCTGTGGCTGGCAGAACCCGCAGGTCTGGCCTCTGTGCATGTGCCTGTGTGTATGTGCCAAGGCATGCCAGGGGATGGTGGGTGGGGGAAGCAGCGTGGGTGGCCAGACCGTTTGCTGCTGTCCTTTGGACCCCCTCTCAGGCAGCCCCACCTGGCCGCCCTGTCCCTGACTGAGATGAAAGGCAGTGGGTGGGAGCTGACCGTGACAACAGCTGGACACTGGTCCTTCAGGTGCAGGAGCAGGGGAACCATGCTCTGGCACACCTGGGTCCTCAGGCCGCTCAGCTCCTTGTCTGCCATGGCTGCTACCAGGTCACCAAACAGTGCCATGGCGGCTGCTCGAATCTTGTCCCGCTCCTACAAAGCAGGGGCTTCCCAGCTTAGAGCCCCTACTCCTTTGCGCTCCGGCAGTCAGGGTCATGAATGCAGGGTAGGGTCGTGTCTCCTCCCTCCGAAAGGTTCAGGGAAGGGTCAGACCTCCCTCTCAGACAGGGCCCCAGGCCATGTCCCAGGCCATCCTCAACTGGAATCAGCCTGTTCCACAGGGGTGCACAGTGTCACTCTGACAGCCAGGTACCCTGAAGCCAGTAGGGCTGGCTCATCCTCCATTTATCCCAGGGAAGGGGAGGTGGTTACTTGGGGCACAGGGACTGGTGTTAAGATTGAGAAGGCTGTGTGATTGGTCCACGGTAGGACAGGACGCACAGGGGCTAGACAGGGGAGCATTCTTTAGCCTTGAGGAAGAGGCTGAATGCCACCTGGCAGACAACTGGCCAGATCTAGTGCCCCTGTGGGCGCATAGCCTGCCAGTTCTCCTGGGCTTGGTAGCTAGCACAGTGAGAGGACGGAAGGGGTTGCGAGGCAAAGAGGAGGAGGCCTGTGGGAGCAAACCCAGGACTCCCTGTCCTCATTCTCACATCATCGAAGAAGGAGCGGGCATTGATGGCAACGCTGAGGCTCTGAGCGCCTGTGCCTTCTGAGCCCAGGCGGCGCAGCACATCTGATACCATGGTCAGAACGCCCACCACCGTCAGCTCGCTGTTGTGGAATAAGCCGTTGAGGAAGGCTGGCAGCTGCCCCCGGAGCAGGCTTTCCTATGAGGGATGGTGGGGGGCCGTGGGTGGAGGGCACACCTCAGGCCCCTTTCACCTGGCTTTCCTGGGGTGCTGGCCCTGAGCCCCCCATCCCTGCCTGGGGCCCTCGCTTCTTTCTCCTGGGCCTGGGGCCTCCTCTCTCCCCGGCCCCCCGCCCCCGCTCCTGTGTGTACTTCACTCCTGTTTCCAGCTCCCTTGGGTTGGTTGGGGTCTGGGGCTGGACCAGGAAGGGCCTCACTATGTAGAACTTACTATGTAGCCTGGCCTCAGTCTCACAGAGATCCACCTGCCTCTGCCTCCTGAGTGCTGGGATTAAAGACGTGTGCCACCACACCCGGCCATATTTCTTTCATTTTTTAAAGTTCATCTTCAGCCCATTCTGCCTGCCCTAAGCTCTAGATGATTGGTCAGAAAGTATCGGGATTTCTTACGTTGGGGACTTTATCAGTTGTTTTCAACTTACAAATAAATTTTTAGCTCACTCTGTCCCCTAAGCTCTGTTTGGTTTAAAATATTAAAACCATTTCCACTGAGATATTTGGCAGCAACACATATACTCCGGGCACCTGGATGTATTTGTGCTAGGACCAGGGGTCTAACCTGGTAGGATGGCGGGATGGAATTTGGATAGAATGGGCTGGGAGAGAAACAGAGCAGGCACAGCACGGTGTGTCTGTTGCTCTGTCCCACTCGGGTCAGCCCTTCCTGTCCCCATAACAGCAGGACTCTGGCTACCCTTCCCGTCCACCTCCCCACTGATCACCCAGTCGTCCCTCCCTCCTTCCACCCATCCATCCATTCAGGTGGATGAAGATGGCTGACCTGGTGCGTGTTCAGACAGGTGGGTGGATGGATTGATGCATAGACAGGTGGAAGGATGGAGGGCAGGTGCACTTGGTGCATGGACAGATAGGCAGATGGGCAGATGGACAGGTGGGCGAGTGAGCAGCTCGATGGACGCTGTCATCTCCATCGTTATTACTAAGCGCCTTTGAGTTACACACACTGCAACAGGTTTTGCTGAGCATGGTCACTCTAATGGTGAATGCCCCTTAATCATGCAGAAGCCTACATTGGAGCGAACTAGGCAAATGGTCAAAGAGACTTTGGGATTTCCTTGGAAACTGTCCCTTCTGAGGCCTTTCCATGAACACACTTTCTCCTACAAACTCTGAAAGTCTTTGTGTTCCCAACCGCTCTCCCAGCAGCTGTGACTGTGTGTCAGTCACTCCCTAGGGTAAATGTGTGGAGATGAAGGCCTCATACTTTCCTTCTGATAAGAGCACTTTCACCTAGCTCAGCATCAGTGGCTTGGTCGCCACTGGCTGGACCACAGGTGCTGGTCATAAATAGGATGCTACAGCTGCTTGTGATGGCGGCGGCTTGAGGGCTGACTGTGGCCAGCTTTGGTCTCATGACCTGCTTATCACACAGGCTCAATTTCCATCCCATTTTATAGACATGGATGCTAAGGTCTGAGTCCTGAGCAGTCTCCTCAGTAGTCTGGAAGTGGGTTTATCAAGGGCCCTGGCTCTTGATATCCAGTGAAGATGTAAGAGCCTGAATTGGGGACTGGAGGTGGGGAATGGCAGTCCTCCCAAAGGCTGTATTGCAGGACCTCTCTCCAGCCATCCATTTTGGGATCTGGTTTGCTGTGGTATTGGGTAGACTTGGTTGGGAATGAATTGGAGGATCTATCCATGATTCTCAGGGGGACTTCTCTCTGGGCCAAGGGAGGGGTGTTGCCTGCCTGGCTCCCCTGCCTGGGGTGTGTAGGAGGGTTTGTTTGTTCTAGGGGATAGGCACTTCACCCTCCCAAAATATCCCCTTTTTTTCAGATGAGGAAACTGAGGCTCAGAAGCAGGAAGTCAGGTGACATCATCAGGAGTGAGAGGGCTAAGGTTCCTACCCACTAGGCCTTGCTCACCCCGGATGCCCAGGGCTTCCAGGCCCTCTGGCCCTTACCTTCTCCGGATGGAAGAGAATGTTTCCTAGGCCTTCCAGGCTGGCCACACGGATCTCAGGACTGGTGTCCTGGAGGCCTTGAGCCAGCACAGCGAGGGCTGCCTGTCTGGAAATCACCTCCAGCAGAGCAGGGCTGTAGAGGAACTGGGGCCCCCCCGAGTGCAGGCGGCTCAGGACTGGCACTGTCTTCTGGGCAGCCTGTATCTGTGTTGGGGGTTCTGGGACCAAGGTCTGGACAGTGTTTGGGGGCAGGGATTGTTATTGGCTTCCCCTGGGTACTGGGGTTAAGAGGCATTTGAAATCTTTTAATGGTCAAACCCTTCTGTGTATGGCTGGGGCCCATTGAGGTCAAATAGCAAGTCTGGATCCAATTTCCACCAATGGTGGACTCGATGGGACACACAGGGAACAGGGTCTCTGTTGAGGACAGCTCAGAAATCTCTCTGGTGGGGTGGGAAGGGACATGAAACTCTGGCTTGAGCTAGAGATAGGTAACTGGAGCCAATCATGGAGATAGCCCCCAGGTCCTGCCACACTCAGCCCAAGCTTCTAGGGTGGGGGCCCTGATTCACAAGTGAGGGAGACAGTGCTTCATTTGAGTATGGCCTGCTGAGTCTACACCCAGGGCCGCTCAACTCTGCTAAGTCTTTGAGGGCAGGGAAGGGAGGGCAGACAGGTCCTCCAAGGCTGCAGGCATGGGGTCCTGAGGGCTGGGGGACCCTTGTAGAGATGGAAGTGAGGAGGAAGTGTTGGGGCAGCCTGTCCTTCCAGGGCGGGGTCCAGTGGGTCCTGCCTGGGGTTGAGGGGTTGGGGGAAGGGCTGTCTAGGGCCCACTGCTCCCATCCTGTCCTACCTCAACGAAGACCAGGATGGCTGTCTTCCTTTCCCGTTCCTGCTGGTTCTGCAGGCTGGGCAACAGGTGGCTGAGGACTGCTTTGATCTCTTTGCAGTGGTTTTGCACCATGGCCCTGGGGGCAGGGCCTGGCTTTATGGTCACTGCCCAGAGTCTACCTCCCGCCATCTTCCTAGCTGACCAGGCTGGACAGCCAGCCGGCCAGATCCCAGCATGGTATGTGTTACCATGCGTCTCTCTTAGTATGCTCCTTCCCTATGTGCCAGGTCTGAACTGGTGTGAGGGAGGCAAAGGAGGAACAGTTCTTGTTCCAGAGGTCATAGACTAGGGTGGGACTTAGGAAGAGTCTGCGCCTACAGGCTCTGGGCGCATGTACTGGGAGTGTGTGTATGGCTGGGGCTGCCCATGCCTGATGGCTGTTGTGTGTATGTATGTGGATCTAAGGGGGTGCTGACCCCAGGCTGCCCTAGGTGACCTCAAGTGGTCACTGGGCCCGGTCAGGGCCTGGTCACTGCAGTCTATATGCCCAGCCTCTCCTGCTCTCGCCCCGCTAGTACCTGGCAAGGAAGCCCACGGCCTGTGGGTAGGTGTGGATGGAGGTGAAGTGCTCCCAGGTGCTCTGCAGCTCTAGGGGAGCAAAGTCGTGCCAGTGCCCGGTGGCGGACAGCAGACTCTTCAGTGCCTCCAGTGACGTGCTGTAGTCAAGCAGAGAGCCCAGGGTCTACTCAGGGCCTCAGAGCTCACCTGGGCCCTCTGTGATCTTGGGAAGGGTATCCTGGCCGTCTCTGCTCTGCAGCCTTCCTCCCTAGGCCTGCATGGTCGTTCTCTTCTTCAACACAGCTGCTTGGGTGGGACTGGAGGGCCATGTTTAGCAATCATGCTTTTGCAGCAGGATTAGTCTGCAGTTACCCTGCAGCTGGGTTAAAGGACAGAGCACAGGAGACAGGGCTGGAGAGGCTGCGGGAGGTCTTAGTCTCTGGGTCTCCCATGTCCCACGGCCGGGAGGGTCCTGGCTGAGCCCTAGAGGGATGTGGATGTTTAAATATAGACAAAGAACACAGAGCAGGGAGCATCTGGTGCCAGTCTGTGCATATGAAGAACGACCTTGTGCTTGCCAGCGCTGGTTACCTGGGAAGGGCCCCTGTGCTAAATGCAGTACTGGAAACGGGTAGAAAAGCCTGGGAATGCAGGCCCATGAAGCCTGGGGTGGCTCGGCCCCATGGCTGGCCGTCTCTGGCCACCCCGGCTTGGTTGCTGTGAGTGCACGGCTTGACCTATAGGCTCCCGCTGCGGCAATGCTGTCTGCCTTGGACCAGCATGTTTCAGCACTGTTGGGAATCCCTGCCTGATTGCTAGGGGAAGTCACACCTTCTGGGTGTTCTCACAGTTCTCCCCAACATCAAGTTCATGTGCAGCCACACACAGCCGTGGGGCAGTTCACCCGATCCCTCTACAAGCTCATGCTAGCTCTTCAGCCGCTCCACACTACCACAAACCAGCGAATCCCACTCATAGAGCCTCTTTGTTTTCCTGGCTCTGACCCAGAGGGCCAAAGCTCCCCAGAAAGGAAGATGAGACTTATGTGCTCCCCAAGTGTTGGCCAGACACTGGTGCACTCCCCAGCCCCACATCACTTTCCCTTCTGGTTTTACTTTTGTTTTTATTTGTTTAACAGTTGATTATGGGGGCTGGAGAGATGGCTTAGCCCCCTCTTGCAGAGGACCTGGGTTCAGTTTCCAGCACCCACATAGTGGCTAACAACCACACATAACTCCAGTTTCAGGGAATCTGATACCATCTTCTGACCTCCTTGGGCATTGCATGACACAGGTGCACTTACATCCATGCAGGAAATACACATAAAATGTAAATTAAAAATTTGATTATATACGTTTTGTGTATATATACTGCGTGTCTGTGTGTGTGAATATGTTAAAGTGTTTGTGTGGTCATGGGACCTTTGGGTGTCAATCCTTGTTTGAGGCAGGGTCTCTTGATCACTGTATGTAGGCCAGACTAGCTGGCCTGTGAGCTTCCAGGAATTCTGTTTCTGCCTCTGATCTCAGCACAGGAGGGCTGAGACCACAGACCCGTGCTTCTGCTTGACAGTGTTTACGTGGGTTCTGGAAATTTGAAGTGAGTTCCTTATGCCTGTTGGGCAGATGCTTCACACAATGAGCCATTTCCCCTAGCCTCTTACTTTTATTTTTAATTGAGGTAAAGTGCAAATCACATATAATTTGCCATTTGAGTGAAGTGAAAAACAGCCTCCACCACATGCTCCTGCGGCCACAGAGTTCAGCTCCAGTGAATGGGGCCAATCCTCCATAGTCTGAACCCTCTGCAACATAAGCCAGGATAAGGAATTCCTTCCTTCAAGTTGCTTGTCAGGTATTTGATCACAGCAGAAAGAGAAGTAGCTAATACAGTATCCCACTGCTGGGATCTGTTTGTGTACCTGCCTGCCCCCCTGCCCGTCCATGCATCATTCATCCATCCATCCATCCACCCACCCACTCATCCATCCACTTACCCATCCACCCATTCATCCATCTACCCACCTGCTTATCCACCCATCAGCTACCCATCCATCCATCCATCCATCCATCCATCCATCCATTCATCCACCCACCCACCCACCCATCCATCCATCTATCCATCCCAGACTCTTGGTGTGCTTACAGTCTGGCCCACTGTGAATAGTGCTTGTCAGCAAAGTTTCTAGACTTTGTTCTGAGTCTCTACTTTCTTTTTTTTCTGGTATAAGCTCAGAGCAAACGTGAGCTTTCTGGGTTGCACAGTCATTTTCTATATTTTTTCTGGACATGTAGTCTCGTTCTATAACCCCAGGCTGGCCTTGAATTCAATTCGTGATCCTTCTGCCTCGGCTTTCCAAGTGCTGGTATTACAAGCACGTGCCACTGTGCCACATGCTGTAGCTGACTTTTTTGAGGAGCAACCACATTGTCTTCTACACAATTGCTCCATCTGGCTGACGGTGTGCAAAGCTTTGTTTCTCCAAATCCTCTCCAACCTCTACTCTTTTCTGTCTTGTGATTGTAGTCATCCTGATGAATATGAGATTTCTCCTCCTCCTTTTCTCTTTGAGACAAGGTTTTGCTATGTAGCTTGGGCTGGCCCCAAACTCTCTCTATAGCAGAGTCTGGCCTTGAATCTGGGATCCTCCTGGGTCAGGTGTGGGATTCAGTGCTGATTAGCGTGAGCACATGCCTGCTTTTTTTTAATCGCATCTTTGCCCCTTGACCCAGTGCAAGGCCAGCACCAGGCCGGGGAGGAGGAGGATGGAGACTGAGTTGGAAATAAAGAAATGAGGTGTCTCAGGAGCTAGGGTGACAGTGGAGGACCAGGAAGCCCTTCAAGGGGCAGGATGGACACTGGCTGGCAGAGGACCCAGCTGAGAGCTGACCTACGTGTGTGTGAAATCTCCATGGCAAGGGGTCTTTGTGAGCTGGGACACAAGGGAATGTCCTTGCCCCAGCTGGTATGCTCTACCCAAAGGCCCTCCCGGGCATGGGGCCTGGCTTAGCTAAGCAGGATGTCAGGGGCCTCTGAGGCCCACCAACAGCAAGGCTCACCTGGCTGCCATCCAGAGTCCCAGGCCATCCACCCTGTAGGCATCTAAGGTAGTGGCAAACTGGCAGTGAGTTATGGCCCCTCTTTTCTCTCAATAGTGCCAGTCAAGCTGGCACAAGGTGTCAGGCCCTGGGCTGTGATAGTTCTTATGTCTCATTAATGCCATTCAGCCTCTAAGACCTGGAGAATGGCAGCCAGCTTCTGTAATGGCTTGCTGGCCTCCCCGTTCATGTGCCTGGTGGCTGGCCTGCCCTATGCCTGGGTCCCTTTGGGTGGTGCCAGCCAGCCAGCTCTCCTCTGTGGAGGGGGCCCCAGGCTCAGTTTAACTTCAGGTTAGACATGAGGGCCAGGCCTGACCAATTAGGACCTTGAAGGTTTCTATTCCTTCAAGGATGGGTGTGTGACTGGAGCTGAGCCAATCAGAACTCATGGATTCTGCCTGTGGTAAGTTTGAGTCCCATGGCCGCAGGGGTCACCTCTAGGACCTGTCCATAGAGTGGCCCGTGGGAACCAGAGAGCTGAGGTAGACAGGGATTCAGCTCCATCTGTCGGGAAAGCCACCCATGGACTTCCTTGAGGCAATGGGAGAACTGTAGAGACATGGACAGCTCTGCCTTCTGGGACAGTCTGTTCTCGGGGGGACAGGCAGCAAACCAGGAAGACGCACAGACAGCTGTCAGGTGTTGGCTGGTGACCGCATGGTGCAGGGTGGAGGGAGTCGTGGCGCCGTCGGGGCAGTCACTGTTCATAGAGGATGGGTGGGGAAGCCTTGCCACATGATTTGGAAGATGAGCAGAACCAAGAGCAGCCTGCACTGGGGAAAGAGCCCTTGGAGGGGAGAGGGGCAGAAGGAGGAGCGTTAGCGTGCTCCTCACCTCCGTGCTCTGGGAGGAGAACGTTTTTATTAGCTTATTAGGAAAGATTCATGCATTTTACTTGGTTGATCTGAATAAAAAAAGGATTTTGTGCACATTTGAATTCAGAGGCAGTCTGAGGAGAAGTGACATTTGTTTTGGTGACAAGCCTTGGGGAGAGCTGTTAAAACTGACAAATTGTGTGAAACAGATCATCACACAAATGAAAAGAGGGAGCCCCAGTGGTTTTTTAAAGACTTGCTTATTGGATTCTGGGAAATATGACCAAAAGCCTACTGCAGAGGAAGATGGCCTGTCTCTCCCACCCTGGTCAGGTGGGGTGGGAGGGAACTGTGCACAAAAACGTACAGAGACAAGCCAGGCTCTGCTCAGGCAGTCATGGTGTCTGGCTGTGGTGAGTGAGGCTGGATGGTTCCCCGTGGCTCAGCCAAGTGCCCCCTCACCAGAGAAGCATCAGAGCCACCCTGAGCCTCTGCTACCCCATTGCACTGTAGAGAGGACAGCGCTCCTGGCCCGGATCCTCGCAAGGGCTAAGAAGAGAGACACTATGTTGGGACTGAGTAGCTGTGTCCAGAGGCCCCTGCTTGTTAAGGGTCTGTGTGGCCATAGACCCTTGGGACAAAGAAAGCAGATATGCATCTGATATGGTGGCCATGGGTGGCATTTGGGAGAGTGGCTACTATGGGATAATGGTCCCTCTTAGAAGGGTGTGTTGGAGACAACTCTCTTACAACTCTCTTGCTTGTGATCCCATTTTGGAATCAAGTCTTTGCAGATGCCATCGGGTAAAGATGAGGTTATTAGAATGGCCCCAACTCAGTGACTGGTCCTTGAAGAAAGGGGGCATTTGATGCAGGTAGAACAGTGATATGGGGATGGTGGAGGCTGAGATTCAAGTCACAACCACCAGGGATCCTGGGGCTTGCAGAAGTGAGGGACTAAAGGATTCTCCTCAGGTGTTCTAGGGGGGAGGAAAGCTGTGAACCCTCTGATTTTAATCCTCTGACCTCTGAACCCCATAGGGGTGATAATCCTATTGTCTAAGCATCTCTCTCTCTCCTTTCTCTCTTTCTTGCTCTCTTACTTTGTTTCTTGGGCAGGAAGCTAACTGCTCTGGGTGGTCCTATGGGTATATGCCTGTTGCTCAGTGTGATCTGCTCAATCTGTGAGACCCTGGGCTCACCTCTGGGGGCTTGGTGGGGCCTCCTGGACCACCTTCCCCTGTTCAGAGTTGATGGGTAGGTTCAGCTCCAAGACATAGTGCACTTGGGCCAGAAGAGCCAGGAACAGCTGGGGAAAGGCGCCCTTCATGGCCTTCTTGAACTCTCGTGCGAATTGCAGCTCGTGAATTGCGTTCATGGCCTGTTGGGAGGGATGTGGGTCTGAAGTCCTAGGGTTCTTGGCCAGGTGTGCTGAGCCCAAACCCACATTCAAACATGCTTCTCTTCCCATCCTCCCTGTCTAAGCATCCAGACAATGCCCCTTTCCTTGACTGGTTCATTCGTGCACCCTCTTTGAGAGCCTCTGGACCTGCAGCTCTGATCTCCTTGGTGCTCCCCAGACATCAAAGTGCTCCCCAAACGATCTCTCTAGCCTGTGCTCCACAGCCAGGTGCTTCTAACGTCAAACTCTTCAACTTGTGCTCCCCATCCTGTGCTCCCTAGCCTGAACAACCTCCCGTTTTCTCAACATTGTGTCTGCAGGCGGCTCTGTCCAGGTGGGAGGAGGCCGGCTGTGTGCTTTGGGCAGCTGTTCACCGGTCATTGGGGCCAGGATTCTGGGAAGTTTCACACAGGGTCTGGCACAGATACTGCCTTGCAGGAGTCAGCCAAAGGGGACACGTGTTGGTGTGGCTACTTTAGCGAGCAGGTGTCCTGTCCCAGGTGTGCAAATAGACATGGATTGATGGAGAAAGCTGGAAAGAGGCTCCTAGGAGAAGGTGTTGCAGGAAGCAGTCTATGAGGCTCCTCCAAGGAGGAGGCCTATTCTCTCGGTCTCTGCCTACATCTTGCCAGAGGACACTCCCCTCCAAGGCACAGCTAGGGAGACCTTAATTTGGGGACTCAGAGTCCTGAGCAGGCCATTAGGAGCTGAGCTAGGGCCAGGGGGTATGGAGTCAATCTCTGGATAAGGTTGCCCAAGGCCCCTTTCCCCTAGGCAGGGGATGGGCTGTGTTTTGGCCCTCCCTGAAGCCTGGCACACTGACCCAATTGCTCACACGAATGCCTAGAAGGGACGGGGGTAGGGGGGTGGAGACTCACGGCCAGTGAGGGCAAGCAGGGCTTCTCCTGGAGACAGGAGCTGTCGCTGGCACTTGGGGGCAGGGGCCTCCTCTGTAGCCAGGCCAGCAGCATGGCTAGCACCAGGTGGCTTGCAGACTCCTCAACTCCCAGGGCCCTCCACAGGCGGAAGGCATCACTGTGGACAGAGAGAGGCTGTGAGTGTTGTGCTGCAGCCCAGGCTGCTGGATGTGGTGAATAGTGTCTAGGGTCCCAGTGAAGCAGAGTATGCTTATGCCAGGATGAGGCTGCAGTATAAATGTCAAGACAGACCCTTAAGGCCCCAAGGAAACCCTCTAGCCCAGCTGACACTTGCCAGACAGGCTCAGAAGATTCCAGGAGGTTCCACATTGTGGCAAACAGTCATGGAGAGAGTGGGGCCTTTGAAGTCAGAAGGGACTGAGCACAAGTCCTTGTTCTGCCCCACCCTGGCTGTGTGATGTTGGGCTGCAGGTGGCTCCTTGTAGAGTTGGGGTCACGGTTGCATCCAAAGGTCAGAGTGAGAGGGTTTTCCCTGAGCCTGGGAGCCTGGAGGGGAGACTTCCATTTTGCCCCATGGGGCTGATGTCCTCTGCGTGCACCTTTGTGCCAAGCACCAGCCCCTGAAGACAACATCCGGGTGACTAAGATAACCAGACTTGGCAATAATCCCTGACATTCCGGGTTGACAGCGCATTGGGTGACAGGGGTATGTCAGACACTAGTGGTGAAATGAGAATGAAGTAGGGACTGGGAAAGATGAGTGGGGCTCCTAGGAGTCAAGGGAACAAGTGCTCCAGGAGAGAAGCCTGACTGCTGATGGCTAACACAGGTGGGGATGGGCACGAACAGCGATATGGTGCTGCCGAGGCCCGGAACAGCTTCCCACCGAGGCAGCAGGAAGGCCGGGGCTACGCTGGCTCGGAGGAGCAGGAGCTACGAGTCTGAGCACAGAGACGCACATGGATGGACAAATGCTTGAACAGACATTTCTTAGAGAGTCATGAAGTCACTAGAGAGTGCATGGAAGAGCTGACATCAGCGGCCACTGAGAGCCACTACACGTTACTTCCTGTCTACTGCCACGGTGTGGTCTTAGGAGTGAATGGTAGCAAGCCCCAGTAAGGATCTGGAGAAACCAGAATCCACATGCTGCTTGGGGGAGTGGACACTCTGGAAAACCACAGCAGTTCCTGGTAGGGGGTGGAGGGGTTAGACACAACGTTGCCACAAGTCCAGCAGCATTACTGCATGCACACACCATGATTCAAATATACACAGCTGTCCCCATGGAATCCAAGGGGCGGGATTCAGGACCTCACTTGGGCATCAAATTTGTGGATGCCCTAGCCTGGCATGGTGGCTCTTGCCTCTCAGCACTTGGGAGGAATGAAGCAAGAGGATTGCAGGGGTTTGAGGACATCCTGGGCTAGAGTGTGAGACTGTCTCAAAAACCAACCACTCAACCAACCAACCAAGGGGCTGAAGAGATGGCTTAGCAGATAGGACACTAGCTACTTTTGTAGAGGCTCTGGGTTCAGTTCCCAGCACCCACATGGCAGCTAACAACCAACTGGAACTCCAATTCCAGGGGATCAGACACCCTCTTCTGGCCTATTGGGGTATTGCATGCACATGGTGCACTTACATAAATGCAGGCGAAACACTCATACATATAAAATAAAAGTAAAGTAAAAGAAACAGACAAACCATGCTTAAATTCCATGTATAAACCATACACTCTACATATGACCTACATGTCTTCCTGTGTGCATCCTTTAAGTCACCCCAACTATCTAACAGCAGGCAGATCCCGTGGTATAGCCCTTAGGCTACATTACTTAGGAAGCAGTGATAGCATGCTGTGCAGGGGCGGCTCAGGTGCAGTGTCTCTGGGCTCTGTGATTCTGTGGGTGTGGGGCTGTGGAGACAGAGGGTGCCCTTCCTGTATGTCAGTGCTGACAGTGGTTATTCACAGTAGAGACGAGGTGGAGACAACCAGGTGTCTATCAGCAGATGAATGGATGAGCAGAGTGTGCGACACACACACACAGACACACGGACACACACACACATACAGACACACACACACATACAGACACACACACACAGACACACAGACACACACACACAGACACACACACAGACACACACACACATACAGACACACACACAGACACACACACACACATACAGACACACACACAGACACACACACACAGACACACACACACATACAGCAGGACATGACTGGCCCAGCTACAAGAAGTTTCCATAATGCTCTAGCACAGAGGAATCCTGAAGACACAGTGCTCAGGGAAGTGTCTAGAAAGGTGACTTACTGATCACATGAAGTGGATCCGAGCTTCCCAGGGCTGGGGGAAGAAGGGAGAAAACTGTCCCAGAATTCTTGCTTAATGGCTGCTGAGTTTCTGGCAGATTGCTGAGAAAGTTTTGCAATTAAATAGTGTTTAGATCTGTGCAGCACCATAGATGCAATGGATGCCATTGAACTGAGTCCTTCAGAGTACTTCAAATGGCAAATTTTATGTCACACACATATGACCACAGTTAAACGAATAATACTTCATACCCAAACCACTGAATTGTACACTTTCAAGTGGGTGAATTATATAGGATGAGAAAGGAAGGTGTGTGTGTGTGTGTGTGTACATATGCATGCAGTGTTGGGAACTGAATGCCCAGGGCCTCCAGAATGCTAGGCAAGCACTTTACACCTTAACACACACACCCAGACTATGCAGGATAATTTTGTCTTAAAAAGGAGCGAGAGGCCCCATCTTCCAGTAACAGTATGTCAAGTTACTTCAACCGGTTCTTCTCTTCAAAGCAACAAACGAGGTAGGAAAAACTTGACCAGGCATCCTAAGAGCACTGGAGGTGGGTTAACATACAAAGAGGAGCCAGGCCAGAGAGTGGGTAAAACGGAGCACTGAGGGGGCACGTGACAATTCTGGCACATCAGGTCCTCTGCTTGGATAGATTAAAGGACAGAGTGCTGAGACTGATTAGTTTAATAGGAGGGTCCTCCCCCACCCAAGTGATGCTCAGCCAGTTTGAGCAGGTGGGGACATTTCCAGGGAATGGAAGCTCTGAATTTGGTTGTAGGTGGCCTTTTACATCCTTCAGTGCTTGGCAGAAATAAGCAGATTCCCTCTGGAGAAAAATGGCCCCAAACTATTCTTGTAATTTTCTGAAACAATGTCTAGGGTGCTGTTAATGATAATCAGGCCTAGGAGGAAGCAGGATACTGTGGATGATATCAGGAAGGACAACAGACAAACCAACGTGAACACAACACAGATGTTAAGATTGTCAGCTGTGGGCTGTACAGCATTAGTATGATTCAAAGAGACAAAGATGTCTTCAGGGAATAACCAGCTGTAGAGACAGAGCAGACAGAAAAAGAACAAAGCCCAAATTTGATAGAAAACATATCAGAATTGAAAATTTAAAATACAATGGAAATGTTGAACATCAGATTAGATGTGGTTGAAAGAGAATTAGTGAGAATTAACAGTTTGCACCGAACCAGAAAAAAAAAATAGCGTATTGTATAAACCAAAAAATTAGACTTACATTCTTGCAAGAGAGCACCAGATTGACAGCCGACTTTTTAACAGCAGAGATGGGAGCCAGAAGATGGTAAAATGCTACTTGCTTATGCCAAAAGAGAGTACAAAGTCCCCCTGAATCTGCCAGGGTTGCATCACGGGACTCTCAGTGGATGTCTGAAACCAGGAATGATACTGAACCACAGGTGGGTGTGTACACTATGTGGAGCTCTGGGTGACTTGGGCACAGTGAGGTCAATAGTGACTCATAGTAAAGCAAAGGCAGTATAACAAAGCCCTGTGACTGGTGAGCGTGGTCTCTCTCTGCCATGCTGCTCTACTCAGAACAGCACCTCATGAATTCGTTTGTCTCAAAATTTTCCATTTATTATTTTTGGATTGCAGTTGACATGGGTAAATGAAACCATAGATAAGGTGACCATGGTCACTATACACTGGAATTCTATGTGGTGAAAACCGTTTTCAAGGGTGAAGATGAAATACAGACATTTTCTGACAGAAGCTGAGAACATTTGTTAAAAACTGACCCAAACTAAAGGATAGCCCAAGACAAGCTGGACAGAGGGTGTCAGGCAGGTTAGAATTTCAGAAAGAAACAAGAAGGAAAGAGAACAGGGAACCAGAGCAGCTCTGGACATTGACTTGAGAGACTCACATAATGCTAAACAACAAGAGCTTTAATGTGGAGTGTGTCAAGTCACATAGGGATCTTAAAGGTTTTTCTTTTTGTTTAAAAGAGTAAAGACAGTGATGTCAATCCCAAACACATTGATAGTTATATTAAGCATAAATGGAATAAACACTCCAATGAAAGACAAAGACTGACTATAAAAAGCTTGACAAAATTCTGTCTACAAAAGACAAGTGTGGGGCTGGCAAGTTGGCTCAGCAGTTAAAAACACATTCTGCTTCTGCAGAGGACCTGGCTTTGGTTCCCAGTCCCTCAATAAGGCAGCTCACAACCACCTGTGACTCTAGTCCCAGGGGGTCCAATGCTCTCCTGCCTTTGTAGGTACCTTCACACATGTGGTGCACATAAACTGATGCAGACACACACGCATGCACATAAATTTATGGAGGTTGGAGAAATGGCTCATTGCTTAATACTGGGTAGTGCTCTTCCAGAAGACCAGAGAAAGGTTCCCAGCATCCACATTGGCGGCTTATAACAACCTGTAACTTTAGCTTCAGGGGACCAGATGCCTTGGGGCATGCTTGTTAGGAACAGTGAGCAGAGAGTGGGGTGAGCCAGCAATTCAGGGCCCATACCTCACATTATCCCTGAGAGTCAGTACAGACGGGCCAGAGAGTGCTACATGAAGGGCAACGGAGGACCTCGCGAAGATGATGCGTGCCTGAGAGTGAGCGACCTGGCTCACGACAGGAGGCGGGGCGTGGAGCTATTCTAACACCCAAGACAGGAAGGGACTTGTGTCCAGATTTCATGCAAGGTCTTTAGACATTAGCAGGGAAGAGGGACACCCCAGCAGGAGTGTGGTCAGGACCTTTGTGTACTCACATTACCAAATGGCCGAGAAGAGATGGAGAGATGTGGGCTGCAGGGGTTGTATACACATTCACACACACACACACACACACACACACACACACACACACACACACACAAGCCAAAAAAGCAGAAAAGGAAAGATGTGTTGACAGGTCAGTCATGGAGTAACAATAATTGCCACAGGAGGAGGACCAGCTCCCACCAGATCAGCTAAACCGCAGATGCTGAGTGTCATTGAAGTGGTCAGTAGTGCATCGGGGTCCCTAGACACAGTCACTCCACATTCAAATAGGCACTCAAAGACTACCTTGATATGCTCAAAAAGGCACAGAAAATTCAGGAAAACCTGAAAAGAATTCAGGAAATGAAATGGAAGTCAGGAAACAGACAGGCACACAGAACATCTCTGCTGTGTCATCCTAGTGCTCCTGGGCAGAGGATCACGAGTTGAAGGCCAGTCTGGGCTACATAAGCAAAACACAAACAAAACAAACAAACAAAAAAAACCAAACCAAAAACATCTTGGGTTGGATAGATGGGTCAGTAGTCAGTAGTTAAAGTACCTACTGTGCAAGTGTGAGGACTGGAGTTCTGACCTTAGAACCCACAGAACTGCGTGTCTGCAACCCACCACGAGTGACACTCATTTTGACAAAGTATAGTTGCAAAGAGGAATGTAGACAGGAAAAAGGAACTTCACTGACATGTGTAGAAACTGGATGGGGTTAGAGCACCTCAAATAACCGCAAACATCTAGTACGGTCGGGCATGCCTGTGTTCCCAGCACTCCAGAGGCTGAGGAAACAGGACTGTGATAAATTTGATGCCAGTCAGGAGTATATAGAAAGAACTTGGGATGATCAAATGCTCACTGGGCAGTGGAAGAGGACAAGGCAATGGACCCCGGCTGGAGGCTTCCTTCTGGTTGTTTCCTCCCCTCTCTCTTTCTCCTTCCTTCCTTTTTTCCTTTTTTTTTTTTTTTTTTTTTGAGACAGGCCCTCCCTATACCCCTGGTTGGCCCGGAACTCGCTGTGTAGCCCAGGCTGGCTTGAAACTTGTGATGATCATGCCTCCCAGGTCCGAGTTTACAGGAGAGCACTACTTGGTCTTTACTGTTGTGTGTGTGTGTTTTGGTGACATTTTCACATACACTCAATACAAAGCCAATAGGAACGAAAGAAATAGAAAGTTAAAAAAACAAACAATGTGATCAAGAAGGTAAACCCTGGGCCAGTGACACGACTTAAGTGTGTAAAGATGTCTGCTGACAAGTCCCATGACCTGAGCTTCATCCCCAAGCCTCACATGGTGAAGGAGAGAACTGACTTCTGCAATTTTCTGACCTCCACATGTGTACTTACATACACCACATACACACACACCCCCAAATTTTAAAAAGAAGGTAAAGTTGGTGGATATATTTCAAGCTCCACATCTTAATGATAGAAAGAGCTTAAAAGATCAGGAAGCATCCAGATGTTACAGCCACATTCTAAGCATAATGGAGTAGAAGTTGCTAACAGAAACAAGACATTGCCCCATTAAGGTGAGCATCCTCCCTGGAGGAGATGCCAGTCTCTGGGAGAACTCTGTCTTGGGGTCTCTGGAGTTCCCATAAGGGAGTCAGGGCAGTACTAAGGGCAGAGACCTGACTCTGTGCGGATGTGGCCAGTCTGCATAACCCACCCAGTAAGGACGAGTTGGGTAAGGGCAGGGAAGAAGTGCGAGAAAGCAGGCAGGATGGCCTACTGGTCCCACCAGGTGAAGCTCGCTGGGTGCTGGAGGGCGTAAGAGTTCCAGGCAGACGCTCAGGTGAGAGAAGAGTAGATTCTAGCCTGGAAAGGGGAGAAATCCAGTCTGTATGAGCAGGGTGTGCCCTCAAGAAGTGAGAGTGACCTGAGGCAGGTGTGGCGGATGGGTGACAGGACGTACAGACAGAGGATGTACAATTTTGAGCTGGGATTTTAGGGAGGAGGGGCCAAGAACAATAATGAGGAGCCTAGCCTATCCCGAAACCCAGTGGTCCCAGAGGAATGGGGGAAAGGCCAGGCCCACCTGAAAGGGCTGAAGTGGCCACAGGGCCCTGGAAGAACTGGACGGTGAAGCAAATGAGAAGATAGAGAGCCAGAGGGGTCTGTGCTGATGGGCAGGGAGGCTTTGCAGGTGGCTGGGGCCCTGGCCAGGAGTGCCTGGAGGTCTGGGTCCTCTTTCCACCAGGATGGGTGGTGGAGGCTGGGGCTGGTGTTTTGTGTATCATGTCTAAAAGAACAGAAGTTCTAGCTCCTTCCCTGCACCAAACACTCTGGGCTCCTTGTGGGCTGTGAGGGACAGACAGGAAGACAGAAGCTGTGAGCTTGGCCTGGAGTAGGGTGGGCAGTGGGGACTGAGAGGGGGGGTGGGGCCAGGCACCTGTCCAGGGGTGTGGAAAAGTCCAGGAAAGCAGCCACCAGCTCTGGGATGTGGTTCCGGGCCAGCAGGGTGATGGCACGCAGAACAGTTTCCTTGGCTTGGGGCATGTGGATGGCACAGAGGTGGTGGTAGATAGCCTGGCCCATTTTGCCGACCTGTGCAAGGGGCAGGGAGGAAGGGGAGAGGTCTGATGGGATAGCTCTACTCACCCTGAACTCCTAATTTGAAGGGAGGTCCCTGTGCAGGAGACTGAGGAGAATCCTTAGATTCTGCCCAAACTGCCCTGCAGTTGCTGAACCCCCTTTAGCTTGTCCTAAACACACTGCATCGCATGTGCTCAGGGTCTTTGTTTGGGGCCCAGTCAGTAGCTGAGGCCAGCTTGAAGATTCCTGCCTGCATCCATCCATCTACCCACCTACCCACCCATCCATCCATCTATCCACCCATCCATCCATACATCATCCATTCATCCTTCCATCCATCCACACACTGACCCATTTATCCATTCATCCATCAATCTGCCAATCCACCCACCCACCCACTCATCCATCCACCCACCCACTCTCCATCCATCCATCCATCCATCCATCCATCCATCCATCGACCCACTGGATTAATTACTGACACTGGTAGGATCCCAGTCTGCCCCATTCTCGTTCAGAGGAGATCCCTGGATGCTGACTATTGCCAAGTTCCCCACTCTGCCCCTTTCCTCCCTGGCCCTGGGTGAAGCCCCAACCCCTCACAGTTGCCAGGTTGTCTCCATGCTCCTGGATGACAAGGAAAAGCAAATCGGCAGCTGCTTGTACGCGGAAAGGACTGTTGGAACCCAGGCCATCAATGACTGTCCAGACGAGATCAGTGAGCTCTGTCGTCAAGAGATGACTTGTAATCTCCTAAGAGAGTGGAGATGCTGTCATCTTGTCACCTCAAGCCCCAGTGACCGCCCTTTTCAACCTTCTCCCTTGCCGGGCTCACCACATCTCTGGGCATCCACTCCTCTAGGCTCCCTATGTGGACCCAGCACATGGTCTCTCCCACATCTCTTTGTCTTAACTGGTGTCCAGTGGCAGGAAGGGAGGGCATGATGCTCAGCACAGGGCAGGCACAGGGCAGGCACAGAGCTCCCTTCCTCAACTGGCCCTGACTTGTACTGGGATACTGGTGGCCCCAGAAGCCTTCTCTCGTTCCCTTCCCTTCATGTCTCTCTACCCTAGCTGTCTTCATGTAAGCCTGAATCCAGAGGGCCACTGCCCATGGCCAAGCCCCAGTCCTTGTAAGGGTTTTAATCAAAGGGAATTGAATTTCAGAGCTGTGAAAGATCTGTCAGGTCACCTGGATTAACCTCCTAAAGGTTGACGGCCTAGAGAGGTGCCAGGGAGTAGAGTGGGACAGCTGGGGCCAAACTGGTGTGGAGCCCAGGCCTCCTGTGTCCGGGTAGGGCCTCGCCAGTCTCCAACTGTGCTTGGCCCCCACGTTCTCTGGGGTCAGCATAATGGTGAGTTTCATGTCTGGAAGTAGAGCGTGAGCCCTTCAGGGGGATGGAAAGGACTCTCAGGGAAATGTAAGGTGGTAGGTCCAAGCTCTCCTCCTTAATGCCCTAGAGGGTGGAGCTGGGCTAGGTCACTGCCCAGACAGAGCCTTCTAGAAAGACTTGGAACATGACTATTCCACATAACAGTCTCACCACTCATAACAGCTTAAGTCTATGATAGACTTAAATTTATTTGCATTTAATAAAATGTTTTGCTCCTTGATATCGTAGACTCAGTTCAAGTGCTTAGCAACTACGTGTGGCCAGCGACTTCCGTGAACAGCACAGATGTAGAATATGTTCAACCTTCCAGAAATCTCAGGTTAGAATGGTAAGACTCTCAAAGTCCGAGAAGACAACAGACACAGGGATGGCAAGCACTTCTGTGCCGTTGAACTTTAATCAAGGTCATGAATAACTGTGAGATGGTGTGGTCATGATTGCAACGATGGTGATGGTGATGGTGGAGGTGATGGGGATATGATGGCGGTGGGTATGACAATGTTGATGATGAGGGATGATGATCATGGTGATGTATGGTGGTGACGAAGGAGGTGAGGCTGGTGATGCTGGTGACGGTGTTGACGGTGAAGATGATGGAGGTATTAGTGATGATGATTGATTATGGTGCTGCTGCTGGTGATGGTGGTAAGGATGGTTGTAGTGATGATGATGGTCATGATGGTGATGGTGATGTTGGCCGTGATGCTGCTGCTGTTGATAAAGGTGTGTAGTATACTCCAAGACCACATGAGGACTGGAACCCAGGCCCGGAGTGTCTGCCTCTCACAGGTAGCAGACCCTCCTATTCTTGCTCCCCCCTCTTCTCCCATCCAATCTTTTTCTGCCTTTTTTTCTAGGGGTAGATGGAGCAGGCCCTGGACATTATGCTGTTAGCAGCCCAGCCACCTTTCCTTCTGGCTCCACTGGGCTGGAGCCGGCGGAGCCCTCCCTCCCGTATCGCCTCAGCTCCCGGCCCCAGGCCAGGTTCTCTGGTGCAAACTGCAGTCAAACTAGGTTTTCTTTGTTTTAGAGAGGCCCGTTGATGTGCTGGCCCCAGAGGTTCAGAGATTCTTCACCGAACTTCTAGGGGGCTCAGGATTTGGACCGCTCATACAACTGCCGTGCACATAAGTTGGAGTCATTGGGACCAGACTGAGTGCTGCTGGGATACTTGTTAGCCATGTGCCCCGCGTCTGCACCACCTGCTTGGGGTGGCCATCATTAACGCTTATTGAAAGCCAGCTCTCTGCCCAGGGCACATACTGAACCCCAGTGAGATCCCATCCCTGGCCTGGAAGGCTCAGGACATGGAATGACAAGAATGCCAGTCACAGTGGTCATTCTTGGCCAGGGTTCAGCCCCACGTTAGCAAGCAAAAGCTATGACCACATAGACTTCCTGAACTCAGAACTCTGAGGTGGCTCTAACATGGGTTGCCCAGCTAATGCCAACACCCAGCTCACACCCACAACAACAGTACCCAGCCCACAAGCGTCAGCTTGGGTGGCTTCTGAGGATAATAATTCAAATCCTGATGTGGAGTGGGGAGGCTGTAAGTGGGATAGTTGATACAGTCTAGAGAATGTTGGAAAATCTCAATGAAGGTGCTTGAGATACCCGTGAAGCCCTCAGTGCATGACATACATGAGTCCAGTCTGTGCTGGTGACCCCTCCGACCCACACGATTCCCCTTTATCGCCACCCGTGGCTGCTGCAGTCTGCTCTGGCCATGCCCCCACCCAGCCTGCCCAGACTCTAAGGGCTTTGACCTTGATGGCTTGGGAGCTGCCCGGATGGAAGATGCTGTCTTTTGAGGATGTCATCTTCTTAGGGCTTGGAAGCGCACCCCTCTGGTCTCCACTGCTCCAGAGGGCAGTTCTGCCTGCATCAGGCTGGGAGAGCCCCTGGAAGGCCTCCCCGTTCATGTCTGGAGAGTTTTCTGCTGGCCAAAGTGTGGTAAGGGTGAAGGCGGTGGGGGGCTGGGGTTGGGGTCTATGTGGGACTGGAGTTAGGGTGGATACGTTAGTAACCGGGTTAAGGCCTGTGTGCACTTAGGGTTTGGGGGATGGGTAACCAGAAGGTTATGGCTGAGGTCAAGGCTGGGCTTCGGAGTGGATTCGGGGCAGAGTTGAGTGCAGGGGTGCTGGTAGTTGAGGAGGGCCCAAGTGTGCTGTGATGGCAGATGACACTCACCCTTCTGGTATATGAGAAGCTGGTGGAGATGGCCTATTGCTTCCAGACTAGAGTGCCGGGTGGTCCTGTCTGGGTCTTGGCACAGAAGCCCCAGCATAGCCACCAGCTGCCCGGTCCTTCTGAAGTTTTCCTTTGTCTATGTAGAGAGTGTGCTCACTGATGGTAGACTTACCCACAGAGTCCCACCTGGCATCCCAGAATGGCCCCAGCCAGGGAATCCCTCAATAGCCTGGGGCTAGGCAAAATATAAGGATTTGACTCCAAAACTTAGTAATCAAGAGAAATCGGGGCTAATGTAATTTAAGAAAAAACAAACAAAAAACTACAATGAACAGAGGATCAAAATCTCAAGACAAGATCTAACCTTGAACTTACAGGACCCTGCCTGGCTTACTGTAACCTGACCTTGGCCCTGGTTCCAATAAAACTTTATTTATAAAATAAATGTTTTATCTTGATTATGGAGTTTTTGTGCTCTGATAAAATCTAGGCTCAATATTATCAGTTTTTGTCTGCCTCCAGGGCTTAGGCCTCCCCCTGCTAATCAGTGGGTGCTAATTCAGTAGATGAAGGAGGAACTGCTCTTTCTTTGAGCTGGGCACAATTGTTAGATGAAGCTGTGGGCACAGAGCTGCTTCATGTGACTGGGCCTGATACACCTTATCAGCTTGCCACCACATCCCTCTGACAAGTCCTATCTGTCCATGTTAGAGAGGAGATGCTAAGACTGGGGTAGGAGAAGAACCTGCTCCCAGCCTAGAGGTGTGCGGAGGAGAGTCCCACCTCCTGGATCCCCATCCAGCTTCTAGGCTTTGAGCAAGCTGACTTCCCTTAGCCTCTACCTCAGTGTAAGAAAAAGATACATAGGCTGCCGACTGCTATGGGAGTCAGTCAAGCAGTAGGGTGCTCAGGATCCAACCCAGCCTGAAGGGAGGGGTACAGGGTCGGGGCCCTGCTCCTGAGGGCATATAGCTAGGGGGCTGGGAGGGGTGAAGGGCAGTGGGGCGAGAGACGGGAGGTGGGGGGCGGGGGGCTAGGGAGGTGGGAGACGGGGGTGGGGGACTGGGGGTGGGGGGCTGGGAGGTGGGGGCGGGGAGGTGGGGGCGGGGGTGGGGAACTGGGCGTGGGGAACTGGGGGTGGGGGGCGGAGGTGGGGGCCGGGGAGGTGGGGGGCGGGGGTGGGGGCTGGGGAACTGGGGGTGGGGGGTGGGGGTGGGGGGCGGGGAGGTAGGGGGCGGGGAGGTGGGGGGCGGGGGTGGGTGCGGGGCTGGGGGACGGGGCTGGGGAACTGGGGGTGGGGGGCGGGGAGGTGGAGGGCGGAGGTGGGGGGGGTGGTACTTACATGTATGCAGCGTCTGTAGTTCAGGAATTTGAGGAGGCCTGTGCATCTGTTCACAGCCCGTTGTCGCTCATGGGCCTTCTCAGATGCCAGCCAGGTGTACAAGTGCTGCGGGTCAGGAAAGTTGCTGTGCTGGAGTGCCAGAAAGCCACCAGTGGAAAGGACCCCCCTCCCCCGTGCTTGTCCAGCCCGATTCTCACCACTTCCAGGCCCGGCTTCCCCTGGTCTCTCTTCAGTCCCTGACCCCAGAGCTACCTCTTAGGACTGACACCCCTGTGCTGCAGACACATCTGCCCTCCCCAGAGCTGTGTGCGTGTACCTGCTGTCACTCACAGAAAACGGGGGCACAGCTGCCTTCAGCAGAGGCTGGGCATTGGTTTTAGAGCCTTGATGGCCGAGGGGCTGTGTGGTCACTTATCTGGGTACAGGATATTCGGAGATAGAGTGACTAGGAATGGTTGGGAGACCGATGACTTCTAACAGCGGCAGCCACTGCCACTCACTCGGGCACACTCCAGGAGTGGTGTGCTGCCTTGCTGCTCGGGTGTTCACACCTAAGTCCTCCCTCGTGATGTCAGGGATGGGAGCTCCTGGCTTCATCACCTCTGAGCCTCACCCTCTAACCCTCCAGGCTCCACGGGGTGGAGTTGCCTCTGCTCTGACCTACTGAGCCTGTCTACTGCTCCTTGGTTCTGAGGTGCCCTTCTCTTGTAGCTCTTTTCTGACAGGGATGGCAGTGGTTATCACTCAGAGCTCCTTGGTGAACTCTGGTTGACCCTGGCTTCAGGCCTGGGTGGAGCTGGCCTCCTCTCTGGTTTCGGCCTCTGATGCTAGGCCACCACTATCTGCTGAGTGGTCTTCCCATGGAGGCAGGGCACCCAGAGGGTGGGCGAAGGGAAGTCACAGGGTCCAGACCCTTGGGGGGATACAGTGGCATGGGAACATGTGGTGGGAGAAGCCGTTTCCTCAGCAGACTTCTGGGGAGGTGAGGGGTTGGGGAGGTGAAGGACAGGTAGGTGACAGGCTGCTTTCGTGTCCCCTCTAGATGCTTCGAACCTACACAGGAGGTCTTGCACCTTGTGGAGCATCCTTCTTCGGACTCTTGGGTCCAGGTTGTGACCCGCCCGCCCCAGCCCTGGGGCCAGCAGTTCTCACCGACAGCAGGAAGTGCAGCTCATCTGCTGTGGGCCTCTGCATTATGAAGCTCTGTAGCATGTGGTCCAGTGCATCCATGGTCTGGCTGTACAGTGCCTGCAGAAGGGCAGAGGTCCATCAGGCCAGATGTGGGTGAGGGCTCAGGTCTGCTGTGATGCCCAGTGGACACCCATTTTCTGTATGTCCTCAGACCAGGCCCCCACACCTGCCAGAAGTCACCACTGTATCTGCAAAGGGGTCTGTCACACAGGCACGCAGACTGGTCATGAAGCTCTCTCAGGGGCCCACCCAGGGGCATGGGTGAGTTCATTCCAGGCAGGGTTGGCTCCATAGACAAGTGACTACATGTGGTCTAGGCTATCCTCCTCCAGGACCCCAAAGCTCAAATGATACTGGCTGTAACTCTGCATTTTCTGTCCTGACATTCTTAGTAAGTTTTAATTAACTAATTAATTAATTAATTATAATGCGTATGCCATGGCCCGTGTGGAGATTGGAGGACAACTTTCCTGAGTCTGCTCTCTTTCTACCATGGGTTCTGGGATCGAACTCAGGTCATTAGGCTTGGGTGGCAAGTGCCTTTGCTTGCTAGCCATCTTGCTCGCCCTCTTAAAAGTTGTAAACAAAGGCTCGAGAATTGCCCTGGTCTTGCAAAGGATCCAGCCAACTCTGGCTTCTGGGGCTCACGTGGCAATATTTGCTCCCCTTGACAGTTTACTGGTTTGTTTGCTGCTTTTATGTTCATGGAGGGAGGGGCCACAGAAACACCCCAGTCAGGCTCCCATCCCAGCAGGCCGAGGAGCTCTAGCTATTTGCTATCTAGAGACCTGGAGAGATGGCTTCACCGCCTAGGCCTGCATTCTGCTATTCGGGTGACAGGAAGCCAGTTCCATGTGACAGAGCAAGGGGAATGAAAATGAATGGGAGCTCAGCCAGTGTCCTGGCTCCTGCTGCTGATGCTAGGCCCTGGTTGTAGTCTCTGCAGCCAGAGAGTCTTCTATCCATGAGGTGCTTTGGTGGACATAGGGCAACAGATACTGCCCATCTGTCTGTCACCACTGGACCCACAGTGCTCCTTTCCTTGGTCCAGCTTCAGGGCTGTGTACTACGGTGCTCAGGGATGGGTTCAGATCTGACTTTTCCACTGCAGATGTTATCCTCCTGAGATATGTCCTATCATATAATCACTGTGGAAAAGGGGGGACTGTCCACAGAAGGCCTGGCACCTACAGACTCACTTAACAAAGCTGCCCCTGCCCTTTGTCAGGGACACTCAGGGCTAGGACTACCTTGGGCAGTCTCATGCGCCCCCTGGTGGTAGCCACGAGCCTTGGGTGACATCTCAGGACTAGGGTAGCTTGTAAAGAACCCCAGGTAGGGGTTGGGAGCCATTTCCTGGGCTTCTTTCCCCAGCCTAGCTAGGGTGGAACCAGGTGAGACCCGCGGGGCCATGGCTCCTGTAGCTCGTGTGATGAGACTGAGCCTGGTCACGCCTAGGTGGGACAGACCTAGTGGCTGAGCGGATGTTCTTGAATCCCTGCCACACTGGGGAATTCATCCCTTCGAAAGAGCCGCTTCCCCTTTCTCCTTGAGTTCCTTGTGCTGCCTCAGCTCACAGGAGGGAAACACATTGGTGACTCTGTCACCAGGTAGCGTGTCATTCGAGGCCTGGCGGGTGCTGAGCTAGGATTGCTGCCTCCTCCAAGTGGCTCTTGGGTCAGCAGGGAGTCCATGCATACCACTACATACAGAATCCCCACACAGGCACCCCGCAGGTCTCATTCCAACCTGCATCATGGACCATGGCTCTTTGATAATAACTTCTATGTCCCAAGTGGGCAAACGGGGACCCAGTACCTTTAGGCAACTGCCCAGGGCCCCCAACCCTGCCTGGAGAGGGGCTAGTCTACCCATCTCAGGCCATGCACAGAAGACTGAGCCTGATGCCCTGCCCAGAGCATCGTAGGCTCAAGCACGGTGGCAAGCTGCACCTGGATGTTGGGTGGCTCTAGGAAGAGGCACGTGTGCTTCTCCAGGGCGTCCAGCAGTGGTAAGGCAAAGACACTGCGGAAGCAGGTGGAGAGGAGCCGAGATTTTCTGTCCATGTCCATGGGTGGCCTCAGCGCACTGTTGGAAAGGCAGAGGGGCAAGAGCCTGAGGTCTTGGGACTGGGAGGGATCTGTCAGGGAACCCACAGTGATGGGGCCCCTGGTTCTCTGGCATCTATCTCTAACAGTGCAGAATGTGCAGCCTTTGCTTTTCACGGGGACTAAGGCACACATCTACTTCCCTGGTCTCCTACTGGTCCAGCATGTGCTAGCCAAGGGCCTTTGCATGTGCTGTTTCTGCTGCTAGTACTTACAGGGTTCAGGCTCCCCTTTCCAGGACTTTGCTCAAGGGTCCTGTTTCAGCCAATTTAAGTTAGACTCTGTGTCCTGGAGTCTACAGAGCACCAGGCTCCTAGGCTCACTCTATTGATCAACATGTGGGCAAGCTGTCACACCAGCTGGGTACCCCTCAGCCCTGCAGTACGTTACGCCCTCTCTCACTTCTTGGCGCAGCCTCTTTCAGCACCTTTCCCCAGCCCTGTGCACTGCATGAGCAACGGCCAGGGTTGTTCCCTGTTGATCTGAGGGAGACGGCTCTGAGCTCTCCGGCCTTACCTCCTCCCTGACCTGCTGGTGGAGAGCTGTGCTAGGGCTTCTCCTTGGCTGTAAGGCCTTTGAGTCCCTGGGACTCCGGTCTCACTTGCTTTTCCTGAGGCTTAGTGGGGTCTAGACTCAGCTGCCCTTTGTGTTGCCCTACTGGGATGCCTAGGGGAAAGGGTCAGCCTACTATTTGGACTGGCTGTACCAAGGCCGGGCACACCAGACCCTCCCTGTCACAGGAGGCTTGCACTGGCTCAGGCCCCAAGCTCTGCACTGCAGGGCCTTGATATCCAATTTCCCCCGACCTGGGCCTCCTGCTAGAAGCCCAGGCAGAGCTGCTGCTTGGAGTCAGGCAGGCAGTCCCCACAGACCAGAGCCTACCAGAGGCTGGAGACGATGTGGATGACCTGCTGGCGGTTGCTGGTGAACAGTGTGTCCTGTGGCTCCTTCTCTATAACCACCTGTGAATCCCCAGGAGAAGGTGCAGAGGCTCAGGCCTGGCTGGTCCCACTCCCGACAGCTGTTGCATCCCCGCTTCAGGACCTCAGCAGCCCTACAACTTATGTGAGGATGCCTTGTGTCTTCACGTACCCAGGAGCCTCTGAGATTTGGACTCCACTCAGAGAGCCGGTCATGGTCTCTGGACTCAGAAAGGCCAGGCCTGACTCCTGGATACCGAGTCCTAGCTGTCTGATCCTGGGCTAGCCTAGACTGCTCTCAACCTTGTTTCCTCATAAATTACTCTGCCTTGCTGCTGAGTCCCAGTGGGGGGCAGTAGCTGCCCTGTCTCGATCAAGGTTCTTTCTTGTTCACTTTCTCACTGTCCCTAAGGGGCCCAGGACACCTAAATCCTAAGTACTTGGTCTGGAGCCCGAGTCAAGTCAACATGTGCAGAGTGGGTGATGGTGGCCTTTCTGGGCCTCAGAGGCATTGCCTGTAAT
The DNA here is from genome assembly GCA_035773235.1 of Eospalax fontanierii. NCBI lineage: Eukaryota > Metazoa > Chordata > Mammalia > Rodentia > Spalacidae > Eospalax > Eospalax fontanierii. The sequence goes on from CM069532.1 coordinate 79,218,093, forward strand.
GTGGATGTATCTGGTCAGCTGAGGTTCCTGCAAGAACCAAATAGCTTGGGGGACATGAACTATTTAGGGGCTGGAAAGCTGTGAGGTGCTAGGACTGCCCTCAGCTTCACCCTGCCCCAGTAAGTGGTTGGAGGGAAGGGGCTTCCTCTGCTTGGGAAGGCTGTTGGTATGAGGGAGGCCGTCCTGTCCCCAGAGCCTGGCACGCACCGTTAGACACTCCAGGAGCTGACATGTCTGAGAGAACTCGTAGCTGTGGGCACCCTCACTCCGGCTGATGGCCCCAACCAGCATCAGGATGGCGCTGAGGAAACTGTGCTTCAGGATCTCATCCTGTGCAGGTCAGGCCGAGAGGCCGGGAGCAGGTGGGAGAGAACAAGAATGGGGGCAGAGGCTGCCATCTCCAGCGGAAGCGGGCTCAGGGTGAGAGGGATGTGGCCGGGATCTGGCTGGGAGGGTAGCTCGGGGGTAGATTTTCTTTAGGCCAGGGGGTCTGCTCTTGTTTGAAAAGTGTGAATGAGGTCAGCCTGGCCAAACAGCGGGAGAGGCTCCTGATGGTCTCTGGGGTGTGGTGCTGTAACCTTGAACTACAGCAGTCCAGGCTATGATGACCCCTGGAGGCAGGTGTCACCCTGGTCGCTCAGTAATGATAACCCTTCTCCCACGTGAACATTCAGATATGAGGAGTCGGGGATGGGGTCCTCAAGAAAGCCCAGAGAACTCTTTAAGGATGATGGAGGTGTGGGGCAACCCAGGAGGCATGCCTGGTTCTTTGTGATTCTGGGAGGAGTGGGCAGTGGGGAGGTGGGCTGTAGGCCAGGGGTAGCCGTGGACTCTGATTCTGCAGTTTGGGCAGGACAAAGCTGGAGTCCTGGCTCTGCTCTGAGGCAGGTGTAAGACCCGGATGGTCGTGGGCATGGTGGCCTGTACCCAGGTGCTGAAGCGGAAGAAGAAGATCATCCTGGACAGGATGTTGTCCACCCACGGCAGGATGTGGCTCTTGGCCCTGGCTGCCATCTGGCCATAGGAGAGGAGGATGGTGCTTCCGGCCCATTTCCAGCGCAGGTCCTCGGAGCTCTGGGTTGGGGAGGGGTGGAACCTACATCAGGCCTTGCTGATAGTCTATGTGGGGAGTGGTGAGAGGTGCCCAAATGCTAGCTGGGTGGGGGAGGCAGGGTGTCCAGAGGGTGGAGGGTCTTTGTTTACTGTGTGAGAATCAAAGGAGTTGTGAGGGCTGGGCCTGACTACGGGGGTGGGAAGCCCAGGGTCATAGGTAGGACGCTTGTCTCTGCAGGAACCAGCTGAGTTAGGGCACCTCCTGTGATTTCCCTGAGCCTAGCCCCTTTTCTTACTGGATGAGACAGCATCTGGCACACCAAACCCTGTGTGCTGCTGGAGGCCTGGAAACGTCAGGTTCCTACCCAGAGAGACAGTTATGGGTCATATGGAGCTTCCTGTTTGGGTGCGGCCCAGAGTTGCTCCTCTATGCCAGCAGGGTACTGTTTTGGTGATTTATCAGTGTCAGGCACCCTCTGAGGGTCTGGGCAGATTCTCTGGGGGCGTCCAGCCCTCTCCAGGCTGCAGGCTCAGTTGGGAGACCTGCATGAGTGGTGAGAATCCCTCCCCTCCTTTGTCTCACGGGATCCCTGTGGGGTGGCATCCCAGGAACTGTATCTTCCACGGGGAACCATGTGGGGTGCAACTTAGGGCAGGCACGGGGCTGCCCTGGCTCAGAGCCACTCTGACCAAGAATCCCAGTTTTTGAATGAGTCCTGTGCCCGGGGACCAGCCATAGTCCTGCAGCCAGCCGTCACACAGCACAGCAAGGCTGCCCCCGCTAAGCACTGCTGTGCGGCAGACTCTCCACTGCCTCTCATTCCACCCAACACGGGAGGGAAAAATTCTGTTCAAGAGGAGGAAACTGAGGCATAAAGGGGTCTTATGGGGTAAGTGCTGGTGGGAGTCAGATTCCAGGACCCAGACACCATATTTCTGTCACACACATCCAGGGAGTCCCGGCCGGAGCCTCTGTCCTTCCAGACGGGGTGGAATCCCATGTCCTCCCGCCCAGCCAGGAGCCCCTAGTTGATACCATCAGGGAGAAGTCCTGCAGACTCCACTTGATGGGTGTACTCCGCCCAAACTGTTCCAGCATGGCCCAGGCGTCCTCCAAGTGGCGGACTGCCGTCAGTCCCACTGTGAGAGCAATGCCCTGTGTGTGTGGGGGGCAGTGTTACTGGGGAGGGTCTTCTGAGTCTGAGACTAGTACCTCCCCTAGTCCACCAGCAGAGGGCAGGAACTCTTTAGGATCACTCACCGTATACTTCCCACCCACCCACACTTTGGGGCAAGAGACAAAGGGGAGCCGTAGGGGCTGATGGTGTCTCATACTGGCTCTAAGTAGACATGAGCCAGGAGTAGGAATGAAGAGGTCTAGGAAGGGAGGAAATAAGATCATGGCTTAGTCTGTGACTGGGTTAGTGCTCAGGCTGTGATCAGGGCTCAGGACTCAAGCTAGGATCAGGATTAGGGTCCAGTGTGCGACCAGGGCCAGAGATCAGGCTGTGACCAAGATAAAGGCTCAGAATACGACCAGGATCAAAGGCTGTGGCCATGATCAGGGCTCAGTGTGAGAAAAGAGCCAGCTTCAGCACACGGCCATGATCAGGACTCAAGTGTGAGACAAGGCTTCAGCACATGGCTGTGATCAAAGCTCAGACTGTGAGAAGTACCAGTGCTCAGTGTTTGACCAAGATCAGTGCTCAGTGTGTGACAGGGTCAGGGCTCAGTGTGTGACAGGGTCAGGGCTCAGTGTGTGACAGGGTCAGGGCTCAGTGTGTGACAGGGTCAGGGCTCAGTGTGTGACAGGATCAGTGCTCAGTGTGTGACAGGGTCAGGGCTCAGTGTGTGACAGGGTCAGGGCTCAGTGTGTGACAGGGTCAGGGCTCAGTGTGTGACAGGATCAGTGCTCAGTGTGTGACAGGGTCAGGGCTCAGTGTGTGACAGGGTCAGGGCTCAGTGTGACCAGGAGGAGGGCTCAGTATGTGAGCAGGACAGTGTATGAGCAAGGTCCAAGGTTCAGTGTGTGAGCAGGATTGGGGCTCAGTGTGTGACATGATGAAGGCTCAGTGTGTGTGACGAGGATCAGTACTCAGTGTGCAATAGGGATCAGCAGGATTAGGGCTCAGTGCATGCCAATGACCAAGTCTTGGCTTGGGCCAGGCAGTCGGGGGCCTAAAGGGGATGGGTCCTCACCTCCCTCTGCTTGGGCCACTGGTGGGATGTTTCCAGGAGGGTCTTTAGGTGTGTCCTGACCGTGGTGCTGTTGTCTTCAGCTTGAAGGATCAGCCCGTAGTAGGTGAACAGGAAGGCCTGGTGGCAGGTGCAACATCTTGTTCTGAGCTAGACCCACCTGGCCTGAATGGCTGCCTGTGGACAACTTCCCTGACCGCATTCCCCTGGGCTCCTGACCCTGTTGCCCACCCTCCTGCCCTGCTTCTGAATGGGCTAAGCTCGGGCTTGTGGTGAGGTAAGGGGGACTTGGTCCGGCTGCCCAGGCCTGGATCGCGCCCCCTTAGACTTTCCATCTTCTTTCTAGGGCCCTGTGTGCTCCTAGGCCTGCATAGTGGGCGGGCAGGGGCTGCTGGGGGCAGTAGGGCTCACCTTCTCTGGTGTCTGCTCTTGATGGGTCTGGCTAGACTTGGTGAGTGTCCACAGCAGCTCCTTGGACCACACATCTGTGTTCAGGAATGGCACCGACTTGCTAGCCATCTGTGAGCAGGTGGGACAGCACCTGGAGCCACTTCCCCCAGCCCAAGAGCCGACTTCTTCATCTGCTAGCCACCTGCCCCCGGTCTCTAGGAGTCAGTTCTCTTGCTTGTTGAATGATGCTTAGAGGTGAACACCTTCCTCAAGGTGCCCCAGATATGTTCAGGGTGAGGCAGGGAACCCATAAGCCTGGGAGGCTGCAGCCTGGTGTCTAGCCATGTCTCCAGCATGGATGGGGGCTTGGGCAGGATATGCTCAGTGCCAGTGAAGGCCACCCTCAGGCAGGGTGAGCTCCAGAGGCAGGACTCAGCCTGTTTCTTTTGCATTCTGTTGTCACTTAAGGAAATGAGTGGTCAAATAAATGACTTTCTTTCAAAACCGAGGATGTGGGAAGTTCTAACCTTAGCATGACATGACTTTGCAGTGGTGGCTACAAGATCTCTTTGTATCTGATGTTCCCGGATTCTGTGAGTGAACAGATTTGAGGGTTTCATTCCTAACACCCTTTGATCCCAAATCTCAGAAAATATTGATAGATGTGGTGATAAATGCTCAAAGAAGTTTGTTAAGCAAAAGCATTATAAATTAAGTTGAAAGATATAATTAAATTGAGATGGGGCTGCTGTCATTGTCAAGAGTTAAAACCAATTATAAAAAATAGCAGAACCAGGAGATGGTTCAGTGGCTAAGAATGCTGGCTGCTCTTGCAGAGGACCTGGGTTTGGTTCCCAGCATCTATAGGGTGGCTCATAATAGTCTATAACTCCAGTTCTAGGGGATCTGATACTCTCTTCTGGCCTTTGCTAGTACTGCATACACATGGTACACATAAACTCAGGCATACATACATATAAATAAAAATTTTAAGAAGACATTTTACAAATTGGTATGGACAAGGCTAACGGTCCATTTAAAAATGATGAACTGAAACACGCGATGGGGATAGTGTACTCTCAACCTGACTGGCATTTAAGAAATGGGACTGTGGAGATGGCTCAGTGGGTAAAAGCATTTGTTGTGCAAGCATGGGCTCTAACCTCAACTCTCCAGCACCCACATAAAAGAGCGTCGCTGTGTGCCTGTAGCCTGAGGACTGGGGGAGAGGAGTTGGGGGAGACAGGCGGATCCCAGCAGCCCATCGGTCAGCCAGCAAGTTTCAGGCTGTCAGAGGCTGACTCAAGGCCATGGTGGCAGGCAATAGAGGAACACACTGATGTCCAGGTGGACGTGTTCCCCAACTCCACGCAAGGCACCAGAGGCTCCGAAAACAAACATGGCAGAAGAGATGCAGATTAAGACCATGCATCCTTTGTGCGAAGATTGAAGAAAGCTTGGCTGTGGGATAGCGTTCCGACCGACTGTGGACCACAGATGTGAAGCCCTGTTAAGCTGCACAGACCTTGGAGACTGCTGCTGCCACTGTTGTAGGTACAGCTCATGTGCACATGACACTGGTGGGAACAGACTTAGCTGTGTCACTGATCCTGTCAAAGCGTAGCACATGCAATTACGTGTGCTGTGTGTTCCTTGATCATGATAAACAACTTTGTTGCCTGCTTACGTCTTTGCTCTTTGATCATTACTTGAGTGAGCATACACTTCCTGCTTATAAAAAAGCTCGCTGTAGGCCGGTGTCAGCCAGCAGCAGCCCAGCACAACTGGCATGTACCGCATCTTATTTGCGTCTTATTTGCATCTTATTTGCATCCAGGCCCCCGTGAGCCACTGGCCTGTACTTCTGCTGTTTGCATTGAGGCATCATTGCCCAAGGGATCTGTAACTACAAGGGAGTGTCCTTTGGTGTCAGGGTGATTGAATGTGTCTATCTACCTATCTATCATCTATCATACATGTATGTATGTATCTGTCTACCTATCTATCATCTATCTTGTATGTATGTATGTATGTATCTATCTTGTATGTATGTATGTATGTATGTATGTATGTATGTATGTATCTATCTATCTGTCTGTCTACCATTTATCTATCGGTATTTAGGTTTTGGCAACAGCAATTAACAGACAATATTAACAGTACTTAAAGTTGAAAATATCCATATATTTGTCCAAGCAACTCCACTGTCAGGAATTTATCCCAAAGTTCTAAATTAGCAACACTGAGCTGGAGGGGAAGTGTCACTCTGGGCAGAAGACTGGCTCCAGTGTCCCTGTGGGTGGGATTGTTAGTGTCTTCTCTGGTCTTAGTTCCTCCACTCTCGAGACAGAAATTGTTCTTGACTGATGGCAGAAGCTGAAACAGCTTGTCTGACTGGGCTGTGACTCTCCTAACCCTCTCCCTGAATGATGGGATGCAGGACAGGTGTTAGTTTAATCTCCCAGGACTGGGGCCACTGGGAAATTTCTGGGTTCCCCCAAAGCAACAGGAGCTGCCTCCTCCTCCCATTTGCAATACAAGTTCTAAAATTCAGGAAATTAAATAGTGTCCTCTCTGAGCTCTGCTGTCTCCTCATTGAGTGGCACAACCTAACCCAAGATGATGAACTCCTGCAGTGGGGATGTCAGTCTTTCTGTGCCTGCATGGGCTGTGCATCCTGCTCATTTAAAAGTGTGTGTGTGTGTGTGTACATGCGAGTGCAGATGCCCAAGGAGGCCAGAAGAAGGTGTCAGATCCCCTGGAGCTGGAGCTATAGGCAGTTGTGGGCTGCCTGATGTGGGTATTGGGAACTAAGCCTGATTCTTCTGCAAGAGCAACCAGTGCTTTAACCACTGAGCCATCTCTCCAGCCCTTTGTCTGTTTTCTTAACGTATCAGCTGAAAAGTGGGAGTTTAGTTGTGAGGAAATGAAATTCATCATTTTTTCTTTTTCTGATGACTGCTTTCTGAGCCCTAAGCAATATTTACCTACCCAAACTGGCAAGATTTTCTAGACTTTTTAGTTTTAGCTTTCGGCTAAAAATTTATTGGGAGCCATTATCTTAACGTTATGAACCTATCTGTGCACAAACATCATCTATCTCAATGTTAAAATTTTCTCTTTGCAATACTTTGTCAAGATTTTAAATATACCATGTAACAGTTATCTTGAGTCCTTTAGATATTTAATGCAGCTCTGTCACTTTAAAAATTCATCTTCTAATAGTTTGTTGTTAGTAAGTAGAAATCCAATTGATTTTTGTATGTGGTAATTTTGTTTCCTGAGACCTTTGTAAATTCCACTGTTAGAAATGATCAGTTTTAGCACATATATGATTCTGTAAGATTTCCTGTGTATGCAACTGCATCTGCAAAGCGACAGGCTTGATTCTCCTCTTGTAATCTGTACCTTTTATGTTTCATGCCCGACTGCATGGGCTGACCGTGTCAGTGTCATACTGACAGCGGAGACAGACTGCACAGTGTGGCTGGTGCCAGTCATCATGCTGACTGTGGGTTAGATGTCCCGTGTGAGGCCGGGACAGCTTTTTCCTGTCCATAGTTTACTGAGAACTTTTAAACATGAATAAATGCTGAATTTTACCAAATGCCTTTCTTAGACAATTTTTCATAGATACAATCATGATTTTCTACTTTATCTTGCTAATGTATTGAATTCTATTTATTGCTTTTCAGCGTTACACTTACCTGGGTCTCTCAGATAATCCCTGCTTGATCATGGTATATTATTCTCTTGCTTAGTTTACTAACATTTTGATAAAGCGTTTGTAGTTTGTGCAAAAGACATTGGGTTGCTGCTTTCTTACAGTGTCTTTGGATTTGATATTAGGGTTGTGTTGGTTTCATAACATGACTTTGGAAGTGTTCCTCTTGTTTTCTTGAAACAATCTGTGTAGAATTGGTATTATTTAACTATTTGATGGAGTTCACTGGTGAAGTGTCTGGCCTGGGAGTTTTCTTTGTGGAAGGATACTCAAGGCAAGCCTGAACAAGCCATCTGCTGCCCTTGAGTAGAAGCTCTAGGCCTCCCGTTCGCAGTCATCGTCTGCCTGTTGACCTTGGATGACACGAGTGAACTCTTTACTCTTAAAAAGCGCGCTGTTTCTATGGCTGGTACCTGTGACTGGTATGTTGTAGGTCAGGTAAAGGGGCCTCGGTTTGGTAACAGGAAGGTTCTAAGTTCTTATTCTAACCCTTTAACAGGCACAGTGCTACCGAGCTTGTCTGCTGCTTCTCGGTCAGTTTTGCTAATTTTGTTTTTTCAGGGTATCTGTCTTTTTTCATATTTGTCCAATTTATTGGACTCATTTCGTTAACCTTTAAAGTCTAAGGGTTTGTAATGCTAATTCTTCCTTTCTATTAATTTCTGAAATTGACATTTTGTGTTTTTACCTCTTAATCAGTGTAGTAATTTTATTTATTTTTGAGACAGGGTCCCCTGTAGCCCCAACTGGCCTGGAACTCTCTACATAGACCAGGGCTAGCCTTGATCTCACAGAGGTCCACTTGCCTCCTTCTTCTGAGTGCTGGAATTAAAGGTGTGTGCCAACACTCTTGGCCCAGTATAGTGATCCTTTTGATGGACTTGTTTTTTTCTTTTCCTGGCTAGCTAGGAACTTTCTGCGCAGGCCAGGCTGGCCTCAGCTCACGGCGACCCGCTTGCCTTTGCTTTCTTCCTGCCTTCCTTCTACTTACTCTGGGATTAGCTTGCTTTTCCTTGGTATTTTCTTTTTTAAAAAACACATTTATTAATTTTATTTTATTTTTATGTGTATGCGTGCATTGCCTGGATGTATGTAAGTACGCCTGTGTCATGCAATGCCCATGGAGATCAGAAGGCATTGGGTCCCCTGGAACTGGATTTATAGGTGGTAGTTAGTCATCATGTGGACGCTGGGAACTAAACCTGGATCTTCTGCAAGAGCAGTCAGTGCTTTTAACCACTGAGCCATCTCTCCAGCCCTGGTAGCTTCTTAAAACAAAGTTTTAGAAGATTTAAAGAATCTATTTTATGCATTTTCTAATATAAAAAGCTTTCTGTACCCCACAATGTTCAAATATGTTTTCATTATATTAAATTACATTACAATTAAAACATTTTGCAATTTTCCTTCAGAATTTTTGACGTACATGTTACTGAGACATGAGTTGTTTAAGTTCCAAGCATTTGGAGTTTTTCTGGATACATTTTAACATTGACCTCTAATTTATATTTCGATCAGAGAATGTCCTCTACTTGGTTTCAATCCTTTTAAAATGTATTGGAAGTTGATACCCAGACAGTGTGTGGTAGAGGCAAGTACTATTTGTAGTGGAGAAGAGGGTCAGATCAATGTGGCTGATGGGTTCTGGCCTCCCAGCCCTTAGTGACTCTTCCTGCTGCTAAATCTCTTCCACCCACTCCTGCTCCCCTGTGGCCCGTCATCCAGCTATGGTGCTGAGAACCACCGCTGATTGGGCCCGCTGTACCGTGCTGGGCAAGCCCTTCACCGCCACCTCTATCCCCATTTCACAGATGAGGACCAAGAAACAGAGGGACAAAATCACCCCAAGCCACATAGCTGTGAATGGTTGACCTTGGGCTTGAACTCAGCTTTGCCTGGGTCTGTGTCCCTCTCAGTAGCACCAGCCCCTCTCTTGGGTGAGGGTCGGACATGGTCCTGGCCTGACACCGTTTTTGGGTTGTTCCGTCTTCAGTCCACTGCAGCCTGTGTCCTTGCTTCCCTGTCTCAGATATGTCCCATCCCTTCTGATGAGCAGTTGCTCTGTGCCAGGTGTCTAGAGACCGAGAGTCCATGTCCCTGCTCCTCCGGTGACCTGGATCCAGTCTCCTCCTGTCCTCATGCTGTGGGCTGCAGCCTAACTCTGCTTCCCCTCCCTCACTCCTTTCTGGGCCACAGTAGGGACTCTGTGTTGGCCGCTGCCCATCCTCTGGTGACCCTCAGAAGGTCCGGGGTGGTGAGCTCCTCCCTACCTGAGTCAGCAGGTTTTTCCAGCTTGCTCTGTCTTCCTTTCGGAGAAGTTCTTCTGTGGGAGAGAAGGAGGGGCTACAGGGCCACATCCCATAAATGGCCAGGCCAGACCCTGGGCCCCACCTTGCATGGCCCTCGGACACTGGCCTGCTCCTGCCTGATAGGATCCATCAAGGAGGGGGTTAGGCCAGCGGCCAGTAAGAGGAACATGAAAAGGAATGAGGTTTAGGGTTCAGATCGCAGGCATGGGAACCGTGTCACTGCCTGCATTCTGTGTGACCCCAGGCAAGCTGTTTACCCTCTCTGGGTCTCCATTCTCCACTGGTGAGTGGAGGGGCTGTTCTAATCATGGCCTTTGGTATATGCTATGATATTTTCAAGTCTGGAAACGTGGCTGGGAAGGGACACTTTGTGAGACTGGGAGGTCTTTTGAGAAGGCTAGAAATTCTATCACAAAAGGAAGGCTTGCTTTGGGGACCCCTCTGCATTGGTAGGACCCCCTCCCAGCCTTTGGAGAGGGTCAGTCTAAGCTAAAATGGGTCCTGCCTGGTCCCAGCTTGAGTGCAGACTCCTTAGAATGGCCTTGGAGCCCGCTTTCTCCCTGCCTGACCTCGCTGGTTGCTGATCCACTCTTCCTAAGGCCCTGGATAGATATGGCCCACACCGCCTCCTCCAGGGCAGTCAGTCCGTCCTCTCTCCGGTCTCCTCCAGTCATCCTGTCACAGGCCAGTACCTTCCCAGCTGGGCAGTTGTAAGGACAGTCATGCTTGTGAACAGAGTGAACAAATGGAGGCAGGCAGAGGCTCAGGGTCCTGGGTAAAGCAGGCTGGGAGGTACCGCTGTGTGACCCTGGCTATCAACATCACCTCTCCAAGCTGGGTCTCCCATCTGCCCCCTGTCTTGTGTGGTCAGGGGAGGGGATCAGCACTGCAGGTGCTGCATGGAGGTGTCAGGGCTGGGTGGTAACCTTACAGGGTCTAGCCACCTCCTGGTGCATCCTCCAGCCTCCCGGTTCTGTCTACGCCCAGCTGTTGATGTACCCATAGCAGTATGAGTCCATCAAATAGGGGCATGGAGGCCCTTTCTCATGTATGGAAAGATCCCTCATACGGCCAGGACTGCTGAGGACTGGTGGGCCATGGGGCTCAGAGCTGCTGATAGGTCTGTTGGATTGCAGGGGCTTGGAGCAGCAGTCTGCTCTGTGCAGCTCATGTACGGCCATGGCCATCGAAAGATCCCAAGGGTCCTTCATGCCTGGCCTGCAGCCCCTCCTTCGGGAGACATACCCTGAGAGGACAGGATGCCCATCACATACAGCAGACTGCGGTGCGGGAAGACGCCAGTCAGGAACTCCGTCCTCAGATGCTGGGCGACTGCCTGCCATGAGTGCCGACAGAGGGCCAGCAACACATTGCTGGCTGCATCCTGGTATATTTCGTCCAACTCCTGGGGTGGGTAGGGAGTGTTGGGAGTGGGTGGGAACAGGGAGGCCAAGTGAGAGTGGCTTGTGCCAAGTGGGGTATTTCTATATACTTTGTCTGGTTTGATAGTTTTTAACCAACCTATCTTTTGAATAGGAAACTGAGGCCACAGGAGTCTGAGAAGGCCAGCTCCTGATGCTTGGGTTTCTAGGTCCTCAGAGTGCATTCTCTTTGCTTCTCTGCATCTGCTTTCTGGGCACCTATCCCATTTACTTTATCCAAATCACATTCCTTTTCTTATTTAATCATTTTTCCTTTATGTATATGAGTGTCTTCTGTGCGTGCATATAAGTGCACCTGTGTCATGCAATGACCTTGGAGGCTAGAAGATGGCCCTGAATCCCCTGGAACTGGAGTTACTGATGGTTGTTAGCCACCACGTGGATGCTGGGAACTGAACTTAGGTCCTCTGTAAGAGCAGTCAGTGCTCTTAATTGCTAAGCCAACTCTCTAGTCCCTCATGGTCCATTTTTTAAGCCCAAATTCCAGGCCTGTGTTCAGGACACGATTTGACAGTCGCTGGCTGATGTCATCTTTCCTGTGGCAGCTCAGAACAATGTCACTCCCTCTAATTCTTTGTCACCATGAATTCAGAACAGAGGCTATGCTTCTGCCCTGAGTTCTCAGCTGAGGTGTCTGCAGCTTCACAGCAGACCCCAGTGGACCAAATCCCCATTTGCCTCGTGAGGGTCATCCCCAGGCAGCCAGGGGCCCCTGCCTGCAGCCTGGCTGGACACCATACAGTGTTCTTCTCCCGGGTGTGTTGTGTTTGGCAGTCTTGCTCTTGGTGCTATCAGAGAGAGAGGCAGATGTAGAGGGCGCTGCCTGCATTTGACGGGGTGGGGGCACCTGCGGGGGGCGGTGTCCGAGGCTCCTTCCCACTCTCCCCACGATGCAGGAGATGGCCCTGTGAAATCAATATACCACTTACAGCTTATTAGAGGGGCTATGAGGGCCTCTAGTTAACATGCTGAATTGAATCTGATTTTGCTCTTTCAAATAAACAAAAGCCCCTCATCTAAAACTATATTTAGGAGATTAAAAAAAATAAAAAGAGCAACAACAGCAATCATGTTCTAGGAGCCAGGAGTTAAGTATGAGGGAACCGAAAATCTAGAGCTGTGAAGACAGCAGGGGAGCCGGAGCTGGCCTCTCCCACTACCCCCACCTTTAGCAGCAGGGATGGTGGGAGAGGGAACTGGGTGAAGGGACTGGAAGCAAGGTCACATGCATAGAGCTGCTAGGAAGGAAACTCCACAGCCCACAACCCAGTACAACCCAGAAGAGGCTAAAGGCTGAATACAGAGTGAAAACTTCAGTCAAAACTCTCTGAGGGCCAGGCTCAGTTGGTCAAGTGCTTACTGCAGAAACACAAAGACCAGAGCTTGGCCCCCAGCACCCTTATGCAAAGCTGAGTGTGGTGGTACATACTTGTCATTCCAGGACTAAGGACAAAGGGATGGGTAGATCTTTGGGATCTGCTAGCCTAATGAGGGAGTCCCAGGGCCCAGTGAGAGATGCTATCCCAAGAAACAAGATGTAGTCCTGAGGATGGACACCTGAGGTTGACCTCCGGCCTCCACATGCATTCGCACACAGATGCATTTATGCACATACAAGTGCACCTACAAACACAGGCATACACATACATACGTAGCAGACCTGGGGGTTCACACCTTTGGTCCCAGCACTCAGGAAGCAGAGGCCAGCAGAAGTCTGGGAGTTGAAGGCCAGCCTGGTCTACATAGTGAGTTCCAAGCCAGTTGGGGCTACAGGGAGACCCTGTCTCTAAAGACACCCCCCAAAAGTAAAGACTGTGTTGATGGCATTAGGACAAGAAAGGGAGTCACATCCTTAAATGCCACAAGTGGCCTGTGATGTGATGACACACACCTTTTGGGTTTTATTCCTGGTTTCTGGCTCAGGGTCCTTCTCTGAGGTGGCTACGGAAATTAGAATCACCTATTCCTGCCCTAGTTTCCTTCTAAACAGCATGATCAAAAGCAGCTTGGGGAGGAACGGGTTTCTGTTTCATCTCACAGGTCACAGTCCATCATCCAGGGAGTTCAAGGCAGCCGCTCAAGGCAGGAGTTTGAAGCAAAATAGGAATGCTGCTTCCTGGCTCACTCCTAGGCTCCTGCTCAGCTCACTTTCTTATAGAGCCCAGGCCCATGGGCCTAGGGGTGGCACCACCCACAGTGGGCTGGGCCCTCCTACATCAACCATCAATCAAGAAAATACCCCACAGACACGAGAGAGGAAATCCGTCAATTGAAGTTCCTTCTTCCCAGGTATGTCATGACTCTTCCTGGCCTGTCTCTGACCCACCTTGTCCCTTAAGGAGTCCTGCCTCATGCCCAGGAGGGAGGGAAGCTGCAGAGAGAGGCCAAGAAGTCAATAGACAGCCCAGCCAAAGACAAGGCTCACAGAGCTTCCTGATAGCTCAACCTGAGAAGTTTCTGGAGACTGGGGGCCGGGGCATGGAAGGAAGTGCCACCTCCTTGCCCATGCCTCTCCATACACATCTCTTCCTCTGTGTGTATTGTGAGCTCCTTTGAACACTCGTAAATTCAAGAGAGTCCTTCTCTGAGTTCTGTGAGTGGCTGGGGAGGTGGCTGTGGGAGTCCTGATCTATAAGTGGTTGGTCCAGATGTTGAGACATCTGGAACCATGACTGGCATCGAGTGGGGGCCGTCAGTCTAAGCAGAGACCACCTCCAGGTAGACAGTGTCAGGACTACCCTGGTTTTGGTTGTAACACTGGCTGCTTGCTGCTGGAGCCTCTCACACACCTCCAAGGTCACAGAGGCGTCTACAGTGATTGAGGGGTGAAAGCAAAGACACCATGCTGTGTTCTCCATCACCCAGATGACTTGGAAAAAGAACACTGAGAACAAAATCAAGATATCTTGAAAATCAAGCTTCTGGGGTGACGCGGCACAGTGGAGGCTGCCTCTGTGAGACTGAATAAGGGTCGCAGGACAAAGGATGGACTTCATTCCACAGCTCCAGGTCTGGCCCCACATCCCTGCAAAGCCTCACCCACCGAGTTAAAAAAGTTTATTGTGTTTTATTGGCCTGGAGAGATAGCTCAGCTGGGTAAGAGAATGCACTGTTTTTGTGGAAGACCCGAGTTTGGTTCTCAGCTCCTATGCTGGGTGGCTTACAACTGCCTGTGACTCCAGCTTCAGGGGCTCTGACTCCCTCTTCTGGCTTCTGCAGGGACCTGCACTCATGTGCACAGACCTACACACAGACACGCCATTAAAAATAAAATTAATACAAAAATTATTATCATTATATGTATTCATGGTGTGTGTGTGTGTGTGTGTGTGTGCGTGTGTTTCATGCCTCATGCCACAGTACACATGTGGAGGTCAGAGGACAACTTATGGAGTTGGCTCTCTTCTTCCACCTTTGCATGGGTTCAAGGGACAGAACTCAGATCTCTGGGCTTGCATGGCAAGTACTTCACACATTAAGCCATCTCACCAGCCTGTTCATTTATTTAGTTTTTAAAAATCTTATGTATTTTTCTTTCATTCCACTTTTTACCTTTAAGTTTATTTGCATATTTGTGCAGTCATATTTTTTTCTTTTCTTTAAAAAATATTTATTATTTTTTATTATTTTATGTATATGAGTGTATTTCTTGCACATGTGTAAGTACAGTCGTGTTGTGTAATGCCTGTAGAGGTCAGAAGAGGGTGTTGTATCCCCTGGTACTGGAGTTATGTGTGGTTGTTGGCTGCCATGTGGTGCTGGGAATTGAGCCCAAGTCCTCTTCAAGAGCTGCCAGGGCTCTTAACCACTGAGCCATCTCTCCAGCTCCCAGATTTTTATTTCTTGATCCTTCCTCTTCCTCACATTGTTTTTCTTTCTTTTCTTTAATTTAGATTTTATTTTTTTCTCTTTCCTGGACCTGCATTTCATTCTCTTATTTTATTACTTTACGTTAATTATTTTTCACATTGTCTACATACTCTGTCTACACTGTGTACTGTAGCTACATTGTATTCACATTTTCTTTTCTATGGTTATTGTAGCACAGCTGCTAGCTTTAATTGATTTTCTATATCTGGTTTGGTTTGATGCTGTTATTGTTTCAGACATTTGTTTTCTCCTCTCTGAACGGTGCTGGGGATTAAGTCCTTAAGGAAAGGTTAAGAAAACTCCAAAATAAAATTGGAAAAGATATATATTCCATCAGATGAGCAAATTTCAGCTCATAAGCACAGGAAACATGGAAAAACAAGGTCCATGATGCCTCCAAAAACCACGATTCTTCAGTAACTGAGCCACAGATACTGAAACAGTTGAAATGCCAAAGTATTCAAAGTTTAACTAAAAAAAAAAATCAGTGACACCAGAGAGGGTTCAAACAAGCAGATGAAGGATGGAAAGAAGCCAACACAGGACCGGGGTAAGAGGGTCAGAAACACTGCGAGGAATCAGCAGGAAGCATGCTTCTGAAAACGACAGAAACAGAGTGACAGATGCTGGAAACCAAAACCTCAGTAATGGAAAAGAAAGACGGAAAAGGAAGAGCCACCCACTGAGCAGGTCAAGCAGAAGGAAGACATTAGGAGTCTGACACTACGGAGAGGAGATATTATACTGACAAAGGAAAATGAAGAAGTGTAACCACAACTTTCAGGAATGCTGAAGCATGACTGAAAGATCGAATCTCATCTTTTTCTAAAGGGGATAAAATGCAAACCAAAGGCACAGAAAGCCTAATCAATGAGAATTGTAGCAGAAAATCCCCCAAATCTAGGAAAGATAAGAACATCCCAGAACAAGAGTGATTTAGAACTCAGAGTACATATGACCAGGAAAGGATCACTCAGTGCTGAGTTCCAGTGAAAATGCCAGGACTACCAAAAGAGAAACAACATGCCAGAGAAAAAGCCAACCCAAAGACACACTGATCAGAACCACACCAGGCTGCCCAGAGCAGAAGCTCCAGATGCCGCTTTAAGCTCTTGGAGTGAGTACTGCCAACCAAGAGTCTAGATCCACCAAACCCACCAAGCTCTCTTTTAAAGTCAGTGGAGAAATAAAGACAGTTATTGACCCAGGAGCTCAAGAAAGCCCTAGTTTCATGAGCGATGGATGAACAAATGAGATATAAGAATAATTAGACGGACCTGCAGTGGCTTCAGTGAGCAGTGTCCCTGGTGGAGTCATTTCTGAAGGATTTGAACACTTGGTCCCCAGTTGGTGGCGCTGTTTGTGGAGGTCATGGAATCTTTAGGAGGTGGAATCTCAGTGGAGGAGCGGGGGCGGGCCCTGGAGCATTCATAACCTCACTTTAATTCCAATTTGCTCTCTCTGCTTTAGGTTGAAGTTGTAAGCTCTCAGTTTCCTGTTCCAGCCACCACACCTGCCTGATGTCCTGCCTCTATCACCATCACAGACTCTCCCTCTGGGACTATAAGTCAAAATAAACTCTTCCGTAAGTAATTTCTGGTCATGTTTTGTCACAACAGAAAATAATACAATGTCCAATTCAGTAAAGCTTGAAGATAGTAAGAAAGAAGGAAAGGACAAACAATATTTGACCCAAAGAGGAAAACAAAATAAAACAACAGAAAGAGAAACAAATTACGGGAATCAGCAGCCACCTCTCAGTAACAACACAGAACATAAGACGTCTCAATTCTCCAACTAAAAGACAGACAGACCAACTAATTTGATTAAAAAAAAAAAAGATGGCT
This sequence comes from Eospalax fontanierii, assembly GCA_035773235.1. Classification (NCBI taxonomy): domain Eukaryota; kingdom Metazoa; phylum Chordata; class Mammalia; order Rodentia; family Spalacidae; genus Eospalax; species Eospalax fontanierii. The sequence continues at coordinate 79,234,924 of CM069532.1, forward strand.
TTTGCCTATAAAAAACTCACGGGTGAGGTACATACTAAACATGAAATGTTGAAAGTGCCCAAAATAATCTGGAGCAATGTGTACCTTCTCAGAAGCTGTAGCGCATTGTCCAAAACAGACTACAAGGTTTAGGTGATACAGGAAGTTAACACATATAGAAATGGAAATAAATGTATGGTACTTCATCACAGCATGGTAGAATAAAAATTAGAAATAAATAGCAAAAGAAACCACAGACGCTGTACAGACACATGGTGACTGAAAAATACATTCTTAGTGTGCCACTGACAAAAACATGGAGGGAGTTAAAACACTCTTAAAAATCAAGTGAAAATGAAAACATAGCTTACGAGAACACAGCAGAGGTAGTTCTAAAAGGAACACTTAAGGGTGAGTGCTTACCTTTAAAGACTCAATGAAGAGCTGGTTCTTTGAAAGGATAAACAAGATTAACAAACTCTTGACAGAATTAACCAAAATAGAGGACACAAATCAATAAAATTAAAGATAAAAAGGGAACATTTCAACAGGTACCAGTGAATCCAGGGAGACATTAGAAAATACTTTAAAATTATATTATAAAAAAATGAAAAATCTAGAAGCAATGGATAAATTTCTAGACATAGGTAACCTATCAAAGTTAGATGAAGTAGACAGAAACTTGAACAAATATATAACGATCAATGGAATTGAAACAGTAACAGTCTCCTGACAGAAAATTCCAGATTGGATGGATCCATTCCTGAATTCCGACAGACCTTTAAAGACAAATCAATACCAGTATCCTCTAACTGTGCCACACACGAAAAGAAGGAATGTTACCAACCCATTGATCACCCTGATCCTGAATTAGGTACTTTTCTCACTGCTTTGACAGTTACCTGACATAAGAAAGTTAAAGGAGGACGGAGTGACATGGGTTCCCAGAGGTTCATGATGGAGCTCACGGTGGTAGAATGCTGAGGATGGAGTGAGAGCAGGTGGAGGGGATTCCTCACATCTCGGAGTGTTAGGATGCATGGAGAGTGCAGGCTGGAAGTGTGGCTGTGCTCTGCAAGGCCTGCAAGGCCTGCTCTCCAGTGACCCCATTTCTATGCCAAGGACCCACAACCTCCCAAAATAGAACTACCATATAGAAACTGAGCATTCAAACATGAACGTGAGGGACATTTCACACTCAAACCATACCAGTACCTAAACCAGATACAGACACACAGGAAAAGAAAAAAAAAAATAGACCAGTTTTCCAGATGAGCATACAGAGAAAAATTCTCAGTAAAACGCTAGAAAATCGAATTCAACAACACATTAGAAAGATCATACACCATAATCAAGTTGGTTTCACTTCAGGGATGCAAGTATGGCTTAATATATGCAAATTAATAAATGGTACACAGGACAGAAATAGAATCAGGGACAGAACTTACACCCTCCTCTGAATAGATGTAGAAAAGGCCACTGATAAAGGTTAACACCCCTTCATGATAAAAGTCCCAAAGAACTAGGAAGAGGAGCACCCTCAACACAAGCAAAGGCTATACATGCAAAGCCTACAGGTAACATTCAATAATGAGAAAAAAATGAAAGCATTTCTACTAAAACCAGAAGTAAAGTAAGCACATCCACTCTTCACACTTTTACCCAATATAGAGCTTGAATTATTTGCCAAAGCAATAAGGCAAGAGGAAGAAGTTAAAATGACACAGAGAGGAAAAGATGACCTCAACTTACCCCGGTCCCCTTTGCAGATGACATGATCGTACACCTTAAAGACCCTGAAGACCTAATTAGAAAGCTCTTAGATCTGAGAAACACTTAAAACAGTAGCAGTATAAGAAATCAGCCTGCAGGGCTGCGGAGATGGCTCAGCAGTTAAGAGCCCTGGCTGCTCCTGCAGGGGACCTGGGTTCGAATGCCGGGACCTGGGTTCGAATGCCAGAACCCCCACAGTAGCTAACAACCATTTGTAACTCCAGTTCCAAGGGATCCAGTGCCTCTTTCTGACTTCCCTGGGGATTGCACAGCATGAGTGCACTTACACACACGCAGGCAATAAACACACTCATACACATGAAATAAAAATTGTAAATAAAATATTAAGAAGTCACTATAAAAATCAGCAGTTTTTCTACATATCAACAGTGCTGAGGAGGAAGTGAGAACAGTCTTCTCCCAAGTCTCAGAAACAGCGACAAAAATGAGGCATAAACCTACTTAAGGAAATGAGAGATTTATTTATTTCAAAAATATTTTATTATTTTTATTTTATGTGCATGAGTGTATTACCTACATGTATGTAAATGTATCCATGTCATGCAGTGCCCTAAGAACTCAGAGGAGGGTTCATTCCCTGGAAATGACATTATGGACAGTTGTTAGCTGCCATGTGGGTGCTGGGAACTGAACCTGGATTCTGCAGGAGCAGTCAGTGCTCTTAACTGCTGAGCCATCTCTCCAACTGCAGGAAATGAGAAATGTATATAATATCAACTTTGAAACACTGGACAAGGAACTTAAAGGAGACATTTGAGTACAGAAAGATTCCTCACTGTTAATGATTGATAGGATTGATATCATGAACATTGAATATTACTGAAAGAAGTCTACAGATATAAAAAATCCCCAAATTCACATGGAAGCACAAAATACTCCAAACATCAAAACAATCTGGGGAGAGAGAGAGAAACAATGAAACAATGCTGGAGGCATCATATCTGTTCTCAAATTATACTTCAGAGCTATAGTAACCAAAGCAGCATGGCATCGGCACAAAAAGAATGGAACGGAGAGAACCCAGAGACAAACCCTCATGGCTATAGCCTCTTGAGAAGACAGCTTCTTCTGCAACAGATAGTGCTGGGGAAACTGGTCACCCACACGTGGAAGTCTGAAACGAGGTCCATGGCTCTCACCCCGGGCAAAAATCAAATCAGTCCATAAGGATCAAAGGCCTTGATGTAAGACTTGAAAATTTAAAACTGTAGAAGCACGTACAGAAGAAGCATTTCAGGATACAGTCATAAGCAAAGGCTTTCTGAAAGACTCTAACAGCTCAGGAGATAATTGTAAGGACTGACACATGGGACTGCATGCAATTAAAATATTTGGTCACAGAGCTGTGGCCCCCTCCCGGGCGCTCGAGCTGTGGTCCTCTCCTGTGAACTGGCGTTGTGGTCCCTTCTCATGAGCTGGAACAGTGAGCCTCTCCTGTGAACCTAGGACCACGGTTCCATGGTCCTCCAGTGGTGGGCAGATGGTGGAGCAGATTGGAGGACGGAGGACGTTCCCATGTTGAGCAGCAGGTTCAGTTTCTCTGAATGGCTGCGCTCCCAACCCCGTCCCGCAAAGGCCCCAAGCTTACAGAGCAGAGGCGTTGCCTCTGTGTTGGACTTATTCTGGGGATAGGGGAGGTTTCTGTCATTTGAAGGTTTTAGTTTTGGGTGTACTGATTCTCAAGAATGGAATTCTTGCCCTCCTCGATGGCCAGCTGTGATCTTAACCTCACATGCGGTCCTCGGCACCCAGGCATTGATGTTGGACTCTTCCCATTCCTAGGCACCAAGGAGTTTTCCATACTCTTCTACAGTCCCCGTGTACCTTCACCTATGCCCTACAGAACTGTAAATCAGCTTTGTAAATGTAAGTCTTTGCTAGCTATTTATCTGACGGGGGATGATGTCTAGAATATATAAAGAACTAAGAAAATTAAACACCAGAAGACAAATCATCCAATAAATGAATTGAATGAACAGTTCTCAAAAGAACTAGTAAAAAAGGTCAATGAATACATGAAAAAAAGTTCAACATCCTTAGCCCTCAGGAAATGCAAATCAAAGCTGCATCCAGAGTCTGTGTCACCCAGTGGGAGTGTCTGGGTTCTAGTCCGTGTCACCCGGTGGGGGTGTCTGGGTTCTAGTCTCCCTTCTGTTGCTGTCATCAATATAGGGCAGGACAGGGTTTATTTGATTTACGCTTCCAGGTTGCAGTCTGTCATTGAGGGAAGTCAAGGCAGGAACAATAGAGGTAAGGGCGTGAGGAGCCATGGAGAGAGGAGTCCACATCTCAGTCCGGGGTAGAGCAGAGGGATGGTTCCATTGGTACAGGAATCTAAGTGGTCTTCTGGAACCTTCTGCACAGGTGGCTAGACTGAGGTCACATGACTGTGGAAGCACTGCATGTGCAGTTTGACCCAGTACACAGACACCCTAGGCTCTGAGGGGGGGAGCACGACACATAGGGTCTGGGTTCAGAATGGCACTGGGTTTTAACAGTCACACCAAGAGCGAGAAGACTAAAGGCAATGGGAGGGTTCTTATTAAGGGGTTATCTCACGAAGAGGAACAGGCAGAAACTGCCCAGGAAAGCATGACACCTTGTGCACCAACACTTTTTGGACTCCTGGGTAACTGACCAAGCTCCAAAGCCCTCAGGGAACTGGCCTGTGTGCTGGGGGAGGGAGACCTACTGTGGACTTGGTCATGTGCTCCAGGGCCAGCTGCATGAAGCACCTCTGCCAGGTCTCATCCAAGATGTCGCTGGCTCTGATGACGGCCCTCAGGACCTGGAACAGCCGAAATCTGTGCCGGCTGGAGATCTGTGGAGGAAAGATGTAACACTGGGGTCCATTGTGTCTCATCTGAGAGTGCTGGGGTTGCCAGGGAAAACACTGGTGGGAGGGTATGCAAGGAGGCTGGAGGGAGGAACGCAGGTGGCTGTGTGTAACCATTTGGCAACTCAGGAGACACCTGTCGCATGCAAGTCATAAGCCTGTTCTGCAGCCCTGAGAGCTTGTCTGTCCTCAGGGAAGTGGTATGAAATTTAAAAGGTTCCATCTTCAAAGTTAGGTCATCTCTTCACTTCCGTTTAGTCAGGCTGTCCCAGTTCTTGCATTCATCTCTATATTCACCCTATATCCATCCATTCCTACAGTCCATCTACTTCCCCACTAACTAATCAACCATCCATCCCCCAATTCACCCATCCCTCGTTTCCTATACTAGCCTTTCCTTCCATCCATCCATCCATCCATGTGTCCATTTGCTTATCCATTCATTCATCCATCCATCTGTATGTTGTCATCTGTCCATCCATCTATCTGTCCATCCATTCATCCATTCATCTGTCCATCCATCCATCCATCTGTCCATCCATCCATCCATCTGTCCATCCATTCACCCATCCATCTATTTGTCTATCCATCCGTCTGTCTGTCCACTTATCTATCTGTCCATCCATACAGCCATCCATCCATTTGTCTATCCATCCACCCGCCCACCCAATTCTACCACTTACTGGTTCTGTGACCTTGGGAAAATACCTTCCCTTCCCTAAGTCATCTCTGAGGATCATAATCTCTACCTCACAGGAGTGTTCTGAGGATGATGGATGTAAGTGGGTCCACCTTCCTCCCTTCATTCTCAGCCTACTGACACACGAGGAGATGGAGACTTGCCCCAAATGATGCAACCACTGTATGTGGGATCCAGGATTTGAGCCCTCTTTGGGGCTTTATCCATCCTCTCTGTTCCCACGCCTGTATCCCAGAGGCCCAAGCAACCCCACCTCTGGGTTGTCTTTGAAGTAGTCATGGATGCTTTCCATCACCAGGTTGGGGGACTTCTGAGCCATCCTCTTGATCTTCTTGATCAGGTGCTTGAGGTGGAGAGGGTCCGAGGTGCCTATGTCCTGGAGCATCTTGAAGCAGATGGCTAAAGTTGACAGAAGGGTGGGGGAGTGGGGGGTCATGGGGAGGCCATGATGCGACAGAGGGTTGGGTGGGTAAGGAGGACAAGTCTGGAGAGGAGGCGAGGACTGGACACCCTGGGAAGTCTGTGATGCTCTCGCTGTCCACTTGGTTTCTTGTGCGATTGGAGACGGGGAGGAGCAGGAATGTGGGCTCACCTGTTTACTCCCCTATCTCATGCATTCAGCCACCCAGCTACGTAGCATTTGCTCCTATTTGCAGCCGTCCGCCCACCTGTCTGTCCATTTCATATTCGTCTATCCACCCATTTACCCACATACTCACTAATCCATCCACTCTCCACCCAGACTGAACTCGGTCCACCATCTGTTCATAAATCCACGCACCCACCCTGTATCCTTCCATCCACTGTCCATTCATCATGTCACACTCTTTGGCGCTGGAAAAGGAGGAAAGCCTCCCGGCGAGAGGTCCAGGCCTAAGCTGAGGTTCTGAGGTATGAAAAGGGATGGTTGGCGAGCAGGTGGGGCTAGGAGGAAGATGGAACATTTGGGGGTTTTGACTGGTGTCTCAGAAGACAAGAACAAGCCAAGGGGTCTGTACAGGGGTCTTGGCTGAGGACTTCATATGCCCACATCCTTTGTCCTGTCCTGGAGAGGGCTTCCTTCTAACGACCACCCTCAGGATGGCTTCTGGTGGAGGGACTTGGGATCTGTCATCCTGGCTGCATTCCAGCTGGTACTCACCTGAATTGTAGGCTTCCTCCATGAACATCTGGTTCTCTTTGGGCACCAGAGCAACCTGGCCGCTCTCGGACTTGCAAAGTAAGATGGTGTTGGGATTGGACTGTCTGTCCCATGGGGCAGAGTCCTCAGTTTCCTTGCTGCATGACGACTCATTTGTAGATACAGAGACATAGGAGACGATTCTGAAATGTAGCAAGTCCTGTGCATGAGCATCGCATGCGCATGCAGAGAGTGATGCACAGTCCGCTCTCTGTTAGGCTCTGCAATGCTCTCCATGTGTCCACCTTCCTGTTTAGTGGCTGCTGAGTCTGGTGTGTGTGTGAATGCCCTGTGTGGGGCTGTCTTGAGACCCCAGGACACTGCTGAATAGTCCAAACTGTGAGTCATTCCTCTATATGGAGTTGGATAACTGAATACGAGTGTTCCAAAAATTTTGACAGTAGAAGGCTTCTGAAGATGCAGCAGCCAGATCTAATTCCCTATCCATGGATCTGAGGGCTTGTATGGTATGACTTCACCGCAGGCTCAGCTCCGAACAGGCTGCACACGTTCTGTACTGTGCATGTCATGTATGTCACATGCCAGTGAACTCTGCCTGAACACCCCAGAGCCCATTCCCCTTCTGCTCAATGAGCTGCTGTGTCCCACTGTGCATGTTACGTTTTCTCCCACTACAGAAGCAGCAGCTCGGTGAAGGGAAACGGACTTTTAATATTTCCCACCAACATTCCTCAGCAGGCACGTATCCAATTAGTACGTTGTTGAATTGTGTTGGGTTAGATAAATAAACACAATCTCATTAGTATGCAATTAGATAGATTTGCTTTCATCTTTAATAAATGGCTAAATCCTATGAACATCAAAGAATTGTTTTAGGATATACTTCTTTATAATTTTATTATCAGCAGATGTTTGACTTGTATATCTATTTTATACACCTGTATTTCTAGGGTCATGTAAAAATTTCTTGGCCAAAAGGTTGCCAAGAGGAGAAAGTTCGATGATGCTCTGGGATAGGCAGTCTGGCCTCCTGGCAAGGGTGGTGGACAGACACACTGCGTGTGGGGCACAGGTGGGCTCAGAGTGCCACATCCTCAGCTTTGTCACACATTGACCCAGAGGGGCAGGCTCTTCTGGAGGGCACAGGGGACATCTGGCTGCATAGAGAGGTCTCTGAGGTGGGTGAAACTGCAGGAATGGGGGGGTGGGCATTGGGAGGACACTGGCCTCTCCTTTTCTGTAAACACACAGGATTTCCTCAGGCTGGCAGTTGTCATAAACAGCAAGAGAAGACATCCTTGCTTTTGGGGGTATTGCCCAATTCTGCTCCCCCACAGTGCCAATCTGGCTCCTGCTCTTCTCAGGGTCCTATGTTCTAATTTATGTTCAGTTCCATACACGTTCTACGGGGGGGAAGCCTGTTTAGGCTGTGTCTCCTGTCTATCAGTGAGGAAGATAAACATGTCTGCAGACTAAAGAGGGAAGATCGTGGGTATTGGAAGACGGCATCATGGACTGTGGCAGCTCTCTCCAATGTTTTAGTCATGCATTTCTTCCATGAGAGGTCTATCCTGCCTCTTTTTCTTTCCATGTGCCCTTGTGACCCAGAGTGTCAAACCCAAGTACTCAAGGTGACAAGTGAGACACTGCACCCAGCTATAAGATTTCCCCTTTCTTTCCTATGCAAATCAGAAATTGCCCAAGGTATCCAAGACCATGGCCACTTGGCAGCAGGCATCAGCAGGGCAGGAGAGTGGTCCTTAACAGACGGGAATCCTACGGGGTAAGCCTCCTATTGCCACAGCTGACTGCAGGGTCAGCATCCAGTTTCTAGTGGGAGCCAGGAAAGCCTGCAATGCTGGTGAGTTTCTGGCCTGGAGGTGACAATTTGAGGACACAGTGGTCAGGGTTTGAGTGGAGGAGGGAAGAGGGCTCACCTCTGTCCTACTTCATCCACAGCTGGAAAAGCAGAGGAGACAAGCTTTGGAGCTCATGCAGTACTGGGAGGAGCTCCTTTTCCTCCACAGTGGAGTCCCCAGCGAGCCCTGAATAGTACCACCTCAGTCACAGGTAAAATGTGCTCAAACAGGGTGCTCTCGCCCTCCCTGCTGAAGCTCTAAGCACAAGGCTCAAAGGCATCTGTGTGTTTTTAATAGTGCATGCTCCAGACAAAGCCCAAGAATGTTTAAATGTGAAGGAATACACACATGCAGCAAGGTGCAGTTCACAGTGCCTGGTGTCCACTCAATATTTATGAGGTGTGAACATAGCGCGAGAGAAATCAACTGACCAAAACCAAAACCCTTGCCAGGTATCAGGGTATGTGCTGGTAATCCCCACAGTAAGGGGGCTAGGGTGGGAGGATGGCAGCAAGCTTGAGGCTAGCCTGGTCTGCATAGTGAGTTACAGGCTAGTCAGGGCTACAGCGTGAGATCCTGTCACAAACACACATGTATACCTGAGCAGGAACAACAGAGTCAGCAGACAAGGACATTAAAACACCTATGATCATATGCAGTGTGTTCAACATGGTAGAATGACAGCTCAGGAGAGACTTGAAGAAATAAGAGGATGAGAGTCATGTTCAGGATTAAGAATCCAGTGGTGACCAGAGCAGCAGATGAGACACAGACCAGGTAAGACCAGGAAATAGAAGCCATTTAAAAATGAAGATGCTGTCATAGGAAAAAACGGAGCAATGTCCACCAGGGAGGGCAGCATCAAACCGCAGGTGTGTGTGTGTGTGTGTGTGCGTGTGTGTGTGTGTGTGTGTGTGTGAGTGTGTGTGTGTGTGTGTGTGAGATCCCCACAGAGAAACAGGGACAGAGATGGAACAGTGTCCACCAGTATGCGGCAGCGTCAAACAGCAGATGAGTGTGATCTGCACAGGGAAACAAGGCAGGAGAGGCTTTGACAGATTCAAGCAACCTAGACCAGCACGTAAAGTATTTCTGTAGAAGAACAGAACAACCTAAAGGATTTATAAGAGAGGCAAAATAGAAAAAGTGGTCTGCTTGGGTTACTCGTAGACAAATGTGGCAAGACTTGTGTTTAGCCCAAGTTCCTAAAGAAAAGATTGATAAAAAGCCAAATTCTGTGCCAATGCACCTCTGGGAGGCTTTAAGTCCTGAGAAACGGTTCACAAAAGGTACACAGAGGATGAAGATTGTCCCAGGGGTGGATACTTACCAGCCCCAGAGTAAACAGGGTACATTTCTCCCCTGTGACTGGCTATTCGAGGGGTGGAGACAGTTTACCCAGCCAGGGCCTCTCCCAACAGTCAGGTGTGGTCAATGGAGAGACCACAGGTATATCTACAGCCAGGAGTCAGACCCAGAACCTTCCTGGCCCTGGGAAACAACAGGTACGACAGGGGCAAGAGAAGCCTTATTCCTCCTTGTCCCTATGTAGAACCAAGCAGTTTGGGCCAGCCCTAATGAGATTAGTAAGGATAAAGGGATGCATGGAGGCTCCATGAGAGAACTCCAGGCCACTAAATGGATTCCCGATGATAAAGATAGTAAAGGATTGACTAATTTACATGCCACTGTACCCAACATGGATCTGTTGAAAAAACAGCTGATGCAAATAAAAAGGAATTTCCATGCTATGTTAGACCACTTGTGTATGTATATAGTGTTAACTTCTGAGTGTTTTACAGATGTGAAACCCAGTTGAGAGATGTCAAGTACATCTGATGAAACAAGGATGGAATGTAATTCATATGGGTACATGCGTGAAGTATAACTGAAATTCTGGGAGCTCTCTGGGCCTACGCCTATAGATGGCAAAGAGTAAAAGGATACTCTATATGATTGTTAACTACCAATTCCGGTACCAGGTGTGAGTTGCTCCCCCTGTGAGCTGTTGGCTAGGGGAGCCTTGGAAGTCCCCTTCTACAAAAAAAGCAATTGCCACATTATAATGCTGGTTGCACACTGGAAGTGGACGGTAAGGCCCTATTACTGAAGATGTGATGTGTTTCGAACTCCAAACCCCTTGCTCTTGCGGCTCAGGGACTATCACAGAAGAGGATGTCAGAAAGTTTTGTACGAGATAGAAAAGGGGTGTGGTGTCGGGGTGGATTTACAGTTTCTCTCTGTCTTGAGGAACACAGGCCCAGGAATGTGATTGACACAGATGAAACCAATAGAGTCAACTACTTTCCAACTAACCAGTGACTTAGGGGAGAGGGTCCATTGGGAAAGTAGAAAAAGCTGGGTAGGAGACGTGGGTGGGGGGCACTGCGGGTCTCCAGCTTGGGTGTGTGTGTTGGTCTCTCTACAGAGATGAATCCTTTGTAAGTAACCCAGCATAAACTGATTTCTCCAATTGGAGAGCATTCTCTGTTTGCTCAATGGGTTCAAACCTGGGATGGGGTGGAGCTGAACTCCTGGCCTCACGGTCAGAGGAGAATTCATAGGACACCAGACCAGGAAACAGGAAGACATACAAGCCACACCAGGACACAGAACACAGGGAGATGACATACCAAGCCACACCAGGACATAAGAAGACACATTAATCACACCAGGACACAGGGAGACAAAAGATTAATCACACCTGGACACAGGAAGACATACAAACCAGATCAAGTTGCTTGCAACCAAAGCTAAGAGAAAAGCAAAGCACCTGCCATCCTAGCGGACCCACTGAGGCAGGAGGGCAGAGGGATGTGGGAGACTACAGACATAATGAGTACTGGACACGGTCAATATGTGGGTGCAGAAAATGCTTTTAGTACCTTAAAACAATTTAAGGTAAAATAATGTACTGTAGGTTTGTAAGAAATATAGAGGCAACCTGGAGAGCTGGCTGCACTTGCAGAGGACCCAGGTTTGGTTCCCAGCACCCACATGATAGCTAACAACCACCTTTAACTATAGTTCAAGGGAATCTGATCCCCTCTTCTGGCCTCTCTGGCATTGCACGTACATGGTGCACTTACATACATGCAGGCAAAGCATTCATACACATAAAATACAAATAAATACATGAAAAGAAGACCTATAGAACTAAAATGCATATTAATTAAATGCAAGGTGCAGAAGGAAGCGGAAATAACGTATTGACAGCTCTGGTTCCCTAGCAGTGTGATACAACTTGGAGACCATGCTAAGCATTGCATACCTTAGACACTCAAGCAGCTAAGAACAGCACAAAAACGATAACAAGACAAAAAGGGGCTAAACATGGTGGCAACTGTCTTTAATTCCAGCACTCAGGAGGCAGAGACAAGTAGAGCTCTATGAATTGGCAGCCAGCCTGGTCTACATAGTGAGGGCCAGGCTAGCCAGGGCTACATAGTGAGACCCTGATATTAAACAGAAGGGAACCAAAGAGCACAACCCAGTAGTAGAGAGCAAGCGAGACACAAGTGCATGCTTCCTGTAAGAAGCGTGTCAGTGCTAAGAGTGGTGGGGCTCACCACGGGCTGGAGAGACGGCCCTTGGGGTCAAGAGCATGGGCTGCTTCTACAGAGGACCTGGGTTCAAATCCCAGTACCCACATGGCAGCTAGTAACCACCTGCAACTCCAGTTCCGAGGGATCCCATGCCCTCTTCTGACCTCCGTGGGCATTACACCACATGGATGCACTTACATACATGCAGTATGTACACTCCTACACATAAAACAAAAATAATAAAGAAAATATTAAAAGAAATGGTGGCTCTTATCTATAATTCCAGTACTCACAAAGCGGAGGCAGGAGAATTGTGAGTTCAAGGCAAGCCTGGGCTTCATCATAGAGAAATCCCATCTCAAAAATAAACAAATCAGGAGCTGGAGAGATGGCTCAGAGGTTAGGTGAGCTTGCTGCTCTTGTCGAGGACCAGAGTTCAGTTCCCAGCACCCCGATGGTGGTTCACTTCTGCCTGTGACTCCAACTCCAGAGGGTCTGATGCCCTCTTCTGGCCTCCATGAACACCGGCACTCAGGTGTTCACCCCTGCACCTCCATGTCCATTCTGTCTGTCTCTCTCACACACATGCATAATTTTAAAATTAAAAATATTAAATTTTAAGAAAATAAAATGTGCTTGGAACATAATAGGTTCCAACCGATTAAAATGAGGATAGAAAGATATATACTGTGACACTAAGATGCATAAGGAAGGACAGGGTGTGGAGAGGCACACCTTTGATCCCAGCATTCAGGAGGCAGAGGCCAGCCTGGTCTACATAATGAGTTTCAGGCCAGCTGAGGCTACAGGGAGACCATGTCTCAAAAATAAAAAAATTCATAAAGAAAACTGCAGTTGCTGTGTTAACATCACACAAAGTGTATTTTAGGGTAAACAACAGCACCTTCATAGAGAAGAACAGCTTAAGATGTTATAGGAGTCGGTTCTTGAGATGATGTAACAGTCATCAAATCATTCTCCACATAACACAACTTCAAAGCGCCTGCAGCATATGAGACCAACAACAGGGAAGTGAGCATCTCAGCTACACACCTCAGTGACAGAAGAAAGCAAGGGTATCACTGGAAGGGCACCGCCTCAATGACAGCAGCAGTCTGTCGCGCACACTCATGCAGGTGCAGTCTCTGTTGCGCATACTTACGTCCATTATCTTCCAATGCCCTGGCCCATTTCCAAGGTGGGTCAAATTCTGTGGAGTCAAAAAGTCCCAATAGGCTTAAAATACTGCCAATCAAACAAACCACAGACTCAGACCTTCTGAGGTTAAGTTAGAAATCAATCATGGAGAATATGCAGAGATTCTCCAAGGACTTGGAGCCTAATTAATGTTCAAACAACCCACGGGTCAAGAAGGGATCAAAAGAGAAAATAAAAACTGTTTTGGGTAGAATAAAAATGAAAACACAACATATCAAAGTGTCTGGGAAGACAGTTATTGTGTTAAATACATGACTGTAAAAGAATAAAAACCCAAAATTAGTGACCTAAGTTTCCACAACTAAAAAAGAGCAAGTTAAGCCCAAAGAAAGACATTAGTGAGAACCAGAGGGCTGTTACAAGGGCTGAGAAGGTGGGGATGCTTGGCCTGAGTTTGGTCCCCAGGACCCATGTAGTTGAAGGAGAGGGCTGACTATGAAAATAAAGCAGGGGCTGGAGAGATGGTTCAGTGGTTAAGAGCACTGGCTGCTGTTACAGAGGACCCAGGTTCAGTTCCCAGTACCCACTGGTAGCTGACAAGCATCGGTAGCTCCAGTTTCAGGGGACTCTGATGACCTCGTCAGGCATTGCAGGACACAGATGCATGTATGTACATGCAGGCAGAACACTCCTTCACATGGAATAATTAAAGCAGAGATAAAAAGCAGAGAAAACCGTTGAATCCCCAAATTGGGCCTTTGATTGCTTTTCCTTTTTGAGACAATGTCTCACTATGGATCCCTGGCTGGCCTTGAATAAACTATGTAGACCAGGCTGGCCTCAAACTCACAGAGATCTGCCTGCCTCTGCCTCTCCAGTGTGGGGATTAAAGATGTGCACTACGAAGCCTGGCTAAAAAAAGTCTTTGAAAAGCCAATTCATTGACAAATCTTCAGTAAAATGTCTTAAATGTTTTTATTATTTATTTATTTAAAAGATTTTTTAAAGACAGGGTCTCCCTGTAGCCCCAGTTGGCATGGGACCGACTGTGTAGACCAGGCTGACCTCCGTCTCCCAGTGATCCTCTGCCTCCAGAGTGCAGGGATCAAAGGTGTTTGCCACCACACCCTAGGGCAATTTCTTGATGAAAAAAGAAGCTATGAATTATGAAAGAGCACAGCACTGCTGCAGACATGTACAGGACAACGGGGGCATCACGACGGCCTCCGCTCCCATCGGGCTACAGCTTAGACAGGGCGAGCACATTCGCCAAGGCTGTAAAACGCCACGGCTCGTTCAGGAGTTAAGTAACCAGGAGAACTCTCACCTATGATAAAAATTATACTGACAACCTTCCTACAGTGAAAACCGGGCTTACTAATGCTTCCATTTTTAAATACTAACTTTTTTTCTTTCATAAACATTTGATGAAGAAACAATATTGACACTCTATCAGAAAAATCCAAGAGGAAGGGAAAATCCCAACTCAATCTGGGAGATACAGAACCATACAAGGAGTTTTTTTTTTGTTTTGTTTTTTGTTTTTGAGACAGAGTCTCCCTGTAGCCCCAGTTAGTCTGGAACTCTCTGTAGACCAGGTTGGCCTTGAACTCACAGAGATCTGCTTGCCTCTGCCTCCTGAGTGCTGGGATCAAAGGCATGTGCCACCATGCAGGGCCATACAATGGTGTTGCAAATGAGGAAATAGAGGCTCATAGACTTTGTTATAGACACAATCTTTCTTAAAAATGTAGAGAAGCCCTCACCTGTCACCTCCAAGTGGGGCCTCTCTTGATTGTGCAAGCGCTTCAACATTTGAGAAATCAATGTAACTCACCATACTACAGACTAGTGCAGAAAAGATAATCAGCAGACACAGAGAATGCACTCGAAAAATTTAACACTGACTCACAATAAAGACAGAAACTAAGAGAACCCCTCAACCTGGTAGGAGGACACCCCACCCCCAGTTTATTTCATACTCAATGGTAAAAGACTGAATGCTTTCCCACCTGATGAGGCAAGGATATCTTCTATTATCAGTCCTACTAAGTATCTTACTGTGGGGTTAGTCAATGCGAAGAGTCAAGAAAGAGAAATAAAATCTATGTAGACTGGAAAGGAAAAGAAAGGCTTTATAGAAGCCATTATTATCTAAATGTAAAGTTCTAAGACATCTACAAAGGCAGCACTGGAATGATAACTGAATTAAAAAAATGTACCAACTTTATTAGTATATAAAAGCCAGTCATATTTGTATATACTAGTGACAGTCAATTGAAACTGGAGTAGAAGACGCCACGTACAACAGCTCTAAGAACAAATGTGATGCACAACTCCAAGATCAGAGGCTGTAAACCAAGTAACTTGGGGGAATCAAGGAGATGTCAGAAGTGCAGAGACAACCACCTTCACGGGCAAGAAGACTTGATATGAGGTTGTCATTTTCTCTAAGTTTATATAAGTATCCAGTGCAGTTATAATTAAAATACTAAGAATTTTTCTGCAATAATCAACAGGCTTGTCTGAGCTTCACCTAGCTTCATGTCTGTTGCTATGACAAATAACCTGACCAAAAGTAACTTACGGAAGAAAGTGTTTATTCAGTTTAGAGCTCCCGGTTGCAGCATCAGAGGGCAGACGTCAAGGCAGGAACTCAAGCGGTCATTCACATCACATCCACAGTCACGAGCAGAGAAAAGGAATGCGTCCATGTTATCTGCTGTTCTCAGTCAGCTCCCTCCACTCCTACACAGCCCAGGACCCCCACCTAGTGAATGAGGCTACTCCAAAGCCAGCTGGTTCTTTCCGCATGTGTGTGTGCATGTGTGGGTGTGTGCATGTGTGTATGTGTGTGTAGGCCTGAAGTTGATGGTGGGAATTGTCCTCAGTCACTCTCTGTCTCTCAGTAAAACCCAGAGCTTTCGAACACAGCCAGTCTCACTAGTCAGCTGGCTTTGGGGATTCCTATCTCTGTCTTCTGAGGCTGGAATTTCAGGTGGGTTGCCACACCCACTCAGCATTGGCATGGGTTTCTGGGGATCCAAAGTTCACACAAATGCCTTAGTCACTGAACATTTTCCCAGTCCAGGGCAACTGACATTTTTGACAAAAGCACAATAGTAATTCCAATAGGAAGAGCAGGCAGACCCAGTACACAGCACTGAGACACTTGGACCATCTATATATTTCCAACACATGCAAAAAAAGTAACTCAATAAAGCCTGGAGCTAGAAGGAAAGCAAACTCTTGAAAGTTCTGGAAGAAAGGAGCAAAGGATCTTCATGACCCTGAGTGACCAAGATTCCCTAGATGTGACCTCAAGAGCATTACCAATGAAAGGAAAATGAAGCTTGATCTAATAAAAATGGAGCGCTTTTGAAAGGTATCCAGGAGGGAAGATGAGCTGCGGATGTGGAGAAAGTCCTAGCCAATCTTGTAGGTGGCAGGACTGAGCCCTCTGTAGACAGAGCATGCAGAGCCAGACCAAAACACAGACCTGATGGACATCCACCCACAGACAGAAACAGAAGGCTCCACATTGTTCCTCTTTGTGGGACAGAAACAGACAATGGCAGGGTGGTACTGCACATCCAATAAAATGACAAAATCAGGACAACTGACAACCTCAGGAGCTGGTGAGATTGTCAGGGAACTCCCCTCGTGCCTGGGGCAGAGACGCTACATTGCCCTGAGTCTGAGGAAAAAGCAGGTGAAGTTGAGTCCACAGTGTCCATGTGACTCAATACCCCACCCTGGGCATTCCTCACATGCATTATAGTCATGCTAAAATTCCTACATGAATGCTTAATAGTGCCTTGATGTACAATAGCTAGAACCAGAAGCATCCAGATGTCCTTCCCAAACAAGCTGCGGAGCACCCACGGAAATAAAAACAGACTGAGAGTTCAGTCCCTCGGATGTCTGGAACACATCATCATTCCAGGACAAAAACCAGCTCCCCGTGCTACATTGTGGTTCATCATAGACGCAAAAGCGTGAGTCCCTCCCTCCTTTGGGGTCTTTTCGGGTACAGTTTTTATTGAATTTTTGTGGATTTCTACATTTTTATCATATTAAGACCTCCCTTATTTGCACCCCACCCCCATAGTCCGCCCACAGGATTTCACGCATTCTGTCTTATATGTAGGAGCCTCTTCAGCCTGCCTAGCATCACTCCCTTAAAGAAGATCAAGGGTCCCTCACCCAGCAGTGATCAGCTGCTGATAGTTCTCAGCCGCGCTGGGACCTCCTGCCCATTCCCCCAGTTCTGTGCTGTGTGTCTGATTGGGTTTGCACGGGTCTTGTGCATGCTCCATTGCTACAAGTTTGTATGAGCAAGTTCCTAGGAGCCTGTAAGATTCTTGGTTCCTTATGGTCATGTACCACAAAACGGTGAATTTTATCATATGTAAATCAGACTGTCCTAGGAGAGGTAAAAAAACAGATGCAGGGAGCAGAAAGGGTCCCCTCTGACCTCATCTCCTCCTGCCCCACCCCAGTCCAGTGAGCTCAGTTGGTCCTCACACTGCCAGGCACACTTCAACCTCAGGACATTTGTGTCTGCCATTCCCTCTGTCTGGGTGGCTTCTTCCTCCTGTCACTGCTTGCCGGGTCCCTCACTTCCTTCCAGCATTGCTTCAACGACCTGCTCTGAAATTCACCCCGACCCTCACTTCTCCCTTCACCGCTGATTTTCAACTTGTAGCTTGGTATGCTATTGTTGTTATCCTACCACAGGGGAATGGCTCCACAGTGGAGGGTCTTTATCCCTCCTTTCCAGCTGGGTGCTGACCCTTAGGACAGTGCCTGGTCCACAGGTACTTGTGACATGAGGAGCAGGGTGCTTGTCTCCAAGGCAACCCTAGGCTCTCTGCACCTTTGAACAGAGCCCTGTAACAGGGCTGCCCACTCGAAGCCCTCACTCCTGTAGCACGCTGCTCGAGGGCCCTGCAGTGGACCTGAGGGCTTGCATGCCTCTCTAGCCGGCAGGGCATCATGGGTAGGATTATCTCCTTGGTTCTGGGGTCAAGCTGGAGAAAATATGTTTCTGTAGATCTGGGAGTAGAGAAAGGGCAGAGATATGGCTGAAGGGAGGCCCTGGCAGCTGGCAGGCTGGAGCCCCAGCTGTGGACTGCCCTGTGACTCCTTTCATGGCACAGATGGAGGCCTTGCCACACCACGTGTCCTAGAAATTGGGCGGTCGGAGTGACTAGGGTTAGGTGGGGTCTAGAGGATGGGGCCCCACACAGGGTCTGGGGCCCAGAGGTGGAGGCTCCGGGGAACTGGTTCTGTTTTCCTTTCGTGTGAACACCCAGGCAAAGCATGGTTGTCAGTGGGCCAGGAAGTGGTGCTCACTGGAACAGCGTAGTGGAACGGTGGGAGGCAGGTATGTTGGGAGCCACCTAGTGCTTGGTGCACCGTCAGAGTGTGCATCGTGGACTAAGGCATTCAAGCCTCAGGGGGTGGGAAGAGTCAGCCCTTCCCCCAGCCCACTCTGTTCAGCTGCTGGGAGCTGTGCTCTGTGCCCAGCCCAAGGCCCGTTAGTGACAATGACTCTCGACTTCTCTCTCGTGGGGCTTATGCTGTGACGGAATGGGGGTGGAGGCAGTGGGCAGACAAGGGGGCTATGGACAGTGGGGGCTGGGCCAGGACATGGGGGCCCTGTGGTAGGGGAGGAGAGTGGACAGATGCCACAGTCAGTTCAAACAGCCTCTGGAGGGTCAGGCCAAGGCTGTCCCTGGGGGCCAAGCAGCCTTGTGGGTGCCTCATCTGTGCATGTCTATCACTGCGTATGTGCATAGTGTATACGTGTGCATGCATGTGTTTATGTGTGTGGTATATGTATGTGTGTATATGTATAGTGTGTATGCATGTAGTGCGTGCATCTCTGTGTGCAGTGGGTGTATATGTACATGTAGTGTGTATATGTATAATGTGTATGTGTGTGGTGTGTGTGTGTAAGGTGTGCATGTGTGTGGTGTGTATCTCCAGGGTGTGCGTGTGTGGTGTGGCTGTCTAATAAGTGAACAACAGTATCTCTTCCTTTTCCTCGTGGTCACCCTGTCAGAAGCAAGGCTGTGGTATTCTCTCCACTCTGACCTGAAGAAGCTGACTCAGAAGCTGGCGTCCCTCCATCTTTTCCCAGCTCAGACCCTGGCCCACCCTTATTTCTGGTGCTCATGAGCAGTGGCTGCTGTTACCTCCCATCTTGACAGGGACAGAATCTGTGATCTAGCCTTCCCTCCCTTCCGGCCTGCTCCTCCCCACCACATCAGGGGCAGCAACTTGGGGCCTGACCCCCAGTCTCTCCTGGGCTGCTCCTGGTGTGGGACCCTGTGTTGGGCAGCCAGGGATGCACACTTGGGAGGCCTTGGCTTCCCTGGAGGTGGCTTTCCTGGGAGATAGAGAAGCTGAATTGTCTGCAGGCTGGGTGACCCCAGCTCTCCCAGGGCTGAGCTGACCTGGGGTTGTAGGACGTGGCTGATGAGGTCCCATCAGTTGAATTGCGGCTGTGCGGCCTGTCAGAACGCTGCCCATCCATGTTGGCGTGCAGAAGGGGAGACCAACAGATCTGGTCTCCAGCCCTATCCTCACAGGTGGACCAGCTCTGTCCAGGACACTGTCCCTCCCCTGCTGCCCTGGCTGCCCCTGACCTCACCCTGAGGTCATAATGACTCCAGTGTCCACAGCACCCTTCCAGGGACAGTGTGGAGGAGCCAGCATTGTCTGGGGACATTGGGCGTGTGCTGAGGTCCATACATCTGCTCAGGACCTGTGTCCCAGTGAGGCCTCACGCTCATCTCGAAGTTGTCTGGACCTCGGGCATGGTCTGTGACTCATGGGTCAGTGGGATTGTCTGTTAGACAGGTCTCTGTGGTGATGGCAGGCCCCAGGTGACTTTCCTCGAGGATGCTAGCTGAGCACTTGAGGTGCTGTGCCCTCCTGTCCTTGTCCTGCTGCACAGACCCCCAGGGTCCTCTCAGTGTTGGAGTCTCTGGAGTGGGGGGGCGGGGTGCAGCAGGCTGTCCCACATCAAATGCAGCCTACCCTACACAGATCTTGTAGCACAGTTATTCATTCTTTCTGTGCTGCTTCTGTCTCCCATCTGTACAATGGGAGCATAGCTGCCTAGCCTGGGCTGCTCTGAGGGTCGGTGAGAAGATGGTGCAGAGCACAGTGCCTCACAGGCTGGGACCATCTCGATGCTAGTAACAGACAAAGGCAAGCCAGGTGGGCGCCACCCCACCCCATCTGCAGGGACGGAGCCAGTTTGGCTCGACCGATGGGGCTGGGTTTGAGTGTCAAGAGACGGAACCTCCGTGCTCAGTCTCGAGGTTCCTAGGACTCACCCCCATGTTAAAGCGTAGGATGCAAAGCTGCCAGGCAAGCCGTGACAGAAGGGGGCACTGAGGCCCCACAGGCTGGGGGTCTGGGAAGCACAGAGGGTCAATGTGTGGGCAGAGAGGTCTGCTTCTGTGGAGAGATGGGTCAGAACAGCGCCAGGGGTCTGGGTATCCTGAAGAAGGCTGAGAGAAAAGCCAGGTATGACCTGCTTGTGCCTGGTCCAGAAGAGCTGAATCCAACCTGGACAAAGTAGGAAGCTGTGTGGTGTCACAGGCGCTGCTGCGGAGGCTCAGAGGCTAGGGACTCACCGCTTTGCTCCCCTGTCTGCCTCTGTCAGAAAGCCTTTACTTTGACCTTCAGTCCTCATGACTGCCCTAGCTCAGTTCCCTGCCCAGGAGGAAAGGCTAGAACTAGCGACCTTGTGATGAGTTCTGAGGGCACCAGTCCCACACCCATACAAGGATACCCCCGAGAAGACGCCGTCTGCAACCAGCCAGAGACCCTGCTGGTGAGCCTCAAGGTCGTATGTTCTGACCCAGCAATGGGGTTCAGACCCCCGATTTGTTGGAGACCCTGAATCCCCCACTCTCTCCTTGCACAGTGAGACTGCTAACAGCCCTCATTGGTGAGGGAAGTCGTAGTGAGGCTGGTTCTGCCCCTTCTGGGAGTGTGAGGTGGTTCACAGACCCCCTCCTCCGGTTCTTACCCTTCCCCCAGCCTCTCCAGCCATTGTTCTTGGTAGTCTCAGCCACGGGTGTGCCCAAATCAGCCAAGTGGACTCTCTGAATGCATCCTAATTTTTTAGAAATTTAGAGTATTAGTTGCTAAATAAAGCCACTGCATAAATAAGCCTATCATCTTAACTCCTGTCCTGTCCCTTCCTGGTTTTGTGGCTGTCACCATTATCTACACTACTGGGGCCATACCTATCCACTATCCACTGTACCTGTGTGGGTGGAAAGCTTTAGCAGTGGCTTTGACTATGCCAGGCCCCACATTTGGTCCTCGGCATTATATAAACCAAGCATGCAGATCCGGAGTTTAAGATCATCCTCAGCTGGAAACCAGCGTGGGATGTATGAGACCCCGCCTCAGAAAAAATGAAAGAATAAAAAGAAATCATGCTTTAAAGTCAGAAGTTCCAGCAAGTCTTGGGCTATGAGAGTTATTGACGATGCTGTCCCTGCAGTGATCCAGGGAGGCTGGCCACAGGCCAGGAGCCTGGAGTGGTTCAGCCTTGGACAGGGCACAGGTCACGGGGGAGGAACTCCTGCTGAGATGCTGCCCCTTTCCTCTTCTTGCTGTATCTGGAAAGGCAGGTGCCTGGGCCACAGTGATCCTGGCTGTGCCACGCTTGTGGGTCTACCTGTGAGCACCAAGTTCTGCCAGACACAGGCTCCCTGTCTTGGCGGACACCACCTCCTCCTCATGTCACCTAAAGGCCAGATGTGCCCACCATTCTGGTTGGAGATGAAATTCAAAGAGGGCCACAAAACTGGTCAAGGTCACACAGAAGTCACCGGCAGAATCACGATGCAAACTCAGGCCTCAAAACAAGTCCAGGGTGAGGATGGGGCCCTGTAGTCACCTGGCACCCTTCCTCTGGATAGCAGCCTGTCTTAGTGGGACCGGGGCTATTCCTCCCCACTCTGCCTCAGGGTCTCACTGGCCTGGCTCTCAAGCTCATCCCTGTAGCCAGCAGGTGGCGCTATGGTCCCAGACAGGATTTTGTGGGAGGGCTGCAAGGGGGGTGTATGGGGGAGTGTAAGATGGGTATGTAAAGCTCCTCTGAGCCTGACACGCAGGCCTGGAGCCCAGCAGTAACCTGCTTCGCTCCGGCCCCCTCCTCCAGCCCCAAACCAGCCCCGCATCCTACCT
Source organism: Eospalax fontanierii (assembly GCA_035773235.1). NCBI lineage: Eukaryota > Metazoa > Chordata > Mammalia > Rodentia > Spalacidae > Eospalax > Eospalax fontanierii. Next base: position 79,257,161 of record CM069532.1, read on the forward strand.
CCTCAGGGTGGGCCCTGGAGTGGCTGCACCACAGCCCTGCTTGCACACTAGATCCCCCACCTTCTTGTTTCTAGCCTGTCCTTCCACCCTGCCCCAGCCCTGCCTTGCAGCTCTGCCGCCCCAGAACATGTCCCCTTTCTAAGGAGACACCTTATCTTTCCCATCTGTTCCTGGACACCCTGGCTCAGGTCTCCGAGAAGCAGCCCTGGCTTCTCTGTGTCCCAGGACTGCAAATCCTTCAGCTGTGCTGGGCCTTGGTGGGAGGCAATGGAGGAACTGTGTTGTTGATGGAGGGGCCAGGTGTGCTCATGTGCCCTTCCCCCTTCCAGAGAAAACACAGCCCCTTTGACCAGCTGACACCCCCACGAAAGACTTCAGCCTCGGACTGGCAATCACAGAAACATTTCGAAGGAAACATGGGGTGGGGGTGGGCTGGCAGGTGGCTTGACCTTGGTCTCAGCGGTGATTCAATATGGAACCAAAAGCTCAGGTGGAAAAGGTGAGAATAGGCACAGGAGACCAGATCCAAGAAAACACCTGCGCAGTACAGGAGATGGTGAACCAGAAGGGCGGGCTCCCACCTGGGGGAAGACACTGGCGAAAGTCGCTCCGGTAAGGGGTTAACAGCCCAAAGGTAAAAGAAGACACACAGTAGAAAGCAAAGCCACCAATGAGGAGGTGGGCAGAGGACCGGACACCTGCCCTGCAGGTCCATAAACAGGTGCCTCCATCACTGGGCCAAGCACCTTGGCAAAGCCACAGTGAACCACGGCCCTCACCTGTTAGGACAGACTGTCCAAAAGCCAGATTGGAGGCTGCGGGGGAGGGGAACGCTTGCGCCTTGTGGGTGGGAAAGTGTCACAAGTGAAGCAAGTACCAAGAAGAGTATGGAGATTCCTCGGAAAATTAAAAATAGAATGGTCATAGGGTGCCGTAATCCCCCTTCTGGGCAAGAATCCAAAAGCATCAGATTAAGATCCAGAGGCTCCACTCTGTTAGCTGCGGTATTACAAGGCCAGGGTGTAGGGCAGCCTGCATCCGTCTATGGCTGAATGGATGGGGCATACGACTAGACACCCGTGGAATATTACCTAGCCTTTAACAAGGAGGAAAGCCGATGACCTGGATAAGAGGCTGCCCCGAAGACACTGTGTCAAGTGAAAGAAGCTGTCGCGGCCGACAAATACACCTGGTTTGGCCTCATTTCTACAGTGCATCCACAGTCACATAGAAGAGTGAAGTGGGGTGTGGCTGCCAGAGTTGGGAGGGGTGGGGGTCTGGACAGTGGGCACAAAGCAGTGGCTTTGGAAGGTGAACACGCCAAAGGGCAGATGTGCAGCCATGAGTTCATGCAGTGTGGTTGGTGTAAGCGTGTGCATGTGTGTGTGTGTGTGTGTGTGTGTGTCGGGCTGAATGTCTCGGGTGGCCAGGTCAGGAAGTCAGCCTTCTCAGAGCAGGGGAAAAACCACAGGAGCAGGCTGCATTTCATCCCTTCTCAAGTTGTCTGTTTCTAGTCCCACTCTATAGATGGGGAAACTGAGGCTTAGGAAGTGACATGGTGACTCAGCTCATAGTGAGCCATGGTCTCTTCTGTGCCCGGCCTGCCTGAAGGTGGCGGGAGGTGGGCTATGACTGTCTGCTGGCTGGGATGGAGTGGAGGAGGAGAGGGGTGGTCCCGGAGAGGCTGTGCTTGCCCTGCAAAGTATGGGGAGGCAGTGCAGAGACTGCTCCGTGGAGGTGTGGGAGATGCAGACGCCTGGCTGCTCTCCCGTAGCGCCTGCCCCTTCCCTCCACTGCAGTGCTGTCACATCAGTCAGTGCGGCTGTGTGACAAACAGTTCTGGGAACTGAGCTTGCTCACATGATGGGTAGAGGCTGGGTCTTCTCTCCTACAGGCCTCAGGCCCAGCTAGAAGCCATGGACATTGACCTACTGGGATCCCCTGACCATGCAGCCTGCAGGTATGTGGAGGAAGCAATACACTCCAGTTGCCCTCAGGGATTGGGGTTAATCCCTGGGCCTCTGCACGCTTGGGTGGCACCACTCCGGGCTGCCCATAGTACTTAGTGCTCCTGGCTGCAGGTAGCCGTGTCCACTGGGGGAACCTCAGTCGGCAGAGGCTCCCTGAGGCCACAGCCCCAGGCTGGCCCATGTCTGGGCTTGCCCTACTAGATGCTGAGGACTGGAGCTGCTGATTGGGGTCTGGAAACAACCCTGGGGTGCCCAAGGTCAAGGTGGCCTGGCCCAGGAGAATCACACTCTCAGCAGCCCTGTGGACGTAGGTTCGGCTGTGGATACCAGACTGATCTGAGTCAAGACAAGATATGCAGGTACCTGCTGACCATCCTGAAACCTGCACCCAGCCCCAGCCCACTTCTAGGTGGGGCCCCTTTAAATGCAAGGTTCTGTCATCTTGAAAGGCCCCTCCCAGTCTCCTGGGCAGCCAGGTAAACAGAAGTGGGACCCTAGCTTCTGACATGGCTTCCCCTTGCTCTGGGGACCTCAGCCCCACAGGTCTGCCCCCACCCTCAGTCACTACTCCAGGTGAGACATGGGGAGGATAGAGGATGGGAGTGTCGAAGAATGTGGGAGCAGTGGTCCCCTATTTCTTCCAGCAAGAGGGCGGTGGTGCTCAGCCAAGCCTCATGGCAGGGCGACTAGCTGGGGGCATAGACTTGCCCTCTGAGGGCCTTCTTCCTGTCCCCGCCCCTTCCTCAAGAGCCCTTCCAGAAGTGGGGCTTCCAGGGTCCTCTTTGCTCTGGGCATACCTCCTTAAAACCTTCTGAGACTCCAGGTCCTCAGCCCAGTGGGGAGGGCAGCCACCCACCCACCCCTCCCCCCAGCCCCAGCCAGGGTACCCCCTCTCTGTCTGCTGATTTCTTCCTTTCCTCTGAATGCATTTGCTTCAAACTGCCTGTTGCGCATCTTGGCTGAGGTCTGATGAGAACCCAGACCACACCCCTCCCCTACTATCTACCTTGGGATTCTCCTCTCTCTTCTTTGAGGCAGCTCCTGACCTACTTGGAAGGCCCCCAGCTCTCTCCTTTATCACCTTCCAGCCCCCGTTATTCCCAGCTGTGCCTCACCGGCCTCCCCCTGGCCAGCCTTCTCTCCATCTCCTGTACCTGCTCGGCGCCCCTCGGATGCTGCCCACCCTTGCCTGTGCCCATGCAGCTGGCAGTGCTGGCTTCTCATCTTCATTTTTGACACCTGCCTCTGCCAGTTCAGCTCCCTGCCTGCCTGCCTCCCTCTCCTAGCAACAGCCCTGTGTCATCTCCTCTTGTTCCCTTCCCCGGCACAGCCGCAGGCTGGGAATATCCTTCCCCGAGACCCTGCAGCCGTCATAGGACTCCGGTATCTGCCCACCCACACGGAGCCACGGCTCTGCTCCCAGCCAAGGCCAGCTTCCCATCCTTGCCTCCTACTAGGCTCTCCCCCGGCAGTGGAGGCGTCTCCTGGAGCAGGGGCGTTCGCTCTCCCTCTTTCACTGAGCGCACACGTGGGCACGTGGCTCTGCTCTCGCTCCGACCTCCCTTTCCTCGTAGTTTCTGCCCTATTTCCTTGCTCATTTATAGCAAACTCTGCCAGAAGGTGACTCGTCCCTGCTGCCTTCAAATCTTTCTTCTCCATTTGTTCTTGAACCTACTCTAATCAGGCTTAATTTCTGCACTTCCTGAAGCAGGTCAGGTCAAGGTCACCCATGGCCTTCCCGATGCTAACTCTGAGGCCGGTTCTCAGGCGCCTTTTGATGTGACCCACCCGCAGTGAGCGACTCACATCCCCTAACCTTCAGCCTCCAGAACCCCTGACGCTTCCTACATCACTGCCTGGTCAGGGATGGGGCACCAGGCTCAGGTTCGGATCTCTCCTCTCTGTCGGTCTCTGGGCATCTCTGTCTCTCCTCCTAACCCCTGGTAATTTCATCCACCCTCTCAGCCCTAAATACCGTTTTCCCAGTGCTATTTCCAACCAACTGTACTTGCACCTCTACTCTGGCCCGTCTAAAGGCATCAGCCAGTCCAAAATCAAACTTGAGTCCCTGGTCTCAATGGCTTCTCTCCCAGCCAGCTCCATCTCCAGAGAAGTGGCTCCCCAGGGTCTCCCTAGTCCATGGTGTGCCCACCTCATATTGCTGGCAAGCTTTGCTGGTTCTAGCTTCAAGACATCCTTGAAAGCAGAGCTCTTCTCAACACTGCCCTGGTCCCGGCTGTAGCAACCCTCACTTGGATCAGTGGCTGCTGCCTGGCCGGTCTCTCTGATGCTGCCTTCCCTGCCCTACCTCTATAAGACAATGACAGACTCACCTGAAAGGACGGCACTCTCATCAAACTATGCCTCTCACGCTCAGAGCTGTGATGGAGTGACCCTCTCCTCTCCTCAGATCTATCCACAGCCTCTCTCTTCTCCAAAGTTTCCCCCACCCACCCAGATGGCCCCTCCCCTGCCACGACACCTGGATATCAAGCGGCAGGCCAGTAGCTTGAACTTCAGGGTAGACTCACCTTGGAGTTCTGTAGGGAGGAGGCGGTCTTGCAGGTTGGAAGCAGGGCCCTGGTTGCCCCTCTGAACTGTAGTCTGTGGGTGTGGCCCACAGGTACTGTCTGTAGTGGTCCGGGTGAGCGGATCCTGCTGGCCTGGCTCAATCCCCACTGAGCCTGGGGGACTCCCAATCCTGGCTCACTCTGTTCTGACTTGGTGGGTCCTGGCTCACTCTGCTCTGACTCGGTGGCTCATGCAGGCCATCTCGGTGAGCCCTCCTAGCACGGCTCCCTTCTACCGTCATACTGCCTGAGGTTCTGCTCATCTAGGAAGGTGGTGGCACAGGCTTAGTTATTACCATTTCCTAGAAGGGGACACTTAGGCTCACAGGAAGTGGAAATCTAGTCCAGGCTTTCAGGAGAGTAGAAGAAGGAACCCCCCAACCCCGACTCTTGCAAGTCTGCTGACTCCCAGTCTCTATGTTCAAGGGCTGCCACTGGTGCCTAGCATAGAGCCTGACTGCACACCACAGATGGTCGATAAGTGCATGTAGTACGTGAGAATCATAACCATGAGGCTCTGGAGCCTGGGTGTGGCCCCGGGGTGGGGGTTACTGCAGCCTCCGTGCATGACTTCCCTTCTGGACCTTTACCTGTAGTTGAAGGAATGGAGAAGATGGACGATTGACCCCCCTCACTTGTGTCAGGGGAACCCACATACCTGTGCCAGCCTGACTCCTGGGATTGTTCCCATCCAGGGGCACCAACATCCATTGCTGTCATGTCCGGGTCTGGCACCTCCTCCATGAAGCCTGGTGACTTGACGCCTCCATCGCTCCCCACTGAATGCTTCCCTGTCCTTCCCGACGTCCTCCTTATCCCAACGGGGCTGACCCCCATGCCAGGCCTCCACGGTAGTCAGGGTTAGGGTTCCCCTAAGTCACCCAGCCACCTCCTGCCCTGCTTGCCTCTACCTGCTGGGTGAACCCCACCGCCCTGAGCTTTCTCTGGCCAAACCAGTCCATCTTGAACTGTCTGCCCAGGGGGGATGACTTTTAAAAAACTCTGTAAAACCTTGCCGACCGAACGCCACAGTTTGCTGATGGCCCCAGCAAGGTGAACATCCTCACGTTTGGAGGGAGGAAGTGACCGGGCTTCAGAGGTGGAGGCAGACCCCGTCCCCGCCCCATGTGGATCTGGGCTTAAGGGTCTTGGCGCGGCCCGTGCGCGCTGTCCTCGGTGCGGAGGGAGCCCAGCGCCCCTGGCCCGCCCGGCTCACCCCGCGAGGCCCTCACCCGGTCGGCCCCTCCCCGCGCGCAGGCGGGCGCCGGGGCCGCGCTGACCGTCGCGTCCGCCGCAGGTCCCGCCGCGGCCCCTGCGCCCCGCTTTCCCGACATCTACGGCGGCGACGCGCAGCTCTGGGAGGCGCACTTCCGCGGCATCGGGCGCGCCTACCTCGCGCTGGGCAAGGAGGACGACTTCGCCATCCGCGTGCTCACCGAGGACTTCACGCTGCCCTTCCCGTTCGCCTGGCCGCCGGGGCCCGACCCCGCCGCCGGGCCGCTCTTCTACGACCCGCGTGACCGCACGGGCTTCGACTTCCTGCTGCGCGGCCCGGGCGCGCCGCCCCCGGCGCTGCTGCGGCCGCTGCACGCCACGGCGCAGGCGGCCGAGCGCAAGCGGCGCCTGGAGCGCCTGGCGCTGAGCTACGCGGGCCGGCCGCCCGGCTTGGTGCTGCTGGCGCCCGCCGCCGCCTTCCCGGGGTCCGAGGCCGGTCGCCCCGGCTGGCGCCTCCCCACCCACGACGGGGAATAAAGCCTCGGCCTCTGCAGCCCGAAGTGCTTCCTCGCCCTGGGCGCCGCGCCGGGGGCGGCGGGGAGGTGGCGCGCGCCGGGCTCCTCGCCGGGCGCCCCGCGTTCCGTTCCGGGGCGGTCCCAGCCCAGGCAGGCCGTCAGAGGGAGACCAGCCCCGGAAGGTGGGAGGTCTGGCCCTCCACCCCAGCGTCGCCCCCCCCCCCCGCCCCCTGCGCAGCCCCAGGGTGGGTAGTCAGGGCCTCATCCTGCGTGTGAGAATGCGAGGACTGTCTTGACTCCTGAGAACGGCTGCGGGCTGGTTGCCCACGTGTCCCACTCCGAGTTCCACAGCTTCCCTGGTTTCCATGACAGCCGCTGGGGCTGCCCGAGGGCAGAGTCTGTGTGGGAGAGGATGTGAGAGGTGGTGTCAGGGAGGAGTTCTGGCACAGCCTCCATGCCCCCTCCCAGGAGGTGCCTTCTGTGTCTCCCTTGAGAGCCTGAGAGGATGCTGTGAGCTGCACAGGAGCCCTGGGCACAGGTGACCTGCCTGGAGTCTGTGCCTATTACAGGTAGGCTGTAGGCAAGAAATGGTGGCTTCTTTGATTCACGGGACACAAAGCAAGGAGGCTGAGTGGCCTTTACTGAAGGGACCAAACTTTCCCCTGCCTGGGGCTCTGGGTTCTAGGTGTGCAGGGGGCTTGTGGGCTAGAGGCTGGTTCCCACTCAAGTGCAGCTGGAATCAGAGCTTTTGCTTTTGTTTTTTTCTTCTAATCCGGAGTTATTTATAGTTTCCCAGTGGTGGGGAGAAAACATTTCCCAAATCCTGGCAGAATAACTTTGAAAGGAAACGTTTAGTTTTGGAGGAGGAGGAGGAAGTGAAGAAGGAGGAGCCTGGGACTGTGGAGGAGGGTACCTCTTCCTCCCTGTCCTCCACTACCCAGGCTCAACGCCATCCTCTGCTCTAGGCTCCCTCCCACCTTGGGCATCTCTTCAGTTTTGTAGAGAAGCCCAACAGTCATACTGTAACAATTTCCAGGTATGCGAGTCCTGCTGGGTAGCAGAGCTCCCTATGTGCTAGCGTGCATGTCGGACATGGCATAAGTCCAGATGCTTCGAAAGCAGCCCTTGAATGCGGAGGTCGTCCTTGGGAACACAGGAACATTGAGAGGTCGAGCTGGGCAGGGAAGGGGGCCAGTAGCAGGGCAGGGATATACAGCATATATCCCTGCCCCACATATATGTATACAGGGATGTGCAACCGTCACCCTGTGGGCGGTTGGAGGCCACTCTCCTGGGGATCCTTGCAAAAGAAGGTGGGGCATAGCTCAGGGTCCTCCTCTTAGGGACAGGAAGCTAGGCGCTCCATCACTGCCTACCTGCCACCATGGGGCCTCCAGGCCAGTAAGTTCCACAGGTTGGTTTGCCCTGAGGGGTGGAACACACCTCCCTGAAAGTGGTGGTCAAGGAGAGTCAAGAAACAGGATGGCTTGAAGGAGTCATCTTATGACTGACTGTACAGCGGAGTAATGAAGATTCAGGACTTGTGCTTTTTATGTTTTTATCTTCACTCTTCTAGAAATTTATTTCCAAAAGCATGGGGTTGATAGCTCAGAAACAGAAGCCTTGGTCCTTCTCCATGACCAGCCTGAGAGTACAGGCCACCAGTACCCCAAGTGAGCAGTCAAACGGGAATACACACTGTGAGGAGAGGCAGGAAGTGCTGTAAGGAACAATGGACGGAGTCTGTTTCAAGCAGGGTGCCAGAGACCCTCTCGGAGAGGCTGCCATTTAAGCTGACAGTGGAAGGGTTAGGAGGAACCAGACTTGCCAGTAGTGTAGATAAACAGCAAGTGTCCGGGGAAAGTGATCACGGGGCTCAGGACTATCAGGAGGCTGTGCCTCCCACCTTGTGGACTGTACCCTTAAACTGGCCTCCCCAGTGGCCGGCTTGGCTGATGTACCACCTACCGTCACCGACTCCCTGACTCTGAAGAAGGACACAGGCTACTTACTGGTTTCTTTGAGCTATTTCAGAAAGAACTGTCACATGCCCTACCAGCTGCAGGCGCATCATCCTCCCAAGTGATCCCTTGTGATGAGTCCTCATGGCCCAGGGCCACACACTAGTTAACACTGGTCTGTGTCACCTAAGCCAGTCCCTTTGGCAAGAGAGCAGGGAGACAGTGGGCCCAGGACCTCTCTAGAGGCTCAGCCACAGTGGAGGAGGTTGGACTGGATAATGGGGACTGAGTCACAGACAAGAGATTCAATTAAGGGTTTGGCCTCAGGGCCAGTTTCTTCTAAACCTCCCACATTCCCAGGAAACATTGTGTCCCAGACAGCCACAGCATGGGCTCTCTGTGTTTTGTCCAAAGCCTGGCTGAGCACCTCCTTATGCAGAGTGGTACTCAGGGAGGAAAGGCAGCCTTTGCCTCCAGGTGCTCTCAGATGAGAGGGTGGGAGGGCCTGAGCAGGTCCCTCCTGGCCTCAGTCTCTCTGGTCCTCTCATTACACAGGAGCAGCCCTCACATTGCCCTGTTTTGCTATGGTCGCTGACCCATTTGAAGCCCATTTTCTCTAACTTTCCATCTTTGGGTCTCTTGGCACTCCTCCTGTCACTGCGCCTGTGGCCAGCTGTCTGCCCTCTGAGTTTCATGATGCTTGGATCATAAGTACCTAGTTTCATTTCTGTTGCCATGGTAACATATCTTGTCAAAAATCAGCTTAGTGGAGACAGGGTTTATGAGTTTATAATTACAGGTTCTAGGTCCATAATTGTCAGGGAGTGGAGGCAAGAGCTTAAAACATCACATCCACAGTCAAGAGCAGAGAACTGAATGTACACATGCTTGTGTTCAGCTTAATTTCTTGACCCTTATACGGGTCAGGATTTCCTTGCCTAGGGAATGGCTCCACCCACAGTGGGCCCCAACTTCCCACACTGATTAACTGAAGACAATCCCCTATGGATGTGCCCACAATGATTAACTGAAGACAATCCCCTAAGGACATGCCTACAGTCTGTCATGGAGACTCTTTGCAGGTGATTCTAGGTTACGTCAGGTTGACAAAGCTGACAATCATGGGTCTTCAAACTATTTTCAGCAGTTGGAGGGAAAACTTTCTCCTAGAGTCACAGAGTTAGGCCTTGGTTGGTGGCATCTGCCCCCACCTTTCTAGGAGCTGGGGCGCTGACTCAAGGCCTCCACAGTGGGGTCTGTCAACAATAGTTGTTCCTTGCATCTCCCCCTATCTGTCTTGAGGGCTAGCTAGTCTCCCTCTGTCTCAAGAGCAGCAGTGTCTCTCAGGGCCCCACTCTTTTTTAATTGAATCTTTGTGCGTTGTGTTATATCCCAGTTACTTTTCATCATTTCTATACCCTTTCCCCACTGAGATCCCCATAGGCTCCCAACTGGAATCCATGCATTCTGTCATCCATGTTAAGGCCTAGTGTGTCAAGTTAGTGTCCCTAAGATGTTCCTCAGTGCAGGTTCATCCCCTGAGGTCCAGTCAGCCTATCCAGAGTCCCTTGCTTTAAGATTAGCTCTTCCTCACTCAACAGTAATCAGCTACCAATACTTCTTCAGGAAAGATTGGGGCCTGCTGCCCATTTCCACAGTTCTGTGTTGGGTTTTGGTCTGCTTGAGTTTGCATGTGTCCTGAGCATGCTGGCACCATTGCTGTAGGTTCATATGAGCAGGGTTCCTGGAGCTTGTAGGAATACATTACCATAAGGTCATGCACCTCCTCCCTGCCTCTTAGAATCTTTCTGCCCCCTCTTCTGCAATAGTCCCTGAGCCCTGGGTGAGTGAAACTTAATATAGGAAGTCCTGTCCAGGGCCCCACACTCTACAGATTCCAACTCTCCACGCTTTAGCCATTTGTGACCTTTTGTGTTCCTGACCCTCTGTTGTATGAGGGAGCTTCATCAATGAGAGTTGAGAGATTCATTAGTGTCCTCTTTACCCCTTGTCCTATGTTGTGTGAGTCTTGGGTGTAGAGGCTGCATTGTAGATGTGCTCCTTATGCATGGGCAATTCACAGATAATGTCTGTGTGTGACCAGCTGTGATACTTTGTGGTAATCTCCATCTGGTGCAAAAGAAGCTTCTTTGACAAGTGGTGACTGGGATACTTGACTGTAAATATAAGGATACATATTTTGTCCTTGGTAAGAAGTTACATTAGTCTAGGAATGTGACAGCACTGGGCATTTCTCTAATATCTATGACCTCTTTAGCCATCTGTATTTGGCTATAGTACCACACTTGAGTTTCCTCCCATTGAGTGGGCTTTAAGTCCGATTAGGTAGCTGTTGATGCCCACAAGATAAAAGTGCCACTACTGCACCAGTGTCATATGCTGTGCTGGTCATTCCTGTGGTTATTTGGTCATGAAGCTGGTATTGGGCCATTGATTGATATTCTCCCTTAGCAGCTGGTACAGTGCTCTCCAGAGCTATGAGAGCTAGCCTTCAGGGGAAGTGGCTTCCAGGTCATTTCCAGCTCCATTGCTCCAAATCCAGTCTCTGAAGTATGTCCTGTCTTCAGCAATAGGGTCTTAACCTTCAAGTTCTGGGAAGCAGTCAAGGGCCGTGGCAATAACCTGTGTAATTTTGGAGTCTCTTGGACCACCCTGGCCGACAACTCAAAGGAAGGTTTCTCCTGTCTGGCACGGTTTCTTGTTATGTAGCCTTCAGTTATGCATATGTATAATTTGTCATTAGGTCATTAGACTAGTATGATTCTCTCTGGTGTTTTTTACTAGCTAGGCATTATTTATTTATTCTCTCTCTCTCTCTCTCTCTCTCTCTCTCTCTCTCTCTCTTCCTCTCTCTCTCTTGCATGCCTGTGGTTTAAATATCCCTCAATGACTTCCTCATTTAAAGCGTCCCTGTTTTCCCCATTTCTCCCTTGATAATACGAGTCTCCTAAGGCCCCACCTCTCTTGAGTTCTTTCTTTCCCTTTATCCCCTTGAATATCCCCCTCATTTAAATACCCTGTTTTATCTACTTCTCCTGTCTCCTACTTTTCTTCTCTCTCAGGTTCCTTCTTTCCCTTTAACTCCTGGTACCCCCAGTTACATCAGGATACATACTCACATATAAAGATTTGGTACTAGAATCCACAAATGAGGGAGAACATACGTCATCTGTTTTTCTGAGCCTGTGTCACTTTATTTAGTGTAACACTTTCTAGTTCCATCCATTTGCCTGAAAATGTCATGATTTCATCTTTCTTCACTGCTGAGTAGAACTCCATTGTGTAAATGCGCCACATATTCATTATCCACTGGTCAGTTTAGGGGGCAGTTAGGTTGCTTCCATCCCTTAGCTATTGTGAAAAGAGCAGCAACAAACATGAATGTACAAGTATCTCTACAGTAGGATGAGTCCTTTGGGTATATGCCAGGGAGTGGCATAACCGGGTCAAATTGTAGGCTCATTTTTAGTTTTTTAAGAGTTCTCCACACTGCACGAGTTTACAGTTCCACCATAGTGAATGAACATTCCTCTTTCCCACATCTCCAGAATTTGGTATCATTTGTTTTCTTGATCTTGGCCAGTCTTATTGGGGTAAGATGAAATCTTAAAGTGGTTTTAATGTGCATTTCCCTAATTACTAACGATGTTGAACACTTTTAAAGATGCTTCTCAGCCATCTTTATTTCTTCTTTTGAGAACTCTCTGCTCAGATCCTTAGCCCATCTTTTAATTGGGTCACTTGTTTTCTTGATTCTTTTTTTTTTTTGCATTCTTTATAAATTCTGGATGTTAAGTCTCTCTCAGGTATGTCACTGGTGGAGAGTTTCTCCCACTCTGTGGGCTTCCTTGTCACTTCCTTGGTTGTTTCTTTTAATGTTCAGAAGCTTTTTAGTTTATTGAGGTCCCACTTGTTGATTATTGACCTTAATTCCTAAGCAATTTATGTCTGATTAAAAAGTCCTTTCATACACATATATCTTGTAGGTTACTGCCAATATTTTCTTTGAAGAATTTCAGGTTTCACATTGAGGTTTTTGATCTATTTAGAGTTGGTTTTTGTGCAAGCTGAAGAGAAGGATCTATTTTCATTCTTCTACAGGTGGAGATCCGCTTTTGCCAGGAACATTTGCTGAAGATGGTGTCTTTCCTCCAGTGAGTGTTCTTGGCTCCATTGTCAAATATCAGGGACTGAAATTGCATGTGCTCATGTGGGGTCTTTAATCACGTTCCATTATCTACGTGGCTGTTTTTGTGCCAGTGCCATGGTGCTTTCATGACCGTACCTCTGTTTGAAGTCTGGTACAGTCATCCCCCCTGCATTACTCTTTGTGCTCAGGGTTGCTTTGGATTTCTGGGGTCTTTCGTGCTTTCATATGAATTTTAGGATGATTTTTCCTAATTTTGTGAAGAATGTCATGGGGATTTTGATTAGGATTGCACTGATTCTTTATATTGCTTTTGGCAGGATGGTCATTTTCATAATATTAATTCTGGTCCGTGAGCATGGGAGGTCTTTCCATCCTCTGGTGTCCTCTTCATTCTCTTTAAGATTTAAAATTTTCACTGTAGAGATCTTTAATGTCTTAGGTCAGGTTTATTTCAAGATTTTTTTTGAGGCTATTGTGAATGGGAGGGTTTCTATGTACTGTTTCTCCATACCTGGTTGTTTGTATATAGAAAGGCTACAAGTTTTTATAGATTGATTTTGTAACCTGCCATTTTACTGAATATGTTCATTATTTCTAGGAGTTTTCTGGTGGATATTTTGGTGTCTCATAGGTATAATATGTCATCTGCAAAAAGGGATAATTTGATCTCTTCTTTTCCTATTAGTCCTTCTTTAATTGCCTTCTCTTGTCTTACTGCTCTAGTAAGTGTTTCAAGCACTATATTAAAAAAGGAGTAGAGATGGTGGACAGCCTTGTCTGGTTCCTGATTTTTATGGAATGATTCCAGTTTTTCTCCATTTAGAATGATGTTGGTAGTAGGTTTGTTGTATACAGCTTTAGTTATGTTGAGGTGTGTTCCCTCCAGTCCAGTTCCCTCTAGGACTTTTAACATAAATGCATGTTGAATTTTGTCAAAGGCTTTTTCTGCATCTATTGAGATGACTGTGCTTTTTGTCTTTTAGTCTATATGTTTTAGGAGATTTATTGACTTATGTTTATTGAGCTATCCTTGAATCTCTGGGAATAAAGCTGATTTGATCATGGTGGATGTGGATGATCTTTTTTGGTATATGTTTGTATGTGATTTGCAAGTATTTTGTTGGGAATTTTTGCATCTATGTTCATTTAGGATATGGGCCTATGGTTTTCATTTTTGATTGTATCTTTACCTGATTTTTGTATTAGAGTGATGCTGGCTTCATAGAAGGAATTTGGGAGTTCTCCCTCTGTTTCTATCTTTTTGAATAATTTAAGTAGTATTGGATATAGATCTTCTTTGAGTATCTGGTAGAATCCTGCTGTAAATCCATTTGAGCTTGGGCATTTTTTAGTTGGGAGGTTTTGTTTTCAATTTACTTATATGTTATGGGTCTGTTTAAGCTGTTGATCTCTTTTTGGTTTAGCTTTGGTGATTCCCATGATTTTAGATACACATCCATTTCTTTAAGGTTTTAACTTTAATAGTGTATAGGTTTTTAAAGTATTTCCTTGTAATATTCTGGATCTTTTTGTCGTGTGTTGTATGATTTTCCTATCATCTCTGAGTTTGTTGATTTGGAATTGCCCTTTCTTTCTTTGTGTTAACTGGGCTAAGGGTCTGTCTATCTTGTTTATCTTTTGAAAGAACCAGCTCTTGGATTCATTGATTCTTTGTATTGTTTCCTTTGTTTCCATTTCATTAATTTCTGCTCTGATTTTTGTTATTTATTCTTTTCTGCTGGGTTTGTGTTTCATTTGTTGTTGCCTTTCAAGATTGTCAAGTTGCAATGTTAAGTCACTTATCTCTGCTCTTTTTGATTTTTTAATGTAGGCATTTAGAGTTATAAACTTCTCTCCTAGGACTGCTTTAAAAGTGTCCCAGAGGTTTTGTTGTGTTGTATTGTCTTTTTTGCTTAATTTCAGGAATACTTTCATTTCTTTCTTAATTTCTCCTTTGACCCATTCATCGTTCAGAAGTGTATTGTTTAATCTCCATGAATTCATGTAGTCACTAGGGATTCTTCTGTTGTTGATTTTAAGCTTTATTGCATTGTGTCTGATACAGTGCATGGCATTATTTCAATTTTTTTTGTATTTGTTGAGGTTTGTTTTGGGTCCCAGTATGTGGCTGATTTTGGAGAATGTTCCATGGGGCTCTGAATAGAAAATGTGTTCTTTGGTGCTTGGGTGGAATATTCAGTAGATGTCTCTTAGGTCCATTTGATTCAGTAGTTTAATTCAAATGTCTCTCTGTTTATTCTCTGTTTAGTTGACCTGTCTGATGGAGACAGTGGGATATTGAAGTCTCCTACTATGAGTTGGGATTAATCTGTTTCTTATAGTCCTGTAGTACTGCTTTGAAGTTGGGGCACCAGAGTTTGGTGCGTATATGTTCATGATTGTTATATCTTCTTGGTTAATTATTGCTTTGATCAGAATGAAATGACCCTATTTATCTCTTCTGATTAGTTTTAAGTTTGAAGTCTATTTCGTCAGATATTAGAATGGCAACTCCTGCTTGTTTCTCAGTACCATTGCCTGGAATATTTCTTTTACCTTAAGGTAGTGCCTGTCCTTGAAGGTGAGATGGGTTTCTTGCAGAAAACAAAGAGATAGATTTTGTCTCTTGGTCCATTCAACTAGGCTGTTTCTTTTGACTGGAGAGTTCAGTCCATGGATATTTAAAGTTATTATTGAAAGGTATGCATTTGGTTCCCATTATTTTTGTTTTTGTTTGCATTCTTATTCTGTGTGGTTCCTCAGCTAGACCTTCATTTAGTTTATTTCTGTTGCCCCTTGGGTATAGTCATTCTTTTCTTCAGCTTTTTATATTTACTTCAAGAATTCTGAGGTGCTGGTTTTGTGGACATGAATTCTTTCAGCCTATTCATGTCATGGAAGATTTTTCTTTCCCATTCAACTAAATAGACATTTTTTTTTGGGTAAAGTACTCTGGGTTGGCATCTATGGTCATTTAGAACTGGGAATACTTTGGTCCAGGCTCTTCTGGCTTTCATTGTTTGCATTGAAAAGTCAGCTGTACTTCTGGTGGGTTTTCCTTTCTATGTGACTTGTTACTCTTGTTTTACAGTTTTCAGTACTCTCTCTTTGTTCTGTGTGCTTAAGACTTTTACTGTGGTACGTGGGGAGTTTCTTTTCTGGTCCTGTCTATTTGGTGTTCTATGTACTTCTTGTATTTGTATGGTCATATATTTCCTGTATTTCAGGAAGTTTTCTTCTATAATCCTGTTGGAGATTTGATCAATACCATTGTCCTGAGATTCTTCTCCTTCCTCTGTGTCTGTGTTGTGTAAATTTGGTCTTTTCATGGTGTCCCACATTTTGTGTATATTCAATTCCTAAAATTTTTTTTTCATAATCCTTGCTTGAGTGCTCCAGTTCTTCAGTTTTATGGCCCAGTCTTGGTACTGTGTCTTCCATTTCATTCATTCTACTGGTGAGGCTTTCTCCTGTCATTTCAAAGTGGCTTATTAAGCTTTTCACTTCCTTCTTCACGTCAGCCTGAGTTTTCTTCAATATTTCTATCTCTTTTGTGAATTCAGTCAAAACTTTATCCCTATCTTCTTTTAGTTCTTTGATTTTTTTTCTTTGTGTGTTCCTTAAATTCATTGAATTCTTTGATCATGTTTATGATTGTTCTTTTAAACTCCATGTCCTTGGTTATCTCTAATGGTTCTCATTGTGGAACTCTGCTGTAGGACTGGTGATGTTTGGGGGGAACATATTATTTGCATTTTTCATATTGTTTTTTCATTGTGATCTTGGCATGTGGATTTCTTTTGTTGTTTGTGATTCTAATGTGAGACTCAAGCCTTCCTTTGTTAAGTTGAAGTCTGATTCCTTCTGTATACTTGATATGACATCATTGTTTCCTTATTGGGTATAAAAAGCTGGTTGGTCAAGGATTCAGGTTCTCTCTTTTGATTTTATATTGGAAGGACCATCTGGCTCTAGTCGAGCTGCTAGGAGTTCCTAAAGAGGCACAAATCAGGGGAGATCAGATGCTTTCAGACTTTCTCTTAAGATCTGGGCCCCTCTAGTTAGAAGGCACAGCACACTTTGGGAAGATTGCTAGGCAGAGGCTGAATTCAGGTGTTCTCAGCCAGTCTGCAAAGATCTAGGCCCCTACTAAAGGGTCCTGCAGCAGTGAGAGGGGTTTCAGAGGGTCAATGTAGGGGATGAGCATGGTGAGGTTTGGAGAGCTCACAGTCAGGCAGAGGCAGGAGATCCAGAGATCAGGGGGCTAACAGCAGGAGTGGGCCTGTGCCCAAGTCTAGGACAGGATGAGGGTGGGGAGATTGAGTTGCTGCAGTGGTAGGGGAGTGGAGACGCAATGGGCAGGATCAGATTTGCCAGAGAAGAAGGCTGGTCTCAGGAATCCAAGGCAGGTGGGGGTGGGGACAGCCTGTGAAGGCGCTAACAAACCAGACTGAAAAACTGGGCTGATCGAGTGCAGGGGATCAGGACATACTGGGTGGGGTCTGGACTAAGAGGGCAGTCCAGAGACCTGGGTGCTAAGAGCAAAAGTGGGCCTGTGCACAAGGCTAGAAGGAGAACAGGATATGGTGCGGGGGAGAGAATGCCCACTCTTTACAAACATTTAATGAGATTTTGTGTATGTCACACAGGACACCCCTTCCCCACCTGCACCTCCTGTAGCTGCCCCTTACTGGAGTTCATGCATTCTGTCATCTGTGTTAAAGCCTATCATGTCAAGTTAGTGTCCCCAGAGCAAGTTCATCTACTGGGTTCTATCTATTCAGCTTATCTAGAGTTTCTCCCCTTAACAAGATCAGTTCTTCCTCACCCAGTAGTAATTAGCGGCCAATAGTTTTTCAACTAAGATTGGGGCCTGCTGCCCATTTCCACAGTTCTGTGCTGGGTTTTTGTTGCTTGAGTGTGCATGGGTCTTGTGCATGCTGACACCATTGCTGTAGGTTCATATGAACAACGTCCTGGGAGCCTGTAAGACTGTTTCCATATGGTCATGCACTTCCTCCCTGAGTCTTACAATCTTTCACCTCTTCTGAGAAGGTCCCTGAGTCAGGGCCCCACTCTTAATCTTGGGAGCCTGGGATACCTGCTGATTCTCTGGCTTAGCCTCAGGATGCACCTGCCCCAGGGGAATCACACTCCTGGATCTGGTACCAACCCTGCCATAGTAGGGTATCTGTCCTGGTCTAATCATGACTGAGCCGCACAGCACATGTGTTCAGTTAACACCCTGAACATGCCATGGGATCTGGGATATCACCTTGCTGCACCAAGGTGGGGCATCCGAGAGTGGCAGAGTTAGAGAGGGAGGGAGGGGTCTAGGGTGTAGGTGCAGAATTGGGAGGCTGGTCCCTTCCGCTTGACAGCTGTTCAAGGCGACTCTATGTCCTGTGATTTTCAAAGGAGACTGGTCCATGCTTTGATTCCCAGGCTGCTGGGGACAGGGGTAGGGCAACCTCCTCCAGTTTCCTCAGGAACAGACTCTGAGGAGCAGCAACGATATTTAATTAATTGCAATTACAATCTTCAAAGGAACCCAGAGTTGAAAGTTGTTCCTAATTACTGTGTTATAATGTTGTCCCACTCCCCGAATTGAATGTGTTAGACTTTCTGATGGAGGATTAATTGAGTTGCTGCAAGGACCCACTTTACATCCCTCTGGTGTCAATAAAGCCCATGTTCAGCAAAGGCAAGCTGGGCTGGGTAGCAACGAGAGTTGGGCAGGGGCGGACACCGACACCTAGATGAAGATTTCCAGGCGGAGGCTGAAGGTCTGTGGTGGATGACTGGACTGGCTCCACGTGGTCAGCTCTTCTAGTGGTCTGTTCCAATCTCCTGACACCTCTGAGTGTGGCTGCTATTCCTGAGGCGGGTGGGGGCAGTAGGTGACTGCTGGCCACAGAGATGCAGGCACCATAAGCCTGTCACTTATGAGTCGAAGCCGTGGCCAGAACAAGAACATGGCACCCTTTCTGTCTGTTGTGGTGATGGTGGTACTTGAGCCAAGGGTCCCCTGTAGCCTGAATCCTGGGCTGACGGGAGCAGGGCCCTGTAGTGAGAGCAGGAGAGACTTCTGAGACTCCGGCCATTTCCTGGCAGTGTAGCTGTGTAGTGAGCACACTGCCACAGGGCACATTAAACCAGCTCGGGTCCTTCTGGGCCAAGACTCTATGTGACACCCAGGTTGTTCCATGCAGCAGGTCCTGCCCTGCCACACACCTAGGCTTATTTGGCAAGGCTTGCAGTGACTTTACTGGCTTCCTTTCTCAGAGCTTCAGTTCTCTCACCTGTAAAGCTGGAGATGGGGAGGGTGCCAGCAGGCAGCAAGGTCTGTTCAGAGTCTGTGGAGAGTGCTCTTTCCACATCCGAGGTCCCTGCTTCTCAGGGACAACCCAGGTGGTCCCTAGAGGAGGCCTGGATCACTGCAGCCAGTCACAGGCTGGGGGTGGGGGGTGGTGAGGGGCTGGGATCTGAACAGAGCTCTGAGGAGGGACTGCCCCACCATGGGCGGGGAACCCCAGGAAGGACTGGCAGATGCAAGTGCTTGCAGGTTGGCCAGATGGATCCGGAGCCAGTGGGTGTCAGTGAGGTGGAATTCCCAAGGTTCTCAGGCCTGGGGGATGGAACTGGAATCCAGAAGTGGCACAATCTCATCAATGCATTAGGACGTACATTCTTAAGGGGATTCCCACCCCTAGGTGGGCAGTAAAGATGAACTGCGCATCAGGCTAGGGACTGCGCATCCGGGGATCTGGAAGGAAGGGTAGTTGATGCTGAGGGCTGGACCAGGCTTGAGGCAGAGGTGGGAGGATGGAGACAGTTTTGAGCCATGCTGGTGTCTTGGTGGGGCAGGGGCTGGGTGCAGTGTCAGGTGGAGAAGGGGCGGTCAGGTCAGGGTGCTCCCTTACAGGGAGCCAGTAAGAGTTTCCTGAAGGTGGCGAATGGCTCGGGGGAGGTGTAGGGTACCCAAAGCTGGAGCACTGCGGAGCGGTCCTTTCCAGACTCAGGGGGAGCACACCTCCGGTGGCTAAGGCTGGAGGAACAGCCAAGGCTCAGCATGTGTTCAGGTCTGCTAGGGGTCTGATTCTGGTGAGGGAGGACTGGGCATAAGTAGTGGGGGCACTGGGAGGCACGAGAGAACTGTCCTTGAATCTCTGCTCTCAGCAGCCCCCAGGCTTCTCATCTGCAAAATGGGCTGGCACATACTTGTTTGTGTGTGGAGTCATCTCTTCAGGAGGGACTGTCCCTGGCAGTGTGCTGAGGCCCATTTCAGGCCCAAATGGTTGAGCTGTTGCCGGAGTGATGAGTGCTCCCTGGCCCCCTAATTACTGAGCACTAACGAGCCCTGAAATTCAATTAAGAAGAGCTGACAGCCCAGCATCCTCTCTCTCTGTGCCTTGGGAGAGGAGCAAGAGCCTCAGGGAGGACGGGCAGATGAGGTGATTCGCAGCTGGCTGGGTCGGGGGTGTGAGGGCCACTAGGCGTTGAGAGTTCGGGTGTATTCAGCTGTGGGTCCTAGGAGACAGGGATGAATGGATTGGTCTAGAGTGATGATGGGACCCATGTTGATGCCGAAGAGCACTTCAGGCTCAGTTCCGGTTGGTCCCAATGTCCCTCCAATGTCCCACTGTGGACACAGATGTGCAGCAAAGGTACATAGTGTCTGGCACCAACCTCGTGACCCCTAAAGCCCTGGCCAAATTTGAGTGAGTCCTGTTCCATGGTGTGAATTAAAGGACATGGATTGTCTTTTGCCCAGAGCGTGGTGTGGCCCAGACTGACAGACTCCCTCCCTTCAGCCATTCAGGGCATGTGTGCTTAATGTCTGTGATGAGAGGAGTCACCGTGCTCCGACCCCAGCCTGCTATGCCACCAACAGCTCGCGCCCTCTGCCCAGTCCCAGGGCCAGAGCACTGGCAAGAGCCCTGGAGTCCCCATACTGGCCCCCTTTGGGGCTCAGTACACCTGTACCAAGGCCATGAATGTGTGAGTGTTGTCCGTTCCCTGTGGAGCTTCCACTGCGGCTGCACTTCTGCATTAACCACAGCTGATTGCTGGTGGGAGCTGTTCATGTCAAGAGCCTTTATTCTTGGGAAAAAAGAGAAAGGAAGGCAGGCAGGTAGCTCGGCTTGAGGAGGAACGATGCCAGGCGTGAAGGAGGCTCCCAGGCCCAGTCCCCTTCCAGGGGTTTCCAAAATGCATGTGGCAAGCTCGGGCTCCTGGCCTTGGATGAATATGCAGGCAAACAGCAAATCCATCATGTTCTGAGTTTTCCAAAGTTGCTGTGAGTTTCCTTGAAACCCTGAGGGCTTTTCTTTTCTTTTCTTTTTTGGTAACAGCAGCTGGGAATAAGTTGACACTTTTTCTACTCATTGCTAGCGACTGGAGTGGGACTGGGGCCTACACTTGCCAAGCTGGTGGTTCCAGAAACCCCTTCTCCAGCCAAGATCTGCCAGAGTGGGTGGCCGGGGCCTCGGCTTTCAGAGTGGTCTGGTCAGTGGGAACAGCAGAGTGATGCATGCAGGTGCAGAACTGGGTTTACATGTGAGCATATCCTGTGGCTCTGAGGCCAGCTCCCGCACAGGGCCCCCGGGAGGATGGGGAGAGAGGGGCACCTCTGCCCACTGTCCCTTTTAATACCTTCTCCATGATTCACTTCATCCAAGCATGTCTTAAGTCAGCTTTTTAACTGGGATTTTGGCTGTTATTTTCCTACATTCAGGGTATCGTGCCCAATATCTCACAGTACTGACTAAAGCCATACATGTGAGGAATGGGTTTGTGGAGCTCAAGTACTCTGTGTCCATGTGTGTGTGCACATATGCTGCTCTGTGTGTCTGTGTTTGCTTATGTCATGTGTATGCATGCGTGAGCATTGCTGTGTCTGTTTATGTCATGAACACGCATGCACATGTGCATCTATGTACACATGCACACATGTGCAAGTATTTTCGCTGCTGTGCACATACTTTCTTATATCATGAGGATGTATGTGTCTGTAAGACATATGTGTTCTTGCTAGTGTGCACACACATGCACAAGGTTAGTACCTGCACATCTGTGTGTGTCCCATGCCTGTGTGCTTGCGTCTGTGGGAGTTCATGCACCATTTTCTGTGTGTGACTAAGAGGAAGGCCTTGCAGTCTGGTTGTCCCATGCTGCCTCACACTGCCATTGCAGCTCTGTGAACTTCTGTCCTCTATGCTGAGGAGGGACTGAGGCCGGGGACTGGCCCAGTCTTCATATTCAGAACTGGCCCAGCAGGACATGGCCTAGCATCTGTGGTTCTCAGTCCTGGCCAAGTGTCTCCCTGCTAAGCTCTGTTTCCTCCTCTGTAAAGTGGGGTGCTGTGAGGATGAGGCGGGCAGGGAGAGTGAGGCTGCAGAGGAGACCTCAGAACTGCTGGTTGGGGTTGAGGACAGGTGAAGTCAGCCTACTAGGAATCTCCAGGTCTCCAGCACACTGGGCCACCACCATGCTTCGGAGTTGCAGCGAAGGACCAGATGGTGTTTTGAGCATTTTAATAAGAGCTATTTGCAGTGTTGCTGCCATAAAAAATTCCTGCTTAATGAGCAAACGCACTTTGGTAGCGAGTTAAAGGCGCTCGGATGTTTTAAATATTATGTACGTTGTGTTCGTGTTAACAAACCTGATTTTTAATTATACCTTCTCCTGTTGCCTGGCTGGGCTAGGAGTGGGGAACGGGAGAGACAATCTGACAACGGTGTGGTTGACTGTTACAAGTGACAGCTGTTTTCTCTGGGTTTCCCCTCACAGAGGCTGCCTCTGTGGAGTTGGGCGTGGGTGAGATGGCTCTCTCCTGCTAAGCCTCATCTCCTAGCTATGACCCGAACCCTGATCCTACTCACCTACCGAGTACTGACCCCAGTCTTTGGCTGAGACCCCATCTTGGGCACTATCTGAGTCTTAGTCCTGGTTACCATTGTCCAGTTCGTGGTCTGAGGCCTGACCTCAGTAGGGGGCTGAATTTTTGTCTCAGCACAGACACATACAAAGGCCTTAGTGTTGTCTGCTTCAGCCTCTCAGAAGGGCAAACCCCGCAGGTGGGACGCACAGGGAAGGCCTGTGGGCCCCATAATGAAGATGTGA